>CM057455.1:496550000-501350000 GCA_016271365.2 Neoceratodus forsteri
GCCTCATTGGTATAGCAGAATTAGTTGCTGCATCTCAGAATGCAGCATTTGGAAAATTTGACCCAAGCTACTCACATACACATTCTCGGTTTCCTAGAAAGTGCGGGGGGAGTGACATGTCAAAATCTGTGCCTGAGAGGACTGATTCAAACCTGCAGCTTGATCCTAATGCCATGGGGTTGCTCCTGGAGAAGGAGCATCACAAAACCCAAAGAATTTGAAGAAATAGAGCATTAAGAAAAAACCTGTCCCCGATCCGCAATCTAGAATTATTGTGGTAATTATGGCCAGTGTTGGAGCGAGGGATCAGCTTCTGAAAGCTGCTAAGGGATCACGCAATGTGATGTTTATGAATATTAAAATCCGCATTTTTCCAGATCTGAGTTTTGTGAACCAGTAGTGGCCCAGGGCATTAATGGGATCTGACTGTTTCTTCCTTCTTCATGCTTCCAGCTAAACTGAGGGTTGGCAACTGAGGTGAATTGTTCATTTTTAATGATGTTTCTGCTGTGACCAAGTTAGCTGACAAAACAGACCAAGAGCAAAGTAGGGGAGAGGACTCTGATTCCACTGAGGACTGACATTTACAGGATATGTGCAGTTTCAATACAATAGATCGGTTTGTTGTTCAGGCTCATTAATGGGGCGTGATATATATTGAACAGGGTACTTTTTAGGGAACCTTGTCCCAGGGATGTTAAAAAGTCTAATGCTATAAGGCCTATATATAAACTGTTTACAATATAGTGCTTGTATTTTGTATTAAGCATGGCTGCAGCCCTCAACTTCATCCCAGAAGCCCCTGGAACCACATCAATGTCTTGTCTCCTCCTCTGCTGGCACCACCTTGTGACTGTGGACTCCAGTGGCTTATTCCTTGTTCACTGTCATGTATGATAAGAAGTCCTTTTGCTTAGGACTTAAAGATTCTGGACATTCTGTATGTTACTCTGTGACTTGCCAATCAAATTATTATGGATGCTTAGTGTAGCCCTATATCGAAAGCGTAATTGCTCCTTTAGATCACTTTGAACTCTCTTTTGACTTATTACTTGCCTGTTTTAATTGACCCTATGATGCAACAGCATTGTTTTAAACTATGGAGATGCTTTATTTTGTTTAGGTCATTGTGCATTGTGGCACTGTGTATTTTCAAACTTTGTAATACACGTATGATATCACAGTACTAGCCATAACCAAAGACTGTGATGCCACTGTTACAAAACTATGTGGTCAGTTGGGGACAGTCAAATATTTGTTGAAACAGACTGTGAAATAAATACTTGTTGATGTGAGGTCTTCAAAGTCTGAAAAGAGGATTGAGCCCAAAATCTAGAAAACAGTGAAGCTACAGCAACTGGGGCCAACATTATGGTTTTAAACATTTTACTATGGTAGGTAACAGGGAAGGGTGTTTTTTTTTACAGCTTAACATACATTTCATGCCCTTCTCGGCTTTGATTTTGCAAATCAATTGAAAAGAAAGCACAGCTAAAATAAAACTAACTCCCTCAGAAATATGGAAATACAAGCGGGTGAATAACTGCACATTATGCACCAACTGTATGCAAAATCATTTTTTTATATATTTTATTTTTTATATTTGTTAACCAGATAAACCCACGAGGGTATCAAATGCCCATTTTCATGAGGGACCCAAGAAGTAGATTATTATGACTGTACCTATTATTAGTAGGTGGATAGGCTAATTTTTTTTTCCTTCTTTTTCCCCCCGCAGGACCACCGAAGCCGTCCACCCTGGTCACGGCCCCCGGAGACCTCCGCCGTCGCCGAGTGTTGCTGAGGACCCTCGGTCACCCAGCTTACCCACGGGCGGGCCGGGGCGCACACCTTCAGGCCCCGGAACTGTATCTAGTCGGGTCCTGCAGCGGCGGGTAGTTGGCGTGAGGCTCTCCGGGAGGGCTTCATCAATCGGCGGTCCTGCCCTCCATCTTTTGCCTCCAGTTTTCTCCCCTAGAGGAGGGGATGTGCAATGACGCCAGCGTCCGCCCGCCTCATCCCCATGCTCGAGCTCCGGCTGGCGGAACCCCCAGTCTCCACCAGGGGGTCCTCCCATGGTGAGGCTTACCGCGCCCTCCCCGTAGCAGGAGGCAGTCCATCGGACTAGATCTGCCCCAGGCATCCTTCCGACAACCCGGATCTGTTCGGAACCCGGTCGCCCGCCGCAAGCCGAAATCCCACCGCTGTGCCAACGGGCCGGCTTAGGCTAATTTAAGGTAAATTCAGATATCACCTTTGGAAGAAACTAAAGATTCATACACAAAGACACCCTGACTTTGTGGAAAATCAAATAAGGAGGCTCAAATATCACTGCTTGAAGCTTGGAAATCCTGCGAGCAGAAGAAATAGCAACTAAAAATATCACTTTCCAAGAAAGAAAGCATAGCATGCACGTCATGGCTGGCTCAAAAGGAGCCACTGTAATTTCTCCAACACAAAAATCAAGTCCCAAGGTGGGACTGGAGTGCAGATGGGAGAAAGGCTAGCGTAATGCCTGGCCCAGGCTGACCTGCTACAGGTTATGAGGACCAGAGGCAACAACAGCGACCCATTCTGCGGGGGGCATCATGACAGGGAAGGCAGAGACCCCAACACTGACAGGTCAGCACCCACCGTGAAAGGCCGGTGGGAGACCTCCCACTACTGCCGACCCTAAGTGGTCTAGGCCTGTCGACACTGGGGTTCTAGTCCCCCCCAGTCAATGTTATACAGCACCCCATTACCATGTGGGCCACCCTCCCTGTCTCCTGCAGCTCAGACCTCATCACTTAGGGTCGGCAGTGAGCTCCGCTGGCTGTCTCGGCCAGCATTGGCCTGCTGACATTGGGGCTCCTTTCTCCTCTGTTGAAGCTGCACAATGCTCCATGGTTTTCTGACCACCATCATCTGCCCGCCACCCAACCCTCCCTTCCCACTGGGTTACTGTTGGCTGGTAATGGGGCACCATATAACATCGATTGGGTGGGGACTAGAACCCCAGCATTGACTGGCCTAGGCTGACAGCCAACAGTGACCCTCTCAACAGGCCAACGCTGGCCAAGAGAGCCAGTGGAGCTCACCGCCAAAGCTGACCCCAGGGAAATAGCGGTCTGAGCTGCAAAGGACAGCAATGGAAGCCTGCATGACAGGACATCTCACGACAGCAATGGGGGAACCAGAGCCCTGATGTCGACAGGAAGATGCCGGCCGAGAGAGGAACTGTGAAAGTCCCTGCGGGAGCTGACCTGTGAGTCAGAGGTCTCAGCATCAGGACTAACGATGTTGTGTGTTGCCCTGACATCAGTGAGCCATCGCCAGTCACAAGGAAGCTGCAAAACACACTGCCAGAGCCATACCTTGTGGGGAAGATGGTGTTGGATGGCAGGAGGTGTTGCCACTGAAATGGATGATGATGCAATAATAGTCACGCCAAGAAGAGCGGAGACCATTCAGGTGAGCTGGTGGGACGGGACCCCACCTGGAGAGAGAGAGATGCCTGAAGAGTCCATCGGGCTCAGAAAGGCACAGGGAGGGGGCTGGCGACAATGAAGGGCTCCTTCAAAGATCACTCTTTCGTCTGACAACCTGCAACACGGGGACAGAGCAGGGCTGGTCGACGAGGTCACCAGGAAACTTTGAGGATCAGGCCGGGTAAACAGATCTAACAGTCGCAGGCCTGAAGGAGATTGCCGTGCTCTGAGGAAAGCAGAGGGGCATCGAAAAATAAACAACTATTAGGCTTAAAGGAAAAGAAATAGAAGAAAATGGAATAGAAATTGAAGATTTTGGCGGTCGACTGAAGCAGCAATGTCTCCATAGAGTCCAATGCGCAAAGGTCGACAGTGGAAAAAGAACTGAGGAGGGCATGGGACCACCCATGTTTATATGGGAGGGGCATCACCTACGTCTGACATCGTCATGGGTGGCCCCTTGTAGACTACTTGCTAGAAAAGTTATTGTGTGGTCCTAGTGCTTGGTGGCCATAGTTACACAGGTGTGGCTAGCTGCAAGAGATACCCTCGATGAAGATCGTTTCTGCTAGAATATTTCAATCAGATGTTTAAGTGTTATCATATGGATCAGTAAAGGAATGAGATTTAGCTGGGAGCAAAACAGTTGCAAGAACTGTGCGGCACGTTTCTCCAGGGTTACGCTCTGGAGGAGGCATCACTGTCCCTTCTGCAGGGCCTTTGCAGAGCTCCATGCTCAGCTGGTTGCAATGAAGGAAGTGATATCTCACCTGCGGCACCGGTTCACACAGTGCCCACATCCACACTCCCGTAGAGGCCCACTGGTTCAGAGGGGTGGAGAGGGGGAAGATGGCAGGGGCACCCACAAAGAGGTCAATCAACCCCACACCATCTCAATGGCAAACTGCTTTCCACCCCTGGAGGAGATTCAGGCACCTGACTCCATTGGGGGGGGGGGGAGGTAATCTGTGTCAGTCTGGAAATGGAAGTGACGACCAGGTGGCACCCAGGGGTGAGAGTAAGAAGAGGGCAGCCAGAAGAGTATTAGTGGCCAGGGATTCTATGACCAGGAGAGTAGAGAGGGCGGTGGCTAGAGATGGAGAGAGGTGAGGTGGGGGATGGTCAAGTACCTTCCTGGGACATAGAATAAGAACGGCGGAGATGGTGGAGGGAGCTGAGGTTCTGGTACACCTAGGTAAAAAGAAACATAGAGAATGATGGCAGAAGAAGACCAGTGCTCCATTCAGTCTGCCCAAGTTCCTTATAAGCCCTGGAACCCATTGTTCTTCCAGGGTACTAGTCCTCCCTGCCCTCCCCCAATCTCCTCCTTGGCTCTGTCACTCCAAGCAACCACTATACCCTTTATTCTATCCTAGCCCAGCTTGAATCCCCCAACTGCTTTTGCACCCACCACCTTGGCTGAAAAACTGTTCCATGGTTCCACCACCCGTTCCGTAAAGTAGCATAGTACTTCCTCATGTCCCTCCTGAATCTCCCACCTGTTTTTTTACCCTCATGTCCACAAGACTGCGAGTTAGTGTTCAGGCTAAACAGTTACCCCAAGTCCACTTAGTTAATTCCTTTAATGAACTTGACGGTTTCACTCATATCACCCCTCTCCCTTCTAGTCTCCACTGAGTACATGTTCAGTGCCTTAAGGCGCTCTTCTTCTCTGCTGGCTCTGAATCAATTTTGCTACTCTGCGCTGCACTGCCTCAGGCCCATCCTTATCCTTTCTGAGGTGAGAACTCCAGAACCAGGCACAGTACTCCAGGTGAGGTCTCATCATGGAGCTATAGAGGGGAAGTATTACCTCTTTTCTTCTACTATCAATACCCCTCCCAATACATCCCACCATTATATTAGCTTTGTTACAGGCCTTGTTGCACTGGCTCAATTGTTTAAGTGAGTTGCTGATGATAACTCCCAGAATCCGTTCCTCAGCCATAGTGCTAAGTCTCTCCCCTCCCATCCAGTTCTCTGTCTTGAGGTCCTTGCTCCCTAGGTGTATTACCTTGCACTTTTTGGTGTTGAATTTCAACTGCCAAATCCTTTACCAAACCTAAGTCTCTCTGCATTTCTTTTATTCCCTCGTCACTATCCACCCTTCAACATAGCTTCGAATCATCCAGGAAGAGAGACAACCTGCCCCAGATTCCTCTCCAATGTTACTGATGAACATGTTGGAAGAGGACCAGGCCCAAAACTGATCCCTGTGAAACCCCACTCGTAACCTCCTTCTCCTCTGATTTAACCCCACTGACCACAACCCTCTGCTGCCTCCCCTTTAGCCAGTTACCCAGCCAGTTTACAAGTTTAGCTGCACCCAGGTCCTTCATTTTCCTCGGCAGCCATTTGTGAGGTACCCCGTTTTAAAGCCTTGCTGAAGTCGAAGTACAGCAAATCCACAGCATGGCCCCTAATTCCTTTATCAACCAGTCAAAGGAAATTATCAGATTAGTCTGATATGACCTTCCTGCCATAGATATGTGTAGTTTACTATACTGTAGCCCATCGCTCTCCAGGTAGTCTATGAAGTCCTCTTTGACCAATGACTCCATCAACTTCCCTACGATAGAGGTTAGACTAACAGGTCTGTAGTTCCCTGTCTGTTCCTTGCCCTAGCCCTCATGGAGCGGAACTATGTCTGTATGTGAAAAATGACATAAGGGCCACAGAGATCCAGGAGGAACAAAATGGGGGAGAGATGCTGTGGGTTAAGCTGGAAAGGAAAATGGGGCCAGCCATCTGCACAGGTGTGGTCTATAGACCACCAGCCCAGGAGGAAGAAACAGATAGGGAGCTGATGCTAGCCATCCAAAGGATGGTAGACAAGGGTGAGGTAGTACTGGTTGGAGACTTCAGTATTCAGACGTGGAATGGAGCATCCCACAGCAGCATCAACTAGGAGCAGATTTATCCTGGACTCCCTTAAGGGTGCCTTCCTCAAGCAACTGGTCATGGAACCAACTCGGCAGAAGGCAATACTGGACCTTGTGCTCACAAACAGGGACAGTGTGATGGGGGTGACAGTGGGGGAGCACCTGGGGAACAGTGACCACCAGTCACTGTGGTTTGAAATCACAGAAAGAGCAGAACCAAACCACACAAAAACACGTATCCTGGATTTTAGGGGGGCAGACTTTGGGGAAATGGGGAGATACTTGAAAGAGGCATTAAGGGGAATGGGGCAGGAGTCAGGGGTTGAGGAACACTGGGCAGTATTTAAAATGGGGAGTACAAGAGCAATATAATTATGTGTTAAGCAGGTTAGCAAGAGGAAAAGGAAGAGGAGACCATTATGGTTTTCCAAAGAGGTAGCAAAGAAAGTGAAAGCCGAAAAGCCATAGACCCTTATCTGCCGACATTGTCTATGTATCTATGTATGTATCTATGTTCGCCACCCTCCAATCCTTCGGAACTACCCCAGTCCTCAATGAGCTACTGAACAGACCTACCAGGGGTTCAGCTTTTCCCACTGCCATTTCCCTGCGTATCCTCAGATGCAACCCATCTTGTCCCAGGGCCTTATCTATCTTTATGGCAGCCAGCCTTTTCAAGACCCTTTCACTAGCAAATATTGCCTGTCTCATCTCCGGAGACTCCCTCAGTGGCCACTTCGATGCCACTTTCTGTCAAGGACCTGCTGTCCTATCTAGTGAAAACTGCACAAAAGTAGTCATTAAGGATTGTGGCCTTTTGCCCATCCTCCTTTAAGTAATTAAGTACAGTGGCCTTTTGTCCATCCTCCTCTATCACCCTACCACCCTCAACTAGCTATTTGCCCATCCTCTTCTATCACCCTACCCCCTTCAACTAGCCTTACGAAACCCCCTCCTTTTCTCTTTTTTTTTTTACTGTATCTGAAAAATTGCTTTTCTTCATTCTTGACCCCCTCCACAATACATGGTTCTGTGTCTGCTTTTGCCTCCCTAAAGGCCCTATTTTCCTCCTTATACTTATGTACATTATATTCCCATTCTACCTCCCACTCCTTTTCTTTGGATTTATAGACGGTCTTCTTCGTGGCCCTGGCCACTTCACTGACCCTCATTAAGAACCATAATGATCTCTTAAACCTGTTTTTTGGGTTATTGTTCTCATGCATACCTTAGATGCCTAGAGAATGGCCCCTTTATTGCTCCCCATCTTTCTTCCACCCCATCTATGTTATCCACCTTAACTAACTTAGGCTTGTATGGTTTACGCTTAAACACTAATCAAGTCAAAATGGCTAAATGCTAATGGACTTGTACTATTCCGATGAATCCTATGCATGACCAGCTCCCTTAGCTTGTCGAAGTCTGCCCTTCTAAAATCAAGTACTTCAGCTCTCAGCTGTGGTTTGCCAGACACAAGGGCCAGTTCAAACCAAACAGAGTTATGGTTGCTGTTCCCCCACGGCTCCCCCACCCCCAGAGCTCCCACCACCTCTGTGCTGGTGAGCACCACATCTAGAATTGCGGTCTGCCTGGTGGGTTCCTTAACTAGCTGTACCAACAGACAGTCTTGGAATGCACCCAGCAATGCCTGACTTCTGCTACTCTTGGGCACCGTAACATTCTAAGCAGTGTCTGTCAGGTTCATATCCCCTACCAACACAATGTCCCCCTCTGCTACCCATCTTTCAAGTTCTTCCCTGAGCTCTCTGTCCTTTTCATCCCCTTGCCCTGGAGGCCTGCTGATCACCCCAAGCGTATTTGCTTGCCTGAGGCTGTCGTGAGATGTACCCACATTGACTCAGCCTCCCCATTACTATTCCTGATGCAGCCATCCTATGCCACCTCGATGCTCTCATAAACAAAAAGGGCAACTCCTCCCCCTCTATCTGTTCCTCCATCTCTCTTGAACAGTGAGTACTCAGGGATCGTCATCTCCCAGTCATTATTATCTGATGCCCCCTCTTCCGTGATGGCCACAGTCATGGTTACCAATGATCAGGCAAACCAGCCTGTGAAGTACGAAAAGGGGAACATTCCGAGGCTGGGGAAAAACTGCAGGGACATTCAGCTTCCCTGGCTGTCTCCGAGGTCCCCTGCTTGTGGACTAGGGGGAGGGAAAAGATAGCGGAAGTTTAAATGGGTGGTTAAAGGGATGGTGTCAGGAGAAAGGTTACCATTCTATGGGGATGGAGAGGACTTCTGGGAGAGGAGGCTCTTCAAAGGTGAGGGTCTTCTCCTGACAAGTGAGGGGACTAGTGCACTGGGGAAGAAGTCGAGGTCTACACTAGACAGTTAAACTGACTTCAGGGGACACTGAGGCTAGGAGAACCATGGTAGAGGGAGTGAGGAAGGGGACTCTAGCTAGTGCTCCCCCTTTACTGGGGACTGGTTGCAGTAATATGGATGTAAAAAAAAAAAGGCTGAGGTTCAAAAAGGAGTAATGGAAGAGGCACAGAGGGAAGGTTCTTAGTGTGTGCAAGCAATAGTTATTTATTGAAAACTGGTAATCAGGAGAGGCATGCCGAACTAAGGCTCGTTTCCAGGTGCAACCTGGGGAAGGGGAGAAGCACAATTACAAACAAATACAGCCAGTCATATGATATGGTTACAATGAGTATAACAGAAAAAGCATAAGCCGAGTGCTGTGAAACATAGTGGAATGCAGGCATAGGATCACAAAAAAGAAAAGAAGGATCCAGAGCAACTTGGAAGGGGTCTGGCCTTCATGCAAGGAGTCTGGGTAATAAAATCAGTGAGCTCCAGATATTGGTGGCAGACACTGAGGCAGACCAAAACCATCATAAAAACTTGATCCACAGAGAATACCAAATGAGGGCTGGATTTTCAGCTCATCCAAAAAATGGCCACAAGCTGCCATAAATAGGCTCCCGCTTTGAAAAAACGGCACATGTGGGGAAAACAGTGACTTTGCAAGTGAAGCCCCCTTGTGGCAGTTTTTCCCCATGCCTGAGCTAATCTGGGGAGGGGGGGGTCTGAAAAATCTAGTCCTGGGACTTCTCAGTCCCAGGTTACACAATGTTTAGATAGGACAGAGGGAAAAGCAAAGGTGAAGGGGAGCACAGCACTATGACTCAGAGAGGGCAAAGAGGCTGTGGAGGATGGACACATCAGAGGAAACAAAGAAAATGTGGGTGGGAGTGATCTACAGACCACCAGAACAAGGGGAAGAGAGAAACGGAGGTTGAGGAAGGGCCAGCAAGGGGAGTGAAGAAGGGGGAAGTGGTGGTGGTTTATCTGAACCTGTCGGATAGCGATTGGGGTACTTCAGCAGTGAGGTGATCCAGAAGTCAAGCCTTGTTGGATACACTGCAGGACTGCCTGCTGGTGCAGCTGATTAACAAACCCACTAGACAGATGGCCATTCTCAATTTGAAACTCACCAACTCAGAGATGGTGAGTGGGGTGAGGGCAGGGGAGCCACTGTGGCTTGCAACCATAATTTCATCTGGTTCACACCGGCCCTCAGGACCAGAATGTACCTATCAAAAACTTAAGTCCTACATTTCAGAAGGGCACAGATCAACCAGATGATGGAGCTGGTGCGAGACAAACTGACCTGGTTGGACAGCATTGGAGAAGTACAGGAAAAATGGGGGCAATCGAGGAGCCCATTTCAGGCAACTGAGTCATGCAAGAGGATTGTTACAAAATAAAACAGGTACAAGAGACCAATATGGTTCTTGGAAAAGGTCAGAGAAACCGTGAGGGCCAAGAAAAAAGCTTTCACCAGGTACAGGGAAAAAAGCAGGGGTAGGAGTAAAGGGGACAACACCAAATAAAACAGGTAAGCAAAGTGGATGGTCAGAGAGGCAAAGGCAGACACGGAGCTATGTATTGTTGTGGCCGGTCAAGGGTAGGGAGAAAAACAATTCTTCAGCTATATTAAGGAAAAAGGAAGCAGGGAGGTGGATTGATAGGGCTAATGGGGGTACTAAAAGAAGATGAACAAAAGCAGCCATCCTTAATGATTACTTTCTGTTCTGTCTTCTCAGGAGAAGACAGGGGGCCCCTGATTGAAAGAGGCACCAAAGTGGCTGTCAAGAGCATTCCTGAAATCAGGAAGACAGTATATACCAGAGAAAGGGTCCAGAAGAGCCTTGAAGCCCCAAAGATAAAGTTCCAAGGTCAGATAGTATACACCCAAGGGTGCTCCAGGAACTGACTGCAGAGCTGGCTGAACCCCTAGTAAGGCTAGTCAACAGCTCAGTTCAAAGAGGGGTAAGTTCCAAAAGACTGGAGGGTATCAGATGTAGTCTCACTACACAATTGGGGGGGGGGGGGACAAGGAGCAACCAGGGAGTTACTGATCTGTCAGCCTTACCTCGGTAGTGGGTAAACTAATGGAGTCATTGATCAAAGAGAACTCTGTGGACTACCTAGAGAGCAATAGTCTACAGGATAGTAGACAGCATGGGTTTATGGCAGGGAGGTCTTGTCAAATCAACCAGATAGTTTTCTATGACTGGGTAACAAAGGTAGTATATAAGGACCACGCTGTGTCCCTTTTCAGTCACGGCTGACAATTAAATGAAAAATACACAAATTATGTTAATGAGGTGGGGCGAACTATGGACCCAGAATCCATTCCAATGTTAAATTACTTTGTTACTATGCTATGTAAGTTGGTCATAGAAAAACCAAAAAGTTAAGATCTTAAATAATTTTGTTGTCCAACCTGAGACCAAGGCCGTAGAGGCAAATATCACAGAAATGGAGGAACGTGACAGGATGATGAAAGCCTAAGGCACTGCAGCAGGCTTAGTCAAGGAGAATACGGCAATCAGTCACATGCTGTGCACATAGGAATAACAAGTATGCCAGAGGGCTCTGAGGAACCTGACTTGCTAATCTATGTTACCCAGTGGCTAGTGGACAATCTAAAACTTGATGCAAGAAAAGGCCAACAGCACCCTCCACTATACTCCTGGTCAGGATCCACCGCGACACACCACTGTGCTCCTAACCGCCGATGCAGGTTAAACACAGAAACATTGATTTTGACGGCAGATAAGGACCGCTTGGCTCACCCAGTCTGCCCATTTCCCTACCTAATGGATAAGCTGCAGATCCTAGTTAATCAGCAGCCTATTTCTTCCTACACCCACCCCCTAGAATTGCCTTATGACTGTCCCATACATGCTTGAATTCCACCACTGTTTCTGACTCCACAACCTCCTCCGGAAGGCCATTCCATGCATCCACAACCCTCTCTGTGAAAAAATACTTCCTTAAATTACCTCTGAGCCCCCCATCTTCAAATTGTGCCCCTTGTTCTTGCACCTCTTTTTGAAAGATGCTACCCTCTTGGACTTTGTTGATTCCCTTGAGGTACTTGAAAGTTTCTATCATGTCCCCCCTCTCCCTCCTTTCCTCAAGGCTATACATATTAAGCTCCTTAAGTCTCTCTTCATATGTCTTCTGGTGCAGACCTTGTACCATTTTAGTTGCCCTCCTCTGGACAGCTTCCATCCTGTCAATGTCTTTGTGGAGATTGGGTCTCCAGAACTGCACACAGTACTCCAGATGGGGTCTCACCAAATGTCTGTACAGAGGGATAATAATTTCCTGTTTTCTACTGGTGATGCCTCTCCCTATGCATCCCAGTATCCCCCCAGCCCTCCTTGCTGCCCTCTCACACTGCTTGCCCACCTTTAGGTCATCTGATATGACTACCCCCAGGTCCCTTTCCATTTTTGTTGTTGTTAGTATCTCACCCCCCATTGTGTACTCTTCCCCTGGGTTTTTGTTTCCCAGGTGCATTACCTTGCACTTCTTAGCACTGAATCTAAGCTGCCATACATTTGACCATTCCTCTAATCTTGCCAAGTCCCTTCTCATCCTTTCCACCCACCTTGTGCATCAACTCTGTTGCAGATCTTTGTGTCATCTGCAAAGAACATACTTTCCTTCCAGTCCCTCTGCAATGTAACATAAAGACATTGAAAGGACCGATCTAATACTGAACCCTCGGTGCCCCACTAGTAACCCCCTTTCTTCAGAGTGGACTCCATTTACTATTACTCTCTGTGTCCTATTCTCCTGCCAGTTCTTTACCCAGGCTGTCATCTTGGGACCCACTCCCAGGCTGGCTAACCTGTATATTAATCTTTTGTGTGGGACTGTGTCAAATGCCTTGCTAAAGTCTAGGTAGCCATGTCACACCCCTCCCTGATCTACTACTTTGGTCACCCATTCAAAGAAATCTATCAGATTTGTCTGGCATGACCTTCCGCTGTGAATCCATGCTGCCTTGGGTCCTGTGCCCTCTGGCCTCTAGATACTCAACAATTCTTTCCTTCAAGTGATTCCATCATTTTCCCTACCACTGAGGTTAAACTAACAGGTCTGTAGTTTCCTGCTTCTGCCTTGCTCCCACTTTTGTGAAGGGAATCATCTGCCCTCCTCCAGTCCTCGGGTACCACCCCATCCTCCCATGATTTGTTAAGAGGGTAGTCAGTGGTGTCACTAGTTCTACCCTTAGTTCTTTTAAATTCTGGGATGAATCCCATCAGGCCCATTGCTTTGTCCACCTTCAGTTTAAGAGTTCTTTCAGAACCCTTTCTTCTGTAAATGGGCTGGTATCAACTTCTATATCCAGACTGTTTCTACTGTTTGTTTTAGGTACCTCCCCTCTTCCTTTGTAAATACTGAGCAAAATATTTGTTTAGTATCTCTGCTTTTCACAGTCACCCTCTGCCCACCCTCCCTCCCCTTTATTAAGCCTCATTAACCCTCCCTTGGTCTTCCTTCGCTCCATGATGTACCTATAAAAGGTTTTATCCCCCTTCTTAACTGAGTTGGCTATCTTTTCCTCGGTTTGGGCCTTTGCTGTTCTGACTGCCTTCCCAGCTTCCTTTTGCTTTAACTGATACAGTTCTCTGTCCTGCTCCTTCTGTGATTCCTTGTACTTCCTGAATGCTTTCTTTTTCTCTTGAACCTTCACTGCCACTTCCTTTGAGAACCATAGTGGTTTCTTACATCGTTTCGTTTTGTTTATTTGCTTCACACAAAGGCTCGTTACCTCTGTGATGGCAGTTTTATTATTCCCCATTGTTCTTCCACCCCTCCTTCCTGCCCATTTGCTAGTGCATTCTTTAAGCACTCACCCATTTTGGCAAAGTCAGCCCTCCTAAAGTCCAGTACTTTTGCCTCTGTATGGCTTGACTCTATTGCTGTGTTTATTATGGACCATACTGTTCAGTGGTCGCTAGTTCCCAGATGGCTACCCACTTCTACATCTGTGATCCTCTCTTCATCTCCATTTGAGAGAACCAGGTCTAAGACTGCTCCCTCTCGAGTGGGCTCCAATGCTAGTTGTCTAAGGCATGCCCCCTGTAGGGCATCTAGAATAACCCCACTCTTAGAAGTGGCTGCTGCAACTGTACTCCAGTTAACATCTGGCATATTCAGATCACCCATCAGCAATATCTCCCCTTTTTCTGCCATTCTAAGTATTCTTTCTATCATTTCCTTGTCCATTTCCTCCCCCTGAGAAGGGGGTTGGGATACAATCTGTGTGTGGATTGTGGTGCCATTGCCGGTCTCCAAATTTACCCACAGTGCTTCTTCTCCTCCTCCCTGTTTTCCCTTTTGTTCTGTTGCTTTGATTCCTTCCCTTATGTAAAGAGCTACTCCGAAAAGCAGCATTACTACAAAATCAGGAAGTCAGCTATCAAAATTCTGTTTTTCGGCTGTAAGCATGTGGCCAAAGTTCCAGTTTCCATATCTGTAAATGTTTTTTTTCCAGTCATCTTTAGTTTTTTTAGATATTTGCAATTTATTTGAATTGTTGTAGCACTACAACAAATATGGCAGATCACTAATTTTCAGCTGCACTTTTTCTACTGGTCACATCACGTCTTTTGACAACAGCAGAGGGACCCTCTGCTGACCATTTCCGATGTCCCTGCAAGTCATACACATGTGCAGTTGGCAGCAGAGGGGGTTTCAGTGCAAAATGCTTAGTGGCAGAAATGTAAACAAAGGCAGAGAATAACTGAGCAAATTACTCAGCGATAGTACAATGCCGGCAAGAAAGAGTACCAGGTATATGATTAGCAGGGCACAGGGAATAAACTGTCAAAAAAGCAAAACTTTTTTTTCGTAGTACTGCTGTTTAAGCGAGATGCACTTCTGGCAGGACAGCAGAGAAAAAAGGCAGCCTACAAATGGATGAAATACCAGTGTGTTCATTTCCAGACCTTCGCTATGTCACCCACCAGTGCATTTGACATGATAGATGTATACTGCTCTTCTATGTTTCCAGAGAAACATTGTGTTACATGGGGAGGGGTCATTTTTTTATCTTTACAGAGTCTGCAAATGCTACAAAACTTGCTCAAAAAACTATCATCAGAACATGAGGAGAGGGTAGAGTGGCTAAATCCGGACTCAGAGGACTGAAAGGATCATCACATAAGTAATGTGTTCTGTATCAGGCATTATGTATATGCCATGAGTCAGAACCCTTTTTCCAGTTTCAGGTTAAGTGTTTAACTTGACAACAGTGCTTTAAAAGCATGGACCTACACCACTTCAGGGACAGGAAACATTTTTCACATCACGGACTCACTTTATGCAGGCACTAGGAATTTACAAATCCATGGTTTACCTGATATAACTGCAGTAAACAGATAAATGCACTTGTTCCTGGTGCCCATGTTTACTTATTTTGTTTTTTTTTAACCAGGTAGATGCACTAAACTTACAATGCCTATTTAAAGGCACAATCCATGGCATCTCAGAAAAGTACACAGTAGAGGAGTACAGAATTAAATAACATCAAGTACAGCACAAGTGAAAAGCACAAATTGCACAATACAGTTAGAAGATGGAAGGTTTGATACCTTTTATTGGGCCAACAGGTGTCTTGTACAAAGATGGAATTATACAAAAGTTTTCAGGGCCACACAGGTCCCTTCTTCAGGTGAATAGCAAAACTGAGCAACAAGCAGTATTTATATCCACTGTGGAGCAATTCAAAATCAGGAAGTGAAATAGGAAGGTGATAAACTGGACTACAGATGAAAGTCTAAGATGCAAAAAATAAAAACATGAGAAGAAATGGGGAGGGGGGCATAGTAGGAACAGGTCAGTAGGAGATCAAAGGAAGCTACAGGGAAGACAAAAGCATGCAGAAAGGATCTAAGATCAGAGGCTGGCTGAAAGAGTAGAATGGACAGGAGATGCCTAATAGATGCAAGGAAATCAAGAAATTAGGAGAAACAAATGAACAAAGGCCTAGATAAACAGAGGTGTGAAAACAAGAGGCAGTAGGTGGGACTGAGCTCAGGAGTTAATAGGAGAGGCAGGGAGGATGTGAGGTATAGGTAAAAAAACAGAACAGGCAGAACTCAGAGGAAAAAATATAATAGGAAGATACAGAATCAAAGTGTGATGAATAGAGACATGATGTAGTACACAATAAAAAGCATTACAGTTTACCATAGTGGGTCATGAAACCAATGTCCCGATTCAGTCCAGAAATGTTAGATTTAAATTGTTTCATATATTTCAATTCCCATGTCCTTCTGTCCTGTGTGTTCTAAAGTTGCCTCTTAGTATCAAGACAGATAAATCCAGAGGAGAGAGTGATCTGTTTGTGAAAAATGGTCATACCATACAAATTACATAAGTGCAGCAACAAGGACCAAAGATCTGGCATCATGGGGTGGAGCTGAGGGTTTTACCACCCGGGTGGATGGGAGGAGCCAGCTTGAAGACCTTCTGGCAAGATTTAAAGCGGCAAGGAACCTGCCAGACAGTGTGGATTGAGCAACATATCCACATCCCTAGAACTTTTGTTTCATTGTATCCACGCTCTATTAGCCTGACTGCTAGAGCTTGTGTAACTCTCTCAAAACCTAGTTATGTAGAACAGTTCCTCCTGTTTCTCAGGAACTGTCCCTACGGTATATTTGTTACCACATGTGGAGGGTGACAACTACTCGCTTCCAAAATCGTACTGACATCTTTCTCTTTCCTAAATATGTCACTTTCCACACTGCAATCCAAATTCTTACTAATCATGAGATCTAGATAATCTGATCTTTACTCACTGTATATGAAAACTTTAGGTGTGGATTTGTCTGATGTAAAAAGGTTACAAAGCTGTCAAACATTGTTTCTTGCACCCTTCCAAGATAACTATAACATCATTAATGTAACGTTTCCAAAGTTTGATGTATGGTGTATATTCATTTACTAGGGAGTCCCAGATAACCTGCTCCTCCCACATCCCTACATACAGGTATGGGCACACGTTGCCCCCATGGCCGTCCCTTTTATCTGCAGGTACATTTTTCCATCAAACAAAAAAAATTACATTTGAAGACATTCTCTAACAGTTTTAAAATAAAGGGGATCAGTTGTCCTTCGACATCACGCTAGAGGGCATGGGATGAAGTTGGAGGGAGGACGATTCAGAGGAAACGTGAGGAAGAATTTCGTCACAGAACGGGTGGTGGACAAGTGGAACACCCTGCCAGAGGAAGTGGTGGGGGCTGAAACAATCACGGGATTTAAGAATGCATGGGATAGACATAAAGAAATTCTGGAGGTCAGGGTTAAGGGGCAACAGACTTCTTGGAAAACATAAACTGAACTTACAAGCTCAAATGGGCAGACTGGGTGGGCCATAGGCCCTTATCTGCTGACACTGTCTATTTATCTGTTTATCTATTTATCAGTGCTCTTATTCAAAAAATGGGCCGTTGCATCCAAAGCCCCCTCTTTCAGAATCCTTAGTCTTTGACAAAAAAAAACCTGAGTGTCTGAAATGTGTCAGGCAGGATGATGATGTCTTTATTCGCCAATAAAATGAAGCTTTAAATATACCTTGACAGTGGCATCCCATGTTTGAGGTTTGTGAGTGCCGAAACCTTTTTGGACTGTGACTCTTGTGTGGTTTCTGAGCACCACTACCCAGTGCGCAATCATTATTTGTTTCTCTGAATAAAAATGTCCTAATGAGGACACTGTAGTTGTGCTTCTGTGTTAAAATGTTCTAATGAGGACTCAATAGTTGTGGTTCTGTGCCTCTGTTCTGGTTTTACTGTTCACTTTTTTCAAGTACTGCATTTTGTATTTTAAAGTAATGCAGCCAGTTTAGGGGGTTGCCGAGTATGGAGTTCAGCAGGCAAGAAATAGTGCACTGCATTTTTGTGTGGTACCAGTTTCGGAACTTGAAGCAGTACTACCTGGGGTTACTGATTATAGAGCAGACTGGCAGCGTGGTACAAGTGTTTCAGGACATGGAGCAGCACAACTGTGTTTTGAGACCACCACAAGCATTTCTATGGGGGTATGTGCGTTCAGAAACAATACTTCTCTTAACTGTACTCAGCTGTTAAGGGAGTAAAGGGAGCGAAAAAAATGGATACAAAGTGATTTACAGACCTATACTAAGGCCGTTACTCGGCAGATTTACTAATGCATGGTCAGGTGATGGCTCTAATCCAATCAAATTATTAGGTTTTGTGCACCCATTTCATAACCAATGTTTAGAACCTGAAGAAAACAACATGGCTTGGGTTAATTTTGACACTATATGCAGAACCTAGTCAGGGAAAAATGGTAACTGTTCTTAACAGCTGTTAGTGGGTGTACTGACCCCAAAATCTTATGTGAGAAGGTCATTTTGTCTGCTGAACCAGTCTGAACATACTGTTCTCAAAATATTACAGTACACGCTACTAAAGTTGCTGCTAGTTCTACAGTCCTACAGTTATAAACGGATAACATATTTTTTCAAGTTCAAAAGCAGACTGTATAGAGCTTCTTATAAATACTATATCTGATGATTATTCAATTATGTGGCTTTACTAGAGAAGTATAATATGACATGCAGGCTGGTAACACATACTGGCTGCAGCATGGGTTGGAAACTTCCTGCTTCTTGATTGGCTAAGTAACTTCTGAGACCCCATGTTAAACCCGCAGAAATGCACAGGTTGGAACAAGTTCAGGCAATGGGATTTGGAATTTAGGAAAACTATATACAGAATTCATGACCCACTTCACTCATCCCTGATTGCCATCACAAATCTGGTTGCCACCTTTACTCAATGAAAGCCTTCACAACGCTCTAGAATAAGAAACTCCCTTAAATTAAAAAAAACGAAATACTTCACTCATTTGTTCCCCATTCTTTCCTCTCCTAATCCCTCCATACATACAAACAGATATTAAACAAAAAACCAAAAAATGGAGTACCATTTGACTTTGTATGTTTCTTTGGTGACCATGAAAAATTCCCCTATCCATACTAGCTTGTCAGGGTACTCCCTGCAACTTACCCTGTCAACTATAAAACTGAGACCTTTACACCATATAGGACCTTCTGGTGTCTGTGTGCATGCGTGTGCGAACACCCTGCCAGAGGAATTCTGTAGAAGTCTGAATAACTGTATTCCACAATAAACAAACATACCATATACATAAGACAGATGATTGGCAAGAAGGGAAGAGCTACTTTTTATTAGTTACTTTTAATAAAATACCTGCTTTAAATTTTAGAACAAGTTAGCTTTTTAGTTTTTGTAAATTGCTTCTCAGTTAACCCATTTTATCAGCATAATAAGACACTCAAATTCATTGGTTTTCTGGGGTTAATACAATTCTAGATGCCAGAGGCACTCAGCACAAGCACCTCATGCATCATTACAAATGTGGGCATGCATTATCCCCAGACAACCAAAGCCATTTTGTGTTTTACTGCTTACTTGTAGTCAGACTGTTGATTTATTTATTCTCCATACCCATCAGAGGTCAGTATGGGTTAACTGCATTTGGCTCAGTGTGAGAAAATGTCATTAAAAATTTGACATATGTTTTTTTCTCCCACAGATGTTACCTGTTTCAAGGTGTGACTATTCCATCCGAACCTACAGTAGATTAAGGAAAGTAGTTGCTGCCATAATATGTTCTGAGTTTTTGAAGTTTTTTTTTCCTTTTTCCTTGACCAGGAAACCCATGCTGAGTTGCAAAAACAGGTTACTCACCTATAACAGTAGTTCTAGGAGTGGTATACGGTGTACATCCACACTTCTGGCAGTGTCTTTTCCTCTTTAAGGCTTGCCAGAACATCTTCAGGCTGGCTCCTCCCACCCACCTGGGTGGTAACTCCCTCGGCACTGCCCCGTGATGTTAGATCTTGCCCGCTGAAAGCCAGACTGGTGTGCCACTTGCCAGGGGAGGTTGGGTGGGTCAGTGTGGATGAACACCATATAACACTCCTAGAACTACTGTTACAGGTGAGTAACCTGTTTTTCTAGGGATGTGGATATGGTGTACTTATCCACACTTTTGACAGACTACTAGCCGTTCTCTGGGAGGAGGGGACAAGGCACATACCCCCTACTTAGGGAATGAAGACTGGAGAACTGAGGCCCCAAAAGCAGCATCCTGGCATGACTCAAGGAGCGGTAGTGAGAAATGTGTGTGCTGACCTCCAGGTAGCAGCCCTGCAGATTTCCTGGATAGGGATATCCCGTGAAGCTGCCACCCAGGCAATGGTATGACGGCTGGAATGAGCCCTTAACCCTATGGGAGGGCTCCCTAACCACCAACCTATAGCAGAGGTCGATGCAGAATACAATCCACCTGCCAACTGTCCGCTTAGCTGCTGGTCTGCCAGGTGCAGCTGCAGGTCCAATGTATGAAGCCTATGCTCAGCCTCCGAGGTGTGGTTGGTGAAGTACACGGGGAGATTAATTACCTGGTTAAGGTGAAACTCCGACACAACCCTCAGGAAGAACCTCAGACTGGGGCAAAGGACAACCTTGTCACTGTTGAAGATCAGGTAAAGAGATTCCACTGAGAGTGCCTGGAGCTCACTGATCCTTCTGGCTGACATGATAGCCATCAGGAAGGCGGTCTTCCATGACAGGTGAGACATTTCACACCTGTGGATCGGTTCGAATGGTTTGCCCATGAGCTTTGCCAACAAGAGCAACATGCCCCAAGGTGGTGGTGGTTCACGCACCAGAGGGGGAAATTAGGTCAAGGTCTTTAATAAAGCACCAGACCACCTTCTACTGTGCCGAATGCTGACCGGCCCAAGCCAGGTAGGCAGAGATGGCTGCCAGGTGCACCTTAAGGTTCATCGTCTGGAGGCCCGAATGGGAGCAGGACCAAAGATAGTCGAGAATGCTAGCTACCGGACAAGATAATGGGTCGAGCCCCTTACCCTGGCACCAAAAGGAGAACCCCTTCCATTTGAAGGTGTAGCATGTTTGGGTCGACTCCTTCCGAGATGCCTCGGCCACAGTGAGGATATCTTCGGAGAGACTCAATGCCTGGAACTCTAGCCGCTCAGGAATCAGGCTGTCAGGTGAGGAGATTGAAGGTCCAGATTGAGTATCTTCCCCTGACTGATGGACAGCAGGCCCAGGTGTGGAGGGAGACGCCTGTTGCTGAGGCTGAGGAAATCAGGGTACCAGAACTGGCTTGACCAGCGCGGAGCTACCAGGATCACCCGTGCCTTGTCCCTCCCTGCTTTGGGCAGCACCTTATGGATCAAGGGAAATGGAGTCATGGCATACAGAAGGCCCAGGTCCAGGCCTCGAGAAGGCATCCCCCTAAAACGTTCCCTACTAAGGGGGGTGGGCACAGAACAGCCTCAGCTTTGCATTCTCCCTGGAGGAAAAACAGGTCCACCAGAGGGGTGCCAAACTGGGAGAACAAGTTGTGTACAGTCTCTGGTTGGAGAGAGCACTTGTGAGACACCTTGCCCACACGGCTGAGAGCGCCTGCCAGCTGGCTGGAGACACTGGCCACAAGAATGGGCAGGAGAGCAGCCCCCAAGCTGCGCATCAGGGTCCACACATGAAGAGCTTACCTGCAGAGAGGAAGGGAGTGCACCCGCCCTGCCTGAGGTAGTACATGGTCTTGGTGTTGTCCATCTGGACTTTAATCACCTGACTCTGAATGTGAGAAGCAAAAGTAGTCAGCACCAGCCAAAATGCTCTGAACTCCAGCAGGTTAATGTGACATTGGGACCTCTCAGAGGTCCACAGCCCATGGACGCTGTTCTCCCAGGTGGGCACCCCAGCTCATGAGAGAGGCATCGGTCTTCAGAATGACTGTTGGCTCTGGACGGACAAACTAGATACCTTCCTGTAGAAGTTCTGGGACTAACCACCCCTTGAAGACCCAGGGAGCAAAACCACATGTTCTGCTCAAGAGATGGTATAATCTGAGACACAGTGACCATCCTGAAAGAACGTGGCCTGATGAACTTGTTCAGGTCATGCAGATCTAAGATGGGGCACCAGCCGTTTTGGCACCAGGAAGTACCTGGAGACAAACCTTGGATGTTCCAGAGAGTCAAGACAGGAACCACGACCTCCTTGTGGAGGAGCTGAGCTAAGTTGTCCCGAAGGGCCAACAGAATGTTGACAGACACTATACCCTCCCATGGGGCTCAGCATGGTGGGTACACGTTGAACTCCAGAAGTAGACCCTGACCAACCACCTTGAGGACCCACCTGAACACAGTAACAGCAGACAAGGCAGCAAGACGTGGCAGAGACGGACCCCCTCGTGGAAGAAGCCACAGGAGGCATGACAGGCATAAGGGAGGCACCCCTCATGCTATCACTGGACAGGTTTGGAGGCGGAGGAGGGCCCGACTGAAGGGCCACTGGAGCCTCATCCTCCAGGCCTGCAGACAACAGCGGCCACAGAATTCAGTCAAGGTTGCCAGGCCTGAGCCTTTTGTCCAGCTTGGGGATGTACTGGTTTGGCTGCAGGAGTAGAATGGGGTGAAAGGGCTTCTTCTTTAACTGCTTAGATGCCTTGGGATCCTTCTGAGAGGATGTCACCAAGTCCAAGGTGGCAATGGACTTCCCGATGTAGAAGAGGTGCCCCTCGACCCCGGGCCCAAAAAGTTGGTACCCAGGAAGGGGACATCCACCAGCTTGTGCTAGGTGTTTGCCGTGAAGGTCGAGATTCCCAGCCAAGCCCTGCGGTGCATGGCCACCGCGGCTGCCACAGACTGGGTGCATGAGTCGCCAATGTCCATGGTCGTCAGGAGCTGCTGTTTGGCTACAGCTTAGCCCTGGTCCCAGACCTGCTTGATCATGGTCTGGAGGTCCACTAGAAGATGAGGGAGGACTCTATCGAGTGTGCACAGATTGGCATTAGGGCCATCAAAATGGCTGAACATGCCTGGCGAAGGCCAAGAGAAGAAGCAGCATAGACCTTCTTAGCCATATGGTCCAGCTTCTTGGACTCCTTATCAGGCGGTTTGTCAATGTCACCCACATTGGCCAAGTGCCTGAACATGGAATCCACCACAAGCCCCTCAGTCAAGGGGTGCTCCATGAACCCCCAAGGGGACCAGATAGGGACCTCATACTTGAGGGCCATCTGGACTGATGGCGCAGAGCAGGAGGCCGGATGCTGTCACAGCTCCAAGGCAGGGCCCCGAACGGCCTCTGTCCCTGGGAATGCTTCCCTAGGAGAATCACCCTGGTCCAGGATCTCGCTGAGAGGGTTAGACACCCGCTTTTGAATGGGCTCCTTCTGGAGACCCGTGGATTCCGACTTAAGATGGAGCAGGCCCATAAAGGATGTAGGGTCTTTCTCCATTGAGAGATCCCCGGTTGACTCCACATCTTCCGGATGAGAGTGCAAGAGTGCAAGGAGGAGCCCTCTGACTGGGAGGACTCGCCAGAAACGGGACTACCACCAGAGTCCCCACTGACCCTCCGAGGATGGTCAGGGGTGATGATGACCGACAGTTGATGGGGAAGACCTGAGGCTGGGTGGGACTCCTTGGTCAGAGTGCTGGACTCTGGCTGTTTCAACGACGGCTTCACCTTGAATCAGCAGAGAAGTCGGTGGAGGCCGAATGGGAGAAGGCATCAGCCTCTCTGGCAAGAGCAAAGTAATGGTCAGGGTAGAAGCCGGAATGGGCTTCATCCTGGAAAAAATGAGCTGCTGCCACATTAAGGCCTCGTAGAGTTGACGCAATTTGCACCGAAGCATCTCCTCACCCAAGGACAAAGAGTAGTAGCGGCACTACTTCCCCAAGTTTCAAGAGAATGAGTGTCGACATGGGCTGCTTGACTCGGGGAATGGAGAGCGGGACTGTGTCCTCGACCGTTGGGGGGGCTAATGGTGGGCCTCGGAGTGGGCCGGCGAATGCCAAGGAACAATACATTTACATAAGAACTTACCGTAACAGGAGATCTTCGAGAGAGGATCTTGCAGTAGGTAATAACCTTGAGGACTGCGCCCCCTGGTGTCAGGACCACGCAGAAACTTTGGCTAGCGGTATCTGGCAGGGGATCGCCCACCTGATGCCACATGACCGATGTCAGTGTTACACTATATAGTGGGTTGTCCCCATGCCCGCCTTCAAGTTCTCCCGCTGCAGACCTCCAAACAGAGTGACAGAAGAATGGAAAAACAGGCTCCTGGAGCCAAAATAAGCTCAGAGGAAGAGCAGCAGAAGTTGGGGGAAGGAGAGAGGGAAGAAGGTTAACTTCTGCAAGAGCCTCTCGCAAAGATCTACTGTTACGGTAAGTTCTTACATAACTGTACTATCTTAGTTCGAGAGGACTCTTGCAGTAGGTAATAACCTTGAGGACTGAGTCCCAAACAATGTGAATCAGAAGAAACTGAAACATGGGAGGCAGGAAAGGTCTACAGAAAGGCAGAGAATTTAGAATAAAAGGCCTTGGAGGACAGCTAGACCAAAGTCAGCCGTACGCCTAGAGGCAATGTCCAGATGCAATGCTTGGTGAAAGTGTGGACAGAGCTCCAAGTAGCCACCGCACAAATGTCAGAGGCTGACACATTCCTGAAGCAAGCAGCAGAAGCAGCCATGCCTCTGGTAGAATGCCTCTTAACCTCTCCCGGGAAGGTTTTACCATACTTCTGGTAACAGAAAACTATACAGTTTGCCAACCATTTGGACAAGCACTGTTTGGAAACTGCTTCACCCTCTCTCCTAAGTGCAAACAAACAAAAAGCTGGTCCATCTTCCGGACAGACTTAGTTCTGTTAGTATAATAACGCAAGATTCTGTGAACATCCAAGGTATGCAGAATTGCCTCTCCTTGATTATAATGCTCATGGTAATACACTGGGAGTTAAACAGGCTGATTCAATGTGAACTCAGAAACCACATTCGGCAAAGACTGAGGATTGGTACACAGACCCACCCTGTCTCTGTGAAAAATCAAATAAGGCTCCTTACACATCAGTGCCTGAAGCTCAGAAATGCTTTGAGCAGAAGTAACTGCAACTAAAAAGAGCACTTTCTATGATAAATAGTGCATATCACAACTACCAGCCGGTTCAAATGGAGGCAAGGTCAGTTTTTCCAAAGTAAAATTTAGATCCCAAGGTGGCGCGGGACTGCGCACCGGCGGTTTCAGGTGGAGGACCCCTTTCAGAAAAGTTTTGGAAACCTCCAGCTGAGCCATGGTATTGCCCTCTGCCAAGGTGTGGCAGGCAGAAACAGCAGACAGGTGAACCTTCAGCGAAGAGTAACTCAGGCCCAGGTCAATACTGCATTACCTGAGGAGCGGGGCATGAAAAGGAATCCCAACCCCTTGCAGCGGCCCAAAAAAAGAAAAGTTTCCATTTCATGGAATACGTCATCTTCTTAGAAGGCTTTCTGGCTTCTACAAGGACCTGAGCCACTCTACAGGAAACTCCATAACGTGAACCAGCAATGTCATGAGGTGCCACGCATGAAGGTGAAGGGATTTCAGCCCTGGATGGACCAGCGTGTCCCTTTCCTGAGTCAGGAGATCATGGCAGGGGGACCAAAGGCTCCACTGCAAGCTGCTGAAGAAGCGGAAACCATATTTGGTGGGCCTTGAAGCTTGAGCAGCACCCTCTGCAGGACCGGAAAGGGAGGTTAGGCATACAAAAACTTCCCTGTCCAGCAAAGAGAGAGCACGTCTTGCCAAAAAACACCATGCCTGGGAATGAGCAAGCAAAACCTGGGTAGTTTTGCATTGTATGGGGAGGTGAACAGATCCAGGTCTGGATGACCCCATAGGTCAAATATTTATTCGACCACCGCTTGCCTGAGCTCCCATTTGTAGGCTCTTACTCTGGTGCAGCTGAGACTATCTGGTAGGACATTTTGCATGTCCGGAACATGAACAACAGAAAGGTGTGTTCAGTGCAGAATTGTCCAGTTCCACACCCGCATCGCTTCCCTGCAGAGAGGATACGAGTGAGTGCCCCCACAGTTGAGGTACCAGACTATGCACATATTGTCCGACTGGACTAATAATGGGCCCTGGTGGAGCAAGTGCTTGAAGGCTTAAAGAGGATACAGCACCGCCCTCATCTCCAACACATTTTTTTTTTGAAATTGTAATTTTTATTTGATTTTGACACAAAATACATATGCCCAACAAATTAACTGTAAGAACCATAACCCCCCCCCCCCCAACCATGGAGCAATACATATATAGTCTTTTATAGACCGACATAAAATAGTGTACAGATAAGTATGTTTTTACATCAGCAGGCAGATTCAACCAGCAATCATATATCTGAGCTCATTTAATTTCATTCCCTTATCTAGTCAACCTTTTAATACCCACGCAATTTGATTACTTCTCTAACACAAAGTTTCCCTTGCCAGAAATCTCCAACACATTTATGTGCAGAGAGAGCTATGACGGTGACCACAGCCCTTGAGTCCTGTGGCTCCCTAGGTAAGCGCTCCAATCCATGCCTGATGCATCTGTAGTCAGAGTCTGGGTGGGAGCAGGGGACTGGAAGGGACCCCCAACCCCTTGATGGGGTTGTTGAGGTCCTGCCACCATAGGAGATCCCTCAGCATCAAACTGGAGACCATGACCATGTGGTCTAGGTCATCTAAACCCTGATCCTACTGTGCTCTTAGCGTCCACTGCGAAATTCGCATGTGGAGCCTGACTAGAGAAACAGTGGGGATGGCTTCTGCCATAAGGCAAAGAAGTCGAAGAACTGACCTTGCTGGAACCCACCTGCTGGAGGCTACTATACAAGCCTGTTTCTGCAAGGTTTCCGCCCTGTCCAAAGGGAGGAAGGCCACACCCTGGGCCGTGTCCAACACCGCTCCAATAAACTGGAGGCATTGGGAAGGGACAAGCTGGAACCTGGGATAACTGACAGTAATTCCCACTTGTGCAAAAAGGGCCAGGGTAGCTGAGAGGGAAAGTTCTAGCTGCTCCCTCGACGGGGTTGACAGAAGCCAGTCATCAAAGTAGGGGAACACATAGTGGCCCTGGCGTCTCAGGGCCAACGCCACTACTGCAAGGCAGTTGGTAAAACACCAGAGGTGATGAGGACAGGCCAAAGGGAAGGGCCTTGAACTGGTGATGTTCCCCCTGAAAGGAGAATCTCAGGTAGCAGCGATGGGCCTGAAAGACTGGGATGTGCAGGTACGCATCCTGCATATCCAGGGCACAGAGCCACTGTCCCTTGCACAGGAGGGGCAGTAGACCTGGGAGAGTCAGCATTTGAAACCGTGTGTACTCTAAGTACAGATTTACAGTGCTGAGGTTCAAGATGGGACGCAAATCTCCCATCTTTTTTGGAACCAGGAAGAAGTGGGAGTAGTATCCCTTTCCTTCCTGATTTGGTGGAATGGGCTCTATTGCTTCTTTTTGCAGAAGAGCCTCGATTTCTCCCCTTATGAGGGGAATGTGTGCCTTTGGATAATAAGACACCCCTGGTGGTTTGTCTGGGGCCTCTCAAGAAACTCCAGAGTGTGGCCTTGTCTTATGAACTGAAGGACCCTCGAGTCTGTGGTAGTTGCCTCCCACCCTATCAGGTGATTGATGAATCTTCCGCCCACCGGCTCCCCCAATGGAAGAGGAGGAGAGGGAGTGGACCGCAAGTCAAGAGACAGAGGGAGGGATGGGAAGAGCCACCCCAGAGGCTCTCTGGAATGTAAGCTATCTAAGGCTCAACATTCCTTCAGATATAAAGCTATTCATTTGTGGAATGGACTGTCTAGTGAATTGCGTACTATGAAAATAATTAGCTCCTTTAAATCAAACCTTAAAAAGGTGCCTGAACAAAAATCCAATTTGTGTATGTGTAATTTGATTATTCATTTTAATCAATGTGCTGCTGTTTTTGTGCTTGATAGTATAAATTTATTTTTATGGCTTTTTTGCATCTTTTGTGCACTGTATGTGAATATATTTTATATATATTTTGTTTTTCTGTACTTGGGAACTCCCCCATGTCAAGCCTGTAAAAGGACCATGTGGCCCACAGCTTTGTTTACCTGGTTAACGAATGAATGAATGGCCGGAGGGGCGGCTGACGCTGAAGGAGCCCGACATTTACGCTGATGTCTGGCCGTCTGCTGTTGCTTCGTGTGCCGCTTGGTCCGGCGATGAAAAGGCATCTTGGCCTTGGATCTAGGCTGGTCTGTGGTGTGAACTGACCTCAAGGCCTTGCCCTTACCCTGCAAACTGGTAATAATATCCTGGGAATCACCCCCGAACAGGACAGAACCCCTGAAGGGGGTGTCCTGGATAGCTGCCTGGACATAAAGTGCCAAGCCAGACACCCTGAGCCAGAAAAATCTCCTAAGACATACAGCTGTAATGGTGCCCCTGGCTGAGGAGTCCACCACATCACAGGTGGCCTTCAGAGAGTGACAACAGGCAACTTTTTTTTGTTTGTTTGTTTACCAGGAGAGACACACTAAGCTGAAAGCTTATTTACAGGTGTGACCTGGGTGCACAAGGAAGTTAAGTGACTTGTTCAGGGTCACACAGTATGCAAGTGGGGGCTGTGGGATTTAAACCCAGGTCTCCAGGTTTGCAGCTCAGAGCCTTAAACCACTGCGCTATACAGCTTTCGCTACACTGGCCGACCTAATGGTGTCTGTCTTGGATTCCGAGTCCGGTAAGGTCTCAATTATGGGCTCCAACTGGCTGAACAGCGACTTTTGGTACACCAACATATGTGCCACATAGTTAAGTGCACGCATGGCTAGTGTGGAGGAATAACAAAACTTTCTCCCAAACTGATCCAGCTGCCTTAATTCCTTGTCAGGAGGGGCGGTGCTCATGTGCTTGTGCTTAGTGGACCTATCATGGGCCGCCGTGATGACCACAGACTCGGCATTAGGGTGGACACTTAGGTGATCCTTACCTTCTGGAGTTCTATAGGTCCTATCAGCCTTCTTCACTATAGACGGAATGGAGGAAGGCATCATCCAAATAGTGGAGGCCAAGTCCTCATGAGGATCTAGCCACGAGGGGTGAGGACAGGTGTTGACTCCTGGATGTCCAGGTGTTCAGCAAGCCACTGACGCTTGGGATCCTGTGCATCTGACTTCCAGTTGTAGACCTCCGCAATCTTTTTCAGGAGGTCCACGAACAAAGGGTCCTCAAGAGGTGATCTGGGGGACTCCTTCGACTTGGGCTCCTCCAGAGGGGGCGTCTTGAACCCTGAAGCTGCAGAGGAAGACAAGGAATCAGATTCGGAGTCTGAACAATCCAAAGGCCTGACGTCTGAATGAGAGACCTCCTGAGTTCTAGGAGGAGGACTGACCATCGTCAGAGCCAGTGAAGGACCTTTCTACAGGGCTGTCAAAGGACCTCACGTCAGGCCTGTCGTTGAATGTTGCGGTTCCAGCGGGGAAACAGACCTAGGAGTCTGATAGAGGGTAGGAAGAAATAGGTTGTTGGTTAAATAGGATCTGCAGCTTATCCTCTAGGTAGGGAAATGGGAAGACTAAGTGGGCCAAGCGGTCCTTATCTGCCATCAAAGTCTATGTTTCTAAGATCCAGGTAGACCTGCGAAAGGAAGCGCACCGGGTGCTGGTTGCCCAACCCTGACACAAGTTGAGATTTTGTCTCGGACCACCAGGACTGGAGGATGGCCCAAAAGTCCGCCTGGGACTGCAGAGGGGGTTGACAGACTGGCTCGAACCTCGAAGGGTACCCTGTTGTCGGGTATCCTGATGTGCAGTACCCGTGCCTCGGTTGGCCCGACTAAGGGTACCAAAGATGCACTCGGACGCCACGAGGTCTGATGTCTGGTAGTCTGGTTGAGGGTACCCAGAGACATAAGGAGAGGTAGGGTAGCCTGGCAGAGGGTAGCCCGATGGAGGAACTGTGGGGGCCAACATGAGACCCTGAGGAGGCCTAAAAATTAGCCCGGAAGGACACAAAGGAACTGAGTCAGGCGTGGGGCCAATGGGAAGCAAGTCCTAAAGCAGCCCGGATGATCCGCTGGAAAAAGTGGTGGAGAAGGGTCCTGTGGAGTGCCTGGAAGCTCCAACATCAGATCCAGGGATGCTTCAGTCACAATAACACCCGACGGACGACCCCCATCCTCTGGCTCCCGCTGGTCTGGGGAGGGCGGAGGAGGCTCCACAATGGGAGAAGAGGGGGTGCCTCTGTATATAGAATCCACAGGAGAATGCTGCCCAGAAACCAGCAGCAGACTTTCATCCGGCTGGACATCACTGGGGCTCGCGCCAGTGCCCGATGTGACCAGAGTGGTCAGGCAGTCACTGGAGGAACCGATGACCGACTTATCGACTGTGGATGGGTGGGCACCAGAGTCCTCAGAGCCCGACCTTTCGGCCCGGGCCAGGTGTTCATCAGAGGGCCCGACGAGCGGCTTATCGGTCCCTCCAGCCAACTTAGGTCCGGAGGTGGAGATGGGATTAAGGGACACGGAAGCCTCAGACTCTACCAAGCCACCCAAGGCCACCATAACTAGAGGCGGTGGGAGAACCAAGCGCTGCTACTGGGAAGATGGGGCAAACTTGGTTGCCGCAGCAGCCTTCCCAGAGGAAGGAGGGTCCCTGTTCACCCGAGGGTGGCCATAGGTGAGAGGGGAACTGATCCTGGTCCCAGTGCTTCTCTTTGTCCCTCTACTTATTGTGTTTTTGAGAGTCAGTGGGCGAGGAAGAAGCGCTCAACTTTTGCAGCTCTTTTTCCATAGATGCCATCTTCTTCTTTAGGAGATGGGCTTCGAGGGCCTGCTGGTGGCACTTCTGTGTGGCCAGATTGAATCCTCAGCAGGCCTCACAGTCCTCGGTGTTATGCTCCGGTACTAAGCAGAAGAGGCAAAGAGAATGGGGGTCCTTGTGCAGGAGCAGTGTGCCACAAGAATCGCACTTGTTTTTATGTGACTTGGAGGACGATGTAGAAGAAATGCAAAAAACTCAAGCATTACAGTAAAATAAAGAAAGAAACGGATACTCATCCAATAAAATGGCAGTCGAACTACAGCAACGATCTCCGAGAGTTCCGTTGTGCACAGGTCGAAGGCGGGAAAGAACCGGAAGGTGGGCAAGGGGACTGCCCACCATATAGTGTCACGCTGACATCAGTCACATGGCATCGGGTGGATGGTCTCCCGCCAGATACTGCTAACTAAAGTTTCTGTGTGGTCCTGATGCCAGGGGGCACAGGTCCTCAAGGTTATTACCTACTGCAAGAGCCCTCTGAAAGTAAGATCTCCGGATCCGCAGTCTCCTGAGGGAGGGGCAGCAGATGAGCCAACTGATCAGTCCCCTGAGTCAAAGGCAGGACTGAAGTTGTGGTTAAGGAGGTGTTGGCCTCTTCAGGCGACAACAAATCAACAGTCTCGAGGAAAATCTTGGCTGGAAGATCGACCTGCATCTCGACCAACTGGCCCGATGGGGAGACCATGTGTCGGCGGCCTGGGCCGAGGCATCAACCAATGTCGGAGCTCCGGAGAAGCGCGGGAATTGGAGGCCAGAGAGTGCTCCAATCCCACAATGGACAGCGAGACCGTTTCTTGGTCTTTTTTTTCATATTTTGATTTATAGTTGGAGGGAGGACCCTGCCAGAGAGTGGGAAGGGCCTGGCACAAATCTTTGAATGTCCCCGTGAAGGAGTCACCTAAGGAGAGTGGCAGAAAGGTCGAAGCCAAGGAAGTTAGAGAGGCAGCCTGAGCCATGGCCTCCTCAAACACAGCTAATTGTTCGGCAGATCCCGCAGCTACGGAGACCACCGGATGGGCGTCTTAGATTTGACCAGAGGATCTCGATCGTCCAGACGACCTAAAAGCAGGCAGGCATGACAATCCTCCAAAGAGGAAGGGTGAAAAGTGCGGCAAATGTCGCAGGCCTGGGGATCATGCTCGTGGCCCAGGCAGTACACACGCATGGTGTGCAGAACTATCCAGGACATCTGCCCGCAGGCACATTTCCGGAAACCTGGAGCAGACTTTGCATTGTCCATGTCGACTGCAAGAAGAAAATAGCCTGAAGTTCATTGTCAGTGGCTCAGCAGGTAGCACACTCGCCTCTGAGGCCGGGAGATCAGAAGGCTGTGGGTTCTATCCCCACACCAGGCACTTCAGTTAATATCCCAATACTGACACTGTAGTGCAGCATGAGGGGGGTACTGCACTCCTGAGGTACCGCCTTTCCGATGAGACGTTAAGCCGAGGTCCCATCTGCCTGTTCTGGTGGTAGTTCAGGTGGATGTTAAAGATCCCATGGCACTTCTTGAAAAGAGTAGGGGTGTTTTTATTTGCAAAAATAAACATAGAATACAACACGTTTTCACAGAAATCAAATAATAGCCAAAAAGACTACAACACTATATCCATTTAACTTCTTAGATCCACTTCTTGAACACCTGCTATCAAACTGTTTTTCACATTTATTCTTGCTTCTTCAGTTTCTTTATTTATACTTAATAAAATGAAAAACCCTTTCCATAATTTCTTTAGTAATCCTGGGATACTCTTAACATATCAGAGGCAAAAATGTTCTCCAACTCTTTAACAATTAGCCTACTAATGCAAACATACGACATTTTCTTTTGATATATAACCCATTGTATTCTGGCTTGCCACAGGAAGTATTTGAGACATCCCAAAATAAAGTCAAAGTCCCTTATGCAATCCGAATGAACCCACTGGAGACACTCCTAAAGCTAAGAATTCATATGTCATATTTTTTCAGCCATGTCGGTTCCATACATCTGCTAAAAAAAACAAATCCTGAAGCATAGGAACAATCTAGTAAAAATGGACCATGGATTCCTCCTTATTAATGCATTCAAGGTAAGGCATAACCTTTCCTGTAAGACTTTATATTTGCATTCCCCTAACATTCCGTCTTCCATAGAAAATTAACCACTGTACCTCCCATTGATTTTGGGCAACCTAGGATTATTCAATTGAGCCACTACGATGGGGTTCAAAGTTAATGGGCAGTTTTTAAATTCCGGCTCTTGTGGGTATAGTTTTCCATTAGATGGTGATACAAGTCCTTGTACTATATGTGAGTGCTACTGTCTTCTGTATTTCCCATTTATATAATTTTTGTGCCGTTGGCGAAAGTGCTCTGGAATATGTAGATATTTATTAAGTTTAGGGGCTAAAGAAGTCCAACACTTAAAGTATTTCCCATAATTATTAAATTCCATGAATTTTCAGATCTGGATTCGATATCAACCCTTCTTTCAAGGAGTTGGTAATAAAAGAAAACATGGGCGTATACCACTGGGTCTATCATTCCTAAACCCCTGTTTTATTGTTAGGTAAGTAAAACTTCTTTTAACGGGTTTAGGCGGTTACCCCAAAGCATCTGAAAAAGATGCTATATAACTAGTTTCAAATTCTGTTGGTAGTGGAAATATCATTGCCACAAATTGAATAATGGGCAAAAGGAATTGTTTAATTATTTGAACTCTTTTAATTTTAGACAAATGCCATTGCTTCCATCTAGAAACTTTATTTTCAACACTCCTAAGTATCCTCTGCCAATTATCATTAGGAACATTCTGAGGACCAAAGTTAATGCCCAAAAATTAGCGGGTCTCTAGAAAATGAATTTTCTCCAGCCATAGTTCAAAATCCCACACCCCCAATAATCAGTCCTTTTGTTTTATTTATGTTTATTTTTATGTTAGACACTGTAGTAAATTCCTCAAATGCTCTCATAAACCCCCGTAACTGATGAACAGTCCTCCAAATATATAACCAAATCATCAGCATAAGCTTGAATATGTAGCTGTGCTAGACTGTTTTCTCTATATTGTATCCTTCCATTTCTTTGCCTCCAATGCAGTTCGTAAAGGATCAATAGCAAATGTATATAAAAGGGGCTTAAGGGCTCCTGCGAACCCGTGGTTGAGGAAATCCAGCAACCGTTGAGCCTCTCACAAAGGAAAACCACCCCACTCTGGTACAATTGCTCAATTAAATTTGTCAGCTTAACCTGCACCCATAATGCCTCAAAGTTTTAAAAGAAATGGCAAATGGACCCTGTCAAATGCTTTATCCAGATCAGCTGCTACTAAACAACCTGTTAATCCCATCTCATTGAAATAGTCAATTACATCTCTTATCTGCATGATGGCAGATTGAATTCTTCTCCTGGCAAGCCACAATATTGATTAAGTGAAATCACTTCCCCTGCGTGATGTTTAAGCCTTTCATTCAATATTTTGGCAAAGTTTTATAGTCAGTATTTAATAGGGTGATTGGTCTCCAATTCCCCATATCTTACCTGTCACCTGATTTAAAAATATAAGTTAATAAACCTTCTGAAAAGGAGGGGTAGATACGATTCTTGTCTAGAAAATCTTGAAATAATAGGCCCAGGCATTGACTTAGTTCATCCGAAAACTGTTTATACAAGTTATTTGTGAGACCATCTAGACCAGGTGAAATATTTAATTTTAGAGACCTGATAGTTTCCATAATTTCTTTCTGGGAGATAGTATCCCATTCTGCTTCCTTGTTATGCCTTATACATGATACGGAATCTTATTTAAATAATCCTCTATCTCTGTTATAGAAATAGTTTTTTAGGATTAAGGAACCAAAATGTTCATAATTACCTCTCTTAATTCCTGCTCTGAAGTTACTACACCCCATCAGATCTTTTAGCTCCTCCAAACCCATTGAATCTCTAAGTTCTTTGCACATCTGAAAGGGGTCCCCAAGAGGTGATTTCTTTACTCCATTAAGTAATATGGCCTGCATTGTTTTACTTCTGTCATACTGATATTCTTTCATAGCATCTTTTAATAAGGAGATTTGATCTGAGTAATCCCACCTAGATGTGTGCTAAGGATAAAATTCTCTGAAGTTGCTGTCTCAAACTTAGATAAGCAGAAATTTTCATTTTAATTTTCCTCCAGTATTTTTGAACAGATTACGTAGATCTGCTTTTGTGTCTAACCACCATATACATATATCTGTGTATAAAAAGCTACTGAAAGCCTAGCCTTCAATAGGTTTCTTATCCTAATCTGGATAAAATTTAGTTCTAGCACTGAATTATTAAGCTTCCATCTTATGTGTCTTATTTCTGTCATCTCTGGAAGGAAAAAGGTGCTTACAAAATGAATGATCTGAAAATTCACAGGAAAAATTTGGAATGAGTTTATGTGAATGTTTGAAGAAACAAACATATAGTCGATGAGAGAAAAAGATTTCCTTTTGAAAAGAAAACTTATTCTTAAGATTTAAGAGGTATTACAACTCACTAAACCTGCATCTCTAAAGTTTTTACCTAAAGCGTTAGTATCATGAGTAGGTTTTTCTTGCCACTTTGTTTACCATGTATAAGATCTGGAACTGTGCAGTTAAAGTCCCTCCCCATAAAACTCTGACCGTCGTGAATAAAAAGGCTGCACCAGTGTTAGGCAGTTCACCCTACCTGATTTAGTTTGAGGATTGTAGATATTAATGAACGAAAACAAAACCACACCATTTCCCATCCAAAATCAAAACTCTCCCTGGTACCAAGTCTATCAGATTATGCAACTGAAATGAAAAGAGTTGAATAAAATCCCACTCCATCCGCAACATCCTCCCCAAAAGACCAATAGGATGGGCCCACAGCCAATCTTTTTAAATGCTAACCTTTGGTCAATGGTGGACATCCATGTCTCCTGTAAAACCAGACTGACAAAGGAAAATCATGTATAAAATTAAACACAGCTAGCCGTTTAGCTTTATTTAATAAGCTATGAGTGTTTAATGAACCCAGGAGACACACCATAGTCCTTCATGATGGTCAATACCCTTCATTTTTCCCTTTTTCTTTTTTATCCTTATAGTTGTCTAGTATCTGAGATTTGGTTGAAATAGTGGATTTTTGGGAGTCTGATTAGTCCCCTTCTGTCTTACCCCAAGATGTAAACAGAGCCGATAAGTATTGCTAGTCTCCATCTGGCAATCTGGGGAGGGGGGCTTTAGCATGCAGATTTCTTGCTGATCTGCGCCATGGAACCGTACAAAAGTATCCTCTGACTTTTTACCATTTCTGTTTTCCCACTTTCTCATCAGAAAAACATAAGGGGGAATGTTTAAGATATTCAGAGGACCCATTCCATCCTTTTAAGTGTCCTTTTGCTAACATCAGTACCCTGCTTATTTCTTTGATTTTCAGGAAACACTTTTTCCCTGTTACCACCATTTTTGAAACCAAGCTAGTTTTCCTTTCTGTCGCACTTCTGACCTCAGGGAGTTGTACCACAGAACTAGGAACAGAAATGGAACCCTCCTGCAAGGGGTGGATAGAACCACAGCTTCTTGTGCTTTCTGTATATAAGACTCAGAACCAGAACTATGTGACAAATTATATGCGGCCCAAGGGCAGAATTTAAACACATGACCTTTTGCCTCACATAAATCGCAGCAAGATGGATTACCACAAAACATAGTTACGTGCCCTACCTCCCCACAATTATCGCATCTGGGTTGGTCACAAACGCTAGACAGGTGAGTCTTTGCTCCACATTTATAGCAGGCACGAGGCTGTCCACTGTAAAAGCACACTCCTCTGTCCTTTCCTAACAAAAAAGAGTTTGGAATGTGCTCAATTCCTGCTTCATTTTGCTTAAGCTTAACTTTATATTTCCACCCTCCCGTCCAAAATTGTTCTGAGTCTAAAATAGGCTCAGGTTCACTTAAAACATCACACCTTTTTTTAGCCAGAATGTAATATCTTCTCGACCCCTTCATTCCGAAACATTATAGTGACAAATTTAATCAAGGGCTTTGACAATGGTATCACAATAAAAGGGGTCCATGTTGGGAAAATTTTACTTGCCTCATAGCGTAACCAGAAAAGGTCAAGTGCTTATTGAGACCTAAAGCTGATATCAAAATTATCTTCACCGAAATGTGTATAAATGCATAAACATCCTTAGGAGAAAAATGCAAAGAATCTTTCAGTAAAACTTTCCCTACGTAATGTCTGTCGGGTCTGACTTCCAATCCCCTTTATACCGTAAACACACTGCATTCCTCCTTGAGCAGCTTTCTTTTGTGCATTGGAAAGAGCTCCGACAGCAAAGGCTTTTTATCTGGTTCCTTTTGGGGGGGTACTAACAATTCCACTGCAGGTTTAGGTAAGGCCTTATGAGACACAGCAGCCTCAGCTGAATCACTCAAGTTATTCAGGTTACCTGCAGTACCTAAAAACATACACTCCTCTACCTTCTTATCTGTACCTGAAACATTTTCCTGCAGTTGCACCTTTGGAGCCCACTCAGGAGAATCCTGAGAAAAGGATGACTTCGGGCTCCAAGTGGGGTCAGGAATCCATCCACCTGATTCCAACAGAGACCAACCTGCCCCACTTAGAGCTTTTTCTGGCGTCCAGTCTTTTTGCCCTCATTATTTATAATAGAGCTGCTTTATTACCCAAACCTAATGCATTTGGCATGGAATTACATTTTCTTGTGTGCCCCTCAGAAAAGAAAATTCTGTAACCCCTAATTGTGAACCTACATTAGACTGGTAAACCACATTTTATTTGCCTCTACTGCATCCCCTGCTTCATATTATTATTCAACACAAAACCTTTTATTTTATCCATAGGGACAGCAAAGTCAGTAAAATCCATAGGCAAAGTGGTACAGCTCTTTCAGCATTAGTTGAAATAATGTCCTGTTCCTCCTTCCTTTGTGCAGGCTGAAAAGACAGGCTACAGTTTTTGAGGCTTTCAGGCATCCCAGACTTTTCTTCTTTTAAATCCTCCCCGACTATATTGCAGCAAGCGCTTCAGAGCTCGGTCATTCATAGGCTATTTTCTGTCATTAAAGCGAGATCTGAGCTCGTTTCTACGAAACAGTAGCAGTGTTAATTTTGGAAAACGAGCTTGGCTGCAAGATGACAGGCAATTCTACCTGTTTGGACAACTTTACAGTCATTTCTGGAGCTAGAACAGGCAAATTCTCGGTGTGGGAAAATAAAAGTACCTGTTTGAATTTGGCGCCTTTTACCGGGCACAGTTCCATTGGACAGCCGCCAGCTCACAGACTCTCCCAATCTCTTCCTTCTTCTTCTTGCTCCATGACCACCTCTGGTTGCCTTGTTTCACCATTTTTCATCCATCCTTGTATTGCCATTGCAATCGCAGGTTCCAGGTTCAAATCCTGCTGCAGCAAATGAGGAATTCACAACCAGTTGTAATCTTGTGCTCAGAGCCACTCTCTTCCTCAAGATCTGCAGATGCCTTTACAGGCAACGCCTCTGGCTGATTCTTCAGTAAATTTCATAGTAAGCTCCCCTGAAGATTCTCCTTTAGGAGCTTAAATTCTGAAATAAATTCAGCGAAACACCGGCTGCAGCCTCTAACATGAAAATAGTAGAAGAGCAGCTCTCTCTCCTACCAAGCAGACATCCTCCTCCTCCTCCGCCATCTTGGTCCCACCAGAAAATGGGTCCCCCCTGCTCACAGGAAGCAGGAAGTAGGGGAATTTCCCTGGTGCCCTGGCTAAATTTCCCCCATTCACTAAAAAATACCACCAACAGCTTAATCTGGTTCAAGGCCAGTTGACATTCATCTGTATCCCCCTCCCCCGGGTCATGCCTGAAAAGAGGCAGAATTTGTCTAGTGCACTTACCCAGTCAACAAAAACTAAAAAAAAAAAAAAAGGTTTGTTTACAGGTGTGTCCTAGGGGGTTGGTTACATGGACCTGTTTTTATTGACACGGAATGTCATCCATGACATTGGGAAAACTCTTAAGTGCCATGGGATCTTTTTCTTCCACATGGACAGTAACCAGGGATGGCCACAAGGGACTTTGGTTTAATGTCTTATCGGAAGGACAACACCTCAACAATGCAGCACACCCTTGTACTGCACTACAATGTCAGTCAGGAGTATTATCCAAAATACCTGGTGTAGGGCTAAAACCCACAACTTCCTGATCTTCCTGACCCAGAGGTGAGCATGCTACGTATCTAGTCACTGACACTGTATGCATTATATATACCTGTTTATATGGAAAAGATCATAAGACATTAAAATAAAATTGGCAGCTCCAGCGAGTATTAAAAATCTCTTCCACTAAGCCAGCCCACCGGCGCAGTAGTAGCGCTACTGCTCGTGACGTTGGTGGCCTGGGTTCGGGAACTAGCTTGAGTGGCAGAGGGCCAGCTTGGGGAGGTTTGATGAGTCTCCTATGGAATTTTAATTGAGAATCATAAAACTGCTTTTTTACATTATGTAGAGTTTTTTTTTTTTTTTTTTTTACAAAAGTTGGCACAGAAATGCAGTTGCAAAATGTTCTTAGTAGTACAGTACTGGTACATAAAGCACTTGCAACAGTGCAGTGAATGTACGGTACATTTGGTGTTTTTTCTACAAAAATAAAATGCAAGTTCCATTATTTTTTGGTGTACACCACATTTTTCCTCCCTTTATTCAGCTGGGTATGGTAACTTACCGTATATGGGTTGCCAGTATGATGACCATGGTAAAAGGGGGGGGGGGGGGTTGACTTATCTGGGAAGTTTATCTACAAAAAAATGCTAAAATCACATGGAAAAGGGGGTCAACTTATACGTGAGGTCAATTTGTATGTGAGTACATATGGTATTTAAACTTTTTATAAATTTATGGAGAAAACACGGGGAAAGTATAATGCTTAAAGTCAAGCTCAGAAGTTAACTAATCACTGGGAGCTGCCAGGGATATATCTGACATTTTGACTTGCTTGTTGCTTGTACTGCATATCTGCACTATGTACTTTGAGTCTGCCCAATCTGCACAGATGATCTGTATGCTAATTAATTTATCATCCATATGCAGTGTTTTGCACCTTGTCTGTACTATACTCTGACAGAGTTGAATAAGACCCTGTCCCATTTGTTATGTAGAAAAAGTTAAAAGCAAGGATCTGTTCTATCCTTTCCTTTTCTATCTCTTGTCTGTCTGATTGTGTGATCAAATTTTCTTGTGAGACCTAGGGAACTGATCACTCTGACAGTCTCACAATAATTCTCCCCCTTCCGCTACCTCTCTGCCTTTGCCTTCACTTGTTTCCTGCTGTTTCTATCTTTTCTTCCCCCTTGCTTACAGGGTTGCCACCTTGGGAATGCAAACAAACGAACGAAAAAAAAGGCCACCTGCCCCCCCCCACTACCAAGCATTTTAATACACACCTATCTTGCCAGTCTGGACTGTATGTTATGACCGCGCTAGTACCCAATTTTTTCCAGTGCAGCAGTTTGTTTTCGTTTGTTAGGAGTCCTTGCTGTAGGTACCAATGAGCTATTTGCAGTGCACAGTAGTCATACTATAATGAGTTCTATATATCTTCCTTCTGACTGTAATCAAATAAAATCTGACTCCTCTCATTGTGGTGGTCACAAAGCACACTTGCACAGACTGTCTCCTGACCACTCACTCTGCTCTCCCGCCGTGCCTACACTGATTCTGTTACACTGACACACATGCTGTCAACCTGTCAGTAAGTTGCCAAATCAAACGTCAAAAGCATTAGTTTAGGTTTCACTCACTGCACCGTGTCTCCCGCTCTGTCTGCTCTCCCAGTCGCTCACTGACACTCTCACACAAGGGGCACCTAATGACAATGTCAAGTTAACTTGTCTTTTGTCTAAATACTTAAATACGCGCACCTTATTCTGACTAGTCGCCTCATTGCTCTCCTCGCTCACTCTCCCACTACAAGTCACTGTCACATCACAGTGCATTTGTGTGCTGTGGCACAGAAACCCTGCAAATGTCACAGTCATTAAAAAAATGGCAGAATCCACTGTTCCACCGACAAGTCAGTGGAAATAAAAAACGTCCAGGTGGCAACCCTGCTTGCTTATCTGTGGTTATAAAAATAAATGTAGATCATTATGTGAAACTCAGTTCTCTGGTTTGAAAATGTATATACAGTAGTTATAGTGTTGAAATGATTGCAGAAAGCCATTTGTTACTCATGGGGTTAACCTTGAGATGCAGTTTGACCTCCACAAGCTCATTTGCAGAGTTGCAACAGGACATGAGTTCAGGAACACAATGTTCTATTTTGTTGCACCTGCAAGGGAAGAAACTGACACTGTTTTGGTACACAGTGTGAATACAGGACATGTATCTTATCATGATGCAGAAGTTAATTGCCGGGAAAGGACATTACATATAATTAGAGCAATCTTTTATTGGAGAGAGTGAGAGATTGAAATTTAGAGTTAAAGAGATGCCCTCAGATGAAGGACTTTGTTTTGTTAAAACTGCCCCTGTAAGAGGTATCCTGCACAATATTATACATTTTTATTTTACTGTTATTGAAAATAATAAAATGCTACTTTTCTCCTCGTTTGCCTATGCTTCCTGATCTTTGCCTTAACGACACACTCAACTTATGCTCTTTATGTCACCCTCATTGTAACCACTTCATCTGACTGCCTTTTGTTTGTTTGTAATACTCGTCTCCCCTTCCTCCTTTCCCCTCAAGTTGCACCTAGAAACTAGCTTGGTTCAGTGTACCCCTCCCAGTTACCAATTTTTAAATAAACAAACACCTCTGACAACTTTCAAAGAAATATATCATCTATTATTGCAATTTTCTGTAAAATATAAAAAGAGATTTTACAGTCCAGCAATTAAAAAAAGGAAGAAGCTGGCTCCATGGTGCCAAGCAATGGGGCATCACTTTGGAACGCTGGCAACCCGGGTTTGCAACCTAAGCCTGGTTGTCAGGAGCAGAAACTAGCAGGAGGATTCACAGAGTCCTTTGGATGCTCCCCAGCGGTGGGGTTGCTGCATGCCATTCTGACGGCGACTCCTGGCCCAGTGGCTTCACAAGGTAGTCCTTGGCGGCGTGGCTAAGCACACGCTGCCAAACGCCCCCACCCCAGGATGCCATGAGCAACTGCATGCACGTGGAAGGTGAGTGGGGTCCCAGCACAGAAAATGCCCACCCAGCTGACCGGACGATGGACGCCAAGTTACCCCCTTGCCACAAAGTCTCTCAGCACACCACTCAGCCCCCCCAGCCACCACACTCTCAGAGTCTGTGGAACGTTTCTCCCTTCCCTTCCTTATCTCCCCTGGGGAGTGAGGGACTCCCCAGCAGGGATACACCAGACTCCCAAGGCGCAGACAAGCCTGGGCATGGAGAAGATGGCAGTGAAGTACAGGTTGGCAGGCAACAGGGCCAGTGATGTGTGGCCTGAATGAGGAGTTGGTTGGGGGTAGGGGAAGGAGGAAAAAGAAAATAAATTATTTTATAGTTTTCTTCTTTTTTTGCGTGGGATGTTAAGTTTGCAATAATGAAACTCAATTTTCAGAAATCTGGATTATAATAATTTAAAGATACAGTTAAATGGACTTTGTTTACAAAAAAATTAATAAAAAGGAGAACGTTCTCCACTCTCAGGCCTCTGTGACACTGAGGGGGAACTGGCACAGGAGAGGGTGGGAATCGGGATGTGGCTGAGTAGTACATATGTGTTATGGCACCAATGATCCAGAGCAAAAAATAAACTAAAAAAATAAATAATAATCACCTCACTATGTCGCAAGCTAGCCAGCTGGCAATCATTATTTGCAATACATATTTCTGTTATATACCATTTTATGGGATTTCTGTGTATGCCCATGCCAGTGTTAATTCAAGGCATAGGGAAAGCCTAGATTTTTTTAAGGGGTTTGACCTTTTTCACTCTTAAGCCACCTGTTCTGCCAGGAAGTGGGATTTTCATTCCCAGGTTCCTTTAGCAGAGTTGTGCCAAAAGCCATTTACCTGCCATAACCATGCACTACAGAAGCAGAATGTTTTGATCTCAGAACTATTATAAGTATATCACGTTATGAGGCCCATGAATGTTTTTGCCAGGAAATACCTTCCTAATAGGCCTGTGTGAGGTACTATAAAAAGGCACACATCCTTCTAGCAGTACTATGTGAAATTCTAACATGATTGTGGATTAGCTTACAGGATGCTATATTGATACACCAAAGTTTTAACAGTGACTGTCCTGTTACTAGTTAAATATGGAGGCAGAATTTATGTTGAAGCTGGGTGACATCACCAGGATGCCAGGAAAATAAACTGGTTTCCTTATGACTGAAATATTGCTGACACTGCAGTTCAGAAAAGATAGTTAAACTCTCAGTTACTCAGGGCCATTCTGGTTTTGGACTTCCTCCTGACACAACAGACCAGCTGCCTAGCTGCTACACAGAAAAACGACTTTGAACACTTTCATTTTTAAGGAAGAGATGTAGTTAAACAGTTTTAAGGTGTTTATACTTTCCCATTTGTTTCTTATGCTGTAACCTAAATTTGTATATGTTCCCTTTTACTTGTAACTACATTTATTTATTTTAATAAAGACTTTTGCTATTCTAAAGAATTCTGCCTGAGTGAGGTTCCTTATATTGTATGTGTGACTGTAGAAGTTTTATTACAAATCTGTGACAACTGTTTATGCTCAGAAAGGTCACCAAATAGCAACCAAATTGAATAGGGTCAGTAGAGGATCCAGCAGGATTAGGGAGAGTACCAAAGTCTCATACGAATCTGCAGGGATTGTGAACTGGGCTACTGCATGTCCTGTAGGGTGAAGGCCAAATCAGGTGGTGCACTGCTACCCAAAGAGGGTGTAACACTTGGGCCTTCCTCCTGTGTGTAATAGCCATGAAAAGGGTTTAAATTTGGCCACAAGACTCGAGACTGGTGTTGTGCCCTGATCCAAAGTATAGTAGGATGCTCTCTGACCTTGTGGCAAGTGTTCTGTTATAAACCCAGTGAACACTCTGGGCGGACACAAGGAGAGTATCCCTGTTTTCCCCCTCCCTGTCATGGATTGCACTTAGGGGTGGGCACTGTGAGCTCAGTGAGTACACATGTGTTATGGCAGCAATGATCCACAACAAAAAAATAAACTCAAAAAATAAATAATAATCATCCCACTATACTTTCTTTTCTTACCTCAATTCACTTTGCCCTCCTGTTTTTCCCCCAAACTTACCTAGATCTCCTCAATCACTGTCACTGCCAGTTTTGCAGCCTTTAGAGCCATCCCTGACCACTGACTCAGGTAACTCTGGTCAACCTACAACACTCTGTGTGTTCCTTCTCCGGCTTGCGTGCCCCCCCCTCGTGAAATCTGCCTACTGCTCCAAGGCAGTACACCCCCTAGCATCCAACTGTCCTAATGGAGGTTGGTTTGGAGCCCCCTGATGAAGACCTAACTGTTGAACTGTGGTGCTGGTTGGATAGCAAGTGCTCCCTGTGTCTATTTTCCATCTATGTGAACTGCAACCAATAAATCTGCAAGCATCTACCTACAGTCTGCAGAGTTCTTTATATAGACTGTCCTCACCATGAGTGCTCTAGCTTCTTGCTGTGTGCGCTGGTTGGGAGATGGCCTGTTGTGGCAGTGGCAGATTGAGCAAGATGTCATATGCCTGGCAAGCTGATCCTCCATGAAACAACAGTGCAGTGATGCACAGGGCTTGACTGTGTGCGATTCCACACACAGCTAGCCAACGTCAGACACTCTCCCCCAATCTGAGCTACCAGTCCCATCACCCAGTCACTGCTGGGGGTCAGCATAGGACTGGCTGCTGTATTCCCCCCCCCAAACAGGGAGAAGAGCTGTTCCTCAGATGCGCACCCCCCCCCCCACTGGCCTTATGATGAAGTAGGCTCGTGCCTGAAACCAGTTCACGTTGCATCGCAAGCTGTAGTGCTATCACTGCACTGGCAGGCCAATTTCCTTTTTTTCTTTTTTGTTAAACATTTAAATGCATCTAGTTTTGTGAAAGGTGAAGAACTGCTTCCAGTGGATTATATAGCTTTCTATTTATCTTTAAGCCAGGTATGGTACAACTAGCTACAAGTCAGTTTTCTGCTTACTGTTCAACCAATGAACTTGTGTACTGTCTTGGCGAAAACTGCAAGCCCTAAGAGGTAACAGCTGCAATGTTTGCAACTTGTGACCTAGTTTGAGCAAATGCTGCTACTCATGCCTAATCAAGTTAAGTATCATGGATTCCTGACTAACTAGAATCTAACCATACCGCATTTGTCAGTTACCCCCATATATCTGCAGCAAAAAGACCTGCAGATCTGTGTCTTACCATGTTGGGTTTATCCATCTTTTGTGGATCCTGGCTACTGTATTAGGAATGCTAAGACACATTGGTGGTACCTTCCTTTCATGGGAATTAACTTGTGGAAAATAATCTTTTGGAAATCCCTCATATGAAATATACATGTTTAAGAAACAGTTGCATCCTTGCTTTAAGATATCATGAATTTGTAGTATTGTACTTCTCACTGGAAATGTGTAATGCATATATTCTCTGTGCAATGTAGTTTATGAAAATAAACAAATTTAAAATGGAATTCTTTACTAACTCATTTTAAGCTCCGATCATCTGTTAAGGCATTTGTTCTGTTTCTCAGCATTTAAAAAAACAAGTGAATACTTTTGTAAATTGTAATGATTGCCTATCATGTTCAATGTTTTTATTGTTTTATTGTTCTTAATGTTATTGTATAAATTGTATGTTGATGTGTTATACTTCTCTGACTTCAGGTCATATCTGAAAATGGAATTTCTTACTCCAGTCCACCTACCTGCAATTCAAATAAATTGTCCTCTAACTCGCTGTCCCATCATCTTCATAACCACATTTCCCCTTCCTGCTCCTGCTCTTAAACACATACCTTTCCCTATTACTGATTTCTCTTAATTCTTCACCTTCTCCCCCACCTAATCCCTTACCCGCTTCCCTATGTTTTTTTACTTTTCCCTTTTTTTATTCTATATCACTCTCCCCTCCAATTCCTCCACCTCCTTAGATAGACTCTTCCCCATTTACTGGCTAAGTGGGCTACATGTTGTTTACTCAGTTGTGTGGTTCTGCCCCAAGTAGCACAGTTTCCGTCCTTTATCATGCAGTGAATATATTTTATCCTTAGCATTACTGACTTTCAGTGTATGTCATTATACTTGTTTATTAGCTGCAATTTGATTTTGTTTATTGCCCTTCATGTTTTATTTTTTTGTCTTATGTATGATTTTCATGTTTATTTTAGCTCTTTATCAAACTTCATAGTCTGAATGTATCCAGTTTACCCCTTTCCCCAAGGACGCATCTGGAAATAAGCTATTGTAGCTCTGTATGTCTTTCCTGGTGAAATGTTTTCAAATAAAATGAAATAAAAAATACCAAATTAATTTCACTTGAGATTGCTAGGATTTCCCATACAGTATGATCATTAACTAAGACAAACTTATTTCCCCTTGTGACCATGAACAAGACCACCAGACTGATTTAGTTTTTGGTTGTAAGGAAAAGGAATAAGAGGCCTAAGCTAGTTTTCTCACTTACGCATCACAAAAGAGCTTGATAAAAAGACAAGGGCAGACCTTGATGGACTGTGTGGTCTGTTGCCCCCCAACTTTCCAAAGTGCTTATAATTATTTCTCTTGTGGCCATGCCCTGAGCTAAGACCACAATACTCACTAATTTGTGACCCTGAACGGAGACACTAGACTCACTGCATTTCTAATCCTTTTCCAAGATTCCAGTCATTGCATGTGACTCTGAGCTGAAACCTTTGATTTAAAGCATTTGTGAACCTGATTTGGAACTCCCAATTTAAAGCATTTTGTAAACCTGAGCTGAAACTCCAGATTTAATGCATTTTGTGAACCTGAGCTGAAACCCCCTGATTTAACGCATTTCTGAACCTGAGCTGGAACCCCAGATTTAATGCATATGCGAACCTGAGCTGGAACCCCTGATTTAACACATTTGTGAATCTCAGCTGAAACCCTAGATTGAACCCATCTGTGAACCTGAGCTGGAATCCCAGGTTTAACCCGTTTGTAACCTGAGCTGGAACCCCCGATTTAACCCATTTGTGAACCTAAGCTGAAAGCCCAGATTTAATGTGTTTGTGAACCTGAGCTGAAATCCTAAGTTTAATGCATTTTGTTTACCTGAGCTGGAACCTCAGATTTAACGCATTTGTGAACCTGAGCTAAAACCACAGATTTAACCCATTTTGTAGCCTGAGGTGAAACCTCAGATTTAATGCATTTGTGAACCTGAGTTGAAACCCCCGATTTAACACATTTGTGAACCTGAGGTAAAATCCTCCGATGTAACGCATTTGTAAACCTGAGCTGAAACCTCAGATTTAATGCATTTCTGAACCTGAGCTGAAATCCCAGAATTTTTTTTTGTTACTATATTTTTTATTAAAAAGATTGAAGTACATTGGTTTGTATAGCACACAGTATACAGGATTACATTACAAAATCGTGATTTCAATACAGATCAGGCTGGCTTCAGATAGAAGCGTCAGCAGAGTGTACAGTACTTGATAAACACAAGAGTATGTAATAGAATTGCAATAAGAGCCTCTCAGCATTAAAACTGTCTAATTCATGGTATATCCTGTCTATGCTGCATGAGCCATAATATCCACTTATTCCAGAAAAGGCTGGTCACAGTCTCCCTCCTATGTAAGATTGCTGTTATTTTCTCTATTGTATAAATATCTTGTACCGTGTTCTCCCAACTGGTTACAACTGGGGGTGCTGTCTGTAACCACCTCCGTGACATCTCCTTTTTGGCTACTAGAAGCAATATTACCAGTAATTGCTTAGACTGTATATTCTTGACCCCTTCGGGGAACCAGTGTAGGAGTGTCAGCCCAGGAGTAAAGCCTGGGAGCTCTGGAAAAAGTTATTTCAGACCTGTTCTATTTGTGCCCAGTATTGAGTAAGTACCGGGCATCTCCAGTATATATGTATATGGTCTGCCTGGGTCTTTCCACATAGTCTCCAGCAGTGAGTTTCTCCCCAGGTCCCATATTTCCCTGTGATAATGGGCATATTAAAAAATTTAACAATACATTTCCAGCTAAATTCCTTCCAGACATGGGATCTAAATATCTTATGCTGTATACTGTAAATCTGATCCCAGTCTGATTCAGGAATCTCCTGTTCCAAATCTGCCTCCCAGGACTTCTGTATTTTCACTAATGATTTATGTCCCTTTCGGTGGAGAGCATGGTCCAACTCTGAGATAATATGATGAGGGATCTGTCTAGTCTGGGTGCGTATAATTATTTACACCAAGGGTTGAGCCTGAATCAGGTCCCAATGTATTCCACATTTCTGGGTTATATAATGACGAATTTGAAGATAGTGAAAAAAATCCCTCCTCCCCAACTGATATGCCTGTTGTGCTTGGGCAAAGGTTATGAAAGATCCCTGCTCATTCCATTGGTATATAAATTTCAGACCCTGCCTTTTCCAAGCATCAAATGTAGTATCAATAAAGGCTGGAATAAATAATGGATCATATACTGGGATCAACAATACTAGAGCAGAAGAGTTAATATCAAATGTCCCTAGCAGCCTCTGACATACAGTGAGTACAGCTCTAGTATAAACTGATTGGATGCCTTCTAGTCTATAATTCCTTTGAGTATAGGGGGAATCCATACTTCCTTCTATAGCTTCCTGCTGATCATTTAGCTCTAAGGTTTTCCAGTGTGATATTATGGTCGTATCTCACCAATGTAGGGCATGCGCCATATGGGCCAAAAAATAATCTGTCTCCAAATTCGGAAGGGCCAGGCCACCCTTAATCTTGCGGAGTTGAAGCAAATCATAAGCCTTCCTAGGTCTTTTCCTATGCCATATATATTGGGAGAGTATTATATCCCAACTTTTAAAACATTCCAAGGGGAGATGGACAGGAAGGTTCTGGAACAGATGACGAAATCTAGGCAGTATCGTCATTTTGACAGAATCTATTCATTGTATTAAAGGTACTGTAAGATTATGCCAGTGTTGCAGATCACTTTTTAATGTCTTAATGGGGGGGGTTCACATCATATAGCCTTTTAAGATCCCGGTGGATAACAATTCCCAGGTACCGAAAATTTCTAGTATCCCATTTTAAAGGGAATAATGATCTGGTGCAATCGTCTGGACTATATCTCCAGCTGAGTACCTCAGTTTTGGCTGTGTTTAGTTTATACCCAGATAAGGATTCTATATCCTGTAGGAGTGTAAATAATCGGGGGGGGGGGAGGATCCTGGGAATGTTAGGTAGATCAGTAAATCATCAGCGTAAAATGCTGTCTTATGTTCTACCCCACCCTCTGACAGGCCGGGTATCTCCTCAGCTTTTTGTATTGCTTCTACTATGAGTGCCACATACAGGGCGAATAGAAGGGGGGGATAAAGGGCAACCTTGTTGTGTTCCTCTATATAAAGTGAATCGCTCACAATAGGAGTTGTTTGTTTTAACTACTGCTTGGGGGGGATGTATAGTGATCCTGCACCCATTGTAGAAATCTAGGGGGGAAGCCAAACCTCTCTAAGGTATAGTATAGTATAAAAATTTCCATGACACTCAGTCAAAGGCCTTTTTGGCATCCACACCCAACAATAAAAATGGAATAGACCTCGCCTCCATTCTTTCTAACAAATATAAGGTTCTTTTGATGTTATCTGTAGTTCTTCTTGTGGGGACAAAGCCTGTTTGGTCCTTATTAATAATATTGGGTAAAAGGGTCTCTAGTCGTTGTGCTAAAATATTTGCATAGAATTTATAATCCTGGTTTAGGACTGATATAGATCTGTAGGATTCGCAATTCAAAGGGTCCTTTCCTGGCTTTAAAATTATTGATATATTTGCGTACTGCCAGGGGGGGTGTATCTTTGGACTATAGGTCATTAAACAGTATCTGTAAGGTAAGAAGTAAAATTTTACCAAAGCTTTTATAGAATTCAGAGATGATCCCATCCTGACCAGGACTCTTCCCTGCCTTAGCCCGTTTAATCATCCCCTGTATCTCCTGTACTGTAATTGGCTGGAGTAAAAGGTCCTTTTGATGGGGAGTTATCTGAGGTAGACCCAAAAGACTGAAAAAAGGCCATGTATTTATCTTCTGATGGTTCTGGGTATGAAGGTCCTGGGTATGAAGGGAATTATAAAATTGTCTAAATCCCTCTAAGATTTCCTTAGTACTAGTTAAGAGGTGTTCAGTTTGGGGGTGCCTAAGCTGGGTTATCATTCCCCTAAATTTTATTGATCTCAGTCTGGAGGCTAATACCAGAGAAGCCCTAGCCCCCAACCCCCATAATATTTTTATACGTACCTATAATAAAGGCCTGTTCAGTTTTATATGTGAGTAGGTCTTGTAATTTACTTTGGATCTGGGTTATATATTTGTTGGGCGATCTACCTCCTGCGATGTGCTTGCTGCCAAATTACAAGTTCGGCTTCCAGTTGTCTCTGCTGCACCTCCCTAGCTGTAAACTGGATGGTATTTCCTCTAATTACTGCTTTCAATATGTCCCATAGTATTCCTGATGTAATCTCAGGGGACTGGTTTTGTGCTATGATTTCTGGAATACGTTGAGTGATAATTCTTTATTAAGAAATCGGAAATATGTAGAATTTATTAAAACGCCATTGTGTGGATTTTTTTTTTATAAGTTTCCAATTCTAATACTAATGGGGCATGGTCTGTCAGCAAAATAGGGAATATAGTCACCCGATTCACCAGATCTTTATGTTCTGCTGTAATTAAAAAATGGTCTCTATGGGAGTAAATATGCTGGACCATCGAATAATGGGTATATGCTCTACTTCCCGGGTTACTAAGTCTCCAGGTATCATCTAGGCCCATTTCTTTAAATAATTTCCGGCCATGTCTCCGGCCAGCTGTCATACGTGGAGGGCTAGGGCTTGAGCTATCCTTCCCTGGATCCATTAAGAGGTTCAAGTCCCCACCTACCACTAAAACTCCCTGTTTAACATGGATAATTTTGTCTATCAGGGTTTGATGTTTTTGTGGGTTTGAACCTGGAGGGAGACAGATACTAGCCACTGTATAGGGAGTGCCCCACCAAGATCCCCGGACCATTGTCAGTGTACCCTCTCTATTGCAACATGAGGTCTCTAGTTGGAATGCTGAATTGTTAGGGATTAATATTGCCACTCCTCTTCTTCTACCCGAGTGGTGAGAGCTTGCCACAATGGTTTGCATACCAAATTTCATCAGTTTTTGATGCTCAGTTGGGGTCATATGAGTTTCCTGCAGTAATTTCATATGGGGGTGCAATTTTTTAAGGTAGGATATTACCTTCCCTCTTTTAATCGGGCCCCAAGCCATTCACATTCTGAGAAACTAAATTAATTTTTTGGTTTTGGGTCATAATGGTTGCAAAAATAGGTCACAATCTTCCTAAGCCAACCCCCTCCCCCCAAATCCACAGCCAACCGGTCCAATATCCTGCCTGCACTGTTATAAATATATTTCCCTCTCTTAGTGCACTCCAATCTAAAACTTTTGTATAATATAGCAGAAATAGTACAGTCTGACCACAATGACATCCTCTGAACTGATGTCCAAGTCTAATCAATGTAGAATAAACTATATACAGCTGTAGCGCACAGACTTCCATCCCCTTACAAACTTCAGGGGGTGGCAACTAAAGATAGAAGCCACTACTGGGATTGCACTCCTTGCAATGAAATGCACCCCGGGGTTCAGATTATCCCTGTCTGTAGAGATGTAGATATAAACAGAAAATAGGATTAGCAGGCATTTTGCAATTAAAGAAAAAATGAAAATGGTGCAATAAAGTTTAATCCTCTTTAAGTCTCGTATTTCCCCCTGCCAGCCTTCAAATAAGGGGGGGTTATAGGGCCATTGTTGTAACAGAGTCCTCCATGGATTCTGCCGTTACTTCTTACAGTGAGGAACTTAAAAATAAATTAACATGTCTACGTGTCATTAGAAGTCAGAGAGGAGGGCCAGGGTCTGACCGAGGTAGCCGCCCCACCACCATCACTAGAAGAAGAAGAAGAAGAATCAGCATTTATATAGCGCTTTTCATACACAGTATCCCAAAGCTCTTTACAAGCCATGCTAGACTGGTAGTGAAGTGACTGAATGAGTGGTGGCGGCCATATCGCACATCATCACCCACACACACAGCCTGAATAATTGCATGAACCAGTTTATGGAAAGGGGAATGGTGGCCAGGACACCGGGAATGTTCCCTGCTCTTTGCGAAAAGTGCCCTGGGTTCTTTTACTTTCACCTGGACACCCTCAGGACAACACCAGGATGGGCAGAAGGGACCTCGGTTTTAATGTCTCATCCGCAGACGGCACACCCAACAGTACAGCACCCCCAATACTGCACTCAGATGCCAGCGATTTTTAGGTGCAAGTCTAACTCGTGTGGACGAGAACCACAACCTTCTGGTCCAGAGGCGGATGTGCTACCAACTGAGCCACGCTTGACACTACCAGGGTCCAGGTCCGCCTCCCTGATATAAGCCCCCAAGTGACCACCATCACTCAACAGTATCCTTTCCATCTGGGCGGCTGCACTTCATCAAATGTAAACACCCTCAGGAGGCATGGAGGGAGCAGACATCCCCTGCCAGACTATGTTTAAATGCTGTTCGCAGAGTCGCTCAATGGTCCCACCCTCCTCGGCAGTTAGGGCCTGTAAACCCACAGGATTCTCAATCGATAGGCCTCCGGCTGCTCAGAAATTTTTAATAGAGGCCTCCCCTGGGTTCGGGGGACTACTTCCCCCATCCCCTAAGGGACAGCCAGATAAGATTTTGTTCCAAAAATCAGTTACTCTGAAGCTTTCCAGGGTCTCCTGAAAGATCCAATGGTTCCAAATTAGCCCCTCCGAAGGGGAGGGCTGGTACTGACCACCGCCATAAGTCACCTTTTCAGTGTCTGCCCACATTCCCTCAAGTGCACGATACAATAGCTAACATGCAGTCTTACTGTTATCTCTTGTTAATATTAATGTGCAGGCCCTAGCAGGGGAACACACCAGGAAGGCCCCCGCCCCGCTCAAGGCCACTGGTCGCTCCCCCAGCCCGGCCCACTCACCTCTCAACCTCATATGCTGTAAAATACAGGTTACTCACCTGTATCAGGAGTTCTAGGAATGGTATATGTTGTTCATCCACACTTATTGGCAGGTTCCTTGCCGCTTTAAATCTTGCCGGAAGGTCTTCAAGCTGGCTCCTCCCACCCACCGGGTGGTAAAACCTCGGCTCCGCCCCATGACACCAGATCTGGCCCGCTGGAAGCTCAGGTTGTGCGTCGAAGCCGGGTAGGTCAGGTGGGTCGTGTGGATGAACAACATATACCATTCCTAGAACTCCTGATACAGGTGAGTAACCTGTATTTCTAGGGACATGGATATGTTGTTCATCCACACTTATTGGCAGACCCCTAGCAGTTCTCCGGGAGGAGGGAGGCAAGGCACACACCCCCAATACTTACTTGGGAAATAAGGACTGGAGAACCGAGGCCCCAAAACCAGCATCCCGGCGTGACTCAAGGTCGATGTGGTAATGGGTAATAAAGGTGTGTGCTGACTTCCAGGTAGCAGCCCTGCAGATTTCCTGGATAGGGACGTCCCTCGAAGCAGCCACCGATGCAGCAGTATGACGGGTAGAATGAGCTCTTATCCCTCTGGCAGGCTCCATGCCCACCAACTTATAGCAGCGATCTATGCAGGGTGACCCACCTGCCTATCGTCCGCTTGGCTGCAGGTCTGCCAGGTGCGGCTTCAGCGTAGGTGACAAACAGCCACGAACCTCTCCCCGACTTCAGCCGTAAGGCCTTATAATAAGCGAGCCTCTTCTAGGGTCCAGAGTATGGAGCCTATATTCGGCCTCCAAGGTGTGACTGGGGTAGAACACCGCAGAGTCAGCACCTGGTTAAGGTGAACTCCGACACCACCTTCGGAAGGAATTTCGGTGGGGCGCAGGACAACCTTGTCCCTGTGGAAAACCAGGTAAGGAGACTCGATGCAAAAGCCTGGAGCTCTCCCATCCTTCTGGTTGACGTGGATAGCCACCAAGAAGGCGGTCTTCCACGACAGGTGAGAGATCACATGTGCATTGGTTCGAATGGCTTGCCCATGAGCTTTGCCAGTACCAGCAGTAAATCACGGAGGTGGAGGTTCTCGCACCGGAGGAAATGTGATCAAGGCCTTTGAAAAGCGCCCGACCACCTTTTCCTCGCCACCGACTGCTTCCTGCCCGCACCCGGTAAGCAGAGATGGCTGCCAGGCACCTTTAGGGTCGCCGACCTAAGCCCTTGACTAGAAAGGGACCATAAATAGTCCAAAATGCTTGCCACAGAACAGGAGGAAGGGTCCAAGCCCTTGCCCTGACACCAAATGGAGAATCTCTTCAATTTGAAGGCGTAGCATTTTCTGGTCGACTCCTTACGGGACACCTCAACAACATTGAGGACCTCGTCGGAAAGACCCAAGGTCTGGAACTCTAGCCGCTCAGGAACCAGGCCGTCAGGTGCAGGGATTGAAGGTCCGGATGGAACACCTTCCCCTGATTGACTGAAAGCAGGTCCGGGCGAGCTGGAAGCTGCCTCGGGAGCCTGGAGCTGAGGCTGAGGAGATCTGGGTACCAGAACTGGCGGGGCCAGTCTGGGGCTATCAGGATCCTGCGCCTTGTCCCTCCTTGCTTTGAGAAGCACCTTGTGAATCAAGGAAATGGGGAAGAAAAAATTACTCACCTTAGTAATGTTGTTTCTTCTAATGGAGTCTTGCTATATTATGACAATAGCAGTTTGGTCCTCCTCTAGAACTGCCCGGAGATGAAAGAGTTAACTCCATACAGGATGGAGTTCTGAGCCAAGCTCGGTTTTCAAAGCTCTATCTGGGCAGTTTCAAACTGAAACTGTCAGATCTTTCTAAGCAAGAACTCACTAAGGGTCTGTGTGGAAGCTGTAACCTACACTAGCCTACTGGCTACCTAATAACAACAACAACAATAGCAACAATAATAATCAACACTGCTGGACCCTACCCAAAGACTCAAGTCAGGGGCCAGCAAAAATACCATTTAACAATAGAAACAACACTCCCCAAAACCCCAAAGGGGAAGAAAATCCTGCAATGGCATAAACAGTGCCTGCACTAGGTTGCCCACCACCAAGTAGAAGTTCTGAGAAGGGCAGGCTGGGGTGGTCATAATATAGCAAGACTCCATTAGAAGAAACAACATTACTAAGGTGAGTAATTTTTTCTTCAAACAACATGAAGTCTTGCTATATTATGACAATTAGCAGACTACACAGCAGTACCTCCATGGAGGAGGGACAGAACCTACTTAGGGAATAGGCTCTGAAGCACAGCTGTGCCAAATCGAGCATCTCTCCTGGCCTGGATATCCAGGGAGTAATGCTTGGTGAAGGTGTGTACCGTTTTCCAGGTTGCAGCCTGACAAATTTCCAAAATAGGAATGTCTCTAGCAGCAGCTAGAGGCGATGCTACCTCTGGTAGAATGAGCCCTCAATCCAGAGGGTCTCTCACCCAGTTTCTGGTAACAAATTGGATCAAGAGACAATCCATCTGGCAATTGTCCTCTTAGTGGCAGGTTTCCTTTGCCAACCTCACCATAGGTGAGAAACAGTTGATGGGATTCGAACCTGTGACCCTTGAGTGCGTTCTAAATAGTAACTCAATGCCCTCTTAACATCCAAACTGTGCAATCTCCTCTCACCAGAGGAAGAATGCTCAGTGAAAAATACTGGAAGGGAGATGGATTGGTTAAGATGGAAATCCAACACCACTTTAGGTAAAAACTTTCTGTTAGTCCTGAGGACTACCTTATCCTGTGAAAGAAATAAAATCATTTTCTACTGAAAGGGCTTGTAACTCACTTATCGTCTAGCAGAAGTGATGGCCACTAAATACAGTTTTCCAAGTTAAAAACTTAAGCTCTGCGGAAGACAGGGGTTCAAAGGGAGGTTGCATTAACTGGGCAATGCAAACGTTAAGGTCCCAGGCAGGGGCTGGGTCACGAAAGGGTGGATTGGTATGGAGTAACCCCTTAAAAAACTTGGAAAATACAGGGTGAGCAGAAAGGGAGGAAGGCTTTCCTGCTGAAATAAAAGCAGAGACAGCTGCCAAATGAACTCTTAAGGTAGCTGGCCTGAGGCCCAAAGAATTAAGATGGACCATGTAGTCCAACAAAATGGGCAAATCAGCAGATTCTGGGGCAATATGCTTCCCAGAACACCAGATGGAGAACCTTTTCCACTTGGAATTATAAGTGGCTCTAGTGGAAGGCTTCCTAGAGGCCTTTAGGATGTCAAGGACACCTTGAGAAAGGTGCAAATCAGCAATTCTAACTTCTCAAGAGCCAAGCTTTGAGGTTGAGGATTTGAGGTTAGGATACCAGACTCTCCCTGGGCACAGGTCAGCAGGTTGTGAATCCTGGGAAGACACAGGGAAGGTGGACTGCCAGTGATAGAAGGAGTGGGTACCAGGGTTGCCTGGCCCAGTCTGGTGCAATCAGAATCACCTTGCAAGGCTGGGATCTGATTTTACTAACACCTTGAATAGGAGGGAAGGAAGGAAGCATAAAGAAACTTCCCTTCCCAATCCAAGAGAAGGGCGTCCAGGGGACTGAGCCCACCACTGGGGCCTGCAACAGAACAGTGGAAGTTGGTGGTTGTCTGGGGCTGCGAAGAGGTCTATCTGAGCGTGCCCCATCTGGCAAAACTGTCCCCAGCACTCGAGGATTCAGGGACCATTCGTGATGGCCCTGAGAAATCCTGCTGAGGGCATCCGCTAGACATTGTCTTTCCCGGCAGGTGAACTGCTATCAGAGAGGTGTTCAGGAGTAGGCCAGAGACCACAACTTCATTGCCTCGGTGCACAAGGCCGACGACTGAGTGCCCCTTGCTTGATGATGTACCACATTGTTGTGGTATTGTCTGTTCTGACCTGACTACTTTGTTCTGGACAGATGCAGAAAATGCTTGAAGAGCTAAAAGACAGCTCTGAGTTCCAGCAAATTGATGTGAGCAGAGATTCCTGGGGACCACACTCCTGGGTGGAGAGGTCGCCCAGTGTGCTCCCACCCCAGGAGGGAGGCATCCGTGGTGAGGGTGAGGAGTGGGAGAGAGGAATGAGGGATCCCCAGTCTTAATTGCTCTGATCCTGCCACCACTGAAGGGCTAGGATCAGGTTAGGTCACTGGAATCAATTTGGTAAGGATCCTCCTTTGAGACCAATAGGCTCTCAAGTGAAACTGAATGTCTCTCATCTGGAATCTTGCTCCCTGCACCACAGCTGTGGAGAAGCCATGTGCCCCAGGAGCTGCAAAAGTGTCTTGCTGGTCGAGAGACCTGCAGAGTGAAAGAGGAGGCCAGGGCAATCAACTTCTCTACCCTTCCAAGGGAGGAGGCCTGGCCAGCTTTGTGTCAATTCCGCACCTATGAAGTGAGTACCTGAACTGGTGCTAGAACTGACTTTAGTAGATTTAGCAGGAATCCCAGGAGGTGAAAAGCTGCTGGGTGACTTGTAAGTGGGATTTCACCTGTTCTGGAGACTGTCCTACAATGAGCCAGTCGTCCAGGTAAGGGAAAACAGCAATCCCTTGCCTCCTTAAATGAGCCACTGCCACGGCCAAACATTTTGTGAATACCCTTGGGGCAGAGGTAGGCGAAGGGCATTGCCCTGAACTGGTAGTGGCCTGAGGGCAGTTTGAACCTGAGGTACTTGTGTGAGAAGGCCTGATGAGGACATGAAATAAGCGCCCGAGGTCCGGGAGGCTAACCAGTCCCCGGCCTCAGGAGGGTAAAATCATTGCCAGAGTTAGCATTTTGAACTTTGGTTTCAAAAGGTGCTTGTTCAGATATCTTAGATCTAAGATGGGCCGCCATTCTCCTGTCTTTTGGGGTTAGGAAGTATCTGGAATACAGACTTTGCCCTGGTGTAAGGAGGAACCCTTTCTACTGCTCTGAAGGTTAACAGGGTAGAGACCTCTGCTTCCAGAGCAAGGGTCTCGAGGGGCTTGCAGGTGGAAAATGCCTGGCTCTCATCTTTGGGAATTTTTGAAGCTGAGAACCAGGCCTGGCTTACTACTTCCAGAATCCATTTGTCCAGGTTAGGGACACCCAGTTCTGACTGAGTAAGCCAACCTGCCCCTACTGGTACAGGAGAATCGACCCTGGGCACCCCATCAGGGTGCCTGCTTGGCAGTTGCCTTAGGCTGAGGGGTGGGGACCGGTTTACCTGCGCCCCGTCTGCCTCTGCCTCTGAAAAAGCCCCTCTGAGCAAAAGCAGAGGAGGCTTGGAATTGATAAAAAGGCCTGTGGAAGGGCCTGCCCCTACCTCTGGGTGTGTGCCTCTGGGGAGTGGCTTGCCGCTCCTTGGCTTGGGCACTTTTGTAGGTAGTTCTGTATTCATCCATCTTTTTCATATAGTTCTCTGTCTGCTCCCCAAACAGAGAATTCCCCACCACAGGAAAATCCATAGCCTTAGTCTGAGTGTCCTGTGACAGATTAGTACACCTGAGCCATGCCAACCTCTAAAAAGCTACAGAAGTGGCCATGACCCTTGAGGAAACATCATTAACATCCACAGCAGCATGAAATTGAACTTTAGAGGCTTCAATGCCATCAGCAGCCACCTGTTCTAATTCACTAGCCAGCTGGCCATGGGCCTGCTTGGCTAACTGCATAACTGTATCCCATCTAGATTTCTGATATCTAGCCACATAAGCCATATAATTTGCCTGCCTGAGTCCCAGAGAGGCTGCCATATACTTCTTTTGCCATGGCATCAATCTTCCTGGAATCCTTGTCAGGAGGATGTGAAGCCAGGGGAATGTTAACCTGTCACAGGGCTGCAGCCTGCACTACTCCTACATGACTACACTGCTCAGAAAGGAAGTCTGTATCAGGACCTGATAGAGTATACCTGCTGTCCATCTTCTTATCGACAGGAGGCCAGAATTAGGATTTTCAAAATTTTTATTGTTTGCTTCCTAAATGACTTATGAAAGGAATAGACAATCTCCTAGACTCTGGAATATCCATCATTTCAACATAATCAGGCTCCTCCTGCTCATCCACAGCCTCTTCTAAGGAAGCTGGAGGGTTTCAGCAACTTTCTTATAAAACACAAAATGAGATGGGGACTCAGACAGCATAGGGGGAGATTCTAAAGGTCTGTCTGGAGAGATGTCCGGTTCAATGGGCACATCCAGACCCTCCCAGCCACATACATACTCTTCATAATCCTCCTCCCCCTCCTGTGGTTCATAAAATTCCTCAACATCATACTTCTGAACCACTGGGGCCAGACGAACCAACCTTTGCCAACTAGTGGTGGTTGCGACCCCTGAGACAGTGACTGGACAATTTGTATGGCTTTTGCTATTTCTGCAGCAGTTGGAGAGAAATTTTGGACTCCAGACCTGCTGATTTTCTAGATTTTTACTGGGGCTGGTTCCTCAGAACCAGCTTTTCTTTGCCGAGTATATAGCCCTGGTCAGAGGGCACTCCCTCTGGTTCAGTTGGCACTGAACCGGGCTGGCCATCCGGTCAGCGGACTTTTTGGCCTCTCGTTCCTGAGCCTGCCCAATCTTTTTCCAGGGTGGCTGCAGGAAATTTTTATACCTGGCAGTCTGACTGGAGGTGGTCAAACCCCAGACAATAAACACATGTGGTGTGTGGGTCAGCCTTGGCAAAGGCTTCCCCACAAGCATCACAGTGTTGAAACCCAGTGGGCCCGGATTTTCTTTTGGGTTTCTTAGACATAATGCCAGCCTAACCAAAAACTTGCCCTTTTAATGTCAGTGCCAGGCAAGACACCCTTATCGGTTCCTAACCGTGTCACGGGTATTTGAAAAAACCGTAATGAAATCCGTTTTTTTTAGAACCGATAAGAACCGGGAACCGCACTCTAAGTATATTTTAAAATGCTTAAAATGAGTTTTAAAGCAAACCGATCGGTTCAAAACCGAACCGATAATGACAATTTCCACACAGACTAAAACCTTGTACTTACGGTTACCAGATAGAGCTTGAACCGAAATGGGTAAAATAAAACACTGTTCTCGGTTAAATTTAACCGAGAATACTTAAAATGAACCGAAATGAACCGAGCTGAAGGAGAAATCTCGGAGCGACTGTTCAGTGGTAGAGTAAAGATCTGACAGTTTCAGTTTGAAACTGCCCAGATAGACTTTGAAAACTGAGTCAGCGCTCAGAACTCCATCCTGTATGGAGTTAACTCTTTCATCTCGGGGCAGTTCTAGAGGAGGACCAAACTGCTAATTGTCATAATATAGCAAGACTTCATGTTGTTTGAAAGGCGAGAAGAGGCCCGGGGTCCACAGCCTCGAGAAGGCATCCCCTGCAGCGAGCCCTGCTGAGGGGCGGGCATGAAATAGCCTCAGCTTCGCGTTCTCCCTGGAGGCAAACAGGTCCACCTGAGGTGTGCCCCAGTGGGAGAACAGATCTTGTACTACCTCCGGCAGGAGAGACCACTCGTGAGACGCGGCCCCTATCCGGCTCAGGGCATCGGCCAGGGTGTTGGAGGCTCCTGCCACATGAATGGCTAGGAGATCCGCCTCCAGGCTGCGCAGGTGACCAAATGCGGAGAGCTTCCTTGCATAGAAGCATGGAGCGCGTCCCGCCCTGGCGGTTCAGGTAGTACATGGTCGTGGTATTGTCCGTCTGGACTCGGACCACTTGACCCGGAGAAACAGAGCAAAGGCGGTGAGCTAGGCGGACCGCTCAGAGCTCCAGCAGGTTGATGTGGCAGGGACTCCACAGGGACCAGAGGCCATGCACTCAGTGTTCCCCCAGATGGGCACCCCAACCCATCAGAGAGGCATCGGTCGATAGAGAGACCGTCGGCTCGGGGCGGACAAATGGGATGCCCTCCTGCAAATGGAATGGAACAGTCCACCACTGGAGAGCGTTCCACATCTCCTGGGTCACTATCACTAGCTGGTCCAAAGGATCGCAGCGTTGTGACCACTGGCTGGCCAGTCCCCACTGAAGGGGGCGCATGTGCCAGTGGGCCAAACGGACCACGCTGGTACTGGCCGCCATGAGACCCAGAAGGCGCAGGAAGTCCCAGGCAGGGCGCGATTGCCCAACCAGAAATGACTGGGCAAAGGAGGTAAGAACCTCGGCCCGTCCGCCGGAGTCATGCTCTGGCTCAAGAGAGTCGAGCTCTGCCCGATGAACAGGATCACCTGCTTTGGTCGAGTTCGACTGGCCTTGATAAGAAGGCCAACTCGAGAGCAAACCTGGAGGGCCAGATCTCTGGACCGCTCCACCTCCCGTCTGGAGGAGGCTGCTATCAGCCAATTGTCCAGGTAAGGGTACACCTGGACCCCTCGGCGCCGCAGGAATGCTGTCACCACTGCTATGCATTTGGTGAAGACCCTGGGAGCTGGAGATAAGCCGAAGGGCATGGCTCGGAACTCGAAGAGGGATCCCTCCGCTCGAAAGCGGAGGAACCTCCGATGTGACGGACGGATAGGGACGTGAAAGAACGCGTCCTGTAGGTCCAGACAGCAGAACCACACGCCGTGTTCCAGAGATGGTATTATCTGTGCCAGAGTGACCATCCTGAAGGTTCGAGACCTTAGGAACTTGTTCAGGTCATGTAGGTCGAGAATGGGGCGCCAGCCCCCCGTCCATTTCAGAACCAGGAAATACCTGGACGAACCCCGGGTCTGAAGGGGGTCCTCTCCCCGTGATCATCTCCTTTTGGAGGAGGAGAAGCGATGTCGGCTCGGCGAGCTGCCAGTGAGGCTGCGGACCCCGAGGCCCCCCGAAGTGCAACGGCTCTGAAGGGTGGGGCCTGCTCGAATTCCAGAGATAGGCCTTTTCCCACCACCTCCAGTACCCACCTGTCCGTGGTAACAGCGGAGCAGGTGGAAAGGAAGTGTCTGAGCCGTCCCCCCATGGGGGGAACCAGGGGTGAGGTGACAGGGATGGGGGCGACACCCCTCAGCCCGTCACTGGGCAGGCTTGGAGGAGGGACCGCTGAGGGACCTCCTGGGCCTTACCGCCCTGCTTCCTGTTGGAGGAAGCCGGCGGCATTGGGCTTGGGATACCAGGTCGAGCCTGCTGGCCCCTGCGTTGCTGGGCGGGTGGCAGCCAGGCGCACAAGACGAAGGCTTAGGCTGTGGCTTGCGGCCTTTGTCCTTCTAGCGGAAGAGACCGAGTCCAAGGTAGCATTGGACTCTCGATCCTCTGCAGGTGACCTTCCACCCCAGGGCCGAAGAGGTCAGTCCCCAAAAGGAACATCCACCAACTTGTGCTGGGTATCCGAGGTAAAGGTGGATATCCTCAGCCAAGCCACAGCCATGCCACCGCGCCGCCACAGACCTGGCCATGAGTCCCGATGTCTAACTGCAGTCTGGAGCTGCTGTTTGGCCACTGCCCTGCCCTGGTCCCGCCTGCGGACCATAGTCTGCAGATCTGCAGGAAGATGAGGACAACCTCATCCAGGGAGCCCAACAGGGCGTGAGAAAAATGTGCCATGAGGACGGCCGAACTGGCCTGACGAAGGCCGAGAGAGGACGCAGCATAGACTTTTCGTCCAGCATAATCCAATTTCTTGGATTCCTTGTCGGGAGGTTTGTCCACATCCCTGGCGTTCCCGGCATGCTGGAAAACGCTGTCGGTAGCCAACCCCTCGGCCGAGGGGTGTTCCGAAAAACCGGACAGGGAACCGGTAGGGACCACATACTTCCTGGCCAACCTGGCCGAAGGTGCAGGGCAGGAAGCAGGACGCTGCCAAAGTTCTAAGGCCGGACCCACTATGGCTTCGGCCACCGGAAAGGCCTCCGTAGGAGAATCCCCTCGGTCCAGAATCTCCGTGAGGGGATACCTGGCCCGTTTAGAAACGGGTTCGAGCTTCATCCCGGTGGACTCCGAGATGAGTCGAAGCAACCCTAAGAAGGACGAAGGGCTATCGTCCATTGACTGCCCTCCCGAGGACTCCAAGACCATGCGCTTGGAGAAGAGGGAGGAACCATCATCGGACTCAGAAGAGTCCTCAAAGAGCTGCCTCGGCCCTGAGCCACCCTCCACCTGCCGAGGTTTATTGGGAGTGAGGGTGACAGACAGCCTATGGGGCAAACCGAAAGCCGACTGAGAATTTTTGGTCGGAGCCCCAACTAATGGCTGTGGAGGCGGAGGTTCCACCAGAATCGGTTGGGCAGCTGGAATTGGCCGAACAACCGGCCTGAGAACAGGCTCCTCGACTACAGCGAGTGGTTGTTTCGGCTGCTCCGGTGACAGCCACTTAATGGACGGGGAAGACGACTGGGTCGGCTTATTCCCGGTCAAAAGGAGCTGTTGCCACATAAGTTCCTCGTACCTCCGACGCAACTTGCGCCGAAGCCTCCCCTCGTCCGAGGAAGAGCGGCGGTGCCACTTGCCGCGGTGCTGAGACCGAGACCACCTAAGGCGGCGGGATCGGTTGGACCGCGAGGATGTCCGAGACCGAGAGTCTCGACTAGGCAGAGGAAGGCGAGGAGAAGTGTCGGAAATCCGCACTCCCCTCGGCTCGGACGATCCCACCGAAGGCTCTGGAACCGGAGGCACAGACGAGCCGACGGGATCCTCAACTCCCACCGGGGGAACCGGGGAGAGGGGATTCTCAGCTTCTCCAGCAGACAACCCGTCTAACGGGTCGAGAAAAATCTCGACCGCGTCGACAGGAGTCTCGGTCAACTGGCCTGGCGGGGACACCGTGAAGCCAGTGGCCAAAGCTGAGGGGTCGACCGAAGTCGACTGTCGACAAGGGGAGAGGGATCTTTCCCGCTCCCAAGAGCGTCGACGGAGAGACTTACTTTTGCTCTTTTTGGACCTGGAAAAGGTCCCGAAGTTGGACCTCACCTTTGGTCGAGAGGGTCAGACAAAGCTCATAAAGAAGCTGAGTACGAGGCACCGAGAGAGAGGACAAATGCCGCGGCGGTAGAAGCGGCCGCGCGCCTCCTCTTCGAAGCGATCATCTGCTCTAGCTGATCCGCCCGAGCCTGCCGCCCTGGACACCGTCAATCAGGCCTCTTTAGATTTCACGGTGGAATTATTTTCGGCGCCCCAGTTGTAATCGGCGCAGTACGGTCTTCAAGGATGGTGCTGAAGAGCACAAGTCGAGGCCTGCTGGTCATGCTCAAGGCCCAGGCAGTAGACGCGACGTGGAGTGCGGATCCGCCCTAGACATCTTCTGCCCACAAGGGCACCTCCAAACCGAGTCGATTTGTCCATCGCAGCCGCGAGGAGAGAAGAAGACCAAGTCTTTAGCAAAACTTTTTAATTTCGAACTTTCAAGAATTAGAACCAGTCTTAATCGCAACCGTTAAGGAGGGAACCTGAGCTCCAAGCGGTAAGGAAGATCTGGCGCCATGAAGTGGAGCCGAGAGTCTACCACCCGGGTGGGTGGGAGGAGCCAGCTTGAAGACCTTCCGGCAAGATTTAAAGCGGCAAGGAACCTGCCAATAAGTATGGATGAACAACATATCCATGTCCCTAGAATAAAGATTTTCCCAGTTTCAGGCAATATTTCTGGCAAACTGACGAAGCAGTTGTTTCATGGAGTCCAAGGCAGCTTGTTGTGACTAAGGGACCGGTGATCTTCGGCGAAACATGGTTGCCTCTTTCCCCACTGAATGCCCCGGAAAGTTCACTTTGGTTGGGAGTTCATATCCTCTGGTTTCTAGATCTGCAAGAGCGTCCTGAGCCGAATGGTAATGTTGTTGTCCAGTGAGGTACTGAACCTGAAGTCTGGAGGGATATGGGCGGGAGGACGAAATTTCAACTTTAGGCCCCTCAAAATTGGGAACAGTGGTATATATTCCCTGCGGCGCTGCATTGTTGCAGGGACATAGTCATTATAAAAGTATACTCTGCTGGATTGATAAAAGGTCTTCCCCTTAGTCCAAGCCTTCCGTAGCAGCTCTTCTTTAGTGGTATACCTCAGGAAGCGTATTATTATTGGAGCGGGGTCTCATTCCCAGTTGTGAGAGTGGAGGGCCCAAGGCTTTGTAGGCTTTTTCTATCTTCAACTCATATTCAGGGATCAGATTCAGAACTTCACAAAGCAATGATGGTATGAACGTGTTGATACTGTTTCCCTCATTCCCCTCCGGTACTCCATAAAGCCTCAAATTTCTACATCTATGCCTGTTTTCGGCATCCTCTTGCTTTGCTATTCTCCGAGGGCTTGGCATATTTCCACGATCTGTGAGATCGTGGTCTGGCATTTCTTAGAGGCCTCGGATTGTGCAAGTTGCTCCTCCTCCACTGCGATCATCCGCTGCCGTAGTTCAGAAATGTCTGCTCGGGCCATCTCCTGCTCCCGTTTAAAGTCCTTAAAATCTGACTTAATTCCTTTAAGTTTGTGTAAAATCTTGTTTAACTTGTCCTCCATCTGTTTAGAAGACTGGGACTTTTGCTTGCCTTTGCATTTAGATGTAGTGTGCAGCATGGGGGAGCAGGCCTGAACGGTATTGCTGGAGTCTGATGCCTCGTGGTCTGAAGGATCTGGATCCACATGTAAACTGGAAAATCTGTTCATCCACCCTTGTAGCTTGTTCGTTGCCATGGAAGTTGTAGTTGACTGAGGTTAATTTTAATGGATTATTGGTCGTAGTTCTGGTTTGAAAGGGCAGGGGGATCACGGAGCGGGAGGCTGCACCAGAAGTCTGAAACCCCAGATTTAACTCATTTGCAAATCTGAGTTGAAACCCCAGATTTGACACGTTTCTGAACATGAGCTGAAACCCCAGAGGTAACGCATTTCTGAAAATGAGGTGGAACCCCTGATTTAATGCATTTGTGAACCTGAGCTGAAACTCCAGATTTAATGCATTTGTGAACCTGAGCTGAAAGCCCAGATTTAATGCATTTTGTTTACCTGAGCTGGAACCCCAGCTTTAATGCATTTGTGAACCTGAGCTGAAACCCCAGCTTTAATGCATTTGTGAACCTGCGATGAAACCTCAGATTTAATGCATTTGTGAATCTGAGCTGAAACCTCAGATTTAACGCATTTGTGAAACTGAGCTGAAACCTCTGATTTAAGGCATCTGTGAACCTGAGTTAAAACCACAGATGTAACCCATTTGTGAGCCTGAGGTGAAACTCAGATTTAATACATTTGTGAACCTGAGCTAAAACCTCAGATTTAACGCATTCGTAAACCTGAGCTGAAACCCCAGATTTAGCCTATTTGTGAACCTGAGCTGAAACCCCAGATTTAAACAGCATGTCCTTAATAAGGATGCATATCTTAAAAAAGAAGGTTTGAGGCCCTGAGATGCCTCAGTAATCATTTCATTTGCTTTTATTTGTCTACTTATTTTTCATCACATTACTTTTATTTTGCCAACTACTAGTAAAAAAGAATCCAATGGAATCCTTGTATTACAGTCAGAACATCTCAACTGGGAAAGCCAGCAGTGTATTTCAACTGGAAAATGCAAATCCATTTTTCAGATTTTTATAGAGAAATAAAACTTTATTTCACTAAAGTATTACAGTGTTTATAGAAATATGTGAATTTTCTGAGTAAAAAGATTTTACTTGGGAGAAGAAAGACTAAGTCAATTATTGTTTTAAAAAACTAAAATCTTACAGATGGCCCACAACAGTGCAAACATATAAAAGTCAAAGCTTGTTGCTGAACGTGGTATCTATTTCTTCTGAAAAGGATTATGTTTCTCACTGAAATACCTTGGGCTCCTAAGTAGCTGGCAGTTTCTGACATCACTACCAGAATTCTATTGAATTATATTTTACCAGCAGTGTGAAAAGCATACCGTACTTGTTTCATTGCACAAACCAATACTTTATTATAAATGTAGAAATTAATTACTAACACATCAAAACACAATCAGTTATCTATTAATAAAAACTGAACGCACGTCAGGATTTCAAGCATGAGTGGGATAAGTTACGGGCAGTTGGCAAGCACTACAAAGTGCAAAGCCAAGATACCTAAGCTCCAGGTAAATCTTGGGCAGACTCGATGAACCCTGGGTCCCCTTCTGTCGACACACTTTCTATGTTTCCATGTCTCTTTAATGCATTTGTGGGCCTAAGCTGAGAACCCAGAATCATGGTACTTGCGATAGTGAACCAAAATTCAGAGCAAACCCAACCTTCAACAGGAAAAGGCCAATGTTTTAAAGAGATTTTGCTTTTTCCAGCAAAACATTCTCATATGGCATCAGCAGAAAGAACAGTTATATACTTATACTGTAACAGTAGATCTTCTAGAAAATCTTTTTCATCAGGCCACACCTCTGGAACTAATAGCTGCTAGGCAGTAGGACCACACGGAAACGTTTGCAAGCAGCCTGCCAGGGACTGCCCTTGATGACATCAGATGTCAACATATACATAAACATGGACAGCGCCTTCTCCCCTCAGTTCCCTGCCGGCGATCTGCTCGGAGGACCTCTCTCTAGGGAACCAGGAGAGAACCCAGCACTCTAGAAACCAGGCGAGACAGAGGGCTGGAAAATGAAAGAATGGAGACAGACAGCATCACAGAAGTCCCGTGTTGCAGACTCAAAAGCGGGAAAGAGGGTGGGACAGCATGGCCTGATGAAATAGATTCTTTCAATGATCTACTGTTATAGTAAGTACATAACTGTTCATTTTACTTCAAGGATATTTCTTTCATGGGGCCACACCTTTGGAATAACTCCCAAGCAGTACCAAAAGCTGAGAGTCTGGGGGCTTGAGCCTATAGGCTTATTACAGCAGGCTTAGTGGTACAGCTAGGCCAAAACCAGCCCAACTACAGGAGACAATGTCTAAACTGTACTACTTAGTGAAAGCATGGACAGTACTCCAGGTGGCAGCTGCACAAATCTTTGCAGTGGATACATTCCGAAATCAAGCTACAGACGTGGTTATGCCTCTTGTGGAACGATCACAAACCACACCGGGAAGTTCATTACCATACTTCCTGTAAAAAAAAGTAATAGCTAGTTTGCTAGCCATTTGGACAAGTACTGTTTCAAAACTGGGGTGCCCTTTTTCCCAGGGGCAAACAAAACAAAAAGTTGTGAGGACTTCCTGCAGTACAGTGTGTTTAGTACCTGAGTGTTCTATGCACATCTAAAGTATGGCGTAATGCTCCCCTGGACCTGCATGCTCTGGATAATACACTGGCAGGTGGAGTTTTATTTCAAGTAAACTCAGACACCACCTTTGGTAGAAACTTAGAATTAGTTCATAAAGACACCCTGTCTTTACAGAAAATCAAACAAGGAGACTCACACAGTAGAGCATGTAGCTCTGACATCCTTTGAGTAGAAGTGACTGCAAACAAAAATAATGTTTTCCAAGAGAGAAAACATAAGCCACAAGTCACAGCTAGCTCGAAAAGAACCAAAGTGAGCTTTTCCAAGACAAAATTCAGGTCCCAAGCTGGGACTGGATTGCGAATAAGGGGCTTTAGATGTAGAATACCCCTCAAGAACATATGGGCTACCTCCAGCTGAGCTACCGTATGGCCATCTATAAGCACATGGAAAGCTGATATGGCAGCCAGGTGCACTCTGAGCGAAGAATACTGCAGGCCTGAATCTGATAAGGAAAGCAGATAATCTATAACCTGATTAACTGGACAGGTGAATGGGTCCAGGTGGTGGGAAGTAGCCCATAATGCAAACCATTTCCACTTCATAGAGTAAATAGTTCTGGTGGAAGGCTTTCTAGCAGCCACCAGAACATCGGGCCACTTTTTGGGAAACCCCAAAATGAGGTATGGCTATGTCTTCAGGAGCCATGCGTGCAGATAAGAGAGATTTCAGGTCCAGATGGACCAAGGTTCCCTGCTCCTGTAACAGCAGAACCTTGCACAGTGGCAGAGGTACAGGGAGTTCCACCACCAGCTGCTGCAGAAGGGGAACCAGATCTGTAGAGGCCATAGGGGAGCAATGAGTCAGAGTTGTCCCCTCCACTTGTAAGTTAAGCAGCACTTTCTGAATTAGAGGGAAGGGATGGAAGATGTACACAATCTCCCCCTTCCAAGAGAGGAACAACGTGTCTTGCCAGAAAACTCCAGGCTCTGGAGTGAGCGAGCAGAAAACCAGCAGGTCTGTGCTGTGTGGGGACACAAAAAAGGTCCATCTCATGCATCCTGGACTGTGACCTGCATAGCTTATCTGCTAAGTGGACACCAGGAACATGCACTGCAGATAGTTCTAGACTGTTTTCCAGAGCCCAATACCAACCTCTCATTGCTTCCCTGCATAGCAGATAAGAATGAGTCTCCCCCCCCCCCCGCTTGTTGATGTAACGCATCACACTGATATTATCTATCTGTATTAGTAAGGACCTGGGGCAAATGGTTCTGGAAGGCCTGAAGCCCATATTTTCCAGAATATTAATGTGTAAAGTGCTCTCCACTTGGGTCCACGTGCCCCGAGTTTGGGGAGACCCCAAATGAGCCCCTCAACTCAGTCCCGAGGCATCTGTTGTGAGGATCTGGAAAGGGGAAGAGATTAGGAATGGTACCCTCTCAAGTAGGCTACCGCATTCCATCCACCACTTGAGCACTTCACACACAGGGGACTGGACTAGAACCATCTGTTCTAGGTCATCTGTGAGCAGATCCTACTGGACTCTTCGGATCCACTGGGTACCCACATGTGCAATCTGGCTAGTGACACTGTGACAACAGCTGCTGCCATAAGGCCCAGCAAACTTAGGAATGTCCTTGCTAAGACATTATGACTGTCATGCACTAACTGTGCTTGGGCAATCAGGCAGTTGGCTCTTTCCAAGGCAAAAAGGCCATGCCCTGAACCATGTCCAAGACTGCCCCTATATACTGCAATCTCTGGAAAGGTGTCGACACCGATGTTGATATGTTTGACTGTCACCACCAGAGTATCGAATAGCTGTCTGGTTTGAGCTAAGGTCTTTAAGAGCTGGTCCCTGGAGTGGGCTTTCAATAGTCAGTTGTCAATGTACAGCAAAACATACAGACCTTCAATGCATAGGGCTGCTGCCGCCACTGCTAAGCATTTGGTCAAGGCCTATGGCACAGAAGACAAGTCAAAGGGCAACACACTGAACTGGTAATGTTCCCCTTGAAGAAGGAGCCTCAAGTACATTCAGTGAGGTTTCTGAATCATTATATGAAGTTATGCATTTTCATATCCAAGAAGCATATCCAGCTGGCCCGGTGGCGCTGAGGGTTGAGGCACTGGATGCCACACCTCACGTTGCACCAGCGACCGGGGTTCGGGAGCGAGCCCGGGTGCCAGGGGTCGGCAGGGGAGGGAGTTGGATCAAGTGTCCAGAGGACTGCTCTCCTCTCCCACTGAGGGATTCAGGGGGTTTCCTGGCACATTAGTGGCCCCTAGTGGAGACCAGGGGTACTACATGTGTGGGACAGAAAATTAGGGGACGAGCGAGGCAGGCATCTACGAGGGTAGCCTGCGTGCTGACGCCATTGCCGCCATGCTCATGGGGAAAATAAAAATAAATGCCTCCACACTGGGCCGGGGTGAGATGACCGTGGCCCCAGGGGAACATCCCAACGCGGCCCCTACACAATCTTTATCTCTCCATGACCAACCTATCAGCAACAGGTAAGGCACTTCACACTTAGGGAGCCAGCCACCAGAGGGAGGGCAGAATCAGCCCCGGAGATGGTACCGGGGGTCAAGCTTGCCTGTGGTAGTTCGGGGGAGGAGACCCTGGGAGATGCGGGGGGTTCAGGCTGGGAGTAGGGTGAATTCCGAGTGGGCACTCCTGAAGGATGCCCGGGGTGTAGGTATACAAAAAGTAAAAAAAAAAAAGCATATCCAATCCCCTGTTTGCAGTAATGGAAGAAGACCCTGCAAAGTGACCATCCTGAACTTCTTGTATTTTATAAAGAAGTCAAGATCCCTGAGATTCAGAATAGTCCTCAGGTCTCCTGTCCACTTTGTGACAAAGTAGCAGCAGGAGTAAAAACCTGTGTTCCTTTGTGCTAGAGGCACCAGTTCTATGACCTGCTTTTGCAACAAGGCCTGCACTTCCTTCAGCAAATGGGCCAGATGCCCTTGGGGGATATGTTGTGACAGATGGGGGATGATCTGGAGGGTTGTCCAGAAGTTCCAGAGCATGCCCCTTTTCTATGATCTCCAGAACCCAGGCATCTGTAGTCACCTCCCTCCATTGGTCTAAATGAAGGGAAAGGCAGCCCCCTACAACCACCTCTGGAGGCAAAAGTGGTTGGGGGTGCACAAGGAGTCAAGCTGAGCTGGTTGGGCAGCTCCACCAGCTCTAGGTGCTTTTGTACGGGCACCTGGGGCAGTGGCAAGGACTGGCAAGGCCCTAGCTCCTTTAAACCTGCCTTACTGTCTGGGGTGTGGGCACTGTCCCCTAACACCAGCTGGATGAATGGCACCCCTACTTCTACCCCTACACTAGGTATGGCAGAAGCAGTGCATGGACTTCAAAGTTTTGCCCAAGACTTGAAGATCTTTAACAGCCTCCTGCAAATTTTGCCCTCTAAATGGGGCATTAAGAATAGACTGTTTGGATATCTGTGGCAAGGCCTGCCACTCTGAGCCAAGAACACCTCCTGAGAGAGAGATGCCAGAAGCTGCAGCCCTGGCAGAAGCATCAGAAACATCATAAGCTGCGTGAAGCACATGTTTGCCCATATCAGCACCAGCCATCAAAGATTTTAACAGTTCTTGTTTGAAGGTGCCCTTAGGCAAGGACTGTGCAGCAGCTTTAGCCTTTCTCCAAATGTGTTCTGATATTTTATCATATGGGCCTGGTAGTTTGCAATACAAAGGCCCAATGATGCAGAGGCACAAGTTCTCTTGCCAATGGCATCCAGCCTCCTAGATTCCTTATCAGGAGGAAGGGACCTCAGGTGTTCAGGTGGCCTAGACCTGTTACAGGCAGCATTATTCACCACTGAGTCTGCCTTGGGATGTGTGGCATAAAAAGGTTTCCCAGAAGGGGCAGAATACCTTTTATCTGCTTTCCTGGGGACAGCTGGTATACTGTTTGGTATGTACTAAGCTGCATAAGTGGCATCCCGTAATGCTGGGAGCAGAGAAGGCACTACAATTGCATGAGATTTTGGGAGCTCCAAGAACTCCAGCAGGTTCTTCTTAGTGGTATCCTGCTCTTCTAATGCAAAACCCATGGCAGTCTGCATTTGGTGCAAATTGGTGAAAAAAGCAGGGCCCTCTGGAGGGGACCGTGGTGTGTTCACCACAGGGCCTTCACTGCATGTGGAAACTGTGGAGCTGATGCCAAACTCATATTGATTCTCAGCATAATCTTCAGCCTCACCGTCCTCTTCCTGCATCATTAGATCAGGATTATACTCATATTCAGCGTCAACCGGGTCGACAGGAAGGAAGGACTGCTCTTGCAACGTCGGCGGCAGCATAGGAGGTAGCCATGGCAGGGGAATTCCTTGCGGTGTCGATGGAGGACTGCCAGTGGTCCCAACTGACAGGCCCACTGAAACAGGGAGGACAGGCAGTAAACGTCTGTGTCTGAGAAAGACATGAGAACTGCCTGAGCGTCGGCGCCCCATTGGTCGACAGGTGCGACTGGAGGAGTCGATGGGGGAGGCTGAGTCCCCGATGGCGATGTACTGGCTGTAATAGACCCAGTAGTGCCTATGACAAGCCTTGACCTTCGTGCCATGTCGACAGGTCAGAAGGGAGTGGTCAGTGCTGCTGGTGGAGTGGACAGTGTCCAAGAGGAGGTTGTATCTGTAGGGCACAGAGGCAACCTGGAGCACAAAAGGGAAGCCTTCTTCTTGTCCTGGTGTTTGTGTTTGTGACTCCCAGACATTTTCTCCTGGGATTTCGATGACCGCGATTCGGTTGACGAGACCCACAATGCAGATTTCTGTTGGAGCGTCTTCTCCATTCTTTCCACAGTCTTTTAGAGCAAGAATTTCGCTAAAGCCCCTTTATGGCATTGCCTGTTTGCAGAATTAAACCGCCAGCAGATTTTGTAGGCTTCCACGTTGTGGTCGAGGCCAAGGCAGCAGAACACAGACATCGTGAGACTCACCAGTGTAGATTTTGTCTCTGCATTCACAGGACCAGAAAAAGTTTAGATGGTTCTTTCAAAGACATACAGGTTGCTGAAAATCACTCTAAAAGTGATTACTTTTTTGAAAAATAAAATGGCAGCAATATGCAGCAAAGTTTCCTTTGCGGTCCGATGAGTTCAGATTGACGGGAAAATAGCTGAGAAGAGGAAGGGCTGCCCACATTTATGTATACACTGATGTCGGACATCGTGGGTGGCCCCTGGTAATCTGCTTGCAAAAGTTTCCGTGTGGTCCTAGTGTCTGGTGGCTATTAGTTCCAAAGGTGTGGCCTGATGAAAGAGATATCCTTAAAGAAGATCTTCGCTATACAACGTCCTCAAAAAATGTTATTTTAAGAAAGTCTAGTTTTTGTTTTCATATTTAAGGCATTTTAATTAACTCAGGATCTTTTTTCATAGGTTTCATCTGTTTTTGTTGACTTTACCTTCCCTGAAGTCTTAATCCTCTGCTTATGACATCATAAACTGTTGCCGTGGAAAGAAGACACTATCAGATGTACTGTAATTTCTTTTTCAGTTTGTTACAGCATTATCACTGGACTGGTCATTCATAATTGCTGGGAAATTATCTCATCCTATTAGGGACACTGGCACAGTCACAAAGCTGTGACATCATCATGAAACCTTGCCCACCATCAGCATTCCACTGAGTTACTAACCAGTTGCATTTTTGCTTTGCAGTTGTGGACAAATATATAAGACTGTTTAATACTCACATTTTCTTAAAATCATAAAAAAAGTTTCCATCTTACCTCAAGGAGGATCAAGCATCAATCACAGCCTTCAATCATAGTGCTTTGCATAATGTTATTATTTAATGAACTCATATGGACTTGTTTCAGGTGCGTTTTCTCATCGCGAACAGCATTCACAGGCTTTCAATACAGCAAAGAGCACAGTAACCAAACTCAGTGCAATATGACACATATCTATATGAACACAAGAACGGCATAACTCAACTTGTGCCTCAAAAATCAGTAAACCTGGTAAATAAAATAACACTGAATCAGACTTTCATGAGCTGGAAGAATATTCTCCCAGAGAGGCAAACTCTCAGGTCGCTCACAAGGACAATGTTGGAACTGACAGAATAAATAATTATGGTTATTCTGGTGTAAGTTCTTCTTTCTGTATCATTGCAAGTTGTCACTGGGTTATTTACAACTGTAGAGTTGTAATAATAAGTACCTAAATTCACACGGGGGGAGGGGGGTTCACAATTTATTTCTTGGCTGCCAATTACTGCACTTTAGGTTCAAAGGCTGCATCAGCAGAATGCTGAATGCGCAAGATATAGCGTTCAGCGAATGTATGCAAAGAGGACCTAGTGCCAGCTTTCTGCAGTTCGGACACAGGCTTCTGCTCTTTCTGGCTAGGATGCTGCCAGTGCCCTGGTCAAATGTGCTGTGACTAAACATTGGTGACTTTGATTTGACTGCCACATAAGCTTTTGCTATGCATGCTCTCTGATCCATGTAGCCAAGGTGGCCTTGAAAGCCTCCTACCCCTTTCCTTACCATGCCATACACCATGACTATAGAGTTTTTACAAGGTATGTTTTGACTGCCCAGTGAACATCTAACTTGTGGAGCAGTTTCTCTCTATCACTGAATGGCTTTAGACAGAAGGAGTGATTACCCTCTTGGTTAACATAAAAGGTTATAGGTACCTTTGGTATAAAGGAAGGTACAGTTTGCAGCATATCCTTATCCTGAAGAAAAACAAGGTAATGCTCCTTAGATGAGAGAGATACTGCAGAACAAATAACTACTGGAAGCAGGTCTTAATACAGAGGATATCTTCCAAAACCTGGGATAAAGGTCCATTTCTAGCACATTTATCTGAAGATGATGTTCCTCCGGCGAGCACAACCCGTGCACCGGAATCTGATTCAGTACCGCAAACCAGCCCACTAGTCTGACATTAGTTGTCAGACGCATGTCCGAAGGTGGAGATAGAGGTGAGCCTTTCAGGAGGTTAGCATATGTTGGAGAAACCTTTCAGGAGGTTAGCATATGTTGGAGAAACTGCCCCTTCCACAGAAACTGCAATGTGTTTGAGCACCACTGAAACTGTAGCAGCCATTACTAAGGCAATCTCCCGTTTCTTGAGGAGTGATTCCAGGAAAGGATAACACTTCCTGTGTTCCTTTAAGAACTGTTTTTTTTTTTCCTCATCTATACGATCCCAGAACTGTCAAACAATTTGAGCAAAGTGCTTACAGAGAACTTCCTGATGTGGTCAATACTGAATTCACCTGCAGCACAGTGGTAGACTGGGACTTTGAGGGCAGCATAACCCTACATTTCTCTTTGACCAAAAAAAGAGGCATACTGATTGTCTAACAAGGATGATACAGAGAACTGCTGCAGTACATGTGGCCATTCCACATCCTCTTTTCCAGACTCGTAATCCAGGGAGTCTGAAGGATTCTGAGGTTCAGTAGGATTGTTTCTGCCTTGGGAGCAGTCAAGACTATCTAGCTGAGAAGGTTCTCTTTACTGCAACACATCCAGGATAGAATGCAAGTGAGGAACAGCATCTTTTTTACCCTAGTTTGATAAATGATGCCAAGGTACATCAGTCATGCCTGTACTGACCCCACCCCCCCCCCACCACAAAGGGGTCATACTAAGGTAGATAGGAGCTAAGAAGGCAAAAGCCCATTATTGGCTCCTTTATGCTAGTAGTAGTAGTAGTACTTCATGTCAACATTGGTTAGGTGCTTAGCCAATCTAGTCTTGAAATCATTTTCAGTGTTACTGATTATTATTTCTAAAGGAAGTGAATTCCCAGTACAGTATTTACTATTCTTTTTGGAAAAAAAAAAAGTACTTCCTTTTTATAGTGTTAAAATGTTTCCCTGAGATTTGGAAAGAGTGGCTCCTCATCTCAGTTATGCAAGCTTTAAAGTCAATATTGAGGTCACTCAGTAAGATAGGGTCAGACATTATGTTGTAGGTCATCAGCAAACCCCCCTTCAATCTTCTTAAATACAGAGGCATGAGCTGCAATGAGTTTAGGTGTTGCTCGTATGTTTCCTCACGTATATTATGTACGAACTTCGTCGCCCTACACTGCACTCGCTCAAGTTGCCTTATTTGTCCTACCTCACACAGATACCAGAAGGGAGTAGCAAAGTCTATGTGTGGTCTGACACAGTCTCTATCAAAGGAAAACATTACATCTCTATGTCACGAGGAGATGTTCCTTTTGATTGCCCACAGTACCTTACTGGCTCTTGCCATAGCCTCATTGCCCTGTTTTGTGGAGTGTAATCAGATGTAATGAGTGCTACCAGATCCCTTTTACAGTACTTTATGTTAGCTGTAATGGTCCCAAACTGCATGAGAACTTGGGGTTGTTACGGCCCAAATGCATAGCTTGCAATTCAGGTCACTTGTAATTCGAATCTTTTAGCTGGTTGGCTTCTCAGAGTTCCAGACACAGGGCCTTTTCTGTGGAAGGTCTTATCAAGATAGCTCAGGAAGGATAAGTGCAACTGTTTGCTGCCACTGCCAGCTTAGAAGGAATCAGGAGCCCAGAAATTAGTTAGTGTAGGAAGGACAGAGCACAACACACGGAGACTGTCTGACACTCTTGACGCACTCTGCATTTATTATTGAAAATAAGTATCTGCTCAAAGCTACGATACAGTCTGCATTTCATATTGAAAGAGAAGGGTCTGCACAAAACTATGGTGTACAATAAATACCAAAAAGAATATTACTTGATCTGCTATATAAAACTTGCATGTGACTGGACCTGTACCTAAATTTGTGTGTACCTAGCGTCTTGAGTCAAACTTTTTGCACTCTTTGCAACTTGCGGCAATTTTGTTTCCTGCACATGTGTGACTTAGAACTAACTTAAATAGCACTTGTGGTACAAAATGATACACATTGAAGATTTAAAGCAACTGCAGAATTTGTGGAGCTCAAATGTTCATGCATATGTGAGCTTGTATCAAAAAAAAAAAAGAAAGATACAAAGGCAAAAAAGAGAAATAGTCAAAAAAGTCCCATCACCACAAAACCCAGCAAAGCTAAAAGGCAGTCCCTATAAAAGCAAACAAACTTCTGTGAGCACCATTAGGAAAAGACCAAGCATATGGCACTGAGAGAGGGAGACAGTCCAAAGGGAGAAAAGAATACCGGGACCTACCTCAGACACGGGGTTAGAAGGCAGACCATTTACCGCAAAAAAAATTTTTTCATATCACTTTTTATTCAGGTACAGTTAAATATGGATAATTTAGGAGGATAACATTTCTGAAAATAAGAACTTTATAAACAACCAAAAATTAAAAATGATTTCCTGTCCTCTACTTAAAGGGGGCAGGAAATTTGTGCTAATTGTCGGCAGTTAGTAATGATTCTGTTAAAAGAAGTGATATCCATACCTCCAAATGATCCCGATTTAACTGTATCTAAGTAGCCATTAATGTGAAAAACAACATTTTCTACTATTTTCTTGTTACGGACAACATTCTGCACACTTCTCTTCATGGAACCAGTAATTATGTCATGGTTTGTGTACACAATGCTAATTCTGAGCTACTGACCAATCAGAACCTTGCTTGGAGTTCTGTGCATAAACCATGACATAGTTAAAACTCCATATCACAAGTTACATGACGAGAACTGTAACATAATGCTGCCCATAAAAACAAAGTAATAGAAAATGCACTTTTTCATCTCACTTTTTATTCAGGTACAGTTAAATATGGATAATTCAGGGGAACATATATTTCTGAAAATAAGAACTTTATAAACTACAAATTAAAAATGATTTCCTGTCCTCTTTAAATTATAAAAGCAGGTAAACTGTCAGAATGCCCAGACCTCTGTGGGAGCAGAGGTTAAAACAGCAGGAAGCCAAACAACGGTTAAATAATAGGCATGCATTGAATTAAACAAATGTTTCTGAAGAACAAGCAGGACCGTGTTGCCTGTATATCCATAGCACTCCCCACTCCTTACCTTTGGTTATGTATGGCTGACAGGTAGCTCGATGCACATGTGACCTTAAGATCGGATTTCGATCTACCACCAAGCACCCTATGTATTCCATAATCCTCAGTTTCAACTTGTGCATCTGAACAGGCTGCGGCACCTCGCCAAGCTCCAGTGCCAGAGTTAAAGATAAGGTACTTATATAAAGAATAATGGATAGGCAAGAGTGTGTTATGGATTATTTTTTTTTTTTTTTTACACACCTGAGGTGTGTGATGACCCATAAACCTCAAGAGCGAAGCTCGAGAGGTTTCTACAGTCATCACACACTTAGGGTGTGTAAAAAAAAATCCATAACACACTTGGCTGTCCTTTATTTTTTATAATTACTTCTTGTTTGAGTTGTTTGTGCAGCTCTGCATGGGTGTATTAATGCAGCATTTTTTTGATCTAGTAAAACGAGTTATTAAAGGGGTCACCAGTAATTATTTATTTATTATGGCACATGCAATATATTTAAAAGAAAAGGTTTTATTATGAATACAGTATTGCTGAGATGTTAACATACCCCTTTGGGCAGCATTCACTACAGAAAGAGAGTTAAAGTAAGAAATTTTATTGCTTTAGCTTGTTGGAAGACAGGGCTCTGCATTTATTCAGTGTTGGTTTATACCTCAGCTTAGCAAGGCTTTAGCTACTCAGCTTATTTGTGTTCTTTCAGACTTGCATTTCTGGTTGTTTTAAATTTGGTGCCTCCCCTCTGGTACTTCCGTTCATGACTGCAGACCCTGATTCCGCATCTGCAAGGCATAGGCACTAGAAGACAGAGCTGGTTAAGTCCCCTAAGCTCTGCATGCCGTGCACTCCTCTCATGTAGCGGAGTACACCTGCAAGTGAGAAGAACCGTGTCCTGTCCTGGTACACTCCCCTTACGTAGCGGAGTATACCAGCAGGAGACTAAACCACACTTTGCTCCAGTGGTTAAGGAGCCATCTAAGAAATTGCTGGCACGAGGGGATACAATGTGTTATAATGTTTGCAGACACGGTATTCCTACCCCTCCTGGACAGATTCCCGTTCTTTTCAGTGCTGGTTGAATTCGGCCTCCCATGGTCGCTGTCCCGACACATCGGATTACTGTCCCACGACATGCCGGAACGTTCATCCATATAAAATGGCCACAGCTCTCTTGTTTCCCATTTTGGCCTTCTTCCCCTCGGACTACTGTTTGTCACGCATACGCGCCGATGCTCCTCATCTACACATGCGCACCTTACATGCCGGCATCTTATGTATGGCTTGAGCTCTGCCCGCATGCGCGGCAGGGATCCAGGGCATGCATGATTCTGATGCCGCCATCTTACAAATGGCACTTTGGAATGGAGCGACTTGACTTCATGCTCGCTCCAGTTTCAAACTCCTTGCATACCCAAATTAAGCAATAAACACTCCTACTGTGCAAACAACATACTTGGCAGAGAAAGAAGATTATCCAGTCACTTAGCTAGCCCTCTACAGCATGGGGGATATATAGGCTACCTACCCCTATAACAGTCTATGAGAATATCCCTTAAAGGGTAAGTAACTCAACACTACAGGTGGTGCGTAACTACCAAAAACTAAGGGGGAGGCAACATTAGGCAGACTGTGACTTCTTACTGGATATAAAGAAAAACCTTTGCTAGCACTACCTCTATTTAGAGAAGTATTTATAACAATTAAGAGGGGAAACTACATTTCCCAGGGATTCTAAAGATTTCCCCTTAACATTTTCAGATGGCCAATTAAAGAAACTGCCTATCTTGCAAGACCTCCTTACTTTCGCATCAAAAGGGGTTCCATTGCCCCAACTGTAAACAGGATTACCCAGAACACGAAATGGATACCCAGGATCTCAAAGCAGCAGGGCCAAACCTGCCAAGACAAGCATGGCAGGTCGACCCAGCTACGGTCGCTCTCCAGGAGACCACAGCGGCCATGATGGAGAGCCAACAGACATTCATGCTAAAATTGCTGGAACGCATGACGGTCATGAACAACTCCAACCCACCCGCCAACTTGCCATCAAAAGCTGGCCCCTCAAGACATGATAAGAGAATGAACATCACCTAGACACAATTTCAATCACCTCTCAATAATGTAAATGAGGACTCTTAAGACGAACTTGACCGTCAGGAAGAGCGAAGTCAGACACCCCATCAGCAGTGATCACCGAATTCGATCAAGTCACATCATGAAGACCCCTCCCAACCCAGAAGGCACCTTCATAACATCAAAACTGTTCCCTATAGACAACATAACAGACCTGGTTAAATGGATCCGTACTACAATGGGGTTCAAATTAATGCAGCCAGCTCCAGAGAGCGAATTAGACCCTATGCTACAGCCTTCCCCCAAACAAGAAAACTTTTTCCAGTCTGCCCGGCCCTAAATGACCTAATAGTTAAGGAATGAGAATCCTCTGATCCCACTCAACTACCAGAGAAATGTGCACTGGACAGAATGTATCCTCTGCAAGAGGATAAGGCCAAGACTTGGTGCTCAGCACCTAAGACAGACCCCAAAATTGTGAAACTAAACAAGAGAACTATACTTCCAGCAGAGGGTACAGCCACACTAAAGGATCAGTGGATAAGAGGATGCAGGACCTACTTAAGAAAATATATGAGTTCTCTGACCAGGCAGTCAGGACTGCCACTATGGCATTTTATACCTCTAGAGCCCAAATAAGATGGCTGAAGGAGACTGGCAAGAAACTAGTGCCAAAATCACAAGAAGCTGAACTACTACTGTATTCCCTTATGGCAGCCAAATACTTGGGGGACATGTCCATAGACTTGTTAAAAATCAATACAAGATCTTCAACAGTCGCCAACAGGGCCAGATGAGCCCTATGGTTAAAATTATGGGACGCAGATAATGTGTCCAAGGCCAGACTGCACAAGCTCCCCTTCCAAGGAAAACGGGTATTCGGAGAGGGCCTACACGAATTTCTAAGATGAAGAGGCCAAGGAAGAGATGGCAATATCGACAAGAACTCTGGCTATCTGCTCTCACACAGAGGACTTTCATTCGGACACAGGAATAGAGGTGACAGAAGGTTCAACAGTAATTTTCATGACAGAAAGAATACCACCCAAACCAAATTTAACTATCAAAACTAGGGGCCCCTTTGTACCACACCAGAGGAGGACACACAAGGGGAAAATTTACAAGTCAAAGAGGGAGGAACTCCAGGACATCCACCAAATGACTACCCAAGGAACAGAACCCTACCTCAACAATTAAGCTTATCATGGAGCACAGCCATAGGGGGTTGCTTACAACAATTCAGCGCTGTATGGGCAAAAACAAAGTCAGACAAGTGGGTGAACGAAGCCATCACACAGGGTATGCTATCGAATTCCGGGAAAGACCGGTCAAGGAGAGATGCATAATCTCCCCACTTGCAAGGAGAAAGTGGTCAGCACAGGTACAAGACATCTTAAACAACCTGCTAGCCTCAAGGGCAATGCAACTGGTCCCACGAGAAGAGACATCAAAGGAATCTTCTAGATCTTCCTTTTGGTCCCAAAAAAGATAGGTGACCTACAGCCAGTGCTAGATCTCAAACTAATCAACAGATACATCATAACAAACAAGTTCAAGATGGAAACCATATAGTCCACACTAAGTACAGTTAGAACAGGCAATTTCCTAACGTCAATTGACCTCAAGGATGCATATCTGCACATTCCAATGCAACACAGACACAGACAATACCCAAGGTTCCAGATACTGGGACAATACTTCCAGTATAGCTCACTACCATACGGCCTGTCATCCACACCATTAGTATTCACAAACACCTCTGCAGCACTAGCGGCAAAGCTACAAGAACAGGGCATCCACATCATACCATACCTCAAAGACTGGCTAATAAGGACAAGGTCCCTACAGGAATCCAAGAGAGCCACTAGACAAACACTACAAGCCCTCACGGACCACGGCTGGGTGGTAAACCATGCAAAGAGTTGCCTAATGCCCACTTGACACACAGAACATCTTGGGGCGGACATACACACAGGACAGGGACTGATCAGACAAACGCAAGCAAGAACAGACAACCTAGTCTCTGTGACACAGATACTGATAAAGACACTGGACCCAACCACAGCTCAGATATCCATGGTCTTGGGAAAAATGTCCTTTTGCATAGAACTGATTCCATAGGCAAGATGGCACATGTGCCCATTACAAACATTGCTCCTAAAGTATGGTTTGCCATCAAAGGAAAACTTGTGACATTGCATTCAAATGACACACAAAGTCAAGCGATTGCACATATGGTGGACGTACAGGAAACACCTGAACGAGGGCAACCCCCTAGAACCATCACACAATGTAACCACAGACATGGACACTAGTCTATGGGTATGGGGGCTTCAATGGGCCACAAATCAGCACAGGGCAGATGGTTTCCCACAGAGAAGAAACTCCCAATCAATATGTTGGAAATGAGAGCAATAGGCAATGCACTGAGATCATTCAAAACTCATCTCATTGGGAGGACGGTATTAATTCGATCCGACAACAGGGCAGCAGTGGCTTACATCACCAAGCAAGGAGGCACCAAGAGCAAGAGATTACAGAAGGAAACTCATTCAGTCATGACTTGGTCACAGAGCAACTTACGACACATCACGGCCATCCATTTAGCAGGCAAACTGAATACGACGGCGGTCTGGCTCAGCAGAGAACAGATCCGCCCGTGGGAATGGCAACTAAACCCGGAGGTCTTCCAGATGATCCAACACAAATGGGGGAAAATAGCCATCGACCTGATGGCTACCAACAGGAACAAAGAGTCAACCAAATTCTTCTCATGGTTCAAGGAACACCAATCCATGGGAACTGACTCCCTATCAATACCGTAGACACACGATTACTCATATGTATTCCCACCATTTCCACTCATACCACAGGTACTAGTGAAGGTCAGACAATCTTGGAGAATAATAATATTGGTCACACCCTACTGGCCATGGAGAGCATTGTTCACCACACAATAATAACAATGGCAGTGGACAGCCAAAGACTACCGAAAAGACCAGACATACTTATACAGGGTCTAGTCACACACCCATGCCTGAACAATCTGCAACTCACGGCCTGGCTCCTGAAAGGGAGAGACTGTTAAATGTCAGGTACCACACCCACATCATAGACACCATGTTACAGTCTTGATGTAAACTCACAATGGTGACCTACTCTAGACAATGGAACATGTTCGTCAGATGGTGTAACGACAGATCTATATCTCCCCTAGAAGTATCCATATTGGGGATTTTGTTATATCTACAACAACACAAAGATAATGGACTAGCACCCTCATTGCTTCGGGTACAATGTTCGGCTGTTGGTGTAGCAGTGGGCAGCATCGAGGGGCTACAACCAGGTTCTCACCCAGACATCATATGCTTTCTAAAGGCGGCGACCAACATAAGTCACCACAACAAATGATGGTACCACCTTAGGATCCGACACTAGTTCTCAATGCCCTCACAAGGTCATTGTTCGAACCAATATCGGACATTGACATTTATTGGCTGGGGCTAAAAAGACCTTTTCTGGTGGCGATATGTTCAGCCCGTAGAATCAGAGAACTCACGGCATTATCATGTAAAGAACCATTCACCCGTCTTCACTGCAGAGGGTGCGACACAACCCACTGTACCATCATTTATTCCCAAAGTAGACTCTCAATTACACCTAAGCCAACCCATAGAACTACCCACATTCTACAAAGAGCATACAACAAACCACAAGAAAACTTTACACTCACTCAATGTAAAGAGGTCGCTCAGGACTTACATTGACAGGACAGCCTAAACATGGACTGTGGCAGGGTTGAATAGGACCCTGTCCCAGTTGTTATGGAGCGTTTGAATGCAGGGATCTGTTATGTCCTTTCCTTTCCTGTCTCTTGTCTGTCTGGCTGTGCAACCAAATTTTCTTGTGAGACCTAGGATTTGATCACCCCGACAGTCTTGCAGTTCTCAGCCTCTCACTGTCTCTCAGTCTTCCCTTGCTGTTTTTGTCTTTTCCTCCCTTGCATATCTGCTGGTATAAAAATATATGCAAATCATGATGTGGAAATGTAACTGATATTGGGATCCCTTTGTTTAGAAATTATAGAGTGTTACTGTTGAAATATATATAATTATAGTTTGAGATGATTGCAAAAAGCTATTGGGAACTCAAGTGGTTAAACTGAGAGCAGTTTTTAAGCCCTTTTTCAGAAGCTGTGGAAAAGGGGCCTCAGTTCTGGGACATTGTGTTCTTGCTGCACCTGCCTGAAACTTACAAGACCATTTTAGAAAAAAACAGGATGCTTGTTTGGGGGGGGGGGGGGTTGCAAAGACTTATAAGAGAGAGCTGTAATGTTTTAGAGAGACACAGAGATTCAAGGAAAACTGAGATGATCTTCTCTATTTATTCTGCCTTTGTAAATAGCTATTCTAAACAATTTTATTTTTTTATGTTACTGATAGTAATAATAAACACTTTTTGTGAATTCTGGTCTTTCCTATGCTTTCTGACCTGTGCCTCGATGACACAGACAACAGACAACAGAAAGACTGTTTTATCACAACAGCGGGACACAAGAAGGGTGCTCCAACAGCAAGAGCTATCTTGGCATCATGGCTGAAGAGGACAATCACAGAGGCCTACAAGTCAATCAACAAGATGCCTGTGTTACTGTATATCCATGGCACTCCAGCCCACCCACGGGGAGCACAGGTGGAGGACATGGGTATACAATGAATATGACCTCAAAGTAAAGTATTACGTTACAATCGTATGATTCATTTTATTTAATTATTTATTTAGTGATTTGGAAATAACCTTTGAGCTGAGGCTCTTTTACGAAGGTTCCACGTCATTTAACAGTAACAGTAACAGACAAGTTATAAGGTAGGCACATTATAGTAAAACAGTGTTTGCTACAGAGAATAAACAGGTTACTCACCTGCAACAGTAGTTCTGGAAGTGGTATATGTTGTACATCCACACTCTCTGGCATGTTCTTTTCCCCTTTGAGGATCACCGGAAGTCTTCAAGCTGGCTCCTCCCACCCACCCGGGTGGTATAACCCTCGGCTCTGCCCCATGATGCCAGATCTTAGCCCACTGGAAGCCAGGTGTTGTGCGTCCGCAGCCGGGGAGGTCGGGCGGGTCCGTGTGGATGAACAACATATACCACTCCTAGAACTACTATTACAGGTGAGTAACCTGTTTTCTAGGATCGTGGATATGTTGTTCATCCACACTCTTTAACAGACTCTAGCAGTTCTCTGGGAGGAGGAGGCAAGCCTTTCTACTTGAAGCAAGTTGGAGAATTGGTGCCAAACCAGCATCCCGGCTTGACTCAAGGTCGATGTGGTAATGGGTAATGATGGTGTTTGCTGACTTCCAGGTAGCAGCCCAGCAGATTTCCTGGCTAGAGATGTCCCTGGAAGCAGCCACCAATACAGCGGTATGGCGGGGACAATGAGCTCTTATCCCTCTGGGAGGCTCCATGCCCGCCAACTCATAGCACAGACCTATGCAAGATGTAATCCACCTTGCAATGGTCCATTTTGCTGCAGGTCTGCCAGAAGCGGCTTCAGTGTAGGTGACAAACAGCTGGCGAACCTCTCCCCAAATTTCCACCATCCTCTCCTTATAATAAGAGAGCGCTCATCTCAGGTCCAAAGTATGGAGCCTGTACTTGGCCTCCAAGATGTAATTAGGAAGTATACAGGCAGAGTTAACACCTGATTATGGTGAAAAACCTTGTCCCTGTGGAAGACCAGATAAGGGGAGTCCACCAAAAGTGCCTGGAGCTCCCCTGTACTTCTGGCAGACGTGATAGCCACCAGGAAGGCCGTTTTCCACGACAAGTGTGACAAGGCACAATTGTGCATTGGTTCGAATGGCTTGCCCATGAGCTTTGCCAGTACCAGCAGTAGATCCCACAGAGGTGGATGTTCATGCACTGGAGGGGATATGTGATCCAGGCCTTTGAAAAAGTACCCGACCACTGTCTCCTGCGCCAGTAGCCATTTGACAGCCTGCGCCCAATGTGAGATGGCAGCCAGGTGCACCCTAAAGGTCAATAACCGAAGTCCCCCTTTGGAAAGAGACCAAAGGTAGTCGAGAACGTTACCCACCGGACAGGACAGAGGGTCCAGGCCCTTGCCCTGACACCAAGTGGAAAACCTTTTCCATTTGAAGGCATAGCATTTCCTGGTCGATTCCTTTCTGGATGCTTCCACCATGGTGAGGACATCCTCGGAAAGACCCAAAGCCTGGAACTCTAGCCGCTCAGAAACCAGGCTGTGAGGTGCAGGGATTGAAGGTCCGGATGGCATACCTTCCCCTGACTGGCGATATCAGGTCTGGGCATGCTGGAATCCGCTTCAAGCCTGCAGCTGAGGCATACCAGAACTGGCGCCGGCCAATCTAAAGTTGGACAGAACCACCTTCGCCTTTCCTCCTCACCTGAGGAGCACCTGTGGATCAAGGGAAGGTATAGAGAAGGCCTGAGGTCCACGGCCTCGAGAAGGCATCCCCTGCAATAAGCCCTGCTGAGGGGGGCCTGAAACAGCCTCAGCTTGGTGTTTTCCCTGGAGGAAAACAGGTCCACCATCGGTTTGCCCCAGAGGGAGAAAAGGCTGTAAGCTACCTCTGGATGGAGAGACCACTCGTGGAATGTCTTGCCTAAGCAGCTGACAGCATCCACCAGATGGTTTGAGGCTCCTGCTACATGGATGGCTAGGAGATCTGCCTCCAAATGGCTGACTAGGTCCAGATGCGGAGCACCTCTCTGCAAAGCAGACAGGAGTGCATGTCACCCTGTTTGTTGAGGTAGTACATGGTCGTGGTATTGTCCATCTGGACCTGAACCACTTGACCCCCGAGCTGAGGAGCGACAGCTGACAGTGCCAATCTGACTGCTCTGAGCTCCAACAGGTTGATGTGGTATCAGGACTCCTCAGGGGCCAGAACCCATGGACCCTTTTTTCCCCACGTGGGTTCCCCAGCCCTTGAGAGAGGCATCGGCTGTCGGCTCGGGGTGGACAAACGGGATCCCTTCTTGCAACCAGTCTGGGGCGGTCCACCGTTGCAGAGCGTCCCACATCTTCTGGGTTACAGTGATCAGCTGGTCGAAATGACCATGGAGCTGAATCCACTGGGAAGCCAGCTCCCATTGGAGGGGGGCACATGTGCAACCTGGCCCAACGGACCACTGAGGGGCATGCCGCCATGTAACCCAGAAGGTGCAGAAAGTCCCAGGCAGGGCGCAATTGCCCAACCAGAAATGATTGGGCAAAGGAGGAGAGAACTTCTGCCCTGTCCGCCGGGAGCCGAGCTCTGGCTTGACGAGAGTCGAGCTCTGCCCCGATGAAGCACATCACCTGGGAAAGCATGAGTTCTGACTTGGCCTCATTGATCAGGAGGCTGAGTTGGGAGCAGGTCTGGAGGGCCAGGTCCCTGGACCTCTCCACTTCCTGTTGGGTAGGACCTGCTAAGAGCCAATCGTCGAGGCAGGGATAAATCCTGACCCTCCCGACACCCGAGATGGGCTGCCACCACTGTAATGCATTTGGTGAAGACCCGTGGGGCCAATGATAAGCCGAACGGCATGGCTCGGAACTCATACAGGGTCCCTTTGGCTCTGAAGTAGAGGAACCGCCGACGAGATGGACGAATTGGGACATGAAAGAATGCATCCTGCAGATCCAGTGAACAGAACCACATGTTTCGCTCCAAGGATGGTACAATCTGGGACAGAGTGACCATCCGAAAGGTGCGTAACCTGAGATACTGATTCAGGTCGTGCAGATCTAGAATGGGGCGCCAGCCCCCCATCCACTTGGGCACCAGGAAGTACCTGGATACAAAGCCTGGGTCTTCTGGAGGATCCACCACTGGAGCTACTGCCTCCTTGAGGAGGAGCTAAGCAATGTCGTCTCGGAGAGCCGACTGAGTCGGATGGATACTCTTTCCTCGAGAGGGGCACGGGCTCAGCTTAGAGGGCACCGCTCAAATTCCAGAGGCAGTCCCTGACCAACCACCTCGAGAATCCATCTCTCCATAGTGATAGCTGACCAGGCAGAAAGGAAGTGGAGGAGCTAGACCCCCATGGGAGGACCCAGAGCTGGTGTGACGGGAGAGGGGGAGGCAGCCCCTGCCCCATCACTAAGCAGGCCTGGAGGAGGAGGATCCAGGACCTGAACCTCGGCCTCCTTTACGGGCCTGGGAGGGCCTAGGCTTGGGCCGGGGGCACCAAGCTTAAGCCTGCTTCTGCTGCTGCCCTCCTTGAAAGGAGGGCTGCTGTACCACAGGGGAAGAGTGCCAAAAAGGCTTCTTCTTCTGCTGTTTCTTGTCCGAAGAACCTTTAGCAGAAGTAGCAACTAAGGTGGCATTGGACTGCTCAATACGCTGAAGGTGACCAGCCACACCTGGGCCGAAAAGATCGGTGCCCTGGAAAGGCACATCAGCTAGTTTGTGCTGAGTACCTGCTGGAAATGAGGGGAGTCTCAGCCAAGCCCTGCGACGAGAGGCAACTGCAGCTGCCATCAAGCGGACACAAGAATCCCCAATGTCCAGGGCTGTCTGAAGCTGCTGTTTGGCAACAGCCCAGCCCTGATCCAGGACCTGCCTGACTGTGGTCTGCATTTCCACAGGGAGATGTGGGAGGACTTCATCCAAAGACCCCAAGAGAGCATGGGACAAGTGTGCCATGATGATGGCCGAACTTGCCTGACGAAGGCCTAAAGATGAGGCTGCATAGACCTTTCAAGCTGAATGATCCACAAGTTTGGATTCTTTTTTGGGAGGTCGGTCAGTGTCGGCAGAACTGCCAGTACACCTGGACACAGAGGCGTCACCAGGCTCTCGGCCGAAGGGTGCTCTGCGAACCTGCAAAGGACCCCATGGGAACCGATACTTGCAGGCCATGTGGACAGACAGAGCTGGACAGGAAGCAGGGTGCAGTCAAAGTTCTAAGGCCAGGCAAACTATGGCCTCGGCCACAGGAAAGTCCTCCATCGGGGTATCCAGTCTCTTGAGGATGTCTGTGACAGGGTACTCGACCTTTTTCTGGATAGGTTCCAGGGGCATCTCTGTAGACTCAGAGATGAGATGAAGAATGCTCTAAAAGGACAAAGGACCTTCCTCTGTCTCTAACCCACTGGCCAATTCATCATCCCCGGGATGAGAATGTAGGCCAGTCTCATCTGAATCTGAGGAATCCGGATATAATGGTTGACCACCCAGGTCACCTTCAACCCACCAGGGGCGGACCGGGGTCACAGTGACTGAAAGACGCTGGGGAAGCCCAGTGCCTGGTGTATCTTCCTTAGAAGCAGCCCCTCCCACAGACTGCTTGGGCGGTGCTTCCACCACTATTGGCGGAGAGAATGGTTTAGGCCAAACCAGAGGTTTCGCCAGCTCTGCAGGTGGGGAAACTGACTTAATCGGCTCAGAAGAACTACCCCAGGACGTCCTTGTAAATGAGCCTGCTCAATGGAGTATTTGCTGCTAATAAACTTGGACACTGAACTTGAACTTGAGGTCTGGAAGCAGGCAAAAGTCCTTCCTTTTCACAAGGGGAAAGGTCTCTTCCTCCTCCCAGGAAACTGCCACCCGAATTCAAATCCTTATTTATTTATTTAATTTATCCAGGCGATCACCGCTGAGCAAGCTCATTTACAAGGTGGACCTGCTGTTTGTCAAGGACAGTTATACATACATATATTAAGGTGCAGTATACAAAATGAGCAAAAGGATACAAGCAAACTTACAGCAACATGGTAGGTGCGATATATACACTCCAATTGTTCACATTAGAACCTACATGCATTACATAACATTATTGTGGTATTTACAACCTTCATGGACAAAGAAGTTAAGATATCATGTTTACTAAAGCCTCTATAGAAAGGTACAATTATTTACATTTCAGCCCTCAGAAACTGTTTATATGCTTGGGTGAGGGTCCTAGGCTACAGAGGGACCCACAGTGAAGACTGTATCTTCTGCTTCAGTGGCGGCAGTAGCGTAGTAAGGGAGCAAGAGGTGCCAAGGGTTCCGAGGGCCAGTAAGGCAGCTGATTAGTGACTAGTTAAATAGGGAAGGAAGGAACTGGGTTCACGGCTGACTGTGGTAGGACTAGAGAGGGAACCATCAGCGGGACTGCTAGGGACTATGGAAACACTTACAGAATTCGGCTAACGTTTTGTCATAAATAGTCCTAAACAGGGCAATACTGACAGGAGACCTAAGTCTCAACGATCTTTGAATTCTATTCCAGAGTGTGGGCAAAGCAGGGTTTATGGCGACCCTACCAAAATGGTTACTGATCCTGGGGATTTTCAGAGAAATTAGCGAATGGCTCAGAGGTCATAGCTACTCATTGGACTTAAGGGAGACAGGCAACAATGTAATCTGGGAGTTTGTTGGTGAGGGCTCGAAGTGTCCAGAGGGCTGCATTTCTACACCATCTGTATTGCAGGGAAGGCCACCCTACTGCTGCGTATAGGGAGCAGTGATGTGTGGAGGATGGGAGGCCGGTTATGAATCTTAAAGCTCTATGGTACAGGACATCCAGTTTTGCAAGGTGCGAGACGGAGCACTGGCCATAGATAATGTCAGCGTAGTCGATTAGTGAGAGGAATGTAGATTGAACAAGCTGTCTTTTTGCATCTGTAGTCAGGAGGTGTTTAATTCTGAAAAGAGGCCAAGCCTCTGCCTAAGTTTTTTCATCAATTCTTCTGTGTGCTCCAAAAAGGAGAGTCTGTTGTCCAGCCATATGCCCAGATATTTGAATTTAGGTACAAATTCAAGATTTTTGCCTAGTAGGGTGGTTATGGGAGGAAATGTACCAGCAGCAGCAGAGTAGGCCCCAGTGCTAGACGGTGAAAATAGCATGGGCTTGTTTTTTTTAGCATTTAGTAGTAGCTTTTTGTAGAGAAGCTGGTTCTGCAGTGTATTGAATTCAGTTTGTAGTTCTGAGCATGGCTCCAGGAAGTCACGACTTAGATAGAGCACCGTATCATCGGCAAACAGGTGTATACTGGCTTCCTTGATTCTAAATCCAGGTTGTTGATGTAGATGGCGAACAGTAGAGGCCCAGTATGGATCCTGTGGGACTCCTCTTTTTATTGGTTTGAGTGGAGAGAGCTCTCCTTCGGCTTTGATTTGTTGCTGCCTATCAGAGAGGTAGTCCTGGAACCAATCCAATGAGATTGAGTCCATGCCTATGATTTTTAGGGTGGAGAGAAGTAGGCAGTGGTCGACGGTATCGAAGGCCTTGCTGAAATCTAAAAACACTGCACAAATTTTTTATTGTCAAGGTCCTGTTGCCAGTCATTAGTGACTTTGGCCAACGCTGTAATAGTACTATGCTTTGCTCTAAAGCCGGACTGCATAGGGTTAAGCAATAAAGAGTCGTCTAGGAATGACCTCAACTGTATATCCACGATTTTGTCCATCATTTTTCGAAAGTATAGGTAAAAGAAAGATTGGCCTATAATTGTTTAGGTCACTTGGGGCCCCTGCTTTAAATAGTGGGATAACATGAGCAGTTTTCCATTCCGTGGGAGGGGAGCCTTGAGCTAGGGACAGGTTGAACAGGTGTGATATAGGTGTGGCAAGTATGCGGTATGCAATTTTCAGAAAGTATGGGTCGAAGGAGTCGGCTCCTGCACTTTTTCTAATATCTAGCTGTAGCAGAAGGTCTTCAACTTCTTTAATGGTGGTTGGGGAAAGGGAGAAGATCATAGTTTTGTTACTTGGTTCAGGCAGCTGGGCTTTGAGCTGCAGACAGAGACTACTTACTGGTGCATTATCGAATGCCATGCCTGCGGTGGCAAAGTGGTTGTTGAAGGCTTGAAGAATCTCAGATTTGTTAGTGATAGTGACATTGTCAATGGCAATTTTGGAAGGTAGTACAGTACCTGGTAAATGGCCAGACAGTTCTTTTACGGTGGACCAGAATTTGGTAGGGCTGTTGGATGCGGAGAGCAATTCATTTTGGTAAAAATTGGCCTTGGCTTCTCTGATCAGTTTCATGCAGGCATTCCTAGCTGTCCTAAAGAGACACCAGTCTGCGTCGGCATGCGACTTCCTGGCCTTTTTCCATAGTTGGTCTCTTTTGAGTAAAGCTTTCTTCAGGTCCGGTGAGAACCAACGGCAGGTTCTGATTTTTATTCGAGCTTTGGTCAAAGGAGCATGTTTGTTTAGGGCACTGGCTATGATTTTGTGGAGAACATCATAGGCATCACTTAATGATTTAGCCAGGTAGAAACTCTGCCAGAGAGTTTTTTAGATCGTTGAAGTAGGCCAGAGGGTCAAAGTTCCGTCTAGATCTTTTGGTAGAGAACTTTGATGTAGATAGTGGTTTAGTGATGGTCCTTATGTCAACTATAAGGCAGTGGTCACTAACATCAGCTGGAAGGATACCGGCATGAGAAAAGTAGTGTGGTTTGTTGGCAAGGAGGACATCCAGGAGGGTGCTTCTCACTGGATTTTTTTTGTTGATGCGAGTTGGTCCAGTTATAAGTTGGGTGAACCCATGGGAGTCACAGAATAGTTTTAGGGGTAGTGATCCGTTAGATAACCAGTCATAGTTAAGGTTGCCTAGTAGAAACACAGAAACATAGAATTTGATGTCAGATAAGGACCACTTGGTCCACCTAGTCTGCCCATTTTCCTACCTAACAGATAAGCTGCAGATCCTATTTAACCAACAGCTTACTTCCTCCTACCCCCCACTAGGACTGCCTTATGTCTGTCCCATGCATTCTTGAATTCCTCCACTGTTCTTGACTCCACGACCTCCTCAGGGAGGCTGTTCCATGCATCCACAACCCTCTCCGTGAAAAAATACTTCCTCACATTACCTCTGAGCCGTCCTCCCTCTATCTTCAAATTGTGCCCCTTGTTCTTGCACATCTCTTTTTCTGAAAGATGCTACCCTCTTGGACTTTGTTGATTCCCTTGAGGTACTTGAAAGTTTCTATCATGTCCCTCTCTCCTTCTTTCCTCAAGGGTATACATATTAAGCTCCTTTAGTCTTTCTTCAGATGTCTTCTGGTGCAGACCCTGCACCATTTTGGTGCCCTCTCTGGACAGCCTCCACTTTGTCTATGTCTTTATGGAGATGGGGTCTCCAGAACTGCACAAGTACTCAGATGGGGTCTTACCAACTGTCTGTACAGAGGGATAACAACTTCCTGTTTTCTACTATTGATGCCTCTTCCTATGTATCCCAGTATCCCCCAGACTTCTTACTGCCTTCTCACATTGCTTGCCCACCTTTAGGTCATCTGATATAATTACCCCAAGGTCCGTTCCATTTTACGGTTGTCAGTATCTCACCCCCATTGTGTACTCTTCCCCTGGGTTTTTGTTTCCCATGTGCATTACCTTGCATTTCTTTGCATTGAATCTGAGCTGCCATACCTTTGACCATTCCTCCAACCTTGCCAAGTCCCTTCTCATCTTTTCTACTCCATCTTGTGTATCAACCTTGTTGCAGATCTTTGTGTCGTCTGCAAAGAGACATACTTTACCTTCTAGTTCCTCTGCAATGTCACTTATAAAGACATTAAAAAGGACCGGTCCCAGTACTCAACCCTGCGGTACCCCGCAAGTAACCCTCCCTTCTTCACTTTGCACTCCATTTACTACTACCCTTTGTGTCCTGTTGTCTAGCCAATTTTTTAGCCAGGCTACTACCTTGGGGCCCACTCCAAGGCTGGCTAACTTGTGTATTAATCTTTTGTGTGGGACTGCATCAAATGCTTTGCTAAAATCTAGGTAGGCCATGTCCACAGCCCCTCCCTGATTTACTACTTTGGTCACCCAGTCAAAGAAATCTATTAGATTAGTCTGACACGACCTTCCCATCGTGAATCCATGCTGCCTTGGGTCCTGTGTCCCACTGGCCTCTAGGTACTCGATAATTCTTTCCTTCAGAAGTTATTCCATCATTTTCCCTACCACTGAGGTCAAACTAACTGGTCTGTAGTTTTCTGCCTCTGTCCTGCTCCCACTTTTGTGAAGAGGAATCACATCTGCCCTCCTCCAGTAATCAGGTACCAACCCATCCTCCCATGATTTGTTAAAGAGAGTAGTCAGCGGTGTCACTAGTTCTACCCTTAGTTCTTTTAGTATTCTTGGGTGAATCCCATCAGGTCCCATTGCTTTGTCCACCTTCAATTTTATTAGTTCTTTCAGAACCCTTTCTTCTGTAAATGGACTGGTATCGACCCCCATCTTTACAGTGTTTCTCTTGTTTGGTTTAGGTACCTCCCCCTCAATTGTACAATTGTTTCCAGAGATGTTGCATCCATTTGTGATGACAGATGAGTCAAGAGCTGTGGTCCTGCTGCTGGTGGTCTATAGCAGCCTATTATGTGGAATGCCACAGATTGGGATGGTTCTACCCTAAGAAACAGGCATTCAAATCCCCCAGCAATGGAAGTAGCAGCTAATATAGATACTGTGAATTTGTTTTCAACATAAATGGCTACTCCTCCCCTCCATTCCCTCCTACCAGCACTTGCCAAAGTGCAGGAGAAACATTTCCCTTCCCAGCTATCCTCCTTCCTTGATTCTCCCTCAAGCCTATCCTCTTTATAAACTTTTCACTTCACAGCTATCCTCCTTCTTGAATCTCCCTCAATCCTATCCTCTTTCTAATCTGGCTTTGGTAAGTCCCATGCCGATCTCCTCCCACCTCTGGGTCACCGACTCCATTTTCAAGGGAATAGGCAATGGCTTTTTCACTGCCACAATCTTCACTGACCTTGTTAAGGTGTTTGATGCAATGGCTCACCCCTCTGCCTGTATAACTTTGCAGTTGCAGGACTGGCTGTCGCTGCAGTCGACTGCTTCCTCTCGTACCTTTCTAACTAGTTCAAATAGATTAAGGCTGGTGAAGCCTTATCCTCATCACTCCACATCAGGTCTGGCATTCTTCAGGGCTCTATGTTGGGTCTTATCCTCTCTCAATTTTTCTAAATGACATCCCTCATCTGTGTCCTTGTGCAGTTAAATTTATGTGAATGACACTATAGTTTTGCCTCTGGTGGCTCAGTATCTGAGCTTAGAAATGTCACTCCAGTGTGGCCTTGACAATGTTTATTGTTGTTTCTGCACAAACCAGTTCTCTCTCTTAATGTGTAAAGACTGTTACCATGACTTTTGATACTAAACAGAGGCTGCCCAGACTCCATGTTCATCAGGTCAGGTCTTCAAGACTATTAATGGCACAATACTCGAGAACACCCCCACTTCAAGTGCCTCAGTCTGTGACTTGACCTGTCACCTGGACTTCTCAGTACACAAGACGTCATACCAGCAGGAACATCGGCCAGAACTAGACACATAGTGGATTCCCTGCAGGGGGAGGGCCTCAAACAACTGGTACAGCAACCCACAAGAGACAGGGCTATCCTAGATCTAGTACTGACTAACAAAGAAGGGATCACAGATCTCCAGGTAGAAGGTCACCTGGGGCCAGTGACCATCACATGGTATGGTTCAATTTGGCTACTACATCTAAATCATCCCATTCCAAGGCAAAAATATGGGACTTCAGAGGAGCTGACTTTGATAAGATGGCCAACAGAGTTAAGCTAGCCCTGGCAAAAAGAAACACAGGTGAGGAGGTACAGGCAAAGTGGGCAAGCATTAGGATATAATACTTGAAGCAACATCCCATTGTGTTAGACAGAAAAGGAAGTGTAAAAGAAGAAGGAAACCACTTTGGTTCAAATACAGTAGCAGAAAAGGTCAGAGCCAAAAGGCTGGCCTTCAGAAAATATAAGGAACACAGCGGGATGAAGATAGGGAGGCATACCAAACTGCCCTAAGGGAAGCAGGTAAGGCAGTAAGGCAGGCAAAGTCCCAAACTGAGGAAACACTAGCACGGACAGAAAAGAAGGTGACAAGACTTTCTATAGATACATTAGTGAAAGGAGAAAGTCCAGAGGGGTATTGCTAAGCTTAATGGAGAAAAGGGAGCATGTGAGGAGGAGGACCCTGTAAAGGCATCTATCCTAAATAGATACTTTTGCTCAGTATTTACTGAAGAGAAGGTAGGGCAGGGCCCACAGCTCAGCATCATGGACACAGGGGGAGGGAGGTGAGCACTACCCTTCAAAAAAGAAAGGGGTCCTACAAGAGCTTGACAAGCTCAGGTGGATAAGGCAATGGGACCTGATGGCATACATCCCAGGGTACTTAAGGAGCTAAAGGAGGAACTAGCAGAGCCTTTAGCAGAATTGTTTAGTGAGTCTCTGAGCACAGGAGAGGTCCCAGAAGACTGGAGAAGGGTCATGTGATCCCACTCCACAAGAGTGGTAGCAGGGAGGAGGCGGGAACTACAGACCCGGTCAGTCTTACCTCAGTAGTGGGCAAGATTATGGAGGCACTCCTTAAGGAAAGGATAGTGCAACACCTGGAATCCATAGGGCACAGGATCCAAGACAGCATGGGTTTACAAAGGAAGGTCCTGTCAAACTAATCTCATAGATTTCTTTGACTGGGTAACCAGAGTGGTGGACCAAGGGGAGCAGTTGATGTCGCCTACCTTGACTTCAGCAAAGCTTTTGACACTGTTCCACATAGAAGATTGATAAATAAGCTAGGTAGGCTCGGGTGGGTCAGAAGTTGGTCAACTGGGTGGCAAACTGGTTGACTGGCAGAAAACAGAGAGTGGTGGTAAATGGTATACAGTCAGAAGAGATGCAAGTCACAAGTGGGGTACCTCAGGGATCAGTCCTGGGGCCAGTCCTATTCAACATCTTCATTAGTGACCTCATGAGATGGACTAGAGGGTAGGCTTGTCTGTTTGCAGATGACACCAAGATCTGCAACAGAGTAGATGATCCAGATGGGTGGGCAGAATGAGAAGAGATCTGGATAAACTAGCAGAATGGTCAGAAGAGTGGCAACTGGGATTTAATGCAAAGAAGTGCAAAATCATGCACATAGGAAGAGAAACCCTGAAGCCACTTATAGGCTGGGAGGGAGTTGCTAGCAGTCACAAAGGAAGAAAGAGACTTGGGCATCATCATCACTGATGACCTAAAATCATCAAACAGACCTCTAAAGCAGTAGGTAAGGCTAGGGGTGTTAGGGTGTATTAGTAGGGGTATCACAAGTCGTAAGAGAGAGGGTAATAATCCTCTGTACAAGACATTGGTTAGGCCCCATCTGGAGTACTGCAGGCAGTATTGGAGGCCACATCTTCACAAGGACATTAACCAAATTGAGGCAGTCCAGAGAGGCAACAAAATGGTGCAGGGACTGCATCAGAAGACATATGAGGACAGATTAACGGAGCTCAATATGTATACCCTTGAGCAAAGGAGGGAGAGAGTGATATGATCGAGACATTTAAACACCTTACTGGGCATAAACAAGGTGAAAGAGTCTAACATGTTTAAATATAAGAAAAATAGCAGGACAAGAGGACACAGCATGAGATTAGAGGGAGGCCGATTAAGGGGAATGTGAGGAAATTCTTTTCACAGAAAGGGTGGTAGATGCATGGAATGGCTTACCACAAGAAGTGGTGGCTATGAATACAGTGCAGGGCTTCAAACAGGCATGGGATAGGCATAAGGGAGCAATACAAATGACTATGAATAGATAGGTCACTGACAGAGCAAAGGCCGATGGCACATTTATAAGGTAGAAAAAGAAATGGGCAGACTGGATGGGCCTTGCGGTCCTTATCTGCCGTCAACTTCTATGTTTCTATGTTTCTATACACAGAAAAATTCCAGTCCAAGCTTGGCACACTGTACTGCAACAAGTCTTGCCTCCCCCTGCAGGTCTGCTGTGAGACTGTTCTAAAAATGATCTTGTCAGTGTTTCACTATGCAGATATGGTTTACAGTGCTGTCCACAAAACTACCTTTGCCAGACTGGACCACCTCACTCCTTCTGCTATTTCACCTTGCACCTCAAACCCTCTTACTCACCACTGCTCCATATACCAGTCTCTCTCTCTCTCTCTCTCTCTCTGCACTTTCTGGCATCACACTGGCTCCCCTGCTGCTCCTCTTTTCTCACTAAATTCTGGTTCTCTGCCTTCCCCCTCCACTTGTCCCCTCTCCTCTCCCCATCCATCCCATCCTCCTACTCCCTTTGCTTCACAAACATAAGGTCCTTCTTGATTCCCCGCAATGTAAAATGTCTACTGGTCAGTCTTTTCCATCATGTGACAGGGTTTAATAAGACCCTGTCCCATATGCTATGCAGGGAAAGTTAAAAGCAAGATTCTATTCTGTCCCCTCCTATTTTGTTACTTCAGCAGAAGGAACCACAGTATTTTTCGGTAGCGGTTCCTGGTGCTTTTCTTTTTTCTTTCTTTTAACCGCAATGGCCATTTCAGCAGCCTTGTCAGCAGTATGTTTTTTAGATGACGAGCTATCGCCCCTTTCAGAGGGCAGCTCCTCCGGTTCAGGAAGAAGAGGAATGGTTGCTCTGCGACTGGGTTAGCAGCCTTGTCAGCCATCCTTTCCTTCAGTCTTTTCAAATGCCTTCCAATGGTAGACTGAGGAAAATTACTGCAAATGTCACACTCTGTCTGCAAGTAGTCAGACCCCAGACAGAATAAACAAATTAAGAGTGGATCAGCTTTTGCAAAAAGCTCCCCGCACTCGGTAGAGTGCTGGAAACCTATGGGTCATGTTCTCTTTTTGGTTTTCTGTGACATAACCCAGATCATCACACTAAATATATGTATATTTTTTTTTTGGTTACGCAAACCAGACAACAAAACCAGGAGTTATCCCAGCTGAAATTCAAATAACAATAAACCGATCACACTGAGCTCTAAAAAATTCTTTAACTTAAAACAGTAATAAAACTAAAAAGGGAGACTGTCGGTTCCCCCTCGGTTAACGAACCGGGGAGGAAAACGACTACTTACCCTTTACTGACTAAAATCTACACAATTATTACCTGAAAACCAAAGACAGTGAAAAGAATACCAAATAAATTAATTTTACTGATAAATAACCAAAAAAAAACAAGTTTCTTTAAGTGATGAAGAAGAGCTCTCTGGAGACATCTTATTGAGGAAAGCGGAGTAAAGAATCTGATGGTTTATAACTGCTTACCAGGGACAGTGATTTGAAAACCGAGCATGAGCCTAGCATTCCATCACTTGCATAGGTTCTATTAACCATTTCGGCTCGGGGCAGGCCTATGGTGACACCATATTGCACAAGTCTGAATACAGTAAGGTTTCTGGGGTTTGAAGACCACAAGCAGCATGGATTCGGGGGTCATGCCAGACAAATATGACTTGATGTCTTCAACTGAGTGATCAGGGAAATATTTGACAGGAGAGTAGTGGACATGGCCTATCTGGACATTACCAAGGCCTTCGACACTGTTCCACACAGGTGACATTAAGAAATTCAGATGCCTAGGGTTAAGATAAAGAGTGGTAAAGAGGGTTAGAAACTGGTTAAAGGATAAGCATCAAAGGGTGGTGATTAACTGCAGTCACTGTAATGATGGGAGAGTGACCAGGGGGGTGCCACGGGGCTCAGTTCTGGGTCTGGGTCCTCTTAAATGTCATTATAAGTGACACTGAAGGAAAACTAGAAGGGAAGGTATGCTTTTTTTTTTTGCAAATAACACCAAAATCTGTAATAGGTTGAACACTCAGGAGAGGGTGGAAAGAATGTGCAGGGGATCTTCAGAAACTTGAGGAATGGTCAGGATCATGGCAGTTGGAGTTCAGTTGCAAAAAGTGCAAAATCATGCACCTTGGGTATAGGAACCCAGGAACTGAGTACAGGATAGGAGGGAGGTACCGACAGTCACTAAGTAGTAGATGGACCTTGGGATTATCATGACTGATGAACTGAAAGTGGCAAGGCAGTATGACAAAGCAGTGGGTAGGGCTAGTGGGATGCTGGGATGCATAGGAAGTGGTATCTCCAACAGGAGGAGAAAGGTGATGTTGCCAATGTATCGATCTCTGGTGAGACCCCACCTAGAGTATGGTGTCCAGTTCTGGAGGGCATACCTCAGAGAACACAGACAGTGTGGAGACAGTCCAGAAGAGGGCAACTAAAATGGTACACGGGTTGCACCAAAAGCCCTACAAGGAGACACTGAGGGATCTCAAAATGTATACCCTGGAAAACAGGAGAGCGAGAGGAGATATGATAGATACCTACAGGCACCTCACAGGCATGAACAGGGTGCAGAAGGGGAGTCTCTTTCAAGTGAGAAGAGAACAAGGACTGGGGGCATGGGATGAAGCTGGTGGGAGGACATAAAGAGAGATATGAGGAAGTGTTTCACTAAAAGGGTGGTAGATGCCTGGAACAGACTGCCAGCAGAAGTGGTGGAGGCAAAAACAGTGGGGCTTCTAAACATATGTCAGAAAGACACAGAGGAATATTAGTAAATAGGCAGGGAGAAGTGAGGATCCCCGGAAATCAGTTTGGGTCTGCGGAGGACTAGGTAGGGAACATTTGGGCAGATTCTGGGCCAAGCGGTCCTTTTTTGCCGACAAATTCTGTGTTTCTATGTTACTCTGCCTCCCTCCCCTCTCACCTTAATCTTCCCCTTAACTTTATTTAACCCCTTTTTGAACCTCCCAACTGATTTATGGTTAACTATCCCTCTGGTAGTGTATTCCACCCTGTTACCACTCTCTCTGTGAAGAAGGGTCTTCTGGCCTCCTTCCTGTACCCACCCCCTAACCCCTGCCAAACTGTAGCTGTGCCCATGAGTGTTTTTGCTTTTGTCTGTGCTAAAAAGATCCTCACAATCAACCTTGTTTATGCCTTTAAGGTGTATGAAGGTCTTGATCATGTCCCTCCTCTCTCTCCTCATGACGACGTGCAGGGTTTCTGTTTAATCAGAAATTATCTAAATATTTGAATCACAGTGGGCAATAACATGACATGACACCATGCCCACCAGAAATGGTGTGTGTGTGTGTGTGTCTGTGTGTGGTTGTTGTGGTGTTGCTGTACAAACATTTTTAAACAAGTGAAATTAAAGTTGTAGGAAATCATCTAACTAAAAAAAAAAATGTGTTCTTCCAAAAGCAGTAACTACAATCCCAGACAAGGCAGCAATTTAGATGGATTACTATGTTTGTTAACGTTCTCATCTGGCAGGCATTTTTACAGCTGTACTCCAGATCTGAAGTCCATCACAATTAATATTCTTAACCTTCAATACTTGCAGCAACTTGAGTTACTCAGTTGCTGGGTAGATGCGTTAATTTTATGCAGTAACCTACAGGCACTAATAAGAAAAAGAAATACTGTATCCCCTTTTTTTATAGAATTACCAAAACAAACTACTATTTGCCAATATTTAGACATCAACTACATTATGCTGGCAGTGCTACATGCTATACAGTAGTCTGTGTAAGCATTAGCAGTTAATCAGCTGCAGTGTACATGCAGATCATGTAGTCCATTAGATGCCAGATGAAAGGGAACAACACAAGGGAAGTGGGGAGGAGGAGGAGGAAATGAGTTTGCCCTAAATGGCTTCAGAATCACAAGATACAGTTACAAGAAAAAAACAAAACTGGCCTATTGTACTGGGAGCAGGTTAATGTAAAAAAGGCAATTTGAATTCAACTCTGACATATAAACATGTGCATCTCATTTTCTATAATAAGACTGCAACATGGCTGATTGGGAGCTTTCTGAGAAAAACGCTCGGAATGCAGTTTGTACTTTGCTCTGTCCCTGATTGGACCCCTCACCAAAGGATTTTGGCTGAGATCTAACAAACCTGCTTATGTCAGTGCATCAAGCAATTAGCATGCAACAGAAATAAATGACAAAAAATAGGGACAGGTTATTCAGTAACTAAATTGCTACTCCACTCTTGGTTTACACATTGCGGGTGCGAGAATTTTGCTCGACTGACCAACTGACACAACACAGATGCACACCCTATGATCAACAGTGGAAATTCTACTTACGTTTGCAATGGCAGAAAGAAGTACCTTGCTACTTGCTGTAATAAACACATTAAAGGCTGTGGTGTAGCAGTGAGAGTGCTGCACTGTTTGGAGTCATTTAGGAAGGGGCTGGTGAGAGCTCCCCCTTTCATTACAAAGTTAGGGTGCTGTAGAATTTACCATCAATACTGGGAACATTGACTACTTTATGAGTCCCCATAAAAGGCAAAGGTGATTGGAAACACCAGACAGTTGGACTGGGGTTGGGGGGGTATATTGTCTTATTTAATACTGGGTTATTACGGATAAATGTTGATCTTTATTTTTGTTTTTATATCTATTTTACGTGATTTAATTTAATTTTATTTTTTGTTGTGGTTGAGGCATTGGGTGTGTTATTTTGGGGTTGGGTGTGTTATTTTGGGGTGGGGTAGTTTGAGTTTTAAGTTACTGAGTGTATGTGTAGTGTGTGGGGTAGAGTGGGTTCAAGGGTTGTGAGGGTTTACGTAATTAGGAGGGATGTGTCTGGGAAGGTATGAGGGCCTGGGGCAGGCTAGGATAGTGTATGGGGCATCCCAGCTGCGCGATCTACGGCCTTACTTCAGCTTCACAGTGTCAGTTAGTACAGCAAGGCAACGTGGGAGGTTGGAATAGGGAGGAACCATGTGATTCGTTCGTGTTGGGGTGACTCATGCACTGCGGTTGGTGGTAGGATTGAGGTAGTCAGGTGCAGAAGACACCCTGGGATTAGACGGGTCCTAGAGAGAGACCCGATGTGTTTAGTTCCCGTCACCAGGGTTCCCACCAGACCGAGTGGGCAGGTAGCCAGAGGGGCTGCACTGTCCACCAATCCCCTGAGGGTGGTGCTTTGCAATGACAGATTGGTCAGAAAAAAGACTGCAATTAAAGCAGACTTGGTTTCTTTGGCTGATCTGGCTTGCATTACGGAGACCTGGATTGGTGACGATGTTGGCCTGGTTTTAGAAGCTGCCGTCCCATCCAGATATACTGTAGTGCACTGCCCCAGAGTGGAATGCAGGGGCGGGGGGGTAGCCATCTGTTTTAGATTCAAGCTGGGCTTCACCCTGCACCCTGTGAGAGCACCACATTCATTTGAATGTGTGGCCATCCATGGGGGTCCAGGCACAGGTTGCCTGATTCTCCTGATGTACCACCCCTCTGGGGCGGTGGGAGACATTCTGCAGGAGATGGCCGATTTCATCGTCAGGGAGATGTTGGAAGTCCCCAGATGTTTAGTGCTAGGGAACTTCAACGTTTGGGCCAAAGATAAATTTTCTCGGCTCAGTTTTAATTTCCTCCAGATTATGTTCTCTTTGGGCCTTGCGCAGGGTGTTTCCTCTGCAACCCATCAGGGTGGCCACATGTTGGATCTGGTGTTCTCACTGGGGCTTGAGATTAATAGTCTCAGGACTGATCGGGTCATTTGGTCCGATCATTGCATGTTGAAATTCTCATTCGGGGGCCTCCCCAATAGCCCTCCCACTGCAGAGATGGTCAGCTATCGCCCTTTGAGGAGGTTGATCCATGAGGGTGTTCTGGTGCTGGCTGACCTATTTAGTGTGGACAGTGCATGCGGTGGGGGTGTGTGCGCGGCAGTGGATGCCTATAATAAGGCGCTGGCTGATGCGCTCGACTCCCTCGCACCAGTCCGTGTACGACCCAGGTCTTCTCACTTGAGGTCCCCTTGGTATGATGGTGAGCTCAAGGTGATAAAGACCTTAGGTTGGAGATTACAGCGCTGCTGGTGGAAGTCTGGCCTGGAGATAGACAAACAGGCCCTACATGTGCATTACGGTGCATACCAGGGGGCAATCAATCGCAAGAAGGCAGAATTCCTGTCCAGGGAGATTGCTGCCAGGAGGAAGTGACCAACTGTGCTCTTTCGGACTGTGGACAGACTTCTCCATCCTTCCTGTCTACAGCCGAAGGTAGCCTTTTCTAACGCATTGTGCGAGGAGTTTGCTCGGTTCTTCTCGGACAGGGTGTCTGCAATCAGGCAGGGGGCCAGAGTTTGTCCGACAGTGGTCACCATGGGCGACCGGAGAGCACTCCACCTGGTTGGAGTGAGTTTAGACTGGTGGAGGTGGCTGAGGTCACTGAGACTGCTTCCAAGCCTCGGAACACCTTTTGCAAACTGGACCCGGTGCCAACCTGTTTCTTAATGAGATGTGTTGACTCCGTTGGCCCAGTGTTTGCCTCGATTGGCCGGTGTTCACTGTCGGAGGAGGGTCTTTCCCCGATGTCTTGAAGGAGGCATTGGTGAGACCCCTTCTGAAAAAAACATTGTTGGACCATGAAATCAAGGCAAATTGTAACATGGCTCTGGACAGAGGACAGAAATGGAGCTCACTGATTGGTGGAAACGCGTCATCTGATCAATTCCCAGCAGTGATTATGCCAGCAGTAGAGCCCGCTAGGGTAGTACCAACACTGTCCATACAAGCAGCACTCATTAGAGCCCGCTGGGTTAGTACCTAGAGTCACCACAGTCTGCCGCGCTAAGACGGAGAGACCGAGTCTCTGAAGCACTGAACAAGCTCGGTATCGGGATTGTGCAAAATAAAGATTAGAAGTGAAAGATTCAGTCTGTGGTGTCATCTGTGTTTGTGCATGTGAGTGTCTGTGCCTGTAGATGGCGCTCATAAAGCAACAGAATGGCCAGAAGAGAAGCAGAAATCCACATCGCGAAATAGGCAATAAGAAGACAGATAGAAGCAGTACTAAGCGCTGAAGTAGTAGAGCCCGGTTCGTATAGGAAGCGCGGAACAGAAAGAGAATAAACAAAACAATCATTGCTGTTTCAGTATTTCTAGATTTCGTAGTGTTACTGTTTTGGTACAGAAATTTCTCACACTGCACTGCTCGTATCCACCATCGGGATGGAACGTCGAATCAGTAAGCATAAAAACAGTGGGTATGAATTACAGAAATGTACTGTAGTGTGTCTGTGAGAAATAGTAGTAGTATTGTGGTCGGTAGTTAAAAATACCGGACACTATATATATATATAAATAAATGTCTATCATCCAGCGTGAACGCACATGTAGTCAAATCATCTCAAATCATCTCACTGTCCTACAAGCAAAGAAGCAGTCCATACTTTAGCAAGCACGATTATTAACGTCGTATAACATTTCTGTACTTTGAAGTGAAACAGCAGTTGGAAAATATTCTACTTGCACTTGCCATGTTACAAGCGCATTAATCACCTCCAGCGCCGGGCTCCACCGGGGATTAATGCCAGCTGGGTAGTTGGAAGCCCTCGCCTTTGGCCTCATGCACCCCTTCCCAAGCAGGGCATTAATCCACCGGTACAGCCCTCCTCTGTCGGTGATTAATGTTTACTTATCGTCCCATCTCCAGTCTTCCATTTTTGGGTAAGACTGTGGAGAAAGTGGTGGCGCTTCAGCTTGAGGAGCATCTCGTGACCCATGATTCATATGATCCACGCCAGTCTGAGTTTCGTGCAAGGCATAGCACAGAAACTGCACTAGTTCAGGTGCATAATGAGCACCTTAGGGCTAGAGACTGAGGGAAGGGGACAATTTTTGTTCTTCTCGATCTCTCTTCAGCGTCTGACACGGTGGACCACCTAAGTGAATTCTGCGGACTCACTGGCACCGTCATCTGCTGGTTTGAGTCTTTTCTATCTAACAGGAGGCAGAGGGTAGTGATGGGGAATTTCTCCTCCTCCCCTGGCCACTTGTCATGCGGAGTTCCCCAGGTTCGGTCTTGTCGCCGATGTTGTTTGCCGTGTATATGCTGCCCCTGGAAGAGTTCATCAAGAAGTACAGTCTAGGTTTTTCATTGTTATGCTGATGATACCCAGCTGTAGCTTTCCTTTGCCCCGAAACATCTTGCGCAATGGAAGTGCTAAACAGCTGCCTTGCTGAGATCAATGATTGGATGGCCTCCAGCTGGTTGCAACTGAACCCCGATAAGACGGAGGTACTGGTGGTGGAGTCGAAAAGAGGGCATGATAGGTTAGCCTCTGGTACAGAGACAGGAATTTTTCATTGAAGGCCTCCTCTAGGGTGCGGGATCTGGGCGTCATTCTTGACGGTGGATTGACACTTGAGTTTCAGGTGGCGTCCATTGTCCGTACTAGTTTTTATCATCTGAGGAATGTCGCCAGGATAAAGCCCCCAGTTCCACCGCAGGACCTCCCCACCTTGGTGCATGCCTTCTTGACATTCAGGCTTGACTACTGTAATGCACTCTATCTCGGGGTTTCTGAGGGCACCCTATGCCGAATGCAGCTGGTGCAGAATGTGGCAGTGAAGCTGTTGACAAGACAGCCTAAGTACTGACATACTACTCCGGTGCTGCGTCAACTGCGCTGGCTGCCAGTTAGGTGGAGGGTCCTCTTTAAGGTGGGCTTGCTCACCTTTAAGGCCCTAAACAGCCTGGGCCCTGGTTACCTGAAGGACCTCCTTACACCTGCTGTCTCGGTCCGCTCCTCCTCTATAGGCCTCCTTGCGATTCCCAGGATGAGGTTAAAAACAGCGGGCAACAGATCATTTAGTGTCGCCACCCCCGTCCTGTGGAATTCACTCTCTCAGTTGTTAGGGAGGCCCCTTCTCTGGAGGTATTTAAAGCCCGCCTCAAGGCCTTCTTGTATAATCAGGCCTTCCCCGACTGTGTCTTATAGTCTTTGCCTTTTTTCAGAACCTTATGTTTAGGTTAGCCTTAGGCTTTTTAAGTAGTAGATGCTGTTGTTTAGGGTATTATTTATATAAAATGTTGTTTAACTGTTGAAATATTGTATGTTTATGTTTAATAGTATGGTGTTATGTATTTATTATGATGTGTAGTATGCATTTTTAATACGTTTGGTACCCAGAGCCTCTGGAATGGGTGTCTCAAATAAAATTTGCCTTGCCTATGTTCTCCAAGTGTGGAATTGTTTATGTATTACTTATCTTAAAATATTTTCCATATAAAATATTTAATAACATGCATTTCTGCTTTCTGCAACTCTACAAGATTTCCTCAGGGATAGGGGGAAATAGGATATATATAACGGCCTGACTCAAAAAATGCACTTCACCTTCAAGTGTGAAGGGATAAGATGCTTCACTCATGGGTGGCGGAGCCATGAGAGAGATATGAAAAGTTTAGTCCCTCACAAAAGATAATAAACTACGTATTTTTGTCAGTCCTATTGCATGTTTTGTTTATACAACATTTCTTTACTAGCTGTAACTTTTAAACCTACTGGTTATGTGAATATTTAACTGTTTCCCTATAGATCTGAATAGGTGGCTTCAGTGCAGCACAGGACTATTGTGATGTCACCTGCACTGTGAAAGCTGCTTTTTTTCCTTTCTTTTTTTTTTTTTTTTTAACATATTTTTCCCCCACAGCGCAGGCGGAGACCTCCTTCCCCCAGTGCCAAGCCCTATTCCTGCTTGCTGAGACACCAGGCACCAATCAGTCCAGGAACCCAAAGGCCCACCCACAACACGCTGCTGTAATGCCCCCTTGCCTTGCCTCCCAGGGACGAGTATGCCTTCAGCCACTTTGGGTTTTCTTCCCTGCAGTCCGTACGGCTACCCATAGTGGAACTGCAGACCTAGTACGATCCCTGGATAGTGGTGGTGGTGGTAGTCTGATGGTGATCGTGGAGGGTAAAGCAGAGGTTTCATCTGCCCAATCCAGCCTCCATTTTTCACCTTAAGTCCCCCCTTCCCCCAGAAGCATGCCATGTCAGTGGGTGTCGGCATGCCAATGCACCCAAGTGACACCAGTGCTTGCTCCAACTTCTTCTCCACCGCCACCTGTGCTCACCCAGGTGGCAGTAAAACAGCAGACCTGCTAGTCCCCCCCTTCCCAGAGGAGGAGAGCATCTGCCTGTGGCTTGACCCCCCCGCCGACCCATGGACAGCCTAGCTCGTTAGCATCACGAGCAGTTGAAAGCTGCATCGTGACTGGTTCAGTAGTCCATCATGATGTACCCAACCCAAGATAGTGATAGCAACATACACAACTTGCAAAATAACATTTTATCATGTAAGCTGGGAGTCAAGGTAACTTGCTTATCGTGCACAATTTATTTTCACACCTTTTGAACATAATTTATGTACACATGTAATTTCCATATGTTCTAAGATGTACTGACTTAAAGTATGTAATAATGTCCATTGCTTTGTGATGTATCCATGACATGTAAGATCAGTGTGTACTCTTCTGCAAATTTGTATGCATTTTTGACCCATATTTGGGATCTGAATAAAAGTTTAAAAAAATATATAAATATAAGTATCATAGAGAGTGTTAGGCTAGCAGAAACTTACAAACTCACAAGTCTACGGTTATTTGTTATAAAACAATTTATTTATTTGCCTTTGTTAACCAGGTAATCACACTAGACAGCCAAGTGCCTATTTTCAGGTGCGACCTGGGAGGTTACAAGGTACATTACAAGCACGTCAGACAAGACAGAGTCAAGTTAACATACACGAACATCAAGCATAAACAAATTACATAATAGGTGATTAACAACATAATACAGGCATGGGCAATCTATAGTCACGAAATAAGTGGAAACATGGCAATTAGAAATATATCACAATATTTCAGTTAAGAATGCTGAAACATATGGCTCAATACACCTATGCTGAAAGCAGTGCTTCATCATTTATTTATTTCTCTATTGTAAAAGTTTTACTAGGAAACACATACCGAGCTGATAACAGTCAAGATGTGCCGGGGGGGGGAGGTACTCCTGCAAGTGTCAACAATCTGGGTTGATTCGCACCACTACTGAAATTAATTGAGCAGCTTCCCTCCCGGCACATGTTGGAGGCACATGGAAAAAAGTGATTTACATGAAGCATTGTTTCTTTTAACAATTCAGCCAAAGACATACAGACCAGCAGAATCTCCCTAATGTGAGCCAGTTTCACAGCCACATAGCAGGGAAGGCTTAGTAGTACCATGGTATGGAGGACATGGTATTCAGGGAATAAACACCTTAGTTCTGTGGAACCAAACTGTGTCCCCCTATAAAAAATGAAGATCCACAAGGTACAGCAGTGGGAAGTGAAAGGGTAGGCAAATACCCAAGTGGCTGACCTGTAGATATTTGAAAAGTGTGTGGATCTCCGAGCTGCCACAGAAGTGACCACACCCCTTGTTAAATGAGCAAAAAGTCCTTCAAGGATAGGCGGAGAGCCAAGACTGAAGCACTGTGAAAAGCAGGGGAGTGTGAGACAGATTCCTCTGACGTATATGGTGGTTTGGAGAAGAATTGTTACAGTTCTACTAATTCATTTTCACCTGGGTGGCCATTTTTTAGCGGGTTCAGCAATGAATGGGTCAGACTTCATATGGTTCTACTGGAGGTAATCGGCTGATGTAGAAATTAAGAACTCTATTAGCCAGATGGTGAAGGGTTGCTTTACCTATGATAGCAGAGACCCTTTGGGAAAAAAAAGGCAGTAAACTAGACTGGTGAACATGAAATTGCACACAGCCTTTGGCAGAAACCTTGGATGCAACCAGGGTACAATGTTGCCTTTATGGAATGCCAAATATTCAGAGTCAGTGCCGAGCCTGCAGTTAGTATTCTCTCCTGAGTGGTGTCATAACCACTTAAAACACTTCAAGGAAGGAATGTTGGATCACAGCAATCCAAATGTTAAAAAAAAAAAGTATCCATCAATTTTGGAAATACAGACTTAAGATCCTACAAGTGTACTAGAGCCTGTTAAAAGTGATATGAATGGTTCAGACCTTTCAGGAATTTGTGAAAATAGTTATGGAATCCAGAAAGGAAAACCTTTAATAGATCTGTATGCTGAGATGTCTGCTAAATGAATCTGCAGGAAATTCTCTTAAGTCTTGTCTACTGTACACATAAAAAGATGACAGGAAAAACTCATCCTGTACTTACATTTTGGAATTTTTACAGCTTTTGGTTTGACCAATTTTGTGAGGACCTTGAACCGATATACTGGTACAATATCAGGTTATGAATGCTAATGATACTGACGATACAGCATCTTTAATCACACCATTTTACAAACTGGCAATTTTTTTTTTTCACAGTTTTTTTTTTAACAAATGATCATACTCAGCTGTCATCCTCTGCCACTTGACTCTCACCCTTATTACCTTAATTGTTACTGCTCTGTCTCGTCTCTCCCCAGTTTATTCCCTCTCATCCCCGATTTCATGGTTGGACATATATACATAGAACTTGATGGCAGAAAATGATCCAATGGCCTATCTAGTGTTCCCCTATGTTTATCTGAAGCCGTACTTGGCCTACACCAGGCATGATTTAAGTAAGAGCAAACACGACAGGGTGTGCGGTTATAAGGCAATACTGCATGCTTGGGTGGTTGTTAGGTACGAGGTGTAACCAAGTGACAAAACCAAGAAGTGCATTATTTCCCTGGGACTGCACACCCTGCAGTGTTATCCCACTTATAAAACGGGTTTTTATTGGTTAAAAAAAAATATATGTAGTGGACAGCTCTACTGGTGTGGAGGGCTGAGGCATTGGCTGCCTCACCTGGTGCAACACTGGCATCTCTGGCTCAGGAATGGATCAGGGCCACATGAGGGCTGGCCAGAGAGGGAGGATTGAGCATCTCTAGGACTGCTCTCCTCCCTCAGGAAAGGAGGTTGAATCTGTTCCACTGCTGAGTGGCAGAGGAGTGGGACTACACAGGGAAAAGACCCCACTAGTAGTTGATGGAGGCATCTCCACAGAGCTGGAGCTTGCACACTGTGCCACTGCACATGATGTGGACCCAGGAGAGAACTAGGAAAAACACTCTGACTGCAGGATGATGGCCTGCTCCTTCTCATCACCTGGAATGGTGCCAGGCACCTCCATAAGTCCTGCGGCAGAGGAAATAGAGCAAAATAAAGCTCTGGAGAAGCCAGGTGATGGGATCAGGGGAACTGGTCAGATAGAGACAATCAAGGCAGCTTACAAGATAAAATACTAAAACAAAAAAAATGTAGTTCAGGCAAGGTGTACAGCTGTCAAACAATAATCAACGGTCATCTGTTTTGACCAATGAGGACACAGGATATTCATGGCCCATTTTATAATAGCCAACAGCACTAGTGGTTTTTTGACACCCCTTTCCTTAGAATACCCTTCCCCGTTCCCATAGTTCATACTATTGCCTTGCATCTGTCCTACTCATGTTTGAATCTAGTTATGGAGTTTGCATGAACCACCTCATTGGGCCATCTATTCTTTTCATCAACCACCCCTTCCATAAAAAGGAACTTCCCTATGTCCTTCTCGAACCTTCCCACCATTAGGTTTCATGCATGACCTCTCACAGCAGTCCACCTTACTGATTCCCTGCAAGTACTACTTCTTCAAGCCTCTTTCATGTCACCCCCACCCTTCTGGCTGCCAATGTGTACATGTTGAGGCTCACCAGCCTCTCCACATAAGATTTCCCCTACTGCGCCTGAATCAATTGTCTGGCCCTCCTCTGATCAAACTCTAGGCAGTCCCTACCATTCTTTAAGTGTGGATTCCAGAATTACGCAAAGTACTTCAGGTGTAGCCTTACCAGGGATCTGTACAAGGGCAAAAGCACCTCTCTCTTTCTGTATATCCCCAACATCCTGATAGCTTTCCCACCTGCTCTGTTGCACAATGCAGTAGATTTGATGCTGTCACTGATGATGACTCTGAGGTCTCTTTCAGCAGAGGTCTGATACACACTTATCCCCTCCATCCGATTATCTATTTTTTTTTTTTTTTTGGTTTTTATAGCTAATGTGCATAACTCTGCATCTGTTATGTTTGCGTGTACTTGCACAAAGTGAACATAATACTATGATAGTGGATATGAGAAGCGTGTCACTGTCGGCCCAATGCAGGGCAATCTGCAGTAGGCTTGACAATGTCAGACTAATGATCAGCCAAGCTGATCATGACACTCTTCTGTTCTTGTTGGGTGGAAACTTTGTGAAGTGAAAAGAAAACAGCTGCCTATATCACAGGGCAGTTCTTTGCTTTGATATGCATAATGCTGCCCAGCAAGCTGCTGATCGGTACCATGATCGGCCAGCACCTCACAAAGAGCCACATTTTTCCCTACAAGTCCCCCCACCAATACAAGCGTCTCCCCTTCCCTCCGAGAGCCATGTTTCTCCTCAAGTCCCAGTCCCAGTCCAGGAGTGGGGAGAGTTGTGCTTCTGATCAAGTCCCCCTCTTAAGATTTTCTTTAAACTCCCCTCCAGCCGAGACCACAGTGGTAGTGTTGTGTTTTTTTCAAGTCCCCCCAGACTGAAGCAGCAGAGCCATGTTTCTCCTTACAAGTCCCCCCCCACCACCAACAGAGTCCTCCCCAAGATCAGAGCAGCACAGCTATGTTTCTGTTCGTGTGACCCCCTCCCGATGAGACCAAAGCAGTGCAGCCGCATTTCCTTGTAACTCCCCTTTCCCACCGAGACAGCATTTCTTTTCAAGTCCCACTTTCCTTCCCACTGGGACTGGAGCAGCAGAGAAGCATTTCTTTTTAAGTGTTCCCTGCTACATCACTGTCGCTTTTTGTGCCCCTTTTAAACAATCCCACCCCCTACCAAGTATTCCTCCCACCTCCCCATTGCTTCCCATGCCATGTGCCCCTTTTAAACAATCCCTCCCTCTGCCAAGTCTCCCTCCCACCTCCCCATTTACTTCCCATGCCCTTTCAAAAAATATGTCATCCTCTGTCAAGTATCCCTCCCACCTCCCCATCGCTTTCCATGCCCCGTAAATATGAACCCAACAGTCGGGTGCCCAATACCCAGTGTCAGAATCTGAAATAAAGAAAACCATCTCTTGATATCTTTTTATTGTTCTTTACAAGCTGTAAAAAAGAAAACAGTCTATCAATGTCTGTTGCCACCTCCAGCTGCTGTTACCACACCCCCACGCAACCCCCCGCACTCAGCATCCACCCACAACCCCTTACTTACCTACCTACCAGGGGTTCAACACCGTAATCCTCTCTAGACCAGACACACATCTTCACTCTTCAACGTCAGACCAGCAACTGAGGGAATCAGGTAAGTGCGGTCAATATACAGTATTTCAATGTATTTTGAACTTGTACTCATGACTTGGTTATTTTTTAATATTTTTCCCTAAATTTTCAAAATGGCCTACATAGCCTTTTTGGGACCCCACCTCATAAACAATGTAGGTGAAATTTTTCAAATCCGGCTCAAAGATGATTCTACAGTCACTCCGCAAAATCATCTTTTGGGTGAAATTTGAAAGTTTTCACCTACCAGGTTCAATCTTGTTTGTTTACAGGTCAACAGACAACTCTTTTCCTGTAGCTGTTAGGGATGTAAGTGACTGCTTTAGCTTGTTTTCCCTATTCATACTAGTCCCTGTAATTATCCAGGGCACCTCAATTTTATGGCTGTTGAAATCTCACTGTCCCTGAGAGTTTCATTAGCATACGAGAACATGATTTGAAATCACCCTTTAGACTCTGCAGTATGCCTGTCTGCTTAAACAGATTTCAACAAAACTAGTCACAGCAAGGCATGAAACACCACATTTACCTTCAGTTAGCTTTGCAAACTAAGTTGTAATACAGGGTTTTCCCCATTAAATTGCTTTTAATTTGTGTGTTTCCAGAGTTTTTTTTTCCCCCAAGATACTTGATAAGTGGTTGCTCTGACATCATGTTCTCATATGCCAATACACCTCTCATGTACAAGGAGATTTCAACAACCATAAAATGGAAACCTCCAGGATAGTTACAGGGGCTAGTATGAACAGTGAAAACAAACTAAAGCAAACACATATGTCCCCATCAGCTACTGGAAAAAAAGTTGTCTGTTAACAAGGAAACAAAATTTATATGATATGAAGGTGTAGTTTTCCTATAAGAAGACTACACTGAAAATTTTAGGCTCAAAATATTAAAAAACAATAAAATTATGATGCTATGTTGATTTCTTTTTTTAACATTCTCCCATAACTTCGATAATCTTCTTTTCTTTTTTTTTGGTAACTCGTTTTTCACAACCCCAGGAACTCTCTCAGGCAACCCTTGGTATCCCAGGTCTCTACTTCCGACCTGAGACTGCCTTACCCCCTCCCCTGCACAACCCCACACAACCTCCGGATCTGCACCCCCCCCAGAGGAAGGGCCGCCCTACCTGCCCAGGGCGCTCCATCTATAGTATAGAGTGTCAGGGCTGCACAGGTTGGCCGTGGAGAGGAGGGAGCCCGGTGATGGAGTGTGGTCCTGGGGCCAAAGGTGCCTTCGCCTATCCAAGGTGTGGAGGAATTTTCCCTTGTTTCTGCCCTGTGCGGAGGACGGCCGTCAAGGCATCGCTATGCCGCAGCTCCACCCCCTGCATACGCAGCTTCGATATGTCATGTGCCTCCGACCGCCGCCAGAGGTCGCTCTAAGAGCGATCGCTCCCCTAACCCTCCCCATGAAGAAAGAGCAGTCCATTTGGACGCTCGATCTCTTCCCTCCCCTACCAACCCCAGATGACCCGGGCTCGTTCTCGCACCAAGGTCGCCGGCGTGGCACAAGGTGTGGTGTTCAGCGTCTCAACCCTCAGCGCACCGGGCCAGCTAACTTTGGTAATTTTCAGTATTTTGACCCCAAATTTTCAACACAGTAATTTTTTCACACCACCTCATAAATTTGAGAAGTGTCATTTTTTTAAGTCCAGGATAAAATGCGTTTTCACACTTGTGCGAAATAATGTTTCAGCTAGTATTTTATAAATGACACCTGTCCTGTTCATGAGGAGGGCTCATAAAAAGACTGTGTTGAAAATGTGGGTTCAACCGGTAGATGTGGACATTAGAGGGCGACAGTAGAAACTTTTACTAACATTGACAACAGAAGTCAAAATGCTATTACCAAGCAGTGGCTTAAACCACTACCTCCCACACTAGCACAATGGGTTTCTCTAACTGACACCATATATTGTCTTGAAAAATACACATACTATTATCTAAATCATCTGCCTGTGTTTGATGAAATATGGAGACGATGGATCCTATATAAACTTCAGCCCAATCAGAACTTTGTGCCATAATCCCCGGACTGTGTAACTAACTACCGACCCATATCGTTAATAAATCAAGATATAAAAATTTTAACCAAGTTGCTGGCTAACCGACTCAGTACAGTAATGGACACATTGACAGGACCAAAGCAGGTCGGATTTATGAAGGGTAGATCCTCTTCTGATCATTTAAGAACCCTGTCGCATGTCTTCTCGGTGTCCAGAGATGCACCTTTTCCTGCTGTTTTAATCTCCCTTGACACCGAGAAGGCATTCGATAGGGTCCACTGGGAGTATCTGTTTCAGGCCTTGGAAGTCTTTGGTTTCCCTTCTGGTTTTATAGGGTGGATCCAGGCACTATACAAATCCCCTTCTGCTCGGGTAGCAGGTAATGGAGTGATCTCGGAGAGGTTTACCCTTCATTCTGGAACCAGACAGGGATGCCCCTTACCCCATTTTATTTATCTTTACCTGGAACCGCTAATTCGAAACCTACAAAACTGCCAGAATATCCAAGGGATCCCTATTCACCCTTGTGAAATTAAGGTATCTGCTTATGCAGATGATCGCCTCCTTCAACTTTCCAATCCATGTCCATCCATACCTTATATGATAGACTTCATTGATACCTTTGGCAGAATGTCCAACTATAAACTAAACATTAGCAAAACAACAGTATTCTCACTTAATCATAAATTCTTTAAATCAGATATAATACCCTTTGGACTTAATTGGAAACAAGACTCCCTTAGATATCTACGCATAAAACTATCTAGAAACCCTAGGCAAATTAGTAAGTTAAATTTGGATTCTCTGGTTAACACAATTTCTCAAGACTTGAACAGATAGGCCTCACTTCCTATTTCACTGTGGGGTAAAATAAATTTAATTAAAATGAATGTCTTCCCATGACTCTTGTACCCCCTTTCTATGCTTAATATTTGGCTTCCTTTGTCCTGGTTCAAAAAGCTACAATCCCTGTTCACTAAATTTCTCTGGTGTAATAAATCCTCCCGAATAGCCTATCATGTCTTGGCTGCCCCCAAGAATAAGGAGGGCTTGCGCCTCCCAAATGTGGGACTCTTACTGGGCGAGCCATATTAATAAATACCTGAGATCGCTATCTCAGGAAAATTTACACTTGGCACCGGCCTGGCTCAAAACTGAGTTACCCCTTATACATGCATATGGCTTAAACCCTGAGGGACTGCTACATATTAGGTAAAGTCTTCTCCCCCTAAAGCTCAAGAACTCAACAATTTCCAAATCCGTGAAAATTCATACCCAGATTTGTCATTACCTTAAGTACGATCATATTAAGGACCCCAGACAGCCAATAGTGGGAAACTTACACCTCAAAATGGGTGGAAAACCGATTCCCCTATCCTGGTTTCCCATATTACAAGATTTGAATGTCACCTGTTTTGTTAAAAATAATGATACATGGTTCTCGATAAAAGAAATCATGGCTAAACCAGGTATCTCACACAGGCACACCTTCAGGATTATTCAGCTCTGACACATTTTAATACAGTCCTTTGGTCAAAAACCCCAGTCAGCTCAAGTCATCCCCTTCCGAAAGGAATTAGCGGAGTTCAGTGGAGGTCCCAAAGCAATCTCCAAAATTTTTAATACAATACATCTCTGGAAATTCCAAGATAACTTTGGACCAACCAGTCTTTGGGAATCTTTCTTTCCAGGACGAAACACAGACTGGGCGGCTAACTGGCATACTTGCCACAAATTAGTTACACAAGATAGATTAAGACTGATGCAACTATATATCCTACGTAATGCTTATTATACACCATGTAAACTGGCCAAACTGGGTTTGAAGCCTAACTCATTATGTGTTAGATGTCAACAGCAGGAAGGGACAATATACCATATCTTTTGGTTTTGCCCAAAAGTCTCCCCACTATGGCATAGCATTAAGCAACTCTCTGATCCCCTTTTAGGTCTAAAGGACCTATTTACCCCCGAAATTTGTCTTATGGGTGATCTATCAGAAATCAGGGTCCATAATCGGAAGTATTATATGACTCTTTACTACTATGTCAGTCAAGAAAGTGGTATTACGACATTGGTTTGACCAACAAGAAATTTCCTATAACGAATGGTTAACAGAAATCCTGGCTAACTTACGCACGGAAAAAGCCATTGCTAACTTGAATAATACAATGAGCAGGTTTATGAAACTTTGGAGTCCCCTTTATGCCCTATATTCATTAAAGGCTGAGATACATTTACTGTAGTATGAACTATCTTGCCTCAAGACTAAACCTGGTATAATATGTGCTCCACATCAGATATTACAATAGTTGTTGCTCTAGCAGAAAAGGGAGGGGGGAGAGAGGGAAAGGTATGGGTGGTAAAGGGAGGGGGGGTGGATTCATGTGTAATCCATGACTAATGTATCCTGTGTTTCTGTATGACTGTCTGCCTTTTGTGTAAAATGGAAAATAATGTTAATAAACTTTAAACTGCAAAAAAAAAAAAAAAGAATTTTGTGCCATGATTGTCATTTATTTTTACCCTACAGAACATTAATTACAGTTAGATTTCTGCATTAACCCTTAGGCTGCCGACAGTAGTAGAATATATAGGATTTCTGGATTGATATATCAGTCTGTGGCACAGCAAGGGTTAAAATTTGACACTTTTTAAGGTTCTTTTATGTGCACTGAAATATTACTGCACCTTCTTCTTAATGGTAGCTGATTTATGGTTTATTTTCTTTGTTAGCCCCAATATACACTGTCTGCTTATGTTTGGAATAAAGTGTTGAATGGATATCAGTTGCAGCCCGCATGTTCTGTGATTATTTATTCTGTCAAAAATGTGTAAATGAATGTTTGTTCATATACTGAATTTTAAATAAAAAGTTCATTACAAAAACAAAATTTGGGGTCAAAATGTCACAAAACAATGAAGTTATGAAGAAACGTTGAATTTTTTCAAAGTTTACTCATCAATATCATGATATACGCAGATTTTGGCCTCCAGTTTTTTTAACACTGTCCCTCTTGTTTTCCCACCTTCTGAAAAAGACAGGTGTCATTTTTCAAATCTCCTCAAAAACATGTTTTCGCATTTCCTCCATGAAGTCACCTTTCAAACAATATTTTAAAAATTCCACCTCCCATGATCATAAGGTGAGGTCATAAAAAGACAGTGTTGGAAGCCGGCTCGGTGGTGCTGAGGGTTGACGTGCTGGATGCCACACCTTGCCACACCAGCAACCTGGGTTTGGGTTTAAGCTCAGGGCACCCGGGGTCGGCCGGGGGGGGAGGAGCCAAATGAGCTGCCAGCTCTCCTCCTCGGCATTTGGCTGCCTCCTAGTGGAGGCCTGAAGGCAGTGCCATGCATGAGGAGTCATGGCACTAGGCTGGGTGAGGGTGGAAGGGTGGTGCGCTTGCACTCCTCAACGCACATGCACTGCCACATTCTGGGGCCTTGGAGTAACAGGTAGAAAATTTGGGAACGCAGGGGCCGCGTCAGGATGAAGCCTCCGGGTCAGCTCTCGAGAGGGTTCGCTGGGACACACAGAGCGTTACAAGATCCCAAATGACCCCTGGAGTCTGGCAGGTTGGCCGACGCAAGACAGCGGCTTGCTGAGAAGGATGAAAATCAAGACGGAAAAAAAAAGACAGTGTTGAAAATTTGGGGTCAAAATGTCAAAAACAACAAAGTTATGAGAAAAAGATGAATTTCATCAGTGCTCACTCATAACTTTGAGATTTTGGCAGATTCTGGACCCAAATGTGTACACAGCCCTTTTGTTACCCACCTGATGAATGCGATAGGTGTCATTTTTCAAATTCCTTTTGAAATGCGGCCTACCAGCGCACCAGTAATGCTACTGCTTGCAACACCGACGGCCTGAGGTCAGAAGCAACCTCAGGAGTTAGAGGGTCAGACAGGGGGAGGAGGATCAAGCATCTCGAGGACTGCTGTCCCCCTCCGGGGGAGAGTGGGGGCGAGCTGGACACAGTACTCCCCCCCCTTGGTGGAAGCCAGGGGAAAGACAGCCCGAGCTCAAGGAGGTGCGGGGGGTGGGGGGCTGTGGCAGACGTCGGCACACACACCTTGACGTCAACACACGCAATGTCCCCAAGGAGAAAAAATGGAAAAAAGGTCCCAGTCATGCTGGATGACCGCCAGCCTGCACAATGACTCTGGCACCCCCGGACTCCAGAACTGAAGTCCTAGTGGGTAGAGGGACTCCCCGTCACTGAGGGGCACAGTGAGGGATTCTGGGAAAGAGGTAAGACCTGGGAGAAGTCAGAGTGATGGGGCTGAGGGACTGGTGAGAACGTGGACGGACCGTGACGGGGTGAAAGAGTAAGTGAAAAAAAATTCCTTTTGAAACATGTTTTCACAGTCTGTCTCTGAAACCACTTTTTAGACAGGATTTTAAAAATTCACCCAGTCTTTATCACAAATTGGGGCCACAAAAAGATTATGCTGAACAGTTGGTGTTAAAATGTAAAAAGGAAAAATAATAAGTCATGAAGAAACGTCAAATTCTTCCAGTGTTTACTCATCACTTTATTTTTGCAGACTCTGGCCTCTAATGTTCAAAATATTCCTTGCATTACCTCACCTGATGAACATGGCAGGTGTCATCTTCCAAATCCCCTCTGAAACATGTTTCCGAAGTTACACTACAAAATCACCTTTTGGATGGGATTTAAAAAATTCCACCAGTCTTGATCATAACCATTTACAGAAGAAAGGGTTCTGAAAGAACTCTTAAAACTGAAGGGGGACAAAGCAATGGGGCCTGATGGGATTCATAGAAACATAGAATTTGACGGCAGATAAGGACCATTTGGCCCACCCAGTCTGCCCATTTCAGTACCTAATGGATAAGCTGCAGATCCTAGTTAACCAACAGCCTACTTCTTTCTACGCCCACCTCCTAGAATTGCCTTTTGGCTGTCCCAAGCATGCTTGAATTCAATCACTGTTTTTGACTCCACAACCTCCTCCAGAAGGCCGTTCTATGCATCCACAACCCTCTCTGTGAAAAATACTTCCTTAAATTACCTCTGAGCCGCTCCCCCCCCATCTTCAAACTGTGCCCCTTGTTCTTGCACACCTCTTTTTGAAAGATGCTACCACTTGGACTTTTTGTTGATTCCTTGGGGTACTTGAACGCTTCTATCATGTCCCCTTTCCTCGAGGCTATACATATTAAGCTCCTTTAGTCTCTCTTCATGTCTTCCGTGCAGACCCTGCACCATTTTAGCTGTCCTCTGACAGCTTCCATCTTGTCTACGCCCTTGCGGAGATTGGGTCTCCAGAACTGCACACAGTACTCCAGATGGGGTCTCACCAGCTGTCTGTACAGAGGGATAACAACTTCCTGTTTTCTACTAGTGATGCCTCTCCCTATGCATCCCAGTATCCCCCCAGCCCTCCTTACTGCCCGCTCACATTGCTTGCCCACCTTTAAGTCATCTGATATGACTACCCCCAGGTCCCTTTCCATTTTTGTTGTTGTTAGTATCTCACTCCCCCATTGTGTACTCTTCCCCCTGGGTTTTTGTTTCCCAGGTGCATTACCTTGCACTTCTAAGCACTAAATCTAAGCTGCCATACATTTGACCATTCCTCTAACCTTGCCAAGTTCCTTCTCATCTTTTCCACCCCACCCTGTGCATCAACTCTGTTGCAGATCTTTGTGTCATCTGCAAAGAGACATACTTTTCCTTCCAGTCCCTCTGCAATGTCGCTTATAAAGACATTGAAGAGGACTGGTCCTAATACTGAACCCTGCGGCACCCCACTAGTAACCAACCCCCCTTTCTTCAGAGTGGACTCCATTTACTATTACCCCCTGTGTCCTATTCTCTAGCCAATTCTTTACCCAGGCTATCATCTTGGGACCCACTCCCCGGCTGGCTAACTTGTATATTAATCTTTTGTGTGGGACTGAGTCGAATGCCTTGCTAAAGTCTAGGTAGGCCATGTCCACAGCCCCTCCCTGATCTACTACTTTGGTCACCCAGTCAAAGAAATCTATTAGATTCGTCTGGCCTGACCTTCCTGCTGTGAATCCATGCTGCCTTGGGTCCTGTGCCCCTCTGGCCTCTAGGTACTCGACAATTCTTTCCTTCAGAAGTGATTCCATCATTTTCCCTATCACTGAGGTTAAACTAACTGGTCTGTAGTTTCCTGCTTCTGCCCTGCTCCCACTTTTGTGAAGGGGAATCACATCGGCCCTCTTCCAGTCCCCAGGTACCATCCCATCCTCCCATGATTTGTTAAAGAGGGTAGTCAGTGGTGTCACTAGTTCTACCCTTAGTTCTTTTAGAATTCTGGGATGAATCCCATCAGGCCCCATTGCTTTGTCCACCTTCAGTTTTAAGAGTTCTTTCAGAACCTCTTCTTCTGTAAATGGGCTGGTATCAACTTCTTTATCTAGAGTGTTTCTATTGCTTGTTTTAGGTACCTTCCCCTCTTCATTTGTAAATACTGAGCAAAAATATTTGTTTAGTATCTCTGCCTTTTCAGTCACCCTCTGCCCACCCCTTTATTAAGCCTCACTATCCCTTCCTTAGTCTTCCTTCGCCTGATGTATCTAAAAGGTTTTATCCCTCTTCTTAACTGAGCTGGCTATTTTCCTCAGTTCGGCTTTTGCTGTTCTGACTGCCTTCCCAGCTTCCTTTTGCTTTAACTGATACAATTCTCTGTCCTGCTCTTTCTGTGATTCCTTGTACTTTCTGAATGCTTTCTTTTTCTCTTGAACCTTCACTGCCACCTCCTTGGAGAACCATAGTGGTTTCTTACATCATTTTGTTTTGTTTATTTGCTTTACACAAAGACTTGTTACCTCTGTGATGGCAGTTTTTATTATTCCCCATTGTTCTTCCACCCCTTCTTCCTGCCCATTTGCTAGTGCATTCCTTAGGCACTCACCCATTTGGGCAAAGTCAGCCCTCCTGAAGTCCAGTACTTTTGCCTTTGTATGGCTTGACTCTATTGCTGTGTTTATTGTGAACCATACTGTTCGATGGTCGTTAGTTCCCAGATGGCTACCCACTTCTACATCTGTGATCCTATCTCCATCTCCATTTGAGAGGACCAAGTCAAAGATTGCTCCCTCTCAAGTGGGTTCCAATACTAGTTGTCTAAGACATGCCCCTTGTAGGGCATCTAGAATAACCCCACTCTTAGAAGTGGCTGCTGCAACTGCGCTCCAGTTAACATCTGGCATATTCAGATCACCCATCAGCAATATCTCCCCTTTATCTACCATTCTAAGTATACTTTCTATCATTTCCTTGCCCATTTCCTCCCCCTGAGAGGGGGGTCTTGTATACAACCCCTGTGCGGATTGTAGTGCCATTGCCTGCCTCCAAACTGACCCACAGTGCTTCTTCTCCTCCATGTTTACCCTTTTGTTCTGTTGCTTTGATTCCTTCTCTTATGTAGAGAGCTACTCCTCAGCTGGCCTATCCTAGGTAAATAAAATCTAAACATATGTAAAAGCAGGACATCACTGTAAATGAGATACTGCATTTAATCTGGTCCATCCTGGGTAACTATACAGTACAAATGTGTAAAAGTAGGACCCCAGTCAGGGGTCAAATAACCAATTGTCAGTCTGTCCCAGACACCCTGTTTTCCTCAGGTACAGCTAGTTTCATTTCTCTGCCTGTCCCTGGGACAGATTCCAAGTGAAAAAGCACTAACAGGCACTTAGATCCAGGAGATGCTGCCACCTGTAAGTTGGGCTATGGACATCCCAATATCATGGTGTAACATGTTAAGAGATGTCCATTCAACCCAATGTCCTATGATGGCCTCTTCTGCGCAATCGGCAATTTCATCAAGCTGCAGAAATGAAAACAGTGCCGCGGTAAGACTAGAGAGCGCGTGTGTTCCTTTTCATCCTGCATACACAGTGTCTTCCTTTTGCTTGCTGCACTACATACCTCAACTCTCTGCGTGCTGTGCTTGCAGCAGTAGCCCACGATTAGCTCTTGTTCACAGGCAGCAGAGTTTTGTGATGCAAACGAAAAATACTTTTCAGGGCTGTCTATCAACCAAGAGGTGTCTGGTTAAGGGCAGGCTAATGAAATGCCACTGTAAGGGCTAGAAAAACGTATATGGAGCCCTTATTCAGGGCAGACAGTCAAGGCAGAAAGGGGGAGACTAAATTTAGAGATTAGGAGAAGAATTAAAGGGCTGGGACAACCACTTAAAACCCCATGTCAGGGCAGGAAGGGATATAGAAACAGGAGAGGGGCAGACTGGTTAAAAGCCCTTGTCAGAGTTACAAAGTATGAGGAGACATTTAGTGTTTGGGCTACACATAAGAGCAGAGAAATCTAATCGGTTTGTCAGGGCAGAGCAGAAGGGAGTTAATTAAGGGCCTTTGTCAAAGCTACTACTGAGCAGGAGGGGGGAGTGTCAGTGGCTCAGTAAGTAGCACACTCACCTCTGAGGCCAGGAGATCAGAGGGCTGTGGGTTCAGTTCCCACATCTGGCACTTGGGTTAATATCCCAGTACTGACACTGTAGTGCACCATGAGAGGGGTGCTGCACTTCTGAGGTGCCGTCTTTTGGGTGAGATGTTAAACCAAGGTCCCATCTGCCTGGACTGGTGGTAGTTCAGGTGGATGCTAAAAATCCCATGGCACTTATCGAAAAAAGAGTAGGGGAATTTCCCCAGTGTCCTGGCCAAATTTCCCTGATTCACCAAAAATACCACCAACAGCTTAATCTGGTTCAAGGTCAGTTGGCATTCATCTGCCTCCCCCTCCCCCGGGTCGTGCATGAAAATAGGCAGAATTTGTCTAGTGTACTTACCTGGTCAACAAAAAATAAATAAATAAAAGGCCGTTTTCAGGGCAGTGAACTGATGGCACACCTGTTTCTTTTCAGGGTGATGTACCAGCTTGTAAGTAATATTTAGTAGCTATTAGGGCACATTACAGTGGGCACCATACATTATTAAGCCCTTTTCAGGAGACTGTACCAGCCAGGGGGCACATTAATTATTATAAGCTTGTATTCAGAGACAGAAATGTAAAATTAGTGGAGAAAAATCAACATGACAAGTACAAATTCTGTGTGACGATCAAAATGAATACTGCATCTGTCCCTTGAACAGCCATCCACAACAAAATTATTCTAGCCCTAACCCAAGCCCAGGAGAGCCCCCATGAACTGCAAATCTATGCTGCTCTATCCAGGGAAAAATACACTGTCAAAGCTGGGCCCCATTGAAAATGTAACTTGTCTTTCAGTTGGGCTATCCTAGGTAAACACATTATAAAAATGTGTAAAAGCCTATGCCGGCATGGTGGCAATGAGGGTTGAGGTGCTGGATGCCACACCTCGCTCCACGCTGGTAACCCGTGTTTGGAAATGAGCATGGGTAGCCGGGGGTTCAGCCAGGGGTGAGAGGACTGAGTGCCTGATGGGCTGTGCTTCCCTCTCAGGGAGGGAGGACTGTTGGCTCTGCCAAATGACTGCCACCAGGTGGAGGCCTGGTGGCAGTAGGGATCAGGAGTGGCACACATGGGTGGTACTGTGGGACCCTGTGGCATGCAAGTGTCTCCATGCATACCTGCTGAAGTGAGCATCCCAGCAAGGGGAAGTGGGAGAAAAGCCGGTGAAAAATGGCAGCAGGACAGGCATATATGATACTTTGCCAGCCGATCCCCAACCCGCCATACCACTGAGACTAGTTCTAGGGTGATGGTGGACAGTGGGGATTGGTGGGGCAGGACTGAAGGAAGCCCAAGCCTGCCTCGGCCAGAGCAGTACAAAGTGCATATGAAAAATAAAAAAATTAAACAAGATCCTGCATCTCGCCTTTGCTATCCTTGTATAAATTGGGAAGTGCAGGTTCCCAGTGAAAACAAGACTGCATCAGAACTTTGCTATCTTGCATAAATACAGTACAAAAAAAAGCCTAAGCAAGCCCCACAGAAAATGAGATACTGCATCTCAGCTGTGTTATCCTGGGTAGATAGAGTACAAAACTGTGTGAAAACAAGAACCTACAATAAAACCCCAATGAAAAGGAGATGTTGCATCTAAGATGATCTATCCTAGAAAAAGTAAGCAATAAGACACGATAGGGTGTGTATTAGACAGTTCTAATGCACGGCTAGGGGAACGTAGTGAGGCACGAGGCCACAGGCCGAGTGCGTCCAGTCCCCTTGCCGTGCATTAGAACTGTCTAATGCACATCCTCGGAGTGGCTTATTGCACTTATAAAATGGGCCTGTGTATTCTAAATAGGGGTTCTAGTTTTAGCTGTACATTAGACACATCTAATGCACGGTTAACAACCAATCAGATTGCTTGAAATCCTTTGCCCATTTTATAATACATTATAAAAGCAGGACCACACTAAAAATGAGACACTACATCCCACCTCTATTATCCTGGGTAACTACAGTAAACAACTGTGTAAAATCAGGACCCCATCGCAAATGACATATTACATCTCGTCTGGTCTATCGTGGGTAAATATATAGTAAAAATGTGTACAAGCAGGACGTAGTATGACAGCATGCAAGCAAACAGTAGGCACTGACAAATGCTTAACATTAAATCTGAGTTGCAGGGGCACTGCTGAGCAGCCTAGAAGGAAGCAGCAAATTTTCAAGCTCCCAGACCGCCTGTTAAATTAAATGTTAAATTTACTTTTTTGGGGCTATATACCTGCCTACACATAACACCGAATGAGAGGTGAACATCTTAGCTACAAGATGGGAAAGTCTCAAGGGTCTACAGTGTCTGCAGCGGACTTTTTGTATTCCCAGAAGTCAACACATGATGGCAGGCCTTCACAGTCGGTGAAAGCAGCAGAGTCGGTTGATTCTCCCAAGGGAGAACCTACTTTGAATGCCATACACATGACCCTGCAGCAACTGGTGAAAACAGTGTAGGATTTAGATCACAAGTTTGATGGCGTGACACCCCGTGTAGCAGCTCTGGAGACACGGATGAATGTTTGTGAACAAACCTCACAGAAGACTGAAGTTACCTGCACCAAAGCCGTCGATGCAATTACTAAACTTATAAAAGAGAACTCTGCCCTATGCCAGTGCCTTGAAAATGTGGAGAATCAGGCTTGAGAATGCAACCTACAGATAGTGCGTCTGTCGGAGGGTGCAGAGGCAGAAGATTATTTGGCATTTGCTAGGACTCTGCTACCTGCTGTTCTGGGCTTATCCGAAGAGGATCCCTGTTATCCCTGGTGAAGTGTTATCATTTAATGCCCAGGCGTGTGATGGCTCCTGCCCCTTCCTCACACATTTTGATAGTGGTTTGCACTGGGGTGGAAGAGAGGGACAGAGTCCTTCAACTTGCCAGACGCCACAGGAATCTTAAATATGGCATGGACTCGATATAGATATTCCCTGACCTCTCCTATGGCACCCCGCAGTGGAGGAAAGCCTTGGACTGGATCCATAGACACCTCAGACTCTTAAAACTGCAGCATCAGTTGCTGTTACCGGCAAAACTGAGTCTTACCTGGAATGGTCACCAATATCTTTTCAATGATCCACAGGAAGCTGAGAAAATGGTATGATGTATCGAGGCAGAACTGGCTACTGGAGCAGTGGCTGAGGAGTCTTCTTATGGGGACTAGTCTGTAGCCTGTTCCTCTATTATTTGCTGGACTGAAGGTACTGCAGTAGATGGTGTGGACACAGTAGCACTTCTGTGAAGGATCGGGGACCTTTTAGTCTCCACTGCTGGATGCTGGGGCGAGGTGGGTGTACTTTTTTGGACTGTCTGTTTCTGCTGTTTTCCTTTTTTCTGCTCATTTTCCATGTAAATTGGTACATTCACTAATGGAGTGGACATTAAATTTGTTGGCATCCTCAGGGAATTTCTTTGCATGTTTTTTTGTCTGGGACTGTTTCAGTGTTCGGCTAAATACTGCCTCCTTTCTTTTGCCCAATGAGGAACTTGCCTTGAAGGTTGGGGACTGCATTCCAGAACTGGGATGCCAGTGTTCTACTGTAATGTATTTTATTTGGACTATACATTCAGAATGTTATGTCTCCGTGATGTTGCTCCTTTAACTCAACATACTATATTTATTATGTAGTCTATTTGGTACAGATCGTAGTGCTCCATGTTTTTCCCTCAGGGAAATTTTTTTCTTTCTAGTTTGGAACTGATAAGAGTTTGCAGGTTATAATAATATTGGCTGTGTTCCTGGGAGCTGGGGATTTTTTTGAATGTATTTTCTGCTTACTATTACCTACTCTGTTAGGGAAGTCATTTGACCATTTTGGTCATTATGGCAATAAGATACTTGGGAACCTATCCTCTATAGACTTCCCCATGAAATCCTTGGCTGCCTGCATTAGGGTGTTTTTTTCTCTTTTGAGAATTTGTTGAGTCAGTAGACTCAGAGAGTCCCCCCAATGCCGTGTCTCATGAAGGGGTGTTTAAGCATAATTCCTTTGTAAGAGTATATTGGTATGTATGTATTATCATATGTTATCCCCTTGTGGTTTCACTGATTAGATGTTACTATGCGTTAGTAGTGACACCTTCAGTGAAGCACAACAGGAGTTTGATGTCACTATTAACGCACAACAGCCTGATTCCAGTCATCGATTTCTATACACAACAGCACTCTCTCATACACTATAAATACATAATACAAAAAAAAATTGAGTTGTCATATTCTTGGACTCATCCTTTTGGCATCCGCACTTGTTACCTTTCTGACTTAAGTACGGTACTCCCCATTCACAACCACCCTCAGTCGTTCCCGTAATCAATGTCCCATGCACCTGGTCAGTTTGTCTTCCAATTTTTTATGAGCCTTGGGTAGGGTACAAAATCAAAGTTGTTGCTGAAGACTAAATAAAAATATATATATATATATATATATATATACACACACACACACACACACACACTGCTTGGTCACTGTTCACTGCCTTCGTAAACCAATCAGATTAGTGCAGCACAATATGCCCACCATAAACCCATGTTGTCTCCAATCCTACAGCCTCTTGCCCTCCAAGAATTCCACTATGCACTCTTTTATAATGGTCTCCTGTAGTTTCCCAACAACTGAGATCATGCTGATTGGTCTGTCATTTCCTGGGTCATCCCTCAAGTTCACTGGAACCACCCCTGTTTCCAGACAGCAGTTACATGGTTTGACCTGTGATGCCACTATGGACTGCACAATCTCCTTGAGCACCCTAGGGTACAACCCATCTGGTCCCAGCAACTTGTCAATTATCAGGGATAAGAGTCCCTTGAGCACTCTCTCTACAGCGACCAATTTCATCCTTCTATTTGATCTCACTGCCCTTTCCTAAACTCCCTTTCAAACTGTCAGACTATTTTGAGTTTTTTTTCTTTTGGGTCTCATTCTACCCTCCTACCAGCACCTCTCTGGATTACATGTAAACATTATTTAACTACCACTGTGGTATACTCGCCTTTTCCTTTTTTACCATATTTTCTGCAGTTCTTGTTAAAAACAGTATTTAGAATGTAGTACTGTGGGAGGTACAGAATACATAGGGCTGCCTCCACTTTGCCAGCTTTGCTGATACAAGCATTTAACAATACGTTTATCTCTGAAAGCTACCTGTCAGGCATTGCCAACTGGTTGGCTACCTTTCTATCAACCAGGTCAGGCTCTTTTTTACCTCCATCTTGTTCAAGTATTTCTTAACTGAGTTGCTGTCAGCTTGCCATTCCCACTGGAGGCACTTAGGCATTCATTTATTGGACTCTGTATGTGCCCTACCCCACAGCAACAGACAATCTGAGGAAGAAATCTTCCAGCCTTGTTCTGCCCCGACAAAGAGCTACAGTCTTGAAGCACAGAATTTACAACTGGAGTACTGTTAGTCTTTATTTTTGTTAGTTTTGTACCAGTTTTGCTACAAATAAACTAGTAACTCTGCACTACCTAACTGTCTGGAGTGCTGCCTCTTATGTCTCTCTGCTACAGCTTACAGTTAGCCCCTGGACCTGGCAGTAGTGCATCCAGTCCCTGTGGCCAACTAGGTTTGAGGCCACTCTCACCTCATTCTCAGCAGTGGAGATGGGGTCATCGCCATTGTAAAGGTCAAGGAACTGGTGGGAGGCAGTAACAACTACCAGGTTACCTTCTGCTTGGTGACACGGAAAACTACCTAGACCGGTCACCAGGACCTGAATCTTTAGAAAGGAAGACTTATTCCATGTTGAAGAAAATACAGTTACGTAGGAACTTACCGTAACAGTAGATCTTCGAAAGAGATTCCTTCAGTAGGTCATCACATATAGGACTGGCGCCACCTGGCATCGGGCCACACGGCAGACTTTTCTAGCAATACCTGATGGGGGACCACCCACCCAATGTCATGTGACTGATGTCAGTGTGACTGCATATAGTGAGCGGTCCCCACACCCGCCCTCCAGTTCTTCCACCGGAGCCAAAAAGATGCCTGACAGCAGGAGCGAACAAGATTTGGACTCCCTGTAAAAACAGAAAATGAGGGGAAGGAGGCAAGGAGGGAAAAATATGACCTACTGAAGGAACCTCTCTCGAAGATCTACTGTTACGGTAAGTTCCTACGTAACTGTACTATCTTACTTCGAGAAGGTTCCTTCAGTAGGTCATCACATATAGGATAGAGTCCCCAAGCAGTCCCTCCAAGGAGAGACCGAGAGAAGCTAGGGAGGAGGAGGAAAACGAACTCCAATGGAAAAAATTGGAATCCAGAAGGGACCCAGTCTAAGACATAAGGCCCTGAAGGATGGCAAGGCCAAAGCCAGCCCTCTGCCTAGAAGCAATGTCCAGACTGCAATGCTTGGTAAAGGTATAGACAGAACTCCAAGTAGCAGCAGCACAAATGCTGGCCGCAGAAACGTTCCATAGGAAGGCCACGGAGGCAGCCATGCTCCCTTGTAGAATGACCTGTGATAGAACCGGGTAGAGGCTTTTCATACTTCTGATAACAGAATCTAATGCAGTTGCCTAACCACTTGGACAGGCCCTGCTTAGAAACCAGTTTGCCCTTCGATCTCGAGACAAAGGAAACAAACAACTGGTCGCAAGAGCGGAACTCTTTGGTCCAGTGGGTGTAAAACTGGAGAATACGATGGACGTCCACTGTATGAAGGAGTGCCCCACCTCTGTTAGAGGGGGACAGATAACACACCAGAAGCTCTACTGATTGATTCAGTGTGACTTCTGACACCACCTTGGGAAGAAACTTCGGATGTGTTCTGAGGACCGCCCGGTCCCTATGGAAAATCAGATAGGGCTCCTTGCAGACTAGAGCGTGAAGCTCTGAAATCCTTCGGGCTGACATGATAGCCACAAGAAAAAGTGCCTTCCAAGACAGGAACCACAAATCACAGCTCATAGCTGGCTCGAAAGGAGGAAGGATGAGCTTTTCCAGGACGAAGTTCAAGTCCCAAGATGGAGTTGGGCTGTGGATGGGGGTTTCAGGTGGAGAATCCCTTTCAGAAAGGTTTTTGAGACCTCCAACTGAGCCACGGGTTTACCATCCACTAGCTCGTGGTACGCCGAAATAGCTGAGATATGGACCTTCAAAGAAGAGTAGGACAGACCAGAGTCCGATAAGTGAAGGAGGTACTCCATGACTTGTGGAGCTGAGCAAGAGAAGGGGTTCCAACCATTAGTGGTCACCCAAATGGAAAACCGCTTCCACTTCATGGCATAAGTGGAATGGGTGGAGGGTTTTCTAGCCTCAATGAGGACTTGAGCAACCCTGGAGGAAACCCCAAAATGGGAGATCACTATGTCTGCAGGAGCCATGCATGGAGATGCAGGGTCCTGAGCCCCAGGTGCAACAGTCGACCTTGATCCTGGGTCACTGGAAGTGGAACTGGTGGTTCCCTGGAAAGCTGCTGCAGCAGTGGGAACCAGATCTGTCTCAGCCAGAGAGGAGCAATGAAGATCATCCTTGTCTTCTCTGCCTGAAGCTTGAGAAAGACCCTCTGCAGAATGGGAAACGGAGGGAATGGGTAAAAACTTTCCCTGTCCAAGACAGAGACAATGCGTCGCTCCAGAAAGCACAGTGCCCTGGAATGAGCGAGCAAAAGCTGGGAAGCTCTGCGCTGGATTCGGAGGCGAAGAGATCGATTTCCGGACATCCCCAACGTTGGAAGATAGAATCCGCCACTTCCTGATGCAGTTCCCACTCATGAGCTAGGGTCCGAGATCTGCTGAGACTGTCCGCCAGGACGTTTAAAATGCCCAGAATATGCACGGCCACGAGGACCAGATGGTGCTGGACTGCCCAGTTCCACACCTGCGTCGCCTCCCTGCACAGGGGGTACAACCGGGTTCCTCCTTGTTTGTTGATATACCAAACTACCGACATGTTGTCCATTTGGATTAGCAGTGATCCCTTTGGAAGTAGAGTCTGAAAGGCCTGTAAGGCATACAGGACCGCCCTCAACTCCAGAACATTGATGTGCAGTGGAGTCTCCAAGCCGGACCATAGTCCCTGGGCTTGGTGCTCCCCGAGATGAGCTCCGCACCCCAAAATCAAGGCATCCGTATTGAGGGTAGATAGTGCTGCAGGGCTCCGAAAGGGAAGTCCCACAGAAAGATTGCGAGAATCCATCCACCACTGCAATTCTTTCTGAACCGCAGGGGAGACCAGAACCGGATGGTCCAGGTCGTCCAGAAGCTGATCCCACTACAGCCGCAATGACCACTGAGTGACCCTCATGTGAAGTCTTGCTAGGGGAACGGTTGTGATGGAGGCCGCCATCAGGCCCAGAAGGTGTAGGACCTCCCGAGCTGGGATGGTTCTGTGGGAAGCCACTTGGGAGGCCTGACAGATAAGGGTCTCCACCCTGTCTGGAGGCAGGAAGGCTCTGCACTGGACCGTATCCAGGACTGCCCCAATGAACTGAAGTCTCTGGGCAGGGATAAGGGATGACTTGGGAACACTGACCGTGATTCCTAGTCTGCTGAAAAGGTCCAGGGTAAAGGTAAGAGCCTCCAATGATGAATCCCTGGACAGGGCTGAAATCAACGAATCGTCCAGGTAAGGGAAAACTGCAATACCCCTGTGGTGTAGGAACGCAGCCACCACCGCCAGGCACTTGGTAAAAACCCGTTGTGCCGAAGACAGACCAAAAGGGAGCACTCGGAACTGAAAGTGTTCCCCTTGGAAGTGAAAGCGCAGGAATCGACGGTGGCTGGAGAAGATGGGGATGTGCAGGTAGGCATCCTGCATATCCAGGGCGCAGAGCCAGTGGTTCTCCATGAGGAGATGGAGGAGGCTCTGGAGTGTCAGCATTCGAAATTTTTTGTACTCGACAAACTGATTTAGTTGACTTGGGTCGAGTATGGGTCTGAAGTCCCCAGTCTTTCTTGGAACCAGGAAAAAGTGGGAGTAAAATCCCTTTCCCCTTTGCCCGAAGGGGACCCACTCGATTGCTTCTTTGAGCAAGAGCGAGTTTACCTCCTCGTGAACTAGGAGGGCCTAGTCCCGAGAATAGGAGGACTTCTTGGTAGAGTTTCGGGAGGGATTTCCAGAAATTCTATGGTGTGTCCGACGGACACTAGTTGCAGCACCCATTCGTCGGAGGTGATCGCCCTCCACTCTTGCATGTGGTGGGCGAACCTCCCATCTGCTCCCCATCGTGAGACTGAGGAAGCAGTGGGACCGGGGAGTCAAGAAGTGGCGGGACATTCAGGGGAAGGACCTCCTGAACGTCACTGCTTTTTGGAGGCAGGAGGGTGGCTGTACTCGTGGCCTTACGCTTCCCTTGGTGGCACGCCTGAGCGTTCTTTCTCTGCCTCCAGGTCCTTTTCCAAAAGGGTTGCTGCTGCTGTTGGGAGCCCGATCAGTACATTGACCTCAGAGACCTAAGTGCAAGGCCCTTGTCCTGTAGGTCTGTGATAATGTCTTTGGTGCCCCCACCAAAAAGTACCGAGCCCCTGAAAGGGGCGTCCTGAATCGCTGACTGGACTTTGTTGGCGAGTCCAGAAAGGCGAAGCCAGGAATGCCGTCTAAGGGCAATGGCAGTTGTCGAGGTACGAGCCACCAAGTCGACTGAGTCATCAGTGGCGTATAAGGCATGCCTACATGAAACTTTGGAGAGGCGGAGATCCTTGGCAAGTTCCTCCTTCAACGGTGAGGGGTCCATGGACTGGACTCGCGCTTCCAGCCTGGCCAAGGTAGCTTTTTGATGGGACACCATGTGGGCCACGTCACTGAGGGACCAAAGGGCGTACGTGGCCGACAAGTATATCTTTTTTCTGATCTGGTCCATCTGCCTCGACTCTTTGTCAGGAGGAGAGGTGCTCATGTGCTTTGGTGTTGAGGAGCGATCATGAGCCGCTGAGATGACCACAGAGTCAGCCTTGGGATGAACCTTCAAGAATGGGGCATCCTTCGGCGCCTGGTAAAGCCTGTCCACCCATCTGGGGACAGCCGGGAGGGTATGAGGTATCTGCCAGATGGTAGTGGTGAGGTGCCATCCAGGGAGGAATGGGGACTAGAGACACAGATTCTAGGTCAAGATGCTCCGCAAGCCTCTGTCTCACAGGGTCCTGTTCCTCTGACTCCCAGTCGAAGTAATCCTTCATGGACCTCAACAGATCCGAAAAGGCAGGGTCCTCTGGTGGAGACTTCGGGGAATCCTTGCCTTTCATGTCTTCAGGGTCATCCGGAACCTTCTCTGAAGAATCGTCCACCCCCTCTGAACTATCGTCGTCCACTTCCTCGACAGGATGATGTCTGGTATCTGGAAGGGAAACGTCCTGCCAAGTCTTCCCCGAGACATGGACAGTAGTAATGGAAGAACTGCTTGGGGAAGGAGACCTGGGAGACCGCGATTGTGGGAGCCTAGTCTCCAGGTCCGAGACCAACTCCGACCGTGCCCCCTGCCACCAAGACTGGATTAAAGGACTTCCGATGACTTCATGCACTGAATAGCAGCCTAGGTCGCAAGGCTCCCTTGGAAATAGATAAACTGCCTCAAATTTACTAGCTAAAAGCAAACTAAGAGTACCTCATCTTAAGCAGGAGGTAGCAGAATGCCCAGAAAGAGAGGAGATGCCGTTCGTGGATCCCCAAAACGCCTGGATGGGGAGAGATCCCAGGAAGAAGATTCAGAGAGCCGGGACTCGCAGGCATCCTCGGCCTCCAGCCATAGCAATACACAGGCCAACCGGGTCCCGCTCTCCATCCTACAGAGGCAAATGACTCAAATGCTGCGGAGATTCGTGACTTTGAAAAGAGATGCAAGCGACGGTCACTGCCCTTCGGACTGACGTGGGCAAACTTGAGAAAGGCAAGATGACTGATCAAGGAGCAATTGACTACCACAGACAAAAGAGTTGAGGAGACCGAGCTACATTGTTCAACCACACACACAGCAGAGAGGCCTACAAGATCGGGCGGAGGACCTGAAGAGCAGGAGTCGCCGAATAATATTCTACTTTCGGTCTCCCAGAAGGAATGGAGGGTGCTGAAATCATCCCATTTACCCAGAAACTGCTGAGGGAAACAACACGGCTACCTGACGAGATAACACTGGAGATGGAAAGGGTGCATCGTACTCTTGGTCCTAAGCCAGCAGCGCGCACGCCTCGCACACTACTAATAAAATTCCTCAGGCATAAGAAAGAAACGGTGCTTCACACTGCTTGGAGACAGGGAACGGTCAACAGGCTATTTCTGGAAATGATTTTGCCTCAGTAATGGCACTGAGAAGGGCCTATATTCCGTTATGAGGGCTCTTAAAGCGGCAGGGGTGCGATTTAAGACTCTGTACCCCTCCAGAATAGTGATCCACTTTAAAGAGGGGCCCCACACGTTCGACAATGCAGCTGCAGCAATCACTGAACTCAAGACAAGGAAAATGGAAATTCCTCAGCAGCGACTGGGAGCTGAAATTACTATTGCCTCTAAATTAGCCCAGAAAGTATGGAATGCTAGCCAGCGGAAATCCAGGCGTCGCCAAGGTGTGGAAGCTATACAGTCAATTGTCAGTACCCTGAAATCCAGAGCCAGTGGTTCGCCAGAGGCAGAGGAGACCATGCCAGACCCCAAGACCTGAACTGTTCGCAAGTATTAATGTGGACTTGGTCTGCTAAGTCAGACCCTGACCTTGAAATAATGCTTTAGTAGTTAAGTCCAGCTAGAGTTAAAGTAAAACTAAAGCAACTGTTATGATCTGTGGGGGGTAGGGGATGGCGGGGGGGGGTGGTGCAAGCGCATGGAGGCCGGCTTGAGCGGATTAACCCGAGTGTCCACATTGAAGGTTCACTGGTTGGGATCTGTGGAGAGGAGGGGACCGGGGAGGCGTAGGGGTCGCCGAACTGAGGGCGAATTGTACTGACCAAATGGCTGCCTGGGTTCCGGGGATTCCGACGTGGCGAGGTTTCATTCGCTGTGCCAGCTACTGTGTGGTACCTCCGGATGGCCTCATGTTGTAGTGAAGATTGCTGATGTGGGGCGTGTAATCGGCTGGGCCTATACACATTGCGTGACGAGACACCCAGGGGCTCTGTGGTGGGGGGGGCAGGTGTGGGGACCCGCTTGGCGAGGGGGAGGAGTGGAGAGGTTTTCGCGGTGGTTCTCATCGGGGATTTGCCGGACGGGGCACGGGACACTGTTAACCCCGAGCTTAATCGAGGGATACAAACCAATCCCGAGCTAGTGGCAGTGCAGCATGGGGAGGCCTTAAGGCGAACACCGATTGCGCTTTCCATGATAGTAGCGCATGGCAGCTGAGGCCCAGGCCGTTTTGAGCAGGCCGACTGGTAAACAGCCACTGCACCTCTTAACATCAGCATGGGGAACCTGGTTGGAGGCAGGCTACTCCGCAATTGTCTAGGAGCGCTGAAGGGAGGTGGGGAACGGGGGGGGGCTCCCACTCGAGACTCGGGACTGGCATGGCGGGGGAGTGCTGGACCCGATAGACAGTAGGATTGGTTGGGGGGCATGGGAACTTAGAAACAGAGCTGGTGGCTCACTCATCCTTCCCCTCCCCCTCCTGGACTCCTTGTCTGCTCTGACCTCCAGAACCCTGATGAGATGGAATTACGAGTCTCCTCAGTACCTACAGTAGTGGGGGGGGCCTCACATACACAGTTAAGGGACTGGGGGAGGACTCGGGGAGGCAGGGGAATATGATGCCTTACATGTAAGCATACATCGCACAGCCTAGAATAGGTAACTAGATTTGCGGGGAGTGGGGTGGGGGAGAAAAACTAACACAGTGGGAAAATGGAGGATATAATGGAAATGAAGCGGAGGAGCTTATGAGGTTGGGGGGGAATACAAACATAAGAATGCTGCTAAGAAGGTTATCATAGAAGATTGTAATGGACAGTCTGGGATAAGAAGATACACAGGACTAGTAGGGCAAGGGGGGTGGGGGATACCCACGGATTAAGGCTGGACCATCCTAAACAATTCACACCAGCCGGGTCTCTGCGGGGTATGGGTGAGTGGACTCAATTCCATGACCCTGGATGGGCGGGAAGCCCTCTGCCCACCGAGTGAGGCGGGTGGCTCTCTCCCCCAGGGCCTGAAGCCCATGGCTGGGGCCCCTGGATCATGGCGAAATAGGCAGATAGTCAATCGAATGCAGTACCGGGATATTCCCGGACACCAGGGCCAGCAGCCCCTGCTGAGGAAGCTACAGTAGAGATATTGGGTCATGCACTCTGGAGCCCCTTGAGGGCGGCGGGAGCCCGGAACATATCCTCATGGGGCGGTGTTCTCCAGCCCAAGGGGACCCAGTGGCAGGATGGATGAAGCCGGGTCAGCAGCGGGATACACCCATCTGGGCGAAGAAGGACAAGCATTCCATTTATTCAGCTGAACTCCCTCTATGGTCACTACAGTCTCCAAGGGAGCCTATGACCCTGCCATGATTGTCACCTACTCCGCTTACCTTTTCCCCATAGGTACTCTGGTACCTAAGGCCCAGAATAAATAAGGGCCGCTTAGGTAGGGTTATACCCCCACCTTCAGATCAGAGCTTAGCCCAGATCAGTGGAAGTGACAGTTGAAGTTTAATTGACCATGTTGGTCACTAGGTGGTATATTACACCTTTGTTAATTGTTGGTCTATGTTTGTCGTTTTGCTGGTGTTGTTTTGTATGTCAAAAAGTCATCGAGTTTACACAATATAAAATACGGTCACAAGCCTTGTATGGTTTTGGGGGGACGCACTGAGGGGGATCAGGGAAGCCAGGCATTAAGCACTACAATGATTCTACACAATGCATGCTCCCGGGTTGAAGTTATTGCCCCTTAATATCAAGGGTCTTGCCTTGCCCATTAAAAGATCTAGGGCATTAGCTTATATCAGAAGGTCAAAATCGGATATAGTTTTCCTCCAAGAAATGCATATGAATCCTGCTGAACATAATAAATTGGCTAAATTAAGTAGGGGGCAAGTGTTCCATTCTTCTTGTAAAGATGGCAGGCGAAGGGGGGTAGCTATTATTATATCTTCACACACTCCATTTCAAATGGAGGCCACCTGGTCTGACCCAGAAGGCCGACTGATAATTGGCCAAGGGAAAATTAATGATACAGAGGTAACACTTGTGAATGTTTACCTACCACCGGGCATTACAGTCCCAAAACTGAGGCCTTTACTGGACAAGATAGTTCAGAAGACTAGGGGCATTCTCTTGATGGCAGGCGACTTCAACCTAACTATGGACCCCCGGGTTGACTCCACCAGTAGGAGACCCCAGAAGCAAACGGCCACCCAAAAGTTTTTCAGCAAATTTGTATCGGAGATGGGCTGGTGTGATGTATGGCGGAAATTGCACCCAAATACAAGAAACTACTCCTATTATCCCTCGGCACATCATACCTACTCCCGAATAGATCATGCATACACCCAAATAGAAAATCTAGGCACCATACAGGATGCCCAATTGGGAGATATATCTATCTCGGACCATGCACCCTTGACAACTCACTGGGATCTGGGCCTACAGCGAAAAAACATGAGTGTACTAAACCTATTCCACCTGCAGTCAAAAAGTTTCGGGAATTCCTCTCAGAAAGAATTACAGAAATCATAATAGATAATCCCCCTCATGACTCTACACCGTCGGTACACTGGGACACAATCAAAGCAGTCCTTAGAGGACATATAATTAAATATACGACGGAATTAGGGAGGCAGCGCAAGGAATATAGGGCCAAACTAGAGGACACCCTCCATTTTCTTCAAATGGCGCATCAACAGGAAGATGAGTCAATCCTACCCCAGTTACAGCAAACCAAACGGGAGTTGGATGCGTTGGTCCAGCAACAAACCGAAATTGCCTTAACCTTCTTGAGGCAACGATTTTATGAAGTAGGCCCACGAGCTACGCGTTTGCTCGCATACCAAGTGCGTAAACAAAAGAAGGGTGCAACAATTGCATCCATCTGGCACCCCGAGGGGGGCCAACCGCTCTCCCAATTACACGACATAGTGGATGCCTTTACAGCATTCTACAAAACCCTCTACACTCCGGAGACTATGCCATCTGCAAATCAGATGAGGGAATACTTGGACTCAATCTCGCTCTCATCACTCACGGAGGCACATAGGGAAGCCCTGATGGAACCCATTACAGCACCGGAGGTAGCTCAGGCCATAGCCAAGGCTAAATCACTGAAGGCCCCTGGGCCAGACAGTTACGGCTCGGAGTTCTACAAGACCGCTAAAACCCAGACTGCCCCTTTACTCCTCCGGGTCTTCAACTCTGTTCTGGAGGGGGAACCCCCGCCCCAATCTTGGTCCTATGCCACAATCTCAGTGATACCCAAACCAGGTAAGAACCCCCAAAATTGTGCCTCCTATAGACCCATATCTGTACTCAACCAAGATTACAAAATATTTATGAGTATACTGGCGCACCGCCTAGACCAGGTACTTCCCCTATTAATACACAAAGACCAAACGGGGTTCATTAGATCCCGCACCACCACGGATAGTATCAAACGATCCTTATATATAGTGCACCAGATGCAAGAGACTAGGGAACCGACAGTATTAATAAGCCTTGATGCAGAAAAGGCCTTTGACAGGGTTACCTGGCCCTTCCTATATCTAACTTTAAACAAATTTGGATTTCCCCCCCTCCCTTGTTCAGACCCTTCAGAACATATACTCAGCCCCCCCAGGCTTGTGTGAAAGTGAATGGGCATCATTCTAGCTATTTTCAACTTCAAAGGGGTACCCATCAGGGGTATCCTCTATCACCCCTGCTGTTCGCCATGGTCATCGAACCCTTGGCGCAGCAAATCCGGGAATCCCAACGAATTCAGGGGGACCAGGATAGGCGATACTGAACATCGCATTGCCTTATATGCGGACGACATACTCCTGTATTTCCAGAACCCCGACCAATCGATCCCTGCTGTGAGACAGGTCCTGGACTCCTACGGCTTGGTATCAGGTTACAAACTTAATTTTACTAAGACAGAAATCCTCACCTTTCATTACGCCCCTACGCAGAATATCCGAGAAGCCTTGCCGGGCAGATGGGACTTGCAGAAGCTGAAATACCTTGGCATATACATACCAAAGGACTCCACAAAATACTATAAACAAAACTATGAACCATTCATTACACAACTAAAACAGGACTTACAGGCCTGGGCAACCCTGCCTCTTAGCCTATCCAGGAGAGTAGACCTAATCAGAATGATAACCCTACTGAGAGCCTTATATCTATTTCAAAATATTCCTCTATACATACCATTAAAAACTTTCCATGAAATAAATCGCCTAATAAGGAATTTTATATGGGCTCACCAAAAACCCCCGGTCCGCCTAAAGATACTCTCCCTCCCACGTCAATACGGAGGCATAGCACTCCCTGACCTAAAGCTTTACCAACAGGCGACTATCCTCACACATATAATGACCCGACAGACCAGAACCTCCACCCCGCACTGGCTAGAAATAGAAAAAAACCCTGTTACATGATCAGGCCTTCTTAAGGGCCCTATACCGGCAAGAACCGAGAGAAAGAGCCCAACAGATCCCCAATCCCTGGTTAGCAGCGCAATTTTGGTTTTCTGGTAAAAAAATCTCAACGACTACTGCCTTATCAAGCACTCATCTGCCCGATCTCAAGCCTAACCGACTTCCCTCCTAACAATATAGACAATGGTTTCCTTAAATGGGAGAGGCATGGGTTAAAATATTTGCTGCAAATAGTGATACAAGGCAATATCTGGACCTACGCAGAGATTCAAAGAAAATTTCACCTTCCACACAAAGATTTTTGCCACTACCTTCAACTACGTCACTATATGGAAGGTCTCCCACGAACACTGTGGAACCCGGAGGGATATCCGGCATTGATTCAAAACCAAATACAACTAAACAGTACGGGGAGGCAAGACCACTTGATTTCACTGTACTATCAAACCCTTAATTAACAAAGAGAAGCCCTCACTGAGGACATCCGTACACAATGGTCACAGGAAACAGGACATCAGCTCTCTTTGGAGGAATGGAGACAGGCATGCAGCTTCTCAGCCCGGGTTACTAGCTCTCATCAGTGGCGAGAATTCGCCTGGAAGGTTTTGGTGCGATACTTCCGATCTCCAGTGGTCACAAGACACTACTCCCCAAACAACACAGCAGAGTGCTGGAGGCAATGCGGGGAACCGCAGGCTAACCTATCGCACGCTATGTGGATTTGCCCGATCCTCCAAGTGTTCCTCATGCAGCTTGAAGCTCAACTGCAAGAATTTATAGACCCACAACTCCAGCTGACCCTGGAGATGTTCCTGTTTCTTAATTTCCATAAAACACATAGAGGCCCTAATACCAGATACCTGCTTTCTCTGCTCCTAACCGCGGCAAAGAAAGCAATCACTAGACAGTGGTTAACAATGAAAACCCTTCAATTCAAGACTGGTGGGACGTCACTAAACAGATTTATAATATGGAGAAAATAACATAACCTAAATGAACAGGAAGAGAAATTCAACACCAGATGGACACGCTGGCAAATATACTACATGTTGAAAGACCCTACCTTTATACCCTAAGGAACCTCAACTTAGGAACCTTGCCAAGAATCACAAATAGAGATGGTGGAGAATTGCATCCGGGACCCCAGCCTGGCTCCTGGTCCCTCGTAGGGTAGCCGCCCACACATAAATTGGCCCGCCGGAATCGGTCCGGACAAGGAGGGACTCGGGAGGGGATGGTTATTTGGAAAAGAGTGAAATGTGAAACCAAATGATCATTATAGTTAGACTGTACCCCAAAATGGGAGATGATATAAACAAAAACCATATATTGCTTTCCCGCTCTCCTTTCTGAGGTAGGGGAGACCATTGGAGGGGACAACCCGGGGCGTCATGACACCTGAGAAGAACAGTCCTACACTAAACCGGGCTCTGGCTCCATGGGGGCCAGTACCCACTTATTGGGTATCACCAACAGAAGGGTCAGTTTGAGAGATGCTTATGACACCTCAAGCCCTAAATGAGAGCCCTAAATGTTAACTTCTTAGACTCGGTGGCTGAAGGCATGGACCAATTGTATTGTATTGCACTATACAGGGAACTGCAAAATTGAATGATACACCCCGCTGTGAATGAATTTCATAGTGCTATTATAATTGACTGTACAACATGGAATCTATGAATGTTTTTATAAGTATGTGAACATTGGTGACTTACATGTATATAAGTTGAAAACTTAATAAAAAGAAGAATTATAAAAAAAAATCAAAAAAAAGACTGGATTAAAGCCTTAAAATCCTAGGTAACTGGGGGATTGGATCCAGGGTAGAACTGCCCAAAATTACTCCAGTGTGAAGTGGGGCCCCCGGATAGTAGCCCAGGATACCTTGCGGGTAATGTGGGACAGTTCGAGATCTGGTAAAATCCTCGCCGCCAGATCTGGCGCTGGGGCACGTCCCACCCGCTGGTAGAGGGTCCGCATCAGGACAGCCCACATCAGGGAACCACCGCCAGAACCGGCACCACCCGATCCGCAACGGAAGGGGTCCAGCGCCGGAGGGGCAGCATCAGAGCCAGACGGAGGCCCTGGCAGCGGGACCTCATCCGGCGTCGGGGCCACAGGCAGAGGCCAGACAACCGGTCCCAGCTGCGGGACTGTCGTCAGGACAACCAGCATCTGAGGTGCCGGGAGCCCGCCAGAAGGTGGAGGAGGGGCCTCTACAGTAAGGTCTGATGGCCGAAGAGGAGCCTCCTTCTCCTTGACCCTGAGAGGGGAAAGTGGAGCAGACCCCAAAGCATTAGCATCAACAGAGTCGAGGGGCTCCCATGTTGTCATCGCGGAGGTACCGCCGGAGGTGGAGGAATCACGGGCAAGGAAGGAGAAGGAGGAGGAGGGCTTTCTCCTCTGGTTCCAGCTGGACGCCGGTGATGCACTGTCAGGCCCCGACGGGGGAACCGCACCCATGCGGTCGTCCAGGACGGCCAACTTAGCAGGTGGAGTCGGGCAGGCAGAGGAGGAGCCCCCGGCCGGCTTATCAACCGGTGCTGGGCGAGTACCCACAGCCTGGGTAGTTGCCTTACTCGCCGCCGCGTGGTCCCTGGAGGAGCCGGGGGCCAACTTATCGACCGAGGCGGTGCGGTCTTCAGAGGAGCCGACGGCCAACTGACGCACTGTAGATTTGCCAAACTTACCGTCCTTGGTGGGGGTCGGCTGGGCCTTGCTCGTCAAGGGCCTGGCATCGTCCGCGGAGCGCTCTTGCTCCTTAGATTTCTCCTTATGTTTTTTAGAAGGAGAATCCTTTTCAGAGGAAGAATGTCTAAGTCGATCCATCTTCTTCTCGAGGGAAGCTAGGCGGGCTTTTAGCAGATGGGCCTCCAAAGCCTGCTGTCTCCTCTTTTTTGGTGGCCTGGTTAAATAATAATAATAATCTTAATTTTTAATGCGCCTTTCAAGTGTCACGGCACAGTACAAACTAAAACAATTTAAAACAATGCTACAGCCACAATAGTAAATATAATATACAGTTTAAAATCCATCTTCCCAATCACCAAAGGCCCTGCTTCATAGATGCATCTTTAATGCCTGTCTAAATCCCCCAACGGTCATGCACTCCCTAATCCGACAGGATAGAGAATTCCAGAGGGTTGGGGCCATGAACACAAATGCCCGTGCCCCTGAAGATTTTACAGAAACCCTCAGAATGTCTAGCAACCCCCTGTCAGCTGAGCGGAGCAATCGCTCAGGGTAGTAAGGGACCAGAAGCTCTTTCACGTAGTCAGGGCCCAGTCCACGTAGGGCTTTGTAAGTCAGCAATCCGACTTTGAAGGTGATCCACCACTGAACTGGCAGCCAGTGCAGTTCCCAAAGCACTGGTTTGATGTGGGAAGATCGAGAAGTCCCCATCAACAACCGGGCTGCGGAATTCTGCACCAGCTGCAGGTGGCGGATATCAACCCCCAGCAGCCCAAAGTAAAGGGAGTTGCAATAATCCAGACGCGAGGCCACAAAGGCATGGATCAATGTAGGAAGGTCACTGGACAGAACAAGGTGCTTGATCCTAGCGATGTTCCTCAGATGATAAAAAGATAACTTAATGACAGCCAACACCTGAGATCGAAGTGTCAGCCTTTCGTCAAGTATCACCCCTAGGTCACTCACCCATTCAGAGGTAGGGAGCTCAGAATCCCCCAGGCATAATCCCGTGGGTTGACCTGCCCCCAACCCCCCTATCAGGCGACCTGGATCCACAACCATCACCTCAGTCTTCCCTGGGTTCAACTTCGGCCAGCTGGACTTCATCCAGTCCTGGATTTCAGCGAGGCAGTCGTTAAATACCGAGAGTGTGCCATCCTGGTCGGGCACAAAAGACAGGTAGAGCTGGGTATCATCGGCATAGCAATGAAACCTCAGCCCATACCATTTTACAATATCTCCGAGGGGCAGCATATACACCGAAAACAACATGGGGGACAGCACCGAGCCCTGAGGAACCCCACATGACAGAGAGATAGGCTCAGAGGAACAAACCTCCGACACCACTCTCTGAGTTCTGCCAGTGAGAAATGATGTAAACCATCTGTGGACTAAATCAGAAAGACCACAGATGAATCTCAGGTGCTCGAGCAGCACTCCATGGTCCACGGTGTCAAAAGCTGATGACAGATCAAGAAGTACCAAAATGGACCATTGTTTCTGATCTCTCGTCATCAGGAGATCATTGAGCACCCAAACCACGCAGTCTCAGTACTGTGCCTCTTTCATCATCATCATCAAATCTTTATTTATTCAGGCGAACATCATTGAGCAAGGCTCATTTACAAGATGGACCTGATAAGGTCAAGGTTCAATAGTTGATACACAACAGATACATCATACACTTATATAAGACAGTTATACATACAGGGGAAAATAACGTTTATAAACACAGTGATGTACAGTAAATTCACATAATAAAAAACGGTTACAGGAAAGTTAAGCTAATATTTACAGTATGTACAGTATATATATATATCCCAGTGGGGGGGCATGGCAGACACTCAACATAATGTAATACTAGGATGGTGAAGGTATTACTCGGTGCCATAAGATGGGGTGTCTGTCTGGAAGGAATATGCCATATATTTATTTTATTATTTATTTAGTTTTTGTTTACCGGGTAGGTGCGCTAGCCAGCAGGTGACTATTTTCAGGCACGACCCGGGAGAGTACAATACATCATAACACATGGAAGCAACAATACAATTGAGGCAACAACCATACAAGTACATTCCAGACATATAGAGGCGGTTCCAGCTAGTCTAACATGATTTAGGCTATACTAAGCAGTGACCAGCAGGCCAAGAGCAAGGAGGTGTTTACAGGGAGTGTTGGTACAGGTAAGGGGTAAGGAAGGAGAGGGCCAAAAAGGACTGCTTACAGCTTTACTGGGAATGCGATGGAGACTGCCGGTTTGTGGTTCCCCAGCCAGGCAGGATGATGTGGAGTGACAGGGAAAGGTGCAGGCAACAGGAATAGCGGGAGAAGTAGTCGGCCAGTGCATATCGGAGGAGGAGGGCCATATATGGGAAACATATAGAGCACCCAGCAGCGAGAAAAGTCAGGAGAAGGGGTAGAAGGATCCGTAACCTGGCGGCCGGCAACAGCCATCCTGAGCAGCAGCAGGGGGACCCAGGGGAAGTAAGGGAGGATGCCAGAGACATCCCGGCAGTAGGCTAGAGGGATGCCAGGTTCATGGCCCCACAGTCAGGGATGAAGAATATGGGAGGGGTGGACGGGAGGAAAGGGCGGCATGAAATACGGCTTAAGCGTAGGAGGCGGTAGGTGCAGCCGGGTCGTGTTCCAGGTTGGGCATAAGGGGCCGGTGGCAGTCTCTGACCTTGGACATCCTGCGCAAATGGTAGACAAGAGAAGGGGAGGGAGGAGGTGAGGCCTTATTTTACCAACATCCACCTGTGGAAGTTTGGGCAGTGCCCAGGTAGACACAGAGGATAAGAGACAGGAGGAAGGGTGGAAGGAGCCGTAATCTGTCGGCCGTCAGCAGCCAGCCAGACAGCAGCAGCAGGGTGCCCAGGGAGTAAGAGGATGTCAGAGACATCCCGGCTGCTTGGCTAGAGGGACGCCAGGTTCATGGTACCACTGTCAGGGAAGAAGAAAATGGAAGGGGTGGGGTGGGGAAAAGCTGACTTGAAATACGGCTTTAGCGGTAGGAGGCGGGTAGGTGCAGCCAGGCTCGCGGGTTCAGGCTGGGTGACAAGTGGCCGTGGCAGTCGCTGGCCATGGACATCTTGGCGGTAATGGAGGACAAGTGAAGGGGAGGGAGGAGGTGAGGCCTTACAGTACCAACATCCACCTGTGGCAAGTTTGGGCAGTGCCTAGGTAGCGTAGAGGATAAAAACAGTACAAGATACAACAGTAATGTAGGTAGTAAGTAAGTGCATACATTCATAAAACCTATATATAATTATAATTTAAGATAACGATAGGTGAGTTTGAGGAGAAGGGTTGGATTTAGGGGAGAGAGAAGAAAAGGAGGGTAGTATGGAAACCAGTAGCAGGGGCGGGGGGAGTAGGGGCAGGGAAGATTAAGGGATCAAGTAGGATCAAAGCAGGTGCATGAATCTGAAATGGCCAGGTGTAGTCTCAGCCCACGTTTGAAAGAGGGATGCGAGGGTGCTTGCCTGAAGTCCAGAGGGAGCTGGTTCCATAACATAGGGGCTGCATGTTGGAAGGAGCCCTTTCCTTTATTGGTGCGGCAGCGAGGAATTTCCAGCAGGTCTTTATCAGCAGATCTGAGCGTGCGGTTTGGAATCGCAGGAAGAAGGAGCTTCGCCAGTGCAGCAGGCTGACTTTGTCTCAGTATAGAATCATTTAGGCAGGCCAGGAAGTAGCTCCTGATGGCCGAGGGGGAGAGCCACCCAAGGTCCTCATATAGCTGGCAGTGATGAAGAAGTCGTGGGGATTGTGAGGCGTATCGGCATATGTTAGTGTATGTAACATCCCATTTGTGCAGAGCAGATTTGTGGGCAGAGGTAAGTATAGGCGCACAGTAGGTAGGCGTTGGTAGCAGGATCCCCCTGGCTATGGCAAGTTTAGCGGAGGAGGTAAGCATATAGCTAGTTCTGTAGGCTGCCCCTAACTTGCAGTTTACGTTTTTCCAAGTGGCTTGGATATGAAGGTTTAAGTCAAGCGATTGATCTAGTAGGATGCCCAAGTAACGAAAGGAGGCAACTTTCTGCAGAGGATTTCCATTTAAATCAAGGATGCTCAGGGGAGTGGAACACCTTCGGATCTTTTGAGTGGTGCCGAGTAGCATATGGTTTGGAAGGGAGATTTGTGAGATGACAATGCTAGCTCTAGTGGTAGCAATTGCATTTCTCTTTGAAGAAGACTGTACAGTGCTGTTTAAAGGATGCAAATGGAATGATATTGGACAGTTTTAGGGATTTTTGTAGGGTGTTCCATGCTATAGCTAGAGAATAGCTGATTGCTGCCCTCCCTAGCCTGGTGTTGAATTTGGGCAATTTGAGCAGGATGATGATGTTGCTTCTTAGGGCATAGGAGCTAGGAGAGGTCTGGGTGAAGCAGTCCAGGATATAGTTTGGAAGTTTTTTGACAACGCTCTGTAAATCCATAGTGCTGCATTTCTGTTCCTTCTGAGTGAAGGAAACCCACCCAACTGCAGCATAAAGAGAGCAATGATGAGTATTAGATGGCAGATCTGTAATGAACCTTATTGCTCTATGATATAAGGTATCCAACTTGTGATGGTAGGAGATGGGGCAGTGACTATAAAGGAAGTCTGTATAGTCAACAACTGATAGAAAAATGGCCTGGACTAACCTCATCTTTGAGTCTCTGTTTAGGAAGGGTTTTAATCTATAGAGAAGGCCAAGGCTTTGGCGAAGCCTTTTAACAGTTCTTCTAAATGATGAGTGAAGTCAAGTCTGTTGTCAATCCACACACCTAGGTATTTAAAGGACTGGTGGTGCCACCTGGCATCGGGCCGCATGGCAGACTTTTCTAGTAATACCTGACGGGGGACCATCCACCCGACGTCACATGATTGACACACTTCACACTGTAATTCGAAAACTGGACTAGAGAGGTTCGTAGATGTGCCACTACTTTCTCAATCACCTTCCCCACAAAGGGAAGATTAGAGATAGGTCTGTAGTTTGCGAGAGAGTCTGGGTCCAATAAAGCTTTCTTCAACAGAGGTGTCACCACTGCCTCCTTTAGAGAAAAGGGGTACTCACCAGAGTCAAGGGAGCACCAGACTATCTGCGCCAGAACTGGGCCGATAGCATCACAACAGCCCATAATCAGGGCTGTAGGGCCCGGATCTATACTACAGCATGTAGGGTGCACACCCTGGACAATCCGCATAACATCCACGATTTCTGGCCGGTCGAAGGAACTCCAGGAGAAGGGAGGGATAGTGGCCAAGCATCAATCATCAGAAACTCCCATAGACTGTGCTGAACGGGTCTTCAACCTGATGTCGGACACCTTATCAGCAAAGAACCGAGCAAGCTCTTCACACTGTAATTGTGAAAATGCTCTTCGAACTTGCAGATAGGCTGGGTTGCTCAGTCTGTCCACAGTTCGAAAGAGCTGAGCTGGTCGGTTCTGAGCAGCTGCAGTCTCCCCAGACAGGAACTCTGCCTTCTTACGGGAGATTGCTGACTGAAAAGAGTAGATAATGCTCTAGCAGTCTAAGATGGTCGGCTTCTAAGTTGGATTTCTGCCAGCACCGCTCTAACCTTTGTCCTAGTCGCTGCAACTCCCTCAAGGTCCCATCAAACCACGGAGACTGAGGGCAAAGGGAGAGGGGACGAACGCGGATTGGAACAATAGAATCCAGTGCTGAGGCAATGGCCTTATTCTAGGCCAAAACCAAAACCTCCGGATCCATGCTTGCCATAGGAAATTCTGATAGATCAAGTACCGCTGCTAGACCATCAGGAGTCACATCCCATAAAGGGCGGTACTTGACCATCTCCACAGGGATTGGCCTACGAGGAGGGGTGCAAAAACTGAATCGCACAGTGTAGTGGTCGGACCATCCAAGAGGTTCCAACCCCATGTCAGAGGCCTCGATCCCTAGGAGGAAGACCAGGTCAAGAGAATGGCCGTGTTTATGAGTAGCAGAGATAGCAACCTGTGTGAGGCCCAGTGAGATCATCAACTGGAGGAAGTGTTGTCCAAATTGCGAGAGTTTGTCATCGATCCAGGCATTGAAGTCACCCAGGACCATCAGCCTAGGTGACTCAAATGCCAGGTCGACCACGAAGTCCGCTACTTCCTTAAGGAACAGATTCTCATCCCCAGATGGACAGTAGATGAGAGCCATCCTATAACCCACACCTGCCTACTACGGCATATTCAAATGACCTAGCTTCCTCTACTGGTACACTTGTGAGATCCAATTCGGTCTTGAAAGAGACCGCAACCCCCCCCCCTTCGGTCCAATCTCGGGCGATGTATCACCGAATACCCGGCCGGAATTGCAGCCTCAAGTATTAAAAGTCTGGCACTCAGGGCAGGAGGAGACCAGATGGTCCGGGCCTAAACAGAGGACACACTCGAGGTGACTGTCTTTGTGCAGGATCTGCATGCCACAGAACGAGCATGTCTGCAATGCGACTGACACGAGGCGACGGCGGGAAAGAACTGGAGGGTGGGTGTGGGAGCTGCCCACTATATATAGTCAATCATGTGACGTCGGGTGGGTGGTCCCCCGTCCGGTATTACTAGAAAAGTCTGCCATGCTGCCCGATGCCAGGTGGCACCACCAGTCCTTTATGTGATGACCTACTGAAGGAACCCTCTCGAAGTAAGATCATGGTGTCCAAGGGTCTGGGAGCAGCTCCATAAGACTTGTAATACAGAGCACATATGGTGCTCATTGAAGAAGGTGCTCAAAGCAGTTGCAGAGATCTGAATTTCTGAAAGCAATATAGGGAAAAGGGTGAAACACTGGCCTCCTTGGCTCCACATGGACCAAAAGCAAATAATTCTGACCAAAGAAATTATCTATGAATGGTGGAAAGAGATGGGTTGCCTTCAAGACAAACAAGAGTAAGAAACAGCACTGAGACCTGCAAGACAAATATTAAGACATCCAGGGGCGGTCTAGAACCAGGACAGCAACAGCAGCTGCTGATAACACTAATGCTTTTATCTAGTACACAAAATAATAATAGAAAGGCAAAAGTGAGGATTAAAGCCATTGAAAACAGGGACAGGGTAGAAGAACCTGTGTGAGAGAGCTAGAGGCCACTGCATAGATGCTTAATAAATACATTGCTTCAGTGTTAACCAAAGGGCCCCTGGAAGGGGGGGAAGTAGATTACTGGGAGGGCACACAGTATCAAAGGTTGACAGTGGGAGAAGAAACTGAAGCATGACTGAACCACCCACACTATGTAGACAGCATTGACGTGCGGTGACATGGGTGACCCAGCAAGCAAAAGCTTCCAGATGATCCTGATGCCCATGGCTTTCAGTTGCAATGAAACAGCTCTTAGAAGGTGTGTGGTTTACAAACAGAAACTCACACACTGGAGTTTATTACTGCACTTATAAAATGGCTAACAAGTAGAAATGGGGAAAAAAATACATTTACTCTGTTAATGTTATTCAAAATGTTTTTTTTGTTTATTTTAAGTGACAAGCAATATAAAAAAACAGTCTCTCAAGCTGTCATTGATAAGGGAAGATGTAGCGGCATTACCCTTTTCTCATGCCTACCAAAAGAAGGAACCATAACATTCTGTTCCCTCACTCCAACCAAAACCCTCCAACACTCCTCATACACACACCACCCAACAATTCCACCACCCACCTGTCCATTCTACCCATCTCCACCCCTTCTCCCACAACTCTACCTTGTCATTATCCTATCCACCTCCCAGTGATAATTAGTTTGTCTTGAGATGTGGTTTGGGCATATAATTTGATGAGGGGTATTTTTTTTTACAAGGTTCAGTGTGGAGACACGCCCAAAAGGAGGGGGGGCAGAAAATACTTGTTTTGTGACTCTGATCACATGTTTAATGAAAGTCTGTGGAGAGCACTGCACTTACTTTTGCAGTACAAAAGACTAACTGTTAGTAGCACTACACACACACACGCAAGCTCAGTGAGGAACTTAAAAAAAAAAAAAAAAAAACATCTCACACTTTTATGTCATTATCAGCACAGGATTGACCTCATACTAAATCAAGACATCCAGAAGAGACAAGTGGAGTTACTGTGGTTAATGGCAGTGCACAGCAGGACAGATACTCCTTTTTTTTATTACTGGCACTTTCAGTGAATGGGACTGACCAATACTTTCATGAAGAGCTTTGTTTTAATATTTTCTGTTCATATTTCAGTGCCACGGGTGAAGTCATGGCCACTACTGTGAATCTATCCGAGGGGAAGTACATTCATTTCATGATATGGCACTGACTATTTGGCTGACTATACTAGCGGGAGCTGTATGTTCTCAAAAACAGGTAAATTTTTCTAAGCACAGGTTCTGCAGCTGGTGATAGCAGATGGATATTATTAATAAAAAAAGTGTGAATGACATTAGGTGGGGCTAGTGGCAGCCATATTATTTTCCACGGGCAATGCAGTCCTCTTAACCAGGACAGGATGTGAAATTTCATGAGGTTAGTTTGAGGCCCTCAGCAACACTTGTGTGTCAGAGTTACAAAGTAAGCCTTGCATAACATTGTTTTTCAATGTTTACCTGAGATAAAGATTATGAGAGTAGTGAAGTAGAAACATTTTGACTGCAAGCTGTTTTGTAAAGTAAAGAATAGCTTTACTTTTACTTTACAAACATGGCAGACAAGAAAATGTATTTGAACAAAAATCATTTATATTAAGGCTGATGGAAGAAGTCTGAAGACATATTTTTTTTCTAAACCGCGTAGTTTTTGAACATTCTCAGCCAATTAGGACGTAGGAAATTATGTACCCATTTCACAAACAGAAACATGTTCCGTTAGAATTGGTCAGCAAAACTAATGAAAAGAGGTGTCTTGTGCACTAGGTGGCTAAAGAAAGGGAAGAACAGCCTCCTAAACCTCCTAAAAAACATGCATGAAGGTTAATTTCTTCAACTGCTTGATTTACAGAGAAAATGACACAATGTGGAGTTTGTGTTGTATTTAAAGCTGTCACAACACACTTCATATTACCTACTTGCTTTATGTTGGTAGATACCAGGACCCTTAAATAGAAACTAGTTATAACTCCAGTAAAACTGTTTTTATGTTGCATTACCTAGTTTTAGCGCTTGTGAAGGGATCTCTGTGTAGATGATTATAATGTCACTTTCTGACCTTTGCAGCTTGAATAATTGTAAATCATTGCTTCATAACGTGTCAGAGAATGTCTGTACTAGGCAATTAAATGGCAGAATATAATAGACCAAATTATTGCCTGTCATGTTTTCAACAACACAGTTAGTATTTGAGTTACACTTAATCATTACGTGCATTAGCAACTTCATTGGAATCCAGCTTCAGGCTGAGCATGAAATACATTGCATTATTTAAACCTCTAATGGTACAAGTCATTTATTTGTGTTGAAATGTGCAACATGCAGAGTTTCATAAAGCACGGAACACTTGAGATCTTAATTTATCCAAATCAAAGTCTAAAGGCAGATAAACACAAGCGGCAAAAATTAGTAATTTTTATAAGCTGGAAATATTTAGAAATACATGGTTGTGGATAATTGTAGGCAGCAGGGATGAATTAAAATATCTATTTTTAACCAGCACAAAAGAATTGGGCTTTTGTTCAGAAATCACTTGGAGAACAAGCTTATTGCAGTTTTTAAATACAAAGTAGCCTTGATACAATAATTATACCCTTGGCCATCATTTATTTATTTATTTTTTAGAACCGTGTCCAGTCGCAGTCAAAACTTTGCAACAAAGATATTATTTACAGGTTAAATGAAGTCCTCAGTTCACAGTCACCAGATAATCAGAGCTCCAGTAGGTTAAACTCTTGGATTAGCTGCAACTTGAGCTCAAGTTTATAGGATGACCATTAGCCCTTGAAAAACGCAGGCAGGTCAGTTTGCACTCTGTTATCATGACTTGGAAAACAAACAGAAATTCTGCTATACTGTGCAAGTGGAGAACAGCAGGCTAGTATTTCCTGGCTTGAAATGATGATGTTTTAAAGTGAAAATCTACCTTTATTGTGATTTTAGTGGGTTACACCCACACTCTCTTGTTAAACATTAGTAACATTATTAAGAAAGGGATGTGCAGGCCACAGCTCTCCAAATAACTAAAAAATGGTTTATTCTTTCCTCAATGGAACAACTACTTCTTCTAACCATGAATGTTATATACACTGGGGAAAAAATCCTTTTTAAAAGAAATTTGAAAACCACCATACATTTTTGAAATATTAATATTTGAAAGTTGATAGACATAACACCAAGCTTTCATATAAATCACATTTCTAGACCTATCAGTTCCAATGTTAAAACATTTCAAAAAAGTTAAAATTAGAAAGTTCTAACTTTGAAACCATAAGGGCTAGAAAATTCATTTTCGTTTTGTAGATAAAAGATTATATTGATTTTCTTTTAACACAAATCAACATTTACAGATTAAAAACAGGCAAAAAGCAGTAACCAACAGATGTCAAGGACATTGGTATAGTATTAAAATCACATCACATAAAGTCAAGAAAGCTTAGAATCAGATCAATAATCAATCCTATTGATAGTTTTTCTGTGTCTATTTTATTTAAAAGTTTCACCAGGAAAAGCATACTCAGCAGGTTTTCTGGTTTCCATATGCGTCCTGGGGGCAGGGGAAGTGGACATGGCAAGAGTACATGAACAGTAGACACAATGTACAGATCCAAGCAATATACAGTTACAAGATGCAGGGTTACTACAGAGGGGAATTTTAGATGAAAGGGAGGGAGAAACACTAAAGGGTACAGTCTGAGATAGGGGGAGGTTCAAGAGGGAAATGAGGAGACACTACTTCAAAGAAAGGGTGATGGAAGGGTGGAATGCACTACTGGAGGAGGTGGTAACGTTAAAGTCAGTGGACAGTTTTAAGAGGGGGAGAAACAGGGTCAAGTGGAAGGTCACTACCATATGGAAGGGGGGAGGGCAACTGCAGAGTAAAGCACCGATAGCTGCACACTCGAGTAGACTCAATAGACCCTAGGACCTGTATCTGCTGGCATTTTTCATATGTTCATATACAAACTACAATAAAAGAACAAAATACAAGCAGCATATATAGAAACTATACGGCTGAGCAAGTAAGCGGGTACAAGATCAGGCATTAACAGCAAATATATGTTGGGCATCAGCAATGAAGAAACTAGGGGACAGTAACACTGGAATAACTATTGGGATGCCAAGATACGTGGAGCAAGTGGTCATGAGATTAGATCGGAGGGAGAGTGAGCAGGTGTTGGTAGACATCTGTAAGGGGGGAGGTGTGGTTGTGGAGGAGCGAGGAGATGGCACAAAGTGAGGGGGCATTACGGATTGTAGAGGAGAGGGAGTTCAAGAGACTGAGGAAGCAATGGGAGAAGGCACCTTGGCCAATGGAGGTGGCCCTGATGGGGACAGAGAGCATACCGGGGTTAGTATTACAACGAGAATAGGTAAGAGGGGAGGGAACTGAACCAGAATTTAGCAACGAGGCTGGCACAATATGAGAGATGTCCATCAGTAAGGGAGGGGAAGGGGAGAGACTGGTAGAGGGAGCAGTGGTGTGTGTGAGGGAGACAGTCGAGCGCTAAATGGCAGAAAGCACAGGACAGGGTGTCTAGTCTGGCTAAGGGAGTTCTGGAAGCGGCACTGTAGACTACGTCGCCATATTCAAAAATCGGTAGGATAATTTTTCTGGACAAGCGTCCAGAGGGCAGGTAACGGGATACCATCATTGATTTCTGTATAAGGCACCAAGCTTGGGGTGCAATTTTTTTGTGGATGGCATCCACATGCCCAGAAAAGTCGAGGTATTGGTCCAGTCAAACCCCGAGATATCTAAATGAGCTGACATCCTCAAGTGTAGCCCCATCAAGAATGTGGAAAGTGGGAGGGGGGGAGCCTAGCAAGTCTCTGCCTCGTTCCATAGGTCATGGAGACTGTATTCTTGGCATTCAGGAATAGTTGATTTTTATGGACCCAGAACTGGCCATTGTTTTGGTCACCACATCGGTGGGGGGGGCCAGAGGTATACAAGACTGTGTCATTTGCATACATGTGGCTACAGAAGGAGGAGGAACATCCTGCTGGGAGATCATTGAGGAAAATAGAAAATAAAAGCAGACCAAGGACAAAACCTTGAGGATTGCCGGTGGTGATGGGGAGAGGGAATATTGTGTCTCCAACCTTAACCGACTGAGTCCTGCCCTCAAGGTAGGAATGGAACCAAGTGGTGGTGCTTGTAGCCAACCCTGCTGAGGAGAGTATGGCAAGGAGTAGCTCATGTGAGACGGTGTCAAACGCCTTGGCGAGGTCAATAAAGATAGCAGAGGTTATGAGGCCCTGGTCCATGGCAGTGTGGATGGAGTCTGTGAGCCTTAATAGTGAGTCGGTGGTGGAGAGTAACTTCCGGAAGCCAGAGGGGGTGAAAAAGGAGGAGTCATTGAGGATGGTAGAAAGTTGGGAGAGCACTATATGCTCTTGCAGTTTGGCAAGAATAGGAAGAAGGGAAATAAGTCTGAAGTTGCCAGGGGTTGAAGGGCCTCCCCTTTTGGGTAGAGGGATAACAGTGGCATGTTTCCAGATATATGGGACTGAGGGAATAGCAAAGGAGAAGTTCAGGAGAGAGGCTAAGGGAGAGGTGATAGCCGGAGCAGATAAGAGCAGTAGTTTGGAACCAAGACCATTTAAACTCTGTATATACCGATACTATTTTAGGCCACTTTTAAATGCATTATTGATATTGTTTTTGTTGTCACAACAGTCCAAAAACATCAAATATATATATGAAATATACAATGGGTTGCATTAGAATAATGCATTTATATCATTCACTGGTCAAAGATTTGAGGCCTATTTCCATTTTAAACACTATTAGTAAATTGTTGGAGAAAATTGTTGCTGAACAAATGAATTGCTGTCTGGAGTTTAGCATTCTTTGTCCACAGCAGCATGGGTTTCATAAGGGTCACAGTACAGGAACTGCCTAGTCAGGTTCACAAACACAGTTCTCAGTGTCTTTCATAATGGACTTATGACTGTGGCTATGTTCATGAATCTGACCAAGGCATTCGATCTTACTGAACATGATCTGATTTGTTTAAATCCCGTTTCTCTTAGTTTTTCCATTCATGTAGTTTCTTGGATTAGAGATTACTTAACTGATCATTGACAATTTGTTAATGTTGGTTCTGTTTTATCAAATTCCTGTAAAATGGTCAGTGTACTACCTCAGCAGTCCATATTAGGCCCCTTAATGTTTTCACTTTTTCTGAACTTACTACCTTTTCGTATGCAAGTCTTGCAATTCTTTACGCAGACAATCTGATTATTTTCCCACAGATAAAACTGTCTGGTTTGTCAACTGATCTTGAGATGAGTTTGTCATCTATTTGCAGATGGTTTGCCAACAACCCGCTCTCAATCGAAAAAAAGACAACATCAATGCTATCTGGCATCATGTCTGTATTGAGTGGGAAACCCTCCCTAAAGCTGCAGGTTAATTTAAATAATGGTACTGAACAAGTGCATTAATTCAAATACTTGGGGGCTGTTTTAAATCCTGGACATACTTTTTTTGCTCATGTTAAATTGGTTAGTCATAGCACTGATCAAAGACTAGGGGTTCTTTATAAAAAAAATTTTTTTTTTTGAGACCCAGAAAGCAATAGCGGCTGGTTCACTTCTACCCCATTTGGATTATGTTGCCAGTCTTTTTTTTAAACTTGGGTATTAAGGAACATAATATTCTTTCTGTCTCCTATAGCAACATATCTATTTACTGTAAAACTTTAAAGAGCTGCTGATGCCTCAAAGACAACTTTAAAACACATAAAAATAAGGTACAATTCTGCCTGCATTCATTTACGTTTTGTATATTTCTCTTCCCTATTATTTATTACTGAGGAAATTTGCATGGATATATGATCTCTATCCCTTAGAGTTCCTTTAGTGTCCATCTGCCTCTATAGCTTACTCCCTACTCATAAACTTCTGTCGTGCCATCACAATCTGTTGCTATGGGAGTAACTGGGATATCACAAGGAGTGTTCTAAGACTTTAGGTAGGGAGAAAGCAACAGGATAGATAAACTCTTCAGGAGCAAAGATCCTGTTTTCATACAAATGACCTCAGTAATTAATAATGTGGAGGAGGAATACAGCACTAATGAGAAATACAGGCTAGACTGTGTCTAAATATTAGGTTTTGTTAAAGTTGTCCTGAACGCATCACCAGCTCTTTAAATTTTCATTGTCAAATAATTTTCACAATTTCTGCTAAAGCAGTTATTTGCGCTAAAATTAATTTTCACTAATTAGCAGTTTTTCCATTACAGTGAATGCAATGCTAATGACTTACTGCTAAATTTAATTTATGCAATTATGGTTGCACTAAAATTACTTTGCGTGACAAAAAGTAGTTTTACGATATTTAACATACAGATTTGAGTGGGTATGCTTCCAGGGTTGTGGCCTAGGGTAAGAGATTCTCTCGAAGATCTACGGTGAAGGCAAGAAGAACTGTTCTTTCTTCAGATATCTCAGGGGGAAGGGGAACTGTTAAGCTAACAGAGGGAGGTAGGGTGATTGAGGATGACGAGCAGAAAGCAGCCATTCTGAATGACTATTTTTGCTCTGTATTCACAAGGGAAGACAGAGGACCTCTGCCAGTGAGTGGCATTAAGGCAGCTGTACATGGGATCCCTGAGATGAAGCAGCAAGTATTTACCAGTGAAAGGGCTTGTAAAGGGCTAGCAGCCCTAAAGAGAGATAAGGCCCTGGGTCTAGATGGGATACATTCACGGGTGCTCAAGGAACTGGCAACAGAACTGAACCCTTGGTGGAGCTATTCGATGGCTCAATTAAGACACAGGTAGTGCCAAAAGACTGGAAGGCAGCACATGCACTCCCACATCATAAGGGGCGGGGGACAAGGAACTACCAGGTAACTATGGACCTGTCAGTCTTACCTCTATTGTGGGTAAACTGATGGAGACACTAGTCAAAGAGGACTTGCTACACTACAGAAATAGACACTGTCAACAGAAAAGGACTTTCTGGACCACCTAGTCTAGCCTAAGGTTCCTGCCTACTGTGCTATCATAGACCCTAATTGATCTCTGGCCCTACCCCCCAAGACCTGTTACCAAGGTCCCCCTTGTACCTATCCCATGCATGTTTGAAACTTGTTACCATTTCAGTACCCATCACCTTTGCTGGAAGGCTATTCCAGATGTCCACCACTGTTTCCATAAAGAAGTATTTCCTCACATCCCCTCTAAGTCTTCTCCCCTTCCAGCTTCATATCATGCCCCCCTTGTCCTTGAACATCTCTTTCTGTGCAAAATGCTACATTCCTGTACCTTACATACCTTTGAGGTATTTGAATGTTTCTGTCATGTCTCCCCCTTCCCCTTCTTTCCTCTAGAGAGTACATATTGAACTCCCTGAGTCTTTCCTCCTAAGTCTTCTGGTGCAAGCCATGTACCATTTTGTTTGCCCTTCTCTGTACTGCCTCCACCCAGTCTGCTTTCCTGAGATGGGGCCTTCAGAACTGGACACAGTATTCCAGGTGTGGCCTCACCACTGTTCTATACAGGGGTATCACTTTCTCCCTTTGTCTGCTGGTGATACCCCTCCCTACGCACCCCTGCATTCTACTAGCCTTCCCCACTACTTTATCACACTGCTTTGCTACCTTCAGGACATCAGATATAATGACCCCCAGATCCCTTTCCTGTTTTGTGGTTGCTAACTCCCCCCCCCAAATGATATGTTGTACTTGGGTTTCTATGTCCCATGTGCATAATTTTGCACTTTTTGGTGTTGAAGCCCTGTTGCCAATCTCTTGACCAGTCTTCAAGCTTTTTCAGATCTTCCCTCATCCCCCCCTCGCCATCCCTGCTGTCTTCCCTGCTTTGTTGGTGTAGATTTTTGTGTCATCCATGAGCAGGCATACCTTTCCTTCCAGCCCCTCTGCGATGTCACTAATAAAGACATTGATGAGGACTGCTCATACTAGTGCCCTTGGGGAACCCTACTGGTTATCCATCTTCTTCCGAGTGAACTCCCACCCTCTGAGTTCTGTTACTTAGCCAATTTCGTACTCATTTTACTAACCACACCCAGGCTTCCCAGCTTGCTTACCAGTCTTCTGTGTGGAACAGTGTCAAAGGCCTCACTGAAATCCAGGTAGGCCACACCCATCGCTCCCCCGATCCACCTCCCTGGTAACACAGTTAAAGAACTCTATCAGGTTTGTTTGGTAGGCTCTCCTCCCTGTGAACACATGTTGTCGTGGATCCTGCATTCCACTGTTTTCAAGGTACTCCACAATCCTTTTGTTAAGTAGTGTTTCCATAACCTAACCCACTACCGAAGTACTGCTTACAGGTCTGTAGTTTCCTGCCTCCTCCTTATTGCCACTTTTGCGTAGTGGGACCACATCCACCCTCCTCCAGTACTCCAGAACTTCCCCTGTATCCAGTGATAGATAGAACAGGGCTATCAAAGACCCAGCCAGTTCCTCCCTTAGTTCCTTCAGTACCCTGGGGTAAAACCCATCCAGCCCCAATGCATACATACCTAGAAACATAGACTTTGACGGCAGATAAGGACAGCTTGGCCACCTAGTCTGCCCATTTCCTACTTATTGGATAAGCTGTGGATTCCAGTCATCCAACATCCTACTTCCTCCTACCCCTCACTAAAATTACCTTATGTCTGTCCCATGCATTCTTGAATTCCCCCACTGTTTTTGACCCCACAACCTCCTGAGGAAGGTGGTTCCATGCATCCACCACCCTCTATGTGAAAAAGTACTTCCTCAAGTTGCCCCTGAGCCATTCCCCCCTCCACCTTCAAATTGTGCCCCCTTGTTCTTGCACATCTCTTTTTTAAAAAGATGTCTCTGTCTTGGCCTTTGTTGATTCCCTTGAGGTACTTGAAAATTTCTATCATGTCCCCCCTCCCGCCTTTCCTCAAGGGTATACATATTAAGCACTTTTAGTCTCTCTTCGTATGTCTTCTGTTGCAGACCCTGCACCATTTCAGTTGCCCTCCTCTGGACTGCCTCCTTCCTCCCTTGTCTACCTTTAGTTTTGCTAGTTTCCTGAGGACTCTCTCCTCCATGAAAGGGCTAGTGTCCATCTCCCTTCCCTTAATGCCCTTTTCCCCTATCTGTGGCCCGTCTCCTACTCTTTCCTTTGTGAAAACTGAACAAAAGTACTTGTTTAATACGTCTGCTTTCTTCTGGTCCTCTTCCCCTTCCCCGCTTCCCCTTTTAGTCTTAGTATCCCTGCCTTGCTTTTCTTTTTTCATTAATGTATCTAAAGATTGTTTTATCCCCCTTTTTTGCAGACTTGGCTATGTTTTCCTCAGGTTGTACTTTTGCCCCCCTAACTGCCTTCTCTGCCTCTCTTTGTTTTTCCTAACTCTCCCTATCCTCTTCCTTCTGTGTCAAATTGTACCTTATGAATGTCTGCTTCTTTTCTTTTATTTTGTGTGCTACTTCCTTGGAGAACCATAGCAGTCTGTTTTTACTCTTGCTCTTTTTAACCTGCCTGACAGAATTAGTTCCCTTCTCAATGGCTGTCCTTATTTATGCCCACGTTTTCTTTACCCCACCCATTTTCCCTATTCCTGGTGGGGCTTCCTTGAGGCACTCTTCCATTTTCTTGAAATCGGCCTTCCTGAAATCCTACCTTGAGAGCAATGGACTCTAAGACAGTAAACAACATGGGTTCATGGCAGGAAGGTCTTGTCAGACCAACCTAACAGTATTCTTTGACTGGGTAAGGAGGGTAGTGAATAGGAGTCATGCTGACATATTCTTTGACTGGGTAATGAGGGTGGTAGGTAAGAGCCATACTATGGATTTACTCTACTTCAATTTCATCAAGGTTTTGACTCCGTGCTCACAGAAGGCTGCCGAAGAAGCTAGAGGATCTGGGTACAGTGAAAGACACAGTTAGATGAGTGAGAATCTGGTTGGAAGGGAGACAGCAGTGGGTTGTGGTTAATGGAGTCAAATCAGAAGAGAGGGAGGCAATCAGTGGGGTGCCACAAGAATCAGCCCTGGGTCTAGTCCTATTCAATACATTCTCATTAGCGACATGGGAGAAGGAATCCTGACAAGATGTGTCTCTTTGCAGACAACACTAAGCTCTGTGGCAGGATAGACAGCGAGGAGGGGTTTAGGGAGATGCAGAGAGACCTGTAAAAGCTAGGAAGGTGGTGAAAGGTTTGGCAGCTAAAATTCAGTGTCAAAAAGTGCAAGGTGATAGACACAGGAAACAAGAACCCAAGGACAGAATACTGGATGGGGAGGGATAAAGCTATGCACAACCTCTGAGAAAAGAGACCTCGGGATCATAATCAGTGACTCCCTAAAACAATGAAACCAGTATACACAGAAACATAGACTCTGATGGCAGATAAGAACCGCTTGGTCCAGTTAGCCAGCCCATTTCCTTACCTATTGGATAAGCTGCAGATCCTAGTTAACCAACAGCCTACTTCTTGCTAACCCCCCAAAAATCGCTTTATGTCTGTCCCACGCATTCTTGAATTCCCCCTCCTTAGGAAGGCTATTCCATGCATCCACCACTCCCTCTGTGAAAAAATACTTCCTCACATTGCCCCTGAGCCGTCCCCCCAAACAAGGCCTACAGTAAGGCAAACAGGATGCTGGGGTGTATAGGTATGGGTATTGATAGTAGAAGGAAGGAGGTATTACTACCTTTCTATAGATCACTGGTGAGGCCCCATCTGGAGTACTGTGCCCAGTTCTGGAGAACTCACCTAAAGAAAGATAAGGACAGGCTGAAGACAGTGCCATATAGGGTGACCAAAATGATTCCAGGTCAGCAGGGCAGATCTTATGAGGACTGACTCAAGGCTCTGAACATGTACTCACTGGAGGCCAGATGAGAGAGGGAAGATACAATAGAGACTTTCAAGTTCCAGAAAGAAATGAACAAGGTAAACTGCAAGGAACTATTTAGCATAAGCAGCTGATTAAGAACATGGATGCATGAGAGGAAACAGATGGGGAGGTGATTCAAGAGGGATGTGAGGAATTTCTTTTTTTTCCAGAAAGGGAGGTGGAGCTGTGGAACAACCTGCCAGCTGATATGGTGGGTGCCAAAACTACCAGTGGTTTTAGACACAGCTGGGACAGAGTGAAGTGCTTAGTGGTTGCTCAGATGATAGCGGTAGGGCGGGGTGTATGAGGGTGGATAGTGTGGGTTAGAACTCTGTACAGACAATATGTGCCATGTTTGTTAGGGTTTATGGGCAGACTGAATAGACCAGTGGACTTTTTCTGCCATCACTGTGTATGTTCCTATATTCCTATATGTCGTTTTGTTTTGTTTGTCCCTACTTGAACACACTATTGTTCTTTATATTCTCAGCTGGCGTGGATATCTCCTGCTGCCCGTATTGAACATTTTTTTGGCTGACAAATTTTTAAGGCAATTTTTTCCTGTATCCCTTTTCCTTTATCTGATCTACTGTAGTATCAGTAATGGCAGTTTATTCAAATCTGATATCAGCTAAAGGTGTAACATTGAAACCTATTTTCCATAAATCCAGGACTGGCTCTCGAGCTTTCTCTGCAGCAGTTTGGAATAGCTTACCCAAATCCTTGCAATCTGCATGTTCATTACCTGTTTTTAAAAAGAACTTCAGTCAATTTTGTGATCAATCAACGTATTTGCGAATGTTGCCGATTGTATTTTTTGTTGATGATATATTTATTGTATTTGTATGTCATGTTATAATTTGTACTGTATTTCTGGTTGAGCCTTAAAAAGGACCCTGGGTTCAGTGCTCCTGCCCAGTTAACAAATCAGAAATATCCACTAGTGAGTGAGTGGCAAGACCCATTACCCATGACTGGAGAAGCCACAAGTTGATTAAGGTCTAACCAATTACGTGTGGAGATAAATGTGTTGTGTTATTCCACCATAACACATTAGAAATTTGATATATACTGTACTATTTAAATGTTTTTATCAGTAAATTCCTTGTTTTAGCTTAAAACTGTCTGTCTTTCAATTGCAAATGCTTAGCTGATCCATCGTTATCCGTGTTCTATTTCCAGATTTAAGTGGAAATAACATGTAGTCTAAGTAATAAAAAATATTTACACAGAAAAAATACACAAGAATTATTTACCCAATTTATTCACCACTGGTGTGGTATGTTAACTCTTCTACAATGACGGTGAGAATAAAAATGCTAAATGAATGCTATTCATTTTGCACCTGGAGTAAAAATAAAGAACAGTTACACAAGAACTTACCATAACAGTAGGCCTTCAAGAGAATCTCCTCCATTAGTCCACACCACTGGAAACTTTGGAACTGTAAGCAGTCAGCATCAGGACCACACAGCAACATTTTGTTAGCCAGGGGCTGCCCACATTGACATGTAGCACCAACGCATGTATAATATGAGTGGCCCTAACACTCATCAGTTTCCCACCGGAGATTAACCTCAGAGGGCCTCTTACCATGAGGAACCATGTCAAATCAGTACCAGACAAACAAGAAGCAGCACTGGACTGGAAACAGGATGCAGAGAATACGGTCTTAAGCACAGCTTCTGATATAACTCTCAGAATGCAAAGGGGGATGGAAGGAGGGTACGGCATGGTCTAAAGAAGGAGATTCCCTAAAAGATCAACTGCTACAGTAAGTTCTTATGTAACTGTTCTGTCTTCACTGAGGATGTCTTCTTCCATTAGGCCACAACTTTGGAATGATTTTCAAGCAGTACAAAGCAGCCTGGGAGGATGGTATAGTCTGATGGTCAGTTCTGCACCTTTATGGTATCATAGCACTCAGGCTCTGTATTGCCTACATCTGTTCTATATCTCTTGTACATATGTAAATGATGCCGCATGCCAGCAAATATGTTTGCAGCCTTTTCTTGCAACTTTTTAAATGTAACTGTACTAATACAAATTATGTCATATGCTGTCAAATATGTCTGTAATATCTTCTTGTATGCTACTTCTGGCACTTCATTTTTCACGCCTCTTGTACGTACTCCCAATACTGTTTCTTGTTGTCAAAATGTTTACTCTCATTGTAACTCGTCCCTTTTATGTACTGGGACCTCCTTGCAAATGAACCTGTTCAATGGAGTTCTTCCCACCAATAAACTTGAATTGAACTGAACTGATATGTGATCAGGAGAGAAGGCCTTGCAATATAGCAAGCCTAAAGCCAACGCGTCTACAAGAGAAAATGCTTCATGAAAGTGTGTAGTGCTCAATGTGCCATCAGCCCTGTATAGTATATATTGGATGCGTGCTCCCCGTCTGTCCATAGAGCAGCCCGCCAAAGAGGTGAGAGGAAGGCTGTGCCGGTCACTGTATGGGAGTTGCAGCACTGGTGCTGAAGGTAATGGAGGATTGGCAGGGTAGGTTTGTTGGTGCCCATGGTGCAAGGGAGCCACTAGATGCCAAGGATGGGTATGCTGGCATAGGGATGGCGACCGGAGGGTGGGGGGGCCACTAGGCACCAGGGATAATTTAGATGTCAAAGGGGACAGCGATCAGAGGGCGAGGTGAACACTAGGCACAAGGAATGATTTAGACATCACTGGGAACAGCAATGGGGGGAGGACCACTAGGCACCAGGGACTCTCTATGTAACACTGGAGACAGTGATCAGAGGACAGCGGGACTACTAGGCATCAAGGATACTTTAAATGACACCGAGGAAAGTCATCAGAAGGTGAGGGGGACCACTAGGCACCATTGATCATTTAGATTTCATCAGGGATGGTGATCGAAGGGCCAGGGGACCACTAGGCACCAGGGAGAGGACCTTACTTTACCAGGGACAGTGATCAGAGGGTGGGGGAGACCACTAGGCACCAGGGACTTTCTGTACTTTATAGGGGATGGCAATTGGTGGATGGACATGCCCAGACGGCAGAGGGTGGGTGTGTTCCCCCAACCGATAATGTGGTAGTTGGGTGCAGTGGCTCTGGCAGCCGCTAGGGCTGCTCGAAGTAAGTCGGGGTTTTAATTGGCGGTATTTGCACTGCACAAAGTGGTTTCGATAACCCTTTGTGCAGCACAAATGCACTGAATAACACACTGTGTTGGTATTCCTGTCCCTGCCCTTCCCTTTGCCCACCACATACATTGCTCTCTTTTGCACACACTAACCCTGTTAGCACATACAAAAGACCCCTTTGAATACTGCACATGGGGGCAAACCCCAGGCAAACAGGATGCAATCACTTTGCCCACCGGGCAAAGGTTTGAATATGTGGCCCCTGATATTTTGTAATTTTATTCGTTCTGTGCTCCCCTTCCCCATGTTGCAGCTGGGAACAAGCGTCAGCTAGGTGTGAATTTCCTGGTTACCAATTTTTGAATATATAAATAAGTAAAAAACTGAGAAAGCATTTCCACCAGTCTTTAATTTATATACCCCACAGGAAGCAAATTCAGATCCTTCTCTGATCACAGATTAGTACTGGAAGCCTAAATAGACAATAATCCATGCAAAGTCATAGCCTCAGAATTATATATCACCTTATACACCATGTATCCCCAAAAATATTTCAAATGATAAATCAGGGACAACCATTTCAACCTTGTGTATAGTGAACAATGAGTTTGCGATGCAACCTAAAACAAAATGACAAATGCTGTTGTAAGCAACAGTTTGCTTAGCACCTTACTCTTAATGTTGAAAAATAACTGAAAAGCATAAAGTGCCAGCAGTACTAAAGGTGCCAAAGAAGGGCTGTATGAAATAATTATGTAGCCAGAAAGAAAGCTGACAGGTTTCTCCCCGGCAGTGGAAAGAGAAATGGCTTGGAGGATGGGGTCTGACAGACAACATCAATCAAATGTAGTGAGACTGAAAATATTTTCCTTTCTGGGGATCAAACCCATACCCTCTGCTGCTCTGTTGCCTGTAACTCTACCACTGTACTATGCTTCCAAAGCAGGAAATCCAAGCTGTGTCAAAGGACATTTGATGTAACGTTTCCCAAGTTGTATTTAAAGTCTAAGCTGAAACTTTTCAAGTTATCAGCAATATAGAACGTCAAACCATGCTGAAAGTCTCACTAACATCAGCAATGACACCTAACTATTTCTCTCATACTACATAAACTGTATTGAGAAATAAAAAATGTTCAACTCTGGGGATCCAACCCAGGACCCAACCCTCTACTGCTTGATAACCTGTAGCTCCACCACTGTACTAAACTTCCTAGACGGGAAATGCACGCTGTGGCAAAGGACATCCAGCAATCAGTGCAGACCCCTCCCCCCCCAACCAATACACACCGCTGCAGGGGTTGTTCCTAATTAGCAATTTGTCTATTTGAAGTACTGTTTTCCAAGCTGCATTTAAACCTCAAAGTATGAGCTGGAACCTTTCAAGTTATCAGTAATATCAAACTTCAGACCTTGACGAATGATCAACATTATCATCAGAATTGACAAGAAAAAAAATTATTCTAGGAATCAGACATCCCCCAACACTCTACTGCTTAACATCTGTAACTCTAACACTGTACTAAACTTCTAATACAGGAGATGCGTGCTGTGGCAAAGGACATTCAGCAGTGAGTGCAGAGACACACACGTGTGCGCACACGTGCAGTGAATTTCTGTAATGAACAGTGTCTATTTCAAGTAATATTTTTCCAAGTTTCATTTAAACCTCAAAGTCTGAGCTGAAACTTTTAAAGTTATCTGCAGTACAGAATGTCAAACTTTGCTGAAAATATATCACTATCATCAGCAAAGACATCAAACTATTTATCTCACACTACATAAAATTCTAGTGAGAAAGAAAAAAAAGTATTCAACTCTGGGGATCAACCCCATGCACCTACTCTCTACTGCTTGAAAGCCTGTAGCTCTACTGCTGTACTAAACTTCCTAGACAACAGATGCTTGCTGTGGCATAGGACATCCAACAGTGCGTGCAGGCACCCTCCCCACCTGCACACACATGCAGCTGTAGTGGATATTTGTAATTAACAGTCTGTGTATTTGAAGTAATGTATCCCAAGTTGCAAATAAACCTCTAAGTCTGAGCTGGAACTTTTCTAGTTATCAACAATACAGAATTTCAAGCCTTGCTGAAAGTTCTATCACTAACATCAGCAATGACATAGAACAGTTACGTAAGAATTTACCGTAACAGCAGATCTCAGGCATCAGGTCACACCATAGGAACTTCACCGTCGGTGAAGCGGGGTCCACAGGGAAGATTTTCAACAGTACAACTGGGGTTGCCCACGCCGTTGATATCCATCGACGTCACTAACCCTATAAAGGCATGGGTGTCCCCGCTCCCTCCTCAGTTCCTTGCCCCGGAGACAAAGGGAGCAAAGCTCTAGCCTGGGGGACCCAGGAGAGAGTGAGGTGCCCAGACCTATATGAAAGGCTGGATACACCACACAGCTGGGTCCCAGACAAGAACCCCTAGAATGGGGATGGTGGGAGGGAAAACAGACCTGATGACTGAGATCCCCTTGGAGATATAGCAGTTACGTAAGAACTTACCATAACAGTAGATCTTCGAGACAGGTTTCTGCAGTAGGTCTTCACATATAGGACTGCGTCCCCTAGTGTCAGGACCACACAGCAAACTTGTAGCTAGCAATCATCAGTGGGGACCGCCCCCAGTCGTCAGGTGACACAGCGTCAGCGTGACTATAAAAGGGCAGTCCCCCGGTCACCCTCCAGTTCTTTTTCACCAGAGACCTAAAGAAAGAGAGCAGAAAAGAGGAGTAACAGACTCCTGTTACCCTGAGCCCTGGAAGAGACACAGTCCTGGGTATGAAGCAAGGTAAAAATTCAGGAGCTGGGGGAAAGGTAGGTGGGAAACTAGACCTACTGTAGAAACCGCTCTTGAAGATCTGCTGTTAAGTAAGTTCTTACGTAACTGCTATATCTTACTTCAAGAGGGTTCCTGCAGTAGGTCTTCACATATAGGACTGAATACCAAGCAGTCTACCATAAGAAAAGGAGTCAGAGACGAGGTTCCGGGAGGAGGAAGATGTCTGCCAACTAAGGGTCTGTTCAAGACAGAAGACCGTGCAAAACTGCAAGGCCAAAGTCAGCTCAGTGCCTAGAGGCAATGTCCAGACTGTAATGCTTAGTGATGGTGTGGACGGAAGATCAAGTGGCCGCTGCACAGATGTCCGCAGTGGACATGTTCCTAAAAAAGGCAGTAGAAGCAGCCACACTCCTAGTGGAGTGGCCTTTGATCACCCCCGGAAGGGGTTTTTCATACTTCTGTTAAGTGTAATGAATACAGTTAGCCAGCCACCTAGACCAAGTCTGTTTTGTGATCGCCTTGCCCTGAAACTGGGAGGCAAAGGTGACAAAAAGCCGGTTTGATTTTCTAACCTCTTTAATCCAAGAGGTATAGTACCTCAAGATCCTGTGCACATCAAGGGTGTGCAGGAGATATTCCCCCCTGTTGGAGTGCTCTGGGAAAAACACTGGCAATTCAACACTCAGGTTTAGAGTCACTTCCGAAACCACTTTCAGAAGAAATGAAGGATTAGTACACAGGACCACCCAGTCCCTGTGCAAAATTAAATTAGTCAGGAACAGCTGTTTCCTGTCCTGCCTATGGACTGTAGTGGTTGTCAAGTAGTAGCTAAGAGCTCTTTGACGTCCAAACTATAAAGACTCCTTTCACTTGAACCCAAGTGTTCAGTGAAAAGACAGGTAAGGTAATGGTTTGGTTCAAATGGAAATCAAAAAAACATTTTAGGAAGAAACTTCCTGTTTGTTTTCAGGACCACTTTGTCTCTGTGGAATGAAATGTAGTCATGTTAAATGCAGTGAGACTGGAGCTCACTGATTTCTCTGACAGAAGTCATTACCATAAGGAAAAAACAATTTTCATGTGACACATCTCAAATAAACTGAAAACATAAGCTCAAAAGGGGAACCCATGAGCCTAACCCTACACACATTTAGGTATGCTGGCACCAGTTCCCTGTGAGGGTGTGTGCAAATGGGATAGGCCTTTAAAGAACCTTTTGAAGACAGGGTCTGAGGCCAGAGAAACAGAGAAGCATTCTGTCCACTGAAATATAAGTATATGCTTCTAAGGTACTGGACTGCAAGCCCAGTAAATGCAATAGGTAAGACAGTCCAGCACAGCTGGGACACCAGCCTGTACTGTTATGGGTGAAGCCCCTAAACAGCCTTTTGGAGATAGGATCTGGAGCGACTTGAAACATTTTGTCTAGCTGATATACAGGTTGATGCTACAGCTAGATGGACCTTAAGGCTGCTGGAGTGCAAGTCCAATGAATGTAAATAGGAAAATAATCAAGCACAGCTGGGACCCCAGCATGTGCTGGTACCAGTTCCTAGTTGAATACCAAATAGAAAAAACCTTTTCCATTTGAAGCATAGATTTTCTTAATAGAGGGCTTCCTGTAACCACTTAAAATGTCCAAGACATTTTCAGAAAAATATAAGCCTCATATTGTAGGCCCTCAAGAGCCATGCCTCAAGCCTGAATTTTGGGTAGAGGAGCCTCCCTTGGTTGGAGGTTAGCCGATTGTGCCTCAGAGGAAGGTGTACTGGTTCGGACCCAGACATGGAGAGTAGCAGAGTGCCATGGCTGCTTGACCCAGTCTGGTGCTATCAAGAGCACTGAAGCTGACTGGCACCTGAGCTTAAGAGATACTCTGTACACCAGAGAGAAGGAGGAAGAGCATGTAGGTGCTTCCCTGACTAATCCATAGCCAAAGCATCCAGGGGGATTGTTCCGTATCCGGTGGTCTGCCATAGTACAATGGCAGGTGGTGGTTCTGGTGGGACACAGACAAGTCTACTCCTGGGGTGCCCCACCTCCTAAGGATTACTTGCACCACCTGACTGTTCATGTCACATTCACGATGGGACTAGTCGATTTGAGTCAGGGTATCTGCCAAGGTATTGTCCTTGCCTGGCAGATGAATAACCTGCAGGGGAACTCCCATGGAGCATCCTAGACTGACTCCATATTATCAGTCCTGTGCAGGGAGGACTTGACCTTATACATCCCTGCCTGTTTGTGTAATACATTGTGGTGGTATTGTCTGTTCTGACCCGTACCACCTTCCCTGTGCTATTTGTGTGAAAGCCCTTAGTGCCAATAACACTAATCTTGGCTACAGCAAGTTTGTGTGCAGAAGTGACTCTGCACCGGGATGGTGTGAACCCCCAGATGGGAGCCCCACACTAGTAGAGATGCATCTGTTGACTGAACAATTGATGGGGACTCTTGCTGAAAAAGGAACCCCTTTCCTCAGGATGGTTTCTTCTTTCCACCCTTGAGTGACCTGTAACAATGTTTTTTGTTACCAGAATTAGTTTTGAAAGAGGGAAACTTTCTCCCAGTGAACCCTGAGGTGAAACTGAATGTCCCCCATCTATAACCTGGATACCAGAACTATGCCAGTGGCAGGTGCCATGGGGCCATTAGCTGAAGAAACTGTCTTTTAGCTTTTAGTTTGTTCAGGCTGAATTAGCCCGCTGTCAGTGGAATACATCCTGCCCTGCCTTGTAAGGTATCCAGCTCTGCTCCTATGAACCATAGTTCCTAAGCAGGCTGAAGGTCAGAACTTCTTTAGATTCATCAGGAACCCTAGAGATTCTAGGAACTCCTGGGTGAGTTGCAGATGCTCCCACTTGCTGGGCCAATTTTGCAACCCCCAGCCAGTCATCTAGGTATGGGAAAACTGTGACACCTTGTCTTTGAAGGTGTGCCACAACCCCTGCCAAGCACTTTGTGCACACTCTTGGGGAATGATGGGAGTATGAACCTGAGGTATTTTCTGAGAAACTCCCTTATGGAGGTATGGAAATAAGCACCCTTTAAGTCTAGTGATGCCAAACACAGAAACATAGACTTTGACAGCACATAAGGACTGCTTGGCCCACCTATTCTGCCCATTTCCCTACCTAGAGGCTAAGCTGCAGATCCTATTTAACCAACAGCCTGTTTCTTCCTACCCCCCACAAAAATTGCCTTATGTCTGTACCATGCATTCTTAAATTATCCCACAGTTTTAGACCCCACAACCTCCTAAGGAAGGCTGTTCCATGCGTCCACCACCCTCTCTGTGAAAAAACACTTCCTCACATTGCCCTGAGTCGCCCCCCTCTATCTTCAAATTGTGTCCCCTTGTTCGTGCGCATCTCTTTTTCTGAAAGATGCTACTCTCTTGGACTTTGTTGATTCCACTGAAGTACTTAAAACGTTTCTATCATGTCCCCCCTTCCTCCTTTCCTCAAGGAATACATATTAAGCTCCTTTAGTCTCCCCTCGTATGGCTTCTCTTGCAGACCCTGCACCATTTTAGTTGCCCTCCTCTGAACTACCTCCATCCAGTCTATGTCCTTGCAGAGATGGGGTCTCCAGAACTGGATGCAGCACTCCAGATGGGGTCTCACCATCTGTCTGTACAGGAGGATAACAACTTCCTGTTTTCTGCTGGTGATGCCTCTCCCTATACATCCCAGTATCCCCTCAGCCCTCTCTACCACCTTCTCACATTGTTTGCCAACCTTAAGGTCATCTGATATGATTACCCCCAGATCCCTTTCCATTTTTGTTGTTGTTACTACCTCCCCCCCATTGTGTAACCTTCCCCTGGGTTTTTGTTTCCCAGGTGCATTATTTTGCACTTCTTTGCATTGAATCCAAGCTGCCATACTTCTGACCATTCCTCCAACCTTGCAAGTCCCTTCTCATCCTTTCCACGCCTCCTTGTGTATCAACCCTGTTGCAGATCTTTGTGTCATCTGCAAAGAGGCATACTTTTCCTTCCAGTCCCTCTGCAGACTGCCGTTCAGATTGGGCCCAACCTTATGTTTCTCTCCCTTTTCAACAGTATGGCACTGAGCACACTTCTGGATGAAGACCACCTTGCCTTTCTCAACGTCACCCATTTTGATTACTGTTTGCCAGTCGGGAACCACAACTCACGCTGCGCAGCCTCTGCTCTCTAGCACCAACTTCCTTCAAGGACCATTTTTTTTTTTTTTAAACAATAAATAAAAAGTTAAAAAAAAAAGAAAGAAACATGAGGGAGCAGGCTTAGAGTAAATGTAAAGAAGTACTTCTTCATGGAAACGGTGGTGGATGCTTAGAACGGCCTCCACATGGAGGTGGTAGGGGCTGAAATGGTTACGGGATTCAAGAGGGCATGGGATAGACACAAGGGGATCTTGGAGGTAAGGCAAGGGAGGGTAAAAACCAGAGACCAAGAACGGTCTGCATGGCACTGTAGGTTGGGAAAAGAGGGCAGACTAGGTAGGTCAAGAGGTCCTTATATGCCAACAACTTCTATGTTTCTATGATACTTGTCACCTTGTACATGAGTTTTTGACTAAGGGGACATGGGTGGGGGATGGTGGTGGGGCTAAGACTGGTGAGGGAAGGGTATTAATTACTGTAAATTATTTTGCTGTATTGCAGTTGCGCGAGTTAGATGACGGTTGGCCAAGGAGGTGAGCAGAGGGTTTGCGCCAGTTCCCATCAGGCACCAGGGTGCTCTGGTATGCTGAGGGTGCCACTGGACACCACAGATAATGTTTGGGGATGGGCAGGGGGTGCCACTAGACACAAATGAGGATGTAACAGGATGGGGAAAGGAAGGAGGTGCCACTGGACATCGGGGAAAACTTAGAGGAGAGGGAGAAGATGTCACTGTACACCAGGGAGAAACTAACAGGATGGGGAGAGAGAGGGTGCCACTGGAAACCAGAGAGTAATTGGAAAGGGATGTGGAGAGGGAGTCCTTTTCTGCCACAATAACATCCACTGTAGCCTGGGGCCAGTGTAAACTGGTACCACCTTCCCGGTTGGAACAGTGCAAAAAACAAATAGTCAAGCATGACTCCCTGATATCCCCATCAGTATGTGATTTAGATAAAGAACCCTTAGTATTTGAATTAATCAGTGAATTAATACTAGCCCAACATTATTCATTTGAGCGCCTCAACTGTTTCTTTAATATGGGGAAAAAATGTCCTGATTGGGTAAGAGCTGAGAACAGGAAGTCCAGTGCACAATTAATAAAGGGAATATGGTCTAGATAAGACCAGTCAATGGCATTAATCTGAGTAAGTAAATGCTCAAGAGTTACAATTTTAAAGCTACAAGGATAAGAGCAATAAGGTGGGAGTTTACATGTTTTGAAAGAAAAGGCATCGTAAATTGGTAAATGGTCACTAACAGACTCATCTAAAACACTTGAAGAATAATTGTTTCTGCTCTATTTGTAGCAATCCAATTTATTAATGTATGTTGTGAATTAGAACAGCTCAGTGTAGTCAGGAAGGAAATTAGTTGAGTCAATCGTATTGATTGCAGGGACTGTCCTAGTTTAGACTCTTTCAAGCAACCAACTCAGATTAACATCACCCAATATCACCAAAGCATGGCCTTTAAAAGGAGGCTCAACAACAGAACTAGTTAGTCCCTGTGCACCAATACTGGGAGGATTATAAAAACACCTTACAAAAATGTGTTTACATCCAACTTAATTTAACCAATATCCATTCACCATAAACATTAGAAAGTTTGCCATTAGTCATAAGGCTAACATCATAATGTTCCTTAACAAAAATGGTTACTCACCTACCTGTTTTTTTTTTTTCCTTACCCTACTCATGAATCAAATTGTAACCATTAATGGGGTGTAAAGAATCAGGGGCAGTAGGTTTTGTCCAAGATTTTTAGATGCATAAAAAAATCAAGTTTGTATTGGGAAGCTAAAGTTTTGATTTTCGTGATTTTTAGGACTAAACATTTCATGTTCAGACACATAAATTTTAAATCAGGGGAGTTTAACCAAGAAGTATCCTTTTCTCAAGGGACCAGGATTTGTCTCTACATCTCTGGACTGTAACAATAAGGAGACACCTAGACAAGATAATGCACCAAGCCAGGGATGCAAAAAAAAAAAGAAACATGGAAACACCGATTTATAAATAATGCCCAAATCTTCACAAAGTAACACATTTAGAGCTAATAGCTATTAAAAATAAGGGGCATTCGAAATTATCTAATCAGTTCACATGACATGGAGGAGTCCAATTCATTTAGCTTCCCCTGCTCTTGTGAAGTGGTCAGAATCTGAGAATTATACTGAAATACGCAATAAAAAACAAATAACATTCAGAATGGCCCCACAGCTCTTAAAAACATTCCCATTTTAAATAAAACTAAAACAAAATATAAAACACCTAAAAAGATGAAAAAAAAAAGAAACACAACAAAAAACAGTATAACAAAAAGGCCTAGAAAACATACCAATACAGGAAATGAACTTACTAACTTGCACTAATCAAGACTTAAATGAATCACATTCAGATTAGTGTCAGGAGCTTGATTAGCAGTGGTTGCTAATCAAAAACGCTTTGATTAGCAATGACTTGATTTTGAGGAGCAATTTTTTTTAAAACTTGTTTTTAATTCATATACTTTAACCAACTTGGGTACAGTATGCATATCACATTAAAAGTCTTGTGATAATCAGCAGTCCTAACCCATTCTTACTGGTTGCGCAATATGGCGTTGGCACCAGCCACTGCTTAACTCGACCCAAAATGGCCGCACAAGATAGAATGAGAATAAAAGACCACTGAGTCAAGGTACAGGTCATTCTTAGTTTATGTATGGCAAAAGCAACCCAGCAATTTTCAAATGTGCAGCAGATACTAAAGGACATGAATCCAGATCCGAGCTGCTCCACTTCATGCTAGGACACTGTCAGGTTTCCTTACCCCAGTCTCCTAAATGGACACAACACAACACAACTCTCTCACCCATTTATCAACTGAGCCTATGCTTACCAACATCCTAATGCCTAAGCCACCAAATCTTTTTAGCCCTTACCTCGAGGCTGGATGATTTTTCTGCCTCGCACAATTATCTTTCTGGCACTGCGTGCACATCGTTTGTCGGGGCATCAGGGCGGTGGCGATAGCAATAAATTCATATATTCTCTCAGATGGGTGCACTGATCAGTTTGGGACCTTTTGCTCCATTTTTCTTTGTTGCACCATGCACTGTTCTACAGTACACAACAGAATTTGCTACCCGCCCTCATCTGCGTTGCAGCGCTGTCTTGTGCTGCATTGCCTGCGCATGTCCGAGAGTTGGGGACGGTCACTTTGGAGTCAGACAATCAGTGGCTGTGAAGGGTGTGGGGGGAACGGCACTGCTAACACTTTTATTTGCCAAGTAGGGGAAATGGTCCTAATGCTCTTCCTGCCAGAGCTAACTGGGGAGAAAAAGGGAAAAAATGCAAAACACTGGTCTACAAACTGGTTAACAACTGCTAGTAATCAAATCTTAAACTGACTAGCAAATAGCATCTTTCAGGTCGCAAACTGCGATATGAAACTGCTTACTGTATGCCTTGTTACAGATAATAAAAGCACCAACAGTCAAACTATAAACTTGCACAATACACAATACACTGCTGAGAAAAGGAGTACAGAATTAAAACAAAGTCTAATGGTACTTCAGATGCTATAAATCCAATATGCAGGACAGCCTACAATGGAAGTGTTCAAAGCTAAAATCACATGCAGAGATTACTGACCACAAACAGTTCAGCAAAGATTTAAAGCCATCCTCCCCAGCTGACTCCCACATGACTCAGGCACTACACTTGTCCACCACACTTTGCAGCTGCTGTGTCAGCTGTTATCTCTCCTTCTGAGCTGTCTTAGCCTACCACCCACAGTGCTACCACCCCTGTCAATAGGTGAGCTGCAAATCAGTCTAAGTTGAAGGTGGCAGATACCTTCAGTGCAACGAGGGGAAAGGGGTCAGAACGAACCCACAGTCTCCATCAATTTCACCTCCATGCACTTCAAACAAGGTGGAACTTGTGCCTTACCACTAGATTAACGTGACTGCTGAAAACGTAGGACAGCCATTTATTTTCAATAAAATGATAGTAGTGACTTCATCATACTACCTTATCGACCTTGGGGTTGCCAGCCTTTATGCACGCGACCCTCACCCTATGGAACTCTACCGCATTGGATTCAAGAGTGCCAGACCAAGGAGAGCTTTAAGATGGCCTTAAAGAACCATTTGTTCCATCTTGCCTTTGGAGATTTTATGTAGTTAACTGTTTTAATGTATAGAAACATAGAAACATAGACTCTGATGGCAGATAAGGACTGCTTGGCCCACCTAGTCTGCCCATTTCCCTACCTACAGGATAAGCTGCAGATCCTAGTTAACCAACAGCCTATTTCTTCTTACCCACCCCCCCACAAGAATTGCCTTATGTCTGTCCCATGTATTCTTGAATTGGTATGAAGTCCAGAACTGCACTGTATTTTATTCTTTTATTGGTTTTAATCTGTTTTCATTGATAACATTTTGTACAGAGCTTTGATATTTTTGAATTGTGCTATAAAAATAAAGATTATTATTAGTATTATTACGTTTACATTGGTCTGCACTCGACAGCAGAGTTACCACGAACATGAAAAAAAAGAAATTCCTAGGGACAAAACCAGTACCATGAACTTTATTCGAACATATGAAGCACAACAGTGATGATGTACTAGTTGGCCTACTATTCTCAGAAATAATATGATGGTCTCTTGAGGAAAAAGTGCTCTGCCTTTGGCCCCATACTTTATTCCTGTGACAATCGCTTTTCCGCCTCATACAGTGAGCTAACTACAGGGTTTTAAATAATTGATTAGCAGTTTTTCTTGGGACAATACTACTGTAACTGTACAGAAAGCATTTATATAGGTTTTCTAGAAGTGTTATGTTTGTTAAACACAGTGAGGTAAGTGATGTGCATTTTCACAATGTTTTAACACTTTTACGAGCAAAACGCTAATCAATTTTTAGAGTTAAATAAAACCTTGAACTAGATGATAAGAAAGGAGAACAGGTACTGCAGGATGCATAAATGAACAAGGCAAATACTTTGCAATTTGTGTGGTGTCTATAAACACAAATACAATAAAAACACTCAAACCTAACACAAAGCACCATGGGTGTGTGTGTGTGTGTGGTGAAGGGTAATCTACCTAGACTAGAAACTGATTCAACTGGTGCTACACTGTTTGACGTCTCACCACTCAGGATTCACTACAGCCATGTCACACACACTAAACGTAACAATAGTCTTTAAAATCTGCACAAAAGTGTATACATGATAATACATGCAAGCTAAGGCTTGCTGCCTAAAAACAAGTCTGCACTCTTAATGCTGGAGCAGGCTGATCCCTGTAAATACAACTGTGTCCCAGGATGGCGTGCCTGTTACTGTGGTAGGAAAACATAATGCTGGACCTTCTGTTTGTGACACAATTACTGAGTTAATGTTGCTGAAAGATCAGTTCACCCTTTAAAAAATGATTTAAAAAAAATAAAATAAAAGTAAAATTTATGGCAATTAAAGTTAATGAAGAAATGCAGCATGAGCTGCTCATGTTTAGGAACTAATGGGTCCACCGAGCATTCCCAGGATTATTTAGCCATCAATGATAATGAATTGACATTGCCAGTGGTGCTAATGTACCAGTGCTCCACACTGCCACTAAACTGACAGTCTTTCCTTCCAAAATCTGAACACTCACTCCACTTGCTCAGGAATTATACTGAATTGTTAAATTGTTGTAATCATTTTTGCCAGAGTCTAATGGCAGGAAATGTTCCTAGTGAAGGCTATATCGAGTAATTAGATTATGCATGGCCTTCTGTTCAAATAACATATTTGTAATCAAAGGTCTGGCCACAATGTGATTGTACAGTACCAACAGCTCGTTTGTTAGGCTGTTACATCTTTTTTGGGGATTTTATTTATTTTTTCTGATAGCAGTCACATAAAATATGTGCTTATTGGGACCACATACAGTAAGATCAGACAAATGTTTTCAGAATGAGCAAGATCAACAGATGGTTAAAATTCAGTAGACGAATAACGTGACAAATGGCTAAAATCACTGGGGTGAAGTTCCTTACAGCTGAAATCATAGGTATACTATTCTGTATGTTCTTTCTGCATCATTTGTGTGTCGTGTGTGAGTTGGAGGGGTTCTCATGACTTCTCATTCCAGCCATTTTACTCTTAGTTCTTTTAGTTTTCCTTGTCTTTTATCTGGTACTATTCAGTCAGCAGTTCCTCTACTATTGTACTGCCTTCCCTGTAAGTACTGTATTACTACAGTATTATCTTTAAAAAAATAAACTCCTTTGGTGGAAACAATGCTACACAGACCTCACAGCAGAGGAGATGGTATCAATGTGCATCACATTTCTAACCAAGTGGTTCAACAGGCAATCTTACTGGTAAGCAAGAAATCTGTGCAGTCATGGTAAAAGAAAACGACTTACCGTTTACTCTTGATCTTCTTGAGTATTTCCTCCATACTGTCATACTCTGTGGTCTTGGGGCTTGAGGCACTAGGCCTCCTCGGAATCAGAACATTTAGGGATGACAGGGTTAATGCTCGGCACTGATGCATGGCGGCAGTATGCACCGACACCATATATATATCCTACCTTTCCCTCCTAATGCCATCCCTCAGGTTGCATTTGAAAACGAGATTCTTGCTGTATGTTCTATATGTTTACTGGGTGAAATGATTTCAGTAACTATGTAAATATATAGTGGTGTCAACCACAACCACCTCAGTTTCTTTTAACTAAGGAAAGATAACAAGACAGAAAGAAATAAAATAACTGCACAGCCGAGCCATGTGACAATTACATGGGGGAGCGAGGATTGAGTCTTGGTCGACTCCCCTGCCCTTGCCTGGTGGGGTCTGGAACACAATGTGGGGGGCACTGCGCACCAACCCTGGGAGGAGAGAGTTAACTCTTCCGTGGAAGTAGTGTTGATGTTGTTGGTGACTACATAACTCTGCAGCAACCACTCCCCACCCCACCCACTGGAGAGCATCGTGAATGCTCATTGGCAATGCCAGAACAGATGGGATGCATTGCACTTGCACATGAAATAATCATACACTCCCACATGTTCCTAAAGCCAAGGTCATCTGCATTCCCTCCTAACCAACAGATGAACTTCTGCAAAGCCGAATGGGGACAACACCTCTAGGCTCATAATGGGGGGGGTGGCTTCCCCCTGGAGTGTCTGCTAACCAGTAGATTGGCTGGAGTGCAGAAGGTTGCCCTGCAAGATGGCAAGAGAGGTGTAGGTAAGCTTTAGAGGACATAAATGGAGAAGCTAAGCAAACAGTTGCAGAAATGAAAACAAGATTAAATAATAAAATGACAGCACAAATGACAAGAAACTACTAAGGGAACCACAAGATCCAAGTTGAGTAGGACAAACACAAAACAAAAAAATAGAGAAGACTATAATATATACTATATAAAACAGCTACATGAGGCTGATGATCTGCAGCACGTGGGGTTTGTTGAAGGTTCTTGAAGCAGCCACAAATGTCTGCATTCCTGTAAGCAATAAGGGAAAAAGGACCCCCCCCCAACTCAACAGTGGCCTCAGACAACTAATCCTGCACACAAAAAAAAAGGATTACACTGAAAACAGACAGGTTGCCTCCAGGTGGGAGAGAAGTACAGAGCAGCACTGAGGGACGGCAAGGCTAGAATTAAGAATGCTGAGATAGTGAATGAATCCCTTACTACTATATTCACTGAAGGACCCCTGATGGAGGGGGGGAAATCAGTGGGTGGGCCCACAACATCAGCTGTAACCATTTGCTACCTGTGAACGTCATATCCGCACTGGTAGCTGACTGCCTGGGAAAGATCAAGTGAGGTAAATCAGAAGGGGAAGAGGGGATACACATTAGGATCATAGTGAAATTAAAGGAATAATTGGGTGGGAAAGTTTGCAGTAATCTTTCATGAATCTATCTATACAGGTGTGATACCGGAGGACTGGAAAGTGGCCAATGTTTTCCCATTCTTTAAGAATAGGGAAGGTCAGGCAAAGGAAACTAATGAGTGGTCAACCTGACATCAGTGCTGGCATGATCCTGGATTCCATTACCATGAACTGAACAATGGACTACTTAATTGAGACCAGGATTCTGACCCTCTCTCAGCATGGCACTATGATGAGTATATCATGCAAACTCAACCTGATTACCTTCTTCAAGGGAGTGAGCTGACACAGGGCAGTAGACATAGTCTGTTTGAACTTAAGCAAGGCCTTGACAAACTGGGCGCATTTGTCACAGGATAAACTTGTGGTTTAAATACACCAGAGCAGTAAACGTGAAGCATACAAAGGCAGCAAGAAGCAGAGGGCTGTTGCTGATGAACACCAGTCCAAGTTGAGAGAAGTACTCAGTGGCATCCCTCAGGGACTGGTGCTGGGGTCGCTGCTGTTCAACATTTGTCATGAACAGGAGTCTCTAGCAGGCTACTCATGTTCGCTGGTGGCACTAAACTGGCCAGGGAGGCAGGCTCCCTTGAAGATGGGGACAAACTTCAAAAGGATTTGAACAAGCTGGGTGACTGGATGGACTAGGGAATCTGAAGATTTAATGTAGCCAAATGCAAGATGCTACACTTGGGGGAGGAAAAATGGAAGTAGGACCTATACACTACATGGGGAACTTCTTGCAGTAGGAGGACGAAAAGGACCTGGGGGGTTATAACAGCCCTAAGTCATGATGAACCGGTCGCTGCTGCTAAGAAGGCAGAAAGAATGCTGGGGTACATCAAAAGGTGGTGAGGGTGACCAGAAGAGCAGAAGTAATCCTGCCATTTTACAAGGTCTTGCAAGTTCTGGGATCCCCGATACAAAAAAGTCATTGAGGCAGGTCGAGAATGTGCATCAGGGTGTATGGAGGACAAAAGTTTAACAAATTCACTCTGGAGAAAAGAAGACCGGGGAAGGGGGTGGGGCATGATCTCTATTTTCCACAAGCTCAACCTAGTATGCTACAGAAGGAACCGGGATCGTACCCTGAAACTCGAAGATGGTAAATTTAGGGGTAGTACTAGGAGGCATTGCTTCTCCCACAAGGTGGTGAATCCATGGAACACCCTAAAAGCATACAGTGAATATGAAGACAGTAAAGAGCCTGACACTCCTTTGCCTATCCCCATGCAGCTCTTGGGCTTGTTCAAACAGCTCATTTAGATTTAATTATGTGTTTTGTATATTAGATGTGTCCCCCACGATGTTGTATCTTATAGCATTTAATGGTATAACTGTGAATATTAAAGGGAGTGGTGCCTTCCTGGTAATTACAAATGAACAAATGTAATATTGAATGCTACTGTTGATAACTGCATGTTTGTTAATGAAACAATAAACATAAAGTTAAAAAAAAAAAAAGAAGACAGTAAAGAGCTTTTAAGGAAACATGGGCAAATTACTGCTTACCAAAGGATACCCTAGGTCGTAGGAGGTCAACTACAATTAAGTATATGTTCGCACAGCATACTTGTTGGCCCTGCTTATGAGGCAACTGGGGATGACTTGATACACAGAGTCCATTAAAACCTAAATTGTAAGTATTTTAAGTTACTAAAAATAGTGTTCCCCGAGAAACAGTTGTAAATAATCTTAGATTATAATTTTTGTACAGGTGTAGATTTTTTTTAAACTGTAATACAAGTTGTTAAAAATCCAGAATGCTATACTGCTGTGCAAAAGTAACGGCTGGTCAGTACTGTATGGGGTGGCTGCAGAGAAATAAAAGTAAGGGCAACCCCTGATGACCAAAAGAAGGCAAAATAAAAGAAACATATTTGTTAGTGGACCTCCACTGGTTGAGCAAACAGAAAAAGCAGGAGCTGCAAAATGAAAATCAGTGTTTGACAATGCTGAGGATAAAGGAAACTTCTGAAGCGCTGTATGCTGTCTGAATCTGGTGTCTACAAGCCTCTATTGAGTATAGGTTGTTTGTCCTGATCCTGTGGCATGTCAAATACGACATTATGCACCCTATCCCACATATGAAACTAGTGTCTAGCTATATGGAAATTACAGGAATTTAATTGTTCCAAAAAGAAACAATAACAATGGCAAAATGACCTTTCAGTATAAGGCAGCTTGTACCTGGAATGAAATTCCCCAATTCTGAAAGCCGGAAATATCCCCGTCAGCTTTTAAAACAGCAATGAAGCAAGAACTGAGTTACAGATGTGAATATGGTAGGTGAATTACCAGAGATCCACTCAAGACTCTGCTGTCTATCATTATTTATATAATTTTTGTAATCTATTGTATTTTTATTTTATGATTCTGTTTTAAAGTGTTTGTGTTTGCATTTTGCTATGGGTTTATGTGTAACTTGTAGCCAAGGTACCTTCTTACAGGAATACCTTGTGAAAAGGGTATTTATAACCCTAGTGGTGAAATTCTTTTCACTAAAGCTCCTGTATAAATAAATATTTTACTACTACATAGCCAGAAATCTGCAGGCTCAAAGTTAGAGAGGTACAGAATAGGCTTTCTACCTAAGGCATTCAGACATTTGAATTGCAGAGCCAGACTGTAAGATGATGGTATGGTGGTGGAATGAAGTGAAGACTGTCCATGGCCCTAAAACAGACAGTCCAACACATTAGGATGGACAGGGTGCCCTGGTGATCCAACTGGAACTTGACTGGGGAATTCTGCACCTTGGGTAAAACAGACAGATAAGAAATAGACACTGCCACACTGCCAATGTGTGCAGTGACCAAATGCTAAGCTAAGCAGAGGTAGAACTCTGCAAAGGTCAGTGATAACAATGGCAGCTGCCTGGGAAGAAACCAAGGTTGTGAGAAGGATACCAGCTGCAGTCTCTTCATCACCTCTCAGAAAATGGGGGTGGGTGGGGGGCAGAGACAACCGAATATGTGATAAATTCAACAGGGTATGTGAAGATACTGTTGTCACTGATGGGAAGACAATGGGTGACATTGCTGACTGGAGTCTGAAAAAGAGAAGGGCAAAAAGGGCAGGCTGGGTTGGGTCAGTGTGGGAATGTTGGTGCCCCCTGGGGAGTGGAAATGGATCCTCTCTACCCCATCATCTAGCTCAGTCCCACACAGTACCAGAAAGCCGGCACAGCCCTCGAGAGCACAGAGACCGGAGGGGCTCCGAGCCGCCAGCGGGCGGGCGGCGACAGACAGGCCGAACAGGGAACCAGAAGGCCGGGAGAAGCAGGCAGAAAGGTACGGGTAAAGCTGCAATTCAATCGGAAAGCGACCGCTCACTCTGCCTTGCTTCTGATTGCCTTTCCCATAGACTTTAGCTGGACTTTACAACACCATTTCTGGCCGGATACTGCTATTATGTCTAATTGTTAAATTTCTCTAAAAGAGCTGTTTTACTTTTTAAATGTGCCCTATTTGAGGTTGTTTAGAGATTTAGTTAGCCTGTGATTTACAGCTTTTGTGTTTTTTGTGTGTGGGCTAGGCGGCTAATTTTGCCCCCGCCAATACCCTCCAGTCTTTGTGGTGCAAATTCAGGCTTTGGCACCTTTTGCAGATTGCTGCAATAAAGTGCCTTTTCTCACTGCCTTCTCCTCTGTCCCCTACCTTCCAGCCGGCACAGCCCTCGAGAGCACAGAGACCGGAGGGGCTCCGAGCCGCCAGCGGGCGGGCAGCGACCGACAGGCCGAACAGGGAACCAGAAGGCCGGGAGAAGCAGGCAGAAAGGTACGGGTAAAGCCGCAAAATTTTTGCCCACACCCCTTCCCCCTCTTGGTTGTTTCTTTTATACACCTTTTCCCGCCAATTCTATAATCCACGCCCACAACTATTTCTCTCATCCTCTACCTTACCTCCACAATGCTACTTTGCTTTCTTTTGCTACTGAGCCTCTCTTCTTCCTCGATCCCAAAAAATAATTATGATATACCCCATGCCATGGCGACTAAGGCAGTGAATATGGCCTGTCCACCCCTGCCATCCCCAGTGGACAACCATCAATTCCATAATTATATCCTGCCATTTTTGCACTGCAACCCCTGGGGTATCCCACAAAAAGGGTCTCTATCCTTTCAACACTCCTCAAGTGCCCTGCACCCATTTGGCATTACATTAACCCCTATGCCTGTCCATCAGATTGTTACTTTGTGATAAAATCCACACCCATATAACAGGACCCTCACCCACTTCACATTGGATCCCAACTAAGAAGAGGAAATGCTTTGATTACTCCCTATCTCTATCATTTGGTGCCCTCCTCAAACTAATCTTCTTCCTTCTGATCAGTATTGGTACTATTGAAATCAATCCTGGCCCCACTGAAAATTTCTTATCCCCATCTGATCTAGCCTCCATAAATGGCCTAAGTTTTCTTCACTTCAATGCCTGCAGCCTCCTAAAAAAAAGTTCTCCTTAATACAGGCCTGGGTTGCACATACCCTACCTGACTTCCTGGTTATCTCTGAAACTTGGCTCAGATCTACAACAAAAGATAGTGAAATAAACCTTCCCAATTACCAGCTCTTCAGATCTGACCGCCCTTCCAGGGGCGGTGGGGTGGCCATCTACGTCAAGGAAACCATCTCTGCATCCTGTCTCATTAATACATCCGAACCAAAGGAATTTGAATGCTTGTCAATCAAAATAACCCTTCCTAACATGTCTTCCTTTAAATTGATTGGCTGCTATAGACCCCCCCCTCTGCAGGCCTCAAACTCCTATCCCACCTAGGAACAATACTCAATCTAGGCCCTGAAGACACCATCATCCTTGGTGATTTGAATTTAAATTGGTTATCTAATGCATCTGCACCCCTAGTAACCTTCTGTGACACCTATGGATTCACACAATTAATCAAAGATCCAACGAGGATTAACCTAAAAAATACTACCAACAGTTCACTCCTGGATATCATGATGGTAAACAAGCCTCACTTATATTCTCATGCTGGAGTGTTACCCAGTGACATAAGTGATCATTGTCCCATAGCTGGCATAAGATCTACACTCAAGCCATCCAATCCTGCAAAATTTCTCCATAAAAGGTCAAAAAAGAATTTCAACATCTCAGGATATCTCCATGATTTGTGCAATACAACGCATTGGCAAGACTTCTACCTCACAACCTCAGTTGAGACAGCTCTTCAGATCCTAAGGGATATTATCACAAATGCCCTCAATATACATGCACCATTCACCAGTGTCAGATCCAAAGTAAAATCTTGTCGTTGGTTTACTGCTGACCTTAAATCAGCTTTGATAGCCAGAGACAAACTCTGGAAAAAGGCAAGAAAAACAAAGGATCCTAGAGACTGGCTTCAATTCAGAAAAGCAAGAAATTCATACACAAAACTAATAAGAAATGCCAAAGCTGCCTTCTATAGAGCTGAACTGGATGCCTCCTATACTAACCCATCTAGGTTCTGGGGTACTATAAAGGGAATTCTAGGTCAAAATTCTACCCCTGCCTTACCCTCCAAACTGCTCCTAAGTGACATTGAAATCACTGACAAGCAAGAAATATTAAATGCCTTCAATGACCATTTCACTACAGCTGGCCTAGCCTTTGACTCTTCACCTGCAAATCTCTTGAGATCATCACTAAACCTTCAATCCACTGTGGGCCAAAAGGCTGCCTCAACATTCTCCTTGAACCAATATCCTTAAAAGTAGAAGACCTCCTATCCAATTTAGACACATCTAAGAGTGCAGGTGCAGACTCCTGGATCCCTACTTTCTTAAGGTAGCACTGCATGCTGCTGCCCCCTCACTCACCTCTTCAATCTTTCCTTAGCTACTGGTTCCATCCCTCTATATGAAGTCAGCTCAAGTAGTTCCACTACTTAAATCAGGTGATCCCATGGACCTTAACAATTACAGGCCCATTTCCATCTTACGGTTCTGTCCAAGATGCTTGAAAATTAGTAAATTCGCAGTTAAGGGCCTACCTGGACACCAACAACCTCCTAAATCCAGCACAATCTGGGTTTAGATCAATGCATAGTACCATCTCTGCCCTAGCCAAAGTCACTAACGATTGGCAGACTGCCTTGGATAAAAAGAATAGTACCTATGCTGTGTTCCTGGATTTGAGTAAAGCATTTGATACAGTGGATCATGAATCATTAATCTCCTCTCTTAGCTCTGTAGGCCTTGATTCACTCTCAATTGGTTTAGGTGCTATCTCTCTGGAAGGTTGCAACTGGTAAAAATGAAAATTACCTATCTACCTCTAAACCACTGCTAAGAGTGTACATGAGCTCTATCCCAGACCCCATCCTCTTTGCCATTTATATTAATAACATTGATTCCAACCTCTCTCAATCTAACATTCATCTGTTTGCTGATGATACTGTATATATGTCAGCAATCCCTCACCATCAAAAGCCTGTGAACTGTTACAGTCAGAATTCTCCATCCTACAACACAACCTATTGGAAAGAAACTACTTCTAAATGCAAAAAAAACAAAAGCTATGTTCTTTGCCACCAAGAGTTGCTCTTCCATTACCCCATCATTCACCACCCCACAATTATCTACCTTATTTGGAGAAAACCTGGAATTTGTGGATAAATTCAAATATCTTGGAGTCTGGATTGACAATAAGCTTGACTACTCTATCCATGTTGAAGAGTTACTAAAAAAGTTGAGACAAAGACTTGGCCTATTTTACAGAATAAAACATTACCTTACCAGAGACTCCAAACAAAGATTAATCCAGGCATCATTCCTATCCCTCATTGACTATGCTGATTTCCTCTAAGGCCATTGCTCCCTCTCCCTCTTAAATAAGCTGGACACCCTGTATCATAGAGCCACTAGATTTATTACAGACCTTCCCTCCAACACCCATCATTGTTCTCTTTACATGGCAGTCAATTGGAGATCCCTACAGCACAGAAGAAAAAAGAATGCTGCAATCTGGATCTTTGAAGCTTTATCAGACAAACTCCCCTCCTATATCTCAGACTGTTTCACCCGAATCACATCCAGGCCATACACCTTAAGGATCAATAAGCTCATTATGCTAAAGATTCCCAAAACCTGCACCCGGTTTGGGAGGGCTGCTATCAGCTATTCCCTAGCATTTGTCTGGAACTCACTCCAAAAATCTATGAATCTGAATACCCTCTTACCCTACCATCCTTCAAAAATTATATACCACCCTATTCCCAGAACTGTGCAACTGCTTCCATAAGGCCTAGTCTCCAACCTCCGCCCCTCCTTTCTGCAATCCACTATGTTTAGTTTCCATTCTTCTACCCAGTCTGTTATCACACTTACGTATAAAAGCCTATAGAAGCCTACTATCTGAATATTGTCCCTTCTATATCAAATGTACTCTTCATTTTTACAGGTTTAAGTTATTGTTTTTGTGCCTTGTATATCTGTAAATTGTGTATATATCTCTCATCTAATTGATTGTACTAATGTTATGTTATTCACATGTCTTTGTACAAAACTTGTATCCTTCTTTGTATGACCACTCAGGTCCATCTTGTAAATGAGCTACGCTCAATGATGTTCGCCTGAATAAATAAAGATTTTGATTGATTGATTGATTGAGAAGTCATTCGATGACAGCAGGGGCAGTCACTGGCATAGTGACTTTGGCCAGAGTATGAGAAACACTTCAAGTGGAAATGTGAGGGTTATTTTACTGCCATAAGTGGGGGCGTGCCTGCCAGTAAGGAAGTAGGAGCCTTTTGGCCACGGTCTCCATGGTGATTTTACGAGTAATCTTAAAATATCTTAAATAAATGCTGCACAAATACAGATCTAAACTGGAGGGTAAGCTACAGAATCGGGGAAGGGGGAAGGATGTGTTTTAAGTGCAAACCTGCTCTGTAAGATTGTTTCTGTTTACGTTGGAGAACAGACTCGTGCTGCGTCAGACAGTTTATTGGTTGGTGCTTGTGCATGCTTCTCAGTTGCTAAAAACGGGTTGATATTGGGCTTCACCAGTTATATCGAAATAAAGGTTTGCAAGGCATGATGACAGCAACAGTGACAGACACTCAGACAGTAACAATTAACTGTCAAAAAACAAATATGCAGACACAAACTAGATGAGGCGAATGCAAGTAGAATCACAGAGACTGTATACAGTATATAAAGACTAGAGGGGTCATTACATGACCACTTCACTCACTTACATATTTTCCCCGTAGGCAAAGTATAAACCACTTGCATATGGTGGAATTAAACCACCTAGTACATCACATGATGTTCCTCTAGTTAGTCAGTCAGTGTCTCTCTATATATATACATATGTGTGTGTGTGGGTGTATAAATATAAATATAAATATATATATATATATATATATATATATATACACACACACACACACACACACACACACACACACACATATATATATTTATAGAGAAAGGGAGGGAGAGAAAGAATAAATGCTAGGAAAGTGTTGTATATGAGAATATAATGTCATCGAGGGGGCTATGTAGCCAATAACCCACGCGTATGAAGGCATTATCATCCTCATATACGACACTTTCCTAACATTTGTTTCATATAATACATTAGGATGTTTGACATATAGAGACAGAGACATATGTGCAGTGCACACACAGGTTACACACATTAACCTCCCTTTAGTTTTGACTGAATTAATACCAACATAGAAACAGCTACAAAGGAACAAAATTAAAGTGCCTTATTATACACTGTCAGCTCACATTTGAAGTAAATGTATAGTCTGGTTCCCCGAGACACAAAACAGAAGGAGTTAACTAAAAGGTAAATGAAATGTGAGGCTGTTTCAGTGCTTGGCCTCAGCAATTCCAGTTCACTCACCTGTAGCTGGTGCTGTTTCCAAGGTGACGGTCAGCCACAGACTTGGTATAATCGAAGGCTGATTTAGGGAAGGAAAAAGGTGTGCGAACTCGTAACTAAGACCTAACCCTCACAGAAACATATTTGTAAATAAGTATCATAGCACTGGTGATAGGGAAGCTGTTTTAAGGCGTGAACATGTGTGATTTTACTGTTGTTCAGGTATTGTTTCATATGTTTGCTTAAGAGAATACCTTCATAAAAATAATAAAATATACTAATCTTGGTACATAAAAGACAAAAGAAGGCCAAGGCCCATTGAGATTGTCTCCCACCACCAGGTGGGTTATTTCCAGGATCTAGACCAGGGGTTCTCAAATGGTGAGGCCATCCTCCCTGGGGAGGCCCCAACCTGTTCCAAGGGAGGCTCAAGCAAGTATGAAAAAATACTGCATTTAAATTTTGAGTTTTATGTATTTTGTATGAAGAAATGAAGCAAAATGAAAGAGGATAATAGTAGGGGAGTTTTATATAGAGAGGAAACAGAAGAATTAGTCTGACCCATGAAGGTACTGCAACAAGGGGTAACAATTGTTCAAGAATGAAAAAAAGCAGAGCAAATAGGCTGGCCTGTGGGTGGGGGGGTGGTTACAATAAGCTGAATAATAACATTTGTTTATTTTATTTATTTGTTATTCAGATAACACCTTTGAGCATAGGAGCTCTATTTCAAAGGTCTCACATCAGTATAAGACAAAGAACTAAATGAAAGAACTGAATGTGAGCCAAGTACTCAAAGGGGTTTCAATTTATTCATGGTGTACTCGCAAAGTACAGTATGTTATTTTTCCTTGGGGAGGCCCAAGATTATTTCAGTTTTTGGGGGAGGCTCAAAATCTATTCCATGAATTTGGGGAGACTCACTGTGACAAAGTCTAAGAACTATTGATCTAGACTGAATGATGTATTTAATTCACATTTAAAGCAATCCATAGATTCTGAATTCACTAGGGAACTTGGTAAAGAATTCCACTGGTGGGCTGCCCTTATAGTGAAAAAGTTTGCCCTTTTGTTCATTTTAGCCCTGTGAACTATAAGTTGTTTGTTATGTGTTCTTAACTGCTGGATTCTATTGTTTAACTGAATGCCTAGCTCTTTCATTAGGTCCTTATTCTTGAGAATATTGTAAAGAAACAGGAGATCACCTCTGCCTCCTTTCCTGTAAGCTAAACATCCCCAATCTAATTAGCTTACTATGATGTTAATGAGGTACAATGCGGCAGATCACCTGACCCCTGGGGATATATAAGAAGGGAGAGTTAGAGAGAGTGTGAAGCTGCTGTGTGAAGCAGGAGGATCTCCAGCCTCAGCTCTGAACTGGAGGAAGGAAAGCTGAGTGAAACTCACCAGGAGGAGAGTATACAGCAACCAAGGGAAAGGTTCTTAGCTTTAAAGAAGGAAACAAGGACATTTTCTTGGTCTCTTCAAGTGGATTATTTTTTGCAAAAAGACTTTATCCCAACAAGAATTAACAACCATTTTGCCTTCTGTTCTACTTATTATTTGAACAGACATATGTCTAAGGACTTTTGCACCTTATCACTAGTGTACTGCTATCTTTCATACCCACATCCCCACGACAAGCAGTATTTATTGTCTCACTTGCACAGCAATTATTTTCATTGATGGCTGCTTAAGTAGTTAGTTGTAGTCATTAACATGTTGTGCCTGTTGCTCATTTACTTTCAGTTGTTGTTTATTTAGGTATAGCCATTGAGCTTATGCTCATTCACAATGCTGACCTTATTACACAAATACATAAAAACAATATTACAATATCAGTTTCAATCAATTATTCGTTTCCATACAAGCTTCAAATGTACAATAGACAAAGTAATAAATTATCACAATCAGTTGAAACATTCACATGGTTGAACATTAGAAAGCTGGTGGTTCTTTAAAGTAGAAACTGATAAAGGTTTAGAGTAGGGATCTCTAAAATAATAAGGGGGTTTATTCCAGAGCTTCGGTACCAAATAACTAAAGCTATACGATGACCTTTTCAGTAAAAAAACTTGGCAACTACTAACTGAGAAAAATGATAATTTCTTAGGGAAGGATCAATTTTCCTTAAAGTCAATCTATCCCCTAAATACACTGGAATTAATTACAGGCCTGACTTGTGTGCAAACAAACTGGCATGTATATTTCTCCTTGAAGCCAAAGAAACTCAGCCTAAGGAACAGTATAAATGGTAATGATGTATAGTTATACAGCAATTCAAAATTAGCCTTGGCAAGTTTGTTATAAAGACTATCTAATTTATGCAATCTATCAAGAGACACATTACCATATAGAATATCACCATACACACACAATTAACAGTAGAATCTGGACTTGAATAATACTTTTCATAGTATCTGAGTCAAAACATTTTCTATTTCTATATAAGCAGCCCACCCCCTCCTACCCACCTGACCAATCAATCTGTCAACATGTTCATTTTCCATACCTAACTGATCCACCCAATAGCCTAACTATTTATATATTTTAACCGATTCCAAACATGTACCAGATAGATCCAGAATCTCTAATTTGATGTCTGGTTTTATTTTTGAAGTTGGACCAAAAAGTAACGATTTTTTTTTAGATGTATTTAACTTTAGTGTTAACTGATGGAAATATTTTTGCACGGACTCAAATCTGGCCTGCAATGCAATTACTACGTTTTTTATTTTATTTTGCTTAGTCACTTTAATTCATGTTTTTGTTTTAATCATGTAGGTGTCATATTTTGTGTGTTGGAGTTCTGTGTTTTTGGTAAGGTTTTTAGTTGTAGTGTTTGAGTTTAATTGCGGTGGTATTTGAATTTAACTGCCATCATATATTACTTTCAGGGGTGTCATATATGGGGCAATAAATTATGGTATTCATAAGAGGATTTGGGTCACATCCGTGTAAGATATATATATATATATATAAAAAACCTCGGACCCTGGGAAAATATTAGAATCTATAAAAAAAGACATGATTATAGAACACCAAAAGAAATATGAGACACAAGATACAGAACAACATGGGTTTACACAGAATCGATCATGCGTGATAAACCTCATATGTTTCTATGAGAAAGTATCAGCAGCACTAGACAGGGGGTTCGCAGTGGATTGCATATATCTCAATTTCTCAAAGGCCTTTGACACTATACCACATAAGGCAATAATATAGAAATTATTAAGAATTGTAAAATGGACACAGAACTGGTTAAGGGACAGAGGGTTAGCATCAGGGGGATATTACTCCAACACAAGGGAGGTATCTAGTGGAGTGTGCAGGGCTCTGTGCTGGGACCTCTTCTGTTTTAGATATTCACAGCTGATATGGTAGAGCAATTGACTAGCTGGCTCAGTAAATATGCAGATGACACAAAAATCGCTAGTATAGTTAATACTGACAATGTCAAAAACATTACAAATTAATCTGAATAACATCTTGATATGGGCAAAGACCCGGGGCATGAATTTCAATAGGGATATGTGCTGCATCATTCACGTAGGAAACCAACATCAAGTAAAAACATATTACCTGGACGGTTCTCCCCTTAAAATCCAATGGAGAAAAGGACTTGCGAATAATTATAAACTAAGATTTGACTTGCTCAACCCACTGTGAATCCCAGATAGCCAAAGCAAAAAAGTTAATCTGGACTATAAAAAGGAACTTCAAAAGTAGAAGTGAGGAAGTGATTATGCTAATATACAGGACATACGTCAAACCAATTCTGGACTACGGGAGCCCTGTGTGAAGCCCGGTTACAGTGGGGGATATTGACAGGGTAGAGAGGGTTCAGAGACCAGTTACAAAAATGATATATAATATAAAGACATTTCCTTATGACGAACATTTAAGAGAATTAAACCTAATGACACTAGACACCTAAAGAATTCGGAGGGGACTTACTCCTCTGCTACAATATTATACATGATAATTACCAATTTAACTAACTCAATCTTGGATTTAAAAATTACCAGAAAGGTCCTAGAGGTCGCCCCCTGCAGTTAAGACCAAGACGTTTTCATACTAACAGAAGTAAAGCTTTCTATACATGAAGAACAATTAACCCCTGAAACAAACTCCCACTGGAGATTATAATCAGAAAAGATATAAAGCAATTTTAAAGTAGACTGAACTCCTATATACAAAAAGGTAACAAGCTTTCCTATTACGGATAACAGAAAGGAGCATTAATGAACAACCACCTTCTCAGCTCCTCACACCTTAGTATGAACCTTATATATATATGACTAGATAGGCATTCCAAGGGCAGAGCCCGAAGCTATGACTGGGTATCTAGTCTATATATAGGATGGGAACTTTTCCCCATAGAAAAGGCCATTATTTATTTCCCTGTATACCTGTGACTAATCTATCAATCAAAGCACTAATCCATCCATTACAGCTCTATACCTGGACTAATTAAAGCTATATACCTACATTAATGAAACAATTAAAAGTATATACCTGCCCTAATAAAAAGTACACAGCTGCACTACATTAAACCATTCTACCCCAATCACTCCTCCATACCTCCTACTACTAGTAGCTTTAGTCTCTATCTAAATCTCCCAACAGCTCCTCCATGTCATTCCTCAGAGGCTGTTTATCATCATTTTAGCAGTCATCAATCATATCTGTCTGTCTGTGTTAGTTTGCCTTGGAGCCTGTAATACTGGCTACCCTGTGTTGCGTGGTACTTTTACTGTATCCTACCTTGCCCTGTCAAGTTTTATCAACCCTTATCCTCCATTTGTATATATGTTTATATTACTGTATCTGTTTAAATAGAAGTGTTCTGTATATGTCTACTATTGTACCTTCAATTTGTTTCTTGACCTATCAGGTCCATCTTATAAATGAGCTTTGCTCAATGATGTCCACCTGAATAAATAAAGATTTTTGATTGATTGAAACCCTATGGGACACCATTAATAACACAATCAACACAGCATTAGGAAACTAGACAAACCAATTAACAGGCCGCAAAAGAACCTGGAAAAAAGACACTTACACAAAACTTTCCCAAACCCTAAATTCTCCCAAATTCCTACATACACTCACTACAGCTCATTCTCTCCTTGCTGCAAGAGCCCTTCAGGTGCCATAACATAATTGCAAAAGCAATCTCCATAACAATAACCATCCTAATGTATTATATTCAACAAACAGTGAGTAAGGGTGGAACACACAGAAGAATACCTATCTCAGGGGCTAATTGTAGCAATAGCCCCTTCGGGCTTGTGGCCTTATAGCCCTAATTAGCCCCTCTGATAGGTATACATCCTTGTATACCATACTTACCCATTATTTATTTTATATATATATATATATATATACACACACACACACACACACACACATATATCGATCGGATCTCTATGGGCAGAGCCTGAAGCTATAACTCCTAATAAGGTGACATGCTCTTGACAGAGGGACAAAACGGATGAAGAAACTGCATCTGACTTATCGTCATTTATTTTTCTGTTAGCTACAACACAGTTAGTGGGCAATCATTACAAGCAGGTAATGATACATACTGACCAGATTGCTGGCACAGCTGTAGCTTTAAGAAGCTGTGACTGCAGCTTGGAACGTTGGGGACCTCAGTGTTCCAAAAGCTGACAGTTCCTCACTTAACACCTATTGTGACGCAGTAAAAATAATTTTGCTTACCCTGGAACACTATATACCATAAGTGACATCAACTGCTCCTTTTCAAATACACTCGAAAATGAAAATGAAAAACGGAGGAGACTAGCCTTACCTTGTAGAAATTCTAAACTCCCCATTTCCCTCATTCTTCTGATGGCATCTTCCATCTCGTCAAGATGTGCTCTTACAGCATCTCACCTCTGCTCTTTGAAACTGGCTGTGCAGACCATCCTGAAATTGTTTTTTTGGGGGGAGAAGACATAGGAGAAATTCCTTCACACTTTACCGTAATTTCCTTATCTGTTAGCTCCAATGTTGTCAATGGGGAGTTGATACATATGGGGTAATGAGTGCCCCTCTGGGGTAGTGGTACAGTCCAAAGGCCGTCAATCATGCATAAAACACTGGCGAACGCACACACTGCATGGGCAGGGGCGCCCTGCCATCCTTGCATGTGATGCCTCTGGGGGTAGGGAGAAAAAAGGAAAAATTGCCCTGGCACCTCCATGATGACAGCCCATGCGAGTTCCCTGGGCCTTCATCTCTCTCCAGATCGCAGCGCCAGCCTGACAAAATGCATAAGTTTGGGAGAACTCCCACACCCTGACCCTACCTGAGGGCAAAGCCAGAGCTCCATGGGGGTAGGTGACTGCAACTGAGTAGACTTAGGGGGGTTGCTCATGGGTCTGAGGGACTTTGGAGAGGCTGGAGAGACAGGGGCATGAATAGAAACCACAAGAAAAAAAGAAAATATGAAAAATGTACCTTACAGAAGAGCTGCCTGAAAACAGTTGTGTTAGATAACTCTTGTGTGATGCTTCTCGAATGTCAGTTTACTGATTTTGTGAACTTGTCATTCAATGTTAATACTTATAACACAGAAAGATAGATTTTAGCACTCAGAATCAACAGTTGAGTATAAATGTAGAAAACATGTAAAGCACTAACCTGGATATGGTGGAGCACTAAACAATACTTAAACATATAACCTGTTAACCTGTGCATCTGAAGTCCAGTGTTGTATATCTCTGTCCATGAATTGCAGACTACTACTAAAAATCAAACTGCATTTCCAGAGAAATTATCTTTGTTGAGATTAGAATTCCATAGCTATATCAGACAATATTCTTCAACAGGAGCTGAAGGCTCCCGGAAGAGGCCCCAGTGACAATGTTGGAGCTAAAACAAAAAGAAATTATGATAAGTATGAAGGAATTTCTCCTTTCTATATCACTCCCATGTTGTCAATGGGGAGTTAATACATATGGTTTTGTTAGACAAGGTCCCTGCACTCTAACTGGTACCCCCACAGGTACACCACAGACAGCTAGCATTTAGGTATATGTTATACTAACATATAGGGCCAACGGCATCTACCGTATAAGAGCAGATATCAGGATATGTATGTACATTATTGTTATACACTTTGCTTTCCAATGTCTACATGTATTTCTTGCTTACAAGATGTTAGGACATCTGTGTCCTTGTAATGATTATGATATACAAGTCGGCATTGCCATCTTCTGATGATTTGTATTATTACACGGCTATGTAAAACTGTACCTCTTTGTTTCTACAAAGTGATGGCTACTACAAAATTGTATAATGTTATCTTGGACTGAGAAGCCACCTCTAATTTAGCCAATAGGGCTCATCTCTGTAACTAGAAATGTTTCTAGCTTACAGTAACCATGGTAATTATCGTACGTGTATTACTCTTATGCAACATGTCTGTGATTCCTTGCATGCCCATTATTGCCAAGAACCTGAGAATGAGGTTTAGACCTCATGACAGTTTCTAAAAAGCAGTATCCGGCCCGGTGGCGCTGAGGGTTGAGGCGCTGGATACCACACCTCGCGCCACACTGGCAACCTGGGTTCGGGAGCGAGCCTGGGTCGTCGGGGGATGGCAGGGGAGGAGAAGGATCAAGCATCCGTAGGACTGCTCTCCGGGGAGAGGGGAGGATAGCCATCGGTGCTCTGGCGGCCCCTGGCGACAGCTGGGGGTGGCTTCAGAGCGCTGGCAGGCATGAAGGGACGTGCTGGGGCAGACGCCTGGCTCGGGGTGCATGCAGATGTGCGCGTGCCCAGAACCTTGGCATCATTGCATGCCCCAAAGCCGTATGGGAGAAAAAGCGGAAAAAATTAGGGGACCAGTCTTGGCGGCATGATGGCCGTCTCCGAAGTGGACTCTCTCGGCGTCAAGGGTGCACGGCGGTAGCGGATCCTGACCCAGTGGGTTGAGCTATGGAGGGAGTGCTCCCCACCACCCCACCGTGGGGGTAGCTGCAAGGCCTGAATGTGGATGTCAGAGGTAGCCCGAGGAGATGGCGGCCTGAGTACCTGGGGAGATGCCAGATGTGAAGGTATGACAGACTGGTGGCCCTGGGGGATAAAGAAATAGGAAGAAAAAAAAAAGCAGTATCCATTCCATAACAGGATGGGGGATAATACTGTCCCATATAGAACCCTTAGGGAATCAACAAGGGACTCGTCTGCTAACCACCACCTGCAAAACTCTACACCCAAATGCATACTGGCAGTGCTCTGGACATCCAATCTGTAGTGCTTAGTGAATGTATGAAGAGGGGATCACACTGCCACTTTGCAGAGTTCCAACACTGAAGCCTTTCCTGTTCAGGGCATGGCGAGCGCCCTGGTAGGGTAAGCCCTGATTAGAGTGGGAGATTTCATCTGCTCAGCCACATACGCCTTGGCAATGCAAGTTCTTACCCACGTGGCTAAGGTGGCCTTGGAGTTCTTCTGACCCTTCTTTATTGCTTCAAACAGGACAAACAAACCTAAGACTGTCTGAACTCCTCTGTTCTCCCCAGAGAGAGATCCTCATTGCCCTGCACAAATCTAGTTTATGAAACTCCTTTTGTTGGACTTGTCAACTTCAGACAGAATGATGGCAGGCAAATTTCTTGGTTCCCATGGAAGGCTGTAGGGACCTTCAGTATAAAGGACAGGACCGTCCTCATCAGCACCTTATCTTTAAGCATTATATGGGAATGTTCCTTATGCAAAACTGGCTGAAGCTCGCCAATCCTTTTTGCTGAACAGATGGCAATTAGGAAAAACACCTTATAGGACAGGATGTCTAACGGTACAGACAGAAGCAGTTCACAAGGCGTCCTATACAGAGCATGTAACACCAAGTTCAGATCCCACAAGGGGAAACTGGTGACCAGAAGGATGGCTGACTCCTGCTGACCATACTCAGGAACCCGTTAACATCCAAGTTAGTTCCCAGAGATGACCTCACTGATGTTGCCAACAATGCTTTGAGTCTGGACACCTGCCCTCACAAGGTACCCAATGCCAGACCCCTGTCTACTCCTGTGTGCAAAAAATCCAGAGCCATAGCCTTGAAGGGTGTAACACCGCAAGCTTTAGCCCAACTGGAAAAAGTGTTCTATACTCCACCATAGACTGTGGATGAGGAAACTTTCCTTGAAGCCATGGGGGTGTCTACCACTTTCTTGGAGAAGCCTTGTTTCAACAGCTTCCTCTTCCTAGGAGCCAGGCTCCTTACCACATCACCTCCAGTTTTGAATGCAGAATGGGGCCCAAACCAGGAAGACCCCTATGAAGCGGAAGTTGGAATGGAGGTTGCCGTGCTAGGTTCACTAGGTGGGAGAACCACTGCCTTCTTGGCCATTTGGAGCTATCACAAGGAAACTTCCTCTTGATTGCCTGATTTTTTTTTTTTTTTTTACAGTACCTCAGGCACCAGCAGAAGTGGAGAAAGCAAGTACACTCTGTGGAAATCCCATCTCTGAGACTGGGCACCCACCCCTTCTGCCTGAGGGCACCGATAATAACCGGGACCTGAGATTTCCTTTGAAGCAAAAGATCCATCACTCCGGGTTTGAGAATGGATTTGGGACCTCAGAGGGCCAGCTGGGGGGAGAATGACGAGTGTCCTAGGGACTGCTCTCCTTCTCCGGGGGGGGGGGGGATAGAGCATCCGGCACACCACAGACCTCTGGCAGCTAGGGGTTCCATCATGCTGGCACCATCAACTAAGGGGAGTGGGGCGGACATGGAATGTCACTGTACATCCCCACCCCCAGGGTTCCGCTATAAAGATAACAAAAAATTCCGGTCCCCTGAGCATGATGCCCTGCTTCGCCACCGTCCCCGCTGCCACCAGTGTCCGCCGGGAGGGGGGGGTCTGCTCCCATGGCCCCACCCTGGGGAGGTAAGCCATGGCAAGACACCAAAGACCAAGGGGAGGGGGCGCCTGTCCAGCGGCCCTGCCCAGGAAAGTAAGCCTGGGCATGGGGGGATGGCGTGCGGGTATGGGCTGAGCTTCCTTCGGGGGAGCGGGGGCCAAACCATAAATACAAAAATACAAAAAAAAATAAAAAAAGAGAGAGAGATCAATAACACTGCATTACTGCACGTGACGTGGCCCCAGAAGAAACCAGTAGGGACACACAAAAAAATGCAGGTGGAAACAGCCCTGGCTAGCAGGATGAAGGCAGGATCCTGCAAGCTCCACACTACCGACTGAGGCACCCAGAAGGGAAAAATTGGGGTAAGACATGGAAGAGGCGGATGAAGGGTCTGGGAAGTCACTGCCAGAAGGGGGCCAGCAGGGCACCAGAAGCACAAATACAGGATGCGGGGGAAAAAAGGCGATTTTGCTAAATGACTGCAAAAACATGTTTCAGAGGGGGTTTAAATTTTTTTTTTTTTTTTTATTTAGTTGTTTAACCAGGTATAGCACACTAAGCTGAAAGCTTTTTTACAGGAGCGACCTGGGAGCACAAGGAGGTTAAGTGACTTGCTCAGGGTCACACAGTATGCAAGTGGAAGCTGTGGGATTCAAACCCAAGTCTGGTCTGCTGGATGTCACCAAATTTGCAACTCAGAGCCTTAGACCACTGCGCTATACTGCCTCCTGCTTACACTGGCCTTGTTCACGAGGTGGGGTAAAAAAATGGCGCTGTTAAAAATTTGAGGCAAAAATGTTAAAACATTACATTATTTAGGGGAACTCAAAGGCTCAATGGATTGGTAGCAGGTTAAGGAGCCTTTCACCTCTAGGTCACTCATTCAAATCCAGCACTGGTCGGAAGTGGTCAAAAGCGATTATCCTCTGAAGGCTGTTCAATGGCCTATGTGAAATGAATTGAGGTGGTCTCAATCCAGTTCCCAGTGCGCAGGTGTCCAATTCACAAAACCACTAACAGAACTGGCACTAACTGGCACCCTTACTGGTGTTCTCACATGAAAGGCTGAGGACTGTATGGGCAAGGAGTCTGAAGTACCTTCTCACCTACTCGGTGGTCCCTCCATCGCAGGGTTGAGGCACATTGGCAGGGCAGTGTATGGAAGCTTGCACTGTGATTCAGGGTTTTATTTAACTCTAAAAATTGATTAGCGTTTTGCTCATAAAAGTTCTAAAACATTGTGAAAATGCATAGCACTTGCCTCACTGTGTTTAACAAACATAACACTTCCAGAAAACCTATATAAATGCTTTCTGTACAGTTAGTATTGTCCCAAGAAAAAAACTGCTAATCAATTATTTAAAACCCTGTGATTGCCCATGCTGTACCTGTCATGTGGATAAATACAAGACTTCAGGTTCCAGTGCTGGCAATCCAGCACATTTTATGAGCACTAAATTCACACACACACAGAAACAAAAAACTAAAAAAAAAAAATTCACAATGCATTCAAAAGTCATTAACTGGATTTACCTGGTTTTCAGTCAGTTTGCAACTGGGCACCATATGGAAAGGAGCTTCACCAGCTGTGAGAGGATTCCTTTATGGGATAGTTCTTAGATAAGTGAGGGGTGTGGAGTGGTGGATGGTTATGCAGGGGTCGGGGATCAGAAGACATCAATGGATGGTCTCCTTTTCAGGCTTAAAAAAGAACAAGGGACTTTTTTTGTTTAATACAGGTTATGACAATGGGGATTGGGCACTGCCAGTGTCATGGGTTGTTTCTCGGCATCAGGGGTGGACATCCTAGTGTCACATACAGTGGCGGGGGGGGGGAGCCAGAAATGGAGCTTGGGGACCCCACTGTCAAATTTAAGAGATGGGTTGGGCAGGGGATGGGGGGATACTGATGGCAGGATTCAGCACTTGATGCTAGTTTTAATGAAAAGGTGGTTAGGCAGGAGGGGGTGATACCAGTGGTGGGACTGAGCACCCGCTGCTGGTTTTAATTAACAGATGGGTCAGGAGGGAAGGGGGATACCAATGGCAGGGTTGTTCACCTGCTGACATTTTTTTATAGTGGCTGGGTTGGGTAGGAGAATAGATACCAGCAGTGGGATTGAGTGTCAGCCACCAGCTTTGTTGAAGGGTTGATGGCTGTTAACACAATGGCCACAGACAGAAAAAAGCTGTGGATGTTGTGCAAAATGTCTGCCATTCCCTGAGAGACAAAGTACTGTTCTAAACTGTAGCACATGAGAGTAGTAAACACCAGTTCATATGTAGAACGAAAAGCTGAAGAAAGGTTTCAAGCAGGAATTACTAGTTACATAAGAAAAGACACTTCCACCTTGCATTTTCCAGCTTTGTGATTATGCAAGAACTTCAAGCAAAACAAAAAAGAACTGAAAGCAAAGAGGGGCATATATGACTTGTTCCTTGTTTATTTATGTTGTAAGGACCACAGTGTTTTACTTTCAGTGTTCAAAATAGAGGTAAGCAGAGTAACACAGCTCCTTAGCTAAGTAATAAATGAGTGTGGGAACATATTACAGCATCTGTTTTATTTGCTGTAACCACAGTATGAAAATACAACAAACACTGCATCATGGGTAAGTAAATGATATGAGTTATGCAACATCTCTGACATTCCCTGAGAAACAAAGCACTAAACAGTAGCACATATGAAAGTAGTAAACAGTAGCACATGTGTGGAACAAAAAGAAGGGGAAATGTTTCAAGTAGGAATTAGGAGTTGCAAAAGAAAACCTACTTCCACCTTGTATTTTCTAGCCTTGTGACTGGGCAAGGACTTCAAAAGGAAAAGCAGCAGCAAGGGGACAAGTGGGCAGAATTAGGAAGGAAATTCTGTATTCTGAAGCTGTGAGAGGTGCAGGAGGGTGCACCCACAAAAGCCCTCTCACAGCTCAGACTGATACCAATATATCTGCATGCTTTGCAAGCAAACATAAAATAAAACATAGCTGATGACAGGCACACAGAGACCAAGGATCTAATGGGCACATTGTCTGACCTGTCCTCTCACCTATTAGAAGTAGCCCCCCTGGGACAAGATGGAGACATACCATAAAGCAAAATAGGAAAACCTGTATGGCAACAGCATTTCTGATACCTGTCATTTGGCATCTTTCACAAGCACTAGTTTTCTACAACTTATTTTGTTTTAGTTGCAAAAAACGGTATGCACTCATTATATAATTTATTTACCCAGGTCAAATCTGGCAAAGATGAGATCATGCTGGACAGAAGAGGATTCAGTTTAACTAAGTGCCTTTCACATACACCTTATCTCAAACTGCTATTAGAAATCAACTAGTGAGACACCGGTGGCCGGGTGGTTCAGACATTTGCTGGAGCTGGACTTGGTACTGTCTGAGGAGTTTCCATGCCCCTTGAAGCTTGCATGACTTTTTTCTTACAAGCTCTAACTGTGACTCTTTTGACTGATTTTCTAAGTCAAACATGGCAATAAAATGAGCTGTAAATGGTAGACATGGTTTAAACACACTTACTTTTATGTGGTTTCCTTTCATTACTTTTGTAAACCAACCCCATTAATCCATTTTTTTTTCAATATAAGAAATATGTCTTTTGAGTAGTATGGTTTTTTTAACTGGCCAATGCTGCATCTATTATCTTGGTGGACCTAAGAATGTTTCCAGTTGTGACTGTGTTGACACTTATGGATCTAACAGTCAGAATCAACCCCACTGTGCCAAAAATTGGTGTAATACATCCAAATAACTCAGTAAGCTCCCAAAAGTGGCAAGGTGCATACGCCAAATGAAAATCCAATGGCAAATGCAGACAGGCAAGCAGACACACTATGATGAGTCAATGTAATACTGTTAAAGTCTTTTATCAAATTTTATTGTGGAATGTAAGTTATTATCCAAGGGTAACAGTACCAAAAAAAAAAAAAGCATGAGGGGGGAGCTCTCTTTTGCTGCTACTGCTCTTGGAGTCTAACCTGCATTCCACAATAAAATCTGGTAAAAGACTTTTACATTGTTACATTATGTCATTAGAGAATGTGAATGTGTGCTCACCTGTCTGCATCTGCCAAACATTTGTTTGCCAAGTTTACTGACTAAAACTAAGCCTGAACAGTAAGCAAGTTGGGTAGCACGGGGGTTGGTAATAAGGTGGTAACCAGGGTAAGAAACTGGTTAGAGGATAGGAGACAGAGGGTAGTGGTAAACAAGTTTGCTCAGAGGAAAGGAGAGTGACCAGCGAGGTACCTCATGGTTCAGTGCTGGGGCCAGTCCTCTTTAATATATTTATAAGTGGCATAGCAGAGTAGCTGGAAGAGAAGGTCTGCCTCTCTGCGGATGACACCATGATCTGCAACAGAGTAGACACTCTTGGGGGGGGTTGAAAGGATGGGCAGGGATCTGAAAATAAAATGGTGTGGTCAAGGGTATGGCAGCTGGGTTTTGATGCAAATAAAAAATCCAAAATAATGCACTTGGGCCATAGAAACCTGGGGATGCAACACAAAATGGATGGAGTGATACTGACAAAGACCAAGCAGGAAAGAGACCTGGGGTAATCATATCGAAGAACCTGATGGTGGCCAAGCAGTGTGACAAGGCAGTCGGGAGGGCTAGTGGGATGCTGGGGTGTATAGAAAGAATTATCACCAGCAGGAGGAGGGAGGTGGTGTTGCCCCTTATACAGATCGCTGGTAAGACCCCCACCTTGAGTAACGTGTCCAGTTCTGGAGACCACATCTCAGGAAGGACACAGACAGAGTGGTTACCAAAATGGTGCAAAGTCTGCATCAAAGGAACTCAATATGTACACCCTGGAGGAGAGAAGGGAGGATATGATAGAACCCTTTAAATACCTTACAGAGGTTTATCAGGTAGAGGAAGGGGTTACTTTTTAGAGAAAAAAGTGCTACAGAACAGGGGAACATGCCATGAAGGTGGAGGGAGGCAATTTCAGAAGAGATGTGAGGAAGTACAGTACTTCACAAAGGATGGCAGATTACTGGAACAGCCTTCCAGTGGAGGTAGCGGGGGTGAAAACAGTGGTGGAGTTCAAGAATGCCTGGGATTAGCACAAGGGAATCACAGAGGTAAGGTCGAGGGAAGAGACAGTGCCATTGAGCAAACAGAGATTGCAGCAATAATGAAGGTAGAAAAGAAAATGGGCAGACTGGGAGGGCCAGGCAGCCCTTAACTGCCATCAAATTCTATGCTTATATGTATGTTTCTATGAACAGACGTTTACAACTGTGGCACAGGTTGGTTGTGGACCTTCTAGCACTTTGTCTCAAGCTCCAAGACAATGAAAAAACTGACCCCAGAATATATAAAGAAGCCAGCAGATTAAGACTAATCAGTCTATCTAGTCTGCTCGTATTACAGGGTCCTTAGTTTAAGCTACTTACCTTGCCTGACCTCCCCAAACCTCTTGACCTTTCAATCTGCTCCTCCCTTTTCCCCATAACTCTGTCGTAGTCTTTCTTGGAGCTGACCACCATCTTTATCGAGACCACCGTTCTGACAGTGCATTCCAACAGGCCACCACCCCTCTCCATGAAGAAATGCCTCCTAGCCCCCCTCCTAAATGACCCCCAACTGAAGACTGTGTTCCCTCATGTTTTGGATGCCACTTAGCTTAAAAAGGCCCTCCTTATCCACCTTATTCATCCCTTTCAACTACCTAAAGGTCTCAATATTTTTATTTTTTATTTATTTATTGAAGTCTTGGATGACACCTGTCAGAGGATGCTCATTGAGAGGTTCCATGTCAGATACATTGACACAATAAGACACAATATAATTATAAGACAAAATATAGTTACATTCAAGACGTAATCATGACAATCATGTGCCCTTTCTCTCTCTCTCTCCTCCAGGGAGTAGATGTTCAGGGCCACCAACCTCTCCTCATATGTTTTACCCTTCTGGCCCATGATCATCTTTGTTGACCTCCTTTGAGCTGCCTCCAGCAGGTTAATGTGCTTCCTGAGGTGTGGGCTCAAGCACGGTACATGTACTCCAGATGCAGCCAAACTAATGACCAGTACAAGGGCAGTATAACCACCTCTCGCCTATCGCTGATCCCCCTGGCAATACATCCTAAAATTTTATTTGCCTTACTGCTGCTTTTCCATTCTGCATGGAGTGCTTCAGGCCACTAGTGATCATCACCCCCTGATCCTTCTCCTCCTCTGTTGCAGATACCTAGACCCTTCCCAGTCTATACTCAGTCCTGGGGTTCTTTATTTATTTAGCTTTTGTTGACCAGGTAGGTACACTAGACAAGCTGTATGCCTATGTTCAGGTACGACCCGGGAGAGTACAGAGAAAATACAGGTACAAACAAGGTACATAACAACAAGAGGGGCAATGTACATGATTATAGGAGAGCAAGATGAACATAGATAGTCTACAGTAAACAACACTGGCGCAAATGTACATAACTCTGCATTTCTTTGCATTGATGCCAAGCTGCCAAATCCTGGACCACCTCTCTAGTTTTTCCCAGATCCTCTTTAGAGTCTTGTATCCCTTCTGCAGTGTCCACTCTTCCACAGAGCTTGGTGTCATATGAAATAGGCACATTTTGCCCTTAATGCCATCCTCAATAACACTGACTGTGACAAGAGTTGTACAAGACCCTGTCCCATTTGTTATGCAGAAAAGAGAATTAAATGCAAGGACCTAGTTTTCTGTCCTTTCCTATTCTGTCACTTGTCTATCTCTTGTCTGTCTGACTGTGCAATCACATTTTTGTTGTGGAATCTCAGAACTGGCTACTCCGATGGTCCCACAATTTCCCCGTTATCTTGTGGAACCTCAGAACTGGCCACTCCGATGGTCACACAATTTTCTTGGTATCTCTCTTCCTTTACTGGCTGTTTCTGTTCTTTCTTTCTCCCTTGCTTGTCTGCGATTAAAACTTATATGTCCATCTTTATGGGAAACTGAGATCCCAAGCTTTGCAAATGTATATAGTTCGTTAAAGTGAACTGCAGAAAGCTGTTTGTGGTTTGTTAGAAAAGACAGCCAGGACCGACCCGGTGGCGCTGAGGGTTGAGGCGCTGGACGCCACACCTCACGTCACACTGGCGACCTGGGTTTGGACGCGAGCCCCGGTTGTCAGGGGTCGGCAGGGGAGGATAGGATAAAGCATCACGGGGACTACTTTCCTATCCTGGGGAGGGCTGTGGGTCTTCACCGCTCTGCAACGGCCCCTGGGGATGCCAGGAGGCACTGCTAGAGACGGTGTAACAGAGAGGAGTGCGGCACATGTCAGCACATTAGTACTAGATGTCATTGCACGTCTACACTCCTGGGGCTAAAACTGGAGGAAAAATGGCAGCACTGTCCATGGCAGCTTGATGGCAGCACTTCCTGAGCCCCACGGGGCTCATTGGCGCAGGCACCGATGCCAGTAAAAGGTAAAAGATGTCTACCGCTTGGCCAGTCTACTGTTTTAGTGACTCAGTCAAAGAAGTCAGTCAGATTTGTTTGATACGATCTCCGTCCCATAAACCCATGCCACCTCGCATCCTGGAGACCACTCTCCTCTAGACACTCTACCAACCTTTCCTTAAGAATGGTCTCCATGAGACTGAACATGATTGAAATCAGACTGTATATATGAAGAGCAACAACATCCATCTCACACACAGCCACACTACCTTTCCTCCACTGAATGATGTAATAGTTAAAACCCACTGCTTTCCCGTTGTTAATTATAGCCATGTGTGGTACAGAATTGAATGCTTTACTGAAATGAAGTAGGACCGCATATACAGGGCACCATTTATCATTTTGCATACTCTCAGGTTCATAAAAACTCTGTACATTAGTAATGCATGAGCTTCATTTGGTGAATCAGTGTTGCTTAGTGTCTTTTTTTTTGTGGTAAAATTTACAAACTTAAAGAGCCTTTACTCATTTATTCAGTATTCCTAATTCCTGCTTCATAACAGGCATATGTATGCTACTTTCCCACAGAACAGTTTTGTGACCCCTGTGCAGTCACTGATCATCGATAGGGGAAGAAAGAAAATACATAGATACATAGACAGTGTCGGCAGATAAGGGCCTATGGCCCACCCAGTCTGCCCATTTGAGCTTGTAAGTTCAGTTTATGTTTTCCTAGAAGTCTGTTGCCCCTTACCCCTGACCTCCAGAATTCCTTTATGTCTATCCCATGCATTCTTAAATCCTGTGATTGTTTCAGCCCCCACCACTTCCTCTGGCAGGGTGTTCCACTTGTCCATCACCCGTTCTGTGAAGAAATTCTTCCTCATGTTTCCTCTGAATCATCCTCCTCCAACTTCATCCCATGCCCTCTAGTCCTGGTACATCTTTTCGCTAAAATAGTGTATTCCAGCACCCTGTTCCTCCCTGTGAGATACTTGCATGTCTCTATCATATCCCTTCTCTCCCTCCTCTCCTCCAGGGAGTACATGTTCAGTTCCTTCAACCTGTCTTCATAGGACTTGTGATGCAAACCATGCACCATCTTTGTTGCCCTCCTCTGAACCTTCTCTACCCTGTCTATGTCCTTACATAGGTATGGTCTTCAGAACTGTACACTGTATTCCAGGTGGGGCCTCACTAGTGTCTTGTATAGCGGAATTATGACCTCCCTTTTCCTGCTGAGTGCCCCTGCCTATACATCCCAGCATCCCATTTGCTTTACCTGCTGCCTTGTCACACTGTTTCCTACCTTGAGGTCATCAGAGATGATAACCCCAAGATCCCTTTCCTGTTTGGTGCATGCTATATCCTCACCCCCAACTGATATATTGTGCCAGGGTTTTGTGCCCATATGCATTATCTTGCACTTCTTTGCATTGAATTTCAACTGCCAAACACCTGACCATTCTTCAAGTTTCTGCAGGTCCCTTCTCATTCTGTCTACACCCTCTGGTGTGTCTACTCTGTTACAGAGCTTTGTGTCATCAGTGAACAGTGAAATTATGCCTTCTAGGTCCTGTGCAATGTCACTGATGAAGATGTTGAATAGGACCGGTCCCAGCACTGATCCCTGTGGTACCCCACTGGTCACTCTTCCCTCTGTGGAGTGACAGCCATTTACCACCACCCTCTGTGTCCTGCCACCCAGCCAGTTACCTACCCACCACACTACTGTCCTGCCCACACCCATATTCCCCAGTTTGTGCAGTAGTCTTCTATGTGGCACAGTGTCAAAGGCCTTGCTGAAGTCCAGATAGGCCATGTCCACTGCCCTCCCCTGATTCAGCTTCCTAGTCACCCAGCCAAAAAATTCAACGAGGTTGGTCTGACATGACCTCCCCCTGGTGAAACCATGCTGCCTTGGGTCCTGTAGTCCATTGATAACCAGATGTTCCACCAATCTCTCCTTCAGAAGTGCTTCCATGATCTTCCCCACTACCGAGGTGAGGCTGACTGGTCTGTAGTTCCTGCTTCCTCTTTGTTCCGCTTTTGTATAAGGGACTACATCTGCTGTCCTCCAGTCTTTGGGTACCTCCCTGTTTCCAGTGATCGGCTAAACAGGATAGCCAGAGGTTCAGCCACCACCTCTCTACGTTCTTTAAGGACCCTGGGATGCACCCCATCTGGCCCCATTGCTTTATCAACTCTTATTACTCCAGTTCCTTCAGGACCCTTTCTCGTGTAAGGGACTTGTGTCCATTTCTGCACCATTCTCACCCCTTGTACTCCCTTCAGACCCATTACCCTCCTCTTCCTCAGTAAAGACTGAGCACAAATACCTGTTCAATATGTCAGCTTTCCTGTTGTCATCCTCCACGCAGCACCCATCCTCCCCATTCAGTCTCACTATCCCTCCCCTTTGTCTTTCTTTTTTCACTTATGTACCTGTAAAAGGTTTTGTCCTCTCTACCCACTGATTTTGCAATGTGTTCTTCTGTCTGAGCTTTGGCTTCCCTTACTGACCTCCCTGCCTCCCTTTGCTTCTCCTGGTACTTCTCCCTATCCCCTTCTGCCTGTGTCTTTTTGTATTGCCTGAATGCAATCTTTTTGGCTTTCACTTTCTTTGCTACCTCTCTGGAAAACCATAATGGTCTCCTCTTCCTTTTCCTCTTGCTAACCTGCTTAATGCACAATTCTGTTCTTGTAATCCCCATTTTAAATATTGCCCACTGTTCCTCAACCCCTGCTTCCTGTCCCATTCCCCTTAATGCCTCTTTCAAGTATCTCCCCATTTTCTCAAAGTCTGCCCCCCCCTAAAATCCAGGATATGTGTTTTTGTGTGGTTTGGTTCTGCTCTTTCTGTGATTTCAAACCACAATGACTGGTGGTCACTGTTCCCCAGGTGCTCCCCCACTGTTACCCCCATCACACTGTCCCTGTTTGTGAGCACAAGGTCCAGTATTGCCTTCTGCCGAGTTGGTTCCATGACCAGTTGCTTGAGGAAGGCACCCTGAAGGAGTCCAGGATAAATCTGCTCCTAGTTGATGCTGCTGCTGCTGGGATGCTCCAGTCCACGTCTGGAATATTGAAGTCTCCAACCAGTACTACCTCACCCTTGTCTGCCATCCTTTGGATGGCTAGCATCAGCTCCCTGTTTCTTCCTCCTGAGCTGGTGGTCTATAGACCACACCTGTGCGGATGGCTGTCCCCATTTTCCTTTCCAGCTTAACCCACAGTACCTCTCCCCCATTTTGTTCCTCCTGGATCTCTGTGGCCCTTATGTCATTTTTCACATACAGTGCCACTAATCCTCCCTTCCTGCCTGCTCTGTCTCTTCTGAATATGTTGTAGCCAGGTATGGCTATCTCCCAGTCGAGGTTATCATCACACCAGGTTTCAGTGATGGCCACAATGTCCAGGTCTGACTGCACCATGACAGCCTCCAGATCTTCCATCTTGTTGCTAAGGCTCCTGGCATTTGCACACATGGCTTTCCATGATTTGACCTCCCTAGACTGTTTCGCTGTTCTACTCCAGCCCCTTCCTTGGTTGTCCTTTATCCCTGGTTCTCCTTGCTGTCTGCCCTTCTGCTGAATTTTGCCCCTTTTCTGCCTATCCACCTCTTGGGCACTAATCTCCATCTTCTGCACACTGCTTTGAAGAGATAGCCACTCCTCTGGTTCACTGGTTCCACTGCTAGCTGTGGGGGGTGAGCACGTAGGTACCCTCCTTGCTGGCCTGCCACCCCCCTTTGCTAGTTTAAATGCTTGTCAATGTAGCTTTTAAACTTATCAATGAGTGCTTGGATTCCCCTCCAGGATGGATGCAGGCCATCAGGCTTGAACAAACCTCCATCCCTCCAGGTGGGTCCCCAGTCACCAATGAATCCAAACCCTTTCTCACAGCACCAGTTCTTCAACCATGAGTTAAAGTTCCTGGTGCATGCACTCCTATGCTCTCCCTTGCCTCTCGCAGTTAGTACCTCTGAGAAAGTGACAGAATTAGCTACTTGCTTGAGACCCCTTCCCAATTTCCTAAACTCTTCCTGAACTTCCGTTGGCTCCCCATTTGCCAGGTCATTAGTACCTAGGTGGATAATGACATCCAGCTCACCCTCCCATCTTGCCTTCCCAATGATCCCCACCTGTAACAGGTGACCCTCACCTGTAACAGGAGTTCTAGGAATGGTATATGCTGTTCATCCACACTTACTGGCAGGTTCCTTGATGCTTTAAATCTTGCCGGAAGGTCTTCAAGCTAGCTCCTCCCACCAACCCGGGTGGTAAAACTCTTGACTCCGCCCCATGACGCCAGTTCTAGTCCGCTGGAAGCCAGGTTGCACGTCGAAGCCGGGGAGGTCGGGTGGGTTTTGTGGATGAACAACATATACCATTCCTAGAACTCCTGTTACAGGTGAGTAACCTGTATTTCTAGGGACATGGAAATGTTGTTCAATCCACACTTACTGGCAGACTCCTAGCAGTTCTCCGGGAGGAAGGAGGCAAGGCGTGCACCCCCTACTTGGGAAATAAGGACTGGAGAACCGAGGTCCCAAAACAAGCATCCCGGCGTGACTCAAGGTCGATTTGTAAGTGGGTAATGAAGGTATGTGCTGACTTCTAGGTAGCAGCCCTGCAGATTTCCTGGATAGGGACGTCCCTGGAAGCAGCCACTGAAGCAGCGGTATGGCGGGTAGAATGAGCTCTTATCCTTCTGGGAGGCTCCATGCCGCCAACCTATAGCAGAGATCTATGCAGGAGATGACCCACCTGCCTATCGTCCGCTTGGCTGCAGGTCTGCCAGGTGCAGCTTCAGCGCGGTGACAAACAGCTGGCGTAACCTTCCCTGAACTTCAGCCATCCACTCCTTATAATAGAGAGCGTCTAGGGTCCAAAGTATGGAGCCTATATTCAGCCTCCGAGGTGTGATTGGGGTAGAACACCGGCAGAGTTAACATCTGGTTAAGGTGAAACTCCGACACCACCTTCGGAAGGAATTTTGGGTGGGGGCACAGGACAACCTTGTCCCTGTGGAAGACCAGGTAAGGAGACTCGATGGAAAGCGCATGGAGCTCTCCCATCCTTCTGGCTGATGTAATAGCCACCAAGAAGGTGGTCTTCCACGACAGGTGGGAGATATCGCACCTGTGCATTGGTTCAAATGGCTTGCCCATGAGCTTAGCCAATACCAGCAGTAGATCCCACGGAGGTGGAGGTTCTCGCACCGGAGGGGATATGTGATCAAGGCCTTTGAAAAAGCGCCCGACCACCTTTTCCTGCACCACTGACTGCTTTCCGGCCAGCGCCCGGTAAGCAGAGATGGCTGCCAGGTGCACCTTAAGGGTCGTTGACCGAAGCCCTAGCTGAGGAAGGGACCATAGGTAGTCCAGAATGCTGGTCAAGGAACAGGAGGAAGGGTCCAACCCCTTATCCTGACACCAAACAGAGAAGCTCTTTCATTTGAAGGCAAAGCATTTTCTGGTCGACTCCTTACGGGATGCCTCAACAACGTTGAGGACCTCGTCGGAAAGACCCAAGGCCTGGAACTCTAGCCGCTCAGGAACCAGGCCGTCAGGTGCAGGGATTGAAGTTCCGGGTGGAGCACCTTCCCCTGGTTGACTGAGATCAGGTCCGGGTGGGCTGGAAGCTGCCTCGGGAGCCTGGAGCTGAGGCTGAGGAGATCTGGATACCAGAACTGGCGGGGCCAGTCTGAGGCTACCAGAATCACCTGTGCCTTGTCCCTCCTCACCTTGAGAGGCACCTTATGGATCAAGGGAAATGGGGGAAAGGCATCCCCCTGCAGTGAGCCCTGCTGAGGGGGGCGGGCATGAAACAGTCTCAGCTTTGCATTCTCCCTTGAGGCGAACAGGTCCACCTGAGGTGTGCCCCAGTGGGAGAACAGATCTTATACTACCTCCGACAGGAGAGACCACTCGTGAGATGCAGCACCTATTCGGCTTAGGGCATCGGCCAGAGTGTTGGAGGCTCCTGCCACATGGATGGCTAGGAGATCCGCCTCCAGGCTGCTCACGAGAGCCCACGTGTGGAGAGCTTCCTTGCACAGAGGCAAGGAGCACATCCCGCCCTGACAGTTTAGGTAGTACATGGTCATGGTGTTGTCCGTCTGGACCTGGACCACTTGAACCCGTACAAATGGAGCAAAGGCAGTGAGGGCTAGTTGGACCGCTTCAAGCTTCAGCAGGTTGATGTGGCATCGAGACTCCTGAGGGGACCAGAGGCCATGCGCTCTGAGCTCCCCCAGATGGGCACCCCAACCCATCAGTGAGGCGTCGGTCGTTAGAGTGACCATCGGCTCTGGGCAGATAAACAGGATACCCTCCAGCAAATGAGCCGGAACGATCCACCACTGGAGAGCGTTCCCCATCTCCTGGGTCACTATCACTGGCTAGTCCAGAGGACTGGAGCGCTGTAATCATTGGCAGGCCAGTCCTCACTGCAGGGGACACGTGTGCCAGTGGGCCCAACGGACCATGCTGGTGCAGGCCGTTATGAGGCCCAGGAGGCACAGGAAGTTCCAGGCAGGGTGTGACTGCCCAACCAGAAATGACTGGGCAAAGGAGGAAAGAACCTCGGCCCTGTCTGCCGGGAGCTATGCTCTGGCTCAAAGTGAGTCGAGCTCTGCCCTGATGAACTGAATCACCTGCGTTGGCATGAGTTCTGATTAGGCCTCGTTGATGAGGAGGCCAATCTGAGAGCAGACCTGCAAGGCCAGATCCCTGGACTGCTCCACCTCCGGCTTGGAGGAGGCTGCAATCAGCCAGTCGTCCAGGTAAGGGTACACCCGGACCCTTCGGTGCCGCAGGAATGCTGTCATCACTGTCATGCATTTGATAAAGACCCTGGGAGCTGGAGAGAGGCCAAAAGGGCATGGCCTGGAACTCATAAGGGATCCCTCCACTCTAAAGCGGAGGAATTGCTGGTGGGATGGACGGATTGGGACGTGAAAGAATGTGTCCTGAAGGTCCAGAGAACAGAACCACATGCCTCATTCAAAGGATGGGATGGTCTCAGCTAGAGTGACCATCCTGAAGGTTTGAGACCTTAGGAACTTGTTTAGGTCGTGTAGGTCTAGAATGGGGTGCCAGCCCCCCCCCCCGTCCGTTTTGGGACCAGGAAGTACCTGGACACAAACCCTGGGTCTGATGGAGGATCCGCCACCTCCCTGATCACCTCCTTCTGGAGGAGCAGGGTAATGTCAGCTCGATGGGCCAACAGAGAGGACCCCGTAACCCCCCGTGGGGCAATGGCTCAAAAGGGTGGGGACTGCTCGAATTCCAGAGGCAGACCCTTTCCTACCACTTCCAGCACCCAGCGGTCCGTGTTGATATCGGACCAGGCAGAAAGGAAGTGGCAGAGCCGTCCCCCCCATGGGGGGGGGACCCAGGGAGGAGTGACGAGGTTGGGGGTGACACCACTCAACCCATCACTGGGCAGGCTTGGAGGAAGGACTGGCCGAGAAGCCTCCGGGACCTTTCCCTCCCGGCTTCCTGCTGGAGGAATCAGCAGGCTTGGCTTTGGGGTGCCAAGTGTGAGCCTGCTGGCCCTGATGCTGGTGTTGCTGGGACGGACGTGCCGCAGGGGCTGAAGGGCAAAAGGGCTTATGCTGCTGCTGGTGGCCTTTGTCCTTCTGGGCAGAAGTGACCGAGTCCAAGGTGGCGTTGGACTTCTCGATCTGCTGAAGATGACCCTCCACCCCGGGACTGAACAAGTCAGTACCCAGGAAGGGAACGTCTGTCAGCTTGTGCTGGGTATCTGCCGTGAAGGTGGAGATCCGCAGCCAAGCTCTGCGGTGTATGGCCACTGCGGCCGCTACTGACCAGGTACACAAGTCAGCAATGTCCAGGGAGGTCTGGAGCTGCTGTTTGGCCACCGCCCTTCCCTGATCCCGCACCTGCTTGACCGTAGTTTTGAGGTCAGCTGGGAGATGAGGAATCACCTCATCCAGGGAGCCCAAAAGGGCGTGTGAAATGTGTGCCATCAGAACGGCCGAGCTGGCCTGACAGAGGCCTAGCGAGGAAGCCGAAATAGACTTTCCGCCCGGAGTAGTCCAGTTTCTTGGACTCCTTATTGGGTGGCTTGTCCACATCCCGAGCATTCCCAGAACGCCGGAAAACGCTGTCAGTCACTAGCCCCTCCGCAGACGGGTGCTCAGAGAAACTGGAGAGTGAACCAGTGGGAACAGCATACTTTCATGCCATCCTGGCAGAAGGTGCTGGACAAGAAGCTGGCCACTGCCACAGCTCCAGGGCCGGGCCAACAATTGCTTCAGCCACTGGGAAGGCCTCCGTGGGGAAATCCCCTCGGTCCAGTATCTCCGTGAGCGGATACTTGGCCCGTTTCGAAATGGGTTCGAGCTTCATCCCAGTGGACTCTGAGATGAGCCTAAGCATTCCAAGAAACGAGGATGGGCTCTCGTCCACCGACTGACCCCCAGTGGACTCCAAGTCAAGCAGCCTGAAGAACAAGGAAGAGTCGTCATCAGACTCCGAGGAGTCTACAAACAGCTGCCGAGCGCCTGAGCCATCCTCCACTTGCCGAGGTCAGTCGGGAGTGAGGATGACTGACAACCTGTGGGGCAAACCCTGACCCGACCAAGAATCCTTGGTCGGGGCCCCAGTCTTCGGTTGTGGAGGCTCAGGTTCCACCACAATGGGTGGCGCAGCCAGTTTTGGCCGAACAACCAGTGCCGGCTTCGGCTCCTCGACCACTACGAGGGGTTGTTTTGGCTGCTCTCGTGACAGTCACTTAATGGCCGGGGAAGGCTATGGAGTCGGTTCATTCCCGGTCAAAAGGAGCTACTGCCACATTAGATCCTCATAGCGCCGATGCAATTTGCGCTGGAGCCTATCCTCCGTAGAGGATGAAGACGAGGATGAGCAATGCTGCCGCTTTTCACGGTGCCAAGATCGAGACCGCCGATATCGGCGGGATTGGCTGCACTGAGAAGAGATCTGAGACCTTTGATGTTTCCGAGGGTGGGTCTGAGAGGGGGCAGGGGAAACCCGCTCGTCCCTCAGTTCGGGGACCTTAACCGGGGACTCCGGCACAGAAGGCACAGGCAAGTCCTCGGTTTCCACCGGGGGAACCGGTGAAGAAGGGTTGTCGGCTTCTCCAGTCAACAGCTCGTCCGATGGGTCGAGAAAAATCTCGACTGCATCAACAGGTGTCTCGGCCGGCTGACCTGATGGGGACGCCATGAAGCCAGCAGCCTTAGCCGCAACCTCGACCGAAGTCAAGTGTCGACTATCCGGGGAAGGGGACCTCTCCCGCTCCCACGAATGTCGACGGTGGGACTTATCTTTGGGGTCCTTCTTTTTGGACCGAGAGGAATGTCCTGAAGGCCCTTCTCCCTTGGTGGAAAGGGACTGGCAAAGCTCCTTGAAAGAAGCTCTGTAGGAGGAGCCCAAGGAGAGCGGGATAAATGCCACGACCGAGGATGATGATGATGATGCAGCCTGGGCTGCCTCCTCCTCGAGGGCGATCATCTGTTCCAGCTGTTCAGCTGAGCCCACAGCAGCGGACACAGCCCAACGGGCCTCCTTCGACTTGACCGGAGGATAACATTTCTCAGGTTGCCCCAACAGCAATTGGGCAGCATAGTCCTCCAAGACCGAAGCCGAAAAGGATTTGCACAACTCACAAGCCTGTGAGTCATGACCAAGTCCAAGGCAATAAATGCACGTGGAGTGCGGATCGGTCCGGGACATCGTCTGCCCACAGGAGCCCCGACGAAATCTGGGAGTCAATTTATCCATCGCAGCCGCGAGGGAAGATAAAGACCGAAGTCTTGTAAATTTTAAAATTAGTTTCGGGTAAACCAAAGAGTATGGATCCAGGCCTAAAACACAGAGCGCAAACAAGGGAACCTGAGCTTCCAAGCGGTAAGGAAGATCTGGCGTCATGGGGCGGAGCCGAGAGTTTTACCACCCGGGTGGGTGGGAGGAGCCTGCTTGAAGACTTTCCGGCAAGATTTAAAGCGGCAAGGAACCTGCCAGTAAGTGTGGATTGAACAACATATCCATGTCCCTAGAAACACTTGTTTCACTCTGTTGGAATCGGAGCCTGCCGAGTCATGTAAAATCTTCACTCGGCTACTTTCATGTTTTTGGAACACTGTCCACGTCAGCAGGGTACCCCACACGATACACTTGTTGTCATATTCCGGTGTACTTGAAACGTGGATTTGACACTCTGTTTATACTGCTGTACAGAAACCATTAAAGTGTTTTCAACACAGCAGAACGCCTACTTCAGCCAATCTAGTCACCCTTTTTTATTTGTTATTTTGCTTCCAGCAAGATTCCTTCATAGTGTTGCTATTCAAACTGCTTCTTAATTTAATTGGTTTGCAGTGTTGAACACGCGCATGTATTTAGCAATGTGTACATTTTTCCATCTAGAAAATCTTGCGATCTGTTGTGGTCACTTTATGTCTGATGCCGGCTGCGTTTTTGTCTGTTAGTGTTAGCCTGCCTTTTCTTCTGTATGTCATTTCTGATATTTCTATGACATTTTATCTTGAATGGGACACCCATTCAAGATAAAATACCATAGAAATGACATACAAAAGAAAAAGCAGGCACTGCTCTGTGGCATTTCAACCCCTTGGTAGAGCTGGCTGCTTGGTTTTAGGGTTTTTCAAGCCCACACGGAAGGCAACAGAGCCAGCACAAACCTTATTTGTGAGCTCTGAAGGGGAGCAGCTTCCTACCATGCAAACTAATCCTCCTCAATACAGTCTGCCTATCTGTCGCTTGTTTCTTGCAGCCAGCTGATACACTTACCTCAGCACTTGGCAGCACAGGCCAAGCTACAGGCTCCCACAGACTGGACAGTCGCGGCTCTCTCCTGGACACCTCCTCTGTCTCTCTTGAGTCCCCGGGGACAGCGATAGTAGAATAGGGGAGGGACCACTGGACTACCACTAAGGGTTTGAACTCATTAATTATCCGAACTTGTAATATTTCATTCCAATTTCTGGTCATCTCGTATTTTTCATTGTTAGTATAGTGGTCCCCACAGCCCCGTTCTCCGACTGTAGTCCCCAGTAATAAAAAAATAAAGCCCTGGTAGTCCAGTGGTCCCCCCTTCCCATTCTCCAATCGCCATCCTCAGTAATAAAAAATTAAGCTATGGTAGTGGTGAGCATCCTTGATTTGTTCGTTGCATTTTTATTTGTTGGTGTTTCTTGCCCCTAGAATATTTGGACAATTACCACATCATATATGTTACAATACCAGTCCTCAGCTGAAAACTGCAGAATTACAGAATGGAATAACTATTGAAAGAGTAGTTTGTTTTTTTATCTTTTTGTATAACTGCTTTTCCTCTTACTAGTGATTAGTACAAGTAACATGGTGGGAAAAAAATGAAGTATTTTTAACATATTGTTTAAGTTCAAAGCATGATATCATTTATGAACTCTTCACTCAGCTACCTTGTTTTGACTTAAGAGGAGGAATCTGTTTTCAACAAGATGGTGTCTGCCATAAAGACTTAAGCCAGATAGCGTCTTTCTGATGCAGCCTCTCTGCAGTATTTAAGCAGGCCAGTGAGGTTTTTTTTTTTTTCATGTGTGTGTATGCTTGGAGGGGGGGTGAGAGATACAGGACAATTGAAAAACGGAGATAAACTCATCGATACATACACAATCAATAGTAGTTTGTCTACTTTTATGCAGGAGCCACCTACGATAAAAAAATTGGCCACAGGCCACATGATAATTTTAAGTCTCATAATTCTGATCAATCATTCAGGTGCTCATTAAGAATGAAGTCAGTTCTATAACCACCCCACACACTCTTCATCCCTTCTAAATTCAACTTTACAAGATTAAATTAGCACTGCAGCATCTCAGTAAAATCTTGTCACATTCACATCTTTTAGTGAATCATTTGTTGTATACTCAGAATATTATATGCCAGGCAGTGTTGTCCATTTTCAACCCCAACCCCCATCCCCAAAACACACATTCTTTTACTGAGACACAATGCTTCGTGTAACCAGACTGTCTCACTCCACTACAGTAATAATTAAAATATAATTACAAGCATGAGGAAAACTATGAGCATTTTTCATTTTGATGCACCGTAGCAAACAAAATCTGCTTTCTAAAAATATTTTGTATATACTCTCATTCATTATTCTGCTCCTGATGTTGGGGGAAAGGGAGGCGGGGTGGAACTGATACGAGCAGTAGATCTGATACATTTCTTGGCTGGGTTTTGAAATATTTAAAAAATGTATATGGTGTAATTTGCAGTGATATGCTTAGCATATTCTGTAAGTCAGTAAGCAGTTCACTGTGCACTCACCCCTCTCACATCTTTTTCCAGTCTGCCCCATCAACGAAATTGCATGACTGCGATCGGGTTGCATAATCGGCTGTTTTTACAACCGGAAAATGAACACAAAAAACGTAATTGATGTTTGCCCAGCTGAGCAGGTTAAAGGCAGGAGAGTGTCACTTGCCTTGGCTAGGATTATGCAAGTCACAACATCGCAGGACACATGACATCGGTCTAATTTCAGCCATTTACCCACAGACCAGGAAAACTATTATAAACAAATTGAATAAAGTTACATACAGTAAATGGGGAAATAAGAACTTGACTTCACAATAAAAATCATTGCTATGTTAGTGTAGTCATTTTGGGAACTCTTCCTTGAAAACAATATGTGAATTAATAACTCTGAACCACAGTCACAATAACCAATGTGGTACATAAAACTGTACATATGCTGACTGTAATAACAACCCCCTTTAGATGAGGTTCATCGGGCCAACACAGATTTTTAAAATCTGTACCGTTAGGGGCTTGTAAAAGCAGACAAATGTAGCATTCCAACACATCGCTCAAACATTTACTACATTATGAATTCACCATAAGCTGAAGCATTCTTTTTACCTCAGCTAGAACTTCCGGCTCAGACAAACAGCATATGATTGACAGGTCAAGGGGCGTGGTATGCAAATTACTACAATTACCTCACTTCCTGATCGGCAGCTAAGACAGATTTTCGGTGCGTCATTCGGCAATACTCTTAGTTTCAAACGGCACAGAAACAGTACAAAATAAGTAAGAACTGACGAACACACGTACTACACAGTTGCAGTATGTATTCAGCTATTATAGATTATGGCTGATACACATGTACTGAGCACCAGCTCTTTATGAATTCTATTTTTAATTACAAATTCCATAATTTTATTACTTCTTCCGGTAAAACTGGATGGGCCTATAGTTGGCAGTATTTGTGGGGGACCCAATCAAGACCAGGACAAAGGCTCTGTGAAAGTTCTAGAATGATGTTTAGAGGAACTAAAAGACTTGCTGCCCTCCAACTGGTTATCCTTTAAGTCAGGCAAAACAAAGCTGTTACTAGTAGCATTGGATCATCAGGTGTCTGCTTCAAAAAACATCTCAAGGCTCCTCTCTCTTCGACAGGGTGCAATTAAAGGCAGGAATGTCAGGTGATTAGCAACGTGGAATAATTTTGTAACAAAACAGCTTTCCTTGGAATGTCAGGTGTCAGCAGTCAATAGATATGTCTACCATTTAAAAAATCCACGTTGCACCCCTTTATTTTATTTCAAATATACGTGCACTGCACTCCTTGTAAATAAAAATGTAATTCTAATCTGTATGGCTCCAGGATGTGCACTATGAAAAGATGAGTACACATCATGTGTTCGCTATTATTCCTAGGCTTCTTCGTTCTAGGGAAGCTATACTATCCCTCTACATGTCCCATATCCAGACATAGTAAACACAGACTCTTTAAGCTCCTACTCTGGGCCCTCAAAAAGTTGCTCCTCCTTATGCTCTTTTTCTCAGGGAACGCTGAACTCAACCCAGGGCCCCCACTCTCTATCCCCGCCCCATCGGTTATCCAATACCTCAAAGGTATTACCTTCACACACCTTAATGTGTGTAGTCTCCTGTGGAAATTGGATTTGGTACAGGTTTGGATCTCTCACAAAGACCCAGATGTACTGGTCATCTCAGAAACTTGGCTAAAGAGCTCCACTCCTAACATGTGATCAACCTCCCCAACTACAACAGCTTCCGGGCAGATAGACCCACCTGTGGTGGAGGGGTAGTCATCTATGTCAGGCATAAATTCTCAGTTTCTCTTACTGATTCTGTATCAGCCCCCAAGGAATTCGGATTGGTTTCCATTAGACTTTTCCCTTCCATCCTCCGAATCGATCCGCATCACTTGCTGCTACCGGCCTCCGTCAGGAGGTCTCGTGCTTTTGAGTCAAATACATAAATCGGTGGACATGCAGCCCACTGAAAGTATCATCATGGGAGACCTAAACATGGACTGGCTCTCCAACTCTTTAAAACCACTAAAAGATCTATGCGACGAGCTCGGTTTCACTCAGCTCATAACTGAAGTCACCCGTCCAAAACTCTAAATCACCTACAAATAGCATGTTACTTGACCTTATCATAGTCAACAAACCCCACTTTTTTAGCCATGTTGGTGTGTTCTTTAATGACATTAGTAATCACAGCGTGATAGCCTGTGCTTGATCCACACTTAGATTACCATCCTTATCCACTAAAAAGGAATAGACAAAACCTTAATATCTATAATTTTTTAGCAGACCTTAACAACATTTGTTGGCAGAATTTCTACCTCACACCCTCTGTTAATACAGCCTATGAGATCTTTCTAAAACTAGTCCTTGATGTCATAGACAAGCACGCTCCCCTGGCCAAATCCCACACCAGGTTGAAATCCTGCCCTTGGTTTTCTGCTGAGCTAAAGGCTGCCTTACACACCAAAGATTCCCTTTGGAAAAGGGCCAGAAAAACAAAGGACCCAGCAGACTAGGCTGCCTTTAGGAAATCGAAGAATGGTTGTACTAAAATTACAAGGGCTGCCAATGCAGGTTTCTTCCAATTTATATTAGCATCTCCTGCAAATAATTCTACCAATTTCTGGAAAACTCTAAGGGAAGTCAAAGGACACCGCTAAGTTAATGCCCTCCATGACAAAATCACCTCTGGCAATACTAGTATCCCAGATAGGCAGTGCATACTTGACCTCTTAAATAATCAGTTCAAGACAGCCAGCCCAGCCTTTGACTCATCTGCTGCAAGTAAACTTCACCAGCAGGCCACCAAATCTTCCCACTGCTAGACACCCTAGCAAAGCCTCTCCCCTTAAAGTCAAATTCTCCTTTCACCCTGTTACTTATAAACAGGTGAAGGACCTGCTCCTGGGCCTTAATCCTAGGAAAAGTGCAGGAGCGGACAAGCTAGAACCCTTCTTCTTAAAACTGGGCCACCGCGCTTTAACTGCACCAATAGCCCATTTATTCAATTTGTCATAATCCTCAGGCGAACTCCCTTCCATTTAGAAAGTGGCACATGTATTCCGCTATTGAAATCCGGTAATCCCAGTGACTTGAACAATTATAAACCAATATCCTTACCGGCCATCCTTTCAAAACTACTTAAAAAAGTAATAAATACCCAGCTAAGAGAATAGTTAGACTCGGCTATGATATTAAACCCCACCCAATCAGGGTTAGAGAAAAAAAAACATAGTACAATCTCCGCCTTAGCTAAGGTAAAATGATTGGCATCTGGCACTTGATTTCAAGCACTACATCAGCGCCTAATTTTTCGACCAGAGTAAGGCCTTCGATTCAGTCGACCACGATCTGTTATTGACCACCCTCCAAGACACTGGCACAGATGTTATTGCTGTCAATTGGTTCACATGCTATCTAAAGGGCAGAAAACAACAAATTAAGGCACAAGGAGATCTATCCCTGCTCAAGATTCTACTCAGAGGTGTCTCCCAAGGATCAATCTAAGGACCATTACTTTTCGCTATCTACATTAACAGTATTGACGCAGGCATCAGTCGAGCAAGTGTACATTTGTTCGCCAATGATACCGTTATTTATGTAGACAAACCTACTCTGGAGCTTGCTTGTAATGCATTGCAATGTGAATTCAATTTACTTCAGCATAATCTCTTGCGTCTTGAACTCTTACTGAATGCAAAAAAAATGAAGGCCATGACTCTGTCACCCAACCTCACCCCGGATAAATTCCCCCCATCGGGTATTCAGCCACAAATAACATCCCTCCTAGGTGAGCTCATCGAAGCTGAAATAAAGTTCAAGTATCTTGGCTTTTGGTTAGATCATAAACTTTCTTACACAGTCCATGTAGAGGAACTGTGCAAGAAGCTTAAACAACGCTTAGGTCTGTTCTTTAGAATCAAGCATCTCCTAACACAGGAAGCCAAGCTAAGACTAGTACAATCCACATTCCTCCACCTTTTGGATTATGCAGACATTCTATACAAGCACGGCCCATGCGAAGCTCTGGTAAATCTTGACACATGGTACAACAGGGCCCTAAGATTTATCACCGGCGCCCCCTTCAGAACGCACCATTGTGCTCTATATGCTATGCTGGGCTGGCAGTCTTTAACAAACAAAAGACTCAAAAATGCGGCCACCTGCACCTTCAGAGCCCTATCTGGTGTGCTATCATCGTATATCTCTAGCCTTCTAACATACTCCACTGGAACCCATTTGCTTAGGAGATATTCTTATCTGTGTCTAGACACCCCCTCTATAGAACTCAATATGGGGCCTCTTCACTAAGCCACTACCTACCCACTCTATGGAATAATCTACAGAAATCTCTAAAACTCTCATCCCTAATTAAAACGTCTTCCTTCAAATCACTCTTAAGATGTCATTTTATTGACCCCTGCAATTGCTACTCCTAACCCTGTTCTGTCCTGCCAGGTCGGCCATGGTGCCGGGCCTCTAAGCACCTTCAGGAAAAGTGTCAACATCTGATCTGACACCCCAATCCGTTCATACCCATACCCCTCCTCCCTCCTGTTCTTTCCCTTCTCCTGCCTCCTCTCTAGGTCTCTTTCCCCATCCCTTTTGACGCCTCTATTCCCCTCATTCCTAATTATGTTTGTTACCTCAGTAACTCTGTCTAACTGAATGTCACCATCTTAGGTATGTTATCACCACTGTTGCTCTACGGTCATTGTTACTGCATCGGTCAAAGACACTGTATCTCCCAAGCCTGTTAATCATCAGGTATTACTACCTAGCATCTTGGATTCTTGTATTTTTATAGACATTGTATATATTGGATGTATTTAATGTTTCTTTATTTCTTGCATGTGTACATATGCAGTTATTGTATTATTGAATTGTCCAGACACAGTTTGTTGATTAATTCTTCTCAACAGTATTCCACCTGGTTAAATAAAGATGATTGACTGGTTGATTAACTGATGGCTGCCTTTGAGGTCTTCAGGTTTCCAGTTGCCCTGGTAGTATAGCTGCCAGTGCAAGGGAACATTATTCTGAGCAGACCTGGCTTCAGATCCAATTAGGGCACTTATTTCTATTTGGCTTCTAAACTGTATTTCAGATATATGCACACTGCACTCGTTGCAAATAAAAATGTCCCCTTTTTCAGATCCTGGGGATATGAGAAGTCTAGTACAAGCATTCATTTTCCTGCATCCTGATTATTGTATTACGCTCTATAACGGCCTTTCCTGGGGCTAGATTGAATGCTGCAACTAGTACAGAATGCAGCAGCTTGCTTTGTGAGCTCCTCAGAAAAACATATCACTTCAGTGTTGCATAAACTGCACTGGCTGTCAGCAAGGCAAAAAACTGACTACAAGGGGGATTATTCTGATATTTAGGGCCCTAAAGCAGGAAGGACTGATATTTAAAAAGTACGCTAGGAAGCATTTTTTTCCATAAACGGGCATGTGATCGGGGGGTAGAATGATCTACCAGGCAATGTGGTCAATGTTGGGACTATAGCTGGGTTCAGAACACAACAGGACATCTTTAAGGGGGTTATTCAGATCTCTTATGGTTCTGTGTAATCTTGTATATATCATATGACTTGTACACACCATGTAATTACTGTTCTGTTAATCTCCCCCCTCCTGTTACAGCTTCCACTCCAGGATGTAACTGGAAATGAGTCATTCGCTCAGTAAGCCTTCCTAGCTAAAAAGTTTAAACAAAGTAAATACATAAAATGGCTTTATGACAGACTTCATGGACTTATGGTCTTTTTCTGCCCCCATTCTTCTGTGTTTAAATGGACTGTGTCCATCCTGCCTCAGTGAGCTTATGACCTCTATAAGTGGGCTTTTCTTTTCCAGGATCATGGGCTTCAGACAGTACCCCCCTTCACAACTAAAATCTGCAGAGGACAGCGCATTCCGTGTTGTGGTGCCAGTCCTCTATAACTCCATCCCTGCCTCTATCAGGTTCACTGCTAGCAATGAGAACCTCTTAAATAACTGTCTGGAGTTGAGTGTTGCTTGTAACATGTTCTGTGATGCTTACATGAAACTGTTACATAAATGCTAATAATCTGGTACACTATGGTACAAGCAGAGACTCATGACCTCATATGGGGAATTAACAGCGGGGCAGATGAACTCTTAATGACAAAGACTTTTTTAATGCAAATTAATTTAGTAACAACAAATGGGAAGAGGAGAGAAAGATGCAAAAAAGATGAGGAATTCAAAATGCATGTTGTGTGCGTATTCTGTTTTACCAAATTTTCCTAGACACATCAATGCTCTGTCAGAACTATGGGAATAATTTTCAAATTCTAAATGAACTGATTACAGGATCCTATTCGCAGAATCATAAAGGCAGGGTAAGTTTTATTTCTATAATGCCCAATCCCAAGGGCTCTGGATGCCTTCTAGATACAGGGTGAAAACATGCAAGTAAATCTGCATATGCATAAATTAAAAATAATTCCATAATTTAATTATGCATAAATAGCATAACATGACTTAAGAGGGCAGAAGACTATCCATCTCATTGTCTGAATGACAACTATTGGCCAAATCCAATGGCTTGCACCATGCTGAACACTTGCCTATGTGTCCCATAGCATTATCCGCAATAGCATTTTATTGGTTTAATTATGAATGTTTCTCCCCTCATGCACCAGTGCACACCCTGCTGGCAGAGGCATTGCTATAAAACACAGTTATGTCACTAGAGTTAGAGGCTGTTCAGAAGAAAAAAAAAAACTAAAATAAAGCAGGCTACCTAATACTGTAACTCTGCAAATAACCACCAGAGCCTAACCAATATGAGATTACACTGGCATACCTCTGATACACCTTTTTGGGACTCACTACTTCTATTCTGTTGCATTAAGACCTTGAAGCTCACTTCTTTGTCACTCTTGATTTACAGTGAATTTATGTGGCGGACAGTCAAACTGGAAGTCACTAAAAGCAGTATCAGCACAATAGCCCACTCAAGCTTCAAACCACAGAGTCTGCTAAGAAGGTTCAATGCTGCAAACATGCTCTACTGATTACATAGCTACATGCACAGCAAAACATTTTGGTATGTCATGTGACTACAGAAAACAGACACGGTAAAAACTAACTTCAGATGGTTTACTATGGCTCTTTAAACCTGCTCATAAATATTTCTACTACATGACAATTCGGCATTTCAATCAACTGCAATCAGCATGGAACAGTTTCTGGTAAAGAAATGCCTCTTCAGCTGCAAGGAAGGAAACAAAAAAGAAAACACAGGCGGCAAAACTATTGTTTGATCTTGTATACTTAAGTTAAAGCATATAAAGTGAAAACATTCTACAGATTTTGATAAGATGATCCACTTTTATGTTCTGCTGTAGTAGAGTTCCGCCACAGGTCCTGTAAACCTTACAGACTCAAAACCATCCCCATTGCCAGTTTTGATTAAGGGACCTGACAGCATCTTCTTTCGCAACAATCATCTCGATTCATTTATCAACTTTGGCTTCAAATATTTAAATACTTTTTCCTAATTTTTCATAGCTCACTGTGAAAACCTATATTAGAACACACAACAGATCTGTAACGGCACTAGAATTAGAAGCCGTTTAATGGGGAAAAAAGACTAGTGTAAAGGCTATATTATATATTTTTGATGTCTTTAAGTGGAATTTACAGTTCTCCCTGGCAATATGAATGAACATCCTATAATTTAACCAATTTACAGATTATAGGTTCAAATTGACCTTGTAGCCCATAAAATTGCTCATCTTCAGTGCGGGATTAGAAGTGGGAGAAGAATGTCATAACTGTATTTAAAGAATTTACCATAACAATAGAAAGGAGGATATGCATGCATAATTTTACCACTCTCTAACTCACATCAGAGTTTTTCTTCCTGACAGCATATATCCGTGATATTTCTCCAAGATGTCCATACTAAGAAGTGCAACAATGTACTCACCCACAGATATGACATTTGTATTCTCTCATTCCAAGGTGTCGCTTGACATGGTTCCTAGCATCTCCTAGCTGAGCGGTGGCAAAGCTGCAGATCTTGCATTTAAATGGTTTCGAACCTATGCAAAAAAAAGTCACGTAACATCAAAGACAGAATACAAGCAATCAAATATTTAAAAATAACTTTAAGAAATTCTTTTTAAACTGAAAACTGTAAGCTATTAGATCATTAAGAATAGTTCTAAGTATACACAAAAGTACAAATAGTGTAACTATAAATTATTTTCCTGAGGGGGACTTCCTGCTTTCTGAATCCAGTGGTCATCTTCATCATTTACTTCAACATATTCAATAAAATCACAGAAAGGACAAGCTAAACTAAAATGAATAAAGTGATTATGTTTCCTCACTCAGTCTCTACACTTAAATAATGTAAGACAGAAATGGGTGTAAGAGACAGAAGCCAGCAGAATTCTAACCTCTTCAACCAGTGCCAAAAGAGGAATATCAGCTACATTTACACATGCATGCACATGCACACATACACACTGTTTCAGCTCCCATTTATGGCATGTTAAGATGCAGTAGTTTTGGGTGCACCCCCATTTGGAAGCTCGGTACTGTTGTGGATGGAGGGGGAAGGGACAGCGCATAGAGTACGCCACTCAAATAGCTGGAAATGCTGCAGGCAGCAGGGAAGAGTCTATTAAGGGACAGAAAACTCTTGCAGCACCAGCCCCGTGGCGCTGAGGGTTGAGCACTGGGTGCAACATGTCGCGCCACACCAGCAATCCGTGTTCAGGAACGAGCTCGGGCCGCCGGGGGTCGGCAGGGGGAGCGAGGATTGAGTGTCCAGAGGACTGCTGTCCTCTCTCGGGGGGAGGGAGACTAGTCAATCCACTCGCTGACTGCTCTCTGGCAGTGGCTGGAGGGCAGTACAGGTTGGGAGATGACATCTCTGCAACAAAGGGGAGGGGGCGGGCAAAACGGAGCAAAATCGAGCCTGGCAGGCTCAGTGATGGTCCACGACTCCAGGAAACGGTCCCGGAGAAACCGGCAACCTCCTCCTGGCTGCGCCGTGGGGGGCATTCCATGGAGCAGCCATCGGGGCCGCCTAGCATGGGAGCCACAGGACAGGAGAGAGAGAGTCTCTCCATCTAGAGGGCCATAGCCGCCTGTCAGGGCTCGGGGTGGAAAAAAATGTATATGGAAAAAAAAAATTATTCCTGCAGCATGTTGGCTTCCCTCCATCTGAATGGCACAGTACTGGCAAAAAGGAAAAACTGCAGGCACACTCCTTCATTCTCGGGGTTTATGTAGCATCTAACACCTCAGGTGTGTGTAAACTTCGCTTTACACACACACTACTCCATACTTTATCCTATATTTGGAGCATGGACATGTCATTAAGCGATGCTACTGCTCTCCAAAGTAGTTCCTCCTGTGACTGAGTTATAAATAGGTCTCAAGAGTGTCTGAGGGGACCATCGCCCACATCCACTGGGGCCAAGGCTAAGTGCTGTGATGTTCTCTAAGGCAATTAAAAGAGCAACTTTTACAATGCTTGTGGACATCACAAAGACCTTGAACTGCCTTCAAACCAATGCAATGAACTCAGAGAAACAGTTAAAGGGACACTCCCAGCACTCCTGGACCAGGGTTGTAAATCCGAATTGTGAATAAATAAATATATAGCACATCATTGACATGAATCCCACTGAGCATAAATTACGTCTCTGTTATTAGGTTTATGTGAAGATTTTCAGAGAAAAGACAGATCTCTAATTTTTATAAGATCATACAAACTTCAGTTTTTGCAATGCCAGATCTGTATTTTTTTAAAAGTCTTCACTTTTCAAAATTAGAACATTTTATGTTTCACGGTTGATCGGATCATTATCATATTTCATAAAATGGGTCCGAAAAATCAAATAACTTTAATTGGTTAACACCAGTCAGGTGACCGTTCAATATTAAAGCATTTTGCATAGTCATTGTGGTCCTAAACCACATCACACAATGAGCAAATCAGTCCTCCTGCAACCAGAAATATCTTCCATCAGTGCCCCACAACCAGAACTGATCTTCCATCACAAACATGGCTGCTACCTTTACACTGTAAAAAAAAACTTCAACTGGGACTTAAAAATAAAACTATCTTAAATTAACAATAAAACAAATTAATTAAATGTTGTTTTCCTGATCATCACACACAACTTGCACACATAAACAAATTAGAAACATTAAATATTGTTCATAGTTTTCATTACAACCGTTTCTTTGCTGGCAATGAAAAATCCTCCTTCTGTCTTCAAGTGCTCATCAGGGAAATCTCTTCTGCTTTTCCTGACAGTGAGATAATTGGGTCTGTGGCTCTACAAGAGGCCTTTATTGTGTGAGTGTACAGTATGTTAGGAGAGAAACATTCTGCCAGTGGAAATGAGCAGAATTTTGAATCCCTGTATTCCAGGTAAAGGCAAGGCAAATTTAATTTTTCAGGCACCCAATCCTGGAAGCTCTGGGCACCGTACAATAAAAACATACTAACAATACAAATAAATGAATGTAAATAAAATGGCAGCATAAATAAGTACAGTTACTAAGTACCTATATTAAAACTGAACTCTGGAGAGATAAGACTGGGCACCCAGGGAGGACTAATATACAAGGTCCAGGAAGGCCTTGAGGCGGGCCTTAAAGACCTCAACCGAAGGAGCCTCCCAAACAGACGAATAAAGCAAATCTCACAGGACGGGGCCGGCAACACTGAATGTTCTGTCGCAGGTGATTTTTAGCATTGTCCTGGGAATCGACAGGAGGCCCCTAGAGGAGCACCGGAGGGAGTGGACCAAGATAGCAGGTGTAAGAAGGTCTGACAGATAGCTAGGACCCAGCCCGTGTAGGGCCTTAAAGGTGAGAAAACCCACCTTAAAGAGGATCCTCCACCTCACTGGCAGCCTGTGCAGGTCACACAAAACAGGAGTAATATCACAGAATTTTGGTTGCCCAGTCAGCAACCTAGCGGCCGTGTTCTGCACTAGCTGCAGCCGGTGGAGGTTACCATCACATTCCATGGTAAATATTCCATATCTTGAATATGGTGAAACACAGAGAAAAAAAAAACACAATGAAGAAAGCAGGCAAGAATACTTCATGAACAAAGAGAAAAGGTGAGAAAACACTGTTAACATAGACAGAGCCAAACTGCTGAAATACATTACTAAAGTTTATAAAAGCACATACATTTGAATCATACATGGGTATTTTCAGGTAAACTCTATCACCTCCCCCACCCCACACACACACACACACACACACACACACACACACACCAAAAAAAAGGCAACCTGGCAGGTTTAAAGTTTAAACATATATTCATTAATAAATAGTACCTGAATTGACTTAAAATGCAAGGTAACATTTTTGTTCTTATAAAAATGTATGGCACACACAATCTTCATTATGTTTTATGTTTTTAGCTAACCCTACAGTTACCAGAATAGGGACTATTTTTTGTATTCAGATTTAAAATGGAAGCATATTTCAATGTAAGGTCCTTTTTTTTCTTTTTAAAATACGTTGTTCTTATTTTGATTCATTTTAAGTCATATATTTAATTTTCATTTTATAAGAGCAATAAGACACTCCAGGGGTGTGCCATTATGGTGAAATAATCACACTTCTCAGGGGCATTTAACGGCACTCGGCTGTGCCTCATGCCTAACAACGTACAAGAGGAATGCGATTATTTCAGCATAATGCATACCCTGTCACATCTTGTTTTCATAGTGTATGGGTGATGCTTATTGTTATCCCATTTACATAAAAAGACAGGCTTGTTGTACCATTGTTGTGATGTCAGGATGCTGTTGTACCATTCTGAGTACGTCATAATGATGGTACAACAGCTTGGAATGCCAACTCATGCCACACTGTCCAAATGCATCAGCAATTGCTCGTTTCTTGCTGACCACATCTGAAATGGTAATACAGTTAGCTGTGAGCAGAAACGGGCTCACTGGGATGGCAGCCGTTGTTACAAATAAAACCCAGCACTTCACACTCACTGCAAGCACCCACAGAAACAGTAACAAAATATTTTTATTTTTATTTTTCTATCCAGATCTCCTAACAAGTACCTGTCTGCTCAATCTCCAGTATGGCCTTCTTTCCATCCGGACTGTCAACATCATCGCGACACTTTGCCCTTGTGTGTCAGACAACCGGACATCAACTTTTTTTTTTTGTCACAGTGTTCGTGTTCACAGATTTTATAGTTATTAAGTAGTTGAATCATTCAGCTGCATGGCCTTATTGTAAGAATAAAACTAAACATGTTACAGAAATGACAAAGTATCTCATCTTTTCTGTGTGTATGGTAAGTGGTAAGACAGGTGGCGAGGAGGAACTGGCATGAGGTGAATAACAGAAACTTGTGTTTTTTGATTTCTTGCAGTAAAACCTGAATAAACTAAGAAAAAAGAAGCTGTTTTTTTGTCCCATACACTATACAAGATAAAGTATGGCCAACAGTTAACCTCGCTGTATACACTTCTCGAGGTTGCCATGATAACCTCTCAAAGTGTACACAGCATTGTTAACTGTTGGTCATACATTATCCTCTATGTATGCTTAACCTTTATTAACCACTGATTACAGTGAACTGAGAAACCTTGTTTCACAGCGATGATGTCACTTCTGTGAACAGCAGATTACTGACAGATTGAGTCATACAATGTTTATTTGCTAAAGTGATGTCACTTTTGGGAATAATAGATAACTGACTGGTCAAGTCATGCTGTTTGTTAGGAAAATGTCAGTCTGTTACCTGCCTGTAAAAGCAAAGTAAGTGCAACTCCCAGCAACACAATCAAAGTAAACTATCCCTTTCTCCAATTTAATAGTCAAACTAAATGAAAGAGATGAATGTCACAAACGCACTCCCGCAGGTCAGGCCCTCAGCTCCCACAGTGCCAACCTCAGAGCGCAACAGTATGAACAGGTAACAGACAGGGTAACCCTCCTGTCTGCTTTTGGGTCAGAATCACCTTTAGTCTCAAGTTCTGGGGGGGACTCAAACTGTGAACCTTATGCTAGCGTACCCAAATGTACAGACTCAGATAATATTCTCTTCGGAGAGGGGGTGCAATATATCTTTTGCCTAAGGGCACCTAACCAGGTATCCAAAATGAACCCTTAAAACTCTATAAGAGACCTTAGGTATATTCTTACCTTTTACTAAGCTTAGTAACACCATCAAGCCCTTCAAACAGCTGTCAGACTTAACCACTTATATATCACGTGCAAAAAAAACTTGGAAGACACACCCAGGCAGTATCTTAAGAAAATGTGGTTTACTAAGAAATGATAAAAATATGAAAAAAATGTAAACAGAACAAAATATCAAAGAGCTCACACTCACATAAAAGAACAAGGGAAATTACAAAGCAAAACTCCTACCACAATACATTTACATTTTTGCTATCTAAGGTATTACCTCTGGAAGTGCATTTTAAAGTTAGATCAGACAGCTGTCTCTCTCTAGAGTCCCAAGATGATATATATCAAACAGTTCAGACACAAGTATTAGTTTAACTCTGTCTCTCTACCCACTTTGTGAGTCATCTAGCTCCTCCTGTTTAGCATTAAAAATTACAAACATGATTTCCTACCAGAGGGTATGTTAATAATGTGACAGCAGCAAAACCCCATTTCCCAAATTAGGAGTCTTTGATCAACCAGTTCCTTTGAAGTTTACAACCCTGCAGTCCATCACCCAGGTGTGAGACAGCCAACAGGAATCAGCTAAATGACATCTTTTCCTGATGTAATACAATTTGTAGTTAAGTTCTAACTTCAAAAGCATGAGGTCATAAAAAGGCCACAAAATACAATTTCTCAAGGAAGTTAATTACATTACAGAGATCTCCTGGTCAGTGTAATACATCTTGTGATTTTAGCTGCTGACACCTTGTAATTTAAAAGGGCCAAATCTCACAGTCTGACATTTCATGCACTGATAATTTATTTATACTACCAATATCATACAATAATCAAAACCAGCTGGCCAAGCGTCACAATCCTACCCACCTAGACTGAATTTGGGGCTCTATCCCCTGCATGGGATGAGCTCCTTAACTCAGTTCACTCCTCATATAGATGCGACAAGCCATCTGCATTCTGATTGGTTGCTCCAGCCCTATGTAAGATCATCATGTCATACCCTTGCAAGGCAAGACTCCATCTTAATAGTCTACCATTAGTTTTTCCCATTTGTGTCAGCCAAACTAGGTGGATGTGGTCAGTTTGCACCTCAAAATGCTGCCCGTATAAGTATGGCTCTAACTTCTTTAGGACCCACGTTATGGCAAGACACTCTTTTTCCACAGAAGAGTATGCCTACTCCCTGAGAAGTAACTTTTTACTCAGGTACACTATGGGCTGATCTTTCCCTTGGTTGGATGTCTGACTCAGTACTGCCCCAATACCCACGTCTGAGGCATCAGTCTGGACTATAAAGGGTCTGTTATAATCAGGACTTGTCAACACAGGAGCACTACACAGTGCCTCCTTCAGTCTGATAAAGACTTTTTCACAGACTGGTTCCAAGTAATTTTCTTAGGCATCATTTTCTTTACCAGGTCAGATAGGGGGGCGCCCAGGGCACTGTAACTGGGTACAAATTTCCAATACTATCCTGCTGTGCCTAGAAAACTCCTGACCTGCTTCTGCATTTCTGGTCTGGGTTATGCCTTGATCACCTCTATTTTTACTTGGTTTGGAGGGAGCTGTCCCTGGCCTACAACATGCTCGAGGTATGCCACTTCAGCCATGGCCACCTGGCACTTCTCAGCTTTGACAGTGAGCCCGGACCTCTGTATCCTGCCCAGCACTTCCCTAAGGTGGAACAAGTGTTCCTCCCAGCTGGCACTAAAGATGGCAATGTCATCCAGGTATGCCATGACATACTCCTCAGCATCATTTAATACCTGGTTCACCAACCTATGGAAAGTGGCTGAGGCGCTCTTCATTCCAAAAGGCATTACTTTAAATTCAAATAAGTCTATCGGAGCGATGAAGGTCGAACTCTCCCTAGCTCTGTCAGTTAACTCTACCTGCCAGTACCCCATTGTCAGGTCAACAGTCATAAGGTAGATTGCCTCTCCCAACTTGTCCAGGAGTTCGTCCGTCCAGGGCATCAGGTGGGCATCTGATTTTGTGACTGCATTCAGTCCACGATAATCCACACAGACACAAGCAGAGCCATCTGGCTTGGGCACATGGACTACGGGTGAGGCCCAGGGACTGTGGGATCTCCGGATTACCCATAAATCCAGAATTTCCTCCACCTACCTCCTAATGTCCTTTTGGACAGCCTCTGATATCCGATATGCTGTCTGCCGTATGGGCCTCTGTGTCCCAGTCTCTACATCGTGCGTCGCTAAGGGGGTTAGTCTAGGCTTGGTGTTAAACAGTGGGGCAAAGTCTGCTAAAATCTCCCTTACTTCCTGAATCGTGTCCGGGGCTAGCTGGGGTGACAATTTAACAGCCTCCATAGATGACTCCCGCTTGCTTTCTTCTAACAAGTCCAGAAAAGGTCTCCTTCATCCATCCCCTCCCCAGGACTATGCACTGCACACACCATGTCAGCCCATTAGCATATGGCTTCATCATGTTGACATGGTACATTTTTTCTGTATGTCTTCGGTCAGGTAATTCTATGATATAGTTCACGTCATTTAGCTTTCTAACTACTTTGTATGGTCCTGCCCACTTAGCCTGCAGCTTGTCTTTCCGGACCAGGATAAAGACCATGACTTCCTGACCCACCGTGTACGAGTGAGCTCATCCTCTGTGGTCGTACCACACTTTTTGTTTCTGTTGGGCAGCTGCTAAGTTGCTCTGAGCTGTCCCCATAAGCTCCTTCAGCCTTTCCCTAAACCTAAGGATGTAATCCACTATGGGAGTTACCTGGGTGGCGTGGTTGCCTTCCCAGTCCTCCCGGATCAAGTCTAGGGGTCAGGGTTTGTCTGTTTGCAGATGACACCAAGATCTGCAACAGAGTAGATGATCCAGATGGGGTGGACAGAATGAGAAGAGATCTGGATAAACTAGCAAAATGGTCAGAAGAGTGGCAACTGGGGTTTAATGCAAAGAAGTGCGAGATCATGCACGTAGGGAAGAGGAACCCTGAAGCCACCTAGAGGCTGGGAGGGGAGTTGCTGGCAGTCACAAAGGAAGAAAAAGACTTGGGCATCATCATTACTGATGACCTGAAATCATCCAAACAGACCACTAAAGCAGTAGGTAAGGCTATAGTGATGTTAGAATGTATTAGCAGGGGTATCACAAGTCAGAAGAGAGAGGTAATAATCCCTCTTTACAAGACATTGGTAGACCCCATCTGGAGTACTGCGTGCAGTACTGGAGGCCACACCTTCACAAGGACATTAACCAAATTGAGGCAGTCCAGAGAAGGGCAACCAAAATGGTGCAGGGACTGCATCAGAAAACATATGAGGACAGATTAATGGAGCTCAAAATATATACCCTAGAGCAAAGGAGGGAGAGAGGTGATATGATCTAAACATTCAAACACCTTAAGGGCATTAACAAGGTGAAAGAGTCTAACATGTTTCAATATAAGAAAAAATAGCAGGGCAAGAGGACACAGCATGAGATTAGAGGAAGGCCGATTAAGGGGTAATGTGAGGAAGTTATTTATCGCAGAAATGGTGGTGGATGCATGCAACGGCCTACCTCAGGAAGTGGTGGATATGAATACAGTGCAGGGCTTCAAACAGGCATGGAATAGTCATAAGGGAGCAATACAGATGAGTATGAATAGATAGGCCATTGACAGAGCAAAGGCAGATGGAACATTTATAAGGTAGAAAAAGAAATGGGCAGACTGGATGGGCCTTGCGGTCCTTATCTGCCGTCAACTTCTATGTTTCTACATACCCAGCGTCCCATATAAGAGCTCGAAGGGGGAAAAACCTTGTTGACTCTTGGGGCACCTCCCTGTATGCAAACAACACGTGGGGAAGGCATTTCTCCCAGTCCCTCCCATGCTCTTCAGCAAACGCTTGCAGCACTTACTTCAGGGTACCGTTAAATCTTTCCACAAGCCCATTGGCTTGTGGGTGATGAGGTGTTGTGTGCCTCTGCACCACCCCCACACTCCTCCCACAAACATTTCATCAGGATTGACATGAAGGAACCCCCCTAAATCGGTGATAACCTCCTGTGGAAACCCAACACGGGAGAAAATCCCAAGTAAGGCATCTGCCACTTTGTCTGTCCTCAGTGAGGATAGGGTGACTGCCTCTGGATACCGGGTGGCATAATCCACCACAGTCAGGATGAACCTCTTCCCGGAGGAGCTCAGGGTATTTAAAGGTCCCACAATATCCATTCCCACCCTCAGGAATGGCTCCTCCACTATGGGCAATGGAATTAAGGTGGCATGGGTTTTCTTACCCACCTTCCTTATTTCTTGGCACTGGTGACAAGACCTGCAATACTCTTTCACCTGCTGGGTGAAGTTGGGAAGATAGAAATTCTGGTCCAACCACTGCGTAGTGCACGCGATTCCCAGATGACCAGACAAGGGAATATCATGTGCAATCTTGAACTGCTCACGGTACCCCTTGGGAACAACAAGCTGCATGCCTAGCACCCCACCCTCTGTCTTAGCATCCTGTGTCTACAGCAGTCCATTGTGCCAATAAACTTTTATGTTTTCCGTCACCTGCCTGTGCTCAGTCAGAGTCTGCCCAAGCCCTCAGCTTCTCTAGACTAGGGTCACTTTCCTGAGCAACTGCAAACTCCTTACACATTCCCAAGGCATGAGACAGGTCCCCTTCAGTCTCTAAACTAGGGTCCCTAGCTCTAACATCACTGCACTCCGGATCACTGTCATCCCTAACCCTCTGACAATGGATCACCCCTCCTTTTTCGGAGTAACCCTCCATGGCTGTTAAGTTAACTGCTACTAGGGAAATTTCTACCCCTTTTACATTAGTCTCCATATCAGTGGTTTCCACAGTGGCTTCTATGGGGTCCAGGAAACTACAATTTTCCCTTGACACTTGGCTACAGGTAACTGCACACATCATCCTGTTTGAGATTGTTGTCAAGAATGATGTCAACTGCTAAAGTTTTGGCTGCAGCCACCTGTAAGTTCCCCAGTCTAGGAGAACACTAGGGAGTGGCAATATTTTCTCCTCCCCAGTGAAGCCTTGTACAGTTACAAATTTATTAGGTATGAGCTGACCAGGCTCTACCAGATCCCCTCTTACCAATGTCAGGGAAGCCCCTGTGTCTCTTAACCCTTGTGTCTGTACACCATTCACAGTGACTGGGTGCATGTGTTCCCTCATGTTCACAGGCATGCTTTCAGGGACACACAAACAACCCACTTCTTTCCTAGCCCCATTTTGTGTATTGCTAGTCCTTTTGGGACACTGTCTGGCAATATGCCCAGTTTCTGCAAACCCAACATTCACTTCTTTTCTCAGAAAAATCTTTTCTTTGAAACCTGGGGCTAACTGGTTTTGGTGGAGGCAGTGAGGGTTTTAGCTGCCCTGAAGGCACACTTTTCCCTTTCTGCACTGCCACGCCCACCCCATTCGCTCTCAGAGCAGGTCTGCTCTTGGCATAGCAGTCCAAGAGTTCAGCAACCTCTTGCACAGTTTTGGGATCTCAGTCCTCCAGCCAGGTTTTTAGCTCTGCTGGGCATGCCCCAAAAACTGTTCTAACAATACAGCATTTTCAATTTTATCTACAGAGTTTGCTTCAATTCCTTCCCACCAACGTTTTAAACACCGACATTGTTTTGTGGCTAGCTCCTCGTTGCTCATGTCAGGGCTTCTCCTTAGTTTACGGAATTTAGATTTGTATGCTTCTGCAGTTAAATCAAACTTTTTTAAAAGTGCAGCTTTAAGTTTGCTGTAAGCATTACTGTCCTCATTGTCCATTTGACCCAATGCAGATGACATAAAGATCTGTAACAGAGTTGATACTCAAGGGGGAGTAGAAAGGATGAGAAGGGACTTGGCAAGGTTGGAGGAATGGTCAGACATATGGCAACTTAGATTCAATGCAAAGAAGTGCAAAGTAATGCATGTGGGAAATAAAAATCCAGGAGAAGAGTACACAATAGCAGGGGAGAAACTAATGACAACAATAATGGAAAGGGATCTGGGTGTAGTCATATCAGATGACCTAAAGGTGGGTAAGCAATGTGAGACGTCAGTAAGGAGAGCCAGGAGGATACTGGGATGCATAGGGAGGGGCATCAAAAGTAGAAAAAGGGAACTGGTTATCCCTCTGTACAGACAGTTGGTGAGACCCCCATCTGGAGTACTGCGTGCAGTTTTGGAGAACTCATCTACGCAAAGGCATAGACAGGATGGAAGCAGTCCAGAGGAGGGCAACTAAAATGGTGCTTGGTCTACATCAGAAACCATATGAAGAGAGACTGAGAGAGCTTAATATGTATACCCTTGATGAAAGGAGGGACGGGGGGAACATGATAGAAACTTTTAAGTACCTCAAGGGAATCAACAAAGTCCAGGAGGGTAGCATCTTTCAGAAAAAGAGATGTGTAAGAACAAGGGGAAACAATTTAAAGTTAGAGGGGGGACGGCTCAGGGGTAATGTGAGGAAATTTTTTTTCACGGAGAGAGTGGTGGACGCATGGAACCGCCTTCCTGAAGAGGTTGTGGGGTCTAAAACAGTGGGGGAATTCAAACATGCATGGGACAGACATAAGGTAATTATAGTGGGGGGGGTTGCAGGAAGTAGGCTGTTGGTTAACTAGAATGTGCAGCTTATCCTATAGGTAGGGAAAGGGGCAGACTGGGTGGGCCAAGTGGTCCTTATCTGCCGTCAAACTCTATATTTCTATGTAATGTATCCCGAGCTTTCCGGGTAAGTAATGGGGATAGCTGGAAGCTCCAGAACCCTCTAGGAATCTTTGCCTGAATACAAACTTTTTCAAAGGAATTTAAAAAGGTATCCATATCCTCCCACTCTTTAAATTCAGCTGTCAATTTGGAATTTAATTTGTAACCCAGTCCTGTAGTTCCAGTTAAACCCAAGCCACTTACCTGCTCTGGTGCTGGCGTTTGGACTCATAGCTTCTCCAGTTCATGTCGCCTTTGGCGCTCACGCTCTTCATAGTCAGCCTCTCACTGTTCACGTTCAGCTTTTTGCTGTTCTCACTCCCTCTTCTCCTCTGTGACTCACTGGTGCTCACGCTCTTCACGGTCAGCTTCTCGCAGTTCTTGCTCCCTCTTCTCCTCTGCAGCTCGATGCTCTCGCTTCTCTTCTCTCTGGAACTCCAGCTCCATCCTCCGCAACTCCATCTGCAGCCTGATGGTTTCTGGCCACCTTCCCCTGCTGCTGTGGCCCTTGCCTTGCACTGGCCCTGCTGTCCTCCTCACTGGATCTGGACACTGTACTGGCTGCTGGCCCCTCCACACCCAAGGTTTGGTCCTTTACAGTCACAGTCTGTGACTCAACACTCTGGGCATCAGTGGCCATCAAAGCGTCCATGAGGTTCTGCTTAGTGGCTCTCCCTTTGTGCAGGACTCCTCTCTCCTTTCACAACTGCTTCAGGTAATCTGCAGTGTGCTCACTGTAGTTGGAAGCCATCTTCTTCCCTAACTACGGCTACTCTAACTTGCACTTTGAAAAAAAAATAGAACAGGTAGGAACTTTGACTGTAAGCAAAATGATATTGTTCTGTTTTCTCTTTAAAAAAATAAATCGCTGCCTTTTTTTGCAAGTGAGCTGTACAGTATTAAGCTGACACACTGAACAGTTAAAGCTTGTGTTATCAAATTTATCGCACCGCTGACAACCAAATCTGTCATAAATGCACTCCACAGGTCAGGCCCTCCATTCCCACAGTGCCAACCTCAGAGCGCAACAGTGTGAACAGGTAACAGACAGGGTAACCCTCCTATCTGCTTTTGGGTCTCAGTCACCTTTAGTCTCAAGTTCTGGGGGGATTCAAACTGTGAACCATATGCTAGTGTACCCAAATGTACAGGCTCAGATAATATTCTCTTTGGGGGGATGCAATATATCTTACGCCTAAGGGCACCTAACCAGGTATCCAAAATGAACCCTTAAAACTCCATAAGAGACCTTAAGTGTATTCTTACCTTTTACTAAGCTTAGTAACACCATCAAGCCCTTCAAACAGCTATCAGACTTAATCACGTATACATCATATGCAAAAATAACTTGGAAGACACACCCAGGCAGTATCATAAGAAAATGTGGTTTACTAAAAAATGATAAAAATATGAAAAAATGTAAACACAGAATAATATATCAAAGAGCTAACAATCACATAAAAGAACAAGGGAAAATTACAAAGCAAAACTCCTACCTCAATACATTTAGATTTTTACTATCTAAGGTATTACCTCTGGAAGTGTGTTTTAAAATTAGATCAGAGAGCTGTGTCTCTCTAGAGTCCCAAGATTATATATATATCAAACAGTTCAGACACAAGTATTAGTTTAACTCTGTCTCTCCACCCCCTTTGTGAGTCATCTAGCTCCTTCTGTTTGGAATAAAAAAATAACAAACATGATTTCCTACCAACAGATATGTTAATAATGTGACATCAGTAAAAACCCATTTCCCAAATTATGAGTCTTTGATCAACTAGTTCCTTTGAGGTTTACAACCCTGCACAGTATGCCACCCAGGTGTGAGATAGCCAACAGGAATCAGCTAAATGACGTCCTTTCCTGATGTAATAACATTTTGTATTTAAGTTCTAACTTCAAAAGCATCAGGTCATAAAATGCAATTTCTTAAGGAAGTTAATTACATTACAGCGATCTCCTTGTCAGTGTAATACATCCTGTGATTTCAGCTGCTGACACCTTGTAATTTAAAAGGGCCAAATCTCACAGACTGACATTTCATGCACTGATTATTTATCTATACTACCAATATCATACAATAAGCATAACCAGCTGGCCAAGCGTCAACATGAGTAGCTTCTGAACCAGGAGGTCGATCTTACAGAGATCCATGGATCTAACATCTTGGATAGAAGGATTTCTTGGTTGAAGAGCATTAACAGTGATCTACAGCACCATCTGACTTAGTCCATATCATGTCCGAACATAAAGGGCTCATTAAAAGTTGCAAGATCCTGCCTACCTACCTACCTCTCTAATCATTCTCCCCTAATAATAGAATTAGCCTGGGAACCCCCTCGTGGCTCTAGACTTTGGAGACTTAATGTTTTCATATTAAAGAGATTCCCCAAGTTAACAGTCTGCACCACATGTTGAGGTGCCTTACCTCTGGGACATGACAACTGGATATGTCTGATAAAAATTCATTTATTTATTTATTTTTATTTTTTAAAGTCTTTGGTAACCGGGTAAGTCCCACTAGGCACAAGTGCCTGTTTTCAGGGGTGACCTGGGAGCACTGGGCAGTTAAGTGACTTGCTCAGAGTCACACAGTATGCAAGTGGAGGTTGTGAGAATCAAACTCAGGTCTGGTCTGCTAGATGTATCAAGCTCGTTCACACCTCATTCCTCTAACCTCTAGGCTATACTGCCAGCCCATTTAGCTGATCCCTTTCACTTCTAGTAAGTAAGTAAAATTTTATTTTTTAAGTGCTTTTCAAAAATCCAAAGAGCTGTACAAATGAACATTTAAAATACATATTAATAACAATAAAATCATTCTCCAAAAGCTTTTAAAAACAAAAAAGTTTTGAGCTCGGATTTGAAACTCTCGACGGTCAGGCAGCCTTGTATCCGGCGAGGTAGAGAATTCCACAGGGCGGGGGCAGCGTTAAGAAAATGCACGTGCCCCAGATGTCTTTAGATGAACCCTGGGAATCTCTAGCAATCCCTCGTTGGTGGATCGGAGTGAGCGAGAGGAACAGTAGGGAGTAAGGAGATCTTGTAGATACCGCGGTCCCTGTTCATGTAGAGCTTTGTAGGTCAGTAACCCGACCTTGAAGGTGATCCGCCACTGAACCGGCAGCCAGTGCAGTCCGCGCAGCACAGGTGTAATATGACTTCTTCTAGATGTCCCAGTCAGAAGCCGGGCCGCTGCGCTCTGCTCCAGCTGCAAGCGGCGGATATCAACCCCCGGTAGCCCTAGGTACAGGGCACTGCAGTAATCAAGGCGAGTGGTCACAAAGGCATGGACCAAGGTAGGAAGATCAGCCAGAGGAACCAGGTGTTTCACCCGGGCGATATTCCTACGATGGTAAAAAGAAGATTTGACAACGGCCAACACCTGAGATTTTAGGGTCAGGCCGTCGTCTATAATAACGCCTAGATTACATACCTGGTCTGAGGTTGGGAGCTGGACACCATCAAGCCATATGCCCGATGGAGTCCCAGCCCTAAAACCCGCCTCAAGGCGACCTGGGTCCACAGCCAACATCTCAGTCTTATCCGGGTTTAAACTCAGCCAGTTGACACTCATCCAATCTTTGATTTTGGATAGACAGCTATTAAGCACAGAGATCGCATCTTCCTGTCCAGGACTAAAGGACAGATACAGCTGGGTATCATCTGCATAGCAGTGAAAACTCAGACTGTATCGCCTAATAATGTCTCCCAATGGCAGCATATAAACAGCAAACTACAAGGGTGCTAAAATGGAGCCCTGCGGCACCCCACAGGACAGGAAGATGGCATCAGAGGAATAAATTCCAGTGACAACCCTCTGCCTCCGACCCTTAGGGAAGGATCGAAACCAATGCAGAACTATAACAGACAGTCCACAATAAAGCCGCAGGTGCTCCAAAAGCACACCATGGTCCGCAGTATCAAATGCTGCGGAGAGATCAAGGACTAGGACAGTACGAGCCTTTCGATCTCTCGCAATCAGGAGATCATTTAAAACCTGGACAAGGGCAGTCTCAGTGCTATGTCTTTTCCTAAACCCCAACTGAAGAGTATCAGAGACATTATGATTTATAAGATGGTCATCCAGTTGTAGCGCAACCATCTTTTCAATAACCTTACCCAGGAAGGGCAGGTTAGAGACAGGTCTGTAGTTAGCAAAGCAGTCTGGATTCAATGAAGGCTTTTTAAGGAGTGGTCGAACGACCGCCTCCTTTAGGGGATCAGGAAAGACCCCATGCTCCAAAGATTTCCAGACAATTTCAGCAAGGATCGGGCAGACAGTATCTACGCAACCTAATAATAGTGACGTAGGGGCTGGATCCAAACTACAGCTGGTTGGTCATACAGTCTGGACAATCCTCACAATATCCATGAACTCTGGCTTACCAAAGTCAGACCAGGTAACATAGGTGTTTGTTTCCTCTCACCGATCACCGCAAACCCTTAAAGAGGGAGCTGGGCCGATGCCCGACCTAATGCTGGCAATCTCATCTGTGAAGAACCGATCATTCTCAGTCTTGGGATCTGCCTAACATCCGACCCAGCGCTCAGGCACATAATGACATTTGCTCAGGGATAGCACGGGGACGCACTCCATTAAAGTCAATGGAAGGCAACTTTTACGTTTTTATATATTGTAACAGTCATTTTGTAATTAATCAAGGGTACCAGGTGAATAACAAAATGATATATAAAAATGTTGTAAAAGTTGCCTCCCATTGACTTTAATGGAGCAGATTATACTGCTTTGGAATAGCAAGATCTTTCCCTACCCTAATCCCCAGATATGTAAAATAAACTCACCCTCTTTTTATGCCCCGAGTGTGGATAAGGACACCTCGCCCATTTCCATACAAAAAAAGTATTTCAGGTTTCTGTAGATTTAGCTTATACCGAGAACAGGGCAAAACTCGAACATAAGAAATTTGCCAGCAAATAAAGGCCTAGAGGTCTATCAAGTCTGCTCGAATGTGCAGCTAACACCCCTTATTCTGCAGCTGCCCCTTCCTTCCACCCTTCCCCTCTCCCAGACCCTTTTGAAGCAGTCCACTGTTCTATTGGATACCACTTCTGACGGTAATGCAGTCCACTCAGCTACCACCCTCTCTGTAAAAAATGCGTCTCCTCATCTCCCTCCCGAACCTTCCTCCCTCCAGTCTCATATCATAGCCCCCCGAGTGTCCCTCCTCTCCCTTACTTTGAACAGCTCCTCCGTACCTGTCTTGTTTATTCCTTTCATGCACTTAAAGGTTTCAGTTATGTCTCCCCCATCCCTCCTCTCCTCCAGCGAGTACATGTTCAACTCCCTCAGCCTCCTCTCGTCTGGCAAGTCCCCCAGCCCCTTGATCATCTCTGTCACCCTGCGCTGCACCCACTCCAGTAACTTAATGTCCCTCTTCAGATACGGGTGCCAGTACTGCACACAGTACCTAGGTGTGGTCTAACTAATGATCTTTACAGGCAGAATCACCTCCCCCTCTTCGAGGACATACCCCTTGCAATGCAACCCAGCATTTTGTTGGCCTTTGCAGCTGCCTCCCTACATTGTGCCGAGTTGTTTATTGACCCTGTAATGAGCACCTCCAGATCCTTCTCCTCCTCTGTCTGGGCTAGCTGCACTCCCCCCATCTGGTAACTCCTTCTTGGGTTCTTCACCCCAAAATTCAGTACATTGCACTTTTTGGCATTAAACCCCAGTTGCCAGGTGTCTGACCAGGTTTCCAGCTTTGCCAGATCATCATGCAACCCCTGCCATCCCCCTAGGTTATCCACCACCGCTCCCATCTTGGTGTCGACAGCAAACAGACTGATTTTGCTTTTGATGTCCAATGATATGTAGGGCCCCTACTTTTCTGCGGCACAGTGGGACCAAGTTCTGCGGCAAGACTACCATTTGCCGCAGAACTTCTACGGCGGTGGTTCGTAATTTCTGCAGACGTTCTGCGGCACTAACAAACTACCATATCACAGTGACAGCTTGTCATCCTGACTTCACTTTCATGGCAGTGGTTATAGAAATCAGGATGGTGGAAAGCACAGTAACACTAGTTCAAAAAATAAGAGACTTATAAAAATAATTTTATGCCTAAAAAGCAAAACAAATCTCTTCCTTAAGGTCCTAGCCTGTTGCATAAATTACATATGTAGAGGGGATCTTATGTGATAAATAAGGTATTTCTACACTACCGGTCAAAAGTTTTAGAACACCCCCATTTTTCCAGTTTTTATTGAAATTTACGCAGGTTAATGTCTCAATGTAGTCTGAAATTAAAGCATAGAACAAATAAACAATTGGAGATAAAAAAGTAATCATAGAATCATTTTGTTTAACATAATTTAATCTAAATTTTTGACTCATCAAAGTAGCCACCTTTTGCAGATATACTGTAACCGCCGAACACACTCGTGGCATTCTTCCTACAATGGACATCAAATATTGTTCAGGAAGTTCTTCCCAACACTGTTGCAGAAGTTCCCACAAATGTGTTGCACTTGTAGGTTGCTTTGCTTTCACCCTTCTGTCCAGTTCATCCCAAACCAGCTCGATGCGTGTTTAAGTCTGAGACTGTGCTGGCCATTCCATGATTTGAAGCCTACCGTCTTGTTCTTTTTCTCAAAGGTAGTTCTGACATAGCCTGGAAGTATGTTTTGGGTCATTATCTTGTTGTAGGATGAACCCCTGACCAACTAGGCGAGACCAGAGGGTATTGCATGGCGCTGCAAAATGCTGTGGTAGCCCTTTGGTTCAGGGTGCCAGTCACTCTGTGTTGTTGTCCTGTGAGCCACCTATCACGCAAGCTGTTGACTCTCAGAAACTTGTCTTCTGATTCTGTTGTGGCTTTGGGTCTGCCAGACCTCTTCCTGTCAGAGTTTCCTCCAGTTTCCAAGTGCCTTTTGATGGTGTAGGAAACTGTACTCACTGACACCTTGGCTTTCTTTGTAATTTCTCTACAGCGGTTTTTGCTAACCTAAACTTTTTTTTTAACCTCTAGCAGTTTACCGCTTACCTTTGTACCATTTCAGGTTATTCACTGGACTTGAATTGCTTAAATTTCAATAAAAACTGGAAAAATGGGGGTGTTCTAAAACTTTTGACTGGTAGTGCATATGCATGCTATCTATCCCACTAATGATGTTTCCACTGTCTATCACTTATATATTTGTATGTGCTTTCTACACCACTCATGAGGTTCCCACTGTGCATCACTTATATATTTACATGCAATCTGTAACATACATACAAATGTGTGTGTGGTGAGAGAGACAGAGATACTGTGTGTGTGTGTGTGTGTGTGTGTGTGTATTATTTCCATGAACTTGCATCCTCATTCATACAGGTCCCACTGGAAATGGAATAGAGGAGTTATTGCAAAACTCATTTTTCACGTCAACCTGCTTACCCTGACACACTGCGTAACACCATCAGGCCATAACATGCATGTGAACCGATTGTGAGATACAGCTCTCCAGCCCATCACAATGTGTTCACCATGTGACAGAATACTGCACCATACCTTCCCAGGCTCTGAGCAGTGATGTGTTCCACCAATCCTTGTGCTGCCCAGCCAGCTCCCAGAGCTAATCTCTGAACCTGAGTTGCCGGCATGGAAACACAGCATGCTACCCTCTGGCCCAACAGCTGTCCCTGCACATAACATTACTCCATAATTTTAGGTGATTCTATCAACCAATGACAATATCTAATCATTAACCCTGGCAAAAATGCTTACAGTACAATTATTTATTTAACAGATCTATTCTTTCAACAGGTCTACACATTATTACATTCCATTTTTCTGGGCATAATTACTTTATTTTTCTTAAAAATGACAGTTAAATTCATTTTACCAGTTATTCATTTCAGATGGCATCTCTATACCTTAAAGGCAGAAATAGGTTTGTACAAAGTGAGGTATGGACTTAACAAGTCTGTGCTATTGACAAGGTTTTGTTTAAGTTGGCCCTAGCACAATAATGTAAAATTGAAAATTGTATTAGGCTGTAGTGCAGGTTGAGCAAATATCACCATGCATGATGTGCTGTGCCACCATCTCTGGCAGTGGGAGCTGTGGTAGATAAGTGACTGTTCATTTCTGTTGCAGAATGCAGCCATTTCGTTAGCTAATGCATGATGTTATAACAATGACAACATCACATTCTGAGCATATGGGGGGTTTGGGATATAAAACGAGGGGAAGGGAACCAGATTCTATGGATAAACAGAAATATTAATAAAAAATCACCAAGAAGAGTGAATTCTGCGGCACCGCAGAAGTTCTGCGGTAGATTGCAAGTTCTGCGCAAAATTCTGCGGCAGCAGAATTCTAGGGGCCTTGATGATATGTCTGCAGTGAATATCCCAAACAACACTGGTCCCAACACCGAGCCCTGCGGAACATCACTCGTCATTATCCTTGGGGATGAGAGCTCCCCACCCATCACCACCCTCTGTTGCCTTTCCTAAAGCCAGTTCCCTACCTATCTCACCAGCTTTGCACCCTCCCCTGTGCCTTATAACTTATTTCCCAGCCTCTCATGTGGCACCGAGTCGAATGCCTTACTGAAGTTCAGATACAGGACATCCACTGCAAGGCACCCGTCCAATTGCCTACTTACCCAGTCAAAGAACTCCACCAGGTCGGTTTGACAGGATCTGCCACATATCAAGCCATGCTGTCTGCTGTCCTGTAGTCCTTTGGGCTCCAGGAGGGCCACCAGCCTCTCCTTCAGGATAGTCTCCATCAACTTACCCATTATGGATGTGAGGCTCACTGATTTGAAGTTCCCTTGTTCATCCTTGGGGTCACTCTTGTGGAGGGGCACCACGTGAGCCATCTTCCAATCCTGAGGTACACACCCTAAGTGTAGCAAGGCATTAAATAGGTCTGCTAAAGGTCCCACAGGGGAGCTCTGCAAGCTCCTTCCAATACCCTGGGGTGGATGCCATCTGGGCCTGGTGCCTTGTCCACCCTAAGCGCCCTCAAACCCTCCAGAACTCAGCCCTCCATGATTTCCCTGTCTGTCACCCCTCCCCCCCGTTTCTGCTGTTCCTCCCCCCTTGGGTATCACCCCCCTCTTCTCCTTTGCAAATACCAAGCAGAACTAATCATTTACTGCTTCTGCCTTATCTCCTCCTGCTTCCACCCAACCCGCCCTCCTTCTTAAGCCTTACTATGTGGTCCTTACAGTTCCTTTTCTCCTTGATGTACCTGAAAAAGTCCTTCTCCTCCTCCTTAATGCCTTGTGCCAGCCTGAGCTCCATAGACGCCTTGGCTCCCCTTATTGTCCATGTCACCTCTTTCGATTCCTTCAGGTACTCCTCCCTGCCTCCCCCCTCCCTGTTTTCTTGTATCTCCTAAAGGCAGCTCTTTTCCTCCTTACCTTTTCCATAATCTCCTTGCTCAACTCAGCTCGATTTCTTAGCCCTAGCCTTCTTGCTCTGGGCCTTGCTGCAGGTTCTGGTTGCCTCTACTATCCCCAGCTTTATGAGCTCCCACCTCTGGTTAGTGCCCATACTAGGTTGTATTCTGGCCAGGTACCCTTTTACCACTTTTCCCATCCTCCCAAAGTCGGCCCTGCTGAAGTCCAGCACCCTTGTGCCAGATTCCACTCTTTCCTTGCCCATATCCAATGTGAGCCATACTGAGTGGTGATCACTCCCTGCCAGCGGTTCTTCCACCCTAAGTTCCCTCAAAAACTCTCCATTTGCCAGCACAAGGTCAAGGGTATTCCCTAATCTGGTTGGTTCACTGACCATTTGCATCAGGAAGCTGTCCTGGAAGGCATCCAGCAGTACCTGCTCCCTTCTATTCCTGGTTGTTGGAGTACTCCAGTCCACTCCTGGTATGCTGAGGTTCCCCACAATAACCACACTACCCTTCTTGCAGGTCCTCCTGATCTGTCCCGTGAGTTCCCTGTCTAACTCCTCCGTCTGAGAGGGCAGCCTGTACACCACTCCCATTCTGAGAGTCCCATTCTTGGAATCCTGGATTTGCATCCAAAGTGACTCCGAACTACCCTCCTCCCCTTCCTCCCTTACACACTTCAGTCCTTCCCTCATATATAGTACCACCCCCCCTTTCCCAATCACTCTATCCCTACGAAATAACCTGTACCCTGGTACAGACAGGTCCTCGTCATTGTATTGGGTGGCCCATGTTTCTGTGATGGCAGCAATGTCCACCTCTCCCTCTGCCATGAGCGCCTGTAGCTCTGCAGTTTTTCTCCCAAGGCTCCTAGCATTAAGGGTGACCACCTTCCACCCCTTTCCCCCCTCCCATCCTGCCCTCCTTTACTAGCATCATCAACAGTACTTGCCTTTTGTCACTGTTATGGGGGTAAGCTCAAATGGCTTCCCAACCTGTGGTCTCTTCATGTCCCTTGCCCACTTGCCACCCCCCCACTCCTAGTTTAAATTCCCAACTTCCTCTGTGTACTCCTCCATCCTCTGTTTCAACACTTTCTTCCCTCCTCACTCAAGTGTGTAGTCTGTCCTTGGCAAAGAGACTACTAGCCTCCCAGGTCCCTACCCACCCCACCCCACCCCACCAGCCCATACCCTTTAGCATGACACCAGGTTCTTAGCCATCCATTAAATTTCTCTATTCTCAGCTTTCTTGTTGTGCTTGCCCTGGGCAAAGGCAGTATCTCTGAAAAAGTTACTGATCTTCCTACCCCCTCACATAACTGTCCCAGGTCCTCAAACCTCCTCTGGACTAGATCTACCATCTTGTTAGCTAGGTTGTTCATCCCCAAATGTATAATTAAATGAGGCTTGTCCCTACCCCTTATTTTAGAAGAGATTGTCCCACCCTTTCCACTGTCATTCCTGGCATGGCCTCCACTCAAATGCGACTATACCTCTCCCCTTTGCTAGCCCACCTGACTCCCTGACTCCTCTTAGTATTGAGTCACCCAGCACTAAGATTCCACCCCTCTTACTCACTGCTTGCTTCCATTCCTCCCCATCTCTCGCTCCTGGCTCCTCCTTTTCCTCCTGCACGGTAGTTCCCCCTTCTGCCCCTGTTCTAATTCCCCCAACAGAACTTCCTCCCACTCAAGTTTGATCCAAGCTTTTATCAGTTGCTCCTCCAATTTCATCATCTCCCTCCTCCTCCCTTCCCTCAAGTACTGCAGAACAATTTTCTGAAGACCCTTCACCAATGCCCACTTCCTCTCTCTCTCTCTCCTCATAGTAACCCATTCCCTCCTTTCTACTTCATGACTTTTGCCACTTCTCCTCTCCTCACAAGTCCCATCTTATTCTTCAGTTTGTCTTTTGTTCCCTGACCTGGTTTCCCTGACACCATTCTTCTTCTTGGCCTGGGCCCCTTTGTCTCTGCTTCCCTTCTTCTGAACCTCTCCTCACCACTGTCAGCTCAAATTGCCCTCCCACATCTCTTCCTACAGTATTGGGCTATAAACTTCTCCAGTCTGGCTTGCCTGCCTTAGTTCTTCCTGCAAACCCTCAATCTCCTTTCTAAGTTTCTCTGTGTGGTTGCACACTAAACATCCCCCACCCTCCAGGAATTTTTATAAAGATGAGGCATTGTTGTTGCAGCTCACACCCTACCCATTGCTCCTCACAGCCCACCAACGACCCCCCACCCTTCCACCGAAGGATACCAAACACTCCCCCAAGTCTCCACTCTTCCCCTCTATCAGAGCAAAACATTTTCTCAATAGACTTTGACTTTGAGCAGATAAGGACCACTTGGCCCACCCAGTCTGCCCATTTCCCTACCTACTGGATAAGCTGCAGATTCTAGTTAACCAACAGCCTGCTTCCTGCAACCCCCACTATAACTGCTTTGTGTCTGTCCCATGCATGTTTGAATTCTCATTGTTTTAGACCAACGCCTCCTCAGGAAGGCTGTTCCATGTATCCACCACTCCTCCGTGAAAAGAATTTCCTCACATTACCCCTGAGCAGCCCCCTCTATCTTTAAACTGTGCCCTTTTGTTCTTACACATCTCTTTTCTGAAAGATGCTACCCTCCTGGACTTTGTTGATTCCCTTGAGGTACTTGAATGTTTCTATCATGTCCCCCCTGTCCCTCCTTTCATCAAGGGTATACAAGGGTACAGCTCTCTCAGTCTCTCTTCATATGGTTTCTGATGTAGACCCTGCACCATTTTAGTTGCCCTCCTCTGGACTGCTTCCATCCTGTCTATGTCCTTGCGTAGCTGAGGTCTCCAAAACTGCACACAGTACTCCAGATGGGGTCTCACCAACTGTCTGTATAGAGGGATAACTACTTCCCTTTTTCTACTTGTGATGCCCCTTCCTATGCATCCCAGTATCCCCCTGGCTCTCCTTACTGACGTCTCACATTGCTTACCCACCTTTAATCCATCTGATATGACTACTCCCAGGTCCCTTTCCATTTTTGTTGTTATTAGTACCTCCCCTGCTATTGTGTACTCTTCTCCTGGGTTTTTGTTTCCCAGGTACATTACTTTGCACTTCTTTGCATTGAATCTAAGTTGCCATATGTCTGACCATTCCTCCAACCTTGCCAAGTCCCCTCTCATCTTTTCTCACTTTCCCTTACCCCCTTTGTCATACACTTCTAGACAGATTGAACAACTGCTTTTTACATTCCTACCCCTCCTGTCCACACCTAAAAAGAAACTTTAAGCAACTATTGCACAGCCTTCTTCAAACTCCTACCCCTCCTTTCCACAATGCAAACAAGTAACAATGAAAGCTCCTTGTTTTGCAGTTACTTCCCTTTCACTGTGATAGCAGTCACCTCTTCACTCACTGCTGTTCTTTTCCTGGATGTCTGCTTCTGCTATGACAGGTGCATGTCCTTTGCCCTTCTGGGGAAGTGATGTCAGAACCCCCAGTATAAAAGAAATCACGTACCTGGGGCGGGTGGAGTGAGAGGCAGGGAGGGTGGGACCAGACTGTGCCTTCCAGAAACAATCAGTTAGCCGAGGCCCTGGCCAGTCCATTAGCACCCTTCCCCCACTATGCACTACATTTTGCAGCTAGTGAAGCCAGCAGGAAACAGTCACAATTCCACTAAAACACAAAAAACAAGTTTGATACCAAAAGAAACAGGTCTCCAACTCAAACAGTCTCACCAACAGCACACCAAAATATGCCTGAAATTAGAAGATATAGGTTTCCAATTCAAAGAAACAGCCCCAATAAAAACACACCAAATAGGTTTGAAATCAAAAGAAAGCAGAAGAAATAGGCCTCCAATGTAAAGGAATGACAGCCCCCACTCAAAGCACACCAAAATAGATTTCAAAGTTTCAACAGCTCCTAAACAGTTCCCTGCTGGCCGCTTTTAAGTAGTAAGAAAAAGCTGGCCCAGTGGTGCACAGGGTTGAGGCGCTGGCACCTTACCTCAGCCCACGCCAGCGACCTGGGTCCGAGAACGGACTCGGGACGCCGGGGGCTGACAGGGCAGGACAGGATCGAGCTCGTGAGACTGCCTGCCTTCTGGGTGGTAGGTTGTCGTCGTGCTGCAACGGCCTCTAGTGGAGACCAGGAGGACTGCAAGACGCATGCAGTAGGGATCAATTGGAAAAGCAGAAATACAGCTCCACGGCAACCGGATGACGGCTGCCTGGTTCTCTACGAGGCCATCTAGGTCCTATTGAGCTCTCCACTTCAGCAGCACGGGTGTTGCACTGGTCTGTCTCCCCTTGGCTGGCGCTTTCCCCTCAGAGGAGAGGGACCCATCCAGCGAAGGGTTACACTGGGTTACCCTGGGGGCTGGCTGCAATTTGAGCAGAGGCTCAGAGGACAGATGGGTTGGAGGTCAGCCTTGGCAAGCCCGAAGGAGTGGCTGCTGTGGAGCACGTAGGGAGTAAAAGAAATAACACAAAAAAAAAGTAGTAAGAAAAACTGAGCCTGTTACACAGTGAAACAACAAGACAAATCAGACCACTTAAAGCACACCAAACTAGGTTTCAAAATTCCAACAGCCCCAAAACAATACCCTGCTAGCCCCTTAGAAGTAGTAAGAAAGAAAAAATAACCTTCTACCAAGTAAAATCCACAAGCTACAATGAAAAAGCAGCCAGAAGAAGCAAAAGCAAAGCAAACTTTATTTATATAGCGCCTTTCAATATCAAAGCGCTGTACATAATATAAATTATAATGTCAAAACAGATTACATTATAAATTATTTAAAATTAGTCAGTTGGGGAGGCCAGAGAAAAGAAAAAATTACTCACCTTAGTAATTATATTTCTTCTAATGGAGTCGCTGTATTCTGACAATTGCAGTGATTCCCAACCTTTGAACTTCCCCGGAGAACTAAGAGTTAACTTTCCATGCAGGGCATGGAACGCTGAGCTCGAGCTCGGTTGAAGTCTCTGTCTGGAGTGTTTTGAACTTAAACCATCAGATTCTTATGAGCCCAACTAAACTAAAAATTCTATGTGGAAATTGTAAAAATTCTACTAGCTAACTGGCTGAAAACAGTTTTGGATTCCCAAGGAAGACTCAAGTCAGGAAACCCAAAAACAAAACCCAATGTACTAAAAATAACAACAATAAATAAGCACCCAAACAAAAAGGGACGAGGGTGCAAACAAAAAAACACCCCTGGGGTGCAACACTGAACCTGCCCACCCACTTCCCAAAAACAGGTTCTGAGAGGGGAGGCAGGGAGGAAGGTCAGAATACAGCAAGACTCCATTAGAAGAAATATAATTACTAAGGTGAGTAATTTTTTCTTCAAACAACATGAAGTCTTGCTGTATTCTGACAATTGCAGACTACCAAGCAGTACCTCCAAGGAGGAGGGACAGAACCTATTTTGGGAATAGGCTCTGAAGTACTGATGTGCCAAACCGAGCATCACTCCTAGCCTGGATATCCAGACAGCAATGCTTGGTAAAGGTATGGACTGTTTTCCAGGTGGCTGCTTGACAAATTTCTAAGAGAGGTATATCAGCATGAAGCAGCTGTACCTCTTGTGGAATGAGCCCTCAGGCCTGAGGGTGGAGTTTTTCCCAGTTTCTCATAGCAGAATTGTATACAAGACACAATCCACCTGGCAATAGATCTTTTGGTGGCAGGTGTGCCCTTTCCCACTTCTCCATAAGTGAGGAACAACTGGAGAGAGTCAAACCTGTGACCCTTGGTACGTGCTATGTAGTAACTAAGGGCTCTTTTGACATCTAAACTGTGTAGCCTCCTCTCTCCTGAGGAAGAATGATCAGCGAAGAAAACAGGGAGAGGTAAAGACTGGTTTAAATAGAAGTCTCAAACCACTTTGGGCAAGAACCTTCTATTGGTTCTAAGGACCACTTTATCCCTGTGAAAGGAGATAAAATCAGGTTCCACTGACAGGGCTTGCAATTCACTGATACGCCTGCCAGAGGTAATGGCTACCAGGAACACAGTTTTCCAAGTCAAATACTTAAGCTCTGCTGAAGACACAGGCTCAAAGGGGAGTTGCATAAGTTGAGCAATGCAAACATTCAAATCCTAGGCAGGGGCATTGGTGTGAAGCAATCCTTTAAAAAATTTACAGAACACAGGATGGGAAGATGGTGAGGAAGGCTTCACCACAGACAAAAACGCAGAAACAGCTGACAGGTGTACCTTGAGAGTAGCTAGTCTGAGGCCTAGACCATTAAGATGGACCATATAATCCAGAACCATAGGCAATTCAGCAGTGTCTGGAGAAATATGCTTCTTAGAACACCAAATGCTGAATCTTTTCCATTTGGAGTTGTAAGTCTTTCTGGTGGAGGGCTTTCGAGAAGCCTTGAGGATATCCAGAACCCCTTGGGAAAGATGCAGATCTGCAAACTCTACTCTTCAAGAGCAATGCTTTGAGATTGAGAGACTGAAGATTGGGGTACCAAATCCTTCCCTGAGAGGACGTTAACAGGTTGTAATTCCTGGGAAGTGATAGGGGAAGATGAACTGCTATGGACAGTAACAGGGGGTACCATAGCTGTCTGGCCCAATCTGGAGCAATCAGAATCACCTTGCATGGTTGAGACCTTATTTTTACCAAAACTTTCAAGAGGAGAGGGAAGGGAGGAAAGGCATACAGAAACTTCCCCTCCCAATTGAGGATCAGGGCGTCCAGATGGAGTGAGCCCAGGACTGGAGGTCTGCAACAAAAGAGAGGGAGTTGGTGATTGTCTGGGGCTGCAAAGAGATCTATTTCTGGAGTGCCCCACCTTGAAAAAATCACTTTCAAAACCTGGGGGTCCAGGGACCATTCGTGATGGCCCTGAGAAATCCTGCTCAGTGCATCTGCTAGCACATTGTCCTTGCCTGGAAGGTGAACTGCTATAAGAGAGGTTTACAGGCAATAAGCCAGGGACCACAACTTCATGGCTTCTGTGCACAAGGCTGTGGACCGAGTGCCTCCCTGCTTGTTGATGTACCACATGGTGGTGGTGTTGCCTGTTCTGACCTGAACCACCTTGTTTTGCACTGACTGAGATAAAGCTTTTAGAGCCAGAAAAACTGCCCTGAGCTCTAGAAGATTGATGTGGAGAAGGGATTCTTGGGGGGGACCACTGGCCCTGGGCAGTAAGGGACCCCAGGTGGGCTCTCCAGCCCAGGAGAGAAGCATCTGTGGTAAGGACCACTGAACAAGGCTAAGCAACAAAAGGAACACCTTGCCTTAGATTGTCCTGATCCTGCCACCACTGGAGGGCTTGGATCAAGGTCAGAGTAACTGGAATCAGTTTGGTAAGGGAGTCCTTTCTCTGAGACCAGAAAGCTCTCAGTTGGAACTGAATATCCCTCATCTGGAATCCTGCCCCTTGGACCACTGCTGTCGAAGCTGCCATGTGGCCCAAGAGCTGGAGGAAATGCCTTGCTGGTCGAGATACCTGAAGGCTGAAGGAAGAAGCTAGTTCCATAACAGCCCTTGCCCTTTCTAGAGGAAGAAAGGCTCTTGCTTCTGAGTGTGTCCAGTTTTGCCCCTATAAAGGTAAGAAGCTGGACTGGTTCGAGAATGGACTTGGGAAGGTTGAGAAGAAATCCTAGAGAAGTGAGCACTTGCTGGGTCACTTGCAGGTGAGACTTGACTTGGTCTGGAGACTGACCCACCATTAGGCAATCGTCCAGATATGGAAAAATCAAAATCTTTTACCTTCTTAGAAAGGCAACTACTACTGCCAGGCACTTTGTGAAAACCCTTGGGGCTGAGGATAGGCCAAAGGGCATTGCTCTGAACTGATAATGGCCTGAGGGCAACTCGAAACTGAGGTACTTCCTGTGAGAACACCTGATGGGAATGTGAAAGTAGGCATCTTTGAGGTCCAGGGAGGTTAGCCAGTCCCTTGGCCTTAGCGAGGGAAGGATTATTCCCAGAGTTATCATCTTGAACTTTGGTTTTAAAAGATGGATGTTTGTTTAGATATCTTAGGTCTAGGATGGGACGCCACTCCCCTGTCTTTTTGGGGATCAGGAAGTACCTGGAGTACAGTCCTTTGCCCCAGTGTACAGTAGGTACTCTCTCTATAGCTTTTAAAGCTAGGAGAGAATAAACCTCTGCCTCTAAGGCAAAGGCTTCCGAGAGATTTGCAGGTAGAAAAGATCTGGCTCTCATCTTTGGAAATTTTTTGAAGCTGAGAACCAGTCCCTGGCTTACTACTTCCAGGACCCACTTGTCTGATGTAATAGACATCCAGTCCTGGACAAAGTAAGCCAGCCTGCCCTCTACTGGAATAGGAGGGTCGACCCGGGCAGGCCCATCAGGGTGTCTGCTTGGCAGGGGCTTTAGGCTGAGGAGTGGATGCAGTCCTGCTCATCCCCCTTCTGCCTCTCCCTCTGAATAACCCCCTCTGAGAAAAAGAAGAAGAAGAGGCCTGTGCTTGGTAAAAAGGCCTTTGAAAAGGCCTGCCCCTGCCCCTAGACTGCTGCCTTTGAGGAGCTGCCTGCCTTTCCTGGGCCTGAGCACTCCTATAAGTGGTCCTGTACTCATCCATTTTCTTCATGTAGTTCTCTGTCTGCTACTCAAACAGAGAATTACCCACCACAGGGAAATCCATGGCCTTAGCCTGGGTATCCTGTGAGAGGCTAGTACATCTGAGCCAAGCCATTCTCCAAAGAGCCACAGATGTAGCCATGACTCTTGATGACACTTCATTGGAGTCCACAGCAGCATGAAACTGAACCTTAGATGCCTCAATCCCATCTGCAGCCACCGCCTCCAGCTCCTTGGCTAGCTGGGGGGAGGCCTGTTTAGCCAGTGCCAGTATAGTGGCCCACCTGGACTTCTGGTACCTGGCTGTATAGGCCATGTAATTTGCCTGCCTGTGTCCCAAAGAAGATGCCATGTACTGCTTCTTTGCCATGACATCAATCTTCCTGGAGTCCTTGTCAGAGGGGTGTGAAGCCAAGGGAATATTTGCCTCCCAACATGGCTGCATTGCTGATATAAGAACTCCATGTCTCAGCCTGAAAGTGTATACCTCTTGTCCATTCTTCTATCCACAGGAGGTATAGTGTTAGGAGACTTTAAGATTTTTTGTGTCTGTTTCCCAAAAGATTTATGGAGAGGAATAGACAGTCTCCTGGACTCTGGGATGTCCATCATCTCTACATAATCAGGCTCCTTTTGATCTTCCACAGCCTCCTCCATAGGAAGCTGCATGGTTTCAGCCACCTTTCTGTAAAACATAAAGTGAGAAGGGGACTCAGAAAGCCTAGGAGGGGAAACACCTGAAGGTCTGTCTGGGGAGATGTCCGGTTCCACAGGCACATCCAGACCTTCAGTTACATCATCATCCTCAAATTCCCCTTCCTCTTCAAATTCCGGTTCATAACAATCTTCAAGGGTATACTCTTGAACCGGGGGAACCAACCGAACCAAACCCCTGCCAGAAGGAGCTGGATCGGTTGGAACCGGACAGAGCGATTCCACAATCTGAATCGCCCTGGCTATCTGTTCAGTGTTGGAACATGAACCTCTGGATCCGAACCGTCGATTTATCTTGCTTTTCTTTTGTCGGAACCGATCCTCGAATCGGCTCTCCTTTGCCCAAGAAGTATCGCCTGGTCAGAGGGCACTCCTTCTGGTTCGGCCGAAACAAACCGGCTGGCCATCCGGTCAGCGGACTTCTCGCCTCCTTTTCCTCAGTCTACCTAATCTCTTCTCAAGGGTAGATTTGGGAAAGTTTTACATATTGGCAGTCTGAATCGAGGTGGTCAAACCCCAGACAATAAACACAGGTGGTGTGTGGGATCAGCCTTAGCAAAGACCTCCCCACACTCACTGCAATGTTGAAACCCAGTGGGCCCGTTTTTTTCTTGGGTTTCTCAGACATGGCCAACCTAACCAAACTTACCCTTTTTTCAGCAACCGCCAGGCAAGACTCCCTTATCGGTTCCTAACTGTGTCACGAGTATTGGAAAAAAACAGTTAAAAAACACGTTTTTCTTAGAACCGATAAGAACCGGTAACCACACACTAAGTCTACAAACAAAATTCACAATCAATTGGCCAGTTCAGCTGAACCAACCGCACTTTTACAAGTTCCACACAGAAAACAGAACAATTCTTATCTAGTACTCAGGGCACCACAGACAGAGACTGAACCGACTATGCGGAAACTTTTTTCGGTTTAAAACCGACGAAAACTGAAAACTTTAACCGACTTTCAAACCGAGCTGAAGGACAAATCTCCGGAGCGACCGTTCAGTGAGGCGAAGTAAAGAATCTGATGGTTTAAGTTCAAAACACTCCAGACAGAGACTTCAACCGAGCTCAAGCTCAGCGTTCCATGCCCTGCATGGAAAGTTAACTCTTAGTTCTCCAGGGCAATTCAAAGGTTAGGAATCACTGCAATTGTCAGAATACAGCAAGACTTCATGTTGTTTGAATAAATAAGTTGTCAGTATAGATTTAAAACTACTGACGGTCAGGCATTCTCTTAACCAATGAGGTGGAGAATTCCACAGGGCTGGTGCTACAAATGAAACGAACGAACTCCAGATGTTTTTAAACAAACCCTGGGAATCTCTAGCAGCCCCTCGTCGGTGGACTGGACACGGCAACTGGGGGAGTAGGGAATCAGGAGATCTTTCAGGTAGTCGGGTCCCTGTTCATGTAGGGCTTTAAAGGTAAGCAAGCCTACCTTGTAGGTGATCTGCCATTGAACTGTCAACCAGTGCAGTTCGCGCAGCACAGGCATAATGTGGCTGGTCCTGGAAGTACCAGTCAAAAGCCTGGCTGCAACATTCTGCACCAGCTGCAAGCGGTGGGATCTCAACCCCAGACAGCCCTAGGTAGAGAACACTGCAGAAGTCAAGGTGGGTAGTAATGATGGCATGGACCAGTGTTGGAAGGTCGCCCGGTGGAACCAGGTGTTTCACCCGGGTGAAATTCCTCAGATAGGAAAATTAAGCAATTTATCCCTCCAGGGTGTGGGTATGCTGGAGGATTTACCATGGCTGGTGTGGTTCGGTCATGAGGTGCAGCCAAGTGACTGAACCACACCAGTTCTGGTAAACCCTCCAGTACACCCACACCCTGGAGGGAAAAACTGCTATTATACAATGTCCCTGTTCCATTTTTGGAAAAAGAGAAAAATCTTTCTTTTTTTTTTCATTTTAAATCTTTTTTTTTTAATATTTTTATTGTTGCGTGAGGGAAAAATAGTTCTCTGATGTGGGCAATCATGAGAGGGAGAATGCAAACACACTCAATGAGAGAGATGGGTTTTAAGTGCCAGTGGAGCCGGAGCAGAAAGAGACCAGAAAGTGCAGAGATGTGTGGCTAGCGACATATTTTAAATGTGGAGTGGTGAACAGTATCAGACGACAGATGAGCGAGTGCTTAGAAGGTAGGCTGCAGTGACGGACGGTTTTCTACAGAGCTGCGACTTGTCAGCTGTAGGGAACGTGATGTCTGGGGTAATTAGAAGGGACTGAGGCTACAGGGAGAAATGTGTCTGGGGAGTTGGCAATACAGGCACAGGCGGCAAGGATGACTGTCCCAGCCAGGAACTGATTTAGCCTAAGTACAAGGTGCTGTTTATGTTTTTTTGTTGTTTTTTTTGCACTTGACGAGTAGTGTTTTCTCTCAGTTGTTTTGGGAGAGCAGTGTAGTTTATGCGGCAGTGCTTTGTACTAGAGTTGTGGATCGGAGTTGTGGAGCACTTTAGTAGGGAATCAAAATGGCGGGTATATTTTTTGATTTTTGGGGGTCGTACTGATCTTGGTAAAGAGGTTGGCTGGCACCTTTTCCAGTGGGTATACTGGAGGATTTACAATGCTGAAAAGGTGCCAGCCAGCCAATGAGAATGCAGGATTTGGTGCTTTTAATTTACCCCAATGTATAATGAGGATTTAACCACAGTTGACACCTGAGATTTCAGGGTCAAGCTGTAATCAAAAATAACGCACCCGATCTGAGGTAGTGAGCTGGACACCACCAAGCCATAGGCCCGACATGTGCCCAGCATGCCACCGGCTGACCCGGGTCCACAACCAACAGCTCAATCTTATCCGGATTCAGTCTCAGCCAACTCGAGCTCATCCAATCTTTGCTCTCGGAGAGGCAGCTGTTTAGCATAGAGATTGCATCAACCTGTCCAGGCACAAAGGACATATACAGCTGAGTATCATCTGCATTGCAGTGAAAACTCAAGCTGCATCGCCTAATGATATCTCCCAATGGCAGCATATATACTGCAAACAACGCAGGTGCCAGTATGGAGCCCTGCAGCACCCCGCAGGACAGGGAAAGAGCATCTCTCTCTGAGACCTACCTACAAGGAACGATCAAAACCATTTGAGGACTGTACCCAACAAAGGAACTGCAGGGTCTCCAAACGCACCCCAGGGTCCACAGTGTCAAAAGTTAATGAGAGCTCAAGAAGGACCAAGATGGTATGAACCTTTCAATCTCTCGCCATTAGGAGATCATTTAGTACCCGAACAAGGGCAGTCTCCATGCTATACCTCTTCCTGAAACCAGACTGGAGAGCTTCATAGACATTGTGGGTTACAAGGTGATCATTCAGTTGCAACGCAACCACCGGCTCAATAACCTTCCCCGCAAAGGGCAGGTTAGAGACAGGTCGGTAGTTAGCTGGATCGACGGGATCCAAGGAGGGTTTTTCAAGGAGTAGCTAAATGACCACCTCCTTTAGGGGTCTGGAAAGACTCCCCTCTCCAAGGATCTGCAAACAATTTCAGCTAGGATCAGGAGGATAACATCTACATACCCCACTAAGAGGGGGGTAGGGCCCAGATCCAAACTACAACAGGTTGGGTGCAAAGTCTGGACAATCTTCACAATGTCCATGAATTCCAGTCGGCTGAAATCAGTCCAGACAGACCAGGTGCTCACCACCTCCCATCGACCTCCGCAACCCCTCATGGGAAGAACTGGCAGATTCCGGACCTGATGCTGGCAACCTTATCTGCAATGAGCCAAGCCAGCTCATCACACTTAATTTGTGAAAAAGCTCTTCCAGACTGGAGACAGATTGGATTGCACAATCTGTCAACAGTTCGAAAAAGCTGAGCCGGTCAGTTCCGTGCAGCAGAAATCTCCCTGGACAGGTATTCTGCCTTCTTACAGGTGATTTCTGATTGATAGCCCTTATAATGTTGCATCAATCTAAGTCTGTCACCATCCAAGCTGGACTTCCGCCATGCTCTCTCCAGCCTTCGACCAACCCGCCTCAACTCCTTCAAGGACCCATCATACCAAGGGGACCTTGGGCGAAGAGTTAGTGGTTGAACATGAACAGGAGCAATCACGTCCAAGGCATCTCCCACTGCCTTATTACAGGCTAGTACAACTTGTGCTGTCACCCAGCAATCCCGATAGGTCCAGCACCGCCAACAGACCCTCTGGGGTAACTCTCCTTAAAGGGTGGTACCGGACCATCTCCGAAGGGGTAGGTCCATTTAGGGGGGGCCCAAAACTGAACCCTATAGTGTGATGGTCAGACCAATTGACTGGTTCCACCCCCAAGTCTGAGATCTTCATCCCCAGGAGGAACAACAGATCCAATGAGTGACCTCCTATATGGGTAGAGGAGGTAATCACCTGTGTAAGGCCAAGCATTGTCATTAGCTGGAGGAGTTTTTGACCAAACTGCGAGAGTTCATCGTCGACCCAGGCATTTAAGTCCCCCAGAATTATCCATCTGGGAGACTCCAATACCATGTCGACAATGAAGTCCGCTATCTCCTGCAGGAAATCACCCTCATTACCTGGTGGACAGTAGATGAGGAGTATCCTGCAATCTACACCCTCTCCCATGATACACTCAAAGGATCTGGTGGTCCCCACTGGAACCTCCACAAGGTCCAGTTCGGTGTTAAAAAATATGGCTACACCCCCACCCCTATGATCCAACCTCAGATGGTGGATCACCGAGAACCCAGCTAGAACTGCAGAAGCCAATACTGGGCTTGCATTTTCATCCAGCCAGGTCTCGGTGACACATGCCAGATCCACCGTTTCAACAAGATCAGCTATAATGGCCGCCTCGTTTTTGATGGACCTGGCATTGCATAACACCGCCTGGGTTGGAAGGGATGCTGAGGAAGACCTCGACTCCTGTCCAGCAACAAATTCTTGGCCCCTGGGTATGGGAACAAGACAAGGATTACCCCTGTCCTGACACCATTTCACCCCAGGGCATCTCCTGGTCCCCACCACCCCAATTCGTCCCCTCCTTTCCATCCCCCCAACCAGACCCAGTTCTCCCCCTTCTCTTACACCTCCTGGCAATCCCTAAGGATTGACAACATTTGTAGGTTTCAACAGGTAGGGAAGGGTAGTCAAAAGGGCAAAATCCCCTGAGTCTGGTGGGGGAATACTGCCTGACCATCATTTCCCCCCTCCCAGCACATTACTAACACATTACTAACACCAATTTACTTAAACCACCATCCAATCAAACAATCTATACATCACAAAAATAATATCTAACAAATAAATATGAATCTTACAAAAAATAATATGATATTGCACAGACTTCGTAAACACAAGTCAAAGAAGAGGCAAACCAGTCACTATAAATTGCTACAAATAAAGAACCTACTGTACTGGAATTGATCTGATCCCTTCCCCTTCTGGTTACTACTCATCTATAATCCGGAGTAAGCTCAGAACTGATCTCTCCGGCTGGGTGACAAAGAAGAGGAGGTCATCTGCATATAAAGTAATTCAGTGCTGGCCACCCTTGATCCCGGAATCCACCATATTTCCTGACTCTCCCTTATTCGATTCACTAGGGGTTCTATAGCTATTGTGAAGAGGAGGGGGGAGTGGGGGCATCCCTGCCTAGTACCTCTAAACAGCTATAATTCTTTGGACAAAGTGCCATTTACCAGCACCCTTGCTCTAGAGTCTCCCACCCCAAAATGACGCAGGGCCTCAAAAAGATAGCTCCACTCAATTCTGTCAAAGGCTTTCTCGGCGTCTATGGAGAGCACGCAGGCTTGTCCAGGACGCTGAGAGCTCCACCACAACACATTTATCAGTCGCCTCATGTTATGATACAACAATTTCCCTTGTACAAAACCCATCTGATTGGGGTGTACTATTCGGGGTAGTGCCTATTCCAATCACAGTGTTAATACTTTGGCCACCATTTTGCAGTCGCAATTAAAGAAGATGGGCCTATATGACTTATCCATTAAGTCTGCATTTAAAAGTTATCAGTATTTTATTTTCTAACCATACTGCATTTGTTATGCCACCGTGGTATTTACCGTGAACAAATGACTGATGTTACAAACACAGAGAAGAGAGTTTAGAAAGTACTTATTAATGTGAATATACAAAAGGCTGTTAATAGGATAGTCAAAAACTTAGAAAACAAAACTGAATTCAGTTGCTATGTTAAGCATTTTAATATATATGCACTTTTATATTGCTAGTAAAAAGAAAATACAGCACAGCATTTGCTAATCTGGTTTTGAGCTATATTCTTTATGATCGTAAATGGCCTACTTCTCAACAGTACCAAAACAAAAAACATGTGCCTCACCTGCAACCTGAGCTTGTGCAACACACTACAAATCACAACCCCCTCTGATGCCCATATTGGAACTGTGCAGCAATTTAGGTATCTCAGGCTCTGTCTTGACCCACAGCTCTCCTACAATTTCCCCATCACAAGAACAGTCAGATGCACCAGTCAAAAACTGGGTATGGAATGTTATACTGCAGTAGTAGCTGTTTTAACCTTCAAAGAAGACATGCCCTCCTCCTGCAAACACTTCTACCAGACCTAGAATATGCGAGAGAGGTGTACATATCAGCAAATTTCACAGCATTATAAAGAATCCTAGCTGCCTTCAACAGCTTACGTAAAACTGTGCTTGGCTGTGACAGGTTAACCCAACACTGTATACTTTATAATCAGCTTGGTATACTAGCACCCAAAAATGTTAGGAAACACAAATGAGCATACCTAGTATACAAATGTGTGCATTACGTATACCCAGCATATCTCAGCAACTTGAAGGCAAGAACCACAGTGGTCTACCAACTCAGGTCTCAAATTAAGGACCCATTCTATGCTCCAGGGACCACAAAGACCAGAGGTGACAAGCTTTCTCTATTGGGGTTCCAGACACATTAAATACACCTGATCCAATCAGAGCAATCTCCTACATATCCAGAGAGCTACAGTATGCAGGTGCACCTCAAGGCACTGTGTACATGTTTCTGATCAATACCCTATGCCCTTCCCCTCCTACCTCTCTTCACCCATTGACCCCATGTACTGTCTCAAAAAGCCATCTACTTCCTGGTGGATAGTATTTTCTTTGTTTGTATATTTGTATTTTGTATATACCCTTGTCACTTATTTTGGTCTACATTAGTTATGAGTTTTACTTTTGATTCAGTGTTGTAACTGTTATGACCTGCTGTTGTGATGTCCAACTTGGAAACTAGATGCAAACTTAAATGATGCTATCCTGGTGTTCACAAATAAATAAACAAACCATACATACTATATCATTGAAAACACAATGTAAATCTAAAATCCAAACAGAATCCCAGAAGCAAAAGAATGATGACACATTTAATATAATTTCATTAACAGTAATGACAGTGTTAACAATACAAAGCAGCAGAGAAAGGTGACTATTTCACAGTTCAATACCAATGAAGCTAGCTCTCTTAATGCTGCCATTTCTCCTGTTAAGTGTACGTGTAAAATATATTTAGCACTTGAGTGACTAAATCAAGTAAGCTTTATAGGTTTTAATGCCAAACGCAGGTCGACACCATGTCAAACAGCAATCAAATCCTATTAGTGCACTTCAGGCCTCCTAATTGATCCAGGTAATCTAGAATTATTCATTAGTCTGATGCCATCGTTACTGCTACCTAAACTAGGACTGATGCAAATATTCTCTTGCTTGCTGTAGGGATACATTTGCTTACAAGTAATGCATAGAGCTAATTGCCCACAAAGAAAAATGGACCAATTTAAGAACAAGTGTGCACTTTTTTCTGCTTATTTGATAAAACCAAAGTTTGCTATATGTTGTATTTAAAGGAGAACTACATCTTCATATATCGTACATTATCTGTTTTTTGACACCAGTCAACGCCACGTCTAAGCTATTTGTGATATAAACTTGAGTTTCATGTTTTTGCTTCAGTGTTCAAAAGTGGCCCTCAGCAACTATCCCTAATGACTCTATTTTCTGATTGCTGAAAGATAGTTTGCTTCTCAGAACTGCATTAGCAGTGAGAACATGACGTCCCACTGCCCATTTATTTCTATAGTGTATCTGTCAGCTCATTTTTCGTCTAACTAAACGGGCAGCAGCAAAGGCATGAGACACCATCTTTGCCTGCTATGAGCATCAAAACCTTCTTTGGAGCAGCAGACTATAATTTAAATTTGAGAGGGAATATGCTGAAGGGGGGATGTATCAATACATAGTACCCTTACACATTAACATGTTGGTAATTAGATAACAGTGCACTATTAGACATTGCTTAGCAACTGAAACACAAACTGTAATGAGAAAACAATAATGTGCTCTAGCTGGGAATTGAAACCAGTCCACTGGAACACTATTTTAGTGCTCTGTCACTGAGTTATCAGGCTCATACAGTTGAGCCTGGGGTTAGATAGGGAGGCAGCCAAAGGTGGAGGGATGGCAATGTACATTAGAGAGGGCATCAAAGTATTGAAGGACAGATTACTCACAGAGGGGAAAGAGAGGATTCACTCTGGCTATAGCTGACTGACAAGCTCGGGGAGGAAGTGCACTTTCGGCATGCTTGACAGACCAACTAACCAGAACAAGAATAGGGATGATGCACTATGATGGGATATTTCGTGGGCAGGAAACCAACCATGAACAGTGAGCCTCGGTGACTTCAATCTCCCAGACACTGAAAATGACTGGCAAAATAACACAGCTAGCTCTCAAAAAGGTCACAAATTCATGGAGATCCTTTTATCACACAGTAGGAAACAGCCAGCAGGGGAGGAGGTTATTCTTGACCTAATCTTAAACAATCAGGACCGCTTGTAACCTGCGATTGCCCATTTTAACATTTCCACCGTTCCAGCTGCAAATGCCCCAGCACCCAGCACTTACAATCAGTCTTTGCACCCCTAGCACCTTACCTGTCATATTCCCTCGACAAGGCCTTCGGGCTGCACTGTCTCCCGCTCTCGCCCACCTCCCCATATCTCCCCTCCTGCCCCTGCCCCAACCACCTCCCGTACTCCCCTTACCCACCTGCCCTCCTACCCCTGATCTCTACCTTCACTTCCCCACCATCCACCCACCCCCTTCCCTTGTCTTGCTCACAGCTCATGTCTTTGTACTAGTTATTACATATCTGTAAGTCAATGACTATATGTTTGTAAGTAAAAATGATGACTGTTGCACACGCTGACGTGGAACCTTTGTAAAAGAGCCTCGGCTCGAAGGTATTGTAATCCTAGATTGAAATAAATAAATAAAAAAGAACATACAAAATGAGGCACCGATAGGTAAAAGTTACCACAATACCAATCAATTCAAACTAGTGCTTAGGGAAGAGCAATCTAAAACCAGAATCAGGGTGCCAGACATTGGAACGGTCAAAACTCTAACAGAGCATCACCAAGGGGATTGAAAATGGTAGGAGTAGAAATAAATGGGCAATAATTAATAAAGCAATCTCAAGACCATACCTACGTAAGGACATAGACAAGGTAGAGAAGGTTCAGAGGAGGGCAACAAAGATGGTGCATGGATTGCATCACAAGTCCTATGAAGACAGGTTGAAGGAACTGAACATGTACTCCCTGGAGAAGAGAAGGGAGAGAGGGGATATGATAGAGACATACAAGTATCTTACAGGGAGGAACAGGGTGCAGGAAAACACTATTTTTAAGCGAAAAAGATGTTCCAGGACTAGAGGGCATGGGATGAAGTTGGAGGGAGGACGATTCAGAGGAAACATAAGAAAGAATTTCTTCACAGAGCGGGTGGTGGACAAGTGGAACACCCTGCCAGAGGAAGTGGTGGGGGCTGAAACAATCACGGGATTTAAGAATGCATGGGATAGACATAAAGGAATTCTGGAGGTCAGGGGTAAGGGGCAACAGACTTCTAGGAAAACAAACTGAACTTACAAGCTCAAATGGGCAGACTGGGTGCGCCATAGGCCCTTATCTGCCGACACTGTCTATGTATCTATGTAAGAAACCACCCAAATGTGTCTGAGATCTTCAAATAAGGACAAAAGGCTTACACTGTTATGATTCAAGAACTAGGTAAACCAGACAGCAACAGACAAAAATAGGTTATTCAGGGAGTATAAAAAGACTAAACAGAGATTAACAGAGCCACATACAATGAGAACCTGGCTATAAGCAAAAATACCATAAAAAACAGTTACATACCTACTGTAACAGTAGATCTTTGAGAAAATCTCTTCCATCAGGCCACATTTATGGAACTATAAGCCACCAGATGCTAAGACCACATGGAAACTTTTGCAAGCTGTCAACCAGGGGCCACCCATGATGACGTCAGACGTCATCTCATGTATAAATATGGGGTGGCCCTCCTCTCCTCAGTTCCCTACTGGAGATCATATTCGGAGGACCTTTCTGTATGGGACCAAGACAGAACCCAGCACTTTGCAAATCCAGGTGAGGCAAAGGGCTATAGGTAGAATAGAATGGAGACAGGAGTAGCAAAAGCTAGAGTCTCAGGTCCATAAGAGCGAAGGAGGGTGGGACAGCATAGCCTGATAAAAGAGATCCTCTTGAAGATCTACTGTCACGGTAAGTACATAAGTATTCTATCTTCACTGAAGATATCTCCTTCATCAGGCCACGCCTATGGAACGCGTACCAAGTAGTACTGACAGTGAAAAGTCTGGGTAGCTAGAGCCTACAGCCTTAATAAAGTAGGCCTTGTAGTACAGCTAGGCCAAAGCCAGCCCATCTGCAAGAGACAATGTCCACACAGTAGTATTTAGTGAAGGTGTGGGCAGCACTCCAGGTGACAGCTACACAGATGTCTGCAGCAGATACATTTTAAAACAAGCAACAGAGGTGGCCTTAAAACAAGAAAAAAAGGTGGCCATGACTCTTCTGGAATGACCACGAACCACCCCAGGAAGCTCCTTACCATATTTCCTGCAACAAAAAGTAATATAGTTAGCTAGCCATCTGGACAAGCACTGTTTGGAAACTGGGGCGCACACTTTTTCCAGGGGCAAACAAAATAAAAAGCTGCGATGACTCTCTGCAGTCCTTCGTGCAGTGTAGAGTAAAACCCACTTTCTCTGAATGTCTTGGGGGACATGAAAAATGTTCGAATAAATGGGGGTTCAGAAAATCGGGGTTCCTATTAGTTTCAGTGTATTTTCATTGCACATGAAGGCAACTGTAACAATACTGTACTGTATTACAGCAGATAACTTTACTAGGCAGTTAAAACATTAAAAGTAAAGCTTCTGTGTCCACCTGGCTCTCAAGTAATCTGTATATCCTGGGAAATGTATAGCAGGCAAATCACTTTCCTGCCTCATTGACACTTGGTTCAGTGTGTAGAGCGCTGGCACAGAAGAGACGAATAAGCTTGCAAAGCCCATGAAGTTTCCATCACTGGCATCTGACTCTATATCAGGCTACCCATTTTTCCTCTCATCTCACCAAAAGTATGACAATCTCTCAGCAAACAGGCAAATCGGGCTCCCAGTGCTCACTCCCCGTTTTCACTCTCCTGTCTAACTGGCACTGGGTTCTGTATGTAGGAAACTTTTTGGGGGTCTAGCATGGTAAGACTTCACTTTTGTTAACAGAGATGAGTCAACTTGCAGAGTCTGTGAAATTTAATTTTCAATCACAGCCTTTTTGCATATGAAGACTGCAACAAAGGTAAAGACCCATAAAATGCAGTTGCCAATCACCGTGTTAACTGGCTCGTTTACTACCTTAAGGATGAATACATACAACATTAGCAAGCTGAAATCTGAGATGTATTAAGAAAAGCCACTGTAACAGCAGACAGCAGTGGGGGACAGAGCAGACATTCGGATATCTGAGAGTTTCGGACAGGAGCGGTTCAGATAAGCGGGGTTTTACTGTACATAGTACCTGAATATTCTATGTGGATCAGCATGCTCAGGATAATAAAGTGGCAGGTAGATGGTTTGATTTAAGGTAAATTTAGACACCACCTTTGGTAGAAACTATTGGTATGCAAAGACAGCCTGTCTTTGCAGAAAATCAAATAAGAAGACTCACACATTACAGCTGCAGCTCTGAAATCCTTCAAGCAGAAGTGATTGCAACTAACAATAACACTTTCCAAAACAGAAAGCGTAAGCCACAAGTCACACCTAGCTCAAAAGGAGCCAAAACAACCTTTTCCAAAACATAGAAACACAGAAGGTGATGGCAGATAAGGATCACAAGGCCCAACCAGTCTGCCAGTCTCTTTTTCTACCTTATGAATGCGCCATCGGCCTTTGCTCTGTCAATGGCCTATCTATTCATACTCATCTGCATTGCTCCCTTATGCCTATCCCATGCCTGTTTGAAGCCCTGCACTGTACTCATATCCATCACTTCCTGAAATAGGCCATTCCATGCATTCACCACCCTTTCTGTGAAAAAGAACTTCCTCACATTATCCCTTAATCGACCTCCCTCTAATCTCATGCTGTGTCCTCTTGTCCTGCTATTTTTCTTGTACTGAAACATGTTAGACTCTTTCACCGTGTTAATGCCCTTAAGGTGTTTGAATGTTTCGATCATATCACCTCTCTCCCTCCTTTGCTCTAGGGTATACATATTGAGCTCCGTTAATCTGTCCTCATATGTTTTCTGATGCAGTCCCTGCACCATTTTGGTGGCCCTTCTCTTGGACTGCCTCAATCTGGTTTATGTCCTTGTGAAGGTGTGGCCTCCAGTACCGCATGCAGTACTCTAACCAGTGCCTTGTAAAGAGGGATTATCATCTCCCTCTTACGACTTGTGATACCCCTACTAATACACCCCAACATACCCCTAGCCTTACCTACTGCTTTAGTGGTCTATTTGGATGATTTCAGGTCATGTGTCATCACGTGCCCAAGTCTCTTTCTTCCTTTGTGACTGCCAGCAACTCCCCTCCCAGCTTATAGGTGGCTTCAGGGTTTCTCTTACCTATGTGCATGATCTTGCACTTCTTTGCGTTAAGCCCCAGTTGCCACTCTTCCGACCATTTTGCTAGTTTATCCAGATCTCTTCTCATTCTGCCCACCCCATCTGGACCATCTACCCTGTTGCAGATCTTAGTGTCATCTGCAAACATACAAACCTTACCATCCAGTCCATCTGCAATGTCACTGATGAAGATATTGAAGAGGACTGGCCCCAGGACTGATCCCTGAGGTACCCCACTTGTGACTTGCATCTCTTCTGACTGTATACCGTTAACCACCACTCTCTGTTTCCTGCCCATCAACCAGTTTGCCTCCCAGTTGACCAACTTCCGACCCACCCCGAGCCTATCTTACTTATTAATCAATCTTCTATGTAGAACAGTATCAAAAGCTTTGCTGAAGTCAAGGTAGGTGACATCAACTGCTCCCCCTTGATCCACCACTCTGGTTACCCAGTCAAATAAATCTATGGGATTAGTTTGACAGGACCTTCCTGTTGTAAACCCATGCTGTCTTGGATCCTGTGCTCCTATGGATTCCAGGTGTTGCACTATCCTTTCCTTAAGGAGTGCCTCCATAATCTTGCCCACTACTGAGGTAAGACTGACTGGTCTGTAGTTCCCTGCCTCCTCCCTGCTACCACTCTTGTGGAGCGGGATCACATGACTCCTTCTCCAGTCTTCTGGGACTTCTCATGTGCTCAGAGACTATCTAAACAGTTCTGATAATGGCTCTGCTAGTTCCACCCTTAGCTCCTTCAGTACCCTGGGATGTATGTCATCAGGTCCCATTGCCTTGTCCACCTTGAGCTTATCAAGCTCCTGTAGGACCCTTTCTTTTGTGAAGGTACTAGTGCACACCTGTGGCCATGGTGCTGAGCTGTAGGCCCTGCCCTACCTTCTCTTCAGTAAATACTGAGCAGAAGTATCTATTTGGGAGAGATGTTTTTACATGGTCTTCCTCTTCACACACACACACACACACACACCCACCCTTATCCCCTCTGATCATAACAATACCCCCTCTGGACTTTCTTCTTTCACTAATGTATCTATATAAAGTCTTGACACCTTCTTTTACTATTTGTACTAGTGTTTCCTCGGTTTGGATCTTTGCCTGCCTTACTGCCTTCCCTGCTTCCCTCAGGGAAGTTTGGTATGCCTCCCTATCTTCATCCCGCTGTGTTCCCTTATATTTCCTGAAGGCCAGCCTTTTGGCTCTGACCTTTTCTGCTACTGTTTTTGAGAACCAAAGTGGTTTCCTTCTTCTTTTGCCTTCCTTCTCTCTAACACAATGGATGTTGCTTCAAGTATTGCATCCTAATGCTTGCCTCTTTGCCTGTACCCCTCACCTGTATTTCTTTTTGCCAGGGAAGCTTAACTCTGTTGGCCATCTTATCAAAGTCAGCTCCTCTGAAGTCCCATATTTTTGCCTTGGAATGGGATGATTTAGTTCTAGTGGCCAAACTGAACCATATCATGTGATGGTCACTGGCCCCCAGGTGACCTTCTACCTGGAGATCTGTGATCCTTTCCCCGTTAGTCAGTACTAGATCTAGGATAGCCCTGTGTCTTGTGGGTTGTTGTACCAGTAGTTTGAGGTCCTCCCCCTGCAGGGAATCCACTATGTGTCTAGTTCTGGCAGATGTTCCTGCTGGTATTGACCAATCTGTATCCGGCATGTTGAAGTCTCCCATTATCAGAACCTCCCCTTTAGCTGTCATGTTTTGTATATCTTCTAACAGTAATGTGTCTATGTCCTCCCCCTGATCTGGAGGCCTGTACACAACCCCAGTTGGTATGGCTGTCTCATTTTCTGTTTCCAAGGTGACCCACAGTTCTTCTAGCTCCTTATGTGTATTCTGAATTTCTGTAGCTTTGACATTTTCACTGACATAAAGGGCCACTCCATCCCCCCTTTTTGCACCTCGGTCTCTTCTGAACAGTACATAGCCAGGTACTGAAGTCTCCCAAGTGTGGCTACTGGTAAACCACGTCTCGCTAATGGCTACTATGTCCAGTTTAGCCTCTGTCATTGTGCCTGCAGGTCTGGGATCTTGTTTCCCAGACTGTGAGCATTGTACATGATTTTCCATTGGCCAGATTTGATTGTGTTGAGTTGTTGGGCAAAGGTCTGGCATTTCCCAGTGCATGTGTAGGGGAGCCAGACACTTTTCCCACCTGGTGATGCAAATTAATTACAAACATGCTGAACTCCTGTTTAACCACTCAGCTGAGGGGGAAGGGTGTTCCTCCCATTCGATGGATCGGTGCTGCACCCCTCTCCCCATTTGCTAGTTTAAATATTCTGCAAAGATGTCAAACTTCTGCCCCAATGCACTAACTCCCTCCTTAGTCAGATGCAGTCCATCAAATTTAAAGAACATTCACTCCCAAAACTGTTGCCAGTTCTCTACAAATTTGTGTCCTTTTTCCTGGCACCAGCCCTTGAGCCACATGTTTAGCTCCCCTATCTCCCCTTCTCTGACCTTCTGTCCATCCTTCCCCCTCTCCCAGATGGGCAGGATCTCAGAGAAGGAGATGCCAAATGAAATGAATGATAGTTTGTCACCCAGCCTAGTCAGGTGTTCCTTGGCCTCCACAACTGACCAGCTGGAAAGATAGTTAGTCCCTATGTGTACCAGGACATCAATATTTTCTCCTGCTTCCTGCACAATTTTAGCAATGCGGTCAGTGTCTCTCCACGCTGATGTACCTGGAAGACATCTGATCATCACCCCTAGCTGGAGATAGGTATCAACTCCCCAAATCATGGAGTCTCCTAGGATCAGAAGTTGTTTGGATTTCCTTTTTGCTTCTTTTGTTTTGGTTCCTGTTTTGGGTGAGTTTTGTTGTGCTAGCTCCTGTGCTGCAGTGTCCTGCTCTGCAGTGTCCTCGGCCCATTTGTTTGATTTCAGAGACAGAGGCAGATATCTATTTGTAGTTTTTATATGGTTTGTGGAGGTGATATGTTGGAGAGTACCGAGTGATGGGGCACCCGATTTGCCCCTCCTAACCACCTGCCAACCTCCCGGACCAACTATCCTCTGTAGTCGAGGTGCTTCTGTTGGATGTTGAGGAAATGGCGGGTGGTTCTTAGAATATAATTCCTCCTGAATATGCAATTTGAGGAGCGCAATCTCTGCCCATGCTGCCTGGAGCTGAGCTCTTAGATCTCCAATGGCCCAGCATGTAGAACAGTGTCCTAAATCCTGTAAAACTTCCCCTCCTGAAAAGTGTCCTGTAGTACCTGCAGTTAATAATATCCATTCCAGATAAGTTGCTGGGTTTAAAACCAGGTCAAAGTAATTAGAAGGAGGAAAATGAAAGCAAAGGTTTGATTTTGTGTTTTGTTTGTATTTGTATAACTTGTTATAACAAGTTAAATTACTTGTGCCCTTGTAAATGAGGTCACTGTGTGGATACCCCTCTGATCCACCCCTTCCTGCTTTGCTACAGGAAATGTCACGACTGTGCTACCCTATAAAACGAGTGTAGTGCAGGGTGGTTGGGGATGGGAGTGGGTGGGTGGCTGGCCCTTGCCCTGCCGAAAAAGAAGAACTACGGACGAAAGAAACAAGGAGGTAAGAGCAGAAACCATCAGCCAGCAACAAATGCAGTAGCTCTGAAGGCTTATCCTAATCATAGATAAAACTGTACAACCTGTAAAGCACCACCTGTAATAATTTCACAGAAGATATACCCTCAAATCAAATCATCTTTATTTTTATAGTGCCTTTCAAAACCAAGGCACTGTACATAAAAACCCATATACATAAAAATAAAATTTTAAAACAAACATTTAAACAATTCATCCATAGCTAGGAAAAGCTAAACTAAATAAATATGTCTTTAACTCCATTTTAAATCTATCGACAGTTGGGCATTCTCTCAACCAGCGAGGTAGAGAATTCCACAGGGTTGGCACTGAAAAAGCTAAAGCCACGAGATCCTGATGTCTTTAATCAAGCCCTAGATCTCCAGCAATCCCTCGTTAGGAACGGAGAGGACGAAGAGACAGTAGGGTATGAGGAGATCTTTGAATAACCGGGTCCCTGATCATGTAGGGCTTTAAAAGTTAGTAAACCAACCTTAAAAGTGATAAGCCACAAACAGCAGCAAGTGCAGTTACATTGAACACAGGTGTAATATGACTGGTCTGGAAGTCCCAGTCAAAAGCCTGGCCGCCGCGTTCTGCGCCAGCTGCAGGTAGCGGATATCAACCCCAGGTAGCCCTAGGTAGAGGGAATTGCAATAATCAAGATTGGTAGTGACAAAGGCATGGACCAATGTTGGAAGATCACCCGGAGGAACAAGGTGTTTCACCCAGGCGATATTCCTCAGATGGTAAAAAGAAGATCTGACGACAGCTGACACCTGAGATTTTAGGATCAAACCATCATCAAAAATAATGCCCAAGTTACGCACCTGATCGGAGGTAGAGAGCGACATACCACCAAGCAATAAGCCTGATGGTTGTCCAGCTCCCAAACCCGCCCCCAGACGACCTGGGTCCACTACCAGCACCTCAGTCTTATCTGGATTCAGTCTCAGCCAGCTGGAACTCATCCAAAGTCTGATCTCAGCAAGGCAGTTATTTAGCATGGGGAGTGCATCATCTTGTCCGGGCAGAAAGGACAAATACAGCTGAGTATCATCTGCATAGCACTGAAAACCAAGACTGTATCGCCTGATGATATCTCCCAATGGCAGCATATACACTGCAAACAACATGGGGGCTAAAATGGAACCCTGCAGTACCCCACAAGGCAGGGAGTGAGCACCAGAGGAATAAATTCCAATGGCAACTCCCTGAGACCTGTCCGTGAGGTAAGAATGGAACCATTTGAGGACTGTACCAGACAGCCCACAAAAAAACCGCAGGCGCTCCAATGGCACACTATGGTCTACAGTGTCAAATGCAGCAGAGAGATCGAGAAGGACCACAATGGTACGTGCCTTTCGATCTCTAGCCATTAGGAGGTCATTCAATACCCAGACAGGGCAGTCTCCGTGCTATGCTTCTTCCTAACACCAGACTGGAGAGTATCATAGATAATTGTGAGTTGTAAGATGATCATCCAATTGCAACGCAACCACCTTTTCAATAACCTTACCAACAAATGGCAGGTTAGAGATAGGCCGTTAGTTGGCTAGACATTCTGGATCCAAGGAGGGTTTTTTAAGGAGTGGTTGAACGACCGCCTCTGTCAGCAAGGATCGGGCAGATAACTTCTACACATCCTACTAAAAGAGGTGTAGGACCCGGATCCAAACTACAACTGGTTGGTCGCAATGTTTGGATGATCTTCACAAAGTCAGTGAATGCCAGATGGCGAAAATCTGACCAGACAGACAGAGTGCATGCCACTTCCTGTCGACCACTGCAATCCCTCATAGGGGAAGTCGGACCGAATGCCAGACCTGATGCTGGCAACCTTATCTGCAAAAAACTGGGCGAACTCCTCACATCTCAGCTGAGAAAAAGCTTCTCTGGGCTGGAGACAGATTGGATTGCACAATCTGTCAACAGTCCGGAAAAGCTGAGCCGGTCGATTCTGTGCCGCAGAAATCTCCCTGGACAGGAATTCTGCCTTCTTACAGGTAATTTCTGATTGATAACCATCATAATGTGCCATCAACCTAAGCCTGTCAGCATCATGGCTGGACCTCCGCCAAGCTCTCTCCAACCTTCAGCCAACTCACTTTAACTCCTTCAAGGAGCCATCAAACCAAGGGCTCCTTGAACAAAGGGTGAGAGGCCAAACACGAACAGGAGCAATCTTGTCCAGAGCATCTCCCACAGCGTTGTTATAGGCTAGTACGAGATCATCTGGACTCCTGCATTCACCCTACAAGCCCGATAGATCCAGTACCACCATTAGGTCACTGGGGTTAGTGCCCCTTAAAGGGCCGAACTGAACCATCTCCATAGGGGCAGACCTATTAGGGGGAGCCCTTAAACTGAACCTTACGGTGTGATGATCAGACCAGCTGACTGGTTCTACCCCCAAATCAGCAATCTTCATACCTAGAAGAAAGATCAGGTCCAGTGAATGACCCCCTACATGGGTCGAGGAGGTAACCACCTGTGTTAGGCCCATCATCATCATCAGCTGGAGGAGATTTTGACCAAAATGCGAGAGTTCATCGTCGACCCAGGCAATGAAGTCCCGGGGACCTCAACACCATGTCGACGATGAAGTCTGCTATCTCCTGCAGGAATTCTCCACCGTCACCTGGTGGACAGTTGACGAGGAGAATCCCGCAGCCTCGACCCTCTCCCAGGATATATTCAAAGGATCTGGTACTTCCCAATGGCACATCCACAACGCCCAGCTCAGACTTAAACATAATGTCCACAAGCCCGCCCCTACGATCCAACCTTGGACGGTGCATCACCGAGAACCCGGCTGGAGTTGCCGAGGCCAATATGGGGTCTGGATTTTCATCCAGCCAGGTCTCGGTGACGCAAGCCAGATCAGTTGATTCAACAAGATCAGCTATAATAGCTGTCTTGTTTTTAATAGATCTGGCATTGCATAACACCGCCAAGGTAGGATGAGCTGTTGGGGAAGACCTCGGCACCTGCCCACTAAAACTGGAGCCCTTGGGTATGGGAACAAGACAAGAATAACCTCTATCCTGACCCCATTTCACCCCAGGGCATCTCCTGGACCCCACAACCCCAATCCGCCCTCCCCTTTCCTGTCCCCCAGCAGGCCCAGCTCTCCACCTTCTTTTACACTTCCTAAGAATGCCCAAAGCACGACACCTAAAATAGGTGTCAGGGATGGCAATAGGGGACATTCAAGGGACATAATTCCCTGAGCCTGGTGGGGGAATAATGCCCAACCGTCACTAAACCTCCCCAATACATTATAAATAAACAAATAAACTGGAGAGAAATAAAAATAAAATAAAACAAGAATAATAAACAAAACAAACCTATCAATCTCAAATAACCAGGAAATAATAATTCACTCCTCCACTCTCTCTCACAGAGGGGGGAATCAAAAAACCCAAACACTATTACACATTAAAGAAAAAGAAAAAACAAATTATATATAATCAAACACTTAAACTAATACTTATACAAAATAAAATAAAGCATTAGCTCATTTATAAGTCCTAATAGTACAGCACTTTCTAGTTACAGGCTACTTGAAAACTATTGTCCTTTAAAATAAATAAATATGTCCAGGGGTTCACGCCTGAACACTACAGGGCATCACTCAATTAAGCAGCTCGATAAAGTACCATGCTTTATACTTCAAAGAAAGTCAAACAAATATGACAGATATCTTCAGCTCCTCGGAGCACTCTCACAGCCTCAGGAGACTAAAGAAAAGGCACAGACACTCCCACTATCTGTCAACTAAAACTGGTGAAAAATTATAAGTCATTTCAGCCCCCAGACCTCTTACTTCCTGGGGGACTGACAGTAAAGCATAGGCACTCTCACTGCCTAAATATTAACAGTAAATAATGAAGAATAAAAAGTCTGACCAGGTGCAGGCAGAAGATCTTTAAACAGGAATCCTCACTCACAATCCATATGCCAGGGAAAATGAAGTATTAGTGGGTCCCCAAAAATCCCACAGAAGGCACCACAGCCAGAAAAGATCCGCAGCCACTTCCTCGGTTCTCTACCAACGCCAGCCCACCAGCCGGCCTCCCAGAGAACCTAAGCAAGCTGACAACCTGCCCCGTTGATTACTCGACAGAGCCACGGCTCAGCTCACCGAGCGGCCCCAAACCCCAGCCACCAGTTACCCCACAGGGACAGGTCGACCACCACCAACAATCCAACCCTCCATCCAGAAGCAACGCAACAGGACCGTCCCTGTCAAAGCCCAACAGGAGGCAGTAACATACGGATCCTCTCTCGCACTGCACCGGGTTCAACTGGACCCTGGACCCTGTAAGAAACACTTTGCTACAGAGAAAAATAAAGCAGTAACAGAAGCTATACCTTGCAAAAGACAATTTGAATCAGAAGATAAGCACACACCTGTAGGGACACCCTGTAATAATGCAGCAGAAGGTATACCCAGCAACATCAATTTGAATCAGAGAAAAACAAAGCAATAAAATGTCAGCAACAAACAGTAACAATCCCTGTGAGTACAAAAGAAAATAATAACACAGTAAATCTGCCTAACCAAAAATAAGCCTTAATCCTTTCCCTTGCTCTGGTAAGGTTCTTTACTCTGTCCTTTCAAGCAACCTAGAAGAAAAGAGCTCAGGTGAAGCTAGGTGCCTTTGCCAGCAAACCTAGTCTTCCACCTCCACGATATCAACTAACCTGACCTTTTAACCCTTTCTTCTGTTTTAAGTTGCTAACAGTTTGTCAGCTCCAATATTCAAGTCCCATTCCGGGACTGGGTTACGGATAGGAGGCTTCAGATGTAGAATGCCTCACAAATACGTACGGGCCACCTCCAGCTAGGCAACTGTTTGACTCTCTATAGGCACACAGAAAGTGGATATGGCAGCCAAGTGCACCTTGATAGAGGAATACTGAAGGCCTGAATCCAATAAGGACAGCAGATACTCTAGAACCTAACTGACTGAGTAGGTGAACAGATCCAGCTGGTGAGAAGCAGCCCATAAAGAAAACTGCTTCCACTTCATAGAATAAGTGGATCTGGTAAAACGTTCTCTAGCAGCCACTAGAACATCAGCCAATTTCTGGGACACCCCCAAACGAGCAATGGCTATGTCTTCAGCAGCCAAGCATACAGACTGAGAGATTTCAGGTACGGATGGACCAGGGTTCCCTGTTCCTGTAACAGTATACCCTTGCACAAGCGCAGAGGCACTGGGGGTTCCACTGCTAGCTGTTTCAGTAAGAGAACCAGATCTGTTGCGGCCATAGGGGAGCAATGAGTATCAGAGCTGCCCCTCCCTTTGGAGCTTGAGCAGCACTCACTGAATTAGAGGGAAGGCATACAGGAACTTCCCTTTCCAAGAGGGACGTGTCTTACCAGAAAACTCCAGGCCCTGGAGCAAGCGGGCAGAAATGTGGTAGTTTTGTGTTGTGTGAGGATGCAAAAAGGTCCGACTCTGGATGACCCCGTCGATCGAACAGGTCTTAGACTACCAAGGTCAGCAGTTCCCATTCGTGAATCTTGGACTGGGACCTGCTTAGCAGTCTGCCAAGACATTTTGGGTGCCTGGAACATTTATTTATTAAAAAGTTTCACCAGGAAAGGCACACTGAACAAAAACTGCTCGTTTCCAGGCATCCTGGGGTAAAGGGAACAGGGATACAACAGTATACAGTGACAACACAATACAATAATATAAAGAAAATCAGAAAAATATATACAAAAACATAATACAGTATATATATAAATTAGTCACATAACTGGTGAATTCAAATGGAAGTGCAACACACAACAGGTGTCAAAAGAGTGAGAGGACAGGCAGTTAAAGGCAATTACAAATAGTGGAGAGAAAACTGTGAAGGTGGGGTGAGAGGGCAGAAGGGGAGCTGGCATGGCGGATTATCTGAGGAAGGGAGTTTCACATTTTAGGGAGATGGTGAGAGATTGCGGATTGGTCAGCAGTAGATGATCTAGGAGGGATAGCCATGGTGCAAGAATCGTAGTTCTGGAGGGCGTGGGGGGATAGAGGTGATAAGCAGGAAGCAAGATAGGAGGAGAGGGACCAAACCAAAATTTAGGAAGGAAGGAGATGCACTGAGCAGCATCTGTCCTCAAGGGAAAGGAAAGACAGAGTCTGGCAGAGATTACAGTGGTGAGTATTGGGGGGGACTATCAAGGGCAAAGCGGCAAAAGGAGTGAGAGAGGGTGTACAGTCTGACAAGGGAAGTTTTGGGAGTGGTACTGAAGACTACATCACGGTAAAAATCTGGAAGGATCATTTTCTGGACTAGGGTCCAAACGGGCAAGAGGGATGCAATCTTGGTTTCTGTACAGAGCACCTAACTTGGGGTGCAGCTTTTTTGATGACAGCATCCACATGTCCAGAGAAGTCAAGGTGCTAGTCTAGCCAGACACCAAGATACCTAAAAGGAAGAGGTATCCTCCAACTTTGTCCCATCAAGGGTGTGAAAAGAGGGGAGGGAAGGGAGCTGAGAGAGTCTCTGCCTTGTGCCGAAGGTCAGGGACACGGTCTTCTTGGCATTCAGGAAAAGTTGGTGTGAGCATAATCAGAGCTGAACTTTGTCAAAGTCATGCTGAAGTCTGGTAGCCACAACAGAGGAGGAGGATCCAGAGGTATACAGCACTGTATCGTCTGCATACATGTGGATACAGGAGGAGGAGTAGGTGGCTGGAAGATCATTTAGAAAGATGGAGAAGAGAAGGGGACCAAGAACAGCGCCCTGGGGCCCATCTATCTTAATGGGGGGGGTGGGGACTGGGAGTCAGCAATACGAACAGACTGAGATCTACCTACCAGATAGGCATGGGACCAGTTTGTGGCAGAGTCAGACAGCCCCACTGTAGAGAGCCTGGCAAGAAGTAGGGGAGGAGAGACAGAGAGACAGAGACAGAGCTGAAAGCCTTGGCTAGGTCGACAAAGATAGACGAGGTGATGAGGCCACTGTCCATCCCCATAAGGATGGAGACAGTGAGCCTAATGAGAGAGGTGGTAGTGGAGTGTTGCTTCTGGAAGCCAGACTGGAAAGTGGTGAAGAAATCTGAAGAGTCAAGGTAGGAGGAGAGCTGGGAGAGAAATACAGGTTACTCACCTGTAACAGGAGTTCTAGGAATGGTATATGTTGTTTCCACACTGTCTGGCAGGTTCCTTGCCGCTTTAAGTCTTGCCAGAAGATCTTCAAGCTGGTTCCCCCCACCCATCCAGGTGGTAAAACTCTCGGTTCCACCCCATGGCCAGATCTATCCCGCTGGAAGCCAGGTTTGTGCGCCGGGCCGGGAGGCGTCGGTGGCCTCGTGGTGGATGAACAACATACCACTCTTAGAACTCCTGTTACAGGTGAGTAACCTGTATTTCTAAGGACATAGATATGTTGTTCATCCACACTGTCTGGCAGACTCCTAGCAGTTCTCCGGGAGGAGGGAGGCAAGGCGCACACCCCCTATTTGGGAAATAAAGACTGAAGAACCGAGGCCCCAAAACCAGCATCCCGGCATGACTCAAGGTCGATGTGGCAGAGGGTGATGAAGGTGTGTGCTGACTTCCAGGTAGCAACCCTGCAGATTTCCTGGATAGGGACATCCCTGGAAGCAGCCACCGATGCAGCGGTGTGACGGGTAGAATGAGCTCTTATCCCTCTGGGAGGCTCCATGCATGCCTGCCAACCTATAGCAGAGATCTATGCAGGAGGTGACCCACTTGCCTATCGTCCGCTTGACTGCAGGTCTGCCAAGTGCGGCTTCAGCGTAGGTGACAAACAGCTGGCGAACCTCTCCCCAAACTTCAGCCATCCACTCCTTATAATAAGTGAACGCTCTTCTAGGGTCCAAAGTATGGGGCCTATATTCGCCTTCCGAGGTGTGACTGGGGTAGAACACTGGCAGAGTCAACACCTGCTTAAGGTGAAAATCCGACAACACCTTCGGAAGGAACTTCGGGTGGGGGTACAGGACAACCTTGTCCCTGTGGAAGACCAAATAGGGAGACTCGACGGAAAGCGCCTAGAGCTCTCCCATCCTTATGGCCGACGTGATAGCCACCAAGGCGGCGGTCTTTCACGACAGGTGAGAGATGTCACACCTGTGCATCAGTTCAAATGGCTTGCCCATGAGCTTAGCCAATACCAGCAGTAGATCCCACGGAGGTGGAGGTTCTCGCACCGGAGGGGATATGTGATCAAGGCCTTTGAAAAAGCGCCTGACCGCCTTCTCCTGCACCACTGACTGCTTCCCGGCCCACGCCCGGTAAGCAGAGATGGCTTCCAGGTGCACCTTAAGGGTCGTCGACCGAAGCCCTTGCTGAGAAAGGGACTACAGGTAGTCCAGAATGCTTGCAAAGGAACAGGAGGAAGGGTCCAGGCCCTTGCCCTGACACCAAATGGAGAATCTCTTCCATTTGAAGGCATAGCATTTTCTGGTCGACTCCTTACGGGATGCCTCAACGACGTTGAGGCCCTCGTCGGAAAGACCCAAGGCCTGGAACTCTAGCTATCAGGAACCAGGCTGTCAAGTGCAGGGATTGAAGGTCAGGGTGGAATACCTTCCCCTGATTGACTGAGATCAGGTCCGGGCGGGCTGGAAGCCGCCTCGAGAGCCTGGAGCTGAGACTGAGGAGATCTGGATACCAGAATTGGCGGGGCCAGTCTGGGGCTACCAGAATCACCTGCGCCTTGTCCCTCATCGCCTTGAGAAGCACCTTGTGGATCAAGGAAAATGGGGGAAAGGTGTAGAAGAGGCCCGGGGTCCACGGCCTCGAGAAGGCATCCCCCTGCAGCGAGCCCTGCTGAGGGGGCGGGCATGAAACAGTCTCAGCTTCGCATTCTCCCTGGAGACAAACAGGGCCACCTGAGGCATGCCCCAGAGGGAGAACAGATCTTGTACTACCTCCGGCAGGAGAGACCACTCGTGGGATGCAGCCCCTATCCGGCTTAGGGCATCGGCCAGGGTGCTGGAGGCTCCTGCCACATGGATGGCAAGGAGATCCGCCTCCAGGCTGCGCACGAGTGACCAAATGTGGAGAGCTTCCCTGCACAGAGGCACAGAGCGCGTCCTGCCCAGGCGGTTTAAGTAGTACATGGTCGTGGTATTGTCCGTCTGGACCTGAACCACTTGACCCCGTAGAAACGGAGCGAAGGCGGTGAGGGCTAGACGAACCACTCGAAGCTCCAGCAGGTTGATGAGGCATTGGGACTCCCGAGGGGACCAGAGGCCATGCGCTCTGTGCTCCCCCAGATGGGTACTCCAACCCATCAGAGAGGCATCAGTCGATAGAGAGACCGTCGGCTCAGGGCGGACAAACTGGATGCCCTCCTGCAGATGTGCTGGAGTGGTTCACCACTGGAGAGTGTTCCACATCCCCTGAGTCACTGTCACTAGCTGATCCAGCGGATCGAAGTGCTGTGACCATTGGCTGGCCAGCACCCATTGAAGGGGACGCATGTACCAACGGGCCCAACAGACCACGCTGGTGCAGGCCGCCATGAGGCCCAGGAGGCGCAGGAAGTCCCGGGCAGGGCGCAATTGCCCAACCTGAAATGAATGGGCAAAGGAGGAAAGTACCTCGGCCCTGTCCACCGGGAGCCGTGCTCTGGCTCGTAGAGAGTCGAGCTCTGCCCCTATGAATTGGATCACCTGCTTTGGCATGAGTTCCGACTTGGCCTCGTTGATGAGGCGGCCAACCTGAGAGCATACCTGGAGGGCCAGATCTCTGGAACGCTCCACCTCCATTCTGGAGGGGGCTGCAATCAGCCAGTCGTCCAGGTAGGGGTACACCCGGACCCTTCGGCACCGCAGGATTGCTGTCACCACTGCCATGCATTTTGTGAAGACCCTGGGAGCCAGGGAAAGGCCGAAGGGCATGGCCCAGTACTCGTAGAGGGATCCCTTTGCCCTGAAGCGGAGGAATCTCTGGTGGGACGGCGGATTGGCACGTGAAAGAACGCGTCCTGGAGGTCCAGAGAACAGAACCACATGCCTCGTTCCAAGGATGGGATTATCTGAGCCAGAGTGACCATCCTGAAGGTCCGAGACCTTAGGAACCTGTTCAGGTCGTGCAGGTCGAGAATGGGGCACCAGCCCCCCGTCCGTTTTGGGACCAGGAAGTACCACCTGGACACAAACCCCGGGTCTGGAGGAGGATCCGCCACCTTCGTGATCACCTCTTTTTCGAGGAGCAGGGCGATATCGGCTCGGTGAGCTGACAGAGAGGCTGTGGACCCCGTAGCCCCCCGAGGGGCGACGGCTCGGAAGGGCGGAGCCTGCTCGAACTCCAGGGGCAGGCCCTTTCCTACCACCTCCAACACCCAACAGTCCGTGGTGATAATGGACCAGGTGGAAAGGAAGTGGTGGAGCCGTCCCGAGGCTGGGGGTGACACCCCTCAACCCGTCACTGGGTAGGCTTAGAGGAGGGACCGGCCAAGGGACCTCCTGGGCCTTTTCCTTCTTGCTTCCTATTAGAGGAAGCCGCAGGTTTGGCTTGGGATGCCAAGGCGAGCCTGCTGGCCCTGGTGCTGGTGCTGTTGGTCGATTGAGCAGAGCAGAAGGCCTAAAAGACTTATGTTGCTGTTGTCGACGGCCCTTGTCCTTCTGGGCAGAGGTGACAGAGTCCAGAGTGGCATTGGACTTTTTGATCTGCTGGAGGTGACCTTCCACTCCAGGGTCAAAGAGGTCAGTCCCCAGGAAGGGGACATCCACCAGCTTATGCTGGGTATCCGCCGTGAAGGTGGATATCCTCAGCCATGCTGTGAGGCGCATGGTCACCGCTGCCGCAACTGATCTGGCACAGGAGTCTCCAATGTCTAGAGCCGTTGGGAGCTGCTGTTCTGCCACCGCCCTTCCCTGGTCCCATACCTGCCTGACCGTGGTCTGCTGGGAGATGAGGGATCACCTCATCCAGGGAGCCCATGAGGGCATGGGAGAAGTGTGCCATCAGCACGGCCGAGCTGGCCTGGCGGAGGCCAAGGGAGGACGCAGCGTATACCTTGCACCCGGCATAGTCCAGTTGGACTCCTTGTCGGGGGGCTTATCCACATCCCTAGCATTCCCGGAACGCCGGAAAACGCTATCGGTGACCAACCCTCGCAGGGTGTTCCAAAACCGAACAAAGAGCCGGTAGGGGACCATGAATACTTGGCCATCCTGGCCAAAGGCACAGGACAGGAAGCAGGCCACTGCCAGAGCTCCAAGGCTGGGCCAACAATGGCTTCGGCCACCAGAAAGGCCTCCGTGGGTGAATCCCCTTGGTCCAGTATCTCCGTTAGGGGATACTTGGCCCGCTTGGATACAGGCTCGAGCTGCATCCCGGTAGACTCTGAGATGAGCCGAAGCAGACCCATGAAGGACGATGGGCTTTCATCCATCGACTGGCCCCCAGAGGACTCCAGGTCAATGGGCCTGGAGAACAGGAAGGAGTCGTCGGACTCCGAGGAGTCCGCGAAGAGCTGCCTGGGGCCTGAGCCACCCTCCATCTGCCGAGGATGGTCGGGAGTGAGGGTGACTGACAACCTGTGGGGCAGGCCCTGATCCGACTGAGAGTCCTTGGTTGGCGCCCCCCGATTTCGGTTGTGGAGGCAGAGGTTCCACAACGATCGGTGGGGCAGCTGGTTTCGGCCGAACAACTGGCCCAGACTTGGGCACCCCGACTACAGTGAGGGGTTGTTTCGGCCGCTCGGGTGACAGCCACTTGATGGCCGGGGAAGGCGACGGCGTCGGCTTGTTCCCGGACAGAAGTAACTGCTGCCACATCAGGTCCTCATAGTGTCGACGCAATTTGCGCCGAAGCCTCTCCTCTTCCGAGGAGGAAGACGAGGATGAGCAGCGGCGCCGCTTACTTCGGTGCTGAGACCGAGACCACCGATGTCAGCGGGATCGGCTGGACCAAGAGGATGTCTGAGACTGAGACCAAGATCCTCGCTGTTTCCGAGGACGGGTCTGGGAAGGGGCCGGGGACACCTGCTCTTCCCTCGGCTCGGAAGCCTTGACCAGGGACTCCGGCACCAGAGGTGCAGAAAAGTCCTCAGTCTCCACTGGGGGAACCGGTGAAGAAGGGCTGTCGGTTTCACCAGTCGACAGCCCATCCGACGGGTCGAGAAAAATCTCAACAGCATCGACGGGTGTCTCGGCCAGCTGACCCGACGGGGACACCGTGAAGTCAGTGGCCTTAACCGCAACCTCAATCAAAGTCGAGTGTTGACTGTCCGGGGAAGGGGACCTCTTCCGCTCCCACGAACGCAGACGGTGGGACTTACCTTTCGAGTCCTTCTTTTTGGACCGATAATAATGTCCCGATGGCCCCTCTCCCTTCATGGAAAGGGATTGGCAGAGCTCCTTAAAAGAAGCTGAATATGAGGTACACAGAGAGAGTGGGATAAATGCCGCGACCGAGGAAGAGGATGATGCGGCCTGTGCCGCCTCCTCCTCCTCGAGGGCGATCATCTGTTCATGTTGCTCAGCTGAGCCAGCCGCCGTGGTAACCGTCCAACAGGCCTCCTTCGACTTCACCGGTGAGTAGCGCTTCTCGGGGTGCCCAAGCTGTAACCAGGCAGCGCGGTCTTCCAGGACGTTGGCCAAAAACGAACGGCATAACTCGCAGGCCTGCGGGTCATAGTCTAGGCCGAGGCAGAAGACGCATGTGGAGTGCGGATCCGTCCTGGACATTCTCTTCCCACATGGGCACCGCCGAAATCTGGGAGTCGATTTGTCCATCGCAGCCGCGAGGCAGTAATTTGACCGAAGTCTTGAAAATTTTAGAATAAGTTTTGGGCGAACCGAAGAATTAGGATCCAGTCTACATGCAGAGCGTTAAGGAGGGAACCTGAGCTTCCATGCGGTAAGGAAGATCTAGCGTCATGGGGTGGAGCCGAGAGTTTTACCACCCGGGTGGGTGGGAGGAGCCAGCTTGAAGACCTTCCGGCAAGATTTAAAGCGGCAAGGAACCTGCCAGTGTGGATGACGAACATATCCATGTCCCCTAGAATCAGCAGTTCCTGGAGTTTTGCTAGGATAGAGAGAAGGGAAATGGGCTGGTAATTACCTGGAGCTGAGGGGTCACCACCTTTGGGAAGTGGGAGGACAGTGGCATGTTTCCAAGCCTACGGAATAGAGGCAAGAGAGAAGGAGAAGTTCAGCAGACAAGGAGGCAATGGCTGGGGCAGACAGATGAAGAATTTTATTGTCTAGACCACCAGGGGAGGGTCCGGAGGAGGAGTTAAGGGCAAGGAGAGCCATCAGAGTGGTGGAGGGGGGGATACAGGTGAAAAGGAGGAGCAGTAGAGCTGGGGGGGGAGTCCGCTGAAGAAGAGGTGTGTGGGCAGGAGAGGAAGAGGTGGGGGAGGGTTTAGAGAAGGGAAGAGGCACAGGAAGTAAAGTAACAGTTGAACACCTTGGCGACCATCAATGGGTTAGACAGACTGGAGCCATGAACACTAAGTACAGGGATAGGAGGCTTGGCAGGTGGGGAGAAGAGGGCTTAGACTATCTTCCAGAATTTTGAAGAGTGATTCAAATTGGTCTGGAAGGTAGACTGAAAGTACTCAGGCTTGGCATAATGTTTTGCAGAAGTGCACTTATTACGAAGTGCATGGTAATGCTGATAGTCCGACGAACAGCTGGAGGATTTAGGAGTCTTTCAGGCTTGGTTGTAGGTGCGAAGGCAGGCTAATAGTTCAGAGGTTATCCAGGGGAGGTGATTACCACATAATGTGGTGTGCCTTAGTGGGGCATGCTAGTTCCATGCAGTAAAGACTTTAGCCTTGAAGTAGTCCCAGGCATGCTCAATAGAGGTGGCACAAGAGATCAAAGACCAGTCGGTGGTAGACAGATCCTCTGAAAGACGGGCGAGGTCCAGGGATCTGTAGGAGTATGTCCCAATCTTTGTGGGGGATTTTACACACCAGATAGATTAAGTGGTGGTTGCTTAAGGAATCTGGGAGGATGCCAGCTGCAACTGCTCTGTGGGGGTGTGATGTAAGAGCCCAATCGATGAGTGTGTGGCTTTGGGATTTGGTGTTAATTCGGGTAGGTTCATTTATGAGCTGGGTCAAGTTGAGGGAAGAAATGTCATTTTGGGTTTTGGAGTATAAGGAGGAATGCCAATTCAGGTTGAAGTCACCCACGATGTATAGTTCACCTGCTGCGGGTTGGGATAATAAGGTGGATACAAGTGTGATGATGGGGGAGGGAGACCACGACGACATTAGGCCCCCACTTCAAAGATGAGGGAGGGTAAAAGGGAGTGTAATTTTGACTAGAAGAATTTGTATGCATCTGTAAGGGAGGATGAGAGGACTGGTGTGAACTGCAGAGAGAAGGAGACATACATAGCCATGCTGCCACCTCTGCTGTGGCGATCTTGGCGGATGTACAATGGAATAGTCAGGTAAGGAGACACTGATGTCAGAAACCTTGGGACTGAGCCAAGATTCAGAAATGATCAGAATATCAGGGGCAAGGGTGATGGTGAGGGGTTGCAGTTAGAAGAGCTTGGGTAAAAGGCTCCTAATGTTCAGGTGGGCAATCTTTAATCCATGAGGAAGTTGGGAGGGTAGATGTAGGACCTGGGTTTGGCTCACTATTACCTGCCATGATCAACAGTAGCAAAATGAGGAGCTTGGAGATAGTAGAAGGCATGCGTAAGGACAATGTGTGGGAAGAGCTACGATGGCGTGGGTAGTAGTTTGGGGGAGTATAGGAGTTTAGGTGTGAGAGATCCAGCAAGGAGACAGTGAGCAGGTAGTATGGATGCACCTATGGCCAAGGGTCATGGGACCAGGAAGGGGCACACTAGGTGGAGGTTATGGAGGGAACAGGATGTATGAAGAGATCTGAAATGGGAGGGGGTTGGGGATTAGGGGCAAAGGAGCGTATGATGGGGGGAAGAGAGGTAGGAAGGAAGAGTAGAGAGAGGAGGTAAGTGATACTAAGTAACATAGTAGTAGGGAAGAATTCACATCTTCACTTGTTTAATTGTTTTGTTTGTATACCTGTTCCTGAAGTAGGTGAACAGAAGTTGGAAGAAGGGGAGCAGCTCATTTGAATTACACTGGGTAATTTAGTGAGGAGGCATCACCTGGAGAGGTCTGGAATAGAAAGACAAGGTAGCCAGTAAGGAAGTGTAGAGCTGCTGGAGAAGGGGTGATTTAGTGATGCAGAGAATGCGGAGAGAGATGTGCTGCTAATCGCAGAGTGGCAGGGATAATCAGCTGAGTGAGGGGGAGTGAAACTTTGTCAACATGTACTGCTGACAGTTCTAGATTGTGTTCCAGAGCCCAAAACCAAACTCTCATTACTTCCCTGCATAGGGGATAGGAATGAGTCCCCCTTACTTCTTGATGTAATGCATCACACTGACATTGTTCATCTGTGTTAGCAGAGGACCTGGGGACAGGTGGTTCTGGAAGGCCTGGAGCCCGTACAGAACATCTCACATTTCTAGAACATTTATATGCAAGGTACTCTCCACTGGAGTCCACATACCCTGTGTCTCATAAGAACTCAAGTGTGCAGTCCAGCCCAAACCTGAAGCATCTGTTGTGAGACTCTGTAGAGGGGAGGGGGATCAGGAAGGGAACCCCCTTTATCAGGTTGCTGGGTTCCATCCACCACCTGGGCACTTTGCACATAGAGGACATGACTAGAACCACCTGTTCTAGGTTGTCTGTGAGCTGGCCCCACTGGACGTTTAGGGTCCACTGGGGAATACATATGTGCAGTTCTGCCAAGGCTACTGTCACAATGGCCACTGCCATAAGGCCCAGTAGGAATGTCCTTGCTAAGAGAGACATAATGGCTCTCATGCACTAGCTGTGCTAGGGCAATCAGGCGGTCGGCCCTGTCCATGGCCAGGAAGGCTGACCCCTAGGCAATGACCAAGACTGCTCCTATAAACTGCAGTCACTGGTAAGGTGCCAACACTGATTTTGGTATGCTGGTAGTCACCCCCAGAGCATCAAACATCTGTCTGGCTCAAGCTAAGGTCTGCAGGAGCTGATCCCTGGAGTGGGCTTTCAATAGCCAGTCATCCTGGTAGGAGAAAACATAAAGGCCTTCCCTGCTAAGGGCTGCTGCCACAACTGCCAAGCATTTTGTAAAGACCTGAGGAGCAGAAGCCAAGTCATAGGGCAACATTCTGAGTTGGTAATGTTCCCCTTGAAACAGGAACCTGAAGTATTTTCTGTGAGGCTTCCACATTTTGATATGAAGGTATGCATACTTCACATCGAGGGAACAGATCCAATCCACTGACTGCAGCATTGGGAGTAAGCTTTGTAAAGTGACCATTCTGAACATCCTGTACTCAGAGGTTCAGCTCCCTGAGATCCAGGATAGGCCGCTGGTCCACTATCCACTTTGAGGCCATGAAGTACCAGGAGTAAAAGCCCGTGTTCCTTTGTTCTAAGGGCACAGATTCTATGGCCCACTTTTGTAGCAAAGTCTGCACTTCCTCCAGAAGCAGAGGTAGATGCTGTGGAGAATACTCAATCACTAGTTGAGGATGATCTGGCGCATGTCTAGAAGTTCCAGAGCATGGCCCTGTCCTGTGATTTCCAGAACCCATGAATCTGCAGTCACCTCTTTCCACTGGTTTAAGTGGAGGGAGAGGTGACCTTGTACAACCATCTCAGGAGGTAACAGTTGTTGGGGGAGTGTATGAGGAGTCATACCAAACAAGTGAGGTGAGAGGGAACCCTGATCCTTGATGCGGTGGATCTGGAGATTGAGGATGCACGCTGTGTTGCTGTGGAGAAGCGACACTAGCAGGGTTTTGCTCAAGGCTCTTTACTCATTAATAGCAGGTATGCCACCTTTGCCTCAACAATGAAGTGAGCAAATCTTACCGGACTGTCTTGTGCCTCCGTCCCAGATAGTTGTTCTTGCCTGTCCTAATTTTGTTTTTCAGCTTCTGGACCTACTGGAATTTTTGAGGTGGAACAGCCTGCTCCCCAGCTGAAAATACAACCGCCCCGTGGGGGATCGGAATTAGGCAGACACAGACGACGACAATGACAAGAAATTGCTGAGGAAAAAAAGAAAGAAGAACCTTTCGCAGATTACTGGAACAGAAAAATAGGAATACAAAGAGAAGAGTTTATCTGACTAAGTCTATTCAAATAAAAACTGAGATTTTGATACTCTGATTTTATTACCTGAACTTTTAAATTCCTCATTCAGAACATTTAGAACATTTTTAGGGGTTTTGTTTCTGTCTCTCTGTTCAAACCACGGTTTTGTGGTTCAGATTCTGGGGCAGGTATCAGTCCCTATTAGATGTTTAATACATCCGTTTTCTTGGGCTCATGATATTTTATTTTATGTTCATGGAGTTTTGTTTGGCTGTTCGAGCTCTAACTGATTATCGACTTTTTGCGGTTGGGATTGTGCTTGTTTAGTTTTTACTTTTTAGGGCAACCTGGATATTAGTTTATAAATATTTTAGATTGGAATTGGAATTAGTTATTTTATTTCTTATTGTCTTATGGTGGGAGTTTATTCGATTCGATTATTCTGGCCATTGTGGGTTTTACTCGTACAGCTAAACTGAGATCCAATTAGCTGTATTTGTTAAAAGTGCAGGGTCCGTGCTCCTTGTGTATCTGGCTTATTTGGCTTATCCTTGGTGCCTTATTAGTACCTGGTTAACTTAACTAAGTCTAATCACCCCGATTACTCATGACTTATTAATTATCCCTGCTGTACCCAGTTGTTGAACATTCAAGGGTACGATTAATCATTGAGCAATAATTGACTAATTAAGTAACTAACTGCCGTCTAGGCTGCTGTTAGTTCCCTGGCCATTTTAAGAGCCTTGTTAGTTAATGGGCACAGAGTGGCACGCTTTTTGCATGCATATTTAAGTACCTTCCAACTAGGCTTCTAATTAATTAGTGCCCTAGCTATACATAAGGAAGTTTTTCTCCTTATATGTAGATGGTGGCAGACGGCTCCGGAGTGCAGTACACATCCCTACTGAAAAGATTTTGTATATTTATAACTTTTTTTTTTGTCTAGATAAAGTAAATGCAGTGGGCTTTATATTTTCAGACTGTCTGTATTATTGCACTTCTGCACTTTCGCTCCTGGCACTACTGGCACTCTTGCATTGTGCTGTCAGCCCATTTTGAAAATAAGATGGTTATAATCTCCGCACAAGTTATAGAGAAGTGTTGGCTGCTGCTTTTCAATCTGTTACTGCCTTGTACTTGGCGAATTGTTCTACGGGCTTACAGGATGTCTGTAAGTACTATAAAAATACTTATATAAAGCTTCCAGTTGTTTTGTGCTAAATTAATTTCTAAATTAAGCCTTTTAGCTTTATATTTTTTATTTAGCTCTATATATTGGGAGTTCTGGGTTATATATTTTTTTGATTTTCTTTTTATAGTTAGCACTGGAATTTTGTGGGATTTCATCAACACCATCAAAATATAGTGAAGGGCTTCAAGTGTGGGCTTTAAGAGCTTTTTGCCTTTCTGCCCTGATGGTCAACTCGAATACTAGTACTTGGTTCTCAAGGGATTTTTATTCTGTTATTTCTCTACAAAGACCATATTTTGAATTAATCCATAAAGTGGTGACGATTTTAAACAGATTTTGAAACGGCATGCAAATTAGAAGAGACTACTTTAGCTGGGATGGAAGAACTGACGTACTAAAAACTGCAAAAACAAGATCATCTTATGTTTCTATGGTGGGACTTGAGACAGTGCTTTTATATCTGTCTGGACTCTGAAAATGTCTTTGATATATCTGAATTACTGTTTAATTCCTGTTTTACTGTGTTACTGTACTTTGTGTCAGTGCGCTATTTTGTTATCTTGCTATTGAGACACTGTGCGATTGTTTTACTTTCTGATACATGAGAGAAGTGGCTAGTGTTATCCATAACGGTTAACACTCGGGTACAACGTTTAACCAAAGGAAAGGCATCTCCCTTGCAGGAGCTTCCTCTAAAATCCAAACCAAATAAGAAAACAGAAGGGAGTATTCAAACTAAGATTACTGATCATATGTCTGTTTGTGGTTCTAAAACCTCAACCCCTAAAGTGGGGGCTTCTGCTGTATTGCACACCACTGCTCCTGCTATTTTAGCAGACCCTGACAGGAGACTGTGGTCAAGGCCTAAGGAATTCCTTGGTATTGATATATTTATTGAAGGAGTGGAGGATGGTGTGAGGAAGTTAAAAAGTCAGGAAGGACAGTTTGTTTCACCAGAAGAACTCCAGGTGGTGAACAGGAGTGTAAATACATTACCTTCTTTTGAATTACATGTATCACAAGTAAGGGAGACTGAGTTATACCCTCAGTTATGGTCTGCTACAAATACATCTGATATAGAGGACACAGTTGAGAAAAAGGGTTCCTGTACAGCAAATCTAAATAAAATAGAATTTGAGTCTGTGATGGAGGATTTACAGCAAACCATAACTAGTTTAAAACAGCTTGAGGAACAGGAACATTCTGTAGGAACATGTAGCAATTGTGGTGGTAAACAGGCTAGTATACTTTCTCTGAGAAGTTTTGTACCAATGTATCTAAGTGAAAAATTAATTGGATTATTAAGGGATCCCATAACTGCATATATTATTATTATTATGGAACAATTGATAATCAACAAAAATGTGATTGATTCCATGAGTAATGATGTTGCTTTAACTAAATTGAAGTTGCATCAACTTCTTAATCAGGGGCTTGGTGATATTGTGGTGGAAACTGTAAGAGACTCTTCTGGAATGTCTAGCATTAGTAGAGAGGAAAGGATAAGGCCGGGCTTTAGTTCACTGATTATAGTGGAATCACCTGACAACAACAGAGTTAAATCAAGAACTGGGAAATCTAGAAATAGGATTCGGAAAAGGAAAAAGAAAAAGAAGGTCAGTAAGAGTAGAGATCTTGAAGGAGGGAAAGAGATAAAGGAAGAGATTGGTAGTTTGAATACAAGTGAAGCTGAAGTTATAGCTAGGATTCTGGATTCCAGTTGGATACCAGGAAGTGAGCTGAAGGATGGCTGGTCAAAATTGGTATCCCATGTGGAGAAGCTGGAACAAAGAACTTTTAAAACTAAATCAGCAGGTGGAAATCTCTATGGGGGTCAACTATCAAGCCCGGCCTGTGAGGGAGGTTGGCGACTTAAAAAATAAGAGAGACGAGTCACTCACTACCAAAAACAAATTACACACCGAGAATGAAAAGATGGAGGACCTTTTCCCCTTTATTAGACTGCATGGCTAAGCGAACTGGGGGAATTTTGATTCTGCCAGAGGTGAGTTGCAGGTTCTAGATTACCCAAATACTGTGATGGGATTTAACCCAACGGGAGAGGATAATGTAAAGATCAAAAATATCCAGATCTCCTCAGCGAAACTCCTGGAGATTTTGTCTCCCCAGAATAGCCAATATTACCTGGATTAATGTGCCCTTCTGCCTATGTTTACTTGCTCTTTGAAATGCCTGCTATGTATGCTGTTTGTATCTCACCTGTACTGTTCCCCACTGTCTTGCTTCACAAATATATTGTCTCCCCTCCCTGTGATGAGGTGCCTTTGTAAATGAGTTTTTGACTCAAAGATTTGTAAATCCAATATATGAATTAAATAAATAAATAAATACTAGTTGGATGATCCAGGATAAAGAACTCATACTGACATACCCAAATAGAGAACTGTTCAATAAAAGAAATGTAATATAAAAAAGGGAAAATAAGGAAAACTAGACTATTTTAAGTCTGCTTGGGATGGGAAGATTAACGCAAGAATCTGATTATAAGTTAATGAATGCAATTTGAGATCTTTTCACAAACTTTTTGTCTATAAAGGATCACAAACCTTTTGTCTATAGAGGTGGAAGAATTGGGCTCTAGTACAGCTAAAAGAGTAAATTTGGATAGTCAGGTTGATATTCAAGTGTCAAATATGACGTTGGCAGAGGCAATACTATCTCAATCAGGAAAACTGGACCTATTGGGTCTTTATGTAGTAAATTGCCAATTCTGGGTGGAGACTAATCTGGATTCTGATTTAACTTGTCTGGTAGACTATGAAACACCAACTACTATTGTGTTATCAAATAGGTTTGTGCAATTAGCAAGGTATAATGAGGAATGACTAACTAATATAGTGGTGCCATCTTTAGTGACAATCACTTCAAATAACTTGGGGATCCTATTTTTTAACATGGAATATTGCAGGTTGGCATTCAAACATGGCAGACTATGAGTGTAAAACATTTCTGGCAGGTTTTGATGCCATATGTCTGCAAGAAACATGGCACACTGCCTGTGACACTGTACAATTAAATGGCTATGAATGTTTTCAGACTCTGGGATCTAAAAATGCAAGGTCTGGGAGAAGTTCAGGTGGATTAATTACAATGATTAAAGTGGGTAGCTTTTGCAAAACTGAAAGTTGGAAAATCAGCAGTAATTTTATTGGGATATACTGTATTTGAAGAAGAAAGCCCAGGAGATTATTTTAATAAATTCTTATATCCCTCCAGAGAGCTTGTCTTATTATGATGGCTCACTATGGAAAGATTTAAATGAACTCATTGTGGAGGCAACTCAGGTGTTTCCAAAAGCTGAACTTATGTTGGTGGGCAATTTTAATGCCCTTGATGGAGGAGGAACATCTTGATAAATGTGGCAGTCACAGAAACATGGTTCACACAAAACCATGACTGGGACATAAACATACCAGAATACACTATCTACAGGAGGGACAGAGAGGGTAAAAGAGGAGGAGGAGGAGGAGGAGTAGCTCTTTACAAAAGGGAAGGAATCAAAGCAACAGAACAAAAGGGAAAACAGGGAGGAGAAGAAGCACTGTGGATAAATTTGGAGACCGGCAATGGCACCACAATCCACACAGGGGTTGTATATAGACCCCCTTCTCAGGGGGAGGAAATGGACAAGGAAATGATAGAAAGTATACTTAGTATGAAAGAAAAAGGGGAGATATTGCTGGTGGGCGATCTGAATATGCCAGATGTTAACTGGAGTGCAGTTGCAGCAGCCACTTCGAAGAGTGGGGTTATTCTAGATGCCCTACAGGGGGCATGCCTTAGACAACTAGTATTGGAGCCCAATCGAGAGGAAGCAATCTAGACCTGGTTCTCTCAAATGGAGATGAAGAGAGGATCACAGATGTAGAGTGGGTAGCATCTGGGAACTAGCGACCATCGAATAGTATGGTTCACAATAAACACAGCAATAGAAAGCCACACACAAAGGCAAAGGTACTGGACTTTAAAAGGGCTGACTTTGCTAAATGGGTGAGTGCCTAAGGAATGCACTAGCAAATGGGCAGGAACGAGGGTGGAAGAACAATGGGGAATAATAAAACTGCCATCACAGAGGTAACAAGCCTTGTGTGAAGCAAATAAACAAAACTAAACGATGTAAGAAACCACTATGGTTCTCAAGGGAAGTGGCAGTGAAGGTTCAAGAGAAAAAGAAAGCATTCAGGAAGTACAAGGAATCACAGAAGGAGCAGGACAGAGAACTGTATCAGTTAAAGCAAAGGAAGCTGGGAAGGCAGTCAGAACGGCAAAGGCCCAAACCGAGGAAAAGATAGCCAACTCAGTTAAGAAGGGGATAAAACCTTTATAGGTACATCAGGGAGCTAAGGAAGATCAAGGGAGGGATAGTGAGGCTTAATAAGGGGGGGGAGGGTAACTGTGAAAAGGCAGAGATACTAAACAAATATTTTTGCTCAGTATTTACAAAGGAAGAGGGGGAGGTACCTAAAACAAACAGCAGAAACACTCTGGATACAGAAGTTGATACCAGCCCATTTACAGAAGAAAGGGTTCTGAAAGAACTCTTAAAACTGAAGGTGGACAAAGCAATGGGGCCTGATGGGATTCATCCTAGAATTCTAAAAGAACTAAGGGTAGAATCAGTGACACCTCTGACTACCCTGTTTAACAAATCATGGGAGAATGGGGTGGTACCCAAGGACTGGAGGAGGGCAGATGTGATTCCCCTTCACAAAAGTGGGAGCAAGGCAGAAGCAGGAAACTACAGACCTGTTAGTTTAACCTCAGTGGTAGGGAAAATGATGGAATCACTTCTGAAGGAAAGAACTGTCAAGTATCTAGAGGCCAGAGGGGCACAGGACCCAAGGCAGCATGGATTCACAGCAGGAAGGTCATGCCAGACAAATCTGATAGATTTCTTTGACTGGGTAACCAAAGTAGTAGATCAGGGAGGGGCTGTGGACATGGCCTACCTAGACTTTAGCAAGGCATTTGACACAGTCCCACACAAAAGATTAATATACAAGATAGCTAGCCTGGGAGTGGCTCCCAAGATGACAGCCTGGGTAAAAAATTGTCTGGAGAATAGGACACAGAGAGAAATAGTAAATGGAGTCCACTCTGAAGAAAGGGGGGTTACTAGTGGGGTACCGTGAGGTTCAGTATTAGACTGGTCCTCTTCAATGTCTTTAAGCGACATTGCAGAGGGACTGGAAGGAAAGTATGTCTCTTTGCAGATGACACAAAGATCTGCAACAGAGTTGACGCCATGGTGGGTGGAAAGGATGAAAAGGGACTGGCAGGTTAGAGGAATGGTCAAATGTATGGCAGCTGAGATTCAATGCTAAGAAGTGCAAGGTAATGCACCTGGGAAACAAAACCCAGGGAAGAGTACACAATGGGGGGTGAGATACTAACAACAACAAAATGGAAAGAGACCTGGGGAAGTCATATCAGATGACCTAAAAGTGGGCAAGCAATGTGAGAGGGCAGCAAGGAGGGCTGGGGATACTGGGATGCATAGGGAGAGGCATCACAAGTAGAAAACAGGAAGTTATTATCCTCTGTACAGACAGCTGGTCAGACCCCATCTGAGTACTGCGGCAGTTCTGGAGACCCAGTCTTCGCAAAGACATAGACAGGATGGAAGCTGTCCAGGAGGGCAACTAAAATGGTGCAGGGTCTGCACCGGAAGACATATGAAGAGAGACTTAAAGAGCTATTATGTATAGCCTCGAGGAAAGAAGGGAGGGGGACATGATAGAAACTTCAAGTACACTCAAGGAATCAACAAAGTCCAAGAGGGTAGCATCTTTAAAGAAGAGGTGTGCAAGAACAAGGCACAATTTGAAGATGGGGGCGGCTCAGAGGTAATTTAAGGAAGCATTTTTTCACAGAGAGGGTTGTGGATGCCTGGAACGGCCTTCCGGAGGAGGTCGTGGAGTCAAAAACAGTGGTGGAATTCAAGCATGCATGGGACAGTCATAAGGCAATTCTAGGGGGTGGGGGTAGGAAGAAGTAGGCTGCTGGATCTGCAGCTTATCCAGTAGGCAGGGAAATGGGCAGACTGGGTGGGCCAAGCGGTCCTTATCTGCCGTCAAATTCTATGTTTCTATGTTTCTATAGGTGCCTTTGATGGCATTTTAGAGAATTCTATGTTTAATTATCTTGGTCAGGACGTTATAAGGAATTTAAAGCAATCAAAGGACATAACTACTGATGCAATGGGTAGGTTGCTGATTAATATCTTGGAGGAGCATAATATTTACCCCTTAAATGGAAGATATGGGGGGGGGACAGTAAGGGTAACTATACCTATGTCTCCACAAGGGGTGCCTCCATTATAGACTATATTTGTTGGACAACAGATATGGATTTTTGGAAAGATCTTAAAATTTGTACAAGGGCAGAAAGCACCCACTGCCCTGTTGTTATAGAAACTAAGAATCCTTAGAGAAACAGTAATACCACAGTATCAGAAACCTTGTTGTTTACAGAAATTAGAGCAGCTAAGAAGATTATATGGAGACAGACTCTTCAGGGTGATATATCTTTGTTAATTAAACAATCTTTTTTAATAAGACACCGCAAATATTAAGGGTGCAGGAGCTTTTAACCTTGTTTCAGGGTATGGACATATTATACAAGGAGATAAGATCCAAACTGGAACGTCCTGTAAGGGGAAAGCCAGATGTGGGTATAAATACCTGGTTTGATAAGGAATGCAGGAATTTAAAAGTTAAGATTAGGAAACTTTATAGACTATATTGTAAAACTAAATCAAGGCAGACCCTGGTGGAATTAAATAAAGCAAGAAGAACTTATAACATTTTAACTGGAGATAAAAAGGAAAAGTATTATGAGCCACAGTGGCACCAAATGTTAACAGTGGTTGAGAATAAAGATTCTAAAGTATTCTGGACCTTGGTTGCTAAGGGGACAAATAAATATAAAGTTGCTATTGACACCTACATCTCGAAGCATTTATGGGTACAGCATTATAAAAGTGTCCTTTATGACCCATTTGAGAAATGTAACATTATTAAGTCCTTCCACTGTCATACTCAACTATGTTACAGTTGATGAGGTTCTTATGGCCATATACTCTTTCAAAAAGAATAAAGCTGCAGGGCCAGATGGGATACCGACTGAAGTATATTTAACTGAACCCATTTTATGGTCTAAGTTTTTGACTATTCTTTATAACAAATGTATTGAGTCTAATAGTTATCCTGAAACATGGAAGGGGCTAATTTGGTTCCTATACATAAGAAGGGGAGTTTAGATGACCCAACTATGTATAGGCCGATCAGCCTCTTAGATGTTAATTTAAAAATATTCTCAAGGGTAATATTAGTAAGGCTCAGAAAAGAGGTGGATCGGACAGGAGGGATTTCAGCATACCAAGCAGGTTTCAGGCCTAATCACTCCACCATTGATAACTTGTTTATTCTCAACCATTTAAATGAGAAATATGTCAGACTTAGAGGTCAAAAATTGTAGACTGTTTTTATAGATTACTCTGGTGCTTTTGATAGTATTTCAAGGGGAACTTTGTGGGAAATCCTGATCAAACGGGGTACTGACCAGAATCTGGTGGTTATTTTGGCCCAATTATATTCCAACACTTGGGCAAAAATTAGAATGGGTGGTGATGGACAAGTATCTGGTGCTTTTGATAGCAATAAGGGTGTACGGCAAGGTTGTCTCCTCACCCTTTTACTCTTTATATTGTATATAGAAATAATGTTACTTGATATTAGTACAGTTGATCAGGATTCTCCAAAAATTAAGAATATGTCTTGCCCTGTATCAGCTTTTGCAGATGACATTGTATTATTTTCCTTGACTAAAAAAGGATTACAGTCCAAATTGAGTTTTTTATATGAAAGATCTAAGCTTCTGAATCTCAGGATAAATATGAGTAAGTCCAAGGTTCTCACTTTTTGAGAGAAAATGGTTAAGGGCATATGGTTTGTAGGAAAGGACAAAATATAAGTGGTACCAAATTATATCTATTTAGGTGTTACGGTACAAGCAAATCTCTACTGGACAAGGCAGGCAGACTTGCTTCAAGCTACATTAAGAAATACTATTTTGGGGTTAAGTAAGTTTTATCGTATTTAAGGAGGAATGACTGTTAGACCCTTAATTCAAGTTATAAAGATGAAATACTATACGCAGCTCCTATATGGTTCTGAGGTTTGGGATATAAATAAACTTATGGTGCCACTACATAAGGTTCTTCGTAATTTATTAAGATTGGGTCATTCATGCCCAGCAGCCTATTTGAGGTCAGAACTTGGACTTACTGATATTAACAAGGATGGAGGATGGTAGATTAGCCAAACAATGCCTCAGGGAGAAAGAAACTTTGCACAGTATGGGTTTTCAACAGGGATATTGGTACAATGGTATAAGTTTATTACTTGATAGGTACAAGTTGATAAACCTCAGATGCATGGTGGAGAAGGGTATTACAATTAGCTTGAAATACAATAAATATATTTCAAAATGGTTAGACAGTGGGAGGTGATTGATATGGAAACAATTGCAGCTTCTCACTATTCCCAGTGGTTTTCCAAGAATAATTTCTACCACGGGTTTAAACCATATTTGGATATCATCACAGATCCAAACCTCAGATTGGTATTTATGAGCTATAAATTTGAACAATTTAGCAGTAACATCTTGGCACTTAGATATAAAAAATCAGGAGTTCAAACAGAGGAATATGACTGCGGAATGGTGAGCGGGAAGATTTAAACCATGTATTATGGTCCTGCAAATGGTACGAGAAAGTGAGAAAATACTGGCCAAGTCCCTTCCTCCCAGCTCAGTGTAATGCTGATAGGGCTTTATTAACCAAAATGTTAATTCACACAGAGGATCCCTGGTCAGTAGATAGGATGGCAAAATATTTTCATGTGATTATGCAAATCAAAAAACAAATGACATCTTCTGAAAAATCTCTGGATTAGACAAAAGTGTTATCTTCTGTGTAACTGATATGTTTGTGAGCTAGTAGTTATTTATTCACTTTTATGACCTTGAATGCAAATCAGTATCTCTGAGCAGTGTTTTTGAATGTATGTAGCCAGATATGCCCTATTTTATTCTGTTATGCTTGATATTTATGATATTTTGATTGTAAAGGCTAATTAGCCAGACAATAAAGTGATTTTGACTGATTGAACAACTGAGGTAAGAGTCCTGTGAATCTACTGTCGTAGCTTACAAACTGCAAGCAGGGAGGAGTGTAAAGTTTGGGACATGTTGATAACACCCTATCTAGGGTAAGGACTAAGAGAGGGTTTCAATGTAGAAAAACAGTTTGGATTAGGCCAAAGGCCCTATCTAGAGTAGTAGAAAAAAAGGGATTTAGAAGTAATCTATCTTTATTTAGCCAGGCGAAACATTGTTGAGAAGAACTCATTTACAAGATGGGCCTGGGAATAGTTACAAAGTTAACAATAAAACACTGTGACAAGTAGGGCATATAGCATAATAAGATAAAAATTTTCAAGCAAAAAACAGCATAACATTTGACAACATGTACAGTAAGCAAAAAGCAGGACTGGGCCAAACGTGCTATCAGAGGTAGAAGTAAAAAAAAAGGGGTTAAACAGTAGACAAAAAGTCAGGATCAAGCCAAGCACCCTACCTAGGATAGGGGTACCAAAATGATTTAAGTAAGCAGAGTTCTGGGAATAGGTGAAAAACCCTATTTGTTTTGTTTATTTATAAGTTTGTTAACCGGGTTGGGACACTGGACAAGTCCTTTTTCAGGTCCGACCCGGAGACAATAACAAACAACACCTAACATACAACAATTACACAAACATTAATTACACAAGTACATAAAGAACATTGCAACAAAAATAACTTACATTTAATTCTTGATAAGGATTTAGGGAGGTGAAGAACCTCAGGTAAAGCATTCCAAAAAGAGGGTGCTGCAATTGAAAAGGAACACAACCCACACCGATTTTGTACAGTAATGTTTAGAAGAATACCACTGGCGGATCTTAACTTAGAAAGTGTGGAACAGACTGCAACCAGATCAGATAAAGGAAAATAACTAGAGGGAAACGCACATTTATAAAGCAAACACCCTAGAAAATAATCAATTCTACCTCTGGGAGACATCCAACCTAACCGTTACTAAAGATCACAACGATGAGTTCTGCAAGGAGCAGCCAAAACAAATCGACAAACATTATTATAAGCAATAGATAGAACTTTAAACTCATTACTATTAAGATTTAAGTACAGGTAACACATAACCAAAACGAGGAAGCAACGACCCAACAGCAATTGATTTTCTGGTCTCAAAATAAAAAAATTAACGAAATTTATAAAGGATACCCGTTTTCTAATTTATAATTTTATTATTGTTTAATCTGAAAAGAGTAATTCAGGGAGGCATCAAGCCATACTCCCAGATACTTGAATTGTGTAACCTGCTCAATCTCAACACCCTCCAAATCACAAAGCAACAACGTAGGATTATTTTTCAACATGGCAGAAGTGCCAAAGATCTTGGATTTTGTTTTTTAGAGTTCAAAACCATAGCATTGCTCTGGAACAAAAGACAAACATTCTTAAAATCAATTTCTAGGGAATCAGTCAAATTTGTCAAAGAACTAGCCTGCGTAAAAATGATTAAGTCATCAGCATTGAGTAATGTGTCGCTGGCTTCACATTAAGCTGGCAGTAAATTAATACATTAAGAAAACAGTAGGGGGGCCCAAAACAGAACCTTGGGGCACCCAACACTGTACTGAAACAGTACATAAGGCCTTTGATCCAACACTCACATTCTGCTGATGATGACATAAATAATCAGAAATCCACCCTACTGTATTTGAAGAAAAACCTATGGCATCAAGTTTAACTGAAACAAAGTCATGGTCGATGAACTCAAATGCCTTGATCAGGTCCATGAACACTGCCCCGGTCATAAGGCCACTATCAAAGCCCCTAAGGACGGTGTCAGTGAAGCTGTTCAAGGTAGTACCTGTCCCATGGTCACACCTAAATCTGTGCTGCTGAGGACAGAGAACCCCATATGAAGCCAGGTATTCCTTAATTTGAGCAGACACAATCCTTTCATGAAACTTACTCAATGGGTTCAATATGGAGATGGGTCTAAAGTCCTCAAGCTGTACACCATTTAATTTTTTGGGGACGGGGACCACTCTTGCACATTTCCATTGTAATGGAAACTGACCAGTGGTTAATGACATTGAAAATATAGCACAATGGATTAACAATATGAAAAAAGCAATTTTCAAAAATCTTCCGTCCAGTCCCTCTCCACAATCACTAAACCTGTCTGGTAAGGTACTTAAAAGTTTAAAAATCTCCAAGTTATCTATTTTTTTTTTTAACTCTGTTTCTTCGCCCCCTCAGGGAACTCTCTCGGCATCCTCTGGCCCCCCGGGCTCTACCTCCCATCTGAGACACTTCTTCTCCCTCGCTCCATCTCAACAAATCCCCCAGATCTGAACCTCCTGGGGAAGGGCCAACCTATCCGCCCAGGGCGCTCCATCTATAATGAAGAGTGTCAGGCCAAGTGAGCGGGGACATGGAGAGGAGCGTGCTTAGTGTTGGGATTGTGGTCCAGGGCAGAGGTGCCTTCACCTATCCCCAAGGGAGGTGATTTTTCACTTGCTTCTTCCCAAGGAGTGTGGCATGCAATGACGACTGCGCATGGCTACCCTGCTGGCACCTGCCGCACTCCACCCCTTGCATCGACTGGTGAACATGCAGTACCCCCGGTCTCCATCAGGGGCTGCCAGGACACCAGGCATTCCTGGATCCCACCCCAGCTAGAGGAGAGCTGTCCTCAGGATGCTCCATCCTCTCTCTCCCCTGCCAATCCCCAGCTTCCCAAGTCCGTCTCCAAGCCCGGGTCACTGGTGTGGCGCGAGGCATGGCGTCCGGCACCTCAACCCTCAGCACCACCGGTCCGGCACTCCAAGTTATCTATTGCCCTAAAATAGAGAGGTGGTCTATTTACAAAACCAAGCTCTCCTTTACCTTGTTTCGGCAAATTTCACCAATAACTTGAGTAATCAGAAAATGTATCATTAACTAAATCAGCAATCTCAAATTGACCAGTAACTAGTATATAATTCACCTGCAACTTATCAACCACTTTACTAGTTTAAGGAGACAGCAAAGCGTGCACATTAGCCCTAAATTTCTTAGAATCAGACAAGGTGTCACAAAACTGTTCACGATAACATTTGGTTTTCGCATTCTTTACTAACTCGGAGACTAATTTTAAACTTAACCCAAGCACTATTTCTCAATTTACTTTGATGCTTAATCTCATTAGTAAACCACTTATTTTGTGTACCACAAAGTTGCATGGTTCTTAAAGGAAAACAAACATTCTGAATAGCTAATACTTGCCTAATAAAGTAATCAAAGGCACATTTACATCAGTAATTAAACCAAAATAAGACCAATCAATCTGAGACAGTAAAAAATCAACAACTTGGTAATTAGGCTTCTTAAAGTTACGTGTCTTAAAAATACGTGCGTGGACCTTCATTCTTTTGAAACTCAATATGCAAAGAAATAGCCATATGGTCAATTACAGAGTCAGGCATGACACCGGAAGAGATCATACGCATCCTGTTAGTAATGATCCAATCTAAAATAGAGGGCAGGGGTAAGAAAAGGTTTAATAGTAGGCAAACAAAAACAAGCAAGGTAGAAAATTAGACATGTTGGGAGTGGTGCAGTGCAGTGGCTGTGGGGAGTCAGTCTTCCAAGAGACTTTCTGGAGATAGTGATGTTGCCCCATCTGCATGCAGCTCTCTAGGCTGAGTTGACTAGGATTCAGGGGACCTCTTCCCCATGCAGGGACCTGATTTGCCACTGCTGCCTCAGAGGTTGCCAAGAAGAAGAGGCACCTGAACCACAGTGGGCTCAGGGAGGGTAAGGGTGGTGGGTTAGAAGCACATCCCCCCAGACAGTACCATTACAGAACTGCTACGCTGCTCTTGCCATGGGGGGAGCTGTCCCATGGAGACACCTGCAGTAGTGACCAAGGAGGATGTGACGCTCCTCCATGCTGGAGACCCCAAGGTGGGGGGCAGAGGACTCCAGAAAAGGAGAAAGCAACTCCTTGTGGGGGACTACATAGTTTGTGGGGTAGATCTGTGGGCGGATTTGGGGGCAAGAAGGGTGATTAGGTGCCTACCCAGTGCCACAGCTCAGAGGGATAGAAAGTGAATCTTGGGGATCACTGGGGTAGCAGGAAGGGAGGGAGAGCTAGATGTCATTGTTCACCTGTGGAAAAATGACCTGCTAGGATGAGTTAGGGTAGTGCAGGATCAGTTCAGGGACTTGGAGAGGGGTCTTAGGCAGGTAGCACGCTCAGTGACCTTTTCTGACATGTTGCCAGTGTATGACGGGGGGGAGGGGGGAGAGACAGGGTTCTCTGTACCAGGAGCTTCAATGCATAGTTGAAGGAATGGTGCAGACAGGAGGTGTTCGGCTTCATTGGGGACTGAGGTACCTGGAGGGATAGATATATGTATGTATATATATGTATATATATATATTTTTTTTTTACCAGGAGAGACACACTAAGCTGAGAACTTGTTTACAGGTGCAACCTGGGAGCACAAGGAAGTTAAGTGACTTGCTCAGGGTCACACAGTATGTATGTGGGGGCTGTGGGATTCAAACCCAGGTCTCCAAGTTTGCAGCTCAGAGTCTTAAACCACTGCGCTATACTGCCTCCTAAAATATAGGATATAGGCCTATACAAGGGAGATGGTCTGCTTCCATCCTGGAGGGGGAACAGGGTCCTCAGTGAATGGTTTAAATGCTTCATTGGCAAGCATTTAAACTAGCTGAGGAGGGTGATGGGCAGAACCAGGAAGAATCAAACTGCCCCCCCCCCCCAACAAGTGGAAGTGGTGAGTAGGCAGAACCGTAAGGGAGAGAAAACCCGAGAGGTGCCAGAAAACTGCAAAAGCAGAATGGTAGAAAAACAGAGGAATAGGAATGTAGGCAGAGAATAAGTAGAGTAGGCAAGAGGGAAAAAGGAGGGCTGATAAGAGGGCTGGTAACAGAATTTGGCAGGCCATGTGTGCAAATGCTCATAATCTGGAAAATGAAATCCTGAACCTAGTGGCCATAATGGCAGAGGCTGAAGTAAACACTGGCGCTATTACTGAGTCATCATGCAATGAGAACCATGACTGGGATATAGCCATACCAGGCTATACTCTGTTTAGGAAGGACAGGGTGGGTAAGAAGGGGGAGGAGCGATTCTTTACACAAGGGAGGGAATAAAAACAACTAGAATGCAAGGTGGGGCAAAGACACTGTAGGTCACCCTAGAACCAGGAAAATGAGGTGCTATTCGCACTGGGGGTTGTCTACAGTCCTTCAGCACGGGGGCAGGGGAATGGACAGGGTTCTGATGGAAGCCATGAATAAGATGTCAACAAAGGGGAGGTGCTGCTCATGGGAGACTTCAATCTGCAAAATGTGGATTAGAGTGTCCCAGCTGCAGTTTCAGCTAGGAGCAGGCATATCCTGGACTCACTGCAGGGGGCGTTTCTCAGGCCATTACTAAATGAGCCTACTCGTGAGGGAGCAATACTGGATGTAGAACTCACCAACAGGGACAGTGTTGCAGACATTACAAAGGGGACCGGCGATAACTGAACGAAGTGGTTCATTACAAGTACAGAGGCGGAACTGAACCACACGACGCGAGGGTCCTGGACTTCAGGAGGGCTGACTTTACAAAGATGGGTAAATGCCTCAGAAATGCCCTGGCCGGGGGCTTGGGTGGGGTGGAGGAACAGTCGTGAAACTAAAAGGAGCTATAGTGAAGGCATCAAACCTCAGCATTAGCAAGTAAACAAAAGCACGAGGAAAAAAAGACCATATGGTTCTCAAAGGAGGTGGCGGGGAAGGTAAGGGTAAAAAAGTTAGCATTCAGGAGGTATAAGAGACTCAGAGGGAGGCGGAGAAGGACATGGAAGTATATCAGGTGAAGCAGAAGGAGGCAGGGAAAGCAGTCAGGTGTTCAAAGGCCCAAACAGAGGAGAAAATAACCAAGGCAATAAAGAAATGGGACAAGGCATTTGTCAGGTAGGTGAGCGAAAGGAGAAAGACAAAGTGAGGGATTGTAAGACTAAAGAGGGGAGTGCGTGGAGGGAGACAAGTGCAAAGAAGACATCCTAAACAAATATTTGTGCTCAGTATTCACAAAAGAAGCGGAAGGAGAGAGACCACAGATAAGCGACAGGAGCATCAATGGTAGGGAGATGGACACCAGTCCATTTACAGAGACGAGAGTCCTGAAGGAACTTGCAAACCTGAAAGCGGACAAGGCAATGGGGGTGGATGGGATACATCCAAAGAATATTGAAGGAGTTTAGAGAAGTACAGGCAGCACCACTGACAGTCCTGTTCAACCACTCGCCGGAGACAGGGGTGGTTCCAGAGGACTGGAGGAGGGCAGTGTAGTCCCACCACAAAAGTGGGAGCAGGGAGGAGGTTGCCAACTACAGGCCAGTCAGCCTGACTTTGGTGATGGGGAAATTAATGGAATCACTGTTGAAGGAAAGGATGGTGGAATATCTTGAATTTGACAGCTTGCAGGATCTGAAACAGCATGGATTCACTGGGGGGAGGTGATGTCAAACAAATCCGATAGATTTCTTTGACTGGGTGACCAGGGAATTAGATTAAGGTGGAGTGGTAGATGTGGCCTACCTAGATTTCAGCAAGGCCTTCTACACCGGTCCACACAAGAGTATAATACAAGCTAGGCAGCCTGGGAGTGGGCCCTAAGGTGGTAAAACGGGTAGGAAATTGGTTGAGGGATAGGCATCACAAGGTGGTGGTAAACAGAGTTCACTCTGAGGAGGGAAGGGTGACCAGTGGGGTGCCACAGGGATCAGTACTAGGGCCAGTCCTCTTCAATGTCTGTGAATTCCAGTGTCAGCCTTGACTCTCTTCTTTTAAAGAGGGCTAACATTTCCTACTCTCCAATATTCAGTAACTACCCCAGGCCTCGAGTCCTGAAATACTGCATGTCAGCTAATGGTTCTCCTATCACATCCCTGAGTTCAAAGACCACCCTCAGATGCAGACTGTCCAGCCTCTGTGACTTATTTGATCCCATACTGCCTAAATTATGTGCAGGCTGTATTTATTGTATCCACATGGACCATATGTATATGTAGAATAATCCTGTGTTTCCTTTTGTTAAACAGGTGGTAGAACTATATGGGGAGACCCACAATCAGGTTGCATTCCTAACTCCCAGACATGGTTAATATCAGACAGCCTCAGGCACTGCTATCACACTGTGAGGAGAGGGCTGTGCTCCTCAAGATACATGGGTACCTTCTTTGATGGAGCTTGGGAGCAACACTATTGAATCAGCGGCAGGGTAACATCCACTGCTCCCCCAATAGACTGGTACTGTGTCAAAGAAGTCGAGACTGGGTAGTAGGTTGGTCATGCTAAGAAAGGGAGCAAAGTCCCTGCTGAAACAAATGATGGTTGCACATGGATTGCCCAAATCAACTACATCTAGTTTCACCCCAGGTTCCACCCCCCCAAACCACTACCACCAAAGAAGACTGCGCTAGTAGGCTGCCTTCTGTAGCAGAAGGGGGTAGAATCTTGCAGAGTGCAGTGGAGTGGAGATGCTGGCAGGATCAAGAGTCACAGCGGATGGATGCTGGCAACCCAATAGAAGCAGACCTGAGAAGCCTGAAGCAGAAGTGGATGTAACATCAGCTCAGGGAGAAAAACAGATAAAAAAAATTAATATTTTGCTTTTCAGCAGTCTTCTGCAATAAAATCATGACATTCTATAAATGAGGATTTCTATTAAAGAAATTGACAGTGTTGTTCCTGTTCCCATACAGCATTTAAGTAAACATTCAATTTCATATTAAAGCAGCAGTATTTGTTAGTCCGCAAAAAAAAAATCATATAGTTTTTTTTTTTAGCAAAAATGTATATAAGACAACCTTAGATTCATCATCACTATATTTTTAATCTCCTCAGATAGTGTTATAACAGTTTTAATAACAATCTTGTAATTAATGACTTTGATTCCTCAGCAGAGTATTTTTTAATCCTCTCAGTTTTGTAACAGCTTTAATAACTAATTTTGTAATTAATGACTCAAGTCATTAAGATGCACTCGCATTTAAAAAATCTTTTCCGCTGAGGTTACCTTTTGAATGTACATCCTAGAGTCATGCTGTAGATTTATAAGGGTGGTGGCGCTGCCACATGCTTCTGATGGTAAGCTGCATAGCACCACACAACGTTATTTAATTTTTCTATGGTGGGCATGGCACATGAGAAGGCACTTTAAAAAAATGTCAAAATCCCATATCTCAGTTCAGGAATGAAATACATCTGTCTTTGCCTTCTCTGCGCCTAAGTTTACCCACCACTGTGACCTCTACTCAGGCCTGCGGTGACTCTCCCTGACTGCTTACTGTCAATACACGGCCGTCTGCACTACTGACAATATCATTAGATCTGGCACGCCAGCATAGCTGGCCAGTATGCTAGTCCAACCCACACCAGCCTACTCACTGAGGTCCTCTGGAAGGTCACTACTGGCTGTTCTCAAATGCTCCACCAAAATGGGTGAGCAAGCATTTGCCATACTTCCACTTAAGCTCTGGAACCCCTTACCTGTGTCACTTAGATGCACAAAGTCCCACCAGACTTTTAAGAAAGAGCTTCACAAGTTCCTTGTGACCACAGTTACGTGCACATATAGCAATTTAGCACAGTAATCCTTCCAACTGGTGTGTCTCCTCTTCCTTCACAGTGTCCAGGGCACTTACTTGTTTTTCCATAATTGCTTGTAGATGTTGTTCCCCAACACTTGTAAGCCGTGTATCATACTAGATCTTGTATTTTTTCCTGTACTTATATAACACTGCACTTGTACTACTGTGCCTTAACCAATTTTTGGTGTATTTTGCTCAATTTAATCTTTTGTACTTTCTGCATTACTGTACATCTGTAACTCTTCCATGCCATGCCTGAAATAATCAATGCTTGTCTAGTGCACCTACCTGTTCAACAAAAACTAAATAAATAAAATAAAAATAAAAAAATATATAAATTGATGTTTTTGTCAGACATACATTACTGCTGAAAAAATAACATTGACTAATACATACTGCTGCTTTTTAATTCATCTACTTTTTCCATATTTTATATGAAGATTATAACAATAGTGAAGATTTGAAAGTTAGTAATACTGGGGGATTCTTAAGAAAACATTTAAACTTCCAGTTACTAAAAGTGTAATCTTTGCTGTTTTAGCTTTAGTGTAGTCGCACTCAAAGTCTGAGTATTACAGAAGTTGTTACACAGTTTGATACCTTTTACTGTATCAATATATGTTGTGTTCAAAGATGGTATAGTACACATGTTTTCGGGGCCCAACAGGTCCCTTCTTCACGTGCATATCTTATTACAGAAATGATTCAGTGTTACGCTATCAGACTACCTCAATGCAGATATTTAGTTCTTTGGGTTATACTAGTCAGACATACAAGCTGTACTTTTAAATTAACATCAGTTAAAAGTGGAAATATGTTGAATGTTTCAGAAGACTGATCTGAAGTGCATCTGGCACCAGGGCTGTACTTTTGTGAGAGGCCCTGCAAATTCTGCCTCACTACAACACTTCAAAGATTATTTTAGAGCTGACACTGACTGTGAGGAAGCTCAAGCTCACCCAGCCCTTCCTCCTTTCAGACAGGGAACCTGTAGCAAGGGAAAGGCCCCTCAGCAACAATAAAAATACAATAACACTTGTACGGAAAAGAAGAACCAATGGTTTATACTTATGCCATGAGGGTTTCTTTGTCATATATTGATAGTTACCTCACTTCTACACTCACATTAAGTTGATTTTAAATGCAATTAATACACATAGTCAAAGAAGAATAATGGACTACATTCAGCACTTAACCTGGTGGACATCTGCAGATGGCACAAGTGACCAGTGCAAACCTATTTTGCATTGTAAACGAGTGAATAAATCTTAATGGATTAAGAATGATCAGCTATCAACACACAGGGGAAATTAAGTGCTGAAATGCCCACATTGATTATTTTAAATTATTAGCCTTACTTTATTCTGGAATTTGTATGCTTTTAGTGAGCTTTAACACATTTACAAGACTTATTGACTATAATTACAAGAGAATTCAAGTAATGGACACATCAATTATAAACAACATGTCTTGACCAGACAGTTGCATAAAGAATTCTAAAGTGAATTCCATTAGTATCCTCCTTTAAGTTTTATTGGGCCTCCGCTGCCTCCAGAGAACAGACTGAGGACCTACAGTTGCTTTACATGTGTGCTCATGGGCACGTATCCATGATAAAAAGTATTTCACCATGAAGTGTTGAATCAGATTTACAAACACAGGTCATCCTCCTTCCTCCAAAAATCTTATTTAATTTGTGACTATAGTCAAGAAAGAAGATTAAAATAGGAAGAACCAGCATAGCTCAGCAGAATTCGGGTTACTTTTGAAGCTAAGGACCAAGGTTATAATGGATCTGACGAAACTTGAGAGAGAGCAAGCTTCTTTACTTCAGCTAACTAAATGACAGGGTCACCCTCAGGTTAACCTGTAAACAGTTTTGTGATTATAACAAAGGGTCCACTCAAAGCTTTTTTCTCCTTTAGGTCCCAGCCTTGACTGCTTCTGATTTCTATATGACTGTGACTGTAGTGAAACCATGCCAAATTGTATAATATAATATAATGGAAAGCTAAATCCAGACTGGGATCAGGGAGACCAGCAGTCATATAACTTGCAAGTAGAAGTAAACTATAGCTAACAAAATACAAAACAGAAAGGGTAGCATTCAAAGGGGAAACATGTAAATATTAAGAAAATATGAAAGAGGGTCAGCCTGCTAGTGCAGTGGTACAGCTTCGCTCACGGCACCAGCAACCCAGGTTCAGGAATGAGCCTTGGTCATTGGAGGGCTGGCCAGGGGAAGAGGACTGGGTGCCCTGGGGGCCATTCTCCTCCTCCAGGGAGGGAGGGATTCTGCACCCACTGCGCTACTGCCACCTGGGTGACGATGGGTGGGAGTACAGTTGAGGCGCCATGTGGGAGGGGAGGACGTTAGCTGGGGTCCAGAGCAGCAGCACATCTCAGTGTGTGCATGTCTCATTAGGCTCCCTTGTATGCCACAGTCCTCAGGGGTTTGGGGAGAAACAACAGGAAGCAAAAACCCCCAGTGCATTAGGACTTCCCGGATGGGTGGTCATCCTCACCCCCGATATGACCGCCATGGGAATGCTGTGGTATGGAACTGCCCTCGGGACAGTCCCACTGCGAGGGGGCAATCTCGCAGTGCTGATGACCCGCAGTTGGGGTAAGTTCGGGTTTCGGGACGATTCGGGGGTGCAGTCGTGGCTGGGGTGAAAAACTTTAAATTTACAATAAAAAAAGAAAATTTGAAAGGAATACCTACTCATTTAAATCCATCTTTATTATGTTTGTACAAATACTGACCCATTTTTTGACCAAACTGTCATTACATTTGATTAGAAGTCTACTGAACATAGAAAAGCAAACTGGAAACCCCATTTGAGTCAAAGACCCACAGTGGACCATTCCTAATGAAGACAAGGGATCACAGAGGTTGAAAAAGGGAAGCATAAAACCAGAGGTACATCTAACAAATGCTCATGTTGTAACTGGCAGTCATATCCATCAATACCATTTTCTTCAATACACATACAATCTACAGTAAGCTTACAACATAATGTATCTGCTTCAACTGCATCCTACAGCAACCTTTCTCATACTCCTATCACCAAGGCATGAGATATTTGCAATTTAACCATTCCTCCCTTCAGTTCAAGTCCATGTTCTTGCATTAGCATTATCCTGAAGCACAATGACTAGTATGTCAGTACTTACTTTCTCCATACCCTTGACTTTGTTCAACACATTTATCATGCCCCCCAGCTCTCTCTTCCCCAATGGCAACAGTACTCACTAATCCAACCTCTGTTCATACCCGAATCCTTCAAGGTCTTTGATCATCCTAACTGACCTACATTGTACATATACAGGTTACTCTCCTGTAACAGGAGTTCTAGGAATGGTATATGTTGTTCATCCACACTGTCTGGCAGGTTCCTTGCTGCTTTAAATCTTGCCGGAAGGTCTTCAAGCTGGCTCCTCCCACCCACCCGGGTGGTAAAACTCTCGGCTCCGCCCCATGACGCCAGATCTGGCCCGCTGGAAGCTCAGGTTGTGCGTCGAAGCCGGGGAGGTCGGGTGGTCAGGATGAACAACATATCCATCCCTAGAACTCCTGTTACAGGTGAGCAACCTGGTATTTCTAGGGACATGGATATGTTGTTCATCCACACTGTCTGGCAGACTCCTAGCAGTTCTCCGGGAGGAGGGAGGCAAGGTGCACACCTCTACTTGGGGAATAAAGACTGGAGAACCGAGGCCCCAAAACCAGCATCACGGGCGTGACTCAAGGTCGATGTGGTAATGGGTAATGAAGGTGTGTGCCGACTCCAGGTAGCAGCCCTGCAGATTTCCTGGATAGGGACGTCCTAAGAGCAGCCACCGATGCAGCAGTATGGACGGGTAGAATGAGCTCTTTATCCTGGGAGGCTCCATGCCGCCAACTTATAGCAGAGATCTATGCAGGAGGTGACCCACCTGCTTATCGCCTGCTTGGCTGCAGGTCTGCCAGGTGCGGCTTCAGCGTAGGTGACAAACAGCTGGCGAATCTCTCCCGAATTTCAGCCGTGCGCTCCTTATAATAAGCGGGCGCCCTTCAAGGGTCAAAGTATGGAGCCTATATTGGCCTCCGAGTGTGATTGGGGTAGAACACCGCAGAGTCAACACCTGGTTAAGGTGAAACTCCAACACCACCTTCGGAAGGAATTTCGGGGGGCGCAGGACAACCTTGTCCCTGTGGAAGACCAGGTAAGGAGACTCGATGCAGAGCGCCTGGAGTTCTCCATCCTTCTGGCTGACGTGATAGCCACCAAGAAAGCGGTCTTCCGACAGGTGAAGAGTTCACACCTGTGCATTGGTTGAATAAACTTGCCCATAGAACTGCCAGTACCAACAGTAAATCCCACGGAGGTGGAGGTTCTCGCACTGAGGGAAATGTGATCAAGGCCTTGAAAAAGCCGCAGACCACCTTCTCCCTGTGTCTATCGACTGCCCCGGCCCGCGCCCGGTAAGCAGAGATGGCTGCCAGGTGCACCTTTAGGGTCGTCGACCTAAGCCCTTGACTAAAAGGGACCATAAATAGTCCAAAATGCTTGCCAAAGAACAGGAGGAAGGGTCCAAGCCCTTGCCCTGACACCAGATGGAAAATCTCTTCCATTTGAAGGCACAGCATTTCCTGGTCGACTCCTTATGGGACGCCTAACAACATTGAGGACCTCGGCGGAAAGACCCAAGGCCTGGAACTCTAGCCACATCAGGAAGCAGGCACGTCGGTGCAGGGATTGAAGGTCCGGATGGAACACCTTCCCTGATTGACTGAGAGCAGGTCTGCGAGCTGGAAGCTGCCTCGGGAGCCTGGAGCTGAGGCTGAGGAGATCTGGTACCAACTGCGGGGCCAGTCTGGGGCTATCAGAACACCTGCGCCTTGTCCCTCCTTGCCTTGAGAAGCACCTTGTGGATCAAGGAAATGGGAAAGGCGTAAAAGAGGCCCGGGGTCCACAGCCTCGAGAAGGCATCCCCCTGCAGCGAGCCCTGCTGAGGGGGGCGGGCATGAAACAGCCCCAGCTTCGCTTTCTCCCTGGAGGCAAACTGGTCCACCTGAGGTGTGCCCCAGTGGGAGAACAGATCTTGTACTACCTCCGGCAGGAGAGACCACTCGTGAGATGCAGCCCCTATCCGGCTCAGGGCATCGGCCAGGGTGTTGGAGGCTCCTGCCACATGAATGGCTAGGAGATCGGCCTCCAGGCTGTGCACGAGTGACCAAATGCGGAGAGCTTCCTTGCATAGAAGCATGGAACGCGTCCCGCCCTGGCGGTTTAGGTAGTACATGGTCGTGGTATTGTCCGTCTGGACTCGGACCACTTGACCCCGGAGAAACGGAGCAAAGGCGGTGAGAGCTAGGCGGACCACTCGGAGCTCCAGCAGGTTGATGTGGGATCGGGACTTCCGCGGGGACCAGAGGCCGCGCGCCGGTTCCCCCAGATGGGCACCTCAACCCATCAGAGAGGCATCGCCGATAGAGAGACCGCCGGCTCGGGCGGACAAACGGATGCCCTCCTGCAGATGAGGTGGAACGTCCACCACCGGACAGCGTCCCACATCTCCTGGGTCACCATCACTAGCTGGTCCAATGGATCGCAGCGCGTGACCACTGGCTGGCCAGACCCCACTGAAGGGGGCGCATGTGCCAGCATGCCCAATGGACCACGCTGGTACAGGCCGCCATGAGACCCAGGAGGTGCAGGAAGTCCCGGGCAAGGCGCGATTGCCCAACCAGAAATGATTGGGCAAAGGAGGTAAGAACCTCGGCCCTGTCCGCCGGGAGACGTGCTCTGGCTCGAAGAGTCGAGCTCTGCCCCGATAAACAGAATCATCTGCTTCGGCTCGAGTTCCGACTTGGCCTTGTTGATGAGGAGGCCGACTTGAGAGCAAACCTGGAGGGCCAGATCTCTGGACCGCTCCACCTCCTGTCTGGAGGGGGCTGCTATCAGCCAATCGTCCAGGTAAGGGTACACCTGACCCCCGGCGCCGAAGGAAAGCTGTCACCACTGCAACGCATTTGGTGAAGACCCTGGGAGCTGAAGACAGGCCGAAGGGCATGGCTCGGAACTCGAAGAGGGATCCCTCCGCTCGAAAGCGAAGGAATCTCCGATGTGACGGACGGATAGGGACGTGAAAGAACGCGTCCTGCAGGTCCAGAGAGCAGAACCACACGCCGTGTTCCAGAGATGGTATTATCTGCGCCAGAGTGACCATCCTGAAGGTTCGAGACCTTAGGAACTTGTTCAGGTCGTGTAGGTCGAGAATGGGGCGCCAGCCCCCCGTCCGTTTTGGAACCAGGAAGTACCTGGACACAAACCCCGGGTCTGAGGGGGATCCGCTACCTCCCTGATCACCTCCTTTTGGAGGAGGAGAGTGATGTCGGCCCGACGAGCCGACAGTGAGGCTGCGGACCCCGAGGCACCCCGAGGTGCGACGGCTCTGAAGGGCGGGGCCTGCTCGAATTCTAGAGGCAGGCCTTTTCCCACCACCTCCAGTACCCACCTGTCCATGGTAATAACGGACCAGGCGGAAAGGAAGTGTCGGAGCCGTCCCCCCACGGGGGGAACCAGGGGTGAGGTGACGGGGATGGGGGCGACACCCCTCAGCCCGTCACTGGGCAGGCTTGGAGGAGGGACCGGCCGAGGGACCTCTTGGGCCTTTTCCTCCCTGCTTCCTGTTGGAGGAAGCCGACGGCTTGGGTTTGGGATGCCAAGCCCGAGCCTGCTGGCCCTGACGTTGCTGGGGTCAAGGCCAAGAAGGACGAAGGGCTTAGGCTGAGGCTTATGCCTTTGTCCTGGGTGGAAGAGACCGAGTCCAAGGTAGCATTGGACTTCTCGATCCTCTGCAGGTGACCTTCCACCCCAGGGCCAAGAGGTCAGTCCCAAAAGGGACGTCCGCCAACTTGTGCTGGGTATCCGAGTAAAGGTGGATATCTCAGCCAAGCCCGACGACGCATGGCCACTGCGCCGCCACAGACCTGGGCACATGAGTCCCGGCGTCTAAAGCAGTCTGGAGCTGCTGTTTTGCCACTGCTCCTGCCCTGGTCCCGCACCTGCCTGACCGTAGTCTGCAGATCCGCGGGAAGATGAGGGACGACTCATCCAGGGAGCCCAACAGGGCATGAGAAAAATGTGCCATGAGGACGACTGGCCTGACAGGCCGAAGGGAGAGGACGCAGCATAGACTTTTCGCCCAGCATAATCCAATTTCTTGGATTCCTTGTCGGGAGGTTTGTCCACATCCTGGCGCTCTCAAGGCCGGAAAACGCTGTCGTAACCAACCCTCAGCAGAGGGTGTTCCAAAACCGACAGGAACCGTAGGGACCCGATACTTCCTGGCCATCCTGGCCGAGGCGCAGGGCAGGAAGCAGGGCACTGCCAAAGCTCCAAGGCCGGGCCCACTATGGCCTCGGCCACCGGAAAGGCCTCCGCAGGGGAATCCCCTCGGTCCAGAATCTCCATGAGGGGATACCTGGCCCATTTAGAAACGGGTTTGAGCTTCATCCCGGTGGACTCCGAGATGAGCCAAGGTAATCCTAGGAAGGACGAAGGGCTATCGTCCACCGACTGTCCTCCTGAGGACTCCAAGTCCATTCACTTGGAGAAAAGGGAGGAATCGGCCTCGGACTCGGAAGAGTCCTCAAAGAGCTGCCTCGGGCCTGAGCCACCCTCCACCTGCCGAGGCTTATCAGGAGTGAGGGTGACAGACAGCCTATGGGGCAGTCCCTGAGCCGACCGAGAATTTTTGGTCGGAGCCCCAAATAACGGCTGTGGAGGCGGAGGTTCCACCAGAATCGGTGGGGCAGCTGGAATTTGCCAAACAACCGGCCTGGGAACAGGCTCCTCGGCTACAACGAGGGGTTGTTTCGGCCGCTCCGGTGACAGCCACTTAATGGCCGGGGAAGACTACTGGGTCGGCTTATTCCCGGTCAGAAGGAGCTGTTGCCACATGAGTTCCTCATACCTCCGACGCAATTTGCGCCGAAGTCTCCCGCCGTCGAGAGGAGGAAGAGGAAGCGGCGGTGCCACTTGCCGTGGTGCAGACCGAGACCGCTTATGGCGGGGCGTGGACTGGCTGACCGCCAAGACGCCCGAGACTGAGACGGAACTGCTAGGCGAGGATGGTGCGGGAGGTGTCGGGAATCATCAGCACTTCGGTTCAGACGATTCCACCGAAGGCTCTGGAACCGGAGGCACAGACGAGCCGACGGGACCCTCAACTCCCACCGGGGGAACCGGGGAGAGGGGATTCTCAGCTTCTCCAGCCGACAACCCGTCCAAAGGGTCAAGAAAAATCTCGACCGAGTAGACGGGAGTCTCGGTCAACTGGCCTGACAGGGACACCGTGAAGCCAGTGGCCGAAGTTGACTGTCGACTACTGGGGGAGGGGGATCTTTCCCACTCCCAAGAGCGTCGACGGTGAGACTTACTTTTTCTTGACCGAGAAAAAGGTCCAGAAGAAGTTGGACCCTCACCTTTCGTCGAGAGGGTCAGACAAAGCTCCTTAAAAGAAGCTGAGTACGAGGCACTGAGAGAGAGCGGGACAAATGCCGCAGCCGAGGTAGAAGCAGCCCGCGCCGCCTCCTCTTCGAGGGCGATCATCTGCTCGAGCTGATCCGCTGAGCCCGCCGCCGCGGACACCGCCAACCGGGCCTCTTTAGACTTAACCAGAGGAATTCTTTTCTCGGGACGCCCCAGCTGTAAACGGGCAGCACGGTCCTCGAGGACGTAGGCCGAAAAAGAAGAGCACAGGTCGCAAGCCTGCGGGTCGTGCTCAAGGCCTAAGCAGTAGACGCACGTGGAGTGCGGATCCGTCCGAGACATCTTCTGCCCGCAAGGGCATCTCCGGAAACCGGGAGTCGATTTGTCCATCGCAGCCGCGAGGGAGAGAAGACCAAAGTCTTTTTAGCAAAAACTTTTAATTTCGAAGATTCGAAGAGTTAGGAACCAGTCTTATACGCAGAGCGTTAAGGAGGGAACCTGAGCTTCCAAGCGGTAAGGAAGATCTGGTGTCATGGGGCGGAGCCGAGAGTTTTACCACCCGGGTGGATGGGAGGAGCCAGCTTGAAGACCTTCCGGCAAGATTTAAAGCGGCAAGGAACCTGCCAGACAGTGTGGATGAACAACATATCCATGTCCCTAGAATTTCTAGTTCTGCTATAGCCCTCCTATAATGTGATAAAAGACAAAGAGCTTCAGTTTTGTATTTCTATAATGTGATGCCCAGAACATGTTATCTTCTGAAGCCCTGTGAGAGCAGGAGAAATATGTAATTACTGAACATTAAAATAAAGAATTTTGAAATTTTGGTGGTGCCATTATAGTACTTTGCAAATGTATCAGGGGTACAAAACTTGGCTGAATGTTACTTTTTTTGAATTGGATGAGAACCAAAAATCACAAAGTTAGAAATGTTTTCTAAAAAATCCGGGACAAAGAGAGATCTTTTAAGGTCTACAAGCAGTAGCAAAATTAGGGCAGCTGCAAACAGTTGATTAGGATGGTAAAATAAGAACAAAACACCGAGCTAAGGATAGTAGAACGAGTCAAGGAAAATGGCAAACTGTCTTCAGATATATTAGGGAAAAAAAGACAAAAGCCTAGTCTGCCTGTTCTTCCATATGTTTATATGTATGATTACTGCACCTCTTATAGACATGCGTGGATTCTCAAGTTCTTTGGGTAAGAAAACTGCAAAGTGAAACTGAGCAGTTCTGGCAAACAAAGGAACTGGGAGGCGGTACAGCAAAGTGGTTAAGTGCACTAAGCTGCAAACCTGGAGAACTGGGTTTGAATGCCACTGCCACAATTTGCATATTTTGTGACCATGAACAAGTCATTTAACTTTCCTGTGCTCTCAGGATGCACCTGGAAAGAATCCTCGACTTAGTGTGCCTTTCCTGCATAGAAACTGTAAAATAAATAAATAAATTAAAATCATAAGAGACACAGGAACTGTACATATACACATATTATCAACAATGTTGAAGATTTTGGCTTTTAAAAACTGGAATGTAAATTAAAAATCTTTTACTTTGTAGAAAATTTAGAGAAACCTCCGAGTGGGAAATGGACTATGCCAATTGAGCAGAGAACTTGGGAAATGGACTATGCCAACTGAACAGAGAATGTTACAACAATTTACATTAGACTCCCACTTATGGTTATTGTAAATCATTATATCATTCTTAGCCAATTAGTATAGTTTACTTCAAAACATTCTAATTAGTTACCCTTATTAAAGCGAATTATCAACTTTTCCCCATTAGATGTGTTTCAGTCACCATCTCTCCGTTGAGTGCATACATTCCTTTCTGCCGTAGAGATAAACATTTATAGTCTGGATATGCAATTTTATTTTGTTTTTCCACGCCGCAGTTGTCTTGGACACTTTTTTTTCTTTGTTCGAATCTTGCTCATGCGCTATGCATCCACATGCATGAGTGACGTCAGCTCAGGGAATCCGTTCCCACTGCGCCTGACTCTCAGCTCTTTTCGTCCCATTCATTCATTGTTTTGGGACCCAGCCAGAAGGGGGCATCTGCATTTAGTTCAGTACAGACCCGAAAATAGAACACATCCAACAGGAGCGCTGAAGACTTCAATTCGCGAGTTGTATGGAGGGCTAAGGGGCGTACTTGCTCGAGGTATTGCAGACATTGTAATTTTTCCCGACTTCAGTCATTTTGCTGGCTTGTTCTATGCTCCATGTCCCTGTTCCTTTGTTCACTGCTACCATGCGATGTACTGTAGTAAGTGCTGCAGGTACATGATCGTGAGTTCGTTTTGTGAACTGTGTGCAGCTGTAATCTCTGGATGCTGGTAATATTAATTGGCTAAATTAGTATTATCCATGTCTTGCAGCACTACATATTGCACTTAGACATTTTGCGGTGTGAAGCTGAGGTGTCTTTTACATGCATACATTTTTCAGCAGTTCAGAACTGGGCTGTTTAGTAGACAGTTTATTAGTCTGCTTTATTATTACATTGAACAGACCAGTCCCAGGCAAACAGTTCACTATGCTGTGAAAATATTGGCAAGTGCTGCCTTACCCACTGCAGTGCAGATTCTCATCATAACTTTAGGCAATTTATAAGCATTTATGAGCGTGACTGTTGGCAACAGGAAAATGATAGCCTGGAATGGCATACATCAATCACTGATGGCCCACTGCCAGTGCATGGATGGTAGACAACTGGTGCCTGCTACAAATCACATCATGCGGTCCATAGTGAGCAACCACAAAATGAAGGGGCAGGTGGCCACTAGTACCTAGCGCAGAAAAGCCAAGACAAAACAAGCCAGGTGAGGCTTCGGAACTGGAACATAATTCGGTCCTCAACCGACTGTTCCACCTCACTGTATAGCGATCCCGTACTATGTATGTATCATCTAACTATACTTTTCATCATAGGTATGCAAGAGACATACAGGAGTCACCTGCATCTAGATGGGCCAACTGTGACCTATTAACATAGACTCCATCGATACCATACAGGTGTTTAAATGAAATACGGCACAGATGGCCAAATCATGGCACCACAGAACAGAAGAATTGTGAATTACCAAATGGGGTTGCTGATTCTGCCATCGCTGCTGTATTGGAATAGATCAGGACTGCTGCTGCCTGATGTGCTGCCCACAGTGCAGGCAAACGGATCATCCCTATATGGGTCCATTATGTAGCTAAAGTCAAATTCGGACACTATCGCTGTCCGAAAAATCACTGACTGTGCAGGACAGCATATCACTGTCATAATCGGATCCAGCAAAGGAACTGTTTGGAGTAGACATCGCCCGACTGAACTCTGTGCCCGAGACCTGGGACACAGACCACTGTGCCCAAGACAGAAATAACAGAAGTGGAGCTCAGATTCCGTGAGGTGACGTTGCAAAGGTCAACAGATACAGGCTCCAATACACTTCCTGGTTTGCGATCAAGAAAAACCTTTATTTTGCTAAAATTAGTAGCGCATGTAAAAATATACATAGCAATTCAGTTTTATATGCAGTCAGCAAGCAGTAGATGACTTCACTTAGGTAAACTTGGTAAATCACTAAGCATTAAGGCACAACCAAGGGTTGACTTACTGTCTATTAATCTAACCCTAGGGCTTACCAGAGTGCCTAATGTCTCTAGGGATAGATTAAGATAGGTAATGCAATGCCTAGAGTGCCTTAATAATATTGCTAAACCCATTTTTAATTAATATTTTAAAAGTTACAATTCTAATTGAGCTATTTACTGTACACGTGTGTGTCCCACCATTAAAGAGCTTGTGTACTACCTAAAACTAACACAAGTTTTTAAAAGCAGGCAACCATTACCTTTTATAGCTGAAGTACATTTTCTTTCCTTTTTGGTTAATTAGAAGATTTTTACTTGATGTCAGGTACATGAAGATTTTTACCTGATGTCAGTAGGTGTTGTGGCGAGCTACCCAACTGCCAGTCCTTATTTGTAGATATAATTCTGCTGTATATATATTTTTTTGATGTAATTCTGTGTATATGTACATTCCACAAGAAATACCAGTGTTAATACAAAGGCACCTGAGGGGGGAAGAGAGACTGGATCTCTGTTAACGGGTTTGACCTTCCTTTGACCTGAAGGCCAGCTCGCTTGCCAGGAAACTGGCAAGTTATTGTCAAAGGCTTGGGGATAGCTGATCAAAGGATATTCACCTAAGTTAACTAACCAAGGGAAACAAGAAAGAATAAAATCAGCTTGCATAGTCATAAACCTTACAGGCTCTTGCTTGGAACTAATTGAAGGAAGCCAGTTCAAAAGCCCAGGATGTTTTAGCCAGGATTTGAGCAGCAAATGACCATTCAGACAGGGTATTGTAAATTTTATCTTATGGGTGCCAACTTTCTACAGGGGACCTCAAAAGGCTTAAACTCTGAATGTCGTATCCATGTTAATTATATGTCTCAGGATTTTGATATTCCTGGGATTTTTGGAAACAGTGGAACAGTGACATCTCCTGGCCAAACGGAGTAGTTGCTCTGGGTAAATAGACCAGTTCTTTAAAACCGAGACTAACTGATAACACTGCAAGTTACAGAAGGTATTTAAAGCCCCAGCTCAAGGCATTTACACATACTTTTCATTTGGACCTCGTCTGACATACAAGAAGCCAAACTGCTGAGACTCAGTGGCTGCACACACACTTTTCATTTGAAATTCGACTGACACACAAGGAACAAAACTGTTGCCAAGACCGATGAAACTGAACTTTCAGTTATTGTTCTAGACTTCAAGTTTCTACGAATTTCAGACAGACTTCAGCTATCAGTCATAGTGCGTTTTCATGTATATTTTTCCATTTTGTTTTGTATTCTGTGACCAAATTAACAATGTTATTTAGTTGTAACTGTATGATTATTATTTAAGTATTTTAGTAAAAACATTTGTTTTTCTAAACAAAATCTGCCTGACTGAGATGTCTATAAGTGTGTGTGAATAGTGGGACATTATTAATAATCTGTGACAAACTGTTATTGCTAAGAGGTTGTCGCCATCAGCAATCACACTGAAAAAGGGATCTGGAAGGATAGGGAGAATACCAGAGTCTGCAGGGATTTTGAACCAGGCTGTTGCATGTCCTGTAGAGAGAAGGCCAAATCAGGTTTTACACTGCTATCCTCGAAGAGAGTGTGACAAATGGGTTTTCCCCCTTTGTGTAATAGCCAAGGTGGGGTTCCTATTTGGCCACAAGACTCGAGACTGGTATTGTGCCCTTATCCAGAGTTTAGAGGGACACCCTGGGTCCTCGTGAGGTGCAGTCGTGACCTCAGCGTGCAATCTAAAAAGACACAGGGAGGGTAGCCCTGTTCTCCCCCATCACAGATTGCACTTAAGGGGTGGACACTGTTAGCTCAGTGGACCTGACCCCCAGGAGTGGGCTCGTGACAGGTGTGATGTGTGGAACAGCAAGCACTCTGCCTGGCAGTTGACATATATAGCCCTCGAGGCGGGGCGTACACTCTCCCCTCCCTTTAAAATCATTTCCTCCTGGAAATGGGTTAGTACGGGCACCTCCAGGGACCCACTGGACCAAATGGGTCTGCGCACTCCCCACCCAGCCTGAAGGCACTCCTGGGCACGCCTACCCCCACCCCCCAAATGCCTACCTAAACCACTCTGTGGAGCATGTTTGGTCAAGAACACACAAAATAAAAACTTAATAAAACACTTTTGTTTTAAAATTAGTAGGCTACTTCTTATGTTAGCCAGGCTGTCTATTTAACTTTTAACCAACAGTTAACTGTAGAACTGACAGATTAAGTCTGTAACATTTATATTCATGAGTTTACAGTACTTTCCCACTCACATTCCCATGCATTCTTCTTTCACCCTCTTTCATACAGAGGCAGAACTTTATAGAAATTGGATCAGGTGACCACCTCAAAAATACAGAATGGCCACATTCTACTTTATAATATGTAATTAAATTTAGAGAAATTATGTTGCTTTGTTGTTTTTTTTCTCTAAGGAAAATAAACTCTGTAAAGTCTCAGGGGGAGCAAAACAAAAAATTGAGTTCAGGTCCTCAGATATTGAAAATCTTCCCCTGGGCACAGTTCTTTCTTGACTGTAGACTGAAATAGCATGCTTTTCCAAGAAACAGTTTTATCTCTTCTAATACTTTCCAATTGAAGGAACAATCCTGGCAATTACTTAGCACTCACAGTCATTCAGATTCAAAAATGGGGCCCACCGCCCTGGGAAAAATAGTAATCTGGGTCTGGTTTGGTAGTCTCATCCCCAGTAGAGTCCTTCGAGATAACATAATATTTGACTCTGCATCCAGCCAGATCTTGAACCAGTGCAAAATGTTTAAACAGGGTCAGACCCGCCCAGGGGGTGGAGAAGCACATTGCTTGGGCCTTCTGGATGACCTGCTGAGTGGAATGCCCTGTCCCCACAGGCCTCGACTGCAATTTATTAAGCATCCCTCTAAAACACCCAGTCATACCACTTCTCTTCAATTATGTCCCATAACCTCTCTGGAATGTAGGGATACTCCATGGTGGGTTATTCTGTATGTATTTTCCTCCTTATCCACCACATAGCCTGGGACCACTCAGGCAGGTCCCTTACACTGGTACACCAGGCAGCCCCCAGCTCTAGCCACACCTGTGTCCAGTACACAGTATTAGCTGGGTCACTTCTCAGAAGACCGTCCATTCTCTCTCTGAGCATTCTGCACTGCACAGTCAGGCATGGGATGGTGCCTGGCAGGGTTATGGTGGGTCGACTGAAAGGCCGTGGGATCATCCTCTGAATTTCGTGGTCAGTGACCAGATGTCACTTCAACTGCCTTCCTATGGCCAACAGAGCAGTCTCCTCCTCTCTGGGCTCCACTTTCACTACAGGCCATCGGGTATACCGTGGAGGAGCCTCACTTTTCGTTGGTACACTGGGAACGCTGTCGCCAGGCAGGGATTACACTGGAGATCCCCTGGGCCCTGGGGAGTCCCCTGCTGGCATTTGCAGACCCCTGCCTCTTCCTCTGCCACAGGGAGAGTCGACAGCCAATGAAGTGGAGCTGGGCAGATAGTTATGCTCTCCCTCACTGCCCTCCATTGGCTCCTTCACGGCCTCAATCTTGACATCCAGGGTCTCATCCTTGCGTTCCACTGCCATCTCCTTGCTGGTTTGCGCCTCCAACATTGCTTCAGCTCCAATGTACAGGCTTCCCTGAGAGAGTAGGGAAGCTGTACCCACAGATGCACTCATGGGCTAATTCAAGGGGACCTATATGGTATCCCTTCAAAAAGTCCCCCAACATAGCGCTGGAGCAAACAGAACAGACAGCCTGACCACTCCCTCTCCACGATATCCACATCTCACACACTTCTCCTCAGCCTTTCCCCTTCCTGCTGAGTTCCACAGTCACGTGAGCAGGGAGGTGGAAATAGTTGCTTGGGGCTCCTCCTTTGAAGAAAATCCTTCAGCCATGATCTTCTGATTTAGAATGTCCCACTTTCTAAATCATTATGCTCCGACTCACACCTCTGCTCTCTCTCGTTCTCCTCTCGCTATGCTTGCAAAATGGTGCTCCTCACAGCTCCCTTCCAAACACTTCCATGGAGCTGACCAATCACCAGTGTCCCTTCACGTCACCTGACACAGTCCCAGAAACAGAGTCACCAGGGGGGAGAGAGAGAGCTACATCCACGAAGAGCTTTCCACCATGCCTGCAGCCTACCATAACTGCGCCACTGAACCAGCAGGCCCCGCACCCAGCTAGACCCATCCAGCTCCCCCACAGCAGCGGTACCACCAGTCTTTTGGGTACGGTAAATAAATCCTGGATGAGCTCCCACATCAGTATCCACCCCTTGTCCTCAATTGTCTAGGGGTCCCGACGTTACGAAGGGGGGGGGGGCAGAGACCAGAAGCACTCCCTGGCACTTTCACAGCACAGGATGGAAAACAGGGTGGCCTTACCAGCTGGCGTCTTCTGTTTTTAAGCAGGCTTCTCTTCCCCGTAGTTTTTCTCTGCACCGGTGGTACCAAACATGCAGCTGGTGTCTTGTTAAGGGTGGCATCTCCGCTGCCTTCTCAAATGGGGAGGGGGTCATTTTCTCCGAAACACAACAGATACCATGAGCAGTTGGGCTAAATTGATTATTCCTTAATTCCTTAATTAAAATGATTAGTCATCACAACCATTATCACAGGAACAGTAAAACTATTTCTGGACAATGGAAAAATGATTTCGTCCAAAGAAATTACTTCTAATTAACTAGGAGCAGCTTCATGGGACTGAGAGATGAATCGAGAGTACACCGGCTCTTTTCAGGCTCACAAATCAGCACAGCAGCTAAGATTTTCATACAAGCCTAGCACTTAGACCAATCTGGCTCCAACTGTATTTCTTTTCCCTTCGGCAGAGATTTCACTTAAACAGAAACTGCTCTTCCTTCCTGAACAAACCCTCTTTTCAAACTTCAGCCTCCCAGCGGGGGAGTGACTTGCTCTTCCCTTGCCAGCTGAGCCAGAAACATGGCATCGGGACAATTTCAGCCTAAGCCTCCACGCGGCTGCTCCCAATTCATACCCTACTGTTCCCTGAGCCAAAAGGGTGCTCACAACTCCATTTGCTCTCTGATCCTACTCCAGGCTGCCCAAACATAGCAGCAGCTCCATTTCTTCCCAATTCCTGTTCCCACAGAAGTCACGGCCCTTAAGTGAGTCTGATCGACCTGCCCTAAACAAGGACATGGCAGGTCCCAAAGTCTACCCCAGACACGGCCATGGCAGGCCCCATGGCAAATCCCACCTCCAGCGACCCTGCTGCAGCCCTGGCACCACTACAGAAGCCCAACTGTCAGGTTATCTCCTGATCAAAAATGGGGTACCAGGACCCCTGCGCCACACAGAGGCTCTGGCGCCTTACTGATTTCTGCTTTCTGCTTCTTTGCCTCCCCTCCACCTGCAGCTGATGACAACTCCTCCTGGTCTCTCACAGCCGCAAAGCTCCTGTCAACCCTCCCTCACAGACCAAACACCCCGCGTCACACCAACACTGCCCTTGCTGACTTCTAGGCCAAGGGAGGGTCCCCCCATTGGAACACTGTCCCTACTCACAGCCTCTGACACATCTCCCACCACCCCTGTGGGAACCAGGGTTGAAATACCATACAGAAACACTGCCCCTTGGTGGCAGTAAGATGAAAAGGCCTAAAAGTACTTACTAGTACTTACGTACTAGAAAAATGGGGCACCAGAAAGAGGACAGAGCCAAACCAGAAACTAGTAATCCCACCCCCTTGGGGGAGGGACTTACAGAAGTATGCACCTATGTGTTCCAGCCTTTTTAAAGGTACCAGAGGACATTTTTGTTCACTGCCCAACCAAATTCAGAGACCGCAGAGGGTTTCATGACCTCTTGAGACAGACACATGGGGCTAAAGGGAAGAAGGGGTGTCTCAAGATACGGTAGGATGGACTAGGGGGTAAGGGGCAGACTAGATGGTCTGGGAGGTCCTTTTCTGCCATTACCTTCTGTGATTCTGTGATATACAGTGTCAGTGGCTCAGCAGGTAGCACACACACACCTCTGAGACCGGAAGATCGAAAGGTGGTGGGTTCTAGCCACACACTGGGAAAGTGGGATAAATCCCAATACTGACACTGTAGTGCATCAAGAGGGGTGTGCTTCACTCCTGAGGTGCTGTCTTTCAGATGAGATGTTAAACCAAGGTCCTGTCTGCCTGTTCTGGTGGATGTTAAAGATCCCATGGCACTTCTCGATAAGAGTAGGGGAATTTCTCTGGTGTCCTAGCCAAAGTCCCCCCATACAATAAAAATACCACCAACTGCTTAATCTGGTTCTGTAAATCAGTTTACATCTGTGCAAATATTCCCCTTGCCCCTGGGTTGCACCTGGAAACGAGCTGCAGCTCAGTGTGCCTCTCCCAAGCACAAACTTTCAAATAAATAAATAAATGTAACCCCAGGATTTCCAGATTTCCACCTGGCTACCAACCTCCTTCCTACTTACACTGTGGGAGCTCTGATCAGGAGATTGTCCAGGTAAGGGTGCACATGGCGATCCTCCTGTCTCAGAATTGTCACTAGTACTACTAACTATTTTTGAGAACACCTTCAAGGTTGTTGTAAAGCCAAATGTGACTGTCCAATATTAGTAGTGCTGATCCTGGATCACATACCTCATGAACTGCTGGTGCAACTGGTGGAGTGGAATGTGGAGATAAGCTTCATTCAGATCAACAGACACTTGGTAATCCCCCAGCTGAACTGCCCTGATCAGCAACTACAGGGACTCCATTTTAAAGGTCATCTGTCTGACAAACCTGTTTAACTTCTTTATGTCCAGAATTGAGCAGCAGCTACTCCCCGCAGCGTTTTGGGAACCACAAAATAAATTAAAAATAACTCCTGTTCCCTCTTATGAGATGGAACCAGAACAATTGCCTCTTTCTGGATTACATGGTCCACAGTCTGACTCAAACCCTTCTTCATTACAGGGTTCTGAGATAGGGGAGACCGAAATAACAAGTCTATTGAGGGCACGGCAGAGAACTATTTAGCACAGCCTAGGAACAAGATCTCCAGAACCAGGAGTCTGTTGCAGTTCAGTCCCATCTCTGGCAAAAGTTTTGAAGTTTCACTGTCAAGGCAGTTTCTGCTGTCTGCATCTTTTTTGCATCTGCAAGCAAAGGAGCTTCTGCTGTGATTAAACTTGTATCCAAAAGAGGAACACTTCTGGTTGCCAAAGTTGCGAACATGACAAACCCCGCCCCTCACCTGGTGAGAAGATAAAAAAGGCCATTGTTCTCAATGTTGGTAAACCTGACAGTTCAGGCTTCATGCTATCTCCCATGCCATGGGGATTCTAAACCTCTGATATGATGGATAAGTTGGCAAGCTGGAAACTGTACTTTTTAGTACGTGGGCATTAGGTAGACATAAATACCCTGGTGCCAGTCTGCCTCAGCTGATCAGGAGCCTGCCTGAATTTTCTCTACCCATTTTACAAAACAGACTATTCAATTAGAAAGCTAAAGAATGACAGGCATGATTTGAATTTTGTGTGATGCCTGTCTCCTGGTAGCCACAAACTGCACAAGAGTCATACTAGCTGTAGAAAAATAATACAAATGACAAAGTATGTGTGACAGGGTTGGTTGGGCCTGTCCCATATTTGTTCTATACAGAGAATTTGAAGCAAGGATTCTGCCTATTACCTGTCTTTTCTATTGGATTGCGCTGTCAACTCTTGCCTTTATTTGCTGTTCTTTCCTTTTCCCTTTTTGCTGTCTCTACCTTGCTTGTGTATAGTTATAAAATATGTATGAAACTGTGTTACCTGATTTCTTAACTAGATGCAGCTATTACTGTTGAAATGACTGCTAATAAACTTAAAGAGCTGTTTCTGTAAAGTGTATCAGAGTGTGACCTTTTGACCTCATGCTGGCGGAATCTGTCAGCAAAAGAGGCCAGCTTGTAGCAGGGTTACAATGCGCTGGACTCTAGAATCTGACAATTTTCTGAAGTTCTGGGTCACAATACTCTGGCAGAAGCTAGAATCTGACACGGTTCTATAGTTCTAGGTCACAATGCTCTGGGTGTGGTGAAAGCTTGAAGCTGACAAGGTTCCGTTGTGTGTGAAAAGAGGAGAGCAAGTGTCTTCAGGGGGATCTGGAGACCAGATGCAACAGAGAGCTGGTTGATTGTAGGCTTCAGTTCTGAACTCAGAAATTGGACTTTGTTTTCTGGACTGCCTATGCTGAAAACCAGTCTGTACATTCCTTTTTGTTTTTATTCTCTTGTTAGTACTAATAATAAAACACTACTTGTGGATTTTACAGTTTCTTCTGGTCTGCTTATGCTTCCTGACCCAAGTCTCAGTGACAGTTGGTTTTAGAAGTGGGATGTCATGGGTGACAGACCTGATACCAGGGAAGCATAGCAGAAAAGTATGGATCCTGTAACAGAAAGAGCAGGAGTCATGGCCAGAAGTATGGCAGCCAAGCTAGCACAGACACAAGTCCAACCTGAGACGGTACAGCCAGCACCACAGGTGGCAAAAGAACAAACAGCAACAGAACTAGAACGCCTGTCTGCGTTTTTCAAATGGTGGTCAATACAACAAAAAGAGATGGAGAAGCAGAGAGCCAAAGAGCTCCAACGCTTAAATGCACAGAGAAAAGAAGAGATGCAGCAACAGGAACAACAGATAAAAGAAGAGATTCAGCTATGGCTGGGTGCCTTGCAAACTATTAAAGGTGGAGGAACTGATACAGGCACAGCAGATCAACAAAACACAAGTAACTTAAAGGACATTAAATTTACAAAGCTGTGCTCCTCAGACGATACTGAGGCATACCTGACTATGTTTGAAAGGGTTGCCAGTGCATGCCAATGGGCAATTAAGCTAGTACCTTATCCCACAGGTAAAGCCCAACTTGCCTACAGTAATGTGGACACTGCTCAGTCAGCAGACTGTGACCTGATGAAAAGAGAAATACTGAAAAGATACTACATCTCGGGAGAGACCTATAGGCAGTTTTCAGTCTCTGAAGTTCCAGTCATTGGACAATCCCCAGGAAGCCTACACCCACCTCAAAGAACTCCTCATTAAATGGACCCAACCAGAGGGCAAATCAGTCCATCTTATCGACATATTTACAATGGAACAGTTTATCAATATCCTGCCTACAGACTTGCAACTTGGGGTAAAAGTGTACCGACTAGAAAGTGGGGAAAAGGCCTTTTCTTTGGCTGAAGACCATCAGATGGCCAGACAGTCACCATAGCAGGGAGGAACTAGACAAATACCAATTAAGACCCTCTTTTTCCCAGTCTAACTCCAGGTCAGATAAGAACTCTGGTGGGGGAAACAAATCTGCACCCAAAGATTTTATTTGGTAAAACTGCAATAAGCCAGGCCATATTGCAAGAAACTGTCATAAAAATAAGAAGGGTAACACTGAAGCAGATGTGGCCTTGGCAGCTTGGGCAACTATTTAACAGATGCCAAGGTGTGAGATAAGGCTGTGAAAAGACTTACAGATTCAGGAAGCAGACAGACTCTGGTGCATGCTGAAGTTCTGGGAAAGAAATGTGCAAGTCAGACCAGACACTGGGGTCATCTGCATTCGTGGGGACACTCGATACTATCCCATCACTCAACTGACTCTTGCGTGTTAATGGAGTGTCACACCAAATGAAAGTGGGAGTGGTACCAAAAGAAGAACTTACTCACCATAGTAATCTTGTTTCTTCAAAGGGATCACTCATTATGATTAAACGTAATGCAGTTAGCCTCCTGTGTTGAACTGACCAGAGAGATGGAATTTGATGTAAATTATGGAACTCTCAGTTGGCTCATGCCACTTTCAAACTGCTGCCCTAGCAACTGCTGCACTCAGTGCTTCAGATTCTTACGGAGCCTAACTGGGTAAAAGACCCACTAGCTAAAAATTAACAAACCTTAAAAATAATATTTTTTGCCCTTTCAGGTCAAAACATCCTTAACCAACAAACCTAAGAAAACTGAGACCACATGGACACCAACTGGCTAAACAAAGTGAGTCTCTATCTTAACCGATATAGGAGAAAGAAAAATCCCTAATTCAGGGATGCAGAGCAACTTCTATAGGTTCTAGTAGGGGAGGTAGGGAGGGTCTTTAATCATAATGAGTGATCCCTTTGAAGAAACAAAATTACTATGGTGAGTAATTTTTTTCTTCTATCCCCAGGAATCACTCATTATGATTAAACGTAATACAGACTACCAAGCAGTACCTTTCGAGGTTGGGCAGAGAACCTATTTTGGAAACAGGCTCTGCAGTACTGCTGTACCAAACCTAGCATCACCTCTGGATTGCAAGTCCAGGCTGTAATGCTTTGTGAAGATGTGTACTGTTTTCCGTCTAGCTGCTTTACAGATTTCCAGTAGCGGAATTTCTCTTGAAGCTGCCAATGAAGCAGCTGTGCCCCTGGTGGAGTGTGCTCTCAGGCCCAGAGGTACCTGTTTACCCACCTTACTATAACAAAACTGTATACATGCCACTATCCAGAGAGCAATTGTACATTTTTGTTGCAGCTCTGCCCTTACCAACTTCACCATATGTGAGAAAGAGTTGTGATTGACTTGTCCTATAAGATTTGGTTCTGTCAATGTAGTGGCTGAGAGCCCTTTTGACATCAAGGGAGTGAAGTCTCCTTTCTGGAGAACTGGAGTTGTCTGTAAAGAAGACAGGTAGAGTGATAGACTGATTTAAGTGAAAATCAGATACCACCTTGGGAAGCAATTTTCTATTAGTCCTAAGGACCACCTTGTCCCTGTGGAATGAGATGTAGTCCATATCTGTGCACAGTGCTTGTAATTCACTGATCCTTCTGGCTGAAGTAATGGCAACCAGGAAAACAGTTTTCCAAGTGACATACTTCAAATCTGCGGTTGCCATGGGTTTGAACGGTGCATCCATGAGCTTAGCAATGCAAATATTTAGATTCCAGGCCGGAATCGGTTCCCTTAGGGGAAGGTGCAGAAGATTAAGGCCTTTAAAATATTTTCTAAATACCGGATGAGAAGCCATAGAACTCTCCTTACCAACTGACAGGCAAGCAGAGACTGAAGCTATGTGAACCTTGAGGGTGGAAGGCTTCAGGCCTATGGAATGTAAATGTGTAAGGTAATCTAGAAGAATAGCCAAATCAGCCCGGAAAGGGCTCAAGCCTTTATCTGTACACCATATTGTAAATCTTTTCCACTTAGAGGCATATGTCTTCTTAGTAGAAGGCTTCCTGGAACCCCTAAGCACTGTCAACACCTGTTCTGATAGATTAAGGTTAGCAAACTCTAAGTCCTCAAGAGCCACGCCTTGAGCCTCAGTGATTTGAGATTGGGATACAGGATCCTGCCCTGACAGGAGGTTAACAGGTTGGGCCTCCTGGGCAGATGGATTGGGGAAACCACTGACAGAGACAGCAGAAGAGAGTACCAGTGCTGTCTCACCCAATCTGGAGCCACCAGTATCGTTTTTGCTGGTTGGGACCTCAATTTCAGTAAGGTCCTGAATATCATGGGGAAAGGAGGGAAAGCATACAAAAATTTCCCGGTCCAATCCAGGGGCAAGGCATCCAGGGGGATTATTCCCCTTAGAGGAGGCCTGCAACAGTACATTGGAAGCTGGTGGTTTTCTGGGGAGGCGAAGAGATCCACCTCTGGAGTGCCCAATTTTCTGAAAATTGTACTGAGTACCTGAGTATTCAGGCACCACTCCGTGGTGATCCTGACTTATCCTGCTTAAAGAGTCTGCCAGCACACTGTCCTTCCCTGGAAGATGTATGGCTGACAGGAATACTCCCATGAAGTATACTAGGGACCACAGTCTCACTGCTTCTGTGCACAGTAGATATGACCTGGTACCTCCTTGCTTGTTGATGTAATACATGGTTGTGGTGTTGTCTGTTCTGACTTGCACCGCCCTGTTTTGCAGGTAAGGAGCAAATGTTTTTAAAGCCAGGTAAACAGCCCTGAGTTCCAAAAGATTTATGTGCAACAGAGACTCCTGGGGGGACCATGTGCCACTTGCTGTGTGCCCCCCCGCCTAGAAGAGAGGCGTCTGTTGTGAGGATTACTGAGGGTTGTTCTCGTATAAAAGGTACACCCACCCTGAGGTTGTGCTCGTCCAACCACCATTGTAAGGCCTGGACTAAACTTTCCGTGACTGGAACCAGTTTGGACATAGGATCCGTCCTTTGAGACCAATACCGCCTGAGATGGAACTGAATATCTCTCATTTGAAATCTGGAGCCCATTACCACTGCCGTGGCAGATGCCATGTGGCCTAGTGACCTGAGAAATTCTCTGGCTATTCTGGGTCTCCCAGGGACAAAGGATTTTGCAATCTGCAGAATGCTCGTTGCCCTGTCCTGTGGCAGGAGGGCTCTGCCCTCTCTGGTATTTAGTTCTGCTCCAATAAACTCCAGCACCTGGAGTGGTACCTATTGAGATTTTTCTTCATTTATCAGAAATCCCAGGGACTCTAGTGTGGATTTTGTGAGTGCCAGTGACTGTACTGCGTGCTGCAAAGACTGTCCTACTATTAACCAGTCGTCCAGGTAGGGGAAGACTTATACCTTGTTTTCTCAAAAACTCTACCACTACTGATAGGCACTTTGTAAAAACCCTTGGTGCCGAAGTTAGCCCAAGGGGGAGAGCTGCAAACTGATAATGGCCTGAAGCCAGTCTGAATCTCAAGAATTTTCTGTGAGAAGGTCTGATGGAAATAAGCATCCCTTAGATCTAGGGAGGCTAGCCAGTCTCCCTTTTGCAAGGAAGGAATGATTATGGCAAGTGTGACCATTTTGAACTTTGGTTTTAAAATGTGCTTGTTCAGAAGTCTTAGATCCAAAATAGGCCGCCAATCCCCATTTTTCTTCCTTATGAGGAAGTATCTGGAATAAAAACCCTTTCCCCTGCTTATTAGAGGCACTACCTCTACTGCTTTGATTGCTAGCAGATGTTTTACCTCTGCTTCCAACAAAACCCTGTATGCAGCTGTTGCCGGAGCAAAGGTTCTTGTTCTCAGCTTTGGGAATGATTTGAAACTGAGTGCTAAGCCCTGGCTCACTACCTCCAGCACCCACTTGTCTGTGGTGATGGACTGCCAAGCGTGAAGGTAATGAGCCAGTCTGCCGCCTACTGGTGGATCTCTAATAGGGGATGCGACCTGCACTAGCCAGTCAGGGATTCTGTGCAGGCTGTGCCTGAACCTATGGTGCAGGAGCTGCTCTTCTCATGGCTCTCCTGCCCCTTCCTCTAAAATAACCTCTAGCCTGCTGCTGAGGCTGGGAGGCTTGTGCCTGAAAGAAAGGTCTGGGATAAAAAAACCCTGCCCATATGTCCCCTACTTTGGGATCTATAAGAGGTGAAGGGCCTATCCTTGGAATTGCTCCGATAGGTGGATTTATATTCCTCCACCTTTTTTCATGAATGCCTCAGTTTTATCCCCAAACAAGGAGTTGTTCTCCAGGAGGAAATCCATTGCTTTGGCCTGGGTGTCTAAGGTTAGGTTGGTGGCTCTAAGCCATGCAAACCTTCTGAATGAAACTGTCAAAGCCATTAACCTAGATGCAGTATCATTGGCATCCACTGCCATATGAAATTGGTACCTAGTAGCATCAAGTGCAGCCCTTGCTGTATCTTGTAAGTCTACAGCCACTTCATCTGGGACCCTATCAGCCAAAGCTAGAACAGTGTTCCATAGAGCTTTTTGGTACTGCACTGAATATGCCATGTAACTGGCCTGCCGAACTAATAAAGAGGCAGCCATGTACCCTTTCTTTCCCATAGCATCCATTTTTCTTGAATCTTTGTCTGGTGGATGGGTAGCCAATGGGATCCTGGCCTTGTCACAGGCAGCAGCTTGGACTACTCCCCTCAGGATCAGGATGTGTAAATAGAAAATCAGCTGTAGTTCTGTCCAGCTGGTATTTCTTGTCAGCTTTCTTATCCACATCAGGAATAGAGGTTGGAGTTTTAAAAATCCGCACTGCAGCCTTCTTTAAAGAGTCATGCATTGGCAGAAGTAAACGTTTCACGGGGTTAACCCCATCATGTCTAGAAAGTCTGCCTCCTCCATATCCTCTTCTGTTTCCTGAAGAGAAAGGTTCAAGGTGTCCACCATGTTCTTAACAAAAGCATAGTGGGGAGGAGTATTCCTCAGGACCCCTGGGAGGAGATCCAAACTCTTGATCAGGAGAAACCTCTGGATCTATAGGTTCCTCTTCAAAGAGCAATTTAAAATTAAACTGAAAATGAGCACTTATCTACAGATAAACTTTAGTCAGAGACAGTTCAAGGAAAGCTCTCCGGGACGTCCTTACTAGGCAGGCGGAGTAAAGAATCTGAAGTACTCAGAGTGCAGCAGTTGCTAGGGCAGCAGTTTGAAAGTGGCATGAGCCAACTGAGAGTTCCATAATTTACATAAAATTCCATCTCTCCGGGCAGTTCAACACAGGAGGCTGACTGCATTACGTTTAATCATAATGAGTGATTCCTGGGGTTAGAATTACCTGTACCTGTGATAACTGGAAATGACTTTCCAGGCTTTGCTAAGTTAATCACAGTGGTAGAAAAACCTGCAGTTTCAGCAGCTGTGATGACAAGAGCACAGGCAAATAAAAACTTGGATGATGAGGGTAGTTTTCCCTTTGGTAACTTTGATCAGATTTTGCTTCTGAGCACCTATGGATGTTTCTCTCCAAGGTTACTTTAAGCAGGTGGGTGTGAAACAAAAAGAGGGGGAACCTGTGTTTAAAAAGTCTAATGGGCTACTCTACCAAGTCTGTGTTAATCCTCAGACACATGAACATGTAGAACAATTGGTCATCCCAAAGAAGTATAGAAACAAGTTGCTACAGATAGCACATGACAGTCCTATGGCTGGTCACTCAGGGAGGGAATCGCACTCTTGCACCCTGGCAAGGGTGTGATCCCTCCCCGAGTTGTACAGGTTTTACTGGTCTGGAATCCATGATGATGTGACTATTTATTAAAGTTCTTGTGTTGAATGTCAGAAAGTATTCCTATTGTCTAAAAGAGACAAGGTGCCCATACAGCATCTACCGTTGATAGATGTACCTTTTGAGAAAATTGCAATGGATGGCCCCTTAGACAGAAGTAAACAAGGTAACCGATTCATTTTGGTAGTATGCGACTATGCTACTAGATACCCAGAGGCAGTGCATATGTGCACTGTGACAGCACCAAATGTGGTTGCAAAGCTTGCAAAAATTTTCAGCAGGGAGGACATACCTAAAGAAATTATTACTGATCAAGGTAGTAATTTTGGTGATGCCTTCCTGAAGGAGCTGTATCGACTGCTTCGTGTTACTGACATAAGAACCTCCCCTTATCACCCTCAAACAGACAGTCTTGTTGAGCATTTTAATCAGACCTTAAAACGCATGCTAAAAAAGTTTGTGAAAGGTGAAGGGAAAGACTGGGACCAGTATTTATCTTACTTAGGGCCATCAAGACTGCATTATGTTCAGCCCCTGCTTTAAAAAGCCATGACTTTAAAGAACAATTCTATTGCAAAGAGATGCATCGGAGGTAGGCCTAGGTGCAGTCCTTAGCCAGAATATAGATGGGAAGGAGTATCCCATTCTATATGTCAGCAGGAAGTTGTACAACAGGGAGAAAAGGTACTCTACCACTGAAGTCCTTGCAGCCAAATGGGCAAAGGAGTCCCTTAAATTTTATTTACTTTGTGCTTATAACTGATCATAATCCTTTCTGTTGGTCGAATCAAACGAAGGATAAAAATCCCAGAATCGTGAGGTGGTACATGGCCCTACAGCCATTTAATTTCAAAGTGTTGCACAAATCTGGGAAAGAGAATGTCACAGCAGATTTTCTGTCATGGTATGGTTCAGTAATTGAGAAATCAGAAAGGTTAGAGAAGAAAGAAACTAATGATATACAGGATATGTATTTTTGCTGAACAGTATGATGTAACGTGATACAAAAGGCAGTATGGCAACTTCAGAGAACTAACAATAATGCGATGAGGATGAGGGAAGATTTTGGAAACCTGTTTTAAAAAGAAACAAAAAACAGGTTCCCTCTTAAAGGGGGAGGTATATGTGACAGGGTTGGTTGGGACCTGTCCCATATGTGTTGTGTAGAGAGAGAGTTTGAAGCAAGGATTCTGACTAGTATCTCTGTTTTTTCTACTGGACTGCGCAGTCAACTCTTGCCCTTACTTGCTGTTCTTTTCTTATCCCTTTTGCGGTCTCTATCTTTCTTACTTATAGTTATAAAAATATGTATGACACTAGGCTACCTGATTTGTAAACTAGATGTACTGTAGTTATTACTGTTGAAATGGTTACAGGAATAGCTCTTTGACTTTATTAGTGAAGTGTATCAGAGTATGACCTTTTGACCTCTGACTGGTGGAATCTGTCAGCAAAATAGGCCAGCTAGTAGCTGGGTTACAATGCTCTAGAAGCCAGAATCTGACAGGGTTCTGAAGTTCTGTGTCTCAATGCTCAGGTGGAAGCTAGAAGCTGACAATGTTACGGAGTTTTGTGTGAAAAGAGAAGAGCAAATGTCTTCAGGGAGATTTGGAGACCAGATACAACAGAGAGCTGGTTGATTGTAAACTTCAGATCTTACTTCGAGGAAGGTTCCTGCAGCAGGCCACACCAGTAGGACTAAGCCATCAGGTGCCAGGACCACATAGAAAACTTCTAGCTAGCAGTCTACCATGGGGGACCGCCGACGTCAGTCAGCTGACACCAGCCTAGCCTATAAGGATGGGTGGTCTTCCACACCTACCTCAGTTCTCTTCCCGTCAACCAGCGCATGTCAGACCTTAGCGGACACCGCAGCTACAGTCAACCGCCATTACTCACACGTGCCACTTTTTTATTTTTCATTTTTTCTTAGTTTAAAACTTCGAATTTTCTGTGTTTTCATCAATGAGTTTATGTCTTCTCTACCAGCTTCGTCTTCAGACTGCTCTTCGAAGTGTGCCAGCAGCAAACAGATCCCTGAAAAGGACGGCCACTCTGTGTGTCTGATCTGCTTAGGCCCCAGCCACAACACCAAAGCCTGCCAGTTTTACCAAACATTCAACCAGGCCACTCGGAGACATCATCTAAAAACACCGGAGAGCCACCTTTTGAAGCAGAAGTTGGTCGCATGGAAAAGGAACTGCAGGCCAGGAGCTCTTTGGCCTCACCGGCACAGTCCTCCTGGGCCTCTTTATCTTCTCAAAAGGAGAAATCTTGGAAGCACAAACACTGGCATTAACACCTGGACCGGGACCAGTCTGCTTCCCGCTAGTGGTCACCCCACAAACCGTCAACTGTGACGAGGCTGTCCTCCAGTAGGGGGTCGTCCCATCAGCCATGCCAGCCCGCTCCAGGCTCCTGGTGGCTCCACCGCCTCCCTTATCTCAATCTCGGCTGGTGGCTCTTGAGGCAGGGGGCTTCATCTCCTGCCCCTTATCCTTAACGGGCTCTCAGCCAGGTGGCTTGGTCAATGTTGGTTTCTCGGGAGTCGGTTCCATAACCGTCGCCCCCCCCCCCGGGCCATGGCGCTGCCTTTGCTGGTTCCTACTACTAGGACTGGTGACAGTCCTTCCAGGAAATGCCTGCAGCAGGCTACCACCATTTCCTACTCTCCAGCGTCACCTCTACCTTAGGGGTCTCCTTCCCCTCAGGCGCCTGCTTCTCTAGCTCAGCTGGCACTGGCAGATTCTTCCTCCGGGTGTTCCAGGCCAACGCCTGCTGGGCCGTCGCCAGTGTTGCCACAGCACTAGCCTATGGAACCACCTCCATCATCACCCCTACTGCAACATAAGCCATAGCCAATGCCTGCTGGGCCAACGCTGGATCCTCAGCTGACACCAGGCGGCCCTACACCTGGGTACCCTATGCCGGCTCCCCAGCCGTCATATTGTTACCTAGCGTCCTCTTATTCTTTCCCACTGGTGTATAATCTACTGCCACCGGTGGATTATAACTCCCTATACTTGGCGTGGTGGTCCTTTGTCCAGAGGCAGACCCTCCTCCCCTCAAGGGCCACCTCCAGTGTCTCCCCTCTGTCCTCCCTGGGACCCCCAGCCCCTGAACACGGACCGGGCTGGTCTAGCGTTTCCTGCATGTCAGGGTCCTCTGGAGCGCGACCTGACGTCAGTGTTGCCGCAGCACTAGCCTATGGAACCACCTCCATCATCACCCCTACTGCAACCTAAGCCACAGCCGATGCCTGTTGGGCCAACGCTGGATCCTCAGCTGACACTGAGTGGCCCTATGCCTGGGTACCCTATGCCAGCTCCCCAGCTGTCATATCCTTACCTAGCGTCCTCTTATTCTTTTCCACTGGTGTATAATCTACTGCCACCCGTGGATTATAACGCCCTATACTTGGTGTGGTGGTCCTTCGTCCAGATGCAGATCCCTGCCCCTCAAGGGCCACCTCCGGTGTCTCCCCTCTGTCTTCCCCAGAACACCTAGTCCCTGAACCGGGCTGGTCTAGTGTTCCATGCACATCAGGGTCCTCTGGGGCTTCACCCGACGTCAGCTCAGGCTCTCACAGGTATGATCTCCAGCCTCCGCGTCCGCCCCAGATAGTGAGACTACTGAGGATGAATCCGATTCTTCAGAGTCTTCCTCATCACCTGGGGAGTCCTCAAATGGGGATGACCCTCCCAAGGAGGTACCAAACCCCCGATGATCCAACTTTTATGGATGTCATGAGCCACATCCAGTCCATTATGGGCTGGGAGACGGAGGGGCAGGACCCAGACAGACGCCGTCTGGCCATCTATCTCTGGCAGCAGGATGCCCTCCCTGTGGTGGTTCCCTCTTTGATTGACTCCTATGAGGACATCACTAGGGCGGCATGGAATCACCCATCTACCACCCCTCCTCTGCCCTGGCTGGCAAACCCTTTTTAGGGGGCCACCCTAAGGCGGATTCTGTGGTGATTAACACGGCGCATGACTGTACTAAAAAGCCCAAGCACCTTAGTGCCCTTTCCCCGGACCGGGAGTCCAGGCAGCTGGACCACCTGGGCAAACATGTGTTCGCCTCTACTACCCTGGCTATCCTGAATTATCTGGCCCATATAGTCCAATATCAAAATGTTCTTTGGGACCAAGCCAGGGACCTGGTGCAGATCTTACCAGAGAACCCTCAATAAGAAGCATCTCGTCCAACTCCTGAAATCTGGCACGGACACTGGCAATCATTTCCTCCGGGCTGCTATGATGCTGTGGTCGCCTCCGGATGTGGGACAGTTGATGGGGTCCTTCTCCGGCACCATTCTTGGCTCCGGTTATTCAGCTTTGCCTCGGACGTATAGTCCAGCATTTTGAACAACCCCTTTCCGGGTTCAGTCCTTTTTGGGGGGCATGTTCAGGACATCATTTCCACCCTACAGGAGTCAGGGCGGGCCCTCAAATCGCTCTATCACACTCAGTCTAGAGCAGGCCAACATCACTCCTTTCACAGGTCCTCCTGTAAGCAATCCTGGAACCAACCTGCTAAGGGTCAGCACAACCAGAAGGCCACAGCGGCCTCTGCTGCTGCCGCCACCACCAGAGCCCCTAGGGCTCCCGTGGTTCCCTTGCCTGAGCCTTCTGACTCTTTAACTGATCCTCACCCCAGCCAAGGATCCAAGGGAGGCGGTTGGGGGTCAGTTCTCCCTCCACCTAGAATAGAGGAGGGGGGACCACAGACAACTGGGTGCTTCAGATCATAAAGCACGGTCACACTCTGAAGTTTCTAGAGTGGCCTCCAGAAAATCCCTTGGTAAACTCCACTTACCCTCCCACCTACCTGACTCTAGATTGGAGGAAATTCAGGCTCTCCTTCAAAGAAGAGTCATACAGCCCATCCCTCCAGCTCAATGGGGAAGGGGGTTTTACTCACACTTCTTCCTCATACCGAAAAAGACTGGGGATCTTCAGCCCATTCTGGACCTGAGCCATCTGAATCTGTACATCGAGTACAAGCATTTCCAGATGGTCACACTCCAGGGGCTGTTACCCCTTTTGCATCAGGGGGACTGGCTCTGCTCTCTGGACATGCAGGATGCTTACCTGCACATCCAAATGTTTCCTGCCCATAGTCACTTCCTCCGCTTCCATTTTCAGGGAGCCTGTAATATTATGTAAGAGCCTCTAGATGGCACTGTCATTAAATACTGAGTGTTAGGTTTACGCTATCATGTGTATGTAGTTAGTTCTTGTGGAATGCTGTCTTCTTGTTAGATTCTAGAGAGTTCTGCGGAATACACTGTTGAATTGAGACCTGTCCGAGTTTTTTTTTTTTTTTTTTTTTTTTTATTTATTGTACTTTTTGCCAGTGTAGCAGCCAGTACCTCGGACCAGTCATGGACTTCTGCCAGCCCCACCTCGGCTGCTACCCCCCAATACCTTCTGGCTTGCCCCACAGGGCAGGGTTGCAGCACTGGCCCCTAAGTGCCACAAATGACAGGATAGGTCAGGGAGTCAGCCTAGGAGCTAATCAGAGCAGCTGAGGTAGGCGTCATCTAGTTGGAGGCAGCTGCAATTTTTTCCCCTGGTGTATGGGGGTGGGGGTGGGGACAAGCAATGATGGCCAGTGTCACCCCACCCCTGAGGCGATGTCGACATCAGTGAATGCGGCACCCAGCCTCCCTTAGGTGCCCGCATAGCAGGCAAATACTCTACACCCTCCCTGGAGAAGAAGAGCAGTTGCTGGACATGCAATCCTTCCCCCGGCTGGCTCTCCGACGTCCTGGGTCCATTCCTGAACTCCGGTCACTGGCACTGCAGGTCGGCACCCTGCGCCAGAGGGCCACTCGCCCAGAGTTTTTCTTTTGACCAGAGCAGTTTACTTAATAAAGAACTTCTGCTTACAGTTTTTCTAACAAATTACTAAACAAAAGTAAAACAGTACATGGTGTTAGAAGTCCCTGTAGTGCAGAAACAGTCGATCAAACAGAAGATCAGAAAAGATCATGGAATTTGCTGGGATCCAGTTGCCAGAATGAACTGGGAAAGCATGAATCTTCCAGAGGAGTGGAAGAAATTTAAGCAGCACGCCAAGCTCATGTTCAAAGGCCCTCTGAAGGCAAAAGAGGAGGAAGAAAAATGCTGTTACCTGCTCATAAGGGTTGGAGAGAAAGGTAGGGATATTTATAATACTTGGATGGACATGTCAGCAGAGGACAAAAATAAATGGAGTGTCTATTATGATAGGTTTGAAAAATATGTCACACCAAAGACCAAGCCAGTGTTTGCACACTACAAATTTTACAATAAGGTGCAAGGAGTACGTGAACCAGTGAAACGGTTTGTGACAGAATTAAAACTGCTAGCCAGAGACAGTGGATTCACTGACATGGATGAAATGACCAGGGACAGAATAGTGTTCGGAACAAATTACCCAAAAGTTCAGGAAAAACTGATGAGTCAGGAGGTTGATCTTAATCTGAGCAAAGCATTGAACATTGCTAGGACACATGAATTGGAACCGGCTCAATTGAAAACCACTGTTAAAGAGGAAGCGGTTCACGGAGTAGCCAAACCGCACCATACTCCCAGGTAGCCACAGAAATATAAAGCAGCAGATAACCTCAAGCAGGCAGGCCACAAGACAACCAGCTCACAGAAAGAATGTGGCAGATGCAGGAGATCACACAAGCTGGCTGAGTGTCCAGCCAAAGGGCAAGTTTGTCACAAATGTAAAAGGGGCAACCATTTTGCAAAGGTGTGTAAATCAAAAGAGTCCCTGAAGTAGACGACAACTCACACTACAGCGCTGAAGATGTGTTTGTGGAAGCAGTCACTCAAGTAGATTCAAAGAAATCAACACTTCCTGCCACGGAAGCCCACCCAGACCAAGTGTTTACAGAAATAACAGTTGGACAGAATAATCAGTGGGTAAAGTTCAAACTGAATACTGGTGCGTAAATCAATTTGATACTTGTTAAAGTGTTTGAGCAATTAGGACTTTCAAAACCATCTGAGTCCACCACCCAGAAGCTATTTGGATATGGAGGTGAGCCATAGGATGTGAAGGGCATGTGTGCCATAGACTGTAAGTATAAGAATGATGCAAAGTGTCTAAAATTTTACATTGTAAACACAAAAGCACCTCCCGTGCTGGGGCTAAGGGCATGCCTGGACCTCAAATTGATTAAACTGGTGATGTCTGTGGAGAATTGCCTAAATCCAATGCAACCAGCAATTGATTACCCTGATGATATACTAAAAGAATATTTATTTATTTAGTTTTTGTTTACCGGGTAAGTGCACAAGCCAAAAAATTATTATTTTCAGGCACAACCCGGGAGAGTACAGAACGTAATAACATACATGACATTTCACAAGTGCATAACAGCATTAGGTATAGCTTTGTTTAGACCAGAGAACAAAACACATAACATTTCAAAAGTGCATTAAAGCATTACATATTGCTTAGTTTAGACCAGAGAACATGGAATACAACAACATATCAACAACAGAGCAGCCGAGAAACAGTACAGGCAATGCACAAAAATGACATAAGAGACAATTGTAAATGAGACTTCATACAAATAAACAAATGACGGCAAAAGTGTATCACTATGGGAAGCTCAGTCTCCCGAGAAAATGTGTAGAAGGTGTAAGAGTAAATAGGAACAATATAACTATATATGCTCTGAGGATAGCAGCTAAAGGGAGGTAGTCACAGAGCAAAACAGTAAGAAGAGGAGGAGAAAATTATGGAAGGACCTGTACAATTGGAGGGGTGTAGATGGGCCTCAGAGCTGAGGTCTGGGGATAGGAAAGAGTGTGAGAAGGTGTCCAAGGAAACAGGAGAGCTTTAACTGTAGAGTGATAGGATAAAGGCAAGGAGGACCTAATAGAGGTCAGGTTGGACTGAAGCAAGTACATGGGTCGGACTGGGATATATATCATCGGAAATTTATTTTAACGTGGCAGTGAGATGCAGACTGCTTTAGATCTAAGGGAAGAGTATTCCAAAGCTGGGGAGCCATGTGCTTAAAAGCACCAGCACCCTTTGAGATGTGACACCTAGAAACATTTAGTAGTGCTCTGTAGACCATGGGAGGAGGTGGAGGGAATAAGCAGCGTTGCAAGTGATGCAGGGATGTGAAGCCTCATGATGGAGTCGCACAAGCAGCCAAGATAATATTGTCTACATGCAGAAGGAAAGAGTCAACTAAGGTCACTGTAGAGCTGACAGCGGTGCTTCAGTCGAGGGGATGATGATGCGTAATGACAGATATTATTGTATGTGACATCGCATTTCTGTAGTGAGGTTTTATGTGCAGCAGCAAGGATAGGTGAACAGTAGGTTATGATGATGTTTTCCGTGGATTAGGGTATTTTCCCGGTGAATACAGAATTAAAGTGGATACCACTAAAGACCCAGTAGTGCATGATCCGCACAAGGTCCCAGTTGTGATCAGAGAATGACTGGCGAAAGAAATTCTGAGCATGGGAAACTTAGGGGTCATCGTCAAGGTTGATGAACCCACGGAGTGACTGAACTCTACGGTTACAGTGAAGAAACCTCGTTCAGGAGAGCTACTACTGTGCTTGGACCCAGGTGACTTGAACCAGGCAATCAAGCGTGAGCATTATCAAATGTCATCACTTGATGATATTACAAGCAAGTTGGACGGAGTCCAGTATTTCAGTGTACTGGATACTAGATCTGGTTACTGGCAAATAAAACTAGACCGGGAAAGTTCAATGCTCACAACATTCAACACCCCACAGGGAAGATACCGATTCACCCATTTACCTTTCAGCATACACTTAGCCCAAGAAGTGTTTCAAAAGAAAGAGGATGAAACCTACGCAAGACTCAAGAGTGTTGAAGCTTGTGTGGATGATATTACAGTATATGGAGCTACCATGGAAGAGCATGATGCAAATTTGCGAACCAGGCTCCAAAGATCTCAAGAGAAAGAGGTTAAACTGAACTTAGAAGAATGCACCATTAGGGTGACAGAAGTCAGGTATTTTGGCCATATACTCGTCCTGAAGGTCTCAATCCAACCCAACTAAAGTTGCAGCAATTTTTGAAATAAGGCCACCGGAGAGCTGTGCAGAACTGGAAACTGTATTAGGGATGGCAAATTATCTGGCAAAGTTTACACCATGCCATGCGGAGATCTTAGCACCACTGAGAGACCTTTTGAAGAAAGGCTCCAAATTTCAATTGGACACGCAACAGAATGCTGCCTTCATGAATATGAAACAGCTAATTGCCAGCACAGGCACTTTAGCATACTATGATGTAAGAAAGGAGCAGTCCAAGTGGATCCTTCCAAGCAAGGACTGGGGGCTGTATTACTACAAGAGGGAAAACCAGAAGCTTATGCATCCAAGTCTCTCACAACTACAGAAGTGAACTACACTCAGATCGAGAAAGAAATGTATGCCATTGTGGTCGGTTGTGAGGTTTCCATTAATATGAAACCAGAAGTTATCCAAAATACATGGAAAACATGGGTCTCAAAACAGGGAAGTGCACAATTACCCCCCCAGGAGCTGATAATTCTATACAAACGCAAACTGAAAAAATGTGGGTTCAGCACAATATTTTAATGCATCGCACATAATAACACACAGAACATATAAAAAGGTTTGGTCTCACCCAAGTATTCTGTTTCACCATAACAGGAATACCCAAATCCATATGGGGAGGGGCAGGTCAAAAAGAAAATACAGCAGGGAGTAGCGTGTGTCTATGCGGCGTTGGCAACGATGAATTCAAAGTAAGCCTATGCAGAATTTTCAGCTTCAACTGCTACTGCTGGAACAGATAGAGCGTATACAAACGCAGAAAGCACAAAGGCACAGCTGCAAAAGTTCCAAAAACTAGATGTCTATGAAAAGACACCAAAGCTGCTCGCCATACATGCCGCATATACACCGCAGGGTCTTCACATGGAATAGACATCACGCTTACGTATCGACCAATCCGTGGTCTTCTTCAGAGCATGACGAGTCTCCATATCCCTTCCCTTAAATAAGGCAAAACTTAAAGGGATAAAACACATTATTGTTAGCTAGTAACAAACTACCATAAACATCGATACAAAATATAGAAGGAAAATACAGAAAAAACAATTGACAAGAAAATAGAATATCAATAAAAAAAAGAGAACAGAGCCGAGCAAGTCATGTCCTCTAATTCATGACCAGAGCACAAGTCATGGTCACAAATATTATCCAGTATGCTTCTATTTGTAACAGCTTCATGTTTAAATCTGCAACTATCAGGAAGCTTTACATGTTGGTATGCCTGTGTGGTATGCCTTATGTAGGTCAAACCAAAAGATCTCTAAAACTTCAAATAGGGGAACACAAGGGGGCTATTAGAAATAAAAATATGGAATACGCTATAGCCCACCATTATCAGGAAGCACAACATGATCCCCTGCAACTCTTAGATTTGTGGGTCTTGAAAAAGTAGATGCTGGATTTCGAGGTGGAGATTTAAACATGAAGCTGTTACAAAGAGAAGCATACTGGATTTTTGAACTTAACGCCATCACACCTTTTGGTCTGAATGATGACATTCCTATCCATAGTTATCTTTAAAGATATCACTACCATTTACTATTTTTATATATTGGTAATTTATATATGAATATAACTTTTGCATGCTCTGTTCACATATGGAAATGAGACTTTCCGGCTCTGTTTCCTTTTGGGTGCTTTGTTTATTTGTATAGTACATTTACTTGTCTTATAAGCACATTTTTAGCATTTATACACTTTGTTGTATGGGTTTAAGGTGCATATTTATTAATATTTGTGACCATGACTTGTCGTGCTCTGGTCATGAATTAGAGGACGTGACTTGCTCGGCTCTGTTCTCTTTTTTATTGATATTCTATTTTCTTGTCAATTGTTTTTTCTGTATTTTCCTTCTATATTTTGTATCGATGTTTATGGTAGTTTGTTACTGGCTAACAATAACGTGTTTTGTCCCTTTAAGTTTTGCCTTATTTAAGGGAAGGGATATGGAGACTCGTCATGCTCTGAAGAAGACCACGGATTGGTCGATACGTAAGTGTGACGTCTATTCCATGTAGAGACCCTGCGGTGTATGTGTGTATGGCGAGTAGCTATGGTGTCTTTTCATAGACATCTAGTTTTTGGAACTTTGCAGCTGTGCCTTTGTGCTTTCAGTGCTTAGAGCACGCCTATTTGTTCCAGCAGTAGCAGTTGAAGCTGAAAATTCTGCATACGCTTACTTTGAATTCATCGTTGCCGATGCCGCACAGACACACGCTACTCCCTGCTGTATTTTCTTTTTGACCTGTCCCTCCCCACATGGATTTGGGTATTCCTGTTATGGTGAAACAGAATACTTGGGTGAGACCAAACTGTTTTATATATTCTGTGTGTTATTATGTGCGATGCATTAAAATATTGTGCTGACCCCACATTTTTTCAGTTTGCATTTGTTTCCATTAATATGTTTGTGGGAGAAAGGTTACTGTAGAGTCAGACCATAAACCGCTGGAGATTACCATGAAAAAAACCCTTGCAGCAGCACCAGCCAGACTGCAGAGAATGATGTCGCGTCTGCAGAAATAAGACATTCTAGTGAAATACAGGCCAGGGAAAGATATCCCAGTTTGTATACCTAGAATGCGTTACCAGCAGAGGTGGTGGCCTATAGAATGGTGGGCTGCTTCAAAAGGGGCTGGGACAGGACGAGAGAGAGGATAAGGGGGGTGGAGGGAGGGGCAGCTGCAAAATAAGGTTGCTAGCTGTAAAACCGAGCAGACTCAGACTGAAATGGCCTTTTTCTACTGGCAAATTTTGTATGTTCATATCTTAGTTGCTGACATGCTAAGCAGACTGTCATTGGCTGGGCAGGACAGTTATGGAAGAGTCATTCGAAGCACAAGTTCATGTAGTCATATCCAGTTTACCTGTATCGGACCAGAAGTTAAAAGAATTAAAGACGGAAACTGAGAAAGACTTCCAGTTATCCTCACTGCTTGAAACAATCAACAGTAGTTGGCAGAGGGCAAAACATTTGTGTCAGCCAGAGGTGGAAGAATTCTGGAATTTACGTGAGGAATTAACAGTCATGGGAAATCTGATTTTCAAAGTGGACAGAACTGTAATACCAAGATCAATGACGTCTGAATTAATACAGCTTATTCATTCCAGACACATGAGAGTGGAAAAATGTAAGCATAGGGCCAGAGATCTGCTGTACTGGCCAGGCATGAATACCCAGATCGGGGAAGCTGTACTGAAGTGTCCAACCCTCCTACAGCATCACATGTCAAACCCAAAGGAACCCATGATTCCACATGACGTGCCCTCTTGCCCATGGCAAAAGGTAGCATCAGACCTGTTTATGCTGGACAATGAAAGTTATGTGTTAGTAGTGGACTACTACAGCCACTATTTTGAGCTGGAAAAGTTGAGAAACACTTTGACCTCCACTGTGATTGATAAACTTGAAGAAATACTTGCCCGACATGGCACACCTGAGGAGTTGGTGTCAGACAATGGTCCTCTGTAAGACTCGGCAGAGAGAGAAAGAGTTTGTAATTATGATTTTCGTCATACAACATCTAGTCCCCGTTACCCACAGTCAAATGGACAAATACAAAGAATGGTATAAACTGAGAAACGTCTAATGGTAAAAGCCAAACAAAGCAGAGGGGATCCGTACCTTGCAATGCTGGAATACAGGAATTGAGTCTATAGATGATATGGGCTCACCTGCTCAACTACTGATGAGTCGTCGCCTGCGTTCAGTTTTATCATCTACAAGCAACCAGCTCAAGCCAAAGGTCATTAGCCAGGCTTTGGCCCAAAAAACGTTTAGAGACAAGCAGGATCGTCAGTCAAATACTACAACAGGAATACCAAAGCCTTACCTCTCCTTCAGGAATGAGACAGAGTCTGCATGCACAGACCTGATGGGAAATGGCAACCCGCTACTGTTGCAGCAAAACTGCACACTCCAAGGTCATACCTAGTACGAGCAGACAATGGAGGAGAATGCAGGCGTAACCGTCGCCATTTGCTCAAGTTGCAGGATGTTCAACCAACTTCAGTTAGTGATGATTTAGACTGTGAGAACATTGTTGCCACACCACAAGATGGCGTGGTTTCTCAAAATGACTCTAAACCAGCAATACCACCATTAGAGACTTTGCCACCAGATCCCAGCGAACCAACAAAGGACATGGGAAATCTTTATGTTACCCGTGCTGGTCATATGGTAAAGCCACCTCAGAACTGAACTTATGAACTAAAGTAATAAAGTTTGTTTTGTATTGTAGGATGCAACTGACATTCTGCCAGTTCCAAATTCATACTGCATAGTCTGCTGAAGTTTCATTAATTTTTTTTTTTTAAAAGAAGGAAGACATAATATTATGTAAGAGCCTCTAGATGGCACTGTCACCAAATACTGAGTGCTAGGTTTACACTATAATGTGTATGTATTTAGTTCTTGTGGAATGCTTTCTTCTTGTTACATTCTACAGAGTTCTGTGGCATACACTGTTGAACTGAGACCCGTCCGAGTTTCTCTTTTGACCAGAGCAGTTTACGTAATAAAGAACTTCTGCTTACAGTTTTTCTAAGACATTACTAAACAAAAGTAGAACAGTACAGAGCACATTTTCAATTCTGGGCCCTCCCTTTTGGCCTTTTTTTCGGACCCTCAGGTATTTACCAAGTGTCTGGCAGTAGTGGTGGCTGCTTTGAGAAGGCAGGGCTTCTATGTGTTCCCCTACCTGGATGATTGGCTGCTGGCAGCCCCCTCCAAGGGTCATCTGATTCAGACTCTGGAATACACGTTCTGCCTTTTTCAGGCCTGATGGGTCACTGTCAATCTACCAAAGTCCTGCCTTTCCCCTTGCCAGCACCTTCAATACATAGAGGCAATCCTGGACACCAGCCAGGGCAGACCTTTGTGCCTGAGGAATGGGCTGAGCAGCTGATGGAGCAAGCCCGTCTCGTTTCCTCCAGTCAACATGGCCCCGCCAGGGTTTTCCTGCACCTTCTGGGCCACATGGCAGCGGCTATTGCCACAGTTCCCCTGTCCCGCCTGCATATGTGGGTTCCTCAGTCGACCTTAAGGGTCCAGTGGGACCAATGCATGGACGACCTGGACCAGTTGGTCCTGGTCTCCAACCCTGTCTGGAGAGTTCTGTCTTGGTGGCTGGATCTGAGCAACCTCCTTCTGGGGGTGTCCTTTCAGCTCTCAACCCCCCCAATCAGATTCTCACAAAGGACGCATCTGGCCTGGGATGGGGTGCTCATCTAGCCAATCACCAGACCAAGGGTACCTGGAAGGATGTATAACAGGGTCTCCATATCAATGTCCTGGAGATGCGGGCGGTCCGTTAAGCTATGCAGGCCTTTCAGACTCATCCCCGCCCCGGTCCGCTGCTGGTGCAGATGGGCAATGTGTGTGGTGTATCACATCAACAAGGGGAGACCCATTCTTACCCCCATGTCGGGAGGCGATGAGAATCTGGTACTGGGCCATCGAGCACGGTCTGCAGCTCTCGGTCATACATGTTCCAGGCATACAAAATGTCTTGGCTGACTGTCTCAGCCACTCCAGGTTGCGGGCTCGAGTGGGAGATGCTAACCTCGGTAGTCTAAGATGTCTTCCACATGTAGGGCCATCCTGAAATGGACCTCTCTGCACCCCCACTCAACACAAAACTGCTGCTTTTCTGCTCGCTCGATCCCAGGCATGGAGTTTTCTGGTGAGATGCATTGCCCCTTGCCTGGAAGGGGAAGTTTCTGTATGCCTTTCCTACCTTCCCACTCCTACAGAGAGTTCTGCTCATGCTCCAGTTGGAAGGGGTGAAGAGGATTCTCACAGCTCCCTTCTGACCGCGTCAGATTTGGTTCCCCTTGTTGCAACAGCTGGCAGTGGAACATCCAGGGCCCTTGCCTCTCTACAACAGCTTGCTCTCCCAGGACCAGGGCATGCTGGTCCATCTGGACCTCATCTCCCTGCATCTCCATGTGTGGCTCCTGTGGACCTAGATATTGTCTGCTTCAGGGTTTCCTCTAGGATCGCATATGTCCTGGTGGTTGCTAGGAACCCTCCACCAGGGACACTTGTGCTATGAAATGGATGCATTTCACCGTTTGGCTGCTGCTCACCACTTGGATCCTCTCACCGGCCCAGTGAATCAGGTGTTGGAGTACCTTCTTCCTCTTTTGGATTCAGGGTTGGGGTACTCCTCACTCAAGCCACACCTTTTTGCCATCTCTACGTACCATGCGCCTATTGAGGGAAAAGCTGTTGCCCAGCTTGAAGTGTCCCGCAATTTTCTGCAGGGCATTTTGCATCTGAAACCTCCCATTCAGGACCCGGTCCCTCCATGGGACCTCAACTTTATGTTGGAGAATCTCACTTTACCTCCCTTTGAATCAGTCGCAAGTTACAAGCTGCACTTTCTGTTAAGGAAAGTACTCTTTTTAGTTGCCATTACATCTGCTTGAAGGATTTCCAAGCTCCAGGCTCTTATGTATAAGGATCATTATTTTTTTTTTTTCACAAAGACAGGGTGTATTTGTGTACTAATCCTAAGTTTTTACCTATGGTGGTTTCAGAATTCAATTTAAATCAATCCATCCACCCTCCAGTTTATTTTCCTGAGTATTCTAATCAGGGGAAAGCCTTGCTCTATACTTTGGATGTACATAGGATTTTACGGTACTACATGAACCGCACAACACCTTTTGGGAAATCTGACCAGTTGCTTTTTTCGTTCATCCTCAAGAGACAGGACGCTCCTGTTTCCAGTGCTTGTCTAAGTGGTTAGCAAACTGCATTGCTTATTGCTACCACAAGTACAACAAGACCCTCCTGGGAGTGGTCAAGGGCCATTCCACCAGAGGTATGGCCACCTCAATGGTTTCTTTCAGAAATATGTCTGCTGTGTCTGATATCTGCACAGCTGCCACCTGAAGTTCTGTCCACCATACCTTCACCAAATATTACAACTAGGACATTGACTCTTGGCGCAGGGTCAATTTTGGCCTCACAGTCCTTTAGGGACTTCTTTCCTCAGCTCTTGGCTGCTGACCTGTCTTCCTCTCAGTGTTCTTTTCCTGGTGCTAGTCAGCACTCCTTGGGACTCAGTCCTACCAGTGTGGCCTGCTGCAAGGGCCTTCCTCAAAGTAAGATAGTACAGTTACATAAAATCTTACCATTACAGTAGATCTTCAGGAGAAGCTTTTGCAGCAGGCCCTGCTTTCCCTCCCTCCTTCCCCCGGATGCTCTTTTTTCTCTCACAGTACTTCTGCCTTTCCTTTGGCTCTTGGGAAACCTCCTTGGTTCTCCATTTGCTGCCTGTATGGGGTCTCCAGCAGGAGAACTGAGGTAGGTGTGGGGGACTGCCCACCTTTATAGGCTAAGCTGATGTCAGCTGACTGACGGCGGTGAGCAGTTCCCCATGGTAGACTGCTTGCTAGAACTTTTCCGTGTGGTCCTGGTGGCTTAGTTTTACCAGTGTGGCCTGCTGCAAGAGTTTCTCTCAAAGATCTACTGTTACAGTACGTTCTTACGTAACTGTTCTTTCTGAACTCAGACATTGGAGTTTATTTTTTTGACTGCCTATGCTGAAAACCAGTCTGTACATTCCTTTTGTTGTCATTCTCTTGTTACTAATAACAAAACACTACTTGAGGATCTTACAATTTCTCCTGGTCTGCTTATGCTTCCTGACCCAAGCCTCAGCGACAGTATGATCAACTCATCAGACAGCTCTTCAGAGCATGGTTTTCCCTTCGAAGTGGTATTTCATACTGGCTAAATGGCACAACTGGAATTTCTTGTTGCTGGGGTTCCAGCATTGCTATGGTAGTCTAAAGATTTAGACTGTACCATTTGTCAGGAGTAGTGAGAAAAAAAAGTGCACATAACGAGGTACAGTATCTGAGACAAAGAACTACATGTTGTTTAAGTACTTCTTCATAAACTTGAAACACTGACCCAAATTCAAACAGTAATATAAAAAAGACATACAGTACCGAAAGTAAGGAGAGCTAATAATGGTGTAACAAACTACACCTGGGTGGCTGGACTGGCCGTTATCAGCTTTTCTGCCTCATGCTACTGTCAGTCTTTTTTATATTACTATTTGCATTTTGGTAGTGGTTTCACATTTATAAATGAATACTTAAAAAGCAAGCAGCTGTTTGTCTCAGATGCCTTGTTTTGTGGTGCTTTTCCTCACTGCTCTTGCTCCCGCTGATATTAAAGTGGGCACCTTAGATCCTGGAGTTAAAGTTCAAATCTGTTTTGTGATGTACCACTTGTCTCCTGGTAGGGTGCACACTACCCACATGCAATTACTCTTTCCCGCTGACAATATGGAACAATACAGAAACCTGATTCATGTGTCATGTCACATAATAATATAAAGTGAGCAGGGAAAGCAGGTCCATCATGTTTGCCCCCCTGCTTCATAACCTGGTATGAATAAGTATGCTGTGCAAACATCACATCTAAAACTCACATATAAAAGTTACAAGAAGCCCACTTCAAACCATGGCCACAAATTAATGATTGGCAGATCTCTCTAAGCTTTCAATGGGTACATTATTAACAACAAAACTGGGCAGTTCATGCTGCACAATATATGGATGAAGGCACCAAATCAATACAGCTTATGCTGTTACAGGGCTGTACGTGAATACTACAAACACCTCTAGACAACCTTGATATGACTGGATATGTAGGGCACAGGACAGAAACATAGAATTCACTGGCAGAAAAAAGCTCCTAAGCACACTGTGTCTGCCCTGTCCTACCCACCTAATGTGGAATGTAAGCGCCCTAGTTGCTCCCATACCTCCTTATCCCCCCTCCCCTTTTGTAATTGTATTTACCAAGTCAATGCATCTCTCCCACCCATGTTTGAATCCCCCACTGTTTTTACACAGACCACCTCTTCCAGAGGTCTATTCCACCCTTTCTATGAAAAAATATTTTCTGGCACCCCTCTTAAATCCTCCCCTTTCCGCCAGCTTCATAGAGTTACCTCTGGTGTTTGTGCTACCACTCAGTTTGAACAATTCCAAGATAGTCACCCTGTTTACCCCATGGAGGTATTGTATATTTTTCAATCACGTCCCCTCTCTCCCTTTTTGTCTCCAATGTGTACATGTTTAGGTCTTTCACTCTCTCATTGTACATCCTACCATGCTGTCCCTAGATAAGCTTGGTTACGCTCCTCTGCATAACCTTCAATCTATCCCCATCCTTCCTAAAATGGAATTTTCAAACCTGTGCAACCATTGCAGGTGAGGATGAATCAATGACCTATACAGCGGCAGTAGTATCTCCCTTCTCTGGCTACTGATCCCCCTCCCTTTGCACTTTCTGCCTTTCCCACTGCTTTACTGCAGTATACTGTTGTCTTGACAATTTCTGAACAATAAGAGTTACATTTCAGTAAGACCATAAATTGTGAAGTGGACTGCAAAACAACACTCACATATGTGACATGTTTTAGGTGCCTCATTAAATTCATGTGAAATTATAGTTGCAGCAATCAATGTGGATATGTTACAACGCTTTCTTTAAAAAACTCAATAAAGAGATTATAAAACATTGTTCTTAAAAATTATGCATTTCAAGCCTTCCATTCTTTGTTACTAAGGGTACTGTCATGGATGTAGAATCAATGTCCTTTAAAAGTTCATCTACTTTTGTGGTATTGCACTCAATGTCACAGAAACAGATTATGAGCTCTTTGGTTTATGACAACAAAATCTCTTGCTGAGAAAACGATAATGATGCTACAGGCTAAGGATTAGGGCCTTACCTTGGAAATTATCATCAAAAGCAGATCAGGATATGCAGAATGCCTACGGGTTACTCTCCTCTCCCGGTTGTGCCCCCATGGGGGTTGGTACCTCCCGACGAAGGGACACGTCAGGTTACCAGGGGTTAAGGCATTCACAGGGGTGGCGGACTGCAAATGGACATGATGGCGGCAGGCCTAGGTAGCCCAAGGAGTGGATTATGGAGGGCTTGGGGAGCATAAATAAGACAAAAAAAAATAAAGCAGATCGATTCGAAGGGCCAATGATGCAGTTCTGTGTAAAAGCCCTTAGTAAAAAATAATGGAATAGCATGACATCCAGTTTTTTAGGAATGCTGTATAAATGACTTCTGCTGAAGCACACAACAGCTTTGCCATGCTGATATCTTAATATCCTTTTTACAAGTACCATAGTTTGAGGTAAAAAAAAAAAAAAAAGCATAATCAATAAATACAAGCACTCTTACTTGCTATGTTTTGGATTTAAGTCAGGCCATTATATTACAAATGTAGTCATAATACGCATAATTAAAACTGTAAACTTTAAGCCACAGAACAATCTATATAATGAGGGATGTGCCTCAGTATCTTTTTCTCATACTATTAGGCTTTTAAGAAATGTTAAAATGTAAAGGTTACTATGCCTATGCATACCTGTATGAGTGCGAATGTGAGCCAGGAAGGCCATTGAATTACTGCTCTTGCACAGTTTCCCACAGTACTTGCAAACATTGCCTTGATTCTCCTCCCTCTCACGGTTGATCTGCTCTGTGTCTTCCACAATGTACTTATTCACTTCACGTAACAACTCTTCATGCTGCTGCTTTATATGATGAAACAGATTCTGCTCAGAATCAAATGGTTCAGTACACTTAACACATTTAAATGTGGCACCACCTTCTGGCAGCTCCTCAACACTTGCTTGCTCATTTCTCATGTGACCAGCACTAGTCAAGTGTTGATGCAGATTATTCTCTGTGTAAAACGACTTTCCACAGAGCAAACAGTGAAAGTGCTTCTCTTTCGAGGGATGTTTCATGGCAATATGCACATTTAGTCCACTTAACCCATCAGCCAAGAATCCACAGTCATCACAGCGTATACGTGTTGATTCACCAAAGTGAGTTCCTTCAGATTTTTTCTCTTTTTTACACTTTGTGGTATATCTGCCATAACACCAGAATCACTTGCCTTTGTTCCACTAGGCAACTGCTCTTCATCAGAGTCATCAGCTGTATCATGATTGCTTCGTAATTTTACAATAGAAGCATCAAACCTGCCTATGGATTGTACAGTCCTGCTCTTAACATCATTAGTACTATTAATGATTCCTACAGCATCCATGCCACCTTCATGCATGCCCTCTGTAACTGATTCTTCTACTTCCCAGACATTATCACTTATAGCTGCTTCTTCTCCACTCTGCACATCTAAAAGTGCCTCCTCTACAGTGGAAACCTCTTTGTGATTGCTTTTTTTCTCTATAATATACGTTTTATGAAGACTATCAGTAAGCTCCACTGTGTCACTATGACTGGTTTCCTGTAGAATTATGTTATACTCCTCAGGAACAGTTTCTGAAATCTGCCTGATACAGTTTACTTTGTGCTGTTCTTCAAGCAATTCTACATTTCTCTGTGTGGTATTAAACTCTGTTTCATCTCCTATTAACTGGCCTCCATCTTCTTCTGGGGTACTGTTATCCTGCAGCTTTTGTTCAGTCTTTCCTTCCATTGTGGGACAGTTTAAGTCATTTGCATTTAGATCAGCACCCTCCGGTCCATTACAGCAGTTTGCCTGTTTTTGAGCTGTTACTTCATTTGCAAGAGTTTCTTGGAAATCTTCTGTCTTATCTTGCTCATTCTCCTCATGTATTTGTTTTTCTTTTTCCTCATTTTCTAACACTTCAGAAGCATAATTAACTTCGGAAGTTTCCAAGGTCTGCCCATTCACAGAACAATCAGCAGAATCTTCTGCTTTCTGAGTATCCCCCACTCCAGTGAATGAGGCCTCATTTGTTCCATCACAAGATGCTCCTTGAAATTTATCCACATTATCATTCTGCTTGTCTAAAATACTTGCCGCTGATTCTGTTTGTTTATCCACATTTCCCCCATGTGAAGAATTAAGATATGACTGACTTTTAATTTTATGTTTCTCTGTTGCTGCATGTCTCATCATCTCACGCTGTGTGACTGCATAGTAGTCGCATGCCATGCAGTAGTACTCAAACTCTTTGGTATGCTTTCGTTTTATATGCAGTGTAAGAGATGTAGTAGAATGTGCCACAAATCCACAGTGCAGGCAGGCATTATCCATGTTACCTTTTGCTCTCCTTTGAAGATTAATGTCATTGTTCTCTATTACAGAAACCGATTCTACAATCACAGTTTCCTTTTTATCCTTAGGCTTTTGCATGGCTTCTTGGTTTGACAGTGGATCGCTCTCAGCATTTACTTCAGCGGGATTGTTAATGTCATTTATTTCATTTTCTGCATTAGGGCCTTCCATCTCACTTACTTGACTCCCATCTTCCCCACTTTTATCCACAACAAAAACCTGATCACCAGTCTTACCATCAGCTTCAAGACCGCCACCATCATCATGGACAACAACTTCATTAGCTTGAGTCCCATTTGTTTCAGCTTCAATACGGCTTTTATGTTTCTTTGTAGCACAGTGGCGTTCCATGTCTCCTTTAGTTACAGTATAGTAGTTACAAACTTTACACAAGTAACTGTATTGATGGCTGTGCTTTCGCTTTATATGGACTGTCAAATTTGTGACACTAGAAGCCATAAGTCCACAATATGTACATTTCCTAGAAATGTTTCCTTTAGGCCTTCCTCTCTTGGGTGGATTTGCTGAATGGGGGTCACATTCATTTCTGTCATATGTAACAGTTATATGTTCATCTTGAGGTACTAACTTAGTTGTAGCTGCATTTTCTACAAGGTTTGATGATGGCTGTACCTGTAGAATCTCTTCATCGACTTCATTGTTCACAAATGGAACAGTAAGCTTTGCTGTTTTTCTAACTTCAGAAATGCCTACTTTTTCAATGCACTCTTCAAATGATAAACCAATATTGTTTCTTTTAGCATTTTCAATATGTCGGCTTCTTTTAATATGCTTCTCAATGCCCTCCCTGCTCATTGTGTAAAGATTACATGCTTTGCAGAGGAAGTGATAATCATGAGTGTGGCAAAGTTTTATATGTCTCATAAGGACTGTAGATGACCGTGTTTTGTAGAAACACTTTCTGCAGTGAAACTGGGGTTTACTCAACACTGAATGCTTGTGTGTATTTTCTGGAGACATATCTGACCCAGAAAGTGTTAAGAGCTCATCCTGCAGTTTAACTTCAATTTCATGTACAACATTTTGTGTATCACCTTCTGATTTGATATCACTTTCAGCTGAAGACTGCATAAGGAAATCTCCATTACTTGTCTGAAAAGCATTTTCCTGTGCCATTTCGTTAGTATGCTGCACATTTTTTTCATGGTTCATTAGTTCTTCTTCTGTTAAGAAGCAGAACTTACAAGCTGGGCAAGAAAACAATATTTTGTGTTCTTCCTTCATGTGACTCTTAAGACTTATGTCATTTAGCGTAACAAATGAACAAAGCTGACAGTGAAAGTCTGAAATGCTTGCTAGGTGCCGGTTACTTTGACAGTGTTTTTCAAAATCTCCTTTTGTAACACATGAATATCCACATGGTGGACAGTGGAATTCCATTTCTTTTGTATGACGCCTTTTTACGTGCACTTCAAGACCATTTCTGTTTTGAAACACATGACCACAGTACATGCAGGTGCGTAAAGCTTTTTGATCAGAGGAACAACAGTCTAATTCCGGGACTTCCAAACTTGGATTTGCAGTGTCAACAGAGCATGGATCTTTGGTCTGTTGACTAAGACCTTCTTCTTCTAATGCATGTCCTACTTTTTCATCAGACTTTGATGTGTGCAATGTATGTGACACAGAGTTTAATCTAGGTTCCCGCAGTTTCTCAGTGCTATCACAAGCATTTTCTAATGCTACAACAGATGCTGACTGAAGCACCTTTTTTCGAGTCTGTTTCCTATTTTTGTGCTTCACGCGTATTTTTTGGATTTTACCTTTGCTTTTTGTGTTAACGCCCAACAGTTTTAGCCTGTTTTTACTTTGATTTACCACCAACAGTGCATCTTTTCGCTTGAAAGTAGCAAATTCAACTGCAGATCTACATAACCTCTGTGTGACCTTTAGCCTACTTTGTGTACTCTGACCATTCTCAAAGTCCTTAGAAGAGGATGAATTTTCTAAAATGTCTGCAGATATTTTAGATAGTCTTTGTTTTTTCTGTTTTCCTACCAAGTTAAATAAGGGCTTTTTTGTATCTTTGCCAGATTCTAGTTCTTCAGCTTCTTTAAATGACGTTTCCACAGAAAGCTTAGCATCACCATTTCTTTTAGATACATTTTCTTTTACACCATCTGCTTTCTTACCAGGGCTCTTTTCCCCTTTCCAAATCAGTAAGTTTGATACTCAGGTTATTAGCTTTATCTGAGGTATCTGCTCTAGCACCCTTCTTTTTGACTGCTTTATATATTTTTTTAGAAATAGGTGTTTTGGTTAATAACTGCACAAATCCTCCTCGGGCAGCAACATTCTTACGACGAAGATGAGTCTTGCCAAGAAAATGAGCCTGAAGGAGACTGTCATCTTGACACTGAAATCCACAAAGTTCACAGCTGAATATAGGTTGCTGTGTATGTTTCTGTTCAATATGCAACCTTAAAAAAAGAAATGCTGTCTGCTATATAATTACAGTGGGAACACTTATTTTCTAGAGATTGTTCTACATGATGTTCCCTGATATGTCTATCCAAATCTAAGCAAGCTTGAAATAACTGACTACAATGTTTGCATTTAAGAACTTGTTTTGAATTCAGGCTACAATTATCACCAGTTCCTTTCAACTGACTAGAAGAGTCTGTTACTGGATGTGAATGAATCTCAACGTAATGCTTTGTTTTTTCATGAACCTTCAATATTGCCTCATTTTTAGCTATAAAGTCACAAAAATGGCACACAATATCCAGAAGACCTTTATCTGAAACCTGAGTATTTAGCTGTTCTAAGTGCTTATTAGTACTTCCTCTGTCATCAATAAGTTCATGATTTAAACAGCATTTAAGAGGCTCCTTCCCACTTTCTTCTCACCGTTTTCCATTATCTAACTTTTGTTTCTTTGACTGTAGGTCATTTTCAATTTCAGCTGTTTCTGCAACAGTTTGTTGAGTTGTTTCTAATAACAATATTTGTTGTTCTATCCCATTTTCTTCAAGTTTTTCACAATCACTTTGATTAATCTTTGGATGTAATCTCTTCCGTTTCCAAGGCCTTTCTTTATTTTCTTTCAATGCTTCACTCTCTTTTGTTTCCTCGTTTGATTTACTAGCAGAGGACATCATGAATTCATGTTCAGGAGTTTTGAGGTTTTTATTTACTTCCAAGCTTAAACATGTGCATCAAACTCAAGTAAAGTTGCTTGCAGGATAGCAACATCTGCCACGTGCTCCTGAGGATAGCTGCAATTAAAAAAAAGGTATGTCATTATAAAATACTCTAACAGCAGCATGTGACTTAGCTTGCTATCTATGTAATACACCACTGAACTTGCTATGAAAACTACTAAAAAATCTGCCCATCTTGGTAACTTCACAACATAAGGTTGGAAGGGACTATAGCTCCATCATGTCCCTACCACTTAATAAGGTTGTATGAATAGTTATGCTGTAGCATTATGTACTAATTCAAAGGGGTTCCCTAATCACTCTGCTACGCAAGGTATCCAGTGATTATTCTGTTAAACAGAAATTTGTTCAGACTTACCTTAAAAGCTTGTACTGTCTTCATGTCCACTGTCATAGACAGTAGGCATGGTAACATACTAGTTTAAAGTCAGATGGGACTCTAAGTCCACCATGTCCACTCCCTGCTCTCTAAGCAGGGATGAAATAAGTATGCCGTGCAAACACATACCAATTTACAAGGACTCCCTGCCCACTCTACCACCAAGGGTACCCAGTGATTCCTCTGGCAAGCAGGAATTTATCCAGGTTTACCTTAACGGCCAGTACTGTCTTCATGTCCAGTGTCTCTGCTGGTAAGTTGTTCTACAGGTTCACCAACCTCTGGGGGACAAAGTGCCTCCTAAAATGACTCCTAAGGTTCACCGCCTTTGAGCTTCTGGATGTATCCTCATGTCCTACTGCAGGACACCACATCAACTATCTGACTGTTCTATCTTGTCCAAACCCTTCAGCATGGGAAAGATTGATATCCTGTCCCCTCTCAAACTGCTTGTCTCCTAGGTGAACAAGTTAAGGGTCTCCCACCTCAAATCACAGCTTGAGTTTCCATTTTCAAAAACGGCCAACTGCATTTGGAAAAACCTTAAAATCCATTTTTTCCAAACGTAGGACAAATGAGATGTTTTTTACAAAAATATGGCTTACAGTAGAAGGATCTGCCAAAACAAACTGGTGCAAAGTGGGTGTTGTCATAAAAATCTGACTCCCAAGTGCAGGTTTAAAAATGACAAACTTTTTTTATAGGTGTTTTCTATTAAAAATGGAAAAATCATTGGCCCTAGCTATCATCAAACCCACCTAACTGCCTCAATGTCACATCTGTATTGAGGAAACCAGAGCTGCAGGCAGTACTCCCACTGTGGCCAGACCAGGGCCTTGCAAACTAAAATGACTTCTCCTGCTTTGCCAGTCACTTCTTTTGATGCACCACAGCATTCTCCTGTACCTCTTGAAAGAAGCACGCACTGTTTGCCCTGCTTGCTCCTTGTCTGTTATGACTCCAGGTCCTTTTCTACCTTGTCTGCAGCAAGAGGAGTCCCAAACACTTTGTAGGTCATATACCTCTGTTTTTCCTACACAGGTGTAGCACCTTGCATATTGCTACACTGAATCAAGGCTCCTGGAGACAAACCAATCACCATCTTGCTCAGGTTCTCCTGAAGTCTGTCCCCTTCCTCAAGAGAGTCCACCACCCTGGTCAGCTAAGTGTCATCCGCAAACTAAAAAAGACTTCTGGAGACACTGTCTCCCAAACTGCTGTACACTAAAGAGCAGTGGACCCAACGCCAATCCTTAACAGCTGTTACTGAATACTCCTTTTCACTCTGAGTAGAGCTTGTCTACCACCACCCTCTGATTCTTACCCCAAAAACAGTTACAGTTAAGACATGCTTACTGCAATGGTTTATTTTACACTGAAGCTTGTTGTACATCACAGTACTAAAGGCCTGACAGAATATGTCCACAGCCCTGCCCATATCCATGTCACTGCTCACCCCCTCAAACCCCAAGTGAAAAAAAAAAGGTGATCAGGCTGGTTTGGCATGATCTGCTCCTCGTAAAGCTATGCAGAAGGGAAGAAAGAATCTTGGTTTCAACCACATGCTCCATTATTCTCTCCTTGATAATGACCTCCAGGACTTTGCCCAATACTGAAAGCTGGCTGAATGGCATTTAGTTGCCCTCTCTGACCCTGACCCCCCCTTTTTTTTTTGGAAGATGGGGACCACAGAGGTCACTTCAGAGTCCTCTGGCATCACACATGTCCAGACCAACTCTTGAAAGATTACTGCAAGTGGCACCGCCAACTGTTCCTTTATCTCTACTATGATTCTGGGGCATATCCCAATCAGCCGCTTCGGACTTAACTGGCTTTATCTTTGCTAGGTTGTCAGCTACCAGGTTAGACATAATGTCCACTGCCTGCATCGTGGCTACCCCTGATGCTATAGGCCCCAAAATGGGCTCCTTACCCCACCGGGTTTACCACCCAGTGGGAGAAGTGCTTCCTGTTACACCTATATTTACCACCTCTGAGATTCAGAATGTGTCCACATACCCAGCTGCAAGACATCAGATCAAACATCTTTGTCTATTATATCTTGTATATTTCTCTGAATATGTGAAAAACTAAGGGAAAGTTCCCTCCCAGTCTCCTTTTGTCTAATGCAAACATGTTAAGAACTACCACAGGCTCCTTATAGCTTTTCTCTTCCAGCACCAAGAAGCCCAGAACTGCATGCAGTACTCTAGGTGGGGTGTGATCAGGGCCTTATAAAGAGAAAGGGTAACTTCCTCTATCCTGATGGTCAACCCCACCCACCACCATCACCACCTTTTGATACACTTCAGCAATCTGCCGGTCTCTTGGTAGCAGCTGCACATAAACTGCTTGTCATGCTTTACCCCCTTGAATATCACGACCCCAGGTTATTCTCCTCCTGCAGTGCAGCAACAGGAGCCACACAAAGTGTACTGAACCTGCCTCCAGTTTTCTGACATCCGAAAGAAAGATCAAGCAATTATAGTTTGGCTGTAACTTGAGTTCAAAATATTTTATTAGGTAATGAAGTTCTACTAGCCACAAAAAAATTCTCACAGTCCAACATTACGATGAAACCATAGCATTTCTTTAGTTAAGGCTTGTGGACAGCTTCCACTGAATACCCTAATTTTCTGAACATTAATACCTTAGAACAGTCCTACCACACTGGAGAACAGACTCCCTCACCCAGCTAATTTCAATGAGTAATATTGTTTTATTTTGATTCCAAGATGGAGAAATGCATAACTACATAGCTAGTACCTATGATTCGTAGCCACTGAGGAGGAGCATTAGCAGCAAGTTCTGTGATTCTGTGACTCAGTGGCTAAGTGGCTTGGATTTTCGTGTGTTTTAACACTGAATTCTGAGTCTTTCTGGGGCTCCAACTCTGATGTTACTGCCAGTATGGCTTTGTTCCCCTCTCTTCTCTCTGTCTCCTTCTGCCCTTGGTAGTAGTCTCAGCAGTGTGGGTATACGGCAGTGGTTGAGAGCCAGATACAAGGTGGTGGAGAGCTCAGCGGCAGTACAGGAAGCCATAATCAGAGTAGAGTAGAGAAAGTCGTATTTAAGTTGGGTTCTCATGTTTTAACTTTTTGGTTTTGTATAAACCAGCCTGAATGTAGCTACAATAGACATAATATTCAGTATACTTCTAGTGCACTGGACGTAAATAAAAACAAGGAGGTAAACTGACTAGCTGTAACGCAACATACTTTGCTAAATGGAAAAAGGAAAAATTTATTTTTTTGTAAAATTTTGCTTAAAACTATTTAAAAACTATATTTAAAACTGAATTTTGTGTTATCTGTAATGGGACTGTCATGTGCATGTTTTACTTGATTGCTTGTTGTACATACTAATTTTGCAGCTTGTTGATTAAATCCGAGTTCAGTATCTTAATTATACCAATCACAATAATTGGTGTATTTTAGATCATTTTCTGCTCTAATGGATCACGCTAGCGAAAGACTCAAGTGATTTAAACTGATTACCTGATATCTGATGTCGGTCTCATCCACTTTTCACGTGCTGTTTTGGTGTCTTCCATATAAGGAAGTTTACTGAAACTCTATTTGGCCAGACATCATTAGGGGCCATTATTATGATGATGTCACCCTCTGCTAGCTCTGAAACCCTCACGAGTTCAGAGTGCATTCAGCAGCAGAGAGGAAACCAGAGCAACGTTCAGGAACCAATATATGAGGGTTACTCACCTGTAAACGTAGTTCTAGGAGTGGTATATGGTGCACATCCACACTTCTGGCAGTCTTCCTTTCAAGGGTTAAATTGCCCGATATCTTTAAGCTAAGCTCCTCCCCACCAACCTGGCTGGTATATTCCTCAGCTCTGCCTTGTGACAGCAGATCTTGCACAATGGAAGCAGGTATCCGTGCGCCACTTGCCAAGGGAGGTCGGGTGAGTTGTGTGGCTGTGCATCATATACTGTTCCTAGAACTATGGTTACAGGTTAGTAACCCTCATTTTTAGGGACATGTATATGGTGCACTTATCCACACTTCTGGCAGACTCCTAGCAGTTTTCCAGGAGGAGGCAAGTGGCACACCCTAAAAAAAAAAAAAAACGAAAAAGCACACAAAGGGTTGCACTCCGTAAAATAAAAAAAAATAAAATAAATGAGCCAGACAATGCTTAAGTGGAACAAGGAATCTACAGCACACTACCCCACATTCCAGGAGGAGGAGGAGGTAAGGTGCACACCCCTACTTAGCAAACAGACACTACAGAACCAAGGTCCCAAAAGCAGCATCCCAGCATTACTCAAGGTCAATGCTGTAATGGGAAATGAAGGTGTGTGCTGACTTCCACGTAGTAGCTGTGCAGATTTCCTGGAGAGAGTCGTCCATGGAAGCAGCCACTGAGGCAGTGGTATATCTGGTGGAATGAGCTCTAAGGCCTACAGGAGGCTTCCTTCCAGCCAACCTATAGCATAGGGCCATGCAGGCTACTAGCCACCAGCCAATCGTCCACTAGCTGCCAGTCTGCCAAGTGCGGTTTTAGCATATGTTATGAAGAGCTGACGAACCTCTCCCTGAATTCCAGCTGTGTGCTCCTTGTAGTAAGCGAGCACTCACCTCAGGTCCGAGTGAAGCCAGTGCTTGACCTCAGAGGTTGGACTGGTGAAGTATATTGGGAGATTCATCACCTGATTAAGGTGGAACTCCGAAACAACCTTCGGGAGAAACTTTGTGTATGGGAGGAGGAATACCTTGTCTTTGGCTTTGTGGAACTCCATGTACGGAGGCTCAACCAAGAATGGCTGGAGCTCACTGATCCTTCTGGCAGAGGTGACAGTCACCAAGAAGGCAGTCTTCCATGACAGGTGTGACATCTCACACATGTGCATCGGCTCAAATGGCTTGCCCATGAGCACTACCAACACCAGCAACAATCCACAAGGTGGTGGCAGTTCCCACTCCAGTGGGGACAGGAGGTCCAGGCCTTTGAAAAAGCTCCCTTCCACCTCCCCCTGTGCCACTGTTGGCATACCAGCCTGCACCAAGTATGCAGAGATGGCTGCCAGGTGCACCCTGAGGGTCGTCAACTGCAGTCCTGACTGAAGGAAGGACCACAATTAGTCCAAAATGCTAGTCAAAGGGCAGGCCATGGGGAGTCACACTCCCTGCACTGACACCAAATGGAAAACCTCTTCCATTTAAAGGCATAGCACTGGCAGGTCGGCTCTTTTTGGAAAGCCTCCACAATGTGAAGCGCATCTTCTAAGAGACCCAAGGCCTGGAACTCAAGCCTATCAGGAACTGGGCTGTAAGGTGTAGAGACTAAAGATCCAGGTGCAGGATCTTCCCTCGGTGACAAGACAGCAGATCCGGGCGCAGAGGCAATCAACACAAAGTCCTGCTGCTGAGGCTGAGGAGATCCAGGTACCAATACTGGCGAGGCCACACTGAGGCTACCAAGATCATCTGCGCCTTGTCCTTCTGCACCTTGACCTATACCTTGTGGATCAGGGGAAAGGGAGGGAAGTCACGAAGGAGGCCTGGGGTCCAGGGCCTCGTGAAGGCACCACCCATCAGTGTTCCACACTGTGGGGGGTGGGTCACAGCACAGCCTCAGCTTTGTATTCTCCCAGAAGGCAAAGAGGTTGACCAGAGGAGTGCCCTACAGGGAGAACAGATGGTTCACCACCTCCTAAAGCAGAGACCACTTGTGTGACACCTCTCCTACCTGGCTGAGGCCATCCACTAGCTGACTGGAGGTTCCTGCTACATGGATTGCCAGGAGATCAGCATCCAAACTGAGCATGAGAATCCAGGTGAGGAAAGCCTCCCGATACAGATGAAGGGCGTGCATGCCACCCTGCTTGTTCAGGTAATACAAGATCATGATACTGTCCATCTGGACCTGCATGACCTGAACCTGAAGTGAATTCCATTAGTGCAAGGTGCACTGCATGGAGCTCCAGCAGTTGATGAGGTGATGGGACTCCCTGGGGGTCCTGAACCCATGAGTCCTGTGGTTCCCCAGTTGTGCTCCCCATCCCACCAGAGTTGCACTGGTTGTCAGGGTGACTGTCGGCTCTGAGTGGACAAATGGGACTCATTCATCGAGATGTTCTGGGATAAGCCACCATTGGATGGTATCCCACATCAACAGGATCACTGTGTCCAACTGGTCCAGGTGACCTAGGCACTGAGATCACTGGCAGCCCAGCTCCCACTGCAGATGGTGCATCCACCAACAGACCCCATCTGACCACACTAGTGCAGGATGCCATGTACCCCCACAGCTGCACGAAGTCCCAGGCAGGGCACAAGTACCCAATCTGAAATGATCAGGCAAAGGAGGTAAGATTCGATGCCCAGTCCATGGGGAGTTGGGCCTTGCCCGAAGGGAGACTAGCTCTGCCCCGATGAAGTAATTCACCTGCGAGGGGTTGAGTTTGTACTTGGCCGAGTTAACCAGAAGCCCCACATCTTTGCAGGTCTGGAGGGCCAGGTCCCAAGGTCACTCTACAGCCTCCTTGGATGGCCCAGCTATCATCCAGTAGATTCTGACACCTTGGTGCCTCAGGAATGCAGCCACCACTGCCAGCCACTTGGTGAAGGCCCTGAGAGTCAATGAGATGCTGAAAGGCATGACCTGGAACTCATCTGGAGCCCCCTCTGCATGGAACTGGAGGTACCGCCACTGGGATGGACAGAGTGGAATGTGGGAGAAGGCATCCCAGAGGCCTAGGGAGCAAAACTACATGCCCTGCTCCAGAGATGGCATTATCTGGTTCAGGAGCAAAACCACATGCACTGCTCAAGAGAGGGCATTGTCTGTTTCTGAGTGACTATTTTGAACTTGCAATTCCTCAGAAACTTGTTCAGATCATGAAGATCCAGTATGGGGTGCTAGCCCTTCCAACTGTTTTGGAACCAAGAAGTACCGGGACACTAAACCTTGACCTGCAATGGAGTCTGGGACATGGACTATGGCTCCTTTCTCAAGGAGCTGAGCAACATCCTCCTGAGGGTGAAGAGTGTGTCCTGTGACACCACGGACTCCCTTGGTGCATGGGGTCAGTATGGCAGAAGAGCCTCCAAGTCAAAAGGCAACCCTCTGCCCACCACTTCTAGCATGCATTTGTATGAAGTAATCAATGATGGACTAGGCCAGAAATGGTGAAGCTGCCCCCCCCCCCCAACAGGGTGCTGAGGCAGGGACTGGATGGGCAGTAGACAGCCTACCCCCCGAACCGTCACTGGGCAGCTTTGGAAGGGCCACCTGCACCTGCTAATGGAGGGGCACCATTACCCCTACCCCCACCCTTTTTGGTGCCCTAACCAGCAAACTTGTCCCTGATGGGGCTGTTGCTGCTTTGGCTGCTGTGACTGAAGGGGCTGAAACTGAAAAGGATTCTTTTTCAAACTTGTGCCATTTCTAGTTCTTCTGTGAGAATCTAAGGTGACGTGGAGTTCTCAATCCTCATGAGATGTCCTGCCACACCAGGCTGAAAAGGTCAGTGCCCAAGAAGGAAGCACTGGCCAATTTATGATGGGTGTCTGCCTCGCGGATGGCACATGGATGACCCCATCGGTATTGTACAAGGATTCCTCAAACTTGGGCGTTTTTCACCGTGTAACACTTGGGGTTCATCCGAGTGAGTGATCTCCAAGAATATCTGGCCTGGCGAGTCAGTAACCGGACAGGAGTCCTTGGTGTGGGGTTGTTCCTGTAATGGTTGTCATGGCGGCAGTTCCATCCAGTTCGAGAGAGAGATGGGTGTTGGCGACACTTGTCTCGGCAGGACAATGGGCTGGACCAGTGGCAACCAGGGGATCACTGGAGTCATAGGTAGAGCCCTACCCTGCCCAAGGCTCACTGCTGCCACAGCATATCCCTGTAGCACAGCCTCATTCTGTGACTGAGCCTCTCTTCATCAGACAATCAAGAGGACCAGGAATGCCTGCATCGGTGCCTCCCAGACATGGCTGTCGACAGTGAGGAAAGGCTGACGGAGGGGCTGTGTAGATTACATGGACCGCCTCCTGCTGCGGGACCCCACAGGGAGGTGGTTCCTGGGAGGAGACAGTCGGGTCCACTGACTGTTCCTGACCCTCCTGAATGAGGGCCGAAAGGACCAGGGCCGAGAGACTGAGTCTTCCTTGATCTCTTCTGACAATGGGTCGACTGGGTCAAGAAAAATCTTGACCTCTTGGTCAGCCTGTGTCAACGCCAATGAGCCCGATGGGAATACTGTGGAGGTAGCAGCCTGGCCCTTGACCAAGGTGAGCTCAGCCGTCGAGCAGTCCAGGGAATCACGGAAGCAGGAGGAGTGTGCTCTTTACTGGTCCCATGACTGACAGTGGGAGTGGGATTTCTTAGATTTTTTTCTTGCTGTGGCAGGAGGGACTATCCCCAAATGTCTGGAGAACAATACCCCAACACTGGCCTCAGCCGGGAGCAGTGCTGAGAACAACTAAGACCCTGCCACAGCTTTTGTTACTGCCTGTTCCATCGCCATGAGCTGGGCCACAGAAACTGCCTTACTGGCATCCTCTCACCTTACTGGAGGGTCCCATTCAGCTAGCCGAGCAAGAAGAAGATGGGTACAGTGGTCTTCGGGGGATGAAGGGAGTAAGGTCTTACAAAGGTGCATGGATCCATCCATGACATCTTCTGGTTGCACTGGACGCAACACTTGAAGCCTGGACCCGATCTGGATTCCTTGCGTTCCATCACAGATATCAGACTGGAGCGAAAGTATGAATATACTCACAAATGTTAATAAATAACAAAGTTTGCTAATGGAACACTCAGAAAGGCCCATACTTGGAGCTGCGACAGAGGAGACCTGACACTTCCAGTGGAAAGGAAGATGATGATCTGACATCACAGGGCAGAGCCAAGGAGTATACAACCCGGGTGGGTGGGAGGAGTTTAGCTTAAAGATGTCTGGCAAGTTAACCCTTGAAAGGAAGACTGCTAGAAGTGTGGATAAGTGCACCATATCAACATCCCTAGAATGTTTGATTCTGTTTGAGCTGGCATGCTCGAACAGCAGTTTATTTTTATTTCCTGTGCCTCAGAAATTTTTTAGATATAGCCTGTAAAAAGTTTATGGGCTTATGTTTAAGCTATGGAGTTTTAAGTACCCAAATGTTAAGCTCCTGGAAAATTATCTGAGACACAAAATGTAGAAGCTCATAGAGCTCACTACATAAGCAACACTGTGCTCCACCATTTTATTCCCTGGCTACACTATCTGATACATGAAACAGGATTCGACAAATCTTAAAACTAAGTACTTACCCATCGACAAATGGCTTGACTAAAACTAGTAGTCCTGGTGCTTGAGTTGTTAGTCCAGTTAGAAATAGGCATATTTTAAAAATGTTATAAAACTAAAGTAAAACATACTCTATCTAATTTAGGGTGGAAACAGTAAAATACTGATATGTTAATATGTGAAATATTTTGAATTTTTTGTTCAGGAGGTCTAGAACCAATCCTATTTCTTATGAGGAGGAGACAGGAAAGAACTTACAATAAAAGCCAGTGAAAAAGTAGAACCAAAAAGTGTCTGGAGAGAGGTTCGAGGCTGAGAGTAGCAGCAGCAGCTGCACACAAAGAAAGCACATCAGTCAGAATAGTGAGGAGAAGAATCATCAGCATCAGCAAAAGAGTCGGTAGGAGCTCAAGCATCATTATCATCATGAACGGTGACAGGGACAACAGTATCTTAAGAAGCAGCAGCAGCAGTAGCATGACCGTGAACATGGCGTATGCCAGGACCAGAGAGAAGCCAGTAGTTGATAGCGGGATCAGGATCAAACCTTCTAATGCGGGACCTTCAACTGCTATATGCAAAAGTGATTGGAGTGTTTCATCAGTCAATCTTGTTCTTACTTTGGTTTTTATAAGATTCTGAATGGAAAATACTCTCTCACATTTAGCAGTAGACACACACTCATAGCCAATAGCATTTCTACGAGGCCAAGGATGTGAGCAAGCTGGGCTGGTCTCTCTCTCTCTCGGTAATCTTGAATAGACTTAAGATATGGCTTATCAACTGCAGATTTTAGTAGTACTTTTAACGCAGCATACTCCATTTTTATACTGTCTTTCTGATCTTCAGTGAAAAAGCCATGAAAGTATTCTAACAAATGAATTAATTCATTTGTCCCAAATTCTGCAAGTTCTTCTCTGGGCAGATCGAAACTTTTGAAATCTAAAAACTGAACCACTTCAGAGGCTTCTCTGAGAAATTCTGAAATCTCTGATCTATATATGATATTGCTGTATCTACTGAACTCTGCAGTTGTGGATCGGTGGTAGCATTTATTTCTGAACAATTGCCTTCGAAGTTGAAAGGAACACTCCTGTCTCATTGCCTCGTTTTGAAATTATACAGTTCAGGCATTTCTCTTTATGATTATATTGGCTTAGAAAGGATTTCATAAATTTTCCAGGCTTTGCTTTTAGCTACATCAACTGGAGTAAGCAGGTCTCGATGAGTGGGGAAGACTTCTAATATTAGCAGGTTATCCTTTTGAAATTCAAGAGACCGATTATTTCAATATTGGCAAGAAATCTTGGAGCATAAAGAGAGATTTTACAAACTGTACACTTTGGATATCTCTTAGAAGTGCCTTTGCTTTTGCACCATCATCACCAGCACAGTTAGAGATACGTTCCGGATACTGGACTACTGTGGGCAGGTTGACTTGGACAGCATGAACTGAATGTGTCTTACTTGCAAGCCAACAAACTTGCTTTATTGCACTGAAATGTGCCAGATCTATGTGTATGACGTGCTATTTCCTGAAGTTCTCTTAGTTTCTTGGGACTGTAATGGTAAAATTTAAAAATGCCTTTAAGAGTTTTTTCTACTTTATTAACAAAACGATTTTTTCTCATGACATCAAGAACTGCCAACTCCAGTTTATAAGCTACACAATGCACAGCTATTACAGTTGGAAAATGTTCTCTTATTTTTGCTACGGTGCCATCTGTATTACCCTCATAACACTTGAATCTGGGCTTTACTCATAACAGTGGATATTGCACTGCAGAAGTCTCTTGCTCTCTTGTCATTTGCATAATTGCTACCGAATTTAATCCCATTTTTTTCCTGTAATGTAAAAAGCCACTCCATATCAGAAAAAGGATGTAAATGTTTAGCTACGGAATATGATGTGTTAAATAATCACCTCATTTTGCTTTTTGTGGACTCCACCATTTGAGCAAATGCATGATATATTGCTGTTTCAGTAATATTAATCACGCTGGCCAGTGGCATGACTATGCTGATTCTCATAGATCATACATGGACTGGATTTCTCACGGGCTCGAACTTGACTCAATTCTAAAAATTTTGAACCAGTGGCAAAATTTTTTTTTTTTTTAATAAGCAGGAACTGTAAGTGAAGGATATTTTTCACACAATGAACAATACATGAGGCATTTTTATTATCGCATCTTAACCAGGTGAATTGAGTTAGCCAGTGAGGCTGAAACATTCTAGCCCTTTTCTGTTGATCACTCCTGTTTAACACTTATATCTCAGACATCAGAAGCGGTATCAGGAGTGAGATGAGCCTCTTTGCCAACAATGCAAAGCTAGGGGCGGTGGTGGATGGGGAGGAAGGGATGTTGGCCCTCCAGGAGGACCTAGAGAATCTGGAGAGGTGGTCATGCACTTGGAAACTAAAGTTTAATACTGGGAAATGCAGGATTCTACACCTGGGGGCCAGAAACCCAGCTCATGTGTACACCTCTGGAGGGGAGTTACTGCAGGTTTCAAAGGAGGAGAAGGACCTTGGGGTGGTGGTGGTGGTAGATACCAAAATTAACAATTATAAAATGTAGAAGGACTGTGGCCCAAGCAAATAAAATTCTGGGGTGCACAGCCAGGGGGCTAACATCAAGGAGCCAAGAGGTGCTCCTTCCGCTGTATAACTGCCTGGTTAGACCACACCTTGAATACTACACGCAGTTCTGGCGTCCTTAACTGAAAAGGGATATTGCTGTTCTGGAGAGGGTCCAGAGGTGGACGGCCAGGATGGTACAGGGTCTGGGGGGAAAAGCCCTATGAGGAGAAGCTTGAGGAGCTAAACCTGTACTCTCTGGAGGAGAAGAGGGACAGAGGTGACATGATCAAGGTCTTCAAATATCTCAAAGGAATAAACAGGGTAAGCCAAGATAGGGTGCTTCAACTGAGGGAGGTGGGGACCACCAGGGGGCACACAATGACTCTGGTTGGTGAGAGACTAGGGAGAGACAAGGAGATGCTACTTCACTGAGAGGGTGGTGGAACCCTGTAATACGCTGCCCGAGGAGCTGGTGGCTGTTGCAACTGTGGAGGGGTTCAAGAGAGGCTGAGATAGGTAAAGGCGGAGGGTGCATCTCAGAACCCCTCCGGGGATGGGGGTGGGGTGGGGTACCTTGTGGGGAGGGTGGGGGAGACCGTAATGGTGCCCTGTATGGGCACTAATCCCCAAGCAGACTCAATAGACCATAGGGCCTACTCTGCTGGCTTCTTAGTATGCTAGTATGTTAGTGTATTTTTATCTTGGCTTTTTTCTCAATGTTCAAGTTGGTTTCCTGAGCCTCTAACACTTGATTTTTATTAAGTAGCAGCTACAAAGACTTTGATGCCACAAAATAGCTGTTCCTGTCATTGTCAGTTGTTTTAGAAATCGCTATGGACCCACAGGACTGATCAGCTGTTCTGTCTACCACCACAGATTCAGGACTCTTTGGTTCTTTTCCAGATTATGGTTTTGTGAAGGCTCTTTATGTTTTGTTCCTGCCGAAGTGGAGGAGACGGAGGGTCAGGGGAGGTCCAAAGGTAAAAGAGAATAGTTTGCGTCTACTTATATCTCTGCATATTGTCTCTGTCAATTGTGCAATATTCTGTAATAAATAAAAATGTATTTTTTATCTCTCTGTGTTGAGCAATTATTTTATGCTAGGATCCTCCCCTCTAGCCCAAATGACTAACTCAATCAGAGAAGAGAAGATCTATCACCAGTTCAGCATGTTCACACTGTACGCTGTGACAGACGCACAGAAATGCTCTTCCGCGCACTGCTCTGAGTGACAATACAGGTCTGCAAATAAACTGAGCTTTCATTTCCTTGAAGGCAAGCTGAAGAGAGAGAGAGAGAGAGAGAGAACAATTGTATGCACTTTATGTGACTCTGCTCTATCAGTTATGACTGTGGTACTTATGGTTACTTAAAGTCAGGACACTCAGAGGAGGATAGTATGGTATGTTAGGTAGCAGCAGCAGGTAAATAAAACTGCAGTGCTTTATTACTGGCAAAGTGGCAAGTTAACTAGGAAAAAGCACACACATACACAGAGCAAAGTTTATATTCTTTTCTTGCCCCCCAACTGCGACACATTTTTTTAATTTTATAAATTATTATATCTTTTACTTACCCTTTACTTTGTGTGTAACAGCACTCTCGTCCCCCCAGCTGCAACACAACTCGTCCCACAACAGAGACCACCACCCACATCCTTTATATGTTTTTTCTTAATTCTTTTTTTCTATAATAAGCACCAGCCTGTTAATTGTGATGTGGTTGTGGGATAGCCTTTAAATTGTTCCCCCCGATGATCCCCCCAACTTCTGTGCGTTTCTTTCCCCTTAAATTTTTTTTTGCTACTTTTAAATGCTTTTTCTTCCTTTATGCTTTTAGTTGCTCCTCAATCCCCATGATCTCACCCCCATGACTTAAGTTCGGTTCTTAGTTATTTAATTTCCCCTTAAGCGCTTTGTCTTCTGTTTTTTGTTTGTTTTAAATACTTTTTCTTTTTTTGTTTCTTGTTTGCCTTAACACAGAAACATAGAAAGTGATGGAAGATGGGGGCCAAAGATCCATCTAGTCTACCCTGAGTGCTACCCTCCCCCCATAGAATTTCTTAGAGACAATCCCCTTATGCCTAGCCCAAGCAGATTTGAATTGCCCTACTGTTTTGGAGTCAATGTCTTCTGCAGGTAGGCAATTCCATGGTGCCACCACTCTTTCCGTAAAGAAGAATTTAGGCATGTTACCCCTGAACCTCCCTCCCCTTAATTTCATTTCATGACCCCTTGGTCCTTGTGGGGCTATTGATCAGAAAGAGTTCCTGGGTACGGACTCGGTTTATGCCCTTCAGGAACTTGAATGTCCCTATCATGAAACTCCTATCTCTGCGTTGCTCCAGTGAGTACATGTTGAGTTGCCGTATTCTTCTTTCGTATGGCAATTCATGGAGCCCTTGTACCATTTTTGTTGCCCTCCTCTGTACTGTCTCTAGTCTAGCCACGTCCTTCCTGAGATAAGGCCTCCAGAACTGTATGCAGTACTCAAGGTGGGGCTTTACCAGGGACTCATATAGTGGCATGATCAATTCCCTCTTTCTACCTGTGATGCCCCTTCCTATGCATTCCAACATTTTGCTGGCTTTTTGCGCTGCTTTGTTACATTGTCTGTCCACTTTTAAGTCATCAGATATGACGACCCCAAGATCCTGCTCCTGTTCCTGTTTGGTGGCTTACAGTCGTGGCCAAAAATATTGGCGCCCTTGCAGTTTTTTCTAATAATGCACCATTCCTTCCAGAAAACTGTTGAAATTAAAAAATATTTTGGTATCCACATATGTATTTCTTTGGTTTGCAGTGGAATAAAACACAAAAAGCAGAAAAATTTACTAAGTCTTAGCACATTCCACACAGAAATCCTTAAATGGCCCGGACAAAATTATTGGCACCTTTTAGAAGTAGTTAGAAATAATTAGATTTCAAGCAGGTGATTCTCTTTCATTTTGGAATTGAACTCACCTGTGGTGAGTTGCAGGTGCCTGCAATATAAAAATCACTCATTCAACCAGTTTGAATAGAGAAAATGACTCATTCTCCTATTTTGTGTCACTGTGTGTATCGTAATGAGCATGAAGAAAAGAAAGACAGCCAGAGAACTGTCTGAGGAGGTCAGACAGAAGATTGTAGCCAAGCATGCACAATCTCAAGGCTACAAATCAATCTCCAGAGACCTTGATGTTCCTGTTTCCACCGTACGTAATGTTATCAGGATGTTTAAGGCCCATGGCACTGTAGCCAACCTCCCTGGACGTGGCCGCAAGAGAAAACTTGATCGAAGATTGCAGCGCAGGATTGTTCAATGGTGGAGAAAGCACTTGATCAACTGCCAAACAGATTCAAGCTGACCTTCAGACACAAGGTACGACAGTTTCAACTCGCACCATCTGCCGCCAACTCAATGAAAGGGGTTATATGGTAGGAGGCCCAGGAGGACCCCACTGCTGAGAGAGAGACATAAGAAAGCCCGACTGGGTTTGCCAAAACACACCTGAACAAGCCAAAATCCTTCTGGGAGAATGTCCTGTGGACAGATGAGACCAAATTAGAGCTTTTGGTAAAGCACATCATCTCTATGTTTACAGAAAACAAAATGAAGCCTTCAAAGAAAAGAACACCTTCCCTACAGTCAAACATGGAGGAGGTTCAGTGATGTTTTGGGGTTTCTGTGCTGCCTCTGGCACTGGTGCCTTGAGCAGTGCATGGCATCAATGAAATCTGGAGATTACCAGGCCATTTTGAGTACAATGTTGAACCCAGTGTCAGGAAAGCTGGTCTCCGTCAAGGTCATGGGTCTTCCAGCAGGACAATGACCCCAAACACACTTCAAAAAGCACCCAGGAATGGTTCAAGACAAGACGCTGGACTGTTCTGAAGTGGCTAGCAATGAGTCCAGATCTAAATCCCATTGAAAACCTGTGGAGAGATCTGAAAACAGCAGTTGGGAGAAGGCACCCTTCAAATCTGGGAGAACTGGAGCAGTTTGCACAAGAAGAGCGGGCCAAACTGCCAGTAGAGAGGTGCAAGAAGCTCATCCATGGCTATAGGAAGTGGTTGATTGCAGTTATTTTGACCAAAGGCTATGCTACCAAATATTAAGTCTAGTGTGTCAATAATTTTGTCAATGCCATTTCTTTTCATTTTTGATTTAAAGGATATATTAAATTCTGAATCAAAAACAAAGGTTCTGTAATATTAACAGAGAAATAAAGAATTGTGGAGACCAAATACTGTACTGTTGTTAATTTCAACTTATGTTTAGAGGAAATTGTGGGTTATTTGAAAAAGTGCAAGGACGCCACTATTTTGGCCACGACTGTAGCTGCTCCCCTCCCAGATAGTAGACCATCCCTGGGTTGCTCCTGCCCAGATGCATCACTTTGCATTTTTTTGCATTAAATTTTAACTGCCACATGTTGGACCATTTTTCTAGCTTGAGCAGCTCACTTTTCATTTGTTCCACTCCCTGAGCAGTGTCCACTCTGTTGCAGATCTTTGTGTCATCTGCAAACAGACTCACCTTCCCGACCAGCCCCTCAGTGATGTCACCTATAAAAATATTGATGAGTAAAGGACCCAGGATGGACCCCTGTGGCACCCTGCTGGTCACCTACTTATCCCCTGATGCTGCCCTGTTGACCATCACTGACTGGTTCCTCTGACTAAGCCAGCTCCTAACCCATGATACCACTTCCCGTCCCAATCCTGTATGCAGAGGAAAAATAAAAACTGCCATCACAGCGGTAACAAGCCTTTGTGTAAAGCAAATCAACAAAACAAAAAGAAAGAAAAAGCCACTATGGTTCTCAAAAGAGGTGGCAGGGAAGGTTAAGGAGAAAATGACAGCATTCAGGAAATATAAAGAAACACAGAAGGAGCAGGACCGAGAACTATACAGTATCAGCTAAAGCAGAAGGAGGCAGGGAAGGCAATCAGAATTGCAAAGGCCCTAACTGAGGAAAATATAGCCAATTCTGTTAGGAAGGGGAATAAAACCTTTTATAGGTACATTAGGGAGCAAAAAAAAGAACAAGGGAGGGATAGTGAGGCTTAATAAAGGGGAGGGAATGTGGGCAGTGTGTGACAGTGAAAAAGCAGGGATACCGAATGAATACTTCTGCTTAGTATTCACAAAAGAAGAGAGGAGGTACCTAAACCAAACAACAGAAACACTCTGGATAGGGGGGGTCGATACCAGTCCATTCACAGAAGAAAGGATTCTGAAAGAACTCTCAAAACCGAATGTGGACAAGGCAATGGGGCCTGAAAGGATTCACCCCAGAATTCTAAAAGAACTAGTGACACCACTGACTACCCTCTTTAACAAATCATGGGAGGATGGGGTGGTACCTGAGGACTGGAGGAGGGTGGATGTGATTCTACTTCACAAAAGTGGGAGCAAGGCAGAGTCAGGAAATTACTGACCTGTTAGTTTGACCTCAGTGGTAGGGAAAATGAAGGAATCACTTCTGAAGGAAAGAATTGTTGAGTACCTAGAGGAAAGTGGGGCACAGGGCCCAAGGAAGCATGAATTCACAGCAGGAAGGTCGTGTCAGATGAATCTAATAGATTTCTTTGACTGGGTGATCAAAGTAGTAGACCAGTGAGGGGCTGTGGACGTGGCCTACCTAGACTTTAGCAAGGTATTTGACATGGTCCCACACAAAAGATTAATAAACATGTTAGCCAGCCTTGGAGTGGGTCCCAAGGTGGTAGCCTTGGTAAAAAACAGGCTGGACAACAGGACGCAGAGGGTAATAGTAAATGGAGTCCACTCTAAAAAAAGGGGGGTTACTAGTGGGGTACCGCAGGGGTCAGTACTGGGACCGGTCTTCTTTAATGTCTTTATAAGTGACACTGTGGAGAGAAGGGACTTGGCAAGGTTGGAGGAACGGTCAAATGTATGACAGCTGGGATTCAATACAAAGAAGTGCAAAATAATGCACCTGGAAAACAAAAACACAGGGGAAGAGTACACAGGGGGGTGAGATACTAACAACAAAAAATGGAAAGGGACCTGGGGGTAGTCATATCAGATGACCTAAAGGTGGGCAAGCAATGTGAGAAGGCAATAAGGAGGGCTTGGGGGATACTGGGATGCATAGGGAAAGGCACCACCAGTAGAAAACAGGAAGTTGTCATCCCTCTGTACAGACAGTTGGAGAGACCACATCTGGACTATTGCGTGCAGTTCTGGAGACTCCCATCTTCACAAGAACATAGACAGGATGGAGGCTGTCCAGAGGAGGGCAACTAAAATGATGCAGGGTCTGCACCAGAAGCCATATGAAGAGAGAGACTAAAGGAGCTTAATATGTATACCCTCGAGAACAGGGAGAGGGGGGACATGATAGAAACTTTCAAGTACCTCAAAGGAATCAACAAAGTCCAAGAGGGTAGCATCTTTCAGAAAAAGAGATGTGCAAGAACAAGGGGGCACAATTTGAAGACAGAGGGGGATGGCTCAGAGGTAATGTGAGGAAGTACTTTTTTACAGAGAGGGTTTTGGATGCATGGAACAGCATTCCTGAGTAGGTTGTGGAGTCAAAAAATAGTGAGAAAATTCAATAATGCATGGGACAGATATAAGGCAATTCTAGAGGGGGTTAAGAGGAAGTAGGCTGTTGGTTAACTAGGATCTACAGCTTATCCATTAGGTAGAGAAATGAGCAGATTGGGTGGGCCAAGTGGCCCATATCTGCTGTCAAATTCTATGTTTCTATGCTCAAGCTTATTTAGTAGCCTTCTGTGTGGGGCCGAGTCTAAGGCTATGCTAAAGTCGAGGTAGATAACATCCACGGCTCCCTCCTGGTCCACTATTTTAGTAACCGAGTCGAAAAACTCGATCAGATTAGTCTGGTAGGACCTTCATGCCATGAAGCCATGTTGCCAGCTGTCCAGTCTCCAGGTAAGTTAAAATTCTTTCCTTTAGCAGGGTTTCCATCATGTTGCCTTACCACCGAGGTGAGACTGACAGGGCAGCAGTTACCTGCCACCTCCCTGCTCCCTCCTTTATGTATGGGAACCACTAGTGCCCTTTTCCAGTCTTGTGGAACAATTCCCCCTCTCAGGGATCTGCTAAAAAGATCTGCTAGAGGTGCTGCCAATTCATCCCTAAGTTCTCTCAGTATGCGTGGATGGATGCCGTCCAGCCCCATGGCTTTATCTATCTTTAATTTACCGAGTTCAGTCCTTACCCTCTCTACTGTAAAAGGGCTTGAGTCCAACCAACTTGTGTAACCTTATTAACTCCTTTAGTGGTGTGCCCATTTCCAGGCTCCTCCTTTGTAAAGACAGAGCAAAAGTACTCACTTAAGACCTCTGCCTTCTCTCTGTCTTCTTCTTCTGTCTTCTTCCCATCATTGCTTATTAGTCTAACAATACCCCCTTAAGCTGTGAGTTATTCCCCAATCCCCACAATCTCATACCCACGCTGACTTTAGTTAAACTGTCAGTCGTTCCTCAGTCCCCATGATCTCACCCCCCCACTGACTTCATTTCAGTACTTTGCCCTTACTTAAAGGTTTTGATTCTTTAATGCTTTTCCTTTTTTTGTTTGCCTTAAGCTGTCAGCAATCCCCACAATCTCACCCTCCCCACTGACTTCAGTTCAGTACTTTGTCTTTCCCCTGCTTAAACGCTTTTATTTATTCATTTTCTTTAGTTTTAAATGCTTTTTTATTTTTATTTTTTTGCTTTTGATTCTGAGTCCTGCAGACCAACCATCCATCCGACACTGGCTGGTCTGTTTAAAGTACAGTACACCCACCTTTAAATCGTTCCCCAGGCTGAAGGGAAACCCCACGATCTCACCAACACTCACTGACTTCAGTTATTTTATTTTCCCCAGTCCTTCACTTTTTTCTTTTTTTTTCAATGTAAATGCTTTTTTATTTTTGTTTAAAAAGAGCCCAGTGCTACACGAATGCAGTGCAATCCATCCCCACTACTGTATAGAGTGAAAATGGCGCGAAGCAAGCACCAATACTATTCCAACTGTTCGATTCCGACACTCCTGCCTTTAAGGTGCTCCCTGAATAATCCTGGGAATCCCAGCCCTGATCCCCCCACTCACTGACTTCAGTTCTTTCTTTCCCCAACCCCACTACTTCGCTTTATTCTGTTTTTTTCCCCAATTAATGTTTTTTTTTTTTTTTTTTGTTTACGTAGAGAGCCCAGTGCTACACAAAAGCAGCATGTCCGTCCCCACTATGGTACTGAGAGAAAATGGCACAAAGCAAGCGTCAGTACTGCCTTCAAGTTCGGGCTCCAACCCCACCCGCCATGGCCACTTGCTAGGACTGGCAGGCAATTTCTCACATGATATTGGCTGAATAGCCTGTCAGTCTTGATGATGATGTTGCTGCTGCCAAGATGCCTGGGTGGGAAGGGAAGTGGAGGGTCGGAGTTGCGACACTTCTCCCTCTCCATGCAGCTGCTGCTGCACTCATAACTGTTGCTCCTGCTAGTGCATGCCACAGTGGCTCTCCTCCAGTGGTGATGTTGAAGTCCTTCATATGACCGGCCAGCCGAGGAGAAGCAGCTGTGGTGCTGGCAGTCAGCATCTAAATGTGAGGACCTGAAGCTCCACTTAAAAGAAAAAAACAAACAAAAGGTGGATGTCCGTGGGACAACCAAGTGCTAAGAAAATGCCTGAACCTGCACAGAAACTTGTAGCCCAAGACATCAGGCTATGGAATTTGTTGATCCCGGACATGCAGAGTTGAGTATATCTCACTATAATCTCAGCAGAGAGTTGTTCAGACACCACGGGAGAGGTAAAGAGTGCCGACGGGACTGAACCTGGGACAGACATCTCACCAAGGAGTGTTCACTATACCAATACAGAATAAGAAACTAAAACATAAGTGGGTTAATAGTGATTGGTATACTGGTCTGTTTACAGTCCAAATGTCAAAAGAGTTTGGAACTGTCTGATTTTGAAAGCAGCACAAGGGAAATCACAGAGTTTGGAAGTGTCTGATTTTGAAAGAAGCACAAGGGAAATCACAGAGTTTGGAACTGTTTGATTTTGAAAGCAGCACATGGGAAATCAAAGAGTTTGGAACTCTGATTTTGAAAGGAGCACAAGGGAAATCACAGAGTTTGGAACTGTCTGATTTTGAAAGCAGCACAAGAGAAATCACAGAGTTTGGAACTCTGCTTTTTCTTCTCAGAAGGAACTAGAAGGGGGACAAGATCAGATCTACAGTACAGTAGCTTCTTGTAGTTTTACATTGTTTCTTGTGGATTCTATTTGGTAGAAGGTTATTTCTTTTCTTTCTTACTACTAAGGGGCTAGCAGGGTATTGTTTGGGGCTGTTGGAATTTTGAAACCTGTTTTGGTAGCTATAAGTGGGCTCATTTGTTTGATTCACTGTGTGGCAGGCTGCATTTGTACAGGCGTATTTCTTCTGTTTTAAAACATAATTGGTGTGATTTAACTGGGTCTGTTTCTTTGAATTGGAGACATATATCTTCTAATTCCAAGCCTATTTTGATGTATTGTTGGTGAAGCTGTTTGAATTGGAGTCCTGTTTCTTTGGGTAGCAAACCTATTTGGGGGGCTTTGAGTAGAACTGTGATTCATTGTTGCTGGCTTCACTAGCTGCAAAGTTTGAGTGCAGAGTGGGGGAAGGGTGCTAATGGTCTGACCAGAGGCCTCAGCTACCTGATTGTTTCTGGAAGACTTGGGCTGGTCCCACCCTTGGTCCATTATTTCCTTTATACCAGTGGTTCTGACATCACTTCCTCAAACAGGCAAAGGATATGCACCTGTCATAGCAAAAGCAGACATCCAGGAAAGGAACAGCAGCAAGTGAAGAGGTGACTGCTCTCTCAGTGGAAGGGAAGTAAATGCAAATCTAGGAGCTTTCATTATTACTTCTTCGTATTGATATTGCATTGGGGAAAGGAGGAGTAGGAGTTTGAAGAAGGTTGTGCAATGGCTACTTAAAGTCTGTTTTTGAGTGTGGATAGGAATATAAAAAGCAGTTGCTCAATATATCTAAATGTGTGCAACAAAGGAGGTAAGGGAAATAAAGAAAATGTTTTGCATTGATAGAGGAGGTAGAGGGGAGACTTGGGGGAGTGTTTGGTATCCTGCATCTGGAAGGGTGGGGGGTCGCTGGTGGGCAACGACAGCAATGGGTAGGGTGATAGGCTGCAACAACTGCGGTGCACCAATCTTTCTAAAAATTGCCTGGAGTGTGGAGGATGTTTAGTTTGCAACCACATAGAAAAAACTTAGAAAGGAGATTGAGGGTCTGCAGGAGGAACTAAGACAAGCAAGGCAGATTGGGGGTGGAGTTGGCCCAATACTGGAGGGAGGAAGAAGGTGAGATGAGGGAGGCGATTTAAGCCAACAGTGTGGTGAGAGGAGGGCCAAGAAGGGAAGCAGAGACAAAGGGGCCCAGGCCAGGAAGAACAATTGCCGGGGAAACCAGGTCAGAAGACAAAAGACAAATGGAAGGAGGAGATAGGGACTTGTGAGGGGAGGCGAAGAAGTGGCAAAAGTCATAGAGTACAGAGGAGAGAACAGGTTACTATGAAGAGAGAGGGAGCGGGCATTTGTGAAGGGCCTTCAGAAAATAGTTGTGCACTGCTAGAGAGGAAGAAGGTGGAGGAGGGAAATGATGAAATTAGAGGAGTAATTGATAAATGCCTGGACCAAACTGGAGCGGGGGAAGTTCTGCTGGGAGAATTGTAACAGGGGTAAAAGGGGGAAATAATGTGCAGGAGGAAGAAGAGAGGAGCTGGAAATGAGAGAGGAGACGAATGGAAGCAAGCAGGAGTAAGAGGGGTGGAATCTTAGTGCTGGGGACTCAATGCTAAGAGGAGTTAGGTGGGGTAGCAAGGGGAGAGGCATAGTCGCATTTGGGTGGAGGCCATGCCAAGAATGACTAATGGAAAGGGTGGGACAGTCTGTTCTGAAATATGCTAGAAGGGGTAGGACAAGCCTCATTTAATCATACATCTTGGGACAAACGACCTGGCTGACAAGACAGTAGATACAGTCCAGAGGAGGTTTGAGGAACTAGCACAATTATGTGAGGGGCAGGAAGATTAGTAACTTTTCAAAGATAATTCCCGTGCCAAAGGCAAGCACAACAAGAAAGCTGAGAATAGAGGAATTTAACGGATGGCTAAGAACCTGGGTTGTGCTGAAGGGTAGGGGCTGTTGGGGGGGGGGAGGGACCTGGGAGGACAGTAGTCTCTATGCCAAGGACAGACTACACTTGAGTGAGGAGGGAAAGAAAGTGTTGAAACAGAGGATGGAGGAGTACATAGAGGAAGCTGGAATTTAAACTAGGAGTGGGGGTGGCAGTTGGGGAAGAGATATGCAGAGACCACAGGCTGGGAAACCATATGAGCACCCCCATAACAGTGACAAAGGACAAATGGCAAGTACTGTTGGTGATGCTAGGAAAGGGGCAGGATTGGGGGTGGAAGGTGGTTACCCTTAATGCTAGAGCCTTGGGAGGAAAACTGCAGAGTTACAGGTTCTCATGGCAGAGGGAGAGGTGGACATTGCAGTCATCATGGAAACATGGGCCACCCAATACAATGACTGGGACCTGTCTATACCAGGGTACAGGTTATTTCATGAGGGACAGGGTGATTGGGAAAGGAGGGGTGGCACTATATGTGAAGGAAGGACTGAAGTGTGTAAGGAGGAAGGGAGGAGGTGGATGGAGTCACTTTGGATGCAAATCAGGATTCCAAGAATAGGATTCTTAGAATGGGAGTGGTGTACAGGCCACCATCTCAGACGGAGGAGTTAGACAGGGAACTAGCGGGACAGATCAGGAGGACCTGCGAGAAGGGTAGTGTGGTGATTGTGGGGACTTCAACATGCCAGGAGTGGACTGGAGCACCCCAACAACCAGGAACAGAAGGGCAGGTACTGCTGGATGCCTTCAGGACAGCTTCCTGCACTAGATGGTCAGTGAACAACCAGGTTAGGAAATTCCCTTGACCTTGTGCTGGCAAATGGGGACTTTGTGAGAGAACTTACAGTAGAGGAACCGCTGCCAGGGAGTGACCACCGCTCAGTATGGCTCACATTGGATATGGGCAAGGAAGGAGTGGAATCTGGCACAATAGTGCTGGACTTCAGGAGGGACGACTTTGGGAGGATGGGGGAAGTGGTAAAAGGGTACCTGGCCAGAATTCAATCTAGTATGGACACTAACCAGAGGTGGGAGCTCATAAGCTGGGGATAGTGGAGGCAACTAAAACCTCCTGCAAAGCCCAGAGCAAGAAGGCTAGGGCTAAGAAACCGATCTGGTTGAGCAAGGAGGTCATGGAAAAGGTAAGGAGGAAAAGAGCTGCCTTTAGGAAGTACAAGAAACAGGGAGGGGAGGACAGGGAGGAGTACTTGACAGAATCGGAAGGAAGTGACAAGGGCAGTAATGGAAGCAAAGCATCTGGAACTCAGGCTGGCACAAGGCATTAGAGGGGGAGAAGGACTGTTAAGTACATCAGGAGAAAAGGAGCTGTGAGGACCACATAGTAAGGATTAGGAAGGAGGTGGGTTGGTGGAAGCAGGTGCAATAAGTAGGAAGCACTAAATGAGTACTTCTGCTCAGTATTTACTAAAGAGAAGAGGGGGGTGACACCCAAGGTGAGAGAAATGGCAGAAGCAGGGGGGGGAAGTGGTGACAGATGGGGAAATCATGGAGAGCAGAGTTCGAGAGGGTTTGAAGGCACTGAGGGTGGACAAGGTGCCAGGCCCAGATGGCATCCACCCCAGGGTACTGAAGGAGCTGGCAGAGGTCCTTGCAGGACCTTTGGCAGACCAATTTAATACCTCACTACATTCGGGGTGTATAGCTCAGGACTGGAGGATGGCTCATGTGGTGCCCCTCCACAAGAGTGGCCCCAAGGATGAACCGGAAAACTACAGACCAGTGAGCCTCACATCCATCGTGGGTAAGCTAATGGAGACTATCCTGAAGGAGAGGCTGGTGGCCCTCCTAGAGGCCAAAGGACTACAGGACAGCAGACAGCATGACTTCATACATGGCAGATCCTGCCAAACCAACCTGGTCGAGTTCTATGACTGGGTAACTAGGCAACTAGACAGGGACCATGCAGTGGATGTCCTGTATCTGGACTTCAGTAAAGCATTCGACTCAGTGCCACATGGAAGGCTGGGAAGGAAGTTAGCAGGCACAGGGGCGGGTGCAAAGCTGGTGGTGAGATAGGTAGGAAACTGGCTGCAGGGAAGGCAACAGAGGGTGGCGGTGGGTGGGAGCTCTCACACCCAGGGCAGTGACAGTGGTGTTCCACAGGGCTCAGTGTTGGGACCAGTGTTGTTTGGGATATTCATTGCAGACATATCATGGGACATCAAGAGCAAGATCAGTCTGTTTGCTGATGATACCAAGGTAGGCGTGGTGGTGGATGACCTGGGGGATGGCAGGGGTTGCAGGATGATCTGGCAAAGCTTGAAACCTGGTCAGACACCTGGCAACTGGGCTTTAATGCCAAAAGTACAAGGTGCTGCATTTTGGGATGAAGAACCCAGGAGGAGTTACCAGCTAGGGGAGTGCAGCTAGCCCAGACAGAGGAGGAGAAGGATCTGGGTGTGCTCATTACAGGGTCAATGAACAACTCGGCACAATGTGGGAAGGCAGCTGCAAAGGCCAACAAAATGCTGGGTTGTATTGCAAGGTATATCCTCGAGGAGGAGGAGGTGATTCTGCCACTGTATAGGTCATTAGTTAGACCCACACCTGGAGTACAGCGCAGTACTGAAGCTCCGTATCTGAAGAGGGACATTAGGTTACTGGAGAGGTGCAGCATTGCGCACAAAGATGATCAAGGGGCTGGGGACTTATCATACGAGAGGAGGTTGAAGGAGTTGAGCGTACTCACTGGAGGAGAGGAGAGACAGGGTGACATGACTGAAACCTTTAAATACATGAAAGGAATAAACAAGACAGGTACAGAGGGGCTGTTCAAAGTAAGGAGGGATGGCCACCAGGGCCATGATATGAGACTGGAGCGAGGAAGGTTCAGGAGGAGATGAGGAGACACTTTTACAGAGAGGGTGGTGGCTGGGTGGAATGCGTTACCTGCTGAAGTGGTATGCAGTAGAACAGTGGACTGCTTCAAACGAGGATGGGACAGGACAAGGGGGAGGGTTAATGAAGGGGAAGGGCGGAAGGGAAGGGCAGCTGCAGAATAAGGGGTGCTAGCTGCACATTCGAGCAGACTTGATAGACCTCTAGGCCTTTATCTGCTGGCAAATTTCATATGTTCGTATGTTCGTAAATGGTAGTTTTAAATGATTAATAACTTTTTCTGTACTCGTTTTATTGTTTTTATGCTGCCAGTTGTAAACACAATTGGGTAAGAAGTTTACTCATTTTGACTAACTTGTTTTTCTTCATATCCATAGTGTGAATACTACACCTTATATCATATTGTGTCCTATTTAACTTTATACAGGATCTTCAACTAATTCTAGTTTAGTCTCAGTATTTGATTGATGTTATATTACTTAAATACTGCTCTAGTTTAGTCTTAGCATTAGACAGATTGTTGCTATTACACTATTAAATATTAGATTTATTTATTTCTGTAACTGATTATAAATACATTTTATACCATATATTTGATCAAGTTAGTTTTACTATTTATGAAGGCCAATTTTAATTTTCAGGTGGTCTATTAGGTGCTCAGATTTAATATTGTTGCATTAATTTATTCCAGTGGTGCCCTGTTCTACTGTTGACCTTGCTGTTGGAGGCCTCTCCAGGGATTCTAGCTTTAAAGAACCCAACCACTGCCACATCCAAGTCTGGATGTCTGGAAGAACCAGAATGAAACATAAGTTTGGAAGACTACAAGATTATCATAGAAGCTTGCCGTTCTGCTACATAGACTTTCTGACTCCTCCTGTGCATGCTTCATCCTACAACCTTAAAAGGATTGGTGACTTACTAGATAGTGTTTGAATGCTTATTTTTCTAATAGAACTGCTGATTTTATTCTGCTATTTTTCTGTGTGTTTTTTTAATGTAGTTGTTCCCATATATACGTATAAATATATATATATATATATATATATATATATATATATAAAAAGAAGACCTATGGTCGAAGCATCGATTTTTAACTCTATTTTTAGCGTGCATTTTGTGTATATGTATATATATATATATACATACACACACACACACACACACACACACACAAATGAATGAAGCAAACTCGTGGACAAAAAAATCTACTGTTCTCTCTTCTGATACTTTGACTGAGACAATTATGAAGACCCCTGAGGTCAAAGAAAAGAAAAAGTCTCAGAGAAAAAAGGGGAGCCCCAATATGATTGCATATTTTTCAAAGGAATCACCCCAAAAAAGTCCAAAAAGAAAGTGACTAAACAGAAAACTAGTCCATAGTGAAATTAATAATCACCCTTAAATTATAGAACATTTAGTACTGAAGGTTAAAGGAACTGGTTTTGTTCCGACTTAATAAGTCATCTGGAGTTGTGGCCATGTTCAGTTGCCCTCTACTTCTAGAACTGTAGGTTCTGCTTGTGCTGAACTGACAGCATCTCACAAGCCAACTGTGAGCAATTCTTTTAATTCACGTGAGAAAACTACTGTATTGAACTTTAAAGGAACTAAACTATTTTATTTATTTTTTTATTTATTTAGGGATTCGGATCATACCTTTGAGCTCAGAGCTCTTTTACAAAGGTTCCACGTCAAACAGTGACAATGACAGCAATAACAAACAATTTACATACAATACTCGAATAGTAGGTAGCTAGTATACAGTAAGGATACAATGTCATTCATAGTACCAATGGTGATAGTACAGCATCAAGAGCATTCAACTAGGGTAAAGGACAGTGTTTATATGTGGCGAAGGAGATAAACAGGTGTGACACCTAGTGTGAGAGTCAAGGAGAGTCAAAGGTGAGGGAAGAGGGAAGCAGTGGGCAGCCAGAAGAAGTGGCTTTGTCTAGGAGGTTGGGGAGCTACTGGTAGTATGTTGGTTTTAAGGTTGATCCAGTGGGAGAAAAGGCACAGGGGGGAGAGGAAGACAGAGGGATAGGGCAATAGGGAAGAGTGGGTGTAAAAGGAAGGGGAAGGAGAGTGTGGATGAGTGGGCATTATGGGTGTTAGAGTCCTAGTGGCAGTCACAAACTGTCCTAGTCTGAACGAGTGTTGCCTTAGGCCATTTTTAGATGCGAGATGCACTGGGAGTTTAGAATGTGCTGGGATTTCATTGAGCCATTGGGGGCCTAAGCTGAAAGCACACTGTCCCTGCACAGTTCGATGGAAAGGTGTTGATAGGGCCCCCTCATCCTGCCTCTGTGGTATAGCTGGTAGCACTTGGTGTTAGGATGCTAGAAATGCATGGCGGTTTTACCCATTAGTGCCTTTTTTCCAAGGAGACATGTTTGGAATATAATCCTGTTCTTTAGTGGCAGCCAATTGGTCTGCTCGCATAAGAGCAGGTGTGGTGTATTCGATCTGCAGCCATTGTGAGCCTACATGCCTTGTTGAGGGCAATGTGAATCCTTTTTAGTGCAGTGTCTGTTGCTGCGCCAGACCACCAATCCATAGTCGATGGTAGAAAGGATGGAGCTGGAGACTGAGAGGCGGAGGGCCTCTGGAGGCGAGATACTTTTATGCCTATATAGTACACCCAGCTTGGTGTTCACTGCCTTTAGCACTGTGTCGATGTGTTGGGTGAAGGTGAGGCAGTCATCAACGTGACCCCGGTACTTGAAGGTCTGAACTTGTTCCAGCAGCTCACTGACTTTATTGGAGATGGTGAGGGGAGGGAGCTTCTTTTTGTGCTGTGGGCTGGCTGTGAGCATCACCTTGGTTTTTTTGTAGTTTAATAGAAGTTTATGGCTACAGAACCAGTCTTCCAGCTTGTAGAAGGATGCCTGTAGCTGGGAGCTGGGATAAACTAGAAGGGGGTGGGATGACCTTAGATAAAGACCCTCAAAATAATAATCAAACAGACGCCATTTCACTTTCAAACAGTTGCAACTTTGTGGCCCCTTCCCTTATCATCAGACACTGGATAAGTTAGACCAGTCCAATAGGGGTACTTCATCTAATGTTAATGTTTCCTTCCAACCTGAAGGGGATTTACTTGCAAAAAATTGAGGAAGTGAGGCCGGCCTGGTGGCACTGAGGGTTGAGGCGCTGGATGCCACACCTAGCGCCATGCCAGCGACCTGGGTTTGGGAACAAGCTCAGGCCGTCAGGGGTCAGAAGGGAGAGAGAGAGAGGACTGCTCTCCTTTCTCGGGGGAGACTAGTAATGATGCTCGCTGACTGCCCTCTGGCGGTGGTTGGAGGGCAGTAGAGGTCGGAAGACTTGGAGCTGATGTCTCTGCATGGGGGGGGGGGGGCAAAACAGAGGAAAATCAAGCCTGGCAGGCTCAATGATGGTCCGCGGCTCCCGGGAGTGGTCCTGGATTGGGTCTCTGGGATAGGGAGAAGCCAGCAACCTCCTCCTGGCCCTGCCGTGAGGAGCAATATATGGGGGAACCACCAGGGCCGCCTAGTACATGAGCCACGAGACCAGAGAGAGTGCCCCTCCATCTGGAGGGCTGCAGCCGTCTGCTAGTGCTCAGAGCAGAAAATATGTATATGGGGGAAAAAAAAAGAAAATAAAAAGAAATCAAGGCAGTGAGGCCTCCAGTCTTATAGCCAAAGTCCTCTCTGATTTATATAATACAGCTTTTGGTTCGAAAAATTTGCAAAGATCCACTAACTATAGAAAATAAACTGGTAATTATAATTCAGAGTTGAACCTCTCTCCCATTAAAGTCAAAGTGCCATCTGTCAGCCAAAAGCCTTTTTAATGAAAGTTTTGAATCAGTTACTTTCCCCCCTACTATCTCACTGCCGACATCATCAGCATGATGATCAACCAATATGTAGCAAATCTTATGCTAATGGAACAGTTGGTCATTATGAGGACTGTGTGGGATACTGTTAGAGAGGACATTGCAATTACTGGTGCCAGGATAGATGATATTTTGAGAAGATCATCCACCAATACCTGGATGTCAAAATATGTGGACGACTGCAATCTGGGATGTATAGTCAACAACAAACAAACTTCACAGGCCTTCCAAGAAGAACTAAACTGACTTGAGACATGGGCATTCAACAATAAGATGTTTTTTAATGAGCAAAAGTGTAAGGTCATGCACCTAGGGCACAACAACCAAAAGCATGCTTATAAACTTAATAATGTACAACTACAAGTGACTATAAACAAAAAAGATTTGGGAATTGCAGTAAACAACAAACTTACCTTTGATACCCACACAATAACAAAGGTTAAAAAATGCTAACGAATTGTTGGTTGTATTCTAAAACATACAATATAAAGAGTAGAGAACCAAAGGTCATAATGCTGTTATACACTAGCTTGGTTAGACCTCACCTAGGTTATTGTTTCTCCCTTTTGTGCACCTACAACGGGGAAAACAATTAATAGATGGGGTTCAAAGGAAAGTCACTAAAAAAATGAAATATATGAATAATGTAGAATATGGAGAAAGGCTCATACAGCTTGACCTTTACTCCATGAAATACCAACAACTTCGTGGAGACTTAACATACAAGGCCATGCACAACCCACTGCTTATGGAAACCCTGGGGCTAGCAAAAAGTAGTTCTACTGTGCATACAAGAACACATAATCTCAAACTAAAGGGAGACACCTGCCGAACCCACAAGAGAAGCCAATGGTTCACCCAACGTGTCGTAGCCCCATGGAATGCGCTGCCACTGACAGTCGTAGAAAGTAAGACTATGGATAGATTTAAAAAACAACTAGACCAATTCATGGGTAAGAAGAAAACAACTTTCTCCTAAATTAGATTATAATCCATCTATACAGGTGGTGAGCTCTTAAAAGGCGTCTGCCTCCAGAGCCAGTAAAACTCTATGAAACTATGAAGATTTAATGTAATAAACCTCTGAAAGTGTCTTCCTCTTTAGAGATTACTAAATCAGAATTACCCGTTTGTGGCACTAGACCCGATTTTAGCTCGATAATTTTCCCAGAACAGATCCCTGTGAGAGAAAGAAAAAAACAACAACAAAGGAAACATACTATAATAAAAAAGAAAAATGAGACAAGAGAAAAGGGAAAAAGAAGTCCTCTCAATAAGACCAGTCTCAAACTGACTCCGTACATTTAACGAATAGTGAAAAGTCTGTAAATACGCACAAGAATCATAGGGACAACAGAATACTGAATCAGAATCTGCAGATCTAGGTAGGGGTAGGTCCTTAGTTTCAAACTGCAAGCTACATATGCTGATTTGGCCATTTTTAAGGAAGACTATAATTTAATGTTGAGTAAATTAGGCTTTAAAACAGGTGCTGAGGAAGGTTCGACTGCTAATCCTCAAAACTCACATTTGGTTGGTAATAGCAAAGAAAATGACAGGGAGTGTTTGAAACCCTTGAGAGCAGTGACTCCTTTAGTGTCTGATGGTATTACTTTTTCTAGGAGGGATTAAAGTTCTTGTAGTTCTGATCACAGAAATGTGGATAAACGAAAGGGAGCAGAGAATTATGGCATTCTTAGATTATATGGGCATAATAAAGAAATCACTTCTTCAGACACTTCACCTCTGGACTCTATTATAAAGCTGTTTCAAACTAAAATGGAGGCCAGGTAAATGAGGGAGATATCCAGGATGTTGTTGTCATTAAGGATGAATATGGTCTGCACTGTGTACCAATCTTGAGTATCGTTCACAGAGTAGCTTTTTTTGGAGGGGGGGATAATGGGCACATGCTAGAAAAACAAACTTATTCTGGCATATTTAACTAGGCAGAGAACTGGCTTTAACAATAATCAACATTTTCATCACAAATCTCCCTGCAATCTAAGTATCTTTGGATTAAAGAGACTTTTTGGTGACACGAATGCAAGTTTAACTAGGTCAGTTTGCTCTTTTTTCAACATATATTCAAAGCTCTTTAGGCCATAAAGGGGCTATATTATGGTCAAAAGATGGGAATATTATTTTGATGGGGCACAGATAGATGCAATTTTTAAACCTAGGAAAACTGCTGAGACGACGCTGGCTAAAAGTGATCTGTTGGATAACATGGGTATGCATATATGCTGTTCTGCATAGCTGTTGCAAAACTAATGTCCCCTTGCATGCAATTTCACCACCTGTGGCTAAGACGACTGTCTAAAATGTGCCTACTACCAGCAGATTTCATCTTTTGGCTGGATATCAATGACTACCATCCATACCGAAGTCAGCTCTGAATAGCTCTGGAGACCAGCAGGATGTTATGTCAGGCCCCCTTTGACCAGCTGATCTCTCAGAACATTGCTGTTCTTAATTCCAAATGGGGGATCAGAGCTGGACCAATTTTTTTTGTTTTCCTTTAGCTTAGTATGTCTCCACGAAAGCAAGCACTTACAGGGTCAAGATATCATGATAAACAACTCTGAATATTACATGAAATTCCAGCAGTGAAGGACAAAAAAAAGGTAGGGCTTCTGTAGGTTTAGCCTGTTTTATCAAAATCAATACTAATATTTTATCTAAGTTCATAGCCTCCACTGATTTGTGTATTGTTCTTTATATTAATTGTTTTTATTTTCTTTTTATTCTTACTTATCTATGCTCCTCCCCACTCTTCAAAATACTCTGTGTCTGATCCCTGGGCAGTACTGGGAGACGTGACTGAAGAGCTCTTTGAAACATACTCTAGCTCCACAATTCTTATTATAGGTGACTTCAATGCTAGGATAGGTAGTTTTGATGGGCTTTTGGATACTACAGTACGGCAACAGGTTTGTTATGCAGTAGTCCATTTTTGCTACAGAGAATGTCTCATGATAAAAAAAAGTTAGAGCTGCTCTCATTCAGTTTGTGCAGGATTATAATTTTTACCCTCAAAATGGTAGGCTTCCTGGAAATGAAACATGTGAAGTAAAACTATATTTCACCCTTGGGCACCTCTATTACAGACCACACCCTATGGGATGGCCTGACTGAAGTATGACATGCTTTCTCGGTTGTAAGTAGGACTGACAATGATCATCTTCCGAGTTCTATCAAGTGGGCTTTGTCAGAAACTTACTGTAGTATGGTCACGAGGGTGAGTCCAATTAAAATTTCCTCTTTGGATGTTGTGATCAGAAATAGGAAAAGAATACAGTGGTGTGACAATCTTTCTCTAAGGTTGCAAAAGCTGTCTATTCCACATCTCGAAAATCTTATTCATCAGGATTCTTCTTCATTTACTGCAGCTGAATTGTATGGACATCTGGAATGTCTTTATGCTCACATTTGTTCAGTTTTGTACATCTCATCTAGAAAGTGGAAAGAAAAAATGGATGGTTTGAGTTACAGTATGAAAAGGAAAAAGCAAAGCTACTCAGTAAGATTAGGAAAACCACAGGAAATCTAACAAAAGTTAATTGTAGAAATTTGAATGCAGAAACTTTATAAATATGAGCTAGATATGATAACAAAAATTGATTACTAGCAGTGTTCGATTCTATTTCATGGCCACAATTACGGCAACTGATGCGAGACAAGGGTATTGACAGCTTTATTTCCATCATTTCTGCATTATATAATCATATCTGGGCAACAGTAAGACGGGGGGGGGGGTGGTAATGTTTCACAGAAGTTTATTACCAACAAAGGTGTGTGGTCAAGGTTGTATTTTAGTTACAACATTATTTAACATTTACACTGACCTTGTTATTAAGGCACTTATGTCTGTTGTATCTGATTCACTCAGGATAGGTTTAATGCATGTGCAAGCTCTAGCATATTCAGATGATTCGGTAATTTTTTCATTATCGTAATCAGGTCTTCCAAAAAAAATAAAACTGTTCGTTTTCTGCATCAGAGAAACTGCATCTTTCTAGCAATGTAAACAGAAACGCATAGTTGTTTTTGGTAGTAATATTATCTCTAATAAGTGGTGGGTGGGTAGGTAGATAGTCAGGATACCTCCTCTGTGTTTAGTTACCCCACCTGAGTATACATTTTGCTTCTAATAGTTCTTGGAATACATTTTTTATTTGTACAGTAGCTAAAAAAACTTCTTGGGTTGAAGAGATTTAATATTAAATATGGGAAAATAGTAATAGGCCTCTTGTACATGTTCTTTCATAAAATATTAATCCAAAGGCTCTTGATGGAGCTGAAATATGGGCATCCTATAAGATTCTGGAATTACAGAAACTATCCATTCATTTAATTCCTTTCAGCTTAATAATTCTATTCCCAAACCATATACAGGAGAAGAGCTAGGGTTCAACAGTCTTAAAATTCTAGCCGATGGTTTAATATTGGGGTACTGGATTAAATTTACAAGACTTCCAAAGGAAAATTTGCTTAGAAACATAGACTTTGATGGCAGATAAGGACCACTTGGCCCATCCAGTCTGCCCATTTCCCTACCTACTGAATAAGCTGCAGATTCTAGTTAACCAACAGCCTACTTCCTGCAACCCCCCACTATAATTGCCTTATGTATGTCCCATGCATGCTTGAATTCCCCCACTGTTTTAGACCCAACGACTTCCCCAGGAAGGCGGTCACATGTATCCACCACTCTTTCCGTGAGAAAAAAATTTCCTCACATTACCCCTGAGCCGTCCCCCCTCTATCTTTTAAATGGTGCCCCCTTGTTCTTACACATCTCTTTTTCTGAAAGATGCTACCCTCCTGGACTTTGTTGATTCCCTTGAGGTACTTGAAATTTTCTATCATGTCTCCCCTGTCCCTCCTTTCATCAAGGGTATACATATTAAGCGCTCTCAGTCTCTCTTCACATGGTTTCTGATGCAGACCCTGCATCATTTTAATTGCCCTCCTCTAGACTGCTTCCATCCTGACTATGTCCTTGCATAGATAAGGTCTCCAAAACTGCACACAGTACTCCAGATGGGGTCTCACCAACTGTCTGTATAGAGGGATAACCACTTCCCTTTTTCTACTTGTGATGCCCCTTCCTATGCATCCCAGTATACCCATAGCTCTCCTTACCGACTTCTCACATTGCTTACCCACCTTTAGGTCATCTAATATGACTACCCCCAGGTCCCTTTCCATTTTTGTTGTTGTTAGTACCTCCCCTGCTATTGTGTACTCTTCTCCTGGGTTTTTGTTTCCCAGGTGCATTACTTTGCACTTCTTTGCATTGAATCTAAGTTGCCATATGTCTGACTGACCATTCCTCCAACCTTGCCAAGTCCCTTCTCATCTTTTCTACCCCCTCTTGTGTATCAACTCTGTTACAGATCTTTGTGTCATCTGCAAAGAGGCATACCTTTCCCTCTAGACCCTCTGCAATTAATGTCTTAGATTAAGACTCAGAAAAAAAGAGACATTGTTAGAACAAAGTGACACTAAAGGTCATGTGCAACAATTTGCATTGTCTTTCAAAGTTCATAAATTATAACAAAACAGCTTTCAAAGTTATGCCCTGTCATTTCCTTCTAGTATCTCTACATTTACTGCCTTGTATTGTACTCCATATTGTTATCCTGCTAGGTTGCGCTGTCCTCAGTCTGTACACATGCAGTACTGAAGATATCTACAGCACCAATACATCACTTGGTGTGCAAGAGGGACTGTAGGGGGATTGTCAGTGCAGTTAACAATGTTATTATCTGTCTTAGTAAATATGGCCATTGAGAAAACCCATGCCAGCAGTTTAGCCCCACCCCTTCCCTCACTCTATCCTACTGTATAACTTATCCACGTTAGATTACAAGTATAACTCACAAAAATAGGATGCTTATGTGGCCTCCATTTTCTGCTCTGCAGACTGTCCTTGCATGCTCACACTCTGAGGACATACCTCAAGATGATGACCCAAATCAGCCTAAAGACTCGTACATAGTGATTATGCATACTGTGAGCATCATAAAAAAAAAAAACTCACTGTTCCAACACAGTGATGATTCCTAAACCTGCCAAGATTACCCTTAATAGAAATGAGCACTACAACCTTTGAAATCTGCACTTGAATCACTGGAGCCATGGCTCTGCACACACGCATCAGTCTAATGCGGGTGCGCATGCACAGAGCCATGGCTCCAAGATTCAGTGCAATTTCAATGACTAACAGTGCTGACTATTAAAGATAACTGCTGGGTTCAGGAGTTATCATTCTATTAGAACAGCAAATTTTGTTGTAGTGCTCACAATATACATAATGACTCCATGTATGAGTCTTCACATTTTCGAGTACTCATTTGTGCTCTTCCTCAAGGCCTTGAGGAAGAGCACAAGTGAGTGCTCGAAAATGTTTGGCATTGTTGGTAGTGCTGCACCTTTTAAACTAATAAAAATAGTGTTTTTTGAATTCAAAACCCAAGCATAGTTGGGTTATTTCTTCAGTGAAGCCTGCACACCAAATGGTATATGGGTGCTGTAGATATCTTCAGTACTGCATGTGTACAGACTGAGTGAAGCCTGAGCATTTTCTCTCTGAAACTTGTTATTTACATTTCTAAGATTTTTTTGTACAGATTGCAACATTGTATAGATACTGTTGGTCTAAGCAGACCTTGATGCTATTTTAATTAACGTGTGTTTTACGATAGGGAACACTGTATATCAGACTGTATAATGTATGTACTGTTTTATCTATTTCTATAATAATATGCAGAATTTTGGTACTTTGTTTCATGTTGCAATGGCACATGCCGAACAATAACATTTTCAACGACAATGGCGACGTTTCGAGGCCAAAGGCCCCTTCATCAGGATGCTACATTATCTACAACAAAAACATGCATTATATACTTTTTGTTACATATTTCATCTTAACATTAATTTGACATGACAGGCCTTCCACCTCAAACATACATTAATGGAATACAAGATTACCAAAGTTATCAAATTGACAAATAAACCTCAAACGCTCCAACCCCCTCAATCTATAGGTTAATACATTTCAACAATATAACCTCTACTTTCTACACCCTTGCAATTTGTAATATTCTGTACTGTGATTACGTCTACACTCCTTAGGTAACTCCAAACACTCCCAGTTAACAGATTCTCTGAAACTAAACACAATGCTTAAATAAGCCTTTACAGTAAGTCTTATTCCAGACAAAAGTATACATTAGAACTATACAGGAAAAATTAAGGTGGCATATATACTATACTGCATATGTAATTTAATGTAAGTCAATCTTGGCCCCAGTGGCCTGTTTTAGTGGGATAAACATCAGCTGCTGTATCTACAATTTTGACCTTTGGGAAACAACTCAGTGAAGGGAAGAAACGTTAGCTGCCTGTGAAATCTCCCAGCAGACTTCCACGTGGATTCTGTAGTGCTTCCGACTCCCACTACATTTTGGCAGCGCTCCACTTTCAAAAGACACTCAGCAAAGTACAAAGTAAAATACTAACATACTAAAAAGCCAGCAGATATGGGACAATGCTCTATTGAGTCTGCTTATGGATCAGTGCCAACCCAGGGCATTGATATAGCCCCCCAACCCCGGTGAGACTCTGGGATGCACCCTCCCACTGTACCTATCCCAGCCTCTTTTGAACCCCTCTACAGTTGCAACAGCCACCAGTTCCGCAGGCAGCACATTCCAGGGCTCTACAGCCCTCTCTGTGAAGTAGTGCCTCCTTGTCTCCCACCAACCAGCCTCATCGAGTGCCCCCTGATTGCCCCTATCTCCCTCAGCTGCAGCAGCCCCCTCAAGTTGACCCTGTTTTTTCCCTTGAGGTACCTGAAGACCTCTATCATATCCCCTCTGTTTCTCCTCCTCCTTTCCTCCAGCGAGTACACGTTGCGCTCCTCTAGACGCTCCTCATAGGGCTTTCCCCCCTAGACCCTGTATCATCCTGGCTGCCCTCTTCTGGGCCCTCTCCAGAACAGCAATATCCCTTTTTAAGTAAGGACGCCAAAACTGCATGCAGTATTGAAGGTGCTGCCTAACCAGACAATTATACAGCAGAATGAGCACCTCTCGGCTCCTTAAGGTTATCCCCTTGGCAAAGCACCCCAGCAATTTATTTGCTTGGCCCGCAGCCCTTCTACATTGCTCCAAGTTGTTCATTTTGGCATCCACCACCACCCCGAGGTCCTTCTCTCTCCTAGAAACTTGTAGTGTCTCTCCCCCACCCCAAGGTGTACACATGAGCCGGGTTTCTGGCCCCCAGGTGGAGCACCCCGCATTTCCCAGTGTTAAACTTTAGTTTCCAGGTGCAGACCACCTCCCCAGGGTCTCCAGGTGCTCCTGGAGAGCCAACTTCCCCTCCACACCATCCACCACTGCCCACAGTTTCGAGTCATCGGCAAAGAGGCTCATCCCACTCCTGATACCTCTTCTGATGTCTGAGATATATTGGCATTAAACAGAAGTGGGCCAGGCACCGAACCCTGTGGGACCCCGTTAATGACTCTCCTGGGAGATGAGACCTCCCCCCCACCATCACCTTTTGTACCCACCCCACTGGCCAGTTTCCTATCCACCTGACCAACTCCCCCCCCCCACACCTATATCCTCCAGCTTCCCGAGATGCGGCACCAAGTCAAATGTCCTGCTGAAGTATAGAAAGAGGACATCCACTGGCCTGCCCTGATCCAGCTCTCTCATCATGCCTTCATAGAACTTCACCAGGCTGGTCTGACACAATCTGCTCCTAACAAAGTCATGTTGGCGATCATCTAGGCAGCCCCATGCCTTCAGAAACCCCTCCAGCCGCTCTTTCAAGATGACCTCCATCACTTTGCCCACTACCGACATCAAGCTTACCCGCCTGTAATTACCCGGCTCCTCTTGCAAGCCTCCCTTGGGTATAGGCACGATATGGGCCATCCTCCAGTCTTGAGGCACCCTCCCCGACTGAAGGGAGGAGTTAAAAAGGCCCACCAGAGGTGCAGCCAAGGTATCAGCCAGCTCCTTAAACACCTTGGGATGGATCCCGTCTGAGCCTGATGCCTTGTCCGCTCTTAGGGCCTTGAGTGCTTCCCACACCCTCCCAATGGGGATTTCCTCATCCACTGCCACTACTACATCTGTCTGTGCCCCTTCCCATGCAGTGCCACCCCTCCATCTTCCTTGGTGAATACTGAGGCAAAAAAATAATTTAGTACCTTCGCCTGCTCTCCTGCCTCCTCCATCCACCCACTCCCCAACCTAAGTCTATTATTCAGCCCCTTCCCTTTTTTTTTTCTCTGATATACCTAAAAGAACCCTTTTCCCCCTTTCTAATCCCCTGTGCCAATCTCAGTTCCGCCCTCGTCTTGGCTGACCTCATCACCCTGGTGACTCTCTTGGCTGTCCTATCATACTCTCCCTTGGATCTATCCCCAGAACGCTTGTGTCGGCTATAAGCACCCTTTTTCCTCCCTCACTGCATCTTCGACCTCCCTCGTTCACCAGCTTGGCTTTTTAGCTCTGCCCCACTTGCGCCTCTCCATTGTGCAGGCCTTGGTAGCCTCCAGGAGCCCTTTTTTTTATAACTTCCCATCAGGCCTCAGTGCCCATACCTAGCCTGATAATACAAATAACACATACAATACAATACATACATACAATAAATAATACAAAATGTTGTCTCCAGTAGCATCAGGTATGCGAAAATGCCTGGTTGAGTGTTTAATCTTTCCAGTTATTGATTTTGCTGATGTGGTTTATGATAAAGTCCCCAAAAGCCAGTTAACGAGCTTGATACTCTATTTAATACCATCTGTCGATTTATCCTTCTCTACCCCATCTGAATGCACATACTGCACTTTATATGACTGACTGGGCTGGCCCTTGCTGAAGGAGTTGTGCAGTACCTTGCTCTCTATGCTTTTAAATATAGGCAAAATAGCCTCCCAAATTACTTCAGCACCCTGCTCATTACACACACCATCTTCGCTCCCACTCAGGAAACAGACTACTTGTTCCAGGGCACAAACTGAATTCCAGCCAACTTGCTTTTAGCCACAGACTCCCACAGGTCTGGAACAACCCTGCCTTGGGTAACAGCCCATCAACAAGCACTGCCTCAGCTAAACTGTTCTTATTTACAAAAGCATAAATAAAAAGTTTGAAAGATATGTAATTATGTCCTACTGTGACTGCAGTTAGTGCCATGATCCTAGTACTGCTGATCATGCTGTGCATATCACAACCTTGTACAGATTTTGTAATTTTGCTAGTTCTGCTGCTTTGTTTCTCTCCCCTTCCCCAAGGTCGCATCTGTAAACAAGATTTTTTTTCTATCTCTATGTTTACCTGGAGAAACAATTTTAAATAAATATTTGAGTTACATAAAATTAATTTAATAGTTATAGCTTCTAAATGTGCTTATTTACTGATTTAACGGTTTCCCTTTGATTTCAAATGCTGGTTTGGTACTGCTCTACTGGGATGTCATTAGCACAGTGTACCCTGCTCTCTGATTGGTTCAGTATTCCATTGTAATGTACCCAGCTCTGCAAGATATCAATTGTGACCTAACCCAAAAATGCAAGAATATTATATCTTGCAAAGAAGGTTTAACAAAATTCAGATTTATTCTGCAGCATGTCTCTCTGCTCTTGTTGTATTTCTATTTTGTAATCATGCGGTGCCTTGATGAAGTGGTCATTGGCCATGAAACACTGGCACCAGATACGTAATTATGTATATCTCCATCTTGGAATCAAAACAAAACAATATTAATCATTACATAAGCTTGGCCTGTGAGTCTAGTTTCCATTGTGGTAGGCTTGTTTAGGTTTTATGTGATAACAGCAAGTCTATAAGACTGCTGATCACATAAAGTGAGACAACAACCACCCCACGTCAAAAGGGCAAATTGCACAACACAGACCATAGCAAACAGCGATGGTCGCTTATTTCATGAAAAAAAAAATGGACTTTTTCATGGCGGGGGGCTCCCGCTAAAACTCCAGGGGAATCAGACTTAGGAAAAAACAGCAACTCCCCCTTGAAACAAAATATTCACCTGTACCAGGATCCGAACCCGGCACCACAAGCTCCAGGGGCAGTGGCTCAAGCCACTACGCCACATGGCCAGCTTGGCAGGGCTTGGCCAAATCAATCTCTGTATCCCCTTTCTTGCGAGTGTAGCATGTAACCCTCAGTGCTACACTCGCTATACCCATTCAGTGCTCTTTTCCTCCACTCACTCTACACAGGAGCGGTATTACTGAGTCACTTATATTGAACCGCTCAATAATACTCGCTCATACAGGGTGTTATCCTTGTTTCAGGCTATGTGGAACAGACTCCTTCCACTTCTACTTTCTCATTCCAGACATCTCTTCTAACTTACGCATTTTTTAAGATGTCCTTAATGTCAATAAAGCTCTTTTCTTGAACAGCTGGTAGTTTCTCTTGAAATTTCTTTGTTTTTTCTTTCACTCTCTAACTAGCCTACTTATCTCACTTCTCTTAGATGCCTGTAATAAAATTATGTACAGAATCTGTACAGTTTTCAAAAGGTTATACTAAGTGAACTGCTTAAAATTATTTTATATAGATTTTTTTGTTGTATGATGTACACATTTTAAAAGCAAACAAGCATTTGTCAATGCCAGATGTTGGCTTATTGGCATTGGTAGTGCAGGAGTCAGAGAGATGCATAATAGGAATGGCAGTGAAGTACTGATCTGATGCCAACCCCACCCCCACCCTGCAGAGACTGACAGGCGTTGGGGGTGTGCCACTAGGTCGTCGGCCATACTGTTCATGCCATTTCATCTCACCCTACCCTGCAGACACTGACAGGTGTCACATTGTGTCTTGGGGTCTTCGGGCCTTATACTCACCCCATTCCATAAGGAAATATGCTGAGATGGGTGTGGTATAGGAAAATGGGGTGAACGTTGGAGCCAAGGACCCCAAGGCACACCTCGATGCCTGTCACTGGCTACAGGGTGGGGGAGGAATGGCGTGAGCATTATGGCCAACTATCCCAAGTCACACCTCCTGACGCCTCTCAGTCTCTACACAGAGTAGGGCGTTATGGTTGGAAACCCTAATGCCCTGGCCAACTGTTGGTATTTTCACTCCGAATTTTCAAAATGGGAATTTTGTGATCCCACTTCATGAACAGTAGCACTATCATTTCGTTACTCAATCCCGAAAGGTGGTTTTGCACAGCGACTGTGCCATTTGTTGCCACAGGTGTGAAAACACATTTCTGGCAGGATGTGACAAATGACAGCTGTACTGTTCATGAGGTGATGCGAAAAAATGGCAATGCTCTGGAGTGAAAATATGAAAAATTGGCGAAGTTACGAACATGCGTAGACACTGCGAAATGCACACCTGTAACGCAATCATTTTTTAGAATTTTTTCACCAAATTTTCAACATGGGCATTTCTGAACCTCTACTCATGAACAGTGGCACTGTGATTTCATTAATCTGTTCCGAAAGTTGATTTACCACAGCGACCATGCCATTCTGCACCACAGGTGTAAAAACATGTTTCTGAAAGGATGAGAAAAATGACAGCTATACCGTTCATAAGGAGGTGTAAAAAAATGGCAATGTTGAAAATCTGGAGAGAAAATATTAAAAACTGGCAGAATACGAAAGGCATGAGAAACCGCGCACCCACACCCGTAATGCAGCCATTTTCTGGAATTATTTCACCAAATTTGCAACATGGGCTTTTGGGACCTCCTTCATGAACAGTGGCACTGTCATTTCATTAATCAGGCCCGAAAGGTGATTCCGTGCAACAACCACGAAATCACCTCTCAGGACCGAGAAACTAAATGACAGTGACAAGAACCCCATGTTGAAAATTTGGAGCCAAAATTCCAAAAAAATAGCTGAGATATCAACCTAAGTTGAAACCCCCCATTGCCTCAGAAGCTTACCGTCATTTCTTCAGTTTGTAGTTTGGCTTTGAAGAGTGCACATGTGTCCCGGTTCAGAGAAGATCGCAGCTCCCAACCTCTGGAGGCTAAGTATGGGTGAGGGGGTGCAGAGAGGAGGGTGGGAGGGGATGAGGGAGACAACGGTGGACTGTTTTCTTGTTTGCAGGGAAAAAAAAAAAGACCACAAGGAAAGGTTTTCTTCATTTACAGGTTACACAAACACAAAAAAATAGGCACACTGGGGTGGGCTTCCAGTGTGCCACAGTTCTTGGGGGGGAGATGCCATGACAACACGGGGATTGGGCACCGCCATAGGTTCATAGGCATGTACGAGTTTGAGGGCATGCCCATCTGGAAACTCACCGCCATTTTGCATTAATGGCAGAAACTGAATTTTTTTATCTCCCATATACTGATCCAACCTATGTTTAAACTATTCCATATAGTCACTGGCTGTGACAAAAGGAGGAAGGGAGTTCCAAATTGGAGGTAATCTTTGGATAAAGAAATTATTACGTCTAATAGTTTTGTTAGTACTAGTATAGAGTTTAAAGGTATGTGACCTACTGTAGTATTGACAACTGATACCTGTTTTTCCAAGCAGAAGGTTTCACACAGTATTGGGTCTTGAAAGGCTTTATAGGCCAGACATAAGTCACCCCTTAATGCCCTATACTCTAGCGAGTATAAGTTTACGTTTTTTAGTTTATCAGAGTATGGTTTGTTTTCTTGGTTCTTTATTTTTCTGGAGATTTTCCTCTGTAATTTTTCCATATTTGCTTTACAACTAATGGTGGTTGATGAACAAAAAGGGGCGCAATAGTCAACATGCGATCCGACTAGACTTGTCTACAGTGGAACAATGACCTCTGCTTCTCTGCTTTTAACATGTTTTAAGATACAATTAATTAAACCATGACATTTTTTATTACATTATTATTATGTGTATTAAATTGCAGATTATTTGTTATAGTGATACCCAGGTCACGTTCTGCTGTAACTTCTTGAAGTTGCAGTCCGTCTAAAGTATAATTAGCCATAGTATTATTTTTACCAAAGTGCATCACTTTGCATTTGGAAATATTAAATCTCATTTTGTTATTAGTAACCCATTTGAGTAAGGTATTTAAATTATTCTGCAATGATTGTATAGATTGTAAGTCGTTAACGACGCAACCCAGTTTGCTATCATCGGCGTATTTGTTGCTCCATATGCCGTTGGAGGTTTGCATACTTTAAATCATTATATTGAACAATATGGGTCCCAAAACTGAACCTTGAGGGACCCTGCTTTTAACATTACCCAGGCTTGAGAAATGACCTCTGATGTTAACCCTCTGTTACCTATTTGATAACCACAATTGTATCCATTTTATTATACTAGGATTAAGGTTGATATTTATTAGATGACCTATTAATATTTTGTGAGATACCTGTATCAAAAGCCTTCTTATAGTCCAAATAAATTACGTCAACTGGAAAGTCTATATCGAGTGCCTTACTTACTGGCTCAAAGAAACTAATCAAGTTACTCTGACATGATCTTCCAGGTGTAAATCCATATTGTGATATATAGTCTAAGTCATTACCAGGGACACTGGGAAATTGCGGAAAATTTTGCCCAAATTTGCGGAGATTTTCCCCTATTTCTTGTGGGAAATTGCAGGGGGTTCCGCGGGCTCTCTATACATCAAATAGCCAGCAAATCTCTATCTATATGTTAATATATATGCTTCTGTTTGGTTTATATATCAAAAGAAACACACAGAAAAATAAACACACAGAAAGTTAGTTATTATAGCTGAGCTTTATTAAATCTCCATTCTATGAAATAGAATCAAGTGAATGGCACACAAAAACCCTGAAATATATTTAACTTCCAAACAAAGGTAACATTAACACAGAGGGAAATAAAGTATGTTTTTATAAACAGTATGGTTCCCATTTTTCATTCTTTGTAATTCAAGGACCACACCATCCAAACACTTTACACCACATAAAACGATTCTAAACAAGATAGTTTTTTTATATACATATTTACAATTCAAGTACCACACAATCCCAACACCTCACACACATATTAAAGCAATTCTAACCAAGATATTTATTCTGATGTGTATTCTCCTATACATATTCACAGCTGAAGGAGCAACCAATCCCAGCACATCACAGAACATATTAAAGCAATTCTAACAAAAAAAAGTGTTTGTGCATAGACTAAAATAAATGGAGGTTTAAGTGATGCATCATAAAATTACTGAAATGTTTTGTTGTATTTTAACATTAAAAAAAGTTTGACATTTTCTTCCTTTAGATTGTGTCTGTTGTCTTTCAGCAAGTCTGTATAAACAGAAAAAGTCCTCCCAATATCAGTCGTGTTAACTGGCATTCACATATACCTTTTAGCAAGCACTGCAAGTTTTTGTTGGGACTCTGACTGAGCCTCCCACCATTCAGAGATACTGAAGTCTGCCAGAATGGACTTTGCTGAAGTTATACAAACATGCCAATCAAACTCAGAAATGTCTGCAAATCCTGGTAAATCTTTGATATAGTTCTCTTTACCTTTGTCAAGTGTTGGCAGTTGTTGTGCATCGAACACACGTGCGGATTTGAATATATTGATGGATGGGTGGGCTTAGATTACATTGCGCTGCTTCTCCAAACTTTCTAACATTACTTGCTGAAACGGTTCCAAGCATGCTGCTCTCTCCTCCTCCTTGCACTGTGCCAACTTTTCTACAGTTTTGTGCTTAAAATCGCCAGCTCCAGATGTTACACAGAAGTCCAGAAATAAGTGTACCTGCTGCAATCTGCAAAAAATGGTGTGTCCTTATGGAACAGTAGTGGCTTGCAGTTCCTCAAAAAGCCTCACAAGCTCAGCCAAATGTTCACTAACAAATGCAGCTTGTGCCATCAACTTATTGAGGTTGCTGGCCAGCAGCAGTTTCAGTTTTTTAAAAGTGGGTGCATCAGATGCTGTAGAAGCTATAAATTCTGTTAAGACAGGCATGTATTCTGAAAGGTATTCTACTGCTGTTACCCAACAACCCCAACGTGTGATGAACACATACACTGACATCTTTGGTATAATACCAGCTTTGGCCTTCATAAAGACCAGATATTCTTGACGTCGCATGGGGCTCTGGCAGAACACCCTTTTCACTAAACTGACAATGGTGTTTAGGTCTTCCAGCACAGTTGACCATACTTCAAGCACAAGGTTTACCAAGTGTGCAATGCAAGTCACATGCACAGCACTGGGTAAAATACCTGCCAGAACAGATCTGAAGGCTTTGCGCATGTAGCTTGCACTGTCTGTTGCAACAGCATGCACCTTGTTGAAGTTCACTCTGTTCTCATTTAAGATCCGTATCAAAGCCTGAGAGACAGTGGAATGGTTCACGCATTCCAGAAATTCAACTTCAATCAGGAGAGGCTGCTCCTTGACTTTGTTAAGAGGCAGAGCCAAAATGGCAAAACACACTACTGCCGCAGGCATCCATCGTCTCATCCAGAATTACAAAAATGTCAGTGTCCTCTGTCTGGTACCGGAGAAATTCTTCATGCAGAGGTCAAAGTTCTTGTAGATATGTGGTGCGTAGATGAGCCAGCCCAGAAAGACTGCCACCCTGCTTCGTGTATTTGCAAAGGAAGTTCTCAAATGCAAGAGCTTTTTCAAGGGGGATGTCTGCTCTGGTTAGGCACTTGATGAAGTCCATGACAAATTCTTTCCTGTCCAGCATAGCAGTTGTAGCTCTAGTAAATAATTAAACCAGTGACTGCTGACGCTGCAAGGTGTTGCCTGAAACAAAAAACAAAACAGAAATCAATATCAATGTCTGCACCTCTATTCAGATTACTAGTCAAATTCTATAAAATATACAAGACTACCGGCCTGGTAGTGTCGAGGGCTGAGGCACTGGACACCTTACCGGAGGCACTGGAAAACTTACCTCATGCTACATCAGCGACCCAGGTTCAGGAACGACCTCAGAATGCCGTGTTGCCAGGAAGTGTGGGGGGGGGGGGTGAGCACTGGCTCTCCTCTTCTCTCCTGGGAAAGGGGTGGGGTTGCCCGTCCACAGTACCATGGTCACCAAATGGAGGTCCAATGGTAGGTGGTAACGAAGCGACTAGTAGGGTGGGGCATCCAATAGGGCATGCATGTGCCTCCACATCTGTGTACCACATCGTGTACATGCAGGAGTAGGACAAGGAGAAAACCCGAAAAATCAATGAAAAGTACTTACGGGGAAAAAATATGTAAGACTACTTTTTGTAAACATAGATATATAAATCTAGGTGGAAATATCTTCTGGGAGGTTCAGCTGAAACAAAAACAAAGCATAAAATCAGCACACATGCACATTTATATTCTAATTTTACACAATATGAACATTTGTAGATATCCAGAAAGGTAGTGGTCGGTACCTTTTTTTAGGGGTGCTGCCTGCAACAAAAAGGAAAAAACACATTTTCACCATTCATAGTCTGCACATAGATACAATTACATTAAAAACTATATGACTGTGAATAGGATTACCTTGTTTTTTCTTCAGTGCTGCTGCTTTTCTCTCAACATGCTTCTGAGTTTTCATGTGAAGATCAATTGTGTGTTTCCGCAGGTAGTCAATTGTCTGGCAGCAGAATCTGCAGAACAGCTTACCACCATCCTCGTACAGGTCCTCTGGATATAGTCTGATGCAATCAGTGGCACGACCTGTGTATGACAGGTGTCGATTTTTCGCATCTTTACGAGAAAGACATGGATGTTTTGCGCTTAGCTGAGACATTCTGTTGTACTCTTGCACCGGTTATGCAACCCACCCTCTTTCTGTCTTTGTGACAGCAATCTGATCCGCAACCACTGTTTATTTTATAGATATAGGGATATATAATTAGAATCTGTACTATTTATAACATTTCCCTGCTATGCCCCAACCTCCCTTCCTTTATGCACCTGTTCAAAGATCATAAACAGCTTTATGAACAGACACCGTTGAGACGATGAATGATGTGACGTGCTCACTTTATGGCAGCTTGTGCCACACCTATGGCACCACCCCTGTTTGTACGCTACACCGGCATGGTGCAAGCTATACCAGGTGAAGCTGGTGTAAGCTGCGGCATTAGTATCAGACGATGTAAAATCCTGATTGCCTGAGGAGGAGCAAATTGCTAGGTACTGTTTTCATGAGAAAAATGAGCAGAGAATCACGGAGCTGAATGGTTGACTGTGTAAAGATGGAAACCGTAACATTGCATTGTCCACAACAAACATATGCTGAATCATACAATTTGACAGTATTCCTGCCCATTGCAATTCTTACAAACACTATACTTTCCCATACACATATAGTTCTGTGTAAAAATAACGATTTTTTTTTTCCATCTCTTAACCTACCCAGCTGCGCCAGCCAAGATGCAATGCAGCACCTTGCAGTGAAAGATTACAATGTCACAAAATACTGCAGGGTACTGCACTGACTACTAGATGGCGCTGCTGCAATCAACCTCAGCTACTGGAGTTGCCTTGTCGTGGCGCTGAGCTCGAGCATGGATTCTACTTGAATCCATGTGACCAAAGACCCAGATATTTTCCGACATGAAGCGACAGGAGCAAGGCACTGACCTGCCGGATTGGCATACACATGGCAAAAAATTGTTCTGTGCCAGCCAACTCATCTTCCCCACCCTCATTCTTCACCAGCGGCCAGAACAATTTTTTTTTTCTCCACATGTGTGCTAGTCAGCCTGGCCCATTTCCTTCACCAATCATCAAAAACAAGTGACAGGAGCATGGCACAGAGCTGCTGAAATGGTATACATGTAGAAAATGTTTTTCTGTGCCAGCCTGCTCATCCGCCCCATGCCCACCATCACCCGAGGCCAGAACAATTTTTTTTCTGCATGTGTACCAAGTCCGCCAGACCCGACCCTCCACCGATCATCAACAAATGAGAGGACCTTGGTACAGACCTGGCGGACTGGTATATATGCAGAAAAATATTGTTCTGGTCCAGCCTGCTTGTCCGCCCCATGCCCACCATCACCTGAGGCCAGAACAATTTTTTTCTGCATGTGTACCAAGTCCGCCAGGCCCGATCCTCCACCAACCATCAACAACAAGCGACAGGAGCTTGGCACAGACCTGCGGACTGGTATACATGCAGAAAAATAATGTTCTGGGCCAGCCCGCTCGTCCGCCCCATGCCCACCACCATCCAAGGCCAGAACAATTTTCTTCTGCAAGTGTACCAAGTCTGCCAGGTCCGACCCTCCACCGACCATCAACAAGCGAGAGGAGCTTGGCACAGACCTGGCGGCCTGGTATACATGCAGAAAAACATTGTTCTGGGCCAGCCTGCTCGCCGGCCCATGCCCACCATCATCAGAGGCCAGAAATATTTTGTTCTGCATATGGGCCAGTCCAGTCCCTCCATCGACCAACAACGCCAGACCACAGGAGCATGGCACAGACCTGGCAGACTGGTACACATGCAGAAAAAAATTGTTCTGAGCCAGTCTCCTCGTCCACCCCCTGTCCACCATCACCAGAGACCAGAACCTGCTGGACTGGTATATATGGAGGCAAAACATTGTGATGATGAGCAGGGGATGGACGAGCAGGCTTGCACAGAACAATTTTTGGCATGGCCCTCATGCAGGTCGGAGCAGCAAGGGATGGCCTTGTGAGACTGGCAAACATGTTTAAAAAAACAGCACTGCAGAACACCAGAAAATGCAGCATACTCCGCAAAGACAGCATATACTTTGCTTGTCATCAATGCCAACAATGCCAGCATGTGCCCTCCCCACCCACATCCGTCCCAAACTAGCCAGCAAAACAGTAACTTACCTGAGATGCAGGCAGGCACTTTGGAAACCAGTGAAAGCCTTCTGGACAGGATTTCTGTTGTCCTCCTCTGGTGGCAGAATGCAGGCGGGGCACCAGATGGTAACAGTCAGCAAGCAGGGAAAGCAGACAGGCAGGACAGATGACAATCTTATTTTTCTTTTTAAGACAAGTCCTCCCAAGTGCGTTCACTGCCAAGTGTGGACCTGAAGTGCAAATGCACCTCCTTTAGCTGCTCTTGGAACTCCCATGGCGGTTGTTGTGCTCTGCTCAGGACTTCAGGTTGGGGGACTTGTTCCTCCGATTAATGCTCCTGAGTCCCCAACTTAGCTGCAGATGTGGCTTGGAATCGGCGCTTTTTGTATTCCTCGCTGGTCGCAGGGCTCCACTCACTCTCGACGATCAATCGGGACTCCGGAGGTCAGTCGCTCACTTGCTTGCTTGCTCGCTCCTCAGTGATGGATGTTACCTGTCCCCCCACAGTCTGCTGCTTTTAAAAGGCTTAGGCAGACCTGAGGGGGAACATAAAGCAGACAAAGAGCGTGAAAGTGTTTTCAAGCACTGGGAGCCGTGATTGGATGTTTTGGCATTCTGCCCCCTATGTGATGTCATAATGGGGGCAGAACAACCTTACGGGTGGGGGGGATGGAATTAGGCAAGCTCTGGACATCAGGACAATGTGGTGAAACAAAGAGAGCCACAGATTTTTTACAGTTGGATGCAGAACACCACCAGAGCAGGCAAAGATCGCGGTGGAATCAAGGAGGGAGCATAAAACCGAGGAAAATGCACAAAATTCGTGCCCATGATTTTCCAGCATCCCTGACCATTACTCTGCAAATGGTTAATGATTTTGTTTAGCAATAGATGTTCCATCAATTTTACTATGCATGACGTCCAGCTTATAGGTCTATAGTTTGCGACATTCTGCTTGGAACTACCTTTATGTACAGGTGTGACTGTGGCTATTTTCCAGTCAGGTACCATTATTTCCTCTTTTATAGAAGTATTGAAGAACAGTGTGAGTATACCTGTTAATTCTCTGGATAGATTTTTTATGAAGCATGGTGGAATGTTGTCAGGTCCTGCTGATCAATTAGATTTAGTGATATTAATAATTGCATGTACTTCTGATGTTGTGAATAATATGTGATCATTTATACCTACTAATAGCTCTAGATTATTAGCTTCCTTTTGCTTAAAGACGCTTAAGAAGTATTATTTAATTCTTCAGCTATTTGTTGTTCATTTGTTAATTAATTATCAAAGGATCCACAAAGGTGGTTTCCCTTTTAATGACCCGTTGTAGTTGTAGAATTGTTTTTTGTTATCCTTTGTGATATTAACTAGTTTGTGTTCTAGTCCTTGTTTAGCACTTCTTATAAGTATTTTAGTTTTATTAGATTTAATCTTGAACTTTTGCCAATTGATTTCTGTTGATTTATTTTTATATTTATTAAAGGCCTGTTTTTTTACTTCGCATTACTTCCTTAATGTCGTTGTTCCACCACAACGGAACTCTTTGTTTTTATTATTATATTTCGTACATACAGGTACCCAGTTATTGATACAATACTGAATTTATTCGTTTATAATGTTCCACTTATTGATTGTATTTTGATTCCTGAGGTCATCTTCTCAATTCCAATCAGTAAGGTATTGTTTAATTTTAGTATAATTAGTTTTAGCAAAGTTGTGAATTTTTGTAGTAGTACCAGTTACTACTTGCTTAAAGAAAGGTATAATCCACTGCATTTTATTGTGCTCACTGTCGCTAAATGGTTCTCAACTTATTGGAGCACAACCATCCTTCATATTTGTGAAAATTAGAGCCAGGGTATTATTTCTTGTGGGAGTGGTAACTATTTGTTCCAAATCATGTTGTAATATGATTTCGACAAACCTGCTTTCCAGAATCCCATTACCCTGTAGTGAGGACCAGTTAATATTAGGAAAATTAAAATCACCCATCAGGATATAGGCTTTATAATCGGCCACGTTTTCAATAGCATTCATGAAGATTTCATTACTTGTGGCATCTAGGTTAGGAGAACGATAGCCCAGACCAATAGTAAGTGATCTATTGTTATGATTAATTTTTGCCCATATTAGTTCTGTGTCTGTTTCTAGAGTGTTTTTATTTCTTATTTCGTAACATTTTGACTCATTATTGATGTAAAGTGCCACTCCAACTCCACTTCTTTTAATGCAATTTTTGGCTATTTTATAGTACCCAGGTATGTTAGTGCCCCAGTCAGAATCAGAGAACCATGTCTCAGTCACACCGCAGATGACAAAGTTATCATTATTTAATATATAAATGAGTTTGTCCATTTTATTTTTAAGGCTCCTAGCATTCACCAATTATATTCTTAATTTATTGTGGGTGCCAAGTTTAAGGGGTTTAGTTATATTATTTATAGCTGTTGTTTTTAGTTCTGAGTCTGTTATTGTCATATTTGTATTTGAGATTTCTATATTCTTTTCATCATCACTTAAGGGATTTTTCTCTACCCTCCCCCCTTGTATTAGTTTAAACTTTTGTTTATGAAAGCATTGATGTGTTATCCAAGTAGTTGAACACCCTTTCTATTCAGGTGTATGCCATCCCAACATGTCATGTAATTTCTGTTACAGAATTCTTCCCAGTGGGTGATACACCCTAATCCCTGCTTCATGCACCACTGTCTAATCCAGTTATTTATATGTTTAATTTTCCCCAACTATGTTATTTGTAGTTTTGCTAATGGGTAGGATTTCTGAAAACACCATTTTACACCCCAGTTCTGTTAGTGTGTTTGTTAAACCCACCATTTCCTTTTTAATGCGGTGGACGTCTTGTCGCATTATGTTGTTTATCCCTGCATGAATGATTACAAGAGGTCTCTCACTGCTATTTTTCAGTATTGTTTTGGACAAACTCGTAATGTCTGAAAATCGTGTGCCCCTGAAACAAGATACAGTTCTGTTTGCCTTATCTTGATCACAAATTGGTCTATCTAAATGCTTTATAATCAAGTCCCCTAGGACGAAGATTTGTCTATGATCATGAATAGTACTATTTTCCATGTCCATTAAATCAGAGTTATTTGTGTGGGATGATGGGGTACTAGATGCGGGGGTACATACAAAAATAGTCAGTACATCATTACTCAGACTACTGGGTGGAACCTGGGGTTGTACGGGAGTGTCTCAAATTCCTCAGTGATGGTGACAAGGGTCTCAAACCGATTTTGTGTAGGAATGTGGAAGTGGTCGACTTTTCTGCCACGTTTTGCCACTTTTCCACTTTGTATGTTATACCACGTGTCTTCATCATTATTTGTTTCCACTTCTTCCCTAGATCTCTTCCTATTTGATAAGTGATCAAGGAGGGTGTTATGACATTTGTAACCTGTTTGTAATAGTTAATGGTTCAATATTGTGAGATGGGGGGTGCTTACCACATGGCTACTGATTCTTTTAAATGTTTCTGTCTGACTATTTTCCAGGGCAGTTAATCTTGAACTAAACAGTGCTATTTCCTTCAGCAGATCATCATTTTGTAAACATTTTACACATTTAAACACTGTGCCTGTTTAAATATCAGTGTTTACTAAATACATCAAACAAGTGCCACACTTTGTTGCAGTAAGTCTCTCCATTGTAGTTATTGTGTTATTCATTGTTGTAATATCGTAAAACACAATTTATGATCTTTAATATGGAGCACTGGATGATTTATCTTGATACTTAGTACTGTTAGTACTTACAGCCTGTGATACAGTACGATTGGTGGCCCCTTTTGCTCTTTCCACTATTCCCGCTAAACACACGAAACACGTGCCAATGCACGTGTCTTAACATCGCGTTTCGACGTGGCGATTTAACTCAAGGCCACTCCTGCTCACCGCAGGCCGGGTTTTAATGCCCAGTCATGACCTGGATGTAGCTTGAAAGGTCACACAGTGAGGCTAAACAAAATATCAGCACACTTGGTTTCAAATACTAATTAGAGCCTCCCTAAAGGTGCTATGTAGCACTAAAACACATCCCAAAGTACAGAAAGAAATAATAAACTGTTTCTAGCGAGTGGTAGTTTTGCAGTACTCAGTACAGAACTACTACTCCTCTGCCTGTTCCTGTAACTGGGAAACAGGGCTACAAACTTGCAGTACTATGTAGTTCAATTAAGTCGGCAAGGCATATAGATGGGGGGAAGGCTCATCCGACACCGGAAGTCAGCATCCCAGTGTCGGAAAGGAAAGGGGAAACTGTTTAAGCAGGAAAGACACACTAAAAGGGGGGATGCCGACATGGGGATTGGTCACCCCAATGACGGCTTTTCGGGAGTGTGTGGCAGGCGGCAAGATCAGCCATGTTACGGTGTGCCACATAATGTTGGGGAGGGACATGCCGATATGGGGATTGGGCACCCCGATATCGGCTTTCTGGGGATTGTGTGGTGGACGGCAGGAGCAGTCATATTTATTGAAATGTTTCACCAGGAAAGGCGCGTAATGGAGGCATGTCATCTGCTGCTGCAATGATGAGCCTGTCTCCGACTGCAGTAGCAGATTCGTTTCAACTCCGTGGCTCTCTCTGAAACTGCTGTCATAGGCAGCATGCTCACTGGTTGGCGGCAGAGGGACGCACCCACTAAAGCATCCCCTGCATTCGCCACAACACTGACACACCTCTGAAATGTGCTACTACCACAAGATGATCGCGCAAGCCAACATAAAAATAAACTAGAAAAAATATCAATCTGAGCACTAGGATTCTGAAATCTGGAACACACATATTCTGTGTTGTAAACACTAGTAGCAATATAGACAATGTTATTAAAAAAGTTTAATTACAAGTAGCAGTGGATCTTCAAGAGGATCTTCATACAGCCATAGATACATTGGACTGTAAGTCTTTGGCATCACGACCTTGAAGGAAGCTTTTGCAAGATGGGGCCATCAGCAACAACCTGCCTGCGTATATGTTATCTATGCCGGTCATCTGTATAACATGGGCTGCTCCCAACTACTTCAGTTTTCTGCCATCTGTGAACAGAGTTCTAAATATCCACCAACAGCAGGACGGGAACCGCCCACACCAACCATGCACAGAGAAGCAGGGGGAGTGACGCAAACACTGTACACCACACAGTTAGTGGAGGCATGTGCTAAAAATACAGGTTACTCACCTGTAACAGGAGTTCTAGGAATGGTATATGTTGTTCATCCACACTCATTGGCAGGTATCCTTGCCGCTTTAAATCTTGCCGGAAGGTCTTCAAGCTTGCTCCTCCCACCCACCCGGGTGGTATAACTCTCGGCTCCCCCCATGGCGCCAGATCTGGCCGCTGGAAGCTCAGGGCCAGCGTCAAGCCGAGGAAGTCGAGAAATGTGGATGAACAACATATACCATTCCAGAACTCCTGTTACAGGTGAGTAACCTGTATTTCTAGGACATGGATATGTTGTTCATCCACACTCATTGGCAGACTCCTAGCAGTTCTCCGGGAGGAGGAAGGCAAGACGACACCCCAATACTTACTTGGGAAAGAGAGACTGGAGAACCGAGGCCCCAAACCAGCATCCCGCGTGACTCAAGGTCGATGTGGTAATGGGTAATGAAGGTGTTTGCTGACTTCAGGTAGCAGCCCTGCAGATTTCCTGGATAGGGACGTCCCTGAAGCAGCCACCGTTGCAGCAGTATGGCGGTAGAATGAGCTCTTATCCTCTGGGAGGCTCCATGCCCGCCAACTTATAGCAGAGATCTATGCAGGAGGTTACCCACCTGCTTATCGTCCGCTGGCTGCAGGTCTGCCAGATGCGGCTTCAGCGTGGGTGACAAACAGCTGGCGAAGACCTCTCCCAATTTGGCCGTCTGCGCTCATATGGCGGCGCCCTTCTAGGGTCCAGAGTATGGAGCCTATATTCTGCCTCCGAGGTGTGATTGGGGTAGAACACCGCAGAGTCAACACCTGTTAAGGTGAACCCGGACACCACCTTCGGAAGGAATTTCGGTGGGGGCGAGGACAACCTTGTCCCTGTGGAAGACCAGGTAAGGAGATTCGATGGAAAGCGCCTGGAGCTCTCCCATCCTTCTGGCTGACGGATAGCCACCAAGAAGGCGGTCCTCCACGACAGGTGAGAGAGAGCACACTGTGCATAGGTTCGAATGGCTTGCCCATGAGCTTTGCCAGTACCAGCAGTAGATCCCACGGAGGTCGGGTTCCGTGACTGAGGGGAAATGTGATCAAGGCCTTTGAAAAGCGCCAGACCACCTTCTCCTCTGTGTTAATCGACTGCTTCCTCGCCCGCCACCGGGTAGCAGAGATGGCTGCCAGGTGCACCCTTAGGTCGCCGACCCAAGCCCTTGACTAGAAAGGACCATAAATAGTCCAAGATGCTTGCCAAGGAACAGGAGGAAGGGTCCAAGCCTCTGTTCTGACACCAAATGGAAAACCTTTTCCATTTGAAGGCATAGCATTTTTCTGGTCGACTTCTTACGGGACGCCTCAACTACACTGAGGACCTCGTCGGAAAGACCCAAGGCCTGGAACTCTAGCCGCTCAGGAACCAGGCCGTCAGGTGCAGGGATTGAAGGTCCGGATGGAACACCTTCCCCTGATTGACTGAGAGCAGGTCCGGGCGAGCTGGAAGCTGCCGCTGGAGTCCTGGAGCTGAGACTGAGGAGATCTGGTACCAGAACTGGCGAGGCCAGTCTGGGGCTATCAGAATCACCTGCGCCTTGTCCCTCCTCGCCTTGAGAAGCACCTTGTGGATCAAGGGAAATGGGGAAAGGCGAAAGAGGCCCGGGTCCATTGCCTCGAGAAGGCATCCCCTGCAGCGAACCCTGCTGAGGGGGCGGGCATGGAACAGACTCAGCTTCGCTGCTTCCTGGAGGCAAACAGGTCCACCTGAGGAGTGCCCCAAAGGGAGAACAGATGCTGTACTACCTCCGCAGGAGAGACCACTGTGGGATGCAGCCCTATCCGCTCAGGGCATCGGCCAGGGTGTTGGAGGCTCCTGCCACGGAATGGCTAGGAGATCCGCCTCCAGGCTGCGCACGAGTGACCAAATGCGGAGAGCTTCCTTGCATAGAAGCATGGAGCGGCCCCACCCTGGCGGTTTAGATAGTACATGGTCGTGGTATTGTCCGTCTGGACTCGGACCACTTGACCCCGGAGGAACGGAGCAAAGGCGGTGAGAGCTAGGCGGACCGCCGAGCTCCAGCAGGTTGATGTGGCATCGGACTCCCAAGGAACCAGAGGCCATGAGCCCGGTGTTCCCCAGATGGGCACCCCAACCCATCAGAGAGGCATCGGTCGATAGAGAGACCGCTGCTCGGGCGATGAACGGGATGCCTCCTGCAAATGATCTGGAACGGTCCACCACTGGAGAGCTGCCCACATCCCCTGTGTCACCGACACAAGCTGGTCCAAGGATCGCAGCCAGGACCACTGGCTGGCCAGTCCCCACTGAAGGGGACGATGTTCCAGCGGGCCCAACGACCACGCTGGTGCAGGCCGCCATGAGACCCAGGAGGCGAGGAAGTCCCGGCAGGGCGAATTGCCCAACCAGAAATGATCGGGCAAAGGAGGAAAGAACTCGCCCTGTCCGCGAGCCGCGCCTCTGGCTCAAGAGAGTCGAGCTGCGCCCGATGAATAGAATCACCTGCTCGCTCGAGTTCCGACTTGGCCTCGCTGATAAGGAGGCCCAGTTGAGAGCAGACCTGGAGGGCCAGATCTCTGGACCACTCCGCCTCCTTCCTGGAGGGAGCTGCTATCAGCCAGTCGCCCAGGTAAGGGTACACCCGACCCTCGGCGCCGCAGGAATGCTGTCACCACTGCCATGCATTTGGTGAAGACCCTGGGAGCTGGAGACAAGCCGAAGGGCATGGCTTGGAACTCGAAGAGGGATCCTTCCGCTCGGAAGCGAAGGAATCTCTGGTGAGACGGACGGATAGGGACGTGAGAAAAACGCGTCCTGCAAGTCCAGAGAGCAGAACCACACGCCTGGTGCCTGCTCGAATTCCAGAGGCAGGCCTCTTCCCACCACCTCCAAGACCCACCTGTCCGTGGTAACAGCGGACCAGGCGGAACGGAAGTGCCGGAGCCGTCCCCCCACGGGGGGACCCAGGGGTAAGGTGATGGGGATGGGGCGACACCCTCAGCCGCCACTGGGCAGGCTTGGAGGAGGGACCGCCGAGGGACCCCTGGCCCTTTCCTCCTTGCCTCCTGTTAGAGGAAGCCGCGTTGGGTTTGGGATGCCAAGGTCGAGCCTGCTGGCCCTGACGTTGTTGGGTCGATGCCTGGGGCACAGAAGGACGAAAGGGCTTAGGCTGTGGTTTGCGGCCTTGTCCTTCTGAGCGAAGAGACCGAGTCCAAGGTGGCATTGGACTTCTCGATCCTCTGCAGGTGACCTTCCACCCCAGGGTCAAGAGGTCAGTCCCCAAAAGGGAACATCCGCCAACTTGCTGGGTATCCGGCAAAGGTGGATATCCTCAGCCAAGCCCGCCGACGATAGCCACCGCGGCCGCCACCGATCTGGCACATGAGTCCCTATATCCAAAGCAGTCTGGAGCTGCTGTTTGGCCACTGCCCTGCCCTGGTCCCGCACCTGCTTAACCGTAGTCTGCAGATCGGGCGGAAGATGAGGGATGACCTCATCCAGGAGCCCAACAGGGCATGAGAAAATGTGCCATGAGGACGGCCGAACTGGCCTGACGAAGGCCGAGAGGACGCAGCGACTTTTCGCCCGACATAGTCCAATTCTTGGACTCTTGTCAGGAGGTTTGTCCACATCCCTGGCGCAGCCGGCGCTACCGAAAACGCTGTCGGTAACCAACCCCTCAGCAGAGGGGTGTTCCAAAAACCGGACAAGGAACCGGGGACTGTGATACTTCCTGGCCATCCTGGCCGGGCGCAGGGCAGGAAGCAGGCTGCCAAGCTCCAGTGCCGACCCACTATGGCCTCGCCACCGGAAAGGCCTCGCTGGAGAACCCTCGGTCCAGAATCTCCGTGAGGGGATACCTGGCCCGCTTGGAACGGGTTCGAGCTCCATCCCGTAGACTCCTAGATGAGCCAAGCAGTCCTAGGAAGGACGACGGCTATCGCCCATTGACTGACCTCCTGAAGACCCAAGTCCAGTCGCTTGGAGAAAAAGGAGGAATCATCTTCGGACTCGGAAGAATCCTCAAGAGCTGCCTCTGGCCTGAGCCACCCTTCACCTGCCGAGGTCGGTCGGGAGTGAGGGTAACTGACAGCCGATGGGGTAGACCCTCAGCCGACCGAGAATCTTGGTCGGAGCCCCACTGGTGGCTGTGGAGGCGGAGGTTCCACCGAATCGTGGAGCAGCTGGTTTTGGCCGAACAACCGCCTGGTATAGGGCCTCGGATAAGTCGAGGGGTTGTGTCGGCCGCCCGTGACAGTTACTTAATGGCCAGGAAGGCGACGGGTCGGCTTATTCCCCGCCAGGAGGAGCTGTTGCAACATAAGGTCCTCGCATCGCCGACGTAATTTACGTCCGGCTTCCTCATCCGAGGAGGAGGACGAGGACGAGCGCGACGCCGCCACGGCAGAAGCCGAGGACCGAGACCGCCTATGACGGTGGGATCGGCTGGACCGCTGAAGAGGTCCGGATCAGACCGAGAGTCCCGGAATTTCCGAGGTCGGTGCGGGAGGTGTCGGCCGGAACCGCACTCCTTCGCTCGATGGTCCATCCGAGGGCTCCGGAACCGGAGGCATAGGCGAGCCCACGGAATCTCAACTCCTCCCGGGGAACCGGGAGAGGGAATCTCGCCGCTAAAGGCGACAGCTCGTTCAATGGGTCGAGAAAATCTCGACTTCATCGGTGGAGTCTCGGTCAACTGACCTGACGGGACACCGTGAGGCCAGTGGTCAAGCCGAGCGGTCGATCGAAGCCGACGGTCGACGTGCCCGGGAGAGGGACCTTCCCACCCCAAGAGCCGCCAACGGAGGGACTTACCCTGTCCTCTTTTGGACCGAGAATAAGGTCCAGCAGACACAGGCCCTTCTCCTTTAGTGGAGAGGACAGACAAAGCTCCTTAAAAGAAGCCGTGTAGGAAGAACCCAGAGAGAGCGGATAAATGCCGCGGCCGAGGAAGATACGTCGCCTCCGCCTTCTTCGAGGGCTGACCATCCGCTCGAGAGCTGATCCGCTGAACTGGCCGCGGACACCGCCAACCGGGCCTCTTGGACTTCACCGAGGGAACGCTTCGGACGCCCAGTTGCAATCGGGCAGCACGGTCTCGAGGACGAGGGCCGAGAAAGATGAGCACAGGTCGCAAGCCCGCGGTCGTGCTCAAGGCCTAAGCTAGACACACGTGGAGTGTGGATCCGTCCGAGACATCTTCTTCCCGCATGGGCACTCCGAACCGGAGTCGATTTGTCCATCGCAGCCGCTGAGGATAGAAGATCGAAGTCTTTTGCAAAATTTATTTTTAAACCGCAAACGGAGAATAGGAACTCAGTCACAAACGCAGAGCGTTAAGGAGGGAACCTGAGCTCCAAGCTGTAAGGAAGATCTACGCGGCATGAGAGCCGAGAGTTATACCACCCGGGTGGGTGGGAGGAGCAAGCTTGAAGACCTTCCGGCAAGATTTGAAGCGGCAAGGATACCTGCCAATGAGTGTGGATGAACAACATATCCATGTCCCTAGAAGTAAGCACACACACTAGGAAGAGCCATGCAGAGGAACTGAAAAAGAGTCTGTCATACCAGGGGGACCACTGGAGGGAAAGTTATAGCTATATGGAGATTCTTTCGAAGATCCACTGTTACTGGTAAGTAACTAGCATATCTTCTTTGAAGTCATCACCATGAAACCATTAAACATAGAAACATAGACTGTGACGGCAGATAAGGACCGCTTGGACCACCTAGTCTGCCCATTTCCCTACCTAGAGGATAAGCTGTAGATCTTATTTAACCAACAACCTATTTCTTCCTACCCCCCCCACAAAAATTGCCTTATGTCTGTCCCATGAATTGTTGAATTCTCAAACAGTTTTAGACCCCACAAACTCCTTAGGAAGGCTGTTCCATGTGTCCACCACCCTCTCTGTGAAAAAATACTTCCTCACATTGCCCCTGAGCCGTCCCCCCTCTATCTTCAAATTGTGTCCCCTTGTTCTTGCACATCTCTTTTTCTGAAACATGCTACCCTCTTGGACTTTGTTGATTCCACTGAGGTACTTAAACGTTTCTATCATGTCCCCCCCTTCCTTCTTTCCTTGAGAGTATATATATTAAGCTCCTTTAGCCTCTCCTCGTATGGCTTCTCTTGCAGACCCTGCACCATTTTCATTTTAGTTGTCCTCCTCTGAACTGCCTCCATCCTGTCTATGTCCTTGCAGCGATGGGGTCTCCAGAACTGGACGCAGTACTCCAGATGGGGTCTCACCAACTGTCTGTACAGGGGGATAACAACTTCCTGTTTTCTGCTGGTGATGCCTCTCCCTATACATCCCAGTATCCCCCCAGCCCTCCCTACCGCCTTCTCACATTGCCTGCCAACCTTAAGGTCATCTGATATGATTACCCCCAGGTCCCTTTCCATTTCTGTTGTTGTTACAACCTCCCCCTGTAATCTTCCCCTGGGTTTTTGTTTCCCAGGTGCATTACTTTGCACTTCTTTGCATTGAATCCAAGCTGCCATACTTCTGACCATTCCTCCAACCTTGCCAAGTCCCTTCTCATCCTTTCCACGCCTCCTTGTGTATCAACCCTGTTGCAGATCTTTGTGTCATCTGCAAAGAGGCATACTTTTCCTTCCAGTCCCTCTGCAATGTCACTTATAAAGACATTAAAAAGGACTGGACCAAATATGACCCTACGGTACCCACTAAGTAACCCTCTTTCTTCAGAGTGGACTCCATTTACAAATACCTTCTGTGTCCTGTTGTTCAGCCAATGTTTTATCCATGCTACCACCCTGGGACCCACTCCAAGGCTGGTTAATTTGACTACTAATCTTTTGTGTGGGACTGTGTCAAATGCCTTGCTAAAGTCTAGGTAGGCCATGTCCACAGCCCCTCCCTGGTCTACTACTTTGGTCACCCAGTCAAAGAAATCAATTAGATTAGTCTGACATGACCTTCCTGCTGTGAACCCATGCTGCCTTGGGTCCTGTGTCCCACTGGCCTCTAGGTACTCAACAGTTCTTTCCTTCAGAAGTGATTCCATCACTTTCCCTACCACAAAGGTCAAACTGACAGGTCTGTAGTTTCCTGCCTCTGTCTTGCTCCCACTTTTGTGAAGGGGAATCACATCAGCCTTCTTCCAGTCCTCAGGTACCACACCATCCACCCATGATTTGTTATAAAGGGTAGTCAGTGGTGTCACTAGTTCTCTGCTTAATTATTTTAGAATTCTGGGGTGAATTCCATCTGGCCCCATTGCTTTGTCCACCTTCAGTTTTAGGAGTTCTTTCAGAACCCTTTTTTCTGTGAAAGGACTGGGATCAACCCCCCTCTCCAGAGTGCTTCTGTTAATTGGATTAGGCACCTCCCCACTTCCTCTTTTGTGAATACTGAACAGAAGTATTCATTCAGTATCCCTGCTTTTTCACTGTCACTCTCTGCCCACCCACCATCCATTCTATTCAGCCTCACTATCCCTCCCTTTGTCTTTCTACGCTCCCTGATATACCTATAAAAGGTTTTATCCCCCTTCTTAACCGAGTTGGCTATCTTTTCTTCAGTTTGTGCCTTTGCTATTCTGACTACCTCCCTGCTTCCTTCTGCCTTAACTGGTACAGTTCTCTGTCCCCCTCCTTCTGTGTTTCCTTATACTTTAAATGCTATCTTTTTCTCCCTAACCTTCACCGTCACTTCTTTTGAGAACCATAGTGGCTTTTTCTTTCATTTTGATTTGTTTATTTGTTTCACACAAAGGCTTGTTGCCTCTGTGATGGCAGTTCTGATTTTTCCCCATTGTTGCTCCACCCCTCCTTCTAGCCTGTTTGCTAGTGATTTTCTAAGGCACTCTCCCATCTTGCCAAAGTCAGCCCTCCAGGAGTCCAGAACCCTCACTTTTGTATGGCTTGACTCTGTAGCTGAGTTTATCGTGAACCACACTGTTTGGTGGTCACTTGTTCCCAAATGGCTACCCACTTCTAGATCTGAGATCCTCTCACTGTCCCCATTTGAGAGTACGAGGGCTAAGATTGCTCTCTCACGAGTAGGTTTCAAAACTAGCTGTCTGAGGCATGCCACCTGATGGGCATCAAGAATGGCCCTGCTTTTGGATGTGGCTGCAGCAAAGCTGCTCCAGTTAACATTTGGCATATTAAGGTCCCCCATCAACAGCATCTCCCCTTTCTCTGCCATCCTAGGTACGCCTTGTATGATATCCATTATTATTATCGATATCATTATACACTGAATGATTATCAAGCTGTACACACCCTGACCAGGTGCCTTTTAAAAACAGCAGACTGGTGGCTGGACCCTCGCGGTGCAGTGATAGAGCTACCACTTGTGACACCAACTCTCCACCTTCGGGAACAAGCCTGGGTCATTGGGGGCCAGCCAGAGGGAGGAGGACTGAGCATCCTAGAGGATGCTTTCCTCATCCGGGGACGGAGAGCAGCCAGCTCTGCTGCTTTATTGCCATCTGGGTGACCACAGGCAACAGTGCAGCTGGAGCAGCTTGTGGGTTGAAGGATGTTGACAGGCGCCTGGGTGTCAACAGGAGAAAAATGAAAACAAAAGACCCGACCGGCTTGATGTAGTCATAGCGCTAGTGGTTTTAAAACATGGGTCAAATTAGACTCACTGGTGTAAAAAATGTGGGTCAAAATGAGAAACAGCTGGGTCAAAAAGTACAAATTTTACCAGTACAGAAGCTAAAACCTGTCAAGTAAAATTACTTTCCTATTGTTCACTTTTACATCTTTCATCTATTGTTACAGACCAGGTGCACCACTGTTGACCCACAGTCATGTGGAAAGTGGGTCATTTCTGGGCAGGCTGCAACATTTTCCTTTTCTGCCCTATCTAGCGCTGGCCCTGGCTTGACCTGCTTGCAGACCCCACACCTGGCTACATAGGCACCGCCTCCCACAACTGGATCCTTCACCGGCGGAGAGACAGTGGGGACCCCACTGCCCACACCAGGAGGAAAGCTCTGGGGGCACACAGGGAGACAAAAGGTAAGTCCTAGGGGACACCAGGGTGGCAGGGATGGGGCAGGCCAAGATGATGAGGGCTTACCAGAGAGTAAGGGGCATAAATAAACAAACAAGGCCTTGCAATACAGCAAGGTCAAAAACCCACCCTCCTGCAGGAGATCAAATCCAAATTGTAATGCGGGTTTTAAATAATTGATTAGCAGTTTTTTTCTTGGGATGATACTAACTGTACAGAAAGTATTTATATAGATTTTCTGGAAGTGCTGTGTTTGTTAAACACAGTGAGGCAAGAGCCAGTAATTTTCACAAAGTTTTGGCACTTTTATGAGCAAAACGCTAATCAATTTTTAGAGTTAAATAAAACCCTGTAATGCAAAATAAAGTGCGACTCTTGTCCCAGGTAGCAGCCCTGCAAGTATCAGCATCTGAAAAGGACCGAAAACAAGCCACTGAGGCTGCCATGTCCCATACAGTGTGCCCCAGGGGTCTAGATCATTTCTAGGACTGGGAAGTATTAACTGTTAGCTTCTTCAATCTGGTATTTCATCTAAATGGTCATAATGTCAGTCTCAGTTTCCACGCCTATAAACTTCTCAATCCCACTGTGCACATGCAGCCATTGGTTCTCTTTGCCTGGTACTGCCATGGAGTTCAAGATACCTTCCTGATGATGTACAGTGATGTGAAATTATTTTTAACATTTTGCCAAGTTAGAACCACCCTTCTGGCTTGTCACCTAACAACTCCTGACAGCATTTCTGCAATTACATTTAAACCAATGATCTTTTTTGGCTCCCCTCCTTTTCTTTCCACTCTATTATCACATGGTGTTATGGCTGCAAGCATTAATGGTGCTGCCAAGTTTGTGCACATGTAGCAAATATAGTTTATATCTGCAGGATTGGAAATACATGCCTACAATCAAAAAGTGGGAATAAATAATGCAAAAAAGATAGTAAAACCCGTCTTTCCTTTGCTTATCTGTTCACCTGCCGTGCCCTGCAACAGTACTTAACAGATCCTGCCCTGCCTGTCTGTAGTAGAATACAGTGCTGTAGGAGATCCATTTAGAGGCACTGGTAGGAGACTGGCTTACCCTGGTGACACAGCTAAAGGAAGCAAACAACTGGGAGGACAGGGCACAGTCCTTGGTACAGTTTAGGTACAACCAAAGTGTCCTATGGGCATCCAGGAAGTGCTGCAGCACCCTGCTCAGGTTGTGAGGGAGAATATGGGAAATCAATGGTAAACAATTTAGTGTCCAGTGAGACCATGCCATAGTGCCCCCACCCACCCATCCTGGTCCCAATGACAGCGTCTCACACATACCCAACACTTACCTTACTTACTCTGAGGCCGGGAGATCAAATGGCTGTGGGTTCTATCCCCACACCAGGCACTTGGGTTAATATCCCAATACTGACACTGTAGTGCAGCATGAGGGGGGTGCTGCACTCCTGAGGTGCCATCTATCAGATGAGACGTTAAACCGAGGTCCCATCTGCCTGTTCCAGTGGTTGTTGAGGTGGATGTTACAGATCTTATGGCATTTCTCGAAAAGGGTAGGAGAATTTCCTCGATGTCCTGGCCAAATTTCCCCCCATTCACTAAAAATACCACCAACAGATTAATCTGGTTCAAGGTCAGTTGGCATTCATCTGTATCCCCCTCCCCCGGGTCGTGCCTGAAAATAGGCAGAATCTGTCTAGTGCACTTACCCGGTCAACAAACACTAACTAAATAAAGAAGAAATAAATAAATACCTCTGAGACTGTCTTCCGCTCACAAGTATTTGTATCACTATACAACTCAGTACAGCAATACAGTACTTATGGAATGTTTATTGTAACTTACACATGCTCAAGTGTTGCCGAGGTGCCCCCTGCTCTGAAAAATCTTCTATGAGATCCTGACACCACTGGCCTAAAATCCTGTGATGTGGCTCTAGGGAGGAGACATCCTCAAAGATCCAGAAATTGCTTCTTGGCACTTGTTGGTCCAAGTTCAGAAAACTATATATAAGCAACTGTCAGTCCAAAGTGCGTCACCTTATCAGGACACCACGAGGCGTCACATTTCTAGATGATCTCCCACCTACCTTCAGCAAAGGTTGCAACTACCCACTTGTAGGAGTGAGAGATGCATCTTGCGCTGGAGAAATATATTTGTTAGTTAAGGAGGAATTTCCTTTAGGGTCTTACAGGTGGAAGAAGAGTCCTGACATTTGGTGGAAAATTATCCCACCTGGTACCCTAAATGCAGTAAAAAATTACATCTGGTCACCTGTCGGCACAGCAGCAGTGCTCCCACTCATGACGCCAGTGACACAGCTTCAGGAACAAACTCGGGTCATTGGAGGTCCAGCCAAGGAAGGAGAACTCAATGTCCCACAGGACGCCCTCCTCCAGTGGGGAGGGAAGGTTGGTGCCTTCACTGCATTGCTGCCACAAAAGTGCCACCACGGTGTGAAATTAAAAATAAATAATAACATTCTAAAATGCCAGCAGACTAGGCCGATCGGCCTTTCGCGTCTGCTCGTTTGGTCAGGCCCCACCCTGGAAGCTGATCTTTTGCCTCCCTCACTCTTTCGGGGTTCTCCCCGCACTGGACTTTGCTTCCAGAACCCTTCCGCTGTACCTGTCTCACCCCCTCTTGAACCCCTCCACCATCTCTGCCTCTACCAGCTCCCCGGCAGAGCATTCCATGGCTCCACCACCTCCTCAGTGAAGCAGCACCTCCTCCTCCTTTCTCCCTGAATCTCCCCTTCCAGCTTCCACCCATGCCTCTAGTTCCCCCTTCCTTCGGAGCACCCTGACTGTGCCTCCCCTATTTACCCCCCTCATGTACCTGAAGACCTCTATCATGTCCCACCGGTCTCTTCTCTCTTCCAATGTGTACATATTTAGCTCCTCGAGCCTCTCCCCATAGGTCCTGTCCCCCAAGACCCAGATCATTTTGGTTGCCCTCCTCTGGACCCTCCAAAACTGCACACAGTACTCGCGGTGCAGCCTCATCAAGCAGTTGTACAGGGGTAGTATCACTTCCCTCCTTCTGGAGGTGATCCCCCTAGCGATGCATCCTAGCATCCTGTTGGCCTTGGCCGCTGCCCTCCTGCAAGTCTCCAAGTTGTTCATCTTGACATCCACCACCACCTCCAGGTCTCTCTCAGCCATCGAGACTTGTAGCAACCCCGGTGTACACTTTGCCCGGGTTTCTGGCTCCCAGGTGCAGTACCTTGCATTGCACTGAACCTCAGTTTCCACTTTCTAGACCACCTTTCCAGAGCCTCCAGGTCCCCCTGTAGGGCCACTCTCCCCTCCTCCCCATCCACCACCGAACTCGAACGAGAAGTCCCAGTCAATAATAATACGGTTTATTTATTAAGCCCAATTCTGGAAATCAAAGCGCTGTACATAATTAAGAGCATTATAAAAACAGAAAAACATAACTTAAAATTATTTACAATGTGATTTAAAAAAACAGCTGAAATTATCAGAAGATAATATAAACTACATGCAGAATGCTTGCTTAAACAGATACATTTTTAGGCCTGCTTTAAAGCTCTCCACAGTCCTGCACTCTCTAATCTGATGAGGTAGGAGTTTCACAGGGACAGGGCACTAAACATAAAAGCCCGGGCCTCAGATGTTTTCAGCTGCACCCTGGGAACCTCTAACAACCCCTCGTGAGTTGAGTGGAAAGGATGACCTGGGCTGTAGGAAGTCAGGAGCTCTTGCAGATAGCTCGGGCCCAGTTCGTGCAGGGCTTTGTAGGTCAGAAGCCTGACCTTGAAAGTGATCTGCCACTGTACAGGCAGCCAGTGCAGTCTGCGCAGCACGGGAGTAATACGACTCGAACGAGAAGTCCCAGTCAACAACTGTGCCGCAGCGTTCTGCACCAGCTTCAAGCGATGGATATCAACCCCTGGAAGCCCCAGGTAAAGGGAGTTGCAGTAGTCTAGGCGCGAAGTCACAAAGGAGTAAATCATTGCATGCACATCACCAGATGGAACAAGGTGCCTAATTCTGGCAATATTCGTAAGATGATAAAAGGAAGACCTGACGACTGCCAACACCTGTGAACGCAGTGTCAGCAAATCGTCAAGATCCATCCCCAGATCACGCACCCGTTCGGAGGAAGACAGCTGAGTACCCTCAAGCCAAAGACCAGAGGGTAAACCCACTGCCGACCTCTCTATCCGGTGACTCGGATCCACCACCAACACCTCAGTCTTCCTGGAATTCAATTTCAGCCAGCTGGATTTCATCCAGTCATGGATTTCTGCTAGACAGCTGTTAAACATCGAGACCGCACTATCCTGGTCAGGTGCAAAAGACAGAGAGAGCTGTGTATCATCAGCGTAGCAGTGAAACCTCAGCCCATATCATCTTATAATGTCTCTGAGGGGCAGCATGTACACTGCGAACAACATGGGGGACAGCACTGAGCCCTAGAGGACCCCGCACAGCAGAGAGAGAATGGATCAGAGGGGGAAAAAACCCACATCACCCTCTGGGATCTGCTGGCAAGGAAAGATTGGAACCATCTAAGAACTGGGCCAGCCAGGCCACAGATAACCCTCAGGCGCTTGGGCAGCACCCCATGGTTCACAGTGTCAAACGGTGAAGAGAGATCAAGAAGCACCAAGATGGAACGGCGCTTCTGAAATCTCACCATCAGGAGATCACTGAGCACCTGAACCAGGGCGGTCTTAGTACTATGTCTTTTCCAGAAACCAGACTGGAGAGGACCGTAGACATCGTGGATGGTAAGATGGTTCTCCAGTTGCAGCACAACTACTCTCTCAATCGCCTTCCCAACAAATGGAAGGTTAGAGATAGGTCTGTAGTTAGCAAAGCAGTTTGGGTCCAAAGTCACCACTGCCTCCTTCAGGGAGCTGGGAAACTCACCCGACTCTAAGAAGCACCACACAATCTTTGCAAGGACCGGGCTGATGGACTCAATACACACCAATAATAGGCATGTTGGGCCAGGATCCAAACTACAGCATGTTGGCCGCAAATTCTGGACAATCCACACGATGTCCGTGATCTCCGGATGGTTGAAAGATATCCAAGAAAACCGAGGAGGAGTGACCGTGCACACTGACCACCAACAGCCCCCACAGACAGCAATGGACGGATCTCAGCCCTGATGTTGGCCACCTTATCTGCAAAGAACTGAGCGAACTCATCACACTTAACTTGTGAAAAAGCACCTTGAACCTGCAGACAGGTTGGGTTGCACAACCTGCACAAGGTTCAAAACAGCTGAGCTGGTCTATTCTGGGCAACAGCAATCTCACAGGACAGGAACTCTGCCTTCTTACATGTGATTGCTGATTGATAGCTTTGATAATGATCCATCAATCTAAAGTGGTCAGCTTCAAGAGCCAATTTCCACCAGTGATGCTCTAACCTTCATCCAACTCGTCTCAACTCCCTCAAGGTCCCATCAAACCAAGGGGACTGAGGGCAGAGGGAGAGAGGGCGAACATGGACTGGGGCGATAGAATCCAGAGCTTCAGTAACAGCCTTATTATAGGTTTGAACTAAACTCTCCCAGGACAGGTCCTTTTGTATCCAGACACCTACTGCTACTTAGTGCCTGCCCACTGAGGCACGTAAGGTATCTGAGCACCAATTCCTCTTTTTTAATTTTTTTGAGTGGCCAGGATGGACATCACTAGTTAGTGGAAGGCACGGCCGGAGGAGTGCTGACACCTGCGATCACTGGACACAGAAAACAGGAGTGCAGCAATCAGCTGACACAGGCAGTCTGCTAGTGGAGATGGAGACGAGCAGGCTGACAGTCCCATTTTCCAACTGACAGTCTTACCAGCCTGTTAAAGGTATGAGGAGTGCTTTACAGCAGAGCGATACCAATGGTGAGTGTCTCGTTAATTCTCCCATCCCCAAACCATGGGTGCTGATGCGTGGTGCTTGCAAAGCGCACCACACTCGCCTAATCACGGACTTGAGCGGGGTTGTGAGGTGGAATGGCATGCTGAGTGAACTAGCTATGATTTCTGTAGTGACTGCCACTCAAACTAACTAAATTCTTTGTCAAGACAGCTTTAATTTACTGTCAACTAAAAAACAAGAGCTCTTTTAAGAGCTCTTAGCTGTGTTTCAGTGTACAGTGGGCTGAGTGATCACAGAGCGGTAGCACTAAGAGATAAGCGCCAATTGGAGAGGAGGGTGAGGGACTCACTCGAGGGAACAGCTACAATAAAAGCTCTTTTAAGAGCTAAATTCTGAGAAAAATACAGTGGGGGATAGGAGGGGCTGAGGGAGCACAGTCAATGCTCTTTGAGTTATAATTTCAGAAACAGCCCGGGCACACAGGTTCTGAAAAAAGAATTAACAACATACGTTAGTGGAGGCTGAGAAGAGGGACTCGAAGGAGCAGTACGAGTACCTGTAAAGATCTTTTAAGAGCTAATTTCCGAGGCAGGTGATACAATTTTTGCTGGCAGATATCATACTGGTATACAGAGAGTAGTACTGTTGCAAAAAACAAGTAATTGCAGCAGAGGGAGAGGAGAGAGGGACTCCACGGGGGGGGGGAAATTAAAAAAAAAAGTCCTTTTCAGGGCTCAGTGAGCTGCTGATTGTCTTTTTAAGGACTGAGGGAGGCTCTAGGATAGTGGCCAGTCAGGATTTGAAGGCAGGTAGGAAGAAAAGAAAAAATTACTCACCTTAGTAATTGTGTTTCTTCTAATGGAGTCTTGCTGTATTCTGACAATCTGCAGTTAGCTCCAGCCTTTAAACTGCCACGGAGAGTATAGGGTTAAAATTCTATGCAGTGCATAGAACGTTGAGCTCGAGCTTGGTTGAGGTCTCTGTCTGCAGCACTCTGAAACCCAACCGTCAGATTCTTACGAGCAAACACTCACTAACTATACAATGTGGAAACTGTAAAATTTTTAACTAGCCAACTGGCAACAAAAGTTTTGGATTCCCAAAGGAAGACTCAAGTCACGAAACCCAAAACCAAAAACCTATTCACATAAGACTACAATATAAGCACCCAAATAAAAAGGGGTGTGTGCTGAAGACACCCCTGGGGTGCAACACTGCACCTGCCCACCCACTTCCCAAAAAACAGGTTCTGAGAGGGGAGGTAGGGAGGGAGGGAGGTCAGAATACAGCAAGATTCCATTAGAAGAAACACAATTACTAAAGTGAGTAATTTTTTCTTTAAACAACATGAAGTCTTGCTGTATTCTGACAATCTGCAGACTACTGCAGTACCTCCATGGAGGAGGGACAGAACCTGCTTTGGGAATAGGCTCTGAAGTATTGCTGTGTTAAACCGAGCATCACTCCTAGCCTGGATATCCAGAGAGTAATGCTTGGTAAAGGTATGGACCATTTTCCAGGTGGCTGCTTGACAAATTTCTAACAGAGGGATATCCCTGGCAGCAGCCAGGGAAGCAGCTGTACCTCTTGTGGAATGAGCCCTCAGGCCTGAGGGTGGAATTTTTCCCAATTTCTCATAGCAGAATTGTATACAAGAAACAATCCACCTGGCAATAGTTCTCTTGGTGGCAGGTTTGCCCTTCCCCACTTCCCCATAAGTGAGGAATAACTGGAGGGAATCAAACCTGTGACCCTTGGTATGCTCTTTGTAGTAGCTAAGGGCTTTTTTAACATCTAAACTATGTAGCCTATTCTCCCCTGAGGAAGAATGATCAGTGAAGAAAACAGAGAGAGACATGGACTGATTCAAATGGAAGTCTGAAACCACTTTGGGCAAAAACCTCCTATTGGTTCTAAGGACCACTTTATCTCTATGGAATGAGATAAAATCAGGTTCCACTGACAGGGCTTGCAATTCACTGATACGTCTGGCAGAGGTAATGGCTAACAAAAACACAGTTTTTCAAGTCAAGTACTTAAGCTCTGTTGAGGACATAGGCTCAAAAGGAGGTTGCATAAGTTGAGCAATGCAAACATTTGAGTTCCAGGCAGGGGCAGGATCCCTAAAGGGAGGACTAGTATGAAGCAATCCCTTGAAAAATTTACAGAACACAGGATAAGATGATAGTGAGGAAGGCTTCCCCACTGACAGAAAAGCAGAAACAGCTGACAAGCGTACCCTCGGAGTAGCTGGTCTGAGGCCTATGCCATTAAGATGGACCATATAATCCAGAACTGTAGGCAATTCAGCAGTGTCTGGGGAGATAAGCTTCTTGGAACACCAAATGCTGAATCTTTTCCATTTGGAGTTATAAGTCTTTCTGGTGGCAGACTTTCGAGAGGCTTTGAGAATATCCAGAACCCCCTGGGACAGGTACAAATCCGCATGCTCTAACACTTCAAGAGCCATGCCTTGAGATTGAGAGACTGAAGATTGGGGTACCAAATCCTCCTCTGAGAGGAGGTTAACAGGTTGTAATTCCTGGGAAGAGACTGGGAAAGATGTACTGCTAGAGACAGCAACAGAGGGTATCAAGGCTGTCTGGCCCAGTCTGGAGCAATCAGAATCACTTTGCAGGGTTGTGACCTTACCTTGACCAGAACCTCGAACAGGAGAGGAAAGAGAGGGAAGGCATACAGAAATTTCCATTCCCAGTTCAAAATCAGAGCATCCAGAGGGACTGAACCCAAGACTGGGGGTCTGCAACAAAACTGAGGAAGTCGGTGATTGTCTGGGGCTGCAAAAAGATCTATCTCTGGAGTGCCCCAACTTGACAAAATCACTTTCAGCACCAGGGGATCCAGGGACCAGTCGTGATGGCCCTGGGAGATCCTGCTCAGTGAATCTGCTAGCACATTGTCCTTCCCTGGAAGGTGGACTGCGATCAGAGAGGTCTGCAGGGAATAAGCCAGGGACCACAATTTCATGGCTTCTGTGCACAAGGCTGTAGACCGAGTTCCTCCCTGCTTGTTGATGCACCACATGGTGGTGGTGTTGTCTGTTCTGACCTGAACCACCTTGTTCTGCACAGACTGAGAAAAAGCTTGCAGGGCCAGAAAACCTGCCCTGAGTTCCAGGAGATTGATATGAAGAAGGGTCTCCTGAGGGGACCACAGTCCCTGGGCTGTGAGAGCACCCAGATGAGCTCCCCACCCTAAAAGGGAAGCATCCGTGGTAAGGACCACTGAATGAGTCGAGTGACAAATGGGACCCCTTGCCTTAAATTGTCTTGATCCTGCCACCACTGAAGAGCTTGGATCAGTGTCCGAGTCACTGGAATCAGTCTGGTAAGAGGATCCTTCTTTTGGGACCAAAAGGCCCTCAGATGGAACTGGATGTCCCTCATCTGGAATCCTGCCCATTGGATCACTGCTGTGGAAGCTGCCACGTGGCCCAAGAGCTGAAGGAAGTGTCTTGCTGGTCAGGACACCTGAAGGCTGAAAGAAGAAGCCAGTTCTATAAGAACTCTTGCCCTTTCCAGGGGAAGTAAGGCTCTTGCCTTGACAGTATCTAGCTCTGCCCCTGTAAAGGTAAGAAGCTGCACTGGTTCGAAAACTGACTTGGGGAGACTGAGAAGAATTCCCAAGGAAGTGAGCACTTGCTGGGCCACTTGCAGGTCTGACTTGACTTGGCCTGGAGACTGACCCACTATGAGCCAGTCATCCAGATATGGAAAAATGGAAATCGTTTGCATTCTTAAAAAGGCCACTACTACTGCTAGGCACTTTGTGAAAACCCTTGGGGCTGATATTAGGCCAAAGGGCATTGCTTTCAACTGGTAATGGCCTGAGGGCAACTTGACTCTGAGGTACTTTCTGTGGGAGCACCTGATAGGGATGTGAAAGTAGGCATCTTTGAGGTCCAGTGAGGCTAGCCAGTCCCCTGGCCTTAGAGAGGGAAGAATTATTCCCAGAGTCACCATCTTGAACTTTCGTTTTAAAAGATGTATGTACAGGTACCTTAGATCTAGGATGGGTTGCCACTCCCCTGTCTTTTTCGGGGTAAGGAAGTATCTGGAGTACAGACCTTTGCCCCAGTGTAGGGTAGGAACTCTCTCTATGGCTTCTAAGGCCAGAAGAGATGAAACCTCTGCCTCTAGAGCAAGGGTTTCGGAAAGACTTGCAGGTGGAAAAGATCTGGCTCCCATCTTCGGAAATTTTTTGAAGCTGAGAACCAGTCCTTGGCTTACTACTTCCAGGACCCACTTGTCTGAAGTAACAGACACCCAGTCCTGGACGAAATAAGCCAGCCTGCCCCCTACAGGGATAGAAGAGTCGACCTGGGCAGGCCCATCAGGGTGTCTGCTTGGCAGGGGCCTTAGGCTGAGGAGTGGATGCAGCCCTGCTCATCCCCCTTCTGCCTCTCCCTCTGTGAAAAGGGAGAAGAGGCCTGTGCTTGGTAGAAAGGCCTATGAAAAGGCCTGCCCCCGCCCCTAGATTGCTTCTTTTGAGGAGTTGCCTGCCTCTCCTTGGCCTGTGCACTCCTATAAGTGGTCCAATATTCCTCCATTTTCTTCATGTAATTTTTTGTCTGCTCCCCAAACAGAGAATTACCTTCCACAGGGAAGTCCATGGCCTTAGCCTGGGTGTCCTGTGAGAGGCTAGTACATCTGAGCCAAGCCATTCTCCGAAGAGCCACAGATGTAACCATGACTCTTGATGACACTTCATTGGAGACCACAGCAGCATGAAACTGTACCTTAGATGCCTCAATCCCATCTGCAGCCACCTCCTCCAGCTCCTTGGCCAGCTGGGGGGAGGTCTGTTTAGCCAGTGCTAGTACAGTGTCCCACCTGGACTTCTGGAACCTGGCTGCATAGGCCATATAATTAGCCTGCCTGAGTCCCAAAGAGGATGCCATGTATTGCTTCTTTGCCAGGGCATCCATCCTCCTGGAGTCTTTATCTGGGGTGTGTGAAGCCAAGGGAACATTAGCCCTGTCACAGGCGGCAGCCTGCACTACCCCGACATGGCTGCATTGATGGTAGAAAAACTCGGTGTCTGAGCCTGATAAAGTGTACCTCTCGTCCATTCTCCTATCAACAGGTGGTACAGAACTTTTTGTGTCTGTTTCCCAAATGATTTGTGCAGGGGAATAGACAGTCTCCTGGACTCTGGGATATCCATCATCTCTACAAAATCAGGCTCCTCTTGATCCTCCGTAGCTTCCTCCATTGGGAGCTGGAGAGTTTCAGCCACTTTCCTGTAGAACAGATAGTGGGGAAGGGACTTAGAGAGCCTAGGAGGGCAAACACCAGAAGGTCTGTCTGGGGAGATGTCCGGTTCAATAGGCACATCCAGACTTTCTGTTCCATCATAGTCATCTTCTTGTTCATAATCCCCCTCCTCCTCCTCAAATTGTGATTCATAAAAATCTTCAGGGGCATAGTTCTGAACCGGTGGAACCGACCGAACTGAACCCCTAGCTAACTGAGCTGGATCGGACGGAACCGGGAAACGATTCAACAATCTGAATCACTCAGGCAATCTCATCAACGGTCGGAACATGAACCTCCAGATCCGAACCGGCTGACTTGTCTTTACATTTCCTTTTTGTAGGAATCGATCTCGCAGGATCGGCTCTCCTCTTGCCCGAAGAAGTATCGTCCTGGTCAGAGGGCACTCCTTGTGGTTCGGTCGGAACCAAACCAGGCTGGCCATCCGGGTCAGCGGACTTCTCGGCCTCCTTTTCCCTAAGTCTACCTAATCTTTTCTCCAGGGTAGACTTAAGAAAATTTTTACAAATTTGGCAGTCTGTATCGAGGTGTTCAAACCCCAGACAATAAACTCCTCACCAGGGAATTCAATAAATGGTTGAAAAACTGGTGTGGAGCTCAGGGTTTTGGCTTCACTGGGGACTGGGGAGCCACCTGGAGGGATGCAGACCTATACTGGTGCGATGGTCTGCATCTGTCCAGGGAAGGAACCAGGATCCTAGGTGAGAGGTTTAAATGCTTCATTGGCAAGCATTTAAACTAGCCAAGGGGGGAGGCACTGAAAAGGAGCATGGAAATCCCAGCCTCCCCCCACACGGTAATTAGTGAGGTAAACACCAAAGTAGAGAAGTCATTAGGGAGAAGGACAAAGGTAAATGTAAAAAAAGGCAAAGGCAGTAAGGACAGGAAAGGGGCTAAAAGGGGTAAGGCCGTCAAAAAGTGGAGGTGATGAGTACCAATGCCCGTAGTCTGTGTAACAAGCTCCCTGAACTAGTGGCCTTGATGGAAGAGGGTTGCCTGGATATTGTGGCAGTCATAGAAACATGGTACACAGACAACCATGACTGGGATGTCAACATACCAGGATACACAATCTACACGAGGGACAGGGAGGGTAAAAGAGGAGGAGTAGCTCTCTATGTAAAGGAAGGGATCAAAGCAACAGAATTAAAGAGTAAACAGGGAGCAGATGATGCACTCTGGGTAACCCTGGAGACAGGAAATGGCACCACAATCCGCATGGGGGTTGTATACAGACCCCCATCTCAGGGGGAGGGAATGGACAAGGAAATGATAGAAGGCTTCCTTAGAATGGCAGAAAAGGGGAGCTATTATTGATGGGGGACCTGAATATGCCAGATGTTAACTGGAGCGCCTTTGCTGCAGGCACAACCAAGAGCATGGTCATTCTTGATGCCCTACAGGGGGCATGCCTCAGACAGCTAGTATTGGAACCAACTCAGGAGGGAGCGATCTTAGACCTGGTACTCTCAAATGGGGATGGAGAAAGAATCTCAGATTTAGAAGTGGGTAGCCATCTGGGAACAAGCGACCACCAAACAGTGTGGTTCACAATAAACACAGCCATACAATCAAGCCATACAAAAGCAAGAGTATTGGACTTTAGGAGGACTGACTTTGGGAAAATGAGAGTGTGCCTCAGAAAAGCACTAGCAAACAGGCAAGAAAGAGGGGTGGAAGAACAATGGGGAGTAATCAAAACAGCCATCACAGAGGCAACAAGCCTTTGTATAAAGCAAATCAATAAAACACAACGAAGGAAAAAAACGCTATGGTTCTCAAAAGAGGTGGCAGGGAGGGTTAAGGAGAAAAGGATAGCATTCAGGAAATATAAGGAAACACAGAAGGAGCAGGACAGAGAACTTTATCAGTTAAAGCAGAAAGAGGCTGGGAAGGCAGTCAGAATAACAAAGGCCCAAACCGAGGAAAGAATAGCCAACTCAGTTAAGAAGGTACAATTAGGGAATGAAGAAAGACCAAAGGAGGGATACTGAGGCTTAAAAAAGGGGAGGGAATGTGGGTAGAGGGTGACAGTGAAAAAGCAGGGATACTGAACGAATATTTCTGCTCAGTATTCACAAAGGAAGAGGAAGAGGAGGTACCTAAACCAAACAAGAGAAACATTCTGAAAACGGGGGTTTATACCAGTCCATTTACAGAAGAAAGGGTTCTGAAAGAACTAATAAAATTGAAGGTGGACAAAGCAATGGGGCCTGATGGGATTCACCCAAGAATTCTAAAGGAACTAAGGGTAGAACTAGTGACACCGCTGACTATTCTCTTTAACAAATTATGGGAGGATGGGGTGGTACCTGATGACTGGAGGAGGGTGGATGTGATTCCTCTTCACAAAAGTGGGAGCAGAACAGAGGCAGGAACCTTCAGACCAGTTAGTATGACCTCAGTGGTAGGGAAAATGATGGAATCACTTCTGAGGGAAAGAACTGTTGAGTACCTAGAGGCCAGTGGGGCACAGGACCCAAGGCAGCATGGATTCACAATGGGAAAGTCGTGTCAGACGAATCTAACAGATTTCTTTGACGGGGTGACCAAAGTAGTAGACCAGGGAGGGGCTGTGGACATGGCCTACCTAGATTTTAGCAATGCATTTGATACAGTCCCACACAAAAAGATTAATACACAAGTTAGCCAGCCTTGGAGTGGGTCCCAAGGTGGTAACCTGGATAAAAAATTGGCTAGACAACAGGACACAAAGGGTAGTAGTAAATGGAGTCCACAGTGAAGAAAGGAGGGTTACTAGTGGGGTACGGCAGGGTTCAGTACTAGGACCGGTCCTTTTTAACGTCTTTATAAGTGACATTGCAGAGGAACTGGAAGGAAAAGTATGCTTCTTTGCAGACGACACAAAGATCTGCAACAGGGTTGATACACAAGATGGAGTATAAAGGATGAGAAGGGACTTGGCAAGGTTGGAGGAATGGTCAGATGTATGGCAGCTCAGATTCAATGCAAAGAAGTGCAAGGTAATGCACCTGGGAAACAAAAACCCAAGGGAAGAGTACACAATGGGGGGTGAGATACTGACAACATTAAAATGGAAAGGGACCTGGGGGTAATTATATCAGATGACCTAAAGGTGGGCAAGCAATGTGAGAAGGCAGTAAGGAAGGCTGGGGATACTGGGATGCATAGGGAGAGGCATCAATAGTAGAAAACAGGAAGTTGTTATCCCTCTGTACAGACAGTTGGTGAGACCCCATCTGGAGTACTGTGTGTAGTTCTGGACACCCCATCTCTGCAAAGACATAGACAGAGTGAAGGCTGTCCAGAGGACGGCAACCAAAATGGTGCAAGGTCTGCACCAGAAAACATACAAAGAAAGACTAAAGGAGCTTAATATGTATACCCTTGAGGAAAGAAGGGAGAGAGGAGACATGATAGAAACTTTCAAGTACCTCAAGGGAATCAACAAAGTCCAAGAGGGTAGCATCTTTCAGAAAAAGAGATGTGCAAGAACAAGGGGGCACAATTTGAAGATAGAGGGGGGACGGCTCAGAGGTAATGTGAGGAAGTATTTTTTCACAGAGAGGGTTGTGGATGCATAGAACAGCCTTCCTGAGGAGGTCGTGGAGTCAAGAACAGTGGGGGAATTCAAGAATGCATGGGACAGACATAAGGCAGTCCTAGTCGGGGGCAGGAAGAAGTAAGCTGTTGGTTAACTAGGATCTGCAGCTTACAGTCGTGGCCAAAAATATTGGCGCCCTTGCACTTTTTCAAGTAACTCACAATTTCCTTTAAACATAAGTTGAAATTAACAACAGTACAATATTTGGTCTCCACAATTCTTTATTTCTCTGTTAATATTACAGAACCTTTGTTTTTGATTCAGAATTTAATATATCCTTTTAAATCAGAAAATGAAAAGAAATGGCATTGACAAAATTATTGACACCCTAGACTTAATATTTGGTAGCACAGCCTTTGGTCAAAATAACTGCAATCAACCGCTTCCTATAGCCATGGATAAGCTTCCTGCACCTCTCTACTGGCAGTTTGGTCCACTCTTCTTGAGCAAATTGCTCCAGTTCTCCCAGATTTTAAGGGTGCCTTCTCCCAACTGCTGTTTTCAGATCTCTCCACAGGTTTACAATGGGATTTAGATCTGCACTCATTGCTGACCACTTCAGAACAGTTCAGCGTCTTGTCTTGAACCATTCCTGGGTGCTTTTTGAAGTGTGTTTGGGGTCATTGTCCTGCTGGAAGACCCATGACCATCGACGGAGACCCAGCTTTCTGACACTGGGTTCAACATTGCACTCCAAAATGGCCTGGTAATCTTCAGATTTCATGATGCCATGCACATGTTCAAGGCACCCAGTGCCAGAGACAGCACAGCAACCCCAAAACATCACTGAACCTCCTCCATGTTTGACTGTAGGAAAGGTGTTCTTTTCTTTGAAGGCCTCATTTTGTTTCTGTAAACATAGAGATGATGTGCTTTACCAAAAAGCTCTAATTTGGTCTCATCTGTCCACAGGACATTCTCCCAGAAGGATTTTGGCTTGTTCAGGTGTGTTTTGGCAAACCCCAGTCGAGCTTTCTTATGTCTCTCTCTCAGTAGTGGGGTCCTCCTGGGCCTCCTACCATATAACCCCCTTTCATTGAGTTGGCGACGGATGGTGCGAGTTGAAACTGTCGTACCTTGTGTCTGAAGGTCAGCTTGAATCTGTTTGGCAGTTGATCGAGGTGCTTTCTCCACCATTCGAACAATCCTGCACTGCAATCTTCGATCAAGTTTTCTCTTGCGGTCACGTCCAAGGAGGTTGGCTACAGTGCCATGGGCCTTAAACATCCTGATAACATTACGTATGGTGGAAACAGGAACATCAAGGTCTCTGGAGATTGATTTGTAGCCTTGAGATTGTCCATGCTTGGCTACAATCTTCTCAGACAATTCTCTGGCTGTCTTTCTTTTCTCCATGCTCACTGCAGTACACACAGTGACACAAAACAGGAGAATGAGTCCTTTTCTCTATTCAAACTGGTTGAATGAGTGATTTTTATATTGTAGGCACCTGCAACTCACCACAGGTGAGTTCAATTCCAAAGCGAAGGAGAATCACCTGCTTGAAATCTAATTATTTCTAACTACTTCTAAAAGGTGCCAATAATTTTGTCCGGGCCATTTAAGGATTTCTGTGTGGAATAAGCGAAGACTCAGTAAATTTTTCTGCTGTTTGTGTTTTATTCCACTGCAAACCAAAGAAATACATATGTGGATACCAAAATATTTTTGAATTTCAACAATTTTCTGGAGGGAATGGTGCATTATTAGAAAAAACTGCAAGGGCGCCAATATTTTTGGCCACGACTGTATCTGTTAGGTAGGAAAATGGGCAGACTAGGTGGGCCAAGCGGTCCTTATCTGCTGTCACATTCTATGTTTCCATGTTCTATGTAGGTGGTGTGGGGATTGGCCTTAGCAAAGACCTCCCCACACTCACTGCAGTGTTGAAACCCAGTGGGCCCGGTTTTTTCTTGGGTTTCTCAGACATGGCCAACCTAACCAAACACCCTTTTTTTGGCAACCGCTAGGCAAGACTCCCTTACCGGTTCCTAAACGTGTCACGGGTGTTGGAAAAAAAACGTTTAAAACACGTTTTTTTTTTTTAGAACCAACAAGGACCGGTAACCACACACTACAGAAAAACACAAGAAATCACTCTAATGGATAGGTTCAGCCGAACCAATCGACAAGTCTTGCAATTTCCACAAAGTAAACAGTAAAACTATCTAGGTACTCACAGTACCTGAACTGACAATGCTGAAATAATTTTGGATTAAACCGACACTTTGACTTTTGAACCGAGCTGAAGGAGAAATCGCCGGAGCGACTGTTCAAGTGAGGCGGAGTAAAGAATCTGACGGTTGGATTTCAAAGTGCTGCAGACAGAGACCTCAACCAAGCTCGAGCTCAACATTCTATGCACTCCATAGAATATTAACCCTATACTCTCCAGGGCAGTTTAAAGGCTGGAGCTAACTGCACATTGTCAGAATACAGCAAGACTTCATGTTGTTTGAAAAAAATAATAACCTTAGTCAAGAGGGCTACTGATTGTCTGATTGTCCTTCTAAGGACTGATGCTGGCAGATATCATACTGGTATACAGGCAGCAGTACTGTCGCAAAAAAACAAGTAATTGCAGCAGAGGGAGAGGAGAGAGGGACTCCACATGGGGGAGGAAATAAAAAAAAAGTCCTTTTCAGGGTTCAGGGCTATGTTGATTGTCCTTTTAAGGACTGAAGGAGGCTCTAGGATAGTGGCCAGTCAAGGTTTGAAGGCAGGTAGGAGGAAATAAAAAAATAAAAACTTAGTAAAAAAAACAAGGGGTGGCATGTAAATAATTTATTGGGCATATATTTTTACTGCTTACATGCCCAAATGGGCATGTACTTTTTTCACAAATGTCATACCCATTGTGACTACAGATGATAGCGCAATGGTAGGCAGTATGGGGGGACTACATCATCCAGGTGCACTTTAGCATTGCTCCATTATCATACAGGCATTCTAGAGGGCTAGGAAAACATGGTAAATGGGCCCAGCACCTGTGACAACAGACTCTAGTGCACTGTGCTTCTACTGTGTAGGTGGCCAAGAGGGCTGGAAGAAACAAGAAAAATCGCTTCCAGCACCTGGGATGACAGACTCCAGTATAACTGAGCCAGCACTACCACCGACAGCAGCTCCTGACAACGTAGGAGACTTTGGCATAAATCCCCCTACTACCTCCCCACCTAGAGTAAGCCACGACTTCATGGAGGATGGTAACTGTGGGTAAGAGTGTAGTGGGTCGAGTGTGCTTTGGGAATACCTCAGGAAGGTGAGTGCTGGAGACAGGAAGGGGGCATAAAGAGAAAATGAAAAAAAGAAATTGCAATAAAAAGCTGCCACAATGCAGAATTTCTACAAGCTATTTTGGTTTTTTTTTTTTTTATTTTACTGCAATAGGATTTGCTGACCTGGGAGGCTCAGGATCTGGAACAGTAGAAGCACTATAAAAACAGCACAAAACCCACATGTGTTGAAGCCTACAATTTCTTATATACAGTTGTCTGAAAAACTAACAACTGCTTCTAATTAGGGCTGTACTTTTGTTAAGATAATGTGCTGAAAAATCATGGTATAGTCATCGACAAAATGTCAAAAGTTATGGAAATCAAAACACAGAACTTGACGGCAGACAAGGGCCGCTTGGTCCACCTAATATGCCCATTTTCCCATTCCTACAGTATCACAGCAGATCCTAACTGATCTCTGACCCATACATCCTTCCCCCTCCCTTTCTCCTAAGATTCCCTTGGACCCATTCCCAAGCTACCCAGTTTGCTTACTAGTCTCCTATGTGGAACAGTGTTTAAAGTCTTAATGAAAATTAGGTAGGCCATGCCACCAATCCACCCTGATCTAATTTCTTGGTCACCCAGTCAAAGAAATCTATTAGATTTGTTTGACATGCCCCCCCCCCGAATCCATGCTGCCTCGGGTCCTGTAACCCACTGGATCTGAGATATTCCATGATCCCTTTCCTTCAGCAGTGATTCCATTAGCTTTCCCACAACCAAAGTCAGGCTGACTGGCCTGTAATTGCCCACCTCTTCCCTCCTTCCACTTTTCTGAAATGGAACATCTGCCCTCCTCCAGTCCTCTAGGACCACTCCTGCTTCCAATGAACTGTTAAATACAACAGTCAAATGTGCAGCCAGTACCTCCGTGAGCTCCCTCAATACCTCTGGACGCATCTTGTCTGGTCCCATCTTTCTAAAATCTGCCTTCCTGAAGTCTAGGACCCCTCAACCTTGTGTCGTTCATTTCCGCAGCCGTCCTACACTGTACGGTTATTGCTGGTACCCAGATGGCCTCCCAATATGACATCAGCAACACTAAAAACTCATGAATCCATCAAACTATTTGTATGTTTGCATACCTATTTTACACAAACACATCAGCAAATATTTAAATGTTTTAAAAATCATAAATTCACAGGCTTTTCGGACCTTATACCATTTGTTTCCACTGCTTTTCCTGCCCTAATGTCAAAATCCTCTGCTTGTGGCAGCACAGTTTTGGTTGCATTTGCTTGTGATGTGATTAGCAGAGGATTACAGCAGAACTTCAGGGCAGTGATAAGCAATGAGAACACATGGGGACAGATTTTCAAAAGGTTGACGCGGGGCTTGCATGAAACTCTTGCATTGCCAAAGCCAAACACCATAACTACACCCGATTTTATAATCTTGGGTGCAGTTGTGACAGCAGACTTGCTTTATGGTAGCTTGCAGGAATGTTCTGCTGCAAGCTGTGTGTTAGGGTGCACCAATTATGACCCATGCTAGACCAAGAAAAGATGGTCTAGTGATCATTGATTTAACACAAGGGACAGAAAATGCCACTAAATTGCCGCAAGCCCAGTGTGCCATCTTCCAGATGCACCCAGGGCTTGCGGTAATTTCGAAGCTGTGAAAATCCAATCGCTGCTGTCTAAGGAATGGTTTTAATGAAAATGGCTGCATTATGAAAACGGAAGGTCCTGAAGTCTAAAGGAGAGAGAGATTTTCTATAGTGGAGTTCTGCTGACGTTTAATGCAAATTTTCTTATGGAAGCCATAAAACTGCATTGACACAATTTTTTTAATACAGTTTCTTAATGTGATGGGGACAGGGCTTATGTTGGGGAGGAGTATTAAGTTGCGATTTAGGACTACACATGAGTGATTTTAATGAGATTCTTCAGACCGCATTAGTTAACTGACCTACAGTATGCATGTTTTTTTACAACGTGCCTTTCCGAAACTCAAGGCACTGTACACCATTTGTCATTTCTGATGTGAACCTAAAGTGCAGCTGAATCAGTTCAACACTTCTCAGGGATCTTAATAGCTATGATAGGGCATATGGAAACAGGAAGTCAAAGAGATAGAAATCCAGTCCATGCAGGTCTTTAGACCTTTTCACACATAGCCTACCTGGTAGCATTGACGATGGAATTGGCTCCCCCTGGTCCGTCTGCAGTGCGCACTATTTTGTTTACCCGCTGCAGCTCTGCAGGGTTCCTGCTGGGCTTCCCGTGATTTAGGTGCAATTCTGGCAGAGAGGTAGACTCTATGTAAAACAGTGGGAGTGGCACCGGTGCAGGCAAAACAGCGTGTTTACATGCTTGCAAAAAATGCCTAAACCGGTACACACAGGTCCGTGTTGCCAACAAAACAGGGAACGCTCTGCATCGCAACAGAGTGGCTTGCAACATTCCGGCAGCTGTTTACACTGCTGGTTTGCACAGGTGATGCCGCTAACACTGATGCAGATCTGGTAGCGTAAAAGCACCTTTTATATGTCAAAAGTAATGCCATGAACTCAGATCTCACCTTAACTGTCAGTAAGTACATATCCTGAAGCACTGATCTAATATACCTGCAAGAAGATAGACTCGTTTTCTAGATGAACTCTGATCAAACTCATTATAATAGTAACATATAACAAATTCCTGCACTACAGTATGCAGGTCACCACTACACAGCAAAGAGCACAGCCAGGTCATGTTTTTTTAAATGATTTAAGTTGCTGGTGATAACCAGTACTGGAAGTGTAAGTTTGCCATCTAACAGGACTCCTAAACTGTGCACCTCCACAACAGGCCTACAGCCACACCATCACAAATGTGGAGCCCCAATTCCAGTAGCCACACTTCCCTTTTGTCAGAATTCAACCACAGTCAGCCCAAGGCTATCCAGATTTTGATTTCAAAACGACATTTCATCAAACCAGTTACAGCCAGACACAAGTCATATGCACAAGAAAGATACAGCTGGGTGGCATGTGCACAACACTGAAATGGCAACTACCCAGAGGTAGCATGTAAAGTACGTGGCACATAACATCAGGGACACAGTCAAGACTTGCAGTGATCATTTCAGGCCGCGGGGTCGCGCCAATGGCGCGCCCGGCGGCCAAACTGGCCACTATTTAAACTGCTCTGTGAGCCTTTTAGGCGCGTCTGTGTTGCTTTAAGGACTCGCGCTCAGTGCACGCGCGCCACGACAGTCAGAGTCTGTGACTGTATATCTTATCCCGGAGGCATTTTAGGAGGTACTGGCGCAAGCCCTTAAAAGCAATACAGACGTAGGATGGAGCGCTGTTGAATGAAGAATGCCCTTGGGGCTGGGGGGCATGTTGCAGTCTTCAGCAGCTGTAGATTGAGGAGTTCGCCCTCCATGAGCTTGAGAGGCACACTGACTGTGCCAGGCAAGAACGCACTTTGGGGCGGTCTCTCAGCGGCTCTCTCTCTACAATAACTGGTGCCCATAGGTCCAAGACATCACCAGCCCGAGATGGGCAGATTGGGGCAGGAGTTAGCGCTCATCAGCCACGGAGTGGTTGAAATTGTTTGATGGGCAGGCACTTTCGATCTGTACCATGTGATGTGCACAGAGACGCATCACATGGTACAGATTGAGCTACCAAGACCGGCGGTTTACAGTTGCTTGCGCAGATGGTTGGAGACGCGTGGAGTAAGCAGGCAGCACATTCCCATCGAGCGACAGTTCTCACTTCAAACTTGATCTTTAGTTAACATAGGCTATTACAGCTTCTCGTATTAACAGCCACACGAGTCGATAACTTTATTTGGCAAAAGATTTTGGCTTTGAGCAGCAGCAAGTACTTTAGTAGGAGCCAGGGCTGATTGGGGGGTCTCTGCCTTAATGATCTCCAGGCAGACCAAGCTCCTAAAAATCAGTGGTTGGGTGGAGGCAGTGTGTGTGTTCAGTGTGTGGGGGGGTAAAAACTTTGGAGAATTGAGTCCAAGAACTCTGTGACAGTGATGACTGCAGCTTAATCTTAAGGAGAACAGGGAGGTTATTTAATATGAGACAACAGGGATAAGAAGGGTCACTTCATCAACAAGTCAAGTGACTAAAAGAACTAAATATCAGCAAGGAAATCACTGAATAAAATAGATCAGTTGGTGGCTGTGCAGTGTGTAAAGTACTGTCGGGGTTCTTGTCACAGAAAGCCACAGCAGTCTCAGACTGTTGATAAAACTGAAGGGGAAAAACAGAAAAACAAAAAATAGATAAATTATAACACTTGAGCAGAGGAGTGGAGGAGGGGCTGTCACAGTAATTTTCACTTAAAAAGGTGGCAGTTAGTCACAGTGAACAGAAAACAAGAAAAGAAATAAAGCAGAGGAAAGTAGTGTGTTTTGTTAACTTTAATAGTTTGTAAGAGGCTAGAAGTTAGTGAGCTTGAAGTAAAGAAGCAAGGGCAGGCTCTGTCTTTGCTTCTACACATTTTTGGAGTGGAGAGTTGCATTATTATAAGGAATGGTTAAAAAATATATACATATCTGCAATTACATTGCTATAGAAAAGAAAGGAAAAATAACTTTAATTTTAGGAAAAGCAGGGTGGGTGGGACAGAAAATAAAGGAGCTGCAAGCAGACAGTGACTGCTAGAGTTCTGAATTCCTCTGACTGTACTACCTTGTTTTGCATATGGTGTAAAATAAAATAAAAGAGTCGGACACAGACATCTGTCAAATTGTTTTTATTAAAACATTTTGTCAGTGACACAGACACGCCAACCATATTATTTGGGCATTCTTACTTACTTTCTCAGTCACCCTCCTCGTAAGAATATAAAAAACAAGGCCTGTTGAGATTTTGTAAAATAAAGCAGTCATGGCAAAAACAAGTGAACATTAAAACATTTTCATGTCTTCTGCACCTAAGAGACTATGTACTGCTGCATCAGGATCAGGGTCTTCTAAAATTCAAATGGGAGCAATGTGGTGCCAGTTCTGTCCTCTGAGAAGCAGACTGTGTGTCCGTCACTGTGGCGGACACACAGTTGGAACCTGGTGACAGTACTAGCCAACTTGATTTAGACGCACTCAGTAGCCAGTCCCATGTGGCCAGTATTAAACGTAATTTTCAGGGCCGCTGGCTCACAATGTACAGGTGGTTGAGATATAATTCAGAAAAAAATGTGATGACTTGTGCTGTGTGCATCAGTAGAAAGAAACAAAATACTCTGACTTCTGGCACTGACAATTTCAGGACAAGCACCCTGACTAGGCATGCTGACTCGGCAGATCACAGAGATGCTATGGCAGCTGAAAATATGCAGGGGGCTTTGCAGCATACATTCAGAAAAGCTATATCTGAAAAAGAACAAGCTATTCTAGTTGCCATGAAGAGTGTTTATTGATGGCCAAAGAAAACTTGCCAGTTCATAAATATACAAGTTTAATGGAATTTTGTCTAGTTTAGACTGTCCTTTTGTTGACAAACTGTCTGTGCCAAGAAATGCCTCATATTCATCAGAATCTACAGCCAATGACATCCTCGAATGCATAGCCTTTGTAATTAGGCAGGAAACAAGTAGAAAATTAGAAAATAGCCCATACATCACATTAATTTGTGATGAGAGCACAGACATCACTGTCGCCAAAAACTAGTATTGTATGCAAGAGTGCTTGATCCTGAAAGTTTTGTACCATCTACTCATTTTCTAGAGAACTTACAGATCTCTGATGCCACTGGAGCAGGGATAGCTAAAGAATTAAAGCAATTCCTAGCCAGGAAAAAATCAGCATGAAAAAGTAATGGATTGGGAAGTGACGGAGCAAAAGTCATGACAGGGACTGATGAGGGAGTCACTGGGACACATGCTGCGTGGAAAACCCAATGCTAGTAATATACATTGTGTTGCTCATAGGGTTGCGCTATGTAGTTCACAAGCAGCAGACTCTGTCCCCTACCTAAAAGAATACCAAGAGGTGCTAACTGGTGTTTTCTACCATTTTAAAAGATCAGCCAAAAGAGTTGACAAACTAAAACAAATACAAGAAATGCTGGAGGAACCAACTCTAAAAGTGAAGGAGGTCCATGATGTGAGGTGGATAGCAGTTTACAAAGCGGTTGAGACCGCTCATCACACTCTAGACTCCCTCTCACTTTTTCTGCAATGAGATTTAATGCTAGAGCAAAAGGTTATGCCTTAAAATGTCCAAATATGACTTTATAATGTCAACCTATATGCTAATGGATGTACTTGCTGTAATTACCCAGCTTAGTGTAGTGTTTCAGAAAGAGATCTGGACATCTCGATGGTCCATGTCAATCTGGAGAAGTGCTTCTGATTTAGAAAAATAAAATCTGGAACAAAGGAAAAATGTATCTACATGAAGTGGAGAAGGATATCCAGGAAGATGAGGAGGGAAGGCTGGTGTTCAAGGGCATCACATACTAAGGGAGGCAAAACTTTTCAATCAAGGACCATTTCATTGACCATTTGGTTGCAAATTTAAAAGACAGATTCCTGGGTATGACAGAAACAAGTTGGCTGCTTTTTGAGTACTGGGTCTTAGGCCTGTCAGCAGCCTTTCTAAAGACGATCTTGAAACCTGGGGAATGAACAACTATGTGTTGCTTGATCATTACGGTCAAGAGCAGAAACACAAACAGTTTGAGACAGTGGCACCACCACTTGTGGATGCAGACCACACCAAAGCAGAATGGGAACTGCTGAAGTCACTTGTTGTGAGAGAGGGATACCGAGGACAACATGCAAACTCTTCGGGGTTCATTAACAAATATCATAAGTCAGACTTCCCAAATCTTTTGACACTGGCTGCATTGGCATTAACTGCCCCAGTCCATACAGCAGACTGTGAGAGGGGTCAGTGCCCAGAACATTGTAAAACTAGCATGAGAAATAGACTGTCTGCTACTAGAGTCAGTGATCTGCTGACTGTTGCGTTGAGGGACCTTGCCAGGCTGAATTTGATTTTCTTTCTGCAATCAATATTTGAGGGAAAAAACAGAGGCGGTTATTCCAACATGGGGACTGCACTGACTGACTTATAAGTACACATAACCGAACTGTGACTGATATTTTAATTTATCCTCTTGATATAATGCTGCGGCTGGCTTATATTAAATTAATAGGGATATTATAGTTAGCTGAGGAGGCTGTATGTTAGATCTGTTACTAAACTGCCATCAGGACTCTACTAGGGCTGTTAATGCCTGTGTATTCTTCCAAAATGATCAAATATCTCTTATCTCTTATCTCTCTCTCTCTCTCTCTCTCTCTCTCTCTATAAGAGTGCAAGGGTCCTGTCTGGTGCTTTTTATTTTTTGCTGGCAAAATTCACAGTTACCACATTGTGAACACTCCAGACACAACTACTGGATGGACACACACGACTGTGGCTGTTGCCTGAGGCCTATGATCGTCGATGCTTCGGCAGTGACAGAGATATCAGTGCCTTCTCTTGTAAACTGCTATCCACCTCTGACATCATAAATGCAATTTATTTTCTGAGTCACAAGTTACACCTCCCAGTTGATCTGCACTTGCTAGTTCATCAGCTTTGCTTATGATACTGATGCCGCGTTAGTTAATTCTTTCTGTATACAATTTTTTTAAAGAAATGTCATGTATGACCCCACATTTTCCTAAAATGACCCACCTTTTCAGTGGTCAGTGGGTCATTGACCCACCAAATTTGGTTCCTAGAATGAACGCTGGACTTGACACAGTAGCTAACATCAGGGACACAACTGAGGCTCGAGATAGTAGATAATACCGGGGACACAGTTGGGGCTTGACATAGTAGATAACATCAGGGTTACAACTGAGCTTTGAGACATCCCCCATAATCAAGAGAAAAAGGCAGACTAGAGCAGCCATCAATTGCTGCTCATAACCTTATAGAAAGATCAGAACATGCCTCTCAACTGTCCCTGATTTTCAGGGACGTCCCTGATTTTGCCTCAGAATTTTCCTTTGTCCCTCGAAAAATTTATGTTTTTTTTGACAGAACAGTGGGGACTAAAATCACAAAATATTGTCAAACATTAAATTTGCAGACTTGTTCTTCTTCAGAAGATGCATCCTAATGCAAATCCCCTTACTTTATTATCAGCTTTCTGAGTGAATATTACCATTTTTATGATATGTCCCTGATTTTGGGTCTTTGTCCCTGATATTTTTAAGCCTTGTCCCTGATTCATGAGGCAAGAGGCTGAGAGGTATGGGTCAGAAATAAGATAACACATGCTCCAAAAGGTCCCCAACCCCCAACAAGTGCTCCATGTAACTGACAGCCCACTGCAGCAAATGCAGACGAAAGATCCACAGGAACCAATACAGAGTTCCTTTTTACAGCTGTGTAGGTGGAGCCAGCAGCCGTTTTGCGAGAGCTCAGAAAAATGAGCTACCAGATCAGGCCCTGGAACGCTTCCGTTTTGGACTTTCGGAATGATCCTTACGAAAGTGCAAAGCAGTCAGTAGCATTCGTGGGCTTCCACTACATTGTCACTGCTCCAGTACTCAAAGATTCGGTGATGTGTACCACGACGACACATGTTGTGCATGCACACAGTTTGCCTGGCACACCATCTTGAGGCGGCTTATGCCATTACAAGAACTATGCATGCTGCGACTAAAGGTACTATATGGTTCTGTCGGCGCCACCATCTTTGTGTGGCATTCCTTATACTTTGCCGCAGTTGTGGCCCTGGCAGCGCTCCTACAAGCTTGCCACAGCCGTATCACCTCTGGCTAGGGTTTCTTACCATTTGCAATGAATGAGGAGATCATTTAACACAGTAAACAGGAGTTTATGTGCTGTGTTTCATCTGAAACCAGACTGGAATCGCTCCAAGATTTTCTAATACTCTATACAGGCCTGTAACTGTACTGTACTGTCACTACCTTCCCAATTATTTTTTTGAAATGTTTCACCATGAAAGGCATACTGAGCTAAAATAGCTCGCTTCAAGATGCGTCATGGGGGATGGGGAGAGGGGAAGTATAACTTGATCATACAGCAGAGTAAGGATTAGCAACAAAAAACATAAACTTTATGCAGCAATTAAATAACACTGACAAAACTGCCAATTTATACAGGAATGTGAACTAGAACAGTGTAAGCCAATAAATCATGTAGCCTCTTGGGTGAGCAGCTCCTTTGGGGCCGGTTTCAACAGGGGGAGGGAGAAGAAAGAAACAGGATGAGGAGGGGCTGGCTTAGAGGACAGGCAGACCACTGTCCCTCTGGGGTGAAAACCCCATGAAGGGCAGACACAAGTGGGAGACAGCAACACGAGAATGGTTTCATTGCCATTAGTGAACATGGAGTAGAGGTGGGGAAAGGGAGGGAGAAACTTAGCATACAGGAGGGGGAAGAGGAGTGTGGTAGGAAAGGGAGACAGTGGGTCAGATGGGAGGGGGAGTGAATGACTACATGGAGGAAGTTATGAGGGTGGGGAGTTAGGATTGAGAGGTTTGGGAAGTGGGGGTGGGGAAGGCAGTAGGATCAGTCATGGAGTTCAGTTGTAGATGCAGGTGTGGGAGGAGAAGCTATGCAGTAGGGAGCATAGAAAGAAGGGGGAGAAGGCAGAGCAGATGGGGAGGGGGAGGGAGTTCCAGAGCTAAGGAAGTTGCTAGGAGAAAGCAGCTTGGCCAGCTGAGGTGGTCCAGGGGGGAGAGCAAGGTACCAGAAGTGGAGCCAGAAGGCATAGCAGTTTTGGGGGCTGGGAGAGGGCAGAGGAGAGGGAGCAAAACCAGTACTTGGCAATAAAAGAGGAGCAGTGTGCCAAGTGTCTAGCTTCAAGGGAAGCAAAGGTGAGGGATGTACAGAGAGTGCAGTGATGAGTACGGGGTTGGCAGTCCAGAGCAAAACGACAGAAGGAGTGAAAGAGAGAGTCCAATCTGGAGAGGGTGGATTTAGGGGCAGTGCTGTAGACTGTATCTCCGTAGTCGAAAATGGGAAGGATCACTTTCTGAACAACGGCTCTGTGGGCTGGCAGAAGGATGCAGCCGCAGTGGTGGTATAGCACTCCTAACTTAGGGTGCAGTTTTTTTGCATATGACATCAACATTTTCAGAAAAGCTGAGGTGGTTGTCAAGCCAGACCCTGAGGTAGTTGAAGGATAGTATATTCTCAATGGTGGACCTGTCCAAGGTGCAGAAGGAGGGGGGAACTACCACTCCTAGAGAGCTTTTGACTTGTGCCAAAGGTCACTGAGACCATTTTTTTTGTGTTAAGAGCCAGCTGATTTGTGCAGAACCAGAGCCAGACATTATCAAAGTCCTGCTGAAGTCTGATCATTAATTCAGAAGGGGAGTGGCTGGAGGCAAATAGGACTGTGTCATCAGCGTACATATGAATGGACGCTGAGGTGCAGGCAGCAGGAAGGTCATTTAGGAAGACCAAGAATAAAATAGGGCCAAGGACGAAGCCCTGGGAGACACTGGTACAGATTGGGAGGGGAGTGGAAAGGTGAGTCACCAATTCAAACTGATTGGGACCTACCTACAAGGTAGGAACCAGTTAGTGACCGATGTGGAGAGTCCTGCTGCTGAGAGCTTAGAGCGGAGGAGGTGATGGGCGACAGTGTTGAAGGCTTTGGCCAAGTCAGCAAAGATAGCTGATGTGATTTGACCGTGATCCATACCTGTGAGAATGGTATCAGTTAGCCAGAGGCAGGAGGAGGAGGTTTTACAGAATCCAGACTGGTACAGGGTGAAGAAGGAGGAAGAGACAAGGAAAGGGGAAAGTTGAGATAGCACCAAGTGTTCTTGGAGCTTGGCAAGGGCTGAGAGAAGAGAAATAGGGCAACAATTCCCAGGAATAGAGGGATCACCACCTTTAGGGAAAGGAATAACTGCGGCACGCTTCCAGACAATGAGGACAGAGGCTAGGGAGAAGGAGAGGTTTAGAAGGGCAGAGATACAGAGACCAATGGTGGGGGCAGCAAGATGGAGAAGTTTTGGGGCAAGCCCATCAGGGCTTTTGCTCTTTGCCAGGTTGAGGGCTAGTAAGGAGTTAATGGCGACAGCTGGTGAGATAGGAGTGAAAGAGAAGGGGAGGGGGGTACAGGGAGGTGGAGACACTGGGGGGAAGAAGGAGAGAAGGGAAGAGGCACAGGAGGTGAAGAATGTGTCGAATTCATTGGCCACTGAGAGTGGGTCAGTAATGGTGGAATTACTCGCCTTAAAGTGACTTACCAACTTCCCCCGATGTCATGTTTGTAGATCACCTTCCCTTCATTGAGTGATGCAAAGCTCAGCTGCCCTGAAGTTAGGTATTAAATATATTCAGATGCTTAGTTTTTTAACATTTTTGTGCCACAGTTGTCTCTGCATGTTTTTTTTCTTTGTTTGAAGTTTGCACATGAGCAGTGCATCCACATGCATGAGTGACATCAGCACAGGGAAGGTGTTCCCACTGCACCTTTATCACTACTTGTTCATTCTTCTTTCCTGGACCCAGCCTCAGTGAGTGCAGATCCAAAACAGAACTGACAAAAATTACAGCACTGATGACTGAAACTGTTTGTTATATTGGCAGCTGAGGCAGATACTTGCTTTTGGGATTGTAGAAGTGGTAATTTCCCCTGGTTTTCAATTTTACTCATCTGACTAAGCTCTGTGTCTTAGGTCCATCGGTTCTAGGAACATCACAATCTACATTGCTTGAGTACAGTTACAGTTTTAGTAAGTGCTGCAAGTACATAATTATAACAACAATTCTGTATAAAAAATAAATTTTTTTAACTGAGTGGAGCTGTAATCTGTAGCGTATTGGGACACAAAAGGACAACTCTTGAACTGGGCAGATCTATAAATTGCAGTAAGCTTTTCATTATTGGTACATAGAGGTCTGTGTTAAATGGATGACTTTCTCAACAGTTCAGAATTGTAATGTGCAGTAAGAGTATAAGCACTGAGCTGCACAGTCCAATCCCAGGAGAACAGTGCAATAAACTGTGTATTTTTGGCAAGTGCTGTTCCCAGTGTGATTGCTTCAGTAAACTGCCTTTGCTATTGCATTTCTGATTGTCACCATCATTATAGACAGTTTATATTTTTTCCTGTGCTCCTGTGTTTTCTTGGGCTCATTTGGTGTTTTCATGCAAGCACCATAATACTGATCACCAAAGTATGCTTAGATGTGCATGAATAAAGGGACATGGTGCACTGAATTGTTTCTCCAGCTTGCCAGCTCCTCGCTAAGTTTATAAATGAATGCAACAAAATCAATTATATACTGTACATAGTTATACTTTACATAGTTTACTGTGTATCTCAAAATGAAACACTTAGTTTTTTAACATTTTAACATACAGTCTCTATTTATAATTAGAATTATAGCATCATTGTATGTGCTCCGGAGCATCAGCAAAAGAAGAGACTGCAGTTGCCATCCTCTCCCGACACTGTGGTACCAATGTACGGCTTCTATGGTGTTATATTGCAAAGTGTGCTAGTCAGTTCAGCATACTTAGGGAATAATGTCTGAACCAAAATATGGGCTACACAGCAATGAATGCAGGGAGTCTACACAACGCACCACGACATCGGTAAGGCATGGAGACACTATAGTGCAGCATCTGTTGTATTTGCTGTACACTTAACGCATGTGCATCAGAGATCCACTGTAATGAAAAAATGGAAAAACACAAACGGCTTGACACAGATCGAAGTGGTAATGAAATATGGTGACATAAGTGAGGAAGGGTGGTTTAAATACAGTCTACCACTTGAGTACCTACCGCAAGGATGTGTCCCTTTTTGTAGTGGACCAATCAAAGGGTACTTAGGCTATCTAAACATAAATGCAGTCTCTTTCTCCATAAGAAGGGTATTGGCAGTGTCATTTTTTAACCTTGGGGGGTTGGGGACGATCACCGACTGTACTGTGTATTTTTTGCTAAATTCATAATGCACCTGGAGGCACACATGTAGCGGCAATAAGCCAATGCCATGGCTGCTGCCGACACCACTCAGCAGCCCTTACCAGAGTAAGGGCCTCAGGGCACGGATCGCTTTCAAGGACTTGCGCCTGAACGGCACGCCGGAGAAAAGGCGGCCAGCAACAGCCGCTCCTATGGCGGCCGCTAAGACTCACTCTGCAGCCCTTGCGGAGTAAGGGCCTCGGGCATGGATCGCTTAAGGACTTGTTTCAAACCGGCGTGGCTGGAGAAAAGGCGTCAGCAACAGCCGCCTCCCACGGCCACTGCCACCACTCAGTCAGCCCTTACCGGAGTAGGGCCTCGGGCACGGACCGCTTTCAAGGTACCTCTGCTAAGCTTTTTGGTAGCTAGCACGCCTGGGCGACTACGATTGGTGCAGCGCTGACCTAGGGGGGCAGTGACTGGTCTGCCCGCTCGCCACCCTCGCTACGATTGGTGCATTCTCTCCATAGACTTTGCAGCGTTTCCTGTTCTAACTCTTTACTACTAAGCTTTAGTTGTAACTCAAATTTTTCTCCTGCCCCCACCACCCCCTCCCAGGCCTCCTTTAAATACAGTTATGCTCAGCCCTCCCTAGCTCTTTTGCTGCTCCATTGGCTTATTATTGTCTGCTGTCACTCAGTCATTGGTAGCTGAGTGGGGCCAATAAGCCTGATCCTTGTGCAAACATCATTTCAGCTTTTAGCCACCAATCTGATCTGTTTTGTTCCCCCGATCGAAATCTCACGTTGGGATTTGAGAGTGTATGTAGGTGGGTCTGTTACTTGCTCAGGAAAAACACCATACTAATACCAATTTTCAGACCACACTCCCTGGCATTATGGCTTTCCTCACTGATCTACTATTGTTCCTAGTATACAGAGTGCCTAATAATACAGTGCACCTTGAAGTATTTCAATATAATCCAGATCTGCAATGCACTGTCTCAACACCTTATGTTGCAACGGCCCGCTGTATAACCATTACTTCATCAACCTCCCCCCTTCTAGCCTATTCCCCCTGGTATGCCACCCTCCCCTTACTACTGTCTTCGCCTATGACCATACGAGCACTCACAATCATCACTTTAAACTGTCACTTTAGTGGTACTACCTCCTGTGCTACACGTCATCGGCGGTCTCAAAGGAAAAAAGCTGTCTCCATCCTTAAAAGCTCCTTAAAGAAAATGCTATTACTGCTTCTTCTCTGCTCAGGTAATATGGAGCTAAACCCTGGCCCCCACCTGCAACTTAACTCGCCTACAGATTTTGCAGAGGCCAAAGGACTTAAGATGGTGTTGGTCAATATTCTAAGCCTGACCAAAAAATTTGGACAACTGCAAGCTTGGGCTGCGCATACCAACCCAGACCTTATCATAATTACTGAGTCTTGGTTAAAAAAGACTAATACTGACCAACAAATCTCCCTTCAGGGATATAAACAATTTAGGGTGGACAGGGCTTCTAGAGGCGGGGATGTGGTCATCTATGCCAAATCCAAGTACTCAGTCACTAATATCAGCTGCAAATCTTTAGCTAAGGAATTCGAGATTGTCTCATTGAAGCTTCATCTCCCCTCTTCAGAATGCATTACTGTCATAGGTGGTTATAGGCCTCCGTCTGATGGTGATGAAGTCCTTAATCTTCTGAAATCCTTATTCTCAGATGCGAAAACAGAAACAATATTTCTAGGGGATCTAAATATGGATTGGCTAACCCCTAAATCTCACTGCCTTAAATCGCTTTGCAATGAGCTAGGCCTTGTGCAAGTAGTTAATGAACCTACAGGGAACAATGTCCTAAATACTGCCAACAGCTCTATCTTAGATGTGGTATTAACCACTCACCCACATAAAATATCGCACTCAGCTGTGTTTCATAATGATATGAGCGACCACAGGATTGTTGTTTGCATAAGATCTCAAATTAAGGCCCGAACACAGCCAATCTTTATAACAAAGCGGTCCTTACACAAGTTCAGTGCAGCAAACTTCCTTTCTGATCTGGGCATGATCAGTTGGCAAGACCTTTACCTAGCCAAAGATGTCAATGAGGCAGCCTCCACCCTTAATGCCAACCTTACTAGATTGGTAAATAAGCATGCCCCCTTTATGAAAGTTAGGATATGAAACAACTCTAACCCCTGGTTCACCCCAGATCTTAAGTCAGCCCTCACATCCCGAGACAAGCTCTGGGCGAAAGCTAGACATTCCAAGAAACCTTCGGATTGGCAGGCTTTTAGAACAGCCAGGAATACCTGTGTGAAAAGTATCCGTTCTGCCAAAGCTAACTTCTACATCTCTACCCTTGCACAAGCGAAAGGTAACCCACACAAAACATGGAGGCCAATTATTTTATTTATTTATTTATTTTTATTTATCAAGTCTAGGATTACAAATACCTTTGAGCCTTGGCTCTTTTACAAAGGTTCCACGTCAGAGAAATACAAATTAAATCTATAGAAGGGCGGCCTACTGCCCCTTCCATTCCAGCAAAGATAATTGCAAGTGGCAAGATAGTGGAAAAAAAATCCTTAATCCTTGAAGAACTTAACTCTCACTTTGCCACGGCTGGACTAGCTTTCGACTCTTCACCTTACGCTTGTACTGCAATAAGCCAACCTAATCCCCCTCCAATATCTAGCACCACACCTAGCCCATTTCAACTGCGTGAGATAAATTTTAAAGAAATAGAAGATTCTCTCCTTAATCTAGATATCAAAAAAAGTGCAGGGGACGATGGCTTGGAACCCTTCTTCCTAAGGCTAGGATATGCCCATCTCACTGCCCCCATTCTTTATATCTTCAATCTCTCCATTACATCTGCTACTGTGCCGTCCTGCTGGAAATCAGCACACATCCTCCCTCTGTTTAAATCTGGTGACCCTTGCGATGTGAATAACTACAGGCCTATCTCCATCTTGCCTATCCTCTCTAAAGTTTTTGAAAAATTGATCCACAATCAGTTAAAATCTCACTTGGAAACCTTCTCTCTCATTAACCCAGCTCAATCTGGCTTCCGGGCAAATCACAGCACAATCTCTGCTTTAGCAAAAGTAACCAATGACTGGATCTCTGCTATAGATGCTAAGAAGGTAACTGGAGCAATCTTCTTGGATCTTAGTAAAGCTTTTGATACTGTTGATCACAACCTACTAGTCAATTGCCTCACTAATTTGGGTGCCACGTACCATACTACCCAGTGGTTCTCTAGTTACCTAACAGGGAGATCCCAGAAAGTAAAAGCAGATGGCTTTTTCTCTGCTTCTTTGCCAGTTGTTAGAGGTGTCCCCCAAGGCTCCATCCTAGGCCCTATCTTGTTTTCATTATGCATTAATGATCTTGATTCCAATATAACCACGTCCAATCTGCATTTCTTCGTGGAGGACACTGTGCTGTATACCTCTCCGGCTCAACGTTATCCGAAATTAAGGGAGTGCTTCAAGCAGACTTTGCCCAACTTGAACATAATCTAATAAAGGCAAAGCTCCTGCTTAATGCAAAGAAGACCAAAGCTATGATATTCTCTTGTAGTACCGCCACAGGTACCTCCCATACCCCACCCAAAGACTTTATTGTTACCACGTTAAATGAACCATTGGAAGTCGCCTCCAAATTCAAATGTCTGGGCATCTGGATCGACAACAAACTCTCTTTCAATGACCATATCGAGGACGTTTCCAGAAGGCTTAAAGCCAGATTAGGTTTTTTCTTTAAAAATAGGCCCCTCTTCCCCCTTGAAACTCAAAATAAGCTCATCCAGGCCACTTTGCTCCCCCTTCTTGACTATGGCGATGTAATTTACTCCTTCTACTACTCTCGCAAACCTAAGTAAATTGGACATCCTTTACCACCGTACGCTACGGTTCATTACCAACTCCCCTTACTATTCGCACCACTGTGACCTATATGCAGCTGTTGGATGGACATCTCTCACTACTAGACGCCTGCTCCATGCTGGTCTTTGGACCCTTAAGCTGTTCCTGCACAAACTACCGAGTTATCTTTCATCTCTCATTAGTATTTTGTATAGTGCATACTCTCTAAGGAAATCTGATTTCATTCTGCTTGACATACCTAGGACACGGACCTCCTTTGGTAAACATGCTATTGAGCATGCCCTTCCCTCTATTTGGAACCAACTACAAACCGTGCTGAAACTAACTAGCACAGTTTCAACTAACTTCTATAAAGTGCTAAATGCAGCTAAGATAAAGATATCTGCAACTGTCATTAGCCCTTCTCATCCCTATGTGTGCCATGCACATTCTGTATAAGACCTTAATTGCCTTATGCATGTTAATTACTTATTGTTCGCACTATCATTTAATCCAAGACACTATTTCATTCTCCAGCTTCTGACTTTATAACTGCTACCTTTACTGCAGCAATCCCAATCCTGCTCCCCTTCTCCATCCTACTCTCGGCTCTGTCTACGTATATATTACTCTGCTCACCCTACCAAGCCTTGAATACCTCCCTTACCCTATATGTTCTGTTGCTGCTCAATTTACTAAAAATGTACGTATTGCAAATACCAGTTACCATGTCTTGCATTGTTAGTATACTACTTGGAAATGTTCATCACTTCGTACCACTTGTTTGCTCACCACCTATTGTCATCCGATGTGGTATCCTCGTATGTAATATCTTGCTTGTATTATGTGATCACATGCATACATGTTATATTACTGTCTATCAATTATTGTTATTTATGTATTTTCATTATTAGTGTACATGTCACAGGACTTCCTTGTGAATGAGCTTGCTCAATGGAGTTTTCCTGCAATAAACTTGAACTTGAACGAACTTATGCAGACACTAATGACAGCTGCAGTCTGTATAGTTCCTGAGCGCTTAGAGGTAACACAAAGCTGGTGCAATAATTTGTAGTTTTAAATTTATAACAAGCAGTAAACAGGGGAACCGGTGGCTTCAACACGTTACTCAATCACTGATACCTCTAAAGGGGAAAGTACAAGCAGGCCCCCCACCCCCAAACACACACATACAAAGAGAAGAAAGCTATAGCGTAGACTAGGTGGCACTAGGGCAAAGACAGACCCAAACAGTATAAATCATTTACAGATAATAAAAGTTCTTTGCTGCAGCATTTTTCTAAGTGTATTTGTGCAGCTGGGGGGTTTGGAGTGGTTGGGGTACAAGGTGCCTGCTTGTAATTTCCACCCTATGCTCCATCAGAGTGAGTGATTGATAAATCAATTGGCGGGAGGTCGCTACTAACTAGTACCAAGTGAGGAATTTGGACAAATTGGATTTGGACAAATTGTGAGCCATTTATCCTGCTCAAGCAATGCCACCAGATGGAGCCGTGCTCTCAGTGTCAAGCTGGAGTGGCCAACAACTCATTCGCAGAGGGAAAGCAATCCTCCACCCAAAAAAAAAGAAATACAAAAACCCAGGGTACTATCACCAGCATTTGTGTGGGCAGATCGATGCTGGGAGTAACAGAACACACACCATACCTCGATTTTGCACAGTAAAATGACAGCAATGACGGGAACCAAACCATAGCACTAAGTAGCAAAATATAATACTAACAGTCCGTGTTGCTAAGTCTGCTCTCGCTGCTGTACTGGAATGGATCGCGACTACTGCTGTGACTGCCTGAGCTACTGCCCACATCATTCTCGCTGCTGTCATAAGGTCATCCCTATGGGGATCTACTATGCAGAGGCTGTCAAACTGTGGCACTATGTCAGTGTCCGAAAGATCACTGTTAGTGCAGGACAACATAAAGCTTTCATCATCGGACCCTGAAAATGAACTGTTTGACATTGCCATTGTCGTGCTGCATGCTGCGACCAAGAGCTCTGTTATCAAGACAGAATTGCTGTGACCAAGAGCTAATTTTAATTGCAGAGCACAGATCTCCCTGTGGTAACATTGCAAAGGTAATGAGTGTCAAAGGTCACCAAATACAGGCTCCAATACACAAAATGACACTTCCTGGTTTGTGAGTGTGAAAACCTGATTTAATTTGCTAAAACAGGCTATGCATCTATCAAAATACACTGCAAATCAGTTCTATATGCAGTCACCTTGCAGTATATGTGTTCATATATCCAAACTCGGTAAATCGCTTTAAGGACTGGTACAGTGGGCTGGGCCTTGGGAAAGAATAGAGCGTGGACAACTTTAAAGAAGTTAGGGCAGGGGTCAATCTTAACATTGTTTTACTAGCCCAAACCCTAGTGCAAATTGACCAGGGCTAGGCAGTTAACTCTCTACTTGTCCGTCTTGACTAGTGCAGGTTTTCATGGCTGTTAATGAAGTTAAAAAAGTCTCTACTTTAGCAGGCTTTTGTTCTCATGCTAATCTCTCACAGTGTTCCAGGTGGCCTGGTGTGATTAACAGCTCATTAAGAGATGCAATTATCTGGCAGTTCAAGAGAGGGATCCCACAAAAGACTCAATGTGAGTCATTATCACGCCATTGTTAGGATTGCCCAGGGTGTGATCAAGGGTAGAGTGCTGTTAAGTAACTAGCTTCCAGTTCTCTGAATGTGCCTGTGTCTGAAAGTTTGTCCCTTTTTATTAAGACCAGTGCCCCTCATTTCCATACATTTTGAGTGTCTCTTCAACACTTCAATGACAAAATGCTAAGTAGTATACAGGGTCTGCCCTGCAGGGGGTGGGTTTTATCCCAGCCTCACCATAGCTTTCCTTTGCCCTCCAAATCTTTTAACTCTGTTCTTTCCCTGGACAGTACTGCAGACCAGACTCTGAAATAACCATCCACATATCCATAGTTGCCATTACTGGCAAATGTAGGGGGTCTTCAACTCTTCCAACAAACGAACCGTGCACAAGGATTTAGCGGTGCATCTAGCCAAATGAACAAACTTGTTTACAACAAGCTAAAGCACACGCTTACCCACTAAAATTCAGACACGGAGCAACTTTTAAAATCCATTTATTGAACACCAAGATAAGCTTGGCGCGTTCGGACAAATCACCAAGAAAGTTTTGTCGGCTTGTCTTATCTTAATTCAACAAATAGTTTAAAGATTGCTCCACATCTAGTACAAATGAGTAACGACAACTGTTAAAAACAGGTCTTCAACTCTTCTAAATGGACAAAGCCAGCCAACACCATCCATACAGTCCCACCTTACGCCAACCAAAAAAACAAAGCTTTAGATCATGTGTGGTACAAAAATAAACCTTAATAAAATACATAGTTTGAAAGGTTAAAATAGACATTCATGGGGTGCATAGATCATCCTATATATAAATAGAAATAGTATAGCGTCATGCCTGTGTACCGTTTCCCCTGGGCTAATGAAAGGACACTGTTAAAGAAAAATATGTTATTGTTGGGGCACAGCATATTAAAATCAATACTTTTAAATATAAAAATGTCATAGTTTTCTATTTCCCAAGCCCCTTAGGTTTGTGTAGCCCCCACCCAAAGAAATCTTAGACGTGCTCTTGACTCACTTAAGACTGTGCAAAAACTTCCAGAACTGCAGGTCTCCAGTTCACTATAGGTTGGGTGGGGGCTGAGAGCATCTTTCTCTGCCTGGCTCTGTTCATTGCCCTGTGGGTGGTGGTGAGAGTGTGATGAGGTGCATGATGGTGCCAGCTGTTCTGTGTGCAGAGCTAGGACTGCTTGACTGAACATTTGCTGCTGTGATGTCCTCTGGTTCGGCTGGGGTGTGAAGAAAGAGGAAGAGAGGAGGCCATAGTACAAATCAATGGTGGGGTTCACTTTATGTGATGGCACTGCAGTCTTTTTTTCTGCCGGGACTGGAAGCAACGTGGAAACTGGATAAATGTGCAATAATCAGAGTATTGCTTGGCTTGCATTGTTTCCTGTATAAGTGATCAAAGTGTACCACTGTAATTGTGGGCTAGTGCAATTTTGAATCAACTTGCCCTGCTGGCTAGTACAAAAAAAGATTAAGGTTGACCCTTGACTTAGGGGGATGGTTAATACTGTTCTGAAAAGTACTCTGCTTTGGCTAGCCTAGTGGCACTGGTGCAGGGATCAAGAAGGGCACGATATCTGTGTAAGTCCTGTGGGGATCCTGAGGACTTATATGCCTTCCATGCTAGGTCTCTTCCAATAAAGAAAAGTTAGATTTAGTCCTGTAGTTTACAGGTGTCAAGAGTCACGCTTTCCTTAATGAAGAGGGACCTGAAGTAGCACCTTTTCCGGGGTAGGTGAAGTACACCTCCTTGCAAGGAAGCATTTTTTTTCCACAGAGATTTTTCATCTTCCCAGGCCTGAGCGGCAGTTATTAGCCCTGGTTCTGTATCCTCCAACCGGCAACTCCCCCCCCCCCGGAGGACTTACTTGACCCTAGGTAATCACCCACGGAGTGCCCCCCCAAAGGTGGGGCCTAGGAGGGGGGAGGACCACACCCCCCTCCTGAGATACTCATCCAGATATTGGGGTCAGTGTCCTCAGGTGGTGGTGCGGGTCAGGGGCTGGCAGGCCAGGCTCCATTAAGCCCACCCTTTCGTTTTCCCCCTAGGTCCCGCCCCCATACTGTAGCACGGATGTCAGCACGTGCTGCACGGAGGAACACACACTCTGTGTCAAACCGATAACCCTCCCTGTTCTCATCCTCCAGCCTGCACATCCACCAGGCTTCCAACTGGTGGCAATCAACAGCAGAGTGGCAAACCTTCCCCTCCTGTAGAAGAGAACAGTCCAATGGATGCTCCAGCCTCTTCCCCTGCAAGAAGGCATTTATTATCCCGGGTAAACACCAGTGTCAGTTTATTCCAACATTCCAGTAATGCTGCTGGGCCTGATTCCAGTTACAACACCAGCAGCACATTCTGACAAACTGGACTAAAGTCAGTTTTGATCTCAAAGATATCTGCTCCACCATGTTCAGACTACAAAATTCCCAATTTGGAATTAATGGTAAAAATATCAACTTATACCCATACAATTTTGTCTTGAAAGATCTAGCCCAGTTCTTCACACCTTTTAGCAGAACACAAGCAGCTTAGAAGAACACTACTGTCTGAAACAGAATGGTTGACCTGCTCCCACAGGTACCAATGATCCTGGCTACTTGGTTCTCATTGCGATCAAGGCTCCATTTTATGTCTTACTGTGGTTCTGCAGGGCAAACACCCATGTGAGTAGTGGACCTCCTTCATTTTTAACCCCCCGTGCCTGAAGTTGCCTAAGACCAAAATTATACCAGGGATCTTCTGAGAACTGTCATTGGGGGAAGGGTGTTAGTAGTGGCATGGTATAGATGGCAGTCAAGAGGATACATTTTAACTGCCACTTCTATCCTCAATTGTGCAGCAGGCCACAATATGCAAGATATTTAGTCATTCTTCAAGTCTGTTTGACTGAAGCAGATGTACAGACCAATAATGGATAGGCTCTGTAATCAGTCGTGACTTAATGGTAACTCAGAAGCTAAACAATATTAACATGATGATTCAACCTTGATACCCATGTATACTTACATCTGTTTGCAAAATCTCAAGGGAAAAGACAAGATCCAGAGTGTAACCCTCCTTGTGAGTTGCTGCAGTAATCTTTTGGTCAAGGTCCAAAGAAGACATGAACTGGCAAAACTGTATTTTAAGTAAAACAACATCCAAGTCCTCATCATGCCACAGACTGACACAGGCCTTTTCTTGTTCGGACCCCATTTCTAAAGATTTAAGACCCTATAATGGCCCTGTTGCCCCTCAGGATCAAATGCTTATTTGGTTCAGGGGACATGTCCTACAGCCTTGTTCATGCTGCAGTGCTGAAACCACTGACCACTGCTGCTACTACCTAAACTCATTGCTTATAATTTATTGTTGATTAATATTTATTTGACAGTCACATGTGAAGCTAATTAGCTCAACGGCTTGTTATTCTGTTTTAGTAAAATTGAACAGATGTCCACAAATACTAAAAGTCTCTGGGAATCCCAATCAAATACCACCATAAACTCAAAAATCTCCTGCAGAAAATTTCCCTTCACACAGAGGATGACAGCGCATAAAATAAGCAGGTCTGCACTGCAATTTGCGCCCCAAAAAAACGCTACTGGCACATCAAATGCAGCCTTGATTAGCAGCAGTTATAAACGTTTAATATAGCGCAATGCAGTAAAACTTAGCGCATGCAGGAAAACAACCATAATTTGAAACTTTTTTCTACAACTGCATTAAAAAGTATTGAAAACAGGTAATCTCCCCCCACAATTTGACACTTTTTTCCCACAATTGTAGTAATTTTCCCCAAGCTGCAGTAAAACGTACTAAATTGCACTAACATATTCCAACAATTAGGCACCTTTTACAGCAACGGCAATCTCCCGGGCAGTATCTTCCACTGAAAAAAAAAAAAAAAACATTTTGAGAAACTGCTCTTGGTTTGTTTTGTTTGTTTTCAATTGTTTAACCAGGAATAGCACATTAAGCTGAAAGCTTGTTTACAGGTGCAACCTGGGAGCACAGGTAAGTTAAGTGACTTGCTCAGGGTCACACAATATGCAAGTGGGCGCTGTGGGATTCAAACCCAAGTCTCCAGATTTGCAGCTCAGAGCCTTAAACCACTGCGCTATACTGCCTCCAACTGCTCTGACTTTGAACTGCTGTGGTGGCCAATCAAAAAGGTCTGGCAACCACTGCTAAACAAGTATCCAAATTTAATGTATGCCCTGGATGCTAAACCAGGAGGATCCTGCACCCCAAGCAAGAACAACATGAGTGAGTGACACGACACACTCAAACAATCTCTGTTCAGCTCTGATCTAAAACAGACTGCACCCCCCACCCCACATTCCAGATTAGGACAATGCGTGACAGACGAATAGAGAAGAATAGTAATGTTCCACACTGGTCCAACATTATTAACAAACCAGTCCTCTGCTATACAAGCTAGGTCAGTAGAAGAGTTCTGAATTAAATTTTGGGTTGTCGCAGGTTAACAACTGCCAGACACAGAGCAAAGTCCAAACTAGAGGAAGAGTATGGCATAGGATGGAGCTTGGTCCAAGTATTTCTTCACAGCATTGTCCAACGTCTCAGAAAAATAGCTTGCCATCCAATGGTGCTTGGATTTAGTAACAATTTAGACTGGAGATCAGCTCTCCTCTGCTTAATCCTCAGGTATCTTCTGGAAACCACGTTAGCCATGACACCTCTCTAGCTGTGTACGTCAGTGAATTATCTGTGTCATCTGTCAGAAATACAGACTCTATCTCGATATTGCTTATTGTCTTTTTTTCCTTTCTTCTACACTTTTCAATTTGGGAAAATAGAACTCAGAGATTCAGACACAACGAGAATGGCCTGATTCATTTAGGCTCCTGATAGCACGGTCTGTATATAATGTACCTGACTCCCACACCAGAAGGGGGCATTTTGAAATGGTCCATGGCAACAAAAAAAACAGTAAACCCAGGAACTCAGTCCAGTCTGAACTCTCTCGCTCTGACAGTTAATAATAAAAAGCATGAGCTTGTCTTAAAGGGACACTGTCAACCTGTTTTTCATCATATTATTTTTGTTTAAAAATGCACATTTTATGATTCTTACCTTCTCTAAAAATTCATTGAGGTTGCTGCTTGTTTTGTCTGTCTCCTTGTTTAGTAGAACTGAAATGCATGCTTATGTATACTTCCTGAGCATTACAAACACAACCAAACAGTGCAGTCACTCATGAGGCAATAGCCACCTAAACTCCCACTGCATTATGAGGGGCTAGACTGTGTTGTGGGTGTTCTCAAGTCCAGGAAAGACACAGCTGGAGCTAATCAAGGAATGCAAACAAATCTGTTTTTGTGTGGTAACACCAGTATGGTGAACAGTCTGTTTTTCATGTTTTTAAAGAAAAAAGAGTCAGAATCAAACTACAGGCTACATCAGCAATCTTTACAGAATGTTGGCAATCATAAAATGTGTTTTTTAAACTAGGGACGCTTTAAGACCCAAGGGGTTGACAGTGTCCCTTTAAGTTCAGCTACTGCCTGACCGTATTTTAGTTAAGTGTTTTCAAACACTGTTTTATTTGACGGGGTAGAGACTGCACAGAAGCCAAGACTTTAACTATAAAAGTGTCCAGCTAATAAATTTAGTAAATCAGGGCTCCATAAACTTGGAAAATGTGGGTTGGTTAGTAAATTAGTCAGCAACCAGAGGTGTATGAGATTACATTGTTAACCCTTTGCTTTCCCCCACCAAGAATACAGGAATTTGCTTGGAATTATGCTGGGGAATTGAAGCCATCTGTGCCACCTTCGGGGATGGGGGCATGAAAAGGAAGCACCTAAAGGGCAGCAGAACAGCACAATGCTGGATGTGCAGACAGTATACAGTTCAACCTGCGGGATAAAAGAGTAAAGGAAAAAAACAAGGCTAGCCAGTCCTTGCATAATCTCCTCACCACATTGAGATACAGTGCCTTCAGAAAGTATTCACCCCCCTTGGATTTTGTCACATTTTGTTGTGTTACTATCAGACTTTTTAATGCATTTAAATGATTTTTCCCCCCTTGATTCACACAGCATACTCAACAATTTAAAGGGGCAAAAATAGTTTTATTGTGTAACAAAAATACATGAAACATTAAAAACTGAAATATCTTGTTTATTTAAGTATTCACCCCCCGAGTCAATACTTCGTAGAAGCGCCTTTGGCAGCAATTACAGCTTTGAGTCTTCTTGGGTATGTCTGTATCAGCTTTGCACATCTGGATTTGGGGATTTTCACCCATTCTTCCTTGCAGATTTGCTCAAGCTCTGTCAAGTTGGATGGGGAGCGTCGATGAACCGCAATCTTTAAGTCTTTCCACAGATTCTCAGTGGGATTCAAGCCTGGGCTTTGGCTGGGCCACTCAAGGACAGTCACCTTCTTGTTCTGAAGCCACTCCAGTGTTGCTTTGGCTGTATGCTTGGGGTCGTTGTCCTGTTGGAACGTAAATCTTCGCCCCAGTCCAAGGTCTACTGTAGACTGATGCAGGTTCTCCTCAAGGATGTGCCCATATTTGGCTCCATTCATTGTTCCCTCTATCCTGACAAGTGCCCCAGTCCCTGCCGCTGAAAGGCATCCCCATAACATGACGCTGCCACCACCATGCTTCATGGTAGGGATGGTGTTACACGGGTGATGAGCTGTGTTCGGTTTGCGCCAAGCATAGCGCTTGCATTCAGGCCAAAGAGTTCAATTTTTTTTTCATCAGACCAGAGCATCTTTTACCACATAGTCTCAGAGTCTGCCACGTGCCTTCTTGCAAACTCCAGGCATGCTATTATGTGGCCTTTTCTCAAGAGTGACTTCCGTCTAGCCACTCTCCCATAGAGGCTACATCTGTGAAGTGCTGCAGAGGTTGTCCTCTGGACAGGTTCTCCCATCTCAGCCATGGAACTCTGTAGTTCTGTCAAGGTGGTCATTGGGTTCTTGGTCACTTCCCTGACCAAGGTCCTTCTTGCCCGGTTGCTCAATTTGGGAGGACGGCCTGCTCTAGGAAGAGTCTGGGTGGTTCCGTAATCTTTCCATTTCCTAATGATGGACTTGACTGTGCTCCTGGGAACTATCAACACCCTAGAAATGTTTTTATACCCCTCCCCAGATCTATGCCTCCTCACAGTTCTATCACGGAGTTCTACGGACAGCTCCTTGGTCTTCATGGTAGAGTTTCTGCTCTGACATGCACTATCAACAGTGGGACCTTATACAGACAGGTGTATTTCCTCTGACATCACGTCAACCATTTGAACTGACCACAGATGGACTCCATTCAAGTTTTAGAGTGATCTCACAAGGAAATTGGATGCACCTGAGCTCAATTTGGAGTGTCATAGCAAAGAGGGTGAATACTTATCAAATTAAGACATTTCAGGTTTTTATTTTAAATTACATGTACAAAAAATTCCTGAAGTTTCATTCCACTTTGATATTATAGAGTAATTTGTGTAGCTACGTTACAAAAAAATCCCATATAAATGTATTTTAATTTGAGTTTGCAACATCACAAAATGTGACAAAATCCAAGGGGGGGTGAATACTTTCTAAAGGCACTGTAAATCATAATGACCTACAGCAAAACTTCAAAAGCTAAGTATGGGCAACAGTAAATAAAAGAACATAAAAGCTGTTTTTTTTTTGTTTGTTTGTTTGTTTGTTTTTTAATTATCTCTCTATGCTCTTTTTCCCTGACTAGACCACCTTTCAGCCGGCTGTCCAAGCCCTGTCACCTGACTTCTCCAGGACTTAACAGATGCCCGGTCTGCCAGGGCTTACTCCATGACACAAAGACAAACCACAAAGACCTGCAGTAAGAAAGTAAGGTCCAGAAAACCCAGTTGGTGGACCAGAGAGGTGCAGGAGAGGGTAAGGGAGAAAAGGATCGCCTTCAGAAAACACAACAGAACCTGCAGAGAGGAAGACAGGTAGGAGTACATTAAGAGATCGATAGAGGTGAGCAGGGTGGTAAGGATAGCTAAGGCCTCAAAGGAGCTAAGGTTGGCGCAGGGGATCAGGGATGTGAGAAAGAATTTTTTAAGTACGTCAGAGAGTGGGGAAATTGTAGGGGCCAGATCACCAGGATAAAGACAGATGGTGGGTGGCAGAGAAGGAAGCTGAGAAGGCAGAAGTACTAAATGAGTACTTGTGTTCATTTTTCCCAAGGAAAAAGGAAGGGCCAATTCCACAGGGGAACAGTAGGGTGGGGGTGGTGGGGGGGGGAATAACAGATGATGAGATCCTGGTGAAGAGAGTGTGGGAAGGCCTTAAGTCCTTGTGGACAGACAAGGCATTGGGGCTGGATAAAATCCAGAGTCCTAATGGAATTGGCAGAAGTCCTGGCAGCACCTCTGCCGGAGTTGTTCAACACCCCCCTTCAATCAGGATATGTACCACTGGACTGGAGGATGGAGCATATGGTACACCACCATAAGAGCGGACCCAGGGATGAACCAGGAAATTACAGACCAGTCAGCCTTACGTCCAATGTGGGGAAATTACTGGAAACCATCTTAAAGGAGAGGTTGGTGGCATTCCTTGAAGTAAGCGGCCTTCAGGACATCCAGCAACATGAGTTTGTCCAGGGGAGATCTTGTCAAACGGTGACTTGTGATTTGGGCAAATGCATAACAGCGAGCCCAACTCATGGCAAATACATAACGGCGAGTACTGGAACAGCAAAATCAGTATTCCCTTTCCACGAGGTGCTATGACCTCGGAGTTAGATAATAAATAAAGGGGGCTACAGGGGCGAAGCCCCCATCAGAAAAAGCACAGTCGCCGTTCCAGTTCTCACTGTTTTACCTTCGCTGATATGGGCATGTTCTTTTGCGTTCACCTATATCACATGGCACCTTGTCAGTTTTGACTGGGTGATAAAAGTTCTAGATGAGGGTTGACCAGCTGATGTCCTGTATCTGGACTTCAGCAAGGCATCTGACTCAGTGCCACACGGGAGACTGATGGGCAAACTGAGGAACCTGGGGGTAGGGGTGAAGATGGTACAATGGATAGGAAACTGGCTGAGCAACAGACAGCAGAGGGTGGTGGTGTTGGAGGATTCTCAACACCCAAGAACATTACACCAGTGGGGTCCCGCAAGGATCAGTTTTGGGTCCACTGCTATTTAATGCTTTCATAGCGGACTTAGTGGAGGGAGTTAAGAGCAAGAGGAGTCTGTTCGCCGATGACTCCAAATTAGGTGTGGTGATGGACAATGAGGAAGGGAGGAGGGTACTCCAGGAGGATCTGGAAAGACCTGGACAGTGGTCAAACAGGTGGCAGCTGGAGTTCAATGTTAGGAAGTGCAGTGTGCTCCATTTTGGGACTGGGAACCCAGGGTACAGTTACCACTTGGAGGGGGGGTGCAGATATCTGTCTCTGAGAAGGAAAAGGATCAGGATGTGGTGCTCAAAGAGAAAATGATCACTTAGTATAGTGTTGGAAAGCAGCGGCAAAGGCAAACAGAATGCTGGGGTGCATTGCTAGGGGGGATCACTTCAAGGAGGGAGGAGGTTATTCTGCGACTGTACAAATCATTGGTGAGGCCGCATTTGGAGTATTGTGTGCAGTTCTGGTGTCCATACTTAAAGAGAGACGTCATGCTCCTGGAGGGAGTCCAGAGAAGGACGTCCAAGATGATCCAGGGAATGGGGAGAAACCCTATGGGTAGAGACTAAAAGAGCTCAACATGTACTCCCTGGAGGATAGAAGGGACAGAGAAGATATGACGGAAACTTTTAAGTACCTGAAGGGCAGAAACAAAGCTAGTACTGAGGGTATGTTTAGATTGAAGGGGGAAGGGACCGCGAGGTGACACGGCCTGAAACTGGTGGGGGGGTGACTGAGGAACCATTACTTCACAGAAAGGGTTGGTAGCGGCTTGGAACGCGCTGCCCGAGAAGGTGATGTCGCTGGATTCAGTGGGGAGTTTTAAGAAGGGATGGGACAGGTTCATGGGCAAGGTACAAGTAGGGAGAGAACTGACCAGGGTGGTGAACTCAGGAAGGGAAAATCTGGCAGAAGAAATGGAAAGGGGGTGGGGCAGCAACAGTTGTCTGAACTATGAGCTGCGTTTTCAAGCAGACACGATAGACCTTGTTGCCTAAATCTGCTGGCATTGTCGTATGTTCATATTACATTTGTGGTAGGGAGCTTCTCGACCCACTTCAACTCAGGATCCAATTGGAGTCAGTGCCGGGTTGCTGATGTGGGGCCTGCACAAGGTTGGCAGTTCAGTCTGGCTGTTCGGGGTTTTCCCCTGTTCGTCCCTAGCCCTCAAGATGCTGGCAGCAAGGATGCAAGGCCTACATCCTCCCACCCCAAAAGCAGTTCCAAATGCATGGTCACCTGTGGCACCGATGCACCAGTAACACAGCAAAGCCAGCTGTCCTCCCTCCCCCGAGGAGGAAAGTGTCCTCTGGGATACTCAAGTCTCCTCCACCCGGCCAGCCCCCCAAAATCCTAGCTTATTCTCGATCCTGGGGTTGCCAACATTACAAGGGTTAGCTCTACCACTGTGCCAACTGGCAGGCTAAAAAAGGTCTTCATTAAAATCTATATTGGGAAAAACAACTGTGATTGACTAAGTTAATGCTTTCTCAGCAGATAAGCTTGTTATAAAGTATCTTTACTTTTATGCCTGCAGCAGTTAATATGGCATCCACTTTCCAAGATACAAATCTCTGAGCCAATCACTTTTTTTTTTTTTTTTAATTCTGCTTCTCCGAGTTCTCTGTTTCCATCACTGGGATGTTTGGGACCAACCAAGCCACTCCACCGTGATCCAGCAGCAGAGGCTGTATGAACACCGGGCAGCCCGTACTCTCACTCCCTGAGAACCAAGTGCCTCATCCACATAATGTGCCCCTGCCCCTACCTGGCACCTGATTGGGATTTCAGGGCGCTCACATGAACACTGGTCCCCAACATGGTAGTTCACTGTGCATAGGTTGCGCCATTGGGCCAGCCAACCAGCAAGCCTTTTTTTTTTTTTTAATCTGTATTTCATTCCATCCTGACCATGCTCCTCCTCAGGCCTCAGGACCCAGCCCCGTCACTCCAACCTGCTGCCTCCTCCTTCCTTTCAGCTCCCTGGTGTGCCCTTGAGGCGAGGCCAAAAGGAGGCAAACCTCCCCCCCTAACAGAGACCCATATGCGTAGAAAAGAACATCCCCCACCAACTCTCCAATGATGCAAGCTCGGGGGTGAACCTGTGTTGCCAGTATCACGAGCAGTAGCTCTGCTAATATGCCAACCGGCCAGCTAACAACGCATATATTTCACAAGTTTTCTTTTGTCAGCATTTTCAACTGGACTGAAGAACGGTGCAGAGCTGTGGTGACCCCAATCAGTGGGGAGGGAACACGGGGAAATAAGACAGTAAAAAGAAATGTGTACTGAATCAAATACTGTAGACATCATTTCAGTTCTATTGCTATGGCCAGCAGCATGTGTGTCTGGGAGGAAAAGCTTAATCTGAGACTTGAAGATACACAGCCTGCTCTGTAACTGTCAAAATGAAATCTTACTGCAACTAAGGAAGCAATAGCCCATGACAGGGAAGGGGTTTCAAGACAATTAATGCACCCCCCCTCCCCGGGCGAATTAGAAACCTTTCAACGCACCCAGAAAGTGCATTAATTCTCAAGAAACCCATGCCCTGGTGTGGCTATTGTGCTTATAAAATGGAAAAGTTTTTTGGGAAGTGCATTTATTTTAAAGAAACCTACATAGCGTTGTGGGTTATTGCCTTTAAAAAGTGTAAAATAGGCCAGCCCTGTGGCGTAGAGGGTTGAGGCGTTGACACCTTACCTCAAACCACGCCGGCGATCTGGGTTCAGGAACGGACTCGGAACACTGGGGGCTGGCAGGGGAAGGAGAGGATTGAGCATCTGTAGGACTGCTCTCCTCTCCTTGGGTGGGTTGTGGGTCGACATCGTGCTGCAGTGGCCTCTGGTGGAGACCAGGAGCTCTGCAGACGCATGTAGGAGGAAACAGCAGAAAAGCGGAAAATCCACTTTGCGACCGACCAGACTGATCCAGCCGACACACTGCACCATTACCACTGAAGGAGACCATTCACCTCAGCAGCACCCTGGGGCCCAGTATGTGTGCTGGGTGCCCCGGTGCCTTCCCCTGGGAGGAGGACCCGCCAGCGAGGTTACGTCCGGGTTACCCCAGGGACGGCTGCGATTTGAGGCTGGATGGTTCAGGAAAGGACAGGCGGAGCAGCTGGGACCTAGGCAGCTTGAAGGAGTACTGGGTCATGAGGCACAAAGGGGAGAAAATAAATAAGACAAAAAAAAAATGTGTAAAATGTTTTTTAGTTTAACAGAAAATTGATTTATTTTCATTTAGTTAGGCTGCTGCTAGGTAGACTAAGGTAGGTTAGTCACAAACTCTGCAGCTGAGGTCATTCATCAATGGAGAGGTGATGTGTTTCAACTAATGACATTTTTTTATTTGCCCACTTTATTAAGCACCATTTTATAAGTAACTAATACACTATGATAGGGTGCACATTTCTAGAGAATTAATGCGTGCCCCAAGAACAGTACCATGCTTTATATATATATATATATATATATATATAACATATACACGTACCTATATTAGGATTCAGTCTTCACTTCTATTAAACTGAAAATTTAGCACTTTAATAACTTTGCAACCATTCAAGCGATTCATATGATATTTTGCATGCGTCATTGGGTCTAAAGATCTCTTGATGTGGCAAGTTTTGTTCTGATCAAAAGCGTGGTTGCGGAAATACGGAGCATCAGAATACTTGTAAATTACCATTATTTGTCAAATTATTTGTCACGCTGCTGCACGTAAACGGCTTGGAATTTTGGTCTGAAATGTTTATGGTAGAAAGGTCTTGCATCACAGATTTACCTTTTGAAGATTTGGTGAAAAATATTAATCTATTCCAAAGTTATTAAATTCCAAAGTTTCCCATTATTTATTTATTTAAATTTTGGTAACCGGGTAGGCCCACTAAGACCAGACCAGTCCCTTTTTCAGGGACAACCCGAAGTTAATGACATACAGCAAAGTGCACATATAGCAATATATAGTTACAGTCAACACAGAAGCGAATGTAAGCAGACATCAGCAGTTCCTATGGGACAAGTTAGACGTTCACCTCAAAAAAGGGTTCTTTATCACAAATGTAGAATCCTTTTTCGCAAATGCGGGATCTTTTGCTGCAAATGCGGAATCTTTTTCCGTGGTGCCGCCATCTTGTTTTCAGTTAGCGGTGACAACAAAATTAAATTACTAAAAAAATAGAGAGCTTTAGTAACCACCAACAGTTGTGTTTATCTAATCGGGGCCTGTAGAACTGGATTCTGAGTTTAGTTTTTGGGTTACTTACTTAGAAATGTACTTTTTTACCATGCGGAAAATTATTTTTCGCAAACCGTGGAAAAAAACATTTAAACATTCAATTTTTGGCTGTTATTCTGCTCACCTCTGGAGCAGAGACGATTTAGAAGTTTGTTCCAAAACTTCCATGGTAGAAGGGGCTTGCTCAAAAGAAAAAATTACTCACCATAGTAATCTTCTTTCTTCCCAGTGATGCTTAGATATTCATAACTTTGTGCAGTCAGCCTGGTGGGCTGGACTGCCCAGAGAGATGGAACACGTGCAAATGATGGAATTCTTTGCGCATGAGCATCTTTCAAATACTGCCTCTAACAACTGTAGTGTTCTAACCCCTTTAGATTTGTAAAAAGCCTGGAGGTCAGGCATTATGAAAAAATCCAACAGCTAATTAATTAAAAAAATGTTGTTTTTTTTAGGGTTACCCTAATAAAGAGAATTACCCAAAAAACCTCTTAAGGAGAAACTACATCAAATAAACAATGGTGTTCACCAAACAGCATGAGAAAACTATTAAGAGAGACAGAAAAACTCTGTTTAAATCTATTTGGTACAGAGAAGTGTACCCAGAAGGGTATGGCTATGTGGCACTAGCATGCGGAGTACAGAGGCTGAAGTTCTGGAAGGGGAGGATGGGAAGGAGTTATGAATATCTGAGCATCACTGGAAAGAAAGAAGATTACTATGGTAAGTAATCTTTTCTTCTAACCCCAGTGATGCTCAGGATATTCTTAACTTTGTGCAGACTACCAAGCAGTACCCCTGGAAGTGGGCACAGAACTTATTTTGGAAACAGACTTTGCAGGACTGCTGTGCCAAACCTCGCATCACTTCTGGAAAAAACATACAAGTTGTAATGCTTTGTAAAGGTGTGTACTGATTTCCAGGTAGCTGCTTTATAAATATCCAATAATGGAACCTCCCTAGCAGCTGCAAGACTGGCAGCTGTTCCTCTTGTCGAGTGTGCCCTCAGCCCAGCTGGGGACTCCCTACCTGCTCTAGTGTAGCAGAACTGAATACACTGGACAATCCATCGAGAAATGGATCTTTTTGAGGCTGGTTTGCCCATTCCGATATCCCCATATGTAAGAAAAAGTTGTTTTTTGTCTTGCCTATGGCCCTTAGTAGCTGTCATGTAATAGTTGAGAGCTCTTTTCACATCCAGACTATGGAGTCTTCTTTCACCAGAGCTTGTATGGTCTGTGAAAAAGACAGGCAGAGTGATCAATTGGTTCAGATGAAAGTCTGAAACAACCTTGGGAAGGAATTGTCTGTTTGTTCTGAGGACTGCCTTATCTCTGTGAAAGGAGATGTAATTCTGGTCAACACAGAGAGCCTGAAGCTCGCTGATTCTTCTTGCTGAGGTAACTGCTACCAGAAAAACTGTTTTCCAGATAACATATTTTAAATGGGCTATAGCCATGGGCTCAAAAGGAGCCCTCATTAATCTGGGTAATTTATATTAAGATCCCAAGCGGGCACTGGTGCCCTGTGAGGAGGATCCAAATGTATCAGGCCATTAAAAAATCTTTTGAAAATGGGATCTGATGCTACTGACACCTTTGTCCTAGCAGAAAGATATGCAGACACTGCTGCAAGACGAACCCTTAAAGAACTGGGCTATAGACCTTGTGAATGTAAGTGAGTCAGATAATCCAACACCACTGAGACTCCTGCATCTTCTGGGGTGAAATTCCTACCAGACCACCTAAAAGAAAATATCTTCCACTTAGCAGAATACGTTTTCTTAGTGGAGGGCTTCCAATAACCTTTCAAGATAGTTAATACAGCTTCAGAAAGGTTTAAGTCTGCATACTCTAATTCCTCAAGAGCCATGCCTTGAGATGGAGGGACTTGAGATTTGGGTACAACAATGTTCCCTGATTGGAGGTCAGGAGATTGTGCCTGAGAGGCAAACTTATTGGTTTGCCCACTGACATGGAGAGCAAAAGAGAGTACCATGGCTGCCTGGGCCAATCTGGAGCTATCAAGATCAGAGAAGTTGAGAGGGATTTGAGCTTCAGTAGTACTCTGAAAACCTGAGGAAAAGGGGGGGAAGGCATAAAGAAACTTGCCTGACCAGTCCAGTACCAAGGCATCCAGAGGGATTGTGCCCTGGGCCGGTGGTCTGCAGCAATACTGAGGCAACTGGTGGTTCTGGTGGGATTCGAACAAGTCTATCTCTGGAATGCCCCACCTCCTGAAAATTACCTGCACCACCTGCTTGTTCAGTGCCCATTCGTGATGGGACTGACCGATTCAACTCAGTGTGTCTGCCAAGGTATTGCCCTTTCCTGGCAGATGGACTGCTTGCAGGGACACCTTTACAGAATACGGCAGAGTCCAAATTTTCATGGCTTCTGTGCATAGGGGACCTGATCTGGTGCCACCCTGCTTGTTTATGTAGTACATAGTGGTGGTATTGTCTGTTCTGACCTTTACCACCTTGCCCATCACCAGTGTAGAGAAAACTTTTAGTAACAGCCACACTGCTCTGAGTTCCAGCAAGTTTATATGCTGAAGGGACTCTCCTTCTGTCCAGGTACCCTGAATTGTGTGCTTCCCCAGATGGGCGCCCCAGCCCAGAAGGGATGCATCTGTCGTGAGGACTAGTGAAAGACCCTCCTTCTGAAAAGGGACTCCTTGCCTTAGGTTGGATTAATTTTTCCACCACAAAAGGGCTTGTAACTGGAATGAGTTTTGAAAAGGGATCTTTTTTCTGACTCCAATGATTCCTGAGATGAAACTGGATGTCTCTCATGTGAAACCTGGAACCCTGCACTGTGCCTGTGGATGCAGCCATATGACCCAAGAGCTGTAGGAATTGCCTGGCTGTTTTTTGCCTGTGCAACTTGAAGGAATTTTCTATGGCCTGAAGGCTTTGCACCCTGTTCAGTGGCAAAAAGGCCCTGGCCTGTAGAGTACTGATCTCTGCTCCTATGAACTGTAAAGTCTTTGTAGGGGTTAAGACAGATTTTTTCTGGTTTATTATGAAACCTAAGGACTCCAAAAGATCCTGTGTGAGCGTTAGAGAGGTTCTGACTTGTTCTGGTGACTTGCCCACCACCAGCCAGTCATCCAGATATGGAAAAACAGTCACTCCCTGTCTTCGAAGAAATGCCACCACAGCTACTAGGCACTTTGTAAACACCCTTGGTGCTGAGGAAAGGCCGGAGGGCAGGGTTGCAAACTGATAATGACCTGATGGGAGTCTGAATCTGAGATATTTCCTGAAAGATTCTTTTATGGGGATGTGAAAATAGGTGTCTTGTAAATCCAGAGATGCCAGCCAGTCCCCTTTTTGGATTGCTGGCAGAATCCGAGCCAAAGTTACCATTTTGAACTTTAGCTTTTTCGGGTGCTTGTTTAAAGCTCTGAGATCCAAAATTGGCCGCCACTCCCCATTTTTCTTTGATGTTAGGAAGTATCTGAAGTAAAAACCTCTTCCTCTCAGGGTTGTAGGAACTGGTTTCACTGCTCTGAGCTGTAGCAGCTTTTGAACCTCTGCCTCTAGCAATGAAGTTTGTGCTAGGGGAGGAGAGATGGAAACCAAGGAATTTTTTTGCAGAAGAAATTTTAAGTCCAGAGACAAACCTTTGCCCACTACCTCCAACACCCACTTGTCTGTGGTGATGGTTGACCAAAGGTGGAGGAAATGGGACAGTCTGCCTCCGACAGGTAGGGAGGAGGCGGCCTGCATCTCAGGGATTCTGTTTAGGCTGGGGCTGAGGTTGTGCCTGAGACCCTCGCCTAGAGCCCCTTCTACCCCTACCCCTAAAGTATCCCTGTTGGGGGTACTGCTGGTACTGGGGCATGGCTACTGGCTGGAAAAAAGGGTCTTGTCATGATAGAGCGACCTCTGCCCCCCTTCCATAGGGCCTGGTGGATGAAGAAGCTCCGTCTCTGGCAGAGTTGCTTCTATAAGTAGCCTTGTATTCATCCACCTTCTTCATACAGGCCACCGTGGATTCTCCAAAAAGAGAATTTCCTTCTAATGGAAAATCCAGGGCCTTCAATTGGGTATCCTGAGTGAGGTCTGTAGCCCTAAACCAAGCAAACCTCCTCTGAGCCACTGTGTTAGCCATCCATCTGGCTGCAGTGTCATTCGAATCAGCAGCCATCTGGAACTGGTACTTAGCCGCCTCTAGCCCAAACCAGGCAGTTTCAGCCAGGTCATCTGACAAGGGTGAGGTGGCTTTCATGGACACTGCCAGTACAGACTGCCACAGGGATTTCTGATACTGGGCAGCTTACGCTTGGAAAGTAGCCTGTCTCATGGCCAGTGAGGCTGACAAATAGCCTTTTTTGGCCATACTGTCCAATTTTCTGGAGTCCTTGTCTGGTGGATGTGAGGACAGAGGGACTTTGGCTTTATCACAGGCCGCCTGTTGTATTACCCCTTGATGGTCAGGATGGGAGAAGAGGAAGTCAGCTCCCTCCCTATCCAACTGGTACTTTTTGTCTATTCTCCTGTCGAGTGGAGGAATAGAATTAGGGGTCTGCAAGAGCTTCATAGCATCCTTCTTAAAAAATGTATATACTGGGAGGAGAAGGGCCTTTGTGGGTGTTAAACCCATCATACTAAGGTACTCAATTTCCTCCTCATCCTCCACTTGCTCTGTTGTGGTGATATCTAAGGCATCTGCCATTTTTCTTACAAAGGAAAAGTGGGAGGAAAAATACTCAGACACCCTAGGAGGCAAGCCAAAATCCTGCTCAGGGGACACCTCTGGAGGGGTAGGTTCATCCTCCTCATGAGGCTCATCATCCTCTTCAAAAAATAGTTGCTCCGGTGCAGAGGGCAACACAGTACTAGCAACCCGGGGACCCTGTGAGGGGGCAGGAGGCTGAGGGATGATGCTCTGCAGAGCCTGAATAATTTTGAATGCCTGAGCTATCTCTTGAGCTGAAGGCATTGCAGACACCTGTGCAGAAGTCCCTGGGTTAACAGGAGAGGGTTCTGCATGTTTAAGTTTCTTTGTTTTCTTTGAGGGAACCGGAGAGTCAGTCAGTTCTTTTCCTCTTTTTGCCCCTTTTTCGCCCGTGGCAGGGGGGTAGTAACACTTGTGGGTTCAGCCACAGCAGACTGGGGTGTCAGCTGGTCAGAGACTGAGGGACCCCAGGAAACTTTTTATTGAGCCGTTCAAGGCACTTTTCCACAGTTTTATCTGGAAATGTTTTACATATTTCACATTCCTGGTCCAGATGTTCGAAACCCAGACAAACTACACATAAGGTGTGCTTGTCTGCCTTTGCAAACACATCTCCACACTCAAACAGTTTTTAAACTCCGGCTCCCCAGTTCTCTTCTTAGGTTTCTCTGCCATGGTGAAAAGCAAAGAGGAAAAACACCAACCGCTAAATAACAGATACTGTTGCAGTTATTTAAACAGCTTTATGTTATTTTTTTTATTTTGCGGTCGGTTCCGGAACCGATAAGGAACCGGAGGAACCGAGCAGGGAGATGAAATATGAACCGGTTCAGCGGTTCTGTAACCGATAAAAAACGGTTACAATAAAGTTTGTAAGGACCAAAATTTAGCAATAATTATACAGATTCTTTAGTCAGAGAACCCAAGTTAAACTAAACTAACTCGGATCCCTCACGGTTATGCCGAACCGCGAGGAATCGAGAAAAAACAACTACTTTAATAATAAACTAGATCTAAACTGACAATCAGTAGAGGCAGTAAAAGAAATTAAATATACTTACGGTTTTTGATGATTTTTTAATCTTTCTTCACGCAAAAGAGGGCGACAGAAATACCGAGCGACCAGACTTTCAGGCGGAGAGAAAAATCTAAAGGGGTTAGAACACTACAGTTGGTAGAGGCAGCATTTGAAAGATGCTCACGTGCAAAGAATTCCATCATTTGCATGTGTTCCATCTCTCCGGGCAGTCCAACCCACCAGGCTGACTGCACAAAGTTATGAATATCCTGAGCATTACTGAGGTTAGAAGTGAGCCTTTCAGTAGGGTTTGAGAGATAATCTTCTGCTATGAAAAAAGAATTTTACATTTGCGAGAAAATGCAATTTCTTGTCATGAGAAAAATGTTACTATCATGAGTGCTACTATCTTGTTTTATGTTTTGGTGAAAAAAAATATTTTTAGAAACAAAAAAAAAATTATACATTTTCAAAAAACAAACACCTAAACCTATGTAAACGAGACCATCTAGATTCCTGGGTTTGACAAATTTGTTTTCTGAGTATACTCAGTAGGGTTTTTGAGATAATCCTCTGATAAGAAAGAATTTTACTTTTGTAAGCCATTTTACTTTCAAAAGAAAAAAATTTACTGTTGTGAGCACTGCCATCTTGTTTTTTTGTTCTGATGAAAACATTTTTTTAAAAACGCATAAAAATTATACATTTCCGAAGAAAAAAAAACATGTCAACCTAGGTAAAGAGGACACGTTTAGCTAGATTCTGGGGTTTGACAAAAAATGGACCCCGAAATATGCTTTCTGGCCACCCCAAAATTCTTTGGTAGCCAGTTAGTGAGGAATCTGATTTTACTGTCACAAGCAGACAATTTTATTCTTCCATAAAGTGCAAACAAAGAATTTAATGTTCACACATTAAAAATTAGGTTTTACTGCCATATACCAAATTTTATGTTTGAACAAAGAATTCCTTGGTTGCCATCACAGTACAAACAAAAAATGTTTACAGTCTGTTGCACATAAAAAGTTGTTTTAGTGCCGGATAGTGACTTTTATGTAGCAAAAGATTCTTTGGTTGCCACTAAGTGTGAACAAAGAATTTCAGTTGGCAAAATAAAAATGGTACTTTCTACCAAAAGCAACTTTTACTCAGACATTATTTTTTAAGGTCCTTAGATGAGCACATAGGGTGACAAATTGCAGTTACATAAGAACTTACTGTAACAGTAGATCTTCGAGAGAGGTTCCTGCAGTAGGTCTTCACATATAGGACTGCGCCCCCTGGCATCAGGTTCCAATGAAAAACTTGTAGCTAGCAATCGTCAGTGGGGACCACGCCCACCCTCCAGTTCTTTTCCACCGGAGACCTAGAAAAAGGTAAGTAGAAAGGAAGGAGTGATAACTCCTAGAACCCCGTTTCCAATCTACACCCAAGGGCTAGGCATGATGAAAAATAAAGGAAATGTTCTAGGAGCTGGAGGAAGGTGGATAGGAAACCAGACCTACTGCAGGAACCTCTCTCGAAGATCTACTGTTACGGTAAGTTCTTTTTTTTTTATTCTATTTTTTCTTGGTAGGTCCACTGTTGCTCATCTGCCCTGGTCACGGTCCCCGGGGCTTCCACCGCCATCTATTGCCGCCTTCATCCCCCAGTTACTCCCGGCTTACCCCCCCGGAATGCGGGGCCTTGGCAACGGTCCCCAATCCACGCCATGGAATTAGTGACTGGTCGGGGGACTGCAGCGATGGCAGCTAATCGAAGCCCCAAGGAGGACTTCACTTAGACAGTGGACCTCGTCGCCTGCTCCTTTTTCCTGTGTTCTTTTGGAGGCGGGGACGTGCAATGATGCCAGCGTCCACCCCGCCTCTCTGTATGACGAGCACCAGTAGCGTGAGTGTCTCCCGGCCTCCGCCAGGAGTCCTCAGTGCATCGGACACTTCCCCACCCACTCCCCGGAGAAGGAGAGCCGTTCATGGGATGCTCCATCCTTCTCCCCCCCCCCCGGCCGACCCTCCGACGATCCGGGTCTGTTCCCGAACCCGGGTCGCCGGCGCCGCAAGCAGAAATCCAACCGCTGCACTGGCAGGGTAGCCTGTTACGGTAAGTTCTTATGTAACTGCAATATCTTACTTCGAGAGGGTTCCTGCAGTAGGTCTTCACATATAGGACTGAATACCCAGCAGTCCAAAAGAAAAGTATGGAGATAAAGTTCCGGGAGGAGGAATCGTTTGCCAAACTGAGTACTGTCTTATGACAAAAGTCCTTGCAGGACCACGAGGCCGAAATCAGTCATATGCCTAGAGGCAATGTCCAGAATGTAGTGCTTAGTGATGGTGTGGACAGACGACCAAGTGGCCGCTGCACAAATCTCTGCCGTTGACACATTCCTGAAAAAGACGGTAGAGGTAGCAACACTCCGAGTGGAGTGGCCTTTTACCACTCCCGGAAGGGACTTTCCATGTTTTTGGTAAGTGAAATGGATGCAGTTAGCCAACCTTCTCAATATGGTCTGTTTTGAAATGGCCTTACCCTGGCGCTGGGGGGTTAAAGGCCACAAAGAACTGATTGGACTTACGTTTGTCTTTAGTCCAGTTAGTGTAATACCTCAAGATCCGGTGCACATCTAAAGTGTGCAAAAGATAATCCCCCCCCGTTAGAATTCTGAGGATAACAGACTAGCAATTCCACACTCTGATTGAGAGTGGTTTCCAAAACTACCTTTGAAAGGAAGGAAGGGTTAGTCCTAAGGACGACTCTGTCCCTGTGAAAAATCTAATAGGGTTCCTTACAGACGAATGCCTGAAGTTCTGAAACCCTTCGGGCCAATGTGACAGCAACTAGAAATAAGGTCTTCCAGGAAAGGAAGCACATGTCACAATTTGAAGCCCGTTCAAATGGGGGCAAGGTAAGTTTTTCTAACATAAAGTTAAGGTCCCAGGGAGGACAGGGGTTCCAGACTGGAGGATGCCTTTCAGAAATGTTTTGGCTACCTTCAGTTGAGCCAGAGTTTTGCCCTCCACCGGAAGGTGGTAGGCAGACACTGCAGAGAGATGGACCTTGATGGAGAAATAACTAAGGCCCATCTCTGATAAATGAACCAGGTACTCTAACACCTGGGCGGCCGAGCATGAAAAGGGGTCCGAACCCCTGGATAAGGCCCAAATCGACAATCTTTTCGAATTCATGGCATAGGTGGATCTGGTAGATGGTTTTCTGGCTTCCACCAAGATATGAGCACCCCTGGAGGAAACTCCATAGCGAGAAGCCGCTATGTCCACAGGTGCCACGCATGAAGGTGGAGCGATTGAAGGCTCGGATGCACCAGATTCCCTGCTCCTGTGTCAGAAGGTTGTGAGACAGTGGCAGAAGCAGAGGAGGTTCTAGAGCCAGCTGTTGTAACAGTGGGAACCAAATCAGATGGGGCCACAGAGGGGCAATCAGAATCAAGTGTTCTCCTTCCACCTGAAGTTTCACCAGAACCTTCTGAACGAGAGGAAAGGGAGAAAACGTGTACAGAAACCTCCCTGTCCAACAGAGAGACAGTGCGTCACGCCAAAAAGCACCACGCCCAGGAATGAGTGAGCAAAAGCTGGGTAACAGGTCTTCGACCACCTCCTGTTTTAACTCCCACTTGAGAGCCCTGGCCACTGACTAACTGAGACTGTCCGCCAGGACGCTGCTTATGCCTAGAACGTGGACTGCTGTCAGGAAAAGGTTGTGCTGAATCACCCAGTATGAAACTCTCATTGCTTCCCTGCAAAGAGGGTACGAGTGGGTTCCTCCCTGTTTGTTGATATACCAGACTGTGGACATGTTGTCCGTCTGGATAAGATGTGAGGAGAAGTGACTGAAACGCCTGGAGAGCATAGTGGACTGCTCTTGTCTCCAGTACGCTGATGTGGAGCAGATGCTCCTCAGTGGACCAAGATCCTTGTGTCTTGTGGTCCCCCAGATGGGCACCTCACCCATGTCCGAAGTGTCTGTGATGAGGATCTGTGTGGGTGTTGGGAAGTGAAAGGGAGCCCCCACTAGCAGGTTGGAAAGATCTTGCCACCAGCAAAGATCTTTCTGGAGGCTGTTGGAGATCAAGACGCTTTGGTTCATGTTGTCCATCCTCTGGTCCCGTTGGACTCGAAGGGACCACTGGGTGACCCACATATGTAGTCTGGCCAGGGGAACCATGGAGATGGCCGCTGCCATAAGTCCCAAGGGATGGAGCACAGAGTGTGCTGTGATCCATCGGGCCTGAGCCACTAGGGTGGCTTGAGAAACGAAAGTCTCGGCTCGAGCTAATGGCAGAAAAACCTTGCTCTGGACTATGTCTAGTACTGCTCCAATGAATAGAGGCGTTGGAAGGGTACTAGCTGGAACTTGGGAATATTGACTGTGAGGCCCAGCTGGACAAACAAGTCCAGAGTGAAAGAGAGAGACTCTCTCAGGCTGTCTGGTGAGGGTGCTGCGAGGAGTCAGTTGTCCAGATACCGGAACTCGTAAATGCCCTTGCGGTGAAGAAAAGCCGTAACCACCGCTAAGACACTTGGTGAAAATCTGGTGGGCTGAGGAAAGGCCAAAGGGAAGTGCTCAGAATTGAAAATGGTGCTCCTGAAAGGAAAAACGAAGGAAACGGCAGTGGGCCGGGAGGATGGGAATATGTAGGTCAAGCATCCTGCATATCCAAGGAGCACAGCCAAGAGTTTGGTCGGAGCAGGGGAAGGAGACCCTGAACGGTCAGCTGCAAAACCTTTTGTATTCGACAAACAGGTTGAGCATGCTGAGATTGAGGATCGGTCTCAGATCTCCCACCTTCTTTGGTACTAGGAAGAAATGGGAATAAAATCCCCTTCCTATTTGGTCTTGAGGGACAGGTTCTATGGCCGCTTTTTACAGGAGGTCCTGAATCTCCTGGAAGACTATGGGGATCTGATCCCTTGGATAAAAAGACCATCCTGGAGGGTGGGGAGCAGGGATCTCCGTAAACTCTATACAGTGACCTCGTTGAATGAGTTGTAGAACCCACAGATCTGCGGTGACAGCCCTCCATCCCTCCAAGTGGAGGCCAAACCTCCCTCATACCGGTTCCTCCTGGACGATGGGAGGTAGCAGAAGGAGGGGAAAGGAGTCAGGAAGCCAAGGGGAGAGGAGCTTTGACCCCGGAGGCAGGCTTGGGAAATTTTGCCTGAGGGTTTGGGCTCCAGATCCAGGGGCTCGTCGTTTGCCCTGGGTCTTATTCCATTGTCTTTGGCAGTGAAAAGGCTGCTTCTTTTGCACCGTCCTGCACATAGAGCATACGTCCTGAAGTGATCGTCTGTTCTTCTGCAGCCCAGTAATTATATCCTTGACGTCACCACCAAAAAAGATGGAACCCCTAAAGGGGGCGTCCAGGAGGGAAAACTGGAAGTCATGTGCCAAATCTGCAATCCTAAGCCAAGAAAGACGTCCGATGCAGATCCCCGTAGTGGTAGCACTAGCCACTGAGCCTACTGAATCGTACGTAGCCCTAAGAGCATGATGACACGAAGACTTGCTCATACGGATGTTGTCCATTAGCTTGTTTCTGAGCACCTTATCCTGTACCTCTTGAAGGTCCCTCTCGAGCTCTGAGAGTGAAGCCTTCTGGAAGGCCACCATATGTGACACGTAGTTAAGGGGCCGGATGGCACAGGTAGTAGACGAATGTATCTTTTTGCCAAACTGGTCCAATTGTTTTGAGTCCTTATTGGGAGGAGAGGAGCTCAAATGCTTTGGTTGTGCCGACCGGTCATGAGCGGCTGTAGTGACCATTGAATTGGCCTTCGGATAAGATGTTAGGTGTGGAATCCCTTTCAGGGGAAAGTAAGTGCGATCGGCCTTTCTGGATACAGCGGATAGAGGAAGGCTGTTGCCAGATGGTGGTGACCAGATCCTCATGACCCATCCAGGGAGAGATGGATAGAGAGTCTGTAGTGGCCAGATCTAAGTGTTCTGCCAATCTTCTTGTGCTAGGGATCTATTTCTTTTGAGGGCCAGCCTCCTGCTGCCTGAATAGCCCTCAGAAGGTCACTGAAAGAGGGGTCATTTAGGAGACTACTTAGGTGGAACTTCGACTGGAGACCGAGAATCTGAAGAATTGGAGTCGATATCAGAGTCTGAAGGTTCTGAGCCGCTGGGGATGGACGGGGGTCCACCCCAGAGGAACCCACAGGCAGGGAACCCAAAGCTCGTCCTGAGTGTTGCAATTCTGTGAGCAGCTGGGTCCTGGCATCCTGCCACCATGCCGGGAATGTATCCCGATCAGACGGCGGTGGAGGAAGAGGCGGGTTGCCCAGGGAGCCTGAGTATTGCGGGTGTTGCCATGGAGGGTATGGGAAACCTGGCAATCCCGGGGTGTAACCATAAGGAGAATACCCAGGGTATCTCGGTGTTGGCGGCACATGGCCTGGAGTCGGGTAATAAGGGGTCGACGGAGGCCCGCCCGGTGGTGGATAATGGGGGTCTGGCCCTGGGAAACTGCCTGGAGGTTCTGTCAGACCTACTGGGGGAGGTGCAGAAGGGCCACAGGGTGGCAAGGGATCGGGGAGGGCCCCTGAAGGTCCCGAAGGAAGAGGCTCCATAATCGGATCCCGTGCCAGCGACGGACTACTGTCCGTGAGCGGCAAAGGACCAGGCGATGGGGGTAACTCCGGTAGAGAGCCCAACGATAGGTCCAAAAACAATCCTGAAGGTAAAGATAGAGCAGGATCAGGTAGCGAATCTCTGGGATAAAGTACCCGAAGGGATGACAGGTCTCCTGGCAGCATGCTTGTGCTGATGTCGGGGTCCTCAAGGGAGCCCGACAGGCAAGACAGGGGATCCGGGCGGACGACAGAGCAGCCGTCGGCCGACTTATCGGACCTGACCAGGCTGGCAGTAGCCAAGAGGCCGCCGCTAGGCTTATCGGCCGTGCACCCATCGACAGGGTCAAAGGGCAACTTACCGGCAGTGCTGGGAGGAGGAGACGCAATAGAGACCTCGGAAGAGGCTATCCCTGGCTTCCCGCTCACCTCGGCAGGAGGGGAGAAGGTGCCCGGCCCAAAGAAGCAGACGGGGTACCCAAAGAATTACTCACAGTTTTGGAGGACGTAGGCCTTCCATGTGGCGATGGACTCCTCTCCCGGCACTTCTCCTTCTCTTTCTTCTTTTTTTCTTGGGGCAGGCGATGAAGACCTTTTCCTTAGCTCCTGGAGCTCCTTTTCCATCGACGCCAGCCGTCGGGTAAGGAGGTGGGCCTTGAGGGTCTGCTTTCATCTGGTCTGGGTGGTTTTGTGGAGGCCCAGACAGATGGCACACTCGTCTGAGTTGTGCTTGGGGCCTAGGCACAGAAGGCAGTGGGAATGGTCGTCCCTGTGCCGGATTTGGGCTCCGCACTTAGAGCACTTCTTTTTGGGGCAAGCCGACATACATTCGGTCAGATGTCGAAAGAAAAAAAACAGTAGTAGAAGTTGAAAAACTTCGAAAGACGTGTGGGCGTTTGATCGCTTTTCTTACACGAGAGCCAAACGAACTGAGGTGACAGCGCGAAAGAACTGGAGGGCGGGCGTGGGACTGCCCCTTTTGTAGTTGGACTGACGTTGCATCACCTGATGTCGGGGGTGGTCCCTGCTGATGATTGCTAGCTACAAGTTTGCCGTTGGAACCTGACACCAGGGGGTGCAGTCCTATATGTGAAGACCTCCTGCAGGAACCCTCTCGAAGTAAGATCTGTCACTTCCATCTCTAAATGTGCTTTTATGTTGTAACACCATAAAGACCATTTATGTAGCATAATGATGTAACAGTAGATGGCACCAATACAATACAATAGAAGGTAATGTAGTGAGGCACATGTTTGTACATGTGAGTGTAGCTCATGCTTACAGCTTGAGCGGTAAATGCTTGTGCAGTTATAATAAAGAAGCTGAACTGTAAACAGCCTCCAGTGTTTCTCATACTTTACATGGTGTGAGAAGTACAGAAAAAATTACAGAAAGAAAAAGGAAGAAATGAAGCAGTTGAAACCTCCAAACAGTTTGTGTCTAGAAGGCAAGTCGGCAGAAAACTGGAGAACATGGATACAAAAATTTGAGCTGTTCACAATGGCAAGTGGAACACCAGAGAAGTCTGAGAAGGTACAGTGTGCCACGTTTTTGCATGTAGCTGGAGTAGAAGCGATAAATAGAGAATAATGGATGGGGGAGTGAGTGATAGGAGAATTTAATGCACACCCAAGGGGAGGGATGCTACATAAACTCCAAGGGCAAAGCCCGAGGGGTTTATGAAAGCTTCCCACCCCGAGGGTGCACATTAAATTCTCATTCACACACTCCCCAATCTTTTATTTTGTATAATAAACTGGCAAGGAATTTTTTCCCACCAGATTTCAGATGTCTTTTTTCCTTTTTAGGTCAGAACATGTTTTTTTTTTTTTTTTGGACAAAATGAAGTGTGATGGGGTTGCCTGCTCACAGGAGAGGTTTAAGGGCCCAGAGACAGTGTTTTCTTCTCGGTGGTGGCGGTTGTTCGAGCGTGAGTGAAGAGCAGCTGTGGGGCTCGCACTGCACTCTGTTTAACTGAACACGTGTTTGTCGTAACAACCAGCTGGTTGTTACAGCGAATATCGACCTTTTCTGCCCATAGAAAAAATTCCTTGCCAGTTATTATAGGTATTTAATACTTTTGAATTTACTAATGCAGAGGACAGAGAGAAGATAGCAGTGTTAAAAGCAAAGGTTCAACAGTACTGTGAGCCCAGAAAGAATATGCCATACAGAAACATAGAAGTTGACAGCAGATGAGGACCGCAAGGTCCATCCAGTCTCCCCATTTCTTTTTCTACCTTATGAATGTGCCATCAGCATTTGCTCTGTCAATGATTCATACTTATCTGTATTGCTCCCTTATGCCTATCCCATGCCTGTTTGAAGCCCTGCACTATATTCATATCCACCACTTCCCGAGGTAGGCCATTCCATGGATCCATCACCCTTTCTGTGAAAAAGAACTTCCTCACATTACCCCTTAATCAGCCTCCCTCTAATCTCATGCTGTGTCTTCTTGTCCTGCTATTTTTCTTATATTGAAACATGTTAGACTCTTTCACCTTGTTAATGCCCTTAAGGTGTTTGAATGTTTCAATCATATCATCTCTCTCCCTCCTTTGCTCCAGAGTATACATACATATTGAGTTCTGTTAATCTGTCCTCACATGTTTTCTGATGCAGTCCCTGCATCATTTTGGTTGGCCTCCTCTGGACTGCCTCAGTTTGGTTAATGTCCTTGTAAAGGTGTGGCCTCCAGTACTGTATGCAGTACTCCAGATGGGGCTTAACCAGCGTCTTGTAAAGAGGTATTATTACCTCCTCTTACAACTTGTGATACCCCTACCAATGCACCCAATCATCCCCTAGCTCTACCTACTGCTTTATTGGTCTGCTTGGATGATTTCAGGTCATCTGTGATGATGATGCCCACGTCTCTTTCTTCCCTTGTGACTGCCAGCAACTCCCCTCCCAACCTATAGGTGGCTTCAGGGTTTCTCTTCCCTATGTGCATGATCTTGCACTTCTTTGCATTAAACCCCAGTTGCCACTCTTCTGACCATTTTGCCAGTTTATCCAGATCTCTTCTTATTCTGCCCACCCCATCTGGATCATCTACTCTGTTGCAGATCTTGGTGCCATCTGCAATATAGTAGACACGTGTTCTTTACCAGAGCGCAAGGCCTGCCGGAAACTATAGATGCTTATTTGACTGATCTTAAAAATAAGGCCAAGAGTTGTGAGTTTGGGCAGTTAACTGAGTCAATTATAAGGGAGAGAATTGTGTGTGGCATTAGAGATGATCAGATCACAGGCAGACTTCTTGGAGAAGCAGACCTCACATTACAAAAAGCAATTGATATATGCCATGCAGGTGAGGTGAGTCACAGCCAAATTAAAGTGCTTCATGACGAAGCAGAAATGCAAGTCCACAAACTAATGAAAGTGACACCAGACTGCAGTAAATTTAAAAAGAGCGCTCAAGAAAAACAAAAGAAAACACAAAAGATGAAATCAAATGTGGCAGCTATGGTTACTAACATGAAAAACAAAAATGTTCTGCCTTTGGTCAAATGTGTAAAGCCTGTCACAAGAGAAACCACTTTGCAAAAATGTATAGAACGCAACCTCAGACTCGGCCTAGAAAAGCACATGTGTTAGATGAGAAATATGTTGCAACAGAAATGTTTATTGGAATAATTCAGACAGAAGAAAGCAGAGATGAGAGCAAAGTGCAGACTGGAGCTATTGATGTTAAAGATATTACTGAGGACAAAAAAGACTGGACAGAAACACTTAAAATAAATAAGGTAGTTCAATTCAGGCTTGACACTGGGCAGAATGTAATGTCATATCAACACGAATGTTTAAGATGTTGAATTTGAAAGACAAGTTGAGCAAATCCAGGTACTTACTCAGGGCATCAGATGATACCTAAAGGGCAAAAAGAACTTACCTGTGAGTATAAAGGCCAGGAATATGACATCCAGTTCCAAGTAACTGATCAAGATGCACCAGCAATACTGGGCTGTGCAACATGCTTGCAGTCAGGCATGCTGAAAAGGATTTTTAGTGTAGATCACAGAGAAAGATACATACTTGATAACTATGAAGACTTGTTTACAGGTCTTGGAAGTGTATCAGGACAGGACCATATCCAGATAGACCCCACTGTTAAACCTGTTGTGCGCCCACCCAGGAAAGTGCCAGCACCATGGAAGGATACTGTTGTGCGAGGTCCCTACACCCTAACTGGCATCCTACCGTACACCTTACACAAACCTTATGTTACACATAATATGCACATGCTATACTAATATATAGGGCACAGACACCCACCGTATAAGAGTAAGTGCCAGGCTATATAATGATTGTAATATACTTTCTCTATGCATGGAAACTGCACATAGCTTTCTCTATGCATGGAAACTGCACATAGTAAGCCAAGACATTCATGTCTGTCATCTTCTGATATTTGTAGTCTGCACTGCCACACTATGGATTTATGTATAATTACACTACATCCTGTGTTTTTCACATGTTATGTATACCTTTATTGTTCTCAGAGATAGCGGGCTTAGCGAATATTGTATAATGTTATCTACACGGTGGAGCCTCCTTACTTTTAGCCAATAGGGCTTACTGACTGTAACTAAGAATGTTTCTATCTCTTGGTAGTCATGGTAATCATCATAGTATATAATGTCATGTATTACGTTTGCTCCTTAGGGACCTTCTTCACTCCTTGGGGCATAGGGAAACCCTAAAGCTCTGGCTCCCAGTGTCTTATGGTAAGAACTACTTAGGGCAACTGTGATATTCTTTTATAGTAATAATGTTTATTACTGATATGCAACTTGTCTGTGATTCTTTTTCATCTCTAATTATCGCCAAGAACCTGATCAGAGTTAGATTCCCTAACAATACAATCAAAGCAGAACTTGAAAGAATGGAAAAATTAGATGTCATTGCTAAACAAACTGAGCCTACACACTGGGTTAACAGTATGGTGCCAGTAGTAAAGCCTGATCAGCTCAGAATCTGTGTTGATCCAAAAGACTTAAACTGTGCAATAAAAAGAGCACTACCCCCTGTGAACAATGGAAGCAGTAGTAGTTGGGGTGCTAAGAGCTAAGGCATTCTCAGTACTGGATGCAAACGAAGGATTTACGCACATATAGCTTGATGAAGAGAGTTCCAGATTGTGTACATTTAATATGTCATTTGGAAGGTACAGATTTAAGAGACTCCCATTCGGCATCTCATCTGTGCCTGCGGTGTTCCAGAAAATCATAGCACAGGGGCTGGACGGCCTAGAAGGAGTACTGAACATTATTGATAATATACTTGTCTGGGGAGAAAATGTGAAGCAACATGATCACAGATTGATTCAACTACGGGAGAGAGTCAGAAGTATAAATCTGAAGCTGAACAAAAAGAACAGCAAAATCAGAATGACCGAAATAAGCTACATAGGTCATGTTCTGAGCAGTGAAGGGTTAAAACTGGACCCTGAGAAAGTGAGAGCTATTGAGCAGATGCCAGAGCCAGAGGATAAACCAGCTATCATGATGTTCATGGACATGATTCAGTATTTAGTGAAATTCATTCCCAATCTGTCTAACGTAAGTGCACCATTAAGGAAACTGCTAGAGAACAAGGTCCAGTGGCACTAGAAACAACAGCTTTAATGAGCTCAAGAATTTGGTAACTAATGCACCTGTTCTTCAGTTCTATGACGTAAACAAACCAGTTACACTGTCAGACAATGCCAGCTCGGAAAGCTTGGAAGCAGTGATAATGCAAGAGGGAAAGCCAGTAGCCTATGGTTCCAGTGCTCTTACTGACTGCCAGAAAAGGTATGCTCAAACTGAAAAAGAACTCCTAGTGACTGCCTACGGATGTGAGAAATTCCACCAATATTTGTATGGGAAGCAAGTACAGGAGGAGTCAGATCATCGTCCATTAGAGGCAATATTCAGGAAACCTTTAATTCAAGCACTACCAAGACTACAAAGGATGCTTATGCGGTTGCAAAGGTACAGTCTACAAGTTCATTAGAAGCCTGTGAAAGACATGCACATTGCAGATACCTTGAGGAGAGCATATCTTAGGAGACTGAAGATCTGCTAGATGAAGAACTGGAAATAAATCTGCTTACTACTCAGCTACCTATTTCAACAGAGAAACTACAAGAGTTCCAGTCAGCCACAGATAAAGACATGACACTACAGCAGCTCAAAGCAGTTGTGCTAAATGGATGGCCCACAGAAAGGGACAGAGTGCAGCTAGAAATCGGAAACTACTGGACTTTTCATGAGGAAATCACATACGTTGACAAGCTTATGTTCAAAGGAGCAAAACTGATAGTTCCACAACAAATGAGGAAACAGAAACAGATGCTCCAGTAAATACATGAAGCCCACCTTGGCATTGTAAAGTGTAAACAGAGAGCACGAGATATACTATACTGGCCTGGTATGTCCAAAAAGATTGAAGAAAAGGTTTTACAATGCAAATAGAAACAATAATGCTAAAGAATTATTTTTTTCCAACAAACTAGCATGGGCACAAGGACGTGGTGTTTCTATGCTGAAAAATCTATACATACTAACAAAAAACAAGCAGAGCACTCACACCTCAAATATAATAGAGGGCACTGGTTTTCCAACAGAAAATATTATATATTTTATTACATTGGCAAAAAAAAGAGCAACATGACAGGTTAAAGGGACGGCAATGGAGGCCACATGTGCCCCTTCAGTAGCCAACCTATATATGGGGGTTTGGGAAAATGAGTTTGTGCTCAATGAAAATAAGAATCCTTTTTTTGAAAAAAATCTGTATATGGAAACGTTACATTGATGATTTATTTTTGATTTGGGAAGGAAGTGAGACCGAATTTAAGGAATTTGTTACTTATCTAGGGAATTCTGAGGGAACTTAACATTTTTTTTTATTGGGCTTCTCAGGAAAGTGTTAATTTTTTGGACCTGAAGATTAGTAAAAAAAAAAAAGATTTGACTATTGTTAATAGACTTTCAGAAAACTGACTGATGGTAACACAATATTACGTGCTGATAGTTGCCATCCGAGACACGTAGCAAAAAATATACCCAAAGGTCAATTTTTACGAATACGACGTAATTGTAGCGAAAATAAGGATTTTGAAATGAGCGCAGAGGATTTGAGCCTCTGCTTTAAAGAGAGGGGTTATAGCAGACAGGATATAAAGGATGGGAGAGGTTTTGCAAGCCATCAGGATAGGAGGGAACTCTCAGAATATAAAATAAATGAGACTCAAGATGTTGTTCAGGAAAGATTTAACATGGTTATGACCTATTCTGCACAGTCAAGTCAGATTGGAAAAATTACAAAGGAGCATTAGAAAGTACTGACAAGTGATCCAGGGTTGTTACATGTAGTGTCAGCACCTCCACGTATAGTTTTCAAAAAGGCACCGACTTTAGGTGATAAGCTCATAGATAGCCACTTTGTTGATAAGGAATCTGATTCAAGTACCTGGTTAAATAGAGCTGCTATAGGCTGCTTTCCTTGTAAGATATGCAATCTCCTACAGGAGGATTTCAACGCCATCCAGGTCTGGCTCCGGTCAAACCAACTATTCCTAAACCCTAAAAAAACTGTGTCACTAACCTTCGGCTCGCAACAAAGACTCTCCCATCAAGCCCCCTGCACCCCTTTCAATACCTTGGACGGGTCCCTACTGGAACAATGCACCAGCTTCAGATATTTAGGCATCTGGCTCGACCCACACCTCGATTTCGCCACCCATATTGACTCCATTCACAAGAAACTTCTCCCTAAACTTGGCGCCCTATATAGGAACAAAAGCTGCCTCCCTTCTCCTGCCCAGAACGCTACTGTCCAAAAAATGATACTCCTAGTACTCGACTACAGCGATATAGTCTACACTACCGCTTCCTCCTCCGCCTTGGCCAGCCTTGACACATGTTCCACTCTTTTTGTCGCTTTATCCTTGACTGCCCACACACAACCCACCACTGCACCTTATATAGTTCCCTAGCCCTGCTGTCCCTCCAAGACCGCAGAGTAACCCATAGCACGAGGTTCGCTGCAAAATTCTGGTCCCACTCCCTACCCCCCTCACCTGGCCTCCACCCTCCCAACAACCCAACCCCCGCTTACTCCCACAGATGCAGTGACCCAGGCTCCTCCTCATCCCCTTTACGCACGGCCAAAGGGCAGGGCGCTTTCAAATACCGTATCCTACAGTTATGGAACAGCCTGCCAGCTGACATAAGACACTCTCCCAACCTCAACCATCGCAACCACTTACTCAGCACCCACTTCTCCAAATGCTCTTGCTATAGCTAAAGCCAAATTATAACTGAAATGTGATCTGTGCAGATGTATGTATCTATCTATATTGTATCGTGTATTCAATTTTTCCCACTGTCTTTATGTAACCTGCCAATTATCTGTACAGCTGCTGGCCAACCCACTGCCTATACTAACTATGTATCTAGCGTTTGTTCTGTTGTCTCGGGTCTTGACCCCCAGGTCGCATCTGGAATCGAGCAACACTGCTCAGTATGCCTTCCTGGTTAAACTCGTAAATAAATAAATAAAATGCGTGTACACATATTAAACAAAGTAAGGAATTTATTAACTAGGCTACTAGTCGTAAATATAATATACGTCAATTAATTACATGTGATACCGAGGGAATCATTTACATGGCCATCTGTAGCTGCAGTGCATTTTATATTGGAAAAACAAAAAGGGCCTTTAAAATTCATGTCAGGGAACATATCAGGGCAATTGAGAAGAGAGATTTAAGTTATGCTACTGCAGCACATGTGCCTATGTTACAGAATAGTGGTGAACATCAGTTTAGCTTTGTAGGGATAGACAAGGTATGCATAAACCACGTGGTGGTAACTTTAATGATCTGCTACTGAAAAGAGAAGCCTTTTGGATTATTAATAAGGAGGCTACCAAAAATAAGGACTTAAATACAGGTTTTGAAGTGAAGCCGTTTCTAAAGAAAAGAAAGAAATGGTGATGTGGCTTTTTCCTATTGTTACCCCTTATTAAATGTATGTTGCTGGATTTTGCAATTTCCCTTCCCTTTTTGTTCTTTTCCCTGTCCTTCTTCACCCCCCTTCCTTCTTCCCTTTTCCCCCCTTTCTCCCTCCCCTTATATTTATATTTTTGTTGTAGTTAACATTTTCTGTGTAGCTGCTAGAAGGGGTTATTCCTTGTTTTGTTTGCATCTTGTCACTTTAAATTATGTTATTTTGTGCAATTGTTAATTATATGATGTCTAGTATGGATTGCAGCACCTTTCTTGTAATTGCTAACTGCAAATGGTTTGAAACTTGTTTAATGTCTGTTTTTAACCAATGAGATTTGGGATTCTATTAATGACATCACTATGAATGGGTTATTCAATTGTCACAGTGGTGAAAATATTTTATTACCTTTGATAAAGGATGAGTAGTCATCTGAAACGCGTCAGGTTGCTCTTTTATTTGCCAGTGTAATAAAATATATAATATTTTCTATTGGAAAACTGGTGCCCTCTATTATATTTGAGGTGTGAGTGCTCTGCTTGTTTTTTGTTAGTATATAATGCTGAAGAAACTCTTTCGACTCATGACAAACCAGACATACCTTGAGCTAAAATTGGAGCTGACCCCCTTCAGTTCAATGGAAAGGCATTCAACCAGATTCATCATAAACTGACCCGTTGTAAACTTACTGAACTTGGTTTTTCTGATTCCTCTATGACTTTGATTGGGGACTACGTGTCTGAGAGATCACAGGTAGTTAAAACTGATTCTATTGAGTCCCCTGAGGCCCACACAGAACGCAGGGTTCGTCAGGGATCCATTCTGGGGCCCTTTGTTGTTTTCCTTATATATTAATCAGTTATCATCTCTAAGTTCAGGCTGTAATATTGTACTTTATGTGGACAATTTAATTTTGTTTTAGCAGGCTAAATCTCTTTCTACTGTTTCTTCTAAAATTCAATTTGATTTTCATATTATCTGTGAATGGCTTGTTGATAATCTGATGGTTCTTAATTCAAAGAAAACAAAATCAATGTTATCTGGAACAAACGCAATGTTGAAAGGTAGACCCAGTTTGGAAGTTCATGATTTAGATGGAATATTAATTGAACAAGTATAACAATTTAAGTACTGTGGGGTTTTGTTGGTTCCTGCATTTAATTTTTCATTACAGGTTCCGTCAGTAAGCAGGAAAGTGAACCAAACACTTGGCATATTGCATAAATTCAAGTCTTATTTGTCTACAAGTCTAACCTTTGAAACTAGGAAAGCGATAGCAGTTGGTACCCTTCTCCCTCACCTGGATTATGTTACTGGTATTTACTTCAGGTTGGGACCTAGGGAATCTAATATTTTGTCAGTAGCCATCAATAACATCTGTCGTTTTATTTTGTTAGTTCCTTATCGTACTCATTCAGTGATTTAGATTCCGTTAGGATGGTTACCCTATAACAGCAGAACTGAATATTTTTTGGGAATGTTAAATTTTAAAGCTATTTATGAGTGTTCCTTTTTTCCCCCTTGTCTGATCTAATCTCAGTTCATACTGTTCCATCAATGTTGAGGTCCTCAGATGGTGTGTTACTTGAAACAACTTTGTGTAAGCATAAACTTGGGTCCTGTGCTTTTAGTAATTCTGCTCCTTTTTACTGGAATACATTGCCTATTTCTATTCGCATGATTAACTCAAAGGCAAGTTTTAAATCTATGTATAAATCTTTTTTATCTAATAAGTCGCATTGTATTTGTAATAGGCAATTGTTCAATGTTGTTATAATGTGTATTGCTTGTTGTTTGTTTTATGTAATCCAGGTCAGACCTGAAAAAGAGCCTCTGTCCAGTTTCCTTACCCGGTTAACAAATTAAAAATAAATAAAAAATAAATAAAATGGAACTGAACATCTTCTCTGTGTGGACTATTACTCCAAATACCCAGAAATAACAAACCTCAGTGAGTCTACAAGCAAGACGGTTATTACAGGCATGAAGTCACTGTTTGCCGGACATGGCATACCAGGCATGGTAATGTCAGATAATGGTCCACAGTTTTCTAGTTCGGAGTTCAGAATGTTTGCGGATAGCTAGGAATTTAAATACTCCACATCTAGTCCAGGATTCCCACAGTCCAACGGACAAGCAGAAAGGACTGTGCAAACAGTAAAATATTTACTGAAAAAGGCACAAGAGAGTGGTGGAGATACCCATCTTGCACTGTTAGAATACAGGAACACACCTATGGAAGAAACTGGATTTTCTCCTGCATAGTTGCTTATGGGACACAGGTTAAAGTCTAAGTTGCCAGCATCAACATTGCTTTTAAAACCTGAGCATAAGATTGAGGTGAGAGACAAGTTGAAATCGAGCCAATTACCCAGAAGTACTACCATGATCATCATGCACAGGAATCGCCAATTATTCAAAAGGGAGAGAAAATAAGAATCAGACATGAGGAGAAGTGGCAACCTGCAGTTGTGGTTGCCAAGCACAATTCGCCTAGATCGTATATAGTTCATACATCTGATGGAAAAATGTACTGAAGAAACAGGAAACATCTAATGAAGACACAGGAGGAAAACTTCCCTGCTGTGATCCCTGATTACTTTGAAGAGTCAAGTCCTGCAACATCAGAGAAACATTCAGAGAGTGTGGATCAACCTGATGTGGCAGCACCTGGTAATCTACCTGATAGTTGCAATGAAAATACACAGCCGGTGCAGACACCAGAATAGATACCCAGAACAAGAAGATCTGGCAGAGAGATCAAAGTTCCGAGAAAATACCAAGATTATACACAGGACAAGAACAAGAGGATGCAGTATGGACTGGTGGTAAAGACCAGGTCCCAACAGGGCTAGGTGCTAGTAACCTCTGGCCCTAATTTTAATTTTGGTTATAAACAACAGTTGTTTTTCTTATGCTATATTTTGATTTTGATAAAAGAACTGAACTAAAAAAAAAAGTGCGATGTTGTATAATGATGTAACAGTAGATGGCGCCAATACAATACAATAGAAGGCAATGTAGTAAGGCACATGTTTGTACATGTGAGTGTAGCTCATGCTTACAGCTTGAGCAGCAAATGCTCGTGCAGTTATAATAAAGAAGCTGAACTGTAAACAGTCTTCAGTGGTTTCTCATACTTTACAATTTAAAAGGTCAGATTGCAAGTCTGTCACTCATGGATGTCACAGAGGCTTAAAATGTAAGTTCTGAGAATTTAGGGCATAAATACTGAAAAATAGGACATGCGTTGTGGTACGACTGTGCTGGTATGCATGTAATGATGGATTACAGGATTTGTTTAGGACCCAAAGACCTCCATGCAAATTCTGAAGATACACAACGCTATGGTAGGGGTTTTGTGTGGGGACCGAAGTGTGCAATGCAAATTGTGTATGCACGGTACAGACCATACGTACATTAAGGTAATGTATGTAAGGATGTCTTATGGTACTGGGCCCTAGACAAATCACATACCCACATCATGCATGAGCTGGGCCACTCTTCTGCACCCACAAGCAGGCTGTACTTTGGGTACTGTAGATTCCTATCTGCAATCAGAAGTGGCTTGTGTCTGCCTTGTAATGTCAACGTTTATCTGTGGCTGCTGAAGTGGGGCCAGGGCATCTGCAGCCAGAAGTGGCCCTGTATTTCTTGCACCATGAAAGTGCATCTATGGCTGCAGAAGCTCTGGCCCCACAAGGGCCAGAAATTCATTAGAAAAAACTGTGTTAATGAACCAGTTAGGGTTCAATTTAATGCCGCAAAAGTAGGCCAAAGGAAGACCACACACACAAGCATAGACAGCTATCCTCAAGTAAGAAATCAACATACAGGCCGGCCCAGTGGCACAGAAGGTTGAGGCACTGGACGCCACACCTCACACCACATCGGCGACCAGGGTTCAGGAACCAGCTCGAGTTGCTGGGGGTCGGCAGGGTGGAGAGAGGATCGAGCATTCGGAGGACTGCTCTCCTCTCTCTCGGGGGCGGGGAGGGTGCTGTGTCGTCCTGCTCGCTAACTGGCCCCTGGTGATGGCCAGAAGGCAGTACGGGTCGGGAGGCACGTCTACGACTTGCTTGCATCGGGTGGGGAGGGGAAGGAGAAAAGTGGAAAAGGAGGAGAGCCCCGTCGGCGCTCAATGATGGCCACCGCACCCAAGCGCCAGCCCAGGTTTCTGGATTGGGTTTCCAGGGGGAGGTGTAGTGTGCCGCCTCCTTCCTGGCCCCACCATGGGGACAATTCATGGGAGAAATTTCGGGGTCGGCAGGCATGGGTAGGTCCGGAGAGAGCGTCCTTTCAATAGGAGGGTCGAAGCCATCCATCGGGGAGTCTCCCTGGTGGATGATAAAATATAGATGTAAAAAAAAAAAAGAAAACATACAACTGTTTATAGATTACACAAATGCAGTAGCACTGATGTGGTACCTTCGAAAATATGCATACAGCACACTGCACTTAATTTAATTTAGAAAAGTTACTGTGTGTGTGCGTATGTTTTGCAGTGTGCATGTGTATTTGCGAGGGACATGCAGACAAAAGCAGTGTTGCCATTTTAATATTGTAGATTTCTATCTGGAGCCAGAAGTGGGTGTGTATGTCTTGCAACATGCATGTGTATATGTGGCTGTAGATATGCTGGACCTTGACGATGGATGTCTTGTGTGTCATCTGGAAATGGCTGTATATTGTTTGTCTTACCTGATAATGGCTGTCTATGGTCCTGTCATTTTGCTGCTGGGGGTGGGGAGTTAGGTTGGGAACACCAACGTCACATGTGCATATAAATATGTATAGAGGGAGACAAACAGCTGTTTGCTCCTTTACTGTTGCCTCAGTCATTCTTCTGACCACTGTGTCCACGACTTCCCAGCCCCGTCTGCTGCACCTCCACTGTGGGAGCTACAGGGTATCCACATAGAGTGGGACCAGATTACCAGCAGCTGTCATACAGGCGGCCAGGGAGGTATCCATTTTTCTAGGTTTTCTCCCCATCCCCCAGAACCTCCCAGCTCTCCGATGTTAGGCAGTACTCCGTCAGGCCTCACATTCTTGCTGCCATGCTCAAGCAGAGGAGGCAAGCTCCTCGACCCACCACAGGTGTCGCTACAGCAGCATAACCACAGTTCCATCCCTGCCCACCTGGGAGCACTGCTGCACCAGCAGTACTACCCCCAGCCCCCTAGGCTGCTCAACCCAGTTCCCGAGTTTGCCCAAGAACCTAGGTCGCCGGCATGGGAGCAGGACACTCTACCCGCTGGACCTTCAGGTGCCCCCCCCATCCATTTTTAAAGTTCTGTGCTGGAATATTCTAGACTGTGTATTGTGTTTCCAGTGATTTTTGGTTTATGTTTGTATATTCTGTTTATTGTTAATTTTACGTATTTACTTAACAGAGCCTCAAAACCAGGAAAGGTGTTTTAAAATTATCTGTCTGCCTGTCTAGCAATGAGCACGATTCTAGTGAGCATCAGCTCTATGCTCAGTTAATGCCGGTGTGGCAGACGAGTACATTTTATGACCCTAAGGGCGTTAATGTGAATATAAAGTCCTGCTGGGAAAGGGGACTTAGCACTCTTATAAACTGCTGGACTTAAAATAAACTGCATCTGCACATTCCAAAGTATTCATAATTCTGGATAATTAGAACTATTAATGCCTCCATTCCCTGTCTCCTCAGTGTGAACAAAGGAGCAAACTTAAAATGACCCTAGAAAAACAAATACGCAATTTAAGTCAGAAGGCTCTGCTGTACATTCTGACACCAAAAGTTTGACGGCTAAAGGGAATGTGTCTACTGAAATAAAAAAAAAATGCAGTTTAAATTTAGCTCGTCTCACTAAGAGAGAGGAAGAAAGTCCAGGAAATACTGCAGCTTCAAACTGGATCTGCAGGTCTGGAACTTCAAAATTCTAATAATTCATGAAAAGCAAGCCAGAAAGAGTGATTAGAAGTTTACATTTTATTAAGGGTTTCCCGGGAGGTTTTGACAGGTTCTTAAACAGACCCAATATCAAGAGATAATGTTTCTGTTTAAGATCAAGAACTAGACGGAGTACTCAATGACTACTAAAAATAAGAAGTGAAAACAGTGTGATTAATTCAAAAATAGGTCTCCCCCCCCAAAAAAAATTACAAAAAGTAAGTCTATACCTTTTCTTGGACTGGAGCCAAGGAAAGAATGGCTGCATATACCACTGTAAAGCAAACCACAACTAGTACAGAAAGATGGTATTCTAGTGACATCCAGTGGCCATGTTGAGGTAACAATAAGGCCCAGATTCCAACTACTTCTAGCATGCAGAAAAATACGAACATCTAGTTAGTTATTTATTTAGTTTTTGTTTACCGGGGTAAGGTGCACTAGCTATGGCAATGACTATTTTAAGGCACGACCCGGGAGGGTAAGACAAACGTATACAAAGCATAACATAACATAAATTGTTTACAACAGGTCATTACATTCATATGAACATCTTGCAAGGGTGGAATACATTGAAGCAGGAGTAAATTAATACCAAGCAGGGTAGGCATATACAACAGAGTAATATATCATATGAGAGGGAGAAGCAAAAACAGTTTCTAAAGTAATATGAGCAGGATCCCAGTTAAATAAGGTTAAGATAAAGAAAAGAAAGGCTGTAACATAAGTGTAGTCATGTAGGATAGGTATAGGAGAGTAAGGTAGTAGTAGTGACATTGGAAAGAGGGATAGAGGACAGTGCAGAGGTGGAAAATAGAGACAAGGGAAGATGAGAGCACCGAGAGTAATTGAGAGTAGGCCATACAGGTAAGCAAGAAAGTGGAAAGTGCTGAGCGTTTCTTGGAGAAAGACTGGATACCAAGTGGCTAAAGTCATGGTTAGAGGAAGAGGAACAAGCTAAAGTGTCTGGAAGCAAGAACAGTTACAAGAATCAGCTAGATGTCTGTGTAGTAGTCTTTTGAAAGAGGCATGGGATGGAGCAAGGTGTGTAGTAAGGGGGAGAGAGTTCCAGTATTGGGGGGCATGACACGCAAAGGTACTAGCCCCTTGAAAGGAGTGATGCCTAGGGATGAGAACAGGCGCATTGTCCATGGAGCGCAAGCCATAGTCAGACATATGATTTTGAAATAGCCCCGCAAGGAGCTTTAGTATATGGGTTTTGATGATGTTGTTAATAAACGAACCATATGCAAAAGACCGGGATGCAAGAGGCGAAAGCCAAACAAGTTCAGAGTAAAGGAAACAATGGTGTTTAAGCTGGTGAGAAGAGGAGGCATAGTGACAGATGTTGTTATAGGTAACATCCCACTTCCGAAGACCAGATTTACTTGCAGCAGCGTAGGCTGCAACCCCATAGGTGAGGGACGGGAGGAGAATGCCACGACCTATGGCCAGTCTAGCAGAGGGAGTTAGCACACAGCTGGAGCAGTAAGCAATGCCTAGTTTCATATTTACAGACCTACAGGTCTGCTGTCACAGCTTTGAAAGCAGGGGTGTATGAAGACTAGAAAAAAGGAGGGGGGTGAACGGGGCAAGATCAGAATGGGAACTTACAGTTTAGAATCAGAGATACTGATTATTAATGGGGACTTATTTTCCATTTCCCATTTGAGTGCATGGGTCCTTCAAGCACTGTAGTTTCTATTTAGTTTTATAGGCATTCATTGGCACTGGCAAGACAAGTTTGCTTTGGTTTACTGTTACTAAAACCAGGTGACAGTTCAAACAGCTCTAAGGTCAAAAATCTTGTAACTGTATATATGTGTCTTTGCAACTTATTGCCCAATTGCTTTTCCCACTAAGATGGAGTACAGCTGAACAGGCCCAGTAGTGCAACCACAATGCTACCACACATTACACTGGCAAGCCGGGCTTGGAAACACTCTCAGGTCACTCGGTGGCCACGCAGGGGAGAGAGGACTGAACGTCCCATGTAAACCTCTCCTCCTTCAGGTAGGGGCAGAGACACTGCATCTCACTACTTACCAGCCACTTGGCAGAGGTCAAGTGGTAGCAAAGAGGAGGGGCAGCTTCCAGACATCACTGTGCACTTACTGTACATGTGTATCACTTCACACCAGTCACCCTCAGGGTGAGAATTAGGAGGAACTTTCAACCCCTGGTCTGCAGGATGACACTGGCACCCTTGCATGCCTCGCACCATCAATTGTGGCACACAACCACCAGATACTGGTCCAAGGCAAGTGGTGGAGGTAAGTACCGGGGAAGGTGGGTGATGGGGATAGAGGCTGCTATGTCAACAGACAGGGTCAGGCTGGGCAGGATACATAGAAAAATAGAATATGATAGCAGATAAGGACCGCTTGGCCCACCTAGTCTGCCCATTTCCCTACTTAATGGATAAGCTGCAGATCCTAGTTAACCGACAGCCTACTTCCTCCTACCCTCCACTAGAATTGCCTCATGTCTGTCCTATGCATTCTTGAATTCCCTCACTGTTTTTGACTCCACTACCTCCACAGGAAGGCTGTTCCATGTATCCACAACCCTCTCTGTGAAAAAATACTTCCTCACATTGCCTCTGATCCGTCCCCCCTCGATCTTCAAATTGTGGCCCCCTTATTCTTGTACATCTCTTTTTCTGAAAGATGCTGTCCTCTTGGACTTTGATGATTCCCTTGAGGTACTTGAAAGTTTCTATCATGTCCCCCCTCTCCCTCCTCTCCTCAAGGGTATACATATTAAGCTCCTTTAATCTCTCTTTGTATGTCTTCTGGTGCAGACCCTGCACCATTTTAGTTGCCCTCCTCTGGACAGCCTCCATTCTATCTATGTCCTTGTGGAGATGGGGTCTCCAGAACTGCACTCAGTACTCCAGATGGGGTCTCACCAACTGACTGTACAGAGGGATAACAACTTCCTGTTTTCTACTGGTGATGCCTCTCCATATGCATCCCAGTATCCCTCCAGCCCTCCTTACTGCTTTCTCACATTGTTTGCCCACCTTAAGGTCATCTCTGATATGACTACCCCCAGGCCCCTTTCCATTTTTGTTGTTAGTATCTCACCCCCATTGTGTACTATTCCCCTGGGTTTTTGTTTCCCAGGTGCATTACTTTGCACTTCTTTGCACTGAATCTAAGCTGCCATACATTTGACCATTCCTCCAACTTTACCAAGTATTTTTGCAACCTTTCCACCCCACCTTCTGAATCGACCCTGTTGCAAATCTTTGTGTTGTCTGCAAAGAGGCATACTTTTCCTTCCAGTCCCTCTGCAATGTCACTTACAAAGACATTAAAGAGGACTGGTCCCAGTACTGAACCCTGTGGTACCCCGCTAGTAACCCCCCTTTCTTCAGAGTGAACTCAGTTTACTATTACCCTCTGCATCCTGTTGTCCAACCAATTGTTTACCCAGGCTACCACTTTGGGACCCACTCCAAGGCTAGCTAACTTATATATTAATCTTTTGTGTGGGACTGTGTCAAATGCCTTGCTAAAGTCTAGGTAGGCCATGTCCACAACCCCTCCCTGGTCTACTACTTTGGTCACCCAGTCAAAGAAATCTATTAGATTCGTCTGACATGACCTTCCTGCTGTGAATCCATGCTGCCTTGGGTCTTGTGCCCCACTGGCCTCTAGGAATTCAACAATTCTTTCTTTCAGAAGTGATTCCATCATTTTCCCTACCACTGAGGTTGAAACTAACTGGTCTGTAGTTTCCTGCTTCTGTCTTGCTCCCACTTTTGTGAAGGGGAATCACATCTGCCCTCCTCCAGTCTTCAGGTACCACACCATCCTCCCATGATTTGTTAAAAAGGGTAGTCAGTGGTGTCACTAGTTCTACCCTTAGTTCTTTTAGAATTCTTGGGTGAATCCCGTCAGGCCCCATTGCTTTGTCCACCTTCAGTTTTAAGAGTTCTTTCAGAACCCTTTCTTCTGTGGATGGACTGGTATCAACCTCCCTATCCAGAGTGCATCTATTCTTTGATTTAGGTACCTCCCTCTCCTCTTCTTTTGTAAATACTGAGCAGAAGTATTCATTCAGTATCCCTGCTTTTTTACTGTCCCCTCTGCCCACCCTCCTTCCCTTTATTAAGCCTCACTATCCCTCCCTTGGTCTTTTATTGCTCCATAATGTACCTATAAAGGTTTATCCCCCTTCTTAACGGAGTTGGCTATCTTTCTCTCAATTTGGACCTTTGCTATTCTGACTGCCTTCCCCGCTTCCTTCTGCTTTAACTGGTACAGTTCTCTGTCTTGCTCCTTCTGTGTTTCCTTATACTTCCTGAATGCTACCTTTTTCTCCTTAACCTTCCCCGCCACCTCTTTTGAGAACCATAGTGTTTTTTTCCCTTCGTTTTGCTATGTTGATTTGCTTCACACAAAGGCTTGTTGCCTCTGTGATGGTTGTTTTGATTTTTTCCCCATTGTTCCTCCACCCCCTCCTTCTTGCCCATTTGCTAGTGCTTTTCTGAGGCACTCTCCCATTTTCCCAAAGTCAGCCCTCCTAAAGTCCAATACTCTTGCTTTTGTATGGCTTGACTCTATGGCTGTGTTTATCATGAACCACACTTTTTGGTGGTCACTTGTTCCCAGATGGCTACCCACTTCTAAATCCGAGATCCTTTCTCCATACCCATTTGATAGTACCAAAATGGCTCCCTCCCGAGTGGGTTCCACCACTAGCTGTCTGAGGCATGCCCCTTGTGAGGCATCGAGAATAACCCTGCTCTTGGATGTGGCTGCAGCAAAGGTGCTCCAGTTAACATATGGCATATTCAGGTCCCCCATCAACAATATCTCCCTTTTCTCTGCCATTCTAAGGATGCCTTCTATCATTTCCTTGTCCATTGCCTCCCCCTGAGATGGGGGTCTGTATACAACCCCCGTGCAGACTGTGTTGCCATATCCTGTCTCCAAAGTGACCCACAGTGCCTCCTCAACTCCCTGTTTATCCTTTAGTTCCACTGCTTTGATCCCTTACCTTACACACAGATCTACTCCTCCTCCTCCTCCTCTTTTACCCTCCCTGTCCCTCCTGTAGCTTGTGTACCCTGGTATGTTGACATCTCATTCATGGTTCTCAGTGTACCAGGTTTCTGTGACTGCCACGATATCCAGGTGTCCCTCTTCCATCAAGGCCACTAGTACAGGGAGCTTGTTACATAGACTACTGGCATTGGTACTCATCACCCTCCATTTTATTGATGGTCTTAACCCTTTTAGCCCCATCCCTCTCCTTACTACCCTTTTCTGCATTTACCCCGTCCTGCTCCCTTTCGACTTCTTTACCTTGGTGTTTACCTCTCTGACTACTGTGTTTTGTGGGGGGAGGATGGGTTTTCCCTTCTTCTTTTCAGTACCTCCCCCCTTGACTAGTTTAAATGCTTGTCAATGAAGCGTTTAAACCTATCACCTAGGATCCTGGTTCCCCTCCCGGACAGATGCAGACCAGTATGCCAGTATAGGTCTGCATCCCTCCAGGTGGACCCCCAGTCCCCAATGAAGCCAAAACCCTAAGCTCTGCACCAGTTTTTCAACCATTCATTGAATCCCATGGTGCAGAGTACCCTAGCATCACACTTCCCATAGACAGGCAGCACATCCGAGAAGGTTACTGTACATGCTACTTGCCTAAGACCTCTCCCCAACTCTTCAAACTCCTCTTGCACTGCTCTGACCCCATTCCCAGCCAGGTCATTTGTCCCTAGGTGGACAGTGACATCCAGCTCCCTCCCTTGTGCAGCTGCTCCCATGATCCTGAGGATTCGATCCCTGTCCCTCCAAGCCATGGTGCCAGGTAGGCACCTTACCTCCCTCTCCCAGTTCTACCCCCCTAATGATTGAGTCCCCCCCCACCAGGAGTTGTTTCCTTTCCCTGTGGGGTCCCATGCCACCCTCCTGTAGGTCTCCTTTGTGGAGCTTCCCAGCATCCTCCTTGGTCTCCACTGCAGGTGCCTCAACAGAGGAATCACTCTCTGCCAAAACAGCGTATGAACTGTGGAGAAGTACAACTGGAGGAATGCACCTCTGTTCCACCACCCTTTCCCTCCCTGAGCCCACCTTGGTCCAACCGCTCCTCTTTCCTGGCAACCTCTGAGGTAGTGGCAGTGGCCCTGGTGGTCCCTGGGTGGGGAAGGAGGTTTCACGAATCCTAACCAAGTCAACCTGGAGAGGAGGAACCTCCTCCCTCAGACCACAGAGGTGCCTACAAATAGGTCAGCATCGCAGCCTCCAGAATGTCTCCCAGAAGACTGCCGCCCCACAGCCATTGCACTGCACCACTCTCATCATGTCTCATTTTGTGGCCCCTCTCCTGCTGCTTTGTATGCTTACTCTCTCCTCCCTGTTTTTGTTTTTTTCCTCCTACTGCCTATGTGCCCTTACAGCTCTCGCCCTTCCTGTTCTGGAACAGGAAGTTCTTGTATTCTTCTGTAGTCTCCTTCTTCCTTGCTCAGAGTCAGACCTCCAGCAGCTAGGGGGAGACGAAGAGCTACTGTTTTCCTTCAAGGATGATGAAACCTATGTGTCTTAGTGATCTTTCCCTTCCTACTGCCAAACAGGAAGTTCCTGCTGTTAGTCAAATCCACTGCCTATAAAAGTAGACCTGGCTAAAGTTGGCAGGGTGGAGGGGAAGGAAGGAAGGTAATTAGTAAAAAATAAGTTCCAGTTTTGTGGTCAGTTGCTCCTTGCTCTAAAAGCAAGATTTCTGTCTGCCAAAGCTAGCATTAGGGAAGTGTAATTGGAGACACCTGCTTTTGTACTCCTAAGCTCCTAAACCACACCCCCAATTAACTGCTCCCCTTCTGACTTAAACTCCCTTTCCCTAACACAGAAATACACACTGACTTTAAAGTCTGACTGACTTTACAGGATTGAAAACAAAAAGGATGAAGTACAGTCTCAGTGCTGAAAAATATCCTTTTCATTGCTATCATTTTCTGGACTTTCTTCCCAACACATTCAGCAGAGGGAACTTTTCAAATTGAAGCCAAGAAGGTCCTGAAGTTGTGACAGCAGCCAATCAATGCCATCTTCTAGTACTACACGTAAATGGAAAGAGGAAAGTGAAGGCTGCAAGTGCTGCTGGTGGTGCTGGTGAGGTGGTAGAGCGGACTGGTTATTTGGAGTCATAGTGTCAGGCTGTCCATGTTTGTGCATTTGGGGGTCTGGCAGTGGAATGGCTGCATTGTTGCAGTGGCTAGGAGAGCCGTCTGTGTTCCCTTGGGCATAGTGGGGGGGTGGGGGCTGTCCATGTTGGTGAAGGGGCAGGCTGTGTTGGTGCAAGGGGTGGAGGAGCTGGCTATGTTTGCTTGGGTTTAGTGGGCTGAATAGCTGTGTTGGGTGTGAGGGGAACTGGTTGTGGTTTTGGGTGTGGGTAGTCATGCATGCTGGAGGAATGGTTGGGAGGGACTGGGCACGCTAGTGTGGTGGGAGAGCCATCTGTCTTCATTTGGATGGGCTGGCAGTATTGATTCCAGGGTTGACTAAGTTCACTTGGGTAAGGTAGGGGGCTGGCAATGTTGGTGCAAGGATGGTCTGTTTGTGTTGTGTGTGGGAGACTGTGAGAGCTGACTTGAAACACAAGAAAACAGTCCACTTTTTAATTAAAAATGTATTTTATTAGTTTACAGGACAAGAGTGTGTGTGTGTGTGTGTGTGTAAGACAGACACAAATGAGATATTTTTGTGTTTTTATTTAATTACTACAAATACTATAACAAAAAAGCACTTTTTACACTAAAGATTTCATTGTTCATACTCATTCAAATTTGGCTTTACTCATCTCACTTTGAAAATGAGAAACATATGCTACTCTGTCTGTACCGTACTGTGCAAATGTGTGGAGCTAGCTACAGTATGTGCGGGGGGACCAAACATAATAAGCTGGTAGCTATCTGTGCTGACATCTTAAACTGGGGTGAAAAGTCATCGCCTCTGGTGACTGCATCCATATTCCTTACAACCACCTGCTCCCTACACTCCAGCATGTGTACAGTTTGGGCTTCCAACCAACCCTCTTCATAAGCCCTGCCCCTGCTGGCTCTGGATTATCTTCTTGACCCTTTGCTGCACTGACACTAGCCTGTCCATGTCTTTCCTTGGCTAGGGAGCTGGGCATGCGGCAGGGAGAGCTGACTGGGGGTCTGGTCGCTGGCTGGGTTTCCTTGGGTGGGATGGTGGGACTGTATTGTTTCCACAGGACCTGTGTGTTTGGGCCAGTGGTTAAGGAGGTTTGTTTGCTTGGATGGGTGGACTTGCACAGGTGAACTATATTTGTGTCTGAGCTCAGACATGAAAACTAAGAGACTTCCTTTTGATGAAATAAACACAGTGAAAGTAACCAATTTACTGTGCACGTTTCCCTTTCTAAGACTCACTCAGAAATTAATTTCTGTGGATGTGCCGTGAATGGGGTTACAGTGAGATATTCAGATTGCCTACGACTTCAAAAACTATAGGACTTGGAGTATTACAACTTCCAAAGTTTGAGGACTGGAATTATTCTGACTTCCAAAAACTGACAGGAGGAAATATTTTGACTCCAATAAAACTGAAATGACTTCCAAATTTCAACCCATAGAAGTATTTGACTTCCTCCAAAAAAATTCATCTGAAGCCCTGGGTGCAACATGCTGAATCTTGCATGGCTTTATTTAAACAAAGCAATAAAAACGCTTGAGGTGATGCAATGCAAATGTAAGCGTCTTGCACTGAGCTCTTCTCTCCTCAGCTAGGTGAACTAGGAGTTAATGTGACCCACCCACAAGGGTCACCTGGTCCACTCCTTAACTAATTGTTAAGTCATGTGAGGATTTTAAGACAATAATACAATGCCAGGGACTATTTAATACACACAAAGTATGTACAGTACTCTATACCACATTAAAACATTTTAAATACAGCACCCAACTGTGTCTGAACAAAAAATCTTTTTTAAAGCTTTACTGGGAGAGAAACTCCATCTAAAGACCACCCTGTCCCTACCTCTAACTCCTCCCCAGGGATGTCCTTTTCTGAATGCCTACATAAAAGAGGGGATGGGACAGCAGGCAGGTACCATCTAGAATACTGACCACTGGACACAGGTATGATCATGCTTTTTTTCCTCCTGTTTTAAAAAAAACTACATCAATAAAAATTAAATATAATGAGCACCATGAACAATTTATTATAAATTGAAATGAATCAGTTGATACTGCACATTACTGCACTTTCTGGAGTTTGAATAAGCCTCATTTACATAGAAGAAAAAATTACTCACCTTAGTAATGTTGTTTCTTCTAATGGAGTCTTGCTATATTAGGACATATGCAGTGAGTCCCAACCTTCGAACTGCTCCCAACCTTCAAGCTGCTCCGGAGGTGAAAGAGTTAACTTTCCATGCCAGGCATGGAACGCTGAGCTCGAGCTCGGTTGAAAACTCTGTCTGTTGTTCTTCAAACTCAAACTGCCAGATCTTTACGAGCTAAACTCACTAAGGTCCTGTGTGGAAGCTGTAAACCTACACTAGCCAACTGGCTACTAAATATAAGAAACACATTTTTTGGTCCCAAAACAAAGACTCAAGTCAGGAGACCCAAAAAATGAAAAACACAACACCCAGTCACCCCAAAAAGGAGGGGTGAAAAACAAGGTGGGCATCTACTAAGTGCCAACACTGCACTGCCCACCCACATCCCAAAAACAGAGGTTCTGAGAGGGGCAGGCAGGGAGGTCATAATATAGCAAGACTCCATTAGAAGAAACAACATTACTAAGGTGAGTAATTTTTCTTCAAACAACATGAAGTCTTGCTATATTATGACATATGCAGACTACACAGCAGTACCTCCATAGAGGAGGGACAGAACCTACTTAGGAAATAGGCTCTGAAGCACAGCTGTGCCAAACCGAGCATCACTCCTAGCATGGGTGTCCAGAGAGTAATGCTTGGTAAAAGTGTGAACTGTTTTCCAGGTAGCTGCTTGACAAATCTCTAGAATGGGATGTCCCTGGCAGCAGCCAGGAAGCAGCTGTACCTCTGGTGAGAGGAGCCCTCAGGCCTAAGGGAGGAACCTTACCCAGCTTTTCATAACAGAATTGGATACAAGAGACAATCCACCTGGCAATGGATCTTTTAGTGGCAGGTTTCCCTTTACCAACCTCACCATAAGTGAGGAACAGTTGGAGGAGTCAAACCTGTGACCCTTGGTATGCTCAATGTAGTAACTAAGGGCTCTCTTCACATCTAAGCTGTGCAGCCTCCTCTCGCCAGAGGAGGAATGGTCAGTGAAGTACACTGGAAGAGAAATAGATTGATTAAGGTGGAAATCTGAAACCACCTTAGGCAAGAACTTCCTGTTAGTCCTGAGGACCACCTTATCTCTATGAAAGGAGATAAAATCAGGCTCCACTGACAAAGCCTGTAATTCACTTATGCATTTGGAGGAAGTGATGGCTACCAGAAACACAGTCTTCCAAGTCAAATACTTAAGCTCTGCTGAAGACAAGGGCTCAAAGGGAGGTTGCATAAGCTGAGCAATGCAAACATTAAGATCCCAGGCAGGGGCAGGGTTCCTGAATGGAGGGTTGGTGTGAAGCAATCCCTTAAAAAACTTAGAGAATACAGGATGAGCTGAAAGAGAAGAGGGTTTACCTGCTGAAATGAAAGCAGATACAGCTGCCAAATGCACCTTTAGGGTAGCTGGTCTGAGCCCAAAGTGTTCAAATGGACCATATAATCCAGGACTGTGGGTAAATCAGCAGATTCTGGGAAATATGCTTCCCAGAGCACCATATGGAAAACCTCTTCCATTTGGAATTGTAAGTAGCCTGGTGGAAGGCTTCAGAAGCCTTCAATATATCCATTACACCTTGGGATAGGTGTAGATCAGCAAATTTAACTCTTCAAGAGCCAGGCCTTGAGATTGAGAGATTTGAGGTTGGTACCAAACCCTTCCCTGAGCACAGGTTAACAGATTGTGATTCCTGGGAAGACAAGGAAGATGGACTGCTAAGGACAGTAGGAGTGGATACCAGGGTTGTCTGGCCCAATCTGGAGCAATCAGAATCACTTTGCAGGACTGAGATCTGATTTTGACTAACACTTTGAACAGGAGAGGGAAGGGGGGGGGGAAAGCATAGAGAAACTTCCTTTCCCAATTGAGAACTAAGGCATCCAGAGGGACTGAGCCCAATATTGGGAGCCTGCAGCAAAAAAGGGGAAGTTGGTGATTGTCTGGGCCTGCAAAAAGATCTATCTGTGGGGTGCCCCACCTGGCACATATTACCTCCAGGACCAGGGGATCCAGTGACCATTCGTGATGGCCCTGGGAAATCCTGCTGAGAGCATCTGCCAGGACATTGTCCTTGCCTGGGAGGTGAACTGCCATAAGGGAGGTGTTCAGGGAGTAAGCCAGAGACCACAACTTCATTGCTTCGGTGCACAAGGCCGTAGACCGAGTGCCTCCTTGCTTGTTGATGTACCACATTGTAGTGGTGTTGTCTGTTCTGACCTGTACAACTTTGTTCTTAACAGATTTGGAAAAAACTTGAAGTGCTAGAAAAACTGCTCTGAGCTCCAACAGGTTGATGTGGAGTATAGATTCTTGAGGGGACCACAGTCCTTGGGTAGTGAGGTCGCCCATGTGAGCTCCCCACCCCAAGAGGGATGCATCTGTAGTAAGGATTAAAGAGTAAGACTGAGTGACAAAGGGAGCCCCTTGTCTCAGATTGCTCTGATCCTGCCACCATTGTAGGGCTTGGATCAGGGTTCGAGTCACTGGGATCAATTTGGTTAGAGGGTCCTTTCTTTGAGACAAAAAGGCTCTCAAATGGAACTGGATGTCCCTCATCTGAAATCTGGCTCCTTGCACTACTGCTGTAGAAGCAGCCATGTGCCCTAGGAGCTGTAGAAAATGCCTTGCTGGTCGAGAGACCTGCAGGGTGAATAAGGGAGGCCAGAGAGACCAGGGTCCTTGCCCTGTCCAAAGGAAGGAAGGCTCTGGTTTCCTCTGTGTTCAGTTCTCGCCTATGAAGGTGAGGAGCTGGACAGGCTCTAGGAACTGACTTTGGAAGATTCAGAAGGAAACTGAGAGATAAGCAGTTGCTGAGTTATCTGAAGATGTAACTTGACTTGGTCTGGAGACTGGCCTACTGAGCCAGTCGTCCAGGTAAGGGAAGATGGCAATTTTGCCTTCTTAGGTAAGCAACTACTACTGCCAGGCATTTTGTGAATACCCTTGAGCAGAGGTGAGGCCAAAGGGCATTGCTCTGAACTGGTAATGGCCTGAGGGCAGCTCAAACCTGAGGTACTTTCGATGGGAGTTTCTGATGAGAATATGGAAGTAGGCATCCTTGAGGTCCAGGGATGCTAGCCAGTCCCCTGGCCTTAAAGAGGGTAGAATAATTCCCAGAGTCACCATTTTGAATTTTGTTTTTAAAAGGTGCATGTTTAAGTATCTGAGATCCAGGATGGGCCGCCATTCTCCTGTCTTTTTTGGGGTAAGGAAGTACCTGGAGTACAATCCTTTGCCCTGGTGTAGGGGTGGAACCCTTTCCACGGCTCTGAGAGCCAGGAGGGTAGAGACTTCTGCCTCTAGGGCAAGTGCCTCTGATGGATTTGTAGGTGGAAAGGATCTGGTTCTCATCTTTGTAAATTTTTTGAAGCTGAGAACCAGTTCCTGGCTTACTACTTCCAGGACCCACTTGTCTGATGTCAGAGACTTCCAGTCCTGGACAAAGTAAGCCAGCCTGCCCCCTACAGGTAATTGAGAATCGGCCCTGGCCACCCCATCAGGGTACCTGCTTGGCAGGGGCTTTAGGCTGAGGGGTGGAAGCAGGCCTGCTTGTACCCGTCTGCCCCTCCTCTAAAGAACCCCTCTGGGTGTAAGCTGAAGAGGAGGCCTGGGCTTAGTAAAGGCCTGCCCCTGCCCCTGGAAGGCTGCCTTTGAGGTGGGCCTGCCTTTCCTTGGCCTGTGCACTCCATAGGTGGTCCTATACTCATCCATTTTCTTCATGTAATTCTCTGTCTGCTCCCCAAACAGAGAATTACCCACCACAGGAAAATCCATGGCCTTAGTCTGGGTATCCCAGACAGGCTAGTACATCTGAGCCAAGCCATTCTGCGAAGTGCCACAGATGTAGCCATGACTCTTGATGACACATCATTAGAGTCCACTGCAGCATGGAATTGCACCTAGATGCCTCAATACCATCAGCAGCCACCTGCTCCAGCTCCTTGGCAAGCTGGCCAGGGACCTGTTTTGCTAGAGCCATAACAGTATCCCATCTGGATTTCTGGTATCTAGCAACATAAGCCATATAAATCTGCCTGTCTGAGTCCCAAGAATGCTGCCATGTACTGTTTCTTTGCCATGGCATCAATCCCCCTGGAGTCCTTGTCAGGGGGGGTGTGAGGCCAAGGGAATATTTGCCTTGTCACAGGCTGCAGCCTGCACTACCCCAACATGGCTGCATTGTTGTGTAAGGAACTCCGTATCAGAGCCTGACAATGTGTACCTCTTGTCCATTCTCTTATCAACAGGAGGTATAGTGTGAGGAGTTTTAGAATTTTACTGTCTGTTTCAAAAGATTTATGCAAAGGAACAGACAGTCTCCTGGACTCTGGGATATCCATCATTTCAACATAGTCAGGCTCCTCTTGATCATCCATAGCTCCTCCAAAGGAGCTGGAGGGTTTCAGCCACTTTTATAAGACATAAAATGAGAAGGGGACTCAGAAAGCCTAGGAGGAGACACTCCTGAAGGTCTGTCTGGGGAGATGTCGGTTCAATGGGCACATCCAGACTTTCAAATCCATTCCTCTCCTCATACTCCTCTTCCCCCTCCTCCGTTCTAAAAAATTCCTCTAAATCATACTTTGAACCGTGGAACCGCTCGAACTGCACGCTACTCTGATGGTGCCGGGTTCGGTCGGAACCGGAAAAGCGATTGGACAATTTTAATCGCTATGGCTATTTCTTCAGCGTTGAGAGGAAAGTTTTGGCTTCACACCAGCTGATTTCCTTGTCCTTTTGCTGGAACCAACTCCTCCGAGTCGGCTCTCCTTTTGCCTGAGGAAGTTCTCGCCTCTGGTCAGAGGGCACTCCTCCAGTTCGGTTGGAACCGAACCGGCTGGCCATCCGGTCTGCTGGACTTCTGGCCTCCCTTTCCTGAGCCTACCAACTCTCTTTCCAGGGTAGCTGCAGGAAAATTTTTGCAAATCTGGCAGTCTGCATTGAGGTGGTCAAACCTCAGACAATAAACACAGGTGGTGTGAGGGCTCGCCTTGGCAAAGGCTTCCCACAGACACTGCAGTGTTGAAACCCAGTGGGCCCGTTTTTCTTTTGGGTTTCTCAGACATAGTGCCAGTCCTAACAAACTTGCCCCATTTATGGCAATCCGCCAAGCAAGACCCTCTTATCGGTTCCCAACCATGTCACGGGTCATGGAAAAAACCGTAATAAAATCTGTTTTTTTTAGAACCGATAAGAACCGGTAACCACACTCTGAAAGACAGATTAATATATTTCAAAACAACCTGATCGGTTCAAACCGAACCGATAACCGGTTACAAGTTCCACACAGAAGAATTAAATGTAAAAGCTACCTAGTACTTACAATACCACAGACAGAGCTTGAACCAACTGGTTGCGGTTTAAATTTGGTCAAAAAAATGAGAAAATAATACTTTAACCAACAAAATGAACTGAGCAGAAGGAGAAAATTTCCGGAGCGACTGTTCAGTGAGGCGGAGTAAAGAATCTGACAGTTTGAGTTTGAAGAACAACAGACAGAGTTTTCAACCGAGCTCGAGCTCAGCATTCCATGCCTGGCATGGAAAGTTAACTCTTTCACCCCCGGAGCAGTTCGAAGGTTGGGAGCAGTTCGAAGGTTGGGACTCACTGCATATGTCATAATATAGCAAGACTTCATGTTGTTTGAATAATATTTTCGGTTCTTTTGAACAATCCACATAAGACATAGCGAGCATAGCTTTAACTAGTGTATAGCTAAGACATGGCTTTGCACCTACTTTCCCTGGTACTTACTGCTTTACTTTCTCTTCCACTTTCGTCGCCCAACACACTGTCAGAATGGTGTCAGCAGTAAGAGGACAGCATACAGGAATGTCATTCTGTCAGTGCGCTCTGTAGCACTGAATTTACTCTCGGAGAGAAGGAGAGGACAACTGCTTACCAAGTTGACGTCTTGCTACACAGCTGCAGCAATGCAAGGCAAAAGGTTCATTGAGCGTTTCAACTACTGCTTTCTCAGTGATCCAATGGATAATTAATTTCTCTGTGGTTTGGGGGGTAGAATGCCATCCGAGAACTCATGAGATGCAGAACTGCCAAAATCAACGCTGCCCATCACAATACCAACACCCACTGGGGAAATGCACAGCTACAGCTATGCAGCAATGCCTGAAAAATCAACACATTTAGGGCCCCATATTCAGAAAATGGGGCAAGTGCAGTGAAAATGTGCATTACCTCTGGCTGCTGCGATATTCAGACGTACAATGAGCGGTACTGTCAGACTGAATATCAGTCCATGATGGTGCAGCATTAAGTGAATCTGCACTACCCCAATAGGGACCAAGGCTGCATATGACCCATAGGGAATGGTGCTGCCCAAAATGGGATAGTGCCAAGTCCCCTGTGAGCTATATTCAGTCCAAGCATGCAAATTAGTCCATTGGGCATTCAAAGCACCAAGGGGACATATGCAAGCCCATTATGGGCTGATTTGCTTAGGCTGCACACTTGGTGCCACTTAAACAGAGTAAGGAAGAGCCCTTGTGGTCCAGTGGTCCCCCTGATCACTCGTTTGATCTGATGTTCCAGTGGTTCCCCCTCACCACCTGGTCGCCCAGTCTCACTCTTTATATAATTCCCCTGGAGTGGTCCAGTGGTTCTCCCCTCTGATCGCCCGATTATCATACTTTGGTGTTCCAGTGGTCCCCTCTGAACAACACCCCCACACACAAGCTGCCCATTCACATCCCAACTTCCTGCACCTCCACCCCTTACCAGTTTGTCCAGTGCCCCGACAGCTACAGTCCAACAGCTACCAACAGTCAAACCAGCAGACACGAAAGACTGCTAGGCCTATTCTGCTGGCATTTTACTATGTTAGTATGTTAGCTACACACGGCGACTAGCACCGCCCTCCTCTTACCTCTGCGGCCAGCTGGCTGCTTTATGAGTTGTCAGTGAGTATGAGAACTGTAGACACAGCTGTTTCCACAGCACAAGAGCTCACTTACAGCTCATATGGTGGCCCAGCTCATACGGTGGCTGGCCATGAAGGTAAAAGGAGGGCTGTGCTGATTGCCATATACAACTGTCAGGGCACTGGACACACGGGTAAGGGGGGGTGGAGGAAGGTAAGATATGGCCGGGCAGGTTGGGTGGGGGGAACCACTGCACAACCAAGGAATTATATACAGAGTGAGAACAGGCAATCGAGGGGTTGGGGAACTACTGAAGCACCAGGGAATACATAAACGTGTGATAAATGGGTGATCTGGGGGAATACCACTGGACCACCAAGGAATACATAAATGTATGATAAACAGGTGACTGGTGGGGAAGGAGAACACTGGACCACCACAGAATTATATAAAGAGTGAGAACAGGTGATCAGGTGGGTGGGAGGGAGGGACGACTGGAACACCAGGAATATATGTATATATGAGGAACGGACGATGGGGAGGGGGCCACTGGACCACCAGGGAATAGCAACATCATAGGGAACAGGAGATCGGGCATGCCCTGCCTTCAAGGAGGGGCATGGGCTTAATGCCCAGTTAAGAGACAGTTTTCAGTGGTGGTAAACAGCACCGTTGGGGGCTGTTTGCTGCTGCCACAAACCTCTGAATATCCCACAGTGCCAGTATGCATGAGGGGACCACCTCATTTGCATAGCTGCAGTGGTATTTTAGTGCCTTGGTGCGACCAGGTTTGGGCGGTGCTCCAAGGGCCTCTGAATATCGTGGTCCCACCAGGAGTGCACGTGCTAACCATATTAGTACGGTGCTCATCTTTGACTCTCTGGCCCTTAGACTCATAACTCTGAACATAAAGCATTCACAAAAAAATGTATTTATTCCAAGGAACTAACATTAGGGCCACGCTGAAATGAGATAACACTCAAAGTGTATGCCCTGGTCACAAAATCAAATGAATTTAAACATTAACGTAAACAGCACATTTTACTTAAAAGGAAAGTCCCCCTCAACCTATTTTCTGTATACCTGTGCAGTTTGTTGACATGAACAGTGATTCCCTCTCTTATATACCCCTAATTTCATCCTAAATTAAATATAAATGAGCTTGCTTCACTCTGTTTTCCCCTGATGTAAAAACCTGCTTGATTAGGTATGACTAGGTATCTACACACAAAAGAAGGCCAAGGCCCATCAAGATTGTCCCCCACAGAGGTGGGAAATTAAATCTTATGAATATTTTCAGACAGTCATTTATCAATACCTTTCTTTAAGGAGTTAAGGGTTTCGGTGTCTACCAACTCCTGTGGTAGTCTTTTCCAAAGTCTCTGTGTTCTTACAGAGAAGAAGTGAAGTCTTCCATTTGTTCTTGCCTTTTCAACTACCAATTGCTTATTGTGGAGCCTGGGAAGTGGGGGACTATTTTTCTCTGTGACAACCTGATCCCACACTGGGCCATAAGGGAGGGTGATTTCAAAATGTTGTACAAGAACAGAAGGTCACCTCTACATCTCCTGAACTTAAGGGAGTGGAGGCCTGTTTTGTGCAATCTTTCTGTGTAAGGCAGTGGAGCTAAGCGAGGGACCATCCTAGTTGCTCTTCTCTGAATTTGTGCGAACATTTTTAAATCTTTGGTCAAATATGGGCTCTTCACAGGTGATCCGTAATCAACATAAGGTCTGATGTGAGATTTGTACAGGGGGATAATGCATTCTTCAGTTTTTGATATGAACTTTTGTCTACGTCTTCCTAGTAATGAGTTAGCTGTTTTAACCACATGGCTATAGCGATTGGTGAATGAAAGACTGTCATTTACCCATATTCACAGGTAGAATATGTTATTACCTTATAGTGTATGGTAGAATGTTGTTATGGATAGAAATCCATAGCTAGAATGGAGTTGTTATGCTGCAGTAGCTATGTCATTACAGCTGTTTTGCTGCACTAGCTATGTCACTACTGCAGCATAACAACTTGGAATGCTGCCACATAGTTGCTTTCCTCAATCCAGTTAAGCTGGAAGTTGCTGTTTTTTTAAACTTGAACTTGCAGAAACATCTGCTGCACACTGTGTCAGCTAAAAAAAAGAAAATGTTAAAATTTCTATTCTCTGTTGTCTTCTCCAGCTGGTTTTGTGTGATTTTCTATGCTGTGACTGCCATACACTATAAAAGATTGTATATGAGCAGTCATACACAAAACAAGGAAAATCTTCTATCTTGAGGTTCCCTTGGTAACAGAGTACCTCTCGAGCTGCGTTCTCGAGGTCATCAGTTACCAAGGCAACTTCTCGAAAACAAGAATATCCTTGTTATGTATGACTGCTCATACAAAATCCTCTACGTAATTAAGCTTATATGTTTGTTTGGGATTATTATGGCCAAAATGGAGGACTGAACACTTGCTGGTGTTAAAAGTTATCTTATTTGTATCCGCCCATTGTTCTTGTGATTCGAGGTCATGAGTAAGTACAGCCCTGTTTTTTTTTTCAGAATCCACCATACCTCCTAATTTGGTATCATCTGCAAATTTAGAGTGCGTGTTCCCAGAGCAAACTGGCATATCTGACATGACAGCACAGGGCCAGATACTGAACCCTGTGGCACTCCACTGACATCGCCCGTCCTACTGGAAAGTACGCCATTTATCCTAATGCACTGGGCTCTACCTATCAACCAGCAATCTATCCATTCAACCAAGTCAGGGGAAAAACCAAGATGCAAAAGTTTAGATATAAGTGTTTTGTGGCTGACCTTTACCAAATGCCTTACTATAGTCCAACAGCACAACATCCATGGGTGTACCATTATCCAAGCCTAGGTTAACAGTATTATAAGGCAATTAGGTTCGTAGTACAAGAATGTCCTATCTTAAATCCGTGTCGGGAGTTATCATTAATGTCAAGTTGTTCCATTTCTCTCTCCAGTAGGCCCTTTATAACTTTTTCCATTAGTTTGCACGGAATGGATGTGAGGCTGACTGGATGATAGTTATTAACCAGTGTACGATTACCCTTTTTGAATATCAGTATAACCGTAGCAGTTAACCAATCAGTTGGAACGTATCTTTCAAGTAATGATTTGTTAAATAATATAGTGAGTGGAACTGCTATTTCATTACTTGTTTCAATCAAAAATCTCCATTCATTGCAAAAGTGCTGACCTCACTCATGCAAGCCATCATGGGAGTTGATCATGCGTACCTGCACACGCCAGAGTAAGTTATACTCTTAGTCAGTTCTGTTACATGTTTTATGAAGTCCATGTATTCTCAAAATTATTTTTTTTCCTAACTCAGATACACTTTAAACTACACAAGACGTACTAGGCCTTGAAACATTTCATGGTCAGCATAAGACAAGAGCATAGGCACTGCAGAGGACAGTGACAGCACTGAGTAGTACAGTGTAACTACTGCAGGGTTTAGCACTAAAACATCACAAAATTCCAGGATGCTTTACAGGACTCGGGTCATGACCTTTGCAGCGGAGTCAAGCAGGTTTTCACATGTACCTTCATTTACATTTAAATCCTGATGAAATTAAGAGGAAGCTATAGAAGCATTCTGTAGCGCTCCACATTGTCAATGGGTATTCATTACAACTGTGTATTGTGCACACCTACTAGGGGAAATGGCACAGCCCAAAGGCTGAATCAGCCTTAGAATGTTGGGCACATGAGGGTAGTCTAAAGGTTACGGACAGCAGCAACTCCCCAGTCTTAGTTCTGCCATCTAAGGGGAAACATCTTTCAAGTTGTTCCGAAGAAAAACTCATCTTCTAGACCCGAGGGCTACAATTCTGCATAAAGGGCCACCTGTTAACAGGAAGCACCCGAAATTAAAATCATGCCTGTTCAGCTGCGACTTTCAAATTGGCTAACCTGCTCTCCCCATTTCCACTGCCTGTGCTTGGAGTGGGGGCCACATCTGCCACATAATTCTAGGGTGTTACTCTTTTTGTGAGGTCTCCGATTTAAAAAAAAAAAAAAAAAGCTTTAATGCCTCAGGTAAGTACCTGTTTTTTCTTTTGTATTTTTGTAGGGCTTCCCCGAGGTCCCCACCATCTTTGGGCATCAGTACCCCCCACCCCTTCCCGGTCCTTTAGATTTACTGTTTTTTTCTTTATTGCCAGGTGATTAATTTTTTTTTTTTCTGCATTAGGGACATTTCCCTTTAAGAGGACTCTGTGTGAAGGGACTTTGCATTTTGTTTGGTCTCTTTTTACAGGGACCGTGCCCTCTTATCTCCATGTCACTGTTTTTACTAGGAAGCCTGCCTGGTGAGAAGCCTTTTGGTCTCCACTAATTTCGGAGCCTTCCTCCACCACTTCCGGCATTTTTTCCACCCTCCAGTCATTTGGCTCCATTGAGCCACGCAGTTTTCCTGCCATATACAGCCACTGTGGCCACTGGGCACGCATACTGTTTTTTTTTTTTTTGTAGAGTGTGGCGTTGTTTCACTCACCCGTGTGGTGCACGTGCCTCCGTTGATGTGATGACATGATACTTAGCGTTGTGGTGTCACGCATGCGCTATTCGGAGACAGCGTGCGCATGCCAGCACTTCTACAGTGCTAGAATCGGTGATTCCACTTATTTTCATCTTTTAGCCAGATTATCTGTAAAAATCTTTTGTCTTGTAGCAGGCGCAGATGATCCAAGGCTTACTCAGCTTCACTAGCCTCTTTAGGCTGTTTTGGTGCTGGGGATCGCAGCAGCAGTCATCCAGACTATTTATCAGCAGAAACATCAGCCCCTTATCCTTGGACATCTCCAACACTATTTCTCCTTGGCACCATGGCATATTGGAGACCCCTTATATTCAAACCATGCAAGACTTGCAAAAGTTCCTATTTCCCCCCATTGTTGTTTCTCAAGCTAATATGACGCTTACAGTGAGGTTCCCCATAGGAACTCCAAGCTGGGGAGTGGGCACCTGGTGTACCAGTTGGCAGTTGCAATACAAAGCAGAATTGCGTAAATCTTTATTATTGCTCTTAGGAGAGCATTTGGGCCTGATGTTCCACTGGACATCCCATTGGACAGACCCGACCCAAAACCAGGCCCCTCAGGTCGGGGGGGCCCACACAGGCACATCAAGGTGCGCTGCAGCAGGACAGAGCTGCGGATATGGATATGCAGTCAGACCCCGACCCTGAGCACAAAGAGGGTCAGGATGAGGATATCGGGGATCTTGGGGAAAATCCTGACCCTAGGAAGCTACTTGATAAGGAGAAGGACGAACCCTCTGAAAAGGAGGAGGAAGGGGAGTGGACGGAGCTAAAGAGGAAGATTCCTTTCCCTCCCGTTTGAAACCAAGTCTTTGTCCTATCTCATAACACAAGCATGTAGGTCCTTACAACTCAAGACAGTCCAATCCATGAAGGCAGTAGATGTCAATCCTACCTTGTCCACGCCTTTCTCTACTCCAAAGTGTTTTCTGAGCTTTATTTACTGTGACCAAATTACAGAATAGGAATGGACAGGTGCTGACCAAAGAAAAGAACTGCCAAAACTTAAGAACCAGTAATTTCCCTTTTTTAGAGGAAAACACCCACAAGTGGGAGCCCCCTCTTCTGGCGGATAAGGGCCTGTCAGAACAGGCCCAAACCTATAGCCTGAACATTACCCTCCCCACAATGTTTATAATGGGAGGAGGGGGAGCTGTGAGTTCTCCTTGTGCTCCTTCTTTATCCGGATCCTTGCAGACAATGCCACCAATCATAGGATGCCCCGCAGGGGGACTGGAGGCTGACTTTGCTCTACCGTGATACCACAACATAATTCATAATTCCATCAAGCACACCACTATTCCTATTGAAGGGTCCTTGGCCTTAAAAGATTTGCACAACAAGTGAGTAGATGCTGCGTGCAGAACGGCATAAACTTGTGCACCTCCTATGCCTCCTTTATTGTTGCTAGCGCCTTAAACTTATGGGTTACAAGTACAACCCTGGGCAGCTTTGTTCCCCTGGTTTTGGACGGGATAAGCATTTAGCAGTTGGTATGCATGGCTTCTACCTTCTTAGGGGATGCCATGGTAGAAAACTTACGCATGTCTGATCGCTCCGCCTATCACATTGTGTCGGCTATGAGAGGTGTGTTGCTCAGGCATTGGGTGGCTGATCAGGTTTCGGAGGCCAAGCTATTCAATCTACCCTTTGAGGGAGGTTTGTTGTCCAGTTCTGGCCTGGATGATATTTAGCAGCATATCCGGGATAGAAAGGGCCACCCTCCAGTGTCAAAGCAACAGCAGAAGGGCTTATCAACCCCAAAAGGTCAAGGAGGCGGCCGACAAAGGCAGTTCCAAGGGGGTTTTCATTCTTTTCGGAACTTCGGAAATCAGAAGAGTAAAGGAGCCTATTCACAGGTACCAGCATTCTATTAGGCAGAAGTGGCAGTCAGTGCTGCTGATTTTGCTTTGTGATGTGATTAACATTTTTTTTTTTTTTTTTTTTTTTACAAATGAGAAGTATTTATTTCTTATTAAACGTGTGTATGTGTGAGTTATTTAATTAGACTGGTGAATAAAACAGAAAACAAGTTTTTTTATCATTTGAAAAAGTGTGATACACTCAGTTTATAGTGCAGTGAACCATCGAGTTTATAGTGCAGTGAACCATCGCAAAATGGAGTCAATAAGTAGCAGAAATAGTCACTATCAGTTTGGCATCCTGTTGCTTTCGTGCCATACCACACATGGGAGTGAAACTGCAGGTTATAAAAGCAACAGTATCAGAGGGTCCCTTGCTTGAAGATGCAACAGAGGCACAGGATGAAAAGTGGGCACCTCACAGTGAGGGTAGATGAACCCATCTCTGTCTCCCTTGCCTTGCTGGGAGACTGCACAATTTTTACACAAGATTGGCCCAGATAACATCAGATGCTTGGGTTTTGGAAATTCTGGTTTTAGGTTATGCAAAAGAATTTTCAAAAATCCCCTGAAGGAGGGGCTTTCTGCCATCCCCAGTTCCAAAGGACCCTATGAAGAGGCAAGCGATGTCAGAGACCCTGAACCATCTCACTCAAATCAGGGCGATTGTGCCGATGCCTCACAGCTACTAAAGCCTGGGATTCTACTCGATCTATTTCATAATTCCCAATAAGTCAGGGGGTTTCAGGCCCATTCTAGACTGCACAAGTTTCTGCGTTACACGACCTTCAAGATGGAAACCCTGCGTTCAATCACCCAAGCTGTCCAGCCAGGGGATTTCCTAGCTTCCATAGCTCTGAAGGATGCGTATCTCCACATCCCCATTCGACAGTCTCATCAGAGGTTCCTCAGGTTCTCAGTCCTGGGACAGCACTTCCAGTACAGGGCACTCCCATTTGGGCTGGCAACAGCCCCCAGGGTTTTCTCGAAGGTGTTCATAGTCCCGGTAGCTCAACTCCAATAGGAGGGACATCATGTCTATCCCTACCTGGACAATTTGCTTATTCAAGCACTGCCTGTGCCATTAGCAAGGAAGACAGAGACAATGACTGTGGAAGTGTTGGAAGTCTCATGGCTGGGTGGTAAACAGAGAGAAAAACTCTCTTGAACCATCAGACCCTGGAACACTATGGGGCAGTGTTCAAGACGAAAGAGGGGAAGGTCTTCCTCCCACCAGCCAGGAAGGAGACCTTGTTGAGAGAGGTCCAGTGGCTGAAGAACCAATCGTCAGCTTCAGCTCACTGCCTGCTATGGATTCTGGGCCTCATGACAGTAGTCATAGAATTAGTCCCGTGGGTCAGCCTAGGATCCGACTTCGGAGTAGTATCAGGCCAGGATCCCACTCTCACCACACCTAAAGCATCATTAGTCACATTACCATTCAGGGGACTTGGTCAAGCACAGGAACAGCACCTACACATGAATGTCTCCTCCCTCTCTCCCTCTCACCCTCTCTCCCTCTCCCTCTCCCTCTCCCTCTCCCCTCTCTAACATTCAATCCAATTGGCTAAGCTGTGAAAATGTTCACTCACCTTCTGTCCTCTGATGAGGTAGATCACCGTTTACCGTATTTTATTCTGGTTTGAGTCACATCTGTGTAGACAGCTATTTTGTGTTCTCTGCATGTCAGGCTGTCCGGTATGGCATTTATTTCCACATTTAGAGGCACTGAAAGGACAAAAGTAACTGAAGAGTTGCTGCTGTCCAGAATCCGCATGTGTCCAACATTATAAGGCTGATTCAACTTTTGAGCTGTGCAATTTCCCCTAGCAGGGGTGCACAATACCCAGTTGTAATGAATACCTATTGACAACATAGGAGCGAACAATAAAGTCAATGAGGTCACAGTGCTGATGAGGTAGTGGGGCAACAAAGATAGATATGTTACAGTAAGTATGAAGAGATTTCTTCTATCCTTGTTCATGCCAACAAACTTCACAGGTAAACAGAATAGAAGGACGAAGGGACCTTCCCTTTAAAGTCTCTCTGAAAAGTCTTATTCACTCTATACTAGAGCCAATGATTTTTCATTTTCAAAAATGGCCAGTTCAGTTTGGCATCATTTTAAAATCTGTTTTTTTTCCATTTTTTCCCTAAACTGAGAGAAAATCAGCGTGTTTTGCACAAGATTGTGGCTTAAAGAGCTAGTGGAGCCAACACAGGCAGCCAGGAAAATAACACAAATTTTAAGTAGTAGTCACTTGTAACTTTTTATTTCTGAAGTATTTTTCTTTTTCCTTCTGCTCTTTAGAAAGTCTTCTATATGATAATATTGTGCTGGATGTGTGGAACAGTTCTTAGCCTGGCAGCTGATGTATCTATCTCTATCCCCCCAAACATATCATCAGCACTCTGATCTCACTGACCGTAACATTACAAGTGACTGACCTGGCAGTCACTGAGTGCCTGTTCCTAAGCAGCAGCGATGTCACAGTCAATGAGGTCACAGTGCTGATGAGGTAGTGGGGCAACAAAGATAGATATGTCACCTGCCATTCAGAGTACTGTCCCCCACATCACACCTACTAACATCACGTAAACGATCATCTAATTAAAGAAAGGGAAAAGACCAAGTACCTCAGATACAAAAGGTAATGGTTAACTGCTTTTAAAAACTAATATTAGTTTTAGGCAGTACACTAGCTCTTTAAATTAGGGGTTTTTCCCAAACAGCTGGGGAAAGTGGGATTTTTCATGAAAAACTGACTCCCAAATGTTGATTTAAAAATGAATAATTCTGTTTTTCACTGTTAATTATTGGCCCTAATTCTATGCACTATAACTAAATAAGGAAGGGGAGAGATAATACATACCCTTATAAGAGAAAAGGATATGAAGTACAGTAACTAGACACACCATATGTATAGATTACAACAGACACTCAGTTTAAGTGGCCATCCTACAAGGAATAAGAAACAAGGCACATATATACCGATCAAGGAGATATAAGACGAAACTGTTGTGCAACAGTAGAAGAGGACTAAGGGTAAGTATGATTTTTTTTTTTTTTTTTTTTTTTTTAATTTCCACACCTAGATTTTGTTTTTTTTAGGATATCCTTTTCAACTACTTTTTTTTTAATTTATATAGTTTAGTCTCCCTAGCTTACTGCTGACACCACACGGGGAGCTTTGATGTGGCAGTGTCAGACCTACCACTAATCCCCTGTTCCTAAGAGGTGATATAGGCACTGACCCTATCACATATCCCCCCACTGAAGAGGGAATCAGTCAATTCACTACTGGTTTCCACAACCTTTCTACTACTCTACCACATTTCATCTTTCAGAGCTAGAGCGATCATATCATATCAGGGAGTACTGGAGTTTGCTCTCACCCACTAGACAAACTCTGCCACCGGGACCCTTGTAATCAACAATGCACACTACATGCATACCATGAGGCATGGAAGGAAAATACCTTCCACTAATACTTTTTCACTGGGGCTTTCTCTACAGATCAGCACCCTCTTAATGTGCTCCTAAATCAGTACATATTCCATACACATACTACATAATAATAATCTTTATTTTTACCACACCTTTCTAAAATCAAGGTGCCTTGACAAGAAAATAAAACAGAATACAGTAAAACACAAATACAATAAATACAGGGTTTCATGAAATTCAATAAAATACCATCAGATAGGGTAGGCCTGATGCCAAAGGTGGGTCTTTACGGCCTGTTTAAATCCCTCCACAGCCACACACTCCCGAATCTGACGTAGAGAATTCCAAAGGGATGGGACCGTGTACATAAATGCACAGGCCCCTGACGATTTTAAAGAAACCCTTGGAATCTCTAGCAACCCCTCATCAGCTGAGCGGAGCGATCGCTTGGGGCAGTATGGTACCAGAAGCTCTTTCAGGTAGTCCGAGCCCTGTCCGTGTAGGGCTTTATTAACTCAGAAGTCTGACTTTAAAGGTGATCCACCACTGTACCAGCAGCCAGTGCAGTTCGCGCAGCACTGAAGAAATATGACAGGTCCGAGGAGTACCTGTCAATAACCAGACCGCAGCGATCTGCACTAGCTGCTAGCAGCAGATATCAACCCCTGGTAGCCCTAGATACAGGGAGTTGCAATAATCAAGGCGCGAAGTCACAAAGGCATGGACCAATGTAGGCAGATCACCGGCTGGAACTAGGCGTTTAATCCTGGAGATGTTCCTCAGATGGTAAAAGGATGATTTGATGACTGCCGACACCTGTGATGGCAGTGTCAGCCCATCGTCAAAAATCACCCCCAGGTTTTGCACCCGTTCAGAGGTAGGGAGCTGGGAGCCACCAAGAAGAAGACCTGAAGGTAAACCAGCTCCCATCCCCTCTATCCAGCAACCCAGGTCCACAACCATCACCTCAGTCTTCTCCGAGTTCAACCTCAGCCAGCTCGAATTCATCCAATCCTGGATTTCAGTGAGGCAGTTGTTAAATATCGAGACAGCTCTATCCTGGTCACGTGCAAAAGATAGGTAGAGCTGGGCATCATCAGCATAGCAGTGAAACCTAAGCCTATACCTTCTTACAATGTCTCCGAGGGGCAGCATGTACACTGCAAACAACATGGGGGACAACACCAAACCCTGAGGTACCCCACATGACAGAGAAACTGGGTCGGAGGAACAGATCCTTGACACCACCCTCTGAGTTCTGCCAGTGAGGAAAGATCTAAACCACCTGAGGACTGTGCTAGACAGGCCACAGATGAACCTCAGGCGTTCGAGAAGAGCTCCATGGTCCACAGTGTCAAATTCGGAGAAGAGATCAAGAAGAACCAAGATGGAGTGGCTCTTCTGATCTCTCGCCATCAAGAGATCATTGAGCACCCAAAGCAGCGCAGTCTCGGTACTATGCCTCTTTTGAAAAACGGATTGGAGTGGTTCATAAATGTCATGGATGGTCAAATGGTTCTCCAGTTGTAGGGCCACTACATTCTCAATCACCTTCCCCACAAAGGGAAGGTTAGAGATAAGTCTGTAGTTGGCAGGGCAGTCTGGGTCCAAAGAAGCTTTCTTCAGGAGGGGCGTTACCACCGCCTCCTTCAGGGTGCTAGGAAACTCACCCATCTCCAAGGAGCACGAGACTATCTGTGCTAGGACCGGGCCGATGGCATCCCAACAACCCTTAATCAGGGAAGTTGGGCCCGGATCCAAACTACAGCATGTAGGGCGCATACCCTGGACAATCCACATGACATCAATGAACTCCAACTGGTCAGAGGAACTCAAGGAGAACTGAGGAACAGTGACCAAGTGCCAATCCATGGCATCTCCCATAGGGGGTGCAGGTTGGAGCGCCACCCTGATGTCAACCACCTTAGCCACAAAGAAGCGAGCAAACTCTTCACACTCTACTTGTGAAAAGGCTCTTTGAACCTGCAGGCAGACTGGGTTGCACAGTCTGTCCACAGTTCGAAAGAGCTGAGCTGGTCGGTTCTGAGCAGCTGCAACCTCCCCGGACACAAACTCTGCCTTCTTATGGGAGATTGCAGAATGATAGGCTTGATAGCGTTCCCTCAGTCTAAGGTGGTCAACATCGAGGGCGGATCTCCACCAGCAGCGCTCTTATCTTCGTTCTTGTTGCCGTATCTCCCTCAAGGTCCCATCAAACCAAGGGGACCGAGGGCAAAAGGGGAGAGGACGAACATGGACAGGAGTAATGATATCCAGAGCCGAAGAGATGGCCTTGTTATAAGCCAAAACCAAGGTGTCTGGTTCACTGCTTGCTCCAGAAAGCCCTGATAGGTCAAGTGCTACCACCAGGCCTTCAGAGCTTACATCTCGCAGAGGGCGGTACCTGACCATCTCCACAGAGGTAGGCCTATGAAGGGGGGCACAAAAACTGAACCCCACAGTGTAGTGATCAGACCATCCGACAGGTTCCACCACCAAATCAAAGGCTTCGATCCCCAGGAGGAAGACTAAGTCAAGGGAGTGATCACCTTTATGAGTGGCAGAAGTAACAACTTGTGTAAGGCCCAAAGATGTCATCAACTGGAGGAAGTGTTGTCCAAATTGCAAGAGTTCATCATCGACCCAGGCACTGAAGTCGCCCAGAATGCCATGTCAATCACGAAGTCTGCTACTTCCTGTAGGAAATGCCTCTCATAACCTGGTGGACGGCAGATGAGGGCGATCCTACAACCCACACCTGCCACTACAGTACACTCGAATGACTCAGCCTCTTCAACAGGTACATTCATGAGGCCCAGTTCAGTCTTGAAACAGACCGCAAACCCACCCACCCCCCGGTCCAACCTCAAGCGGTGCGACACAGAGTACCCGGCCGGAATGGCAGCCTCTAATATGGGGCCTGCATTCTCATCCAGCCAGGTCTCAGTGATGCATGCCAGATCCACTGACTCAACAAGATCTGCAATAACTGCAGTCTTATTTTTGATGGATCTGGCGCTGCACAATACCGCTTGGGTTGGACAGGCTTCTGGGACTGCCTGAGCTGCCCGCCCACCAATATTGGTGGTGCACTTGGGTATGGGAACTAGGCATAGGGGACTACGCTCCAGATTCCATTTCACTCCAGGGTGTCTTCTGGGTTTTACTACCCCAATGTGGTGGCCCCGCTCATTCGACCTCCACCGTTCGCGCCCCGAACAATACCCAGTGCTCTACAGCGCTGGTATGCTGAAAACTGTAATGGTGGGGAAAGGACGAAGGGCGGAGGAAGAATAGCGAACGACCGTGGGGGCAGGCCTCCTACACATACTAAAAGACCAAACAAAAACAAAACATACCAGACCCACATAAACAATCAAGAAACCTCCAATTAATTAACTAAACTAGAATCAAAAAGAAAAATAAAATAAATAAAATTAGAAAATAAAAATGTTCCCTCAGTTCTTACTTGAGGGAAAATAAAGAAACAAACAACCCCCAACCAATCACCCACCCTTAAACAGTGAACTTAAAATCAGTCAATATATAAAACTTAAAATACACCCAAATAACTCCAAATACACTAAAACCACATCAAAAGATAATACAAATAAAAACAGCACAGTCAAAAGTCCAGGGAAGCAATTTACAAGGTGCATAACCAGTCACGAATAACTGATGAGTATTTGATGTTATAACTCAAACTAAGGACCATAAATGTATAATAAGCAGCAAACGAAAAGTACATCTTCAGCCTCGGGTCCTCTCACAACCAGGAGGCCAGATGAAATACTGGGACTCTCACTCCCAGCAGAGTAAATATAAGTATGTTCAATACCCTCCCAACCCCACAAGCACTCTCACTGCAGAGGTGGGGGTTAATAGATAAAGCAGGCACTCCCGCTGGAAAAAACAGAGAATAGTAAAACGATAGTCTGACCGTATTTATGACAGGCAAAACGAATCTTCTTTAGTACTCCTATAATGCTAGAGGGAGGGTCCCAAAATCCCAACTTGGGGCTAAAATTGCAGGGCCGCAGTACCACTATGGATCCCGAGAGGGCCAACCTACTGGTAGGCCCCTCGGGAAACCTGGGAGACCCCTGGTTCGCTCCCCCAGGTACCCGACAGAGTCAAAATCCACAGTCCCCTGTAAAGTCATGCACCTCACAATCAAGCACTCCTGAAGGGTCAGGACCACTGCTCCCCGCACCAGGATACAATGCACTTCTGGTCTTAAAACTCATCTCTTGGGCCCAAGGCTGAACAAATCCCACAGCTGGTCACCTCGCCACATATCTCCTTTCCCGAAGCAGAGTTCCAGCTTCCAGGTTTCCCAACATAAAATTCCCAACATACGGTATTCATCTGGAGTTTTTATCGATCTAGACAAGTGTGTACTCTGTACACCTCCACCAAACCTTGACAGAAAAATCTGCATTTTTATACTGTGATCCGGCAATATGTTTTACCCGAAATTTAAATGGCTGCAAGGCCAGGTATGGTCTCATAATGCGGGGGGGGGAGCTTTCATTTGATGCATCCAACACAGCAGAGTGTGGTCCGTCACCAACAGAAACTCAGCATGCATCAATAACCCATTTAGCAGCTAGTCATTTTTTTCTATTGTAGAGTATTTCTGCTCGCGATCATGAGTTTCCATGTGATGTACAAAATCAGGTATTCTTCTCCATGTTTATGTTGGCATAATACTGCCCCAATCCCAGTCCCCGAGGCCTCAGTTTGCACCTCGAAGGGTAGAGAAAAATCAGATAATTTTTTTCACTCCTTTTTCTCACCCCCTTCCCCACCACCTCTCATTCATCTGGTTACTTTTATTCCATACTATGTAAACTTTTGTCGGGTTTCATCTCTTTGTATTTATTTTGAACAAAAATTTTATGTGTGAAAAATAAGAATCTGATCAATTCACTTCTTAAGCCTTTGGCCTCTATTTAATCATTTGTTTCTTTTTAAAGATAAAGTAAAAAAATACAGTTTGTACTTTATAATGTCTACCTGGGTGTTTCATTAGCAGCATTAATCCCTTTTGTTAGATTTCAGAGTGCGTTTTATTAGCCATTTTTTTTTGTTAACAAAATATAAAAGTTAGTGGCTAATCACATTTACGGCAGATCGCCTTTAAATAAGGGATTTGGATTTAGAAAATTCATTGAATGTTTTGGCTAGTATGTTGTTATTTTTATTTATTTATTCTTTTTGGTAATCAAGTAAGACCCACTAGGCACAAGTGCCTGTTTTCAGGGGCGACCCAGGATCACTTGGGAGGTTAAGTGACTTGCTCAAAGTCACACAGTATGCAAGTGGAGGTTGTGGGAATCAAACCCAGGTCTGCTGGATGTACCAAGCTCATTCACAGCTCGTTACTCTAACCTCTAGGCTATACTGCCTATATACTAGTCTTATCAAACAGAACTGATGATAAATCAGCCAGCCCATCAACGCAGCGGTAGTACTACCACTTGCGATGCTGGCGTCCCGGGTTCAGACACGAGCAACGGGTGTCAGAGGACCAGCTAGCGTCCGTAATACTGCTCTCCTACTCTTGGGGGGGGGGGGGCTGACTGGCCCCTGGCAGAAGCCAGGAGAGAAGCTGCCCGAGTTAGAAGGTTGGTGAGCATGGTAGACATTGGCGCATGTGCCATGACACCATTGCATGCCACAGTTCCCACTGGGACAAAAAACAACTAACATCCTGGCCGCTGCAAGGATGATCGCCATCCTCTGCAGGCCCTGCACCTGGCGACTCACGCTCCTCCTGGAATCTGGATCCACACCTGGCGGGTTGAAGGACTCCCCGCCACTGTGCCATGGAGGGCAAGCCATGAGGGACTACGGGAAAGATAAATCCTGGGAGAAGCCAGGGTCACGGGGCTGGGAGGACTGGCAGGAGGAATGACCGGCCAGGAGATGGAATAAAAAAAGAAAAAGAATTGATCACAAATGTTTTAAAATGTGGAAATGAAATCAACTGGTGAATTGTAGTTGTCATGTGATCTTATGTGGGTTTACAAAAGTTGCTTTGTTCTCTTGTACATCAGCTCTCTGAAGAAGAGACAGGGCACCTTGAAGTGCTGGAGCGCTGTTTGGGTCACTGACACCACTAGATGTTTATTTATTTAATAAAACACAGTTTTTATTTTCTACCCCCAGTGCATGCCATTCACATATTTTTTACTGTTAGAGAAAAATCAAGACTGGTCAATATGTGAGTTGAACAAAGGGCAGCTGTTACAGCCCTAATGACCTTGCCACATTTCTTACTCTATTTTAATTTACTGTGGTATCACTTTTTTGCAAGATCAGTGCAAGGAGTTGCCATATTTGAAAAATTAAGGAGTAATTTATTTATTTATGCCAAAAGTTTCACAAGGAAAGATATACCGAGCTATTAGCAGCTCGTTTCCAGATGTGTCCTGGGGGGGGGTAGGGGAGTTAAGAGACAATCAGAAACAAATTATGTGATATGATGACGCTATGGATTTCAAAGGGAACAATTATATCAATAAATTATACAGTAATACAGTTATACAATATACATTTATATAATAACTGGCAAGCAGTTTTTTTGATGGGCTCAACCAGTTGATATTCACTGTAATAACCCGTGGGTTATTACGGCATTCACACACTCTGTCTGTCAGAATCGAGCGCTCCCTCACTAGCTCTCCTCCTGTGTGTGGGCGGGCTGAACAGTTCTTCAAACATGGCGGCTCCAAATCTCCATTAGCAAGATTCTGCCACAACAAGACTCCTCACCGTCTCATAATCATCCTTATCTATCTGGTTGAACCTGCCTTTAAATTAAAAAAAAAAACAACAACTTATTTGCTTGATTATGCAGTTTGCCAGCTTCAGGCGATATAGACTGCGATCAGGAACAAGTTCATGTGGTAAGTGCGATCGTGATGCCAACTATAACTTTAAAAACTAAATAAATAAAGAACAACAGACTGTGTGTGTATGTGTGTGTGCATGCGCTCAGGCTGGAAAAAAATGCTTGCCATCAATTATATAAAAAAAAAGATGGGGAAGTATGTGATACAATAATTTAATACACACCGTCGGTGTGGGATGCTTCGCCCTCGGGTTTTATGTAGCATCCCACACCGTGGGTGTGCATTACATTCTCATATCACACACTTCCCCATCCTTTATTCTATACATAAGTATAACTAAGCATTAACAGTAGGCAATTTGTGCAAGAAAACAGGGTGGGAGCCTGCCACAGGGATTTAAAGGAAATGCATTTCAAGGTGCAGAGGTAATGTGGGCTAGGTGCTGAAAGGTGAAAAAAAAAGGAAGAGAGGTAACAGGGTGAGAATTGGGGAGGGTGAAGAAGGGGTACAGGGTATTGAGCAGAAGAGAGGGAAAAGTATCAAGTGCAAGTGCAGGAATGAGAGGTGAAATCATGGAGGAGTGACGAAAGAGAGCACTGGGAAGAGGAGGAGCAAATATTCAGGGGGAGAGAATTCCAGAGTTTAGGGAAGCAGTAGGAGAAAGCAACCTGGCCAGCAAGGGATTTCCTTGATGGGAGAGCAAAGGAACGATAGCTAGAGTTGCGAAGGGAGCATGAGGAATGTGGAGGGGAGGAGAGAGGTAAGGTAAGAGGGGAGGGAGGCAAACCAAACTTTTGAGATAAGGATGCACAATGACTGAGGCATCTAGCTTCAAGGGAAGAGAGGGAGGAGTATAAGGAGCAATGGTGAGTATGGGGCAGACAGTCCAGAGCAAATCAACAGAAGGAATGAAAGAGGGTGGCCAGCCTGGCAGGGGTGATCTTTGGAGCAGCATGGTAGACAATGTTACCACAGTCAAAAATGGGGAGAATCATTTTCAGAAGAATAGCTCAGAAAGAGGGATGCAGCCTTTTTTCCTGTATAACGTACCAAGTTTAGGGTGGAATTTTTGCCGGACTGCATCCACATGCCTAGAAAAGTCAAGGTGCCGGTCAAGCCAAATCCCCGGGTACTTAAAAGAAGGAACAGCATCGACAAAGGTCTGTCACCAGACGTGGGTATAGGATAACACAATTTCAAGCAGAACACAAATCAGGTGCATAAAAAACACATGGTTGTGTTTATCATTTTATTTTCATCAAGTAAAATATACAGAAAGCAAAATGGTAAGTCAGACAACTGCTTAGCTTTAACAGTTTCTAAGGCTTTTCTTCAGCCTAGCATGAATCAAACAGTGTGAAAGCACACACTATCAGGAGGTCTTCCACCTTCCTCAGTCAGTATTCAACTGACCACCCCTAACTATCCTCTCAGCACTGAGGTAGGGCTTTTTACAAGCTCACTAGAAGCTGGAAACATTTTCCACTGCCTTTTGATTAACAGCAGACATAACATAAAACTAGTCACTATGGACTACTGTTGCCTCATAGAGAATAGTCATTTGGCAGCCACCTGGAGCACATTACATAACTTGTTTACAAGAAGACCTGAGAAGAAAATATATAACTTTAATATTCTTTGAGGGTTTCAATTTATCCCAGTGGTGTCCACTATGATAGGGGTCACCTTGTCACAAGGTCCCATGGAAGGAATGGAGGAATGGAAGCCTGGAAAGCTTTTGCTTAATGCTAAAGGTCAGAGAGACCATTTACTTGGCATTAAGAAAAGCTGATTTGACAGAACAAGTGCTGAACATTGCTGAAATCCAGTTGAACCCTGGCCTTCAGCTCAGAGGGGGAGGATCTAGAGGCAAATAGTACTGTGTCATCTGAATACAGGTGCACCATGCAAGCATGAAGGCATGGTCACAAACTGGAAAAATCCTACAGGAATAGCAAAAGCAGTTCTTTCTCTGAGTTCTCCCTCCAAGGGGATTTGCAAATACCTCCTGGTGAAGTCTATTGTGGTGATGTATTTGGCACTACCAAGGCAGTCAAATAAGGTCAACCACACAAGGCACTGGATAACTATCGACTGCTGAGACCCCATCTAATTTTCATAGTCCAAACATGATCAAATGTCACCTTCCTTTTTTGAAATAGTGACAACTTGGGTCAGCCCAGCACTGAAGGTGGTTTCAATTACATTTAAAGCCTCAATTGTTTTTATTTAATATTTTTTTTTTGGTCAACATCATCATGCACCTCACCACACTCACACTCTCACCCCCACCCACAGGGCAATGAACAGAGCCGGGCAAAGAAAGACATGCTTAACCACCACCTAGAAACCAACCACAGACCTGCACTTGTGGAAGTGTTCGAGCAGCATCAAGTGAAACAGGGACAGATCTAGGATTTTTTTTTTTTGGCGGGGGGGTTGGGGCCAGACAAACCTAGGGGGCCTGGGGAACAGAAAATTGTGCAACAGTTTTTTTGTATATACCAGGCACTAAATCATTGATTACTGTTTTTTTACGATGCTCTGTCCCAAAATTAAGAGCATTTTTTAAACAATGCCCTTTCATCAGTCCAGGAGATGGTACCCGTACGTTATGCCCTGCCACCTCCATTTCAATGTAGGTGGCTCTATGTACCTCAGGGAAGTCTTGTTTTTTTTTTTTTTTTGCATTATTTGTTTATTGATTTTCTTATAATGAACAGACATATCAGCAAAAGACATACACATTACATTACACACATATTAAAATAAATAACATATACAATCGATCCATTCTCTTAATCAGTCCTACCTTAAAACCAATCACAAGTCATCATTCCATCCGCTATCAGTGGGGAGGCGGGGATACAAAAAACATAAAGTTCCAATATCTTCTTTACCCATGGAAGTTCATCTATTATTCACATTCATCCCAGACCATTCTTATTACAACCATCGTTCCCTCATCATAATGTTATCAGCAGCTGTAAGTGACTTTAAATATGGCTGCCATATTCTCTGAAACAGTTCCTCCTTATCTTTAATGACATATGTCAATCTTTCCAACGTGAGGGCTTGCAGTATCAAAGCCTTACATTGGAATACAGTAGGTTTCACCTGTTTACCCAGGTATTAAGGATACAGTGTCTGGCCATGACTAGAACCACTCTAAGCCATCTTTTAACAGGGACCCATTCCCCATCCTTTACTATTTCTATACCAAAAAGCAGCAATAATGGTGATTTAGCATATTGCTGTACCGTTGACTTTCGTAACTCCGTTACTATCTTTCCCCAAAAGTCCTGTAATACCAGGCAAGCCCAGAAGTAATGATAGTATGATGCTAAAAATTGTTATTACATCTAGGGCACACAGGAGATATTGACGGGTTATACTTATGAACGAGTGGTGGACAATATAATCTATTGCAGAATTTATAGTAACATTCTTTATATTTATTGCACAACAATATGCCCTGATGAAGCTGAATTATTAACTTCCAATTCTCTTCCATTATAGGGGTCCCTAGATCTCGCTCCCAGAGCATTTTAGTGCTCTGTGTCTTGTCTGGAAGCCAAGTTCTCCCCTCCTTTGCTATTCTTCGAATGGTGCCCTTGGGTTTTTTCTGCCCCACAATTATCATTTGTTCAATTTGTTCCCACTTAGATCCGGAATTTTGTAACCTACCAATAGAACCTATATAGGCTCTAAGTTGCAGGTAACGAAAAAAATTTTGACGGCCCAGACCAGTCCAAGCCTGTATATTTTCATACGTATCAAGTCCATTCCGATTGAATAATTGTCTTAAGCAGTGAACACCCAGTCTCCCACTCCCGATATCCCTTATCCTCTATTCCAGGGAGAAAAAAAGGGTTCCTTCTCAGAGGCAGTAACAACGTATCCTCCCGTTACGCCTCTCTTCTCTTACTCATACCTCTCCAGCTCTCTAATACCGCTTTAGTTAAGAGATTAGGATTAGGTAAATCAAGAAAAGCCTTCCAGCCTCTAACTGATAGATATGCGGAAATCCAGCCAGGGCATCCCCTCTCTTCCAAATCAAGCCATCCTGCCTCTTCTGGCCTCCCAACCCAATCTTGGAACATATCGACATTGAATAGCCGTGTGGTAAACTTCAAAGTCCGGGAACTGTAGTCCCCCTTTCTCTGTTGGTGCTTTTAGTCTGGCTAACCCCACCCTGGGTCTGAGTAAATTAATTCTACCCAACCATGTAATAGGGAGCTCCTGCCATCTATTCAGATCTGCCGTTATTGTCTATAGTAGCGGATCATAGTTAAGATTATATAAGGCTTCAACATTTCTGCCTGTTCTTATTCCCAAACATGTAAAGGCTTCATGGACTATTTTAAGACCCCACTTCGAACTTTTTAAAACATTCCCCTTATTAGGGCCCCCAATTATCATTTCTTCTGACTTGTCCAAATTTAACTTATATCCTGAGAATTGGGAAAATTGTTCTATTAATCCTAGTAATATAGGCATAGACTGATCCGGTTCAACAACATATAGCAGCATATCGTCTGCATATAGGGACAACTTCTTTTCTTTACCCGTCCTTCCCCATAGCCCCTTTATTCCCGGATACGATCAAATGGCTATGGCTAGGGGCTCAAGCACCAATGCGAACAAGAACGGGGACAGGGGAAACCCTTGTCTGATCCCTCTGCTTAATTCCAAGCTTTCCGACAGCATGCCGTTCACTAGAAATCTAGCTCTAGGACTAGTATACATTCGTTGCACCATTACATAGAAACACAGAATTTGACGGCAGATAAGGACCGCTTGGCCCACCCAGTCTGCCCATTTCCCTACCTAATGGATAAGCTGCAGATCCTAGTTAACCACCAGCCTACTTCTTCTTACCCCCACCCCCCAGAATTGCCTTATGACTGTCCCATGCATGCTTGAATTCCACCACTGATTTTGACTCCACAACCTCCTCTGGAAGGCCGTTCCATGCATCCACAACCCTCTCTGTGAAAAATACTTAAAATTACCACTGAGCGCCCCCTCTATCTTCAAATTGTGCCTCTTGTTCTTGCACACTCTTTTTTGAAAGATGCTACCCTCTTGGACTTTGTTGATTCCTTGAGGTACTTGAAGTTTCTATCATGTCCCCTCTCCTCCTTTCCTCGAGGCTATACATATTAAGCTCCTTAAGTCTCTCTTCATATGTCTTCCGATGCAGACCCTGCACCATTTAGTTGCCCTCCTCTGGACAGCTTCCATCCTGTCTATGTCTTTGTGGAGATTGGGTCTCCAGAACTACACACAGTACCCCAGATGGGGTCTCACCAGCTGTCTGTACAGAGGGATAATAACTTCCTGTTTTCTACTGGTGATGCCTCTCCTCATGCATCCCAGTAACCCCCAGCCCTCCTTGCTGCCCTCTCACATTACTTGCCCACCTTTAGGTCATCTGATATGACTACCCCCAGGTCCCTTTCCATTTTGTTGTTGTTAGTATCTCACCCCCATTGTGTACTCTTCCCTGGGTTTTGTTTCCCAGGTGCATTACCTTGCACTTCTCAGCATTGAATCTAAGCTGCCATACATTTGACCATTCCTCTAACCTTGCCAAGTCCTTCTCATCCTTTCACCCACCCTGTGCATCAACTCTGTTGCAGATCTTTGTGTCATCTGCAAAGAGACATACTTTTCCTTCAGTCCTTCTGCAATGTAAACATAAAGACATTGAAGAGGACCGGTCCTAATACTGAACCCTGCGGTACCCCACTAGTAACCCTCCTTTCTTCTAAGTGGACTCCATTTACTATTACTCTCTGTGTCCTATTCTCCAGCCAATTCTTTACCCAGGCTGTCATCTTGGGACCCACTCCCAGGCTGGCTAACTTGTATATTAATCTTTTGTGTGGGACTGTGTCAAATGCCTTGCTAAAGTCTAGGTAGGCCATGTCCACAGCCCCTCCCTGATCTACTACTTTGGTCACCCAGTCAAAGAAATCTATCAGATTTGTCTGGCATGACCTTCCCGCTGTGAATCCATGCTGCCCAGGGTCCTGTGCCCCTCTGGCCTCTAGATACCGGACAATCTTTCCTTCAAGTGATTCCATCATTTTCCCTATCACTGAAGTTAAACTAACAGGTCTGTAGTTTCCTGCTTCAGCCTTGCTCCCACTTTTGAGAGGGAATCACATCTGCCCTCCTCCAGTCCTCGGGTACCACCCCATCCTCCCATGATTTGTTAAAAAGGGTAGTCAGTGGTGTCACTAGTTCTACCCTTAGCTCTTTTAGAATTCTGGGATGAATCCCATCAGGCCCCATTGCTTTGTCCACCTTCAGTTTTAAGAGTTCTTTCAGAACCCTTTCTTCTGTAAATGGGCTGGTATCAACTTCTGCATCCAGAGTGTTACTACTGTTTGTTTTATGTACCTCCCTCTTCATTTGTAAATACTGAGCAAAAATATTTGTTTAGTATCTCTGCCTTTTCACAGTCTCCTCTGCCCACCCTCCCTCCCTTTATAAGCCTCACTATCCCTCCCTTGGTCTTCCTTTGCTCCTGATGTACCTATAAAGGTTTTATCCCCTTCTTAACTGAGTTGGCTATCTTTCTCTCGGTTTGGGCCTTTGCTGTTCTGACTGCCTTCCCAGCCTCCTTTTGCTTTAACTGATGCAGTTCTTTGTCCTGCTCCTTCTGCGATTCCTTGTACTTCCTGAATGCTTTCTTTTCTCTTGAACCTTCTGCCACTTCCTTTGAGAACCATAGTGGTTTCTTACATCGTCTTATTTTGTTTATTTGCTTCACACAAAGGCTCGTTACCTCTGTGATGGCAGTTTTTATTATTCCCCATTGTTCTTCCACCCCTCCTTCCTGCCAATTTGCTAGTGCATTCCTTAGGCACTCACCCATTGTGGCAAAATCAGCCCTCCTAAAGTCCGGTACTTTTGTCTTTGTATGGCTTGACTCTATTGCTGTGTTTATTGTGAACAATACTGTTCGATGGTCGCTAGTTCCCAGATGGCTACCACTTCTACATCTGTGATCCTCTCTCCATCTCCATTTGAGAGAATCAAGTCTAATATTGCTCCCTCTCGAGTGGGCTCCAGTACTAGTTGTCGAAGGCATGCCCCTGTAGGACATCTAGAATAACTGCACTCTTCGAAGGGGCAGCTGCAACTGCACTCCAGTTAACATCTGGCATGTTCAGATCACCCATCAGCAATATCTCCCCTTTTCTGCCATTCTAAGTATACTTTCTATCATTTCCCTGTCCATTTCCTCCCCTGAGAAGAGGTCTGTTCTAACCCTGTGCATATTGTGGTGCCATTGCCTGTCTCCAAATTTACCCACAGTGCTTCTTCTCCTCCCTGTTTACCCTTTTGTTCTGTTGCTTTTATTCCTTCCCTTATGTAAAGAACTACTCCTCCTCCTCTTTACCCTCCCTGTCCCTCCTGTAGACAGTGTATCCTGGTATGTTTATGTCTCAGTCATGGTTTTGTGTGTACCATGTTTCTGTGACTGCCACAATATCCAGATGTTCCTCCTCCATCAAGGCCACTAATTCAGAAAGCTTGTTACCCAGACTATGGGCATTAGTACTCATTGCTCTGCATTTTTTGATGGCTTTACCTTCTGTTGCAGCATCCCCCACTGACCATTCTACCTCAGTCTTTTTTTCATTTAGTACCCTGTTTTGTAGGGAGAGGCTGGGATTTTCCTGCTGCTTGTCAGTGCCTCCCCCTTTGACTAGTTTAAAAGCTTGCCAATGAAGCATTTAAACCGATTGCTCAAAAGACTTGTTCCCTTCCTGGATAGATGCAGACCATCCTGCCAGTATAGGCTGGTGTCCCTCCAGGTGGAACCCCAGTCCCCAATGAAGCCAAACCCCTGTGCTCCGCACCATTTTTTCAACCATTCATTAAACTGCATGGTGCCAACTACCCTTGTCTCCCCCATGCTTTTGACAGGCAGCACCTCTGAGAAGGATACTGTGTGCTACTGGTCTTAGGTCCCTCCCAACTCTGCAATGTCCTCCTGCACTGCTCTAGTCTCCATGAGAGCCAAGTCATTTGTCCCTAGGTGGACAATTCGTCCAGCTTGGAATCCCTTGCAGCTGTTCTTCGTGATCCTGAGGATGCGCTTCCTGTCCCTACAAGCCATGGCACCAGGCAGGCACCTTACTTCATTTTTCCCAGCTCCCCCCAGTTCTATACCCCTAATAATCGAGTCCCCCACCAGGAGCTGCTTCCTTTCCCTGGGGTGTCCTCTGCCTCCTTCCTGTGGGCCTCCCTTGTGACAGTTATCATCAGTCTTCTCTGCGGGTGCATCCATTCCTATAAAATCGTCACCCAGACCAAACCTGGCCAAAACCTCCATCAAATATGGTCACTTGACTCTGTCAAACACTTTTTCTGCGTCCATCGAAAGGATATGCACCTCCTCGCGTTGGTGCCGAGCTCCCCAAATCACATTTAACAGGGTTTGCATGTTGTGATAGGAATACCTATCCTGAATGAACCCGGTTTAGTCTGGGTGAACTAGTTTCGGCAGTAAGATTTCCAATCTACTCACCAGGACCTTAGCCAATATCTTGGAATCACAGTTTAGGAGGGATATCGGTCTAAAGGAGGAGCATTCAAGTAAATCTTTCCCTGCTTTTGGAATCAAACATATTGTTGCTTCCCCCAGGAGCGTGGCAACCGTCCTCTCTCTTCTCTGGCTTCTTTGAGTACGGCTTCCAGATGCTCTGCTAATTGGGCCTGCATAGTTTTATAATATTCGGCCACAAAGCCATCCGGTCCACTAGTTTTCCCTCTCTTAAGGGCCCCAATCGCTTTAAGAATTTCTTCTTTTGTTATATCTATGTCTAACCATTCTCGTTGTGCTGTTGTAACCCTCGGTATGGTAATTCCATTCAGGAAGTCTACCATCTCCTCCCCTCCTTCCCCAACTTGTGACTGATAAAGTCTCCGATAGAACCTCCTAAAGCAATCTCCAATACCCCCGATATATTTCCGTAATGCCCTGTCTTCCCCTCTTACAGCATGAATTAGATGTGTTCCCCTTTTTCCTCTAATTAAATTGGCCAACATAGTACTCGGTCTATTGCCCCATTCAGAAAAATGTTTCCTGATGAAAAGACAAGTTTTCCTGGCCTTTCCCAATAACAAATTGTTAAGGGCTTCCCTAGTTCCATTCAATAAGTGCTGTACGGTTTCCCCACCCTCCCCTCTAGCTGCTTTCCCTTCAAGAACCTTAAGGCGTTGCTCCAGATTTGTCCTCCTTTCCCTGATTTTACGTTTATGATGGGCAACAAAGCTGATAATAGCTCCTCTCATGAACGCTTTCTCTGTATCCCAGAAAACAGAAAGAGATGTAGCTGTCTCTGAATTAGTTTGTACATACAGCTTCCACTGATCTTGCATATATTCTTTACATTTTTTATTAGCTAGCAGATAGTTGGGGAACCTCCACGTAGCAGGATTCTTTCTCTCCCCTCCCCATTTCAATGTCAAAATAACCATCACATGATCCGATATATGAATCGGACTGTGCTTGATACCACTAACCCGAAAATACCAAGTCCGAGGGAGCAAGACAATGCAATCGTGACCAAGTCTGATGTGGGTGTGAGAAGAAGGTTTATTCTCTAACCATAGGATTAGCTGTTCGCCATCCATCAATTAGATCCAAGTCACACATCTCCGCCAACCATTCCCGAACCACACCTTTCGGGGCCCCTCTATCTTTTGAGTGGTCTACAACTGGATTAAACAAACAGTTCATGTCTCCCCCAATACTAAATTTGGAAATTGTTCCACTATCAAGAGAGCCATTGGAAGTCATGCTTTAATCATTCTAATTAAATATTTTATTAAGGTTTATTTGTGTACCTATCCAAGCACTGAAGCATTGCTTTTAACATGAAAGGACATGCTGGGTGGGATAAGGGTGGAAATACATGGATGGCACTGACTGGCATGGTCTACTGGGAAGATTTGTGGACCCCTTCGCCTGCCAGTAATGGCAGCTGTGGTCTACTGTGATGGTCATTTCAGAGTGTGATCTGCAGAGGTGTCAAGGGCAAGTACAGAGTTGGGAGACTGGGAAGGGAGAGGGAACAGCAATGGGGAGTCTGGGATATAACCTATCATCTCCAGGGCAAATCCTGTATATTTCTTACCGGTTTATCACTGAAATGCTGGATACAGACACTCAAACTGTGAGAAAATGAAGAGCACTGCTCTTAATAATGAAGAACAAATCATCTGATACATGAAAGATAAATTCAGAACACTGGAAGCTAGTGACTTAACAGCACCCTAGCTCTGATCACAGCCTGGACATTAGCCGAACATCCTAACAATGCAGGGGCTGAAATAAGGGGGCACCAGTTGCTAATTCACACCTGTCTTTCCACAATTAGCATGCTTTAAAAGTCAGCAACTCAAAGGCGCTGGCAGTAGCTCTACATTAAGGGGGGAAGCAGTCACACAGTAAAGTTGCCAACAGTTATGTGATGCAAGGGAAGAGGAAGAGGAAACAGTTAGTGGGAGGGGAACAGTCGAAGAGTGGAACTGCGAACTGTGACACGGTGCAAGGGAGGAGGATTCCCGGATGACATCTGACCAAATGTTTTCCTGCTCGCAAACCTTGCTCTGTCTCTCCTGATGGATGTGTTCACACTCTCCCCTTTGTAATATACATGCGTGTCAGATTTTGAGGCAAAGAGCAGGAGAGTGTGGAACACTAAGGAGAGGATGGAATCAGAAGGGCAAGCAGATGAATGAGCAGCAGCAATAATATCCACAACACACTAAGTAGTGGAGCTTGAGTCAGAGGTTAGAACACTGATGGATAGAAGCATCAAGTTGCACACATGCAACAAGGGGGCACATCTGAGGTTCGGATCGTTAACTGGAACTGTTATGTTGTGAAGGAGGAGGCCAGATAGTCATCATCATGTGCTGTGTTGTTTGGGGGGGGGGGCAGCAAATTCACATTAGGGGGGCTTTATATTGGATTTCTTTACACTTACTATGGTTAGGGAGGGTTGGATATCAGATTTCTTATTACACTGACTATGGTTTATTTAAAAAACTAGGCTGGGCTCCGAGTCTGTATACAATTTGTTTAGGCACTTAAAATTTAGTCAGCAGCCACCCCAGCATTCATGTATTCTCAATGTGTGTGTGAGTGTGTGTTGGGGGGTATAGGAAAAAGATCACAGATGGCTTGATGGATGGGAGAGGTTGGATCCTGCTGTGTGTGTGATGGTGGGGGGCAGGGTAAGAGGAATAAGACTACAACTGGATGGACAGGAGAGGCTGGGTGCTGCTGCTGCATGGGGAGGGTAGGTATGGGGAAGGAGACCACAGATGGATGGGAAGAGATTGGATACTGCTATTTGTTGTGCTTCTGTGTGTATGTGTACATTTTTTTATTTATTTATTTAGTTTTTGTTGACCGGGTAAGTGCACTAGACAAATCCTGCCTACTTTCAGGCACGTCCCAGGGGAGGGGGGATACAGATGAATGCCAACTAACCTTGAACCAGATTAAGCTGTTGGTGGTATTTTTAGTGAATGAGGGAAATTTGGCCAGGACACCGAGGAAATTCCCCTACTCTTTTCAATAAGTGCCATGGGATCTTTAACATCCACCTGAACTACCACCAATCCAGGCAGATGGGACCTCGGATTAACGTCTCATCCGAAAGGCGGCACCTCAGAAGTGCAGCACCCCTCTCATGCTGCACTACAGTGTCAGTACTGGGATATTAACCCACGTGCCAGATGTGGGAACTGAACCCACAGCCCTCTGATCTCCCAGCCTCAGAGGTGAGTGTGCTACCTACTGAGCCACTGACACTGCAATTATCACATTAGAGGGTGCATGCGTGTGTTTCTGTGCGAGTGTTGGAGGGACAAGAAAGAATGAAAGAAAGCTGAGGAGAGAAATATTAAAGTCAAGGTAGGAATAAAAAAAGAATGCAACAGGTTATGTATGGAAAATGTGGGCACTGACCAAAGGAACAGGAATACAAACAAGTACAAAACGAAAAAAGAGAAAAAAAAAGAAAAAGATCACACTGACACCGGAGACATTTATTTCACTTTAATTTTTATACGTGGCCATTCCAGGTCTCCAGCACAACAGTATCAGCCTTTGGTTAACATATAAATAATACATTAACTTAAAGTAAAAAGTTTGTCATTGGTATGATTCAGAATTTTATAGTATTAAGTGACTGAAATTCTCTTGTCAGTGTTACGAACAGCCAACTGAAAGCTACTGGTTATTAATTGAAAATTACACCATGCAGGGCAACATTTTAGGTTAGCCTTCCTCTGCTGATAACATACAGCAGGGTCCTAAATAAGGATCTGGTTGCCGAGAGAACTTAATTTGGAGGACTTGCAGGTTTAAGGAGAATTCTGAATACTTTATTGTACCCAGACAACATGTAACTTGAACACTGCCAGAATCTTTTTGTTGCCAGTTTTAGTGTGGCGGTATTAAAGTATGTTTAAATAATTCACTTTTTCATTCATCAGCTATTTTGATATTTGCTACCAGGTTGGCATAAATAGCTCCCGGTTGGCTGGAAAATTCAGATACCTAGAAACTATTCATAGCTCTCAACTGCAGAATCTTTATTTCAGTCCCTATAATGGAGTGATAATGACCCACATTGAGTCTTTTGAGGCATTGCAATATTGTGCTGCCAGATAACTGCGTCACTTAAAAAGCTGTTAATCATACCAGGCCATCTGGAACACTAACAGAGATTAGCATGAGAACTAGAGTATGCTAACGTAAGGGCTTTTTTTTAAGTTCAGTGACAGCCATGGAAAACCTGCACTAGGCATGACAGACAAATAGACAAGACAGCTACACTAGTTCTAATCAGTCTGCACTATGACCCAGACACGTAAAACAATGTTAGCATTGACCCTCTTTCCTATACCACTTTCGGAGCTGTGACTGTCCATAAGGGAACAAATATATTAATTGTGAAATAAGAAGAACAGACTTTACACTTAACATGTGAAAACCAAACAGATGAAGCTTCAGCAGAATTCAGAGATATACACAGAAAATGAAAAAAATAATATAAAGAAATTAAAAAGAAAACAGAATTGCAATTTGCCTCCAACACAAATCAAACATAATAAAGAGTTGTATAGTTACATGAATTCTTTAAAAAAATCAGATGCACAACTAAATTCAATAACAGATAATGGAAACATAACTACAATCCAATAAGTATGGCAAATATGTTTAATAAATATTTTTGTTTGGTATTTTCATTAAGTAACATTCTAATTATTTCCAAAGCATGTGTCCCATGAAATAGTACATCCCTGAGAAATAAAGAAGAAATGTTAATCTGCACTTACAGCCTGGAAGGGCCGAATTCAAACCATCAGGCCAGATGGCCAACTTCCAATATTCTGGGAGGGGAGGAGCCCGGAGACCAGCAGTCGGAGAAAGAAAATTTACAGGTATTTAAATTTCTATTTCTCTCTCCTAAGCTGGTCTCCGGGCTCATAACCAGTGGGATATACTAAAGCAGTACATCCCCTTGCTTCCCGGGTGGGAAGAATGTTAGTAGACCTTACTGGGCCCACCACAGACAGGGGGACCCAACAACCAAAGGATGCCTCAGCGAAGGCGAACACATCCAATCTGTAGAATTTTGCCAAGGAATGGATGGATGTCCAAGGGCCGCCCTGTACAAGACTGCTGGATAGGCTTCTCTAAATTCCCTCATGATGCAGCCACTATTCAAGCTGAATGAGCCCCCTCTGGGCCTTGCAGGGCAACCCCTGCCTTCTGGAAGGAGACAGACATGGGAACCAATCCATCTGGCAAAGAGACTTTTAATTTTCTAATATTCTGCCCCGAGATAAGGATGAATAGACTTAAAGACTTATAATGGACTTCCGATCTCCTGATGTAAAGCTCGAGAGCTCTCCTGGAGCCAAGAAGGAGAATTCACTCTCCTTCTTCCCCTTAGGTCGAGAACATAGAACAGGGAGATTCAATTCCTTGTTGCAGTGGAAAGGAAGATATCACCTTCAGCAGAAAAGAGGGATATGTTCATAGGATCGCTAAGTTCTGGAGGAACATGGTGCCTGGTTCTTTGGAAGACAGATCTTCCATCTTGCTGATGCAGCGTGTCCAAGTGGTCGCTGTAAGAAAGACGACCTTCATCGTGAGGAGGAAGAAGAGGATGGATGTTTCCTTGAGAAGCACAAATGAGGCCTTGTAGAGGGTTCTGAGGACCTGATTGAGTTTCCAATGTTAGATAACGGGCTTATTGGTGGACATCTCAGCGTTCCACTCTCAGAAACTGAGTGAGACAAGGGAAGCCCCAGAGGGCTCCCCTAAGTCCACCATCAGGAGTGCACCCAGAGCTAGGAAGATGTAGAGACATCTGAACCACACACGAGAACCATGGCCGGAGTGTCCAATGAGTACATATTAGGAATAACTCAGCCTGATCTAGGGTGATACTGTGCAGCAATCTTGGGATTAGAAGAATTGGATTTTCGAGATTAGTAGAATTGGAGGAAAGTCAAACAGGAGATTGCTGGGACCCCAGTCTAGGGAGAAGGCATCCTGAGCTATGGTCAGCTCGACCCTGATTAGAGAGCAGGACTGGGAAACTTTGCAGCCACACCAGACAAGAAGAACTACCTACGGGGAGGCCCCACCATGCAGCGAGGAGGCGGAAGGCACTAACCTTAGGTCCCATTCTCCGGGGAGGACATCCTGGCTTATTCAATCAGCTGTGAAGTTCCCCGATCCTGGAATGTATACTGCCAACATGCTCACCAGTTGATGCTCTGCCCACTGGAAGAGAAACAGGGTTTCTTGTACCATCCGAGAGCTCATGTACCTCCCTGGTGATAGATGTAGGCCACTGTGGTTCGATCGTCTGTGAGGATGAGAACATCCTCCTGGTTGGAAAACTGAGCTTCGAATCTTTGAAGGGTCAGGGGGTTATCTCCAGCATGCTTATGCTGAAGTGGGTCTCCACCCTCGACCACTTGCGCTGTGTCGAGAGCTGATTCAGATGAGCTCCCCAGTCCCGAAGGTCGGATCGGAAGTAAAGCTCCCCTGAAGAGGATGCCCCAGCTTGGGACCCTTCATGGTAATGGGGACATGAGTCCCCCCAGTGCCAGGAGGCTTCCACCTGGCAATAGCCTTGAATCTGATGGCTCAGACTGACCCTTGGCTTGGACCCTTGATGGAGGTTTGACTGGCCATATACTTGAAACAGCTGACCCAGACTGCCCTTTGACTGGGACCCTTGATATAGTAGGTTCGACTGCAGGGGATGCATGAGAACCAGAGCCCAGGGAACTGAGACTACCAGGGAGACCTTCGTCCCTGTGAGCTGTGTGAAGGTGTGTGCTGAAAGGCATGGGGCCGTGTGGAATTTGCTGAAAAGAACCCTGAGAACCCCATTATAGGACTATAGAACTTATAGTCCGAAGGGAAAAGCCTTAGTTTGGGATGTTTTGAAGATCACTCCTCGATAATTTAGACTCTGGGCTGGCTGCAGAGAGCTCATTGTGGGGATCAGGAATCCTAGAGAGGAGGGGCCTAGAAGATCTCCGACACTGCCTGAGTTGTTTGCTCTCACTATGGGGCTTTGATCAGACTGACGTCCAGGTAGGCTATGCAAAACAGCACCTGCAAATCTACTGAGACCAACCAATCTCCCCGATGGAATTCCCTGATGATGGATGCAAGGGCTTCCAGCTTGAATGTCCTGTGGCAGACGAGATAGAACAGACATTTTAGGACCCCTCCAGGCCTGAACACTCCAGAGTGATTTCAGACTAGGAGTAATAGTCAAAAAATGCCCAAGTTCCTTGCCATGCTGGACACTCACAGAGGGTCTACAATTGCTTGAAGCATCGACCTACTCTTTGTGGATAAGGGGGTACCACATGAGGAGGGAGAGCCCTGCTTCAAACTCTAGGGGCTGATTTAAATTTTCTTCTGAGAACTTATGGGCCTGACCAATCAGCCCAGATCCTGACAACAGGGTCTGTACCTGCCCCTGGATCATGGTATTTCAGCTTTCATTGTTTCCCTGAATTCTTTTACCACCTCCTTTACAGCTGCTCCAAACAGGAGATCTCCCTCGTAGGGGGCATTTCCCAAGTGTGCCTTGAGGGCCTGTTAGTTGCCCTGCCCGCAGCCCTAGGAGAGTCGAGCCGAGGAGAGATAAAACATGGCTCTCACTGCACATCTGGCATCCTTCTCTGAGCTGTCAGCTGAGAAGGCGGAGACTAGTCCCAAGAGCTGTCATTGCTAAGGGGTGGACTTGTTTATATCTGGCTCATCAGCAAGCTAGAATGCCAGGTCAGTGGCCCCTGGCAGTGTGGCTCATGCTGAGAACAGGTTGCTGTAGCTGCCTTGAGGGAGGTTGAGGTGGCCTGAATTGCCTTTTAGAGTGATGCTTGCACTTTCCTATCCCTTGGGTCCCCCGAGAAGGCCTCACCCTCTACTGGGATCACTTTTCTTTTTCTTTCTCTCTCTTTCTCGCTCTGTCTCTCTCTCTCTTCCTTCTCTCATCGTCTTCTTCTCCTTTCTATTTTCACAGGATCCTCCATGGCCGGAAGAAAGGAAAACGACGTTGCAGGCATAGCAGACAATGCAAGCCTGAGGGCTTGAGGGGTTTAGGAGCTGACAAGGGGACCCGAAGAGAAACTCCTCAGTCAGGTTAATGAAGAAATCGAGGCCATCCATGACTAAGCTTCTGGATGGAGAGCCATCTGGGACCGAATCGTCATCTAGTAACACCCCTTCTTCTGGGGGTGATTAACTGACCTCTGACGGGCTTGGGGACCTGTTCCAGATGTTAACCACCATGGACCACCTAGAGTCTGCTCCTAGTCCGAGACCTCTGTCATCTCCTATTGTGCCGGGAGGAGGGAAGCCCTACCAGTCTGAAGATGCGGAGGAGGGCATTGGGGTGGTCTTCCCGTGGGCCCTACGATCCGGGTAGGAAATGGAGGCTTTTCTATTACATCTGAGTCCAAGACTGATAGCATAACACTGTCCTTGAGGATGCCTGATCTGGTTCCGCTGCCTGGGATTAGTGCACCTACGAGACCATGATGAATGCCTCCTTGACCTCCTCTGAACTTGTAGCTGTAGCACCTTAGGGAAAGTGAGCAGAGGAGGGTGACCAGTGGAGAAAATCTACATCTGTGGCACTTTCTGACCCTTAGGGGTTTGCGCTATGCTCCCGACATCCCTTGCAGACCCTTTTTACTGGACAGTAGCATGAGTCCCTAATGCTGGAATCCTATATTAGCACTGCCACCTGGAACCAGAGCACATGTGGCCAAATGTGCTTCAAAAAAGACATTGACGAGCCGAAATTAGCAGGAGCTCATGAACACACTGCGAGCTTCACTCTTCCCCCTCTCTCAATCGCCCGTGGTGGGACTTGAGGGCAGCAGCCAATAACAAGCTGTAACGTTAGGGGAGCGCGATCACTCTGACTGGCTTCCCTAGTCATTCGTCGACGAGCCTGAGGGGTAGGGGGCCCGTCCATAGGCTGCAGTCGAGTGCCCATGCACCTCTGGCCGACGACGAGAGGATGAAGCGCGGCTCTTCCTGAGCCAAAATGAAGCTCCTGCTGCTGTTGAGCACTATCACTCCAAGAAGCTTCCTCCATCGATTGTCAGAGAGCCAGAAGACTGGGGGGCTCATCGATGGCGACGACGAGGATGATGAACCGTGGCTCTTCCTGAGCCGAAGAAGACTCCTGCTGCAGCGTCGATGAGGAGGATGAAGCATGGCTCTACCTGAGTCGATGAAGACTCCTGCTGCTGAGAGCCATGCCTAGTGACTGCCCCCTTGTTCATCGACAAGTCTGAGGATGAGGGGGCTCACTGACGGAAAGCAGCAGTGGTCGTCGATGAAGAGGCTGAGGTGAGGCTCTCCGGAGCTGAAATAAAACGTAGCAGCTGTTGGGACTCCTATTCCATCGTCCTGCCAGACTGAGGAAGCTAACTGCTGGCGGAGGGAGGGTGTGCAGCGGACATCTCCTTCTGTCTTGTGGCTCTTGCTGCACTGAGAGAGCTGCTCAAGGGTAAGGAAGGGCTGTGATTGCAGAGGCGGGAGCAGAAATGAGGAGCCAGTCTGTACAGCATGCAAGGCCGAGACTAGAATCCCTGTGCTAGGTCTGTGAATTTCATGAAAAGAGGAATCCTGTCGTGAGCCATCATGTGCCTCCCTCCTGATACAAGATGACTGTTGGGGGGGGGGGGTGAAGTATGCCTCAATGCGCGGTAAGGAGGAGGAAGAGAGATAGGGGGCCAGTCTGTTCAGCTTGCATGGCTGAGACTGGGGTCCCATCAGAGAGGCAACGCTGGACAAGCTTCCCACATTGAAAATCCTCTTCTTTTAGGAAAAGTAAACTGCACTTACAGTTTGGAAGTCTTCAGCTCTGTCCCACAGGACACAGCCCCTGTAGAAAACATGCCTCATGACTGGCAGGAAGTAAACTGAGGGCTACAGGATGCAGAAGGGAGGATCTGGTTCCCCTGTAGAGGTCGTTTTCCTGCCCGTCACATGGTATCAGGAATGGCCTCCCACTGGTTATGAGCCCGGAGACCAGCTTAGGAGAGAGAACAACATAAAGCACAAATACAGACTGTGCAACACAACCCTAAAATAAGTAGAAGGGACTTAGGCGTTATAGTAACAAACAGTTTAAATCATGGACAACTTTACACACAGGCTATGCCAAATGTGAGTAGGGTACTGGGAGCAAAAAAAAAAAAAACAAACAGTAAGTAAGCAGAAGTGTTGATGCCATTACACTGTTCATATGTGAGACCATTACTGGATTAGGGAAGCCAGATGTGGTCTCCGTATCTCAAACAAGATATATAGAGGGTTGAGAGAGTACAAATGATGGCCACAAAAATTAGAAAAGATATTAGGCATCACGCATATGACAATAGATTTAGAGAACTAAATCTCTTCTCACTTGATCAGGAGAATGTGAGATTTACTGTTACTCAATGATATAATGAAAGATACTTATCTGATGTGTGAATTAAATATAGAATATAAAGAAGGAAATACAATAGGGGTCACCCTTTTCAAATAAAACCAGTAACATTCCACAGAAACAAACACAAATATTTTTTTCACCCAAAGGGTATTAAATACTTGGAATAGACTTACTGAAAATATTACTGCAAGTACCACAAACACACAATTTAAACACAGCCTAGACAAATACATTCTTAGTGGGGCAAATATAAAATATTACTTGTGAAAACAGGAGCAAATAATGGGCTAATACTTTTTCAGCTCCACAAACTCCTTTAGTATGAACTACCACCAAGTATTCAGTAGTGTAGTCTAATATTACCAGAATGAACCAATTAACTTTAGAGCTCTTCTGTAAGAGTCCCAAAATATCAAGGGCAATTCGCTCAAAGGGGGTGGTAACCACAGGTAAAGGAACCAAGGCAACATTATCCTTATGAGTGATGGTGCCACTCTGACACTCTGGGCAAGCACAGCAACAGTCTGCCACTTGTGAGTGCATACTGGGCCAAATAAAATGAAACAGCATCTTTGAAAGAGTGTAGTCTCTACCTCCATAGCCTACCTAAAGTATGACATGAGCTACCTGAATCAGAGCATCTCTGTGTTTTTTTTAGGCACCGTCAGTTGCGCTTCCTTTTCCATGGCCTGAGGGCTAACGTACACTCTATGCAGTACCCCATTCTGTATGACAAAACTAGGTTTGCTCGACTGCCAATTCTTGCTAATACTGACCAGCTGAAATAAAGGAGTTAGTGTAAAGTTCTTTTTGGAAATTACATCCCCACATTTCAAATGACATGTCCCCCTTTCCCTCAGTTTGTGTATGAGCCTTAGCCCAAAGCCTTTTCCTTTCTCTTTTCACTTTTGGCCCGTCCATTCTTCTCTGGTGGTTGAATAAGGTCTCAATCAAAAGGAAAAAGGACTCCCAAGATTGGAGTATTTTTGGCCAGGAACCAGGTCATAAATGCAGCTGTTGAATGTCCCTATAACTTTTCAATGACTATATCCATAAATCCCAGAAAGTCTTGACCCAACACAGTCAGACTGGTAAAGTCAGGACCACCCCTACATTAAGAGTATGCTGCTTTTCCTCAACTCCCAGGCACAACTGGGTGGTGGCATAAAACTTGGTGTACCTGTGCATGCATATTTCCACCCAGACACGTTCCTTTTGTACATTTATTAGGTATTATATCTGACCTGACCAGAGTCTGATGACTAACAGAGTCGAGGAGTCCTTGGATCTTTAATTCCCTAGATGCACCTCAGTAGTATACACCCTCATGTTTGCAACAGCTAACTGGGCTAAATCCACTTTTTTCTTTGGGCAATATCTTGCTATGTGTCCTGTCCATTGACAAAGGTGGCAAATAATATCAATCATATTTCTTCTGCCTTTTCTACTATTTTTAACTTTACATGTGAGAGAAGGTTTATAACATGGGGGGATTCTACCACATTCTGTTCATGATACCCTCTGGTGTGTTGCAGGGCCAGTTGATAATCCTTGACAAAAACAATGGCATTCTCTTCCATCAAACGTCCCTCCAGTCAGCTCTTACCCAAATCTGCTGCCATATGGCAGAATGTACTGGAACTGTTAAGTGATGAGCAGTTCAATTAGCTGGATGACAGTCTTCCCTTCAGACTGAAACCATCTGGCAAACATCTCCCTTTAATGGGTATAAACCTCTCTGGGCAAGTTGCTGGGCTGGTATTAAAGTATACAAAATCTTTACCAACAAGTTTCACTGCTGATATCATACCGAGCAGGATTTCTCTTTTTTCTAAGTCACACTGCCCAGCATCAAAAATGTCCATATAGCTGTATGCCATTCTTGCTCGGCCCATCAGATAGGGTGCCAAACTAATCACTCAATCATGAGGACACCTGCATGCCAAGGCCACCCTCTGAAATGTGGTAAGGTATGTCTCAATGTCATCATCTGGGGCCAGTTTTATCAGCTTGATATCCTGCAAGCCTGTGATGTCTGATAAAACCCTATCAGAGCATGCAACCTTCCCTTGCTAAACACTCAGTGTATCCACCCACCTGACTTCTTGAATCTGCATGTCTTTTTCTCTCTGTCAGTTACATGTAGCTCAGCGAACCAGCATAGCAACTTGGAAAGATTCCTGAAAGATTTCTAGGTGTCGCATCCAAAACATCTTCGCTGGTCTCGTCCATCCCTGCCATCTGCAGGATTATGTCTACTTTCTCAGCCTTCTCCTTGGGATGAACCGCCGTATTTGTGAAGCCTGAAAGGGATTTCTCCTCTAGCTTCTCTGCCATGGCTTGGGTTAGTACGCCCCTGTCCACCAACAGAACAAATCTTCCTGTCTTCATACACCTTTCTTCTCCTTTTAAATATAGGTGCCAAGGCTAGCACCATATGATAAATTCCTCTCTCACCTGAACGTATCACAGGAATACCACTTCTCACATCATGTCACCAGGTGTGAGAGTACAGAGAACAATGAAGATGAGAAATGTGGTGCAACATGCTGAATCATTTGTGATTCAACATTTGAGCTGTTAGAATGCAAATCTGAAACACAGAAGCATAAAATCTGTCAGCAGAAAAAGGCCAGTTGAGACCCATCATCTCTGTCCATTCATTCTCAACTAATGTTGAATGAGAAAGCCCTAGAGGCTCTCCCCTTCCCCCCACCATTTCTGGTGTCATCAGTATCGAGACCATGTATCTGACCTACACTTGTTTGAATGCCTCACTCACATCGCACAGATTTCAGCAGCTTATTCCATCCTCCACCACCCTCACGGTGAAAAAGTACTTCCTAGTATCTCTATTGCCCCTACGCCAGCTTCACTGAGTTGCCCATCTTGTTTGTGTTCTAACTCATTCTAAATAATTCCCCTCTACCTGCTTTATGCACCCTGTAGAAGTATTTGTATGTTTCAATGATGTCCCCTCTCTCCAATCTCAACTCAACGCAAGCATTCACATGTTCAGTTTCCAACTTCTCCTCGTACGTCCTTTCCTGCTGTCCCTGGATCATCTTGGTTACCCTTCTCTGCACTGCCTCCACACTCTCCCTATACTATTACAGAAACACAGAATTCATCAGCAGAAAAGGAACACTTAATCCACACAGTCTACCCAGATGATGCCTGCCTAATCTGGCTCCGCAGACACGGACTGGTGTCTGGCGACGTCCCTCTTCTCTGCCTATTTACTAATATTCCTCTGTGACTGTCCCACGCATGCTTGAAGTACCCTACTAATTTTGTCAACACCACTATCACTGGTAGTCTGTTCCAGGCATCTACCACTCTTTCAGTGAAGCAGTACTTCCTCATATCCCTCAAACTCCTCCCCCAAGAGCTTCATCGAATGCCTTCTGATCCTTTTGCTCTTAATCATTTGAAAGAGACTCCCCACCACCATACCCTGTTCACCCATGTGAGGTACTTGTAGGTCTCTAGCATGTCCCATTTCACTCTCTTCCCTTCCAGGATGCATGTGTTGAGATCCCTCAGTCTCACCTCATAGGACTTTTGATACAACCAACCAACCAACCAACATCTTTATTTATCCAGGCGAACATCGTTGATCAAAGCTCATTTACAAGATAGACCTGGTTAAGGCCGGTCAAAATAGAGTTACATACAACAATAACAATATATTAAGGCAACAAATAAATACAGAACTCATTTACAGGATGGGCCTGGTTAATACCAGTACACAACAGATTTATATACAACAGTGACAGTACATCATATGACACAAGTAATACAAGGTAGGTGCTCAATACAGCGGCAGAATAAAACAGAAGGGAATAGTAAGGGTGGGGAGCTGGGAGGGCATGGTGGGTACGGGAGAGCATAAGGGAGGGAGGTAGAGGACCTAAGGCAGAAAACAGGTAACTAGCATGCAGTTGCAACCTAATTGGGCAGAGAGAAATTAAAGGGTTTGCTCACAACATGAAATGGATCCATAGGGCCAGCAGTACTCTATACTGCACTGAAGGCAGCTGAGAGCTAGGTGCCTAGGACTCAGGATAGGTTATGGAGCGAGGGAAACAGTTACAGTGTTCCTTCACAGTTCGGACAAATAAGGTCTTGAAGGAATCCAAGCTGATGGGTACGCTCAATTTCAGAGATTTTTGCAATTTATTCCGTGATGTGGGTAGTACAAAACTAAATGCTGCTCTACCAAAGCATGAAGAGACCTTGGGAATACAAAGTGTGAAAAATGAGGCACTTCTTAAGGCATAAGTTCCTGGCTTGCTTAGCAGAAGACAGTCAAAGATATATTGAGGAAGCTTTTTTGTGACAGCTCTAAGAGTCCAAAACGCTGCATTTCTATTTCTTCTAAACATAAGGGAGGACCACCCTATGGCAGCATACAGCAAGCAGTGGTGGGTAGAAAGAGGAAGGCCTGTTATAAATCTGATAGCTCTGTGATAAAGCGTGTCCAGTTTAGCAAGGGAAGCTTTTGGGCACTGACTGTATAAAAAGTCTGCATAGTCAACCAGTTATAGGAATGTTGATTGGACCAGGCACTTTTTAGCATCTGTAGTCAAGAACCGGTTAATCCTAAAAAAGAGGCCCAGCCTCTGCTTTAGTTTCTTAAGCAAGTCCTCAATATGCTCCGAAAATGAAATATTTTGGTCCAGCCACACTCCCAGGTATTTGAATTTTGTGACAAACTCCAGGTTTTCTCCAAGGACAGTAGTGATGTGAGGTAACGCTCCACTACTAACCAGGTTCACAGCACGACTGTAGGGCAAGAAAAACATCACTTTTGTTTTTTTGTCATTTAACAGGAGTTTTTTGAAGAGAAGCTGATTCTGAATACAGCTGAATTCCTCCTGGAGGACTGCACAGGTGGCTTCAAGAGTCGGGCGACTAAGGTACAGAACCGTGTCATCTGCGAACAGGTATATATTTGCCTTGGATATGCTATCGTCAATATTATTAATATAAATAGCAAACAGTAGGGGACCAAGCACTGACCCCTTCGGCACTCCCCTCTGGAGAGGTTTTAGTAGGAGAGCTCACCCTCAGCCTTAATCTGCTGTAATTGTCCTGAGAGGTAATCAGTGAACCAATGCAGTGATACTGTGTCCAGACCTATGCTCCTCAATGATGAGAGAAGCAGGCTGTGATCCACAGTGTCAAAAGCCTTGTTTAGGTCTAAGAATATGGCACAGATTAATTTTTTACTATCCAGATCACAGTACCAATCACTGGTCACTTTAGCAAGTGCCAAAACAGTACTATGTCTTGTTCTGAAACCAGATTGCAAGGGATTTAAGAGGTTTATTGATTCTAGATAATTCCTGAGCTGGGTACTCACTATTTTTTCTATAAGTTTTGATAGAACTGGCAAGAGAGATATCAACCACTTCATTATTTAGTTGCCGTTCTCTGGACTGCCTCCACCATATCTAGTAGGCCCTTTCTGAGGTGTGGCCTCCAGAATGGGACACAGTACTTCACGAGGCAACACAACCTTCCTCCTCCTCCTGCTGAAGGCATCTCTCCCTATGCATCCCACTGCCCTACCCCCTGCTCTGTCACACTCCCCTTCCACTTTAAGGTAATCAGAGATGATAACCCCAAGGTCCCTTTCCTGCTTAGTGACTGTCAGTACTTCCCCCACATCCTATACTCAGGTCATGGGTTTGTATGTGCCCTAGGTGCATGATTTTGCACTTTTTGGCACTGAACCCCTCAAATGCCATGCTCTTGACCACTCCTCATTTCCTAAGGTCCCTACTATTATACAAATACTGACCAGAGTTGAGGTCAATAGTGTAAAACTAGAACCCCCAAGGGATGTTCTATTGACTGACAAGTGTTATATTGCCTGAAACCGGAGGCTGAGAGCAGTACGACTATTGTCAGTCAACTTATCATCATCAAGGAATTCTAGTTTTATACTACTGACTGAAACAATGGTCAATATTTTTTTTTATTAAACTTGTTGGTGTATTCCACACAACCCCCTCCTAGCAGCCTGATCAGCACAAACCGTCAGACTGTCAAACTGGTGTCAGTTGCACACTTGTGTGGAAGCTGGGAAATTTAAACTCAATTAATCAGGATATCATTTATATACAACAAAAATAAATCATCAGTTTGAAGAATAAATGCAGAATTATACAATGGAGTAAGCTGAAAGCACCAAATCCTTTATTTTGATTGGCTGGCTGGCAACTTTTCAGTGTTGTAAATCCTCCAGTGTACCCACTGGAAAAGGTGCCAGCCAACCTCTTTACCAAGATCGGTATGACCCCCCCAAAATCATAACATATACCCGCCATCTTGATTCCTCACTAAACTGCTCCACAACTCTGACCCACAACTCAAGTATATAAACTATACTGCTCTCCCAAAACAACTGACGAAAAAACTACTCAAATCAAAAAAGAAAAAAAAAACAGCACCTTGTACTTAGGCTAAAATCAGTTCCTGGCCAGGACAGTCACCCTCGCCAACTGTACTGCCGACTCCCCACACACATTTCTCCCTGTAGCCTCAGTCCCTTCCAATTACCCCTGACATCACGTTCCCTACAGCTCACAAACCGCAGCTCTGTACTAAACCGTCCGTAACTGAAGCCTTGCTCCATCTCTCATCCGATACTGCTCACCACATATCTCTACACTTCCGTTTTTTTTCTGCTCTGGCTCCAGTGCCACTTACTACACGACTCTCCGAGTGTCTTCCGCTCTCCCTCTCATGATTGCCTATGTCAGAGGACTATTTCCTCCCCCTGCGCAACAATACAAACATTACAAAAAAGGATTTAAAATGGAAAAAAAAAACTATTTTTCTTTCTTTTTTTTTCAGAAATGAAACAGGGGACATTGTATAATAGCAATTTACCCCTCCAGGGTGTGGGCATACTGGAGGTCTTACCACGACTGGTGTGGTTAAATCACTCGGCTGCTCCTCGTGACCAAACCACACCAGCCGTGGTAAATCCTCCAGTATACCCACACCCTGGAGGGATAAATTGCTTCATTACGCACTGATTCAATCACTTACTGGAGTCAGCCTCTGACAGCACCAGTGCAATGAGAGCCGGGTGAAGTGAAAACAGCTAATTGCTGTCAAACAGAATAAAAATGGCAGTGCAAAGAGTCACTAACTACAATCACACTACAGAACCACTACTATTATAGACAGACTTGTGCAAGAAGGACAAGAGTGAATTTTAAACAGATAAAAAAACAAGCAACAGATGGCAAATTTACTTATATGACTGACTAAATCTACACTTCACTGTCTGAGAACACTACCCGACCACTGTCAAATACTAAAGGAAATAATTTGCTTGACTTGAAGACAGCTGATCGCTACATAAATGATCTTCTGAAACAAAAGCAGTTAACAATAAGAGCATGCTCGACAGAATTTCCTACTTTTAAAGCTAAAATTCAAAGAAGCTGTCGTGCCATGACCTGAAAGTGGTCACGGTGTGAGGCTGCTGCCACAGAGATCATGGAGATCACTGAAAAGGCAGACAAAGCAGAGGTAAGGTTAAGCAGCCAACAAGATAGGTGCTTAATATCTTTAGCTCTCCCATTCCCTTTTTAAACATCCTACAGAATCCTCCTCAGGTTGTGTACATACTTCAGTCCCACACACGTAGTGTTCAATAGGGCAGGAATCCATTAGTGCACACTGGGTCTGAATCAATGTGGCATTGTGGTGAACTTTGCCTCAGAATATCTCCATCTTCAGAGCACAGGAAATGGCAACTGCCAGCACCGACTCCATTCTGACGACGCTCGCTGAAATATGTTTGGTCAGTTATTGTCTCAAATAAACAGACTGGAAGTCAATTCGCAGAGAAAAAGTGCCAAATTACTTCAAACTGCCCAACAAGTTAATGTAGTGGAGCAACAAGTGGAAAGAAAGAATTGTTCAGTACCTAGAGGCCAGCGGGGCACAGGACCCAAAGCAGCATGGATTCACAGCAGGGAAGTCATGTCAGACGAATCTAATCGATTTCTTTGACTGGGTGACCAAAGTAATAGACCAGGGAGGGGCTGTGGATATGGCCTGCCTAGACTTTAGCAAGGCATTTGACACAGTCCCACACAAAAGATTAATAATCAAGTTAGCCAGCCTGGGAGTGGGTCCCAGGGTGGTAGCCTGGGTAGCAAACTGGCTGCACAACAGGATGCAGACGGTAATAGTGAATGGAACACATTCTGAAGAAAGGAGTGTTACTAGTGGAGTACCTCAGGGCTCAGTACTGGGTCCAGTCCTCTTTAACGTCTTTATAGGTGACACTGCAGAGGGTCTGGAAGGAAAGGTATGCCTCTTTGCAGATGACACAAAGATCTGTAACAGAGTTGATACACAAGGGGGTAGAAAGGATGAGAAGGGACTTGGCAAGGTTGGAGGAATGGTCAGACATACCGCAACTTAGATTCAATGCAAAGAAGTGCAAAGTAATGCACCTGGGAAATAAAAATCCAGGAGAAGAGTACACAACAGCAGGGGAGGTACTAACACCAACAATAATGGAAAGGGATCTGGGTGTAGTCATATCAGATGACCTAAAGGTGGGTAAGCAATGTGAGAAGTCAGTAAGGAGAGCCAGGGGATACTGGGATGCATGGAGGGCATCACAAGCAGAAAAGGAAGTGGTTATCCTCTATACAGACAGTTGGTGAGACCCCATCTGGGTACTACGTGCAGTTTGGAGACCTCATCTACGTAAGGACATACACAGGATGGAAGCAGTCCAGAGGAGGGCAACTAAAATGGTGCAGGGTCTACATCAGAAACCATATGAAGAGACTGAGAGAGCTTAATATGTATACCCTTGATGAAAGGAGGGACAGGGGACATGATAGAAACTTTTAAGTACCTCAAGGGAATCAACAAAGTCCAGGAGGGTAGCATCTTTGAGAAAAAGAGATGTGTAAGAACAAGGGGGCACAATTTAAAGTTAGAGGGGGGGACGGCTCAGGGGTAATGTGAGGAAATTCTTTTTCACAGAGAGAGTGGTGGACGCATGGAACCGCCTTCCTGGAGAGGTTGTGGGGTCTAAAACAGTGGAGGAATTCAAACATGCATGGGACAGACATAAGGCAATTATAATGGGGGGTTGCAGGAAGTAGGCTGTTAACTAGACTCTGCAGCTTATCCAATAGGTAGGGAAATGGGCAGACTGGGTGGGCCAAGTGGTCCTTATCTGCCATCAAAGTCTATGTTTCTATGTTTCTATGTTTCTAAAATACAGAGAAATAGACAGAATGCCTCACAGCCCACATCAGGGACCAGGGACAGGGCCAGGCTCTTTGCCTCCTCAGGGACAAGGTAAAAACCTTGAAAACAGAGGAAGGTGGGACAATCTTCATTTTGTTGCATTCCCTGAGAAGTGTGAAGGTGCTAACACAAATACGTTCCTTCAGCAGGATCTACCAGACATATTAGGGGAGCAGTGTCCAAGAAAACTGGGGATTGACTGGTCCCATCGATCACTTGCACACCTCCCAAACCTAATGCCTGGCCCAAAGTGATCCTGGCAAGGTTTCTTAGCTACACTGATAAGGAAAGCATCATGGTCTGGGTACAACAAAACAGTCAACTAACTTGGCATAGGCACACAATATAAATATTCCTGCACTTTTCTAAAGAACTCTCTACCTGGCGAAAGGCGTACACTCCGGCTCTACGAGCCCTTATGAACCTGGGGGTACCCTGCAGCATACAATAACCCGCAACTCCCCAAATTGTTAAAAATGGGATTCTGCAGCAATTCGAGTCTCCCAAGGCCACAGGAGGTTACATCGCCAGAGTTTGGCCTCAAACAGACTGGACTAAGCATCATTCCTACTTTAGGGTAGAGTGTCCGTATAGCCAAGACATGGATACCTCAGCAGCCCTAGAGGCAGCAATACTACACCAGGCCACTCACAGTCCACCTCTCAGAGCTACGCTGGTTGATCCCGATCCCTGGCTGCCTACTCCAAAAAAGCATCAGAGTCACAAACAAAAAACAAACTCTGGTCGCCGCTCAAACTGGACACTTCAGCCATGAAGCAGGAGCCGACAGAGAATCACCACCATCATCTGACATTAGCTCACCTCTGGTCGGGAACAGATCTGTTCCACTACTGCAGGCTCTACCAGAAGAAGCACAGGCCCTCCGACTTAAGTAATCACCACAGTCTGTTGGTGCAGACTTATTGATGCATCCCAAATCCTGGGACGAGGCGTTGAACTTGGTAGCACCCATCACACAGCTACCCCCCAGAGACGACTCCGGTGCAGACGATCCTTGGCCTGACCCATCTACTACCTACCCAACTTGAACAACCACAGCACCAACCAAAGTACTGGCACCATCATCGACCAGTGTCCAGCCCTGATTTCTTTCCTCTCAAACTCACAAAATACCCGAGAATTGAAGGGACCTTTTAAATTCCAATAACTGACACTTGGACACAGAAATGCCGTAGCCTATTAGGACTACCATTCAATTAAGATGGGGCATGGCTTAAAGGGGCCATCTGTGCCCTCACATATCCTTTTGCTGCAAGCCCTGACTAACTCCGTTTTCTCTCTACAGGACCCACGAACTAGTACTGCACGGACGCTTTAAGAAACTGAAAACAGTTTGCATTTCTTTGTGTTGGTTTAACTCCTGTTTTAAAACACAATCAAACAAAGGGACCAAAGCTTCACAGCCACGTTTTTCATGCTGCCCACTCCTACAAGATATGAGGAAGGGCTTTCAGTTCAGCCAGCAAGAGGTAAGAGCTGTAAAAATGTGGCGGGGGGGGGGTGACTGCACATTACTCCAAGCTAAACAGGCATTGTGTTTTATTTCTGCCCCTCTCCTCACACTGGACAACATTCTGTTTGAATGAAGGCACCCCAGCCCGATCTGCGAAGGCCCACATCTTCAGCTGGTAAAGGCTGGATGGAACCACCGCATTGTCAAGTAGGGCCGCTTCTGAATATGCCCCCTCCTACGAGTCCTGTGATCTCAATGGGTTATTCCCAATGAAACATAAGATTTCATTTTGAAATCATAGCATATTACGCAGGGTATGAAGAACACACATCCCTCCCCCCATTATCTATCTGCAAGGGGTCTTACGGGGGGCCGGGGACATAGACATTTTCTACACCCTGGGTATATCACCCCATAAATGAGTAGTATAATTACAGCCTAGTACCCAGAAGAAACCTTGTTATCTCTGGGCATGCCTCCCCCCTAACCCCTGGTCCTACAAAATGTCACAGACTGTCGTATCCACCAGGGAGGCTCCCTTGCTGTGCTGACCTGTCTAAACTAGTACTCTACATGGCTGCACACTTGCTGCCCAGTCAAACTGACTGCTCCTGTAGGTTTTACTTTCCCTCTCTCCTAAGAGAGCACACCAGGGGGCAGTTGTTGGGGGGGGATGGATCAGTTTACTTAGTCTCTCACCTCTCTGTTTGTTTCTGCACACAGGCTCTCGAAGACCTGAGTACTAGACTGGACAGGGATAGAATGTACGTTCGGGGTTACTGGATGAGGGGAGGGCAGATTACAGGAGACAGGGTGTGGGAGGGTTTTCAGACCCAGCTGGATACACAGTTATTGTTACTGTCATTGTGTTAATCATACTGTACCTTTTGTATTACACCTCAATATACTGATCCTTACTACTGATGTATCACAAGGGTCCCCTCCAGTACAGCATACACATGCTCAACTGCCATGGGGGGGGTAACAGTAGTAATGCCTGCATCTCGGACAGGGGCCCACTGTCGCACACCAACCTGGAGGATGCCCTCAAGTAGAGCTAATGGCTGAGATACGGGCTATAAGCTGGAATGTCATGGGCTGAACTTCCCAGTTAAAAGAAAAGTAGTACTCAGCCATCTAAAAGAGACTCCGTACACAAACTGCCCTCCTCCAGGAAACTCGTCTTCTCAAAGAGATAGCTGCTAAACTTAAAAGAGAATGAGTGGCGGAGCATAGTGCCACAGTCAGAAAGAAAGGTGAGGTATCTATCTTCATCCATAAAGCACTGGGGTGGTCTATCACTCGGTCCAAGGCAGACAAAAAGGAACATTTGGTCCTAGCTGAAGTGGCCACACCAAATGGCCCCTTGTTAGTGGCCAATGCCTATAGCCCAAATAAGGACAACCCACAGCTATTTCATGTCATCAGTCATGAGATTTCCACTTTAAGCCCAAGCTCCATGTACATTCTTCTTGGTGGAGACTTCAATATAGCGATGGAACCATACCTGGACCACAGTCTCTGCATAGACGAACCCAACGGTAAAGCCCAGGTGGCTCTGCGTGAACTGCTCATGGAGCACAGCTTAGTGGACATATAGTGGCTCTAACAGACTTCCCATGTTTCTCAGTTGTTCACTCCACCTCCAGTTGTATTGACATGAGGTTTAACCCTACACTACTCATATCAATATAAACACGAACATACATCCTATCGTGATTTCAGATCACAACCACGATGTTGTAGGGACTCCCAATCTCTGCACACAGAACTGGAGATGGGACCCTCTACTACTGAGGGTCCTGAAGTTCAGAGAGTGAGCTATAACAGAGACCCTAAAATTCTGGGAGGCTAATGATACTGGGGAGGTCAAGAAGGGTACGCTATGGGAGGCCTACAAAACTACAATGTGGGGTCTAATTATTACAGTAGTTATGCCTCAAACAGACAAAAGGAGAGAGAGGCCAAGCTCCTCACTCTGGATAAGGAGCTTAAGTCACCTAAAGAGTTCTGTAAATAGCACCCCCCCCCCCCCATCTCCAGATCTACTTGCTAATCTTACCAGTACAAGAGTTAAACTTAAACTCCTTACCCAGAAGGCTGAACTTGCCTTCTTCCGCAATATGCACACCTATTTGGGGGTTGGGGGTGGAACAAGGCCAGCAAATTACTAGCCTTCCGCAAAAAGAAGAGGCAAGCCGAGAAGCATATCTCCAGTTTGAAAGATCACACAGGGAAGGTCCAGAATGCTTCCGAGAAGATAAACACCAACATGCAATCATTTTATAAAACCCTGTACTCATCCTTCCATCAGCCCAGTTCGAAGGACATTGCAACTTTCTCAATCAGATCCCCGTACCAAGGATAACTTCAGTTTTATCATTCAAATTGGGAACCCCTCTCACCCTCTGGAAGGTCAGTGAAGGTATAGAAAGCCTCAAAGGCAATGTGCCTGGAAGGGAACACTTTCCCACTGATTACTAGCAGATGGTGCAAGAGAAGGTGATCCCCACACTCCTATTTCAAGCCTCCCTCGAAGCAGGTCATTCACGCCCCTCTCCACACAGATGAAGGCCATAGTCACAGTGCTACCGAAAAAGAGGAAAGACTCCACCCTCCCTGGGAACTACAAACCTATATCCTTCACTAATACTGATGCTAAAGTCCTGGCCAAAATCCTGGTGACCAGGCTGGATGAGGCCTTGTTCTACCTCATTCACCCTGCCCAAGTTGGCTTTGTAAAAGAATGAAGGAGCACGGACCACCTAAGGACTCTACTCCACCTAACACACACAGAGCCCAACTAACAACCCTACAGGCCACAGCCATCAAGGTAGACTTTGAAAAGACCTTTGTTTCCATAGATTGGAACAATCTAACCAATACTATGGCACATATAGGGGCAGGCCCAATATTTCTTAAGTGGATCAGAATCTTACACAGTTGTCCCATGGCCAGTGTCCTGACTAATGGAGTTAAGTTGCAGCCCTTTCTGCCCCAGAGAGCAGTACGGCAGGGGTGGCCCCCTGTCCCCCCTGTTGTTTGTGATGGCAAGCAAACCACTGGCTGTTATTGCTATCCATTTTTTTTTTTTAAATTTCTATTTTTCCCCTCCTACTGCCCCACAGAGCCGCTTCCTTCAGGAGTCGCCCATTAAGCCTGCCCCTGCCAGTGCCTACCTTGCAACCTCCTGTCCCTCCATCTAGCCACGGAAACCCCCCCAGGCGGGGTCGAGGTCAGGGCGACCCCCACAATCTTGAATTCTCGTCAGGGTCCTGGGTCGCAGGCAGGCACTGGCACATCGGGACCCGGCTCGGCGCTCTGTCATCCCGGCTCTGAGGGTCCCCCCCCCCCATGTTCCTCATGGGACACTACGGCCCATGTGTCAAGGCATCCACCGCGCCCGCAACGCCCCCTCCTTCCATGAAGAAGCAGCCTCGGTTGATTGGCTGCCGCCTATGCCTGCAACCAATCATACCCCTGAGACTCCAGCTTGCTGTCACTTCCCCAGCCTTCGCCGGGAGTGCGCCGCTTGCGGTTGAAGTCTCCCCCTCCCCCGGAGAAGGCGAGCTGTCACTGGACGCTCCAGCCTGTCTCCCCCTGGCCAACCCCCAACGACCCGAGCTCACTCCCAAACCCGGGTCGCCGGCGTGGAGCGAGGTGTGGCATCCAGCGCCTCAACCCTCAGCGCCACCGGGCCAGCACATTATTACTATCCATATCTGTCCATCCTCACAGGGTGTCCAGGTAGGGAAACACAAATACCACATGCTACTTTATGCAAATAATCTGCTGACCATACAGTTAGATGGGGCATCCTCACTGGACCCTCTTTTTGCCATGCTCCGCCAATTCACTAGGATTTCTGGGCTTCAAGTAAATCAAGCTAAAACCAAGGTCCTCCCCTTACATCCTCATTGTAAGGCTGACTCGTTCCTTGCAGCAGGACTCAAATGGTCCAAAGATGGGATAAAATATTTACAGATCACAGACCACCACTCAATACAGAAAATTATAAAGTAAAACTTCACCCCCCCACCACAACAGTTTGCCACAACTGAGTTAGACAGATGGAAATTCTTGTTGTTCTCCCTAGCTGGCTAACTAGAAGCTTTTAAGAAGATGCTAGCTCCTAAAGTCACTCACATACTTGCACATCTACCCATTTACATACCCAACAGCTAGTTTGCTAAAACAGATTACAGATGACATCACTGGAGGTTTCTTATGGGAGGGGAAACAACCACTGCAACACAGCCAAACACTAGGGGCACTGGTGAAGAGGTGGATAGGGCCTCCCATGGTTAGAGGGCTGCCGTGTCGCATACTTACCATCTCAAAAGCTTCACTGGTTTACCCATGCATACCCCGACTCACCTCAATGTCTACAAATTGAGTAAAGTGTAGGTCATAACCTCATGGCTGCCATCTATCTCTACGCAAATGCTCACAGATAGTAAAAGACTATCCCATACAAGCTGCTTCCAAAGAAGCTCATTTTTTCCTGCATAAACACTTCAGCACGGACCCAATCTCCATCATACTCGTCCCCCTTTGGTGCAGTGAGGCATTATGCATAGTGGGGACAGCCCTACAGGGATAGACGGGGAACAAAATGGAGTGCAACAGGTGAGGGGCATGCTCACCACAAGTGGTAACCACACAGACTTGTTTTCTTCCCTCCAGCACACATATGATATCCCTAAGCAGGAGTTTTGGAGGTATACCAACTTCATAGCATACTTGTCCCTATACTCTTCACTGCACAAGTACAAACTAATTTGGCCTCAGCCAGCCCGCCAGCACAGCGGTTGGATTTCTGCTCACGACAGCAGCGGCCCAGGTTTGGGAACGGACTCGGGTCGTTGAGGGTCGGCCAGGTGGAGAAGGATTGGAGGTCCTTAGGACTGCTCTCCTCTGGGGGAAGGGGGACTCCATGACGCGACAGGAGCTGCACACTCATGGAGGCCGGTTGTCGCCTCTGTATGCTATGCAAAATCTACACTCTCTGGGGCAGGACAGATGCTGGCATCATTGCACATCTCTTCCCCAGCCCACAGGGGAAGGAAAAACATGGCAGGGCCCCTGTCTCTGTGAAGCCCTCCCTGGGACTTCAATTAGCCTCTGCCACCAGAAGCTCTCCCAACTAGATACTAGCCCGTTGCACCAAATACCGGAGACCGGTGCCACAGCCCCGCCATCCGGGGGTAAGTCGGGGGTGACGGGAGCAGCAACGGCAATGGGCAGTAGGTGGAGTCCCGGGGGCCGTGACCAGGGCTGATTCCGACAGGAGGGTCCTTCCAGAAAAAAAGCAGAATAAATGTAAAAAAAAACAAAAACAAACGAACCTGGCCTCCTCCGTCGAGCGTATCAGTCATGGAAACCAAACTTCTCCAGGGGACAGCAAGTTACATATACAACTGCATGAAAGGTACACAGTCTGATCAATCCCCACCCTTTAAACCAGCATGGGAAAAAGAACTTAACAACACAGTCACTGCTAATGTATGGGCCATCTACCTCTCCCACGCCCATAAGGCTTGAAGGGATGGGGGAAACCACCTAATACAAAATAAAACTTTGCTTCACTGGTGTCAGACTCCAGCCTCATTAAAAAGACTGAGCATTTCCCAGGAGAATAGATGCTGGAGGTGCAAAGCTCAGTGGGGCCCAACTGCTTCATATTCTTTGGGAATATTCACAGATATAGGAATACTGGCAGGGGGTTATACAGATCTGTAGTCAAACTGTTCCACCAGCCATTCTCGTGGATAACTCCCTGATATGACACAAGACAAGATACCCAAGTAAGCTCTTGAAGCCCACTGGTTGGTAGCAGTTAGCGTAGTGACCAAGCGGCTACTTTTGTGCAAAGGGCATACCCCAGATGAACCAACCACCAGTGAATGATGGGAGGCAGTGTGGCAACTAGCCATCTTAGAAAGATTATCATACTTAAACAGCTCCATTCCTCACACATACAAGGACACTTGGGGACCATATCTCAAATCAGCATACTGTCACAACAAAAAGCCTGCAGGATGATGAGCCGATTAATGCCCTCATCCCTCAGGGCTGTTGTTGACCAACTGAGATGAGATACTTAAACTTACCCCCCCCAACCCTGGGGGAGGGGTACCAGCCTCTGATTCACCCCAACAAATCTTGAACATGAGGTATCAAATGTTTAGGATTTTGAGTCGCTTAGGCAACAGCGACCATAAGATGGTCTCCTTCGAGATTATGGCCTCACTGTATAAACAACAGGGCACAACTGTACTGAGGGATTATAACAAAGCAAAAACTGATCATATCAAAGGTATTCTTGCTAACATGGATTGGAACAAAACTTTTAAAAACAAAACTGTTAACCAAACTTGGGAGTTACTTAAGGGAACTATACAAAACCTTGAAAGAGATTCCCTAAAAAGGAAATATAATTGTAAAGGAAAAGTACCAATATAGCTAACATTGGACATTAAAAAACAAATTAAGAACAAGGAAAAAGCATACCAAAAAAACTAAATTAGAACCATCAGATTCAAATGTAATCACTTATAAAAAGGAACTCAAAATACTTGAGATGATAAGGAAAGCAAAGTATAAGTTAGAATTTAAACTTGCCCATGGGAAGGATACTAAAGCTCTCTTCACCTATATTAGCTGTAACACAAATTAATCAAGGGCTATTAGGCCTTTATCTCATAATGGAGTTACCATTTTTGACGATGCCGAAACACCTAACCATTTCAATTCATATTTCTGTTCAGTATTCCCCAGTGGGGGAGAAATAAATAAAACACTGAGAGCTGAAACTTGTAAAAACGTCTATGCTTTTTCAGTAGATGAAGTCTTAAAAGCATTGGGTGAAACAAAGAAAAACTCCAATCCAGGGCCTGATAACATTCACCCCAGGTTTTTTAAGGGATACGGCTGAACAACTTGCCTACCCACTTACTATTATATTCAACAGGTCACCTGAACAGGGGATAGTGCCTGATGACTGGCACACAGTGACCATTATTTCAATCTTCAAAAAGGGCAACAAAAGCTCGGTGGAGAATTATCGACCCATCAGTCTCACTCCAGTTTGCTGTAAAATTATGTAGAAATTAATAAAATTACAAGTGGAATCTGAAATAATCAACCTCGGATTCAATGATATACAACAACATGGGTTTAAAACGAACTTTTCCACCACTAACTTGGTGACATTCTATAATAATGTAAGCTATAGCATAGCTAACAACAAACCTTACGATGCTGTCTTTGTAGATTTCCGAAAGGCCTTTGATACCATTCCCCATCATATTCTAATATACAAACTACCGAATATGGGCTTTACACCAACTTTAGTCAAATGGATTCAAGACTGGCTGCTACACAGGAAGCAACAAATCAGAATTAATGGGTACCTATCTGATGAGGAATGTGTCAGCAACGGGGTCCCCCCAGGGTTCATTCTTGGGACACATTTTTGTTTGGTATTTTCATCAGCAATATGAACATCCAGACAGTTAGTTGCATAAATAAATTCACTGATGACACTAAGCTGGGGGGAGGCTGATATGTTTCTTAAACACCTAAACATCGTCAATGACCTATTAACAGAAGAATGGGTGGTCAGAAATGGGATGTCTTTTAACGTGGACAAATGTGTAGTAATGCAGTATGGGAAAAACAACACCAACTACTCATACCATCTAAATAATTCCCCCATCCAAATTTCAGAATCTGAAAAAGATCTCAGCATTTCGATTAATAATAAATTTACAGTTTCTGATCATTGCAGAACTGTTACTAAAAAAGCTAATGGAATGATAAAAAGGATAAAACATTCCTTTGTTTCCAGATCAGAACAGTGTCTGATAACCCTATACAGAAGCTATATAAGACTTTACCTAGATTATGACTCCCCATTTTGGAACCCGAATTTAAAAGGGGGTATTATACTACTTAAAAGGGCCCAGAAACGCATCACTAAGATGATACCCCATTTGAAAAATAAAATTTACAAAGAAAGATTGAATGAAACACATCTCTTTTCATTACAGGTGACCTTTTGTTAACGTATAAAATCTTTAATTCTCCCGAACTAAATTCCCTATCCAGGCTTAAATTAACTGAGGGGCAACAATTTACATTCCCATAATAAACAACTGGTAGTACAGTGGGCAAAATACATCAAAAAGGGACAACTTCTTTACGGTACGCACCATGAAAGATTAGAATAAACTGCCCCAAGATTTGACGGATAAAAGCACGATTGAGGGTTTCAAAACCGGCCTAGATGAGTACTTGATGACAAAATGGAGAAATGGTGTGGGCAGTTGATATCAATCAATCAATCAAGTCTTTATTTAACCAGGCATTCATCGTTGAGCAGAAGCTCATTTGCAAGATGGACCTGGGTGGAGCATGAACAATTGTATATACAGGTCAACACAGGTATTTACAAGGCAATACAGATAATACTCTTTACAGAGAGGAAAAAAAAGAAGTTCATATGTACATAGAATTATACAGATATTGTACAGATTACACGGTATTTACATACATAGAAGTGTCTATAGGAAGATAAAGCAGGTTATCTAAGGTTGCAGGAGGAAGTAATGGAAGAAAAACAAAAATATACACCAGGTAGAGGTGAAGGAGGGAGGTAGGGGAGAAAGGCTAGGAGGCACGTGCACAGAAAGGAGTTGGTAAAACCGGGATGTGAGAAGGTGGATGGAGAAAGGAGTATGTGTGAGCCCGGGATTGAATGCTATAAAGTACGGGCATGGTAGGATGTCACAACCCAGGGTAGTGAGCTCCTATCCGAGGTTGGGAAAGGAAGAATAAGGGGATGGACGGGCCTAGTGTTGATAAGACAGGGGGATAAGAGAGAGAGAACAATTAGGCTGGTGAGGAGCAAGCTGGGGGGTCAGTACTAAAAATTGGGTCTAGGCGTGGCTATATACCAGTGCAGACACTGGTATTCGGTCTGAGTGGGTGAAGCAGTTACATACTTCTCTGATTGTATGGAAATAAAGCGTCTTGAAGGCATTTTTTGTAGATCGTTCCATAAGGTAGGTAGTACGAAGCTTATGGCTGCCCTGCCGAAGCGGGATTTTGCTTTGTGTACTTTAAGGTAATAGCTGAGTAACTTTAACATGATTTCCAATTATACTCAGGGAAGACAGCAGAGATATAGTAAGGCAGCTTATTAGAGATGGCTCTATAGGTCCAGAGAGCGGCGTTTCTGTGGCGCCTTAACTTCAGTGATGTCCACCCCACTGCCGCATATAGGGTGCAGTGATGCGTGTCGAAGGGGAGTCCCGTTATAAACCTCAGTGCTCGATGGTAGAGTGTGTCCAGTTTAGCCATGTAAGAGTTGGGGCATTGGCTGTAGAGGAAGTCAGCGTAATCAACCAATTATAGGAAAATGGATTAGACCAGTTGTTTCTTGGCATCTCTGGTGAGAAATTGGTTGATTCTAAAAAACAATCCAAACCTTTGCCGAAGTCGTTTCAGCAAGTCCTCGATATGTTCAATGAAGGAGAGTCTTTGGTCTATCCAAACTCCCAGATACTTGAATTTTGTAACAAATTCTAGTTTTTCACCTAGAACTGTGGTAATTTGGGGAACTGTCCCACTGGACACAGGGTTAGCTGTACAGATAAAGGTGAGAGGACCATCGCTTTAGTTTTTGGCATTAAGGAGTAGCTTTTTTTGAGGAGTTGGCTTTGCAAAAGGTTGAATTCTGACTGTAGGTCATTGCAGGCAGCTTCAGGTGTTGGGCGACACGTAGAGAACTGTATCATCTGCAAACAGATGGATGTTGGCTTCTTTTATACAGTAGTCGATGTTATTAATGTAGATTGCAAAAAGTAAGGGCCCTAATATAGAACCTTGAGGTACCCCTCTTTGCAGAGTTTTTAAGGGGGACAGGCCTCCTTCGGCTTTAACTTGTTGAAGGCGCCCTGTAAGATAGTCAGTAAACCAACGCAGAGAGGAGGGGTCCACACGTATGGTTTGAAGGGAGGAGAGGAGCAGACTATGGTCGACGGTGTCAAAAGCCTTGCTTAGATCAAGGAAAACAGCACAAATAAAGTTTTTGCTCTCAAGATTACGCTGCCAGTCGTTAGCACTATCTCAGCCCTCGCCAAAGTTACTATGTTTAGCTCTGAATCCGGACTGCATAGGATTTAGCAGTTCCCTAGACTCAAGGTGAGTCCTTAGCTGTGCATTTACAATTTTCTCTAGGAGCTTGGACAGGACCGGAAGGAGAGAAATTGGCTTATAGTTATTGAGATCGCCAGGGTCACCTGATTTGAACAGTGGTATGACATGTGTTGTCTTCCATATAGGTGGTAAGGTGCCCTGAGACAGGGATAAGTTAAAAAGGTGGGTGACGGGTATTGCTAGTACGTGGTAGGCAATTTTTAGGAAGTAAGGGTCAAGGGTGTCGGCCCCAGCACTTTTTCTAGTATCCAACTGAAGCAAGAGGTCCTCTACCTCTTTCAGTGGGGCAGGTTGAAGCGAGAAAGGCGGTGAAACTATCGGAGTTTCAAGCAGTTGGCTGGCAGTCTGGGAGCGAAGTATGTTTGCAGGGGAGTTATCAAATGCCATGCCTGCAGTAGCAAAGTGGTTACTGAATGCGTCAAGTATATCCATCTTTTCGGTTATAGTCAAGTTGCCAGAGGTAATCTTGGTCGGGAGTGAATTTCCTGGGGAGTGGCCTAGCAGATCATTGATTGTGTTCCAGAGCTTGATTGGGCTCTTTGTGGCAGAGTCAAGTGCAGATTTGAAGAAGGTGGCCTGATTCTCTGATTGTTTTGGTACATAAATTTAGTCTCCTGAACTGCTTCCAATCTCTCTGCAGTGTTCAGTCTTGCGCGCTTTTTTCCAGAGCTTATCTCTTTCTAGAAGCAAGGACTTGATCTGAGGGGTGAACCATTTACAGGTTTTGGTCCTAGTTCGAACTTTAATCAGGGGAGCATACTTATTAAGGGCCCTTGATAGAATGTTGTGGAAGATATTGTAAGCTGACATAATCGTTTTGGCCAGGTAGAAATCTTGCCACTCTGGGGAGTACTTAAGCTCGTTTAGGTAGGCATGTTCATTGAAGTTGTGTCTGGATCTCTTCATAGAGAACTTGCTGATGGGTGCTGGGTTGTTGGTGGATCTTACTCCCGCAATAAAACAATGGTCGCTGGCGTCTGAGAAGAAGACATCGGCGTGGGAGAAGAGATGAGGTTTGCTCACCATTAGCACATCCAAAAGTGTACTTTTATTGGGGTTCTTCACGTTTGGGAGTGTTGGTTCAGTAATAAGTTGCGTCAGCCCATGTTCATCACAGAAGGATGCAAGGACAGCAGCTGTGTTAGAGAGCCAGTCAAAGTTGAGGTCTCCTAAAATAATAGTTTCTGGCAGCCCCTGTCCCAACTTGTCACTTAGATATGACACAAGCTGTAGGCCAGCAGACGGTGGTCTGTAGCATCCTATTACGCAGAGTGCAGTAGTCTGTGTAATTTCCGCTTTGAGAATTAGGCATTCGAATTTGCTGGCGACAGATGCTGAGGATAAGCAGAAGGCAGAAAATTTGTCTTTAACGTACATAGCTACCCCTCCTCCTCTGGCATGCCTATCAGCTCTGAACAAGGCATAGTTGGGTATGTTTACTTCTCTATCAGTGGTGCTGGGTCTAAGCCAAGTTTCGGAAATCACAAGTATGTCAGGAGAGGTATGATTTACCCAGGTTTGTATTAAGGTTATCTTTTTAAGGAGGCTACATACGTTAATATGCAAGAAGCTTATTCCTTTTAAATTTGCTAGTTCTGCTGGCAAAGCTATAGCTTCTGGTGGGCCAGGGTTGAGTTCTACGTTGCCTGAACATAGCAGGAGGATAAGTAGGATTTTTCTAAGAGCGCTAATTATAAGCTTGTAATTCCTGTCTTTCTCCCGTCTAGTAGATCTGATGTTTTTAGGGACTGGAAAGTAGCCACCATAGAAGAGCTGATCTGTTGTAGCAAGAGCTAGTACCCCTACCACAATAGGCGGGGAGGAGATAGAAGTCTGCGTGGTGGGAGGTGGGCCATGTGGTGGGGGAGTGTTATAAGTACTACTGGTATGTGTGGTCCAAGAGCAGGGTTCGAGGTATTGGTACTTGGAATCACGGAGGCAATTAAAGAATAAGTTGCTATGTGGTATACAGCACAAGGTGCCGTTGTAGACCAATCATGATGGTAGTTCAGGTGTCCAATGCTGGACAACTGGTATCAGCAGAAGAAGGGGCAGTATAAGGAGCCATACAGGGCCTGACATGATGGGACCTCAAAAAAGGAGCCACTCAATTAGCCCAGGGGCCAGTGGGGTTGCTGGATTAATGCAGCTTATTAGTAGCTTTCCAATCCAGGTCGACCCAAATTTGATAGCATTAAAAATATTTAGTGGTGAAGGCACAGCCAAGGAGAGCCTATGAGTTTTAGTAAGGCGAGGCCCTGAGAGTTGGATCCCGTAGGCTGGACAGAGAAGAGGGGATCACGAGCTAAGTCTCTATTGGTGAGGCACTGCGCCAGGGGACATGGACTAATATTTTGGCAGGAGGTACTGTATTTAATAATCAGCGGAGGTGGGAGGCGGTCGAAAAGTTCGGCAGTTGCCGTACCTGTAGAACCTTGGGTCCGTGTCCTGCGGTCTCGGCGTCCCTGACTAGAAGGCGCCATCACTGCAGCCGGAATCCCTGCTTAGGAGCTGGGAGCCCATGAAGCAGTTCTCGGCTGAGAGAGAGAAGGAGAGTGAGGGTTAATAAAGGGATTCACATAAAGGGTTAGACAGAACAGCGGGAGTCCAAAATTTGCAGAACAAAAGGACGTGTATTACTTTGGCACCCAAAAGTGTCTAGGGCCAGTGCACGTATGCAGGGAAAGGGCTGTAGACACTAGATTTCTTTCCCAAACAACAATTCAAGTCCTTTCAATTACAGACTGGGTTAACATTTCGGCTTTTTAACATTTGTCCCAACATAAACATTTTTAGGGTTTAAAATCAAAGAGCAGAAGCCGGCTTCCGCCAGGGACCAATCAGAGTGTGGTCTGAGGGGGCGCTCACAATCCAGTTGGTTGCAGCAGTTGCCGTACCTTGTAGGACCTTGGGTCCGTGTCTGCAGTCTCGAGCGTCGGCTAGAGGGGCGCCAACCGTCCGGTAGCCGGGAACCCCGTGGCTTAGGAGCTGGGAGCCTGGGTGGCAGTTCCTCGGCTGAATCTGTCCGGGGGTCATACAGGTGGTCTGTTAGCTGTGGCCTGCTCAGAGAGAGCCAAGGCCGCAGGAGCAGCTTGGGAAGCCCACAGATGGGCTGTCTGAATCTGTCCGGGGGTCAGTCGGGTGGTCTGTTAGCTGTGGCCTGCTCGGAGAGAGCCAAGGCCACAGGAGCAGCTTGGGAAGCCCACAGATGGGCTGTCTCAATCTGTCCGGGGGTCAGTCGGGTGGTCTGTTAGCTGTGGCCTGCTCGGAGAGAGCCAAGGCCAAAGGAGCAGCTTGGGAAGCCCACAGATGGGCTGTCTGAGTCTGTCCGGGGGTCAGTCAGGTGGTCTGTTAGCTGTGTCTGATATGAACCCACTTCTGTCAGAGGACAATCTCGATGGGCTCTCCTAGCCTTCTTTTGTCCAAAAAAATCCACTAAATCCAGTAACTCCCTATAGCTGTAAGTCTGAGATCAGACGATGGCCCTTACAATCTTACCCCAATCCCCTACTGCATATGGACAGTTGCCTTCCAAAGGGTCAGGTGGGACTTAATCAGCTGAGTTAAGTAACTGATATGGTTCTGCATTCTTCCCCACCGGGGCTGTGTAGACTTTTTTTTTCTCCCTTTCTGTGTGATCTGTATTTTCTTCGTAGCTTCAGTATCTTGTAATCTGGTTTTACAAGTTTTATTATCTTGTAACTGTGTTTTCATCACTAATGTTGTATGTATATGCAACTTTTCAATAACAAGATTAATAACTGAAAAGGCAGACAAAACAAGTGGAGTAATCTTACTAATTAAACAAGACCCAACAGTAACAATACCAAAAAAAAACATCGCAACACAAACTGACAGTGGGCACTAGATTCCTAATGATGTTTAAGTTGACAGTGCGGATGTACCAATGAAGCAGGCAGTAGTTTTTAAACTACTGCAAGTTGCTAGGACTACTGCCCGTTGCCTGGGTAAGGCAAGGCAATAGTAACAACTATTTCTGGTCACATGATCAGGTTTTGTCCAGAGGCCACTATTTCGATCAAACGCTCAATGAAAGTTAGTAAGGCCTCCAAGAGATGTCTTTTATGGTAAAAGATTCTCCAAATAGGAGTTCCGGGTGACACGAGCACAAACAAAGCTGAGTGCATCTGTCTGCCCAAACCTTATGAGAGGAGTCTCTTATACCATAAGAGACATCCCGCAGGGACTCTATTATCTTATTAAAAATCACCCAAGTTTAGCTCAAGTGATAATAAGCTTAGAGTCTTTTATTTTATTTTGCCGTTCTCCCTCCGGCACTGAAGTGGAGTGCCCTCTCCTACCACTCCTGAACAACAGCACACTGTACACAGGATAAGAGGTAAAGTGGTTCTGCACACCAATTGGCTAAAACCACCTTAGGGATAATTCTTTAGATGTGGACTCCAAAACTGCATACTGTACTCCAGGTGAGAACAAATCAGTAATCTATACAGTGGTAGTAGCATCTTTCTCCTGCTGCCACTCCCCACATGCATCCCAACATCCTGTTTGCCCACCGCTCTTCTCACTGCACAGATACCTACAGGCTGTCTGAAACTGTTACTCCCAAGTCATTTTCCTCTGTACTGGTTGCCACTACTACCTACCCCTTTCAAGATTTAGTGTTAAGAATGCTGAAAGTCTCAAAGTGAAACAGTTCTAGTCAAATTTCTTGAAGGACCTGTCTCTTTTAAGCACAGGGTAGCAATAATGTTAACTCATCAGGAATAAGAAGGAATTTCTTAGTCGTGGAATTTGAGGGGCTTCTATGATGAAGCTAGGTAGCACAATTCTATCTCCTCTCTCTGCCAGCAAAATAGCTCGCTGTGGCAGAGTGGTAAAAGGAGTTTATGTCGGTGGAAGAATGGATAGTGCGCTGTTCCTTTTCGGAATGGCTGAAAGGGTTGCACAGAGTTCTGGAGGCATCTGGGTAGTACTATTTATTAGTATAGCACCGGGAATATATTGTTTTAATAGCATTGTCTAAATATTTCAGTATATTTGAATAGGGTCTTGATAACCTTGGGTAGAAGTGGTGCCATCCTCCAGCTACCCTGGAACATAAATCAAAACTGTTTTCTCCTGTGGCAGAGGGGAATCTACTTGGAGTCTAAGGACCCAGTGGATGCGTGGGAGCTCCACTTACAAAAGTTTAAGGCCGTATTTTTGCTACCTCACAGGTGATCATAGGCAAAAATCCCTCATGGGACTGAAGAAGTGGCAGCCTTAATTTTCGTGGTGATTAGCCCTGATCTCACATACATTAGTGGGTGGTTAGTCGTAAACTGATTGGAGGTGGGGTTCCCCTCTTTGTAAGATTAAAAATGTTACTACTGTTAGCCTTTTTTTTTTTTTTTTTTTTGACTTACTGAAACGACAGGAGCGTTTTCTACGTATGGCTCAATGATGAAGGGATGGGTCAAAAAAAAACTGAAGCACCTTTTTCACTGGATACAATTTCTACATTTCCTGAAGGTAATTGGTTCTCCCAGATATTTTATATTTCTTACAATGTTATACATTATCTTGGGGTAGCCTCTAATAATGAACATCTTAAGAAGTTCAGTGGTAGACGTAAGTTAGCTAGTAATTTTAACACTGCTGTACAATCTCTTAGTTGGACCTCCCGAGCTCCTATTAAGATGGAAAAACAAACCTTCTTGATATGGAGAAAAATCTTATCAATTTTGCTACTATGATCTGGTTCAGTACATCCAAACCCTGGACTTCAGAGGCATAATTTATCCACCACATTACCCAAGCATGGCATCAACACTGTTCACATGAATGTGCAGAGCTCGTTAGCTAAATGAGACAGCTTCAATGTATGGGCAATGAATAACCTGCTTGGAATAACTGCATTAACCGAGACATGATTGACTAAGGATACTTTAGATTATATGATCGGGTTAGATGGATATAGTATTCATAGAAGTGACAGAAAGTATAAGAGAGGGGGTGGATGTTTATTTTATGTAAAGGATCATCTGAATGTTGTACGGGATAATTTTTTGGTAGATACCACACCATGTGAATATTTGACTTTGTCATTGATTCCGGGAGGGGGAAAAATCCTGCCACTCATGGTACTTTATACACCACCAGGCCATCAAGAAGAGGGTTTAAATCTGATACAAGCTTATAGAGATCTTTTGCCTAAAAATAGGGAAGTAATAGTTTTAGGGGATATGAATATTAACTGGTTAGGTAAAAACGTGACTAAATATAGGGAACTGATTATTAGTCTTAGACTTTCTCAAATCATTAACCTTCCCACAAGAATGCACTATAAAACTGGGTATTCATCATTATTGGACTGGATTCTGGTCACTGACACTTCAAGGATAATTCAGTCTGGAGTGATGGCTGACGTTGTCAGCGACCACAGTCCTGTCTTTTGCAGTTGGGAGCTCAAAGACAATAAAAGTTCCTCTGTATTCAAATCAACTAGAAATTCAAAAAAATTGGATCTGATAAATTTCAAGCTGCCCTGTTATATATAGACTGACTATTTTCTTGAACACATTTTAGATGTAGATAAAGCTTTTGAAAGTTTCTGTACTGTTTTTCAGAACATTTGCAACATCTTTGCACCACTGGAAAAAAATTAGAAATCATGGCAATAAGCACCAATGGGTAAATTTGGATTTATTAAATCAATTAAAAGACTGTGATGCCAAATGGAAGATATTTAAGGCAACAAGGGACAGTCAATAGCCTATAAAAACAGCATGGAATAGCTGTAAAAGGTTGATTAGGAAGCTCAAGAGGGACTATTACCTTGAAAAGCAGAAGCAATTTAAAGGGCAAGATACATCGGCTACATGGGATCTTCTTAATGAATTAATAGGTAAAAAATGCAGACCCAGGATTCAGTGCTTAAAAACTAGTGGTGGGGGTGTTAACTAAGAACCAGAAAATAGCACAATAATTTAATGTTCACTTTACAGACTTTTCTAATTATGTAAATAGTGACTCGCTTAAAAACAATAATAGGTCACTTGGTAGTGATCTGGTGATAAATCAACCTAGGTTCTATTTCAGATATTTGACATCAGATGAAGTCTGTAAATATATCACAAAATTTAATCCCCGTCCCTCAGTGGGGGTAGATGAGTAAGACTTTCGGCTCATGAGGATCAACACGATATTCTGTGCTATCCTTTATCTATTATTTTTTATCTCTCTTTATGTTCCTCTAAGTTTCCTAAATCTTGGAAAGAGGCAACTGTTGTACTCGTACCAAACACAGGTGATCTATCAAATATACAAAATTATAGCCGGATTTCACTTTTAGCTCCACTATCAAAAATATTAGAGCGTATAGTTTTTGACCAGATGATGGGAGTACATTACAAAATATGACATTCTGACACCGGCCCAACATGGATTTCATCCAGGGCATGGTACGTCGACAGCCATGGTGGGGTTCACAGGTGCGGTACATGCGGTACTTGACAAAGGGCACCTTGTTGCGGCACTTTACATGGACCTCACCAAGGCCTTTGACTTGGTGAATCACAATTTGTTGAGAGCTCAGCTTGCCTGGCTGGGAATGTCTGAGGATGTTGTAGGCTGGTGTGGTAATTATTTATCAGAATGGACACAGCGTACTGGGGTTAATGGCTGCCTCTCCTCTCCAGCTTCAGTCACTATAGGTGTCCCTCAGGGTTCTGTTTTGGGTCCTCTTTTCCTTAGTTTATTTCTGCATTCACTTTCTTTAGTTTGCTCTCACTCTCAGATTTTTTTATATGCAGATGACGTAGTGATCCTCACAAGCGGTCCTAAATTAAAACAGTTACAGTATGATATAGCTGATGATTTCCTATCTTTACATGAATGGTTTAGTGATCATAGGCTAGTTTTAAACAGAAAGAAGACAAAGTCTATGGCATTCCATGGCTATCGAAAGAGATTAGAACAAAAACCTGAACTTTCTCTTTATACTATGACTGGGGAGGGGATAGAGCAGGTTGAATATTTTCAACATTTAGGGCTGACAGTAGACTCTAAAATAAGTTAGGAATTTCATATTCCTAACTTGGTAAAAGTAGTATACCATTAGGAGCATTATATCGGGTGCATGCATTGTTAACACCAGCTACAAGGGCACTACTAGCTCAAAGTTTTCTTTTGTCAGCCATGGATTATGGTTTAATTTTTTATTATTCTACTTGTGACAGTTTATTATGAAAAGTTAATTTTTTACTTAATCAAGTATCCAGGTTTGTTACCCAGCTACCAATGAAAACTCATCACTGTCTCTTACTTAAAACAGCAGAGATGTTACCTCGAAAGCAAATATATGAATTACGTGTGGATATATTAGCTAAAAAGATTACAATAGGAGAAGTTCCTAAAATGTTCCTTAATATTTCCAAAAATATCTTAATCCATTCGTCACCAGAAAGTCAGGTATCTCTCATTTTTAACACCCAAGATGAATACTGCCTTGGGGCAGAGGTCCCTACTCTACAATTTGCCAAAGTTTTTTAATTCCATAAGGGTTCAAATGGCTTGTATGGGAATGTCTATTCTTAGGTTTACAAATAGTTTAAGGGGACTGCTGATACATAAAGAAGTACGTGAATGTTATAAGCAGACAATGCATTGTTGTTTTAACTATTCTCTGTGATATTTTTCATATGTGCTATTTTTATATTTTTGTATTGTTAGTCTAACTTGATATTGTGAAGTAATTTGTATTTTTGTTATTTGCACTCTAGTCGACCATGAAAACGGGTCATATGGCTCATGGACTTACCAGAATAAATAAACAAATCAAATCAACTAATCAAACGCAAAGCTAATCAAACGGTAGGGAGACAATCAAACACAGCTAATTAAACACAGAAAACTCTCAAAGCATCCAGATGGGGAAGACTCTGGAAACATCCATGTAGGACGCTAATCAAACACAGCTACAATGTTAATTAGGGGCAGTGTATAAAACCTACCTAGGCAACACAGGGGAGAGGAGAGAGAGAGAGAGAGAGAGAGAGAGAGAGAGAGAGACCTAGGAGTGCTGGAAGTTGTGCTGTAAAGGGCAAGTTCAAGCTACACAGACCTTTGGAAAAGACTGTGAAGCTGAAAATGGACTTTGTTATATTACCGGGAGGCTGGAAACCACAGTAGCTGGTGACCAGAGGTAGTGAGGGAAATGCTGTGTTTGGTTAGAACTCCAGACAGGAGTAGTTTTTTTTCCCATGTTGTTAAAGGGGCTGCGACCCCCATTAGTTGGAAACAATGCTGCCTTAAAATAAAGTGCATTGCTGTACTTGAATTCAGACTGTGCAGGTCTCCTTGGACACACCTACACCAGCCCATCCAGAGAAATAACAGAGGTCACTCTACCACATCACACACAGGTGTCAACTGCTCCACACATTAATCCAGTACATATTTGTGTTGGGAATTTAACGACTTTAACAAAACCCCAGGGACTATTTAATACATGCACAGTACTCTATACATTATAAACATTTTAAATGCAGTACCCAAATGTATGTCAGAACATGAAAATCCTTTGTAGATGCTTTAATGGGAACTAAGCTCAATCTAAGGACCACCTTGTCCCCACCACTAACTCCTCCCCAGCGCTGTCCTTCTCTAACTGCCTACGTAAAAGAAAGGGCAGGTCGGCAGGCATGTACCTATAATTTATTTATTTGTTTATTTATTAGAAAAGTCGGATTTACAACCTTTGAGTCATGGACTCATTTACAAAGGCACCTCGACGCAGGGAAGGTAGACAGAGTTACATAGTGTGGTTACAACAGTGAGAACAGTACAGGTGCAGAACATTAAACACAGAGTGCACATAGATTACATAATAATGTTACTTATAATACATTACAGTCACATACACGGTACCCAAGGGTTACATTGGGGTACAGCCCTAGACATACCTAGATAATACCTGAAGAGGGTGGAGGTAGGGATGGGGAGTGGGTTGGGAGGGAGGGAGAGGATAGGCTGTCCGAGGGCGTTGTCAAAGTCAGGGAGGCCTGACAGGAGGATCCCACAGTGGGATCAATTAGGTGCATCTACAGCAACGAGCATCGAAGAGATGGTTCCGGAGGGTGATTTTGAAGGGACCAATTTTGGCAATGTCTGTGATGCAGGGTGGGAGGGAGCTGAACCAAGCAGGGGCTCAGTAATGGAAGGACATCTGGGCTAGCGAGGTCTTGGTTCTGGACACCAGAAAGGTGGCCTTGACAGAGCTATGGATGGCAACAGATGAGGACGCACTCCGTAGGGAAGCAGAGACCCCCCCCGGGGAGGGAGAGCCCTAGAAGAGATTTTTTGACGAGTAGGCAGGTCTGATACTGCAGACGCTCCTCAAAGGTGAGCAGTTTGGCGGTGGAGTAGAGCAGGCAAGTCTGAGTGCGGTTAGGGGCTCTGGTCAGGAGCCTGCAGGCATTATTGATTGAGAGTTGGATTTTAGTCAAGGCGGTATTGTCCGCTGCAGCGTAAATGGGCAAGCCACAGTCCACTAGCGACAGGACGGAAGAGGTGATGGCCAGCCGGAGGACAACTTGAGGAAGGCAATCTCTATAATACTGACAACCTGTCCCGGTCATGGCTTCTTCTCCCGTTTAATACAACTAAAAGAAGAAAAAGCATTTATATAAAGCTTTTCATGCATACTATATCCCAAAGTGCTCTACAAACCATGCAAGACTGATAGTGACGTGACTGTCAATGTGCAGTGGCAGACATTTCACACATCAACATCCACACAGAGCCTTGGACAACTAACTGCATCAACCAGTTTTGTGGGAAGAGGGATGTTGACCATGACACCGAGAAAAATCCCTTATTCTTGCCAAAAATGCCTTGGGTTCTTTTACGTCTACCCGGATACCCACCAGAACAGCACCAGAGATGGGCAGAAGGGATCTCGGTTTAACATCTCATCTCATCCGAAGGACGGCACACCAAACAGGATAGCATTCACCTAGTACCGCACTCTGGTGCCAGGATTGATGATATAAGCCCAATCCCAGACTGGAACTAGTATCCATGACTATTTGGCCCAGAGGCAGATGTGCTACCAACTGAACCATGCTGCCCCCAGCTAAATTAATAAAATAAAAAAGGCAGCATGAACTGTTTAATATGAGCTGAACCGAATCAGTTGTTTCTGCACTTTTATTTACTTCATTTACAATTGAGAACATATAAGATAGTGTGTAAGAGCCCATACACAATGCTATTCTTATACCGAGTGGTTACCATGACGACGAGGACCTTGTGAGCAAAGCTCAAGAGGCCCCTCTGTCATCATGGAAACCATGAGGTTTAAGAATAGCGATGCGTATTTGGGCTCTCATACACTATTCTACATAATATAGTAAGAAAAAAAAATACAGTCGCTTACTTTTTGTTGTTTAAAGCAGTCTGTCTCTACCCTCTGCAGCTTGCACTTCAGGGGAGTAACCAGCCTTAAAAAATGTGTACACACAGGGCTCGAAAAGAACTTTTTTTGGATTTGGTGCATTTTGGGGGTCACTGGAACAGAATTTGCTATGCTGCAACCCCATTCCCCAAGCCCAGTAAGTTGCACTTTACCCCCCAAGAGTCCCCATAGTCCAGTATGTTGCCTGAACCAGTCTCCCCATAGCCCAGCCTCCTGCTCCTGTGCAAGGTCCCTGGCCCATCCCGAGCCCAGCAAGTTGCACTGAGCTCCCCTCACTAGAATCCCCAGCACAAGTTGCATCCTAGCCTCTTCTCTACAGTCTCCAGTTCCTCCAGTACAGTAAAGTATTTTGCCCTTTCTCCTAGCCCAGAGAGTTGCCCTCAAGCATTTGGAAAGTGGCAGGGATGTGGGCCCACACCAAGGAGCAGTTGCAAGAGAACAGGGAGGTGGCTATTACACTGACTAGTCCTTACCTTGGCTTGTTGCTGTGTAAGTCCCCAGCTCAGCTGTTAATGTTGGATGGTTGCCACTTGGTCCAGCTTCCTCCTGATAGCACAGGCCACTGGCCTGTGCTATCGGGAGGGAGCCAGACCAACCTGACTGAGACCACAGCTGACAGCAACAGAGTCCTCCACCACCACCACCACCCAAACACCGCATGATGACCACACTAAGCCAAATACTGCATTGCAGCAGTATGGCAGTCGCCAACAAGGTGAGCCATATGAAATGCCGGATGGTCAGCTGGCTCCACGACTACATGGGCAGTACAGTATGGTCCATATCCATTACAGACCACCCGAGCCATTGCCACTCAGCGGACTCCCCGATCCTCTGTAAGTTCAAAACTTTATTCACTTCTATGGGGTTTAAAAACATAGCCAGGTTCTTAAATAAAAAGAAATGAAACTTTCATAAAAAGCGCAGAAGCTGGATAACTATACTAGAACAAAAACATATAAAAGAAATGTAAAAAAACACAAAAAAAAAACACACTCAGAACATAAGATCAAAATGCTCCACTATTCTGACTTTTTAAAGGTTTAGTACAGGAAGGGGAAATGCTACAAGAAGAAATGATGTAAAGTGAATATTGACAAATAAAAAATACACACACTACTCTAACAGTGCATATTCTATTAAATCTTCCCTGTACTCACCATGGAAACCCCATGGATTGCTCTGTGCTGGAGTTTTACTGCTGAGCTGCTGTTACTCAGGTACCATACCTCTCAGCCTCCTCTCCTGCAAAAGTGGTTTTAAAAATCAGGAACAGCTGACCTAAATCAGGGACACATCTTACAAAATAGAAACATCTGCTCACAAAGCCTGTCGTATTGTGGGACTTAATGTAAAAAGCATTTACTGTGGCATTAATGCTTGACAGTATTTTATACTTCAGATCCCTACTTTTCAGTGACACAAATCCTAAATTTAGGAGGAGCCAATGACATCTTTGAGGCAAAAAAAATCAGCGACATCTCTGAAGCACCTATGTTTATCTGCCTGTCCCAATCAGTTTCATGCTTAAGCAGGGCACAATTATTACAGAAACATAGACTTTGTCAGCAGAAAAAGACCAGAAGGTCCATATAGACTGCCTCTTTTCCCTGCCTATCGAGAAATTCAGATTGACATCTCCATGCTGTAAATAGGCAAAGGCCCCCATTCTGCCCAAGTATCCCCGATTTGCGTTTTCTCCGATCTGCCAAAGTTTTCAGAACTTCATATTCAACTGGATTACATGGGAGAGAGCTCGTTCACCCCAACGCTCCTTTCTCGAATCCAATTAAGGTACCATCTGGAGTTCTTATACTATACATTGCTCACTCCAGAGTAGTTGGGGAGGGAGTTAACGAAGCAACACTGAAATATTTGGATTATAGCCACATAAGTATAATCTGAACATAGCACATACTATTTTGCGATGCAAGGGGGGAGGCACTGATAAGCAGCAGGAAAATCCCAGCCTCCCCCTACAAAACAGGGTACTAAATGAGAAAAAGACCAAGGTAGAAAGGTCAGTGGAGGATGCTGCTACAGAAGGTAAGGCCATCAAAAAATGGAGAGCAATGAGTGCCAATGCCCGTAGTCTGGGTAACAAGCTTCCTGAATTAGTGGCCTTGATGGAGGAGGAACATCTGGATATCGTGGCAGTCACAGAAACATGGTACAAACAGAACCATGACTGGGACGTAAACATACCAGGATACACTATCTACAAGAGGGACAGGGAGAGTAAAAGAGGAGGAGGAGGAGTAGCTCTCTACATAAGGGAAGGAATCAAAGCAACAGAACAAAAGGGTAAACAGGGAGGAGAAGGAGCACTGTGGGTCAATTTGGAGACAGGCAATGGCACCACAATCCGCACAGGGGTTGTATACAGACCCCCCTCTCAGGGGGAGGAAATGGACAAGGAAATGATAGAAAGTATACTTAGAATGGCAGAAAAAGGGGATATATTGCTGATGGGTGATCTGAATATGCCAGATGTTAACTGGAGTGCAGTTGCAGCAGCCACTTCAAAGAGTGGGGTTATTCTAGATGCCCTACAGGGGGCATGCCTCAGACAACTAGTATTGGAACCCACACGAGAGGGAGCAATTTTAGACCTGGTTCTCTCAAATGGAGATGGAGAGAGGATCACAGATGTAGAAGTGAGTAGCCATCTGGGAACTAGCGACCATCGGACAATATGGTTCACAATAAACACAGCAATAGAGTCAAGCCATACAAAGGCAAAAGTACTGGACTTCAGGAGGGCTGACTTTGCCAAAATGGGTGAGTGCCTAAGGAATGCACTAGCAAATGGGCAGTAAGGATGGGTGGAAGAACAATGGGGAATAATAAAAACTGCCATCACAGAGGTAACAAGCCTTTGTGTGAAGCAAATAAACAAAACAAAACGAGGTAAGAAACCACTACGGTTCTCAAGGAGGTGGCAGTGAAGGTTCAAGAGAAAAAGAAAGCATTCAGAAAGTACAAGGACTCACAGAAGGAGAAGAGAGAATTGTTATCAGTTAAAGCAAAAGGAAGCTGGGAAGGCAGTCAGAACAGCAAAGGCCCGAACCGAGGAAAAGATAGCCAACTCAGTTAAGAAGGGGGATAAAACCTTTTTTTAGGTACATCAGGGAGCGAAGGAAGACCAAGGGAGGGACAGTGAGGCTTAATAAAGGGGTGGGGGTTGGCAGAGGATGACAGTGAAAAGGCAGAGATACTAAACAAATATTTTTGCTCAGTATTTACAAATGAAGAGGGGGAGGTACCTAAAACAAACAATTGAACACTCTGGATACAGAAGTTGATACCAGCCCATTTACAGAAGAAAGGGTTCTGAAAGAACTCTTAAAACTGAAGATGGACAAAGCAATGGGGCCTGATTGGATTCATCCCAGAATTCTAAAAGAACTAAGGGTAGAACAAGTGACACCACTGACTACCCTCTTTAACAAATCATGGGAGGATGGGGTGGTACCTGAGGACTGGAGGAGGGCAGATGTGATTCCCCTTCACAAAAGTGGGAGCAGGGCAGAAGCAGGAAACTACAGACCTGTTAGTTTAACCTCAGTGATAGGGAAAATGATGGAATCACTTCTGAAGGAAAGAACCGTCGAGCGTGAGGCCAGAGGGGCACAGGACCCAAGGCATCATGGATTCACAGTGGGAAGGTCATGCCAGATAATCTAATAGATTTCTTTGACTGGGTGACCAAAGTAGTAGATCAGGAGGGGCTGTGGACATGGCCTACCTAGACTTTAGCAAAGCATTTGACACAGTCACACACAAAAGAGTAATATACAAGTTAGCCAGCCTGGGAGGGGGCCCAAGATGACAGCCTGGGTAAAGAATTAGCTGGAGAATAGGACACAGAGGGTAATAGTAAATGGAATCCACTCTGAAGAAGGGGAGGTTACTAGTGGGGTACCACAGGGTTCAGTATTAGGACCAGTCCTCTTCAATGTCTTTTTAAGTGACATTGCAGAGGGACTGGAAGGAAAATATGGTCTCTTTGCAGATGACACAAAGATCTGCAACAGAGTTGATGCACAAGGTGGGGTGGAAAGGACGAGAAGGGACTTGGCAAGGTTAGAGGAATGGTCAAATGTACGGCAGCTTAGATTCAATGCTAAGAAGTGCAAGGTAATGCACCTGGAAAACAAAAACCCAGAGGAAGAGTACACAATGGGGGGTGAGATACTAACAACAACAAAATTAGAAAGGGACCTGGGGGTAGTCATATAAGCTTACTTAAAGGTGGGCAAGCAATGTGAGAGGGCAGTAAAAAGGGTTGGGGAATACTGGGATGCACAGGGAGAGGCATCACTAGTAGAAAACAGGAAGTTGTTATCCTCTGTACAGACAGCTGGTGAGACCCCATCTGAGTACTGTATGCAGTTTTGGAGACCCAATCTCCGAAAAGACATAGACAGGATGGAAGCTGTCTAGAGGAGGGCAACTAAAATGGTGCAGGGTCTGCAGGAAGACATATGAAGAGAGACTAAAGGAGCTTAATATGTATAGCCTCGAGGAAAGGAGGGAGGGGGGACATGATAGAAACTTTCAAGTACCTCAAGGAATCAACAAGTCCAAGAGGGTAGCATCTTTCAAAAATAGGTGTGCAAGAACAAGGGGGCACAATTTGAAGATGGGCGGCTCAGAGGTAATGTTAGAAAGTATTTTTCACAGAGAAGGTTGTGGATGCAAGAACGACCTCCGAGGAGGTTGTGGAGTCAAAACAGTGGTTGAATCTGCCACGTATGGGACAGTCATAAGGCAATTCTAGGGGGTTGGGGTAGAAAGAAGTAGGCTGCTGGTTAACTAGGATCTGAAGCTCATCCATTAGGTAGGGAAATGGGCAGACTGGGTGGGCCAAGCGTCCTTATCTGCCATCAAATTCTATGTTTCTGTGTTTCTATGTAGTGTATATATCACATCACTGACTACCCTTTTTAAAAAATCATGGGAGGATGGCGTGATACCCGAGGACTGGAGGAGGGCTGATGTGATTCCCCTTCACAAAAGTGGGAGCAAGACAGAGGCAGGAAACTACAGACCTGTTAGCTTGACCTCATTGGTAGGAAAAATGATGGAATGACTTCTGAAAGAAAGAATTGTTGAGTACCTAGAGGCCAGTGGGGCACAGGACCCAAGGCAGCATGCATTCACAGCGGGAAGGTCATGTCAGACGAATCTAATAGATTTCTTTGACTGGGTGACCAAAACAGTAGACCAGGGAGGAGCTGTGGATATGGCCTACCTATCTGACACAGTCCCACACAAAAGATTTATAAACAAGTTAGCCAGCCTGGGAGTGGGTCTCAAGGTGGTAGCCTGGGTAACAAACTGGCTGGACAACAGGACACAGAGGATAATAATAAACTGAGTCCACTCTGAAGAAAGGGTGATTACTAGTGGGTTACCAGTACCACAAGGTTCAGTACTGGGACCAGTCCTCTTTAAAGTCTTTATAGGAGACACTGCAGACGGACTAAAAAGAAAAGTATGCATCCCTGCAGGCGATACAACGATCTGCAACAGGGGGGATGGAAAGGATGAGAAGGGACTTGGCAAGGTTGGAGGAATGGTCAAAAATATGGCAGCTTAGATTTAATGCAAAAAAGTGCAAAGTAATGCACCTGGGAAACAAAAACCCAGGGGAAGAGTACACAATGGGGGGAAGGGTACTATCAACAACAAAAATGGAAAGTGATCTGGGGGTAATCATATCAGATGACCTTAAGGTAGGTAAGCAATGTGAGAAGGCAGTAAAAAGTGCTAGGGGGATACCAGGACGTTCAGGGAGAGGCCTCACCAGTAGAAAACAGGAAGTTGTTATCCCTCTGTACAGGTAGTTGGTGAGAGCCCATCTGGAGTACTGCGTACAGATCTGGAGACCGCATCTCCACAGGGACATAGAAAAGATGGAGGCAGTCCAGAGGAGGGCAACTAAAATGGTGCAGGGTCTGCAACAGAAGCCATACGAAGACAGACTAAAGATGCTTAATATGTATACCCTTGAGGAAAGGAGGGAGAGGGTGGACATGATAGAAACTTTCAAGTACCTCAAGGGAATCAACAAAGTCCAAGACAGGAGCATCTGTCAGAAAAAGAGATGTGCAAGAACAAGGGGGCACAATTTGAAGATGGGGGGGAGGACGGCTCAGGGGCAACGTGAGGAAGTATTTTTTCATGGAGAGGGTGATGGACACATGGAACCACCTTCCTGAGGAGGTCGTGGGGTCAAAAACAGTGGGGGAAATTCCAAAATGCATGGTACAGACATAAGGCAATTTATAGTGAGGGGTAGGAGGAAGTAGGCTGTTGGTTAACTAGAACCTGCAGCTTATCCAATAGGTAGGACAATGGGCAGACTAGGTGGGCCAAGCAGTCCTTATCTGCCGTCAAAGTCTATGTTTCTATATACAGCGCGGACATAGTAAAGCCATGAACAAGAAGCCTTAAGAGGGTGAATGGTGTCTTTAGTTGTTGCAAAAAGTGCTCTTACCGTACAACTTTATCCTAAATATGTTAGCTGTTTCCCACTAAAGATCATCAGATGCAGCGAGTTCCACCTCTGTGCCTCTCAAATGATAGGCACACACACTTGTTCCCATCCCAAGATCAGCCCTGATAGGGAACAATGATTCTCACAGACCCATTATCCGTGGTAAGGGGAAAAGTACACCATGACCAAGCTGGGGGACACCTGCCTGCCTGTCCTGGATGCTCCTAAAGAAGTGATCCACAGACTGCGTTCCTGCTGTGGGGCTGGCTGTTCCAATCCAAGTGGAACGTGAAGCAGAGAGAATTGAAGAGGGGAGAGACAGTCAAGACTGAAAAAGATGGGGGTTTGTGCTGCTGTTTGACTGACTGGCAGCCTGTCAGCTAATCTCAGTGCTTCCGCTCTGTGGAGGAGTCAGACGGGAGAAGTGTTGTGCTGTTTCCTCCAGCAGACTGCTGTGTCTGTGCAGTTTTGTGTACCGGGTCATAGTCAGGATGAAAATGGAGCTTTTAGCGTGACTAGTGACCGACTGCAAGTGTTGACTCCCGCGCACCACAAGTGCAAACCTCTCCTCCCCTGACCCACTCATCCTCAGTCAGCGCCACCTGTAGTCTTGGCGGAGGAATACAAAGAAAACAAAAAAAAGATTGTCTTTTTTTTTTTTTTTTTTAAATGCCTGTAGTGGCTTTTGGCTAGCTGCTGTGGGTCAAGGTAACAATTTTTTTCTACGCCTATGCGTAGTTATGCCACCGCTACATTTCACCGGCATCCACCCGACAGCCAGATCACTCGCGCGACACCTAAACAGCCAACTGTCCTATGAACAGTGCTGCTGGGGACACCTGTATTGAGACGTAGCTACTATAGCATAATGAAAAGTCATTCTTCTGTAGTAGCTACATCACTACTGCACAGAATGACTTTTTCAGGTGTATGGCTCTCCATGCACAACAACGCCCTACCATACACTATATTTAGATTCTTTTGGACAGTCTCAGTAAGGCACAGCAAGCATAGCTTTAACTAGTAGCTAAAACATGGCTTTGCATGTATCCTCTACTTTCCCTGGTGCCCAGATACTTTCTCTTCCACTCCTTCCAACTGGTATGCTGTCAGAATGGTGTCATTTGCTCAAAGACTCCATGGGGTACTCCTATGCACCCAATACAATAAAACTAAATACAAAATGGTGTAGGTTAAGCACACCCTTCCAAGAGAAGAGAAAATAAAGAAAACAGATATGTACAAATTACGACAGAACCCCCCCCCCCCAAAGTGGCCAACCTACAGGGAAGGGAAAAAAATGACACATACGCAGATGATGGAGACTGAAGACGGTTGTGCGACAGTAGAAGAGGACTGCAGGTAGGTTTTGTTTACTTAAGGTTATCCTTTTAAACTGCCTTTCAAAACCAACACCGTACAGGGTAGGCTTGATGTGGTGGTGTCACCTGCCAGTCACTAATCCTCTGTTACTAAGACGTGACAGGCCTGGATCCTGTTACAGCAGGACACCTGCTGTAGTATTTCATGAGTCTGTCTGTACAGGTGTGGTCCGGAGGACTGGAAAGCAGCCAGTGTGGTCTCTGTCTTCCAGACAGGGGCAAGGTCAGACCCAGGCAATTACAAGCCTGACAGCAGCACACTGAGCCGAGGCACATTACCAGGTGTGACCCAAGGGAGGTGGAGTATACAGAAGGACAGACAATAAAAATGCAATTTATAACTTAAGAGTAGGTATACAATCATGCAACGCAGAACAAGCAGAATTCTATGTGCAAGAGGCATCACCAGTAGAAAACAGGAAGTTATTATGCCTCTGTACAGACAACTGGTCAGACCTCATCTGGAGTACTTCGTGCAGTTCTGGAGACCCAATCTCCGCAAACACATAGACAGGATGGAAGCTGTCCAGAGGAGGGCAACTAAAATGGTGCAGGGTCTGCACCGGAAGACTTATGAAGACAGACTTACAGAGCTTAATATGTATAGCCTCGAGGAAAGGAGGGAGAGGGGGGACATGATAGAAACTTTCAAGTACCTCAAGGGAATCAACAAAGTCCAAGAGGGTAGCATCTTTCAAAAAAAGAGGTGTGCAAGAACAAGGGGGCACAATTTGAAGATGGGGGCTCAGAGGTAACTTAAGGAAGTATTTTTTCACAGAGAGGGTTGTGGATGCATGGAACGGCCTTCCGGAAGAGGCTGTGGAGTCAAAAACAGTGGTGGAATTCAGGCATGCATGGGACAGTCATAATGCAATTCTAGGGCGTGGGGGTAGGAAGAAGTAGGCTGCTGGTTAACTAGGATCCGCAGCTTATCCATTAGGTAGGAAAATGGGCAGACTGGGTGGGCCAAACGGTCCTTATCTGCCGTCAAATTCTATGTTTCTATGTAAAATAGATAAAAAAATACAAAGTACAATATCAGTGATAGCTCATGGGTAGCAAAAGAAAATTCCCGAAACACTGAAGGTGAAAGAAAGCAGGTTTGAATAAATGAGATGGTAAAGAGGGGTAATGGGGAAAAGAGGAGTGGGGGGGGGGGGTCAAGGAAAGTCATCCAGAGCTGTAAAATATGGGAATCTTGTGGAGCCTGGCAAGTTGCTGTTTACTGCCACAGGTCACAGAGACAGTTATATTGACATTAAGTGAGATTGGTTTTAAGCAGAACCAGTGTTAGGTGTTGTCAAAATCATGGGTAGGGTGGTTTCCAGCTTAACAGCTTGATCCTCAGCAAGACAAATAACATCTAGTGAGGCCACACTTTCGAATACGGTGAGCATTTTTGGAACTTTGCATTACATCCTCCACTCCTATGGATAAGGCTCGCCCCCCCCCACCTCCTTACTTCTCTTAAACTCTTCCCTTTTGCAATTTCCTATCTCCGCCCTCCCCTCTCTTGATATCATACATCATCCACCTTTTTGTGCTGTTTAGCCACTTCCACCTAATTTATGCCTTATTTTGTCCACTACTCTATCCCTTCTTTGCTCCCTCCTGCCAATCCCCTCGCGGGGTTTGCATCGCTGAGGGGTGCAGGCCAAATCCATCCCTTATTTGTTCCCCTCTGCCAATCCCCTTGCGGGATTTACAGCCGGGAGGGGTGCAGCCCAATCCCTCCTTATTTTGCTCCCCCTCTGCCAATCCCCTTGTGGGGTTTACATCCTGGAGGGGTGCAGGCAAATCTACTATCCAACCTTCTCCCCAATTCCCCTATTATAAAACACTGTCCTCACTTTCTTGCCTCAAGTGTTACAAAGCAAATATTTCTGTATTGAAGTGTTTGAGGGTATGTTTACATTTACGTATATGAGCACTATAAATGTTACTTGCTTTAATGTTTTACACACAGACTTGCTCTATGTATAGCTTTACTTGATTCTGTATTCATATTATATCCCCTTCCCCCAGGACACATCTGGAAATGAGCTACCATAGCTCAGTACGTCTTTCCTGGTGAAACTTTTCAAAATAAAATAAAAATAATTGAATGACTGGAATCGGTGCAGAATATGGCAACCAAGATGATACAGGGCCAACTGGGGAGGACATATGAGCAGAGACTGGAGAGCCTCAACATGAAGGGAGACCGGGGGGGGGGGGGACAGGACTGAAACACTTAAATACAGGGTATTAAATAAGTCAAAAAAATTGATTAGCAGTTTTGCACGCTAAAGTGCTAATCAGCTGTGAAAATGCATAGCATCTGGCACAGAATGGTTAACAAAATTTAAAAAATACAGTTTTATAAATGTTCTATTATCTGCCATGGACTCACTCAAAAAATAGTAAGCAGTCTACTGCTACTCATTTTGGGACACGGTTAGCAATACCTCCTGTTTTGCATAGCGTTTTGTTATGCCATACCAGCTATTTAATACACTGAAATATTTACTAAGGCCTTTAATTTGGTGAACCATAACCTGCTATTCAGCAAGTTGAAACTCATCGGCTTCAACCAACACTCCCTAACCTGGTTCAAGAGCTACCTGGCCCACCGTACCCAGCAGGTCAAGTGGAGGGGGGCCATATCCGGTCAGCTTCCTATTAAGGAAGGGGGTATCCCAAGGTTCTATCCTGGGGCCACTAGTGTTTTCACTGTTTGTGAATGACCTCAGCAATAACTGTGGAGGTAGCACAGTAATTCAATATGCCATTGACGCTGTATTATACAGAACCTTGGATAACATATCAGATCTAGGGATGCCACTACAGGAGGACTTCACAACCCTTGAGAGGTGGCTACTATCAAACAGGTTGCTGTTGAATGCTAAGAAGACAAAAGCAATCATGTTCAGGTCTAGAACTCTAGGTCCAGACAGAAGCCTCCTGACCCCTCACCTCCTCATCGGGCACATCCATAGAGGTTGTAAGCGCCTTCAAATACCTAGGCCTGGTCTTTGACCAAGGCTTCACTTTCAAACACCATGTGGGCGAGGTGACCAGATCCATACACCGAAAGCTAGGTCTGCTCTACAGGCTGAACTCACAATTTATCCTGGAAACCAGGACAGCTATAGCGAACAGCATCCTCCTACCAAACCTTACATATGATACACTGGTCATGCAGTTACTCGCAAAACAGGAATTTGGTAGAATCCAAATACTATATAATAAGATCGCCCACTTTGCAAATAAATTCCACCTGAGGTGCCACCACTGTGAGGTACTCGACTCCCTACACTGGATGACTCTCACTCACTGGCTCCAGTACCCTCTCCTGTGCACTGCTTACAAAATAACAAACAATTCTCCCCCAACAGGCCTTGCCAGCCTGCTGACTCCCAAGTGTCCAGGCAGAATCCTACACACCTCAGACAGGAAGCTCCTGGAGGTTCCTAGGGCTAGGACAGCAGCAGGTAGTAAGTTCTTCTCCTATGCATCTTCTGTGCTCAGGAACAAACTCCCTGCCCATTTGCAGGTTGCCAGCTCCCTGGACTCCTTCAGAAAAGGGCTCAGAGTGCATCAGCTTGAAAACAGCCTCTGCACGTGCTCGTGAAAAACAACAATAGATCCTAGATGGCCTAAATCCGCTCTGGCTATATAAGTTGCCACTTAAATGCACAACTACAAAAGATGACATGGGTTAAAAAACCTCAGTGTGGCCTGCTGTTTGTTACCTGTATTCATAGTCAACTGTATTAACACTACTGTCATTGTTAGAAGGCATCTCCTGTCTAGTCTAATGTGATTATATGATGAATCTGTTCGCTGTTGAAAGTTATGTTCTGCTGCACTATAACACACTTAGAAATGCCATGATTGTCCTTAAAACTGTCGTCTTCTCTGAAATGTTCTAATATATCCAACAGGTCTTTATGTAACCAATTCCGGGTTGCCCCTGAAAAAGGGACCTTTTGGGCCCAGTGGGCCTACCCAGTTAACAAAATGAAATAAATAATTAAATAAATAAATACAAGAAAGGTATTAATAAGGTAGATTCGGGGAAACTATTCTAGATCAGTAGTAACAAGACTACTTTGGGGGAACAACAGCAAACTAATAGGGGGTTTAAATTCAGAAGGGATGCTAGGAAGTACGGAAAGGGTGGTGGAAGGGGGAGGGGCTAGTTTCCGGGGCTGCTGGTCAGTATAAAACCAGTGGAAAGTTTTAAGAGAGGATGTGAGAGACATAAGTGACTGGGGAGGGAAAGGGGCTGGATGGACCTCTAAAGGGTATGAACCACCACACAGGGCAAACTAGATATACCGTAAGTCCTTCATCTGCCTGCACATTTCTACGTTACTTTGTTTCTCACGGCTTAAAGAGGAACTTCAGTGATGGTCCAAAAAATTACAGCTTGTAGTCATTATATGCAGTACTAGACCTGAAAGGGTGTGTGCATTTGTGATTTTTGGCCAAGGTTTACTCTGCCTTCCATAATTTGGATTTGTTTTTGAGCCCTACTGCACTTGCCACTGATGTTTAGCTGCTGGGCTGCTAGCTCCTGGTGATGAAATTATAGGATAGGGGAGTGACTCACACTGTGCAGTACCATGCAGTTGCAACAATGTTGCAAGGGAAACCTACCAGTACTCAGTATACATACTGTGTTCCCCCTCCCCAAAGACACCCAGATAGCAATGCATTATGCCAAAATCCAAATGCCTTGTCAGTATGTTTTTTTTCCTTTTGTGAAATTGACTCTGCCCTACAGTGATGTCAAAAGTATAACCCTAGGTCTGCAGAAAGAGAAGCCCTGGTACATCCTGCAGTTTTTAGCAGCTCAGAATGCAAAAACTAACTGCAGCAGGCAGTAATGAAATACAATTCCAGAATCAATGCAAGAAGGGGTAATTTATGAATGAAAGTCAAAAGGACTGGTGAAGGTCCTCTTTAAGTCCTCTCAGCTGTAAAAATGTGTGGCAGCAGGGGCAGAACCCTTATTGAAATAAATATATTACATTACTGCTGAGCAATCATTGGTAAACCAACTGCAAAATGTATACAAGATACAGCCCGTCAGCGAAGCAGTAGGGCTACCACTCGGGATGCCAGTAACCTGGATTTGGGGATGAGCACAGGTCATCGAGGGCTGGCCGGGGGAGGAAGGATCAAGCATCCCAGGGACAGCTCTCCTCCTAGAGAAGGGGGCATCCTGCTTCTCACCGCATGACTGCCACCTGGCAGAAAGCAAGCAGCAGCGCTGGTGAGAGCAACAGAAGATGCAGGGCTGTTGGGGGACACTGGCACACAAATGCACTGACACATGAGCATGTGTGTGAGTCACTGCTCGCCGACACCCTGGGCAGGGAAACATACCAGAGGAAAATGCCCCTGTCTGATCTGGCACACTCCGCAGGCACCCCATGACTGATGCGGCAGGCCCACTACTACCATGTATGATTCTGGGCAAGTGATGGTCAACCAGTAAGTCCATAAGAAATCAAAGACAGTATGAGGGGGTGGGGGGTCACTAAGACCAGGGGACGTGGAAGCATAAAACAAATGATGGGGGGGGGGGAATTGGTACAAGTGAGGGCTCTGTGTTACCAAGCAGTGGGGCACTAGTCCAGCATACTGGAGAGCTGGGCTCAGGTTCCAATGCAAAGTGCGACATCTGCCCCCAGACACTGATGCATATGCACTCTAGCGGTGGTGGAAACTGTTAAAATGGTTAGAAATGCCAGCTCTGTGGCACCGAGCAGCAGAATACTAGCTTGGCATGCTGACAACCCAGGATCGACCTCCAAAGCCCAGGATTACAGCAGTGGAAGATGTCAGGAAGGTTAACAAAGTGTCCATGAGGATTTTCTTCTCCTGGTAAAATGTGAAATACCAAGTCACTCGTGGAGCGGCTCATGGCTGTGGTTCCCAGAGCGGCAAAGGTGAAAACACATTTTGACACATAGGCCCTGTTCACACTATGGTATTTAAAATGGTTTAAGCTCCTTAAACCATTTTAAATCACCGTAGCACGATTTGTGTCTGCATCTTTCACGGATTGTAACATTTTTAAAAACTGTGTTTAAACCCTGATAAGACCTAGGCTTAAACACAATTTTAAAAATGTTACGACCGCTAAATCGGACTTACTTGCAGTGCAAATGCAAAGACATGGTTCTCCTTCATGCGAGTACATGGGAAACTGGTTCCGAGTTAAACTGAGCTACAGGCAGTAGTGAGGACGCTGTAAACCATCTTTAAGAATGGTTTACAACACGCTGGTGCTAGTGCAGACGCTATAGCACGGACATTAATCCATTTTTTAAGCCATTTTTAGTTACCGTGCTATAGTGTGAACAGGGCCACACTCACTCTAATGGGTGGAGAGGAGAACCAGAGCAGGCCATGACTGTTAATGCTGCTGAAAACCTACTTTTAACGTTTCGCACAGTGGTGTGCTTTCTTCCACCCAATTACTGGTCCCACAGCAGGTATATGCAAATTAAGCATCCTTGGCTCTAGTAACACCCCACTCGCTGTTCCATCTTCCTGTAGCATTATGAAAAAAAACTGCATTCTTAGTTTTTTGGTACCCCCCCCCCGACCCACAATGATCAGCACATACCACTGCTAACCTGTAAAATGGGTACAAAAGCTGGCCCATCGGCGAAGCAGTAGGGCTACCGCTTGAGATACTGGCCAATATATGCCTCACACAACTCTAGTATTTCTATACAAGCTTTTAGAGTATTACGGTACTTTGGTGATGGCTTGTCAAAACCAGGGAAGCCTCATGCTTTTTACAAGACATCCCCCAGGCAGGGTTCATTTCAGATATTTATCTGTGCAGGACATTGACCCACAGGGTATAAAAAGTGAGGTTCAAATGAAAAAAACAACAGATCATATTGTTCAACTGAGCACAGATTCATAAAACATCAGTTTAAAACCTCAATAACACTGAGCAAGTTGTCCCCAAGGTAGAAGAAAAGGTGGGTCAAAATTAAAAAACTGTGTGTCAATTGTCCCAATCTCCCAACCAAAAATGAACCCTGCACAAGTACTGTATTGCTATACATGCTTCTATAGCAATACTAGACTTTGGTGATGCATACAGCAACCAGTCACGGAAGTGAGCACTGGGCAAATGCTGGCCTCTATTTCGGGGGTCCGATGCTGAGAGGACCAGGGCTGCCAACAGACTACCAATACAATTTTTGTTTTTTATAATGCTACGAGTACAGGGAATGGGACAGACATACCCCCAGCACACCCTTTTTTTCATAATGCTGCAGAAAAAGGGAACAGGTGGGGTGCAGCACTAGACTGCCAATGATATATATTTTTCCTATAATGCTACGAGAACATGGGGGGTTGGGGGTGTATCGCCAGACCTTTTTTTTTTTAATAATACTATGGGAATGGGTCCCTCAGGGATTGGTCCCTGGGACCTTCCTGTTCAATGCCTACATCTCTGACATAAGGAAGGCTATCAGGAGTGAGATGAGTCTCTTTGCAGATGACTCAAAACTGGGGGCGATGGTGGATGGGGAGAAGGGAAGGGTGGCCCTACAGGGGGACCTGGAGGCTCTGGAAAGGTGGTCTAGAAAGTGGAAGCTGAGGTTCAATGCAGGGAAATGCAAGGTACTGCATCTGGGAGCCAGAAACCCAAGCCAAGTGTACACCCGGGGGGGGTGCTACAAGTCTTGATGGCTGAGAGAGACCCGAGGGTGGTGGTGCATGTCAAGATGAACAACTCTGAGACTTGTAGGAGGGCAGCAGCCAAAGCCAACAGGATGCTGGGATGCATCGCTAGGGGGATCACCTCCAGAACGAGGGAAGTGATACTTCCTCTGCATAACTGCTTGGTGAGGCCGCACCTAGAGTACTGCGTGCAGTTTTGGAGGCCACACTTAAAGAGGGACACTGAACTCCTGGAGAGGGTCCAGAGGAGGGCAACCACAATGATCTGGGGCCTGGGGGACAGGCCCTATGGGGAGGGGAGAGGTTCGAAGAGCTAAATATGTACACATTGGAAGAGAGAAGGGTCGGGGGGTACATGATAGAGGTCGACAGGTACATAAAGGGGTTAAATAGGGGAGGAGCAGTCAGGGTCTTCCCAAGTAAGGGATGGGCAACTAGAGGGCATGGGTGGAAGTTGGAGGGGGGGAGATTCAGAGGAGAAAGGAGGAGGTGCTACTTCACTGAGAGGGTGGTAGAGCCATGGAATACGCTGCCCAGGAGGCTGGTGGAGGCAGAGATGATGGATGGGTTCAAGAGGGGGTGGGACAGGTACAGGGGAAGGGTTCTGGAAGCAAAGTCCTGTGCAGCAGGAATATCCGGGACTGGAAAGGGAGAAGCCAGAGAGGGCGAGGGGGGTAGTAAGGTCAGCTCCCAGCATGGAGGCTGACCAAATGAGCAGACACGAAAGACCGTTAGGCCTATTCTGCTGGCATTTTAGTATGTTAGTATGAATAAGAGGGCGTGCTACTAGAGCCAGGGAACATCTGCATATCCAATACCAGACAGGGTACGTGTGTCCTTGGAATGAGCAGCCTCCAAGCAATCCAAGGAGCAAAAGTATCTCCCTCCAGCCCCAAACACACATATCACCATGCACCACCCACTGCAGCCGAACACTCCCAAGTTCTCCCTACAGCCCCACACAAGCACACTGCAGTGCACCACCTGCTGCTGCTGAACAATTCCTCCCCCCAGAATGCTTCCTCCGTCTCCAAACATACAAATCACCGTGTACCACTCGCTACTACCAAACAATCCCCCCACTCCCAAGTGCTCCCTCCAACCCCAGACACTCCGTACCACCCACTGCTGCCAAATAACACCCCCCAGCCTCGGAGTGCTCCCTCCAGCCCCAGACACACACATCACCAAGCAGAGTGTTCAAATCAAAACTAGCAATCCATCCGTACCCTGTACATGCAACAAATGGAGAATTTCCAGGACACCCTTTGAACCATGCACTGGAAAGTGGCACCTCCAATCGTCTTCCTCTCATGTTTCCATCTTTTCTTCTCATTTACATTGTCTTCTGCACTTAATTTGGACTATAAAAGCACCCCCCCCCCCAGCTCCCGTGCCCAGAGGTGTTTGTAAATAGTATAAAAGACAATCCTCATTGCTAATGAATGCTCTGTACCACTCTAAGTGACACAAAATTTGTATTATTTGGCAAAATCTTTCACCAGGAAAACTATGGCAGCCTGTCTCCAAGGGCTAATGATAACAGCCAGAGCATAAAGGGTTTTATACCTGGGAACTAAAATTCTAAACTAATAACAGTATCATCCTCACCAACTGCTGCAGCATACGATACCAAATTACTCAGCATCTTCTACTTTCCTCCACAGAGGAGCCAAACTTGTCCCTTTCTGCCTAGTCAGTGGGGCTTCTATCCTAGGCACTCTCACTTCCGTTCCAGCAGCCCAGCTCCCACTTTCACTTTCATTTAGAGGAAGTTTGCAAATTCTCTTCCAAACACCCTATCCACAGCCAGGTGGTGAGCTCAGTGCAAACATGGTGTTCTGCAAATGCACCAGAATAATCATCATCAGAACATGGGTTATATTTTGCAACTCTAGCTGGAAAAAAGGGAAAAGAGAAAAAAGATGGCACATACCAGGTGAGGGATTGCAACTTTTCAAGAAGAGAGATGTGGGATTCAGATAAAGTTTAAAAATTGGGAGAAGAAGGTCAGATGTAAATGGCCACATAAACCTAATGCCTAGTTAGGCTGGGAACCTAGAGAATTTGCAGAATGATATTCAAATACTGCAACTTAGTGCAATAAGGTGCTTATTATCAGACTATAATGCAACACTGATGGCCGTAATCCCAAGTTGATACCTCAAAGGTGGAAGTTTGTCACTTGACGCAGTAACTCACTAAAACAGTGGCTGCTTACAGAGTTGGACCTGGATAGAACAGTCCGATATTTATTTTGGTTGACAAAAGCACCTGACAGCCCCTCACTTTACGCCCCCAATATACACCAGCTTTTAAATGATGTCCCCTGAGTGCAACACTGAATACTGTAGCTAGCATTTCAAACTCTCTTGCAAATCACAAAATGTTATTTATATTACAAGGGTTTTTCTTTCTTTACCTTTGATCTTTATTAGGAAAAGCTGCTTTCTAGAGTCATGCCTTTCTTGTGAAGGGACCAGGAAATGGTCCGTCATGCCTGTGGCCTCTGGAACGTGTCCACACTCCATTTAGGACCGGCCAAAGGCCCACTGCAACAACAGCATCTGAAAGGTACGCCTTCAGGGAACCAGAAAGGCAAGTTGTATGAAAGTGTTCCTTTCTGTATAGGGGGTCGTAAAAAAGGGCTGGGCTGTCAGCGACACTGTAAAGTGTTCCCCTCTCGAGAAGTACTGCAGGACTCTTGGGGACATGGGTGCCTGTGTCATTTATGCACATTTTGTGCTTCAGGATGCTCTTTTTTTCTCCAGAAAGACGCAGAGGTGCTCACTATTTTAGGACCGGGAGTCTCAGCAGGCCGAGATACTGCACATACTAACATACTAAAATGCCAGCAGAATAGGCCTAACGGTCTTTCGTGTCTGCTCGTTTGGTCAGCCCCCACCCTGGGAGCTGACCTTGCCGCCCCCCTCGCCTTCTCTGGCTTCTCCCTTCCCAGTTCCGGATATTCTCACTGCACTGGATTTTGCTTCCAGAACCCTTCCCCTGTACCTGTCCCACCCCCTCTTGAACCCCTCCATCGTCTCTGCCTCCACCAGCCCCCTGGGCAGCACATTCCATGGCTCCACCACCCTCTCAGTGAAGCAGCACCTCCTCCTTTCTCCCCTGACTCTTCCACCCATGCCCTCTAGTTGCTCCCTCCTCCTTCCTTCGAAGCACCCTGACTGCTCCTCCCCTATTTACCCCCTTCATGTACCTGAAGACCTCTATCATGTCTCCCTGGTCCCTCTTCCAGTGTGTACATATTTAGCTCTTGAGCCTCTCCCCATAGGTCCTGTCCCCCAAGCCCCAAATAATTTTGGTTGCCCCTCTGGACCCTCTCCAGGAGTTTAATGTCCTCTTAGTGTGGCTCCAAAACTGCACGCAGTACTCGAGGTGTGGCTTCACCAAGCAGTTATACAGAGGAGTATCACTCTCCTTCTGAGGTGATCCTAGCGATGCATCCCAGCATCCTGTTGGCCTTGGCTGCTGCCCTCCTACAAGTCTCCAAGTTGTTCATCTTGACATCCACCACCACCCCCAGGTCCCTCTCAGCCATCAAGACTTGAAGCATTTCCTCCCCCAGGATGTACACTTGGCCCGGGTTTCTGGCCCCCAGGAGCAGTACCTTGCATTTCCCTGCATTGAACCTCAGTTTCCACTTTCTAGACCATCTTTCCAGAGCCTCCAGGTCCCCCTGTAGGGCCACCCTCCCTCCTCCCCATCCACCACCGCCCCAGTTTTGAGTCATCCTAAAGAGACTCATCTCACTCCTGATACCTGTCCTTATGACTGAGACGTAGGCGTTGAACAGGAGGGGCCCAATGACTGATCCCCGTGGGACCCCACTAATGAACCTTCTTGGGGATGAGACTATCCCGCCAACTACAACCCTCTGGGTCCGGTCCTGGTGCCACTTGTCTATCCATCTGATCATCTGGTTCCCCATCCCTATTTCTCCCAGCTTATCCAACAGGCCCTCATGAGGAACAGAGTCAAATGCCTTGCTGAAGTCTAGAAAGAGGACGTTCACTGGTCTACCCAGGTCCAAGGCACTCGTCGCCCAGTCACAGAACTCCACAAGCTTTGTCTGACACGATTTCCCTGGGACAAATCCATGCTGTCTATCGTCCAGGCACCCTGACTTTTCCAGGTCCCCCCCAGCCTCTCCTTGACAATGCCCTCCATCACCTTGCCCACCACCGATATCAGGCTGACAGGCCTGTAGTTCCCTGCCACCTCCTTTGATCCCCCCTTGTGGATAGGCACTATATGCGCCACCTTCCCGTCCTGGGGGCACCTACTCTGTCCTCAGAGAGATGGTGAAAAGCTCCGCCAGGGGCTTCGCCAGGACATCCGCAAGTTCCTTCAGCACTCTGGAATGTAATTTATCCGGCCCCAGTGCTTTCTCCGTCTTAAGGGACCTGAGGGCTTCCCTCACTCTCTCTGCTGCAATTTCCACCTCCGCTACCTCTTCTCCCTGCTTAGCCTTCCCCCCTCCTGCCAGTGATGCCTCCCCCTCTCCCAGACCTGCCCGATCGGTAAGGGTCCCCCAGTATCACGTCTCCTCCCATGTATGATGCAGCACCCCCATTTTCCTTGGTGAAAACTGAGGTGAAGTACTCATTTAGTACCTCAGCCTGCTCCTCCAGGTCTTGTGCCCATCTCCTCCCTGTTTTAATCCTGCTAATCTGCCCCTTCACCCTTCATTTTTTCCCCAATGTGTCTAAAGAACCCCTTGTTCCCTCTCTTAATTTCCCTGGCCAGGTTCTGCTCCTTCCTTGCCTTAGCCACCTTCACCACCCTAGTGGCCCTTCTAGCCATCAGTTCGTAGTCTCCCTCGCTCCCTTTCACTCCTTGAGCACTTGAATTGCCTATAGGCTGCCTTCTTTCCCCTTTACCCTCCTTGACCTCCCTGGTCCACCAGCAGGGTTTTGGGCCCCACCATATTTTGTCTTATCTGGCACAGGTGTGGTGCAGCATCCTGCACCCCTCTCCTGATGATTTCCCACCTACTGTCAGCGTCCATGTCTGACCCAATCACATCCAAATGCTCCTTAAGGATCCTTCCCATTTCCTTAAAATCCGCCCCTGAAGTCAGTTACCTCCATCTTTGTGCAGCCTTCTACCCCTCCTAGGTCCAGGCAGAACCAGACCATGGCATGGTCACTCCCCGCCAACGGGTCCCTTACCTCCAGGCCCCCAATCTGGTCACTGTCTGCCAGGACCACATCCAGTACCCGCGCCTCCCTGGTCAGTTCCCCCACCTGCTGAGTTAGGAACGCGTCTTGAAAGACATCCAACAACCTCTGTTTCCTGGCCAACGAGGATGTCAGTCTCCCAGTCTGTTCCTGGCATGTTTAAGTCCTCCAACACCACCACCCTTCCCCTGCCCAATCTGCAGTGTCTCCCAGCATCTGCCACCAGACTCTCCTCCAGCTCCTCTGCCAGCGCAGGGGGTCTATACACCACTCCTATTTTTACTCTCTTGCCCCCCCCCTTGTTATCAAGGTGACCCAAATTGCCTCCATGGTTGCCTACGCCCTCTACTCCCCTATGCCAATGCAGTTTTGACTATTGTTGCTACCCTCCTCCCCTCCCTCCCCATCCTTCCTGAACATAGTGTAACCCTCCAGGTTCAGGTCCCAGTCATGTCCTGCGGTGGCCCAGGTCTCAGTGACTGCTGCCAGATCCACCGCTCCCTCAGTTAGCATTGCCTGGAGCTCAGGCATTTTATTGCCCAAGTTTCTGGCGTTTAGCAGGACTACCTTCCACCCTTTCCCTATACTGTACTTCCATTTCCTGCTCGTGTTCTCATGGGGATTCCATTTTCCCTGGTCTGCACTTCACCAGTCAGCCTTTTCTCGATTCTCCAGCTCCCAGGGGCTGAGACAGAGATTTTCCTTATCGGACCCCTCGACAGCCTTTTCTCTCATCCTCCCCTTCACAAGTTTAAACCCCACTTTTCACCAATAAACCCCTATATTTTAACTTAAGGATTCCCCTTCCCTCCAAATTAAGATGGAGCCTATCTCTAGCATACAGCTCCTTATCCTCCCGGGTCTCTCCCCAATCCCCCATCAACCCATACCCTCTGGCCTCACACCACGCCCTGAGCCACTGGTTTATCTCCCTAATCTTCCTTTTGTGTTCCCCACTAGCCCTTGGCACCGGCAGGATTTCCGAGAAGGAAATCGTGCACCCTATGTCATGACAGACCCTGGCAAGCTCCCTGAACCTTGCCTGTATCTCTAGCTCGCTATTTCCTCAATGTCATTTGTACCCAGGTGACCAGTATGTCCGGGGAACCCCCACAATCCTTTGCTAGCTGATATACCTCGTGCGTGGCCCTGTGCACCATTAGTCCAGGGAAGCATTTTGTTCTAACTGGCCAAGTTTCCCCCTTCCTATCCCATTTGATATCCCTGATCATAGAATCCCCCAACAGGAGCACTCTTACCACTCCATTTCCTCCATTCCCCCCTCTTCCATGTCCCTCATCCTTTCTACCAGCCCCTCCACCCAGCCGGCTCCTTGTTCCTCCCCCTACACAAATCTTATTTTTGTTCCCCCAGTTACTCACCTGGTGTGATTTCCATGCCATTCACACCAGGGCGGACCACTAAAGTGAACGGGGAGAGGGGGGAGGCAGGAGGCAACAGTAGGTTGTGTTCCACAACAAGAGGAAGATTCAACCCCCGGAATTAGCAGCTGGTTCAACCTGACTTGTTTATTTATTTATTTATTTGTACATCAGTTTACAACCTTTGAGCCAGAGGCTCATTTCCAAAGGTACCTCATCACATAGAGGACAGACAGAACAATTTTAGTGTATAGCATAAGATTTAGGTTACAGTATAAAAGTCACATCCTTAGAGATATATAGAGTGGTTTCATACATTTATACAAATTTAGTTAGAATTACATTGATACAGCTGAGCACATGGTGGTATTAACGGGGGAAGAAGTTGGGGGGGTGAGGTGGAGTGCTGCCCAGTGGGCGCTGTCAAGTGTGTGTAGAGATCAAGGCTATATTAGAGACAAGGAGCAGCTATGCAGTCTTAAACAGTTGGTCTCAAGGGTGGTTTGAAGTTGGAGATTGTGGGGCACTGAGATGGGAGCAGGGAGGCAGTTAAACCAGGATGGGGCTCTGTGGCAGAAGGACCTCTGACCATGGGTGGTCCTGGATCTGGGAACCAGTAGAGTGGTCTTGTCAGAGGTTCGGGTTGCAATAGTGGGTTGGGTGTGGCGGATGGAGGCTGTCACCCCGGGAAGGGATAGTCAGAGTAGAGTTTTTTTTGTGAAGAGGAAGGTTTGATAGCGTAGCCGTTCATCTAGCTTAAGCAGTTTTGCCTCGTCATAGAGTTGACAAGTGTGCGTGAGCCTGGGGGCACCAGTAATCAGCCTGCAGGCCTTATTTAGGGTGAGCCTAATTTTGTTGAGGGCGGTAGTGTCAGCAGTACCATAGACTGGCAGGCCATAGTCAACTAGGGACAGTACTGAAGATGTAACTGCAAGTCGGAGAGCATCAGGAGGGAGACAGTTTTTATAGCGGTAGACAATCAATGTGTCTGGGACACAGCAGCCATTTCAGAGGCACCGGGGAGCACAGCAGGGTTGCAAGTCAACAACCAGCATCAAATTTTACAGTTACAAACAAACAACAACAACAAAAAAAAACGTCATTCACAGTCCACTCGACCCGGGATGAGTCTGAGCACTGGCTACATGGTCATGCTGCACTAAAAATGCAACCAACAGACTCACACCAACAGTAAACAGATAAGTATTAATTTAAGTACTATTTAGATAGGGCATTGCGCGACTATTTTGGACGACAGTTTATGAAGCTTAGGTGGAGTTTTTTTTTGTCTTTTTTGGGGGGGGCTCAGCTTTAGTCAGTGTAAATTTGCAGAGTCAGTGAGAGGGAGGAAAAGTCGAGACTGCTTGTGGTCAGCGCCAGTCAGCACCAAACAGAAATGTCGCAACAAAGCCTTAATGATTATTTTGGTAGTGGAGATTCAGCAACAAAAGACAAAGAAACAACTTTGTCTTCTGAGTGTGAAGTTAACACATCTCAAGAGAACTAACAAGTACCAAAAAGACTGCATTCCGGCAATACAAAAAGACACAGGCGGAAGGGGATAGGGAGAAGTACGAGAAGAAGCAAAGGGATGCAGGGAGGTCAGTAAGGGAAGGCAAAGCTCAGACAGAAGAGCGCATTGCAAAATCAGTGGGTAGAGGGGACAAAACCTTTTACAGGTACATAAGTGAAAAAAGAAGGGCAAAGGGAGGGATAGTGAGACTGAAGAGGGAGGACAGGAGCCGCGTGGAGGATGACAACAGTAAAGCTGACATACTTAACAGATATTTCTGTGCAGTCTTTACTGAGGAAGAGCAGGGTAATGGGCCTGAAGGGAATACAAGGGGTGGGAACTGCACAGAAATGGACACAAGCCCCTTTACATGGGAAAGGGTCCTAAAGGAACTGTAAGGAATAAGAATCGATAAAGCAATGGGGCCAAATGGGGTGCACACCAGGGTCCTAAAGGAACTAAGAGAGGTGGTGGCTGAACCTCTGGCAATCCTGTTTAGTCAACCACTGGAAACAGGAGAGGTACCCAAAGACTGGAGGACAGCAGATGTAGTCCCATTATACAAAAGCTGGAACAAAGAGGAAGCAGGGAACTACAGACCAGTCAGCTGACCTTGGTAGTGGGGAAGATCATGGAAGCACTACTGAAAGAGAGATTGGTGGAACATCTGATTGCCAACGGACTACAGGACCCAAGGCAGCTTGGTTTCACTGGGGGGGGAGGTCATGCCAGACCAACCTCACTGAATGTTCCGACTGGGTGACAAGGGAGGTGGATCAGGGGAGGGCAGTGGACATGGCCTAGCTGGACTTCAGCAAGGCCTTTGACACTGTGCAACACAGAAGACTATTAAACAAACTGGGGAATATGGGGATGGGCAGGACAGTAGTGTAGTGGGTGGGTAACTGGCTGGGTGGCAGGACACAGAGGGGGTGGTAAATGGCTGTCACTCCACAGAGGGAAGAGTGACCAGTGAGGTACCGCAGGGATCAGTGCTGGGACTGGTCCTATTCAACATCTTCATCAGTGGCATTGCGCAGGACGTAGAAGGCAGAATTTACCTGTTCGCTGACAACTCAGAGCTCTGTAACAGAGTGGACATACCAGAGGGTCTAAACAGAATGAGGAGGGACTTGCAGAAGCTTGAAGAATGGTCAAGGGTTTGGCAGTTGAAATTCAACACAAAGAAGTGCAAGATAATACATATGGGGCACAAAAACCCTGGAACAACATATCAGTTGGGGGGTAGGATATAGCATGCACCAAGCAGGAAAGGGACCTTGGGATTATCATCTCTGATGACCTCAAGGTAGGGACATAGTGTGACAAGGCTGCAGGTAAAGCAAATAGGATGCTGGGATATGGGGCATCGCCAGCAGGAAAAGGGAGGTCATAATTCCACAATACAATAATAATAATATGCTTTATTTTTAATGCACCTTTCAGATGTCAAGGCGCCGTACAATTAAAACAAAAACAATGCAGTAATCCTATTTAAAATATACAATACAATCAAAGTCTGCCGTCATCATCACCACATGCCTTTTTCCAAAGATAGGTTTTTAAGGCCTGTTTGAATCCCCCCACGGTCATGCACTCCCTAATCTGACGTACAAGACACTAGTGAGGCCCCACCTGGAGTACGGTGTACAATTCTGGAGACTTTACCTACGTAAGGACACAGACAGGGTAGAGAAGGGTCAAATGGGGCAACAAAGATGGTACAGGGATTGCATCACAAGTCCTACGAGGACAGGCTGAAGGACTTGAATATGTACTCCCTGGAGGAGAGGAGGGAGAGAGGGGATATGATAGAGACATACAAGTACCTCACAGGGAGGAACAGGGTATAGGAATACACTATTTTCCAGCAAAAAAGATGTTTCAGGACTAAAGGGCATGGGATGAAGTTGGAGGGAGGGTGATTCAGAAGAAACGTGCAGAAGAACTTCTTCACAGAAAGGGTGGTGGACAAGTGGAACACCCTGCAAGAGGAAGTGGTGGGGGCTGAAACAATCACGGGACAGACGAGAGAATTCTGGAGGTCAGGGGTAAGGGGCAACAGACATCTAGAAAAATATAAAGGGAACTTACAATCTCAAATGGGCAGACTGGGTGGCCCATATGCCCTTATCTGCCGACAGTGTCTATGTAGATTGTGAATGTTGAGACTGATAATGATAAGCAGTCTGAGGGGACAGCATCTGCAGGTTCAGCCAAAAGCAAGAAGAAAAGGTTGTGGATGGACAGCTGGACAAAGTTATTTCTATGGCTAGTAAAGAACACAGTGGAGGGAAACATTGTCAGGAAGTGTAGTTAGTGTAAAAAAGGTGGGAAAGGCAATCCATTTGCCACAAATGACATAACCAACCTAAAAAAGTCTTCTTTTTACAGACATGAAAGAAACAGAGAACACTTCTTGGTACAAACAGGAAGGAGAACAGCAGAAAAAATAGTCTCTTCCAGTGGCATTTGAGAAGCAAATATCAGGTCTCAAGCCAAAGTATGAGAGTAAAGTGGCCACGCTACTGACAATGTATTACCTTACCAAACAAGGGCAATCACTGAACCACTCTGAAACACTGATATTTCTACAGGTAAGCTAGGAATTAGGAAGGGAATCTTATCAGTTCTTTGAAGGGGGCTCTGGGGACTATATTTGGAATCAGATCTAATAAACATAAAAAAAGATCTTGGCATACTACTGAACCAAGAGGCAACAAACCCCCTCATATTGCTGGAAGCTATAAATGATAGAATTCTAACAGCAAGACTTGAAACAAGATGTATGAAGATATCAATAATTCAGGTTTATGTGCCAACAAATGTTGCCAAGGATGAGGAAAAACAGAAGTTGTATGATCAATTGCAAGGAGTGTTAGATGGAGTGCCCAGACACGACTTAAAAATACTGATGGGTGATTCCAACACACAAACTGGCTGCAATGGAACAGGATGGGAAGAGGTCATGGGATCGTCAGCAAGAGGTGAAACAACAGAAAATGGCTAAAACATTCAAGCTTCTGTAGTATCAACTATCTAAAATCAGAGGAAGTCTCTTTCCACACACAGACATCCATAAATTAACTTGGAAGTCATCAGACAATGAGACATCAACACAGATAGATCATAATCGTATCTCCAAAAGATGGGCTTCATCATTACAAGATATAAGGTCACACAAAAGAGCAGACGTTGCATCAGACCATCATTTGGTCATAGCAAAGATCAGGCTTAAACTCAAGAAGATTACAAAAGAAAAGTAAATTAGGATAACAGCGATAGACAAGTAAAAAGACCTGAGATGCAGCAGCAGCTTTAAATAACTCCAAAAAATCACTTCACCACCTTAGAAAATTAAGCTGAGGATACTGATAAACAAGGCAAATCAAGCACAGTTAATTTAGAGGAAGAATGGCGCAGCTGGAAAAACACACTCCTAAATACTGCATTAGTCATCTTGGGATTCAAGAGGGGGAACAAGAAGGTGAAATGGATTTCTGAAGATACATGGAAGGCAACAGATGACTGAAAACACAAAGACAGCAGGCACTATCACAGACTAGAGATGTAGCTGAGATTTCAGGAAAATACAGGGAAAATGACAACAAGATGAAAAAGAGATGTAGGAAGGACTAGAAATTAAGGATAGAGGAGAAGAAAACAACTGAAGCAGAGACAGCTGCTAGAAATGGAGATTCAAAAGCCTTAATCAGAATTGTTAAAGACTTGTAAGGAGGTACCCGACCACAGTCATTGCCTATCAAGAAAAACAATGCTCATCCAATAAGAACGCATGAAGAGGTAATGGAATGGTGGAAAGAACATTTTGAGGCTATTCTGAATTGTCCAGAACCCACCATAGTTCATGATTTCAGTGATGAAGACCCAGAAGTTGAACCCTTAAATATAAACACTGAAGTCATTACAATCAAAGGTGAAAAGGGCTATCAAAAATCTAAAAAATGGCAAGGTAGCAGGTATCGATGGAATATATGCCGAAATGATTAAAAGTGGAGGGGAGATGGTCATAAAGCAACTGACCAAACTGTGTAACCACAAATGGGAGACAGGGAAAGTACCTAAAGATTGGAAAGACGGAATAATAGTTCCACTTTCCAAGAAAGGAGATCTAACTGAATGTACCAACTGGAAGGGAATAACACTACTCTCAGTACCTGGAAAAGTTTTGGCTAGTATTATGTTGCACAGGATGAAGCCAGCAGTAGAACAAGTATTAAGACGACAATAGGCTGGCTTCCGTCAAAGATGATCGTGCTGTGAACAAATCTTTACACTACGTCAAATCACTGAAAAGATCATGACATGAGATAAACCTATCCTGATTCAACTTCATTGATTTTAAAAAAGCATGTAAAAGTGTTCACAGGAAATCGCTTTGGAACATTCTTAAAAACTACGGAATACCTGACAAGATGATAAGCATAGTGAAGGGCTTCTATGACAGAAGTCAATGTGCTATAAGATTTGAAGGACAAATAGGTGAATGGTTTTAAACTGTCGCAGGTGTAAGACAAGGATGTATTCTCTCACCCCTACTGTTCGCACTGGTGATGGACTGGGTGATGAAGAGAGCAAACAGATAACCCTGCAATAGGACTAGAATAGGTCAACAGTGAAAAGCTGAATGACTTAGATTTTGCAGACAATGCTACACTAGTGGACAATACAAGGGCTGGAATGGAAATGTTGACTACAAGAGTAGAACAGGAGGAGGCAAAGAAAATGGGGCTACTCATCAATCCGGATAAGACAAAAGTTATGAAAGTAGGAACATGGGACAGCGATGAGAAGTTGTAGATTGGTGGAAAAGAAATTGAAATCATAGAGGATTTTTGCTATCTGGGAAGTACTCTTGTTGAGCAGTGACATCTGTGATAAAGATGAATTATCCTGGATGGGGAAAGCCAATGTGACCTTTGGAAGACTAGGAGTTATTTGGAAGAATAAGGGACTCAGTTTGAAGATCAACATTTGGCTATATGAAGCAATAGTAATTACAATTCTCTTATGGATTAGAGATGTGGCCTACAACTGTATCGAATATGAAGCGTCTTGAGGCTGCCCATCATAGGTGGTTGAGGAAAATACTCCATATATCATGGAAAGACAAGCTGACAAACTAGAAATATTGCCAGATAATAGGACAAGAAGAGCTTGCAGAAATTATGAGAAGAATATGACTGAAATGGCTAGGGCATGTTCTCCGAATAGATAAGAATCGCATAGCTAAGCAGGTCATGAACTGGATACCACATGTGGGGGAAAAAGGAAGACAGGCCGACCAAGGAAAGACTGGAAGGAAACCGTCAGAAAGGACCTTAACATCACAGGGCTGACGTAGGACAACTCTCTTCATAAGGCCTTGGACAGACAGGAGTGGAGACACTGGACTGCCCAATGTGCAGACATGCACAGGACGGACTAAGGTCTATGGGTGAGGTAAGAATCTGATGTTCCTGTTTTACATTTACAGAAATTAAATGCCTGTCCAGTGTTCTAAGACAGTGGCACAATCTACTCTGGTTGGAATGCAAGCTATGACATGCTAGACTCCATAAACAAAGTCATAAAGGAAGAAATCAAAGCCCACTTGACAGGTTCTCAGCTTCTTGAGGTAATAGTGGATGAAACCATCAATGTAACCATTCACAAAAAACTGAACACACATTTATTTTTATTTATTTATTCAGATCTAGGATTACAATTACCTTTGAGCCGAGGCTCTTTTACAAAGGTTCCACATCAGAGGCAAGTACATACAGGGATAAAAGTGAAAATACAACAGTCACAGTAAATACAACAGTAGGTAGTTAGAGGCAAGTTCAGATAAAGCTTAAGGTGGAGACACTTGCTAGATTGTACAGACGGTAAAACCAGAGATGAAAGTGAGGCCTTGGTTTAGTGACAGCAGGAGAAATAACAGAATACGGGGGGGTAATAGAAGGGTAGGAGCACAAGGATGCAGCAGGAGGCATTTGTCAGACGAAGGCAGGGGAAGTACCGGAGACGTGGGGGGGAGGGAGGTAAGGTGGAGAGGGGCAGACAGGAAATAAGTGCATTAGTGGGGTACGGAGCGGCTAAAGCGGGGGGGTGGAAGAGAGGCAGTATTAGGCACTGGGAGATGTCGGCATAGATTAGGTGAGGCAGTCACAGGAGCTGGAGGCAGTGAGGTGGAGCCACAGTCTAGTTTTAAAGACACCAAGAGTTGGAGCTGTAGAAATGGCAGGGTTGAGGCTATCCAGCCAGAGATGAGCTTTGTAGGTGAAGGAGCGTTGACCCTGAGTGGTGCGACAGCGGGGAACTTGCAGGAGTTGAGTTTTTGATCCCCTGGTGATCTGCATGCTGTTCCTGTTGTTATGAAGCAGGGCTGTGACCCCCGGGGTGCAAGGCCGAGGGTAATTTTCTTTGCCATTGTGCAGCTGAGGTACTTGATGCGATTAGAAAGCTGGAGACAGCCAGTTTTAGCATAAAGATGGCAGGTATGGGTAAGATGGTGGGCCCCAGTGATAAATCAACATGACTTATTGAGGGCTCTTGAAATATGTCTGAGAGTAGTCAATGTGGCTGAGCCATAAATGATGAGACCGTAGTCCATAATCGAGACACGGAACTCTGAACGGCAATCTTCAGTGCATCAGGGGTGAGATGTTGTCTGTATCTGTAGAGGAGACCAAGGCGGTATTAGCAGCGTTTGCCACACTATCGATGTGCGCCGTGTAGGAGAGGTTGGGGTCAAGCAGTATCCCAAGGTCCCAAGGTATTTGAAGGAAGAAAGGAACCTGTTCAAGGGTATTCCCTTGTGATGTGGAGATAGCCAGGGGGTGTAGCTTGTGTCGACTGTGGGAGCTGCAGAAGAGCATAGACTTTGTTTTTTTGTGGTTAAGGACAAGTTTGTGATTAGATAACCACGACGCAACAGTACTGAAACCAAGTCAGAGATTACATTGTAATAACACGGGATCTTTGTGAGAGGAAAAGACGACTGCGTCGGCATAGAGGATGATATTCTTCGGGGCAAGACTGTGGTAGAGAATTTAGAAATAGGCTGAAGAGGAGCGGGCCCAGTATCGAACCTTGGGTGACACCAGAGCGAACTGCCAAGATATCAGAGAGAGCACTGGCAATTTTCACCCTTTGTGAGCAGTTTTCAAGGTAGCTTTTGAACCATAGGGCTGAGTCAGGAGAGAGACCACTGTTCACAAGTTAGTCAACCAACAGCCGATGGTGGACAGTATCGAAAGCCTTGGAGAGGGCAATAAAAACTGCCACAGTAAGGAGGCCCTTATCGAGAGAACTATGCGCAGCTCCAGTGAATTCGAGGACAGCAGAGGAGGTACTGTGACCCTTTCTGAAACCGTGCTGTTGAGCGCACGGTAAATTGTATTTGTCTAGATGGTTGGTTAATTCGTCTGCTACAATGCATTCGAGTGCCTTGGAGAACGGGGGCAGTATAGAGATCGGGCGACAGATATATGTAAAGTGCATACTCAATACACTGTCCAAAATTAATTTCTTTGACTGTATTGCAATACCTGACGGGAGAGCAGAGACAACTGTATCACAAATCTTAAATATTTGTTCTGCTGATGCAGTTGACCCTATGAAGATCATCACACTAGCAAGTGACGGTGCAAGCGTCATGACTGGAATACACAACGGGGCGAATGCAAAGTTAAGACAACAAGTAAACCCAAGGCTAATTCAGATCCATTATGTTGCCCACAGACTGGCACTGGCAACAGGGCAAGCATGTAGAGACAACAGTGTTTTCAATGTATATCAAGTAACAGTAAAAAATGTGTACAGGTTCTACAGCAACTTAGCAGTATGGTATAATGCCTTGTGTTTCATCCAAGAAACACTCAGCAATGACAATATCAGACATCTGTCTCTCGGGCCTTCAGACAAAAGTAAAATCTGTCTGCTTTATCTTGTGCACTTGTTTTCATGGCTGTCTTAGATGTGGTGAATAAACTGTCTCAAGTCATGCAGCGGAACAGTGTTGACATTTCAGTGACCAGCAGCATGATAAAAGCCATTGTTACTAGACTGCAGCAGTTCAAAGAGCAGAATGGAGCAGAACTTCAAAAGACATTTCAAGAACTTGACTGACATCCTGGCATGTGGCAGGATCAAAAAGTGAATGGCAGGCCAGCACTGCATATGCAGTTTCAAACAGCATCTCAGGAATACCTGACGCAGCTCACTGAAAACATTCACACAAGCTCTGAGACATCTTAAATGGAATTGCTGCATAACTGAAATGCTTTTTCTAAATCCTAAATATCTCCCCAATGATTCCAAGATAATGGACCATGGACTGTGGGAATTGAAGGATATTTGCACGTATTTCCAAGACACAACCTTCAAAGAAAAAACACTGCCAGTACTTATTGACCAAGAAAGGGCTCGGAGAGATTACGGGCAGTTCAAACTTGTTCTCAAATCTAAAAAAGGACGGACTTTGCTCAGCAGTGTCAACTAAGACTTGAGAACTAATCAGATATAGTCCCAGACTTTGTCACAATAGCCAAGATTTTACTTGGGTCACCTGTTACATCAGTAGCATGTGAAACAGGATTTGCTGTACAAAACAAAATAAAAACAAAAGGTGGAAGTTCTCTAAAGACTGACACTGTGAGCAAACTCATGCGGATAGCCCAAGGAGCTGAAGTTGAAGATTATGACCCTCTTCCAGCACTTAAGAAATTTAAAGCCATTAGACTGCACAGAAGAAAAAATTACTCACCTTAGTAATGTTGTTTCTTCTAATGGAGTCTTGCTGTATTATAGACATTAGCAGTTTGATCCAGCTCTAGAACTGCCCCGGAGTGAAATGGTTAAAACCATTCCAAAATAGAATTTTGGCACGAGAGCAGCTCTGTGTCATTTCAAACTTGAACTGTCAGATCTTTACGAGCCAAACTCACTAAGGTCTGTGTGGAAGCTGTAACCTACACTAGCCAAATGGCTACCTAAATAATAACAACCATTGATGGTCCCAACACCCAAGACTCAAGTCAGGGGACCAGAAATACTAACACCATTCTAATAATATGAAAATGGAACATAAGTATAATAAAACACACACATCGCTACACACAACACCCCAAAGTCCCAAAGGGACAAATGCTAACAGGACATAAGTAGTGCCCACACTAAGTTGCCCGCACCCCACCAAGTAGAGGTTCTGAGAGGGGCAGGTTGGGAGGTTCATAATATAGCAAGACTCCATTAGAAGAAACAACATTACTAAGGTGAGTAATTTTTTCTTCAAACAACATGAAGTCTTGCTATATTATAGACATTAGCAGAATACACAGCAGTACCTCCATGGAGGAGGGGCAGAACCTACTTAGGGAATAGGCTCTGAAGAACAGCTGTGCCAAACCGAGCATCTCTCCTGGCCTGGACATCCAGGGAGTAATGCTTGGTAAAAGTGTGTACCGTTTTCCAAGTAGCAGCCTGGCAAATCTCTAATAAAGGGATATCTCTGGCAGCAGCTAGAGACGCAGCTGTACCCCTGGTAGAATGAGCCCTCAAACTGGGGCTCTGCCCACTTTCTGATAACAAAATTGGATACAAGAGACAATCCACCTGGCTATTGATCTTTAGTGGCAGGTTTGCCTTTCCCAACTTCACCATACGTGAAGGAAAGTTGGAAGGATTCAAACTCAGGACCTTTGGTACGCCTATATAATAACTAAGAGCTCTCTTAACATCCAGGCTGTGCGACCTCCTCCTCACCCAAGAGGAATGATCAGTGAAAAATACTGGAAGGGAGATAGATTGATTAAGATGGAAATCTGAAACCACCTTAGGCAAAAACTTCCTATTAGTCCTAAGGACTACCTTATCCCTGTGGAAGAAATAAAGTCAGTCTCCACTGACAAGGCTTGCAATTCACTTATGCTGCCTGGCAGAAGTGATAGCCACTAGAAAAACAGTTTTCCAAGTTAGGTACTTAAGCTCTGCAGAAGACAGAGGTTCAAAGGGGGTTGCATTAACTGGGCAATGCAAACATTAAGGTCCCAAGCAAGGGCCGGTTCCCAAAGGGAGGATTAGTATGGAGTAACCTTAAAAAACTTGGAAAACACAGGATGAGAGGAAAGAGGGATGACTTTCCTGTTGAACAAAAGCAGACACAGCTGCCAAATGAACTCTCAGGGTAGCTGGTCTGAGACCCAAGGAATTAAGATGTACCATGTAATCTAACAAAATGGGCAATCAGCAGATTCTGGGGAAATAGTTTTCCAGCACACCAAATGGAAAACCTTTTCCATTTAGAACTATAAGTAGCTCCTAGTGGAAGGCTTTCTGGAAGCCTTTAGGATCTCAAGAACACCCTGAGAGGTGTAAATCAGCAACTCTAACTCCTCAAGAGCCAGGCCTTGAGGTTGAGGGATTTGAGGTCCGGATACCAAACCCTTCCCTGGGCACAAGTCAACAGATTGTGATTCCTGGGGAGGCACAGGGAAGATGGACTGTCAGAGACAGAAGGAGGGTACCAGGGCTGCCTGGCTAATCCGGGCAATCAGAATCACCCTGCAAGGCTGAGATCTGATTTTGACTAGTACTTGAATAGGAGAGGAAAGGGGGGAAGATAGAGGAACTTCCTCCCAATCCAGAAGAAGGGCATCCAGGGAACTGAGCCCAGCACTGGAGGCCTGCAACAGAACAGAGGAAGTTTGTGATTGTCTGAGGCTGCAAAAAGATCTATCTGAGGGATGCCCCACCTGGCAAAAACTATCCCCAGCACTTGAGGATCCAGGGACCATTCGTGATGGCCCTGGGAAATCCTGCTGAGGGCATCCGCTAGGACATTGTCCTTCCCTGGAAGATGAACTGCTATGAGGGAAGTGTTCAGGGAATAGGCCAGAGACCACAACTTCATTGCCTCGGTGCACAAGGCCGAAGACCAAGGTCCCCCCTGTTTGTTGATGTACCACATTGTTGTGGTGTTGTCTGTTCTGACTTGTATCACCTTGTCGTGGACAGATGCAGAAAAAGCTTGAAGAGCTTAAAAGACAGCTCTGAGTTCCAGCAAATTGATGTGGAGCAGAGATTCCTGGGGACCAAACTCCTGAGTGGAAAGGTCGACCATGTGGGCTCCCAACCCAGAAGGGAAGCATCTGTAGTGAGAGTCAAGTCGTGAGAAGGTGAAATGAAGGGACCCCGCTTAAATTGCTCTGATCCTGCCACCACTGGAGAGCTAGGATCAAGGTCTGATCACTGGGACCAACTTGGAAAGGGGGTTCTTCTCTGAGACCAAAAGGTTCTCAAGTGAAACTGAATGTCTCTCATCTGAAATCTGGCTCCTGCACAACAGCTGTGGATGCAGCCATGTGCCCCAGGAGCTGCAGAAAGTGTCTTGCTGGTCGAGAGACCTGCAGAGTGAAGGAAGAGGCCGAGCCACTAAATTCCTTACCCTTTCTGGGGAAGAAAGGCTCTGGCTAGCTTTGTGTCCAATTCTGCCCCTATAAAGGTGAGTACCTGGACTGGTTCCAGAACCGACTTTTGTAGGTTTAGCAGAAAACCCAGGGAGGTGAGAAGCTGCTGGGTGACCTGCAGGTGAGATTTTACCTGTTCTGGGGACTGGCCTACAATGAGCCAGTCATCTAGATAGGGAAAACAGCAATCCTCTGCCTCCTTAAGTGGGCCACTGCCACTGCTAGACACTTTGTGAATACCCTTGGAGCAGAGGTAAGGTCAAGGGCATTGCTCTGAACTGGTAATGACCTGAGGGCAGTTCAATCTGAGGTACTTATCGGGATCTTCCGATTAGGACATGGAAACAGGCATCCTTGAGGTCCAGGGAGGCTAGCCAGTCCCCTGGCCTTAGGGAAGGTAAAATCATTGCCAGAGTTACCATTTTGAACTTTGGTTTCAAAAGATGCTTGTTCAGATATCTGAGATCTAAATGGGCCGCCATTCTCCTGTCTTTTGGGGTAAGGAAGTATCTGAATACAGACCCCTGCCCTGATGCAGGGAGGAACCTTTCTACTGCTCTGAGAGCTAACAGGATAAGACCTCTGTTTCAGAGCGAGGGTCTCTGAAGCACTTGTAGAAAAGTCTGCTTCTCAACTTGGGAAACTTTTTGAAGCTGAGAACCAGACCCTGGCTTACTACTTCCAGAACCCACTTGTCTGAGGTTAGCAAGCCCACCTCTGACTGAAGTAAGCCAGCCTGCCCCCACTGGTACAGGAGAATCGCCCTGGGCACCCCATCAGGGTGCCTGTTTCGCAGGAGCTTTAGGCTGGGGTGGGAGCAGGTCTGCCCACCCCTCGCCTGCCCCTGCCTCTGAAGAAGCCCTCTGAGCATAGGCAGAGGAGGCCTGAGTCTGGTAGAAAGGCCTGTGAAAAGGCTCACCCTACCCCTGGGGCATGCCTTGAGGAGTGGCTTGCCGCCTCCTTAGCCTGGGCACTCTTGTAAGTAGTCCTATATTCATCCATCTTCTTCATGTAATTTCTGTCTGCTCTCCAAACAGAGAATTTCCCACCACAGGAAAATCCATAGCCTTAGTCTGGGTATCCTGTGACAAACTAGTACACCTGAGCCAGGCCAACCTCATGAAAAGCTACAGATGTGGCCATGACCCTAGAGGAAACATCATTAACATCCACAGCAGCATGAAACTGAACCTTAGGGCTTCAATGCCATCAGCAGCCACCTGTTCTAGTTCACTAGCCAGCTGGCCATGGGCCTGCTTGGCCAATTGCATAACAGTATCCCATCTAGATTTCTGATACCTAGCTACATAAGCCATATAATTTGCTTGCCTGAGTCCCAGAGAGGCTGCCATATACTGTTTTTTTGCCATGGCATCAATCTTCCTGGAATCCTTGTCAGGAGGATGTGAAGCCAAGGGAATATTAGCTTTATCACAGGCAGCAGCCTGAACTACCCCAACATGACTGCATTGCTGAGAAAGGAATTCTGTATCAGGGCCTGACAATGTATACCTTCTGTCCACCTTTTTATCTACAGGAGGCACAGAATTAGGAGCTTTTAAAATTTTAATTGTTTGTTTCCTAAAGACTTATGTAAAGAAATAGACAATCTCCTAGACTCTGAATATCCGTCATTCTACAAAATCAGGCTCCTCTTGCTCATCCACAGCCTCTTCTAAAGGAAGCTGGAGGGTTTCAGCAACTTTTATAAAACATAAAATGAGATGGGGACTCAGACAGCATAGGGAGATTCTAAAGGTCTGTCTGGGAGATGTCCGTTCAATGGGCACACCCAGACCTTCCCAGCCACATTCATACTGTTCATAATCCTCCTCCCCTCCTCTGGTTCATAAAATTCTCAATATCATAATCCTGAACCATTGGGACCGGACGAACCGACCTTTTACCAGATAGTGGTGGTTCGGACGACCCCTGAGACAGTGACTGACAATTTGTATGGTTTTGCTATCTCTGCAGCAGTTGGAGAAGGAATTTTGGACTCAGACTCTGATTTTCTTGTTTTCTTTTACTGGAATTGGTTCCTCAGAACCAGCTTTTCTTTGCCCGAGGAAGTCTGGCCCTGGTCAGAGGGCACTCCCTCTGGTTCGGTTGGCACCGAACCGGGCTGGCCATCCGGGTCAGCGGACTTTTTGGCCTCTCGTTCCCTGAGCCTGCCCAATCTTTTTTCCAGGGTGGCTGCACGGAAATTCTTACATACCTGGCAGTCTGACTGAAGGTGGTCAAACCCCAGACAATAAACACATGTGGTGTGTGGGTCAGCCTTGGCAAAGACTTCCCCACAAACATCACAGTGTTGAAACCCAGTGGGCCCGGTTTTTCTTTTGGGTTTCTCAGACATAATGCCAGCCTAACCAAAAACTTGCCCTTTTAACGGCAGTGCCAGGCAAGTCACCCTTATCAGTTCCTAACTGTGTCACGGGTATTGGAAAAAACCGTAATAAATCCGTTTTTTTTAGAACCAATAAGAACCGGGAACCGCACTCTAAAATAGTAACTTTTAGTTTTAAATGAGTTTTAAACCCACTGATCGGTTCAAAACCGAACCGATAACTTACAAGTTCCACACAGACAAAAACCTTCATTTACTTACGGTTACTACAGATAGAGCTTGAACCGAACGGTTTTCTGTTTAAATAAAACTATTCTCGGTTAAATCCAACCGAGAAAACACTTTTAAACCGAGAAATGAACCGAGCAGAAGGAGAAATCTCCGGAGCGACTGTTCACTGAGGCGGAGTAAAGAATCTGACAGTTCAAGTTTGAAATGACACAGATAGAGCTGCTCTCGTGCCAAAATTCTATTTTGGAATGGTTTTAACCATTTCACTCCGGGGCAGTTCTAGAGCTGGATCAAACTGCTAATGTCTATAATATAGCAAGACTTCATGTTGTTTGAAAATAATGTTTTAAAATTGTCTTAAATTGTGATTTTCTTTTTTAATATTCAGACCCAGAGACAAAAGATGACTGATAGGCAACTTGAGCACAGGAGAAAAGATAGGTATGTTGTTCCCATTTATAAACGGGGACGGGGTGTGACCATAACAAGTAATAGTCCCATTCTGCTCTTATCTCACAATACCAATAGGTTTCTAATTTGGTAGGAGGGAGGGAGACATTTCTAACAAGTACACTAACCCCATTCTGCTCTTTCCACAGTCTGTCAACAGTGGCTTCTTCTGTCATCAAGAACCAAACAGAAATAACAGTTACATAAGAACTTACCATAACAGTAGATCTTCGAGAGAGGTTTCTGCAGTAGGTCTTCACAAGTAGGACTGTGCCCCCTGGCGTCAGGATCGCACTGCAAACTTGTAGCTAGCAATCTTCAATGGGGGACTGCCCCCAGCATCAGGTGACAGGACATCAGCGTGACTATAAATAGGGGTGGTCCCCCGCCTGCCCTCCAGTTCTCTTGCCGGAGACCACGAAAGAGGAAGCAGGAGAGAGAAGTGAAAACTCCTGACACCTCGAGCCCTGGATAAAACAAAGTCCTGGGAAGGGAGTAAAGAGGAAAAAACACAGGAGCTGGGGGAAGGTGGGTGGGAAATCTAGACCTACTGCAGGAACCTCTCTCTAAGATCTACTGATATGGTACGTTCTTACATAACTATTATAGCTTACTTCGAGAGGGTTTCTGCAGTAGGTTTTCACAAGTAGGACTGAATACTAAGCAGTCAATTACATAGAGTTGGAGACTAGGTTCCGGGAGGAGGAAAATGTCTGCCAACGACAGTATGCTCATGACAGAAGTCCTTGCAGGACTACTAGAACAAGCCAGCACTGCGCCTAGAACAAAGTCCAGACTGTAGTGTTTCGTGAAGGTGTGGACAGAGGTCCAAGTGTCCTCTGCGCAGATGTCCGCAGTGAACACATTTCCAAAGAAAGCAGTGGAAGTGGCCACTCCCCTAGTTGAGTGGTCCTTGACTGTCCCCGGAAGGGGCTTCTCATACGTCTGGTAAATGTAATGAATATAATTTGCCAGTCACCTAGACAAAGTCTGTTTAGAAATAGCCTTGCCCTGGCACTTGGGAGCGAAGGCTATGAAAAGTTGTTCCGACTTGCGAACCTCTTTAGTCCTTGAGACATAATATCTCAAATTCCTGTGCACATCAAGGGTGTGCAGGAGATAATCCTTCCACAGGAGTGCTCTGGGTAAAACACCAGCAGTTCAACATTCTGATTTAGGGTGAATTCCGAAACTACCTTCGGAAGAAAAAAAGGATTAGTCTGCAGAGCCACCCAATCTCTGTGGAAAATTAAATAAGGCTCTTTACAAATTAGAGCCTGAAGCTCCGAAACTCTTCAAGCTGAAGTGATCACCACCAAAAAGAGCATTTTCCACGAAAGATAATGCATATCACTACTTGCTGCCAGCTCAATAGGGGGCAAAGTAAGTTTTTCTAAAATAAAATTAAGATCCCGGGGGGGGGAGACAGGATTCTGGACCAGAGGTTTGAGGTGAAGGATCCCCTTCAGAAAGGTTCTGGAAACCCCTAGCTGAGCTAGGGTTTTGCCCTCCACCAGAAGGTGGTAGGCTGAAACCACAGAGAGATGGACCTTCAGAGAGGAATAACGGAGGCCCAACTCTGATAGGTGCAAGAGGTACTCTAGAAGTTCCAGAACCTAGGAAGCAGAGCAGGAAAATGGGACTAGGCCTTTGGCTGCGGCCCATATCAAAAATCTTTTCCACTTCATGGCATACGTGGATCTAGTGGAGTGTTTCTTGGCCTCCACTAAGACCTGAGCGACTCTGAAAGAGACGCCATAGCGAGAAACAGCTATGTCCAAAGGTGCTGTGCATGAAGATGGAGCGTTTTGAGGCTCGGATGTACCAAGGTGCCCTGCTCTTGGGATAGAAGGTTGTGAGGGAGAGAGAGGTAAAGGTACTGGGGGTTCCACCTCTCCTGATGTAATCTATGAGACTGATGCTCTTGTATGTACCTTGTGATCTGCCTGATCCTGATGTACCATACCTTGTTAATCTACCGGGTCATCTGCAGACATCTGTTGCCCTTGCCTGTACTATGCTGCTTTCTACCTCCTGATGTAATCTTTGTGCCTGATTCTATTGTATGTTACCCTGTTTTTTACCTAATGTTCATGTATGTACCATTGTAATCCTCCTGGGTCACACCTGAAAATAGGCACTTGGTTGTCTGGTGTACTTACCTGGTTAACAAAAGCAAATAAATAAATAAATTAGCTGTTGCAGGAGGGGAAACCATATCTGCCGAGGCCATAGGGGGGGCAATGAGGATCATGTGTGCCCCCTCTACCTGTGGCAACTGCAGAATAGGAAAAGGAGGGAAAGCGTACAGAAATCTCCCTGTCCAAGAGAAAGACAGTGTGTCTCGCCAAAAAATACCATGCCCGGGAATGAGAGCACAAAAGCAGGTAGTTTTGCATTGGATAGGGAGGCGAAGAGGTCTATTTCTGGCCGACCACACTAAAGGAAGAGATCTTCCACTACTGCCTGCTTTAGTTCCTACTCATGAACCCGGGCAACCGAGCTGCTGAGACTGTCCGTCAGAATGTTTTGAACACCTGGAACATGGACTGCTGTCAAGGATAGGCCATGTGAAACAGCCCAGTACCACACTCGCATCGCCTCCCTGCAAAGGGGGTATGAATGGGTGCCTCCCTGTTTGCTGATGTACCAGACCATTGCCATGTTGTCGGTCTGGATGAGAAGTGTTCCCGGAACTAAGAGGGATTGAAATGCTTGAAGAGCACAGAGCACTGCTCTTGTCTCCAGAATACTGATGTGAAGATTCTCCTCCATGGGAGATCATGTCCCTTGTGTTCGATGGTCTCCCAAGTGGGACCCCATCCGAGGTTCGAGGTGTCTGTCGCAAGAGTCATGGAGGGGGATGGGGAGTGGAATGGAACCCCCTCTCACCGGGAGGCTGGAAGGGTCCTGCCACCACTGTTGGAGACTAGCACCTTCTGGTCCATGTCGTCCAAGCGCTGATCCCACTGGACCCGAAGAGACAATTGGGTCACCCTCATGTGCAGTCTGGCCAGTGGAACTGTGGGTATGGCAGCCACTACCAGGCCCAGCAGTCGTAAGACGGAGCGCGCTGGGGTCCAAAGAGAGGCGGCTACCAGTGCGGTTTGTATGATAAGGGTCTCCACCCTGTCCATGGGCAGGAAGACCCTACCCTAGACCATGTCCAGCACTGCTCCTATGAATTGGAGGCGCTGAAAGGGTGACAGTTGAGACTTGAGATAATTGACCATAATGCCAAATCTGGAGGAAAGGTCCAGGGTGAAGGAAAGGGAATCCTTCAGACTGTCCTGGGATGGGGCTGAAATCAGCCAGTCATCCAGGTAAGGGAACACATAAATGCTCTTGCGACACAAGGTTGCCGCTACCACCACCAGGCACTTGGTGAAAATCCAAGGTGCCAAAGAAAGGCCAAAGGGGAGAGACCTAAACTGAAAATGCTCCTCCTGAAAGTTGACTCTCAGAAAGTGGCGGTGAGTCGGCAGAATTGGGATATGAAGGTAAGCACCCTGCACATCCAGGGAACACAACCAATTGTTTGGGTGGAGCAGGGGCAAGAGTCCCTGGAGGGTCAACATGCGGAACCTCTTGTATTCTACAAAGAGGTTGAGCATGCTGAGATTTAGGATGGGCCTGAGATTTCCCGTCTTTTTTGGCACTAGGAAGAAGTGGGAGTAAAATCCCCTTCCTATCTGTTCTGTTGGAACCCGCTCTATGGCTCATTTTCACAGAAGAGCTTGAATTTCCTGTAGGACACAACTTTGTTGTCCTGACGGGTAATGAGACCTGCCTGGTGGGTTGGTCAGGGATCTGTTCAGAAACTCTATCGAGTGACCTCTTGCGACCAGTTGTAGGACCCACGAGTCTGCAGTTACAGTTGTTCATTCTGAGTTTGTCCAGAAGTTTATTCCTGTGCTGTTCGTCAGGGACTTCTTGGATGTCCTTTTCCAGGTCAGACAGAGCCAACTTCTGGAAAGCCACCACGAAGGCTATGTAGCTGAGCGAACGTATAGCGCAGGCAGAGGAGGTACAGACCATGCGTCCACACTGGTAAATTAGTTTCGACTCCTTGTCAGGAACAGAGGCACCGAGATGTTTGGGCTGGGCCGATCTATCGTGTGCTGCAGTGATTACGACAGAATCCACCTTAGGTTGTACCGTTAGGTGGGAAACCCCTTCGGGGGGGTGGTAAGCCCTGTCGGCTTTCTTAGAAACCACAGGAATTTGACAACAGTTGCTGCCAAATGGCGGACATCAGAGCTTTGTGTGGCCCCATCCTGGGTGGAATAGGGAGGGGGTCCGCAGTAATCAGGTCCAGATGCTCAGCAAGCCTTCTGCACTTAGGGTCTAATTCCTGGGACGCCCAACTGCAGGACCGCTGAATGAATTGGAGAAGTTCCGTGAAAGATGGATCCTCCAGTGGTGATTTTGGTGACTCCTTTAGCTGAGGCTCTACGGGACAGTGGGGTTCCGACTGGTCCCCCAATCGGAATCTTTGTCCGAATCAGAGGATTCCAGCCTGCTTTGCAAAGAAGTGGCATCTGGAACTGCCTCCGTGACTCTAGCCCCCAGATTGATCCCTGGTGGCAGACCGCCTGTGTCTCTGTCAGATACTCTGCTGGAAGGGGCAGGGCCTCCTGGTGGCACCCTATGGATCAGGTTAGCCCTGACTACCAAATGGGGCTGACTCAACTCTTGTAGAAGCTGGGACTTTGTGTCTTTCCACCAAGCCAGAATAGATTCTTGAGGTTCCGGCTGAGGAGGTGGAGGAGGCAGGGGTGGAGGGTATCCTGGGTACCCCGCAGTACAGAAGGGGTAACTACGTGGTTGGTACCAGTAGGGGTACTGGTGGTAACCTGGATACTGGTGAGCCTGACCCGGCATTGGGTAACCTGGCGTCGGAGGCAGGTAACCCAGCATCGGACCCCCCCTCCGCATCGGGTAGTAAGAAAACTGTGGCGTGTAGCCAGGGTAGTAACCCGCAGGGCCCAACAGAGGAGAAGTAAAAGGCCCAGAGGGTGGTGGTGCCGAGGTACCACTGGAATTTGGGTCCATCGGCGTGTCTGGGGTCGGAGGTGGTACCCCAGAAGGTCCAGGAAGAATCTGGTCCATCTTGTCCAGAAGAAGATCCGGCGAAAGGTGCCTGAGGGTGTCCGAAGGCAGGAACGAGACTGGCGATGGGGTTAAGTCCGGAAGGGTCCCCGTCCACGGGTATGCTGATGAGGCAGGGGTCTCGTGAAGTATGTTCGACATGAGGGGTTGCTCTAGATCAGCCCCAGAATAATTGGGTAGTGTCAGTCATTTCCTAGAGGGAGAACCCTAGCGGGACTCAGGGGAACCTGCAAGCTCGCTCTGCCGGATGTCAGGGACCATGAGGGAGTCTGACAGGAGAGCAGCCACCACATGGTCATCGGGCAAGCTGGCGACTGACTTAGAGGCAATGGTCTAGCAGGCATCGCAGGGGCAGACGGCCAATTTACAGACCATGGTCGGGCTGAAAGAAGCCGGAAGGCTCAAGTCAGGCTGATCGACTAGGCCGAGCTAACAACAGGCTCCAAAACCACTTCCTCTGAAGAGGAAACTCCCGACTGCTCACTGACCTCAGTGGGGGGGGGGGGAGAAGGTGTCCGATCTGCCGGAACGGAAGAAGGCCCAGGAGGTGGAGTACTCACTGGGGTAGAGGTCCTCCCCGATGTGGTAACAGCTGTCTGGTGGCTTTTCCTATGAGGAGAATGGCTCCGCTCCCGGCGTTTCTCCTTCTTTTTTCCGGGGCAGGTGATGACGATCATTCCCTCAGCTCCAGGAGCTCTTTTTCCATCAATGCCAGTCGTTGTTTTAATAAGTGGGCATCGAGGGTCCTCTAGCAATGGGTGCACATGGCCTGGTTGAAGGCCTGGTAGACTGAACAATCTGCAGCCTTGTGTTTAGGTCCCAGGCAGAGGACACAGCAGGAGTGGTCGTCCCCATGTGGGATCTGCGCGGCACACTTGGAGCACTTTTTCTTGGGCCGACATGAAGACATGCAACGTTGGAGGGATTAAAAAACTAATGGTTAACTATCGAAAAAAATGGCAGGCGACTAAAGCTGTTTCACCTCAAGGTCAGACAATTCAGGTCAACGGCGGGAAAGAACTGGAGGGCGGGAGGGGAACCGCCCCTATTTATATAGTCATGCTGACGTCCCGTCACCTGATGCCAGGGGCGGTCCCCCGCTGAAGATTGCTAGCTACAAGTTTGCCATGCGGTCCTGATGCCAGGGGGCGCAGTCCTACTTGTGAAGACCAACTGCAGGAACCCTCTCGAAGTAAGATCTAAAGAAATATGCAGGAGAAATATGCAAGGAAGTGTTATGGGAAGGAGGGCATTAGGCGAAGTTATGGGCAGCAGGGCATCAGCAGACATTATGCAAGGTCAGGATGTCATACAATGAAAAAAGAACAAAGAAAAGCAAGTCCACACAGGAGACCACCACGTAGATTGTGCCACTGTCTTAAATGACAGATAGGGAGTGTATGTGTGTGTGTGTGTTGTGGGGGGGGGGGACTCTTTTAGTCAGTAAAATGTTTTATGCAAGGTGTGTGTTGTGGAGCCCGAGCAAAATGGCGGTTTCCCAATAGTTTAGCTCTATAGGATACAGAGCTCTAAGTTTAAATCTTGCTTTTTTGGGAACCTAATCTTTTCTAATCTGCACAGCCATGTATCGGAAGACTCCCTCGACATAATGGGAAACCTGAAGAAAGGTAAAACGGCAGGAGAAAGAGCAAAGTCAAAAATTCTTGCTCGAACTCCAGCCACGAGGTCGGCACAGGGCCAAGATCAATAAAGCGCCATAGCAGGGGAAGAAACACTGAAATCCCTGGGTGTAAAAATTACCCGATTAATCTCTATGGTAGCCAGTCTTACAGATAAGTTCAATACCCTGACAAACAGGGCTGCTAGGCTAGAATATAGCATGGAATCAGTTACCTTGGCTACTTCTGAAGCCTCCAAAGGAGTGGATGTAGCAATGGGGGCAGTCTCATCTGTTTTTAAAGAAAATGGACATTTGAAAGCCAGAATAGAGACTTTGGAGAACCAAGCCTGAGCGGCAAATCTTCGTTTTATTGGATTGCCAGAATGGGCGGAGGGGGATCATTTACTGTTCTTTTTACAGGAATAGATAGAGCAGCAACTTGGCAAAGAAGTGGCCCAGACAGCACAGCGATTTCAAAAGGCCTACCGAGTCGCCCCAAGAGGCTGTCCCGATAACCCAGAGGCCCTGAGAAATGTAGTAGTTGTCACCAATGGGGCAGGCTCTCGGGACTTCCTCCTTGCTGCAGCCAGGCATAAGTGGATGCTCCTCTGTGAAGGCTAGTTGATCTTGATGTTCCCTGAGATCGGGTACGCTACCCGACAGAAGCGGAAAAAAGTTCAACGGAGCTCATGCTATGCTCCGAGCAGCAGGAGTACCGCATGGTATGGTACTCCCTGCCCGGCTCCGGATAGCTCACAATGGAAAAGTATTCCTATTTTCCAATCCTGCAGATGCCCTTCGATGGTGTCAGAAGAACGCCAACAAGCCCAAAGACAACACCGGAGATCACCCCTCTTCTGAAGAAGATGAGACCTGAGACTTTGATCACCATAGGACTATTCACCAGTTTTTTTCTCAAATAAAGATACTTAGAGAGGGGCGTGGCCTAGCATCAGAGCGAGATGGCTGCTTAGTCCTTCAGCTCTGAGAAAAGTCCCTTGCAATCCCCTCAACGCAGTGCCTTAAATTCATTCGTTTATACAAGCATTGTAAGTTCTGTTGGTGCTAATGTCGTCCAATCCAAAATCGGGAAGGAAACAAGCAAAAATATAGTTTAAACCTTCCCTTGGATGATCTTCGGCTAAGGGGCCTAGCAGGGTCTGGGAAGGCACCAGAGGAAGCTCGGAATGCCGATTTGGCAAGGGATCTCCCGGAGAGAAGCTCTTGTCTTGAGAGTGAGGAGGTGGAAATAAATCCGAATCTTAACATGGCAGAAGGTTACCAACAACTAGAAAGATTAATTAAAGACTTAAAATATGACCTGGGATCCATGATGGAAGCCAGCTTTGATAACATGTCTGCGCAAATTCAGCATCTACAGCAGGTGGTTAACTCCACCTCTCAGCAAGTGGAAGCCCATGAAAGGTGACTGGGGGAAGTGGAACAAAGGATCGGCAACCAGGAGGACAGATCGGTAACTTGCTCCTCGGATCTTGCAAAAGCCCTAAAAGAAACAGAGATGCTGAAGCAAACCCTAGACGATCACGAGAATCGTGAACGTCATAGCAACATTAGAATTATAGGCTTGCCAGAGGGGCTCGAGGGGAACGATTGCTCTAATTTCATCAAAAAATGGTTGGTTGCTAACCTGCAATTCCCTCCTGACAGAGAGCTGGAGATCCAGAGGGCACATCGCTCGCCAGGCCCGAAGCCATCAACCAGATCAAAGGCCACAGCATCTCATTGTCAAATTCTTGAGATACCAAGATAGAGTGGCTGTGCTTGATGCGGCGAGGAAATTGGGAACAATTCTTGTACAGCAGAGGAGAATCAGCATCTATCCTGACTACTCGTGCATTCTCCAGATTCAAAGGCAGGCCTTCTCTGAAGTTCGGCGTTTGCTCCATTCTAAAAACTGCCCTTTTACTCTGGCATATCCTGCTCGCCTGATAGTAAGGCCACCAGGAGGAAACACTAGAGCCTTTACTGATTCATCAGCAGCTTTGGAATTCGTTCGCGGTCTAGAAGTTCAGAATAAATCTTGAAGATTCAGTGTGGATTGATGGAAGTGTCGTTGTTTTGTTGGGGGCGCGAGATGTGGAGCTCGCTCCTGGACTTGTAACATCGTTTGGGGCTCCGCGCCCTCCAGGCCTTTGCACCGAACTACATTTACAGTCCGTTTGATTGATGGACATTCTATACAATCTGTTTGATATCATGGTTCATAACAGCCTGCATTACAAGTACTGTAATTTCTTTTTTTCTTTCTCTAACTTGCTCTCATTTGTCGTTATGCAGAAAAGGAAGGCTAAATCTGCATCTCCACTTTGGAGATTAAAAGCCGAGCAGCACTAACAAATGGAATTCAGCTTAAAGTTAAATGTTTGAAATAATTACCAATTGGCAGGGGTAATCTCCGGTGGCATTAGGTTATAGGGTATGAAGTCCTCGCTGGGGTTTGGCAATAGCCAGGTTTACCATGTTTTAGTTTATTCACTCTCCTAAGAAGTTTATAAGACTATTTTCTGTTTTAAGATTAGTATGATAAATAGAGAGGGGGTGCTATTTACAGTATTTTTGATGGGTAAGAGCAATGGGGGTAAAACTATGAACTCCATGGTACTGGGAGACTCTGCTCTGAACAAATATCAGTAGGGGGCAGCGTTTTCCCAGAACGCCTCCCTAAGAGAAGTAGAAAATTTATTTTTTATACCTGAACTGGGGAGAACTGAGAAGTCTCTGGGTACACCCAGAAGGCGTGGGTGGAGGAGGGGGCTGTTAATTTATGGATTGTTGGGGGTACAATTACACTTTTTTCTGCTGTTCCTATGTTTTAATCAGTTGATTGTTGTTGTTACAGGGTGGAAGGGAGGGTTATATTGGGGGAAAGTTTTTACTGTGTTAAAAAAAACTTAGCTTTGGCGACGAAGGAATGTTTGATATAAGAGTACATGTGAACACACGAAGGGTAAAGTCGATTGAGAGGAAATATAAAGATGGCTACTATATCATTGATTTCATGGAATGTATATGGGCTCCGAACTGTTGTTAAAAGGAAAAGGGTTTACTCATGTCTTAGACATAAAATGAAGGGGGATATCACATTCCTACAGGAAATTCACTCTACGGGAGAGGAGATGGACGCCTTGCAGGGGGAAAACTGCTAGCCTCGCTTTCAATTCCAAGGCCCAAGATGTAGCTATTTGGATTAGGCCAGGGATCCCACATAAACTGCTGTCTTCTATATCTGACCCACAGGGTAGATTTTTAATTGGGGTGGTCGATCTGGGGGGGCACTATTTTAACATTAGTGTCGTTATACGGCCCAAATGTAGATTCCCCGGATTTCTTCTCCCATTTGGAAACTACAATGGCTCTTTACCCTGATGATATAATTGTAGGGGGGGGACTTTAATACCTACTGGAATCAGTACTTGGATCACTCCGGGGGGGGGAGGGGTCCTCTCCCTAGGAGTGTGGGGACTCTGCATTGTATGATGGAGGGGAGATCTCTTTTAGAGGCCTGGAGATTTTGTCACCTCACCCTTTCGGGAATACTCCTTTTATTCACACGCCCACAAAATTTATACGAGATTGGACTACTTATTTATGACAAAATCAAGAGCTGGGGATATCACCGAGGCTCAATACAGTCCTATAACTATTTTGAACCATGCCCCTTGAAGGTAGTAGTGGAAGGGAAAAGTACCAAGTGTCAATCTGCAGTGGCGATTGGATCCTGCCCTTCTGGGTGATTAGAATTTTATTCAACAACTAAAGCAGCAAGTATTGTTTTTCCTAGAGGTAAATCGGCCCAGGGACACCAACACTAAGATGATCTGGGACTCCCTTAAGGCCTATATACGGGAAGAAGCAATCTCATATGCTGCTTATAAAAAGAAAATGACCTCAAAGAAGGAACATGACCTGGAGCTTCAGAGTCACAGGAATTGATGAAAAAGCATGAGGGTAATAAACTAGCCACTTTAAAGAAATTAAAGGGGAAACTAAGCCAATTACCCACACACAAAATTGAAAGGTCCCTTTTACTGACTAAATCCTTCTCCCATTTTGAGGGAGACAAAGCCGGAAAGTGGCTGGCTGGACTGGTCAAAAAACAAAGGGCAGAAAGAACCATTTTAGGAGTAGAAATGGTAGAGGAGGGGGTCACTTATGATCAGCACAAAATTAATGCCAATTTCTTAAAATACTATTCTGGACTGTACACTTCCGAATATCCTAGGGGAGTGGACCCTGATTCTTTCCTGAGGGGGGTTAACCTTCCCTAGTTGAGGGACCTGGATGGGAGTCTTTTGGACTCTCCAATCACTATAGAGGAACTTATAGGGGCAGTGTGGAAATCGAAGAGGGGCAAGGCTCCGTGGCCGGATGGCATCCCAGTGGAGCTATATAAAGAACTGTGGGATGAACTAGGCCAGACAATGTTGGAGACAATAAGGGAATCACTGGACGAGGGGGAGCTCCCTCCATCGCAGAACTTGGCCATGATTATGGTGTTACCGAAGGCGGGCAAGGATCCTCTGCAGTGCTCCTTCTACCACCCTATTTCGCTATTAAATGCAGATTATAAGGTTCTCGCTAAAGTGTTGGCAAATAGGTTGGAGGGTCACCTTGCTACACTGATTCACCCAGACCAGGGGGGATTTTGTCAAAGGCAGACAAATTAAGCACAATATTAGAAGAGTACTCAACATTATGCATCGCTGGCCCAGGGGAAAGTCGGGAGGCCTTCTCGTATTTGATGCGGAGATGGCCTTCGATCGTGTGGAATGGCCCTTTATGATGGCGGTCCTGCGAGGGATGGACTTTGGTCCCCGTTTTCTGCACTGGGTAGGTAGTCTGTATAAGAAACCGACAGCTCAAATTCTCACAAACAATACTGTCTCACCCCTTTTTGCCTTGACCAGAGGCACAAGGCAGGGTTGCCCGCTTTCTCCGCTACTCTACGTATTAACAATAGAAACCTTAGCCCTAAAAATTAGAGGAAATCTCCATATTAAGGGATTGCAGTGGAGAAGAGTAGACCACATGATCTCACTCTTTGCCGACGATATACTCCTAGTCACCAGTGCCTCTGAGGAGACAATGAGGGAACTGTCCAATATCTTTCGTAGTTATGTTCCCCTTTCAAGCCACAAGATTAACTGGAGCAAGTGCGAATGGATGCCACTAGGAGAAGTGAAAAACCCTATCAAAATAGGCCAAACAATAGTTTAACCATCCAAAATAATTAAATATTTGGGAATTCAGATTTCTTCTAAACTTTCAGAATTAGTCACCATTAATATGAAAAAATTAATTAAGACAATTAGGGAAGACTGCTTGGCATGGCGAGCGAAACCCCTGACACTTATAGGTAGGGTAAACTTGGTAAAATTTCAGTCCTCCCTAAGTTTTTATATATTTTTTTTTCCGATCGGTCCCATTGAATGTTCCCATGAAATACATTAAAAGCCTTGAAGGGGCCATAACCCAATTACAGTGGAACAATAAACATCCAAGGATTAAAAAAGCCATTTTGTGGCTGCCTCAGAGGGGGGGAGGACTAGGTCTCCCGAATGTTAATTTTTACTGGGTTGCCTCACAATTGGCTCACATCTTGGACCTGCTGAAAAAACAGAGAATCAGCCGGCCTGAGTCAAGCTTGAGGAAGAGAAAGGTTTTTCCATCTATCATGACAGGTTGTCTCTCTGTGAGACAGTCGGAGCCCCGGCAGCCCCTCACCATCCTTGTACGAGCACTCTGCTGAAGGCCTGGAGTTTGGCTCATCGGTGGCTGGGAGTGGGAGCTGGAGTATCCCCGGAGCGCTCTCTTGGGAGATTATTGCAAAAAGAGGGAGGTATAACTATATGGGACAGGCCAGTACTAAAATATTGGACCCACAGGAGAATATCCTTTATTAAACATGTTGTGTCCGAAAATGGAATAACTTCATTTGCTGACCTAGTGGCATCTAAAAAGTTCAGGGAGGGGCATTTCCCCCTATAGGAAACTGAAGATAGCAATGGATGGTTTGATGGGTGGTTGTGACTCTGCAGAGTGGTGTCCAGATCCCCCCTGGAGGAACTTTTTTGGGGACAGTCTGAGGACAATAAGTTTAAACCCCTGAGAAAAGCATACAGAATCTTAATAGGGGCCTCACCAGATATGATGAGTGTTAAGGAGAAGTGGGACTCAGATCTCCACCCGGAAGGCCTAACTGGGGGTGACTGGAACACTATTCTGAATAATTGTTTGAGTAGTTCAGTAAATAATAGAAATAACATTATCCAGTATAAGGTATTACATAGAGCATACCACACTCCATGGTTGGCACATAGGATAGATCCTAATGCCTCCCCCTGTGCTCCAAATGTCATATACATGTTGGAACTTTCTACCATATGGTATGGCTCTGTCCCAAGGTGAGATCCTTTTTGTCCGGAGTTCAGAGGTTATGTCACGAGTGGTGACAGTCCCATTAAGTCTTGATCCAATGGAGATATTGTTAGGCCTTCCGATACGGGGGCCCTCTCTAGACCCCAATTACAGGAAGTTTTGGAGATTAGGTAATGTGATGGGCCTAAAGGTTTTGGCCATGCACTGGAGGTCGGCCTCCATACCAACAGGTTCGCAATGGTCCAGCCACCTATTAAATTGTATGAAATATGAAAAGATCCAGCATACCGTTAGAGGGCAACTGAACAAATATTTTAAAATGTGGGCCCCGCTGGAAGAGGTCATAACGCAACCCTGTTTCCCTAGCTTTTAATAATTGTTTAGATTAGGAAACCCTTGTCTAGAATAGGTTAGAGATAGCCTAAATAATGACTCAAACATGTGAATACATATATTTTTCACTATATTTAATGATACTTGAATGTAATGGGAAAATGATATGATGTATCTGATGTACCAGCTACTAAGCTAAAACTAAACAAAGTTCACAAAAAAAAAAAAAGATACTTAGAGAGGTTACAGTTGATATAGCCTTGCAGCTTTAGCAATTGTTTAGTTTGGTGACCTAAAAAAAAAAAAAAAAAAAAATTCTCTTTACTTTGGGCTGATGAAGTGCCAATATAACATGCTGACAGAAATATCTAATGTTCGGTAGAAGTTAAAAGCGTCTAGCCCAGTTTAAAGAAATATAACTGTGCCTCGTATAATTAGTGCACAAGCTGTTGCATGATAGTAGATTTAGTTATGTTCATTTACAGGTTCCTGTTTAAAGTAAGACAGTACATACTTTTGGGGGAGATGGCATTCTCTTATCGGTTAGAGGGTTGCATTTTATTGTGCTAATACTGAAGATATAGCATGGTGGACCTCCTCTATCCCCTCTTAGAGGATAAAGAAACAAGGACTGGAACATTTACTGAGACATTTGGGGAAAAATATGCAGCTTATGGGTTCATAACAGTCTTTTTTTTTTTTTTAATTTTAATTAAATTTGGAAATATATTCATGATACCACCATATGACATATCTTATAATTTTGGATGGGCTAATTGATTGTATTTAGAGGAGTGGCACCCTCTAGGTGAAAGAAAGTATTTCTCTGTAATATCCGAAGTTAGTGACTGTGACCTTATGTCTATTAGATAACACCAAACATAAAGTTAAAAAAATGTTTTATGCAAGATATGTGCAGAAGAAAAGAGACAAGTATTTAGTTATTTATTTATTTCAAAAGTTTCACCAGGATAGACATACTGAGATGGCAACAGCTCGTTTCCAGATGCATCCTGGGGGGAAGGGAAGGAGGAATACAAAAAAATATATATATACAGTTCTAGAGCTAAGCAATTACAATAGGTAATATATATAAAAGGCAATGTACACCTAAACAGATATATATCTACATGTGCAAATTATACAAGGGACAGGTGGGGGCCTGCCTATAGGGTTCAGAAACAATACTTCAGACTGCACAGGAAACATAGGGTGAGGGTGCTCTGTGAGGGGAAGGAAAAGAAGAAGGGTTTATACCAGAGAGAAACAAAGAGGGAAGGGGTATTTTAGAGTGGAGCAGGCAGATAAATCAGGTGAAATTTTAGGAGACTCAGGAACATACTTCAGACTGCAAAGGCAACATAGGGCTAGGTTGCTCAGAGAGGGGAATGGAAGAGAGGGGAGGTTTACACAAGATCAGAACAGGGGGAGAGGAAGGGGACGAGGGAGGGGGTACTTGGAAGTAAAGAGGCAGATGAGTTAGGTATAATTGCAACAATGGGCAGTAAGGTCATGTAGAAGAGAGGCGAGAGAGCGGCAAGAAGAGGAGTGAATGGTTAGGGGGAGAGAGTTCCAAAGTCCTGATCACAATCAGCAGGGAGCCAGAGGGCTCAGTAACAAAGGTGGTGCATTTCACTAGGGCGGACTTCGGGAGGATGAAGGAGTTGCTACAGGGGAGACTCGAGGGCACAGAGCAGGGGATGGGGACAGTGAAGAAATGGGACATAATAAAGCAAGGGATCATGGAAGTGATGGAATCGTGTTCCAGGTTACAGAGTAAGAAGAGTAAAGAGACCATGCTGGCTGAACAGGGAAGTGATAGACGGGGCGAGGGCAAAAAGAGTGGTATACCTGAAGTTTAGGAGGACAGGGAGGAGTACACCAAATGATCTAAGGAGGTGACCAGTAGGGTAAGTGGAATGAAGGCCGCAAGGGAACTCACATTAACTCAAGGAATAAAAAGGGGTGGGGGAGAGAGACTTTTTTTAGATACGTCAGAGAGAAAAGGAAGTGCAGGGACAGAATAGTGAGGATAAAGGGGGAGGAGTGGGTGGAAAAGGGGAAGGAACAAGCGGAAGCACTGAATGAATACTTGTGCTCAGTGTTTACAGAGGAGAAGGGGGGTCCTGCACCACCCTGGTCTGGGAGGAAGGGGAGTGGGGCGGGGTGAGGTGATAGAGGGCAGAAGGGTTTTGGAGGGGTTGAGGGTGCTGAAAGTGAATAAGGTACTGGGGCCAGATGGTATCCACCCAAGGGTGCTGCAGGAGATGACAGAGGTTCTAGTGGAACCACTGGCAGACCTGTTCAGCACCTCCCTGGAAACTGGAGAAGTGCCTCAGGACTGGAGGACGGCCCATGTAGTACCAATACATAAACGCGGTACAGGGGACGAGCCAGGGAACTATAGACCAGTCAGTCTGACATCCATAATGGGAAAGCTCATTGAGACAATACTAAAAGAAAGGCTGGTGGCATTTCTGGAAAGCAATGACCTTCAGGAGGGGAAGGGAGGCAGCATGGGTTCGATTCAGGGAGATCCTGCCAAACCAATCTTATAAAATACTATGACTGGGTGATGAGGGAGCTGGATGGTGGCCATGCTGTGGATGTGCTGCACTTGGACTTCAACAAGGCCTTCGATTCAGTGCCCCGTAGGTGACTAGGGGTGAAGTTGGCAGGGGTGGGGACAAAGATGGCATGCTGGATCTCAAACTGGCTATGGGGTAGGCTACAACGGGTGGTGGTGGGTGGGAGTCTCTGAGCCAAGATTAGTGACAAGCGGGGTAGGGTTCGGTGCTGGGTCCAGCAGTGTTTGGGCTATTCAACTCAGACACTGCACAGGGGGTGGTGCGCAGGATTAGCCTGTTTGCCGACGATACCAAAAATGAATGCAGTAGTGGACAAGGCAGAGGGATGGACGCAACTACAAAGGGACCTAACCAACTTGGAGGAATGGTCAGGAAAGTGGCAACTGGGGTTCAATGCAAAAAAATGCAAGGTGATGCATTTTGGGGCCAGGAACCCCAGGAGAGAATACTGGATTGAGGGGAATCAAGCTAGGGATCACTGAGGAGGAAAAGGACCTGGGGTATTGGTAGAGGGGAGCATGAACAATTCTGCCCAATGCAGAAGAGCGGCAGCAAAGGCAAAAATGATGCTGGGGTGCACAGCACGAGAATTCACGTCCAGGCGCAGGGAGGTGATCTTGCCCCTCTACAGGTCACTGGTCAGGCCGTACCTGGAGTACTGTGTGCAGTTCTGGAGGCCGTACCTGAGACAGGAAGTCATTCTGCTGGAGGGAGTGCAGCGGAGGGTGACTAGCATGATTCAGGGGATGGAGGGAATGGGCTATGAAATAAGGCTAAAGGAACTGAATATGTTCACACTGGAAGAGAGGCGGGATGTGAGGGGGGACATGATCAAGACCTTCAAGTACCTGAAGGGTATTAACAAGGGGGGGCCAAGGGGGGTTAAGCTGAGGCAAGAGAGGGAAACTGGGGGCACGGACTAAGAATAGAGAGAGGGAGATTCAAGAGGGAGATGAGAAGGCATTACTTCCCAGAGAGAGTGGTGGTGAGGTGGAACACACTACCAGAAGCCGTGATAGCAAGCAAAAAATGTAGTGGGCTTTAAAACAGCTTGGGACAGGGTACGGGGTGGGTGAGGGTGAGCGAGTAGGATAATAAAGGGGTGCTAAGGAGGATGGGGGTGGGGCAGCTGCATGCTAGAGGGCTGGCTGCACAATTGTGCAGACTTTGATAGACCAGTAGGTCTGTTCTGCTGGCAAATTCATATGTTCGTAAGTTTGGGGAAGCAGTAGGAGAAAGCAGCCTGGCCAGTGAGCACTTTACATGAAGGGAGATTCAAGGCTAGAGTTAAGCAGGGAGTAAGAGGAAGGTGGAGGTGAGGTAAGGAAAGAGGGAAGGGAGGACAGACAGAATTTCGAGATAAATGAGGAACAATGAGCGAGGCATCTAGCTTCAAGGGACAAGGAGAGTGAGGAGTATAAGGAGCAATGGTGAGTGCAGGGCTGACAGTCCAAAGTAAAGCAGCAGAAGGAGTGAAAGAGAGGGTCCAGTCTGGCTATGGTAGTCTTTGGTACAGCACTGTAGACAATGTCACTATAGTCAAGGGTGGGTAAGAACATTTTTTGGATAATAGTTCAGCAAGCAGGAAGAGGGATGCAGCATATGTTCCTGTAAAACATGCAGAGTTTCAGGTGGAGTTTCTTATGGATGGCATACATATGATCCAAAAAGTCAAGGTGCAGGTCAAGCCAGACCCCCAGGTACTTGAATGAGGGAACATCAGAGTGTAACCTCTTCTGAGGTGTGGAAGGAGGGAAGGGGAGATAAGTCTGGAAAGCTTCTGCTTACTGCCAAAGGTCACAGAGACAGTTTTCTTAGCATTTACGGAAAGCAGATTAGACCGGAACCAGTGCTGGATGTTGCTGACATCCAGTTGGAGACTTGCCGTCAGCTCAGAGGGGGAGGAACCAGAGGCAAATATGACTGTGTCATCTGCATCTTATTGAGGGATGCAGATAAGCAAGCAGAGTGGATGGCGTTAAGGAAGACAGAGAAGAGTAATGAGCAGAGGTCACGCTTAACTTTTCTTTGCACTAGTCCACCCGGGAAAGTGGTGCTGTTGTTGCACTAGCCCCCCACTGATTGCACTAGCCCCAAGCTTACATTAAAATATTAAGAAAATAAGCACAGTGACACAGTCGGTATGTCTGAGACAGCATTTTTTAAACTGTTTATTATTTTATCTATTTATTTCATATTTTCCAGTTTAAGTTTCATTTATTGTTGCTCCTACAATAGATGTGCATGGCCTCAATTTGCAGGGAGTTACTGGCAGAACTCATGCAGCCCACCACGGTTACAAGATTTGATGCCCCGGAGATTCTTTCCTTCACCCCAAGTTCACCAGCCCTCCTTTCTCAAATTCCCTCTCATGCTGTCACCAGAGCTACAAGATTTTGTGCCCCAAGGATTCTTTCCTCCATCCCTCAGTAAGTCTGTTCATCAACCCTCTACCCTCAAGTTTCTTCCCTGCTTTTACCACACATTCACAGCTTCCTGCAAGCCTGAAGCCACTGCTGAATTTAAACTCTGATATTTTTTCTGCTCCCCTTATTATATACAGCACAATGACTTATTTACTGGACTTGCTGAAAAATAACCCTCCACCCTCTCCAGTCTCTGCATTGTGTTTTATTCCTCACTGTACTTGCCTCAATCCAAAGTATACACAGCATAAGTTCAGACAGAGCTGCCTGACCTTACCTTGCTATATAAGAGACCCTTTAGAGAAGCGGAGCCCCACTGTTGCTTGACTGGCCAACTTTTTACACACAGGTTCCTCATTTTATCTCAGCAAATTTGTAGTTGTTGGCAGCTGAGGGACGTAAGGGGAGTTAAATTAAAAATGGCTATGTTGGTTAACATCCCTCAGCTGCCGCTGCCGAATACTTGGTTCCAATCGGGTAAGTGTGACAGTCAGGTCTCAGACACAACTCTGCAGGGACCAGCCCGGATTAATCGACCTGAGGACACTGTCAGTCTGGCGGTCAAAATTCAGCAAGTAAAACTGAAGGTGCCAGGAGCCATTTTCCTAGTGCAGAATGCAGACACAGCACCCAAACCCTATAGAAGTGCTAAATATGTATAATTTTAGTAAAACTCACTTTTCTGTCGGTCCGCCGGTAATCATGGCTCTGCGCGTCCACAGAGTAGAATGGCGCCGAGCTGAGCAGGAGCTTGTTCATGACTGATTCTGTTATTTTTGGTCCTATAGGTAGTAGAGGTCTTATCTGGTGCAGCTGCCAACAGAGAGGTGGGCAAAAACATTCATATTTCAAAACGAGCACTCTTAACTTATTGTATCTTGTGTGCAAAAAGTAGAAGCTATACTTCCAGGCATGCGCGCATTATTGGAGCTGAAAATACGCATGCCCGGAAGTACAACTTCAGTCACTTGCACACAAAATAGAATAACTTAGAGTGCTCAGTCTGAAATATGAATGTTTTTGCCCACCTCTCTTTTGGCAGCTGCACTAGATAAGACCTCTACTACCTACAGGACCAAAAATAACTGAATCAGTCATGAACGAGCTCCCGCTCGGCGCCGCCATTCTACTCTGTGGATGCGCAGAGCCAAGATTACTGGTGGAGTGACAGAAAAGTGAGTTTTACTAAAATAATACATATTTAGCACTTCTATGGGATTTGGGTGCTGTGTCTGCATTCTGCACTAGGAAAGCTTGCTCCTGGCACCTTCGTTTTACTTGCTGAATTTTGACCGCCAGGCTGACAGTGTCCCTTTATGCTTTGCCGACTCACTCCTACATTAAAACTTTTTTTCATGCTGGTCTCAGTGACTGAGAGGGAGGGTATTTAAAAAAAAAAAAAAAAATGTGCTCCTAAAATGGGGGAGAGACATACCACATAGGAAGTCAGACGACGTCCGTCATCATGAGTGCTAAATCTTCCGCCTCTTTTACAGCACTCATATGCTACTACATGATGGCTTTCACTCGAATGCTTCCCACACAGCAACGGCAGCAGAGATGTTGGGGATTGGAAGCAGGCAGTGCTCAAACTCATCTACACCAATCGGAGGGCTCCGCGAGGACCTAGGAGCAGTTACTTTGTTGTTGATTTCATGAGCTTAAGTAAGAAAAAACTAGAAAACCGGCAAACATGTTTTGTGCCAAGACCTCTTAAAGGGACATTTCCCAATAATCGCTAGATCACACTAGCCGAGCCGGTAAAGTAGGGGAACAATCACACTGGCCCGAGGCAGTCTGCACTATGCCCCGGGCCAGTAAAATAATGTTAAGATCGATCCCTGATGAGCCAAAGACTGAACCTTGGAGGACACCAGTGCTGATAGGAAGGGGGGAAGGGGAAATCACCAATCCTAACATATTGTGATCTGCCCTCAAGGCAGGAGTGAAACCAGTTAGTTGCAGAGTCAGACAGCCCCGCTGACTTGAGCTTGTCAAGGAAGAGTGGGTGGGCAACAGAGAGAAGTATTAGGCAGGAGGAGAGATGACTGGGAGACACAGGTGACTGTCAGCATTGACTGTGTTTAGCAGCCCCAACTATGATGTTTTAGTGAACATTAAGCTTTTTACTAAATGGCCTTGACTTTTTTGTAGCCAGGTTGGCACATGTCTGCTTGAGGGGGCAACAAGATAGAATTTCCATGTTAGACAGGCAGAAATGACTGCAAAACTGTAAGTACAATTTTTTATTGTACAATTTTTTTTATTGTACTTTGAACCTACAAGTACACACAGATCTGGTTTAAAAAGTTGGCATTATGAGATTTATTTATTTATTGATATAAGTTTGGTAACCAGGTAGCCCCACTGAGCCCATGGGTCCCTTTTTCAGGGGTGACCCAGACTTAGTTACAAGTATTGTGTACAAGAACAACAGGACATTATACAAAGTACAATTGTGAGTAAAGACAAAGGAATTTAGTTACATGCAGTATATTGCACAGTAATTTATAAGAGACAATAACTAATAAATAGAACAATGTGTGAGAGATACAATCAACGGTCATGGTATACAAAGTAATAGAGAGAAACAATGTTACACCAGCAGACAATAAACGTACACTATGTAAAAAAAAAAATTAAAAAAAACTTGTACAGGCAGCTGAGATAGATCAGACCGAGGTAAGGGAGGATTAACAATAACAGCTGCATTGACCATGCTCTAAAAGGTAGGTTTTTAGAGCCTCCAAAAGAGGTGGAGTAAAGTAACATATCAGGAAAGGAGTTTCAGTAATATGGAGCAGAGTGGGTAAAGGACCTTTTGCCCAAGTTGGTCCACACCCTCGGGATTTCAAGTAAGTTGCAGTTCGAGGAACATAGTGATTGCCCCAAGGGCTTAGGGGTTAGTAGACCACTAAGGCTTGGGGGTGGTGTAGACCTTGGTCATCCTGAAGGCGAGGCAAAGGAGGGGATAAATCATCCTGTCTTCCAGGGCACTCCAGTTCAACAAGGAGAGAACTTCACAGTGGTGCCTCAAAGGGGGAGATCAAGATGCAAAACGACTAATCATGTTATAGAAAATAGTCAATTTGTTGGTCTCAGGGTTCCTAAAGAACAGAAGTACAGTGGTACCATACGACAGCATGGGGAGTCTGGTACCATTTGCTATGGCAAGCCCGGACTCTGTAGTCAGAGAGTTACCCAGTCGGTATAGTAGGCCAAGTTTCTGATGGATGTGATGGATGGTTTTTGTGATATGGTCCATGTGAGGTTTGAATGCGAGTTCTTGATTAATGTAGATATGAAGATATTTTACCTTGTCAGCCACCTTAATTGGTGTGCCAGATGAGGTGGATAAGGTTAGCAGGTGTAGCCTAGTTGTGCCAAGGTGTTTAGGTCCAAATAGGACTGCCTTGTTTTTTCTTTCATTCATGACCAGCATGGTGATAGCAAACCAGTTTTCAAGTGCAATTAAATTAGCAGAGAGCCTAAAAACAATTGCAGTAATATCAGCAGCACTCCAATGTAGTACTGCATCATCAGCTCGTTCCCCTCACTCGGCAAGCCTGCATACCTGAGCAGGTATGGAACAGATCTGCTGTGGACTTTTAGTCGATGTAGCTGCACTGACCTGCCACTGCTACCCCCTCCCGCCCTATTTATATAGCTAACTCTTGTCATGTGACCATATCATGCGATTTATTTTATTTTATTTATTGAGAATATCGGATTACAACCTTTGAGTCAGGGATTCATTTCCAAAGGCTCCACGTCAGGGTACAATACATATCGATATGCAGTCATTATACAATATTACAGTGAGGGTAGGGGAAAAAAGATAATCCCCCCCCCCTTTCCTGTCTCTATCTCCCCATACTCCCATTAGAAGTTTATTCCACCTGACCACTAGGGGATCGCTATTTCGACCTGCTGGGGGTTGTAACATTTTAATCTCTCCCTCTTTTCACACACTTATTTAAGACTCTCACTTGATAATATTTACCTCCCCCACTCCCCAATTCCTGTCTCACAACCCCATCTCTCCTGAAGGCAGTCTTGAACCTGTGCGCCCTGCGACCCATTGCTATACAAGCCCTGTGTTTAATCCTCTAAAACACCCAGCCTACTAGAAGGTACCTACTCCTATCTTGCTGTTATCCTTGTAGCCAAAGGGCGTAATACACCTCCTGAACTAGTTCCCTGTTACTCCATATAGATTACATTTTCTACCATCTCAGCCATCACGCACAGACTTGGCTGCACTCTTATCCTCCTCTTCCCTCTCTGCATCGTCTAGGTAATTCCTGCCTCTACCCAATTCTTTCTCCTGAAATTGCACTATTGCCCTCCTGCCTTCCCCAACTCACTGACTCTATGCTTACTATTACATCATGCTCCTAACCACTCTCTGCTTGCTCCCTATACTCCACCTATCACCTTTACCGTCCCCTTGGACTCTAGCCCTACCCCTGCTCCCCTTTTCTTTCTTTTTTTTGTGGACTCTTTATACCTCCTCACTCTAACTCCACGGCATTTCTTCAGTGGACCCGCTTGGTCCATGCCTCCACCACTTGCCTGAACCCTTGCCTGACCGGGAAATCGGGTATGCTGGGTCCCCGCCTCTCCCGCCAACCCACTGAGAGAGGCAGGGGATCCTGAGACCGAGATAGTAGTTCAGACCCAACATTGAGGCTTGTGGGCATGGCCACTGGGTGTCTACCTTTGCCAGGGTATTTTCCTTGTTCGGCCCCTCCCCTCCCTGATGCAGGACATGCAATGCCATCCAGCGTGAGACGTGCGCGTTCCCACCCACACCACAGGTCGGCCGCCTGACGTCACCCCACATACACAGTCCCCAACTGCTATGCCCCAGTCTCCACTGGGCACCACTAAAGTTGAGGGATAAGGATCCCCTCCCTCCCAGGACAGGAGAGCAGTCCAACGGACGCTCAATCCTCTCCTCCTCGACCGACCCCCAGCTCCCCAGGCTCGTTCCTGAACCGGGGTCGCCGGCATGGCACGGGGGTGTGGCATCCAGTGCCTCAACCCTCAGCACCACCATGCTGGCCCTCCTCCCTTTTTTTTTTTTTTTTTTTTTTACACATTGTCCTAATTTCACATACACCTTACTACCTACCCCCTATCACCTGACCTGGTCTCACTTTCCTTTCACACCATCTGCATCTCTCCTATCAACAGTTAGCTCCTGTGCCATGCTACTTAAAATACAATTAACTTTCTCTCACTCACCCTCTTCTTATTCCCACTCACGTAAACCTCAACCCTCGTACAGGGGTACCAAACTGAAGTATCTTATCATAACTCTGTTACTTGTGTCATCTGGTGACATTCAACCCAACCCGGGCCCATCCCCCTCAACCTCATTAGACCTTCCTCATGGGTTAAAACTCCTCCACTTCAATATAAGAAGTCTCCTGCCTAAGACTGACCTGCTTCAACTCTTCACCGCAACCCTCTTCCCCCAACACACTTATTCTTATTGAATCCTGGCTCAGCCCTAAAATACCAGACAGTTCTATTGCTAGTCTGTTTCTGCTCAAATGGTCTGACAAAACTCCCTGAGTGGCTACTCCCTACCTTTTCCTAGCGCTATCTATGGTCTTCCACCTCTCTGTATGTATCTATAATGTGTATTAATGTATAGCCCTCGACTGCTTCCTGATGTATAAATTTATGCTGAACCGACTTGGTCTTGTTCGACCATGTATCCGCAAACTGTAACTACTACATGTTCACATGTCTCTCCCTATTTTGTAAATGACCAGATTGTATAAGCATGTCTGTACTGTTTGTCCTCACTGTGATGAGGTACCTTTGTAAATGAGCCTCTGGCTCAAAGGTTTTAAACTGATGTTTCAATAACTAAATAAATAAATAAATATATTCCTGGCTTCTCACTTGCTCGCCAAGACTGCACGGGTAGAGGCAGAGGAGTAGCTATGTATATCTTCTCGCCTGTCCAATATAATACCATCCTAGCTACATCCTGTCCAGCAGCCCATGAGGCATTCTTAGTAAGGCTGTCCCTGCCTTTCTCAGTCCCTATATTTATGGCAGGGGTATACTGCTGCCCCGGCCTCCCCACATCCACCATCTCTGATCTTGTTACCACAATTATATCCCATAGCTTCTCAGGTGAACTCTACATAATGGGTCATTTCAACCTAAATTGGCTATCCACTACTGTAAATAAAGCCCGAAATGACACAGCCATGCATAACTTAACATAAATGATTCAAGAACCTACCAGCCTAAATTCAAAAACTCTAAATTATTCTCTAATTGATTGGGCTCTCACTTCCCATCCACACCAAATCATCTCAGCTGGCATTCTCTCTGATGCCTTAAGTGACCGTCACATGATTTACATGGTCCGTAAAATCCACAAGCGCAATGCACCAACCAAAACTGTACTAACCAGATCCTATAAATCCCTGGACCTCACCCCACTCCTCCAAAGACCGGATTTCCATAGAATGGTCTCCCTTCTCTTCAGCAACCTCTGTTGATGTTGTCCTAGACTATTTCCAGTACAAATTCCTCCAAACCTGGAACCAACATGCCCCACTCAGGCGCTCCAGAGTTCGTGTACCTCACCTCCCCTGGATCGCTCCTGAATTACTTGCTTACTAACATGCTCATGACCAAGCCTGGAAGGCGACTATAGCTTCAAAGCATCCTAGTTATCTCCAAATCTACTGTGCACTTCGTAACTCTTGTATGGGACTGTAAGGAAAAGCATGCCTCTTTGCAGACGACACAAAGATCTGCAACAGGGTTGATACACAAGAGGGATTGGAAAGGATGAGAAGGGACTTTGCAAGGTTGGAGGAATGGTCAAAAGTATGGCAGCTTAGATTCAAAGCAAAGAAGTCTAAAGTAATGCACCTGGGAAACAAAAACCCAGAAGAAGAGTACACAAAAATGGAAAGGGATCTGGAGGTAGTCATAGCAGATGACCTAAAGGTATGCAAGCAATGTGAGAAGGCAGTAAGGAGGGCTGAGGGGATACTGGGATGTACAGGGAGAGGCATCACCAGTAGAAAACAGGAAGCTGTTATCCCTCTGTACACACAGTTGGTGAGACCCCATCTGGAGTACTACATGCAGTTCTGGAGACCCCATCTCCACAAGGACACAGACTGGATGGAGGCAGTCCTGAGAAGGGCAATACAAATGGTACAAGACCTGACTAGAAGCCATATGAAGAGAGACTAAAGGAGCTTAACATGTATACCCTAAAGGAAAGAGGGGTGGAGACATGATAGAAACTTTCAAGTACCTCAAGGGAATCAAAAAAGTCCAAGAGGGCAGCATCTTTCAGAAAAAGATGTGCAAGAACAAGGGGGCACAATTTGAAGATAGAGAGGGAATGGCTCAAGGGCAACGTGAGGAAGTATTTTTTCATGGAGAGGGTGGTGGACGCATGGAACGGCCTTCCTAAGGAGGTCGTGGGGTCAAAAACAGTGGAGGAATTCAAGAATGCATGGGACAGACATAAGAGAATTCTGGTGGGGGTTAGGAAGAAGCAGGCTGTTGGTTAACTAGGATCTGCAGCTTATCCAATAGGTAGGGCAATGGGCAGACTGTGTGGGTCAAGCAGTCCTTATCTGCCGTCAAAGTCTATGTTTCTATGTTACCACGGCCATCAGGCTTGCTAAGGCCAAATATTTCCAATCTACCTTCCAATCCAACATCAATCACCCTTCCAAATTCTGGAAGGCTGTACACACTGTAATCCCCCACCACCACCACAAGACCCTCTACTCCTCTCCTCAACATAAATAACTCTATAATATCTGACTCCCCAGTGGTCACCACTGAATTCAATTTTTACTTTACCTCTTGCACCACTGCCTGCTCCTCCCTCTACTATTCTTCTACCCCCTAACTCTAAAAATAATGTCTCTGCTACACAAGCCTCCTTCTCCCTGTATCCCCCTCCGCCATTCTGGAAGCACTCCTTGCTCTCAACCCCTCCAAAGACAGTTCGCCTGATGGGCTAGACCCTAAGCTACTCTACCTATCCACCCACGCAAAATGTTCCCCTCTGTCTGACCTCCTAGATCTCTCTTTCTCTTCGGCTTCTGTCCCAACCACCTGGAAGCATGCTATTGTTCTTCCACTCCCCAAGGGTGGTGACCCCTCCTCTCCCGGTAACTATAGACCTGTATCTCTCTTCCCTATCCTTGCTAAATTATAAAAGCATATGGTACTTTCACAACTCTTTTCTTACCTCACTGACTCCTGCTTCTTCACTCCCTTCCAATCTGGTTTCAATAAGTACCATTCCACCACTACTTCCTTACCTAGGCTTGCTGACTCCATCTTCAAAGGGATGGACCATGGCCTAATGACATCCGCTATTTTCATCAACCTTGCTAAGGTGTTCCATACAGTCTCCCACCCCCTTCTTCTAAACAGTCTCTCTTCTGCTGGGGTATCGGACTCAGCCACAAACTGGTTCAGGGCATACCTTGTAGGCAGGACTCAATCAGTAAGAACTGCAAACTCTATATCCACCCCTCTCCTCATTAACACTGGTGTGCCTCAGAGTTTAGTGCTTGGACCCTCCATTTCTCTATATTCCTAAATTACGTTCCCTCAGTCTGCAACTCGACCTCCATCCACATGTATGCAGATGACACTGTGCTGTATACCTCCAGCCATTCTCCTACAGACGTAACATCCAGACTCCAGCATGACTTTGATAAGGTTCAGCACTGGCTATGCTCACATCAACTCTTTCTAAATGCCAGGAAGACTGTCTCCATGTCCTTTGGCACAAGGCAGAGACTAGCTTGGCTTCCCTCCCTTCCCTCCTTCCACACCCTTGACGAGACAACTCTGGAGGACACCACCTCCTTTAGATACCTCAAGGTTTGGCTTGACCAGCACCTCAACTTTTCTGGACATGTGGATGCCATCCTGAAAAAACTGTACCCCAAGCTAGGGCACTGCACAGGAACTGCAGTTGTATACCACTATCACCCAGGTGTGTACTTGTCCAGAAAATTATACTCCCTATATTCGACTACGGTGATGTAATCTGCATACATGTGGATGGAGGTTGAGTTGCAGACTGAGGGAAGGTAAGAAAAGAGTTGTGAAAGTTTAAGTTCAAGTTTATTGCAGGAAAGACTCCGTTGAGCAAGCTCATTCACAAGGAGGTCCTGAGTCATATACACATACAGTTCACAATTACATAGATAGGAGATATACAATGTAAGACAACAGTAAGGGAATTATATACAATTAAAAGGTATATACAATGGGAGTTCTTATACTATGCATGCTATACATTCCAGTTTTAGCCTAGTCTTATATTATGCAACACATTTCAGCTTATAAACAATAGAGGGCCAGTTGGTACCTAGGGAGTTGTCTAGGAGTTGGGGGCCTTTGTCTAGGAGTTGGGGGCCTACATATGTCTTTTAGTTTAGAGATGGCTAGTATTTTGTAGGAGTTAGTTGATACAGTGCTGGTTAGCTTCAGCATCCCTTGAAGTTGGTTCCAAATATTTGGTAGGGTGTATGAGACAGCTCTTTGGCCGGCTGTGGTACGTGTCCTGGGAACATCTAGTAGGTAAGGTTGGATTTCCTTAGGGAGTAGGCGCTGTGCGAAATATATATGAGAGACGTCAGATAGGCCGGCAATTTGTGCAGTAGCAATTTGAGGGTCCAAATGCCAGCACGGAGGAGACGTCTGGTGGCCAGGGAGGACCACCCAACTGCTGCATAAAGATCACAGTGGTGGGTCCTGTATGCCGAGTTGGTAATGAAGTGAAGAGCATGGTGGTAGAGTACGTCCAGTTTTGATAGGCTCAAGGCTGGGGAGGATATAAAGATAATGTCTCCGTAATCCAGCAGGGGAAGGAAAGTTGCTTGGACCAGTATTTTACGGGTTGCGAGAGAAAAGAGGGTCCTATTTCTGTAGAAGAAACCCAAGCGTGCTTTAAGCCGCTTTAATAGATCCTCAATGTGGTCATTGAAGGAGAGCTTGTTTTCTATCCACATACCTAGATATTTAAATGTATCTACGACTTCCAAGGGTTCACCTAAGGAGGTAACCACAAAGTTTTTAGATGTGGTGGGTAGGGCATCAGTCAAGGCAAGTCTCGAGAAAATCATTGTTTTAGTTTTTTTGGCATTTAGGAACAGCCTGGCATTGATAACGTTGCTTTCTAACTGGATAAAGTCAGCTTGGAGTGCTTCCCTGACTTTAGTTAAGGACGAGCCTGTTGTGTACAAAACCGTATCATCCGCAAAGAAATGTATGGTGGAATTCTTTATGTGGGAGTCAAGGTTGTTAATGTAGAGGGAGAACAGGATTGGTCCTAGGATGGAGCCTTGAGGGACTCCTCTGGGAATTGGAAGGGGGGCAGATAGTAGGCCATCAGCCTTGACTTTTTGTATCCTTTCCGTGAGATAACTGGTAAACCACTGCAAGGTGAGTGGAGTGTCACCTATGTGGGCAAGACAGGTGATTAGGAGGTGATGGTCTACAGTGTCGAAGGCCTTGCTGAGGTCTAGAAAGACTGCACAAGTGACCTTCTTGGTGTCCATGGCCTGGATCCAGTCATTAGAGACTTTAGCCAAGGCTGAGATGGTACTGTGCTTCGACCTGAAACCAGATCATGCCAGGTTTAGTAGTGAGCGTGCTTCAAGGTCATTTTTTAGTTGGTTGTATAGAAGTTTTTCCAACACTTTGGAGAGAACAGGCAAGATAGAGATAGGTCGGTAATTGTTTAAGTCACAGGGATCTCCTGACTTAAAGAGAGGAAGAACATGGGCAGATTTCCAGCAGGATGGAACAGTGGCTGTGGTAATAGAGAGGTTAAAGATGTGAAGGATGGTGGCTGTGAGCTGGGTGTAGCCTAACTGTAAGAAAAATGATTCCAGGCCATCGTCCCCTGCGTTTTTCTTGGTGTCAAGGCTAAGAATTATGTCTTCAACTTCTTTGTAGCTAATCTGACATAGCTGGAAGGGATGAGTCGGAGTAGCATGCGCAGAATCTGGTTTAGTGTGGCTATTCACTCAGCTAGCGTATGGGGAGGAGTTGAATGCCAACCCGGCTGTGGCAAAGTGAAGGTTAAGTTCTTCGATGATTTGCAGTTTATTTTCAACTATCCTGTCCTTGGCCAGAATCTTGGTGGGAAGGGAGGGGAGGGAGCTAGTACTGGAACCCACTTGGGAGGGAGCAATCTTAGACCTGGTACTCTCAAATGGTGACGGAGAAAGAATCTCAGATTTAGAAGTGGGTAGCCATCTGGGAACAAGCGACCACCAAACAGTGTGGTTCACAATAAACACAGCCATACAATCAAGCCATACAAAAGCAAGAGTATTGGACTTTAGGAGGGCTGACTTTGGGAAAATGAGAGAGTGCCTCAGAAAAGCACTAGCAAACAGGCAAGAAGGAGGGTGGAGGAACAATGGGGAGTAATCAAAACAGCCATCACAGAGGCAACAAGCCTTTGTGTAAAGCAAAACAACAAAACACGACGAAGGAAAAAAACGCTATGGTTCTCAAAAGAGGTGGCAGGGAAGGTTAAGGAGAAAAGGATAGCAGCATTCAGGAAATATAAGGAAACACAGAAGCAGCAGGACAGAGAACTTTATCAGTTAAAGCAGAAAGAGGCTGGGAAGGCAGTCAGAATAGCAAAAGACCAAACCGAGGAAAGGATAGCCAACTCTGTTAAGAAGGGGGATAAGGCCTTTTATAGGTACATTAGGGAGCGAAGAAAGACCAAAGTATGGATACTGAGGCTTAATAAAGGGGAGGGAATGTGGGTAGAGGGTGACAATGAAAAAGCAGGGATACTGAACGAATATTTCTGCTCAGTATTCACAAAAGAGGAGGAGGGGGAGGCACCTAAACCAAACAAGAGAAACACTCTGAAGACAGGGGTCGATACCAGTCCATTTACAGAAGAAAGGGTTCTGAAAGAACTAATAAAATTGAAGGTGGACAAAGCAATGGGGCCTGATGGGATTCACCCAAGAATTCTAAAAGAACTAAGGGTAGAACTAATGACACCGCTGACTACTCTCTTTAACAAATTATGGGAGGATGGGGTGGTACCTGAGGACTGGAGGAGGGCAGATGTGATTCCTCTTCACAAAAGTGGGAGCAAGACAGAGGCAGGAAACTACAGACCACTTAGTTTGACCTCAGTGATACGGAAAATGATGGAATCACTTCTGAAGGAAAGAACTGTTGAGTACCTAGAGGCCAGTGGGGCTGGGACCCAAGGCAGCATGGATTCACGATGGGAAGGTCGTGTCAGACAAATCTAATAGATTTCTTTGACTGGGTGACCAAAGTAGTAGACCAGGGAGGGCTGTGGACATGGCTTACCTAGATTTTAGCAAGGCATTTGATACAGTCCCACATAAAGATTAATACACAAGTTAGCCAGCCAGGGTGGGTCCCAAGGTGGTAGCCTGGATAAAAAATTGGCTAGACAACAGGATGCAGAGGGTAGTAGTAAATGGAGTCCACAGTGAAGAAAGGAGGGTTACTAGCGGGGTACCGCAGGGTTCAGTACTGGGACGGGTCCTTTTTAATGTCTTTATAAGTGACATTGCAGAGGAACTGGAAGGAAAAGTATGTCTCTTTGCAGACGACACAAAGATCTGCAACAGGCTTGATACACCAGATGGAGTGGAAAGGATGAGAAGGGACTTGGCAAGGTTGGAGGAATGGTCAAATGTATGGCAGCTCAGATTCAATGCAAAGAAGTGCAAGGTAATGCACCTGGGAAACAAAAACCCAGGGAAAGAGTACACAATGGGGGGTGAGATACTGACAACAGTAAAAATGGAAAGGGACCTGGGGGTAATTATATCAGATGACCTAAAGGTGGGCAAGCAATGTGAGAAGGCAGTAAGGAAGGCTGGGGGGATACTGGGATGCATAGGGAGAGGCATCTATAGTAGAAAACAGGAAGTTGTTATCCCTCTGTACAGACAGTTGGTGAGACCCCATCTGGAGTACTGTGTGCAGTTCTGGAGACCCCATCTCCGCAAAGACATAGACAGAGTGGAGGCTGTCCAGAGGAGGGCAACCAAAATGGTGCAGGGTCTGCACCAGAAGACATACGAAGAAAGACTAAAGGAGCTTAATATTTATTCCCTTGAGGAAAGGAGAGAGAGAGGGGACATGATAGAAACTTTCAAGTACCTCAAGGGAATCAACAAAGTCCAAGAGGGTGGCATCTTTCAGAAAAAGAGATGTGCAAGAACAAGAGGGCACAATTTAAAGATAGAGGGGGGACGGCTCAGAGGTAATGTGAGGAAGTATTTTTTCACAGAGAGGGTTGTGGATGCATGGAACAGCCTCCCTGAGGAGGTCGTGGAGTCAAGAACAGTAGGAGAATTCAAGAATGCATGGGACAGACATAAGGCAGTCCTAGTAGGGGGTTAGGAGGAAGTAAGCTGTTGGTTAACTAGGATCTGCAGCTTATCTGTTAGGTAGGAAAATGGGCAGACTAGGTGGGCCAAGCGGTCCTTATCTGCCGTCAAATTCTATGTTTCTATGTAGCAGCCGAATGACCTTCAATGGATTTTAGTGTCTTCCACATTTTTTGGGAGTTCCCTTTGGCCTGCTCCAGAGTTGAGATATAGAAGTTTGCTTTAGTAGTCCGTACACTTTTAAACACAGGCATTTCTGGCAGTTCTAAACACCTGCCAGTCTGCCGGGTTCTTTGTGTGCCTGGCCCTAGCCCACAGCTTGTCTCTACTGGTAAGCGCATATTTGAGCTCTTGGGTGAACCAGGGATGCAAGGTTTTCCGCACCCTCATTTTAACGAGGGGAACATGCTTGTCAATTAGGGTGGTGAGGTTGTCATTTAGAACAGAGACGGCAGCATCTGCAGATTTGGCAAGATCTTGCCACCTGATCACAGCTAGATCTGTTAAGAAGTTCAGTGAGTTGAATTTAAAACGAGCGTTTGATTCTGAATTTAGGGTGGTGCTTAGTTTTAGGTAGGGATCTTGTGCAAACAACAATATTGTGGTCACTCATATCGTTATGGAAAACCGCAGAATGTGAGATTTTATGGGGGTGCGAAGTTAAGATAACATCTAAGAGAGAGCTGATGGCCGAGTTGGAAGCATTGATTCTTGTGGGTTCAGTTACTATTTGTGTAAGACCCATCTCGCACAGATGGCTTTTAGGGGGTGAGATTTAGCAGTTAGCCAATCCATATTGAAATCCCCTAAGATTATTGTTTCCGTATTAGCAGCCAAAGTTAAGGATTTTAGTACGTTAGTAATTTCTATGCCTCCTGTCGGGGGTCTATAGCCACCAATGATTGTGATGCACTCTGTGGATGGGAGGTGAAGTTTGAGTGAGATGATCTCGTATTCCTTGGGCTTAGTTTTACAGGAAATGCTGCTAACATCGTATTTGGATTTGGCGTATACAACAACCGAGTCCCTATCAGCCCTAAAGAGTTTGAAGCCGGAATAGAAATCTGAGGATCAGTATTGGTCTTTTTAGCCATGACTCTGTAATTATCATCAGGTCTGGGTCAGTGTGGGCTGCCCAGACTTGAAGCTGGTCAAGTTTTTTAATAAGGCTTAGAATATTGACCATCATCAGTTTCATCCCAGGAGCAGCTGCAAACTCCGACGGAGAAGTTATTTGAGTTGGGGGGCCTGGATTTAGTTCGACGTTGCCCGAACAGAAAAGGAGAATTAAAAACAATTTCTTGAGGGATTTTATCAGGTAGAAGTGGGCTCTTTTCGTATGGGTTCTTGTGTGGTGTCCAGTTACTTTGGTACGCCTAGCCAGGGCATATGAGATGCTGACATGGGCGTTTAAGGCTAGCAGGGGGCGTGCATGGAGAGATATAGGTGAAGGGAGGAGGGTCAGAGGATGGTGACGAGAATTAAAGCGGGAACCCGGCAGATTAAGAGTAGGGAAGCAATATGACGAAGCAGCAGGAACTATGATTGTGTGTTTCCAGGCTGGGATGGTTTCTGGCTTAGGATGGATTACTGCTTTGTACTTCATACTTTTTGCCAGTATTAGGAGTAAAAAGATAAGGCAGGCCATATTGCCTACAATTGAGGACAGTGATTTGCATAGCAGGGGTGGGGCAACAGAGCAGTTGCCCTAAGGTCGCTGGTAGACTGGAGGCTCTAGATAAATTAAGGTAAGGTTATGCACTAGCTGAGCCTGATGAAAAGAAATGAGACAGAGGGAATCAGACCACTGGATGGCGGCCCAGACACAGCCACCTCCCACCTCAGCGAAACTACCCAATTGGAGCACCTTAGGTTGTGAGGGGGTGGAGAAACACTGTATTTAAAGGAGGCCTGGGAGTGGGTGGTGGGGTGAGAGAAAATTTCACCTACTACAACACCACAGTTACAGTTCCCCAGAGAAGAGAGCGGCCGAGGAGCAGCCCAAAAGTCCCTGTAAAAGTCTATGTAAAAGGCGCTCCAATTGGCACTCAGCGGGATGGCAAGTGGTCCAATCAGAGACCGCCTGCAAGTGCAATGCACCAATCAGCAATCCGCCTTTCAGAGAGGCTGCAGCGGAGTTCAGCAGTCGTACCTTCCAGGAGATCCCCACTTAGGAGGCTCGAATCCCGGTGTGGAGGGCTCGGTGGGGGTCGGTCGGAGGCCGGTTCTGGCTTCTCTGGCTTTTAAGCCGGCGCCACCGGCGCCCGATGCCTAGGGGCAAAAGAAAGAGAGAGAACACTTAGTAGAGACACAGGCAATTGGGAGGTCAGGATGGGAAGCTGGCAGCAGGCTAAGTGCAGGGGTGGGGGAATCGTTTAAGCATAACAAAAGTAGTTTAGAACAGGAGACAGGTCGGCCAAGGCGGAGGGTAATCTTAAAACAAAGAGGAGGCAAGTTAGCGGAGTCACGGAGGCAATGCCTAAAATGGCTGGATGTACCGGGAGGGTGAGTGTAGGGCAAGGAGAAAGAGTTACAAACGGCATGTTCCTTTCTAACACAAATACAACAGTCCGTCTGGGGGGGAAGATATGTCAAAATAACTGTCCACAATTCACCATTATTACAATCAGACTTAAATAAAATAAACAAACAAAAAAAAAATCCTAGTTTCAGCCGCTGCAGCAGGTATCAAGGCAACTCCAGTTCCTCTTGGTAAAACTCTCTTTACCCAGCCACTACAGGGAGTAGCGCGACGTCTGAAACAAAATGTCACCTACTACAACACCACAGTTACAGTTCCCCAGTGAGAAGAGCGGCCGAGAAGCAGCCCAAAAGTCCCTGTAAAAGTCTATGTAAAAGGCGCTCCAATCGGCGCTCAGCGGGATGACAAGCAGTCCAATCGGAGACCGCCTGCAAGTGCAATGCACCAATCAGCGATCCGCCTTTCAGAGAGGCTGGAGCGGAGTTCAGCGGTCGTACCTTCCAGGAGATCCCGCTTAGGAGGCTCGATCTGGGTGCGGAGGAGCTCGGGGGTCGGAGCAGTTCTGGCTTCTTGGCTTTTTAAGCGAGTACCGCCCAGGCGCCGGTGCCTTCAGGAGATCACTTGCTTAGGGGCTCGAATCCGGGTGCAGAGGGCTTTGGGGGTCGGTCGGAGCGGTTCTGGCTTCTTCGGCTTTTTTAAGCGAGTGCCGCCCAGGCGCCGGTGCCTATGCTCTTGTAATTTAGCAAGGATTCTGTGTCCTATTAGCAAGGTAGTTACCAAACCAAAAGGGGAAGTGGCTGTCTAAGCCCAAAAAGTGATAGTTTATTAATGAGCATACAGTGGTTGACCAAATTGAATGCTTTGTAAGGTCGATGAAGATGTCAGCGAACCTTTGTCCAAGGCCTTCAAAGTATCAGCTGTGAATTTTACAAGTGCTATGTCCATACCATGGAATTTTCTAAAGCCATGTTGCTTGTCAGAGAGCAAATGGTGTGGTTCCAAGTATTTCTGAAGCTGTTTATATGCCCGCCTCTCTTGTACTTTCATCTATGGGCTGAGGATAGATAAGGCCGATAATTCTCCACAGGCTCACGAGGTCCTCCCTTATGAACAGGCACCACCACTGCCACTTTCTATTTTTTAGGGATACTCCTTTCCTGGAAGGACCTATTTAATATCAAGGTAACTGGGAGGGCAATCGCTGGGGCAGCTGATTTGAGAAGTTTTGGTTCCAGCTTATCCGAACCGGGTGAGACACCTGTTTTTATCCGTTTCAATAGGGCTAGTACCTTATTCTTTCTGACCAACTGAAGGTGAAACTTAGGAAGGCAGTTTCCAAGCACACTCGAGTATTGGGAGGTGGGAGGGAGCAGGGTCACTTGGATTTGTACTTAGGTCTATAAAGAAGCAGTTGAAGACATTGGCAATTGTAAGGGAGTCATTAACAATCTAGCCATTCACAACTGTACTGTCTGAAGTGCTGGAACTTCCCTTTAGTAAGGAGTTAATTTGGAACAAAAAACTTTTAGGATCGGCTACATATTTTCCTTGTAGACCTCTTAAATAGTGGCTTTTGGCTGCTTTAGCACCTTTTTTATACTGATTTCTGAGATCCCTATACTTCTCCCAGTCAGCCGCAGATTTCTTAAGGCCTTGTCTCTTTGATCCATTAATTTTTTGAGCTCAGAGTTAAGCTACTTATGACATTTACCCTTTACTCGGAGCTCCCTAAAGGGGGGCATGTAGGTTGGCTCCTGAGAGGAAATTGTAAAGTATTCTAGGGCCTCATCTGTGCTTGACAGACCTACGATAGGGTACCAGTTAATGACAGAAAGTGTGGAAATGAAGGACTCAGATGAGAATTTTGAATAATCCCTAGCCATAAAGGTTCTCGGAGGGAGTCTGGGAAGATAATTCTTCCTTATGCAGAAGACCGGCGAGTGGTCACTTAACTCATTGCCTTCACAGGAGCTTTCTGAAGTTGCAGCACTTGTCTCCTGTATACTGTTAACAGTGAATCCCGGGCCCTTTTAAGCAAAATCAAGCCATAATCGGCATGCCACAAACAAATGCTAATAAGCACAAAAACTTTAAGTGCTAGACACAAAGTATGAGTGGCAAAATTGTTTAGCATAAAATTACCTTTCCAATTGTGGTATGCAAGGAATAATGGGTAATTTAGTTTTATTTCTGTGCTGGTCAAAACAGCAAAACAAAATATTTTTTCCACTAAAAAATGCAGAATAAACCTTTTCTTGTTGGGAAATATGTAACATATTAACACCAAATTAAGCATCCAGACATTAGATGTAATTTTAATCATTTGTTTGTAACAAAATATAACTATTTCTGTAGTATTAAACATAATTTTTCCCCATTTGAGTCAAAGTGTATTGGTGAGGTTTGAGGGACAAATCTGAACCATACACACCATACCATAAAAAAATGCATATGACTCCTAAAGTATATATATGACACACACAACGTATCAGTGGCAAAGTTGTTCCACACAAAATTGCTTTCCAACGGTGCTATGCAATCAACTGTACTCAATTCGGTTTTTGTTTTATACTAGCTGAGATACCCAGAATGTGTGTTTTCTTCAAAGTGCTTAGGTGGTTCTACATTGACAAAATGTCAGAAACAAATGGGCATAACTCGTAATGTGAACATGATACACACAAAGTGTTAGTGGCAAAGTTATTCAGCACAACATTACCTTTCTAATGGTACTATGCAGTCAATTCTAATCAATGCTGGCTGGCAAGTAATATTAAAATATGTAAGTGACTTCTCCAGACATTTCTAGGGCACACAGAAAGTCTGTAGGTGACTTCTGTAGGCGTTCTGGGACACACTGCAATAGATTTGCTGATGCCTACAGGCGTTTCTAGGAGGCAATGAGGTAAAGAATCCAAAAAGATTCCAACAGCCCGGATTCTAGAGGGATTGGTTACTGCTGCTCAGTCAAGGAGGGTATGGTTACCAGATTTCATGTTAAGCCTGGTGGGCTCACTTATAACTTGAGTGAGGGCAGCATCAAAGAGAAGGGCCGGCAATCCAGCTTCAATATCTGAAGTCCAGTTTTGACTGAAGCCCCCAAGTATGATCATTTCACCATGCAAGTTTTTGGCAAGCACTTTGGTAAGGGAATCTAAGGCAGAGGTTGCAACACGAGGAGGGATATAAACACAACCCAAATACAGTGGTTTTGTGTTACCAAGTAGGAACTTACTAAAGGTTCACTTTCTGTGTCATTCAGACAGGGGATATCAGTGATGCAGCCACTAATGGAAGAGTTAACACAGATAAGGGCCCCACCCCCTTTCTTGCCGACCCTAGCCTTCCTTTAGTCAATGAAACCTGGGAGGTCAACTTCATGTGGGAGCACTTGAGGCTTAAGCCGAGTCTCTGATATGGCAATCACATAAGGTCTGTAAATGGCCACCCAGCTTTCAAGTTGATGCATTTTAGGCCTTAGACTACTGATGTTCATATGAACCAGCTTGAGGCCTTTGATTCCAGTCCAACACTGGTCGGATGAAGAGCAAATTCTATAATTAGGGGGGAGGGGGCCAGGATTCAGCTCTATGTCCCCAAACAAGGTCAGCATTAGTGTTGCCAGATATTTAAGGAGTTGGGTCAGATTGCTCAAGAAGCATTTCCGTCTGAGGGATGAACAGGGATAGAAAATGTTGTAGCAATTACCCTTCTGAGATAGACCACAGGTTATCAGGAGAAGGGGTCATTTGTGAATGCTACAGAGGGACGAGACCAGTAAGGTGGAGGGTGGGATTGCCCATCATTTGACCAGGGCACATCAGTTCTGAGAGGCACCTGATTTGTCCAGAGCAACAGAATGATACAGGAAAATGCCACAGCAAGGACATAAGGCATCATAGTAGCAGGGGTACCTTGGACTACAGCAGGTACCCAATGAACCCACTGCCCCAGTTGGTGAAAGTGGATGGTTGCAGGGAGGGATACTGGGAGCAGCAGCTGGGCTGGAGGGATTACCACAGGGAACTATGGTTCTAGAATGGAGAGTAGTGACTAGCAAAGAGTAAGTAAATATTAACAACTCGGGTCACATTATCTTACTAGTATCTATATGCTTGGCTCCAAGACTTAAGGTAGAGCTATCTAAGCAATGCTAGCAGCCTAGCATTAGAACATGCAGAACATAAAACAGCAGGCAGAGTAAGTGTCTAAGACTAGAAAGCAAGACTTAAATTTATATTATATGCTCTAAACCTAATCATTAACTACACCACTAACATACCAGGACCTTGCAGACAGCAAATGCCATAAACTACACAGAAAATAGGGTGTTGGCTATATCCAGCATCACAGGCAGTTTTTAAATCATAACTGTAAAGCAAGTCAGCCAGTACTAGGTAAATATAATATACCCAACTGAATAGTGCAAACACAGCCCAGTATACCAGGAATAAATAGCTAACCCAGTATTCAAATAGAGCTTCAGTTACTCAGGTACAGATGCCTAAATACAGTATAACAGGGGAAATCTTCAGGCAGCTGTAGGTATAGATATAGAAGGTTTAAACTGATTTATCTTCTTGCTCCTCTGGGCAACAAAGGCTCCATACTGGGTTAGCGAGGGTAGCATGCAGGTAGAGAGTTTTGCCGCACCCACTCGAAAGCACCCTCAGCACTGACTAGGGAAACAGGAATTGCAAAGTTTTTACTTGCACAAAGCTACTGGGCTGCACAGACGTCCGTGGCTGCCAGTTGCAGGTCCTGGGGGAGCCCATACAATGAATATATAGGTCTGCCTGGCTTGGTGGCTTACTGTGCTCCCTCACACAGCATCCAGTTGCAGACAATTAGGGGCCATGCATTAGCGGCAGTCCATGGAGTTGTAGCTTCCCTGGGTGTTACTTGGGGCAGCATGGCTCCGAATCGCTAGTGTGGAGAACCACTTATGAAGGAGGCTCCTTAAGGCAACCAGAGATGACATGAAGTGAGGTAACTGGTGGCTCTTCAGCAGGGAAGGGAGGCGAAGAAACAAGGTCCCCTCCAGCCACTTCAGGTCCACTCTTTGAGGCCGACTTCTGCATTTGGTGGGGAGGGGAGGTAGAGCTGCTGTTCGCACACTCACAACCCCAGGAAGATGGCTCCAATGAAGAATGAGGCAGGTAAGGGAAAGCTGCCTTTTAAAGAGATTTTGTGAGCTTTCGCAGATGCCTTTTTTACATAGCATACCATTGCCACCCACACTTCAGATGTTGAAGCTGCAATTTGTTTTGTAACAAAAATCTGTCAGTCATTTGTATTTATGTTTTATCAGTACTGTGTCCTCCAGTTTTCTGTGTGCAGACACCCCCCCCCGAATGATGTCATGCGAGGGAACTGTCAATGTTTTACATAGAGCACCAAGGAATTCTGGGTAAATTATAATGATGATGTAAATGTTAGTTACTAAGAGCAGCAGTCCCTTATTTTGGTGGTGATGACTGCACCTAATATGTAGATGTGCACAGCAAGGCATTGTGGGTACAATAAGAAGTTGTTTTCCAAATCCCTTATTGTGAGGTAGAGTCTCATATTTCTGTAGTGGCTTCAACAATAAAAGCTCTCATATGTTTATTTGCAAAACAAGGCAATGTGCCTATAGTATCTAGCTGACAAGATTTCCTTACTGAGAGATGTAGTCTCCTATGTCAGTAGTGTAGATGTCTGCAATACCAAGACTGACCAACAGAGGTCTCCGTTTCAAAACAGTGCTTAAAAACTTTGTTTCCCTTGCATGATGTCATGCTTGGGGGTTGTAGCACTGAGAAGAAAGAAAAAAAAAGAGGCGAGTTATGCAAATAAAGCAGAGTACAGAAATAAAAGCATTTATTTCATGGAAAACAGCACTTTTTGGCGGTCTGAATGGTAGGAGATTGAATCACAGCTCCTACAAGTTACTACAGGTTACTAATCCCATTTGTTACGGCAAAGCTCACAAAATCACTTTACATTGTGGGCTGCCTCTCCATTCAAGCTTTGGTGGGCTTTTCCTGAAGGTGTATTGTCCTTGGGTGACTGGCAGCTCTTGAGGGGGGAGGCGGAGAAACACAGTCCCCTCCAGCTGTGTCTGGTCTGCTCTGTGAGGCAGAGTTTGGTGACTGCTGTGGGGGAGGGGGCAGAGGTGCGAGTCGCACCCTTACAACCCCAGCAAGACAGCTCCACATGTGATGACTTATGGTTTATCCCCGACTGTCTTATGGTGCCTTTTAAATGACACTTACTTGATTATGCAACCCTGCTGTCTGACTATGTAGAAGCAGCCTACAGTGCAGCCTCCAAGACTTCCCTATCCATACTGGTCACCTCTTACTTCTAACTGCCACCCCACACTCACTACTACACCCTATGCACCAACATTTCTCTCCCCTCCTTGGAACAGAGGTGCCCCTTCTAGTGATTCACCTTCTCTAAATTCTGGTTTAGCTCCACCTGCTACCTCTCGTCACTCCCTTTTATAGCACCTCCCTCCTCCTATATCCTTAGATCTACTGACAACCGATCCTTCCTCTCCCCTCACTGCAAGTCCTCAGCTAGAAAGTCTAACATTTCCTACTGATTCCCTCACTATGGAATAATGTCCCCCTCTAACCGTCCTCATCTTTTTCCCATAAAACCAAACTTCATAAGATCACGTCTCACTCTTGTTCCTGTAGTTAGGTCATCTCCCTCTCCTTGCTTCCCCCTAGACAGTCAAATCTTTTCTATGTGATATTGTATCTGTACAGTAGTATTCTTGTCACCCTTCTTTTATAATGTACAGTGTTTATTGTATTAGCCCAGTCAAGTTCAAGTTCGATTTATTGTATAACAAAGTTTAAAATTTGTTTACAAAATTTTAAAAATCCACAATTATCACATCATTCATTTTTGCATAATTTATACAATAACAATGACATCTTTGTTTTAATTAAAAAGTACATAAAATTACTTATGCTAATTAATTCTCTTTCCGCATGTGCTTCTGCTTTTTCAATATTATCCTACAGAAACTAGCTACTTTATCCTAACATACAATAGCGCAGTGATTTAAGGCTCTGAGCTGCAAATCTGGAGAGCTGGGTTTGAATCCCACAGCCCCCACTTGCATACTGTGTGACCCTGAGTAAGTCACTTAACTTCCCTGTGCTCCCAGTTTATACCTGTAAACAAGCTTTCAGCTTAGTGTGTCTCACCTGGTTAAATAATTTGGAAAAAAAAATCCTCCGATTTCAGTAGGACATTAAACTGATATTGAGGGTCCATATCTAATTCTTTAAGAACACTTGCTAAAATTCTCTATCTTTCATATTTATACAATGGGCACAAAATCAAGTGAAATGGAGTGTCATCACCACCTTCACAGGCGTACGTAGCGGACTGTATTTTTTTATATTGTTTCATTAAAGTTTGCAAATTGACATATCCAAATCTAAATTTAGTTAATGCCTTTCTATTTTTTGGGTTAAAGATTTTATATAAATAGTACTCTAATCACATAGTTATTTTCCTATTTTCTCCGAGCCATCTACTAATTTTACACTTTTTAGCCATATTAACTTCTTGATTGTAATGAATATCTTGTACTCTTATTTTTATTTTCTCTTCTATCAGCTTCAGTGTCAGCCTGCTAGATTTCGTGATGTACTTCAAAAGTCCAAATGGTTTTAATATTTTTTCTAAAATATAAATACTCGGACAAACAAAGCCCCTATCTCTATAATTCAATGATTCTTCTATACATATTCTTGGGAGACATTTTTCATGTTTATTATATGCTTTTAACCAGTAGACACATTGTCTTAGTTCTATACATTGCTGTACAGAAGCTTGTCCCAATTCCAGTCTTACTAAACAAGAAGATGCACAATTAGGTAAACCAAATAATCTTTTATATACTTTGTTTAGAGTACTCTCTAAATTATTTCTGTTTTGTAGACCCCAAATTTCCGCTCCATATAGGAGCCGAGACCTCAGTTTTGCATTTATAACTGCTAAGCATCCCTTCACTGATTGGCCTCCATACTTATATGAAAATCTTTCTAAAGCTGGATAAAATCTCCTTATTTTTTCTTTTATATATTTTATATGATCATTCCAGTTCAAATTATAACTAAAAATAATTCCCAAATAGCGAAATTCTTTAACAGTTTTAATTTTATTGTTATTGCACTATAACACACTTATCCTCCTTTTCTTAACCACTTGTTTGCTGCAAATCATATATTTAATCATTACCCCAGTCCCTTAATCCTCTGTAATCTATTATTATCCCGCCCTCAGCTCACAGGGCCTCCCAGGCCAAAATCTGTAAAGTAATAATTAATAAACCTTGAGATGTAGTCAAGCCTTTACATAAACTCGTTCTTGCCCCTGCCCCACCTATGCAAGGCTATGATGACTCAGAGTCCTGAGACTTGTAAGATCCCACTCTCAGCTGTAATCAGTAGGGTTAACTGATTACTGCAACCAGTTAGCACCATCAAGCTATGCTTATCAGGGATCACACCCATTCATAAATGGGGCGGGACCACCACCCGAACTGCCTGTAGCACAATTCACAACAGCATGGCAGACCTCACAGACAACATAGACAATGACAGCAGAAAAAGACCAATGGTCCATCCAGTCTGCCCGTGTTCCGTATTTAGCCCTGGGATCTACAGTCCTTCCAGGGTCCTAGCCCTCCCTATCCTCCCCCATTCTCCACCCTGGTTCTGCCACCCCGAGCAAGCACTATACCCTTCATTCTGTCCCAACAGTACTTGAAACCATTAATGGTTTTCAAACCCACCACCTGAGCTGGCAGACTGCTCCACGGCTCCACCACTCTCTCTTTATAAACACAGAAACAACAATCTTATGGCAAATAAGGAATACTTGGCCCACCAGTCTTCCCATTTGTCCTTACCTACATTATCACTGCAGAACCTACTTGATCTATAGCTCTTCCTCCCTCCCACCTTCCTTTCCACTATGATTCACTTGTGCCTACCCCATACATTCTTGAACCACACTACTGTTTTCACCCCCATCACCTCAGCTGAAACGCTATTCCAGGAATCCACTTTTTCTGTGAAGTAGTACTTCCTTACATCTTTCCTGAATCTACCCCCTCCAGCTTCATAGCATGTCCCCTTGTTCTTGAGCACCTTTTCTTCTGAAAAATACTTCCCTCCTGTACCTTATTTACCCCCGTGAGATTTTTAGAGGTCTCAATCATATTCCCCTCTTCATCCCCTTGTCCAGGGTGTGCTTATTGAGGTCCTTTAGTCTCTCCTCCTAGGGCTTAAGATGAACACCCTGCACCACTTTAGCTGCCCTCCTCTGGACCGCTTCCACTCTGTCTATGTCCCTCCAGAGATGTAATCTCCAGAACTGGACAGAGTACTCTAGGTTGGGTCTTACTAGTGATCTTATACAGAGGGAACACCACCTCCCTCTTTCTGTTGGTGATACCCCTTCCTATGCATCCCAGCATCCCACTGGCCTTCCCGACTGCCTTGTTACACTGTCTGACCACCTTTAGGTCATAAGATTTGATGACTACTTCCAGGTCTCTTTCTTGCTTAGCAGTCATCAGTACCACTCCACCCATTTTGTACTCCGCCCCTGGGTTTCTGTGCCTTAAGTGCATTATTTTGCACTTTTTCATACTGAAACCCAGCTGCCATACCCTTGACCACTCCTCTAGTTTTCTCAGGTCACTGCTCATCCTCTCCACCAACCCCCCCCACCCCAAGTGACCATCCTACTGCAGATTTTGGTGTCCTCCACAAAGAGGCAGACCTTCCCTTTCAGCTGCTCTGTTCCACAGTCTTTGGGATATTTGTCAACATCTATATGGGGGTAGTCTCCCCAAGGACGCACCTCTTGTCAACTTCCCCGGCACGCCTTCATATCAGCAAAAAGCAAATAAAGACTACCTTAGAAGGCTTATTCTGTTACTATTGCTACTCTCTGGCAATATACATCCAAACCCTGGACCACCACAAAATTACCAAACCGCAGTGAGGAAAACAGGTGATTACACTCATGTCCATTAATATCTGCAACCTTCTCTCCAAACTGGACAATCTACAAGTCTGGCTTACGCAGCACAACGCAGACATTCTCTCTCCTAGTCGAAACCTGGCTCTCGCCTAAGATTCCAGATGCCGCTATCTCATTACCTGGATACACTATTTTCAGACAGGACAGGCTTACCAAAAGAGGTGTTGGATGTGCAATCTAAAGAAATGTTGCTGGGTCACGTCCTGCCCCTGCCTAATACCAAGAAAACTATACAGGTGCTGGCAAACAAAGTACTGCTTAGGGCACACAATAAGGCCCTTATTGTGATATCAGCCTATACTCTGCACAAGCAGAGTATTACTGGTCTAAGCTCAATCATGGACTTCATATGTAGCCTATGTCAAAACTCTGAAATTGTAATAAAGGGGGACTTTAATATCAACTGGCTCTCCCTTGACACAAGCACCTACAAGGACACTATCTCTACTGTCCATTTCACCCAGCTGGTTGAGTCTCTAACTAAAATAGATTACAGGACAGATACTAGTACCTTAATAGACTGGTTGCTCACAAACTGCCCAGAACACATCTCTGATACCACTGTGCCCCTGGATGCTGTCAGTGACCATTCTCCTATTCTGCACAAATGGTCAAATAAATTCATCAAGCCCCCTGCCAGAACCATTACTGTAGCATCCTAAAGCATGGCCACCTTGAGCAACTCAAATTTGACCTTCACATGCAAGACTGGTCACTAGTTACCTGTGCTGGTGATGTTGACACTGCACTTGATTGCTTCATCAACTCAGGTCAATGCAGTTTGTGACATCCATGCCCCGATTAAAAAGTGGAAAGTCAAGGGCACTTGCAATCCCTGGATAACACCAGATCCCATAAACATCATGAAAACCAGGGATCACCTTTGGCATTGGGCTCAGGCCACAGGTAAACAAGTTGATATCCAGGGCTACAAGAAAGCAAGAAATGACTGTACTAGAGCCATCTTGTCCGAAAAAAAAAAAAGCCTTTTACAAGGATGCCCTGTCCAACTCATGGTCAGATGGCAAGACGTTCTGCAGCAACATATAGGATGTCACTAGGAAGGAAGCCAAAATGGCTCCTTCAGTGTTCCATATCAATGATGCCCCTATACCAGACTCACAAACCATCGCAAACACATTTCATAATGCATTTACGGACCTCAGTAGTGTCCTCCCCTGACTTCTTTCACACCACCACAAACAATGATCACAAAGGGAAACTGGACCAGCCATGTAACCATCCGCCCTTTTAGTTCAAAATCATCATGTAATATGAAGCTAGAAAGTATTTCCATAAGGTACTTGCTAAATCAAGATTTAGTGGGGACTCACTCAATCTCAAACTCATCTCTGTCACCTTGGATGAAATCCTATCATCCCTCACCAGGATAATTAACCTATCTCTCAAGTTATCACAATTCCCTCATAAGTGGAAATCCGCCTTGGTTACCCTTGTCCATAAAAGTGGTGACAGGGCTCAACATGGGAATTATGGATCAATTTCCATTCTCCCTTCCTCTCTAAAGCCCTAGAGCGCATAGTGGCAGATAAACTGGTTGAATACATGGAAAAATACCAGATACAATGCCCACAACAACATGGGTTCAGGAAAGGGCTTAGCACTACCAAAGCACAACTGGAATTGAATTCACGGGCTTTATTAATAGCTCACTCAATCAAGGGTGCCTGGTTGGAGCGGCGTTCATAGATCTGACAAAAGCCTTCAACACTGTTAATCATGCCTTATTGATTGATCAGCTATCTGGCACGGGACTATCCAAGGACACCACAGACTGGTTTAAAAGCTATCTGTCAAACTGGTTGCAACCATTCAAGATCGGTGATGTTCTCTCAGATAGAAGAAATGTTCGATTGGGTGTTCCATAAGGGTCCATTTTGGGCCCTCTCCTGTTTAACATCTTCCTAAACAAACAACCAACCTCATGCCAAGAACATATCTTACTTTATGCAGACGACGCGGTTATCTACTCCAGCAATCCTTACCCCAAACTTCTAAAGAACCAATTGCAGCATAGCTTTGCTAGTGTGGAAAAATGGTTAAGTGAACACAAGCTCATCCTTAACTATGAAAAGACAAAAATGATGCTCTTCAATAGTACCCAAGGCAAGCATAAAACCTACCTGTTAATCACTAACAGCGTTGGCTCACCCTTGGAGCCAATAAGGCACTTCAAATACTTGGATGTTACCATTGACAGCAATCTGTCATATGCTCGCCACATAGAAATTACTGCCAAAGCAGTCAACACTTGCATTGGGCTCCTCTGTGGGGACAGACAAAGCCTGACCGCTGAAGCCCTAAACTTGGCTATCCACAACTCTGTCATTTCCCTGGAAGACTATGGGCTGGTTATCTATGGTTCGACCTCCGACACATCACAATGGCACTTAAAGTCTGCAGACTCCTCACTGGATCCGCGCGCCTTATACATACCTGTGACCTCTATGCTCAGGCTAACTGGCTCCAATTAAAAGGTAGAATCACCTACCAAACTTGTCTGCTTGCAAAAAAAAGTTAGCCTAGGTCTCATGCCCCTTGGGGTTCAGAAGCTCCTTAGCTCTTACAGCAACCTTTGTCGAAACAAAGGCTCAGATAACCAGATCTTTCTGATCCCCCGCTGCCGCACTTCCTTAGGACAAAGATCATTTGCCTATCGAGCCCCTTTCTGGTTTAACTCTTTACATTATGAAATCGCCACTCAAACCACACTGGGCTAGTTCAAACTAAAGCTCCATCAGCACCTAGTAGCTAATGCCTGCTGCGACTGCTTCCATTAAAATTTATTTACCTCTTCTCATAGGCCCCAATTAGCACTTAATATCTGCTTTCTGAGCTTGCCCTTACTGCCACTGTCCTGTATACCTCCTCTCTCAAACTCCACTCCCCACCCCCACATCTACACCTTGCTCCTATCCCCCCCCCCCTTTTTTCCTCACTTCATCACCTCCTACCCTAACTTTCACTTCCTCCTCCAACCTGAATCCTTCCTGGACAAGGCCTCGTGGGCTGATCTTACAGTTACTGTTTTGTGTCCCAACAGTCTGCAATTCATGCACTAACCTAAATCTCTGGCATACATTGTACAATGCCACATTATGTTGTTTGTCTTGTAATATTGTAATCTGTTCTTCACTATAACTTGTCTGTCTTACTGACGTGGAACTTATATAAAAGAACTGATAGCTCAAATATGTTTAATCTGAGATCTAAATAAATAAATGTCACTTAGAAAGAAAGACATTAAAGAGGACTGGTCCCAGCACTGATACCTGAGGCACCTCACTGGTCACTCTCTCTTCCAGTGAACTCAATTTACCACTACCCTCTGTCACCCATCCCCTAACCAGTTTCTTATCCAGTTTAATGACCTTTGGACCCACATCTAAGCTACCCAGCTTGCTAGCTAGCATTCTAACTGTAATACATATTAAAATACAGTATTATAGGTTCTGCTTCAATGCATTCCTTTGAAACATGAATTTTTCTGACAAGCGGTGTTCCGCAGGGCTCAGTGTTGGGACCAGTGTTGTTTGGGATATTCATTGCAGACATATCATTGGGCATAAAGAGCAAGACCAGTCTGTTTGCTGATGACACCAAGATGGGAGCGGTAGTGGATGACCTGGGGGATGGCAGGGGTTGCAGGATGATCTGGCAAAGCTGGAAACCTGGTCGGACACCTGGCAACTGGGGTTCAATGCCAAAAAGTGCAAGGTGCTGCATTTTGGGGTGAAAAACGCAAGGAGGACTTACCAGCTTGGGGGGGGGGGGAGTGCAGCTAGCTGAAACAGAGGAGGAGAAGGATCTGGGGGTGCTCATTATGGGGTCAATGAACAACTCAGCACAATGTAGGAAGGCAGATGCAAAGGACAACAAAATGCTGGGTTGCACTGCAAGGGGTATATCCTAGAGGAGGGGGGAGGTGATTCTGCCACTGTATAGATAATTAGTTAGATTGAACCTGGAGTACTGCGTGCAGTACTGGCGCCTGTATCTAAAGAGGACCATTAAGTTACTGGAGGGTGACAAAAGATGATCAAGGCGCTGAGGGACTTGCCATATGAGAGAAGGCTGAGGAAGTTGAACATGTACTCGCTGAAGAAGAGGAGAGACAGGGAGATATGACTGAAACCTTCAAGTACATGAAAGGAATAAACAAGACAAGTACGGAAGGGCTGTTCAAAGTAAGGGAAGGGAGAGACACCTGGGGCCATGATATGAGACTGGAGGGAGGAAGGTTCAGGAGGGCGATGAGGAGACACATTTTTTTTTTTTTTTTTCTTACAGAGAGGGTGGTAGCTGGATGGAATGTGTTACCGGCAGAAGTGATCAAAACTAGGGGCAGTGGTGGATGGGGAGGAGGGGAGGGTGGCCCTGCAGGGTGACCTGGAGGCTCTGGAAAGGTGGTCTAGAAAGCGGAAGCTGAGGTTCAATGCAGGGAAATGCAAGGTACTGCACCTGGGAGCCAGAAACCCGGGCCAAGTGTACACCCTTGGAAGGGGAATGCTACAAGTCTCGATGGCAGAGAGGGACCTGGGGGGTGGTGGTGGATGTCAAGATGAACAACTCGGAGACTTGTAGGAGGGTAGCGGCAAAGGCCAACAGGATGCTTGGATGCATTGCTAGGGGCACAGCTCAGAAAGAGGAAGTGATACTCCCTACTGTATAACTGCCTGGTGAGGCAGCCCTCGAGTACTGCCTGCAGTTTTGGAGGCTACATTTAAAGAGGGACATTGAACTCCTGAGAGGGTCCAGAGGAGGGCAACCAAAATGATTTGGGGCTTAGGGGATAGAACCTATGGGGAGAGGCTCGAAGAGCTAAATATGTACACATTGGAAGAGAGAAGGGACCAGGGGGATATGATAGAGGTCTTCAGGTACATGAAGGGGATAAATAGGGGAGGAGCAGTCAGGGTTCCCCGAAGGAAGGGAGGGGGCAACTAGAGGGCATGGGTGGAAGCTGGAGGGGGGCAGATTCAGTGGAGAAAGGAGGCAGTGCTACTTCACTGAGAGGGTGGTGGAGCCATGGAATGCGCTGCCCAGGGGGCTGGTGGAGGCAGAGAAGGTGAAGGGGTTCAAGAGGGGTTGGGATAGGTACAGGGGAAGGATTCTGGAAGCAAACTTCTGTGCAGCAAGAATATCCAGGACTAGGAAGGGAGAAACCAGAGAGGGCGAGGGGGGCAGCCAGGTCAGCTCCCAGGGTGGAGGCTGACCAAATGAGCAGACAAGAAAGACCGTTAGGCCTATTCTGCTGGCATTTTAGTATGTTAGTATATCCAGTAGAACAGTGGACTGCTTCAAAAGGGGCTGGGCCAGGGCAAGGGGAAGGATCAAGGGAGGGGAAGAGTGGGAGGGAAAGGCAGCTGCAGAATAAGGGGTGCTAGCTGCACATTCAAGCAGACTTGACAGACAATTCCTGACCACTCAGTCTCCATCCCCGGCTACTCCATCCTAAGGCTAGTCAGAGCAGGCAGAGGCAGTGGAGTGGCCATGTATATCCGCACCTCCCTCCAATACTTCCCAGTCTTTTCCTCCAACCCAGCAACCAATGACGCCTTACCCATCAATGTATCTCTCCCTTTTTCACTCCCTATCTTTGTAGCCGATATCTATTGCCGTCCATATGTCTGGCTGCTGTCTCCCTTGACCTTCTAACTTCCATTACTTCCCTCTCTCAATCTGGCAAGTTTACATCTTTGGTGACCTCAATTTAAATTGGCTGTCCCCAACAACATCTACCACAAGAAATGCTATCAGTGCCCTCCACCTCACAGAACTAATTACAGAACCCACCAGCCCTAATCACAAGGCCCAAAACCACTCCCTACTTGATTGGGCCCTAACTTCCCACCCCCATAGAATCATCACCTTCGGCATCCTTCTGGATGTTCTCAGCAACCACAACCCAGTTTTCCTGGTCAGAAAAGTTCACAGCCCTAAATCCCTGCATAAAACCCTACAAATATAGACCTATAAATCCCTAGAATTGGAACCTCTCCTGCACAGCCTTGCCCTCTCAGACTGGTCCCCTCTAGCAAGCACCTCCTCAGTTAATAAAGCCCTAATCTATTTTAAAGACATCTTCCAAACAAATTGGAATGCCTTCGCACCCCTAAAACAAACATGGGTTAGAGGTTGTCACCTCCCCTGGATTACCCCTGAATTACTAGCCTGCCACAGAGCCAGAGAACGGGCCTGGAAACGGCGCAAAGTCTCCCATCTTCCAAATGACTTTTATACCAAAAACTTCATAATGCCTGCAGCCAGGCTACCAGGCTATCCAAAACAGAGTACTTCAAATCTACCTTTGCGACAAACATCAACTCCCCCTACAAGTTCTGGAGAGTGGTCCATGCCCTCTTTACCCCCCCATCCTGTCCACCCACCCCTATTTAAGATAAACGCCACCCTCACTGCCAATCCAGTTGCAGTAGCTACTGAATTCAACTCCTATTACACCACTTGTGCTGATGAGCTACTCCAATCCCTCCCAAACTATTCCCCTCCCTCCCCCCTCCAATTCCCCCTTCACTACTGTCTCCCCAAATGACACCCTAAATGCCCTGTAAGTGATCAACCCTTCAAAAGGCTCCTCTGCAGATGGCCTTGACCCTAAACTACTATCCCTCTCAGCCCCAGCCATCGCCCACCCACTCTCTATCATCCTAAACCTCTCGTTCTCAACCGCCTCAGTACCTTCCCCATGGAAACACGCACTGGTCCTTCCCCTCCACAAAGGCAGAGACCCCACCTCCCCTGGCAACTACCGTCCCATCTCTCTTCTCCCTACCCTTGCCAAACTTTAGGAACACCTAGCCCTCTCCCAGCTCACCGCTTACCTCAAAGACTCCTCCTTCTTCACCCCTTATCAATCTGGCTTCAGGAAAAATCACTCCACCACCACCTCCCTTCTTCGGCTCGCTGAGTCTATCCTCACGAGAATGGACAATGCCACAGACTGGTTCAAGACATACCTCAGTGGCAGAACCCAATCAGTCAAGATCCATGGTTTTAAATAATTGATTAGCAGTTTTTTTTCTTTGGGACAATACTAACTGTACAGACAGCATTTATATAGGTTTTCTAGAAGTGTTATGTTTATTAAACACAGTGAGGCAAGTGCTATACATTTTCACAATGTTTTAGAACTTTTATGAGCAAAACGCTAATCAATTTTTAGAGTTAAATAAAACCCTGAGATCTCTGACACAATTCCCCCACCCCTCCCAATAAGAACTGGCGTCCCCCAGGGATCAGTGTTAGGCCCCATATTATTCTCTATTTTCCTAAATGATCTACCATCCACCTGCTCTCCACTCTCCTCCATTCACATGTACGCTGATGATACAGTCTTGTATGCATCTGGCTCCTTCCCCCACCGAGGTTGCATCCAACTTGCAGCATGACTTCGACAAAATTCAGTGTTGGTTTGAAAACCACCAACTATCTCTCAATGCCAAAATAAACAAACAGTCTCCATGACCTTCAGCACCAGGTAGAGACTTACCAGGTTTCCCTCTCTACCCTCCTTCCACACCCTTGATGGGACTTTACTCGAGGACACATCCTCCTTCACGTAGTTGGGTGTCTGGCTGGACCAACACCTGAACTTCTCTGGTCATATCGAAGCCATTCAGAAAAAATTGCATCCCAAGCTTGATGTCTTATCCAGGAACCGTGCCTGCATCCTACCCATGACTAGGCGTGAGACTGTCCAGAAGATGATCCTATCTATCTTCAACTACTGTGACGCAGTCTACGGTGCTGCCCCTAAGTCCTCCATGGCCAGACTAGATACCCTCTTCAACTCCTTTTGCCATTTTGCCCTTGACACCCCCCTCCACACTCATTATTGTGATCTCCACCATGCCCTATCCTTCCCTTCCCTTCCCTGACAAACCGATGTCTCTCTCTCTCTCACTGCGCAAAATTCACCTCCAAGCACTGGCTGGATGAACTTCCCTCCTATCTCTCCCCTGCCTTTATAACCACCCTCCCCTCCTTCCCACTCCCTAAGATCTACCGACTCACAAACCCTGGTGGTCCCACGCTGCTCCACCCTTATTGGCCAATCAGGTTATTCTTATCGCCTCCCAAAAATCTGGAATTCACTTCCCCCTCAAATTCGCCACTCTTCCTCTTGCTACTCCATTAACTCTGCCCTCAAGAACTTCCTTGCCCCTTCCTGTGCCTGCCATGACCCTCGCTAATTCCTCCGCCATCTCCCCTAAGCCCATATTGCCATATGCCTACTCCCCATCATTCCTATTTCTCTCTGATCGTGCTCCTCCTTGTCCCCTACTCTCCCTCCTCCTAAAGTGTCCCTCCCCCTTCTTCCTCTACCCTTAATCTATCCTCTTCTTGTGAGCTCGATCACTGCCTTGTGCAGGCAGGACCCATAGTGCACGGTGGGCAACGACTTTACCCCCTTTTCCCTATTTGTCCTTTTACTGCACCCCCTCAGTCACTGCTAGATCACTGCCTTGTGCAGACAGGGTCACCCAGCACACTGGTGGGGTACTACCCCCCCCCACTGTAGTTGACCTCTGCTTAGGCTCATATGCCTACTCCCCAGCACTCCTATTTCCCTCTGAGCGTGCTCCTCCTTGTCCCCTACTCTCCCTCCTCCTAAAAGTATTCCTTACCATATGCCCACTCCCCACCATTCCTATTTCTCTCTGATTGTGCTCCTCCTTGTCCCCTACTCTCCCTCCTCCTAAAGTGTTCCTCCCCCTTCTTTCTCTACCCTTAATCTATCTCCCTCCTGTGAGCTTAATCACTGTCTTGTGCAGGCAGCACCCATAGTGCGCAGTGGGCAACAACTTTAACCCCTTCCCCTATTTCTCCTTTTACTGCATCCCCTCAGTCAATGCTAGATCACTGCCTTGTGCAGGCGGGGTCACCCAGCACACTGGTGGGGTACTACCCCCCAAACTATAGTTTACCTCTGCGACACCCTCCCACAACATCCCTCCCCCAACTACCCCCCTCTCTCGCATCACTATATATAAATAACTCTCATCGCCTATAACCAGTGTCCAACCAGTAGGGCTGTCACTGCCCTGCCCACATAGGGATAACAGGACACTGCTGAATTTCAACTCCTCCCCAGATACCCCCACCTACAATACCTCTCTCTCTCTCTGTCTCTCTCATATCACCCTGCCACACTCTACCTCTCCTCTCCTCCTACCCCTTCTGGTTAAAATGCCTAACACCGGCCTACCCCTACACTTAATTAAGCACTTATAACCTACACCTATATCCCTCTTATATGCACTGTAGTCCATCCTGTCATCTCTGTTTGCCTCGAAAATCGTGTTCTGTCTGCATCTCTCCATAAATTTCCTTTCCCTTTTTCCATTCTACCCTCCGCAATTTTTCATTCCCTCCATCCACTCTTCCTCTCTTTACTCCAATCACTGTAAATCTTAAATATCTATGTTACACTAATGGCTAGCAATTACTATTGGGTCACCTTACCGTCTAGTGCTACATACTGTTGCCAAGTTATTATATGTGTTCCAGTGTTACCAGCTGTTATCAACTATTGCCCATTTGCTATATGTGTCTTCATATCTACTATACTTAACTGTTGCACTGTTAGCCAATGTTATTCACCTGTAATCCCTCCCGCTGTCATTGTATGCAAGAAAGCAAACTATATTCTAACACTGTAACATTTCTCTGTATTCTATTCCACTGCCCCCCAACCCGGTCACACCGGGAGATAAGCAACTTGTTGCTGAACGTGCCTTCCTGGTGAAACATTTCAATAAATAAATAAATGATAGACCACTAGGCCTTTATCTGCTGGCAAACTTCATATGTTCGTATGATCATTCAGCAGTGGCAAAGCAAGGCAAATTTTCAGGCGCCCAAGGCTCTGGGCACCGTACAATTAAAATACATCAAAGAGCAGTTAAAATGCAATAATTAAAATACAAAACATATCAATTAAACATATTAAAAAGCAGACTGCCCAAAATGGGAGGCCTGGCCTAGCAGCAGATTCCTGAAGGGGCCATTCTTTCAGAGTATCTAGGAAGCAACAACTAATAGACAGTATCTGGGAATGCCTGACTGAATAAGAAGGCCTTAAGGCGGGCTCTGAATGCCTCAACTGAAGGGGCCTCCCTTACTGATGGAGAAAGCAAATTCCACAGGATGGGGCCTGCGACACTAAAAGCTCTGTCACCAGCAGTTTTTAACCTCGCCCTGGGAATCGCGAGGAGGACTGGAGGGAACAGACCGAGGCAGCAGGTGTTAGAAGGTCCGACAGGTAGCCAGGGCTCAGTCCATGTAAGGCCTTAAAGGTGAGCAAGCCCACCTTAAAGAGAACCCTCCACCAAACCAGCAGCCAATGCAGTTCACGTAACACCGGGGTGATGTGGCAGTATTTTGACTGTCCTGTCAACAACCTGGCAGCTGCGTTCTGCACTAGCTGCAGTCAGCGGAGGGTACCTCCAGAGACCCCGAGGTAGAGCGCATTACAGTAGTCAAGCCTTGACGTCACAAAGGCGTGTACCAAGGTGGGGAGGTCCATGGGCGGAACTAGAAGCAGGGCTCCAGATAAGGTGAGTACTGACCTATTTAAGTCACCTCATTTTAGGAAATACTCTTCATGAATACCATTACTCACCCAACATTTGTAAATGCTTCAAAACATATCTGGTGATTCAAAAGGAACAGTTTTTCCAGATTTACAGCACTCTTACCCATCCCGATTTTGTTTTACTCACAATTTTTTAAACTGATAAGTAAACTACTCCAGTCTGCCAACATTAGCTGAAGTTTTGTTGGCACCTGATCAATTCTTATCTAGAAAAAAACTACACCATTTTTAAAAATTTACTCCTCACTGCACTCCATCCAGACATTTGTGCGCATCTGAATTTGGTTTTACTCATTTCACTTTTAAAATGAGGAGTAAAATACTCATCCCAAAAAATCTTATCTGGAGCCCTGACTAGGAGGATTGAGCATTTCAGAGACATCTAAGCAGGGGTTGAAATTAAGTTTTGCCAGTAGGGCTAGTGCCTGGGAAAATCTACTAGCCCCACTGACTTTTCCACTGGCCCAGATGGTGTACTTACTGAAATGTTACCTTCTCCAGTACAAGCCTGCAGGGCCATTTAAAGTAAAATCTTACTAGCCCAATAAAAAAAAAAATCTACCAGCATTTGGCTAGTGGGCTGGTGCCAGTTTTGACCCCTGCATCTAAGTTTTTGATAACAGTGATACTGTTAGAACTAGTATGCAAACACCAACACACATAATAAGAATTTAACAGTGACACAGTTGTTTACATTCACTGAAGATATGCATTTGTTTTGGGGTAGATTAAAAGGGCGTCTCTTGTCTTCGACTGGCTTGAGTGGGAGGTATTAACTATAGGTATGCTTACAGTATAAAGATGGATGACTTCTGTACCTGTAAGAGCACCATATGCAGACAATGGCAGGGATCTGTGGCTCATCTCGTCGGAACTGTGTGTGCTTACGTGAAATTTACAAGTTCGATGAGATGACTTAGCAGTGGGAGATTTGCACAACAATGAGGACATTGACTGGCACACTTGTTTGGAGGGGAAGGGGGACTGTAAAATATTACTTCCTCCCATCCTTCCTGTTAATTTCCACTCACGTCCCTGCAACAGCAACTAGTATTCAAGTTAACAAGTTCCTTGCGGTTCACCTTGTTAATTTCTTTTAGGAACCTGAAGGTCCCAATCTTATCCCCCACCCTCACTTCTGGTCTACACCGAGTACCTGTTCAGTGCCTTGAGGTGCTCCTCGTAAGACCTGTCCCGTTGGCACTGCATCATCTAATCAGCCTTTTTCTTCTGCTCATTTTCAGCCACAAGCTTAAACCAGGCTCTCCATTTCAGCTGAGCAGCCCGAACCAAGGAAAGCAGGTACGATTGGTCAGATCCTAGCTCGGAGCTGTCAGGCTTCATTCTCCGTAGTTGGACTGCTCCTGGGGCCTGTGGCCGCTTCCCGATTGGATGCTGCAGATCCCCATTGAGAAAGCAAGCACCCAAGGCACCTTTTTTTCAAATCACAGCTCAGCCACTGCCTTGCTGTACTGGTCTGTGGACAGTTTCACCCCCCTCCTTTATTAAATATACTTCCCAAGTGATCCCCACCCCCTGAGGCCTCACACTAGTCAATTACAGCAACTGCTTAAAGGGTCTCTCCTTCCTGCAACTTCTTGAATGGGTGATCCTCTCTCATGCTCAAATCTAACTGCAAAAATGCTGCTTTATCCATTCAGCATAGGATTTCTACTTATTAGTGTAACCGTCACATATCGTGGGTCTCTAAACCCACAACATTTTCAACACCCAGGCATATTCACAGGCTACCTAAATCTTATACACAAATTTCTAAATGTTTCCCACCCACTGCCACTTACCCGACCTGGCCTCCATACTACCATACACTACTGTACTCACGTCGGGTGCCAACTGCGTTTCTCTCTCTCTCTCTCTCTCTCTCTCTCTCATGGGTCTGCCCTTTCAATTAAAGCTATTCTGTATGTTTACTATCTCCTCTCGCCTCGCTGTTTGGACTTGGAGAAGAGTTTGAGAAACTGCCCAGGCCTCAGGGGCAAAATTCGGCCATTCTGGCTACTTCTTAGTGCTTTAAAAAATATGCTCCTGCCTCTACTCATCTGTGCTGGTAACGTCAAATTAAACCCCGGGCCCCCCCCCTCTCCATTCCTGCCCCAGCTAACCTACCTTTATTAAAAGGGTTATCATTTTTGCATTTGAATGCCTGCAGCCTTCTGAAAAAGCTTGATGTGGTGCAGTTTTGGAAGCCACATTTAAAGAGGGACATTGAACTCCTGGAGAGGGTCCAGAGCAGGGCAACCAAAATGATTTGGGGCTTGGGGGACAAGACCTATGGGGAGAGGCTCGAAGAGCAAAATATGTACACACTGGAAGAGAGAAGGACCAGGGGGACATGATAGAGGTCTTCAGGTACATGAAGGGGGTAAATAGGGGAGGAGCAGTCAGGGTGCTTCGAAGGAAGGAGGGGGGGCAACTAGAGGGCAAGGGTGGAAGCTGGATGGGGGGAGATTCAGGGGAGAAAGGAGGAGGTGCTACTTCACTGAGAGGATGGCGGAGCTATGGAATGCACTGCCCAGGGGGCTGGTGGAGGCAGAGACGGTGGAGGGGTTCTAGAGGGGGAGGGATAGGTACAGGGGAAGGGTTCTGGAAGCAAAATCCAATGCAGCGAGAATATCCAGGACTGGGAAGGGAGAAACCAGAGATGGAGAGGGGGGCAGCAAGGTCAGCTCCCAGGGTGGAGGCTGACCAAATGAGCAGACACGAAAGACCGTTAAGTCTATTCTGCTGGCATTTTAGTATTTTAGTATGTTATAAAAAATGTGGACCCTCCACTGCTCTCCTGATGTTCTTGTAATCTCCGAAACTTGGCTAAGACCAACCACCATGGACTATGAAGCTAGCATTCCTTCGTACAACTTGTTTCGTACTGATAGAAAATCTCAGGGAGGGGAAGTGGCCATCTATGTCCGGGACAACATTACCGCAACTATGGTGGACACGACTACAGTCCCTAAGGAGTTTGAGTGCCTCACGCTAAGAATTCAACCAGCCAAATCAACCTCTATCTGCATTAGTGGGTGCTACAGGCCCCCCCCTCAACTAGTCTTGCTCTGCTCAAACACCTAAGTGACATACTAGCTACCACCTCATCAGAAGTATCCATAATTGGTGACCTCAACCTTGACTGGCTCTCTCCAGTCTCCTTACCATTGAAAGAATTCTGTGATGCCCATAGACTTACCCAGCTCATTAGTGAAGCTACCCGACCAAACACCAAAAACCCAGAGTGTAGCTCCCTGCTTGACCTAATCCTTGTAAACAAGTCTCACCTCTTCTTCTACTCAGGTGTATTCTTCAACGACATCAGCGACCACTGTGTCACTGCATGCGTAAGGTCGACGCAACTCAAAACCTCCTCTTCCTCTAAATACATCCATAAGAAATGTAAACGGAACTTCTGCCCAGATGCTTTTCTCTATGACCTCCAGTATGCTAACGGGCAGAAATTTTACCTTGCATCTTTTGTGGAAGAGGCACACGAGGTACTTCATGAAATACTCACTGAAACCCTAGACCTCCATGCCCCAGCTACCAAAAGCAGAACCAAAAGAAAATCATGTCCCTAGTTCACGGATAACCTAAATACTGCCTTATGGCATACGGATGCTCTTTGGAAAAGAGCCAGAAAGTCTAAATTGGCTACAGACTGGTCTGCTTTCCGAACCACAAGGAATTTCTGCATGAAAACTATCAGAGCTGTGAAGTCTAGTTATTTCCACTCTGAACTTAATGCATCCACTAACTCTGCTACTAAGTTTTGGAAAACTTTAAGGGACGTAGAAGGCCGTAACAGCGCTGGCACACTTCCCCACAAAATTTCGACTGGTGGTACCCACACTACAGATAAAAATGAGATCCTTGACCTCCTTAACAATCACTGTGCCACAGCAGGGATAGCTTTTGATACCTCCCCAGAAAATGCCATCAGGGCACAGTTCCTCAGTCAGTCATCTGATTGCTACGATCCGGAATCTATTGACTCTTACCACTCTTTCTCCTTCTGTCCAGTCGCCGTCAAACAGGCTGAGAATCTCCTTCTTCAACTTGATACTTAGAAATGTGTGGGTGCGGATATGGTTAAGCCTTTCTTCCTAAAGTTGGCCTACTATATTTTGGCTCCCCCTATTACCCACCTTTTCAATTTGTCTCTCAATCAGGGCTCCCTCCCCAAGGTCTGGAAGAAGGCCCAATCATCCCTCTATTCAAATCAGGGGACCCCTGTGACCTAAATAATTACTGCCCAATCTCCTTGCTCCCGGCCTTGACAAAACTATTGGAGAGGCCAGTAGATGAACAGCTCAGATTTCATCTGGAAAGTTTTAATCTGCTAAACCCGATTCAATCCGGTTTCCGTCCCATGCGTAGTACCTCCGCTGCCCTTGCTAAGGTTATAAATGACTGGCAGTCCGCACTTGATAACAAACAATACATATGCGCCTTGTTTCTGGACCTTAGCAAGGCTTTCGGCACGGTGGAACACAATTTGCTCCTGGTGACCCTGAAGAAAGCTGGGGTGGACAACCTGGCCCTAAGTTGGTTCTCAATCTATCTTGTGGACAGAGAGCAGCAGGTCAAGGCTGAAGGAGACATAGCGCCAAAAAAAGCACTCCTTAGTGTGTCCCCCAAGGAGCCATACTTGGTCCACTTCTCTTTGCCATTTATATTAATCAAACTGACACTGGCCTAAAGTCATCTAGTATCCATCTCTTCGTTGATGATACAGCACTACACATTGACAGATCAACTCCGGATCAAGCCATTTTGGACCTCCAGAACGATTCTGACATCCTCAAAAAAAAAAAAAAAAAAAAATCTACTCAACTTGAAACTCCTGCTCAATGTCAAAAAAACTAAGGCCATGATTTTCTCTCCACTGGCCCCTCCTCTCAAATAAAAAAAAAAACCAACAGATAAGGTTCCTCACATAAGCACCCTTTTGGGAGAAGCCCTGGAGTTCGTGGAACAATTTCTATACTTGGGGGTCTGGACTGACTACAAATTGTCCTTCATTGATCTCATTGAAGAACTCGCTAAGAAACTGCGTCAACGGCTTGGTATTATCTTCAGGATCAAGCACTCACTAACCCAGGAGGCTAGAAAACTCCTAGTCCAAGCTACCTTCTTGCCTCTCCTAGACTATGCGGGACTTCCTATATGGCCACAGTACTATCACAGCTCTCTCCAAGTTTGATACCCTATACCACAGAGCCCTTAGGTTCATTTCGGATGTCCCTTATGACATGCACCACTGGATCCTCTATTCTTCCGTAGGCAAAAGAATGCTATTCTATGGACATATAAGCAATCACTCAAATTACCTCAGTACCTCACAAGCTGCCTAACTCCCTGCATCCCTAGTGCCTATTCTCTCAGAAGTCTTACCATCTTATCTCTGACTATCCCTAAAGTTAAAACACACTTTGGTAGAGCCTCAATAAGCTTCACTCTTCCTATGCTCTAAAATAAGATCTAGAAAACCTTAAGGCTCGCTTCCCCTGTCACGTTCTCCCTCTTCAAATCCTTGTTCCTGAGGACCTTCTCCGAGGTCTGTCATTGCTTCAAGTCAAGGTCTTAACATCACGATTTGTTACTGCTTTAAATTCTAGACTTAAACTTCAACCACTGCCTGAGGCATCATTTGAGTCCTCCCTTCTGTCATTGTCCAAATCAAGGTCCCAACATCATGATCTGTCTTTGCTTCAAATACTGGACTTAAACCCCAACTACTGCCTCTGGCTTCTGTCATGTTTCTCCCTTAGAACAGTCCTTCCTCCCTAGGCCATCATGTCCAACCCTCTCCTATCTCATCTGCCCTTCCCTCTCCACTCCCTATACCCCCGTCCCCTTCCCACCCGCCAGGCCATGCCTACCGTACTTATCAAAGGACTCTTACATCTCGATCTTCTTCGCACTTTGACACTAGAAGAACTGCCACTACTAATCACTATGACTCCTCCAATGATGTTTGCTGTATAAACTTTAGCTCATTACCTTATGTCCCTATATCTGTAGCTATGCAATTGTATTTAAATGGCACTACCTCCTGCTGAACCTACTGCTATGTTCTGGTGGAAGTATCTTGTTACATGTGATGGTTATATGTTATTATGTTATTATTACTATGTAATTGTTATGTACGTTCACTCAACCCGTTATGTCTTAACCCTATTGGCAATTGTTTTGCCCCAGGTCCATCTTATAAATGAGCTTGTCTCAATGATGTTCCGCCTGGCAAAATAAAGATTTTGATTGATTGATTCACACTTCACTGCACCTTCTCCAGTCTGTTTTTATCTTTCCTGAGGTAAGGACTCTGGACTGGGCACAGTACGCTAGGTGAAGCCCTACCAAAGATCTACAAAAGGGTAGAATTACCTCCTTCTTTCTGCTGTCAGTACCCTTCTAGATACACCTCAGCATCCCATTTGCCTTACTACAGGCTTTGGTGCACTGGCTTGATTGTTTGAGGGTCTCACTAACTCCTAGGTCCCGTTCCTCAGCTGTAGTGCTGAGTCTTACCCACCCATCCAGTACTCAGTCCTGGGGTTCCTATTCCCTAGGTGCATCACTTTGCACTTTTTGTCATTACATTTCAACTACCAAATCTCGGACCATGTGTCTAGCTTTTGTCGGTCACTCTTCATTTCCCCAATTTCCATGTCACTATCCACGCTCCCACGGAGCTTAGTGTCATCTGCAAAGAGGCTCAACCTACCCCACATTCCCTCACCAATGTCAATGAAGAACATGTTGCAGAGGACCAGACCCAGTACAGATCCCTGTGGTACCACGCCCTCCCTCTCCCTCTCTTCTGACTTAACCCCGTTGACCACAACCCTCTGCTGCCCCCCCTTCAGCCACTTAACTACTTCACTATGACCTTTGTCGCACCTAGATCTTCCGTCTTCTTCAGCAAGCATCTGTAAGGCACAGAGCTGAAAGTCTTTGTGAAGTCAAAGTAGAAAAAATCTATAGCATGTCCCCTATCCAATTCCCTTATCACCCAGTCAAAGAAAACAATCAGATTAGTCTAACAAGACCTCCCTGACATGAACCCGTGCTGTTTACTATCCTGGAAACTGCTGCTTTACAAGTAGTCCAACAAGGTCTTCTTTAACCAGTGACTCCATCAGCTTCCCCACAATACAAGTAAGACTGATAGGTCTGTAGTGCTTGTTCTTTGTCCCCACCCTTATGGATTGGAACTATGTCCGCCACCCTCCAATCCTTTGGAACTATCCCAGTCCTCAGTGAGCTGCTGAACAGACCTATCAGGGGTTCAGCCATTTCCACTGCCAATTTCCTGAGTATTCTTGGTTGTAACTCATATTCAAACAATCGTCCATCCTAACATCAAGGTTCATAATGCCAGAACAGCTGTTTCATTTATGGGCAACTGTCAAGTGATCAGACTTAACTCCCAAATCTCATAGACTCAGCCATGCGGCATTAGACTCGGCTGGGCCTTCATTTTTTTTTTTTTTTTTTTTAAAATCAGCTAATCGCCCCAACAGAAGTCCTACCTTTTGCAACAATACAAACAACTTACCATCTCCCTCAGCAGACCACTACCGGTACCTACAGATTTGCACGTATATATCCAACACCAGTTAGATCATTCACCTCATCAGTCAGCTAGTTAAAGCACAACAAGAAGCTCACCTGGACTCCACTGATCTTATCTTACAGAGGTGGAACAATGAACTCCAAGTGCAACATATACTGAAAGTATGACACAAATACTAGCTCCTGGCTTACAGGGTGTCCTCAGCAATCACCTGGCATGAATTCACCTGGAAATGCAGGTGTAGATTTTTCCAGACACTTGATATTGTAGATAAATATGCTGGTCTGCACAGGGCTTCCTGCTGGAGGGGCTGTGGGGTTGCCCCGCTAACAACTTGCATATTTTTTATAACTGCCCAACGCCGATCCCCTATTGGCAGGTTGTAATCAGACAGCTAGAAGACATGTTCAATAACCCTGGGGCAATCACTCTTTCCATAATCCTTCAGGCCACCCATCTCCATAGGGGCCCTTTCCGTGGCCAGACACTGAAACTGCTCCTGACTCTAATATTCGCAGCTAAAAAAGCCATTACATGACAATGGCTCACTACTAAAGTTCCTGCAATGGAAAGCTGGAGGAAGATCGTTCTGGAAATTTACTACTTAGAAAGAATAACATACTCGCTTCACATTACACTCCCCATTTTCAAAAGCAAATGGAGAAGATGGGTCATGAACCAAGCATTATACTATCCCGATTTTGTACCATGAAACATCCCCCCTCACCCTTACTTGCTTTTCTCAGTCCCCTTTTTTCTCCATTTTTTTCATTAATTCTTTCGTTTCTTTACTTCACTTGTCTTAGACACCATCATTAACTTGAGGATTTCCATGACTGTTTGGCATAATAATGTTTTTTGTAGTACACCATCACTTGTTCATTCTATAGATTAGCAGATCAATTCACAGTCGGGTGTCATAGTGCTACATCCTGCACTTTCCATGTGATCTGTGCGGCTAAGCTGAAAGAAAATATTACTCACCGCAGTAATTTTCTTTCTTCTAAGGGTCCTTTAGCATCGGTAACTTTTTTGCACTTAGCTGGCTAGGTGCAATTGCCCCGGAAGTGTGCCTTTAAGAGATATTTAAACGAGCATAGGGCCAAGCCAGTCAAAAGACAGGAGGGGGTGTGAGCTGAGGGAGAGCTGTTGAATGCTTCAGAATTTTTTCAAGGAAAAATGAGGGCAAATGCCCCAAAAAAGAATCAACAGGATTCAAAAAACATGCAAATGTCCACAAAAGTGGAAACAGAAACAACACGAGCTAAAAACTCAATAAGAAACTCCAAATTTGGTAAAAGGTGACACAAGAGCCTTTCTTCGACAGGTGAACCAGGGAGGAAGAATGGGAGCTTACTAATGCTAAAGGAACCCTTGGAAGAAAGAAGATTACTGTGGTGAGTAATTTTTTCTTCTTACCCCAGGAGTCCTTTAGCATCAGTAACTTTGTTGTAGACTACCCAGCAGTACCAAGCGGGAGGCAGGCAGAGAACCTACTTAGGAAAAAGGCTCTGCAGAACCGCTCTGCCAAATCTGGCATCAGATCTGGTCTGCACATCAAAACTGTAGTGTTTCACAAAGGTGTGCACAGATTTCTAGGTAGCTGCTTTGCAGACATACAGTAGGGGAATGTCCCTTGCTGCTGCAAGCGAGGCTCTCATAACAGAATCTAATACAAGAGACCAACCAATAAGAAATAGTTCTCTTGGTATCTGGTCTTCCTCTGCCTACATCCCTATAGGTGAGGAACAACTGAGTGGAAGAGCCTCTGGACTGTCTAGTATGCTCTAGGTAGTGAAAGATGGCTCTTTTAACATCCAAGCAGTGGAGCTTTTTTTTTTTTTTTTTATTTTATTTATTCAACTCTAGGAATTACAATACCTTGGAGCACCAGGCAGCTCATTTACAAAGGTTCCACTTCAGTATGGAGGGATTACAAACAGTTACAAAAAAACAGACAAGACATACAGAATATTTCGGAGCATATGTACATATGTTACGTTATAATACAGTACAATTAAGTTTTAGTTATATACACGATTATACAATACCTGGTCAGAGGAAGAGGAAAGAAAAGTAGAGGGGGGAAGGAAGAACCAAGAGGAAGAGGAGCAGCCAGGCAGTCTTGTCAAGTGCAACTATGCTAGGGAAGAAAGACTCTTAGAAAGGTGAGGAGGCGAGAAGAGGGAGGGGGCAAAGGCAGGAGAGGGTGGTAAGATGGAAGTGAAAATGTATCAGTGAGGGGCGTCGGGGGATGGAGTGGTGGAGGTCCAGAAAGGAACCTGGAATCTAGGTGGAGCAATCACAGGAGTTTTCAGTTAGGAGGTGAGCTTATATTCGAACTCTCCAAGTTTAGTAAGGGTAGCTAAACTATTAGGGAGTCCACTGAACCAGGAAGGCACTCTGCTACAAAAGGCGCATTGGCATTGTGTGGTCCGGCACCTTGGGACTAGTAGGAGTTCAGTGGATGAGGTGCGTGTATGTTAGGTCTTTGGAGATTTGTGAAGTAGACAACACAGACCCTTCGGCATGAACCCTAGCAGAATATTTTTAGTGAGGAGGCAGGTGTGGTATTTAATTCTCCCGGCTAGATTGAGCCATCCAGTCTGTTTATAGAGATTGCAGGTGTGGGTGAGGTGGGGTGCCCCCATTTGGAGTCTACAAGCCTTGTTTAGCGCAACGTGAGCCTTTTGAGAGTAGTATCGGTAGCAGCTCCGTAAATGACAAGGCCATAGTCAATAATAGAGAGCACCGAACTGTGTATCGCCAGATTGAGAGCTTCAAGTGTTAGACACTTTCTGAGTCGATAGAGAAGACCAATCCTAGTGCTGATGGCTCTGGCTGCATTTTCAATGTGGGGTGCATAGGTGAAGTGACTATCTAGGGTGACCCCAAGGTACCTGAAATGCTGTATTTGTTCAAGGGGATCATCTTGGCTATTTCTGATAGTGAGAGCATGTCCTTTGTATCTACTGTGGGCAGAGGGAAACAGCAGGATGTTTGCCTTCTTGTAGTTTAGCACTAGCTTCTATTTGGAGAACCAGAGCTCAACGTCCAGGAAACCATTCTGTAGGTTGTTTTCGAGCACGTGCGGGTCATGGTGGATGGCAAAAATTACAGCGTCATCCACACAGAGCAGTGTGCACAGCTGGCTGGCGGATGGTAAATTGTTAACGAAGATGCTGAAGAGGAGGGAACCCAGAACTGAGCCCTGAGTTACACCCGACCGAACTGTTTTTTTTTTTTTTTTAATCAGAGATAGCGTTGGAAATCTTCATACATTGTGATCCATCTCCAAGATAGCTTGTAAACCAAGATAGTGAATCAGGGGAGAGGCCAATCAGAGAGAGTTGTTTAAGGAGGAGCTGGTGATTGACCATGTCGAAGGCCTTAGTTAAGTCTATAAAGACTGCCCCCACAAGACTGCCTTGGTCAATAGATTGGTGGATGTAGCTGGTGAATTCTACGAGAGCAGTGATGGCGCTGTGCCCTTTTCTGAAACCATGTTGTTGTTCACACTGTAGGGAGTATTTAGTGAGATAGTCCACTAGTTGGTTAGCAACAATGTGTTTGAGTATTTTTGAAAGGGGAGGGAGGATTGATATAGGCCTATAGTTGTTATGTAGCACAAGGTCACCAGCTTTATGAACTGGTGTAACAATAGCTGTTTTCCAAACCTGTGGGAACTGAGACAATGACAGCGGGAGGTTAAGGACCTTAGTGATAGGCAGGAGTATTTCCTCAGCAGTAAGTGCGACTAGTTTGAGGCCTAGGGAGTCCCCACTATGCCACGACTTGCCCAGCATTTTGCTCAGTAGTTTCCTGACTTGGGCAACAGAGGCGTGTTTAAAGTAAAATAGAGAGTGATCATTTATCTTGTTCTCCTGTTGGTGCCCAGACTTTAAAGTGGTATCATCAAAGAAATCTTGCAGTAGGAAACTGCTTAGATTGGTAAAGACATCATTGAAAGTATTTGCAATTTGGAGTGGGTCTAGTATGTGGGAGCCATCAAGGTTTATCATAGTTGGTGCCTTTTTGGGTTTTTCCAGTTATATCTTTAATATTTGACCAGAATTTCCTATCATCTCCCTAACTGTTGGTAAGCTGCTCCCTATGGTGACTGCTTTTCGCTTGGCGGATGGCCCAAGTGCAGGAATTTCTTGCAGCTTTATAGGCCTGCCAGTCTTGAGGTTTGCCCAATGACTTAACACAGTACCAGAGGTGGTCCCTTGTTTTGATGGTAGCAAGAAGATCAGACGTAATCCAGGGATGTACAGTGCCACGCACCTTCATTTTCTTGAGGGGTGCATGTACATCACAGGCGACATTGAAAGTACTAATAAAGTGCTGAAGGGCTTCATTACTGTTGGCAGAGGAGTCCAGTAGAGACCAGTCCTGACAGCAAAGGTGTTGTTTTAGGTGCTCCAGGTGGCCACGTATAAGCACTCTGTTGTATATAGTCAGAGGTGGTGGTGATTGGAATTTGTTGGTCCAGCTACAAGTGACAGGGGAGTGGTCACTTAGGGAGTCAGGGTGCATGGTTACATTGGAGACACGGTCAGGGCGGTTTGGGATTACCCAGTTGAGAGTGGTGCTTGTCCCAGTTTTGTAGTTAATTCTTGTGGGAGAGCTGACAAGTTAAGAAAGATGTAGCACCGATAGTGCATCCTTTATGATGCCTGAGGAAGCTGACAGCTAGTTTACATTGAAGTCACCAAATATAATTGCCTCGGCAATGTGTTTTTGGGCTTTTAGGTAATCTAAGATTTTATAAAGGCCAGTGTTAGTGTCTTTGGGTGGTACATAAACTGACAGTATTGTGAGAGTCTTTTTGTCACCAGGAGTGGATGGCTCAGTAAAGAAGATAAGCAGAGTAATGGACTGGTTCAAGTGGAACTCTGAAACCACCTTTGGCAGAAATGTCCTATTTGTCCTGAGCTCAACTTTATCGTTGTGAGGGATGTTGTAATTCGGCTCAGTGCACAGAGCCTGTAGCTCTGAAATCCTCCCGGCAGACGAAATGGCTACCAGGAAGATGGTCTTCCAAGTTACAAACTTGATGCGGGCCGTGGACACAGGCTTGAAAGGTGGAGTCATGAGCCCATCTATGCAAAGGTTCAGGCTCCAAGGGAGAACAGGTTCCTTGGTTGGAGGCTGGAGGTGCAAGAGGCCTTTGAAAAACTGTTTAAAAATGTTGTGGGGAAAAAATTATTTTTTCTTTCCCACCGAAAGGGAGGCTGAAATTGCAGCCAGGTGTAGCTTGAGTGAAGATGGTTTCAAGCCTGACGCCTGTAGGTGTACCGGGTAGTCTAGCAGCTGAGGGTCTGAAATTGATAGGGGTTCGACCCTTTCGCTGTTGCACCAGAGGGAAAACCTTTTCCATTTGGCTGCATAAATCTTCTTAGTGTTTGGTTTTTTTAGCCATCCTCGGTATCTTAAGGACCTGTTCAGAGTACTGTGAGAATGGAAACTCTAACCCCTCAAGAACCAGGCCTTGAGGTGAAAAGCGTGTATGTCAGACATGTGGGGAGTAGTGCAATGTAATGGCTGTGGGGTAGCAGTCTTCCAAGAGTCTTTCTGGAGGCTGAGATGCTGCCCTGTTTGCAGACAACTCTCTGCCCTGAGAGAGGAAGTTGCCCGTCTTCAGGCCACACTAGACAGTAGTAAGAGAACATCCCCCATCCAGGGATCACCAGAGCCACTACCACTACCTCAGAGGTTGCGAAGGAAGTACAGCAGTTGGACCACAGTGGGCTCAGGGAGGGTAAGGGTGGTGGAACAGAGGCACGCCCAGTCAGTTGTTCCACTCCACAATCCATACACCATTCTGGGGGAGCATAGTTCCCCTATGGATGCACCTGCAGAGGAGACTAAAGAGGTTGCAGACAACTGTCACAAGGGAGGCCCTCAGGAAAGAGGCAGAGGGCACCACAGAGAAAGGAAGCAACTCCTGGTGGGGGACTCAATTATTAGGGGGATAGAACTGGGGGGAGCAGGGAAAACTGAAGCAAGGTGCCTGCCTGGTGCCATGGCTTGGAGAGACAGGAAGTGCATCCTTAGGATCACGAGAACAGTTGCACGGGAGTCTGAGCTGGACGTCATTGTCCACCTAGGGACAAATGACTTAGCTCATCATGAGATTAGAGCCGTGCAGAAGGACTTTGTAGAGTTGGGGTGGGGCCTAAGACAAGTAGCACACACAGTATCCTTCTCAGAGGTGCTGCCTGTTAGTGGCATGGGTGAGGCGAGGGTACTTTGCACCATGCAGTTTAATGAATGGTTGAAAAAATGGTGTGGAGCACAGGGGTTTGGCTTCATTGGGGACTGGGGTTCCACCTGGAGGGACACCAGCCTATACTGGCAGGATGGTCTGCATCTGTCCAGGAAGGGAACACGTCTTTTGGGCAATCGGTTTAAATGCTTCATTGGCAAGCTTTTAAACTAGTCAAGGGGGGAGGCACTGATAAGCAGCAGGAAAATCCCAGCCTCCCCCTACAAAACAGGGTACTAAATGAGAAAAAGACCAAGGTAGAAAGGTCAGTGGGGGATGCTGCTACAGAAGGTAAAGCCATCAAAAAATGGAGAGCAATGAGAACCAATGCCCGTAGTCTGGGTAACAAGCTTCCTGAATTAGTGGCCTTGATGGAGGAGGAACATCTGGATATTGTGGCAGTCACAGAAACATGGTACACACAGAACCATGACTGGGACATAAACATACCAGGATACACTATCTACAGGAGGGACAGGGAGGGTAAAAGAGGAGGAGGAGTAGCTCTCTACATAAGGGAAGAAATCAAAGCAACAGAACAAAAGGGTAAACAGGGAGGAGAAGAAGCACTGTGGGTCAATTTGGAGGCAGGCAATGGCACCACAATCCGCACAGGGGGTTGTATACAGACCCCCCTCTCGTGGGAGGAAATGGACAAGGAAATGATAGAAAGTATACTTAGAATGGCAGATAAAGCAGAGATACTGCTGATGGGTGATCTGAATATGCCAGATGTTAACTGGAGTGCAGTTGCAGCAGCCACTTCTAAGAGTGGGGTTATTCTAGATGCCCTACAGGGGGCATGCCTTAGACAACTAGTATTGGAACCCACGCGAGAGGGAGCAATCGTAGACCTGGTTCTCTCAAATAGAGATGGAGAGAGGATCACAGATATAGAAGTGGGTAGCCATCTGAGAACTAGCGACCATCAAACAGTATGGTTCACAATAAACACAGCAACAGAGTCAAGCCATACAAAGGCAAAAGTACTGGACTTCAGGAGGGCTGACTTTGCCAAAATGGGTGAGTGCCTAAGGAATGCACTAGCAAATGGGCAGGAAGGAGGGGTGGAAGAACAACGGGGAATAGTAAAAAACTGCCATCACAGAGGTAGCAAGCCTTTGTGTGAAGCAAATAAACAAAACAGAACGATGTAAGAAACCACTGTGGTTCTCAAAGGAGGTGGCAGTGAAGGTTCAAGAGAAAAAAGAAAACATTCAGAAAGTACAAGGAATCACAGAAGGAGCAGGACAGAGAGTTGTATCAGTTAAAGCAAAAGGAAGCTGGGAAGGCAGTCAGAACAGCAAAGGCCCGAACCGAGGAAAAGATAGCCAACTCAGTTAAGAAGGGGGATAAAACCTTTTTTAGGTACATCAGGGAGCGAAGGAAGATTAAGGGAGGGATAGAGAGGCTTAATAAAAGGGGAGGGGGTTGGCAGAGTGTGACAGTGAAAAGGCAGAGATACTAAACAAATATTTTTGCTCAGTATTTACAAATGAAGAGGGGGGAGGTACCTAAAACAAACAACAGAAACACTCTGGATACAGAAGTTGATACCAGCCCATTTACAGAAGAAAGGGTTCTGAAAGAACTCTTAAAACTGAAGGTGGACAAAGCAATGGGGCCTGATGGGATTCATCCCAGAATTCTAAAAGAACTAAGGGTAGAACTAGTGACACCACTGACTACCCTCTTTAACAAATCATGGGAGGATGGGGTGGTACCTGAGGACTGGAGGAGGGCAGATGTGATTCCCCTTCACAAAAGTGGAAGCAGGAAACTACAGACCTGTTAGTTTAACCTCAGTGATAGGGAAAATGATGGAATCACTTCTGAAGGAAAGAACTGTCGAGTACCTAGAGGCCAGAGGGACACAGGACCCAAGGTAGCATGGATTCACAGCGGGAAGGTCATGCCAGACTTAATCTAATAGATTTCTTTAACTGGGTGACCAAAGTAGTAGATCAGGGAGGGGCTGTGGACATGGCCTACCTAGACTTTAGCAAGGCATTTGACTCAGTCCCACACAAAAGATTAATATACAAGTTAGCCAGCCTGAGAGTGGGTCCCAAGATGACAGCCTGGGTAAAAATTGGCTGGAGAATAGGACACAGAGGTAATAGTAAATGGAGTCCACTCTGAAGAAAGGGGGGTTACTAGTGGGGTACCGCAGGGTTCAGTATTAGGACCAGTCCTCTTCAATGTCTTTATAAGCGACATTGCAGAGGGACTGGAAGGAAAAGTATGTCTCTTTGCAGATGACACAAAGATCTGCAACAGAGTTGATGCACAAGGTGGGGTGGAAAGGATGAGAAGGGACTTGGCAAGATTAGAGGAATGGTCAAATGAATGGCAGCTTAGATTCAATGCTAAGAAGTGCAAGGTAATGCACCGGGGAAAAAAACCCTGGGGAAGAGTACACAATAGGGGGTGAGATACTAACAACAACAAAAATGGAAAGGGACCTGGAGTAGTCATATCAGATGACTTAAAGGTGGGCAAGCAATGTGAGAGGGCAGTAAGGAGGGCTGGGGGGATACTGGGATGCATAGGGAGGCATCACCAGTAGAAAACAGGAAGTTATTATCCTCTGTACAGACAGCTGGTGAGACCCCATCTGGAGTACTGTGTGCAGTTCTGGAGACCCAATCTCCATGAAGGACATAGACAAGATGGAAGCTGTCAGAAGGACAACTAAAATGGTGCAGGGTCTGCACAGAAGACATATGAGAGAGAGACTAAGGAGCTTAATATGTATAGCCTCGAGGAAAGGAGGAGGGAGACATGATAGAAACTTTCAAGTACCTCAAGGAATCAACAAAGTCCAAGAGGGTAGCATCTTTCAAAAAAAGGGGTGTGCAAGAACAAGGGGGCACAATTTGAAGATGGGGAGGCGGCTCAGAGGTAATGTAAGGAAGTATTTTTTCACAGAGAGGGTTGTGGATGCATGGAACGGCCTTCCGGAGGAGGTTGTGGAGTCAAAAACAGTGGTTGAATTCAAGCATGCATAGGACATTCATAAGGCAATTCTAGGAGGTGGGGGTAGAAAGAAGTAGGCTGCTGGTTAACTAGGATCTGCAGCTTATCCATTAAGTAGGGAAATGGGCAGACTGGGTGGGCCAAGCGGTCCTTATCTGCCGTCAAATTCTATGTTTCTATGTTTCTATGTCTGGGTACTGCACTCCCGTCTGAGGAAGGGTCAGCAAGGAGTGAGTCAGAGGCAGGCGAATGGGCCTGTTGCAGGACATTGAGAGAAGGACAGGGTACCAGACTTGCCTGGGCCAGTCCGGAGCCACTAGGATCATCGATGCAGGCTGCTATCTGAGTTTCAGCAAAACCCTGAATATCAGGGGAAAGGGAGGAAATGCGTATAGGAATCTTCCTGACCAGTCCAGAATCAGGGCATCGAGAGGAAGTGTTACCGGAACTAGGGGCCTGCAACAGTACTGAGGAAGCTGACAATTGAGAGGAGAGGCAAACAGATCCACATCTGGTGTGCCCCACCACCTGAACACTGTGACTAGTACTTGCTTGTTCAGTGTCCATTTGCTCTGACCTTGACTGATGCGACTTACAGCATCCACCAGAGAGTACTGAGTTTGCCTGGGAGATGAATAGCTGAGAGACTGACTCCCAGGGAGAATGCTAGAGATCAGAGCTTCCAAACAGAGTATTCCTGATCTGGTACCACCCTGCTTGTTTATGTAGAACACTGCAGTGGTGTTATCCGTTCAAATTTGAACCGCCTGCCCTTCTATGCTGGGAGCAAAAGCTTTGAGAGCTTGTAAGACTGCTCGGAGTTCCAAAAGATTTATGTGCAACTGTGACTCTTCAGGAGTCCAGTTGCTGCTTACGATGGCACTGTCTAAATGAGCTCCCCAGCCCAAAAGGGAGGCATCTGTGGTGATCGCCTTTGTGGGAAGAGGAGCTTGAAAGGGAACCCTTGCCTGCAAATTTGCAGGGTTCTTCCACCATAGCAGGTTTTGGATGAACTGCTCCAACACAGGTATCAACTTTGAAAATGTGTTGCTTCTCTGAGACCAGCAAGCTCTGAGGTAGGCTTGCAGGAGTCTCATCCTGTACCTGACCCCTGGGAGTACTGCAGTCATAGAGGCTATATGGCCCAGAAGTTTGAGGAAATGTCTGGCTGGTCTTGGCTGTCCCTGGGCGAAAGAATATGCCACTGAAAGGAAACTCTGAATTCTTTCCTGCATGAGGAAAGCATACCCCTTCTGAGTGTCCAGCTGGGCCCCTATGAAGGTGAGCAACTGGGTGGGTTCCGGGTGAGATTTCTTTAGATTTACCAGGAAACCCAGAGACTCCAGAATGCATTCTGTGAGGGAAAGAGATTCCTTGACCTGACAAGGAGACTTTGCTATTATGAGCCAGTCGTCCAGATGGGGTAGAGAGCGACACCCAGTCTCCTGAGATGTGCTGCTACCACTGCGAGACACTTGGTAAAGACTCTTGGGGCCGAGGACAGGCCGAAGGGCATTGTGGTGATAGTGACCCAAAGGAAGTTTGAACCTGAGAAACTTACTGTGAGATCTCCTTATGGGTATGTGGAAGTAGGCATCCTTTGAGTCGAGGGAAGCTAGGCAGTCTCCCTGCACTAAGGACTGTATGATCAGTGACAGAGTGACCATATTGAATTTGTTTTTTTTCAGATATTTGTTTAAATATCTGAGATCTAAGATAGGTCACCACTCCCCCGTTTGTTTTGTGTCAGAAAATACCTGGAGTAGAAGCCCTTGCCCTTCTCGTGGGTGGGGACCCTCTCCACTGCTCATAAAGCCAGAAGGTTTTGTACCTCCATTTCCAACAGCGGTATCTGTGTTGAGGACAGAGGTCTTGACACCTGGGTACGCCTGAGGTCTGGCAGCTGCCTGAACTGTAATGACAGACCCTTCTCCATCATCTCCAGCACCCACTTGTCCAACGTGATGAGGGACCAGTGCCCAAGATAGTGAGAGAGTCTGCCTCCAACCAAAAACGGGGAGGCGACCTCGACATTCACATCAGAACTTAGACTGAGAGGCAGATGGCTGAGTAGAGGTGGCTCTTTTTTGGCCCCTTCTGCCCCTGCCTCTGAAAGACCCCCTGTACTAGTCAAAGTCTAATTGGGGATAGGGATTGTAAGGCCTGGGAACAAAACTTCTGCCCCTACCACCCCTGGGATGGGATCTCTGAGGGGTGGCGTGTTTAGGCTTGGATGAGTGGCTCTGCCAGGAGGCCTTGTACTCATCGACTTTTTTCATGTAGTCAGTGGTTCTGTAATCAAACAACATATTTTGATCCATGGCCTTGTTCTGAGTGTCTGTGGTCAGACTGGTTGTTCTAAGCCAGGTGAAGCATCTCAGAGAGATGGCATGGTCCATCACCCTAGAGGCTGCATCATTATTGTCATCTGCCATGTGGAATTGGTACACAGTCGCTTCCAGGGCAGTTTTTGATGTATCCACCAGCTCCTGCAGCATAGAATCTGATCCGTTGCAGGCGATAGCCTGGACAGATTTCCAAAGGGCTTTCTGGTAATTGACTGTGAATGCCATGTAAGAAGAAAGTCTGAGAAGCAGGGAAGCTGTGGCATACATTTTCTTTGCTATAAAGTCAATTTTTTTGGAATCCTTGCAGGGTGAGAGGGCGACAAGGAGACTCCAGCTTTCTCACAAGCTGCCTGCTGCACTATACTTCTGTGGCTAGGGTGTGCAGACAGGAACTCGGTGCCATTTTTAGACAATTTATATTTTCTCTCAAGCTGCTTATCAACCCCTGATACTGAAGTGGGGTGTTGAAGCACCTTCATAGTATTTTTTCTAAATGCATTATAGATAGGGACAACCAAGGTCTTTGAGGATGAAAGACCCTTCATCTCCCTATAATCTTCATCGACATCCTGGTTGGGCTCCTTTTAAGGAGGTCCAGGGTATCCAGCATATTTTGTATAAATGTAAACATAGAGGAACGATCCTCATGGTCACCCGGGGGATCCCCAAGGTGAGGGTCTGGGGACTCCTAGGGCTCAAGGCCCTCAAAATCCATTTCAGGGGCATCATAAAACTGATCATCATCTGCGTCACCCTCACAGTCTACAGAAGACAGAACTGTGGAAGAGTGTTGAGGACCCATCTTTTGAAGGGTCTGAAACAGCTGCCATGCTTTTCCTATATCTGGCACTGACAAAAGAACCTGCGCAGTTTGTAAGTGTTTTGTTTTTTCTGTATGCTTTAAGCTGCCTGTTGTCTCACTATAGGCTTTCCCAGAAGCAAAGGGAACATATCTGTCTTGACAGAGTTTCTTTTTAGCCACTTCAGAGACCTGATTAAGCTTCCTTTTTTCGCCTCTCTTATTATTTTTCAATTTGTGAGGAACTTCATCTTTGGAAGCTTTATTTTTTGGCTGGGATCTGGAGGGTTCCTCAGCACCTCTGCTTTTGGTATTAGTACTTTTGAATGGCCCCTCATCGGAAGCCTTTGATTTATCCTCAGCCAGAATAATCAGTGGTTTGTCTGCTATGTCCAATTTAAGCAAAGCAAACCAGTTCTGGACCTACGAACTGAGCGCAGGTTTCTGTGAAAATGCCACCGGCCAGTCCTGCCCCAGTTAATAAACTCTGTCTATTATTTAGTGCTTTTTTTTTTTTTTTGTTGTAAAACTGGGATCTATACCAGTGCCAATCTTAATAGAAACCCAGTAATACTCAACTGCGCACAGGTGGCTGCTGACCCTTATGGACAGTCCTGACACAGATGACACCAAGGTCCAGTAATATAACAAAAAAGGTCTCCTCGTAATTGCCAATCTAGAGAGAAAACCCCCAGGCACTATTTAAATTTGAAATCTACTGAAGGTGCCTCGTGGTAAACCCCGTGAGGTCTGAGGTAAAAAAACAAGGCAACTGTCCCTAATTTGATGGTACCTATAAGAATTTGCCTCACAAATGAAGGAAACCATTGAAAATAAGCACCCACAATAAAATTAGCCTTTAAACTAAATAGTTGTGGTAAAAATAAAGTCAAAATAGCACCGTTACGCTCAAAATAAAAAATCTGCGTGCTGCTAATGAAAAAGTAAAACTTTTACTCAGCACACTAAAGGAAATCATTTATGAGGAAAACTTTACACAGATAAGCACTAGGAGGCTGTCAACAAGGAAAGTTGGGAGACACCTCAGAGGCAATATTGCTCAATCCAGCGGAGAAAAAATCCTGAAGCATTCAACAGCTCTCACTCTGCTCACATCCCCTCCTGTCTTTTGATTGGGTTGGTCCTAGACTCATTTAAATATCTCTTAAAGGCACACCTCCGGGGCAGCTGCACCCAGCCAGCTAAGTGCAAAAAAGTTACTGATGCTAAAGTACTCCTGGGGTAAGAAGCCTGGCTTGCGCTTCCTGTTCTTTACATGTGATCTGAGTCAGACCTGGTAGCCTAGGATGTTAATTAGATGCCATTAAGACCACATGCAGGTGCAGTGCTGGGCTGCAGAAATTAAAGCAGAGAGTTTGAGCTGTCCTTTGCTTCTAGGTAAGTGGCTATTACAGCAATGTTTGTAGAAATGTCGTTGATGGTTTAGTATGTATGCATATTTCTGCTGTTGTGCAGAATCATAGTTTTTAAACTAAGTTTGGTATTTTTACGAGGCATTTAAAATATTTTTATTGTGTAAGAAGCAATGAGGCTTTTTGGGTTTCAATTTCTGAGTAAGAAGTACTATTATGTGTTTTTTTTTCCAGAGTTATTGGATGGATTTCTTTTACGGTTTGGGATTCTTAAGCAGTGTTGCATGGGGGGTAGGAGGTCTTTTTTTCTTTTTTTGCATGATTTATTTTTGAACTTGCTGCATTTTTGATTTGCATTGTGACTTTTTTGACCCTGAAGACATATAATTAGCATACTTAGCATATAGCATAGTATTAACATAAAACATTGGCTGGACAACAGGACACAGAAGGTAATTGTAAATGGAGTCCACTCTGAAGAAAGGGCGGTTACTAGTGGGGTACCGCAGGGTTCAGTATTGGGTCCAGTCCTTTTTAATGTCTTCATCAGTGACATTGCAGAGGGACTGGAAGGAAAAATATGCCTTTTTGCAGATGACACAAAGATCTGCAACAGGGTTGATACACAAGGAGGCGTGGAAAGGATGAAAAGAGACTTGGCAAGGTTGGAGAATGGTCAGACATATGGCAGCTAGGATTCAATGCAAAAATTGCAAATAATGCACCTGGGAAACAAGAACCCAGGGAAGTATACACAATGGGTGGGAGGTAGTAGCAACAACAAAACAGGAAAGGGACCTGGGGGTAATCATATCAGATAACCTTAAGGTTAGCAAGCAATGTGAGAAGGCAGTAGGGAGGGCCGGGGTATACTGGGATGTATAGGGAGAGGCATCAGCAGCAGAAAACAGGAAGTTGTTATCCCTCTGTACAGACAGTTGGTGAGACCCATCTGAATACTGTGTCCAGTTCTGGAGACCCCATCTCCACAAGGACATAGACAGGATAGAGGCAGTCCAGAGGAAGGCAACTAAAATGGTGCAGGGTCTGCAAGAGAAGCAGTATGAGGAGAGACTAAAGGAGCTTAATATGTATACCCTTGAGGAAAGAAGGAGAGGGGGACATGATAGAAACTTTCAAGTACCTCAAGGGAATCAACAAAGTCCAAGAGGGTAGCATCTTTCAGAAAAAGAGACTTGCAAGAACAAGGGGACGCAATTTAAAGACAGAAGGAGGGCGGTTCAGGGCAATATGAGGAAGTATTATTTCACAGAGAGGGTAGTGGATGCATGGAACAGCCTTCCTGAGGAAGTTGTGGGTCTAAAACTGTGGGAGAATTCAAGAATGCATGGGACAGACATAAGGCAATTCTTGTGGGGGGCAGGAAGATATAGGCTGTTGGTTAACTAGGATCTGCGGCCTATCCTGTAGGTAGGGAAATGGGCAGACTAGATGGGCCTAGCAGTCCTTATCTGCCGTCAAAGTCTATGTTTCTATGTTACTGATCTTTTTACTCCGACTGGTTATGCACTTAATTAATGCACCCCTATTATGTCTTCAGAGCAGAAGTATATACTAGGGTAATGTAGTACCATGTGATGGGGTCCTGATTAATAAAAAGTCAGAAATGACCAGACACCATTTTATAAGGCTAGATAAGTGCACACAAGAAACAGTAATAAAAACTGCTCAGTCAACCTCGTTTGGGGGTGGGGGAAAAACTCGATGGACCAAACGTCAAACAAAAACAGAGCTAAAATATTTTGTAAAATAGCATAAGAAATTATATGCCTTTACTTTAATAAAAACAATATTTCTTGTTCAAAACCAGTACGTTTATGCTTTTAGTTATATTAACCCTTGCATGGCTGCCGACTGATATGGCAGTCTAGAATTCCCATACGTTCTAATTCTGTCGGCGGCCTAAGGGTTAAAATCAATCAGCAGTGGCAAGCTGGGCATATGAAATGCTTAGGATTTTAGCTGTCACCTGAACTTTTAAGCCAAATGACAGCACTCTTGGCCAAACCATAACCAAAACAAACAAAAAAAAAATGTTGAAATCACCTGCAGTCTGTGGAACTGCAGTAGCAAGATGGCTACCTGAACAACGTTATTTGTAGCTGAATACAGAAATAATTAACAAAACCCTATTTAGCTAGTGGCTGTTTAAACACTGATCATTGTCAGCATCTGTAGGGCCTTATAATTTGAGTACTGAGCCTATAAGCATACAACAGCAGGGCATACAGAACACCATTGGTCCATTAAGTTTTCCCATTGTGGACTAGCTATTCTTTTGGCATCTATGTATTTACCTAGTCTTGATTTGAAGAAGTTTGGATGATTTCAGATGATACTACCTCAATTGTAGGTTTATTTCATAAATCAACCACTTTCTGAGAAATATCTCATAAAATAATTAAAAATAAAATTATATTTTGAGGGTTCAGGATGAGAAAAAGTAAACACTGGAACTAACCTATATACCTTGTGTTATTTTCAAGCCTTGTATATGATTAGCCTGCTCTCATGTTATACTTGCCTTTTGTTAATATTTGCCACATCAACAACTGGAAAAATGGCACAAAGTAGGCAGTCTGCCTGAGAATCTGTGACTGTACAAACGTGCACAAAATGTTGGTCTGACAGTGGAAAATCTCTTTTTCAAATCCACTAACACCTACTCTAGCAACTAGCCCCACTCCACACATCCTTTCACATGTTTCACATGCCCCTTTTTCTCGATTTTTTTTTTGTGTGCTCCTTTTTCCCACCCTGACATACCAGATGCTACTTCATACTATTTGTCATTTTTTTTCCACTGCACTGAAGTTCCTTTCCAGATGTGACCTATGAGAGACTTCAGCACAGGGAGGTTAAGTGACTTGGTCAAGTTCACACAATATGCAAGTGGTGGTTGTGGGAATCAAACCCAGATAAAGCAGAGTCTCCAGGTTCACAGTTCTATGCTCTACCCACTAGCACATACTGCCACAATACAGTCATGTCTGCCTCCTTATGATTTTGTACATGATCATTATACTGTATTAGCTGCACCTCTGTTGTACCTTCCTCCTAAGTTGTAAGACATCTGCATATTATTTTAACTATAACAATAAATCAGTATATCATCCATTCTTTTATTTGCACTGTACAACTGTTACATGCTGTACTCCACTCCCTTTACAACCCTCCCATAGGTATAAACTCATGGTTCCCACTAGGGCAACTCACTAAAGCACAGTCAAAAAATACATAGGGAACACTATCTCACTTACTGCGGAGTGCGGATCCCAAATGAGGTAAGTGGAGAAAGAAAACTGCGTTCACCCCACCCGCCAAGCATCTCAAATATGAAACTTTGAGGGCAGCATCTATCAACGTTTCACACTGCTTCCTCGGTTTTGTACAATTAACGCCTCAAAATAAAGCAGTCTTATCTTATGCATTTCCTTACATGTGTGATCAGTAGCAAAACTGCAGTGAAAGGAAGCACCAACAGAGAAAACAAAAGTAATAGCAAACCAGCATGTTGAGCCATACACACTTTAAAAATAGAGAATAGCCATCAGGACCAGGTGATAGCCAGACAAAAAACATAAATGTCATGGGAATAGTCCAGACTGCCAAAGAACGGCACCACTCACCCTGTAGTTTCCCGATATACAGTATATCCACTAGGTCTTGTTGCTGTGTCGGAGCCGGAAGTGGATGTCCGACCGGAAGTGTTTCGAATAAACAGTTCGACTCACTGTGTGTGACCAGAAAATCGGTCCTCTGCGTTAAAAAAGTTTCTCAAGTTCCGCCTTCGAGGCAACCTTCAGGGTGCAACGCCGTGCTGAGATCCTTTTACCAAGCGATGGCGGCGCAATGCTGTGACGTCAAGCACTGGGGAAGGGCGTAAGCACACAATAGGTGATTCTACAGAACTAGACTAAAGTCCCCGCAGTAATAGTGGATAGATAATTAGAATGGCAACGCCCCCTTTTAGGCGTGTAGGGCGCGCCACCGTATAGTGGATGGCAAAAACATTGTGCCCGTGGTAGTTACCGATAACTTTCATAACTTCAAGTCTCGGTATGGCGAGCACCGGAAGAATACTGTCTTAGCCTGAAAACTTATTCCGTTGGAGTACTTGCTGTCTCAGCCCTCCCGAGTTGAGAACGGGGCCCGGGAGCCTCCTATGGTTACAACATTTAAGAAGCCAAATGTGGGACATTTTTTACTGAAACATTATTTTTCGCAGGAGAAAATGTAACCTCGACCAATACAATACATCTGTTTTATCGAAGTAATCAGACTTAAGATTAAGTGTTGTAGTTTGTAATTGTTTCTTATCATTTTAAGGTGTTACAGTTTTTTTTCAACATTTAGAGAAACGTCAGACTTTTTTCTATATCTGGACATGTGGTATTTTTCTTTTGTTTGTTTTTGGGGGGACACAGCTGACCAAATCAGGACTGTCATGCGAACATCAGGACAGGTTGTAACCCCAAAAACCTGGTCGACTGTAGTAAGGTTAGCTAATTCAAATTGGGTCTCCGGGCCCACTTGGCCCATGAGAATATCTGCGAATGTTTTCTCAAACCCTAACCTCACCTCACCTTGCACTTGCCTAAGCAGAGATCCCTGGCTCCATTCTTGCCTCCCCTTTCCGACACTAGTGTAATTTGTTAACATGCTTCCTGTCCTGTCACCATTGCCCACACCTCGCATCTCTTCCCCCCCCCTTCCCTTGACCTCCCGCCATGCCACCCCTCCTCCTTCTTCCTGCCAACTGACCCCCTCCGTGCCACCTTTCCTCATCTCCTGGCCCACTCACTAGTAACCCCCTCCTCCACCAGTTCCACTTCGTCTCCAGGTTGCCCATCTTTCTCCTCCCTTCCGCAATCCTATGCCATGCGCTGAGAAAGCCTTCTCCTGCTGCTTCACTATATCAAGCAAGTCTGAATCCTTGTCCTCTTGCTTTACTCTGCATTTACCCTGGTAAGGCCATACGTTACAATCTGCATCTATTGACTGGGAAGGAGGAGAATAGTCTGAGGGCTGAAAGAGAAGTCTAACTGCAGGGAGGGTGGTTGCCTGGGGGGGGGGGGCTAGTCCTTGGATTTATTTGAGTATGATCCAGTGATAGGTAAGGTGGTTGGCTGTGAGGGTGATGGCCCAGGGCTGGTAAGACCAGCTGCAGAGACCGTGATCTGCTAAAGGAGGTGGATCTGAGGGCTTGGGGGAGTGATCCAGCTGCAGGTTGTTTGCTTGGGATAGGGTCGGAAGCTGGTCCAGATGAAGGGAGGCTGGTCGGAGGGGGAGACTGGTCCAGCTTTATGTAGGTGTGGGCTAGGCTGTGGTCCATGAAGAGTGGTGGCAGAGGGGGGAGATGAAGAGTCGTGTGCCATTGAGTGGACCAAAGTGGGTGCTCGTCTTGGGCAGGTTGGTGCAGGGGCAGGAAGGTTTGTCCAGCTGTATGGAGGGTGACCGGCTGAGGGGGTTGTTCCAGTTGCAGGGGGGAGGAGGTGGGAAAGGTGGTCTGGGGATACATATTCAGGGTGTGTGGAGAGGGTGCTCAGCATGTGGCAGGCTGGTCCAGCTGCATGGAGGGTGTGGTTCAGATATCTTCATTGTATTCATTAAAAAATTGTGTTTACATAAATTTCACCCAGTGGTATCCCCAAACTGTGGCAGGTGTAAACCAGAAAGGGGAACGTAATTCCACTCTTTCTGGGGGTGCAGAGTTTTACAGGAATACTGGACAGAGGTGGCCTCTCACCTTAGGGATACCTGGGGAGTGAGGGTGGAGATTTCCCTACTGTCTCTCCTCATGGGGATTGAGCAGGATGCTGGATGGGAGTGGACCCTACATGCTAGGTGGATAAGAATAATGCTAGTGATAGCTAGACGGGTCATCCTCAACACATGGGTGTCCTGCACAACACCGGCTATCCAAATGTGAAAAAAACTCCTTTTGGTCAACCTAGCTTCGGAAAGATTAACTTATGCTCTAAAGGGTAGGACAGAGAGGTTGGAGAGGGACTGGGGACCGTACCTGGCTTCGCTGATGCCAGTAGAGGCCAGTGCTCTGTACCAAGGTCCAATACAGAGAGAGAAAAAACAAGGACTAGGACCACCCCTAAGGGATACCCATCCTAATTAAATGACTGATTGAATCAATAATTAAACAACACATATACATCATGCAACTAAATATTTATAGAAATAACAATAGATTGTGTATTCATTAATTGCATAAGTTTGTTCTCCACTATTTATTCATTGTTTGTTTGTATTTCTTTTTTTTTTTTTATTCTTTTGTATGTAGCTAATTGACTTTTGGCCAGTTCAATAGAATGCCTTTGATTTCAGTATGAACCTAGGAGAGTAACAGAGTCAGACAACATAACGTCTAGTTTAACCGTGATAAATGTATAAGCTGGAATATTTGATTTGTAAAATGTAAAGTGCAGAGAGTATAAATGTTTTTGTTGTCATCTGAAAATTCAGTAAAAATATATATTTTTTTAAATTGTGTTTATCTCACTAATATATATTCTAATTGGGTATAAAAGAGTCGCACTAAATTTAGCAAATAATTCGGTCAGACACAGGGACTTAGTAAGACCCTGACCATCCTATCCGGTCCAGACCAGATTGGTAAAATATGGACTGGCTGGACAAGGCATGATTGGTAAAATATGGACTGGCTGGACAAGGCACAAGTTGTGCTAAGATTGCTGGTCCAGCCACTCTGGATGGACTTGCTGGTCCAGCTTTTACCTATCTGGTTGTGTCCCAGCTGTCCGGTTTTCACACCATCCTAAGTAGAGGGTGAAACCTGGACCGCCAGGACCAGACCTGACTAGAAAAGAAAAAGCCGGACCGATCCATCCATCCAGAGTGGCTGCACCAGTAATATTAGCACAACTTGTGCCCAGTCTGGCTAGTCTGTTTTTCACTGGCCTAGGTTCACACATACTCTGCAACATGCACTGTGAAATCTAATATGGTGACAGATCTCCGAATGAGATTTCACTAGCAGTTTTATTTTTTTATTGGGTTGGTACGTAGTAATTGATTTTGTTTAAACAGGAAGAGGGCAGTGCCCCATCTTAAAATAAATCAGTAATCTTTAGACTTTTCAACTGAAATCTTGGCCCCATATAGGATTTATACCTGTGTCGCACTCCTTAGTTATTCCCTAAATAGCAGTTAAAAGGCAGTGAAAGCGGCAAGTGTAAATACCTATTCCTTGATGCTTTGTTTATGCAGTAATTGGCTATTTTTTTTTTTTATATAGCTGTTTGGCTCCCTTCGCCACCTCCCTTCTGCTGGCGACGGGGACACACAGGATTTTACTCCCAGTTTTCTCCCTGCCCAAGGCCCTGGCACACAGCCATGCATGCACACTGTGGCATCAGCTCAGCCCCTTCCGCCCACCTGTAGCACTGCCGCCCCTCCTACATATGCTACCCAGTGGACCTCCACCCAGTGGGAGTGTAACTACGGGGGGGGGCAGGGAGGCAACAACTCACCCGCAAGAGAGGAGAGCTGCCTGCCGTCTTGCCCGATCCGCCTCCCCGATGCCAGCACCCCAACAACCCAAGGATGTTCCCGAACCTGGGTCACCAGCGTAGCGCGAGGTAAGGCGACCAGCACCTCAGCCCTTTGTGCCACCGGGCCAGCTTAATTGACAAATTTCTATGATCATCAACTGTATAGGGAGTAAAACAGGATAGAAATGCAAAACAGGAATGTGTAGTATGCATAATATGAAGTACATCTTATTTTTACATATGCACTGGTGTTCTTCATTTAATTTTTTGTTGCTGTGTACCTTTTGAAATGGGTCTAACATATTTTTGTTGAGCTACTTTCAGCTGTGTTGTTCTGGGATGACAGCTGGGCTAAAATCACCTCTTGGCAAATCAGGAGCCAGCACTTATTGTACACATTTCATAATCATGGATATAACCTGTTCCCAGTTGTCTCAGTATCCTTCCACAAAGGTGAGGGTGGGGGGTGGCCACTAAAGCCCGTGCAGAATAGGTAGGTTGGGCAGATTGGATGGGCCTGTAGCCTTTTTTTATCATTATCTATGAACACAAACACTAGTCTGTGTAATACAGATTCTTGGTCATAAACTAGGTTAGTTTCTGCACAACCTGCTATTTACAATTTGTAGTATTTGTAACCAGAAGAACTTCCAATTGTATGTGGGGAATCTGGCGTTGGGGTGTACCACTATACTGCCAGGGACTGGCTAGGTAGCTCGAGGGCGACAGCCAAGTCTTTGCATGCACAATGTCTCTGAGCAAGTCAGAGCATGCTACCTGTATAAATACGGCCTCTGTAAGCACAGAACTGGGGGGGGGGACTAGCATGGTAACACCACCTCTGGAGGCATGTAAAGCGCGCCCCATCTTGTGGATGGCAAGACACGCTGCCGGGGGGGGGGGTTTACTGCTGTTCTGCATGCAGTTTTGACAGCTGACATATCGCTGTCTTGTTCAAAACTGATGCAGCTCATATTCCTGCTCCCCTTGCCCCATTTAACTTCTGGGATTGTGTGGAGTTATGCTATGGATGGAATTAGTACAAGGAGGTGATTGTGATTGGGAGAGCATGCATGTATGTGTGTATGATAGTACAGCATTCACGGCTGTGAGTGTGCGGAGGGGAAGGGATATGGTAGTGAGTTCACATTTTGTAACAAATGATCTACGTACATACAGTAATTCAGTATAAAACAAACCTAATGTGTAATAAAGGTGTTGTACACTCTACACATGTTCTTTTTTCATTTAATAAAAATGTTTTTGTACTCTCAGTGCCTTAATTGTGTTCTTTCTTTGTTCAATAAAAACATTTCAGTTTTTTACTAATTCTTTTAAGGCATTAGTATGTGTGTATATGGTTGGATGGTAGGTGTGCGTTTATGGGGTCGGGTGTGGCAGTGTGCATGGGGGGATATGGGGTGAGGTGTGACAGTGCATGGGAGTATGGGGTTGGTGGGTGTGATACTGTTCATGGGTGTGGTTGGTGGATTTAACAGCATGCATGAGTTCTGTGGGTGTGACAGCATGCATGTGGGTATGGAGTCGTGGAGTGTGACAGCATGCAGGGGGCTGTGTGGTCAGTTGGTGTGACAGTGTGCATTGGTGTATGTCACCTGTGGGTGTTGAAGTGTGCCCTTATGGGATCGGGTCGTGTGACAGCATGCAGGAGGAATGGAGTTGGGAGGTGTGATGGCATGCGGGGTGGTATGTGGTTGTTGGCTGAGAAAGCATGCACGTGAGTGTGGGGTCAGAGGGTGTGACGGTGCATGGAGGTGTGGGTTTGGGACGTATGACAGCGTAGGTGTGTCTGACAGCGTGCTTGGGGGTATTGAGTCAATTGTGATCGTGTGCTGGGGTGTGTGTGATGTGTGGGTTTGACGGCTCCACACAGGAGTCTTTGACTAAGGCTCCATCCCCAGGGGACAGAGCTGTTAAGATGAAATGTCCACTTCCAAATGCCCTATACCACAGTGATGCCATCATCTTGACCACAGAGTGTCATACATGCAGGTATGCCCCCACAACTGTTTGGGACATCAGAAATCCATGCATCCAGATACAGCAAAACCACACATGACAGCAACAACACAAACCTGCGCAGACAGAAACCAACATCTTGACCATACAGACGGTGCCATGCATGCAGGTGAGCCCCCATAACCACAGTGGTTTGGACCATGAACATTCTATGCACCCAGACACAACCAAACCACACACACAACAGCAATAACACAAACCTGTGCAGGCAGTGACATCTTGGCTATACAGACTGTGCCATGCATGAAGGCAGGCCCCATCCCCACCAACATAATAGTTTGGACAATCAGAAATCCATGTGTACAGAGACAACAACACAAGCCAGCACACACAATGACACCAACATCTTTTTTTTTCCCCACCTGGCTTGCTTCCGAAATTAGTCCACTATTCCTACCACCTCGTCCCATCCCCCGGGACTTAACTGCTGCCATCAAAGTGCTCCCTGGATTACCCCCCAAGGCAGGACCATCATGGCACTCCTTGGGCTACTCCCCAAATGGTGCCACGTGGAGATCTGGTGGCAGAGTGCCTCAGCAAGCTGCGTGAGGCTCGGTGTGGGAGGTGGACATTCTCCATGCTTCAGCCGGGGGTTTTTACCCTGTTGTTGGGAGGTGTGTACAATGATGTAGAGACGCACAATGCGCCAAACCTGCCAAAACCTTCAAGCTTCAGCTGCAACACCCCAAGCCTCCACCAGGGGTCAGTCAAGCACCGAATGCTGTCCCAAGAGGAGGAGAGCAGTCCATCGGACACTCGGGCTGGCTCTCCCACTCCCGGGCTCGCATCTGAATCTGGGTTGTCGGTGTCACAGGCAGAAATCCAACCACTGTGCCGGTGGGACACCCTGCAACTTGACGCAACCCCCACCCACAGCAGCTTATACTTACCCTCCACTGCAATTCTCATCTCAGGCAAGCAGTTACTTACTTTATACGTGTAACTTTGTTGATATTGTATTAACGCATGTATGACACAAGTGACTGTCCTTACGTTGGACAGTTGCGAGCAGCAGAGGTGAGTTGAAGGTAAGTGGCACTTGCATTGCTGTCACTATGTAGTGCCATATGTTCTGCCGACTCTGTACCACATGCACTGCTGGCAGTGCAGTGTCACATGCACTGCCAACACCACAGAATGCCACTTGCAACACAGCCACCTTGCTGTCCCATACATACACTGCTGCCATTGTGCTGTACCATGTACTGCGCTGTACCACGTGTACTTCTGTCACAGTGCTGTGTTCTCTGCCATCACAGTTAAGTGGTGGCACTGCACATGACACTGTCATCCATACTACACAATGCAGTGCCATTGCTGCATTGTCCTCGGTGCACTGCAGACATATCACTGTGCCATGTGCATTTCTGATACAGCACTTTGCCACATGCACTGCAGACACAGCTTTATGCCACATGAAGTACTGACACTGCACTGTGGAACAAGACCTGTCAACACCCCACTGTGCTGTGCCAGATGTATTTGTCATTGAACTGTGCCACGTGCATTGCTGTCACTGCGTTGCACCACATACACTGGCATCATTACACTGTGTCACGTGCACTGCTGACACATCACTATGGCAATTTTCGTATGTTCGTATGCCATGTGAACTTCTGGCACAGCACTGTGCCACGTGATCTGTCAGCACCCAACTGCACTATGCACGTGTACTTCTCTCACTGGATTGTGCCACATACACTGCCACCACTGCACTGTACCACATGCAGAGCTGTCACTGCACTGTGTTACGTGCACTGGTAACATATCACAATGCCATGTGCCCTTCTGAGGCACTAGGTCAGAAGAGTGCTGTCAATAGCAGCGCCATCCATAAAAGCACTGTATTAATAGTGCTGTCCACTACAGTGGCAGGAAAGAATGCCGCCACCCAACAAAGCACCAGTGGTAGCAGTCGCACACCGCAGAGACAACTGCTACCATTGTAAATGAAACATATCCTAAAATCTATTTTTATATGGGGGTCTCTACACCCACATCCCCAGTGCGAGGGGGCTCTGCCCCCGCATCCCCCCAAACCTAAGGATTCCAGCTACGAGGGGGAGCAGATCAAAGGGGAAAAAACTAAATTTGTGGGGCTGTGGGATATTGTTTCCATGGCCCTTTGTAAAAAAATAAGTTCCCCAACAAGAAAATAAAATCCTAGAGGGAGACCAAGATTAGAACCCTGATCTCTCAATCTGTGCTAGCCAAGCTGTTGCCTTAACCTGCTCCACCACAGGGGCAGCTCAGCCAGCAAGCACACTGTTCTTTCTCTTCTCCAGTGCTTCTGTCCTGGTAGAATAGTGACGGGTAGAGGTAGCTAGTAGACGCTATTCTACCCCTGTCGATATTCCTGCTCACATGGTCCTGACCATGCAGTTTACACTGCGTGGTTCAGGAAGCGCTGTCATAACCAATACCCACTTCTGACACAGCACTGTGCCACATGTCCTGTCAAGACTCCACTGTGCTTTGCGACATGTACTTTTGTTACTGGACTCTGCCACGTGCACTGTTGTCACTGCTTTGTGTCATGTGCAGTGCCATTACTGCACTGGGCCATATGCATTGCAGACATAATCACTGTGCCATGTGCACTTCTGACACAGCACTATGCCATGTGCATCACAGACCCTGTACTGTGCCACGTGACCTGTCAACACCCCGCTGTGCTGTGCCACACATACTTGTCACTGAACTGTGCTACATGCACTGTTATAACTGCACTGCTACACATGCTCTGCCATGACTGCACTGCCGTTACTGCACTATCACGTGCATTGCTGACACATAACTATACCATGTGCACTTCTGGCGCAGTGCTGTGCCATGTGACCTGTCAGCACTCCACTGCGCTATGCCACATGTACTTCTGTCACTGGATATTGCCACTTGCACTGTCATCATTGCACAGCCATCATTCACTGTGTCTTGTACATTGGTAACACATCACTATGCCATGCGTACTTCTGTTACTGAATTTTGCCATGTGCACTGCCGTCACTGTACTGTCACATGCACTGCCATCACTGCACTTTGTCACATGTACTGCTGACACATCCCTGTGTCACACGCACATCTGTCATAGCACTTTGCCATGTGCACTGCAGACACTGCACTGTGCTACATGACCTGTCAACACCCCACTATGCTGTGCCACATGTACTTCTGTCAGTGAACTGTACCACGTGCACTCCCGTCACTGCACTGTGTCACGTGCACTGCTGACACATAACTTTGCCATGGCCCTTCTGATGCAACACTGTGCCATATGTACTGCAGACATTTCACTGTCCCTCGTGACCTGTTAACACCCCATAGCACTGTGCCACATGTACACTTGTCACTGAACTGTGCCATGTGCACTGCCATTACTGCACTGTCACATGCACTGCTGACACATCACTGCCACGTACACTGCACAATGCGTTGTGACCTGTCAACACCCCACTGCACTGTGCCACGTACTTCAAACTGAACTATGTCACCTGCACTGCACTATGACACATGCACTGCTACTGTGCTTCACATGTAGCCGCAACTGTGTTGTGCCACATGCACTGCCATCACTGCACAGTGCCATGTGCCTTGCCAAAGCAGTATGCATGTTTCTCAATTGACCACAGTCTGGGACTGTAGATGCAGGGTTGCCCTTGGTAAGAGCCAGTGATTCAATCAATCGACCTGTATTGATCAAGCACAATTTCATTCAATCAATGCACTTGTACAAAACTTAATCAAATATTAAAACAATATAAAACGTACAGACACCCATTAAAATTCTACTGGTCTAAAAACACAGATTATTTAAATAGGGTCAGGAAAAGCTAATCTGAAAAGATACCTCTTAAGAGCTGTTTTAAAGCTCTCGATGGTCGGGCACTCTCTAACCTGATGAGGTAGAGAGTTCCACAGGGTGGGGGCCATAAAAGTGAAATAGCGGGCTCCAGAGGTCTTATGTCAAACCCTGGGAACCTCTAGCAATCCCATGTTGGTGGAATGGTGGGGGCAGTAGGAACGAAGGAGCTCTTGCACTTACCGCAGTCCCTTTCCATGTAGGGCCTTATAGGTTAGAAAACCGACCTTGAAGGTGATCTGCCACTGTATTAGCAGCCAGTGCAGATCGCGGAGCACAGGCATGACATGGCAGGATCTTGATGAGCCAGTCAACAGCCTAGTCGCCGCATTCTGCCCTAGCTGCCGGTGACGGATATAAACCCCTGCTAACCCTAGGTATTGGGCATTGCAGTAGTCAAGGTGGGAGGTCACAAAGGCATGGACCAGAGTAGGAAGGTCATTGGGTGGAACCAGGTGCTTAATCCGGGCAATGTTCCTCAGATGGTAAAAGGAAGTTTTGACCATGGCTGACACCTAGGCTTTAAATGTCAGACCATCATCAAAGACAACTCCCATATTCCACACCCTATTGAAGGTCAGCATCTGTTTATCCCTGAGCCAAAGCCCGGAGGGTTCCTCAGCCGACGACCCTCCGCCTCGATGACCTGGGTCCACCATTAGCACCTCAGTTTTATCCAGATTCAACCTCAGCCAGCTGGCACTCATCCAGTCCTGGATCTCGGAGAGGCAGCTATTGAAGACCAAGACAGCTCCACCTTGCTCGGGCACAAAGGACATGTATAGCTGAGTATCATCTGCGTAGCAGTGAAAACTCAGTCCATACCACCTTATGATAGCTCCCAATGGCAGCATATATACAGTGAATAATATTGGTGACAAAATGGAGCCCTGCGGGAACCCACAGGACAAAGGAGGCCGAGGAGTAGATCCCCAACACCACTCTCTGAGTCCTGGCCATGAGGAAGGATCAAAACCACTTGAGGACTACCAGACAGCCCACAAATCAACCGCAGGTGCACCAATAGCACCTCATGGTCCACGGTGTTGAATGCTGCAGAGAGGCCAAGGAGAACCAAGATCAAACGAGTCCTCCGATCTCTCACTATTGGGAGATCATTCAGTACTCAAACGAGTGCCATCTTAGTACTATGCTTCTTCCTAAATCCGGACTGGAGAGGATCATAGAGATCATGGATAGTAAGGTGATCCTCCAGCTGTAGTGCAACTACGTTCTCAATAACCATACCCACAAAGGGCAGATTAGAGATGGGTCTGTAGTTGGCTGAGCAGTCATGGTCAAGGGAGGATTTCTTAAGAAGAGGTTTTACTACTGTCTCCTTCAGGGGATTTGGGAAAACCCCGGTCTCCAACGAACTCCAGACTATCTCAGCCAGGACTGAGCCGATCACCTCAACACATCCCATAAGGAGACATGTTGGGCCCGGGTCCAAACTACACTAAGTTGGCCACAGAGACTAGATGATCCTCATGATATCAGTGATCACCAGCTGGCTAAAGTCGGACCAGGAAAACCTGGTGCTTGCAACCTCCTGCTGACCTCTACGACACCCACTGGATGGATCCCGGACCCAATGGTGGCAACTTTATCTGCAAAGAAGCAAGCAAACTCATCACACTTCCTCTGTGAAATGGTTCTTCTGGACTGAAGACAGACTAGATTGCACAATCTGTCAACAGTCTGGAAGAGCTGAGCCGGCTGATTCTGTGAGGTGGCAATCTCCCCAGACAGGAACTCTGACTTATGGGAGATTGCTGATTGATAGTCTCTGTTGTGAGCCATCAATCTAAGTTTGTCCTCAGCAAGGCCAGATTTCTGCCAGAGATGCTCTAGCCTTCAGCCCCTATGTCTCAACTCCTTCAAGGTCCCGTTGAACCAAGGAGACCTTGGGCAAAGAGTGAGGGGGCAAACATGGACAGGAGCTAAAGAATCCAGGGCCCCTATCACAGCCTTATTATAGGTGGATAGAAGGTTCCCTGGATCCAAGCTTATTAATTTGGGCACGTAACACTGGACCACAATCCTTTGTGTCATATCGGTTTGAGGTGTGAATTCAGTGAGTTCACTGAGCGGGAGAACTTTTGAACTGTGCTGAATAACTGCTCAGAATGTGAGCAACACACTTTGGAATGTGCACAAGGATTTTGAGCAAAGTGATGTTTATACAAACATAGACTACCCATATACTATACCACAGTACAGCTCAAAACCACCAGTATGAGTAAAGCAAGCAGCCAGCCTCCCTCCCCAGAAGAAGAGAGTATCATATATGTGTGTGTGTGTATGTTATTGGTGGTGCTGGTGGGGTGATAAAGATGCAAACCAGCAGAAATTGAACTAGAAAAAGCTGTTGTGTGTTATTTTAGGAAATAGAGGAAAACTGACTAGGACACTGGGTAAATTCCTCTACTATTCTAGAAAAGTGCCATGAGATATTTAATGTCCACCTGAACAACAGCCATAAAAGACAGATGAAACCTCTATTTAACGTCTCATCCAAAGGATGGTACACCACAATGGTACAGCATCCCTGAACTACTGCTACGACTGGTGGCAGTGTTGATGGTATGGATCCATGACAGTCGGTCGACAAATTTGTTGTCGACCGACATTACAACGACACAGTTGTGGTCGGCATAAAGCCAGTCACTTGAGACTGTGTGAGACCCCCGTAACTAAAATAATCAACTCCAAGCTGGAGTTGATTCGGGGAGGGGGTACAAAACCCCCAGAAAGCATTGGCAGGGTCCCATGTCGACACTACAGTGACATGTCGCTGTACTGTCAGTCTCGGTAAAATTTTCACCGTAGCAATGGCATACCTAATGGTATGAGCATAATTCCTGTGCTGAACTAGAAACGATGGAACTTCTGGTCCAGAGACAAATATGCCAGCTGTCTCTCAGTGCCATAAACTTTGGACGTTTGTCGTATTGCTTTTCATTTAGGGATGCTAAAATCTGGTAATCTGTTTGGATTATCATCCATCCTTCCTTCAGGAAAAAAAAAACTACCCCACCTATCTAATCCCCACCACCCTACCAGCAGTACAAAGGCTTCTTTCTCTGACCCACACCTTAAAAAATTAATGACTTTTTTTTTTGTTGTTGTCTGGCTTCCGATCACTCCGCCATCCCTACCATGTCACCCTCATCCCCCATGACTTACCTGTCACCACCAGAGTGCTCTCTGCATTAACCCCTGCACTACTCCACGAACAGTGCCACATAAAGATCCGGTGGTGGAGTGCCTTGACCAGCTGCATGGGGCTCAGTGTGGCCGGTGGACATTCTCCATTCCTCAGCCATATTTTTCTCCATTTTTGTTGGGGAGGTGTGGCGTGTAGTAACATACAGTCACAATGCGTCAACATCTGGCACACTTCCTGGAACCTACAAGCCTCAGCTGTGACTCCCCGCCAGGGGTCAGTCAAGCAGCAAGTGCTATCCCACCTTCCCCCTGGAGGAGGAGAGCAGTCCATTGGATGTTCGATTCTCCTCCCCTCAGCCCTCCAACTCCCAGGCTTGCATCCAAACCCGGGTTGTCAGTGTCACAGGCTGAAATCCAACTGCTGAACCAGTGAGCTGGTTAATGCCATTGTTTAATGTTCAGTCATTATCCTTTCACCACCAGGCCCTAATGCCAATATCTTGTACCAGTAGTGCTTTGTGTATCACTGGCACAAAGCACTATTGGTCAAGATACTAGCATTCAGGCCCTGCAGTGAGACATTAAGGATTGTTGAGTGGCATTGGAAAATAAAATTAACAAAATAATTACATAGAAACATAGAATTTGACGGCAGATAAGGACCGCTTGGCCCACCCAGTCTGCCCATTTCCCTGCCTACTGGATAAGCTGCAGATCCTAGTTAACCAGCAGCCTACTTCTTTCTACCCCCAACCCCTAGAATTGCCTTATGACTGTCCCATGCATGCTTGAATTCCACCACTGTTTTTGACTCCACAACCTCCTCCGGAAGGCCGTTCCATGCATCCACAACCCTCTCTGTGAAAAAATACTTCCTTAAATTACCTCTGAGCCGACCCCTCTATCTTCAAATTGTGCCCCCTTGTTCTTGCACACCTTCTTTTTTGAAAGATGCTACCCTCTTGGACTTTGTTGATTCCCTTGAGGTACTTGAAAGTTTCTATCATGTCCCCCCTCTCCCTCCTTTCCTCGAGGCTATACATATTCAGCTCCTAAGTCTCTCTTCATATGTCTTCCGATGCAGACCCTGCACCATTTTAGTTGCCCTCCTCTGGACAGCTTCCATCCTGTCTATGTCTTTGCGAAGACTGGGTCTCCAGAACTGCACACAATACTCCAGATGGGGTCTGACCAGCTGTCTGTACAGAGGGATAATAACTTCCTGTTTTCTACTGGTGATGCCTCTCCCTATGCATCCTGGTATCCCCCCAGCCCTCCTTGCTGCCCTCTCACATTGCTTGCCCACCTTTAGGTCATCTGATATAATGTAATTTTTAAAGTGCCAGCCTGAGAAAGGACCCTGACATCTTAGTGAATTATTGACCCGTCTCCAATCTTCCATTACTGGGGAAGGTATTGGAGAAAGTGGTGGCATTCCAGCTCAAAGCCCACCTGATGGCCTTTGACATCTACAAGCTACTTCAGTCTGGATTTAGGAGAAAGCAAAGCACTGAAACAGTATTGGTTAGAGTGTAAAATAATCTCCTTAGGGCAAGAGACAGAGAAGAACGGTCAGTTCTCGTTCTCCTGTATCTATCTTTGGCATTTGACACCATAGACCACGTGGTGCTGCTCGATCACCTGAGAGAGCTCTATGGACTCACCAACAAAGTCATCAGCTAGTTTGAGTCCTTTCTGACCAGCAGGTTGCAACAGGTAGTGTTGGGGAATTTCTCCTCCTGCTTGAAGCCCCTGATCTGTGGAGTGCCTCAAGGCTTGATCTTGTTGTCCTTGCTGTTTGTGGTGTACATGCTGCTCCTAGGTGACATCATTAGGTGTTACGGTCTGGGTTTTCACTGCTATGCAGATGCTACCCAGCTGTATATGTCCTTTGCCTCCGGGACATCAGACGCTGTGGAGGTGCTTAATAACTGCCTATCCGAGATCCAGGACTGGATGTCCTCTAACAGGCTGAGGCTTAATTCAGACAATACAGAGGTACTAGTGATTGATCCTGGTCATCGGTGGGATGTGGCCGCCACTGGAACAGGAACAGGGTTGTTGCATACAGTCCCCATTGTTTAGCCACAAAAACACAAATTTTAGGAGGGACAGAGTAAAAGTTTGAGGCAAAATCAGGGATGTCCCTGAAAATCAGGGACACTTGAGAGGTATGGGTTCACCCCCAGTCAGTCCAGGCCTCTGGGTCCTAAACTCTCCATCCTTGTCCTGTAGCTTTAGCACTATTTCATGTCTGGCCTCAGATTCCTGAGCCCCACAGGGTGGCATGTTCCCTAGCCCATCCCTACCACAGCCCTTGTTGCTGGCTACTGATCCCCATCAGCCTTAACTGTAGTATACCGATTTCACACCTCCTGCTCCCTGCTCTCACTTCAGGCTGTCATGTCCCCCCAGAGTCAGGATCCCATGACTCCCCCCAACTGGGTGGAAGACTTGCATAGTTACCAATTAATCAGAGGAGCTGCTAAGTTGAACTGGTGTTTTTCTCTGGAGCCCTTCCATCCTGACAGCATCTTCTGATCCACCCCAAGGCCAGGCTGCAGACTCTCTAACCCAAGCCCAAAACCTGAATTCTGCCGCCAAAGCCCCCAAAACCCTGACAGCAGCTCTCAAGTACCAACCAGCCTTTGCATCAGCCTCCATAGCCTTCCCCCGCAGCCCTGATGGCAGGTGTGTCCTGCTGGGTGGGTTAAGTGAACCTGTTTTATTGAGGGGAGTATGTTGACCATGACACCAGGAAAACCTCCCTACTCATCATTGGGAAATATGACAGTTTGAATGGTAATTTCCCCTTTACTCTAAATGGGAAGGGACCAGATGGGTGGTACCTTTCATTGCCAGAGCATCACACATTCCATGTTATATAATAATAGTTATGAAAAAGATAAAAAAAAAAATGCAAAATGACCCTGGAACAATTCCATTCTCTAGCTATAAAACAGTTGTATTCATGCACTGTTGAAACATGTTTTCAGAACCTTTAGTATTCCGGGGTACAGAACAGTCTGTAATAGAAACAATAAAATAGTTGAATGACCATAGGATTCCTATACATACAATATGTGGGACGCAGTCTGAAGTAAATAGTAAGGAGAACCCGAGGAGAGAGGAATCCCCTAGGGTGCAAAAGGAAGCAGGGTGGTAGAGTTAGAGGGGAAAAGGAATGGGGCCAGGAAAAAGAGAGGGAGGAAGGAGGGCAAAAAGGAAAAAAGAGGGTCAACAAGCAAAGTGGAAACAAAGTCTGGAAGGCCATGTGTGTGAATGCTAGAAGTCTAGAAAATAAGACTGCAGACCTAGAAGCCATCATATCAGAGGCCAGTCTTGGATATTGTGGCCAGTACCGAGTCATTGTGCACTGAAAACCATGACTGGCACATGGCCATACCAGGCTATACTCTGTTCAGGAAGAACCGGGTGGGAAAGAAAGGAAGGAAGTGGTGTGGTGCTTTATGTGAGGGAAAGCATAAATGCAACAGAAGTACAGGGGGAGGCCGAGGTACTGTGGGTTACCTTGGAGACAGGGAATTGAGCCACTGTTCACACTGGAGTGATCTACAGACCTCCAGCACAGGGGGAGAAATTAGATAGGTACTGGTGGAATCCACTGGTGAGATGGCATAAAAGGAGGAGGTGCTGCTGGTGGGGGACTTCAACCTGCTAGATGTAGATAGAAGCCTCCCAGCAGTGGCTTCAGCTAGAAGCGGGACATCATGGACTCTCTGAAGGGGGCATTCCTCAGGTAACTAGTCAGTGAACCCCCATGTGATGGGGTAATATAGGACCTGGTGCTCACTAAAAGGGACAGTGTTGCAGGCGTCAAGGTGGGAGGCCACTTGGGGACCAGTGATCACCGTACTGTGTGGTTCAATATAAGGATGACTGCGGAATCAAACCACACAAGGGTGATGACTTCAGGAGGGCAGATTTTATAAAGATAGGTGAATGCCTCAGGGATGACCTGGCAGGAGAGATAGCCTGTGTGGGGTGGAGGAACAGTGGGTGAAGATGAAAGGGAACATAGTAAAGGCAGAAACCTCTGTGTCAAACAAGTGAGCAAAAGCAAGAGGAAAAAGAGACCGCTATGGTTCTCTAAAGAGGTGGCTGAACAGGTAAAGACTAAAAAGGTAGCATTCAGAAGGTATAAGGGGATGCATAGGGAGGAGGATATGGAGGTGTATCAGGAGAAACAGGGAAGCAGGGAAAGCAGTGAGGAGTACAAAGGTGCAACAAACCTCTGCGTCAAACAAGTGAGCAAAAGCAAGAGGAAAACAAAGACCGTTATGGTTCTCAAAAGAAGTGGCTGAACAGGTAAAGGCTAAAAGGGTAGCATTAAGAAGGTATAAGGGAATGCATAGGGAGGAGGATAGTGAAGTGTATCCGGAGAAACGGAGGGAATCAGGGAAAACAGTAAGGAGTGCAAAGGTGCAAAATGAAGAGAGGGTAGCCCAGGAGGTAACAAAAGGGTCCAAGACTTTTTTTAGGTATGTAAGTGAAAAGAGGAAGATGAGGAGTGGGATTATAAGGTTAAAAAGGGAAGGGAGGAACTGTGCAGAGGGAGGCCAGGAAAAAGCAGACATCCTGAACAAATGCCTTTTGTTCAGTGTTCACAGAGGAAGGAGAAGAAGAGGGGCCACTAAAAAAGTAACAACAGTGGACACTAGTCTGTTTTTGGAGGTAAGAGTACCGAAGGAATTTGCTAATCCGAAGGTAGACAAAGCAGTGCGGCTGGCCGGGGTGCATCAAGGGTACTGAGGGAGCTCAGGGAAATACTGACTGCACCTCTGACAGTTCCATTTAACAGCTCACTGGAAACAGGAGTGGTTCTGGAGGACTGGAGGAGGGTGGATATAGTCCCACTACACAAAAGTGGTAGCAGGGAGGAGGCTGACAATTATAGACCAGTCAGCCTAACATTGGTGGTGTGAAAGTTAATGGAATCACTGCTGAAGGAAAGGATTGTGGAATATATTGAATCCAGTGGGTTACAAGACCCATGGCAGCATGGTTTCATGTTGGGGGAGGTCATGTCAAATGAATCGGATAGATTTCTGTGAGTGGATAACAAAGGATTTAGATCAGGGTGGAGTGGTGGACATGGCCTACCTACTGTAGATTTCAGTAAGGCTTTCAACACCGTTCCACACAGGAGACTAGTAAGTAAGCTGGGTAGCCTAAGAGTGGGTTCAAAGGTGGTAAACTGGATAAGAAGTTGGTTAGGCGATAGACGACAGGTATCCTGTGATAAGAGCGACCACTATTGAGCGCTTACAAAAAGGGTGACTCAGTAGCAACACCAGTTCACAGGACTACTGGACAGGGCGAATATGGCTATAGCGACATCCTGTTGCTATATGTATATGCGTGGGGGCAGGAAGCACGCCTGCATGGCGGTGGAAGGAGAGGAGGGTTTAGAGAAGTAGCACGGTAGTGGGTTGCCAAGCTGGCTGTGTGGTGTGGTGGGTTCATGGCAGGCTAGGGTTGGGATGGTGCCAGGTTTGATGCCGGGCACATCAGTAATTTTGCGCCGATCTGTGAAATTGTATTTTTTTTTGTTCCCTCCCTGACATGCATGCACCCCCTTGGAGTTGAGAATGCTTTAGGGGGTGCCCTTTTGGTTTACGTCACAAGTGTACATCGGCAAAATTGATTTTTGCCGATGTACATTCGCCCTAACGGTGATTGCCTTTCCACAATCGCCATTATCACATAGACCCCAGATGACAGATGGTGGTGGTAAATGGAGTTCATTCGAAAGAAGGAAGGGTCACCTTCAGGGTGCCTCAGGAATAGTACTGGGACCAGTCCTGTTTAATGTCTTTATAAGAGACATTGCAGAGGATCTGTAAGGTAAGATCTGCCTTTTTGTGGATGACACTAAAATCTGCAATAGGATGAACACTCCGGGGGGGGGTGGAAAGGATGGGCAGAAACATGAGAAAACTAGAGGAGTGGTCAAGAGTATGGCAGATGGGTTTTAATGCACAAAATTGCAAAATAATGCCTTTTGCACAGAAATCCAGGGGTGGAGTACAAAATAGGTGGAGTGGTATTGACAACCACCAAGCAGGAACGAGACCTGGGGTAATCATATTAGAAGACCTAAAGGTGGCCAGGTAATGTGACAAGGCTCTTGGGAGAGCCTGTGGGATGCTGGGGTTTATAGGGAGATGTAAAACCAGTAGAAAGAGGGAGGCGGTGTTGCCTCTGTACAGATCGCTTGTAAGACCCCACCTAGAGTACTGTGTCCAGTTCTGGAGAACACATCTATGGAATGACATAGACAGAGTGGAGGTGGTTCAGAAGTGGGCAACTAAAATGGTACAGGTTCTACATCAAAAGCCCTATGAAGAGAGACTAAAGGACCTCAGCATGTACAGTTTGGAAAAGAGGCGGGAGAAGGGGGATATGATAGAGATCTTTAAATTCCTCGCTTGGTAAATAAGGTACAGGATGGGAGTATTTTTCAGAAGAAAACGTGCTCATGAACAAAGGGACATGATATGAAGCTGGAGGGGGCTAGTTTTAAGAGAGATGTGAGGAAGTACTTCTTTACAGAAAGAGTGCTGGATTCCTGGAACAGCCTTCCAGCAGAGGTTGTGGGGGCAAAAACAGTGATGGGATTCAAGAATGTATGAGATAAGGACAAGGGAAGTCTGGCTCTGTTACCATTGGAAGTTAAACTTTAGGAACTCCCATAAACACAAAAGTATAACTGAACGTTACTGCCCTCGAGACACATGTAAAGGTGTTCTAGAAACACAGTTTCGTTTATATCTGGAATATACTTTTGTACAGTCTTTTTGGAGTAAATTAGGGGATGTCTGTAACACATCAGAATTTAAGGAGTACTTTTCCTGCTCTTTTTAAAAGTTCCACCCACAAACACCAAAGGAGCCTTACTTACCAGCATATATGGAGTGTGGGGTCAGTGGGTGTGACAGCATGCATGGGGATATAGGGTCATGGATGTGACAGTGAGCTTGGGGTTATGGGGTCAGTAGGTGTGGCAACATGTATGGGATATGGTGTTGTGAGGTCTGACAACATACGTACAGTAAGGTGTCAGAGGGTATGAGACTACATGCATGTATGTGGTGAGTGGGTGTGACAGTGTGCACTGGAGTATTGGTTAGTCAGTGGGTGTGACAGAATGCATAAGGTTAGTGGATGTGACAGTGTGCATGGGGGTATATGATCATGATGTGTGACCGTGTGGGGAGGTATGTGGTCATGAGGTGTGACAGTGTGCATGGGGGTATGGGGTCGGTGAGTGAGATGGTGTATGGTAATAATGGGGTCGGTTGATGGGTGTGATAGCATGCATGGGGTATGGGGTCATGAGGTGTGACAGCGTGCTTGAGGTATGGGAATGGTGGGTGTGCATGGTGGTATGGGGTTGTGAGGTGTGACAGCATACATGGGGTTATGGGGTCAGTCACCATAACACTTGCAGCTGGCTACTGAGCCCCATTAGCCTTGGCATTTAGTATCCTGAGCAACAACCCCCTCGCAGATCTCTTGGCGTGCCCAATTATCACCACAGGTTACTGTGCCCACTCCCAAGAAATGGGTCGTATACTGAATGACAGCCCCCTATGCCTCACCCCAGCTCATTATTGGACACAATGCAACAATACAGATAGGTACTAAAATACATTAAAATATAGACTATATTATTGATTTATTGTTTTTATACAGGCTGATATTAAAATACATTAAAAATAGGCTATTTTTTATTATTTTTAATCCTACCTATCTCTGAAGACACTGATAACACACAGCAGCAGTTCACATAATCCAATCACAGTATAACTACGGCTTAGTAACCCCCCCAAACTTGTAATCTGTAGTGCTCAGTAATGTCCACTGTAATCACTTGTTTCCTAGCTGCAAAAAATGCTTAAGACATGTTTTGCCATAAAACAATCCTTTTATTAATTTGCTCTCTGCTCACAAACCAGATAGACTGCAATGCTGAGCACGATGCTTCCGGCACGGTTTTGCCATCCACGGCATGGCACCTTGCTCAGCATATTCACCCTATGCACCACCGAGAAGCACTGCCATTCTAGTCTTTATTTTGAGCTCTGTGGTTCCCTCACACAAACTGTCTCTCAGTCTAGCAGCAAGGATCACATTGGCTGGAGGACTTGACGTGACTGACTGACACGTGTCTAGGAGACAGCCTTGGGAAATAAAGGCATTACAGAGACTGCACACGAGGGAGAACCTAAATAAATAGTACTGTAGAATGGCAACAACAGAGATAAAATTTGTGTATTTATTTATTTGTAATTTTACGATCAGGAAAAGCACACTAAGGTGTGACAGCTTGTTTCCAGGTGTGTCTGGGAGGAAGGTGGGGTTACATGGACCAGTTTCTATTGTTGGAGGAGTGTTTGGCCATGACACCAGGGAAACTCCTGCACTCTTCTTTAACAAATTCCATGGGATCTTTTACTTCCACCTGGACCATGACCAGAGATGGTCAGAAGGGACTTCAGTTTAACATCTCGTCTGAAGGATGGCACCTCAACAGTACAGCACTCCCCAGTACTGTACTACAGTGTCATTTATGGGTATTATCCCAAGTACATGGTGTGGGGCTAGAACCCATGACCTTCTGATTTTCCATCCCCAGAGGCAAGCATGCTACCTACTGAGCCAATGACACTGTATTCTTTTAATTATGCGATTGCAGTGCCAATTTGACCTTTAACACATGGAGGCTTGGCTTACAGGCGTGTGCACTCTTTGTTATTTGGCAGTAGCAAATAATAATAATAATGTTATTTATAAGGCGCCTTTCAATTACCAAGGCGCCGTATATAAATAACAAATCAGAACAATAAAAGAAAAATCATTAAAACATACAATTAAAACAAAACAGTCGTAACGGTCAGTATTCTAAAAATGTAGTTTCCCATAAAAAAGTCTTCAAAGAAGACCAAACTTTCTTTTTTCCAACAGGAAACAGTAGAAATACATCAAAATAAATGTCCACTGAGTCCCTTAGAGTCTGTACCACAGGGATCATAATGCAGAACTCCCCCATGGTCCTGTACACACTCCTATAATAGGGTGCTGCCAGTGTCATCCTGATTCTGTTTTGTTGCCAGCGGTGTGGAAGCAAGGAGTGTTTTCTCATGCTTCCCTCCCACCTAACACAACATCGATGTCACCAGCACTCATCAAGGCCTCAGAAGAGGGCCCATCCATAACAGCAGACAAGCCTCAGTCCCTCCTTCAGAGAGCAGTCAGGCAAAAAATATAGAAGGAAATTATAAGCAATAATCAAATTGAGTGGCTCAGGATTAAGCAACGATCAACTCTGAGTGGCTCAAGAGGAGGTGCTCAGGTCCCACAATTTATAAAACACCAGGTGAGAGAGGGAGTCATGATAGGCCTGTGGTGGGGAGGAAGCATTTTCATTACCCTCCCAAGGCATCAGGAGTCAAACAAAGGAAGGGGACTTGTCTAACTCAGGGAGCCTGAGGTGGCACAATTTCCCGCCTGATAGAGCATGCGCAGTCAGGCTTGAATCTCACCCCAGCCACATTAGGCCACTCAGCGATTCAAGTCAAGTCAAAGAGTTTATTTGTTCGGCACAAAAGCCATTACAAAATAGACAACACATATAAAATAGAATTTCAGAAATGTAAGGTTATACCTTATACTTTACAGATCAGAACATGGTAAAAGAATTTCATAAAAGATAAAAGTACATATTCTTAAAATATACCAAAAAGTATGTCATCTCAATTTAAAAGTATCCTTTCCTTTATACAATCAATTCATTTTAGAGTGAAGTTGCAAAAAAAAAAAAAACATTTGGTAAAACTTTCCCATAAACCAAGGGCCTGGATTTAAGTTCTGAACTAGCCCAGGGAATTATCACTGAGCCAAAAAGGAAATGCTCCAATAGATCATTATATCATCATATCGGACCAGCCCAATACAGAAGGGAAAGAAATAACATGAAGAGGCTATTGTTCGGAGGAGCAGAGCAAGCCCTCCAGTATCTAGACAGCAACTAAAATATCAAGCAACTAAAATACCATCCATAATCCCACAGGGGATTCCAAGCTACAATAATTTCATGCATCATATGAGGCGCCACCAGATACATATGGTGATAGCAGTCCAGAAGCTCCAATTAATCCCCAGATCCCACTTAAATATAACACCTGGGACTAGGCCCACCTTTGAGCCAAACTGGTTATCTGGGCCCATAATCATCCCTCATCATCTGTTGGATACCAATAGAGATACATCAGAACTATCTTTTCCTGTAAATACTAGCAAATATCTGGTCCTGCCCCATTTCTGCAGATGAATATCTAAGTCCCTCGGATTTCCACCTTATAGTACTATATTAAGCATTCAGTGCTCAAAGGTCTAGAGGCTAATCTCTGTCACCCTCTTACTTCAAGAAGCCTAATCGAAATAGTCATAGTAGTTTCCCAAATCTGCTGACTCAATAAGATGTTAAAGGCTCCATAAGGCCATACCTAACAATAGATATATACTGTATAAGATAGTTTTACCCCAGTGCAACCAAAGAATACACAGGGTTCAAGTAGTCAATATTGGTTGGTTAGTTAATTAACTAGACTACTTAAATAATAATAAGTTTAACCAAATCTAAGACATTGAGGATACGTTAAATATCACATATACATTTAAAACAAAATATCTATCATGATAGAGTCCTTCTTAAGACTTCAGATTATAAATGCCTCGGCCATTCACCTAGGAGGATGACTAGCTACTGGAGCTCCTGTCAAAATTAGTCAGAAGGCTCAGTCCAGTGGCAGACATAAGTCCACCCAGCCACAATCCTCCTCCTCCCCCTGTGATACTAGCAGCTGTGACCTCACACCCAGTGTGAGGTGCAGTTCTGGGAATACAGAGCTGAAGGGGAAGCCTTAGTCAAAATACACCTCTGGATCTGTAAAGGCTAAACAGAAAGAAAACATTGTTCTCCCCCCACTAGATCTGGAAGGGCCCCCCCAAGGGAGGAGGGAGAACATTTTATTATGGAGAGTCAGATGATTTCCACTCCTCGTATAAGGAGTCTGACACAGTCAGAGAGATCTCTACCTAGGTCCTGCTGTTTGGAAGATAACCCATTGAATAAAATTAAATGGGGCTGGGAGGTGGATGAGAACACAAACCTGGAACCCAGAGATCCCAAGGGACTCCCCATTTGACTGGGTTCCTCTTCCCAAGGTGTCAGACTACTTGACTTGGCACCTCTGCAAACCCCTTCACATTAAAACAAAATGCAGGTTGCAGAGGGATTGTCTGAAGCCTTTTTTGCCCCATAAAGCAGCACTCGCATCAGAATTTGACCACCATTTCTCCCTATACTTGAAGAAGTCATGAAGGGACCCAAAGAGACTTGAGGAAGTCCTAAATATGAATACGCTGGAGGCCAGGAGTGAGAGAGGGACATGACAGAGACATACATGTTTCTACATGTGACAAATAAAGTGGAAAGCAAGGAATTTTACACATGGATGTGAAAACTTGCACAAGGGAGAACTCTGTAAAACTGGTGGGAAGGAAATTAAACAAGGACGTCAGAAAGTATTTCTTTATGGAAAGGGTGGCACAGAAAGTCCAACAAACTAATAAGGGAAGTGGTTGTGACAACTCAATAGTGGGATTTAAGCATGGATGGGATGGGCACATGGTGCTGGCAGGGCCAGATGAAGGCAACCTGGGGCCCTAGGCCTAAGAGAAATCTGGGACCCCCCTCACCACAACCATGCCCCTTTGCTGTGACTGTGCCCCTTTGCCATGACTGTACCTCTTGGCCATTACAAATCAGTTACTGAAACTTAAAAAATGATTTTCTTACTGTCCCTAATAAAGTGGCATAAAACATAACCTAATTAAAATGTTTCAAAATTAATGAAACTAATAAATTCAATATGGAAAAATAAACAATAGTCCGAGTTCTGATCATTTGGAGGAAAGAATTACTAAATGGCCTGGTAAAAATAATGTTTGGGGTGTGAAATGTCATGATTTGTACTTCTCCAAAGCCCCCCCCCCCAAAAAAAAAAAACACATCTGTGCGCTCGCAGTCTGGGTGTTATCATTTTGTCCTGTCAGGTAGTGTGAACCAGGATGTGAGAGTTTTGTTGGGTAGGGTAGGGACCCATCTCTAAAAGAGACTAGGTCCTAAGTGGTGTAGAAGTTAAAGGGAATCCATATGTTTTGTTATGAAATTATTGTAAAGGCTACTATGTGGATCCAGTGTGTAAATTGCTGTGTTTTATTTAGAAAATGTTTCAAGTAAGACTGAAAAATGCTTTTTTAAATAGGGATGTGGAGGCATCCATTTTGTGAACAGGATGGGTGTTGTGATGATGCCACTGCCTCACCAGTGTTAACAATGTGCTATGCACCAGGTGTGAACAGTTCAACTGTGCTGTCAGGGATTTTATTATATTCTAAAGAACACCCAGAATATTATGTTTGGCAGAGTGCAAGAAAAGAATCCAGTGCTTCTCTTCATGATAGAACAGGATCCCTGTCTGTAGGAGCAGTTTGTTTTCACCTGCTTAATTGTATACTGTTACAGCTGGTGAGACAGTGGCATCATCACAGCACCCTTCCACAAAATGGATGCCTCCACATCGCAATTTTATATGTATTTTTCTGTCTTACTGAAAACATTTTCTAAATGTAACCTAGCAATTTATGTACTTGATCCTCATAGTAACCTTCACAATAATTTCATATAACCATCTTTGTTGCCCTTCTCTGGATAGTCTCCACCTTATCTACATCCTTGCGCAGGCGTGGCATCCAGAACTGCATGCAGTACTCTAGGTGAGGCCTTATGAATGTTTTATACAATGGCATCACCACCTCCCACCTCCTGCTAGTGATACCCCTGCCTATGCACCACAGCATGCCACTGGACCTCCCTGCCGCCGTATTGCACTGCTTTGATACCTTAAGGTCATCATAGATGATAATCCCTAAGTCCCTTTCCTGTTTGGTGACAGTCAGCTCCTCCACCTCCCCCCACCTGTACCTCTCCCCAGGTGCATTATTTTGCACTTCTTTGCATTGAACCTCAGTTTCCACATCTCCGACCATCTTTCAAGCTTCTCCAGGTCCCTCTTCATTTTCTGCACTCCTTCTGGAGTAGCCACTCTGTTGCAGATCTTGGTGTCATCTGCAAACAGGCAGACCTTTCCTTCCAGCCCCTCTGCAATGTCACTAATGAAGACATTAAACAGGACTGATCCTAGTACTAATCCCTTTGGTACCCCACTGGTTACCCCTCCTCTCCCCAGATTGTACCCTATTTACCACCACCCTCTGTTTCCTGTCTGTTAACCAGTTCCTAACCCAGTTCACCACCTTGTCTCCCATGCCCAGACTACCCATCTTGTTAATCAGCCTTCTATGTGGAACGGTGTTGAAGGCTTTGCTGAAATCTAGGTAGGCAACATCTACTGCCCCTCCCTGATTTATTTCCCTAGTCACCCAATCAAAAAAATCTATTAGATTTGTTTGACATAACCTTCCTTCTCTGAATCCGTGTTGCCTCCGATCCTGAGCACTGCTGGATTCTATATATGCCCCTATCCTTTCTTTCAGCAGTGTCTACATTATCTTTCCTATCACTGAGGTGAGGCTGACTGGCCTGTAGTTCTCCGCCTCCTCCCTACTGCTGCTTTTGTGCAGTGGGACTACATGTGCTCTCCTCCAGTCCTCAAGAACGACACCTGTGTTGAGTGACTCAGTGAACTGGTGTCCACTCCCCCCCCGACATTGCCTCTTCAATCCAACTGTGGTCCTTGACCCTCCCCCTCCTTAGTGAATACTGAGCAGAAATATTTGTTCAGTATTTCTGCCTTGTCCAGATCCCCCTCCTTAAACTCTCCCTTCTCTCCTTTGAGCCTCACAACCCCCGTTTTCTTCTTTCACTGATGTACCCATAAAATGCCTTATCCCCTTTGTTTACAGACCGTGATAAGTCCTCTTCTGTCTGTGCCTTCGCCCTTCTAACAGCCTTCCCTGCTTCCCTTAGACCAGTGGTACTCACTCATGCTGTGCTTAGGAGCCACATATGCTACATCTCTTTGCTCAGGAGCCTCAACCCAGATACACGCCATTTTGCAATACCGAAATAAAGTTCTCCAACAAAATATAATTATTTCAAATTACTTTATTGTAATTAAATTAACATATAATATACATACACTCATAAAAAAGGCATAAAAATGGCATTAATACATATTTAATTAGATACATGACACTCCTTCTTTGAAACAAGTGCGGTGAAGTCTGGCTGCAAGCTGGATACTGCAATTCTAAGACATTCTTTTGTATGTTGGATACTGAGCTCCCTACGTTCACTTCCAGGTGGGAAGTCACAATCAACTGTCTTATGAGTTGTGAGATAATGTGTCTCAATATTTGATCTCTTGAAATGAGCAGAGGTGGCATCACATAACAGACAAAGACTTCTACCTCCACCACTCTCCATAAGAAAAAATTCTGTTTCCCATTCTTTCCTGAAACTCCTGTATTACTTGGTTTACTTGGTATTAGAGACAAAAGAAGGCCAAGGCCCATCGGGATTGTCCCCCACATTGTGGGATATTGTTTCCCAAGATAGTTTTAATCCAAAAACCAGTTGTCCAATTGTTTTTTAAAGATGGTGATATTTGGGCAATCCACTAAATGTTGTGGTAATTTATTCCACAGTTTAGATGCCCTAATAGAGAAAAAATATTGTCTTTTATTTGTTCTTGCCTTTACAATATTTAACTGTTTATCATGAAGTCTAGGTACTATCTTCCTTGCTGCGTAAGAGAAGCCACACGAATCCATTAAGGCTGGGGACTGCATAATCCTAAATAATTGAAGAAGGTCACCTCTTGCCCTTCTTTGTTCAAGTGAATAAAGGCCCAATTTTTTTAGTCTCATTTCATAAGGTAGATGAGATAAATAAGGAACCATTTTTGTTACTCTGTGTTGTATTTGTTCAATCCTATTAATCTCAGTAATTAAATAGGGGCTCCAAAATGGTGACCCATAATCCATATATGGCCGAATATGAGATCTATATAAAGAAATTATGCACTGCTCAGTTTTAGAAATAAAAGTATGATTTATTCGTCTAATCAAGGAATTTGCGATATTAGCAACTTTGTTACATCCTCATACTTTCTTTTCTTGAAGCTGTCCATTCTAGGTTATTCAATTCTGGAACAGTCTGAAACACATCAAATTTATACACATTACCTTCTGCAGTATTAAAATCACACACCCCTACCTTCAATGTATTAGTCATGTTCCAAAATTACCTGCTTCGAGATAGTTTGCTTCTTGATGATGAAACTGTTTAAGGCAGTAGACAAAATCCAATAATTACTACACAGAGACAAAAAAATAAATTACAAAAGCTGTTAGTGTTATTTAAACCCCCTGTACATTCACTGTATTAGTCAGGTACCATAATTACCTGCTTCGAGATAGTTTGCTTCTTGATGATGAAACTGTTTAAGGTAATAGACGAAATCCAATAATTACTACACACAGACAAAAAAATTAAATATAAAAGCTATTAGTGTTATTTAAAACCCCTGTACAGTCACTGTGTTGGTTAGGTTTCAGAATTACCTGCTTCGAGATATTTTGATTCTGGATGATGACACTTTGTAAGTTTGTTGATGAAATCCGAGAATAACTACACAGAGAAAAATAAAATAACAGTTGTACGAACTACTTCAATGCCAATAACATATCTTAAATTTTTTAAATTCTGAAAAGAAAAGTACCTGTTTCGATCCCCTTATCAACATAATCTGTCCATAGAATAGTCAGTGCAAGCAAGGAAAACACGCAATTACCGAGAGAACATCCCATGCACCTAGCATTCCACTGCAAAGGACACAATAGCGAGATACAAGAAAAAGAACAAGTGAGATGCGATCATGCCACACCATGTTGAACTTAGAGCAGCTATTATTATATAATTGCTTAATTGCTTGCTTTACACATTTTTCTTGTGAATAATGGGTAGAAGCTAACATAGCACGTATCTCTTGTATAAGCTATATTGTTTTACAATTAAATCAGTCCTAAATAAATTAACTGTGAACCTTTCTATCGTGAAACAGTAATTGATTTCCTAATTAATGTCCCCAGCACATAATGCCATACTGCTGTTTCAATCACTGTCATTATTAGCCGCGAGCACCAGCAAGAACCGACAATGCAGCGGCAGCAAGTCATGCTGCAAGTATCATTATTCGACTTCCGATGCCCTCACCCAGCTGATACATTATTTTTTTCACCTCCTCTCACTGTCATTATTAGCCAGTACCCCCCCCCCCGAAAGAAAACAAAAGAGTTGTGTGCGATTAGCAAAAAGAGTTACACAAAGTAGATGTGTTTTAATTTATTTTATTCATTTGGTCTCCGACCCTCTCATCCAGCTGATACATTATTTTTTCCCCCTCCCCTCACTGTTGTGAGCAGAAGCAAGAATGGACAATGCAGTTGCAGCAAGACATGCTGCAAATATCATTATTTTTTTCCCCCTCACTGTTGCAAGCATCACAGCTTAAAGGACATAGCTGCTATGTCATAGCAGCTGCAGCAAGACAGGCTGCAAATATATTAATTCGCCATCAGATGCCATCACCCAGCTGATATATAATTTTATCACTGTTGAGAGCAATGTGCATCGCCAGCATAAAGGACAAAGCAGCTAGCTGTGATGGTGGTGTTTGAAAGAGCCACATCACGCTCTAAAATGATCAAACCATCAGGAGCCTCAGGCTACTTCCAAAAGAGCCACATGTAGCTCGCGAGCTGCGGAGTGAATAACACTGCCTTAGACGTTCAAGGTACACCTCCTTGTCCTCCTCCCTTTGGTTCCCCTTTTATTTCCTGAAACTCAGCCTTTTAGCCCTGACTTTGTCCCCCACTTCTTTGGAGAACCATAGTGGTTTCCTCCTTCTTTTCCCTTTGGCTACTGTCCTAATGCATTGGTTTGTTATATTCACTGCAGCTCCTGTCAGTTTCTACCATTGTTCTTCCACCCCCTCTATTACCCCTCCCTTCCCCAGGACTACTTGTACACATCTACCAATTTCAGTGAAATCCGTCCTCCTGAAATCTAATACTCTTGCCCTTGTATGGCTTAACTGAGTCCATGTCTCCATGCTGAACCACACCATGTAGTGGTTACTGGTCCCCAGCTGCCCTTCCACCTGTATTTCTTTGACTCTGTACTCATTGGTCCATACCAGGTCCAGAATTGATTTGTCCCTGGTTGGCTCATGTACCAGCTGTCTGAATCCAATCCCCTGCAGGGCTTCCAGGATATAAAACATATACATTGAATTGCACTGTTAATCTTTTATATGTAAGAGTAAGACTTGATTCTAAGTGGGGATTCTAAATGGGGGTGGGAGACAAAGCAAAGGAAATGGGCCTGTTCACACTTTAAAGGTCAGCCTGGCCGGGGCCCCTTGACGCTATCGGCTGCACTTAACACCTAATCAATGAGGTGAGAGTCATATCACAGCTCAGCCCCTGCTTGCTCAGATTACTCAGTGACTGAGTCCCTTACAAAACAAAATACAGCTCAGGCAGAAAGAAAATTATATCTAGTAAATATACTGTATGTTGGGGATTGTTGGGGGCCCTTTGGCAGGCTGGGGCCCTAGGCCTATGAAGCTGGAGGAGGTGGTAGATTCAAGAGAGACATGTGAAGAAGTACTTCACAGGATGAGTGGTGGATTCCTGGAACAACCTTCCAGCGGAAGTGGGGGGGGGCAAAAACAGTGGTGGGGTTCAAGAATGCATGGGATAAGCACAAGGGAATCATAGTGGAAAAGAAGGGGGGTGGGAGACAGAGCTATAGATCAGGCATGGTATGCGGTAATAGTGTAGGTAGGGTGAAATATTTATTCATTTATTTATGGCATTTTGATAACCAGGGGGAGCCCACTGAGACCAGAGGTCTCTTTTTCAGGGGCAACCCAGATTTAGTTACAATCAGTGCAAACAGGCAGTTCATGTCATTTAAAATTACACAATACAGAAATGGAACAGCTGTGAAGGCATGAAAATGACATACAATGCACAGGAAAGTTAGTGACACATAGGCAGACATAGGAACATAGAAATTGCCAACAGATAAGGACCGCAAGGCCCATCCAGTCTGTCCGTAAGCCCTACACTTGTTTGCATCCTCTGACCCTATCTGGCCAGTGACTTTTCTTCACTGGATGGTCCAAGAGGTCCTATCTGCCATCAAATTCTATGTTTCTATACATTTCATACCAGTATGCCTTGGTGTCTGGTGGCACCCCTCCACCCGCCAATCCCAGGGCTGATGCTACAAAAGTAGTCCCCTGTGTCTAGTGGCATCCCCTACCCTCTGATCCCCCGACTCATGCACATGCCTGTAAGCCCTGGTGTCTAGCAGCACATACCAGTATGCCCTGGTGTCTAGTAGCACCCCTCACCCCTAAATGCCTGTGTACCACCTGCGTATGCATGCCCTAGAGGTTAGTGGTACTCCTACCCCTGAACGCCCATCCCCTACATGCTGATGCATGCCCTGTTGTCTAGTGGTATCCCCCCCACCCACCAAACACCCATCGTGGTGCTGCTGCTGATTTCCTGGAGGCTAGCAGACCCTCCTGCTCTGGCCTCCTGGCCCGTATAGGTCCCTTCCCCCCCAGTGTCCAGTGGCATCCCCCATCCCCTGGCCTATGTACCTGAGCCACTCTCTGGCATCCAGTGGTACCCCTCTGACCATCGGTTGCCATACAGGCCACCAAACAGTGGTGGTGTTGTAGCCTCCCACCCACTCAACCTGCACCCAATACACCACCAGCCAACCTCCCCCATTCCTGTGATGGCGATGTCATGCAGGGAGCCCAGTACGATGACCAGCACAGCCCTCCTCTCACCTCTGCGGCTGTCCACGTTATGGAATGACAGGGAGCATGAGTACAGTAGCCTGTATACTGTACTGTATAATGCACACTCACATATCCAGTAGTCCACTGCCATAGGTTGTACAGCACAAGCAGACATCCAAAGGATGTACCCTATCAATCCCACTACAATTACCTGCACAGCCCTGTGCTCACCACATTGGCCAGCCACTGTATGGGATGACATGGAGTGCACGTACAGAGGATGTCTGCTTGTGTTGCACAACCTATGGCAGTGGACTTCTGGAAATGTGAGTGTGTAGCCACGGGGTGAGTTGGATGGGTGGTATGCAGTGGAGTATGGGGGGACAGGTTGCTTTGATGAAAGATTTATTTTACATTACTGTCATGCCTGGCTGAGAGGGTGGTGGGTGGGATGGGTGGTATACAAGGGAGGGGAAGGATTTTTCATGTGTGCAACAAAAAATAAAACTAAACTCAGCACAGTAGGAGCAGCAGTGAATGCACATACATTATACAGTGCAGTATACAAGCTACTGTACATGTGCTCCCTGTCATCCCATATGGTGGTCAACTGCAGAGGTGAGTGGAGGGCTATGCTGGTCATTGTATACGGCTCCCAGCATGGCCCCACCATCACAGGTATGAGGGGGCTGGCTGGAGGTGTGCTGGGTGCAAGCTGAGTGGGTGGAGGGGTCACAACACCGCCACTGTTTGTCAGTCTGTGTGGTGACTGGAGGCGGAGGAGTACCACTGGACATCAGGAACAGCCCATGTATGTATGGGACGGGTGACTGGGGGGGGTGCCACATGACACCAGGGCAGACTGTCACTGTTCTGGACCCAGAGCCCAGAAGGTGGGGGGGGTGCCACTAGACACCAGGGCATCCATTGTTTCGCTAGGATGGGGGTTCGGAGGGTGGGTGGGCAGGTGGCTGGAGTACAGCTAATCCACCACCAGGGTCTTGCACCCCATTAAAACCAGGTATGCAAAGGTAATAAATAGTGCCCCACTGGGTGCCATTTACTGCTGATGTAAACAGCTAAATTTGCTGCTGTGCCTGTATGCAGGGGGGCTCTCATTTGCACTGGTGGAGCATTATACTAGTGTTTGGGTGCTAACAGGTTTTGCCCATGCTGTAGGGATCTTTTAATACAGAACACATCCACAAACTGGGCACAAAACCAGGTTAGCACTGGCAAACACCCCTTAGTGCCTGCACTTACTTTTGAATATCTGGCCCCTGGAATTTATATATTTTTTTTAATTTAGTATGCTTTTTGGTTGGCAGTCCTCCAAGAATTCAGCCCCCGACTTCTCCGACCCTCGCCCACCCCTGGACTTACTCAGAGCGGCGATCCACCCAGGCTTGCCCCCCTCTGGTCTGGGCCATCGGGCAAGCAAGGCTGCCACAGAAGACTATACAAGGTTTTTAGTAGAAGAATCCCTGGGAGGCCTCCTAGACTTACCCCCCAAGGCAGGGCAGCGGGCCTGGGCTGCACCGATGGAGACTCTCGCTCAGTCAGCAGCCAAGCATCATGAACAGAGCTGGCAGCAGTTTTTTCTGATAATGGGATCCTGGGAGGTGTGGCATTCAATGAAGTAGTGCGCAACGCATGAATGTCTGGCACGCCTCCTTGACAGCTCGGCTCTGGCAGCTGTATTCTCCCCAACCACCGCTAGGGATCAATCACTCGCCAGTCACTCCCCCCCTCCCCCTGGAGGAGGAGAGCAGTCCCGAGGATGCTGAATCCCCCCCCCAACTGTCCAGCCCTCCGACACCCCAAGTCTGGTCTCGCCAGTGTCACAGATGGAAATCCAACCTCTGCACCAGTGGGCCAGCCCTGGAAACTTTTACAATGAAGAAAAGATAAGGTCAGTTTTTTTTTTGCCCAATATCATTACACTTCTGCTTTAAGATATTGCTAACTGCATGGTGTGGGCTGGTGCATAATGATTTTCAATATTTATTCATTATGTTTTTGTTGACCAGGAAAGGAGGGTTAGACAATACTGTTTAGTTTTAGTCTTGTCCTGTGGGGGGATACAGATGCAAACCAACTTAAAAAAAATGAACCACATTAAGCTGTTGGTAATTTTAGTAAATGGGATTTTAGGGATATGACAGATGCTTCCCTGGGTAACAGTTTTAAGACCTCCTGCTCACCACTTATCAGGTGACAATTTCGTAGGGCCCAGAGCTTTCCTTGAAAACAGAGTTTGCCATCATATGGCTAAAAACAAAGAAATTGGCAGTTTTGTATTTATAATAAATTTAGACCCAATTTTTAGTAAAAAAGTCAACAAAAAAAAATCATTTTGTGCTAAAGTGCCATGTACCCCCCAACATACACACACACACACTTTATGCCAATTTGCACACACTCCCATGTGGTCACACACTCAATCTCCACTTGGTCACATGTACTGTACACACAGTTTATTGCTTTCCCAACACACTGCCACGGATTACATATTTGTTACACACAAACCTATGGAAATCTTACATAGGAGTATTGCAAGGAATTGAGCCATTTTTGCAACATCAAGAGCCTTCCAGGTCACCAGTTCTTTGTATGAAGTAAGGGATCGGAAGGTTTTAGGTCACACACAAGCTGGACTATATACTGTTTATATATATCCTTCAAAAACACACAGCCAGACAAACTGTAAGACATGTATCCAGAAAATCCATTTGTGTCCAGAAAATCCATTAACTAACACACACACATATAGAGACATACATACAATCACTGAATTCCCACTATAACAGCTCTGAACCCTTCCCCCCAAAACATAGGTGTCAGTCATCACCAGATACCCAGCATCATGGCCAACTCCCCCACCCCACCCCACGCACATTTGCAAATTATTTGAAGTTAATGTTCTATATTGTAGATTGCAGGAGCATCCCTGACCAATCACAGCCCTCCCTTCAGTTGCACATGAGGTACTCTTATTACTGCAAGAGTATCTCACACACCGAGCCTCTGTAGCAGGCTTCTCACTGACTGCTGCTGCTGTCAGTATTTTAAATTAAAAAAATATATATTTTTTTATTTAATACAGTAAGCGATCGATAATAATTTTATAGGTCCATTTGGAGGACCTCTTATGGATCTAAGAGTGTTGTCACTTGCGTTCTTAGGACCACAGAAGTGCCCACCTTCAGTTTGCAGTCCTTTGATCCTAAGACTGTGCGAGGCAACACTCTTATATCCATAAGAGGCCCTCTAAAATGACCCATAAACTTCTACACGCTATTGCCTAGAAGGAAAAAAGAAGTGGCTAGCTATTTTTTGTGTAAAATTACATTATACTCTTTTGTGTCTGACCTGACCAGAACCTCTTTCAGCCTCTGTCAAGTGCTCTTTCCTGGCCATAGAGTCCTGTTCAAGTGTGCCCCTTCTGGGTCTCTTTCTCAGCATCCCTGTTACCTCCCCAAGTTAACCCCCAGAGTGGGGCTGCACCTTATCTCCCTCAGCAGGCATTCTAACAACATGAATGTGATGTATGCTGTCAAACTAGTCCATTAAGTTCACGAATGTGTGATGCCCCTGAACTTTAGAGTATGTCAATGGATACTCTGTACTGAGAAAGACATGCACTTTTCAGCACTCCGAGTAGCAGATCATTAGTTCCTACTAAAGAGAGTGGTAGCGCTGTATCATCACTCCACTAATTACTTGGTTAAGTTTAGTATTTAGCAGTTTAAATTTATACATTTATTGCATTATTAATATTAGGGTGGTATCCGGCAACTGCACTGTTTTTTTTTTCTCTCCTTTTTTGGTTTTATATTTTTCTCAGTTCCTGGACAGTTCCAGGAAGAGGGATTTTGACTTTTTTGCTTGTTTTTTTGTTAATTTGGCACACAATGTCTATAGACAAATTGCAGTAGAAAAAAAATTGAAGCCTGCACTCAATTCACAATAACTATGGTTGCAATATTTACAGAAAGTGTACTTTCTGCCTTGAAATAAAATGCAACTGGTTCACAAAAACATTGGCTCTCAATTTGAATTCTCTGAGTTTGATTTTTTTTTTACTTTCATCTTTATGCCCCTTCGTCTCTGCAGTAGCCCTTCTCTTCAGGGACCCCAATGCGATCCTGTGTCCTGAGCTCCCCCGAGGCACACTAGCTCATATGGGTGCCCCACTCCTAGACCCTTAGCACTCCAGGTGATCCCCCCCCCGGCTGGAGTGGAACAGTGCCCCTAACTCCTACACACACTTATATCAGAATGTGCACCCTGAGCTGCCTTTTCGGGTTCCTCCAAATGCCGGCGCTGGGACCCATCTACCAGCGCCACTGTGGGGTATTTCCTGGTTTTCTCTGCTCCCACGCCCTGCAGGCATCAGTGCACTTGGAGGGCCAGTGAGACAAAGGCACAGTGAGACGTGCCTTTGCTCTGGCCTTTGGCTGGCATCCGTCCCTCCCAATGCATCTGCTGCCTCCGACTGCACCTTCCACCCGAGGTCACCCAGGTGGCGGTATTGCAGCGAGGTCTGCAGCCCACTTTCCCCAGAGAAGGAGAGCAGCCCATTGGGTGCTCAGTCCTTCTCACCCGGCCGGCCCTCCAGCATTCCTGGCTCACTACTGAACCTGGGTTGCTGATGTCGCAAGCGGTAGTGCTACCACTGCGCTGGCAGGCTGGTCCCATCTGAGTTTGATTTAAAAAAAATAAATAAATTTTTTCAGCTGCCCTCATTCCTAAGCAAATTGAGAATATGTTTTCAGTTCTCCTGTCAGAATGCAAACAAAATGTAAAACTTAGAAATAAAACTAGGCGGGGGTGGATCATGGCTGAGAAACTGATTAGAGCAGATGCTCCTTGCATGCGCTCTTGAAGAAGTTTTACTTTAAATCGATTAAAAATACATTTTCTGTGTGAGCCACATGCAAATACTGTTCATATTTTGATTCTGACAATGTCCTGACTGACAAGAATAGGGAACAGGAGAAATCAAGTGTCCCAAGCCAGTGATTTCTTTGCATCTAAAAGTGTGCAATCCAAAAACACTGGACTGCTTTCAATAGCAGAAGTCTGACTCGATAAAGCCTACTGGAGAGGAGACGCTGTTGACCATAAACTCCACTTTAGGCCAACTGTCATGAACTGTCCAGGGCATGGACAAAAAACTGGAAGATGTCTCTCCCAGGGTCTCTGCAGCAGCAATGTGGTGAAGCAAAATTTGCAGTGAGCAGAAGATGCATCCTTGAAGGTAGCAGATATCATGTGCACTCTGGCAAAAGAGAACAAAGGTCTCAGACAGTGTTTAAAATTGCTTGAAAATCAGGCTAGAGAGCGCAGTCTGTGTCTCATAGAATTTGACATAGAAACATAGAATTTGACGGCAGATAAGGACCGCTTGGCCAACCCAGTCTGCCCATTTCCCTACCTAATGGATAAGCTGCAGATCCTAGTTAACCAGCAGCCTACTTCTTTCTGCCCCACCCCCTAGAATTGCCTTATGACTGTCCCATGCATGCTTGAATTCCACCACTGTTTTTGGCTCCACAACCTCCTCCGGAAGGTCGTTCCATGCATCCACAACCCTCTCTGTGAAAAATGCTTCCTTAAATTACCTCTGAGCCGACTCTTCTATCTTCAAATTGTGCCCCTTGTTCTTGCACACCTCTTGTTTTGAAAGATGCTACCTCTTGGACTTTGTTGATTCCTTGAGGTACTTGAAAGTTTCTATCATGTCCCCTCTCCTCCTTTCCTCGAGGCTATACATATTAAGCTCCTTAAGTCTCTCTCTTCATATGTCTTCCTGTGCAGACCATGCACCATTTTAGTTGCCCTCCTCTGACAGCTTCCATCCTGTCTATGTCTTTGGGAGATTGGGACTCCAGAACTGCACGCAATACTCCAGATGGGGTCTGACCAGCTGTCTGTACAGAAGGATAATAACTTCCTGTTTTCTACTGGTGATGCCTCCCTATGCATCCCAGTATCCCCCAGCCTCCTTGCTGCCCTCTCACATTGCTTGCCCACCTTTAGATCATCTGATATGACTACCCCAGGTCCCTTTCTATTTTTGTTGTTGTTAGTATCTCACCCCCATTGTGTACTCTTCCCTGGTTTTTGTTTCCCAGGTGCATTACCTTGCACTTCTTAGCATTGAATCTAAGCTGCCATACATTTGACCATTCCTCTAACCTTGCCAAGTCCCTTCTAATCCTTTCCACCCCACCTTGTGCATCAACTCTGTTGCAGATCTTTGTGTCATCTGCAAAAAGACATACTTTTCCTTCCAGTCCCTCTGCAATGTCGCTTATAAAGACATTAAAGAGGACTGATCCTAATACTGAACCTCATGGGTACCCCACTAGCAACCCCCTTTCTTCAGAGTGGACTCCATTTACTATTACCTCTGTGTCCTATTCTTCAGCCAATTCTTTATCCAGGCTGTCATCTTGGGACCCACCCCAGGCTGGCTAGCTTGTATATTAATCTTTTGTGGGACTGTGTCAAATGCCTTGCTAAAGTCTAGGTAGGCCATGTCCACAGCCCTCCCTGATCTACTACTTTGGTCACCCAGTCAAAGAAATCTATCAGATTCGTCTGGCATGACCTTCCCGCTGTGAATCCATGCTGCCTAGGGTCTTGTGCCCCTCTGGCCTCTAGATAATCGACAGTTTTTTCCTTCAGAAGTGATTCCATCATTTTTCCTACCACTGAGGTTAAACTAACAGGTCTGTAGTTTCCTGCTTCTGCCTTGCTCCCACTTTTGTGAAGGGGAATCACATCTGCCCTCCTCCAGTCCTTGGATACCACCCCATCCTCCCATGATTTGTTAAAGAGGGTAGTCAGTGGTGTCACTAGTTCTACCCTTAGTTCTTTTAGAATTCTGGGATGAATCCCATCAGGCCCCATTGCTTTGTCCACCTTCAGTTTTAAGAGTTCTTTCAGAACCCTTTCTTCTGTAAATGGGCTGGTATCAACTTCTGTATCCAGAGTGTTTCTACTGTTTGTTTTAGGTACCTCCCCCTCTTCCTTTGTAAATACTGAGCAAAAATATTTGTTTAGTATCTCTGCCTTTTCACAGTCACCCTCTGCCCACCCTCCTCCCCTTTATTAAGCCTCACTATCCCTTCCTTGGTCTTTTTGCTCCCTGATGTACCTATAAAAGGTTTTATCCCCCTTCTTAACCGAGTTGGCTATCTTTTCTCGGTTTGGGCCTTTGCTGTTCTGACTGCCTTCCCAGCTTCCTTTTGCTTTAACTGATGCAGTTCTCTGTCCTGCTCCTTCTGTGATTCCTTGTACTTCCTGAATGCTTTCTTTTTCTCTTGAACCTTCACTGCCACTTCCTTTGAGAACCATAGTGGTTTCTTACATCGTTTCATTTTGTTTGTTTGCTTCACACAAAGGCTTGTTACCTCTGTGATGGCAGTTTTTATTATTCCCCATTGTTCTTCCACCCCTCCTTCCTGCCCATTTGCTAGTGCATTCCTTAGGCACTCACCCATTTTGGCAAAGTCAGCCCTCCTAAAGTCCAGTACTTTTGCCTTTGTATGACTTGACTTCTATTGTTGTGTTTATTGTGAACCATACTGTTCGATGGTCGCTAGTTCCCAGATGGCTACCCGCTTACATCTGTGATCCTCTCTTCATCTCCATTTGAGAGAACCAGGTCTAAGATTTCTCCCTCTCAGTGGGCTCCAATACTAGTTGTCTAAGGCATGCCCCTGTAGGCATCTAGAATAACTCACTCTTCAAGTGGTTGCTGCAACTGCACTCCAGTTAACATCTGGCATATTCAGATCACCCATCAGCAATATCTTCCCTTTTCTGCCATTCTAAGTATACTTTCTATCATTTCCTTGTCCATTTCCTCCCCCTGAGAAGGGGTCTGTATACAACCCCTGTGCAGATTGTGGTTCCATTGCCGGTCTCCAAATTTACCCACAGTGCTTCTTCTCCTCCCTGTTTTCCCTTTTGTTCTGTTGCTTTGATTCCTTCCCTTATGTAAAGAGCTACTCCTCCTCCTCTTTTACCCTCCCTGTCCCTCCTGTAGATAGTGTATCCTGGTATGTTTATGTCACAGTCATGGTTTTGTGTGTACCATGTTTCTGTGACTGCCATGATATCCAGATATTCCTCCTCCATCAAGGTCACTAATTCAGGAAGCTTGTTACTCAGACTATGGGCATTGGTACTCATTGCTCTCCATTTTTTGATGGCTTTACCTTCTGTTGCAGCATCCCCCCACTGACCTTTCTGCTTCAGTCTTTTTCTCATTTAGTACCCTGTTTTGTAGGGAGAGGCTGGGATTTTCCTGCTGCTTATCAGTGCCTCCCCCCCCCTTGACTAGTTTAAAAGCTTGCCAATGAAGCATTTAAACCTATTGCTCAAAAGACTTGTTCCCTTCCTGGAAAGATGCAGACCATCCTGCCAGTATAGGCTGGTGTCCCTCCAGGTAGAACCCCAGTCCCCAATGAAGCCAAACCCCTGTTCTCCACACGACTTTTTCAACCATTCATTAAACTGCATGGTGCAAAGTACCCTCGCCTCACTCATGCCATTGACAGGCAGCACCTCTGAGAAGGATACTGTGTGTGCTACTTGTCTTAGGCCCCTCCCCAATTCTACAAAGTCCTTCTGCACTGCTCTAATCTCATGTTGAGCCAAGTCATTTGTCCCTAGGTGGACAATGACATCCAGCTCAGACTCCCATACAGCTGTTCTCGTGATCCTGAGGATGCGCTTCCTCTCCCTCCAGGCCATTGCACCAGGCAGGCACCTTACTTCAGTTTTCCCTGCTCCCCCAGTTCTATCGGCCTCCCTGAATTAACCAAAGGGGAAGACCCTGTGGATTGTGTGAAGACACTGCTGGGCAAACACTGGGACCTTCTGGGGATGACTCAGCCTAAGTGATAGAAAAGGCCTACTGGATCACACTGCCATGGGCAGCCACAGATATTTTAGACCCCAGGACCTTCCTGATCATTTGCATGGGAATAGGAGACAGGGACAGGGTGTTCATGTTGGCAAGGTGGCTGAGTGCCCCATACCATTTTCCTAGACCTCTTTTACAACACACAGCTCACTGCAAAGCATTTGACAGGGTACTAGGCACTCTCCACAACTTTAAAACACATTAGCTTTTAGCTCCAGCAAAGGCTGCAGTGGAATGGTCATGTCTATCTATTTGGTGACCTGGTGGATGCTTCAGAATTGGCTAAAATAATTGAACGACAGATGGTGGTAGAGATGGCAGGATCTTGAATGCCCAGACTGTGACTAACTATGAGGATAACATGGGTCAGCTGTGAGTACTTAATGTCCTTTTTGAATTCTTCTGTTTTCAACTGCATCAACTTACGCTGCACTGTTCAGACTTTTGGGTCTGAAAATCCAGGACTCTAGGAGAATGTTCACACTAATCCACTCTTGTTTGGTGTGATCAGCAGTTCTGTAAGGTTTCCACTATTCTGTTTTCTAAAGGTCATACTTTTAGATGCTTTAGGGCAAGATATGTTATTATTCCTTTTTGTTTCTGTTTCTGTGTGGCCTATGATCATGCAGACAATTAACATTATTAGCAAATGAAATGCAGTGGTAATTTCACACTTCGTAATATTTCACTCTCTCTCCCTCTCTCTCTCTCTCTCTATATATATATATATATATATATATACATATATATACACATAAGTTGCAAAAAACTTCATTAATGCTCCAGTTAGGGTCAAAGCGACAAAAGTTGGGCAATGAGTCATTAGGGTTTCCAACCCTAACACCCCACCCTCCTGAGCCAGGTAGGACAGCAGTGTGGGTGTGTTTTGGCTTCAAGTTTAACACTCACCCCATTCCATCTATAAATAAGGTCAGATGTGTAGACTTTATGAGAATGGGGTGAGCACTAGGCTTGAGAAGCCCAAGGCACATCCCACACTTGCTTGCCTGCCTGGTTTGGGAGGGCAGGGTGTTAGGGTTGGGTTGGAAACCCTAACACCTCATTTCCCAACATTTGTCACTTTGACCCTAACTGGAGCATTAACAAAGTTTTTTGCAACTTGTTTGCTTACTTTTTGAGATAGTATAATGGTATCCTTATTTTACTGTGGGAGCACAGGGTCCAAAGGATCCTGCACTCTCATCCCTCTGTAGATGTGTATATGTATGTAGCCCTGGAAGCATTGGGTCCAGGTTTTGTAAAAAAAAAAAAAATCATTGAGGGATTGTTTTCAGTATTTCAGGGTTGTGCCTGAGATTGGGTGGGGGGGGGGCACTAGACACCAGGGAAAATGAACTGACAACACAGACAGTGATTGGAGGGTTGGTGGTGCCCCTAGATACCAGCGAAAATACTAAGAACAAAGAGGACGGCAATCGGAGGGCGGGGTGCCACTGAACACCAGGGAAAAGAAAGAAAAGAATGAGAACAGTGATCAGAGGGTGGGGGGACCACTAGACACCAGGGGAAATTAAATGACAGTGGGGACAGCGATCAGAGGGTGGGCTGCTACTAGATACCAGGGAAAACACAAAGAACAAGGGGAATGGTGATCAGAGTGTGGGGGTGCCACTAGACACCAGGGAAAAGAAAGAAAAGAATGAGGACAGTGGTCGGAGGGTGGGGGAGACCACTAGATACCAGTGGAAATGAAATGACAATGGGGACAGCAATCATAGGATGGAGGTGCCACTAGACACCAGGTAAAATACTAAGAACAAAGGGATAGTGATAGGAGGGCAGTGGGTGCCACTAGACACCAGGGAAATGAAAGAAAACAATGAGGATGATGATCAGAGGGCAGGGGGACCACTAGACACCAGGGGAATAAATAAAAATTACAGGGACGGTGATGGGAGGGAGGGGGTTGCCACTAGACACCAGGGATATAGATTTTTTTAAATCCTTTTTCGACAGCTGAGTTCCTTTTTTGTGATGACAAAAAAGGAATCGTGAAAAAGGAACTTAGTGAGCGGCGAAGAGGGCTGAGGCTCTGGACACCACACCTCGCACCACGCTGGTGACCTGCATTCAGGAATAAGCATAGGCTGAGAGTCAGCAGGGAGGAGATGGATCGAGGGTCTGATGGACTGCGCTCCATCTCCAGGGAGGGGGTTGCCTTGTGGTTGGTGCACATCTGACCCTTGCCGGAGGCTGGGGCTCAGCAGAGCACTGCCACTAGAACATGGGGACAGGAGCACGGCAGACACCTGGCAAAGACATGCACGGGTACATGTGCCCGCCGCTGGCGTCATTGCATGCTGAGCTCCAGCAAGGGAGAAAATGGGAAAAGACCCTGGTGGCTGGTCATTGTGGCTTGATGGCTGTCCCATGGTGCTCCATCTCCGGAGGTAACACCCTGAGCTGGATCCTAATGGGTGGGTGGAGGAGGGGGGATCCCTGTCACTCCACCACGGGGGGTAAGCCGTGGGGGTTACAAGAGTAAGGGCCTGAAAGAGTGAAGGCTAGGGACGGTAGCTGGATGAGGGGCCAACCAGGGTGAGTGGAAGAAATAGCAAAAAAAAAAAAGTTCAGAGGCCATGGGAGCAAAAAAAAATTACGAAGTGCAGTTCATCAGCTCCCAATGAGCAAGATACATGTTTGGATATTGTGGTGAGATAAGGCCATATTTTATTATTTTGGGTCATGTTTTATATAACTTTATGTACAATATATAATGCAGCTGAGATGCCCATGGTAGCCAGTGTAAGTGCAAAGCATCATGGGTACAGAAAAAAACCTATAAGCGCTAGACTAAGGTTGGAATTTTTGTTACTGGGCAGAAATACTGTTTGTTGCTGGCCAGGAAACTGGAGTTAATTAAATTATCTAAAAGGAGACAAAGGAATGATTAAGCCTAGCTGGGAGGCAAGGTAGGTCCATTTGTTTGTGAAAGGACAGGGTCTCATGAAGAGTCAGAATGTCTGGGCATCTTTGTGTTGAGAGGTCTGCAGGGAGCTAAGCTCATTACAACTGAATAAGGCTACCATTTATGTAAATAGTTGTATTTAAGTGTTGCGTAACGACGCCCATCTCCCAGCAGGGAGGCCTGTAATGTTCCCCCAAAGAATCTAGTTTGGGCTGGCTACCTTATGGTTTTTTTTTTTTCTATATTCAGAAAACTGCATATCTGTGTTATTGCAGCAACATACTGAACTCTGATTTGTTGAGTAACCATAGAAACTGAAATGCTAGCCAGTCATAGGCCAGCCACGATCGACTGGACCTGCCCTCCTGAACCCCTTTAAAACCAGGATGCAGAGGGGTATCTGGGCCTTTTTGTTGCCATCTTGCTGAAGCAGTTGGGACCCTGCTGTCTTGAGCAGAGACAATTTTCTCCTGGATCACTGAGAGCCAAGACTTCATCTACCACACTCTTTAAGGACACTTCTGCTCTTCAAAATTCCAACTAAGGACTCAAGGTAGACTTTTAACCTCAGAGTTTAAAGTGTCGGTTTCTTATGTATACTTTCCTTTTATTTTTCAATATCCTGTAACCAGATCTCCAAATTATTTTGTATTATTGTTGTTTACTGTTTTCTTATTAATTTAATTAGTAAAGCCTTTGGCATATCTAAAAATAATTCTGCTTAGGCCGTTTGTGTGTGTGGCTGCCTGACTAAAAGTTGTTCAAACGATACCACACCTCTGTGACTGTTTAAGGCTAAATGCTACCAGAGAGAAGTTTCCTTAGGGACTTTGTGACAAAAGGAGGGGAGGAAATATGAAGGGTCTTAAGAGGAGCCTGTGGTGGGATTTGAACCGAGCACTGCATTTCTGAGGAAAAACACATAATCGAGTGTATAGGGCCCCCTGAAGCCTATACACACCTGTGGCTTTCTGGTTTTTGGTGCAGTGGCTGAAAGGGTTCCACCCTCAGAAACACAGACTCGAGACTGTATTTGTATCCCCTCAAACGGAGAAAGGGTACTGTATCTCTGACCCCATTCTCTTCCCCTGTCACAAGAGGGATTTGCTGTGATGCAGAGAGAAATCCTGCCCCACAGGAGTGAACTTCTGACAGATTTGGTGAGCAGCGGTGCGACTGGCTAACTGTTTGAACAACCACACACAAAGAGGGCAGAAAATTGGAAAAAGGGAAAATTGGGTACAAGATATAGTTCCTCACCCTGTTTTATAATTTTTTTTGCTGAAAGACAGACTAGTGGTAGTGTAGGGAAGACAGATGACTTCCAAGTACAGCAACTACACTGTAGAAGAGTTGAAGCAGCTGTGCCAGGAAAGAGGGGTCCATTATGAGGGGCGAAGCAAAACGATCCTCATGGAGTTTCTTGTGGCAGCCGATGAGCAAGTGACTGCCCAGGACCTTGAGTCACAGCTGGTGACTGAAAGGGACCAGACCTTGGGCATGGGGTGCCAAGGGACATCGCAGTGTCCAGTCCAGAGAGGAGGACAGCAAGACCAGAGGGAACCCAGAACCACAGCATCAGGGGAAGGCTATCACAGAGCTGGAGCTGGAAGGGATCAGGCTGCAGCTGGAGTTGAGGAAATTGGAGCTTGCAGAAACACGGTGAGAAAGGGAACTGGAGCTGGCATTCGAGGAGAAAAAATTTGAAGCCCAGCAGCAGAGGGAGTTTACATAGAAGAGGTTTGAACTGGATATGTAGGAAAAAGAAAACCAGCATTGGAGAGAGGCTGAGAGAGAGGAAAAAGAGTGCCAGAGGGAATTAGAACTGGAGAAGTTGAGACTCCAACGATCAGCGCCAGAGGAGGTAAGTGGCAGGGATAGACCTGAAACTCCAGGGCTGGGGTATAAATTAAGTTCCAAATTAATAGTGGAATTTAAAGAGGGGGAAGATATGGATGCATTTTTGAATTTGTTTGAAAAGGTGTGTATCCAGGCAAAAATACCCAAGGAGTCCTGGAGTTTTCACCTATCCCCACAGCTTACTGGTAAAGGGCTTGAGGTGCAAGGCCAACTGGATAATGATGATATCCAAGACTATGAGAAACTGAAAGCTGCTTTACTTAAAAAGTATGAACTGACTCCTGAGGCTTACAGGGTTAAAGTCCGAAAACTCCAAAAAAGCCCTGACATGAGCTTTGAAGAACTAGCCACAAAGCAATGGCAGTTTTTAAAGTATTGGTGAGAGGGGGTGGAAGCAAACTCTGGGGGGAAAATTGAGGACATTATACTTTTAGAACAGTTCTTTTGGGCTTGCCCAGCAGAGCTGAAAACATAGCTGGAGGGCTGGGATCCCAAAATAGCACAACAAGCTGCTGAGCTCTCGGGTTACTATGCCAGGAGCAGGCATGCTCTAAAGGGAAGTGGGGGAGCAGGTGCTGCAGGACAGAAAGGGAAAAGTGCATCTTCAGGGCAGCTAAAACCCTCAATGTCTCTGCAAAAAGGGGGAAACCACAAGTTACCAAGAAGGGAGGACTTGGAAAAAAAGAATGATAAATGCTGGTTTTGTAAGCAGCCAGGGCATCTGGCCAGGCAGTGTCCTAAAAAGGCACAGAGTGGACAAACATAGAACATAGACATAGAACATAGAATCTGATGGCAGATAAGGACCACTTGACCCACCTAGTCTGCCCATTTTCCTACCTAACAGATAAGCTGCAGATCCTAGTTAACCAACAGCTTACTTCCTCCTACCCCCCACTAGGACTGCCTTATGTCTGTCCCATGCATTCTTGAATTCCTCCACTGTTCTTGACTCCACAACCTCCTCAGGGAGGCTGTTCCATGCATCCACAACCCTCTCTGTGAAAAAATACTTCCTCACATTACCTCTGAGCCGTCCCCCTCTATTCTTCAAATTGTGCCCCTTGTTCTTGCACATCTCTTTTTCTGAAAGATGCTACCCTCTTGGACTTTGTTGATTCCCTTGAGGTACTTGAAAGTTTCTATCACTCCCTCTCTCCCTTCTTTCCTCAAGGGTATACATATTAAGCTCCTTTAGTCTTTCTTCATATGTCTTCTGGTGCAGACCCTGCACCATTTTGGTTGCCCTCCTCTGGACAGCCTCCACTCTGTCTATGTCTTTGCGGAGATGGGGTCTCCAGAACTGCACACAGTACTCCAGATGGGGTCTCACCAACTGTCTGTACAGAGGGATAGCAACTGCCTGTTTTCTACTATTGATGCATCTTCCTATGCATACCAGTATCCCCCCAGCCTTTCTTACTGCCTTCTCACATTGCTTGCCCACCTTTAGGTCATCTGATATAATTACCCCCAGGTCCCTTTCCATTTTTACTGTTGTCAGTATCTCACCCCCCATTGTGTACGCTTCCCTGGATTTTTGTTTCCCATGTGCATTACCTTGACTTCTTTGCATTGAATCTGAGCTGCCATACATTTGACCATTCCTCCAACCTTGCTAAGTCCCTTCTCATCCCTTTCCGCTCCATCTTGTGTATCAGCCCTGTTGCAGATCTTTGTGTCATCTGCAAAGAGACATACTTTTCCTTCCAGTTCCTCTGCAATGTCACTTATAAAAACATTAAAAAGAACCGGTCCCAGTACTGAACCCTGCTGTACACCGCTAGTAACCCTCCTTTCTTCACTGTGTACTCCATTTACTACTACCCTTTGCGTCCTGTTGTCTAGCCAATTTTTTATCCAGGCTACCACCTTGGGACCCACTCCAAGGCTGGCTAACTTGTGTATTAATCTTTTGTGTGGGACTGTATCAAATGCCTTGCTAAAATCTAGGTAGGCCATGTCCACAGCCCCTCCCTGGTCTACTACTTTGGTCACCCAGTCAAAGAAATCTATTAGATTAGTCTGACATGACCTTCCCATCATGAATCCATGCTGCCTTGGGTCCTGTGCCCCACTGGCCTCTAGGTACTCAACAATTCTTTCCTTCAGAAGTGATTCCATCATTTTCCCCACCACCGAGGTCAAACTAACTGGTCTGTAGTTTCCTGCCTCTGTCCTGCTCCCACTTTTATGAAGAGGAATCACATCTGCCCTCCTCCAGTCCTCGGGTACCACCCCATCCTCCCATGATTTGTTAAAGAGAGAAGTCAGCGTGTCACTAGTTCTACCTTAGTTCTTTTTAGGAATTCTTGGGTGAATCCCATCAGGCCCCATTGCTTTGTCCACCTTCAATTTTATTAGTTCTTTCAGAACCCTTTCTTCTGTAAATGGACTGGTATTGACCCCCATCTTCAGAGTGTTTATCTTGTTTGGTTTAGGTACCTCCCTTCCTCTTCCTTTGTGAATACTGAGCAGAAATATTTGTTCAGTATCCTGCTTTCACTGTCACCTCTACCCACATTTCTCCCCTTTATTAAGCCTCAGTATCCCTCCTTTGGTCTTTCTTCGCTCCCTAATGTACCTATAAAAGGTCTTATCCCCCTTCTTAACAGAATTGGCTATCCTTTCCTTGGTTTGGGCCTTTGCTATTCTGACTGCCTTCCCAGCCTCTTTCTGCTTTAACTGATAAAGGTCTCTGTCCTTCTCCTTCTGTGTTTCCTTATATTTCCTGAATGCTATCCTTTTCTCCTTAACCTTCCCTGCCACCTCTTTTGAGAACCATAGCAGTTTTTTCCTTCGTTGTGTTTTATTGATTTGCTTTACACAAAGGCTTGTTGCCTCTGTGATGGCTGTTTTGATTACTCCCAATTGTTCCTCCACTCCTCCTTCTTGCCTGTTTGCTAGTGCTTTTCTGAGGCACTCTCTCATTTTCCCAAAGTCAGCCCTCCTAAAGTCCAATACTCTTGCTTTTGTATGGCTTGATTGTATTGCTGTGTTTATCATGAACCACACTGTTTGGTGGTCGCTTGTTCCCAGATGGCTACCCACTTCTAAATCTGAGATTCTTTCTCCATCCCCATTTGAGAGTACCAGGTCTAAGATTGCTCCCTCCTGAGTGGGTTCCAGTACTAGCTGTCTGAGGCATGCCCCCTGTAGGGCATCAAGAATGATCCTGCTCTTGGATGTGCCTGCAGCAAAGGTGCTCCAGTTAACATCTGGCATATTCAGGTCCCCATCAACAATATCTCCCCTTTTTCTGCCATTCTAAGAAAGCCTTCTATCATTTCCTTGTCCATTCCCTCCCCCTGAGATGGGGGTCTGTATACAACCCCCATGCAGATTGTGGTGCCATTTCCTGTCTCCAGGGTGACCCAGAGTGCCTCATCTGCTCCCTGCTTATGCTTTAGTTCTGTTGCTTTGATCCCTTCCTTTACATAGAGAGCTACTCCTCCTTCTCTTTTACCCTCCCTGTCCCTCCTGTAGATTGTGTATCCTGGTATGTTGACATCCCAGTCATGGTTCTCTGTGTACCATGTTTCTGTGACTGCCACAATATCCAGGCAATCCTCTTCCATCAAGGCCACTAGTTCAGGGAGCTTGTTACACAGACTACAGGCATTGGTACTCATCACCCTCCACTTTTTGATAGCCTTACCCCTTTTAGCCCCATTCCTGTCCTTACTGCCTTTGCCTTTTTTTACATTTACCTCTGTTCTGCTCCCTAATAACTTCTCTACCTTGGTGTTTACCTCACTAATTACCATGTTTTGTGGGGGGGCTGGGATTTCCCTGCTCCTTTTCAGTGCCTCCCCCCTTGGCTAGTTTAAATGCTTGCCAATGAAGCATTTAAACCTCTCACCTAGGATCCTGGTTCCCCTGACAGATGCAGACCATCGCACCAGTATAGGTCTGCATCCCTCCAGGTGGCTCCCCAGTCCCCAATGAAGCCAAAACCATGAGCTCCACACCAGTTTTTCAACCACTCATTGAATTCCCTGATGAGGAGTGCCCTAGCATCACCCTTGCCATAGACAGGCAGCACCTCCGAGAAGGTTACCGTATGCGCTGCTTGTCTAAGGCCCTTTCCCAACTCTACAGACTCTTCTTGCACTGCTCAGATCCCATTCCTAGCCAGGTCATTTGCCCCTAGGTGGACAATGACATCCAGCTCCCTTCCTCGTGCAGCTCCTCCCACGATCCTGAGGATTTGCTTCCTGTCCCTCCAAGCCATGGTGCCAGGAAGGCACCTTACCTCACTCTCCCCTTCCTCCCCCATTTCTACCCCCAATGATTGAGTCCCCCACCAGGAGTTGTTTCCTTCCCCTGTGGGATCCCATGCCACCCTCCTGTGGGTCTCCTTTGTGAGGGTTCCCAGCATCCTCCTTGGTCTCCACTGCAGGTGCCTCCATAGAGGAACCACTATCCACCAGAAGAGTGAATGAATTGTGGAGAGGTACAGCTGGAGGGATGCAACTCTGTTCCACCACCCTCTCCTCCTCCCTTCCTGAGCCCACCCTGGTCCAGACTCTTCTCTTTGTTGGCAACCTGTGAGGTAGTGGCATTGGCCCTGGTGGTCCCTGGGGGGGAGGAGGTTTCACGAATCCTAGCCAGGTCAGCCTGGAGACAGGCAACCTCCTCTCTCAGACCAGAGTCAGAGACAAAGTGTCCCTCGAAAGGAGGTGGGTGCATTGTGTATCCCTGAGAGCATGCCCATGCACATGAGAGAACACATACACCCTGTTACTGTAAATGGGGTGCAAACCCATGGGTTAAGGGACACAGAGACGTCTCTTACCCTGGTAAAAGGGGATTTGGTTGAGCCTGAACAGCTTATACCTAATCAATCTGTCACTGTAATGGGATTCACAGGGGAGGAAAAAACCCTGCCAGTTGCTAGTGTTCTCCTGGATTGGGGTGAGACAGGAGAGAGGATACAAAAAGTGGAAGTGGCAGACAACCTTGCTCTGGATGTGATTAAAAGGAATAATATACAGCAGGGGGTGGTGTGTGTAGTTACCCACAGTCAAACAGCTGAGGCTGCTTGTATTTCCATGAACCCTACAGAAGTCTCTGTGTAATAGGAGGCTCGTCCCCTGGCCTGTGTCTCCTGAAATGGAGAATAGTGAAAGGGAGGTAAGACTTCCCCAAGTAGCTGTTCACCAAACAGCTATAGAAGGTTACTCTGAGGAGGAAGGGTAACAAATGTTCAGAAGGTTATGAATGGCAGTGACTCCAAATGTCCTGCCGCTAGTGCTATGTACTCCAGTTTAGGAACTGAGGGTGACATGTCCCATGCTTTGGAAAAATGTGAAGATTTTGCAGCTGCTCAGAGAACTGACCCTAGTTTGGAGAGGCTGAGGGCTTGTGCAGAATCTGATGGGACACAGGGCGGTGACATGAGCCATAGGATATTTTGGGACAACGGACTGCTGTATGCACAGGACCTGAGGACCAAGGGAGGGGTGATGGGCAGGCAGTTTGTCATTCCCCATGAGTATCGTGAGTGGTTGCTCGAGGTCACCCATGATATCCCATGTCTGGACATCTGGGAATTGTGCAAACCATGCAGTGATTGGCCCAGAATTTCTATTGGCCCAGCTTCACCAAGCAGGTGAAGGAATATTGCAGGTCTTGTCACCAGTGCCAGCATATAGGGAAGGCAGGTAGTAAAACAAAAGCTGCCCTACTTCTCTTGCCCATTGTGGAGGAGCCATACCAGAGGGTAGGAATGGATATTGTGGGACCCTTGAATATGCTAAACTCCTCCAGCTCCTTGAGGAAAAAGGTATATCCTGATTGTGGTTGTTAATGCCACCTGATACCCAGAGGCAGTCGAGCTGTCCTCCATTAAGGCACCCAAAGTGGCCAATGCCTTGCTAGGGAATTTCTCCCACGTCGGGTTTTCGCAGGAGGTTATCTCTGATTGAGGGGCTAACTTCATGTCAGACCTGATGCAGTTTTTGTGGGAGAAGTGTGGGGTGGTGCAAAGACGCAAAACACCTTATCACCCACAAGCCAGTGGACTCGTGGAAAGATTCAGTGGTACCCTAAAATCAGTGTTCAGTGGTACCCTAAAATCAATGCTCCAAGCATTTGCTGAACAGCATGGGAGGGACTGGGAGAAATACCTTCCCCACCTGTTGTCTGCATATAGGGAAGTGCCCCAAGAGTTGACAGGGTTCTCCCCCTTCGAACTCTTATACGAACGTAGGGTGCGTGGGCCTCTAGACTTGATCTGGGAAGACTGGGAAGGCAAGCATGCCACCCAGGGAACTCCCTTAGTGGAGTATGTCCTTAGGCTGAGGGAGAAGCTGAAGGAGCTTATGGGGATGGACCAAAGCAACCTGTCAGCTGCCCAGCAGAAGCAAAATGTCTGGTATGATCACAGAGCCAGAATCTCACTCTTATAACAGAGGTCAGGAAGTAATGGTCCTCATTCCAGTCCGGAAGGACAAGCTGCAGGATGAGTGAGCGGGACTGTACAAGGTAGTCCGACAGGTAAATGACGTGAATTACATTGTAGACCTGCCTGACAGGACACATACCCATAGACTGTACCATGTTAATATGATGAAGCCACATGTAAATAGGGCCGACATGGTGTTTGCCGTTTGTAGTCCTGGGGAGGGGATGGACGAAGATGACCCCATCCTGGACTTATTGTGGACAAACTATGCAATCCAGCCTATCTGCAAGTATGAAGAGCCTTTTCACAAGAAAAGTGGGACAAATTTGCTCGGTTCTTTGCTGATAAGGTTGCTGACACCAGGTCTGAGATCCATTCAGCTCACTCTATGGGGTGTGGCAGTGGTCAGTGTGAGGTTGCCACTCCTCGGTTTTGTTGAATGGACTTTGACCGGTTGGAGATAATGGATGTCATGCAGATTGTCCGGAGAATGTGGCTGACCTGCTGTAGTTTAGACCCGGGCCCAACGTGCCTTTTAATTGAGTGCGTTGATGTCATCGACCCGGTCTTGGCCAAGATAGTCTGGAGCTTGTTAAGAGTCGGGTGAGTTTCCAGACTCTCTGAAGGAGGCGGTGGTGATGCCCCTCCTTAAGAGAACTTCTCTCAACCTAGCTTGCCCTGCTAACTACAGACCAGTCTCTAACCTCCCATTTATAGGGAAGGTTATTGAAAAGGTGGTCACGCTGCAACTGGAGAATCATCTTACCATCCATGATATCTATGATCCTCTCTAGTCCGGATTTCAGAAGAGGCATAGCACTGAGACTGCCCTTGTTTGGGTGCTCAATTACCTCCTGATTGCGAGAGATTGGAGGACCCATTCCACCTTGGTCCTCCTTGATCTCTTGGCAGCATTTGACAACATGGATCATGGGGTGTTGCTGGAGCGCCTGTGGTTCATCTGTGGCCTGTCTGAAATAGTTTTCAGATGGTTCCATTCATTCCTCACTGGCAGGTCTCAGAGGGTGGTGTCGGGGATTTATTCCTCTGAGTCATTCTCTCTGCCATGTGGGGTACTGCAGGGCTCTGTGCTGTCCCCATATGTTGTTTGAGGTGTATATGCTGCTACTGGGGAGCATTGTAAGGAAGTATGTTATGGAGTTTCACTGCCATGCAGATGATACCTGCCTTTACTTGTCCTTTCTGCCCAACTAGAATAGTGCAATGTCAGTGTTTAACAACTAGCTCACTGAGATACAGGACTGGATGAATGCCAACTGGCTGAAATTGAATCCTGACAAGACCAAGGTGTTGGTGGATCTGGGTTGCAGAACAGAGAGGACAGTGACTGGCTGTCCCTCCGGGCTTTGGCTTGGGGGTATCCAGCTACTGACCTCTGAACGGGCGTAGAATCTAGCTGTTATATTTGACAATGAACTGATGCTTCGTTCACAGGTTTCAGCCGTCATCAAGTCCTCTTTTTGCCATCTGAGGAATATCGCCCAGATTAAGCACCTTGTTCCATCTGGTGACCTTCCAACACTGATTCACGCCTTTGTGACCTCATGTCTTGACTACTGTAACTCCCTGTACCTAGGACTTCTGGGGGTTGATATCCACTGCCTGCAGCTGGTGCAGAATGCAGTGGCCAGGTTGTTGACTGGGCTATCTTGGTCTAGTCACATTACTCCTGTGCTGCACTGGCTTCCAGTTCAGGGGTGGATCACCTTCAAGGTTGGCTTGCTGACCTATAATGCCCTACATGGACAAGGTCTGAGCTACCTACAAGATCTTCTGTGTCCCTACTGCCCCCTCTGACCACTTTGCTTGGCCAACGAGGGATTGCTCGAGGTTCCCAGGGTTCGGCTGAAGACATCTGGGTCATGGGTGTTTATATTTGTGGCTCATACCCTGTGGAATTCTCTACGTCGTCAGATACAGAAAGAATTCTGGTGGCTCCCCCGAGGGTCCAAGAGGGTAGATGGACACCCTCCCCCACAGCAGCTCTCCCTTACTGAATTTAAGAAAGAATTCTGGCGGCTCCCCCGAGGGTCCGAGAGGGCAGACGGACGCCCTTCCCCTCCACAGCAGGTCTCCCCTACTGAATTTCAGAAAGAATTCCGGCAGCTCCCCTGAGGGTCCAAGAGGGCAGACGGATGCCCTCCCTCACAGCAGCTCTCCCCTACTGAATTTAAGGTACGCCACACAGCAGCACCACCGCGCTCTCAGCTCCTGACTGAGGAAAGGACTTGGCGCCATTTTTAAACCAACAAAACTGAAGCACCTTTAAAGACTGTACAATTAAGTCACCATACAAATGAAGATAGATTTCTTCTCCTCCTAAAAGACTAATTGCCTGCTTTAATTTACTCCTTTCTTCTGCAGCTTTAATTTCACCTTTAGCCAGGCAGATTTCAAATGCCTCGCTTTATGCATTTTACTTAACTGCCTGTAAACAGTGAAAATTCTTAGCCTTGACTAAATTAGCTTCATTTGTCTGTTAGCTAGTCAGTTTTTCATATGCCTTGTTTTATGCACTTTATCTACTGCTTATAGCCTGAGCAATTCTCAGCCTTGCCTAATTTAGCTTATAAACTTGAAGCATTTTAGTTGTTGAAATGTATGCTACACTTTTACTCCCAGCAGCCAGAGTTAAATCTTAGCCCTGCCCAAAATTAGCTTGTATAGTGGAAATAGTAGCTGTGCTCCCATTGAGATCCAAATCGCACTGCACTTTGCCCCCCCCAGGCAGCCCCTCCCAAAAGTTCCTTATTACTAATGTGTTGTCTCTCTCTCTCACCACCACAGAAAGAATTCCGGCGGCTCTCCCGAGGGTCCGAGAGGGCAGACAGACACCCTCCCCCACAGCAGCTCTCCCCTACTGAATTTAAGGTATGCCACACAACAGCACCACCTCACTCTCGGCTCCCGACTGAGGAAAGCCCCGCCGACGTGTTGCGTTGGCTCCCCACTTCCCCCACCACCACCCTTGGTCGGCTCAGCATTATATAGCTGCAGATACGTGATGGCTGAAATCAATCAGCTGAGTTTCCCATTAGCAAGCTATCATTTCTCCCCACTAGAGGCTGTTACTGCAACCTTTACCTTCCTTTTCACCCTCCCAGCCACAATGATGCTTTACCCAGTTTTGTGCCTACTACTTCAATTTCCTCTTTCCTACAGAGTGCCTACCTATCTTCCTCCCCCCATCTTGGCACTCCTTTGACTACCCCTCTCTCATTCTCATCCCTTCCCTTAGGAATACCTACTCAAATCTCTCTCTCTGGCACACTCTCACCTTACAACATCAATTCTTCCCCCCTTCCCTTTCATCCATCCTCCCACCTTTCCCACCCACACTCACCTTCCCCCTACTATCCACGCTTCACTCACACCTGCTGAACCTTGAGGCCCTTCTCCGATGCTTAAACCTAAGTTCTTCACCCCCCAGGTGCAATACACATAACAGTAAGAAATCCTCTCCCCTCTCCTTTCCCCTGCTACTACTACTCCTGGCAGGCGACATCCACCCCAACCCGGTCCCCCTAGCACCTAGTCCAACCACTCCAGCTCCTGCTTCCTTATCAACCCAGTTCTCAGATTCTCTCTCCAAGGGTCTCCATATATTTCATAGTAACACAAGGACTTTGCTCCCCAAAATAGACGCCCTCTCTGTCTGGGTAAACCAGTACCAACCAGATATACTCTGTGTCATGGAATCCTGGCTATCTGCCAAAATCTCCAACTCCTTGCTTGCCATCCCTGACTATGTTATGTTCCGGCAGGACTGTGGCAAGCGAGGCGGGGGGGGTAACGCTGTATGTCAGGCTTTTCCTAACTTGCTCCATTAGCTTCAAGGAATCCTGCTCAGCCTCCCACGAATATCTAGTAGCCCTCCTGTCCTTTCCCTCATCCTCCCCTCTTTACATACGCCTATACGCCCCCACAAAGACCTCCCCCAACTCCCTCATCAAGGTGATCACTACAATCTCCTTGGTCGCAAAAAATGGCGAACTCATTCTACTAGGTAATTTCAACCTTGACTGGTTCTCCTCCACCGCTCTGAGGATCGAAGCCCTAAACCTCTCCCAACTAATCCAGGAACCCACCTGCCTAAACCACCGGTCTTAAAATCACTCCCTTCTAGACTGGATTTTAACCTCCCATCTGCACAGGGTCACTGCCTCAGGTACCCTCTCCAATGCCCTTAGCGACCACTGCATCACTTACTGCATCTGCAAAATCCACTCATCACAATCCGGCCCCAAATTCATCTGGTCTCACCTGCTACACCTCCTCGATGAATCCACTCTACAGCCCGACCTTTCAAACATGGACTGGCTTCCAGTCTTTGCCTCCTAAGATGTTGGCCTCACCCTATCCCACTTCAGCAGCATCCTCCCAAGCACCTGGGACTGCCACACTCCCCTCAGGAAAGCCAGAGTTAAGTGTTATCATCACCCCTGGATCACACCGGACCTCACCACCTTATGTCGGGCCAGGGACAAGGCATGGAGGCATTATAAAGCTTCCCTTGCCCCTTACGACCTCCAAACCTCCAAACATCTCAGTAACAAATGCACCAAGGCAATTCAGAAATCTAAAGCCTCATACTTCAAAGCACAACTTACCCATAACCAAGCCTCCTCTGCATCCTTCTGGAAGGTCCTAAACTCCCTTATGGACCCTCCCGCTAAGCAAGCCAGCCCAGTCCTCAGTTTAAATGGCAGACCCGTAGAAGATCCTGCTTCTGTAGCTGAACTCTTTAACTCGTTTTTCATCTCCAGTGCCCTGCCAGACTCAGACCCTCCACCCAACCCCACAATTTCCTACCCCCCTGACTCTGGCTTTCTTTCCCCCCCCCATGCCCCTGGAGGTCTTCTCTGACCTCACCACTCTAAACCAGTCCAAAACCAGCCCTGATGGCTTACACCCCTGAAAGCTCCACATCTCTGCCTCAGCCATAACCGCTCCCTTAACACACTTACTCAACTTCTCCCTCTCAACAGCTGCCATCCCCACTGCCTGGAAACTGGCCAAAATCCTTCCTCTGCATAAAGGTGGATACCCCTGACAACCAGGAAACTACTGACCCATCTCTCTCCCCTCTCATCTCCTCCCTCGCTAAACTCCAAGAATCCCTCATGCTCTCCAAACTGTCAGCATTTCTTTCCTCAAACAGCTCCCTCTCCCCTTTTCAATCAGGCTATAGAAAACATCACTCCACTATCACCACCCTGCTACGTGTAACTGACTCTATTCTCACTGCCATGGGCAAAGGCCAAACCACCTCCGCAAGTTTCATTGACCTGGCAAAAGCTTTTGACTCAGTCTCCCACCCCCTGCTACTCTGCAAATTAAGCTGCTTCTGCCTTGCTCAGCCTGCCATCAGCTGGTTCTGCTCTTACCTCCAGAACAGGCAGCAGTCGGTTCAAATAGGGGACATGCTCTCCCCCCGCTACCCATCCTTTCAGGCATCTCCCAAGGCTCTATCCTCAGCCCCATCCTTTTCTCCCTTTTCATAAATGACCTGCCTCTCCTCTAATGTACATCTATACACCAACGATACCATCATCTTTGCGTCAGGCTCCTCCCATGATAGAGTGCTTCCAGATCTTCAAAGTGACTTTAACAGGGTCCAAACCTGGTTCCAAAATAACCAGCTCAAACTAAACACCAAAAACACGGTAACCATGGTATCTGGTACAAGACAAAAGCTCACTTCCCTACCCACCCCACCACCAATCTGCACCCTGGAAGGCTCTCCCCTTGAGATGGTGCCCGCCTTCAAGTACCTGGGAGTCTGGCTGGATAGCCACCTCAACTTTTCTGTCCACATCGAGGCTATCTGCACCAAACTCCAGCCCTAGCTGGCCTGCCTGTATTGTCACAAAGCCAGCCTTCCCCTCCCCACTCGTAGGGAACTCATACGTAAAACCATCCTACCGGTCCTGTACTATGCGGACATCATCTATGGCACAGTCCCAGCCTCATCCCTCTCAAAACTCGATACCCTTCTCAACTCCTTCTGTCATTTTGCCACAGCCTCTGCCCCACTTACTCACCACTACCTCCTCTACTCTTCTCTATCCTTGATCCAACTCTCACATAGGAGGACCATCCACTGTGCCTGCCTCTTAGCTAAAAACTGGCTAGGCTCCTTACCTCCCTACCTCTCCTTCTGCCTCACACCAGCCAGTTACTCTGGCTACCCACTCTGCCACAGAGATGCATACACCTTCCAACTCGCACACACCCTCTCTGCCTCTGGACAGGCAGCCTTTTCCTACCGTCTCCCCTCCTCTGGAACAATCTCCTTCCCAACCTCCATCAGACCCCCTCCCTCGAAGCCGTAAAACTACTCCTCAGGCTCCTCCCCCTCTTGCCCCAGTTGCACCCTGATTTGGGCCTAGCCTTCTATGGCTGGCCCCAAATGGTAATTTTCTGCTGCAAACAGCCCCATCTTTCATTCTTCAATAACTCTTACTGTCCAGTCCTGGTGCTAGTCCACTCTATCATGATACCAGTTGTGATAAGCTGTATACACTAACTTCTGACTTATGCTGATTATGCAAACACTAGACATGAAAGTCCCGGATGCTGAATCCCACGTCTAAACATAAAATTAGCAGCGCTGTCCTGCATACTGCTGTCGTACTATACATCTGCAACAAGAACTTGTTGTATTTTCTCTGTTTAGTTTTCTGTGTACACCTTGTACCCGCCTCACACCTGGAAATGAGCCTCAGCTCAGTGTGCTTTTCCCAGTCACCAATATTAAATAAAATAAAATAAAATAAAATAAAATAAATAAATAAGAGAGTGCTTGACAGTGGAGAGCTTCAAAACTGCTTTAAAAACACATTTATTTGAGCTTGTCTTTGGTGATGATAAATGAACTGACTATAATGTGATGACTGCTGGTTTTATATTTGTTTTTATGTATTTATTGTAATGGGTGCTATGATCTTTGGAATAGTGCCTTTTTAGAAATAAAGCTGATTTGATTTGGACATGCTAGAGGAAAGCAAGTGGGACTCATCAGTAGAGACAATCATACTGTCACCCCAGTTGACCCTGGAACAGCGCCAAGAAGTGAGGGAGGTCACAGTGGACTTTGCCCCTTTATTTACATCCAAGCCCAGAGGGACCCCCTTAACAGCCCATGATGTGGAAACAGGGATGCAAGCATCCATATGATGGACAGCGTACTGGATGTCTGAGGCCATCCTAAAGGACATTAGTAGGGAGGTGGAGGAAATGCTGGAGTTGGAATAATCCAGAAATCCCACAGTCCCTGGGCCTTGCCCATAGTCCTTGTTCCCAAGCTGGATCAATCTACCCTCTTTTGTGTGGACTATTGTGGACCCAACACAGTCACAAAGTTTCATGCCCACCCAATGCTCCAGACAGATGAGCTGTTGGACAAATTATGAGGGGTGACTTACCTAACAACCATAGACCCGACAAAGGGGTACTGGCAGGTGGAGTTGACTGCCAGAACTAGGGAACGATTAGCCTTCATCACCCCAATAGGCCTCTTCAAATTTAAGGTGATGCCTTTTGGGATGAAGAATGCCCCTGCCACATTCCAAAGGTTGGTCAACCAGGTGCTACATGGCACTGAAGAGTACGCAGTGGCTTATCTGGATGATATTGCCATCTTCAGTACCAGCTGGAAGGAACACCTGTCCCATCTGAGGGAAGTGTTAGGCAGGATACAGATGGCAGGGCTCACTGTAAAGGCTGCAAAGTGCCAGGTTGCCATGGCTGAGGTGTCATGCTTGGAACATGTAGTGGGGAGGAGACAGCTACATTCAAACCAGGCCAAGATAGAGGCCACTGAGGCATGGCCCAGGCCAGAGACCCAGAAGCAGATCAGAAGCTTCCTGGGGACTGCAGGGTACTACAGAAAATGTATACCAAAATAGATTACCCTGGCAGCTCCCCTGTCTAGCCTGTTAAAAAAAAAGGCAACCCCAGAAAATAAAATGAGACCCAGCATGTAACAGGGCTTTCACCCAGCTAAAAGCCATACTGTGCAGTGCCCCTTTGCTGGCTATTCTAAACCATTTGTTGTTCAGATGGACACCTCAGATGTGGGGATTGATGCTGTCCTCAGGCAAATGTCCCAACAGGGTAAGGATCACCCAATTGTGTACCTAAGTAGGAAGCTACTTCCAAGAGAGCAGGCATACTCAACTGTGGAGAAAGAATGCCTTGCTCTGATGTGGTCACCTAAGAAGCTAGAGTCATACCTCTATGCAAGGCCCTTCGATGTACAGACAGACCACAACCCTCTGGTGTGGCTAAACCAGTTGGGAAAAATGAATGGGAGACTTCTTAGGTGGAGCATTGTACTACAGGCCTACGACATGAACATTAGACATAGGTCAGGGTCTGCTAATGCCAATGCAGATGGCCTATCCCACCAGTCAGAGTTGAGCAGAACTGGTGGACACACTTACTAGAAAGGGGCGTGTTCCCCCCAGGTTCTGTTATGGAGGGAGGAGTGTGGTAAGATAAAGCCATATTTTATCATGGCGGGTCATGTTTTATATAACTTTATGTGCAATATATAATCCATTTGAGATGCTCATGGTATCCAGTGTAAGTGCAAAGCATCATAGGTGCAGAACAAAAAAGCCATAAGCCCTAGACTGGGGTTGGAATTCCTGTTACTGGGCAGAAAAGCTGTTTGTTGCTAGCCAGGAAACTGGAGTAAATTAAAGTATCTAAAAGGAGACAAAAGAATGATTAAGCCTAGCTTGAAGGCAAGGTAGGTCCATTTGTTTGTGAAAGGACAGGACATCATGAAGAATTGGGATGTCTGGGCATCCTTTGAGTTGAGAGGTCTGCAGGGAGCTGAGCTCGTTCCAACTCAATAGGGCTACCATTTATGGAAATAGCTGTATTTAAGTGTTGCGTAATGACGACCATCTCCCAGCACCAGCAGGGAGGCCTGGAATGTTCCTCAGAGAGTCTAGTTTGGGTTGGCTACCTCATGTTTTTTTTTCTGTGTTCAGAAAACTGCATGGCTGTGATTGTAATGACACACGGAACTCTGATTTGTTGGGTAACCATAGAAACTGGAATGCTAGCCAGTCGCAGGCCAGTCACTATCGACTTGACCTGCCCTCCTGAACTCCTTTAAATCCAGGATGCAGAGGGGTATCTGGGCCTTTTTGTTGCCTTTTGTTGCCATCTTGCTTGAAGCAGTTGGGACCCTGCTGCCTTGAGCAGAGACAATTTTCTCCTGGATCACTGAGAGTCAAGACCTCATCTACCATACTTTTAAAGAACACTTCTGCACTTCAAAATTCCAACTAAGCACTCAAGGTAGACTTTTAACCTTAGAGTTTGAAGTGTAGGTTTCTTATGCATGCTTTCCATTTATTTTTCAATATCCTGTAACCAAATCTTCATATTATTTAGTCTTTTTGTTGTTTACTGTTTTCTTATTAATTTAATTAGTAAAGCCTTTGGCTTATTTAAAAATAATTCTGCCTATTTCGTTTGTGTGTGTGGCTGCCTGGGTAAAAGTTGTTCAAATGATACCATGCCTGTGTGTCTGTTTTAAAGCTAAAGGCTACCAGAGTGAAGTACCCTTAGGGACTCCATGATGAAAGGAGGGGAGGAAATACGAAGGGTCTCAGGAGGAACCTGTGGTAGGATTTGAACCAAGTGCTGCATTTCTGGGGAAAGACACATAGTTGGGTGTATAGGATCCCCTGAAGCCTATACACACCTGTGGCTTTCTGGTTAGTGGTGTAGTGGCTAGAAGGGTTCCACCCCCAGGAACACAGACTTGAGACTGTATTTGTATCCCCTCACATGGAGAAAGGGTATCTCTGACCCCTTCCCCCCTTGTCACAAGAGGGATTCACAGTGATGCAGAGAGAGGGAAATCCCGCCCCACGGGAGTGGACTTGTGACAGATGTCTGTAAAAGACATCCCTGGACAATGTTATGACAGTTTGTTCTGTAAAAAAAATGGAAAACAAGATGGGGACTCACGTAAAAGGAATTTTTTCTTTGTGAAAAATGATTGGCCCCTCGCAAAAAAAGATCCTTTTTCATGAGGCCAAATCCTTTGTCGAACTTTATTGCTCAATCCTGGAGAGTGATCTTCCCATTGAAAATAATGGAAACTTAAAAATTGAATAACTTTGCAAGAGATTAAATTTTTTTTCACCAAACAAATGCATGGCAGTTCTATTACCCAAGCTGTATCTACCATAAAAAATTTCATACCAAAATTCCACATTGTCTGGGTGCAAGGCGATAAGGAAAAAATTGCAAAAGGTGGCAACTTTTAAGGTTTTTGCACTATCCAGATATCAGAAACCACACATCAAACTGGAATGAAACTTGCTACATCAAGAGATCTACCCCATGGGACAGTGCATGCCAAATTCTGTACAAATCCATTGATCAGTTGCAAAGTTATTAAAGTGCAAAATGTGCTAGAACCTGGTTGGCTACCCACTCGCATGTTCATGACCCTAGTACAATTTGTTAGTACAAGGTCTTCACTAGTGGGTGTTTCCACCAGTTGATTTAGTCCACTCCCTGTAGTGCTGCCAGGAACGCTCTGCTCCTTTCTGATGTAGCCATGTAGGAGCTCCACTCTACATCTGGTAAATTGAAATCTCTGAACAGTAATGACTCTCCTTTGTCAGCCATCATTTGGATATTTTCCAGAATATCCTTGTCCTTTTCTGACTCCTGAGATGGGGGTCTGTATATCACTCCCACCCTGATGGGGGCTCTTGCTCCTGGTTCTGAGAGTAATCCACAGGGTTTTGGCTATGATTCCCCTGGATCTCTGTAGCCTTGATCTCTTCTTTTACATAGATGGCTCTCTTCCCCCCTTTTTTCCTGTCTGATCTTTTTTGAATAGGTTGTATCCTGGGATAGCTATGTCCCAGCCATGGGTCTCATTGAACCATGTTTCCATCACCACAACTCAGTCTAGATTTGCTTCCACCATCAGGGCACTAAGGTCTGGGATCCTGTTTGCCAGACTGCGGGCATTGGTACACATTGCTCTCCATCTCTGATTACCAACGCTGTTTGCGAGGTTGCCCTTCCCCCTCTGTGCACCCTTCTTTCATTTTCTATATTCCTTAAGAGCTCTGTTTAGGATTGTGTGCTTTTTGTCCTCTATGATACTCACCATATTTGGTCCTTCCTGTGGATTTTTAGCTATGGTGGGAAGGGGTGACTGTACCCCCATGTGAAGTATCGGGTGTCAGCTCCCTCTCCCAATCTGCTAGTTTAAATGGCCTGCATAAACACTGAATTTTTGCCCTAAAGCCACGATCATCTTATGTCTGTATTTGTATATATTGTGTTGCATGTTTCTGGGTCTTTACTATAAGTGGCACATGTGTCTCAGTGTACCCACCCAGTGATCAATTAAAATGGAATTGAATTGAATAAATACTTTGGGCTGTTGGATGGACTCAAGCAGTACAGGAAACACAGACATAGTTAACTTCACTAAGAAGGTGGGAGCAAGAGTTGGGTTTTTATGTAAGTTTTGAAATTGTTTAGCACCAGATTAGGATCCAAATTATTTAGACTCTGAACTTTCCCTTACTGGATTATGTGAATGTTCTTTATTACACTTCCAGTCAAAAGCGCCAGAGATCAGATATATTATATAATCACATGGCTAGACTTATTTTGGAATACCCTAAAAACACACAAGTTTGTGATATGTACAGGCCATTAAATTGGCTATCATTTTCCAATCAGAGGAAATTACATAATTTGATTTTTCCCCCTTGAAGTGTGTGCAGGGGTCTATCCTAGAATATGTAAGAGAATTTAAAGTTATGCGGTCTATTTCTGTATACATGCCACCTTCCCTCTATCTGTGGCCCCAGTAACCTAGTCAGAAAGTATCTGGTTGGGCTGGCATGACCTCCGCAGCACAGACTCAAGCTTCTTACTGACCTACAGCCCATTGTCCTCTAGGTAGGCCACCAAACATTCCTTACCTATGGTATCTGTCAGCTAAGACTGACTGACCTTTAGTTTCCTTGGTCCTTCATGGCCCACCCCCCTTGTGGAATGGTACTACTCCCTGTGACAGAAATGGGCAGGAAAGAGTTAATGGTTTGGATTCTGTAGGTGCCTTATTTTTTCAGCAGTTTGGAAAAAAATACACTCCTGAAATCCTCTGTCCAGCAGCATCCAGCTTGTGGAATTCCTAGCTGCTAGATAAGAGCTGGGTCATAAATCTCGAGTGGACATCTCCAGACACACACAGACCCGTAGACATGGACACAGGGCAGTTTGAATGGATTGGATCATTCAAATATAAACTTAAGGTGAAAAAGGAATATAATTGGTCACTGATAGGTGTTCACTCTGATTGGGACAATTAAATGCATACATGTTAGTTGGTTGATGCATTTAAAGGGAGAATAGGAATGGCCTATTCTCCACAGAGTATATAACCTTCTGAAAGACAGAGAAGGCTCTCTCTTGTGCTTTGGAAGCTGGGAGGGGAAACATAAGTTTGGAGCCTACCTTGTAGCTATGTCCGTGGGAGCTGGCAGTTAGAACAGAGTCCAGTGTCTCTTGTAAGGACAGGGAAGGGTAAGTTTAGTGATAGCATATTTCAGTAATAGCCTTCTTCTTTTGCCATCTGTTATTTAAAAACATTTGTTTACTTTTCCTGTATGAGTGTTATTCTCTTGTGTTGTAAATATATATCCTGTAAATGCTCAGTGCACTTTCTGTTAAGTAAAAGCTATTTATTTGCTTAACAGTTGTGACTGTGATGTCATTTTTCTAAGGTAATATTTGGTGTCCACTGGCTGAGGTAAACTCTGTGTAGCATCTGCCACCTGAGAGAGTCACACTATCAGACTTTAAGTTGTGCAATTGCACGTTTAATTATACAAGTTTGTACACTTGAAAGAGGTGCCGGAAGGAAAGTCCAGCTAGTGGCAGCGAATACCCGAGGACAGACACCTCTCTAAAAGCTGTTTCAGCCCAGAGGGAGAGGTGGGTTGTCACACTCCCATGGACCTCCAGTCCCCTAGCATTACTCTGAACTTCAGCAAGTCATTAAATAGCTGGGTCAAGGGTTCACCAAATTCTGCAACCTGTCTCTAAGTACTCTTGGGTGCAGGACATCTGGGCCCAGTGATTTATCCACCCTGAAGGCTTCCAGTCCCTTTCTTTCCCATTCAGCTATGATCACTACCTCCCCATTTCCTGTACCCCATGTGTGCCAGCCTTGCTTCTGCTCTTCGGTAGAGGCCCATTGTCCTTTACTGTAAATACCGAGTAGAAGTAATCATCCAGTACATTTGCCTTCTGCTCGTCATCTTCAACTACCCTCCCCACTCCTCTGCTAGCCTGACAATCCACCCCCCATTTTCCTTTTCTCTCAAATATACCCTCAGCAATCCACAATTTCATGCCTCTCTTTGCCTTCCTACTAGCACTCTTGCCTACTGAGCCTTGCCTGGTATGCCTGTCATTCTCTAACCCCCCATTTCCCTTTTACCTTGTGAAAGCCTGTCTTTTTGCCCTCACAACCTCATTCAGTACCTTTGAGAACCAGACTGGCCTTTTGTGCTTGTTTCTTTTGGTGACTTTCCTTGCACTAGATTCAGTTGCCTCCAAAATTGCCCCTTTGATCTTTTCCACATTTCCTCTTCTCCATAAACTGGTATATACTCAGCAAGCTCTCACTAACCAGATTTCACAATGGGCAGACATTTGCTGTTGAGGTTCAGATCAACTGTCCTCAAGGGCGGACCAGTGTTTCCCACCATCAGTTCAAACCACTCAGAATTGTGGTCACTGGAACCCAATAATTCCCTGACCCCATCACCACTTCCAAACTGGCGAGTATGGTAGCATGTGAGGTGGGTGCCTGAATCACGGCACCATCTGAAACAGCGACATGATATGGGCGAAAGTCTGAAAGGCGAGAGGGCAGGAAGGGTGACCAGATGTGGTGGGGTGGGTGACCCTAGAAACAGGATCGCGCTACGTGTACACACACAGGGGGGAATGAGCATGGTGAGCGTGGCCTGGGAGGGGGTGGAGGGGATGTAGGGGGTGGCACTGCTTTCAGCTGCCGAGCTGCACCATGGCATTGGGGGTTGGCCTCTGCTTGTGGTGTTGGGGTTCTGGGTTTGGGTCTGGGTCCGGGCGATACTTTTTTTTGCTTTTGCACCCCCCCTGGAGTTAAGAATCCTTAAGTAGGGGGTGCGGGGGGTGAAGCCCCCACATGGGGGTGTGTGGGTGCAGCCCTCCCACAGAAAGCAAGTATTTTCAGTCCCCAGAGCCATTTTTCTGTGTGCAGCTGTTGTCAGGGTGGCAAAATTGTTTTCGCCTCCCTGACATTGCTCTTCTGTGGGTCGCCCTTCCGCGTTGCCCATATCACATAGAACCGGTGAGTAGTAAGTTGAGAATGGTATCCTGCTGTGTGGGATCCCTAACCAACTACACCAGTAAGTAGTCTTGCAATGTGTCCATCAGTGGCCGGCCCACCAGTACAGTGATAGTGCTACCACTTGTGAGGCTGACAACCCAAGTTTGAGACGGAGTCCAGACCATCGGAGGGCCATCTGGGAACATCCGGAGGACAATTCACCTCCTCCAGGAAGGGAAAGAGAAGGGACCCAACGACAGAATTCCTCCTGACAGTAGTTGGGAGGCACTGAATCTGGGGACTTTGTTATGGTAGGGACTGGGAGGATGCGGCGGGTGTTGGTTAGTCAGGCACAGGAGTGTGCATGATGCTCTGTGATGCCATTGCACATCCACTCCCTCCAGGGTCAACATAGAAAAAAACCTGTAAAAAGCACTGCTGGTTGGCAGATGAAGCCCCTCCCTGTCTGCCACATCCATCTCTGGATTCTGCCCACCTGGACCCTGAGGATCCCAGCCTTCACTTCTGCCTGCCGCTTATCGGATTGTATAGGGGAGTCACCGGAGGAGCAGAATGGCACCTGCAGTGGGGAGTTAGCTGAGGGGATTTGGATTGCAGGTGAGATGCAGGTGGGCCAGGAGACCAGGGTTCCAGGTGGGTGGGTCTTGGAGGATGGGACAAGGGTGCTGGAGTGTGGTGGATGGAGGTCCTGGCTGATAGGACTTGGTGGAAAAATTAAGTTAATAAAAAAAAAAAAAAATGTGTCCATCGATGCCTGACTCTTCATGTTATTTGCACAGGGATATCCCAGTCTATGTCTAGCAGGTTCAGGTTCCCCCACTAGCACTAGGTCCCTTTTGTTGCTTTCCTCCTCATTTCCTCCACCAATTCCTTATCCCCTTCTCTTTTTGCCCTGGTGATCTGTGGACCACCCTCAAACTAATTATTTCAACAGTTAATGACAGCTGTACCCAGATTGACTCTACTCCCCCAGCTTCTTTTGAGGGTTCTGTTCGCTGTAGCTTCTATACACTCCCAGATATAGGGGTCTACTCCCTCCTGTACCCCTGCCTGTGTCCCTACTAAACAAGGTGTATCCTGGAACTACCAGATCCCAATCATTGTTCCCAGTGGCCCACATCTCTGTGATGGCTACCCAGTCTAATGTAGCCTCTGCCACCATTGCCTGCAGCTCACTGATCTTGTTGTTCAAGCTTCTAGCATTTAAACAGACCACCTTCCATGCACCCACAGTTTTACTTCTCCGCTGACCTGATCCCCTTTTAGCACCATCCACACTCTTCCCATTCCTTCCATTCCCCCCTTCCCATTCCATCCATTCCCCCCTCGTCTAATTGATTTGTTGTGACCCACTTCCTCCCTCCCTCTCTTTACCTACCTTTTCCCTGCCCTTGTCCCTACTTGCTTCCCCTAGTATTATTTCTATTTCTGGGAGAGTCTCTGACAAATTCACCTTGCTCCCACCTCCTTCAAGAGGGTTCCCAGCTTCTTCCTCCCCTTCACTGAGTTTAAAAGACTGTCCACGTAGACATCAAAGTTCTGCCAAAGTGCACTTATCCCTTCCTGAGATGAAGGCCAACCCCTTAAATAGCCCTCTGTTCCAGTATTTCCCCCAGTCACCCACAAATCTATATTCGACTTCCCAACACCACTCCTTCAATCAGGCATTGAATACCTCAGTTTCTTCCTGCCTCACCTTTCTCACACTTTCTGCTTTCCTGTTCCACACTGGACGCACCTCAAAACAGGTCAGCAAGGCTGCCTTTCCCTTGAGTTTCTTTCCTAGCCTTTGAAAGTTGCACTTTATTTCCCCCAGGCTTTGGTTTGCCAAGCTTTCAGTTCAGTTCCGTTTATTTGGTAAAAAATGCATTAAATGACATAGATTATGGCATTTATAACATACATGTAGACCACCATGACATATACACATAATAATTATTGAAGAACAAATACAAAAAACATGATTAGTCTCTAAAATACAATTATCTATAAGAATCTCATGCCTCTATAGAGTCATACTAACATACCAATAGCCAGCAGATTAGGCCTTATGGTCTATCGAGTCTGCTTGAACCTCAGATCCCTAGTTGGGTGTTTAGGCCCTCCCCCCCTTCTGTTCCAGAAACCCCTATCATCCATCCCCACCCCCCTGGGCCAGGCCATCAACTGATACACCCACTTTCTGTGTCTGTCCCACCCTCTCTTGAAGCCTTCCACTGTGGATCTCTGAACCAGCTCGCCAGGCAGCGCATTTCAAGGGTCCACTACCCTCTCAGTGAAAAACTTCCTCCTCTTTTCCCCCCTCACCCTACACCTTCAACTACAAACCATGCCCTCTGGTGATACCTCCCTGCTTTAGTCTAAAGATCCCCTCCATGTTTACCCTATTTATTCCCTTGAGGTACTTGAATACCTCAATCATGTCCCCCCTGTCTCTCCTCTCCTCCAATGAAAACATCCAGAGCTCCTCAAGTCTGTCATCATACATCAAATCCCCTAGTCCTCATATCATCTTAGTTGCCCTCCTCTGTGCCCTCTCCAGGAGCTGTATGTCCCTCTTCAAGTGTGGTCTCCAGTACTGTACACAGTACTCAAGGTATGGTCTAACCAGTCCATTGTACAGTGGCAGAATCACTTCCCTGCTCCTAGAGGTGATCCCCCCTTATGATGCATCCAACATCCTGTTTGCCTTGCTGGCCACTCTTCTGCACTGCTCAGAGTTATTCATACATGCATCCACCATGATCACTAGGCCTTTTCCCCTGTTGAGGCCTCCAGCACCTCCCCTCCCAGGGTGTACCTGTGTTTAAGGTTTCCCCGCCCAAGATGTAACACCTTGCACTTGGTGATATTGAAATTTAATTTCCATGTGTGAGCCCAGCTTTCCAGGGTGTCCAGGTCCCCTTGCAGTGCCAACCTCCCCTCTTCCCCCTCAACTACTGCTCCCATCTTGCAGTCTTCAGCGAAGAGACTCATTTCACACCCTATACCCTCTCTGATGTCCGATATGTATGCATTAAACCGTATCAGACCCAGGACCAAGCCCTGCGGTACCCCAGTACCGACCCCTCTAGGGTTCGAGAGCTCCTCACTGACCACTACTCTCTGGGTGCATCCAGCTAGCCAGTTTTCAATCCATCTGACCATCAAAGGGCCTACTCCCAACCCCGTCAGTTTCTCCAGCAGACCATTGTGGGGGACAGAGTCAAACGCCTTGCTGAAGTCCAAGAATAATACAACCACAGGCTTTCCCCTGTCCAGTTCTGATGTTACCCATTCGTAGAACTCCACAAGATTGGTTTGACATGATCTACCTGGTACAAACCCATGTTGCCGACTATCCAGACCTCCTATCTCCTCCAAGTACACCCTTTAGTATACTCTCCATTAATTTTCCCACCACTGAGGTCAAACTGATGGGTCTATAGTTACCTGGTACTTCCCTAGACCCCCCTTTATGGATTGGCACCACATGTGGCTCTCACCAATCCCTAGGTACCCTCCCTGTCTCAAGCGACCTGTTGAAGAACTCTGCCAGGCGTGCAGCCAGTATGTCCGCCAATTCCCATAGTACTCTCAGATGAATGCCATCTGGCCCAGGAGATTTATCTTTCTTTAGGGCCTTGAGGGCTAACCACACCCTTTTGGTGGAGATAGCATTATCCGTCCCCTCCACCTTACTGGCTTTTTATCCTTATCCTGATGTGACACCCCTGGGGTACCTCTCCCTCCCTCTTGCTCCACTTCTGTTGCTCCCCTGATCCCACTCACTACCACTTCTATCCCCATTGTGCCTTGCTTTGTAGATATCCCATCCCCCTCCCTAGTGAACTCAGCGGCGAAGTGCTCGTTTAATATCTCTGCCTGGTCCCTCGCCTCTTCCACCCACCCTCCTTCTGATCTCAATCTGCCGAGATGGCCCTTAGTTTTTATCTGCTCCCCAATGTACAGGATGAACCCCTTTTCCCCCTCCATGTATCCCCTGTGCCAGTCGCTGCTCTTTACTGGACTTTGCCCCCTTCACCATCCAGGTGACTTTTTTAGATGCAAGATGGTACATTTCCTTTTCCCTATCCCCTCTTGTTGTTTTATATCTTTTGTAGGCTGCCTTCTTTGCTCTGACCGCTACCTGAACCTCACTGGACCACCAGCATGGTTTATGTGACCTTGCTCCCTTACTTTTCACCTTAGCGCAGGTCCTGACTGCCTCATGAAGTCCCCGGTTTATGATCTTCCGTCTCTTTTCCACATTTGTCTGCCCCCCTGAAGTCCACTGCCAGTGTCCTAGATCTCTCCTCCCCTTCCCCCATGCTTATTTGAAACCAGACAGTATTGTGGTCACTCCCAGTCAAGGCATCCTCTACAACCAGGTCATATCAGTTCCAAACATTGTCAGGTATATGAAACTGTATCAATAAAAAACACATTATAAAAGATGTCTCCTTGACATTCTTATAACAGATTGAGCAAAACAGGCAGCATCAAAAAGTACATGAGTTTTTTTCACTATAGAATAATAATTTAAGAATAGGCTTAGATTATCCAACAGTTTCTGAAAGTTGGGGAACAAATGTTTAATCTGCCTAATGCAATAACATTCACAAACAGTACAATTAAAAAAATGGTTTACTGGAATATTTACTTCATTTTGACATATACAGCATCTACTATTAATCATACAAGGCCATGTTTTCAAACTTCCATATTTTTTCTTAAGTTTGCCCATCCTAAAACACATAGAGCTTTTCTGTGAGGTGCTTTCTCACAAAATTTAAGACAGGGTTCCTGTCCCAACTGTGTTTTTGTTCTAGAATACATATTTAAGTTGTTCTTAACTAAGTGCTTAAGTTCTTAAGTTGTTCTGTAAGACCTCAGTTTTGTGACGTGTTCTTGCATCATGGTGTATTTCAAATGGATTAATGCTGTTTCAGTATAATGCACACGATTTCTCTGGGCATCCAGAGAGAATAGATCTGATAAACCTATTGGTTACAACATATTATTCAAAAAAATTAAACCAGTTTGATTTTCCTCTGTTTACATTATCCATTAGACAAAGTCTATAGGGAGCCTATTTTCCTCCTTAGTGATCATGGTTTCCCAGAAGTTTAGTGTTCTTTTTAATATGTTATATCTAATGCCTAAAACATCCATTTCTAGTCTGACCAGGGATGCTGTGGTTTTTGCTGGGAGACTTAGAAGTATTGTCATCAACTGGGGCATAATAAAATGTGATAAACACTGACTACATTGTTTGGCAAGTGAGTCACTATCTCCAGAGGTGGTGTAGACCTAAAATTGATCTCAGAAATATATTCTAAACTGGTTCTGTTGTGCCAGTTGATTTTTCTGCCTCCCAGACTTCGGCACCATATAAAAGTTACCCATTGCTTTTGGCTTCAAAACACCTTTGCATAGCCACAAAGGAGTTGTTTGCAAAGTTGATTCAAAACTGCTGAATTCCTTTAACCATTGAAGGGCTGTTTCTTTGGATTCTTTCAAATGCACTTTCCAGTCCATTTTTGCTATTTATTTTGATTCCCAAATATACATAATTTTCCATCTCTCCCAGTTCATTCTCTCCCAGCATCCATGTTTGTTTGTCCATTTTTTTCTTACTGAAAACCATTGTTTTTGATTTGGCAAAATTCAGCTGCAAATCCAACTTTGCTAGCTGTTCATGCACTTTGTTTGTACTTCTCCTTTGGCCCAAAGGGGTATATACAAGGAGGGCCATAGCATCCACATACAAGGCTGATATTTTATTGCCATGGAGTTGTGGGGTAAAAGCATCAATGTCACGTAGCTCCTCAACTGCTCTATCAATGTACAGGTTGAATAAGGTTGGTGCAAGGAGGCAACTTTGGCGCACCCTAGACTTAATTCTGAAGACCTTGGATAATGCACCATATTTGTTTAGTCCTAGCAGTGCTGAAGTATCATTATGCAAAAACTGAAGAATGGACAACAAATCATTATGTACAACCAAGGAGTACAAAATTCCTCATACAGTTTCCCTATGCAGGTGGTCAAAAGCTGAATTGATATCAAGGAATGCAGCATACAGAACTGTATTACTTTACATAATTGTATTCATAACAAATGTGAAAATTTGATCAACTGCACTAAAGCCCTTTCTGTCCCCCATCCCAATTAATAGCAATGAACTGGAAGTTTGTTACCCTAGGGTCTAGTTTATCCAAGATTACGCTTATATAAATCTTCAAAGTGGTGCATAGAAGAGTACTTGGCCTATAACATAAGGGGGTTGAATGGTCACCTTTTTTTTTTTTATATAAGACATTCTTAATTGTATTTCAGATTTTCAGACAGGACATACATACATAAATCCTGGGAGAACCCAGGATCCACAAACCCAAAACTGGTTGTGTAACCTATGTACAAATATAACTTTGTACACACACAGCAATGGGGTTGACCCTCCATTGCACACAACACAATCTGACCGACACTTAATCTCAGGTAATTAGTTCCATAAAAAAAAACCTTGAACCCAAAGGTGAGGTCTCTACATTAGGAGACCTCACAACCCGATACATATAATACAATAAAGCTAGTAACTTGTTAGCATTATTTTCTTGAGGGAATGGACCACAGTGTCTCCTGGAAAGAGAGAGAGCCCCATCTATTTTTCACCCCAGCAAAGCACAGCCCTCAGCCTACTAGCAGTTCCTTAAAACTACAAGAGCTAGACACAAACATATAGATTGTTGCCCCTTGGTGCTATAGAGGGATCAATTAAACCATCTAAATTCACTAAACAGAAGTCTTGTTGATAATCACAACCCGACAGACAGAACTATGTTTAAGCATTGCCTACCTGTAATAGACAAATGGTCTGTAGAGTCGACCATCTTTTGTCATATGAGCTCTTTTTACCCTCTAAGCACATAAATCTCCTAATTCTTCCCAAGGCCCATATGAGAGACCTCACCCAATGTTTATAGTTATAGCAATGATCATCTTTCCAATGTTTCAGTACAAAAGATTTTACTATGGCTGTCATCAATGATAAGCGATATTTAGGTGTGGACCCTGATAATTGCAACATATTACCTAATATACAGACTTCAGGCAGTATGAACTCAGAATAGTCTAGCACAGGATCCATTCGTCATTTAATTTCTACCCAGAGCGACCGTATTTTACAACAGTCCCACATGACATGTGGGATTTCGCCTGGCTCGGCTCCACATCTAAAGCATAGGTCTGTCTGTCTCAGCTGCCCATCACATAATTTCTTAGGGGTAAAATACATATTTGAGGCAATAAAAGACTGCATAATTCTGTACTTAGGTATAGGTATGTATTTGATACCTCTCCAAATAACATCCCAAGCCAGCTGTTGAGAGGCCACTACACCATCCCAGTATAGTACTCGTGTTGGGGACTTCGGACTGAGATAGTCTAGTAACACCTTATGCACTTTTGACAGAGAATTAGATGAGAGATCTAACGCAGAGAAATTTTCCCAAGTAAACGGATTTGTTGGTGGACCCCCTAGGTCTTTCCCAGTCCTCTCCAACATTTTGACAAGCTGTATTTTTCTAAAGAAGTGCATAGACTCACATCTCGCTGGAAGGACAACCCTATTGTATTTTATAACCTCCCTTAATGTGAGGCCTTCTAACTGGTTTGCCCAACGTTTAGTGATGACTTTACCCCCAATCAATAAATTGGGACCTCCCAACACCGGCTGAGCTCCGGTCCTCATCTGTTCCCTTCTCTGGGAAGGTGTGAGAAACATCCACTAGGCCATTACTGTTTTATCAGTTGGGGTCCCGGATGCTTTACTGAAGCATCTTCCCGGATTAGCAAAGAGCAGCACCTCCGATGATATGCCCAAATCTTTTAATAACTGTCTCTCCATCTGGAGCCATATTGGAGTATATGGCTCTCCCTCAACACTTATACCCCAACGACTCATGATACCCTGTTGATCTGCTACATAATAAAGGTGGAGATTGGGCAGTTTAATCCCCCCCCCTTCATGCGGCAAACACAACACCTTGTGTTTTTTCCTGGGAGGCTTGGAATTCCACAGAAACTCAGAAAGTAGTTTTCTAATTTTAATGAACCATATTTTGGGTATGTTATATGGGGCTAAATAGACCGGATACAATAATCTTGGCATCAGATTCATTTTAACTAAACCCAATCGTGACGCAAAATTTAAAGGGAGTTTATTCCTTCTAAGCGTGTCCCCATTAATTGAGGCCAACACCTTAGTCATATTTGTTACTGCACCGGCCTCCACACATGCAGTAATCCATATACCCAAATATTTGATCATATCCACCGCCCAGTGTATTTGCATTGGTGCAAAGTCTGATCTGCACACATGAGGAGTCAAGAGGGAAAATCTGTGTTTTAGTCAGGTTTAGTTTATAGTTCGACACATTGGAGATTTGGCCTATAAGATCAACTGTTCTCGGGAAGCTTACTGCTGGGTTTGCAAAGTGCAGGAGTATATCATCTGCATAAACTGTAAGTTTTAACTCCCTTCCCGCAATCAAGATCCCCTTAATGTTAGTATCGTTGTTAATAGCAATTAATAATGGTTCCAAGTATATATTGAACAGTATTGGCGAGAGGGGACATCCCTGCCTAGTCCCATTTTCTAGCTGTATCTCTGGTGAGATATACCCATTACACATTACTCTAGCCGTAGAGGCTGTATATAAATTTCTGATACCTCTGAGAAGACCCCTTGGGAAGCCCATCCTCTCCATTGTAGCAAACAGTAATGGAAGAGAGACCCTATCAAAGGCCTTCTCGGCGTCTAGGGATATCAAGGCGAAAGGTAGTTGGGAATCCGGCACATAGCTAAGTATATGGTGAAGTTTTCTAAGAGCATCATGTGCCCCCCTTCCTGGTGTAAATCCCATCTATTCAGGGCTAATTTGATTGCCGAACTTCTGCTTCAGACCCCCAATTTCTTGTGGATAGCAGACCACCTTTAATCTAAAATAAAACACTAACATGTAACAATTGTAGCTTAAATACCTTAAACAAGTAATAACAGTCAAATTTGAGAGACAACTTGCTTAAAAAGGAAGAAAACAAAATCTCCTGCATCACAATCTTTTTATCTCAAGTCCCCATTTTTAAGGATCAAGTCAGTCCACTTTTTACTTCCTCTTACAGGTACTCAGGTCGTAGACTGAAATAGAGCAGACAACTTGAACTGCAGACCTTCCAGTGCATCCCACACAGTCAGATATATTTTTTCCCCAGACTGAAGACAAACAGACAGGGTCACAGTGTATTGCATCCAGAATTTAATACCAGCAAGATATAGCTTTTTCTTTATGTCTGAATATTCTTTTTATTTCTCTCTCACCAAGGGTGTCTGATCCTGGAATAACCAAATAGAAGCGCCATTCCACTGTAATGTTTTGTTCTGTCTAGCACTAGCAAGCACATGGGATTTCTCCTTGTAATTCAGGAACCTCATGATTAATACTCTGGGTCTCCCTCCCGGTGGGGGCATCTCTCTCTTAATGCCCTATGCACCCGCTCCAGATTATAGGCCTCTCCAAATGGTGTAGGGCCCAGCAGTTTGAATAGAGAAGATCTTGCACAAAAGAGACACAGTCCAAACCCTCTACCTTCTATGGTAACCCTGCAGGAATAAGATTATTCCTTCTGCTTCTGGATTCCTGATCATCCATCCGTTCTTCTAATTTCTTAATTTGCTTACGAGCTGAAATCATCTCTTGGTCTAAAGTAGAGACCTTCAGTTCCTGGGAGGAGACTCTAGCTTCCACATCCCCCATTCTTTGCACCAGGGAGTGTTGCACTGGTTTAACAGAAGAAAAGTAAGCCACTAGACCTTGCAGCAACTGTTTTATTTCCAATAAATCATCTGCACCCTTAGTATCTCCCCTTTCTCAATCCATTTGATCTGCTTGCTCCTTTGTCTTGGGTGATTGAGATTTTGGCCGTTTAACTGCTGGCGCTCTCACAGCGAGGGATTCGGCAGCATCACTCTCCATCTCGGTGCTTTTGTGTGGCCTCACACCAGCGTTGGATTAACTGGTTTGCGGAGACAAATTTCCTTGTAGCTACCGCAACCCACAGTGTTTTAACAGCAGGAATCACTCAGGAGCACTTCTCAAGTTAAGGTAACGTAAGCAATCTAATGCAGCAGTCCAAATGAGTTTTTTTAAAGCTTAATAAATTTGTCAGGGCCTAGGAGCAGCACTGCAGATGTCCTCTCACATCAGGCTCATCACGTGATCCTGAACGGTCTCCTTTTTTGAATAAAGAGACAATAATCCCTGTTTTCTAACACCAGGAATCCCTCACTTATGATTAACACTGTATGCATCTAGCTCCATGGAGACAGATGCCCTGGAGATGGAAACTTACTCAAATGACGGAATTTAGAATTTGGTTCAAACTCTACATCTGCAGCCCATTCTGACAGTTATCTCAGATTTGTTTCTCTGCCTGAAAAGAGCAGCCACCCCAAATTTAGCTCCAGTATCTCTGGTCTCCAGATGTTTTCTTACCCCATTAAGTGTTTTTAAAAAAGTGGTATTTTAATTTACAAGTTATAGCTTCGATGCTCTGAATTAGTTTGGGTGTTATTTTAATGTTTTTTAGGTTTCTCTGGTTTCTGATTGATTCCCAGGAACCGGAGAGTACCCTGACTATTTTTACTTTTATTTTTGGTATTTTCTTACTAGGAATCACTATTTTTGCTTTTTAAAATTAAGTGTTTACAATTTTTACAGTTACTGTAAATTGGGACTGGACCACTTTCTCTTTTTGATCCCATCTGTGCATTTTAACCTAAATTGATTGGTTCCTGTTATAAGAACCACTATTTGAACTTTGCTCCAGTTTTTGACTAGCAGAGCCATTTTACTACAGTAGGCTCTAGGTAGTGGCATTTTTTTCTTTGGGAATATATTTATTTTATCTCAGGTCCTCCCAAACTGGTATTTGAGGGATCTGTAAAATAAATACAGGACCAAATAGGGTTTAAAACTGTCAAATTGTTTAAGCTCTTGGCAAAGGCAGACTGCCACAAGCCCTGTAAAATTCCTGGGTCTACAGTAACTTTACTGTTGTAAAATGTTCTTTACGTCTTGCCTTAAAACCTTGGAAAAGGGCTATAAAAAGACAAATTATGGCTTCACAGTCTGCCTCTGTGTAACTTTACTGTTGTAAAATGTTCTTTACGTCTTGCCTTAAAACATTAAAAAAGGGCTAGAAAAAGATAAATTATGGCTTTAAAGTCTGCCTCAGTCTGTGTCACCAAAAAATAAAATGGCTCTGAGGAAGTTCCCAATGATGGTGGAAAGCATGCATCAGAAGGGTCCGTTCCCTCATGTATAGCTCAAGTCCCTGTAAAAGGAGACGGGAAAAAAAAATAAAGCTGCAAAAGCCATCTGGCTAGCATGGTAATGATGGAGCAGATACTAGGGTGTCCAATAGGTGGACCTCTGAGTCCAGTGATGGCAAAATAAGAATAAAAGAGCCTTTGTGCAGGTGCTGGAAACAGTGCCTGCAAAAAAGAAGCCAAGAAAAAATGTCTCTGCTGCTCCCCTTAAAAAAACAAAAAGGAGCAGAGAGTTGACTTCGATAAAATGCACTAATCTGAAGACATTTTAACAATGTGGCAATTTAACACCGCCCCGGCTTAGAGTCCAACCTGTCTGCCTATGGAAGAGGATGAAGAAACGTGCTGTGTACAAGAGGAGGACGGTGACCCTTTGGAATCAGAAGGTACATTTGAGAAAGATTTTAACTCCTCGAAGGCATAATGAGGACTACTCTTCATTTTCCTAATTTGCTAAAAAATGGTAGATACCCTCCATATTCCCCCTACAGGAAACTGAGGAGGATGAAGAGGAAGTTGAATTCATGGATATGTTGGGAGTAGCACCCACAAGGTGAGCTGGTTCCCATATATACACTGTAGATCACTTCAAAAGGGCACTTCAGAAATCATGTCTACACCTACCTCAACTGCAGCCATAGATAAGAACATTTAAGGGAAGTATCAGGTGGACAGATGGGTAGAATACCTATATGCCCACCCTGATCTCCAAGGAGTAGTCCAAGCTGCTGCCTGCAAGAGGGCAAAGACCACTTCTCTGCACAGCACCCTGAAAAGGACTCCAAAAAAATTGGATGCTATAGCCAGGAAAGTTTACACATCAGCTACCTTGTTTATCAGGCAGACATCTTATTCAGCCCATATTGCTCAGTACCAGAAAGCACTGTGGAACACAGTTCTGGAACTGTCATAAAAAACATGTAGTGGACTGGCACAGGATTTAATTGCCACAGCAAAATCAGCCCTTGATGCCACTAAATATAATTTCACGCAGCAGTGGACATTAATGACACAACAGCTGGAGTCTTGGCTCACACAGTGTCTTACTGTCCTTAAGAATATTTTCCTGGCTAAAGACAACTATTTCAAATACTTTATTTGTTCAATTCTTGAGTCATTACAGACATAGACATACACAAACATATAAAATACAATACATACAGCTTGTGGTTAAAATTTTAAATATACTAATGTGTATAGTAACTATGAGTTTTTACATAGGAAGATAATGTTTCACTTTTATCTGAGCCATAAATTATACAATGGCTGGGATATTCAAAGGGGTTGTGCCTGGCGCAAATGAGTTATGCTGGTGCAACCCTGCATTGCGCCCTGGCGGGATATTGAAAAGTCTGCCCGGTGCAGCGCAAATCCTGATGTGCCAGGGTGCAATGTAATCCTATGTGGCGCAGATGCAGGGGGCATGCCCATGCATATGCGGCACATCCCGATATTCAGCCCAGGATGTACGGCGCATATGCTGGTGCAACCCCTACATGCGCCGCACACTGGTGCTCAAAGTTGAGCCGTAAAATATTAGCTCAAAAGCTGGCCACCCACAGGTGGGTGGCTGTATTGCAAGGGGCAACACAACAGCCGCCAGCCATGGGTGGCCACCCACCCAGCGGGAACATCATCCAAAAGCACCCGGACCCCCCTGGTAGTCAAGTGGCCCCCCTCCCACCCCGTATGTCTGATCGAAGGCTCCTGTAGCAAGTAACTAACCCCTGGTGGTCTAGTGGTCTCCCTGCAGTGTGATCGGGGCATCTGTATTAAAAGAACATATCCTGGTGGTCTAGCAGTCCCCCCGCTGCCTGATCATGGGCATCAGTAATAAAAAAAACATTTCCTGGTGGTCTAGCAGTTCTCCTGCTGCCCAATCATGGGCATCAGTAATAAAAACACATGTCCTGGTGGTCTAGCGGTCTCCTCGCTGCCTGATAGCGGGCATCAGTAATAAAAAACCATGTCCTGGTGGTCTAGTGGTCCCTTCACTGCTCAATCATGGGCTGTTGTAAATGCAGAATATAGCCTGGTGGTCCAGTGGTAACCACTCCCCACCCTCCCATAGAGGCCCCTGGCCACCCATCACCCCCCCATCATCAGCGGGCCACAGCACCCCACCCGGCCACCTGCCAAATGACAGCGTACAGTATGATTTGTACACCTATTAGTCCACAGTGTGGACCAATGGGCTTGCAGACCATACTGTACTACACAGGACCAGATATGTAAATCTGGTGCATCCTCGTGCTCCCTCTCTGTGGCTTGTGCTGGCACAGTGCCACTGCGCCATGTATAGTATGTGCACCGACCTTGCCATATTCAACGGTGCTGAGCCATGGCGCATCACCGTTGAATATTGCTTGGTCATTGCCCCACCACAGCCCAGTTGTGCTGTGCCCAGGCTTGCACCACTGCCCATCACAGTCTGAATATCTGGTCCTTTATGCTCAAAACTTTTGTTGTCAATAAATTCATGTGGTTACATAATTTACCAATCCAATATTACATTAGCTTACAAGCAAGGTTAACATTTCTTTTCAAGGTGACATCAAATCAAAGTATATTTCTGAGTCACCTACTACAATAAATGTAGATTTAAACCATTTCAGTGAATTTATATATTCCATTGGGTCATGGGTGAGGCTTTAGAAAATGCTCTGCCCTAATTTAGGGTAGTTTAGCATGTAAACAAGACATCTTCTATCCAGGAGAAGCGTTGACATAATGTAGCTTTAGTAACTATAAATACCCAGTAATACTGAATATTTGAGGGGGGTTTCCAATTAAGGAAACCATAAAAAGCTGTCACTCCTGTGGAAAATATTGAGCCAAGTTTTATTCAAACTTATTTTGTAACTGAGCTTTTGATTTCTATGCAACATTTGTGAATAAATCCATTTTAAAAATCTTGATGTATCTTTTGAGACAAAGTCCAAAAATGGGTTCATGAGAATCCTAAGAAGCTCGTCCTTAGAAAATAAATTGAAAGAAAAATAATGTCCGATGGAGGCATTTCCTATATGTTCATATCTTTGGCAATAAAGGAGAATATGAATAAGGGTTTCTTTTTCATCTTGACCACAATCACAACATAATTTTTGTATAGCTGATCTATCTTTAGAAAAAAATATACTGAAGAAATTTAGATGGATATAATTCAAGGCAAAACTTTATAAATATTGCCCTGTCCTTTTAATCAGAAGGAATAATAAATACTGTTCATGAACATGATTATTTTTATTTTGAGCAGACCATCCATGTAGTTTCAATATCCTAATTTTCTGCATAACAGTGCTGTATGATATTTGTTTTTTACTACCCTTGCATCATCATTAGATATGGTTATCTTTTTTAAAGAGTCAGCCATTAAATGTTCCAATTTCAGAATTTTTAATGTATTCCAGCCAAGGCGAACAATAATTTCTGGTTATACAAGATGTTTTTTCATCCATACATTTTTTTAATTAACCTATTTGTATCAGAGCTTATGCATCAATCCAGTAAGTTATTTTATCTGAGAGAGCTAGGTATTTCATTTTCACCCAACCATGGCTATTTCTGAAGCTGTTGATCTGGGTATTTGTAGTATAGATCTATATAATTGGGTAAAAGGCTTTTCTAATTGTTCAATATTTTTATCACACCATATCTCAGCTGCATGCAAGGCAACCAGGTTCATTTTCACTTCTGCTGCACGTAAAATGGAAACTACCTAATATTCTCCATACCTAGCATTAAACCTCAAAAGAACATTCTTCATCTGGGACAACTTATTTAGAGGATATGCGATATGTTTTGTGACCTTACAGTTATTGGAAAAACAGAAACCCAAGTATTTATTTATTTGAGTTTTACCTGGGAAGCATACTGAGCAGAGTACCGATCGATTCCAGATGCATCCTGGGGACAGTACATGAAAGTAAGGAGGACACAATAAAGATACAATAATACAGCAATGGTACAAACACATTGACAATAATACAGTACAGCAGAGTAAATTAGGCAGGATCATACAAGCAAATAGTGCAGCCTTTACAATGATGCGCTAACATAAGTATTGATAACTAGAGACTACCTCCAAGGAATTATTATTGAAATGCCAAACAAACTTTGAGTTATGTTTTCCTACTGTTAAAATTTACATCTTTTTGATATAAATAGACAGTTTATTTTGAATATAATACTGTTGTAATATTATGAGTTGTCTTTTTAATCCCAGTGGGGAGATAGAAATCAATACTAAGTCATCAGTGAACATGAGTGATGGTACTGGAACACCCCTAACAGTGGGGGAGTGAGAGGTTTCTGTTAAAAAGAAAGCTGAAAGATTGTTAAAAAACAGATTAAAAAGTACTGGAGCCAGGATACAGCCTTGTTTCACACCCTGGTTTATATCAAAGAGTTGTAAAATGCTGCCTGCCAAGTTATATCTCACTGTAGTCCAGCTTTCAAAATAAAGGCGATTATTCTTAACATTATCTGATTCATTTCTAAATTGTATGATTTTTTCCCAGAGTAGTGCCCGATTGACTCCATCAAATTGTTTATTGTTTATTGGTAAATATTCGGAAAGACCTTTGAGTCAGCGACTCATTTACAAAGGTTCCACTTCAAACATTAAGGTACAGAGAAAAACATTTGCAAACAGAGATGACAGTACAGTACAGTAAAAAATGAAGGATTACATTACATTGTATTACAAGGTAGTCAGAGGTAGTTCAGGAGGAGGCCCAGGTCAGTGTAGCGAAAGAGTCTCAATTAATCACAGCCACATGGTTGCAGAGAAGACTGTAAACTGGCTGATAGTCAGATAGTGAGCTAGTAGAGATTTTGCACTAGAAAACAGAGAAAGTAATGGGCACTAATAGGACAGCATTCTGCTGGACTACGTCAGGGGCAGTCACATACGCTAGAGCCTTGGAGGAGTTCCCTTAGTCTAGCTTTAAAAGGACCTAGCCTTGTTTCGTTGGCTATTTGGGAGGGGAGAGAGTTAGTCCAGTTAGGGGCTCGGTAGCCGAAAGTCCTTTGAAGTTGGGTGGTATGAGGGTGGGGTACCCATAGAAGCGGCTTGTTTGAGTTTCGCTTTGGTCTGGCTGGGGCTGCTTGCTGAATAATAGAGGAAAGAGAGGGAAGGGCGAAACCTAAGAGTATCTTCTTTGTCATTAGTCATGTGTGATACTGGATTCTGCTATCTAGGTTTAGCCATTTTGAGGAGTTGTAGAGAGTACAGGTGTGGGTGAGGCAATCACAGCCTAAGATGAGGTGGCAGGCTTTGTTGAGTACAGGGTGGAGTCTGTTTAGTACAGAGGTGGGGGCAGCATTGTATATGGTAATACCATAGTCAAGGAGGGCGAGGACGGAGGAATTGATGGTGAGCTGTAGGGCCTCCTGGGTGAGGCAATGTTTGCACCTATATAGCACTCCTAATCTGGAGTTTAGGGCCGAGGCAAGGAGGAGAATGTGTTGTTGATAGTTGAGGGCCGGGTTTAGAATGATCCTAAGGTATTTAAAGTTGCTAACTTGCTCGAGGGGGTTGTGGTTGACAGTGAGAAAAGGGGGACAGAGGTTCTTGCAGGGGTTCTGCGGGTGGGAGAAGATCATGACTTTTGTTTTCTTGTACTTAATTGTTAGACGTTGGTTGGAGAACCAATGCTCTGCTTCATGGAAGCTATGTTGGAGTGTATGGTGGAGTTTAAGAGGGTCGGAGTCAGAGGCGAACAGTACAGCGTCATTCGTGTAGAGGAGCAGGTTTCCTGATATGGCCAATGAGAGGGAGTTTAGATATAGGCTGAAAAGTAGGGGGCCAAGAATTGATCCCTGAGGAACACCAGTGCAGACTGGGAGGCAAGGGGACAGGACAGTGCTTACCTTGACCTGTTGGGTTCTACCAGAGAGGTAGCTGACGAACCAGTTTAAAGTATCATTGGAGAAGCCAGTGGAGGAGAGAGTGGTTAGCAGTAGGGCGTGGTTGACAGTGTCAAAAGCTTTAGAGAGGTCCATGAAGATAGCACCTGTGAGGTGGCCGTGATCCAGTGCGGAGTGGGCATGCGAGGTGAAAGCGAGGAGGGCTGTGGTGGTGCTATGCTTCTTACGGAAGCCATGTTGTAGGTTGGAGAGAAGATTGTATTTTGTGAGGTGGTCAGTGATTTGGTTGGTGATGATACAATCAAAGGCTTTGGGGGGAAGAGAATGGATATAGGATGGTAGTTGTTTGAGGAGGTGCGGTCCCCAGTCTTAAAGATAGGGGTAATGTGGGCCAGCTTCCAATAGGTGGGAAATTTCCCTTGACAAAGGGAGCGATTTAGCAGTCTCTCTTGAAGTCCACAAATGCTAGATAAATGAGTATATGTTTATAATGTACTATTTCTCCACAATATGATGCAAAATAAATAGAATAATAGATAGGGAACTGTGTGTTACAAGGCTTTAGAAAATGGGCTCAGAAAATAAATGAATCTGATTGGCTGAAATGTTGAGTACTGATTTATTTATTTTCTGATAGAGCCCACTAGAAAACAAGTGCAAATTCGGGGTGCTCCATTACTCAGTATATTCTTGGGCACCCAGAATTTTCAAACGAAGCAGCACCATTTTTTCCCACTCGCTAAGCGGGACTTAAACCATCACCTCATCTTTCTCGGTCTCCCCTTGGCAAAACCTAACCTCAAAAAAAGAAACTGTCATGAAAATCAATGGCAAACATTACAGAGAGCCTCTCTGAGAGAGCAGAGACCAGACCTCACATCTTGGTATACCCAATGCTGCACTTTTCACCCTCTCCCCACCCTTCCTACATTCCTTCCCCCCCCCCATCCCTCTCCCTATGACTCTGGCACTTCTTATCTGTTGTCTATTTTCTCTGACAAATGCCGCTGGCTGCCTTGTTACAATGCTACCCTTGAATTGTATTAATCTGTACTTTGTTTGCAATGTCCACATTGTTGTAATGTCTGTCTTGATGTTCCCCATAATTTGTATTTCTCTGACGTGGAACCTTTGTAAAAGAGCCAAGGCTCAAAGGTATTTGTAATCATAGACTTGATAAATAAATAAATAAAAAAGCTCCGCTACCACTACTGAGCATGACAGGACTGGCATTTTTTTTGGTTTTCATACCGCAGATCCAATTTCATCTAGGGTATGGAAAACAACAAAATGCCACTCCTCTCATGCACACTAGTGGTAATGAAGCAACAAGTCCCTCTTTTGTAAAAAAAAACCAAAACAAATACTTTTAACTGCAGTAGTTACTTGTAAACGTCATCCTAACAGCGTAATTACCTTCATCATAAAGTAATGTGAAGCCCTGCCTTGCATTCTCATCCATTGTTTTAGACCGCATTTTCTTCTGATACAAACAGCTCCTGCCTCCAGTAACCAGTATGAAAAAAAAAAGACATAAGAGTTACTGTGTAAATCAATGAATAGGATGGGGGTACAAAACTATTTTGTGAAGGGGAAGGGGTCCAAATGAAGAAACAAGCAGGCTGCTGTGGGGGAGTAGTAACAGCATTCCACCAGCTTTTTTTTCTTCTTAACTACGGACTATAAGGCCTTCTGCCTGCGGCATCGGGCCTTATCATGCCCCTGGGCAGTCCAGTATTTCCCAATAAAGCCCACCCTGTCGGGTATTATTGCTTACATAATACCATCGAGAGGTTCTGGGGACAGGTGAACCTTGAGAGCGAAGCTCGAAAGGGTCACCTATCCCCAGAATCTCAAGATGGTATTATAACTGAGTAATCACTGTCCCCTATCTGTTATTTTTTGAAATATATGGATCCAAGGAGTTTCTACTGTTCAGAACTGCAAAAAAATAATAAAAAAAAAAGATTTGGGGCAAAACTCCGAGGGTGGTGAAATGTGTGCAGGTCTCTTTTTGTGGAGCTGCTTGCCATGTGTTGCTATGGATGCAACAACGTCAAGATGGCTGTGAAGCACTCAGCATGTGTTTCTATTGGTGCTTCTTGTTGTTTTTGAATAATTACCTCTGAAACATGGCAGCATCTGTAAGTGAGTTGTTCCTGGAGTGGTCAAGCAGCTGGTTTTATTTTTTATTTATGCAGGCTACATTTTCATTGAAGTTCATAAAAAAAAAAAAAAAAAAAAGAACAGATTCTGGGCCCAATTCTAGAATAGTTACGCCTGGCATAACTGCACTTGCGCCAAAAAGAATGGCACAAGTAGCAAGTTATGCCAGCAGTTGCGATGTGCAGTATTCTACAAAGTGGCCTGCGACATGCCACAGGCCACTTGAGGCAAAGTGTAGATACGCCCTAAACCAGTTGCCGGCTGGGGATGGGTAGGGGGTGCTGGGTGGAGTGGCACAGCTGGGTGGGGGGCCACTAGACTACCAGGTACATTTATCCAAAAGTATTGCACACACATTGGACTGCATGTACTGTACATACTGTACAGTACATCAGTTGCATGGGGATCAGGAAAGGTGCTGGGGACCCTTGGTGGCACGACAGTGGGTGGAGCCTCTAGCCCTGTGGTGTTCTGGGGATCGCGGGTATGGGGGGCACTTGCGCCATGCGGTATTGTGGTTGCGGCTTGTGACATCCTCATGGGGTACGCCCTCTGTTCTGCTTACCTGGCTGTATGTCACAAGTCGCAGGACTTAGATGCGGGGACCCTGCCTTTTCCAGAATAGGGTGCAGATCCATGTCGCAACAGCATTTGGCGCAAGTTGCCTTTAGCGGTGACTTGTGCCAAGCTTCTAGAATCGGGCCCTCTGTTTTGAACCAGAGTAAGCAGCAGAGGAACCATTGGCTGTAGGTAAGATGTTTTCAGTTTGTGGCGAGTTGGTGTTTACTGTATGGGATGATTACAGTAAAAGCCATCTCCCACTCTATAGGACACAGTCATGCACTTGCGCTCTTCTGTTTGTGTGATAATGCTATCACCAAATAATAGGGGGTAACAGTTGGGGAGCACCTGGGGAACAGTGACCACCAGTCATTGTGGTTTGAAATCACAGAAAGAGCAGAACCAAACCACACAAAAACACGTATCCTGGATTTTAGGGGGCAGACTTTGGGAAAATGGGGAGATACTTGAAAGAGGCATTAAGGGGAATGGGACAGGAATCGGGGTTGAGGAACAGTGGGCAGTATTTAAAATGGGGATTACAAGAACAACAGAATTATGCATTAAGCAGGTTAGCAAGAAGAAAAGGAAGAGGAGACCATTATGGTTTTCCAAAGAGGTAGCAAAGAAAGTGAAAGCCAAAAGATTGCATTCAGGCAATACAAAAAGACACAGGCAGAAGGGATAGCGAGAAGTACCAGGAGAAGCAAAGGGAGGCAGGGAGGTCAGTAAGGAAGCCAAAGCTCAGACAGAAGAACACATTGCAAAATCAGTGGGTAGAGGGACAAAACCTTTTACAGGTACATAAGTGAAAAAGAAAGACAAAGGGAGGGATAGTGAGACTGAAGGGGAGGATGGGGGCTGTGGAGGATGACAACAGTAAAGCTGACATATTGAACAGGTATTTCTGCTCAGTCTTTACTGAGGAAGAGGAGGTAATGGGTCTGAGAGGAGTACAAGCGGTGAGAATGGTGCAGAAATGGACACAAGTCCCTTTACACGAGAAAGGGTCCTGAAGGAACTGGAAGTAATAAGAGTTGATAAAGCAATGGGGCCAGATGGGACACCCCAGGGTCCTTAAAGAACTAGAGAGGTGGTGGCTGAACCTCTGGCTATCCTGTTTAGCCAATCACTGGAAACAGGGAGGTACCCAAAGACTGGAGGACAGCAGATGTAGTCCCCTTATACAAAAGTGGGAACAAAGAGGAAGCAGGGAACCACAGACCAGTCAGCCTCACCTCGGTAATGGGGAAGATCATGGAAGCACTACTGAAGGAGAGATTGGTGGAACATCTGGTTGTCAATGGACTACAGGACCCAAGGCAGCATGGTTTCACCAGGGGGAGGTCATGTCAGACCAACCTCATTGAAGTTTTGACTGGGTGACTAGGGAGGTGGATCAGGGAGGGCAGTGGACATGGCCTATCTGGACATCAGCAAGGCCTTTGACACTGTGCCACATAGAAGACTATTACACAAACTGGGGAATATGGGTGTGGGCAGGACAGTAGTGTGGTGGGTAGGTAATTGGCTGGGTGGCAGGACCCAGAGGGTGGTGGTAAATGGCTGTCACTCCACAGAGGGAAGAGTGACCAGTGGGGTACCACAGGGATCAGTGCTAGGACCGGTCCTATTCAACATCTTCATCAGTGACATTGCGCAGGACCTAGAAGGCAGAATTTCACTGTCCGCTGATGACACAAAGCTCTGTAACAGAGTAGACACACCAGAGGGTGTAGACAGAATGAGAAGGGACCTGCAGAAACTTGAAGAATGGTCAGGGGTTTGGCAGTTGAAATTCAATGCAAAGAAGTGCAAGATAATGCATATGGGGCACAAAAACCCTTGCACAATATATCAGTTGGGGGTGAGGATATAGCATGCACCAAGCAGGAAAGGGATCTTAGGGTTATCTCTGATGACCTCAAGGTAGGGAAACAGTGTGACAAGGCAGCAGGTAAAGCAAATAGGATGCTGGGATGTATAGGCAGTGGCATCACCAGCAGGAAAAGGGAGGTCATAATTCCGCTATACAAGACACTAGTGAGGCCCCACCTGGAGTACAGTGTACAGTTCTGGAGACCATACCTACGTAAGGACATAGACAGGGTAGAGAAGGTTCAGAGGAGGGCAACAAAGATGGTGCATGGATTGCATCACAGGTCCTATGAAGACAGGTTGAAGGAACTGAACATGTACTCCCTGGAGGAGAGGAGGGAGAGAGGGGATATGATAGAGACATACAAGTATCTTACAGGGAGGATCAGGGTGCAGGAATACACTATTTTTAAGTGAAAAAGATGTTCCAGGACTAGAGGGCATGGGATGAAGTTGGAGGGAGGATGATTCAGAGGAAACATGAGGAAGAATTTCTTCACAGAACGGGTGGTGGACAAGTGGAACACCCTGCCAGAGGAAGTGGTGGAGGCTGAAACAATTACGGGATTTAAGAATGCATGGGATAGACATAAAGGAATTCTGGAGGTCAGGGGTAAGGGGCAACAGACTTCTAGGAAAACATAAACTGAACTTACAAGCTCAAATGGGCAGACTGGGTGGGCCATAGGCCCTTATCTGCCGACACTGTCTATGTATCTATGTATTACAGGCTCTGAAGGATAGTATTATCACTTTTCATTGATGGTATTGTCAGTTCTTGAGCAATGGTATTGTGGCATTTTTTGTGTTCTTTACTATAGTATTAAAACGGCTTAACCACATATTACAAAGCATTGATCTAAAGTTGAATAACCATTCCTGAACTTGCTTGATATATATATATTTAAGATATTGTGGTATTCTATCCAAAGAGTTAATCTAGCCAAAATTACTCTAGTAAAGATGTTCCTTAAACAGTCAATTAAACTAATTGGTCTGTAATTTTCAGGGAGATTTGGACCTTCCTTTTTGGAAAATGGCACTATTATATTGCCCTTCCAAGCATAAGGCATTGAATTCTCTTCTATAATTTTATTAAACAAAAGATTACTCCACCATTCTAATTGTATGTTATATAGTAATGGGGGAATCGTATCAGGTCTCCTGTGGCTTTGTCTGCTTTAGTTTGCGTAATAGCTTCCGATATTTCCTATGGAGTAATATTTAAGGGCTGAGAGGCATCTTTAAAGGTGATAGGAAACAGGTTTACACCTCTGGAAACCCTCTTGTTGTTCTTTAACTGGCTACTCAGTAATCTGAAATGTTTTGGACCTTTTTTTTGTTAAATTACTAATCTTATTTTGTTTTCCTTTTTAAGGACCTTGAATCCCTCTCTCCTCAGCAGTTATGGCTCTCTTTTCATTCTGCCTGAACATTCAGTGACCTCACAAACACCTTTCCAGGCCATTCAGCTGAATAGCATGGAATGGGAGTTTGTGATGTCATAGAATATCTTAGAAATATGAAAATCAAGAGCAGTAGCTGGTAAGGAGAGTGGAACTCAGAGTAGATTTGAGGACACCCCAAAGCTAGGTTATTTATTTATTTATCAACAAATCATCAAAGCATATCAGAATACATAACAGGCATGGAAAGGAAGATGGAAGAGCAGTTAACTATGTAAAAATAATTTCCTATCTCCTTTAAGAGAACATCATTTCAATAACCAGTGACTGAGTTATCATAAAAAAAATTGATAATAAATAACCCAAGTCATTGGTGATATGTGTGCTGAGATATTTGAAGCATAATTACCTGTTCCCTTGGCCACTAGCAACCAAAATTTCTTCGGGTCGCCTGATTGTATAACTTCTAGCATATAGGACCATTGTTTAGCTTGCAATAATTGGTGTTGTGAGTGCAAGAATTCCTTGTATTCCTTCCTAGATTTATTCAGGAGCGAATAATTTTCTTAGATGAGTTGAGTCTTACAGATCTTATAAATTGCGATAGAAACATTTAAAATTGTTTACAGTCGTTCTTAAACCAAGTATCATGTGTCTTTACTTTTGCTGGACTGTATAAAAGTGGCAGAGTGGATCTACTAATGTCCTGGACGGTTGTATATAACTCCTTAACTGATGAATTAAAATGATAAGATGTTTAATTTCTCTTGATTCTCCAAACTGTTTAGTACATCCATTACTTTTGTTTCTATTCTTGGAGAGCATAGACCTCTTCTATAATTCCTTATTTCTGTTTTGTGGTAGAGAGGAGTTTTCTTCTCTTGTACATTTTTAGCAGGAAAATTTAGCTTAAGGAGCAAAGGATAATGATCACTCTCAGGGCATAAAATGTCATCAAAGTCTAAGAAATAATGAATTTTCCATGGAAATGCAAACATGTAATCCACCACACTAGCTCCTTTTGAATTTAGACAAGTAAAATATGCTGAATTTTCACTTTTGAGAGATCCATTTAGTATAAGTAGGCCTAGCCTTTCCAGGAGATGTAGAAGCCTTCTGCCACTTCTATTAACAATTTTGTCCCTTGACGTTCTTTTTAAAATTGGAAGCCCTTCTTTCATGGAAAAGAGTGGAGACGTTGCACCAAGCCTAGCATTAAAGTCACCCATAAACAATATTCCAGCTTCTGGTAATGCTGTCATAGCTTTCTGAAGTTGTGACTCAAGATCTTCCCAAATGTATGTGCCATAGTAACTTGTATTTTGAGGAGGTATATAACTATTACACACATAAAGTAGTTCTTTGTTCCAGCATATCAACTGAATTATTACATTTGGTGTTGCAACAGAATAAGATTTTATATTTATAATTTTCTGTGTTCTAATAAAAATCGCTAGGCCTCCTACTGGTCTAATATGTTTAGTTGATTTTTTTGCTTTAGAGGAAATGCATGGAAACCTTCTAAGTTATCCATAGCTCAGGTTTCCTGTAGACAAATCATGCTGTATTTCAAAAAATTTTTTTTAAGTTCTATATCAATAATAATTTTTGAATAACCCGCTACATTCCAAGACAAAATTAAATCTGTTAGTTTTCTCTCCTAAGCTGGTCTCTAGACTTCCATACTGATGGGCTGTACCTCCTGATGCTATCATGCAGACAGGAACCAAAACTCTGCAGCCTGGATATCCTCCCCTCCACTTCCTGTGCACACCAGTTTACTTCCTGCCTTCCAAAAGGCAGTTACTCTGTAGCAGAGCTCTGTCTCCTCATGGCAGGGCTGAGGACATCAGATTGTAAGTCTCATTTTTATTTTTCTCTCTGGATATCCTCAACGTTGGACAAGAGCAGCATTACAAAAGCTCTTTTTTTCTGTTTTGTTCCAGTCTCAGCCTTGCATGCTGTACAGACTGGCCCACAGTCCTAGCAGAGTTTTTCTCATGATTTGGGGCTCAGCTGTGCTGCTGCACAGCCCGCCTTGAAATTCCCCTCAGCTCTAAAAAGCCATTGATTGACATCATGGCCTCAGAAACAGGGATATATATATATATATATATATATATATATATATGTATGTGTATATACAGTATATATATATATATATGTGTGTGTGTGTGTGTGTGTATATATATATATATATACACATATATATTGCGTTAAGGAGAATACTCCCCCATTGACAGCAGTATATTGGGTTAAGAAAACTATTCCCAGTCAATGGCAGTAACTGGCAATCTCCTCGTCGATGGCTAGAAGTGTTCATACAGCCGCTCATCGACACTAAATGCCCCAGTAACTGATGATTTCCTCGTCAATGGCTGGAAGTGTACATACAGCCACTTGTCTATGCTAACAGCCCCTTAGCACTTCTGGAGTCATCGACAGTGCCCTCATTGACAGCACCATACCCTCCCCAGCAGCAATTGAGGGGCTGGCAATCAACTTTTCTTCCAAGGTTTGCATAGCTATAACATTTCACAGGATCAGTTGTGAGCAGAATTTAAGTGGCTAGCAAGCAGCATTTCTTCCAAGCACAGCAATAAACTCCAGAAGCCTCTTGAGGGGTGCTCCCCAAAGGATAACTTGAAAGGCCTCCAACTCTTGACAACAGCACTGGAGCATAATGGCTTACAGAAGCCCCAGTTCTTAGGAGCGTGGTGATCCTCAAGGGCATTGGAATCAAGCCACAAAATTCCTTCTTTGGCCACCTTTACCGCTTTCACACTGGGGATTGCTCCCTGAGGCTCATGGAGAAGGGGACCCCATTCCTTAGGGACATTGAGATTAGGCCACACTGTGTCAGCAGACAAGCCTCCAAAGGGCAGGAGCTACCAAGAAAATGCAGATCCCTCCTTTTTTGCCACCTTTGCAGGCTATCTCTGTTTTGAGGTGCAAGAATGGAAGTGACCTCCAGGGCAGAGGACCCGGTGGAGGCCCCCTTCTCATCTGCTCATTCGGATTAGTGGCAGGCCACTTGGACTGAGGTGCACACATTTGCACAGGAGGGCCAAAAACTGGTCATGGCTCATTGGGCCCAGATCTAATAGAATCACTAAACAGAGCATTTGCTCTGGGCCCCCCATGCCCTGAATTGTAGCCTCCAAGCCCTTGGAGTGGAGGGTCCACAGGACAGCAACTCAAAAGACAACCAAGTTCCCATCCTCTGATGAGGAGGAGCACCTCTCTGTGCATCTTGCTAAGACAAAGAAAACCATTAGTCTGGCAGTGGGAGAGGCCACTCTATGAGACTCGGTGGTTAGGAAAGTGGATGCATCTTAAGAAGACCTTCCAAGCTTCAGTAACTTAGCTCAAGGCAGTGACAGCTAATCCTTTCTTATCCAAAGCCCCTATTTAATGGGCCAAGTTTGGGCCTAGTTTCCAGCTGGTGGAAGATTCTGAGAAAAACAAGGCAGCACTGCAGCAGCTCCAGCTCTTTGGGCTAGCCTCCATTTATTCAGCAGATGTGTCAAAGGCAGCAGCCAGATGCACTGCTAGAACCATGTTCTATCGAATTTCAGCATGGCACAACCTTTGGCTTCATGTTTGGAAAGCAGATGCTTCTCCAAGATTCCCTTGGTCAATACTGCCTACAAAGGTTATCTACTATTCGGTTCCACTCTCAAAGAAGTGGTATATAGTCAGGGGAAACCACTATGGAGTGCAGGCTGCAGACAAAGACAAGCGATAAGTCCTGGTCAGCAGGCCCCTGGCGGCATTAAGGTTATCTTCTGTCTGGCTCCGCCTTCAAAGAAGTGGTGACAGAATCTGGGGAAACCACTGTGGCATGCTTGCCACAGTCTAAGACCAGAGAAAAGTATGGGTTAGCAGGTCACTGGCAGAATTTTGTGTGCCGAAATTACATCAAAGGGCAAAACAGAACTTCTCGGGCAAACAAATGGGGTTCTCCTCCTGGAACCAGTGTAGCTTCGGAGGAGGAGGAGGAAGTGTTGCCTGACAGGCCCGGGGGAGCTACAACATCAGTGAAACACTTCAAACCCATCCTCAAGTAGGGCTCATCACTGGTTGGCTCCAGGCTCAGCCTTGCATGCTGCACAGCCTGCCCCATTCTCGCTACGGGGCAGGCTTTCCAATTTTCACAAGGAATGGGTCCATACCACAACAGACATATGGGTTTAGAAACCATACGCAAGGGATACCTTATTGAGTTCAACTTGGAGCCACCATTACCTGATGTGGTACCATCACCCATTTGGGGCAACTCAGCATAAAATGTGCACCATTCCAGGCAATTACAAACCCTCTATCACCAGGGGCTATCAAGCAGGTTCACCACCGCAGAATTCAACCAGGGCCTCTTCTCACTTTTCTTCATTGTTCCCTAATATATGTGGGGATTCAAACTAGTTTGGGACCTGAGATTTCTAAACTGCTTTGTGCGCAACAGATCCTTCATATGGAAACCCTGCCATCCATCATCAGGGAGCTCCATCAAGTCGACTGTTTGGCATCTACCTAAAGGTGGGCAAGCAATGTGAGAAGGCAGCAAGGAGGGCTGGGGGGATACTGGGATGCATAGGGAGAGGCATCACCAGTAGAAAACAGGAAGTTATTATCCCTCTGTACAGACAGCTGGTGAGACCCCATCTGGAGTACTGTGTGCAGTTCTGGAGACCCAATCTCCGCAAAGACATAGACAGGATGGAAGCTGTCCAGAGGAGGGCAACTAAAATGGTGCAGGGTCTGCACCGGAGGACATATGAAGAGAGACTTAAGGAGCTTAATATGTATAGCCTCGAGGAAAGGAGGGAGGGGGGATGATAGAAACTTTCAAGTACCTCAAGGGAATCAACAAAGTCCAAGAGGTAGCATCTTTCAAAAAAAGAGGTGTGCAAGAACAAGAGGGCACAATTTGAAGATAGAGGGGGGCTCAGAGGTAATTTAAGGAAGTATTTTTTCACAGAGAGGGTTGTGGATGCATGGAATGGCCTTCCGGAGGAGGTTGCGGAGTCAAAATCAGTGGTGGAATTCAAGCATGCATGGGATAGTCATAAGGCAATTCTGGGGGGTTGGGGTAGAAAGAAGTAGGCTGCTGGTTAACTAGGATCTGCAGCTTATCCAGTAGGTAGGGAAATGGGCAGACTGGGTGGGCCAAGCGGTCCTTATCTGCCGTCAAATTCTATGTTTCTATGTTTCTATGTTTCTATCGAATTGCAGGACGCCAATTTACACATTCCCATCCAAGAGGCACACAGGCAATCTCTCAGATTCAAAGTGTGTGTGGGGGGCATTTCTTCCCATTCAAGGCTCTTCCATTTGGGCATTCATCTGCTAAAGAGCCTTCTCCAAGGTCCCAGTGACATTCATAGCTCAACTTCAGAGCCAACGGTTACAGCTTTTCCCTTATCTGCTCACTATTCTCACCAGAGCACTGCATTTTGGCAGGTGGTACAAGCAGTGGCCGAGTTTGTATGATGCCTCTTGGCACTCAAGTTGGTCACAACCGGAAGAAGAGCTCCTTAATTCCAACGCTGACCTTGAACCATTTGGGGCAGATTTCAAGAGACAAGTGAACAGGTTGTTTCCCACAGAAACAAAATCCGAGGACCTGCATAACCTCATCAGGAAATTTTAAATGGTCCACCAGCTGCTGGCTCAGACTTCATGCAGCTCATGGGGACTATGGTTTCTCTGGCCGATACAGTCCCCTGGAAACTAATTCACATGCGACCCATCCAGGCAAACCTCTTCAGAGTGTGGTCCCAGTCCAGACACAACTAGGACCAAAAGATCCCAATTTCTCATCAGATGAGGACCTCCATTCATTGGAGGACTGAGAACCAATATCATGAGAGGTTGAAACTTGGGGCTTCCATGCCAAATGAGAATCAATGGCATACATCAATCATCAGGGTGGCACAAAAAGCTTGCAGATGTTCAGGGAATTTCTTCTGCTGTTTCAATGGACTGAACATCACCTTGCAAGCCTGAGGGCAGTGTGCATTCCAGGTCAGGAGAACATCACAGCAGACTGGCTCAGTCACAGGCATGTCCTACTGGGGGAATGAGAGCTGAAGGTCAGCACCTTCCAAGTTCTTATAGAATGTTGGGGCGGCCTCAGGTAGATATTTTTGCCTGCCTGCAAAACTCCAAGGTTAAGCAATTCTGCTCCCTAGCAAGGCCAAACTAGAGGTGGCTCAGGATGTCTTTTCCCTAAACTGGGGTCAGTATGGTCTCCTGAATGCCTTCCCCCCATACTGCTCCTATCCAGAGTTCTCCACAAAACAGTGCTCGATCAGGCGGAGCTGATACTAGTGTGCCCACACTGGCCCCATCTTCCATGGTTCCCCCTTCTGATTAACCTGTCAGGGCAACCACCTCTAATTTTTTGAATCAGCCCGGACCTTCTTTATCAAGGCCCTGTGCTACATCCCAGTCTGTGCAACTGGTCCCTCTTGGGCTGGAGATTGAGTGGGAAACTCTCAAAGAGCTAGGATATACAGCTCCCGTGACTGAGATGATGGTTCACTCGCATTGCCCATTTTCCTCCAAAGTGTACTAATATTGCACATCTTCCTCCAAAGTGTACTACAGGATTTGATGGAGATTCCTGTTTGGGCTTCAATCCCAACAAACACCAAATCAGCCAATATAGTTACCTATTGTGCTCCAATTCCTTCAAGAGGAATTCCTCAAAGGGCTGCAACCGGAAACCTTGCAAGTTCAGGTTTCAGCACTGGGGGGCAGTCTTGTTAATGGATTCAGGGGAGTCTCTGGGTTCTCATCCCCATGTTAGAAGGTTCCTGTGGGCAGCAATTCTAAAATGCCCACCAATTAAACCAAATGTACCCCCTTGAAGACTCAGTTTGGTCCTCAAAGCATTGACCAAGGCTCCCCTTTGAACCTCCCAAGGAGGCATCCCGTATACATTTCATGAGAAAAGTTGCATTTTTCATAGCCATTATTTCAGCCAGAAGAATCAGTGAGCTGGGAGCTCTGTCAACTAAAGAACCTTATACTGGGTTCCATCAGGACTCTGTTATCTTCTGAACAGATCCAGGTTTTTTGCCTAAGGTGCTGTCTCCATTTCATTGCAACCAGGAGCTGATTCTGCCATCCTTCTGTTCTCATGACAAGGAGAGGGAATTTCACTCTCTGGACCCCAGATGAGCAGTAAAGCTTTACAGTAAAAGATCAGAGTCTATGCGCAGACCTTCTAGTTTGTTCATTCTTACTGCAGGTCACAATATGGGCAGAAAAAAAAGCTTCAAAGGACTCTGTAGCCAGATGGATCCATTCAACCATCACCACTGCCTACAATCAGGCTGGAGTGCCTTTGCCAGGGCCAGTGAAAGCCCACTCAACCCAAGCTATGGCTACCTCATGGGAGGATTTCAGAGAAGCTTCTCCAGCAGACTTATGCAGGGTGACTACCTGGTCATCTAGTCACACATTCACCAAGTTTGTAAACTGACTGTGACAGCCTCAGCTGAGGCATCTTTTGGCCACTGAGTTGTCTAGGTGATGGGGGACCCTTAAGGGCAATTACATTCTTCCCACCCGGGATGTTAGGATGTACTGCTTTAGTATATCCCATCAGTATGGAAGGCTAGGAGACCAGCTTAGGAGAGAGAAAATGAAATTTAAATACCTGTAAAGTTTCTTTCTCCGATGGCTGGTCTCCAGGCTTCTTCCCTCCAAGAATGTACAATGTGGCCAGTTGGTCGAATATTTGGATAATATTTCTCATTTTTGTTTCCAAGTTTATATAGTACTACCAGATTTGGACTGCTTTAGGAAGAACTGGTGTGCACAGGAAGTGGAAGGGAGGATATCCAGGCTGCAGAGTTTTGGTTCCTGCCTGCATGATAGCATCAGGAGGTACAGTCCATCGGTATGGAAGCCCAGGAACAAGCTGTCAGAGAAAGAAAATTTACAGATATTTAAATTTTGTTTTTTCAATCAAAATGTTCTAGAATGCTTTCTTGTTCAAAAGTTGGTAACAAATTCTCTTGCGGTCAATCCTGTTCCATATCAGTTAAACATTGATAGTGGTTTTGAGTTCAAATATTGATTTAAAATGAGAGTGCTGCTCTAAAGGTATAGAAGAGAATATTTTTGGTTGTTTTTAAATTCTTAAAGGTAAACATATGTAGAGAACACCCTGCAATGTCGTAAAAAGATTTACCTCCCTGGGTGCAATGATTCTGGGAATCAGACCACTCACATACAGTAGAAGAATGTTCATTTTATCCAATTTATGGGTTTCAGTTAAAAATAAATTATTCAAAGTGACATCCTGGACAGCAAAAGTAATTTGTCCCTGATTTATACATCTGTTGTCTCTCCAAACCCATGTCACGCCTTTGTAACCCAGTCTCAACCCCAGTATATATGATAAAATAAAACCATTTTCATAAGAGAGTATTGTGTCTCATTTCCCGGTTTTCAATACCATGCAATTTTAAAAGATACTTAACCCTTTTCTGTACAGTCTTGGGAAATTTAATATTGTTTGACCTTGCTTGTTGTTCAAGATCAGTTTTCAAAATAAATTTACCTTGTGAGAAATTCTCTTTTGGTTCACATAAATAATTAACTATAGTAATAGGTGACTCTACAGATAAACCTAAATTTTGAAGTGAAAACATGTCTCCAAATCCATTTAACAACTTCCATATCTGAAAGAAGCAGATAAAATGGTGTCCCATGCACCATGGGATCCCTAGTTGCATAAACCAAGTTGTTCCTACCATTTGGAATAGCCAACTCCCTTTTCAATAATTGTATAACCAAATTAGTTAATGAATCTAAAGTTTCATTAGTATTTTGACGAATACCATGAGTTGTTATGACAGCTTCATTAACTGAAAGCCAAAAATCATTCAAAATTTCTTTGTCATTTTCCTGGGCAGACTAGATTGTTGTGTCCAAATAGGGGACTAACCTGATCTCATCTACAGAGTTAGGATCCGTGGATTTTTAAAAGATTTTTAGAGTTTTTCTCCTGTGTCTTTTTTCTATTTTTTTAATTTTGCAGCTGAGTCCAGTGGGAGCATGACAATTTGCTCCCAACAATTAGCTCCTGCTAAATATGCTCCCGACAATTCACCCCCACGTCATCCCACTCCCATGACAATCTGCCCCATGACAATTTGCTCCCGTGATTTTAAGAGACCTGTACTTTAGTGAACTTTAATGAACTAACAAGTAATTTGTTCATTATGGATCAGCAGCAGCTACTGTCCGACTCCTTCTACGTAAGAGAAAGGCAGAGGCTGTCTGCCCCTGAGGACTGCCCACTAATAGCTTAATTAAAATGTGTGTGGCATTGGCTGCAGAGGACAGTGGCATCACATCATATCTCCTACTTAAATCATGGTGCACTTTCAACTTCCGTTAATTTGGTCACTTGTGTTTGCTGCTCTGGGATGGGCTGGGGGAGTTGGGTACTTCAAAGGAAGACTGTGGAGTTTCATGGTACAGTCATTAATAAAGTGAAAAAATACATAAATAAATAATAAAAAAATAGCACAGATACTTCACTATGACCGCTGTGAAATTGAAGCGGTCTGTGATCATGGAGAGTAGTCTGGTAGACCTGATGAAATGTGAGGTGAAAATAGCACTTTTAAAAAGTTTCCGACACAACAGTATCAGACAAAAAACAGTATCCAACTCGGCCCCATGTCAATTATGGATCATGTGCTCCTTTCCTATGTGTCGTGCTATTTTCTCTCATGAATGCAATGTGGGAGCATATTGATGGGAGCAGGTTTGCAAGGGAGCGAGTTTACAAGGGAACGAATTGTCGGGTGTGTATTTAGTGGGAACGAATTGACGGGAGCAAGTTGTCATGTACTCGAGTCCAGCCTTTCCAATATTGATTCAGCTGATAGATTTTTTTGAGGAGGATTTCTTGATCCATGTTCAGAAGATTTCTTACTTGAGATTTTTTCCCTTTTTTATTTCCTACACGTTGCTGAGGAGTAGGGCAGGTTTTTTAAGTATCCAGTGTTGTTTTTATTCCCCTTTCTTCTTCTTTTTCTCCTTCTTTTTTTCCCTAACTAATTTATCCCAATTCAGAATAGACAACACTTGGTTCAAAGTGTTTATACATAAATTGGAAGAATAATTTTCAGAAACTTTTAATAGGCCAATTTCCATAGAATCTGCACCTGTTCCTAATTCTGTTTTTATCAGTTCTCTAAAAAAATTTCCATTCAAGCCTTCATTGTGAGCTAAAGTAGTTTTAATTACAATGACTTCATCCCTGAAGATTTATAGTTGTTCCAGAAACAAAATATTTGCCATATGCTGATGTTTTAACATGTGAATTAATCTGGGAGTAAAAGGTATTGGATATTTTAACTAAATCAGAATAGCCATTATCTGCAGCATACATGAATTGATGCTCCATTTTACTATTGCTATTTGATATAGAATTATCTGGATTTAAAATTTGTGATTTTTCCAAAGAAGAAACGGACTTATCTATTTTAGTAATAAATTCAGGAAAAATTCAGTGGGTGTGGGAAGTTTGTCATCTACTGCTTTGTTGTTCTCATTATATGAGAAGGAGTGAGTTTGCATATCCAGTTTATCTTTATTGACTCCATCTCCCATATACAAATTTGCAGGTAATTATTTCTAGAGATAATGTTCACTTCCCCACATGTTTGTGTTGATTGATTTCTATTTTCTTTAGTAGCTTCTGGGACAGCTTGTACAGTTATCTAGTGCCACTCTATGCAACTGGGGATAGATGTACACAGAAATGTATTTATTAAGGTTTGTTTAGTTTTATTTTGTTCCTCTTTTTGTGCATTAATTTGATCTTTACTAGTATTAATAAAAAGTGAGAGTCCTCTTTAATTGAAGCATCCTGTATTTTAGATTTTTTATTTCATCTACAGAGTTTATTTGATGAATTTCTAGAGGCTTCTCCCATACTGTGTAGGGGCAAATTTGAGTTCAAATCCAAACCTGTTCCATTAGCTTTTCTTCACTTGTAACCACACCAATCTTTCTCTCTCTCCTTGTTGCCTTTTGTTTACTGAATTTAGAAAAATACCTTGCCTGTAAGTAGTAATAGCAACAACAGTGCTAATTTTGCGTACATGTATAAAAAGTGCAAATTTCAAAATCAATCATATATAGCAGAATGCACTAATAATACTAATTGTGCAAGTAATAGGCTTTATAAAACTTATTGTACTAGTTCCCCTTTACCCTATTGCAAAATTGCCCTAGTATCCTATTGCACAGTTCCCACCTGTTACACTTTAGCACTATTGCACTTTGATTCAAAAATAATGCAGTGTAAATCTACTGCACCGTTATTCTGTTGCACTATATTGCACTTATGATATTGCACATGTAATATTTTATTCTGGCACTATAACTATATCACACAGATTATATTGCACTTTTACTCTGTTGTACAATACCCTATTGCACAGCTTCCCACCTATTGCACGTTAGCGCTATTGCACTTTGATTCAATACTAATGAGCTATTGTCTTAATGCACACTGTGCTGCAGTTTGCTCTATTCGATAGATAATATTGCTCTTTACTCAAATACACAATTAGTGTTGTGTTCATAAATAGTGTTGCACTTTACTCTGTTACACAAACAATACTGTGTTCTAGTGCTACGATTCTTAACTACTTTTACACAGACTAGGTATACATTTTTTGAGTTTAAAAACAAAATAAAAGAAGTCCTTCAAAATTATGTAAAACTTTTGTACTTTAGATAGAACTTCTGTGGAGGATTTCAGCCTTCAGATAGCAGGATTAGAAAAATACACTGTGCTAGATCCACAAGATCAGAACATTCAAAAGCTATAGTTTCTGAAGGAATGTTCTTGTAGAATCAAAAATATGTTCCAGTTTGGCCCCTCTGTGGCTCCAGTATACTCCTGCCATTTATTAATGCGAAAGGTTCTACAGGCTGGCATCTTGTCACTTTTAGATTAAATAAATTGTGATCTCCTATGATTTTAAAGAAAGAAACTGCTCTGACAGGTTTGTTTTGGAGATGAAATTTATCAAAAAAGTGGGCTAGAGAAGCTTTAGATGCTAGGAATATAAACGGCATCTCTCTGCTTTAAACCCCAGAGCTGACTACAAGCTTTCAAAAAAGATAACTATCCTTTCCCAGGACACTCAAACTAAAGCCATTTTCTTTCCACTTTGAGGGAAACTAACTTTCTGGTGACAAAACAGAGGCATACATGAATAAAGTGGATGAATACAAGACCACTTACAAGAATAATTCAGAAAAAGAAAAGGCCTCCACTTCCTATAGGCCTTATGGAAGTGGAGGCAGGAGCAGGGGTTACTACCCAAGACCCTATGTCCCTTTGAGTACCACCCCAAAAAGGTTACTATAGGGGTAGGGGCAGGAGGGGCACTAAACGAGTTGTTGCAACTCCAGCACCAATGCCACAAACAAAATACTGGACAACTCTGGGTCACTTTGGAGACAAGGAATGGCATCACAATCCGCACAGGGGTTGTATACAGACCCCCTATCTCAAGGGGAGGAAATGGACAAGAAAATGATGGAGGACATTCTCAAAATGGCTGAAAAAGGGGAGATACTGTTGATGGGGGACCTGAATATGCCAGATGTTAACTGGGCTACATGGACTGCAGCCACATCCAAGAGCAGGGTCATTCTCGATGCCCTACAGGGGGCATGCCTTAGACAGCTAGTGGTGGAACCCACTCAGGAGGGAGCAATATTAGACCTGGTACTCTCAAATGGAGAGAGGATCACAAATATAGAAGTCGGTAGACATCTGGGAAAAAGCAACCACTGCATAGTGTGCTTCACAATAAACACAACCATGGAGACAAGCCATACAAAGACAAGGATACTGGACTTTAGAAGGGCTGACTTTGGCACAATGGGTGAATACCTGTGGAATGCATTAGCAAATGGCCAGAAAGGAGGGGTGGAAGAACAATGGAGAAAAATCAGAACTGCCATCATGGAGGCAACAAGCCTTTGCGTGAAACAAATAAAGAAAACAAAGCGGAATAAAAAAACACTATGGCTCTCAAAAGAGGTGTCAGGGAAGATTAAGGAGAAAAAGGCTGCATTCAAAAAGTATAAGGAATCACAGACGGAGCACAACAGGGAACTGTATCAATTAAAGCAGAAGGAAGTGGGGAAGGCAGTCAGAAAAGCAAAAGTCCAAACCGAGGGAAAGATAGCCAACTCAATTAAGAAGGGGGATAAAACCTTTTATAGGTACATTAGGCAGCACAGAAAGGTTAAGGGAGGGATAGTGAAGATTAATAAAGGAGAGGGGAGGTGGGCAGAGGGAGACAGTGAAAAGGCAGAGATACTGAATGAATACTTTTGCTCAGTATTCACAAAAGAAGAAAAGGAGGAGTTACCTAAACCAAACAGTAGAAGCACTCTGGGCAGTGGGGTTGATGCCAGTCCATTTACAGAAGAAAGAGTCTTGAAAGAACTCCAAAAACTCAAGGTGGACAAAGCAATGAGGCCTGACGGGATTCACCCTAGAATCCTAAAAGAGCTAAGAGAGGACCTAGTGACACCACTAACCACACTTTTTAACAAATCATGGGAAGATGGGGTGGTACCTGAGGACTGGAGCAGGGCAGATGTGATTTCCCTTCACGAAAGTGGGAGCAAGGCAGAAGCAGGAAGCTACAGACCTGTTAGTTTGACCTCAGTGGTGGGGAAAATGATGGAATCACTTCTGAAAGAAAGAATTATTCAGTACCTAGAGGCCAGCGGGGCACAGGACCCAAAGCAGCATGGATTCACAGCAGGAAGGTCATGTCAGACAAATCTAATCAATTTCTTTGACTGGGTGACCAAAGTAATAGACCAGCGAGGGGCTGTGGATATGGCCTACCTAGACTTTAGCAAGGCATTTGACACAGTCCCCCACAAAAGATTAATAATCAAGTTAGCCAGCCTGGGAGTGGATCCCAGGGTGGTAGCCTGGGTAGCAAACTGGCTGCACAACAGGACACAGAAGGTAATAGTGAATGGAACACATTCTGAAGAAAGGGGGGTTACTAGTGGAGTACCTCAGGGCTCAGTACTGGGTCCAGTCCTCTTTAACGTCTTTATAAGTGACTTTGCAGAGGGTCTGGAAGGAAAGGTATGCCTCTTTGCAGATGACACAAAGATCTGTAACAGAGTTGATACACAAGGGGGTAGAAAGGATGAGAAGGGACTTGGCAAGTTTGGAGGAATGGTCAGACATATAAACTTAGATTCAATGCAAAGAGTGCAAAGTAATGTACCTGGGAAATAAAAATCCGGAGGAGCACACACAGCAAGGGAGGTACTGACGACAACAATAATGGAAAGGGATCTGGGTGTAGTCATATCAGATGACCTAAAGGTGGGTAAGCAATGGGAAGTCAGTAAGAAGAGCCAGGGGATACTGGGATGTATAGGGAGGGGCATCACAAGTAGAAAAAAGGAAGTGGTTATCCCTCTGTACAGACAGTTGGTGAGACCCCATCTGGAGTACTGCGTGCAGTTTTGGAGACCTCATCCACGCAAGGACATAGAGAGGATGGAAGCAGTCCAGAGGAGGGCAACTAAAATGATGCAGGGTCTACATCAGAAACCATATGAAGAGAGACTGAGAGAGCTTAATATGTATACCCTTGATGAAAGGAGGGACAGGGGGACATGATAGAAACTTTAAGTACCTCAAGGGAATCAACAAAGTCCAGGAGGGTAGCATCTTTCAGAAAAAGAGATGTGTAAGAACAAGGGGGCACATTTTAAAGTTAGAGGGGGGAAGGGCTCTGGGGTAATGTGAGGAAATTCTTTTTCATGGAGAGAGTGGTGGATGCATGGAACCGCCTTCCTGGAGAGGTTGTGGGGTCTAAAACAGTGGGGGAATTCAAACATGCATGGGACAGACATAAGGCACTTATAGTGGGGGGTTGCAGGAAGTAGGCTGTTGGTTAACTAGAATCTGCTGCTTGTCCAATAGGTAGGGAAATGGGCAGACTGGGTGGGCCAAGTGGTCCTTATCTGCCGTCAAACTCTATGTTTCTATGTAATTCTGCTTGGGTCCCCCAACCATTGCCAGTGGGGGAAAGGGGGCTAAACAGTGTCAGTGGCTCAGCAGGTTGCACACTCGCCTCTGAGACCAGAAGATCAGAAGGCTGTGGGTTCTATCCGCATACCAGGCACTTGGGTTAAATCCCAATCCTGACACTGTGGTGCAGCATGAGGGGGGTGCTATACTCCTGGGGTGCCATCTTTTGGATGAGATGTTAAACTGAGGTCCTATCTGCCTGTTCTGGTGGTAGTTCAGGTGGATGTTAAAGATCCCATGGCACTTCTTGAAAGGAGCAGGGGAATTTCCCCAGTGTCCTGGCTAAATTTCCCCCATTCACTAAAAATACCAACAACAGCTTAATCTGGTTCAGTGTCAGTTGGCATCCATCTGTATTCTCCTCCCCCGGGACGAGGCTGAAAATAGGCAGAATTGTCTAGTCCTCCTTTCTTGGTCAACAAAAACTAAATAAATGAAAATAAATAGGTTGCCACACTACCTTCATAAATGGTTGCATATTACCACAGACAAGTGGGTTCTGGAGGAAGTGACCAGAAGTTGTCCCTGCAGTTCAAAGAATTTCCAAAATTGCAGAAACACAAAACTTTTCCAGCTGCTCTCCAACAGAGAGACTTCTCCTGGAGCTAAAAGTAAAAAAAACTACTGCAAGCAAAAGCAGTGGAAAAAGTTCTTGACTTTCAGTGGGGCAAGGGCCTAGTCTCTAAGTACTTCCTAACCCACAAGAAAAATAGAGCGTGGAAATCCATTTCGGATCTCAGATATCTGAATAAACATTTTAAAAAGACAAATTCTAGATGGTTACACTGAAAACAATGATAACATCTTTGTAGTTAGGGTACTGACTGGGATCACTGGATCTGAAAGATGCCAACTATCACATTCCAGTGTCAGATCTTCCATGGGAAATATTTCAGATTCAGGCTGGTAAACTGCCAGTACTAGTTTACAGCACTTCCCTTTGGCCTCCCCTCAGCACCAATGCTTAGCTGAGTGGCAGCACATCTGAGAAAGTGAGGTGTTGTAGTTTTTTCCTTCCTGGACAACTAGCAGAGCTCAGGAAAAACAGAACAAGAGATAAGGTGCTCCATTCAGATTGTAAAAAGCACCCTAGAGAATCTGGTGTTCCTTATAAATCTGCAGAAGTTCCAAACAGAACCTGTTCAGGTACTGAACTTCTTATGAGCAGAACTGGACACCCTGCAGACATAGAAACATAGAAACATAGAAACATAGAAACATAGAAGTTGACGGCAGATAAGGACCGCAAGGCCCATCCAGTCTGCCCATTTCTTTTTCTACCTTATAAATGTACCATCGGCCTTTGCTCTGTCAGTGACCTATCTATTCATAGTCATTTGTATTGCTCCCTTATGCCTATCCCATGCCTGTTTGAAGCCCTGCACTGTATTCATAGCCACCACTTCTTGTGGTAAGCCATTCCATGCATCTACCACCCTTTCTGTGAAAAGAATTTCCTCACATTCCCCTTAATCGGCCTCCTCTAATCTCATGCTGTGTCCTCTTGTCCTGCTATTTTCTTATATTTAAACATGTTAGACTCTTTCACCTTGTTTATGCCTTAAGGTGTTTAAATGTCTCGATCATATCACCTCTCTCCCTCCTTTGCTCAAGGGTATACATATTGAGCTCCGTTAATCTGTCCTTATATGTCTTCTGATGCAGTCCCTGCACCATTTTGGTGCCCTTCTCTGGACTGCCTCAATTTGGATTAATGTCCTTGTGAAGGTGTGGCCTCCAATACTGCATGGCTCCAGATGGGGCCTAACCAATGTCTTGTACAGAGGGATTATTACCTCCCTCTTACGACTTGTGATACCCTACTAATGATCTCTAACACCCCCTAGCCTTACCTACTGCTTTAGAGGTCTGCTTGGATGATTTTAGGTCATCAGTGATGATGATGCCCAAGTCTCTTTCTTCCTTTGTGACTGCTAGCAACTCCTCCCAGCCTATAAGTGGCTTCAGGGTTTCTCTTCCCTATGTGCATGATTTTGCACTTCTTGCATTAAATCCCAGTTGCCACTCTTCTGACCATTCTGCTGGTTATCCAGATCTCTTCTCATTCTGCCCACCCCATCTGGATCATCTACTCTGTTGCAGATCTTGGTGTCATCTGCAAACAGACAAGCTTACCCTCTAGTCCATCTGCGAGGTCACTAATGAAGATGTTGAATAGGACTGGCCCCAGGACTGATCCCTGAGTACCCACTTGTGACTTGCATCTCTTCTGACTGTATACCATTTACCACCACTCTCTGTTTTCTGCCAGTCAACCAGTTTGCCACCCAGTTGACCAACTTCTGACCCACCCGAGCCTACCTAGCTTATTTATCAATCTTCTATGTGGAACAGTGTCAAAAGCTTTGCTGAAGTCAAGGTGGGCGACATCAACTGCTCCCCCTTGGTCCACCACTCTGGTTACCCAGTCAAAGAAATCTATGAGATTAGTTTGACAGGACCTTCCTTTTGTAAACCCATGCTGTCTTGGATCCTGTGCCCCTATGGATTCCAGGTGTTGCACTATCCTTTCCTTAAGGAGTGCCTCCATAATCTTGCCCACTACTGAGGTAAGACTGACTGGTCTGTAGTTCCCGCCTCCTCCCTGCTACCACTCTTGTGGGTGGGATCACATGAGCCTTTCTCCAGTCTTCTGGGACCTCTCCTGTGCTCAGAGACTCACTAAACAATTCTGCTAATGGCTCTGCTAGTTCCTCCTTTAGCTCCTTAAGTACCCTGGGATGTATGCCATCAGGTCCCATTGCCTTATCCACCCTGAGCTTAGCAAGCTCTTGTAGGACCCTTTCTTGTGAAGGGGTAGTGCTCACCTCCTCCCCCTGTGTCCATGATGCTGAGCTGTGGGCCCTGCCTACCTTCTCTTCAGTAAATACTGAGCAAAAGTATCTATTTAGGATAGATGCCTTTACAGGGTCCTCCTCCTCACATGCTCCCTTTTCTCCATTAAGCTTAGCAATACCCCCTCTGGACTTTCTCCTTCACTAATGTATCTATAGAAAGTCTTGTCACCTTCTTTTACTGTTCGTGCTAGTGTTTCCTCAGTTTGGACTTTGCCTGCCTTACTGCCTTACCTGCTTCCCTTAGGGCAGTTTGGTATGCCTCCCTATCTTCATCCCGCTGTGTTCCTTATATTTTCTGAAGGCCAGCCTTTTGGCTCTGACCTTTTCTGCTACTATATTTGAGAACCAAAGTGGTTTCCTTCTTCTTTGCACTTCCTTTTCTGTCTAACACAATGGGATGTTGCTTCAAGTATTGTATCCTTAATGCTTGCCCACTTTGCCTGTACCTCCTCACCTGTGTTTCTTTTTGCCAGGGCTAGCTTAACTCTGTTGGCCATCTTATCAAAGTCAGCTCCTCTGAAGTCCCATATTTTTGCCTTGGAATGGGATGATTTAGATGTAGTAGCCAAATTGAACCATACCATGTGATGGTCACTGGCCCCAGGTGACCTTCTACCTGGAGATCTGTGATCCCTTCTTTGTTAGTCAGTACTAGATCTAGGATAGCCCTGTCTCTTGTGGGTTGCTGTACCAGTTGTTTGAGGCCCTCCCCTGCAGGGAATCCACTATGAGTCTAGTTCTGGCAGATGTTCCTGCTGGTATTGACCAATCTGTATCTGGCATGTTGAAGTCTCCCATTATCAGAACCTCCCTTTAGCTGTCATGTTTTGTATATCTTCTAACAGTAATGTGTCTATGTCCTCCCTCTGGTCTGGGGCCTGTAGACAACCCCAGTTCTTATGGCTGTCCCATTACCTGTTTCCAGGGTGACCCACAGTTCTTCTGGCTCCTTATGTATTCTGAATTTCTGTAGCTTTGATATTTTCATTAACATACAGGGCCACCCCTCCCCCACACTGCACCTCGGTCTCTTCTGAACAATACATATCCAGGTACTGAAGTCTCCCAAGTGTGGTTACTGGTAAACCACGTCTCACTAATTGCTACTATGTCCAGTTTAGCCTCTGACATTATTGCCTGCAGGTCTGGGATCTTATTTCCCAGGCTGTGAGCATTGTGTACATGATTTTCCATTGGCCAGATTTTGGTGTGTTAGTTGTTGGGTGAGGTTTGGCATTACCCTGTGCATCGTTGGGGAGACAAACCTTTTCTTACCTGGTGATGCAAATGAATGGCAAACACGCTGAATTCCTGTTTGACCACTAGCTGAGGGGAGGTGTTCTTCCCATTCGACGTGTGGGTGCTGCACCCTCTCCCCATTTGCTAGTTTAAATATTCTGCAAAGACGTCAAACTTCTGCCCCAATGCACTGACTCTCTTTAGTCAGATGCAGTCCATCAAATTTAAAGAACTTTCGCTCCCAGAACTGTTGCCAGTTCCTACAAATCTGTGTCCTTTTCCTGGCACAGTCCTTGAGCCACGTGTTTAGCTCCCCTATCTCCTTCTCTGACCTTCCGTCCATCTGCTCCCTTCTCCCAGACTGGCAGGATCTCAGAGAAGGAGATGCCGGACGAAATAGATGATAGTTTGTCACCCAGCCTAGTCAGGTGTTCCTTGGTCTCCACAACTGACCGGCTGGCGAGATCATTAGTCCCTATGTGTACTAGGACATCAATGTTTTCTCCTGCTTTGTGAACAATTTTAGCAATGCGGTCAGTGTCTCTCCATGCTGATGTACCTGGGACAAAAGTATTCCTTCTGCAGAATCATTTAAAGTAGGCCATCAGAGACCTGCAAGGGATTTCTTGCAACTGCTGGGACATGTGTTCACCTCTACAGCTGTAGTTCCATGGGCCAGATTTCAGTTGAGAGATACCAGATCTATTTTAGAGACCTATCAAAAATGGGACACACTCTCAAAACTAGTGCCAGTTACAAAAACTTTGGTAAGGTCACTAGAGTGGTGGAAGAAGAAAGCAATGTCCCTTACTTCAGCAATCAACAAGTATCCTTAAATCAAGTGCTTCACTCCTGTGGTTGGGCACCCACCTACAGTATCAGTGTCAGTGTCAGTGGCTCAGTAGGTAGCACACTCGCCTCTGAGGCTGGGAGATCAGAGGGCTGTGGGTTCAGTTCCCACATCTGGCACTTGGGTTAATATCCCAGTACTGACACTGTAGTGCAGCATGAGAGGGGTGCTGCACTTCTGAGGTGCTGTCTTTCGGATGAGACGTTAAACTGAGGTCCCATCTGCCTGGATTGGTGGTAGTTCAGGTGGATGTTAAATATCCCATGGCACTTATCGAAAAGAGTAGGGGCATTTTTATTAAAACCATAACAAATCATAACAGAAAGGCAAATATACAAAAGAAACAGGTAAATCAGAAACTAATACAGAAGGTAAGAAATCAGAACAATCAAAAGGAAAAACCCCAAGAAACCCCCTCCCCCCAATAAAACATAATACATACTATAGAAATAAATAAAGTCATGCTCAAGGCAGCAAAGATCTCCATCTGTAAGAAATGAAATAAATAACAAAAATGAAAAATTCAGAACAGTAAGTAACTAGATCACCAAAAACCCCAATATCTTGCCCAAATGTTTCGTTTGAGAAGTTTCCTTTCACCATCCTTAATGCAATCAATATTGTTTACAATTTGTGAAACAGATCTGTAGGGGATACATAGTGTTGTTGAAACAAAAAGCAACACCTAACTTGCCAAACCCAATATAATATAATAACAGCTATTAAATTAAATGTACTAGAGTTATACCCATCTCATGAGGCTGGAAATAAACCAAAAAACAAGGATCTTGGGTCCCACGCTTTCCACACCCGGTGCCAATATTTGCAGCGCCACAAAAAACAAAATTGTTCGATAAAGGGACAGGAAAAGTATAAATGTACCATAGTCTCAATTGTGTCAGCCCAAGAATCTCTAAAACAATAACGATCTAATAGCTGTTTATGTTTATGATTCCCCCGAACATTAATTTTGCCATGCACACCCAGCCATGATATATCCCACATAACCAGAGGAATTCTAGTATCAGTAAGACGACTGCCAATCTTGGCCTTCTCTGAAACTGTAAAATCTGGAAAAACTTCCTCCGAAAACCAGGAATCCACTGTAACCGTATACAAACTTCTTCTAGAAAGCTCAGTTACCATTTGTACCGTAATACGCCATGTCTTAAGCATGTCAAACATCGCGACCCAATCGGAAGACAAAACCTATTTCTGCTTATTTTTGTGCACAAAACTTGCTGTAAACCACTCCCGCAAAATCTCAGAAAAAGAAGCATTAACCAACGGAACCCAAAGTTTAGGTGTCTGGTGAACCAGAGGCTTTAAATTGGTGGAAAAGAAAATAGAAAAAAAGAAAACAATCGGGTGAATCATATTGACCCCCCCATGGCGGTAATCAACAAATAAAATATTCCTCTTAACTGGATTTAGCCGGCTGACCCAAAAACAGGAAAAAAAGAGACCCATAAGCGGCACAAAAAACTGTTTAGGCACTAGAAAGATATGGGCAACATACAGAAACAAAGGCATTAAACAAGCTCTAATCAAAAAGACCCTCTTCTTTTTCCCCATCAACCATTTATTCCATTTACAAACCTTTTCCCTACCGCTATTCAAACTCAATTCCCAATTATACTGTGCCATATCAGGTATACCAAAAAAAAGACCCAAAATTTTGTGTGGAGAGTCCACCAACCGAATACCACAAAGATGGGAACCCCCAACAGAGGGTCCTGCTAAACTGAAACAAACACTCTTCTGAAAATTCAAATGAGAACCAATATATCGTAAAAAAACAGGAAGAACATGACATAATAAATGTCCAACCAGTACGGTCGGTACCAAAACACATAAATCATCAGCATAACATATAATTTTCTGATTATACAAACCCAAACCTGAAATACCCGGAAGTCCAGGAGATCTCTGAAGTAAACGAATGATGGGGTCCAATGCTAATACAAATAAAAGTGGGCTTAAAGGACAGTCTTGTCGGACACCCCGACGGATGTAACATGAAGACCCACTCCAACCATTCACATTGGGCCTGACATAAGCCAAGGAGTAACATAAGCTAAGCCAATTAACAAATATCTGGGGGAAACCATAAGCCCGGAGGGTTAACCAAATAATTTCCTGTGACACCACATCAAAAGCTTTGGATAAGTCAAAATTAAACAAATAACCAGTAAGAGCCCCCCTGTGCCCTAGAGAAAACAATTCCCGTACCAGGATCAAGGCATCTTGGATGGACCTACCAGGGACGGAACAATATTGAGAGGGAGAGATCAAAAAAGGCAATAACTTCAAAATCCTATTACCCAGCAACTTTGCAGATATTTTAAAATCCGTATTCAACAGTGTAATCGGGCCCCAATTACCTAAATCGGACCTATCACCCTTTTTAAAAAGAAAAAGCATTAACCCCTCATACATTTGGTCAGAAAGGCGGTCCTCAGATAAAAAAGCATTAAAGACAGCCAATAACTGAGTAGGCATAATGCTCCATAGAGATTTATAAATTTCGGAAGATAACCCATCTGAGCCAGGTGCCACCATATCTTTTAGAGTGGAGATGACCACCTTCACTTCTGCCAGTGAAAAGGGGGCCAAAACAGCCTGCTGCTGAACCAATGTCAAGGTAGGTACATCCGAGGCCTGTAACAATAAATGCATTTCTTCCGATTCTGACACCGGGGATTCAAAGGTGTGCTTCACAAAATCTTCAAAATACTGCAAAAGATTCGACTTCCCCTTAACAGGGTGACCTTGGGGATCAGTGAGTTGAAACATCTGCATATCAAAAACCTTCTTCCTACAATTATCATAAGTGTTAAATTGACTCTGTTTCCCTGAAGTCCGAAATTGCTGTTCAAAATCTAAAGACTTTTGTCTGTCATACTGTAATTGTGTCAGAGCCGATTTAACATATCGGATACGATCCCCACAATCTGACTGTGACAAATAAACCGTAGAAAACAGTTCATACAGTTCAGCCCAAAGGAGCCGAGATTGTTGGTGCCTGCTATCAGCTAAAAGTCTAGAATGTAATTTAAAGTAGGCTACTAGGCATACCTTAGTATCCACCCACCAATCAATTATAGAATCATAAAGAAATAACACAGAGTTCCTATCCGAGAGTAGTTCCAAAAAACCCTTATGAAACTCTGGATCCAATAATAAAGTTGTATTCACCCTCCAAACCCCAGGCCCATGAGCAGTCACCCCTCCCAAATAGATCTGCAGCCCCAACAAATTATGATCAGAAGTTTCAAATGGCAAAACCACGCCCTGAAATTCGCCGATATTCTGTGAGCAAAGCCAGAAATCTATCCTGGAGGTCAGTTTACCTTTAGAAAAGGTAGGCAATGGATTTCGGGCAAACACATCAACCAGATCTAGGTCTGCAATAAATGCATGTGTATCACAATACACTTTCCCTTTAGACTTAACGTTTAAACTGAAATTAAAATCCTCTCCCGATAGAACTATCCTATTTGTGAACAAATAAGGCTTAATCAATCAAAAAAGCTGTACCCTAGCAGCCTTTTGTTGAGGAGCATAAACATTAATGAACCTATAAGGCAGATCATGCCACAAAATATCCAAAATCATTGCCCTCCCAGGGACCAAATCCACCAGTTTTTGAAAGATAAACCCAGAAGTAGAGAAATAAAACCCAATACCAGAACAGAGGTCTTGACCAAGAGACCAATAGGAAGACCCAAACCCCCAGTCCCTAGTAGCCCTATCAACATCCATGGTAGTATAAAGCCTAACATCCTGTAAAAAATAAACTTCATAAGGTAAGGAGTGCAAAGCTGAAAACGTAGCCTTCCTTTTATACACTGACTGAATACTATTAACATTTAGACTAGCTAAATTAATAGTGGTTGGCACCAGAGACATAACAATAATGGTAGCAAAATGGAGAAAGCAGCCCCAGAACAAAGACAAAATCATTTCTTTTTCCTAGTTCTGGTGGACCTCTTCTTCAAGTTAGTCCCAGGGGTGTCAGATAAAGTGATAGGAACTAGAGGAGTCTCAGATTGAGAAGAAGACGGGAGAGACCCATCTGGATCATCCCCGTCCATAATGTCTCCCCAGCTCTGTAAAGGCTCATAGAGGTTATCCACCTGAATGGAAAACTGTTGCTTGTCCTCCACTGGTTTGGTTGAGCGGAGTCACATACCAACAGGGTGAGAAGCCTCCATAGTCCCCTCCGACCCCAGACCCACTGCCTCCGGAAGGGGGGGAGGCGGATTCGGTGCGAGAAGAACAGAGGAAATGGTTGGAGGAGGGGACTCAGGGGGAAGGGGGAACTACAGAGGTCTCCTGCCACTGAGGAACAGCAGGGTCACCTTCCGAAGCAGCAGAAGGACGTTCTGTAGGCAGAAATTTAGGAACAGGACCCAAGCCGGGGGGGGGGGACTTAGTGAAAAAGGCAAATTTGGCAATATAAAAGTCATGTTCCATATAATCAGTGATATTATGGGCAGCCCACGGGCAGGCTGCAAAAACATGAGTAACCTCACCACAAAGGTTGCAAGTGGAAGGAACAGTACAAGACAGAACTGAGTGACCCAAAACTCCACAGGCCGCACACTTCAGCTGATCACAATCAGAGCTGAGATGGGACAAAGAGCCACATCTATAGCAGGAGCGAGGCTGGCCTGGCTAGAACAAAATACCACAATCCCTCCCCAAATAAAAGCAGTTAGGAAGATGTTGAATCCTGTCTTCAGACATTTTCAGTTGGACATTAAACTTCCACCCTCCAGTCCAAAATCCATTATCTTTTTTTTTTTTTGAAATTTGCTTTTTTGGTTCCACACCCCTCATCCGTCCTCAGCCTGGTCACGGACTCCTGGGATCCCCGGTCACCGGACATTTGCCAACTCCCCAGTCATCCCTGGCTTTCCCCCCAGAGAGTGGGGCCACGGTTCCGACCCCCGGTTATCGGACCGCGGAACTAGTAACTGGTCGGGGAACGGCTCCGGTGACCAATCAGGGCATCCCGGAGCAAGCATCATATAGACACTGGGCATGGCTTTTTTAACCCCATTAGCCCATTCCCTGAGGGAGGCGGGGACGTGCAATGACGCTGAGCATCTGCCCCACCTCACTCCCCTCCCCCCTGACGTAAGCACGGCTGCATGGGTGGTCCTAGCCTCTGCTAGGGGTCCCCATCATGCCGACTACTACCCCAGCCCTCCCCCTTGAGAAGGAGAGCAGTCCGTGGGATGCTCGATCCTTCTCCCCCTGGCCAGCCCTCCGACGACCCGAGTCCGTTCCCGAACCCGGGTCGCCGGCGTCGCAAGCGGAAATCCAACCGCTGCGCCGACGGGCTGGCCTCCAAAATCCATTATCATCAATTAGGGCATGAGGCACCCCATTAACAGTACAGGGTTTCTCCAACCAATACAGAATATCCAAAACATTTACCCCTTCATTTCGAAAGAGAACAGTAATCACTTTAGCAGTAGGCCTAGTAATAGGGATAACTACAAAAGGCTTCCAAATAGGGTCCGAGTGGGCAGCATAATATGCAGCCCAGAATTTATCCAATAAAGTAGCTGAATGAAAAGAGACATCAAAGTTATGGTCCCCTGAGGTGTGGATGAAAGCATACACCTCAGTCAGCTTCATACTCAGGGAGTCAATTATTAAACGTTTGCACACATAGTTGCGGTCCGGGGGGAGGTCTAAACCACCTCTATAATAAATGCGAGAGACAAAACGCTTCCTGGCAGATATATCTGAAGTCTCAAACAAGGAGGCATAGATGACAGGCTTTGCAAAGGAACCATCCCGTAGGCCACGTGGCACCACATCCCCAACAGGACCCAAAACTGGGTCGTCACCCAAAGCAGAAAAAGACTGACCTGCATGAAGAGAGCCAGTCCGCAGGCCGGAAGTCCATTGAACATCCTGCAAGGCAAATGGGTCAGTAGAAGCCAGCAAACAAGGCCCTGGCAGATGAGATTCCAGACAAGCAGCAGGGACTGCAAGAGCAGGATGCACAGTGCCCTCACGAACAGCTGGAAGTGATGCAACACCCCGGTCCAGCTCCGAATTAGGAAACCCCTGCTGACACAGTAATGCAGAGGGTTCCGGGACCATAGGTGACCCTTCCCCTGGCAAGGGAATACATGGGTCAGGAATCCATGAGGTGGGGGTCTTGACCCACCCCGCTTTCTCAAGAGCCAACTCCAGGGACCAGGAAGAAAGCCTCACCAAAAAAGGAAAGGACTCACCATCCGACAGGGCGGCTGACACTTCAACTGGGTCGACCCCTAAGTCCTCTGAAGGATCCATGTTACTTTTCTTTGCCGTCCCGGGGGGTGCCAGCTGACAGCAATCCAGGCGTTTTCATTTCTTGTCCTCCACGATCAGAACCGCAACCAGGTCGGATGTACCAGCCTCCGGTGAAAGCTCTACAGCGTTAGGCTGTAAATCAGAAACTCCAGCAGGTAAGGAAACAGCCAAACCATCCACAATATCCATAATAGCAGGACCATCGGTAGCAACACTAGCAGGGTCCATGGAATGCTCCTCCAACACATCCACACACTCAGCAGTCAGAGACATACTGAGAACAGTCCAGTCATCCCAGGGAGTCCCCGGACTGCAAGAGGAGGGGAATTTCCCCAGTGTCCTGGCCAAATTTCCCTCATTCACTAAAAAAAATACCACCAACAGCTTAATCTGGTTCAAGGTCAGTTGGCATTCATCTGTATCTCCCTCCCCCGGGTTGTGCCTGAAAATAGGCAGGATTTGTCTAGTGCACTTACCCGGTCAACAAAAACGAAATAAAAATAAAATAAGTATCTTACGGTAAGTGGCATGTGGAACCCATCAGACTCTTTGAGCTCAGGGCAGTATTGCTAACAGTGCAAGCATTCTCCTCCCATCTACAAGGATGGTCTGTCCAGATCACAACAGATACTACTGCTACAATGTACTACATAAACAAGTAAAGAGGAACAAGATCTTCAAAAATGTCCACAGAAACAGTGAGGATCTGGGACCTGACATACACCATAGAAGCTCATATTTTTGTGGTGCATTTTCCAGGCAAGGACAATGTACTGGCAGACTCCCTAAGCAGAATCAGCTAGGGAAATCGAAAATGGGGCCTGAACCAACAGGTTCTGGCCACAGTGTTCAGGGGGCGGGGCACTCCAAAAATAAAGGTGTTTGCCTCATGGGAGAACAATCAGCTCCTGAAGTTTCACTGCAGACCACCAGGTGAGAGAACAGTCCCAGGGAATGCCGTGGCTCTGGATAGGACAGGGAGGTTCCTGTATGCCTTTCTACCATTTCCACTCATACAGAAATTACTCTTAAAGCTTAGGAGCGAGTCTGCAGCAAGGATCCTAATAGCTCCAAATGGGACCAGAAGGCCTGGTACTCAATGCTCCTGGCTCTGTCCAGCAAAAATCCAGTCAGTCTGCACTGAGTCACAACTTGCTGACTATTCCAGGGCAGAAGAGCATTCCTAGACCCCAGGACACTATGCCTGAGGGCATGGTCCTTGAAGAGCTAGAATACTCTGGATTAAATCTTTCAGAGGATGTCCTGATTGTTCTTAAGATTTTCAGGTAACCAGCAAGTAGGAATGCATATTCTTCTAAACGGAAGAGATTTTCATTCTGGTGTGCCCGCAGAAAGATAATTTTAATAGAGGCAGGGCTGCATATGGTTTTGGATTAGGTAGTACACCTGCAGTCCCTAGGCCTAAGGTCATCCACATTCAAGGTACACCTAGCAGCAGTGTCAACTTACATATCAGCAGGCAATGGGAAGTCACTGGCCTCACAACCTATCTTCAGATAGTATTGTTAAAGGCCTCATTTATTTGTACCCACCTGTAAGGGAACCAGTCCCACAACAGAATCTCAGTTTCTGCTTTGCACAGCACATGGAGGCTCCTTTCAAGCCTATGAACATTGCTGAACTAAAGTCTGTCACATGGAAAACTATATTACTGATTGCCATGACCTCTGCCAGGAGGGAAAGTGAGCTGCAAGCCCTCTGCACAGAGCCAAACTATATAATCTTCTCCAGGGACAAGGTAGTCCTTAGAACCAATGGGAAATTCTTACCTAACGTGGCGACTAAATTTCACTTGAACCTGTCAGTAGCCCTTCCTGTGGTCTGTCCTGAACACTGCAGTCCAGGTGATCAAAATGAGCTGTGAGTATCTATGTGGATTGGAAAAAGGATGTCAAGTCCTAGAACACTCAGTTTTTTGTTAACTATGGAGAGGATTTAAAAGGAAAAGCAGCAACCAATAGGTTGGTCTCTCATTGGATAGTCTCTTGCATTCAGTTCTGTTATGAAAAACTGGCACAATGCCACCGGGGGCCTAAGGGCACACTCCACTGCGATGCCTCTGTGGCTTCCACAATGGGCATTCCATTGTTAGCATTTGCAAAGCTGCTACCTGGAAAACAGTGCACACCTTCACAAAGCACTGTTGTCTAAACATACAGTCCAGGAGGGATGCTAGCTTTGGAACTGCAGTCTTGCAAAACCTTTTTCCTAAGTAGAGTCTGGACCCAGCCTCCCAATGTACTGCTATAGAGTCTGCATGTAGTGTTAATTGTAAGTGAGGGATTCCTGGTGTTAGAAGTAAAAAAATACTCACTGTAGTAATGTTGTTTCTTCTCAGGGATCCCTCAGTATGATTTACACTCCCCAGTCCTTCCTCCCCCTCCAGAACCTGAAAATAGGTTCACACAAGAATCAATTATTGTTATAAGGTGTTTGAGCATTACTGTTGCAGTTGCTCCACAATTGTAAAGTTGTTTCAACCTAATTATAAAATGGAGAGAGAAAATCCTGTATTCTCATTGGTTGTTACCTGTGCATCAAATTCATTTGATGCACAGGTAAAAACAAGTGCTCAAAAGCAGGACTGCACTGCATTAAAAAAAAAATCACTGTTCCAGTAGAACACTCATTTTTAAGAAGTCACCATTTTTATATTGTCTGTTGGTGAGGAAATCGTCATTTTAAACTCATGAACAGGTCAGCTCTCCAGTACCCATACTTGCCAAGTTTCTGTAGTTGATGTAATGCGTACACCTATCTCACATTTAAAATGTAATATAAAATACTGTTTTCTTACATCCCATTTTCCTTCTATGCCTTGCTTGTATGCCCTCGTCCTGAGCTCTCGCTGTCCGACCTGTCATTTGCACTGCCAAATCAAGTTTAGGAAATAAAATCCGTTGCCCCTTTTTAAAAAAAAATCTAACTGAAGTTATGCACTCCATCTGTGTAATGCACTGCTTCTGTGAAGGATACAGTTGCTCTCTAAAGTACAGCTGTATGCTCATTGAAGGGGGAGGACACCAAGGAAGTGCAGCCACTGCCTCCTAAATGCTCACTCTCAGTCCCAATGCACGTGACCTCTCCCGATACATTCCTAACTTAAACAGTAAAGGAGCTGCACTCAAAAGAACAGAAAAAAAGAGAGACTAATATTAAATTACAGTTTTGTGTACTATCACATCATCATACGGACGTATCTGTGTTGGTTGGGGGCGGGCATGATCAGTCATGTTCTCATTTTTTTCTCTTTTTTTTTTTTTTTATTTTCTTCTCATGTCATCAAATCCTTTCTGGGTTGACAATAATTGTGCACAGTACCACAGCAGCACCACAGTGCCAAAATGGAGAAACTGGATGGTATGGGGGGATAAACACCAACAGTAGCTACAGATGCCTATAAAGGACAAATATCCTTAAGCAATAAGTAGGTAGAAGGGCTATTTTACATTAAATGTAGTTAACGTTCAGTTTTTTAATAGTTAAACAGTTATTTTAACATAAAACAAATAGGAAAAAAAACAAGAAAGTCCATTTTAGAAGCAAGCGTAATAAAATAATCTTGAGTGTGCATTGAACAGCTATTATGGCATGCCCAGGCATTGAAGGCACAAGGCCACACCACACCCCTGGGTGTGTGGTAATATCTGTTGAATGCACACCCCATCGTGTTTTATTTGTTACATATTTCAATGTCTTCTAACATTTTACATGTCTGCTTCATTTTGATTGTTATTCCAAAAATGTTTAGTTAAAATTTCCTATAATTTTTTGATAGCCTTTTAGCTAGTTTTAATAGCCACAGCTCCACTCTGTCCATAGAAACAAATCTGAGATAACTGTCAGGGTGAGCTGTGGATGCAGAGTTTAAACCAAATTCTAAATTCCATCATTTGGATAAGGTTCCATCTCTGGGACATCTGTCGTCATGGAACTAGATGCATACTGTATAAAAAATCATAATGAGGGATCCCTGAGTAGGAACAACATTACTACGGTATGTTTTTTCTTCCATGTCTCTGAGACAGTAAGAAAACTATTAATTTTACAGAACAACATTAGCAGAACTTCTGCCCACTACAGTGCATTTGATTGAAATAACACTAACGGAAGGCCATCCAGGCCAGGAGCCTAGTTATTTTTCTGTGCTTTGATTGCAATTACTACATCATTTTAAGTGAAAATTATTTCAGCAGAAATGTTTTGACCACTACTAGTGGTTGCATCAGTGAAAGATTTTGAACATATTCAGTTGTACAGAGATTCAAAATGTTTCATCTAAATTGATTCATTAACTGAAGGCTCAACATCATTCCTGTCAAATCCTATTCCTGAAGCAACCATATCCCAAAATAGTTTGATATTTTTATCCTCAATGGCACCTTGGAAAGTTCACCAGACTTTTTCTGTATTTTTTTTTTTTGTTTTGTTTTTAATAAGCACTTAAATTCACTCTGGACACCTATGAAGACCTTTGGTCCTCGAATAACAAATTGCACTCCTTCCTAACTTATACACGATACACTTTTTAATGCCAAAAAGTGCATAGTTATGCACTTAGGGATTTAGAAATCTAAAAGCAGAGTACAGGAGGGATGGTCAGATACTGGAAGCAATGGAGCAGGAGAGGAACCTTGGTATAATCATGTCTAACGATCGCAAGGTGGATAAGCAATTCGAGAGGGCAGTAGCGAGGGCCAGTAGAATGCTGTAATGCATAGGCAGGGGTAATATGAGCAGAAGGAGGGAGGTAGTGATGCCCTTGTACAAACAGCTGGTGAGGCCACACATAGAATATGGTGTCCAGTTCTGGAGACCGTACCTTAGGAGGGACGTGGATAGAGTGGAGAGGTTCCAGAAGAGAGCAATAAAATGGTGTGAGGACTCAGCCATTTGACATACGAGGAGAGCTGAAAGACCTCAACATGTATACCCTGGAGCAAAGGAGGGAAATGGGGGACATCATAGAGACCTTGAAGTACCAAAAGGGTATAAACAAGGTCCCGGATAGCAGTATATTCCAGAATTAGAGGCTCTCAAGGACAAGGGGTCATGACATGAAGCTAGATGGGGGATGATTTAAGGGAAACATTAGGAAACACTACTTAACAGAAAGGGTAGTGGATGGGTGGAATGCACTCCCTAAGGAAGTGGTGGGGGACAAAACAGTGATAGGATTCAAGGTTGCTTGGGAAAGGTACAAGAGAATTCTGGAGAGGGGAATTACCTGGATCACCTAGTGTCCTCAGGTAACATGGAGACAGAACACTCGGGCAGACTCGGTGGGCCTGGAGGTCCTTATCTGCCGACAATTTCTATGTTTCTATGTAACTTTTTTTTTATTAAGCCTTTTATCCCTGCGGATCTGCTGGCAGGCTGCTTCTGGCTCTCTCCTCAAGAGGGCGCCATCCACCCTGAATCGCTGGCTCTTTCCCAATTGTAGCCCGGCCCCAGTGAGTCCCCCATGGATTTCCTTCCATGATGGGGCCAGGGAGGGGAGGGGAAGGCCATTGTCAACCCTGGTGACATACATCCAGATGCTGGGGTAGCCGTGGGTCAGGAGCACTTTCAGGGGTTCGTGTTGCCTGCCAGCCTCCCCATTTTCTGGTTTTCCTCCCTTCCCCCTTGCTGGGGTGTGCACATGGAGGCAGCACCTTCCTTCAGTGGTGTCCCTGACCTGTTCTGCCCTCAGGCCTCCACCTGGTGGGCAGTCATTTGGCGGCACAGCCAGCGTACCCTCCCTGGGAGAGGAGAGCTGTCCTCTGGACACTTGAAACTCTCCATCCCCAGCCGGCACCCAGCAACCTGTGTTCGCCACCAAACATGAGCCGCTGGTGTAGAAGGAGGTAAGGCGCAATGCCTCAGCCCTCCACACCACATGGCGGCGTATGCATTTGACTTTATCACATTCTTTACATAGAAACATAGACCTTGCCGGCAAATAAGGACTGCTTGGCCCACCAAGTCTGTCCATTTCTTCCTGCTTGTAGTATCACTGCAGTTCCTACTTGATCTCTGGCCCATTCACCTCCTGCCTTTCCTTTCCCTAAGATTCCCTTATGCCTATCCCATGCAATCTTGAACCCCACCATTTTTTTGCCTCATCACCCTGCTGGAAGGCTGTTCCAAGAATCAACCACTCTTTCTGTGAAGAAGTACTTCCTCAAATCTCTCCTGAATCTACCTCTCAGCTTCATTGCATATCCCCTTGTTCCCGAGCACCTTTTTTTCTGAAAAATACTTCCCTCCTGTACCTTATTTACCCCTGTAAGGTATTTAAAAGTCTTTATCATATCTCCCTCCCCCTCTCCTCTCTTCAAGGGTGTACATATTTAGGTCCTTAAGTCTCTCCTTGTAGGGTTTTTGATGCAGATCCTGCACCATTTTAGTTGCCCTCCTCTGGACCACCTCCACTCTGTCTATGTCCTTCTGGAGATGTGGTCTCCAGAACTGGACACTATACTCCAGATAGGGTCTTACTAGTGATCTATGGAGTGGCAATACTACCTCTCTCTGTCTGCTGCTGCTACCCCTCTATATGGACCCTAGCATCCCACTTGCCTTCCCTACTGCCTTGTCACTCTGCCCGGTCACATTTAGGTCATCCAATAAGATTACCAACAGGTCTCTTTTCTGTTTGGTGGTCATCAATATCACTCCACCCAGGTTGTACTCTGCTCCTTAGTTTCTGTGCCTAAGTGCATTATTTTGCACTTTTTTACATTCAAATCCAGCTGCCACATCCTTGATCACTCCTCTAGTTTTCTCAGGTCTCTGCTCATCCTTTCCACTCCCCCTGGAGTGTTCACCCTATTGCAGATTTTGGTGTCATCCATAAAGAGGCAAGACCTTCCCTTCCAGCTCCTCTGCAATGTCACTTATCAACACATTAAAGGGAACAGTGGGTTCCGGTGACATCACCAGATCATGCAGCAGCTCTAAACAGACGCGCTGGACTTCCCGTGAATATAAGTTAATTTTTTGAATCCCCGGAGGTTTCTGCAAAGTCTATACAACATCTGAAATGCTTTCACGCCGATGGCTACCAGAAATAAATTCTGGACAGGGTCAGGAGGCGGCCTAAAGCAGCAAAAATTACATCTGAACCCTAAGGTCCTAAACAAAGACGCACCTCCAGCTGGGCCGCCAGAGACCACAAATCATGATTCTGTGAGTAACATGGATTCTGAAGAGGAGGATATTATCATAACATCGAGGCAGCTTTGTAGAGCGTTAAGACACCTCACCCGCACTCTGGATGTTATCAGGAATGAAGTGGCAAACAATAAAGTATAAATAGAGCACCATTCCAAGCAATTACAGTCTTTAGAAGAGAATTTCTCTGCATACTCACAGACCTCGGATCTCCACAATGGCATCATACTGCAACTGTACGACCGTTCTCAGCTCCTCCTGAACAAAATCAAAGACCAGGAGAACCGCTCATGCCGAGTTAACATTAGGCTACACGGAATCTGGCAACACAACAGAATTTGTCGAGAGTCTATTGAAAGAATTATTTAACCTAGACAAAGCCCTCCCACTCAACATCATACAGGCCCACCGAGCGCTGACAGCCCCTCCAAAAGATCCCAAGGCTAGGCCATGCTCCCTCATTATAGCCTTCTTAGACTTCTGTACTAAAGAGATGGTGCCGTGCAAAGCTTGGTCGTTGAAGGACATAACATTTGGAGACACAAAGCTTTTAATAGAACCAGACTATACTCCTTCTACTGTGGCTCATAGAAAACTTTGGTTTCCCATTGTAAAAACCCTCAGAAGCAAGGGCCTGAAAGCACGGGTCAACTTTCCAGCTCGACTCAGAATTACTTCCAACCGAGGTGTAAGGATCTTCGACTCCATACCAGAAGCGAAGAAATTTCTAACCTCCCTGGAGATTTTGGTCCATGAGTTAATTAACCCAAACTTGCTTCGGGACCTCGAGAGGTGCCAATGGCAATCTGTGAGTGGTAGCACAGTCAGATGGAGGCCGACAATAAGCCTAAGCCAGAACCCAGATACCACACCTTGGCGTAAGCTGCGAGAGCATAGTGCTGCAGCCTGGAAGAATCAGAGCAATACACCTAAGCCACACTGATCAAAGGACACACAAGAATCCACCCTTTCAAGCATCGAGGAAGAAGCTTTAATGGATGCAGACCTACACTCTTGAATTTATGCAGATCCATTCGATAACTGAATATACTTAAAAGTTGCAGGGGTAGGGGAAGTTGAAGTGTATGGACCCCCCCTCAAAGTCCTAATATTTCCTAAAACTAAGTCAGTTGGGTGTTATACGGTCTTTACCTGAAGCCTCTCCTTTTAAGAATAGCTGAGTCGGGGAGAGGGTTTCATTTGCATTACTTTCAGTCATCAGTATATTGGTTACTTCCAACGCAGAAAGCGCGCTTTCCCAGGACTGAAGTGGAGACTCAAAAAACTGCAAGATCTATAGTGTAAGCTGTCTGTTTTTTCTGGTTAATTTCTTCTATCTTCTCCTATTGTTATGTGGGGATGGAGGGACTGACTGTGTCAAGCAAGCAGAGCAGCTGGAGCGGTGTTCTTACAACAGCATGGGGTGGGGTGATTGTAAAATGGAACTTTATGCAGCATTTGTAGTTGATTGAAGCCCTCCTGATCCAAACACTGCCTTTTCTGATGAAATTTCACAGGACCGAAGGGGGAACCTGCTGCATGGCAGGGCTGACACCACATTTTTTATTTTTATTTATTTATTTAGCTTTTGTTGACCGGGTAAGTGCACTAGACAAATTCTGCCTATTTTCAGGCACGACCCGGGGGAGGGGGATACAGATGAATGCCAACTGACTTAGAACCAGATTAAGTTGTTGGTGGTATTTATAGTGAATGAGGGAAATTTGGCCAGGACACCGGGGAAATTACCCCTACTCTTTTCGATACGTGCCATGGGATCTTTAACATCAACCTGAACTACCACCAATCCAGGCAGATGGGACCTCGGTTTAACGTCTCATCCGAAAGACGGCACCTCAGAAGTGCAGAACCCCTCTCATGCTGCACTACAGTGTCAGTACTGGGATATTAACCCAAGTGCCAGATGTGGGAACTGAACCCACAGCTCTCTGATCTCCTGGCCTCAGAGGCGAGTTGGCTACCTACTGAGCCACTGACACTGCAACATGGGTTGCTTATGGATCCTAGTTGTAGAAATAAGCAGCATGGTGTGGGAATTGTTCCCACACTTCCCATCTCCACAGCACATTGACAGAGAGATGGGCATTCTGTGGCACCTTTGAAGCTACTCACAGGGGTTGCAGGCCCCCTGCTACCCAATTGTTTGATATTAAGGTTTTCATTGTTGTTAATTGTTAAAGTTAATTTTATAAGGTTATTCAATGTTAGTTTTTATTTTCTGATTGCTGCACGTTCTCTTCTCCCTCTTGATCCACAAATGGAAGGTGAAGAATGGAAGGGTCCCACTGAAACAGGGCTGAAACAAGGTACAAGAATGCAGGGTAGTCAGTCCTATGATTATGGGTGACTTAAATATTATTTCTTACAATGTCAAGGGGATTAACAGCCTGATAAAGCAGACCAGACTCCTTCAGGAGTTGGGGAAAGCGAGGACAGACATTGCTCTACTGCAAGAGATGCACCTTGCTGAGGGGGAGAGTAATAAGTTATGTCGCAGATGGGTTACATAGAAACATAGACTTTGACAGCAGATAAGGACCACTTGGCCCATCCAGTCTGCCCATTTCCCTACCTATTGGATAAGCTGCAGATTCTAGTTAACCAACAGCCTTCTTCCTGCAACCCCCCACTATAATTGCCTTATGTCTGTCCCATGCATGTTTGAATTCCCCCACTGTTTTAGACCCACAACCTCTCCAGGAAGGCGGTTCCATGTCCACCACTCTTCCATGAAAAGAATTTCTCACATTACCCCTGAGCCGTCCCTCTAACTTTAAATTGTGCCCCTTGTTCTTACACATCTCTTTTCTGAAAGATGCTACCCTCCTGGACTTTGTCGATTCCCTTGAGGTACTTAAAAGTTCCTATCATGTCCCCCCTGTCCTTCCTTTCATCAAGAGTATACATATTAAGCTCTCTCAGTCTCTCTTCATATGGTTTCTGATGTAGACCCTGCATCATTTTAGTTGCCCTCCTCTGGACTGCTTCCATCCTGTCTATGTTCTTGCGTAGATGAGGTCTCCAAAACTACACGCGGGTTGGTGCGGTTTATGCCTCACCCTACCAAGCTCACCCCACCACAGAAGAACAGCTATTCTAGTTCATAAGACATGCCCCTTAAAAGTCACCTCTGTACTTATTGACCCCGAGGGACACTACACTATATTAAATGCAACTTATATAGATACCCTGTGTGTCATAGCTAGTACATATGCCCCTAAAGAGGACAAAGAGGCAGCCTCATTTTTTAAGGAGTTTTTCTTGGAGGTACTCATGGTGATGGACTACCTTTGCATCATAGGAGGAGATTTTAATGTAATTCTCTCTCCAGATCTGGATAAAAGGTGTGGCACACAGAAAACTAAGTTAGGGATGGCAGGGAACACATTGCTTCATTTGAGCCACACTTTAGGGCTTGCTGAGGTGTGGAGAAAGATGAATGGTCAACAGAGGGATTATTCCTATTTCTCTGATAGACACAATAGCTACACCAGGATAGATTTTTTCTTTCTCCTGGATGAATGGATGTTCACAGCCAAAACCTGCCAAATTTTATCCCGGACAATTTCAGATCACGCTCCGGTTAAACTCGTCCTGACAATATCTCCTTCACTTTGCAATTCTCACTGGACATTAAACATAGGCCTCCTTAACAACCAAGAATTTAAAGACCTCATTCTTGACACCATCAAACAATATGAACAAGATAACCCAGTAAGGAGTACCTCCCATACAGTCAGATGGGACGCTCTGAAGGTGGTGCTAAGAGGGGTTATAATCAACTTTGCATCTAGGGGAAAAAAACGTCGAGAACATAGGAAAAATGAAATAGAATCTGAGATAGCCAATCTCAAATTCCAACACAAGATAACCCTGAATCCACTAGTCAAAGCAGAACTAAGTGATAAGAGGAGGGCCTTAGAGGCCATGCTCTCATCGCAAATAGAAGCATCGAACAGGAGAATTAAACAGAACTACTATGAGAGTGGCAATAGAGCAGGAAGACTATTAGCTGCTAATCTGTGGCAACAACAGAAAAGCAGGCTGGTCCTCCAGTTGAAGGATCCTAGCCAAGGGGACAAGGAGGTGCACCGGCCCAAGGAAATAACTAAGCTATTTGCAGATTATTATTGATCCCTCTACTCTCAGGAACCTGTTCCTGACTTCGAATCCAAACTTGTAGCCTACTTTGATGGCCTGCCACTTAAGTATCTATCACAATCCGAAGCTGAAGAACTAGACAGGTAGGTCAACCAACATGAGTTGCAATCCCAGATCACCCTCCTGAAAAACTGTAAATCCCCAGGACCGGACGGGTGTCCTTCGGAGTTTTTCAAGACTTTCAATGAGGCACTTATGCCACTACTTCTGCCAGTGTTCCAGGAAATAACGGAGGGAGGAGAAACCCCAGTCTCCTGGCAAACAGCCCATATTTCAGTCCTACATAAGGAGGGGAAAAACCCCTTAAAATGTGGGTCTTATAGACCCATCTCTATTAAATGTTGACCTGAAGTTGTTTACTGGCATACTGGCAGGAAGATTACAGCAAATTATCCCATTCTTGGTTCATGAAGACTAGACTGGTTTTATTTCGGGGAGGTATTTACCAGATAACATATGCTGATTGCTAAATATAATTTCTTCTAGGAATCAGGGGAGACAACTCCAGCTGGCCATCTCCATGGATGCAGAAAAAGCATTCAACAGGGTTAATTGGCAATTTCTAAAAACATCCATGGAAAGAATGAAATTGGGCCCAAAATTCTTAGAATCATTTCACAGCTGTTTCACCAACGCCACTGCACTAGTAAGGGTGAATGGAATTAGTTCAACTTTCTTTCCGCTGTCCTGAGGAACCAGGCAGGGATGCCTGCTTTCACCTATTTAGTTTACACTTTGTTTGGAGCCTCTGGTAATTAAGATGAGGCAAACCCCAGAAATTTCAGGCATTATGGTAGGGAGTTCTGAACAGAAACTCTCCCTATATGCAGATAATGCTATTTTCTTCGTATCCTCCCCATAAACTTCAGTACCCCTGTTGTCAAAAGAATTCCATACTTTTGGAGAGCTGTTGGGGTGCAAAATCAACTTTTCCAAATCTGAGGCTTTAATCTTGAGCGAGGTGGTGACCCAGAGATTTAGAGATTACTTTCCCTTTAAGTGGGCCACAAACAACCAGATACGATATCTTGGGATACAGATCGCCACAGATCTCTAGACTTTTTGATATAAACTATACTAAACTATGGGAGACGATAGTACAGGACATGGCCAGGTGGAGACAGTTACCCCTTACCCTGATAGGCAGAGTGGCTGTAGTGAAAATGAATATCCTACCCCAACTCCTTTTTTTGTTTCAGTGCCTTCCCCTGAAACTCCCATTAAATTGTTGGAATAGACTTACGAATGATACCCAGAGTTTTATCTGGCAGCACAAGAAACCCAGGATAGCCAAGCGTATCATGCACCTGCCCAGGGAAGAGGGAGGTTTAGCAATGCCAGACTTCCACTTATACTACTTGGCTGCACAGGTGGCTTGGTCTGGACAGAGAGTCTCTTCCAGATGGTATGAGATGGAAAATGAGACAGCGGGAGGGAACCATCTATTCACTCTAGCACTTATCTCAATACCTTCAGATTATAAAAAACAAGTGATAAATAGGTGGGTGAAACATAGCCTATATATCCTAGCCAAGGGGAAGAACCTTTCTAATACTCCTAGTGGAGTGGATCCTCTGTCCCTCATCAGGTATAAACCAGAATTTCTCCCCACCCCCACTCTAGACCCAGGATATGCCAGATGGGAATCCAGGGGGATCACAAGATTCACCCAATTCATAAAAAATGGAATATGTGTTTCTTTTTAAAGAGCAAAAGAAAAATTTCACTGGGGAAACTCTGAATTCTTCAGATTTATGCAAGTCAGACATTTTATACACTCTTCAGATCATTTACTACGTTTAGCTATGCCGTATTCTGAATGGGAGAATTTTTTTATGGAACGGTGACAATCTCAGGCAAAGTTAGACTGGTGGCTAGTCTATATCAAGTCCTGTTGAAGCTGAAGGGGGGTTCCTTACATGCTCAGAAAATAACTTGGAAATGGGAGTCGAGTATGATTATAAGTGAGACCAGCTACACCCACAGATTAAAATTAGGCTGGAAGGTCACCTCGACCCCAATATGGAGGGAATTTTTTTTGGAAAGTTGGTGAGATATTTTCGATTCCCAAACATCACACATCACTTTGGTCACTCAAGGGACGCGAACTGTTGGAGATTAGTGTGTATGTGTGTGGGCGGGGGGGAGGCACTGGCACATATTTTGGGCCTGTCCTGGGCTTTTGGATTTCTGGAAAGATTTATAGTCAGTCTTTCATGGCATACTGGGAGTCCTCATCCCCCTGTAATTTGCAGAGTGGGTCTTGGGTACACCGACATTAATTCATTTAAGGGGTGATCTGCGCAAGGTAGGACTAACTTTACTTGTAGTAGGTTTGAAGTGTATAACAGCCAGGTGGCTTACTCCGGATCCACCCACACTGCGGGACTGGGTAAAGAGAGTGAAGGAGGTAGTTTTTATGTGTAACCCCTAGATGGCGCTATCCCAGGGGCTACTACCCCTGCCTGATTTGCCACTAACAGGTTGAGGGGCCTGGATCCAATGGTGGGTGCCTCCACCCAGAGGTCAGGGTTTGCAATAGTTAAACTAACTTGGTCACAGCCCTCTGGGACACTGCAACCCCCTTTCTTCCCACTAGTGGCCCACACAATATATCAGAATTACCTTCACAGTATACACTTACCCCAGGTCTGGTTCCGCACTGGGACCTCCTGTGAAATGAGATACAGTGCAACAATCACAGTACAGTACTTTAACATAGACAAATACCTCAGGCAGTATAACTTTGCTGAAACAAGCAGCTCTGATTTATTTAGGGGATATAACAAGGACAGGGGAAATCAGGTTAATTATCTTATCACTCTAATAATCTACCTATGGCTCTGTGCACAGGCCTATCCCTATCAGTTACTGTCCCTGGGTACCCAAGCCCTAGTGGCTAGTCCAAACTGTGGCAGCTGGTAGGGGCCCTTTCACACAGAGAAAAGGAGAATTAAACAGTCAGCAGTACAGTAATTCCATTTGGATTTAATGTGGCAATTCAACAGGTAGCGACCCTGAATTAGTACTCACGACCTCCAAATAAGATAGGGTCCTTCAATGTCAGCAGGGCTCACTTGAGGTACACAAACCTCTTCACACATCCATATAAAAGAAAGCACTATACCAGGCAGGCTGCATCTGTATCCGATCGCAATTACTGCACAATACCCGGGAGAACACACAGCAGATTCAGTTCCTGACAGACCGAGTGCAATTTTCAGCAATTCCTCCAGTCTTCTACAGGGTGAGCCTGGTTTCTACTCTTCAGAGATCCTTTGATTCTTTTCACAGGACGGATTCAGTCCTAACAAGCTGTTACACAAGCTGCAGACTGGAACTCTGGGCCTTACACACATTTTTGACTAAAAACTGCACACTGAAAAAGCACAGGGCTCCTTCCTTCTTCACTGCCAAGCTCAACTGAAACTCCAACTGACAAAACCGGGCACTTCCTTTGAGTTCCTCCCAGTTCTTGACTGGATTGGCTGTCACTCACAATAGACCGCTGCTGTTGGTCCAAAAGGTGCTGAAGTCTAAACTACATCTCCCAGAGTCACTGCCCATACAATCCTCTTGTGGCTGGCTCAGATTATGAGTCCAAGTTCTGATTCGTCCAAGGCACCATTTTAGAGCTAGCTTACCCCACACTGATTGGTCCAGTTCAGCAGTTCAAAACTAGAATGGGAACTAGCAGACACAGTTCTGACTGCAAAGAAAGCAGGTTAGACAAACTGTAATTTCATTATTACTCTAAATAATTTCTGGCAAACAGTTACATCTTTCAGATAGGTTCCCTTTGCACTCCTAGTGACTGCAAAATGAAGTGAATTGGCAGCAGCTCAGTGGTACTCAGAGAAGCACACAGTCCCCCCATACAAACTAATTATGTCTGCAAGCAGACAGCTCTTAAAGAGACAGTACCAGAGGCTCTAAAAACACTCACTGATAAATGGCTTAAATGCCAAACACCATTCAGGCTTGGAGCATTCAAGCAAGCTCCTGGAAGTCTTTTGGGAACCCCCATTTGCAGGGGGGTTACATATGGAAGCCCTAATGGCCAAACTGCAGCTCCAGTCAGATAAACATGTGCAGAAGTGGCACGGTTGGGAATCCTGGTTGCTGATGGTGGGACTTTTGCAACTCTCAAAATCTCAGACTCTTACTTCAGAGCATGGTGGGGTATTCCCTTTCTGATAAAACATTAAAAAACCTGGAAAGAGCCTTCATAGGCATAGGATACTTCTGATAAGAAAGAACACAGGCCTCTACAGTTGAACTATGTGTATACACAATGGCTTTTTCTTTCATGGGGGGGGGGAGGAGAGATGCAGTCTTTAGTGGGGGCATGGTTCACCTCGTTTACAAGGTTTATTGTTAGTTTCATGTTAAATACCTGCCTGCACCATGATAATTATTGTATCTTACCAGACACCTGGATGATGCATCAACAAGACAGGCTCTTAACCATGGTCTTTTCTTACTGGATTTTTAAAAGGAAAAAGTAAGTGTCATCAATTGTGTCGCCAAAGTATTAACTGTTATGTCCAATACCTGTTTTGACAAACTATGCACCAATGTAAAGGCATACTGTACTGTGGTACCATGTTATGCAATAAAGCTGAGTTACAAAAAAAAGAGAACACCTACCCCAGCACTGATCCCTGTGGCATCCTGCTAGTCACTCTTCCTTCCTCGGGATGAACTCCATTTAGCACCACCCTCTGCCACCTATCCCCTAACCCATTTCTTACTCAATTTACCACCTCTGGACCCACTCCTAAGCAACCCAGCTTACTTACTAGTCTCCTATGTGGAAAAGTGTTGAAAGCCTTACTGAAATCTAAATAGGCTATACCCACCGCTCCACTCTGATCTAACTCCTGTGTCACCCAGTCAAAGAAATCAAACAGATTTGTGGTAGCATTGGGTCCCCCCCTCATGTGGGATTAGCAAAGTGACTCTCTCACTTTAGTCTGTTGTGCAACAGCACCTCTTCTATTCTGTTCTTTAATTTCCCCTGTAGGATGGCCACCTACAGTCTTTAATCTTCTTTCATATGTATTTCTTTTCCTTTCTTTGTATCTCTCTTTCTCCCCCCAACGAGTTCCCTGTGGCTATCCTTGCTACCATACTACTAAAGTGTCAGGTCTCCACTGTATTTGTGGGACATAATGTTTTTAAGTACATCTTTATTTTTGCTAACACTTGTTTAAATCCCCTTTGTGCAGTGGCAGCTCCCGCTAGCAAACCTGCATGATCCTGCGCACGATGTTAGTAGCGCACGATCACAGCTTCGCACAGCTGCTGTGTAAAGGTTTCTGTTTGAGTGAGGTTTCCCCTTTAGACAGTACAGTCCTTGTTTGCCCTAGTTTGTATGTCCTGTCTTTTTCTTTTAGTTTGCTTCATTGTTTTAAAGAGCAGAAAGAAAAAAATTACCTAGCTTTATAAACGGCAGAAAAAAAGCCAGGGGAGTTGGAAATTTCAGCCCCTGGCAACACTGCTATTTTTCGCTTGTTATACTTGCCTCCACCTGTGAAGTGGAAGCCTCTGTGGACCAACAGATTCAAGAGCACAGGTAAAACTGAATCTGTCCTGAAAGTGTGTTTATTGTCCCCTGGTAAAGCTACACTGCTAGGCTCTTGTCTGCCTGGGTGTAGCCATGGGGAAGTATTGTCCCAATAAGTAAAAAACACTTTAAAATTACCTAAACAGAGAAAGCTTTTGTAATTGCTTCTAGACAGTGTGTTTTGTTTTCTAAAACTGTTTAAAGTCTTGCTTTGTCCTTTGTGAGGTGACTGCCCTCTGAGTGTTTTAGATGGCGCCAAGAAACATTCCCAGAATTTGCAGAGGCACCTCACAAACAGCATAGAAGCATAAATAATGGAGATTTAAATGTTTTTAGGGGATATTTGAATTATAAAATGCTCCCCTACATTCTAGCAACACCTGTTAACTTGCAAGCCATTACAGTTCAAGGTTACAAACATCAAACAGTCAAAAGTGCTGCAATTACATGCTATAAAAGTCATGTTTAGCATTTTTTCTTTGCACTAACTTTCTTCTAGTTCTCCAGCCTATTTCAAGTATTTTGTGTTTGTATTTGGTGTTTTAGTGAGTGTCTCATTCCTGGTGCACAAGGAACTGAGACAAATGCTGAAACACTAACCTCCTCTGTTGTTCTGGTTGCCTCTATAGGGCCAGCACCCCTCTGCACTGCTGGTTAAATACAAAGGGGGCTGCCACTCTAGGGAAGTGGGCGTGGTTACAAAGCAGAATCAGATAAATTTATGGAATTATAGATATTTTTGGTACCTAGAGATCCTAAAGCAAGTTTATGTTGATTTCATATGTAATAAAAATGTTTATTTGTGTTTTAAAATTAGCTTAGCACTATTTTGTTAGAAAGTGGGCAGAGTTTCTCATACCATGTGATTTCTTCCTATAAAAAGGTGCTTCTCCTCAGCCTAAACAGATCAGTTCAGCCTTGTTGAAGGTTGAGGAAGCACAGAAGGGAAAACCGAAGTGGGTCTTGACAGTGTTTAATCCTTTGATTTATTTACATTTATTTTACAGGTTATGCTATTTACTTCTGCCTAATTTAATAAATCTGCACTTCTGAGTGAATTTATGCACCATATTCCTGTTGGCTGTGTTTTACTCTGAGCACCCACGATCACAAGATTCAGTTGACATGACCTTCCCCCATGAAACCATGCTGTCTAGGATCTTGTAACTAGATTCAAGATATTCCACAATACTTTCCTTCGTCAGTGATTCCGTGATTTATTCTGTTGTTGTGCAAAATAAAGGTCAAAACCATAACCTAACATGTATTTACAAAAATAATACATGTTAAGTCATGAATCTGATCAATTTACTTCAGTTAATATGCAAAAAGGCAGAGACTGTACTAGAGGCTGTTAGCAGTATACAGACTAAAGAGCACTATTCAGGACCTCTCACTCCAATTACATCATCACACAGCAAGTTAGGCAGCTATCTCAGAGAGCAGAGAAGGCACGAGGTTTGAAAGGAGAAGGCTTTTGGCCATCTTAGAGAGCAGAGAAGGTTGGAAGTTTGAAACAAGAGGGCTTTTGTTCACATTTTTCAAATGCTACGAAACTGCATTTATATTAATTACATAAATGCAGTTTTAGCATAAATGTAAACAGCAGGCTTTCCTTTACCTCTGTATGAAACTAGATTTTACAGCTGGTTTTAGAAAAATACCCTATTTACTTGTCCTTAATGAGTTTACAAGATATGGTACAGTATGTGTATAGAACTTTGCAACACATGCTCTAGGTATGTACACAGCATAACAGTGGGAGAGCATGAAAACAGAAAAAAGTTGGTAAGAAAAACTAGTCAGGCTTGAAGAGAATGATGGGGGGAGTATACCCCCAGAAAGGGGGGATGTTGTTTTAAAGGGAAAGTTCTCTCAATCTATTTTCTGTATATCTGTGTAGTTTGCAGGCATGAACAATGATTCACCCTCTTGCATCACCCTACTGTCATCCTAATTTAATTATACATGAGGTTGCTTCACTCTGTTTTGCCTTCCAAAGGTCATGGCTTCACTCATGCAGGGCATAATGGTAGATGATGATGCACCGACTAATATACTGTAACTACTGCAGGGGCTAGCATTAAAACATCATCAAATTCCAGGACGCCACATGAGTCAAGTCATGACCTTTGCAATGGAGTCAAGCAGCTTTTCACACCAGATTTAAGTCACTTCATTTAAATCCTGATTAAATTAGGAGGGTGCAATAGAGGCAATCATTGTGCATTATGTGGGGACTAGGAAAAGGCAGACATCCTGAACACATACTTTTGTTCAGTATTCACAGAGGAAGGAGAAGGGGAGGGGCCGCAAAAAAAGTAACAGAAGGTTTGGAAGGAGGGAATCGGGCACTAGTACTTTTTTGGAGAAGACAGTCCTGAAGGGACTTGCTAATCTGAAGGTGGACAAAGCAATGAGACCAGATAGGGTGCATCCAAAGGTATTGAGGGAGCTCAGGGAAATACTAGCTGCACCTCTGACAGTCCTGTTTAACAGCTCGTTGGAAATAGGAGTGCTTCCAGCAGACTGGAGGAGGGTGAATGTAGTCACACTACACAAAAGTGGTAGCAGGGAGAAGACTGGCAATTATAGGGAAGTTAGCCTGAGGCCATCAACACTAAAGGTACATCTAGCAGCAGTGTCAGCCTACTCATCGGCAGTTAAGGGCAACTTGCATGTTATTAAAAGACATTCATTTTTAATGAGGTGCAAGTCTTTTAGTTTTGTGAAATCAACAGGAATTGACTATGTGCACTGTGTACTATTGGGAGTGACTAGAAAACTGCTAAATATGTGATTCAGTAGTACACAATCTAGTCAGGAGTGGTCAATATACACATTTCTTAATGTTGTTGATGATAAAAATCATGCCTACATGTAATATCACTTGAATGCCTAGGTGTATATCTGAACATCTAACATATTAGAAAGCTTCAGAGTTAAGAGCATGACTTTTCTACCACTCTATACCTTGTATTTTTAATATTATGCCACCACTGTATCTGTGCCACTATTCAGCACTTGTTGAGGGAGTGTACATTCTTTGCAAAAATCAGCATCAGCAAAAGTGACTTGCAACATAGTCAGAGGCTTTTTGGATTATTATGTATTGCTGTGCTCAGTACTATATCAAGAACAGTGTCTGACACTTAACACACATTCACTACTTTATCTTCCACAGTGTGTGAGGGAATTAGGCCCACTTTGGACAAATTCATGTTTCATATTTAAAAGCAAGAATAGGAAATTATTGCAGCTGTTCCACAAAAAGCAGTATGTTGGGCCTTCAGGTTGTTACAGCAGTAGAAGTATTGCAACATCAATCAATCAATCAATCAGTCAATCAATCAAGCAACCAATCAATCAATCTTTATTTTACCAGGTGGAACACCATTGAGATAACTCATTTACAAGGTGGACTGGGTCATATACCATTAATAGCACAAAAAGCATCCTGTCAATCACCTGCTTATCCCTCGGTCAGTTCATTGCTAAAAAGCAAGACAAAGAAACATCCACATGGTCCAAATCCATGCACTTTTTAGGGAAACCTTACATAAAAGATTTGGAAGAAGGTATGTGCAACACTACTGCTATAACATTTGGGAACGATGTGGGCAATCTTACTTTCTACAAGCACTGTATAATACAAGGTCAGATCTTTCACTCATCGGCTAATACTAGAACACAAGTAAGAAGTTTGTTCACTGTTAAATACACTGAACAGGAAAAAAAAAAACCAATATGGTTGGATAAACTGATTTGCTGAATGTAACACATGAGTGTGGGTTTGCTGTATTCAGAAGCTAAAATCAAAGCCTTTCAATATTTTTGTAAATTCAGAAAATGAAAACCTTAGCGTGGCAAGCAACTTTTTGTGGTTGAAATTAGATCACATACATGTATTTGATGAGAGTGATGTCTATGATACTGTGCCACTGAATAATATCTTGGGCTTATGTGTTTGCATCATGCGCAGGTCACATATTTTTACATGTGAAGAACCTAACATCTGTGAAGTAAACCCTAGAAAGGGTACATGGGAGGTTTAACAGGAACATGGGGAAGGTTGAATCTTGTTCATGGACAGGGAAATAGGCAAGGATTTTTTTCCTTTTAGTTACTATTTGTTATTGAAACGTTTTGACAATAACACAGAGATAAAATGTGAACTATTGTAGCTGACAGAAGCAAAGAAGAATAAACAAAGCTACACATTGCCACACCATGAGCACATAAAACTACAAACAGGTTAAAGGACAAGTAAACAGTGTATTTTTCTAAAAACTAGTTGGCTTCATGGAGAGGTGAAGGAAAGACTGTTGTTTACATTTATGCTAAAACTGCACTTACATAATTGATATAAATGCAGTTTTGTAGCATTTGGAAAATGTAAACAAGAGCCCTCTCCTTTCAACCCTCCTGTTTTCTCTGCTCTCTAAGATGGTTACCTAATATTCTATGTGATGATGTCTTTGAGGGAGCCATTTTTAAACCACGGGATGTTAGGAAGTACTTCACAGAAAGAGCGGTGGACTCCTGGAACAATCTTCCAGCGGAGGTGCTGGGGGTGAAGACAGTAGCAGGGTTCAAGAATGCATGGAATAGGCTCAAAGGAATCCTAGTGGAAAGGGAAGTAGGAGGGAGAAAAAGCAGTAGATAAGTACGATCTGCGGCAACAGCGTAGGTAGGGAAAAAAGGGCAGACAGGGTAGGCCGAGTGGTCCTTATCTGCCATCAAATTCTGTGTTTCTATGCTTCATGCCTACAAACTACACAGTGAAACAGAATAAAAGGCTTAGAAGACTTTCCCTTTCATGTAGTTGTCAGGTCATGGGATACAGTGGAGAAGTTTTGCATAGTCGTGCACAAAATAGCTATGAAAAATATAGGTGGTAGGAATGAAGCAAAAAGATTGAAAGGTTTGAGTCTAAGCAGGAAGGATAGCTGCCACAGAATAAATCCTGTGTTTCATTTAAAATGCCTGTTAATGCCAGATTATCTGAACAATGACATGGAGAACTTTTGAATTTGAAAACTGTTAGAACATTCAATTTTTATTATTTGTTAGCACTGAAAAGTAGCGTACTAATTTTTCAAATATTACAATGTAGATAAGGAAACACATTTGGGAATACTGTATAGATAATATATACCACATTAAGTCACTTTTCAAAGGCCTGACATCCATCGATGGGTGACCAACATTGGTACTGCATTGCAACCATGACGGTCGCAAATGATTCCATGGCTGTGGTGGATGTCTAAGCTCAGCAGTGGTAGGTGACCGATGGTGTTGATAGCCAAAGGGATCTCCACATGTGGACTCTGTGGCCATTTCAAACTGAAAAGTTCACAGTGCTATTGGAAAGCTGATGCCCTTAAATAAAAGAAGCGGTGATAAGCAACTGCATTTGTCATCAAAATGCCTGCCAAAATCACCATATGGGGGACATGGAGACATGGATGGACTCTGCGTGAGTAAGGGGCATGGTGTGTATCACCCATCCACAGTTGACCATAGTGAGACTCAAACTAGGCACAGGTGCTGGATGTGTTGTAGGGGCTGTGGCAGGAGCTGCACAGCAAACATGTTTGACACCTGGGAGGCTAAGGTGAGGCACAAGGGACGTACCTAGATCCACCAGGCAAAGCACACACATTGGTATGCATGGGCTCCCTTGCTTTACCGTACCCTGTTATAGTGAATTTGTGGCTATTCACCTTGACCTGCAACTGTACTTAAGCAGTAGTGCCCCCCCCTTACAAATGTTGCACTTTATCGTTCTGTCTGGTCTCTATCTAGAGTCCAATTTTTTTTTTTTTCCCTCCTACGTGCCCTAGAGTTACCCTCCCTCCTTCAGGCCGCCATGGACCCGGACATCTCCCTACTAGCTCCCCTCGCCACCTACCCCTATCTGCAGCCTTCCTCGGCTAGTCCGTGTAACCCTGCACCGGATGGGTCCCCTCCTCCGAGGGGAAAGGCACCAGCGGGACGGAACTAGCACACTACTACTTTCTCGGACCCCTCGAGCTGCTGAGGCAATTGTGGCTCTCAGGGAGTCTTCAGGGATGTCCGGGGCGGTCCGGCCATCCGCGTTAACTTCTGGAGCGGATTTTCTCGCTTTTTGTTCCCCTGTGTTGTGTCGCTATTTGCAGTGCCTCTAGTCTCCACTGGGGCCGCTGCATGAGCTAAGATGCTTCCAACTCCACTCCAGGACAGGAGAGCAGTCCGTCGGACGCCGATCCTGCTCCTTTCCCTGCCGACTTTCCGAGACCCGAGTCCATTCCTCAACCCGGTCGCCGGTGGGTCGAGGTAAGCGCCAGCGCCTTAACCCTCTACGCCACCGGGCCGGCCCTAGAGTCCAATTTGAGTATAGCTTTAATATAACTGTTAAACTGTTTACATAGTTATGTGCTGTTAAGCTTTCCTCACTGTTAAACCCTGCATTGTATGTACATCTTTTTTGTAATCCTGTTAAACCTTGCTCTGTCTGCATATTCCTTGTAATCACCCGGCTCATACCTGAAAATAGGCATATGTTTGCCTAGTGTGCTTACTTGGTCAACAGAAGCTCTCTCCCTCTCTCTCTCTCTCTCTCTATATATATATATATATATATATATATATAAATTAAATTAAATAAATAACGAATGCAGTTCCCAGGAGAAATAACAGTACTATACTTAATTAGCTAGATGTGTAGACTACTTCCGGGAAGTCACAATCTGCAGTGTAATCCTTGCTGATATGGTACAGAAACGGACAAGAAACAGAAACATGCAATTACTGTATAATCAGTAGCAGCATGAATCAGATAAGTAAGCCAATAGTTGGTTGCGATAACTCAGTTTCACTTTCCAGGTCCCTAGCACAGATTCAGCAGAAGTAAATCTGAAGTTGCATAAATTGGGAAGTGGGCCGTAGGGATCATGGTGCCCACTTATTAAACAAAACCTTGAGACCTTGCTCCCTACACACTCAAATCCTGCTGTGGCTGCATAAATTATAATTGAGGAAGCTGGGGCAGGGGAGTTTGCTGGCAGTATGCACAAATCCTAAAACCCATCAAATACACTTATATCCTGCTCTATAAAACTTTAAAAAAGGCACAGAAGAAGTTTACTAGTCTGTAATTATATGTAGTACAAGTGTAGCAGTCAGGGAAGTTGACCGGACAGGTGGGATAGTAAAGTGGCTGGGCGATCAGGGCAGTGACACTGATCAGCGTTGTAAATGACAGTATTAATAAATAGTAATGTGTCTCTTCACAAAATGTATAAACCATAACAGTGGATTTACCTGTAGGTGTTTGGGTACAGAAGCTTTTTTGCCAGCATTTACTGCAGCACTGTAGTGCTCAGCCTTGTTTTGAGTGTCCTACGATGTAACAAACGGAGCTATAACAAATTTTTGATATGGCTATCATTCTGTTTGTTATAGGAAAGGGGAAAGGGGAAATTGTTTAACCAGGAAAGCTCACTAAGCCAGAGCTTGTTTCTGAGTGTGACCTGGGAACACAAGGAAGTTAAGTGATTGGCTCAGGGTCACACAGTATGCCAGTTGGGGCTGATGGGATTCAAACCCAGGTCTCCAGGTTTGCAGCTCAGTGCCCTTAACCACTACACTATACTGCCTCCTTATAGCATATATATACACCGTATAGTAAGGGAGCACTGTTCTGATGCAGGCTGATATGTTTAGCAGATGCACAAGGTCATGCCACTGCATCAAGCTGTACCCATCTCTGTTCCTGGGGTGGGTCTGCAATGGGGGGGGGGGCAGGAACAGGTTCCATGGGGCAGAGGGACATACCATTCCTGCTGGCAGGTGGTGGACCAGGGTACAAGATGGAGAGTGTAGGCACTTAGAAGGATATGCAGCATGCTCAGGGCTCCGGGGCAACACATGTGGGCATGGCAGATGCACGGACCTGTATGCCCAATCCAGTAGTATCACAGGAGATTGCCTATGCCTTGAGCTAATTTAAAGAAGTTTGAAAGACTGCAAATGTTATTCAGCAGTTTTTCTCTTTCTCCCAACTGAAATGTATTTTTGAAGCACTGTGCTTCACAGAAATGCCTATGCTAGCTCAGGGAGGCTGTGGTTATTAAGAAGCATGCAAAACATCGCTGGAGTCAGCCCCCCTCCTCCCCCTTTCTTTGTTTTCTCTCAGACCCTCCCCCACCTACCTCCTTAACTTAAACTGTGTTCTTTTCCTCCACAGCAGTCCAGTAGTGAGGGTCGCGAGGGTGTCTTGAAGCAGTGGAGCCCCCCCCAACACAAGCGCAGTGCTCCTCGGACATGCCCGCAGGTAATCAACAGTAAGAACGGCTCCAACGGCTCCATGTTGAGACTTTCTCTGTGTGAAACTTTGACCCCACCAGTGATACACACTGGCTGCCCTCACCACCCGCGCCACCATCCTTGGTCGACATTGCAATTTATTCGTGATATCACGTGAGTGCCCTGAGCTCAAAAACCAATCAGTGCTGTTTGCCATTTGCAGCTTATCTGAATCCACCACTAGTGGCCACTGTTTCAATACCCTGCACTGCTCAAACACTCCGCCTCTACTAAAATCACTTTCTACTCACACATGAACTGCTCCCTAAGCAATATGACTTTCTGTTTCGTCCTCTTCCCCGTAACTCCTCCTAACTCTAAATACCTTTCCCCATCAATGCCCCAAATCAATGCAACTCTTTTCTTGCTGGCTACATCAGTGTTGTTTGGGCTACTGCTAGCAAAAGATTCAGCAGCATCAATTCTAGCAACTGAATAAAAATTCCTTCACCACTGCACCCTGACTCTCAGCCTGCCCAACATGGCCCCAAATAAGGTCACACCCCTAGCGTCAGTATTTTTGTTGTCATTATCAAATGATGAAAAAAGGCAACTAGGTTATCTGATTTATTCCACCACGATCAATAAACACCACTGGCATACCCCGACCTGCCCCCTCCTGTCCCTCCTTCTACTAGCCTTGCTAGAAAGGGACATTGAAACCAACCCTGGACCTACAAATGTACACATTGACCACACTAATGCCATATGGGCTGGATGTCATGGTATCAAGATTGCCCACCTAAATGTATGTAGCCTTCCTTCCAAGTTCACTGAGATTGAGGCCTGGGTGACCCTATACAAGCCCCATGTGCTAGGTCTCTCAGAGACCTGGCTAAAACCAAACCACAACAACGCCTTGTACTAGCTTCAAGGCTACTCCTGCCTCCGGCTAGACAGGCCTGGCAGGAAAAGAGGAGGCGGCGTTGCACTGTATGTCCAGGACCATATATCAGCTGCTACTGTTGCCTGCTCTACTGTCATCTCACTTAATGAGTGGATGATTACTGAGCTAACCATTAGTGCCTCAAAAAAACTTTACATTGGCTGTTGTTACAACCCCCCCTCCAGCTACTACCCAGGGACTATCTAGCTTACTATCTGGTCTAGCAGGCACCACCCCATCTAGAGATGTCTTCCTACTGGGGGATTTCAATCTCAGTTGGACAGCAAACTCAATCCCCGAATACGCAGCCCTACTAAAGCCACAAAACCTAGAGCAAGTAATCTTGACCACAACAAGATTCAACCAACACATATCAAACCACTCTATCCTTGATTGGATTCTAACTAACCAGTCTGACCTACTTCTCCAAACAGGCACCATGTTGAACGCAATTAGCGACCACTCCCCCACCTACATCGTAGCGAACAAAAAGTCAGTTCACCCACGAGCAAAATTACTGTCCCTCAGAATTCTCAGCAGCCAGAATCATGAAATTGTGACTAGGGAAGCTATGTCCTTAAACTGGTCCTCCCTATACCAGCTTGAAAATGTCTCCGCTGCTGTCCAATACTTCACCTGCATCCTTCAGAAACTTCAGGACCAGTATTTTCCCATCAAAACCAGAAGGGTTAGGGGAGGCTGCACGAGCTGGATAACAAACGAACTGTTACTTTAAATGAGGGTCAGGGACTATAAATGGAGAGCATTCAAAGAATCTCCATCCCCACAACTATAGAATGCCTACAGGCAACTGCGAAATGCCTGTAAGCAGCTGGCAAAGTCACTTAAAAAGAAATACTTCACTGAGCTCCAAAAAATACCCTAGGGAATCCAAGTAGTTTCTGGGCCTCAATTGGGTCCATCCTAAACCCAAAGACCGGTAAACAAATAACACAACTTGCATCCCCAGCAGGCACCATCAATGACCCTGCTCTCATCGCTGACCTCCTCAACACTATGTTTACCAACCTGACACCTTATCTTAGCAAGCTCCCTGCTCAACCTCCCTCTAACCCAGACAGTAACGGTAGCCCCTCCACTCCCACAAGCACCGAAGCTTCCATACCTCCATTCTATTTCAGGGCCATTACTCCCAAGACCATTATAAAACTCTTGATAACCCTCCCTTCTAGAAGCAGCCCTGGAAGTGACAGGCTATACCCTGCTTTCCTGAGGATCATCTCCCCAACCCTTGTCAAACCAGTAACACATATTTTCAACCTCGCCCTGTCTACATCAACAGTGCCTGATACCTGGAAACATGCAAGTGTGGTACTGATCCTCAAGGCCGGAGACCCTAGTTGCCCAGAAAACTATCGGCCCATATCCCTGCTACCACAGCTCAGCAAACTACTTGAGAAAGTAGTCTATTCCCAACTAACCGAACATCTCAATAAATATAATCTCCTATGTCCCTTTCAACACAGTTTCCGCAAACACCACAGCACCTCCTCTGCCCTGGCAGTCTTCTCAAACCATGTCCTCAGTAATATGGACACGGGTATGGCCACGGTGCAGTCTTTGTTGATTTATCAAAGGTGTTTGACCTTGTAGACCACCAACTTCTCCTCTCCTCACTTCAACAGTTTGGTTTTGCCCCTGGACCTGCAGCCTGGTTTCATAGCTACCTCACAAACAGGTCCCAGTCCGTGCTTATAGGCAAAGTAGCCTTAGCTTCCCTATCCACCAACACTGGAGTTCCTCAGGGATCAATCCTTGGCCCCCTTCTTTTCTGCATATTTATCAATGCTTTACCAGTTCATGGCCTAAACTGCAACACACTCCTCTATGCGGACGACCTAGTCCTATACCACAGCAATAAGTCCATAGAGGCCATCTCCTCCACTCTCACTAACAGCTATGCAGCTGCTGTCCACTGGTTCACATCTAGTTCACATCTAGAAAACTCCTTGTAAATGGGAAAAAGACAAAGGCCCTGCTCTTCAGATCAAAGCCTTTCCTAAACAAGTCAACCAAGTTAAACTCCTCCCTCACCGTATATACACCTGTAGGACCTCCACTTGAACAGGTCAGCTTTTTCAAATATCTCAGTGTTACCCTCGACCCATCGCTAACCTATAATGATCACACAAACCTGACTATAAATAGGATAAACCAGAAGCTAGGAGTGGCGTACCGTGCAAGCCGCACGTCTCACCATTGCACAGGGAAACCTCCTCCCACTACTTGACTACTGCTCCCCCATCTACTCCCACGTGTCCACAAAGCAATACTCCCACCTCAACATGACATACAATGCCACCTGTCGCTTTGTTCTCAAAGCCCCCTCATTAACTCATCACTGTACACTCTACCAGTCCCTTGGTTGGCTCCCTCTCCAGGCACACTTTGACTATACTGCAGGCTGCCTAGTAGACAATGCCCTCAGAATTAACCAGCTGTCCCCATATGCCCCACTACTCATACACAGAGCATCCACAAGACCTCTTAGGGCATCCTCCATCCAGTCCTTGGAAGTTCCCCATGTCTCTACAGCGATGGGCAGTAAGGCCTTCTCTGTCACTGCCCCCTCCCTCTGGAATCGTTTCCCAGTGCCTGTTCAGACATCTGCTTCCAATGCGTCTTTCAAATCTAACCTAAAGGCCTGGCTAATGAAAGGCTCCACCTGCATATGCACTGAGGGCAGCACAGGAGACCGAAAGCCCCCATAATCCTATCGCTGTCAAGCACTTCCTGCCCGTCCCACTCTCCCCCCCACCACTGTCCTAAAGCACTAACCCCTATGCTTGACCCTCAAGCTGCCTCTCAAACCTGATAAGTCGGTTACGTTTAACTGCTCCTTGTCATCCTGTAACTTTTCTCCCATTGTACTGCTACTAGTACCCCTAGGCTACTTCACTTACCATTATTTGGTTACCATAAGTAAGCTTCTGTCTATTTGTTGTCTATTGATGCTTTTACAGTATATTTAAATTGTATATTACATCTACTGCTTGTAATCTATGTACCGCCACCTTGTGGCCCAGGTTGTGACTGAAAATGGTCCTCTGGATCAGTGCACCTACCTGCTTACCAAAAACGTAAATAAATGCATCTACTGCTATTTTCAAAGCAGAAACGCATCCAAACCTGTTGACCTAACAACATCGAGAGTTTGCATTCAAAAACAGACTCAACCATGTCCAGACACAGACGCAACTGCATGTGCATTCAGTTCGGATGCAGTTGCGTCTGTTTTTTGCTGGAAGTTGCGCCTTTTTTGTCATCTTTCAGACTGTGCTTTAGCACAAAAAGTGTATATTTTTGTCTTTTTTCATGGTTTCCAAATGGGTCTAGTAATTGTGGTATAAACTGCAAGTTTACTTGCAGTGACTGGGTGGATTTTGTTCTGATGTAACAGCTTAGTGGTTACATTTTAATGGATCCACATTAACAAAAACTGCAAGGAATGTGCTTCTGCCAAAAGTTTTGAATGCATTAGGCTGTTTATTTCTGCTCCTGATGACTTTGGTTGATTAAAAAGAAACAATTGTCAGCTTACACTGACAACAGTCAATGTTTGACACCAGCTTTCAATGATTGAGGTTAGGGTTTAATATGGTACTTATTTCTGGTCTCATGCCTAAATCAGAACCAAAACAAAAGACAAAAAGGAAAACTAGGCCAACAGGTTTCAGAAAGTGCCCAAAGTGTGGTCACTGTTGCCTAAGGCAGATAGGCATACAGAGTGTGCAAGTGTTTGTGCATAGCTCACAATTTGCAAACTGATCTATACAAATTGTTTTATCCGAAAACAGAAAAGGAGGCAAACCAAAAGACAGTCATTATGAGCCCCAGCTTCTCTGACTAGCTCCAAATAGTATCCTTCTATTAATCTGGTTGAGAACATCTTTGTGGCAATGTCTGCAGAAGCAGCTTCCCCGAAAGATCAGTCTAATGAAGAGTCTGCAAGGTGTACTAGCAAGGAGCATAAATCCTCAGCTGAGGTACGCTCAGATACAAAAAGACTCCAAGAAAAGACATGCTAAGGAGACAACCTCCCATTCTAGTCTGAAAAAAAACTACAAAGAAAAAGCATTTGGAGTCAGAAAAAATATATGGCCCTATTGTCCTGCTTACTAGTGATGATCAAATGCTCTCTATGGAGGAATTTATAAGAATGTGCAGTTCTTCCAAATTATGAAGGAGCAAGTTACTAAGGTCTGTGCCTTTAACATACCTAGTGTTGTGGAGGAACAGAGTTACAATCAAGAAGAAGAGGAGGAACCTGTTACCCCAAAGGTCATTGGTGATGAGATAGTTTCATCACCCACAGCATTAGAGGATTATTCATCCTACAGTATTCTGCTTTTCTAAAATCAGTGGATCCTTTGATTAACTGAAACTGACACAGGCATTGGGGAGTCAGATTTCCTGAAAATCCTCAGAAAGAGAGACAGCATACCTACTTATGAAACTCAAGAAAATAAGAAGCAATTGACAAGAGGGTGGGAAAAGAGGTATTTTTACATACTAGGATGAGAACAGCCAATCCTGTGTATGCATTATCTCAGCTTGAGGAATGGTGCCCAGGAATTTAGAATATTTTTTAAAGATGGTCTCTCATCTGTGCTGGTCTCCAGACTCACAGCATTCTATCACCAGATCACTGAAGAGGGTGCTTTCCCCAGACAGTGCTCCCAGCTACTTTGATGGCTTAGTCAGAAAGGTTTGTTGTTTTAAAAGTATTAAAAGTGTTTACATTTATTAGACCTATTTTGTCTCTCTCTGGTCTGGGTTTTAGTGAAAATTTACTTAATTTTGTATTTTTTTTCATGGTTTGGGGAACTGTGGCCTAGACCGCATTTGCTGTCTGCCCACAACTGTGGTGTTCATGGTTTAGTTATACATCCTTGTGGTTTCATTTTAACAGTTCCACTTTAAATAAAAAAAAAAAAATTAAAGCACTTTTTACAGTCTTTTTAAGCAGTTAAGTTTTTTCTCAGCTCACAACAGCTGTGATCAAGTGTTAATACTGTCATTTCATAATGACTGTGTTCGAATATAATGAAAACTAGACAAAAAGAGGAAATCTCGGCATTCAGCAGAACAAAATGCACATCTCAGGCACTAGGCTTGTGACTAAAAGTTTTACTTCATTCACACAGCATTGCAGCCATAAGAACAACACCCAATGTTTCATATTTAAGAAGTGCTTTATCTAGAGTTATGAGTGTTTTACAGTCCCCTGTCACCCTCCCAGTGTTCATTTCTTTCAGAAACTCAGTCGTATTTAAGTCCAACTACAAGGTTGCTAAAATGTCATCTGTCTCCAGTTGATGTTTGAGCCATGTTCTAGTTTACTGTTAAAGGGTTGGCAAACAAGAGACAGGATGATATTGGCAGCATGGTGATAAAGAGAGCTACAGGGGAGCCTGGGAGAAGCAGTGCATGTTTGTTCCAGTAGTTTCAGACTTGTTTCAGAGACTCTTGGACTTTTAAAGCATTTCATGTTTTAAAAAAGTTGTAAAGGTGTTTTTTCTTTGCTGCTAGCGTTAAAGAGGAGGGCTTAGACCTGTAACCTTGTGCCTCTGTGTCTTTCATAAAACCAAGACATTCTTTAGAGCTATGCTCTAGGGAAATTACAATTTTCACCATAATACTTGATATTTGGCAAAGAGGCTAAGCTGCCTATTGACTCTCGTTTTGTGGTCCCCACAGATAGTGCTCACCCTGACATGTACCTGCAATATGTGCATTGGCTCAAAGACAAACTGCATACTACTATGACATGAGGAGTGGAACCCACCTAACTGATAGGGTACGGACAAGGGTGATTGTCAGATGCCTCCAGGGAGCCTCCCAAGAGTCTCAGCAAAACGTGACACAGAGTACATCGAAAGGATAGCTAGAAAGGAGGGGGAGGACCTGAGGATCTTGGTGCACCTAGGGACAAATGACTTGGCAGAGTAGTTGGTAGAGGAAGCCAAAAAAAACCTAGTCAGACTAGGAGACCGAGTGGCCACTCTTTTGACCTCCCTAACCTTCTCAGAGGTCCTTCTTGTATAGGGCAGAGACAACTGTGAGGAGAAGATCAGAAGCAAGAAAGTCAAGGACTTCAATGAATGATTAAGGAACTGGTGCCAGGAAAGAGATTACCACTTCATCGGAACTTGGGGAGACTTCTGGGAGAGGAAACTCTTCACATATGATGGACTGCATCTCACAAAGGAAGGCATGAGCATATTGGGCCAGAAATTTGATGTGAACATTGGATATTTAAACTAGGAGAGGGGGTGCAGGAGGCAAAGGACCCTATCAAAGATAGGCACTTTGCCGCAACTCCTGGAAAAAGTAAAATCTTGGACTGCAAGAAGGGACCAGAAAAATTCAACACCAAATGTAGATCACAGCAACAAGTCGAGTAAGAAGTGTATAGATGACAAACATGGGAGTAGGGGAAGAGATAGTTGGGGGGGTAACAGAATGTGGAAGGTCATGAGCACAAACACTCGCAGTCTGCAAACAAACTCCCAGACCTAATGGCCCTGATGTTGGAGTCAGACCTGGATATTGTCACCATCACAGAAACATGGTACACAGGAAACCATGACTGGGACATAACAGTACCAGGGTATGCTCTATTCCATAAAGACAGGGAAGGTAAAAAGAGGTGTGGGGTGGCTATCTACAGTACATTAAGGAAAATATAAAAGTTACAGAAGTGCAGGGCATAAGGGAAGAAGGGGAGGCACTGTGGGTCACACTGGAAACAGGAAATGGTACTGCCATTCGAGCAGGTGTAATCTACAGGCCACCAATTTAGGGGGAAGAGCTAGATAGTGAGCTAGTGGGACTCATCCACAAAATGTCAGTAAAAGGGGAAATACTGTTGATGGGGATTTTAATTTGCTGGATGTCAGTTGGAGCAACCATATTGCAACTATAGCAAGGTGCAGAAACATGGAAGCCCTTAATGGGCTAGGGCTGAAACAGTTAGTGGGAGAGCACATCCATGAAGGGGCGATATTGGACCTGGTCCTCACAAATGGGGATAGAGTAGGGGGCATAAAGATAGGAAGTCATCAGGAGTCAAGTGATCACCGAACAGTATGGTTCAGGGTGAACATAGTCGAGGAATCTAGCTACACAAGGGCAAGGGTCTTGGATTTTAAGAGAACAGATTTTACAAAGCGGGGGACATGTCTGAAGAAAGCACTTGGGGGCAAAGAGGGAGTAGGGGATGTAGAAGCACAATTGGGACTATTAAGGGTGCCATAATGGAAGACACAAACCTATGCGTTAGGCAAGTGAGTAATACAAAGAGGAAAAGAAAACCACTCTGGTTCTCCAGGGAGGTGGCAGGAAAGGTGAGGAAAAAAAGTTTAGCTTCAGAAAATATAAAGGAACGCAAAGGGAGGAGGACAGGGGGAGTATCAGAAAAAGCAAAGGAGGCAGCCAGAAGAGCCAAAGCACAGAGAGAGGAAAACATAGCTAAGGAAATAAAGAAAGGAGACAATACCTTTTTATAGATACATCCGAGAAAAGAGAAAAACCAAAAGCAGTATACTAAGACTCAGAAGAGAAGTAGGGGGACCAGGAAAAAGCAGAAATCCTGAACAGATATTTCTGCTCAGTATTCACAGAAGGAAAGGTAGGGGAGGGTCCACAGCTAGTGGAAAGATGTACAAGGGAGGTATAGACAAAAGTCCATTCACAGTGGAGGAAATCCTAAAGAACCTAGATAATTTGAAAGTTGATAAGGCAATGGGGTTGGATGGAATTCTTCCCAGAATTCTAAAAGAACTTAGTAATGATCTAGCAGTACAACTAACAATCCTGTTGAGCAAATCATTTGAAATGGGGCTGGTGCCAGTAGACTCGAGGAGGGCAAATGTTGCCCCTCTCCATAAGAGCGGGAGTAGGAAAGAAGCTGGAAACTATATACCAGTCAGCTTAACCTCAGTAGTGGGGAAATTGATAGAATCATTGCTCAAGGAGAGGACTATGACGCACCTGGTATCAAATGGGCTGCAGGACTGGAGACAGCACAGCTTCACAGAAGGCAGGTCTTACCAAACAAACCTAATCAAGTTCTTCGAGTGGGTTACAAGGGAGCTAGATCAGAGATGGACAGTAGATGAGGCTTACCTGGATTTTAGTAAAGCCTTTGATACCCTCCCACATAAATGACTAATAAGCAAGTAAACAACCTGGGAGTCGGATCAGAAATAGTAAACTGGGTTAGGAATTGGTTAAGTGGTAGGATACAGAGAGTGGTACTGAATGGAGTGCAGTCTGCTGAGAGGGAGGTAACCAGTGGGGTGCCCCAAGGTTCGGTGTTGGGACCTGTCCTCTTTAATGTCTTTATAAGTGACATTTCAGAGGAGGTGAAGGGGAAAGTGTGCCTCTTTGCAGACAACACAAAGATCTGCAATAGGGTCGACATGTGGGGGGCTGAAAAAATGAGAAGGGAACTGGGCAAGCTGGAATGGTCTAATACATGGCAGCTGAGATTCAATGCAAAAAAGTGCAAAATCATACACTTAGGGCACAGGAACCCAACAGAGGAGTATTCCATGGGAGGGGAGGTACTGTCAGTCACCAAACAGGAGAGGAATCAAGGAGTGATTAAATCAGAGGACCTAAAAATGGCAGGACAGTGTGAGAAGGCAGTTAGTATGGCCAACAGGATGTTGGGATGCATTGGGAGAGGCATCACCAGGAGAAGTAGAGATGTGCTGATGCCACTCTACAGATCACTGGTGAGGCCTCATCTGGAGTACAGTGTCCAGTTTGGGAGGCCTCATCTCAGGAAGGACATAGACAAGGTGGAGGCAGTGCAGAGAAAGGCCACAAAAATGGTGCACGGGGCTACACCAGAAGTCATATGAAGAAAGACTGAAAGACCTCAATATGTATTCTCTGGAAATGAGGAGACGGAGGAGGACATGATAGAGATGTTCAAATACCTCAGAGGGATAAATAAAGTGCAAGACGTGGCATCTTTAGGAAAAGGGGATGCACTAGAACTAGGGGACATGGCTTGAAGTTGGAAGGAGGTAGAGTTAGAGGCAATGTGAGAAAATACTTTACAGAGAGACTAGTGGATGAATGGAACAGTCTCCCTGCAGGGGTGGTGGGACCAAAAACCGTGAAGGAATTCAAAAATGCATGGGACATTCACATGGGATTACTTGAAACAGGGAAGGGGAGCAAGCAGATCAGCTAGGCCAATTGCGTAAGTAAAGCTAGGACAACTGGGCAGACTGGATGGGCCAGGCAGTCCTTATCTGCCGACAATTTCTCTGTATCTTTGTATCTATTACCTTGTGGCCTGTGCAGAGGCCAGGAAGAGGAATCCAGCCTACAAGGTCCTGTATTACCAGAAAGTAAAAGCCCATGAACTGTTGCTTGGGGACTGGATGTTAGTGAGGAGCTTGGCCTTACTGAGGAAGTACAAACTTGCTGATAGATTGGAAATATTCCCCATGTCATCATGGAGCACATTTGAGACATGCTGGCTTATAGAACTCAGCCAGAAGGGGGCTTGCCCAGTGGTACAGAGGGCTGAGGTGCTAGATGCCTTACCTCGTACCTTACTGGTGACCTGGGTTTGTGAACGAGCCAGGGTTATCAGAAAGTCAGCCAGGAGAGGGAGGGAGCAGGATTGAGCAGCCATATTGGCAGCTCTCCTCTGCTGGGGAGGATCTTTGTCACCCCCCCCCATAGTTTCGCTTCCATCAGGTAGAGGTACGATGGACAGCATAGGTGGTAGCAAATAGCAGGAGGGTGCCCTGCAAGCCATGGCATGTGCATGCCTCCACACGCATGCCCGACTGAGGTGGGGGGAGAAAACTGGGGAAAAATGCGAGTATAAAAAATATATATATATATATATTCATCCAGAAGGGGAGCAGATAAGAGCCAGACCATTGACAGGAACCATCTGTCACTGATTGGGCAGACTGATGGTCCCCCTGAAACTGTTAATTCTGAGGCACCTAAATGACTAGAAACCATGGCTGTTACCAATGGGACACCATCAAGATCATGTTGGGACTGCAGCACAGTGAAATGCCTGTTGACATAATAGCATCACTAAAAACAGCTACATGGACAAAAACAGTGGGGATATTACAGCGCTGCTGTACATGTAACTGGTTTCACTCATGCTATGTAGTTTAAGTCTGCGAGTGTGTGCTGCATAACAGTACTGGCAGCATAGCATAGAGGTTAGAATCATGAGCTGTGAATGGGCTTGCTATATCCAGCATACCTGGGTTTGATCCTGATGGCTTCATTTTTTTTTTTGTCTCACCCACTGTCATGCCCTCCCGAGTTGTGTCCCCCTGGAGTTGAATAGTAAATCCCGACTTTCTCTATCCCAAGTTGTATCCCCAGAGTTGGAATATCTAATCTTCCCTGACTTTCTCCTTCCATGTTGCATCCCCCGGAGCTGAAATAGTTAATCTCCTCCCACGTTCTCCCCCCTCCCGAGTTGTACCCCCCAGAGCTGAATAGTAAATTCTCCCCAAGGATTGCATCCCCCCAGAGTTTATGTTATGTGTGCCTTGCGGCATTTTCACATAGCGCAAATTTCCATTTAGCTGATTTCTGTGCATGGTTATTGAACTTGCTTTCTTCTATTTAGCAATCTTATGGATAACCTGTTTGTAACCTCCCTGTGGGGGCTTACCTTATTTGCCTCAATTTTTTTCTGCTCCCCCCTTTTGTGCACTGCTGCCTGGCCTGAGCCCTTAAAGCCTCCATCTGTGCTCCTGCAGTATTTGCAGTCAAAATGGGGTCGGGGGAGCAATGCTGCTGAGCCACCATGCTTCAGCTGCATGAATGTGTGAGCCGGCGGTCCGCGCATGTGCAGTAGCACATGTTCATTTTCTTATCATGATTGTGGTAAAATGAAAGCCTCTCTGGTGGTCTCGGTCCCCAAGTTTAGCTAGACGGGGGCAGGGGTGTGCAAATCCCATTGCCCCCCTGTCCAGGGCAAGTAAATTTCCTTGAAGGGCTAGTATAAAAAGACAGCTAATTTAATTTTAATGAATATGAGCAAGTGAAAATTCAGCTACAGTCATGGCTGGCCAAGTACTAAAAGTTTTGATTTGAACACCCCTAGTCCCTCGGAGGGGCCAGAGACCTGGAGAAGGCACATGAAGAGCTGAAAAAATGTTTTGTTTAAAAGCGCCAAAAAACACTAGGTTCTACCTCATAAATATTAATGAGGCAAAATTAATAGTAATGAGCAAACCTGTTGGCTGCCCGGGGACAGTGTATTTTGGCAGCAATGGCAGGTGTGGGGCTAAACTAAAATATTAGACTCTGCAGGAATGTTACAGGGCACAGGGACTGCTTTGAGACTGTGGGGAAATTAGTAAATAAAAATGTTTATTCTGGCTGCACCAAGACTTTGAAGTCAGACACTATGTGGCCTGCAGTTTGAACTGTTTTGTTAGCAGCCATATTTGCAGCTTTTTACCCCCGTTCAGCCAATCAGAAAGCCAGGATCCTACAGAAGGACTTTTGGGACAGTGTAAAAGACTTATGGGGGAAAAAGCAGGGGAAAATCTTGGTGCTCATTTGAAGAACGACTCATTTGTCAAGGATCCTGATGAATATTAAATTTTCAATGGGACAATTCTTTCAACCAATGAGGAGCTGGCTGGAGTGCCCAAAACTCAGAGACTTTTGGTTCTGAGTCCAGTTCAACGGGAGCCCCTCCATGGGGGGGGGGCCCTCTGGACCCTTGCTAAGAAATCTGGCTGCAAAGTTTGAGAATAGCCTGCCTGGGGGTTGTCAGCTACCTGTCCTCTAGGGCCTGCATTTGCCTTTCCACATTTGTAGGAATTTGTTTAAAGAATTCTGACCTACAACTGCAGCTGTGAGAGTGCTGCTTGAACGAGTCCTGGTTGAGTAAGCCTACTGTGAATTGCAAGTAGGATGAAAACCTGCTTGGAGGCTATGTATCCACAAGTTTCCAGAACATGCTTATTTCTGTCTATTTCTGTCTGTGTCACCCTACGTTGACTCAGCGCCAGGAAGGGGTGGACATTTGTTAGAACATATGCGCATATTGACGTGCATGCTCCAGCAATGGGGAGGGGTAAGGGAGAAAATGGAAAATGGGACACTAGCAGGCTTCATGAAGCCCTGGCCGTACTCCTGATTCATGTCTCCACCCTGGGTAATCTGGATTATTCACTGGGGGAGGATGGCCCTTCCCTCCCTGGCCCCACCACGGGAAAGGGGGAGGATCCATGTGGAACTGCCTGGGGTTGGAGCCGGGGCCAAGGAGAGATACACTTACAGGCTAAATTGAAAGAGCCGAAGCCATGCCTGCTAGCTGCCCCAAAGGGAAAAAAGCAATATGGAAAAAAAAAGGAGAATTTGGTCTTGAAAGCCTGCCTGGAAAAACTGGAGAACTTTTCACTGGCCGCCAACCTGAGGCTTCTAGGTCTTCCTGAGAATACCGAGGGGAAGGGGGACAGTCTTAAAACATATCTCCAGAACTGGCTGCCAGAGGTACTATCTGTGGACATAACCATCAGTATAAATAAAGCTTACTGGAGTAACCCTCAGAGGCCAGCACTGAAACACTCCCTGGGCTGTACTTTTAGTGGTGGGCAGCTCAGAGGACTGCAGTGCCATTGGGTAGGCAGTGAAAAGTACTGGCAGCATCTAGTGTGGGGAGTTTAATTTGAAAGTATTCCCTAATCTTAGTTACAATCCCCGTACATATCGGAAGGTATTTGACGGCGTGCAAGCGCTCCTAAGGAAGCTGGGTGTCAACCACTATTTGTTACTCCCTGGATGACTGAAGTTTCACTATGGAGGGAGAACATACTTATTTTCCAGTCCAAACAATGCAGGGAAACTTGCAGAGAGAATCAGGATCGAGTGCTCTGTGAGATTGGGAATCGAAGAATTGGACACAAACTCAGAGGACTTATCTCATAAACAGCCTGTGCAGTAAGATCTTATTGCCTGAAGTAAGTAAGTAAATATTTATTTGTATATGGTGCCCAGTCCCAGAGACTCTAGGTGCCTTACAGGTAGTGTAGTGACATATAAACAATACAAACAAAACTATTAAATAGCAGGGTCAATAAATCAGTAATTACTATAAATATATAAATGTAAATAAAATCAATAAAACAGTTTAACTATAAAATGCTTGATTAAACAGGTGTGTCTTTAGAACTCTTTTAAAAGGGGCCTCCCTCAGTGATTTGGGGAGTGAGTTCCAAAGGGCAGTGCCAGCCACCTCAAACACTCTATCTCCTGATGTTTTAAGCCTTGCCCTTGGAACCACTAGGAGACCCTCATTAGAGGAACGGGGTGAGTGCACCAGGGCAGCAGGGGTAAGGAGGTCATTTAGGTAGACAGGGCCCAATCCATATAGGGCCTTATAGATGAGCAAGCGCACCTTGAAGAGAATCCTCCATCTGATAGACAGCCAGTCCAGGTCATGCAGGACCGAGGTCACACGACTTGATCTCGAAAGACCTGTCAGCAACCTGGGAGCTGCGTTCTGCACTATCAGCAGCTAATGGCAGTTCCCTCCACTGACCCTGAAGTAGGGAGCATTGCAGTAGTCCAACCCTGATGTAACAAAGGCAAACACCAGTGCTGCCAGGTTGCCAGGCGGAACTAGTGGTTTAATCCAGGTGATGTTCTGCAAGTGGTAAAAACACTCTGGATGATGGCTGACACTTGAGATTCAAATGTCAAACTGTCATCAAGGACAATGTCCAGATTCCTTACCCGAGGAGCAGCCATGAACAGAGTAGGACCAACAACAACCCTGTTCTTGCACAGCGGCAGCCACATTATGTTGACGACCAGGCTCAACCACCAGTACCTCAGTCTTGTCGAGGTTCAGTTGCAGCCAGTTAAAGGACATCCAGTCTTGGCTCTTGGGCATATATCTATTTAGCACTTCCATGGCACCATTGATCCGAGTGCAAAGGACATATACAGCTGGATATCATCTGCATAGCAGTGAAACTTCAGACTGTATTGTCTAATGAGCTCACTCAGGGGCAGCATAAACACTGCGAACGACATCGGCGACGAGATCGAACCCTGAGGAGCTCCACAAAGCAGGGGCTTTGGGCAGGAGGAGAAATTCCCCGTCACTGCCCGTTGCATCCTGCCTGTGAGGTAGGACTCAAACTAGTTGATGACAGTACCGGTGAGTCCACAATACTCTCTCGGACGATCAGGTAGCACAATGTGATCCACGGTGTCAAATGCTGATGGGAGCTCTAGGAGAATGAGAATTTACCAGTCTTCTCTATCTCTTGCCCAGAGGAGGTAATTTTGCACCCTGACCAATGCCATTTTAGTGCTATGCTGTGCCCTAAACCCAGACTGGAATGGCTCTTAGATGTCAAAGGCTGCAAGGTGGGCCTCGAGCTGCAGAGTCACCATTTTCTTAACAACCTTTCCTAAAAATGGGAGGCTGGAGATTGGTCAATAATTTGCCAAGACGTCAGGGTCGAGAGATTGTTTCTTTAGAAGTGACTTCACCAGCACCTCCTTCAAGGTACAGGGAAGAACCCCTCTGAGAGTGAACACAGGACAATCTCGGTGTACACTGGACCCAAAGACTTGGCACATCCCACTAGGAGACATGTCGGGCCTGGGTCCAGTTCACAAAAGGTGTTCACAGCTTCGAGATTACCTTGGTGACCTCAGCCACCCCCACCTATTGCAAATTCCCCCAGACAATCGGAGTGCCTCTGTCCCCACAAGGCCCACCACCGTGAGGCTGAGTTAGCCCAGCTGGGGAATTCCCAGATCAAATGAAAGACACCCTATCAGAGAAAAACTGAGCAAACTCTTCATACAAAGTGACTAAAAATGCTCGTTTTGGCTGTGAACAGGCAGGATGAAGTAACCTGTCTACAGTCGTACAGAGCTGGGCTGGTCGGTTTTCCCTGCAGCAGTTTTCTTGCAATGGAAATCTGCCTTCTTACAGTTGGTTGCCCTTTGATATTCACTATAGTGAGTTTTCAAAGCCAGTCTGTCCTCCTCGGACTGAGTCTTCTGTCAGCGACTCTCCAACTTCTGTCCCTTGGTCTTCAATGACTTTAGAGCCCCATCAAACCACGAGGCGGTTCAAGTGAGAAGAACCTGATCATACATGGATTGGTGCAATGGCATCAAGTGCATTGAAAACAGTACTGTTATAGGCTGTCACCACCGTGCCTGTGTCAACCGCACATGCAGTACTCACACTAGAAAAGTCCACTACCGCCAGAAGTCCCTCTGGGGACAACCCCTTCAATGAGCAGTAGCAAACCATCTCAATAGGGGAAGGACTATTGGGGGGGGGCCTAAATGAGAACTTCACTGTGCAGTGATCCGACCACACGACTGGGTCAATACTGAGGTCAGTAACTCCAAGCCTCAGTGAGAATACCAAATTCAAGGCATGGCTGTGGTGATGGGTTGCAGAAGCAACAGCTTGTGTGCTGCCTAGCAATGTCATAACCTGGAGGAAATCTTGACCAAACTGTGAGAGTTCATCATCAACCCAGGCACTGAAGTCATCCAGAATCAACCAGCTGGGTGACTCCAACATCCTACCGGCAATGAAGTCTGTGACTTCCTGCAGGAACTCACCCACATGCCCAGGAAACCGATACATGAGGAGAGTCCTGCAGCTTGCACCTGGACCCACATGCACTGCTATGCAGTCAATGAGGTAGATCCCACTGGGTGCATGGAGAAGTTCAGGCTGGATCTAAAACAGATGGCCCCACCCCCAACCCTACGTTTCCTCCTCAGGCAGTGCACTACAGAGTACCCAGCCAGGACTGATGCCTCTAAAACTGGCCCAGTGTCATCACTCAGCCAGGTCTTCGTGATGTAAGCCAGATCAACAGAGGAAATTAAGTCCACTATAATTGCAGTCTTGTTCCCAATCGATCTGGCATTGCATAGCACCACCCAAAAAGGGATGGTGGAGACTGCAGGCCCACTGGCTAACAGCCCACTTGGTCTGGTGGGAACCCTGGGGATCAGTACAAAACATGTCTGGCCTCTCTCAAGGCCCCATCTTAACCCAGGGTGTCTCCTGCCCCTTACCACTCTGATGTTACCTACATCCGCTGTGCTCCCAGCACTCTGTTGCCATCACACATGCCACTTAGCAGTGCCAACCTCACAACAGCATCTTATTGCTGCAGCTGGTGGCCGTGGTGGGGGGTTGACAACAGGGTGGAGGTCACACAGCACAGACGCTGTGTAGGAGAAGGAGGAACTAAGACGCAGGCACATCCTCTCTCCAGTACCTTAATAAGACCCTCACGCTGGTAAGGTAACACAATAACTCTAAAATAACAATTTAAATACAATAAAAATTTTCATACATTCAGCCTATGTCCCTATACACACAACCAATTCAGACAACCAGTCTTAACAGTTTCTAAACATACACAACCCCCATTCAAACACTGTTCATACCTCTCAAGGGTCCCGCATTGTGCAGGACATCTCTTATTTGCCCCCATTTCTGGATCTTGTCCCGCTGCCCCACCAGTACCTGTCATTGTCCCAGATTTCATAGACTGACTTTGACAATGACAGTGTTGACATCAACACAGGCCCTTTAAATGTGAGTGACTGACCTACTGAGTCCTGACTGGATTCTGGATGCCTGGGAGTGAGCAGCGCGCCTGGCCAGCAGTGCAAGGATGATCCTATTTGAAGGCTGGGCTGTAGTATTGGCAGAAGGGTTGGGGTTGGTCCGATCTGAGTCTGCTCCTCCTCCTCACTCAATGTCAGCTAATATGGGGTGCCCAGGCGCAGCTTGAATTTAGTGGCTTGGTGCTCTGAAGCACACTGCCGCACGACAATGACATAGATAGCCAGAGAGGACTCGAGGAGTGAGCAGACTGTGAGCGTGGTCATCAAAGGCAAGCTAGCTGTATCGGTGGTCATTGGTCGGGTGTTGGAATTTTATTCTTGTCGTGGTGATGCCGCCGGCCCATAGCTTGAACTGAATGAGGTGGCGGTGGAGAAAAAGGACAGACAGAGTTGGTTTGCCGCCACACTTTGCTTGCCAGCCTCTTCTTGCCTGGATCAAGTGTCGCTGCCACTTCTGTGAGGGGGTAGGTCAGGACCTGGTACAGAGCCCTCCTCCAGACACTTTACTTGTTTATTACCGATGATGACACTGTGTAGCCAGTTGGTGGGGGGCGGCGGAGAACTTTCTGCTGCTGTACTTCAGTTTGCTCTCTACTGTGCACCAAAGGGTAAGGAGTGAACTGTGAGATGGAGACAGGTAAGTGAGGCTGCTTGTAGTCTGACTTCTTGGGAATGGCTGGGATTTAATTGGAAGTTCAAGGAGTTTAACTTGGCTCTGGGTGGCCGGCATCAATCTGGCTGACTAGTGACTGCCTAGCTGCTGTACTGCTAGTGGTGCACTGCCCCTTGCCCCAGGATAGCCCTACAGTTAAGTGAGTTAATGACATGGTCCCTGACCCCATATCTCTGTAGCTCATAGCTCTGATGTAAACCCTGTAACCATACTGACATTTCATTTGTGGGGTGGCCCAGGCATTATGCTCTTAAACAGTGCATTAAATCATTAAAGTGTTGAACTTTTGATGTCCCTCATGGTGTCCCTCATTTCGGGTGTGGTGTCCCTCATTTTAGAGTCCAGAGGTTGAGAGGTAACCATACACACAGAACCAACCCCTTGCCATCCCAATCCTCCCCCAATAATTACTATAATCAATATATTATTATACAATAGGCAACACAAACGGTAGCTCCTGATTGGTTACTTAACAGGATTTACAACATGTAAATCCTACTAGAACCCAATGAGAAACAGTGCCAGCTGTACGCCCTTCCTCTGCACCCTATCAGAATCACTCTGAGACAAAACATCAAAGCCTTTGGCTGCCATCTTACCTAGTTTTGCTAACAAACCACGCTAAATTTAAAAAGTTCAAAAATGGAATGTTCATTCGAAGTAATAGATGAAACGGAGCTTGACCATATCTTCGCTAATATTTTGAACATGTTACTGCCTAATAAACCATCTCAGAACTCTTCTGGAGACTTACCTCAGAAAACACTGTGAGCCGTCGAGCAGCCAGTCTCTGCAACCACTTCACAAGCGGCACCAATAGCAGCTACTGCCCATCCTCCACCATCACCAACTCCGCCTACAGGAAACTCCCTCTGCGCTGCTCCTCCAGTCATAGCAGGCCTCCCACTTCCTGAAACAAAGAAAAAAAAATAGACACATAACTGAAAGTGAACAACAATTACAAAGCTTTAAAAAAGAAAAAAATGAAGCCACTACAAGAAAACAAATAAAATGAGCACTAAAAGTGTTTGTAGACTGGTCTGCACAAAAAGAAATTTCTGTAGATTTCAATTCTGTTCCTGCCGCAGAACTTAACAGGAAGTTGTTATCCCTCTGTACAGACAGCTGGTGAGACCCCATCTGGAGTACTGTGTGCAGTTCTGGAGACCCAATATCTGCAAGGACATAGACAAGATGGAAGCTGTCCAGAGGAGGGCAACTAAAATGGTGCAGAGTCTGCACCGGAAGACATATGAAGAGAGACTAAAGGAGCTTAATATGTATAGCCTCGAGGAAAGGAGGGAGAGGGGGGACATGATAGAAACTTTCAAGTACCTCAAGGGAATCAACAAAGTCCAAGAGGGTAGCATCTTTCAAAAAAGAGGTGTGCAAGAACAAGGGGGCACAATTTGAAGATAGAGGGGGCGGGCTCAGAGGTAATGTAAGGAAGTATTTTTTCACAGAGAGGACTGTGGATGCATGGAATGGCCTTCCGGAGGAGGTTGTGGAGTCAAAAACAGTGACTGAATTTAAGCATGCATGGGACAGTCATAAGGCAATTCTAGGGGGTGGGGGTAGAAAGAAGTAGGCTGCTGGTTAACTAGGATCTGCAGCTTATCCATTAGGTAGGGAAATGGGCAGACTGGGTGGGCCAAGCGGTCCTTATCTGCCATCAAATTCTATGTTTCTATGTTTCTATGCTTCAGTAAGAAATACAGATGGAGAACAATATGTCTTAGCTAGTTACATTGGTTTAAGATCAGGACTCAACCGTTACATAAATGAGCCACCCATATCACGAGTAATAAACTTTATGAATGACACAGACTTCACTTCCTCCAACAATGTTTTCAAAGGAGTAATCAAGCAAGACCGAAAACTAGGCAAAGATTAACAAAATCACCATCCCCCACTTTCACAAGAAGAACTGTCATTACTCCGTAACTCACCAGTTTTGTCTCCAAACACAATTAAAACCCTAGTGCAAAAAGTTTGGCTCGATATTCAGCTAAACTTTGCCAGAAAAGGGAACGAGGGTGTATGAAACCTCACTGTCAAGTCTTTTGAATTAAAATACACGACAGATGGCAGAAGATACATCACCAAATCCTTTAATGAGGAAACAAAAAATCACAAAGTAATTCATGACCCCACACGTCAAGCAATAAGAGGTTGCATGCTCAAAATTCTAGAAGACCCACTTTGTCCAGTCAAATGTTTCTTACAATATATCTGCAAACTTGCCCCTGAACCTCCAGCTTTTTTTATCATCCAAAAAAGCTACATCAGCAAATATTAGACACCCAAGACATCTGGTACACCTGTGAACCTACGGGTGCAAGCTATTTAGATAAAATACTGCCAATGATCTGTCGACAAGCTGGACTCCACACTCACTATACGAATCATCTTCTCAGAGCCATGGCTGTTGCTCTTTTGTCTGATGCAGGAATGGAGACCAGACAAATCATGAATATTACTGGGCACAAAAACAAAGCCTCATTACGCAGTTATTGGAGACCAAATTTATCAAACTATGACACATGGTCCTCCATAATATCGGGCAAACATCCAGAAACCATCAAAAAAGCACAAAGCAATACAAACCCAAATGAAAACCAATATTATTTCCCAGAATACACAAACGCTCCATCCACCAGCAAAGAACACTTTACAGAAAAAGCAACCTCTACTTCACTCTGTCATCGAAATGAGCCACTAAATCCAAAGCACTTTAATCAAAAGCAATGCATCCTAACGCAACAATCTGAAGCATTGACTCTTCAAACTGCAATCTATTGTACTCAAACAATCCTATCACAAACATCAACAACTGCAAAATGTACAAATTCACAAATTTCTACAATGGAACAAGCAGCACAGTCAAATAATGTACCTCTTCCAGAAAACAACTTTATCCAAACACAAAACATCGACGATGAAATAATTCTCCATCTTGAAGACCTTGGAACACTACATAATGAGATCCAACCCAGTCAAATTCAGCCATCGCACGATGTCAAACAAAACAAGACACTATAAATGACCCCTACAGCCTCAGAGAAGTCTGCACAGTGCCCATCACTAAGTCACTTCATCAATTATGGCACCATCAACTTCTACGGATTGCCACATCCATAATGACGAGCTAAAAGGTAATAAAAAAACTAACAGCACTTAATGAACAACATCCACAGCAATCTAAAAATCTCTCATATTTCTTTCAGGCATATCAGCCATCTGTACTACTACAGGACCCTCGACGACCAACAACCCGAACAAAACCACAGCAACACTTCAGCCTACATCGAGAAGACATCGATCAGATAAGTGCAAAGAAAAACAGAATTACATCAAAAAACTTTTCTGGAATATATTTAAAAAATGTTTACAAATCCTAAAAGCTAACATAACATCATAGAAAAAAAGTTTATTCTTTCAAACACATTCTTGTTCTTTCTCTTAGTGAATAATCAAAACTGTACTATTAAAAAAAAACTTCTTGTTGTTTCTTCAAAAATAATCTGAAAAAAAAGTTATTCCTCCAGCAAATTAATTGTTCTTCTCACTAAAAACCTTGCTTCTGTTTGCAGCTTTTGTTCACAACCAGCATAATTAAAAATGCTTTCAAAGCATACCAATTCTGTCACGGACTATTTTTTTTTCTTCAAAACAATAAATCAATATATGCTTACAATTAATAAACTTTCTAATGTTCCAAATTTTATTTTAGCAAATCCTAATTGTATAATCGCAATATATCCCTTAATGACAGGATTTACCCATGCCTGGTGTGTTGTTTGTTACTCAGCTGCACCTTGTGACCGAACAACACACCAGGCGTGGGTAAATCCTGACATCACCCACACCCTCTTGTGACATATTGCTTAAATAAACTGAATTTAAAGGACAGTCCTGTAGCAGAACTGCTGAGGAGAAGTCCAAATGTTTGTGATAGAGTTCCAGAATGCAGAGTCGAATACTCTATGCTGTGCAATCCTACCAGTTTTTTAGGAGGCAAAACGTGACAGTAATCTTACCACTGCAGGACAGTACAAGCCCAAGACTAAAACATAAGGAGGTAACTGTCATAAAAGTGCTCTCACTGCATCATGTCCTGATGGAAAGGACAAAAGAAACCCTCTGCTCACCACAGAGCAAACAGTTCAGTTTGATGGTTGTAAAGAGGGGCTCTCACCACCCTCTTCTATTGCAGAATGAACAGAACTTCAAAACAGTTCAGAAATTACTCACTTCACAAGCAGGCACTCCAGTTCCACTGAGCAGCAGGACACTGTGACAGTTTCTGGTTCAGAGACCACAGAGTGCTCTCACCACTAAACCTCAGTCTCTTGCAGACTTCCGGCCAGCTCCAGCTCTGCCCCCAGTTGCAACTATCTCAGGCTTTAGTTCAGGCTCCAGCTCGAGCTGCTATCTCTCATTTCCTTTTGTGAGATTACAGCTGGTAAAACACCTCCGGAAACAGCAACACCACTTCCTCTCTTTGGCTGATTCTAGCCTCCACAGCCACAGAAGGTCTCCTGCAACAACTACTCCATTCGGTTTCGGTCTTAGGGACACACATCTCCAGTTTCAGAAATCGCCAGCAACTGCCAGCAGGTAAAAGTCTCCTCAGCAGAGCACAACAGGTACTTCTAAAAAATAATAAAACTAGCTCCTCAAATAAATGACTGAATGACCCTGCCTAACACTTTTACACTATCGTGCCACTTGCAACCTAAACAGTTTTAAATCATTGGTGCTCAACGAAAACTGAATCGATGAGCTGTCTGAAACTAATCAGGACTCTTTCTTCTTTCTCAAATGCATGAAAAGTAGGAGTTTTGAAGAAGGATTATGTGCTCAGTCAGAGCACAGTCAGATGGCATCCCAGCTTGGCATCCATCTTTTCCTCCTCTGTCTCCTCTCTGAAGAAACTTGAGTGACTTTTTTTGTGGTTATGTTAAAACACTATAGTGTAACTACCACTGTATTATTTTTAATTATTTGAGGCTGTGGGGGACAGACATCTAACCAGGTAGAGACGGGTATGTATTACCCATTGGATGCTCTTAGAATTATGTAATTCAATTCAATTTATTGTTGACAAATCTCAGTGTCATTACAATTAAGTCACATTTTACACAACAGCAATATAAATTAAACATATACAATAATTTAGGATATCTTGTACAACCCATAAATTAATACCTATTATATAGGTTAATATATCAGATCTATTTTAAAACTTATCCTCCATCCAAACACAATTCCAGCATTAAATTATTTATCTCTTACTGTCATCAATTGCTATTAAATTTATACAATATAGGTTATCCTATTATTACAATCACTCTTCCCCAATATATTACCTAAATAATATGTCTTTCTATGTTTGCTTGCATGCAGCGAAAGAAACATATTGTGGCAGCTTGGTACCAAAGCAGGTTCTGGACGTGCAGCACTGTTGAGGCCAATACCGGCACGGCATTTTGGGGCATGGGTGATGTCCACCAATAATGGGGGACACAGCCGGTGACAGTAGTTTGGAACCTTGCCACCAACTTGTGAAAAAATAGCCGCTGCAATCAGGGGCTGCCTCGTCATTGCAGCATCAGCCATTCGCTGCAATGAGGGAGCGACCCGTCATTGCAGGGCGGGACCTTGCAGCCCTGATATTGTTTGTGAACAATAGCGGCAGCTTGCCGCCTGTTCACAAACAATATTAACCCCCTCCCATGCCGAGAGGGTGCTCCCAACATGTTTGTTTGTCGACAGGGGCCCCAATCCCCATTGGCTGCAGTGCCCCAGATGTATGTTGCCGATGGGGGAGCCCACTCCCCGTCGGCAGTATGTAATGGCCCCCCCCACTTTTCTTGTCTGGTGATGGGGTGCCCAATCTCCATAGGCAAAATGTCCCCCCTTTTGTTGTGTGCCGACGGGGGTGCCCAATCCCCCTCTGCATAATCAACCCCCCCATTGTTGTGTACAACGGGGTGCCCAATCCTCATCGGCATAATGTACCCCCTTGTTGTGTGCTAACGGGGTACCAATCCTCGATGGCTACGCCCCCAAAAAAAGATTCAGTTGGCATGCTGGGAACCCACCCCAGCATGCCACATTGCCTGTAAATAAAAAACCATCCTGCGATGTCTTTTTTTTTCACCTGTAAGGAAGGAAACGGTCCCCTGGCAGTCTCCCTGGTCCCCCTCCCCCAACCCAAGACCCACCCATCATGCACCCCTTGCCTTCCCATAACCCTCCACCTCACCCCATACTTACTTCTGCAGTCTGGCGTGATGATCTTCGGTGGACCAGAAACACGTCTGCACTCTTCAAAGCTGACCGCGAACTGAGGAAATGCTGGTAAGCTGTATAATGGAATAAATAGGGTTTTTCTACTTTGATGCATATCTCAGGCATTTTTTTGAATTTTGCCACCAAATTTTCAACATGGGGTTTTTGGGACCCCTCCTCATGAATTCTGTCATTGTCATGGCATTAATCAGACCCAAAAGGTGATTTTGCGGTCACTGCGTGGAATCACCTTTCAGGACTGATTAACAAAATGACAGCACCAGTGTTCATGAGTTGGGCTCTCAAAAAGCCTATGTTGCAAATTTGGTGGAAAAATTCCTAAAATGACTGTTTTATAAGCGTCGTTGCGCAGTTCCTACGCATGCTTGTAACATTGCAATTTGCAATATTTTCACCCCAGATTTTCAACATTGGCATTTTCAGACCTTCTTGTGAACAGTACAGCTGTCATTTTTCGCACCCTGGCGAAATGTGTTTTCGACTTCGCACGAATAGCGTGGTCGGTGTGGGAAATCAGTGTTCCACACAGATTAAGAAACTGACAGTGGCACTGTTCATGAGCAGAGGTTCTAAAATGCCTATGTTAAAAATTCGGTGAAAAAATTCCCTAAAATGACTGTGTTACGGGCATGCATTGCGCAGTTCCTATGCACGCTTGTATGTTCATGAATTTTCAATATTTGCACTCCAGATTTTCAACATTGCCATTTTACCACACCATCTTATGAGCAGTACAGCTGTCATTTTTCACATTTTGCCCAAAATGTGTTTCCGTGCATGTAGTGCACAATGGCGCAGTCGGTGTGCAAAATCAATGTTTGGGACAGATTAAGAAAATCACAGTGACACTGTTCATGAGCAAAGGTGCTACAATGGCTATGTTAAAAATTTGGTGAAAAAAGTCCATAAAATGACTGTGTTATGAGTGACCATTGCGCATTCTCCATGCACCCTGGTAAGTTCATGGATTTCTAATATTTTCAGTCCAGATTTTCACCGCTGGCATTTTTCCACACTTCCTTATGAACTGTACAGCTGTCATTTTTCACACCATGGCCAAAATGTATTTTCGCACTTCCAGTGCAGAAATGCGTGGTCACTGTGGGAAATCACTGTTTGGGACAGATTAAGAAAATCACAGTGACACTGTTCATGAGCGGAGGTTCCAAAATGCCTGTGTTGGCAATCTGTTATAAAACATCCCCAAACAAATTGCATTATTTCAACATTGCCATTTTTTCCACCTCTCCATGAACAGTACAGCTGTCATTTTTCACATCCTGTTTGAAATGTGTTTTCACACCTGTGGTGCCAAATGGCATAGTTGCTGTGCAAAATCAGCTTTTGGCTAATGAACTGATATTGCCACTGTTCATAAGGTGGGGGTCACAAAAAACCCATGTTGAAAATTTGGAGTGAAAATGCCAATGAATGCCTGAGACGTTAGGGTTTCCGACCATAACGCCCCACCCTGTAGAGATTGACAGGCATCAGGGATGTGACTTGGGATTCTTACCTGTAATGCTCATACCATTCCACACCCTGCAGCCAGTGAGAGGCATCGAGGTGTGCCTTGGATTCTTTGGCCCCAAAGTTCACCTCATTCTCCTATACAGCACCCATCTCACTGTATTTCCTGATGGAATGGGGTGAGCATAAGGGCCAAAGACCCCAAGGCACACCGTGACACTTGTCTGTGTCTGCAGGGTAGGGTGTGATGAAATGGCATGACCGTTATGCCTGACGACCCAAAGGCACACCCCAATGCCTGTCAGTCTCTTCAGGGTGGTGGTGGGGTTAGCTTCAGTTCAGTACTTCACTGTCATTCCTATTATGCAGTTCTCTTAACTCCTACACTACCAATGCCTATGCCGGCAAGCAAACATTCGGCATTGACAAATGCTTGTTTTACTGACTATTACTCTACACATATTAGCTATGTTTACCAATTGTTGTGGGATCTTATTTTTTCATCAGATAGTTAAACTGATATTTAGTTTCCATATCTAAATTCTGTAGAATATTACTCAGAAATAACTTTCTTTTTGGTTATATACAGGGGACAGAGTAGTAGTAAATGCAAGGGAGTATCTTCATCCAAACCACAGGCACATTTACTGTTGGATACCAAGCCATATATTTTCCTCAACTTTTGGCTATCCACATAACCAAATCTAACTTTGGTATAAGCTTTTCTAACCATAGGATTTTTTATTTTTAAAAGACAATCTTGAATTTCAATTATTCTATTAGTATTATTAGATAGCCATATACTTAATTTACAATTTTTTGCTAATTCTCTTTCTTGCTGGATAAAAGTATCTTCAATTCTGGTTTTAACAATAGCTTTAATATCTCTAAAAAAGTATAAATACTCTTAGTAATACATTGGAGTAGACCATATGGCCTAATTATTCCCTCAAGTATATGGGTGCTTGGGTATAGTAGTCCCTTTTGTCTATTAAACAACATTTCCTCTAAACATACTCAAGGTAGTCTATTTTCATGCATAGTAAATGCCTTTATCCAATGAAGACAGAGTCTCTGTTCAACATTGCACTTTAGTGGCAATTGTCATAATTCTAACCTAGTTATGCTTGAAGAATCACCATTAGGGATACCCAGAATTTGTCTATAAAATTTATTCATTATTGATTCCAGCCCTACTATATTTTCTTGTCCCCATATTTCCGCACCATATAGTATCTGGCTTCTTATTTTTGCCCGTAACATCCTAATTGGACCTTTAATTGAGTGCCCTGCATATTTATATGTAAATCTGGTTATTGAAGGGATCAATCTTTTGACCTTTTGAGTCACATAGACTATATGTTCCTTCCATTTTAGGTTATAATTGAAAGTTATCCCTAAATAACAGAATTTAAATACTTGTTCTATTTTCTGATTATTACATTTGATGGAGCACATCTTAATGTTCTTTACCTGATTCTTACTAAATATCATATACTTTGTTTTCTCAAAATGTATCTCCAAATCTAATTTGCTACATTCTGCATTGAACCTGTTGATGCTCCTATTAATTCCCAAATAGCGTGTTGATATCAGTACTACATCATCTGCATAAGCCAGGTAGGGGTACCGCCTGAACCCCAGTCTTGGCATGTGAAGCTCTGGGTCATCCAAATGCTCCAAAACTTTATTTAAAAAGATATTAAAAAGCATTGGGGAGAGGACACAGCCTTGTCTCAACCATATATTAATATGAAATTTCAGAGTATTGTCACCTTCTTTATTATACCTAACTGAGGTGTAGTTATCTTTGTAAAGAATTTTCAAGATATTACCTATTCCTTCCTCAATACCATAATCCTGCAATACTTCCCAAAGTTTTATTCTATCAACCCTATCAAAGGCTGCCTTCAGATCTATGAAAACACAAAATAAATTTTAGTTTTTTAATATTTATATACTAATGTACTATATGTGATAAGACAAAGCACTGGTCTATTGTCAAATGGGCCAGGACAAAGCCAGCTTGGGCCTCATCCAGTATTTTATGATTATCTAGCCAGATAATTAATCTGTTATGAATTATCTTTGTAAATATCTTTAAAGAGTTATCGAAGAGACTAATCGGTCTGTAATTATTTGGTGACCTTTTATCAACTTTTTTTGTGAATAGGAATACTTATGTTTTCTTTCCAAATTTAGGCATTATCCCTGTTTCTATTATATGATTAAATAAAACTGTAAGGGCTGGAGTCCATAAATCTGGATCATCTATTAAGATATCCATTGGGACTCCATCTGGACCTGGTGCTTTATGTTTTTTGGCATCCCTAATTGCTTTATTTACTTCATCGGCTGTGATTTTTCTTACAAGTGGTACCCAAGTCATAGAATCCTTATTATAAACTACTTCTTGATGGACTGGTTTAAAAAACAGCTCTTTAAAATAGGACTCCCAAGTTGAGGAGCCTACATAACTTTCTATATTTCCTGGAATATTATCCCAACCATGAGTGATCAGTTTCCAGAATTTTTCACTATCATTGTCTCTTGCTGCCTTTTCAAATTCTTCCCACATTTGATTTCTATATTTATCTTTTTTTGTTTCTAATTTTTTTTTTCTAATTTTCCTTTGTTTATTTAGCCTTTGTTTATTATCCTTTGTTGGCCAATTTGAAGCTATTCTGGCATATCTGTTTAGTTCTCTTTTTTGGTTTAAGATTCCTTCTCAAACCATTTACTTCCCTTTCTATATTTACTTATAGTTACTTTTAGAAGAATTGAGGATAGGATTTGCATCACTTCTTCGAATGATATTACGCATATTTCTGGATTCTTTTGCTTTCCAAGACCTATTATGTCTTCCCTAATACCATATTATTCTAATAATTTAATTAAATTAAAATTCTCTATTAGATTCCACTTTACCCCCCTTTTTACCCTAATAATATCTTCCCTGTTCTTATTATTATTAACCTTAGTGGGCCATATCTCTATTTCGAATTCTATAGGCTTATGTTCTTTCTCTGTTGTAGATCCTGTCCTGAGATTTCCTACCCTCAATATTAAATTCACATTAATCCAGCAGAGGTCAATAATGGAAGTGCCTCTAGTTCCCATATAAGTGAGATCCCCCTCTTGATCTCCTACTGAGCGTCCATTTAACAGAATAAATTCCCTATCTTCCAGTTCTCTAGAGAGTTTCGTCCCTCTCTCACAACCCTTTCCATCCTTAGAGCTTCTTTTTCTTTTAAGGGATTGGAGACCCAGAGCCTCACATGCAATCATAACGTCATCTGTAAGCTCCAGGTGGTGCCCCGCCCTGGCATTAAAATCTTCTATTATGACAATTCCACATCCTGGGTCCTTGACAATAAGTGCATCAATGAGTCCAATCATTTTATCCAAATCACTATTATCCATAAAATTCGAGAATTATGTAAGGCAGTGGATACTGCATTGTAAAGATAGCACCATCAGTGCCACTTATCCTGGTCTGGATCCTCTTCCCCATCTTCCTCTCAATAGAGGAGCTCACTTCCCATCATTCAGGCAATGCACAGTGATGTACGATGGCTTAAACAACCGAATGTTACTCACAATATGTGCTGGACAGATTCTTAATTTCAGCCATCAGGTTTAAGCACATAGTGTAGTCTATGTTAATATTTGCATTTAATGGTAAATAAGTTGATGCCTGTTAATCTGCCTCCTGACTATAGCGGTAAAAGCAGAGTTGTTGCATTTAGTTTATCCCTTTTCATGTTTAAAAGATGGTGAATGTTGTTGCCCTGTTTTCCATTCTAGCTATGAATAAAAGGTTTCTTTCTTTTTTGAACTTCTGGACATTCCAAGCACTAAGCCGATATTGTGGTGGTAAACTTTTAAGACAGGCTTACATTGATCAACATGTGCCTTCGCCTTTTGCTTTCAATAGGCTATGGTCAATTTCACTTTATAGTTAGCAATGTACCTTCAGTGTTGTACCAATGAAGGAGAGGTGATATAGATTTTCCTTTTTTATAATCCAGGTCCTGTATATGTTTGTAATTGATTTCCCCTCTATAATGGAAGATTGTTTTTGTACTGATTTTTATTAATAAATAAAAAGAAAGTTAAAAAAGAACAAACAAATGCTGCAGATAAGGATGGACAGTATCCCCACAGTGCATTACATAAACAAACTGGGTTGTGCAAGATCCTCAAAGTTGTGCAAGAAAATGCTGATAGTTTTGGATTTGGCCTTACCTTTAGGCATGCATAATACTCACAATTCTGCAGTCCATATTGCAGAGAAGGAAAATGTACTGACAGACTCAGCAGGATTAGTCATGTGACACATGAGTGGTCCCTAAAACAGACAATGTTAAGCTTAGTTTTCAGGACATGAGGTGTTCTAGAGGTTGATCTTTTTGCCTCATGGGAAAACAAAAAGCTACCATTGTTCTGCTGCAGAGTTCCTTCTCAGGGAACAATCCCAACAAATGCTTTAAGCATGCACTGGGGCAGCTACCTTTTCTCTTATTCAGAAAGTACTTCTGAAAGTGAGGTTGGAACATGTTACCATGATCCTAATAGCACTGCACTGGCCCAGACAACCATGGAACTCTTTTAGTTTCTTTTAATTAAAAATGTCCCAAAAGACCCATACTCTACCCCTGTGTCGAGGCCGAGAACCATCGCAACCTAGAGTCCCTTCACCTGAAAGCAATGTTCTTGAAAAGAATAAAGTTTTATAGCTGAAACCTATCTACACATGTTATGGAGGTCCTTAAGGTGGCCAGTAAGCCATTCGCAAGAAAAACTTACAGTTCAAAATGGAAAAGATTCTCATTCTGTTGTAGGAACAATTCTCATTCACCTGAGAAGGCAGACATTGCATTAAGTTTGAAATATTTGCTGCATTTAAAGTCTCTGGGTTTAAGACCAGTGTCTTTAAAGGTGCATTTGTCTGCTATTTCTGCATTCAAGTCTAACACCTTGGCAGGAACTTTATTTGCGCATCCAGTGTTTAAGAGGTTCTAAGGTCCTCTGGGATATTCTCAGGAGCCTAGGTAACAAGTTCAGTGAGTTCCAAGCACTGATAGCAGACACTGAGGTGGACTTTGTGGCCATCACAGTAACGTGGACCACAAATAATGACTGGGAGATGACGGTCCCTGGGTATTCACTGTTCAGGAGGGACAGAGGAACTGGTAGAGGGGGAGGAGTTGCCTTTTTTGTCAAGGAAAGCATCGAGGTGGTAGAAGATTTTTAAAAGAACTGGCTAATGTACTAGCTGAACCACTGGCAGTATCTTTTCTAACTCATTATCTGATGATGTTGTTTTACCTGACTGGAAGGTGGCCGCTGTTGTACCTATATATAAGAAAGGGCAATATAATAACTATAAAAACTATAGGCCAATTAACCTTACTTCAACAGTGGTAAACAATTTTGAAGGATTTATTAAAGAGTTAATCGAAGAGCATATGAAAAATGAAGGTTTGACAGATATTACCCAACATGGCTTTAGATCAGGCAGGTCTTGCCTAACCAGTCTCTTTAAAATTCTTCAAACCAATAAGTAAAGAATTGGACATAGATCTCCCTGTGAATGTTTTGTTCTTAGAGTTTTCTAAAGCCTTTGATATGGTTCCTCATGATTTGTTAACCGCCAAGCTTCAAGAACCGAAATTTGAAACTAATATTAACTGGGTAACTTCCTAGTTACAGGGTAGGAAACAAAGAGTTAGTGTGGCATGGCACTTAACAGGCTGGGGTGAGGTGACAAATGATGTCCCATAGGGCTCTTTCCTGGGACCCACACTTTTTAATATTTATATAGCCTCTATACAAACGTCTAGTGGAACCAGGATCTATAAGTTTGCAGATCAAATCAAATCAAATCAAATCAGCTTTATTTATATAGCACCTTTCACAACCAAGGCGCTGTACATAAAACATATACATAAATAGAGTAAAACAGCATTATAGTATATCAACTATATTTAAATAAAAGCTAAACTAAATAAATATGTTTTTAAACCAGCTTTAAAACTATCGATGGTTGGGCATTCTCTCAACCAATGAGGTAGAGAATTCCACAGGGTTGGTGCTGAAAAAGCAAAAGCATGTGAACCTGATGTTTTCAGTCGAACCCTGGGAATCTCTAGCAATCCCTCATTGGCAGAACGGAGAGGGTGGAGGGGGCAGTAGGGAATCATGAGATCTTTCAGGTAGCTGGGTCCCTGGTCATGTAGGGCTTTAAAGGTTAGTAGACCAACCTTAAAGGTGATCCGCCACCTAACAGGCAGCCAGTGCAGTTCGCGGACACAGGTGTAATATGACTGGTCCTAGATGTCCCAGTCAAAAGCCTGGCTGCCACATTCTGCACTAGCTGCAGGTGGCAGATATCAACCCCAGGTAGACCTAGGTAAAGGGAATTGCAGTAGTCAAAGCGGGAAGTGACAAAGGCATGGACCAATGTTGGAAGATCGCCCGACGGAACCAGGTGTTTCACCCGGGCGATATTCCTCAGATGGTAAAAAGAGGATTTGATGACAGCTGATACCTGAGATTTTAGGGTCAGCCCCTCATAAAAAATAACGCCCAGATTACACACCTGATCGGAGGTAGGGAGCGGCATACCACCAAGTAACAAACCTGAGGGCTGTCCAACTGCCAAACCCGCCCCAGGGCGACTTGGGTCCACTACCAGTACCTCAGTCTTATCCGGATTCAGTCTTAGCCAGCTGGAACTCATGATGTCAAGATTGGCGCTGTGGTAGACAGTGTTGATGCAACTGAATTATTCCAAACTGAGATAGACAGGCTTGCAAGTTGGGCTAGGAAACACTGACAAGTGTAAAATTATGCACTTTGGACCCAGCAATAGAAGGGTGTCTTGCTGTCCAAAAAAACAAAGAGTGGTTGCACATGAAAGCAGGTTCAGGGATAAAAGACATATAGTAAAAGAAGAGGAAATCCCACAGTCTGCCAACCAAATTAAGGACTGCTCACCACATATATTAAAAAAGGTGCTTCATTTTATTTCAAAGGTGCCATGTGCAAGGCCCTCTTTTTTGACGTGTTTTGGAACTATGTTCCTTTATCAAAGGGTCTAATTCAATGATAAGGCATAGACCTTATATAGTCCAGAGATGATGATAGCATAGTACTACATCATTAGTGCAATAGACATAAAATCAGGGTGCTAGTGCATCACAATAGTGCTACACAGTGGTAAAAAAGAAGAAGAAAGAACTGTGGCGATCATTCACATATGTACAATTGTAATAAAACACATTCATTATCATATAACTGTAAAATAAAAACCTGTATCTTTTACAGCGGTACTATTCAGGTAGCAGAAGAATCAAATGAAGTTCTAAGACTGCGTGTCCCAGTATGTGCCATTGATTGGAATACTGCTGGATAAAAAATCTGAAAAATAGTTAAAAACATATTAAGTAAACCCTATAATTATACCTCTTGTAATCAATAATTGAGGTTATTACATAGTATTATATTAGACCCAAAGTTGGTAAAACTAATACTGTAGTGATCCTACTACTGCTTGAAAAATAAATAAGTAAAATTACAATTACATAGCAGTAGAAAAAGGAACCTCATATGAGGAGGTAGATTTGTGTAAAACAGTGTCCTACCTCTTCCTTCTAAGGAAGGGTGTTATATCGAACTTCTCATTTAATCCTGGTATTTTGTACGCATTCAGTATGTAGATCCAAAACCCTTCTCTTTTTAAAATAAAATTGTCATAATCCCCTCCTCTTGGGTTTCTGAAAACCTTCTCAATCCCTTGCAATGAGAAAGTGTGCATTTTCTCATCTCCACTGTCCATAATATGTTGTGCTGTAACATAAGTAGAATCCTTATGTCTAATAGTTCTTATATGTTCTGCTACTCTGTCTTTGATAGCCTCTATACAAACGACTAGTGGAACCAGGATCTATAAGTTTGCAGATGATGTCAAGATTAGGGCTGTGGTAGACAGTGTTGACGCAACTGAATTATTCTAAGCTGAGATAGACAGGCTTGCAAGTTGGGCTAGGAAATGCAACCTGTCATTTAACACTGACAAGTGTAAAATTATGCACTTTGGACCCAGCAATAGAAGGGTGTCTTACTGTCTAAAAAAACAAAGAGAGGTTGCACATGAAAGCAGGTGCAGGGATAAAAGACATATAGTACAAGAAAAGGAAATCCCGCACTCTGCCAACCAAATTAAGGACTGCTCGCCACATATATTGAAAAAGGTGCTTCATTTTATTTCACAGGTGCCATGTGCAAGGCCTTCCTTTTTGACATGCTTCAGAACTATGTTCCTTTATCAAATGGTCTAATACAATTGTAAGCCCCCTGTTACCCGGGGTTACTAGAATCCCAGTAAGACCTAGTGGTAGGCAGGGAAGGCAGCTTGTGAAACTCCATTTAAATGGATTTCACACTGTCTCACTCTGTTCTCAGTCTCAGCTGAGACTGAGGGATGACATCATTTTAGAACTGTCGCAGCTGCATAAGCAACACTGGAATGTTGCAGTTGGAGCCTAGAGTAGAAAGTTGGGGAATTTGAAGTCAGTCTGTGTGCAGTCTTAGAGAGAGACTGTAGTGCAGCAGAGTGTGAGCAGGCTCTCAGAGCTTTAAGCTCTGTTAAAGAGCTGCTTTTGTAAGGTGTGTGTTTCCACCTGAAGAGGAACACAGGAACTGGTAATTGAAGTGGTGGAGACTGCTTTCAATGGTTCAGTAGCCCCATCCCTGAGGGGATGGGGGGGAGGTGTTTGCCTGCTTTCCAGGGGCAAACCCCCTGGGTCTGGCTAAGGGAAAGAAGCTGCCTGTTCAAGTTGTGCTGAGGCACCAGAAGCTCTGAGAGGAAGATTCCTTGTGGAGGAAACGCCTGTGGGGCACCTGCAACCAAAGGGTGAGTTCGCCTGAAAAGGGCCACTGTGTTTCACCTGAAACAGAAGGAAACTAAAGGGACTGTTACTGTGGGGTCAGGAAAAGACAGCCAAGTACAGTCGGGAAAGTGGGGATTGGACTGCTTAACCTGTGGGGGTCTAGAGTAATGGACAATGCCACTTAATTTAAGTATGTTCAAGTCCAGCACAAATGGGAAGCAAGACAAGTAGATGGAATGTGAAATACATTTAGCAAGAATCTACATTGCAAAGCTTTACAGGATGAGGAATTTACTGTCCAGAGAAATGGCCGGGTATGAATTGTGGGAGCGAGAGGTGGGAGACCCCCCATCAGTAGTAACAAAATTCACCTCTACGGATTTGCTCTGAGACACCTTTTGCTTTCTCTCAGGTACTTGGCCAGTGCCTGAGGAAAGTACCCAGACATGGGATTGAAAGGAAGATTCCCTGATGGAGCCGTGATGCTCTTAGGTGGTTTAGGGAGCCACCAGAAAATGTTTCCATGAAGTATGGAAGGTGTCCAAGTGGCTGGCAAGGGAGCCGAGCCAGGGAAAACCCAGAACAGTGTAGAAGTTCGGGCTGTGTAACCCAAAGCAGTGTACAAGTCCGGGCTGGGTGCCCAGTGGGTTCAGAGCCTGAGGGCTAAAGTGTTGAGGAAGTGTTCTGGTCTCTTTTAATCTGCATTACCAGGAGTGAAGCCCCATGGGGGTCCATCTATGCTTTGTTTATTCTGTTTGGATGTGAATAAAAAGCCACACTTTAGAATCCCACTTCTGGTATTGGTCATTACAGTTATTGCTTCCTGTGTTCAGAGTTACTCGGGTGCCCCTGTGCAGAGTAGCCAAACCTAGCCTTTGTGCCGAGTAACCTATTCCTCCCCGAACCAAGCCCACCTGGTATTGCTGTCAGATAGAAACCGCAGACCAGCTTGAGGTTACACAATGATAAGGCATAGTCCTTATATAGTCCAGAGATGATGACAGCATAGTAAAGCATCATTAGTGCAACAGACATAAAATCAGGTGTTAGTGGATCACAATAGTGCCACACAGTGGTAAAAAAGAAGAAAGAGCTGTGGCAATCATTCACATATGTGCAATTGTAATAAAACACATTCATTATCATATAACTGTACAATAAAAACCGGTATCTTTTACAGTGGTAATATTCAGGTAGCAGAAGAATCAAATGAAGTTCTAAGACTACGTGTCCCAATATGCTCCATTGATTGGAATACTGCTAGATAAAAATCTGAAAAATAGTTAAAAACATATTAAGTAAACCCTATAATTATACCTCTTGTAATCAATAATTGAGGTTATTACATAGTATTATATTAGACCCAAAGTTGGTAAAACTAATACTGTAGTGATCCTACTACTGCTTGAAAAATAAATAAGTAAAATTACAATTACATAGCAGTAGAAAAAGGAACCTCATATGAGGAGGTAGATTTGTGTAAAACAGTGTCCTAGCTCTTCCTTCTAAGGAAGGGTGTTATATCGAACTTCTCATTTAATCCTGGTATTTTATACGCATTCAGTATGTAGATCCAAAACCCTTTTCTTTTTAAAATAAAATTGTCATAATCCCCTCCTCTTGGGTTTCTGAAAACCTTCTCAATCCCTTGCAATGAGAAAGTGTGCATTTTCTCATCTCCATTGTCCATAATATGTTGTGCTGTAGCATAAGTAGAATCCTTATGTCTAATAGCTCTTACATGTTCTGCTACTCTCTCTTTGATAGCCTCTATACAAACGTCTAGTAGAACCAGGATCTGTGAGTTTGCAGATGATGTCAGGATTGGGGCTGTGGTAGACAGTGTTGATTCAACTGAATTATTTCAAGCTGAGATAGACAGGCTTGAAAGTTGGGCTAGGAAACACAACCTGTTATTTAACATTGACAAGTGTAAAATTATGCACTTTGGACCCAGCAATAGAAGTGTGTCTTACTGTCTTGGAGAGTTGACTTTAAGTAACTCGAACATTGAAAGCGATCTCGGAGTTATAGTTACCAGCAAACTATCTTTGCAGGAAGATTGTAGTAAGGCAGTTATTAAATGCAACAAAATTTTGGGCTGTATATACTGTATAATGGTGTAAGGGGCAGGAATAGTGAAGACATTTTGCCACTGTATATAACATTAGTGAGACCGCACTTGGAATATTGTGTGCAGTTTTGGTGTCCTTATACCAAACGGAATATAAAACAAATTGAGAAAATACAGAGAAAAGTCACCAAAAAAATAAGATCCTTATCCCACAAGCCTTCTAGAGAGAGACTGGTAGATTTGGGCCTGTATTCACTTGAATATAGGAAACTCAGAGGTGATTTGTGTTTGGTATTTAAGGCATTTCAAGATAAAGATTTATGGATTTGTCTTGGTCTTGAGGGTAAATCATTACTAAGGAGATCTAGTGCCCATAAACTGTTGTTGTGGGGAGAACTCTACAGAACTAATAAGTGGGGAGTCTAGTTCAACCAAAGAGTTGTTGATATCTGGAACAGACTACCAGAGGAAATAGTTACATGTCCTTCATTAAGTTCCGTTAAGACTGAGTTGGATAGATACAGTATGTGAACAACAGGACATTTGAATTTATGGGTTAGACAGGTGAGTCATCATGGCCTGTGACTTCTTGACTCATATATCCTATGATCCTTTGAAGACGGGTGCATTAGGTGTAGCAGTGGTGAGGCTGAGTCAGTACGGGTGCAACTTACGGCAGCCTCAGGCAGGAAAGTACGCTTGGAGGTGATATATAGGCCTTCAGGACAAGGGGAGGAAAGGGACAGAGAACTCATAGAGGAACTTGAAAGAAGGGTAGCAAAGGGGGAAGTAGTAGTGGTACGAGACCTGAACCTGACAGACATCAATTGGGAGGTCCCGGCGGCCAAGAGTGCCAGGAGTCAGGCCTTGCTGGATGCCTTCCAAGACTGTCTACTGGTGCAGCTAGTTAAGGTACTCACCAGGCAGACTGCAGTCCTTGATGTGGTGCTTGCCAAGTCAGAGATGATGGGAGCAGTGGGAGTAGGTGAGCCACTAGGGAACAGTTACCCTTGAATTTAGAAGGGCTGACTTTGGTAGGATGAGGAAACTGGTCAGGAATAGGTTAGTAGGGGTACAGGACATAACTTGGTGGACGAGGGATGAGGGGTAGTTAAGGGGGCCATCCTCGAGATATCTAAAGTATGCATAAGAACAGTAACTAAGAAAAACCGGTTTAAGAGACCACTATGGTTCTCAGTAAGGGTCAGGGAAGTGGTAAGGGTGAAACAGAAGACCTTCTATAAATACAAGGAAAAGCAGGGAGTTAGAATGGGAGAATTATCTCCAGAAAAATAGGGAGGCAAAGAGGGCCATTAGGGAGGCCAAAGCAGACACAGAGCTGCTTATTGCAGGGGGACCAGGAATGGAGAAAAACAGATTTTCAGATATATTAGTGAAAAAAGGTGGAGGAATCGTAAGGCTAGTTGAGGAGGGTAGGGTGACAGAGGAGGCTGGGCAAAAGACCGCCATCCTAATTGACTACTTTTGCTCTGTTTTCACTAAGGAGGACAGCAGGTCCATGCCAGAGAGTGGCATCAAAGTAGCCACTAAGTGAATCCTGGAAATGAGATAGCTATTGTTCACTAGTGAAAGAGTTCTGAAAGGGCTGGCTGCCCTTAAAATAGATAAGGTCCTGGGACAAAATGGGTTGCATCTGAGGATACTCAGGGAATTAGCAGTAGAGCTGGCTGAACCACTGATATGTCTGTTCAACAGTTCACTTAGGTCTGGGGAAGTTTCAAGGGATTGGAAGGTGGCAGACATTGTACCACTTCATAAGGGGGGGATAGGGAACAAGCAGGGAACTACAGGCCTGTCAGTCTGACCTCTATCATAGGGAAGCTGATGGAGTCACTGATCAAAGAGGACCTCACACACTACCTGGAGAGCAACAGGCTCCAGGATAGTAAGCAGCACGGTTTCGTGGCAGGAAGATCTTGTCAGACTAACCTGATTGTTTAATTTGACTGGGTGACAAAGGAATTAAACAAGGGCCAAGCTGTGGATCTGCTCTACTTTGACTTCAGCAAGGCTTTTGACTCGATACCTCGCAAACGATTGCTCAAGAAGATGGAAGACCTGGGTGCAGCTAAACCCATAGTGAACTGGGTGGGTAACTGGCTAGAGGGGAAGGCAGGAGAGGGTGGTGGTCAATGGGGTTAAATCAGAAAAGTGGGAGGTTATGAGTGGGGTTCCACAGGGATCAGTCCTGGGTCCAGTCCTCTTCAATATGTTCATTAGTGACATTGGAGACGGAATCCAGGGCAGGCTGTGTCTCTTCACATACGACATAAAACTATGTGGGAGGGTGGATAGTGATGAGGAATAAGGGACATGCAGAGACCTACAAAAGCTAGAGGGGTGGTCAAAGGTTTGACGGTTAAAATTCAATGCTAAAAAGTGCAAGGTAATGCACCTAGGGAAAAGAACCCCAAAACAGAACACTGGATAGGAGGAGAGAGACTTAGCACTACAGATGAACGAAATCTGGGAGTTATCATTAGCAACTCATTTAAGCAATTGAGTCAGTGCAACAAGGTCTGTAGCAAGGCTAACAAGATGCCGGGATATATCAGGAGGGGTATTGATAGCAGAAGAAAGGAGGTAATACTTCCCCTCTACAAATCCTTCATGAGGCCTCACCTAGAGTACTGTGCTCAGTTCTGAAATCCTCACCTCAGAAAGGATAAGGATGGGTTGGAGATAGTGCAACTCAGAGTAACAAAAATGATTTAGTGCCAGCAGGACATATCCTATGAGGAGCGCCTCAAGGCACTAAATATATACTCACTGGAGACCAGAAGAGAGAGGGGAGATAGGATAGAGCCCTTTAAGTTCCTTAAAGAAATTAACTAAGTGAACTACAGGGAACTATTTAGCCTGAATACCAATTCGCGGTCACATGGACACAAATGGAAATTAACAGGAAGTAGGTTCAGGAGGGATGTGAAGAAGTACTACTTTATGGAAAGGGTGGTGGAACCTTGGAACAGTCTGTTGGCTGAGGCGGTGGGTGCGAAAACAGTCAGGGGATTCAAGCAGGGCTGGGACATAATGAAGGGAATAGTGGTTACCGGGGGCCACAGGACCAAGGAGGAGAATAGAGAGATGATGAGGAGGGCTAGTACCCTGGAGGAACAGTAGGTTCCAGGGATTATAGGGAACTTGGGCAGACTGGATGACCCTCTGGTCTTTTTCTGTCGTCATTGTCTATGTTTCTATGATATGTATAGCGGTAGTAGTAGTGGATTGTATTTCTGTCTGGCACCCATCCCATGAGACCCAAGGCACCATTACAGTAAAAGAACAGAAAACTAACCACCTTAATCCAGTACAACAATATAAATACACTAAAACTCAGTAAAGCATAATATGTGCTGTACGCATGTGTTATAGAGCTTCTCCAAAAGCTTGTTGAAATAAATAGGTCTTGAGCCCCTTTTTAAAAGCATCCACCAATGGGGCCTCCCTCAAGGTCCTGGGCAAGGAATTCCAAAGGTAGGGGCCTGCTACTTCAATGGCTCAATCACCCGAGGTCTTCAATATTGCCTTTGGGACCACCTGGAGGTCCTTCCCAGCAGATCAGAGTGGACAAACTGGGGTGTGAGGGTGCAGGTGTTTCGCCAGGTAGGCTGGGCCCATCTGTGTATCCCCCTATTAAGAAACCTGTACCAGACTGGGACCTAACTCTGGTTCTGACTCAGCTAAGAACCTATGCATGTGAACTTATGGCTACTAATGAGCTGAAATACCTTACCTGGAAAACGTTATTCCTTGTAGTCATCAGTTAGCAAGGAGGGTCAGTTTGCTACAAGCACTCAGCAATGATAGCACACAGAATACTTGATTTTCCACAAAGAGAAAGTGGTGATGAGGATAAATGTTCCATTACTCTCAAAGGTAATATCAGAATTCCATTTGAATTAGACCTTGCCAATGATTTTCCAAGACCGTGTGCCAACTGAGGGAGGAAAATCTACAAACACTGGATGTAAGAAGGTGTGGTGGATGAGCTGTGGTGGTTCGTAACCCTATAGTTTAGGGTGATGCCAGATAAATCTGGATGGAGAGGCTGGAGATGTACTCTAGAGCCAAGATGCAAGGTTTATTAGCCACAGCTGGAGCACACAGAAAAGACTTAGCATTCACTAACACTATACACATAAGAAAGAGTGAATAAGGTTACCGGGACCGCAAACTGGCCCCACTAATGTCCTACAAAAGTCCAGGTTATTCAAGTCTTAAAGGTGTAGCGATCTGATGCACCAAGCTTGGGTTTCTAGTATTTTGGTCAGCCGACTGCTGAGGGTGAACCTAAGGAAGTGTTTCCTACACAGGCCAGAAAATGGGGCATCCCCCAGTGAACCAAAAACCAAGTAAAACACTGTAGGCCTCCTGGCCCTGGAAAGAAGGTGACTCCTGGCATCACTGAAGCAATGTCAACAGGGCAGTGCCTGGTCAAGGATGGGTGTTGACACCAGATTGTAGGGGAAGAGAACCTCCTCTGGGGATGTTGACTGCGTTGACCTTGGGCAGGTGATCTCCAGTTGAGGAAAGGATGCTGGGTGCGATGATCTACTGGACAACCTCTGGGCAGGTCCCCGGAACCTTTACCACCTCACCCCTGCAGCTTCAGAATCCGACAATCTTTGGTGTGACCTCTTGCTGCGTCACTGGAACATGAACCACCTATGGGCAGTACACTCAAGAGTGTGGCCTCTTGCGTGGGCCACCGGTACTTATGCCACCTCAGAGAATGGGGCACAGAGCCTGGCAATCCTTGGCAAGGCCTTGGTATAGGCCACCGGTACTGTTGCCACCTTAGGACAACATCTATTTGGGAGAATGGGCAATGTGGCTCCGAGTTCGGTGGATGACTTAAGTCCCTCGAGCTACAGCCAGGGCGGCCCCTAATCTGACTCACTTTGGTGGGCCCTAGCTACCATCTGGCTACCACTTACGACCCGCAACTCGAACCTAGGGCGTCATGGCGAACACTTGGAGTTGTTGGAGGTCATTGGAAGTGGGTGCAGGTGATACTGGGCTTCCCGAGGACCTTCCCTGGGTTGAAGAAGAGACACCAGAGGACTTCTGGATGAAGTGTGAGGTGTGAGGTGTGTGCAGGAGCCTGGAATAGAACAAAAATTAAAAACCTGAAAGGCAATTTCTCTCCCTCCTTGTATGACCGAGAGACCTGCCATTTGGGATGGGGTGGCCCCAAATGTCTTCAGAGGGAGTAGCAGTAGGCAAGTGCAGTAATCAATTCCTCAGGGCAGTGCAGTCACACAGGACAATTGAGAAAATAAGGCAGTGCAGTCATTTAAACTCCTCAATTGAATATAGCAGTTCAGTCATAGCAAGGAGTTCAACAATTTAAAACAGTTTGGTTGAATACAGCAGTTCAGACACAGCAAGCAGTGGGTCCAGGCAACCATACCTCTTAACCTCCCTCATCACAGGGCAGGGACAAATGACCAAAATCAGGAACACATCAGATAAAACAGTAATATTAGTCCCAGAAGCTGTATACCACATGTTTCTTAGTGTGAATAGCATTTTCTTAATGAGAATGAGACTGTAACATCAATGACTGGCATTATTCTGTGATCCCAATCCCTACTCTTTAGTGCCAGAAATGCCAGATTTAGGAGGGACAGAAGAAATTTCTGAAGCAAAATCGGGGACATCCCTGAAAATCAGGAACAGCTGAGGGGTAGGCAAGCAACAGGAAATTGCAGGCAGATAAAGAAAATACAGTTTGCTTCATGAGCATTGAGACAGTTTGATGACCCACCCCCCTTCTGAATATGGAGGCCAGGGTACCTAGTGTCTCTGTCCCAGCTATGGGCTGCCACGCCCTTCTACTACATGGACAAAGGACTAAGTTTTTCCATTACTTGGGCTTAGATTATCCTAGAACTCTGAGCAAAGCATGCAATAAGGTACTGCCAGGCTTTTAGTAATTAGCTTCTTACAGATAAACAATTAGAAATTCAGCAGAAAATGCACATTCTCACCAATAATACTTGATCTGGCTTTACCTAGCACTTCTTTGATTCTTGGCTAAGAGGGAGTGCCCAAGTCTCTCTCTATATGGACCACAGACTGCCTAGAATAAGTTAAACTAGCAGAGATTCTTTCAAGAGAGGAGTTCACAAACACCTTTAATCTTGGTCTAACAATGATTTGGTTTGAACCCTTCTAGCTTTTGCCTTTTTGGTTCTCATTTTCTCTCCCTCTGTCTCTATACAATTGGACAAGGTAGCAGCCTCTAATCGGGGCAATGGAAGCAATTTAACAATTTTAAACAATAATTACACAGTGCAGCAATACAATTGCTAAACACACAATCCTTCCCCTGGCTGAAGCAGGTGTAGCTAGGACTAATTATTAAAGGAAATGCTGGCCAACAGCCTACTCGACCCTGGAGTTCAACCAAGATTTCTGTCCTTTGGGGAATGCACAACCAAGAAAGAGTGATATGGCTTCTTCTCCTGGAGACTGCTGCATGGAAGGTTCACTGGGTCTGTTTCCCGGCCAAATGAACTGACTCGACACACTGGGGGACCCGACTAGACAGCAGATTTCTGCAAAACCGACCGAGGCTGCTACTGGGATCTTCTGGAGGAAGTTACACCAAAGGGACCCAGGGGATTCGCTTCAACCTCCTAACAGGGAAGCCGACATCCATTGCCTTGCTGTCCTTCACCTCCTGGTCAAACTCTTTCGCCTCTCTTTCCAGTCTGTGAAGAGCCTCCTCTAGGCTGGGGCGGTCCTGGCTACCTGCCAGGGGATCGGCTCCTTCGTCCAGAGGTCAGCCTCCTAAAGCTGAGTCAGTGGCTTAAAAAAAAAAGTCTCCAGATTTGAATCTACCCTGGCCACAGGGATTGGCTGAGAGGGCTCAGCCTGGCTTCCTTTTTCACTGGGGACAGGAATGTTGCCCAACTGGTTTGGATGGCTGGGTGTTGGTCTTGCGCAGGGGGAAGGGGGAGAAAAGAAAAAAAAAGATTTTCTTTTAAAACCCTGAATTTAGACTTCTAGGACTGTCTGCTGGAGTTGGGCCTGTTCTGTGTTTCAGTGGGTCACCAAAGCTTTTCAAGGGTTTCCCATTAAGCTGCCAGGGTCCCCATCACTGTCTGACCCTTCATATCTCTGAGGATCCCCTATTTTGTGTGGTGCTCCCAATTACCCTGGGGCACTACAAAGGTCCCTCAGTTTTCACAAATCCAGAACAGAAGACACGAGGAACAATAATAAACAATTGTTTTTTACCTATGATGAGGTGCCAAAGGGACACCCAGCCTCTAAGCACACCATATGAAGGCGGATAGTATCCACAATAAATTTCTGCTACACAAAGGCAGGGAAAGTACCCTAAGATGGCATAAAGCACACTCCATGAGGAGTTCAGCAGTACTTGTGGCAGGTAGAAGAAATGTGCTGTTGGTAGAAATTTGCAAAGCTGCCACCTGGTTCACACTCCAGACATTCATGTCTCACCATTGTCTGTACACTCAGGCAAGACAAGGTGCTATGTTTCGGAGTTTTGCAGTTTGGAATCCATTCCAAAATAATTCTCAAACCTTCCAACCCAAGGTACTGTTTGTAGTCTGCATAAATTTGACAGGGCCTTTCTAATTCAAGTGATTAGAAGGAAAAATTACTCATCCAGTAACATTTTTTCTTCTAACGGTTAGAACAGCCAGTCAAAATTCCCTTCCTTGCCTGCCCTTGTAGGTTAGAGTAATGTGGTTTTTCAGGATTATTTATCATTAGTAAGGCTTGAGTTTTTAATGATTATTTTAGTTTCTGCCTCTTTAAAACTTTGTTTTAATTTGGAATTTGAAATTGAAATTGCTATAATTACAATATATATATTTTTGTTGTTGTTGCTGTTAATCTTTTTTTTTTCTCCCCCCCGATATGCAGGCTAACCCTCCACTGCCCCCCCCAGCCCCATCACCTGGCTCCCCAGGGACTTACCTCTTCCCGGTGCTTCTCCCATGACTTCCCCCCATTGCGGGAGGGAGAGGGGTCGACAGTGGGTACCTCACTGCTGACGAGATGGATCTGGTTCTGGGAGAGGGCCCTGTAGCTGGTGTGGAGCCTGCGAGGGGTCGGTGACATCCTGCACTGCACCTGGCCATTTTTCCTGTTCTAGGCTGAAGGAACAGATGAGCAGTGCCATCCAGAGGCACCATGCATGCTACCGAGGTTGCTCAGAGAATTCTGGGTAATGCGCCCTGTGTGAACTGCCTGGGTTAGTGGTAAAGAGCTGATCTTGAATGCCTGTGGCGGTGTTTCTGTGGAGCAAGGACTATCTCAGGGGGATGGGTGGAGTGCCAGAAAGTGTGGGCGGAAGCATTCTTTTTCGACCCAAAGGACTATCATCTGGAGGTGAGCACAGGGCTGTGAGAAAGTGTTAACTGTCTTGGGATTGTGCCTTGTGAGGAGCGCAGTTTAGGGGTGAGAGACCCTTGCGTTGACAAGGCTTAAATGGAGTGGTCTGCTAGCTCTCTGTGGGTGAGTGGCCATCTGTGGGTTCAGATTGGACTCCAAATTGTCTGCTGGTTGGACTGTGGATTTGGGTAAGCATACCTCGAGTGAGAGTAGAGGTGTTCACTCGGATTGAAGGGACAGTTGTGAAGTGCTACAACATCTGCTTTGGACTCTGGATATTGCTCCTTGAACACTGGACTCCCAAACTGTCTATTGTGAAAGCTGTTGGATTTTAATTTTGGAATTTTATGAATTGCTTTGGGAGAGGTGATAATTATTTTGTAGGTTTGTTGAGTGGGAGGGGTTGGAGGGAGTGAGGGGAAGAAGTGGGTAATTTTTGGAGTGTTGTGTTTGGTACAGTTGGGATATTGGGGCGGGAGATTTTGTTTTTTACGGGGAAATTGTATTGCTGTTGGTTTGGTGGGTTCAGTGGGAGGGTTATCTAGATGTTAAGTGTATTTTAATATACAGTATATAACTGTATAAGTAGTTTAGTAGTATGTTTTTAGTTTTGTTCTTATAATGGAGTTTTTGGTACAATCCCCTGGGCTCTGTTATTCCCCATCTCATCTTCAGGCCTTGCATCCCTTCCATGACACGTCCCTGCTGGCCACAGTGTACCAGTGTTGCAGGGAGCTGGGAACTGGGAGGAAAGGTGGAAGGAGTTTAAAGGGGGTTGTAATGGAGAGAGGTTGATTGGGGTTGTAGGGACCAGGAGACGTCCTAGGATTAGGAGACAGATAGAGCGGGGTCCCCTGTGTCTTTTCTCTCTGCCCAGGGAACCTACCCGACTGAGGGAGCAGGTAGCTGAGGGATCAGCCTCCATCTTTCATCCTCTTCAGTCTGTGATATGTAATGCCAGGTAAATGGCAAATAAAACCACCATAATGGCAGATCTTGTGGCTTCTGTTGACCTGGCGTGCATCATGGAGACCTGGCTGAGGAATGATTCTGGTCCAGTTTTGGAGGCAGCTGCCCCAGTGGGTTTCTTCATCATACACTGCTCGAGGAAGGATCATGGGGGGGGGGGTTGACCATTTGTTTAAGGTCAGAGCTGGGTCTGGCGGTGCACCCAGTGGGGGACACCCCGTTTTTTGAATGTATGGAGGAGCAAGGGGGTCCTGGGGTTGGCCTTAGGATTCTCTTAGTCTATCAGGTATACTGTTACATTAACGGACCCCCCTCAGTGACTCCATCACAGCGACAACAACCCGTTCGACATCCACAGTGTCAAATAGGTTGTTGCAGCGATGGATTGATACAGTGATGCTGCTGTAAGCTGCTCTCCCCTGTAATCCGCACCCTATGGAGTTGACAATCATTAAGTCCAGGGGGTGTGGGTTGGTGAAGCCCTCCTGCAAACAGCAAAGGGCTCTTCTGCTGTGGGGATCCATTGGCACTTTGCCACAGCGCTGTGATCGCTGTCGGCAAAGTGCTGTCATTGTAAAGATGCTCGACATCTTTGTTGCCATTGCAACTTGGTAGATATGTCTGTAACCCCATGCCAAAATTGGTGGGGGTTACCAAAATGATGCCCTGCTGGCATCGGGAGGTGTGTGTGCTGCAAGGCCAGGGGCATGGCCTAGGCAGCGCATGAGCCAACTGGTGCATGAAATAAAAAGCCATTGGGAGAGTTGGAGGAGAGTCATCGAGAGGAGCGGGTCATGTCTGCTCCAAGGCCTGAGGGGAGGGCCTCCAGTTGGGGCCGGAGAGGCCTGGGGAAGGGGTGGGGAGATTGCCCCCCAGTCCCAAAGGAGAAGTTTGGGCCCCCACATTCCAGTAGTGGGGCCGTGGATCCAGATAGAGCAGCAGCCAGAGAGAACGTCACAAGGAGCCTGCCAGGCTCCAAAATCTGTCAGAGAAGAGTGACTGCCATGGAGGGCCTGAGAGGCAGAGGTAGTAGTGACTTCTCCAGTGGGGTTTTAATGTGGCAGATGGGACCCCTGCGCATATCTGTGTCCACTCAAGGTAGGAGCTGCTAGTCTGGGATGTGGACCTTTGGTGCCTCAGAAAGAGTTTGGCCCTGCACTGTGCGAACCCTGCCAGAGGATCAGCAGGTGCAGGTACCACAAAGGACTGTGCCCTGTATAACAACCCCCCCCCCGATGAGGAAAGATTCTCAAGGGGCAGAGAAGAGTGCACCCGCTCCCACTGGTGGGGATTCTGTAAACGGCGACAGACTGGGGACAGGAAAGGTGTCCCAAAGAGAATTGGAAGCTGTTTGGCTTGATGGAGAGGGACAAGTAGCGTAGGGTCCAGGTTCAAATCCAGGTCCCCCAGGAGACTGTGCCAAGGTGCTGGGTTGTAGAACAATGGGAAATGTAACAAATCATTTTGAGCACCCTCCATGGAGTTTTTATGTGTCAGCTTGAGCTTTCTGGACTAAATAAAAATACCTGATTGCATTCTATTCCAGTTTGGACTAAATCATTTGGGAGTCCTGATCTGCTATGCTGTGCTTTTGCCTAACCAAACTGTTTTCTAGAAAACCAACCGATCCTGCACCACCAGTCATGTCGATGGAAATCCAGCCATTCCCAGTGGAATCTCATTCTACAAAAATAAGGTACTGTGTTGAAAAACTATTTTGCTGCCAGTCCAGATGGTGCCCACCCCTTTCCCAAAGACAGCATTTCATCAAATCCCTAGACAGAGAGGGGAGGAGGATAGCTGTCTGAGAGTCGATCACCTAATGGGACTGAAAGCTGCTGCCTGCTAGCAATTAACTACCCAACCCCATGAGCAGGAGCGAGTACCAGCAAAAGAACTGTTTAGTTTGAAAGGAAACAACTATTCGAGTAAATAGGGGCAGAGGAGGTTACAAGAATGGGGGCTGTTGTCCAGGATCCAAAAGATGAGGTTCAGATCACCTACCTGGCACAATGGGACGGCGTTCACAGTGATGGAATATTGTTGGGCCACAGCCTGTTTAAAAGTTTAAGCTACAGTTTAAATGCATCGTGAGGAGACAAAATGCGCCTGCCTCACATGAAGCAAAAACGCGATGACTGAGAATTAGGAAATGGAGCGATTTGATTGGTGGATGGGACTAATAAGATGCAGCACCAGAAAAGGGAGGTCAGATGGTCTTGGCTTCAGATTGCTGAAAACTTCAGAAGAGAAAGGAGTGTTGCTGCTGTGCTGAGAAAGTTTATGTTCCACACCCATTGGTGGAGCTTGTTGTTAGACCTACTGCTAGCAGAGAAAAAAGGGGAAAGTTTTACTCACTTTCTGCAGTGTAAGAACTTTTTGGAGGCTAATTTCTAAATGCTATCATTTGGATTATTTTGCTACAGTGGACGTTGGAAGAGGCAAAATGGCTTATGCCTCTGGATTCGGAGATCAGACCATTAATGTGCCAGAGGGACTGGTGAAACTGGTTGTGGAGCATGGTCGAAAGGAATGGTTTGGGTGAGTCATGCATTTTCTGTGGACAATGTGGGAGTGAGGTGATAAGACAGCCTGTTTGTATTTCTTGTGCTTGTGGGAATGTTCCTCGGTTGATTGGCCCTTCTGATATGCCTCAACAGGAAGGAAGCTATGTGGCCCCTGTGCCACCGACCACTGCGCCCTAGCAATGGCCACAGTTGGCCAAAAGAGTCTGTCCTACAGCTAGTGTGGCCACTACAGTGGAGCCATCAGAACAGTGGGAGGAGGTTGTGGCCAGTGAAACTGAAGTAAAGCCAGAGGTGGTACCTGGGTCTAGCAGGCTGCCCAGCCCTGTACTGCCACCAAGTGCCCCAGAACTTCCATGGGGCAGAGGGAAGGGCTGATGGTGGATCTCAAGGATAAAGAGTACTGCTGTCGGGTACAAGAGGGACATAACTGAGCAGTCAAGTTCTCCCAAGGCTGTGGTGCAAGGCACACAGTATAACACCGAAATGTCACCAAAACCTAAATTCAACCAGGAACCCATGGTGAGGACTAAGAATTTGCCTAAGAAACTGGAAGAGGCTAAACCATTAAAACTACAACCCCTGCTCCCCATGGCGCAGGAAAAAGCTCCTGGTGCTGATGACCCAGAGGTCATAATAGAAGCGGTAGAAGGAGACAATGGATCTGAGGAAGAGAGTGCTATTGGAGCTTCTGAAGTCATTTCTATTTATGACCAGCCAATGGAGGGTATCACCAGGATGTCTCAGGATATGGTTATAGAGAGAGAGAGACATTCCAAAGCCTTATGCTATGCCTATACTTGGAATGATAGAGATCACACCTCTGCTCCCCGAAATCTGTAAAACACACTTGGTAGACATGGATACTAGCCGACAGTTGGACCTCACAGTGCTTAATTATAGAGCAAGACTTTGGTTGCCCAGGGGAGTGGCCCCATGGCTCAGCATCAGGTCCTTACCATATTGGAGCCAGGCAGAAAGATGGGTAAAGAGATACCTTAAAATGGAGTACCCTGGATCTAACTATCCATATGTGAGTGACAGAATCTGGGACTTAACTGAGTGTAGAAGATCGGACTGGGTGTTCCAAGGAGCTGTGGAAAAGGTACACCTCAGACATAAAGTGGACCGTCGAGATTCGGCCTACGACAGAAACAAGGTAACTTCCTGGCAAGATCCATGTGTAGCTCCTCGGCCTGGGAAGGACTAACTCTATTCAAGACCTTTGCTTTGGGGCAAGACAGAGTTGGACACCGCTTAAAGTACTTTGTGGTTAGTCATGACAGCCAAGGGGAAAAGTGCACTAAACCAGACCCTTGTTTTTATTTTGCACCAGAAGACCCAGCTGCCAAGTACAGGATCCCCCAAGAAAAAGAAAAACCCCTCGAAGACCAATGCCTCACAGCATTGTGAGACTGTACCTTAAGGGACTGCAACTACTCAAGGAGACTGTTTAATTTTATACTAAAAAAGCAAAATGGACACTTGCCAATAGCGCGGACAGTAGCCTGATCAGCTTATGCTCAAGGTAAGAGAAAAAAAATGATTCTGAATTTTCTTTTCCAGTCTTATCAGATTGTAATTTTTTTTACTCTTATGTACCATATTAATGAAAAGAATATGCAATGTGTAATTCTAGTTAGTTAACCTTAGGACAAAGGTAGATCTGTTATATTTTAAAATTACAACAGGTAGAAAATATTAAGTAGGGATCCCCTAGCAATTAAACACACTTACCCACTGGTGCTGCACCTGGGATTTCTTGGACTTTAATTGATAGAGACAGTTATCCAAAGACTTTTATGTGCTCCAAGGCATTTTCGGAAAGGACATTTAAAGGGTAAAAGTGTGCCCCCTTTCCCACTGTTAAATAGCTTAGTATGCTAGGAGTGTAGATGCAAGTTAGGCTTAGCTAGAGTTTGTGTACTTCTTTTATAGATTTTTGAGTATTGGCTAGACATTTCTGTGGGGGGAACAGTACAGCCCTGTGTAGAATGTGTATGTAGAATTAAGCATAGCCTTCAGTAAGATGCAGTTTGGAGTAAAAGTGTAGCGGTTAGCCCTCCCGGTGGTGTTATATAGCCTAAGAATTGCTAGCAGTAGATAGAGAGGAATTTTGTGTTTTGCAAAAAACGTTTGGGGTGCCAAATAGGCCCGGCTGGGTACTGTTTCAAGGTCCAATGGGGAAAGTTTTGGAGCTGGAATTAGTTAGAGAGTGGTGTCCTTAGGGGGGGGGGAGAGTTTGAGTAGGATGTCAGCCTGGTGCAACAGCCATTGTTGGGAAGCCAGGTCGAGTTGCCAAGCCCCTTAGTGGAGTAAGGGAACTGCAGGTAGGTTGGTAGGCCCACCTATTTCTAACTCGACTGCTGCCATGCAGTCAGCCTGGTAGAGCCTGGATGTGATGCCCTGTGGGAGAGTGCGCATTATCCCACAGAGCACAGCAGCCATGGTTGGCCAGGATGGAAACCGCTTCCCTGGGAGGTGAAGCATTTCTGTGGGGGGGAAAGTGTAACCCCCATGCCAAAATTAGGGGGTGACCAAAGTGATGCACTGCTGGCATCGGGAGGTGCGCGTGCTGCAAGGCCAGGAGGGTGGCCTAAGCAGCGTGTGAACAGTGGTCAAGCGCCAACTGGTGCAGGAAAAAAAAACCATGGGAGGAGAGTTGTCAAGAGGAGTGGTTGTGCCTGCTCCAAGGCCTGAGGGGAGGGCCTCCAGTCGGGGTTGGAGAGGCCCAGGGCCGGGGTGGGGAGATTGCCCCCCCAGTCCCAAAGGAGAAGTTTTGGCCCCCACATTCCAGTAGTGGGGCGGTGGATCCAGAAAGAGCAGCAGACACAGAGAGAATGTCGCACGGAGCCTGCCAGGCTCCAAAATATGTCAGAGAAAAGTGGCTGCCATGGAGGGTCCAAGAGGCAGAGGTGGTAGTGACGTTCTCCAGTGGGGTTTTAATGTGGCAGATGGGACTCCTATGCATATCCGTGTCCACTCAAGGTAGGAGCTGCTAGCCTAGGATGTGGACCATTGGTGCCTCAGGAAGAGTTTGGCCCTGCACTGTGCGAACCCTGCCAGAGGATCAGCAGGTGCAGGTACCACAAAGGAAAGGACTGTGCCCTGTACAACAGCACTCCCCCCCGCTTTGCTGAGGAAAGATTCGCAAGGGGCAGAGAAGAGTGCACTCCGCTTCCACTGGTGGGGATTCTGTAAACGGTGACACACTGGGGATAGGGAAGGTGTCCCAAAGAGAATCTGAGCCCATTTGGCTCAATGGAGAGGGACGAGTAGCATAGGGTTCGGGTTCAAATCCAGGTCCCCTAAGAGACTGTGCCATGGTGCTGGGCTGTAGAAAAATGGGAACTGTAGCAAATTACTTTGAGCACCCTCCATGGAGTTTTGTGTGTCAGCTAGAGCTTGCTGGACTAAATAAAAATGCCTGATTGCATCCTATTCCAGTTTGGACTAAATCATTTGGGAGTCCTGATCTGCTATGCTGTGCTTTTGCCTAACCAAACTGTTTTCTAGAAAACCAACTGATTCTGTGCCACCACTCATGAAGGGAGGATCATTACCATCCAGCCTGTGCCTCGACGGAAATCCAGCCGTCCCCAGTGGAATCCCATTCTACAAAAATAAGGTACTGTGTTGAAAAACTATTTTGCTGTCAGTCAAGATGGTGCCTTCCCCCTTTCCCAGAGACTGCATTCCATCAAACCCCTAGACAGGGAGGGGAGAGGGGGGTAGCTGTCTAAGAGTCAATCACCTAATGGACTGAAAGCTGCTGCCTCCTAGTAATTAACTACCCAACACCACGAGCAGGAGTGAGTACCAGCAAAGAAACTGTTTAGTTTGAAAGGAATCAACTATTCAAATAAACAGGGGCAGAGGAGGTTGCACATCTATCGTCCACCTGGATAGGGCAGTGATTTTCTACAGGAGATTGTGACTTTTGTTACTGAAAGGGTGTTGGAGTCACCCAGGTGGCTTATTCTGGGTGACTTCAACACTTGGGTGGATAACAGAAGTTTGCTATATACCAGAGACTTCCCTTCCAACATGCAGGCCCTGGGCTTATTTCTTGTGGCCACAAATGGGACCCATTGTTCGGGACATGCGCTTGACCTGGTGTTCTCCCTAGGGGCTCAAGATTGATCCAGTTGTCTGGTCAGACCATTGCATCATCAGGTTCAGCTTCAGAGCCCACCCTTACGTCCTTACTCCTGCGGAAATGGTACAGTTCCACCCTTTAAAAGGGATACGACCAGAGATATTGTTGGTGGAGTTGGACATTTTGTCTATGTGGGAGGCATGCACAGAGGGTCCAGAGGAGGCCATGATGGTCTATAATAAGGCTGTTGTGGCTGCCCTGGATCTTCTGGTACTGGTCCATGTACACCCACTGGTGTCACATCTTGACTTGCCTTGGTTTTGTGGTGAACTAAGAGAGTTGAAGACCAGGGTGTGGAGGCTGGAGCGGCACTGGAGAAAGACCAGGACCCAGGAGGACAAACTGGTTCTGATGGCTCATGGGGATGAGTATCAGAATGCAATCACCCGCAAAAAGGCAGCTTTTATGTCTAGGTCGATTGCAGCTGGGAAGAACCGACTGGCTCAGCTCTTTCAGTCTGTGGACATGCTTTTACATCTGTCCTGTCTGGAGCCCATTAGAGCTTTTTCAGTGCAAAAGTGTGAGGAGTTGGCTCAGTTCTTCTCAGACAGGTTGTTCTCCATTAGGGCGGGGATTTCTCCAGGCAGAATTTTATAACCTGACATGGTTGGGCTTTGGGGTGATATCTGTGGTTGACCTTTCTGGGGAGAGTTTCGGCCTTTGATTGTGGAGGAGGTCTGTGGGTTGATCTTGAGCTTGAGACCAACATTCTGCAGCTTAGACCCAGGCCCGACGCGATTACTTGTTGACTGCATCGGAGCTCTGGGTCTGGTTTTTGACGAGATTGTTAGGTGTTCCTTAGCAACAGGGGCATTCCTAGAGTCTCTTAAAACAGCTCTGGTGAGGCTTCTGTTGAAAAAACATCTTTTGACCCAGACATCCTGGCAAATTACTGATGTGTTTTGAATCTTCCCTTTTTGGGGAAGGTTATCGAGAAGGTGGTTGCGGAGCAGCTTGATACTCACCTCACAGACTTCCAGATTTATGAGTCTCTCCAGTCTAGATTTAGGGCTATGTACAGCACGGGGACTGCACTAGTACTGCGTGTCAAATGATCTGCTCAGGGTGAGAGATTGGGGAGAACAATGTATTCTCATCCTCCTCGACCTCTCGTCAGCGTTTGACACTGTGGATCATGGGTTGTTGTTGGACAGACTGTTGTTGGACTCACCGGCAAGGTCATCGGCTGGTTTGAGTCCTTTCTCCAGGGTAGGACCCAGAGGGTGGTGTTGGGGAATTTTTTCCTCAGACCCAGTGGCCCTATCCTGTGGAGTACCCCAAGGTTCTGTCCTCTCTTCCATGTTATTTGCAGTGTATATGCTGCCCCTGGGAGAGGTCATCAGGCGGTATGTGCTTGGGCTGATGCACCCAGCTCTACCAGTCTTTCTCACTAGGAAGAACAGATGTGGTTGATGTGCTGAACAAGTGTTTGGCTGAGATCCGGTCTTGGATGTCTTCAAATTGGCTGGGACTCAACCCGGGAAAGACTGAAGTGTTGGTGGAGCCAGGTTGGGGGTATGTGTGGAGGCCTCTGAGCAGGATTTGGGGCTGTATGTTGGGATGCCCAAACTGGGGTACTCCAGCAAGGTGAACAATCTGGGTATCATTATGAACAATGAGCTGACATTGGATGTCCAGGTGTCAGCGGTTGTCCGTAATGGATTTTACCAACTCCAGAATGTTGCCCAGATAAAACCCCTTGTCACTCCTGAAGATCTGGCCATAGTAATGCACGCATTTGTCACCTTGAGGCTTGACTACTGTAACGCGTTCTACCTCAGGGTCAAGGGTGTGTGTGCTGTGTTGCCTGCAGTTGCTGCAGAACATGGCAGCTGGGCTATTGACAGGTCTTCCGAGATCTTGTCATATTTCACTGATGCTGCGCGAACTGCACTGGCTGCTGGTGTGCTGGTGCATCTCCTTTAAAATAGGTCTATTGACCTATAATCCCTTACATGATTTGGGTCCGGGTTACCTGGCAGAGCTGCAACATCCCTACAATGCCAGTTGCTCTCACCAGTCAGCAGGGGAGGGCCTCCTGGAGGTGCCCAGGGTGAGACTGAAATTGTTGGGGGATCGGTCTTTTGTGGAACTCATTACCTGAGTACCTGAGGGAGACCCCGTCTGTTATGATTTTCAAAAGAGGATTAAAAATGTTTTTTTTTTTTATATTTAGTAAGCTTTATTGTGTTTACCATTTAACAAATAATACACAAAACACCATTACATAGAGTGCTTAGAGACAATAATCCAGTAACTTAGACCATTATACCATTATTGCAGATCAATGTCCTACATTTGACACATTAGATAAGAGTAAGTTGTGTTACTATTAGGAAATTAATGGTGAAAACAGAAAAAAAAAACCCCAAGCCACCCCCAGCCCAATCTTCCTCCCCAGTACCCTCCCACCCTCCCCCATTCCTTCACCACCGGGAAAACAGGTAAGAAAAGGAGGGAGAACGAGAAGGGAAACCTCCACATGATTCCGATTATGTTACATGTATTTAGGGGTATGTTCAGCGAATCTGCCCTATGAATTATTTTATTGGGTCAATTAATGCCCATTGAGTTCAGCTCCAAGGAGCCAGATCGACCCTATTTATACGTATGGGGAGTATTAAATGCATAGTAGGATGTGCAAAGGGGCCCAGATCTTCTGATATTTCCTACTACTTTTGAAAATACTCACTAAGAGGTGTTCTGCTTGTAGGGCAAAGAGGATTTCCTGGTGCCATTCTGCATACGTGGGAGTTTGCTGGTCCAACCAGTGGCGTAATATCACTTTCTTAGCACATAGGGAAATTAACGTCATATGTTTCCTTTGGTTTCCAATAAGAGTGTCCCCCGGGTCCCCTAGGATGCAAATCTCTGGCTGAAAAGCATTTTGCAGTCCTAATAAATGGTCTAGTCTAGAGCGGATACTTTCCCAGAGGGGGGACGCCTTGTCACATTCCCACAGAATGTGAAACAGTGTGCCCCGCTGGGTCCCACATCTGGTACACAGATCTGACTGAAGCTTACCCATTTTACAAAGTTTTACAGGGGTATAGTATAGATCTTGTAGTATCTGAAATTGAGGCAATCTGTACCGGTCCCACCTAACATCCTTATATAGCCTATTCCAGACTTGCAACAATTGTGGGGGGACCGTGGAAGTTGGGGGGAGGATCCTATCACATACGTAGTGAAGAGTGCCTTCTAAGTCCGTAACTGTTTTATGCAGCTCTTTATAATAAAAGGAAGTTAAGTGAGAGGTGGTCCTCATTTGTAGTGTACTAAGGATGGGGCCAACCATATTATGATCCCATGGGCCATTGCCAAAATGTCATATTAGGACCTGGGAAATTTGAAGATATTTAAAACAGAAGGTAATAGGCAAGTTATATTTTACCATTTTCTCCGGGAATGTTAACAACCTATGATCCTCTGTTATATCTATAACTTTTTTCCCCATTCCACCCGGCCAGAACAAATGATTAATGACTCTTCCTCCAATTTTAAAGTTGGGGTTGCCCAAAATGAGCTGCAAAGAGTCCTTCTCCATGAAGCATCTTATAGTATTATTTAGTTGCTTATGAGTACGAAGAGTTCTTATAATGGGAGTAGTTTTAAGCTGTCCTGGGACCTTGTTAAGAGAGAGATATGGTAATGTCCTAATATCTATACCAGCTGAGACACAGAGTGACTTCTCTATTTGCAACCACAATGGGGCATAAGGTTCCAAGCCGGAGTTCGGGGCAGGAATCAACCACTGCGAGACAACTGAACAGTTAATGACGAGATAGTAAAGATATATGTTGGGAACTTGTAGGCCACCTAGATCTTTTGGTCTCTGTAGTTTAAACAGCGCCCTACGAGGGGTTTTATTCTTCAAAATGAATTTGGATATAATGCCATGAACGTGACTGAACCAGGCCTTTGGAAGGTATTGATGACACATCTGAAGGGGATACAACAACCGGGGCAAAACATTCATTTTAACAGTATTAATTTGCCCCCACAGGGAAATGGGGAGTAGTGCCCAACGATTCAGGTCAGTTTTAATTTGTGCTATGAGCTGGTCTAAATTGTATTGCTTCATTTTGGAGTTAGATTGCGATAGATATATGCCCAGGTACCTCATTTTGTCCTTTACCCAGGATAGCCCAAGATGTTGAATGTCAGCTTTCAAAGCCAAACTAGTGGCATGACTTCTGTCTTGGACAAATTTAATTTGTAGTTAGATAGATGCCTGAATTCCTGAATAATATCCAATGTGGCTGGTATGGATTTAGACGGGTGGGTAATATGAAGTAAAATATCATCTGCATTCACTGATATTTTATATTGGAGGTGATTGATTGGAATACCAGTGACTAAGGTTGATGTATTTATTTTCCTGATTAAAGGTTCTAAAAATAAATTAAACAAATAAGGGGACAGGGGGCATCCTTGACGGGTGCTCTGTTGTAATGTAAAGGGAGGGGAAAGAACTCCATTACAGAAAATGCAGGCTGACGGATGGGAGTAAAGAACTTTAATCCATTGTATAAATTGAAATATGGTATTTCAGAAGTAAATTAAATAGATAGTCCCATGACACTTGGTCGAAGGTTTTATCTGAGTCCAGGGACACCAAGGCCGATGGAATATTGGAGTCCCTGGACACAGAGATAAGATAGGAAATTTTACGCAGGTGGTCCGCCGATAAGCGTCCGGCCACAAATCCCACTTGTTCAGAACTTAACAGAGTCTGCCATACTTGGGCCAATCGGTTGGCTAGAATTTTTGCTAGGATCTTCAAATCAACGTTTATAAGGGATATGGGATGGTAATTTGACAACATTGTGGGATCCTTATCTGGCTTTGGAAGAACAACAATAGTGGTGGAGGTAAGACTGTGATCTGAAAGGCCATACTTGTGGACATAGTTATAGAAATCAAGGAGTTTAGTACCTAATTGGGCTTTAAATGATTCGTAGAAATTGGGTGTATAGCCGTCAGGGCCTGGCGCTTTATCTACTGGAAGTGTGTCAATGGCTTTGTGAACTTCATTTAATGTCAGAGAAGCTTGCAAAATGGAGATTTGGTGCTGAGACAGTCTTGTTAACTCTATACCTTGGAGAAATTGATCTAACTCTGTATTTTTAAAGGGTATGGGGGAACAAGAGTAAAGAGATTGGTAGTAATTTTTGAAGCAGGAGACAATTTTCCTGGGAGATGTATGAAGGGTACCCGTGGCGTCTCGTATAGTTAAAACAATTATGTCCGCCACCTGAGCTCTGAGTCTCATTGTAAGCGGTTTCCCAGCTTTGTCCCCTTGGTCAAAGTAGGTGGTTTTAGAACATAAAAGGAGGTGCTCAGCTCTGTCACTAAGAAGGGTGTTATATTGAAAGCGGAGGCTCTCTAGTTTTACAAGTTCCTCTGAGTTGGAATAAGCGGTGAGGGATTGTTCTAATACTCTAATTTGTTGTAATAGTTGGGAGGATTCTTGGGAGATTTTCCTTTTCCTAATTGAGGCTAGATGGATAACCCCTCCTCTCAGTGAACATTTCAATGCCCCCCATAATATGTCCAGTTTTGGCATAGTAGGGGCATTGTATTCGTAGAAGTTCTTTATAAAACTATTAAGCTGCCCTATTAGGTATTCAGATTTTAGTAATTGGGAGTTGAACCTCCAAACCTTGTCATGATCCATCGAGGCAGGTACTGGCCATTGTAGAAGAGTTGGATGATGATCCGATATCACTTTAGCTAGGTAATCACAGGTTTGAACCCCTGTTAGGTGCTCAATCCCCAACAAAAAGTAATCAATTCTTGATAGTGTATTATGAGACAAGGAGTGAAATGAGTAATCTTTTGTTGAGGGAAAGAGAGTCCTCCAGGGGTCCACTAGGCCCAAGAAGTCCATCATTTCCCTCAGTGCCAATTGTGCAGGGGTGAAAGAGGAGCGTCTCGAATTGGATCTATCCAGTAAGTTACATAGGACTAGATTCCAATCCCTACCAATTAGTATTGGAAGAGTAGACGAGGGAGCCAAGCTGGTCATGAGATTAGTAAAGAATTGTGGGTCATCCCCTACCGGACCATAAACAGAGCCCAATATCAGCTCCGTGTGGACCAGAATAGCTCTAAGCAAAATGTATGTTCCCTTGGGATCAACTACTGATTGTAACAGTTTAAAAGGTACCCATCTTGCTATCATTACAGCCACGCCACATTTGCCCGTCTCCAGACCCGCCCCCAGCACTGTACCCACCCATGTTCGTCTTAATCTGGAGATCTGTGTTGCAGGTAGATGTGTCTCTTGGAGAAAGGCCACGTCAACATTGAGCTTGTGAAGATGCAAAAGGATCTTGGCTCTTTTAGTGGGGGATTGTGCACCTTTGACATTCTATGAACAGAACCTTAAGGGTACTACCATGACCAATTATTATACAACATAGAGCACCTCAAAGGAAAATCAACCCCATATCTGTAATTTTCAGTTCCCCCATAATCTTTAGCATCAACATCCAATGGTGAGTGATATATATCCCTCCCCATTCCCCTTCCATAATGCAAAATTCAGTACCCCAGTAATTATAGTCCCCTTACCACCCCTCCCATCATATGCTACACCTATAATTATTAAAACACAAAAAATGTAAACATGAAAATATACAGAATACTAAAAAAGAAACCCCATTAACCCAATCTCCCATTCCCCTTAACCATTTCCTCCTTCCCATAACAGGGTATTCAGCATCCTTAATGTATTGCATGAGTACATGGGCCTATGTGTTTGGTGGTCCTAGAAACATAATTATTGCAGCCCATGAAAGCCAGGCAATTTCATCTGTTATTGTATCCCCCCCCACCCTGTGCCGGAACATGGAGCACTGGCTAGACTGCAGGTGGTCCACAGACCTTGTCTCCCGCCCCAGCCCCCCAACAAAGATACAGCAACTAGAATGATAAAAGATTATCTTAACTAATTAGTTCTATAGGCGACATATTGAGCCCAAAAACTAGCAAGTTTGACTTGGGGAGAAGAAAAAAGAAAAAAAAAACACTTGAGAACAAGATTCCATCTGACTTGTTTTTCGACCAAACAGTCTGAGCAGTCAGTCTGAACTGTACATATAAACTCCTGGTTATGCCCGAAAGAAAATAGGAAGGGAAAGAAAAAGGAAAAAAGGGGAATTTCCCTTTAAGCAGGCCCGTTTTATATTTTGAAATAATTGTAAAGATTGCTTTGCTTGATGCAGAAAAGTAAAACAGGGACATGTCCGTCCAGTGAAAAACTTCTGTCCTCCCGTGGTCTAACTGAAGAAGATGAAGCCATCGCGCAGCGCTCCTGCACAGAAAGAAAAAACAGACGCCACAGAAGGAAGGCACAACTCCAAAAAGTCTGGATTTCTTCAGTGAAAGGCTTACCAGCTTATTTGCCAACTAATCAAAAGTCCCTCCTGATGAATGTCAGACACTACAGATTGTCCATCGCCAAGCCTGCTACAAATTAAATTTTTGGAAGGCCAGGGAATACACGCAATTTCTCCTCCTCAAAGTCGCGGTCTTTGTTGCCCTCTTGTGGTTATTTACCAGAAATGCTCCCAATCACCCAGACAAATCGTCCTCCCCTTCAGATGAAGGTAGTAAGAAAAATTATTTCTAGGGAGATCCTCTTCCAATAGTTGCAACGGGTGGTAAATAGGTCGGGAAGCAGGGATCGTAGGGCTGAGTTTGCTTGTTGTGCTGTGTCATAAGAGTGCCATTTCCCGGCGTGCAATACTGACAGGAGAGATGGATACTGTACCCTGTACTTAATCCCTACAGCGATTAGTTTTGACACAAAGGGATGGTACTCCGATCTCCTCTGTCTAACTGTAGCTGGTAGATTCTGCGCAAATCTCAGGGGATGGTCTTCCCATAGTGCATGCTGAAGGCTTTTGACATGCTCAAAGATATGTATTTTATCAAAGAAGTTGAGGAATTTTATGATCATTGCCTTGGGGGTTTCCCAGCTGCTGGTTTGGGGTGCAATGAGCGGTGAGCCCTCTCTATTATATAGGTAGTATAGTTGGGAGAAGGTCCAGTGATTTTTGTGAGCATTTTTTGCAAGAATGTAATAGGTGTAGGGCCCTCCGCATTCTCTGGAAGGCCGAAGATTATTATATTATTCCTGTGGCTTCAGCCTTCTAGATCCTCTAATTTAGCTTCAATTTTATGTAGCCACTGCCTCGTAGTAATTACCTTGGGTTCCATCCTGTCTTTCCAACTTTCTAGCGAAGCAGTGTGGGCTGCGACGTCCGAGATAGCCCGGTTTGTGTCCGAGAGTTCCCCTCTGAGTGATCTAATTTCTCCAGTGATCTCTTGCAGTGCATCTTTGAAGGGCTGTAGCTCCTCCATAAACTTTTGCTCGGAGAGCGGGGTCAGCGTTCGTGGAGTTACAGTGGGAGCGGTGGATTTCGAGGGGCTCCCCGACTGGCCCTTCACTTGTTTCAGCCCTTTCTCAGGAGTCTGTGGGGGCATGTGCCTAGGTAAAGCCTGGCGAATCTCCACCTCCATTTTGTTGGTAGACCCCGTTTCCAGGAGCAGACGCTTAGGTTTTAATTTCTCAATGCCGGCCATTCAAACTGCTTTCCAGTCGCGCCTGGCACTTTTAAGAGCACAGTCCACTAGTAGGTAAACGAGTATTAAGGCTGAGTAACTGTTTTGTAAAGCTGTAGATGAGAGTTGGAGCGGGAGCTCGGTCTAAGAGCTGCTCGTCTCACAGACGCATCATGTAATCTCCATTAAAAATGTTTTTATTCCACCAAGCCTTTGGGGATTAACAGAATAAACAGTCTAATTATTACTTCTGCTGAGAGTACAGGGAACATAAATATAGATGGGATCAATTATTTATTATATTTATAATTCTAATGATGTTTGTTTATTATTTATTGATATTCTAGTGTAACCCCCAGGGGGCGCTAACCTTAGGGCTACTACCCCTGCCTGCCTCCCTTGAGACAGGATGAGGGGCCCAGATCTGTGGACAGGTGCCTCCACCCAGAGGTCGGGGTTAATACGGTCAAGGCTGCCTCGGTTACAGCCCTCTGGGTTACTGCAACCCCCCCTTTGTCCCACTAGTGGCTCACCCTGGGTACCAACAATTCTTTTCACCTGTACACTTACCCCCCGGGTAGTATCTCTCAGCTCACTCCGGGGAACCCCTGTAAAGTAAGGTACAGTTATATCACAGTCACTATGTAGCAGTTCACCAGGGATGCACAAACCAGCCGGAATGTAGTTGCAACACAATAATCTGATTTATTAAAGGGGCAGATAACAAGGAGAGGGGGGAAATCAAGTTAATTGGCTTATACTATAATTATCTACCTAGGGCTCTGTGCACAGGCCTAACCCTAAGATTGGCTGTCCCTGGGTACCCAAGCCCTAATGGCTAGTCCAAACGTGGCAGCTGGTTGGGGCCCTTAACACAGATAAACGTTACAATCCTAAGCAAATCAGAATAGGAGGAAAGTTTAATTAGGCAGTCAGCAGTATAACAATACACCTGGAAACCACTGTTTACACACTCTGCAGGGAGCTACCCTGACTCAGTACTCACAACTCCAGCAATTAATGATTCCTTCAACGCTGCCAGGGCAGAGCCTGAACTTCACGAGCCTTCTCACACATTTATATGGCACAACAGAGGGGTACCACACCAGGCAGCTGCTTTCAGGCCTTCACAAACTTGCAGAAGAACTTGGACAGCAAGCGGCAGCTTCAACATCACAGGCGGACCGAGCACAACTCAGCAATTCTCTCCAGTCCTCTCAGGTTGAGCCTGGTAGGTAGCTGGGCTGGCACCAGCCTCCTCCGACCGCACGCCAGCGGATTTAGTCCGACTCACTTGAAAGGGCAAAAACGGCCACCTTAGGCCTTTCCCGCGCTTCCTGCGCGAACACTCCACAAGCGCAGAAGCACACACAGCTCCGTTCCTCTCTTCAGCCACAACGAACCTAACTTTGGCAGCCTTGAGCACTCCACCCAAAGCGGGCGCTACCCGTTTCCATTGGCTGGCTGAACATGCCAGTCACTTCCTCCAGCTCTCAGTGGTGCGAAAAAGCGCCATAGCCCATAATACCTCTCTCAAAGACAAGCGGTTTCCCCATTGGTCAGCCGACTCTGTAGGGTCCCGAGGTACTGATTGGTCCAATTCAACAGTTCTGGACCAAAATGGCAGAGACAACCTAACAGTCCTCACTGCAAAGGAAGGCAGGTTAGAACAACCACATTATCATTATTATTTTACATCATTCCCAACAAAACAATCGTGATCCTCCAACAGAACTTCCTCTGCACCACTAGCGATGGCAGAAGGAGTTATTTTTCGGTGTCCTCGGGGGACTCGCATACAACCACACAGCCCTCCATTTCAGTTACTTACGGCTGCAACAGGCAACCCTTAAAGAGACAGCTTACAGAAGCTTTTAAAAACGCTCAACTGCTACCCATTTAAATGGCTTTTATGCCGATCACCAACCAGGCATGGAGCATGGAAACGAGCTCCAAGAAAGCGTTCAGGAACCCCCATTTACAAGGGGGTTACACCCTCCCTTGCCTGGAAAAACTTGGCATCCGCGTCAAGTAGTTACCCTTGAATCACTGTAAGGCAAATATCTTGGTTAACACTATATCACACTTTGCATTACATACATGAATATTACATTTACAATGTACTACAGTTTATACAACCTTATACACACAAACTCTTGCTCCCTTTCCTAACTCAGGTTATTAGTTCCTGCTCATGACACCGGGACTGGGGGGACCCCTCCCTTTCAGTTATTGATGGGTTACCTAAAGCAGGGGCACCACACTCAAAGGGTAATACTAACAGTCTGGAGTCATCCCCCAAGGCTAGCTTAGGCAAGGAACTTGGGGACACATACACCCCTTTGTGGACCACATTTAAGGGCAAGTCCACTGGCTGACCCAGAGACTCATAACTCAACTTAATCACCGGCCGTATTTCTCGGCCGGATCGCCTAGAGGTCTTGAGAGATCCTGAAACAGGCCCTGACTCCAATTCACTTTCAGTGACATTAGCAATGGGAATTTCTATGGGGGAAAAGGGCTCAGCACTCATAGTACTACTGGGGGCCTGACCTTCTATCCCCGGACCCACCCCACTGGGCTCAGCTGGGGGCTGTCTAGGCACTGGTGAGGAACCATCAGGGCATTTAAAATATTCTTCCGGGTCTGGCATATCACTTGTTGGCTCCCCCATCTCACTCTTTTCCTCTGAAAAATCAGATAATGCAGCCAGGCCAGACAGTTCAGCCATGCTCAATGATCCCACCCCTGGCGTTGCTGCTACCCAATTCAAGCTCTGAAACATGGGTTCTGGAGACAAAGCTGGGGCTTAGACAATCCAGGAAGCCCAACCTCATCTCCAGAGTTAACAAAGGATTGGCCTGAAATAACTGACTCAATTCATAAGAGGGATAGTATTCAATATCATCTTCGCTGCCTTCTGACACCAATGGTTGATCATTTCTCTGCAGATTTTAAGGCAGGGCCCTTGGGTGGCCTGCTGAAGAATCAACGGGTTTGGTGCTTTCCTGGCAGCCGATCTAGTCATAGGCCTGGGGCATTTGAAGATTCAGCTTCAATCAGTATTTGATCGATTGCAGCAGATGATTTCGTGTATAGTTTTCACATCTTTGGAATTGTTTTCAGGCTGCACTTTATATACAGGCAAATCTGTCAATTTTCCCACAACAATGTGGGGGAGGTGGTGCCATCTGTCAGCAATTTTATGTTTCCCATGCAGTCCCAGATTCCTCAGTAACACTCTGTCCCCTTCTTTTAGCTCCATTGTTTTTACTTTCTTATCGTATCTTTCCTTGTTGGCCAGGTTTCGTTTAGCCGCCATAGTCTGGGCCAGTTGGTAAGCATGGTTTAATTGGGCCTTTAATTTCTGTACATACTGTAAATGGTTCTCTGCTTGCACCCCATCAGGGGAAACCCCAAAACACACATCCACTGGCAGTCTAGCCTCTCTCCCAAACATCAGTCGGTACAGGGAAAATCCTGTGGCGCCACTTTTTGTACAATTATAAGCGTGAACTAGGGTGCTAATCTGCTGGCTCCATCTCGGTTTGTCTCTTGGTTGCAATGTGCCCAACATGTCAAGCAATGTACGGCTAAACCTTTCAGGCTGAGGATCTCCTGAGGGTGGTAGGGTGGTTCTTGACTTTCGCACCCCACAAAGACAGCATCTCTTTAATCAAACGGATCTCAAAGTCCCTTCCTGGTCGGAATGGATCCGCATGAGCCCCATAGTGGACTAAAAGTTTTCAACAAGTATCTTAGCCACCGTGGTTGCTTTCTGATCCTTAGTCGGGAAAGCCTGTGCATACCGGTAAAATGATCAGTGACCACCAATACGTTACTGACACTTTTCAGATCAGGTTCTAGACTCAAAAAATCAATACAGACCAGTTCCATAGGGCACTAGTGGTAATGTTGACCAGGGAGCAGCCCTCTGGGGCAAAACTTTCTTTGCAAACAGCGGCTACAGGTCTTGACATATTGCTCTACATCCGCATTTTACGCCAGTAAAATCGAGCCCGCATTAGATCAAGTGTTCGTCTATGCCGAGATACCCCATCTGATTATGCAAAGACCTTAAGACCAGTTCTTTAAAAGCTAAGGGCAGCACTAGTTGTTGTTTGTCTACCCGGTCTTCCTTATTCACAGTCTCTTGGTATAGTAATTGGTTAATCAGCTTCAATTTGTGCCCCTCCTTATACAACAAGGCAGTCCTTAGATCAGTAGAACGTAACTTGGACACGTCCCTCCCGGCCTGCAAAGCCTCCACAGCCATTTTTATCATAGAATCACAGGATTGAGCCTGTTGGAGGCTGTCATTGTTGAATTGGGGTAGTGAGCTAGTGTCTAATGCAGAGAAATGACAGTAGGCAGCAGGTATGCAATTTTCGAATGGTCCCAAACAATCCACCATACAGTCCACCTGTCCAGGAGACACCTGTTCCTCTTTGTCAAATTTCTGGCAGAGGGCTCTTATGTCAGGTTCGGACAACCTGACCTAATCAGTTTGTGGCATAGGCCTCCGAGAGAGAGCATCCGCATCTATATGGTTTAGGCCTGCCCTATACTCAACAGCATAGTCGTAGGTGGTCAAGGCAGAGAGCCACCTATGACCAGTGGCATCCAACTTGGCAGAGGTCTGTATATAAGTCAGAGGATTGTTATCAGTCTTTACCAATATCTTGGCACCATATAAATAATCATGAAACTGATCAACAATGGCCCACTTCAAAGCCAGGAACTCTAGTTTGTGTACTGGATAATTTTTGTTCTGAAGGAGTCAGGCTTCTGCTGGCAAATGCTACAGGTCTCAGACCATTTGAGTGCTCCTGGTATAACACAGCCCCCAATCCTTGTAGACTGGCATCAGTATGAAGAATGTATGGCTTGGCCGGGTCAGCATAGGCCAACACTGGGGCATGGGTAAGTTGATATATGATGTCATAGAAGGCTTCCTCACACTCAGCAGTCCACTGATCCCCAAACACATCATTCGGCCGGAAATACTTCTTTTCTGTCTCAGAGCACACAACCTTCTTATACTTTTTGTGCGTAGGTGGATACCCCTGAGTGAGGTTGAGGAGGGGGCGAATCACTCGAGAATAGTCCTTAACAAACCACCTATAGTATCCACAAAACCCCAGGAATCATTGCAGCTCTTTCAAATTCCTGGGCTGAGGCCAAGTAGTCAAAGCCTCCACTTTGCTAGGGTCAGTCTCTATGCCTTCAGTGGACACTATGTGGCCCACGTATTTCACAGAAGTCTTGAAGGATTGACACTTGTCGATAGACAGCTTGAGGCAGAAATCCTCCAACCAGTCCAAAACCTTGAATAATCGTTGCTCGTGTTCTTCCAATGCTCGACCAAACACTATGACGTCATACAAATAGACCAGACATTTGAGTAGATTCATATCCCCCACAACCCGTTCCATCAAGCGCTGAAAAGTGGCTGGAGCACCTGAAATCCCTTGAGGCATCCGAACAAACTCATGAAGCTTAGGGGCAAATGAATGCAGTCTTCTCCCGTCATCTGGGGCTATCGAATCTGGTAGTATCCACTGTAAGATCCAACACAGAGAACCATTTGCTACCATTTAAACAATCCAAGGCATCCTGTATGTGTGGCATAGTATACTGGTCCGGAATGGTCCGCCGATTCAAAGTGCGATAGTCCACACACATCTGAACTGCCCCATTCTTTTTCCTTACTACTACTTGGGGGAGGCATAGGGGCTCCTGGACTCTTGTATTACACCAGCAGCCAACATCTCTTGCAGATGCCGCCTTACATCATCTATATCAGCGGGGGCCAGGCGCCGGGATCTCTCTCGGAAAGGCCTTTCCTCACGCAGCCGAATGTGATGCTCAGCCCTTTGCACACATCCCACATCCCACTCTTTCAGGGAGAAAACCTGGTCTCTCTTGGCAAGCCTCTCACTGACCCTTTGTTTCCATTCAGCTGGCAGCGGGGAGTCACCGAAGTCAAACAAATCAGGAGTAACTCCATCATCTGTGCTGGGACCCTTCGTTGGGTAGTACTGCAGTATCTGCACAATGTACGCTTGCCAAGGTGCACCCTCTTCTTATTTGAATCTCTCTGTCAGACATATTATGCACTTGAACCATCACCCTCTTAACATAAGCATGAGCTCTGGCTGGCAAGATGCTGGGTTTGACCAACAGTCCCTCAGGTAATCTCCCCTCCACAGGCGCATCCAACATCAACAACTTATTCTTAACATCAGTTTTCAGTCGTACTTCTCCATGCAGGACACACTGGGCATTCGGGGCAAGTGTCACCGGGGCCAGATCCTTTTTTCACACCACACCCACCGGGTCTTCAGGTTCCTCCGGACTAACCTTCTTCTGAGTGGCACTTGCCTTTTGAATCACAGCAGGTATGCTCAAAGCTCACCCGGTCTGGAATGCTTGTTTTTCTGAACACAATTGGGCCAATCGTCCGAACATATGCGCATTCGTCCCAATCAACAAAGGTACCCCATCGTACAGTCCAGTGGGTGGGCAAACTAAAACTAGGGTTTCCACCTGCTCATCCATTTCAGCCACAGTGGCAGAGAAACATAACCAGACTCAGATGTACCCCAAATATGGATAGGCCTTGTCACTCAACCCCCACACATGTAGACCGTTCAAAGGTTGCAGGGGCACCTCAGGTAAGTGTGCCTGGTACCAGTCCTGAAACATGATGGTTACCTGGGAGCCGCTGTCCAATACAGCTCGAGTGGGAATTCCATTTACCTGCACCGTGGTCTCCATTGAAGGCCTGACCACATCAGACCAGTTGGGGGCCGCAGCATGGATAGCCGGCTGGGCATGAGCCTGAGTTACAAAACTTTTTCTGGGGGCCCGAGACTGGGCCTGGCGGTGTCGGGCGATCAGTCTGTTGTTGACTTTCCTTAAATTCTCTGGCCTCTGGCACTCAGGTTGGAAATGCCCATCTTCCCCGCAATGATAACAGAACTTGGGGTCCCGGGGGTCACTATTTTGCGGGGGCACCTTATCTGTGGGGGGCTCGGAGAGGGGCGAGAAGGCTCTTTTGGCCGGGGTTCAGGTTTCTGCATGACTCAGGGGCCCCGGACCCGACAGGGTACATAGTAGATTGCTTCAAGTCCCTCACCAGTTCCCGTAAATTCCTGACCTCGGCCCTCAACTCATTCTCTACGTGGGGGTCGGAGGAAATAACTCACATTCCCACAGTACCTGGAAAATCTGGGGATCCATCAGACCCTCCGGGCAGGCCAGTCTCCTCGGGGGTATTAGGCTCAGGGGTCCCACTAGGGTTTACCACCCCCACACAGGGTTCCCACCCCTCTTCATCAGTTTCCACCTCCCTAATTTCCCTCATTAATTGACAATATTCAGGCAGAGTGGCCCGCCGATCATGTAATTTAAGTTTCAGCAGTATTACACTAGAAAATCTGGCAGATTTTAAAACATGTTCTAATCGGACCTGATTCAGGGCTGCGGCAGTGATTCCCCCTTTTCTATAGGCCTTCTGCAAAGCCCACTCCACTCTAGTAACAAAAGCGGACAGTTTCTCATTTCTCCACTGCTTAGCAGACCTGAATTTCCATAATAAGTCTTCACCAGTCTCTGTACTCAAAACCCCTTCTAAAGCAGAGAGATACTCTGCAGCGGTGGCTTCCGGACTGGTGGCCCGGAAGAACCTAATGGCTTCTGAAGCAGGACCCCGCAAGCTCTCCATCAGCCTCTTCCTTTTCTCCCCCTCAGAGCATTGCCATTCCTGGACTAAAGGGGTGGCATAGTCCATCCAAGCCTCCAGATCATCCTCCCCTGGAGGCACTGGCACCATACCAGAGAAAAGTTTTAACTTACGATAAGAATCGAGCTGTATGGGTGGGACCACCAGAGGCAGGGAAGCCAACACAGAACTCTTGTGCGGGCAAGGAGAGGTGCCAGGGGAGCCCTGAGGGGTAGCATCACTGGATAAATCTAAGGCTTGTAGCAGCGCCTGGGTGGTTCTCCCTTCCACGGCAAACAATTTAAGCAGTTTGTCTTTAAAACTGTTCATTTGAGGAGACCCCCCAGGAGTGACTGACCCACTTCGAATATGAATTAGCCTCCATTCCTGTGAAGCACCCTCCGGATAAATCACAGGAGGTACCTTCTCGGGATCGATGGCCACACTGCATAGAAGTAACACCTGCAACATCTGGTCAAGCAAATCAGCCATACGCCCTTTTACCTCCACTTTGCCCAAACATTTTACTTGCTCTGCAGCAGAAATGATGTCAGCAGTTGGGGTTCCCAAACGCACATCTAACAATAACACAGTCTTCTGGGAACCTAGCTCTTCAGCTTCACCCCACCCCATCAGTCTGTGTACCATGGTCTTGATGGGTCCCAGTTTAATTTTTCCCAGCATATCCCCTTCCATTTTTTCCACTTCTTATGTGCTTCCCCACTTGTCCACTAGGGGACGCTGATCCCAGTGGTGCCTCCAATTTGTAACCCCAGGGGGCACTACCCTTAGGGCTACTACCCCTGCCTGCCTCCCTTGAGACAGGATGAGGGACCCAGATCCGTGGACGGGTGCCTCCACCCAGAGGTCGGGGTTAATACGGTCGAGACTGCCTCAGTTACAGCCCTCTGGGTTACTGAAACCCCCCTTTGTCCCACTAGTGGCTCACCCTGGGTACCAACAATTCTTTTCACCTGTACACTTACCCCCCGGGTAGTATCTCTCAGCTCACTCCGGGGAACCCCTGTAAAGTAAGGTACAGTTATATCACAGTCACTATGTAGCAGTTCACCAGGATGCACAAACCAGCCAGAATGTAGTTGCAACACAATAATCTGATTTATTAAAGGGGCAGATAACAAGGAGAGGGGGAATCAAGTTAATTGGCTTGTACTATAATTATCTACCTAGGGCTCTGTGCACAGGCCTAACCCTAAGATTGGCTGTCCCTGGGTACCCAAGCCCTAATGGCTAGTCCAAACGTGGCAGCTGGTTGGGGCCCTTAACACAGATAAACGTTACAATCCTGAGCAAATCAGAATAGGAGGAAAGTTTAATTAGGCAGTCAGCAGTATAACAATACACCTGGAAACCACTGTTTACACACTCTGCAGGGAGCTACCCTGACTCAGTACTCACAACTCCAGCAATTAACGATTCCTTCAACACTGCCAGGGTGGAGCCTGAACTTCACGAGCCTTCTCACACATTTATATGGCACAACAGAGGGGTACCATACCAGGCAGCTGCTTTCAGGCCTTCACAAACTTGCAGAAGAACTCGGACAGCAAACGGCAGCTTCAACATCACAGGCGGACCGGCGCAACTCCAGCAATTCTCTCCAGTCCTCTCAGGTTGAGCCTGGTAGGTAGCTGGGCTGGCACCAGCCTCCTCTGACCATGACGGATTTGGTCCACCTCGCTTGAAAGAGGCAAAAATGGCGCTTTAGGCTTTCCACACGCCTCCCGCGAACACTCCACAAGCACAGAAGCACACACAGCCCGTTCCTCTTCAGCCACAATGAACTAACTTGGCAGCCTTGATCACTCCACCCAGCGGCGCTGTCTGCCCATTGGCTGGCTGAACATGCCAGTCACTTCCTCCAGCTCTCAGTGGTGCGAAAAAGCGCCATAGCCCATAATACCTCTCTCAAAGACAAGCGGTTTCCCCATTGGTCAGCCGACTCTGTAGGGTCCCGAGGTACTGATTGGTCCAGTTCAACAGTTCTGGACCAAAATGGCAGAGACAACCGAACAGTCCTCACTGCAAAAGGAAGGCAGGTTAGAACAACCACATTATCATTATTATTTTACATCATTCCCAACAAACAATCGCATCCTCCAACAGAACTCCCTCTGCACCACTAGCGATGGCAGAAGGGAGTTATTTTTTCTGTGTCCCGGGCGGGACTCGGGCATACAACCACACAGCCCCCCCCTCCATTTCAGTTACTTACGGCTGCAACAGGCAGCCCTTAAAGAGACAGCTTACAGAAGCTTTTAAAAACGCTCAACTGATACCCATTTAAATGGCTTTTATGCCGATCACCAACCAGACATGGAGCATGGAAACGAGCTCCAAGAAAGCGTTCAGGAACCCCCATTTACAAGGGGGTTACACCTGGATTACAATACCTTTGAGCCATGGCTCTTTTACAAAGTTTCCACGTCAACTTGGGAAACAATACAAACATAACAGGCTTTGAAATAGGCAATTCAAGCAGTTGAATACAATACATTTGAGGGGGCAGAAGGTACAGGACAGAAATATGTATGAACAATGCAGTACAGGGGATTGAGCAATGCAGTACAATGGATTCTAAGCAGTCTGAGGCAGCTTGAAAACAGCCAGAGGACGGAAGGAGAGGTAACAGGGCAGGACAAGAGATTAACAGGGAAGGTTGAGGAATTGAGGGGACACTAGAAAACAGTGGAGCAGCCGAGGGCATTGTCAGGTTTAAAGTGCTAAAGCCAGGAAGGGAGAGGAGGTAGGGGGTAGGGGAACGGTGTCATGGAGAGGAAGAAGTAAGTGCAAGAGGGGATAGCAGATTAGGAGCGACAGTCACAGGAGCTGGAGGCAGAGAGGTGGAGGCAAAGGTTTGTTTTGAACTGGCCAAGCCTTTGCAGCGAGGTGATGTCTTTGTTGAGTCCATTAAACCAGGAGGGTGCATAGTGCACAAACGACCTTTGTCCCTGTGAGGTGCGGCACTGTGGTATGTGCAGAATTTGATTTTCAGAATCCCTGGTGAGGCATGGGATGCATGCTGCTTGTAGGAATGCTTTTACTCCTGGGACTGCAAGGACTAACATGATCTTCTTGGCCATTAGGCAGGTATGAAACTTAATACGGTTGGATAGTTGGAGCCAACCCGTTTAGGCGTAGAGTGCACATTTGTGGGTGAGATAGTGGGATCAAGTAATGAGATGGCAGGCTTTGTTTAGGGCCAAGGATAGGCGCCTTAGGGCTGTGTCAGTAGCAGAGCCATAGACAACCAGCCCATAATCAGTTAGAGAGACCACAGAGCTCTGTACAGCTATCCTTAAGGCATCTGAGGTGAGGCATTGCCTGTGCCTGTAGAGAAGGCCAATGCACTTGTTAACAGCTTTGGCAACAGTGTCAGTGTGGATGCCATAGGTTAGGTGGCTGTCGAGAGTGATGCCAAGATATTTAAAGGAGTGTACTTGGTCTAGGATAGCACCATGGCAGTTTGCAATTGAGATGGGTTGAGACCTATATTTGTTACGGGAGCCACAGAAAAGCATCACCTTTGTTTTCTTGTAGTTGAGCACCAGCTTTTGTCTGTTAAACCATTTTTCAATGGAGGTGAAACCCATCTGGAGCTTTTCTTGCAGTAGTAAGGGGTCATGGTGAGAGGCGTGAATGACTGCATCATCCGAGTATAGCAGGATTTGTTCAGGACAGGACTGTGGGAGATTGTTCAAAAAAAGACAGAAAAGGAGTGGCCCGAGAATGGATCCCTGCGGAACTCCTGAGTGGACGGGTCTAGCCTCAGAGAGGGTGTGAGCAATTTTCACCCTTTGCGATGTTAAATGTATTATTCGATTTATTATGATGTTTTATGTCTTTTGTTGTAAGGGCACCCTGAGCCTTCAGGGGAAAGGTGCCTTAAATAAATAAAATCTGTTACTACTACTGCTACTACTACTGTGCGTGGAACATCGACGGCCGCCCTCTCTCCATGCCCCAATGTGCTGGCACTGGCTACCTGTCCCTGAGCCTCTGCTAGGGGCCAGATGAGTGCCGGGACCCACAACTCTCCATCCTCAGAGGAGGACAGTCATACTCCGGACGCTCAGTCCTTCTCTCCCCAGCAAACTGAGTCTGTCCCCGAACCCATGTTGCTGGCATGGCAGCAGGTGAGGCATGGATGTCTCTGCCCTCCGCACCACTAGGCCGACAGGAATATTTTTTCAAATCAGGTCTTAAGCCCCTTGGCCTCTTCAGCTGAAAGATCTATGGCTGCAATGTTAGGATGCTTGAGACCAGCACAGCAAGAAAGCATCTTTGAAAAACGTTCTGAATTCCAGGTCATCTTGTACCTTGCAGAGATGATGTACATGTTTGACTGAGTATTCTAATCCAAGAGAGGACATTTTGTTACTTCCATACCTTTTTCATTTCTGCCAGCGAATCATTCCAGAGACCTACCACTCTCTGTGCATAAAGCATCTTCCTTCTATTAGTTTTGAATGGCATTCATATTATTTGTTAATTGTGACCCCATGTGCATTGGTTCTCCTGTTTATATTCCAGATTTAAACCGCTCATAAGTTCACTGTCCCTGATAATATCATACATTGATATGAGATCACTCCTCATTCTTCTCATTTCTAAGCTTAGGTGATTCATTTTGCTTAGCCTTTCATTGTAGGTTATCTCCTTGAGGCCCCAGATCAGCTTTGTTGCTCTCCTCTGCACCTTCTTTACCATACACTATGAACATACCCTCCTGAATGAGGGGCCCAAAACTGCAAGGCAGAATCCAGGTGGAGTCTAGCATAGGTTCTATACATAAAACAGAAACAAAGAATAGTGGACACAAAGCTGCAGTTATAAAGTCTGGGAAACTTTATTCCTCCATAAAGGTAATCCACCTACTCCAGAATAAACAGAGTATTTACTCTGGTGTTGGTGGATCATTCTTATAGAGAAATCACATTTTCTTGCAGTTTAGAATTGTAGCCTTGTGTGCAGTTCTCTATTTTTTGTTTAATGTCTTACTACTGTGCAGTTAGTCGGTGTGTCCTTTGTGGTCGTGGATGTGTGATCCTTTTTGTGTAATAGGTGGTATACATGTCATTCAGTATTTTTTTGTTTTTGCTACAGATGTTACACCTGATATTATCCAGCAACTTGCTTGCTTTCCCTACAGCCATGTCTCACTGCCTTGAGTTCCTCAGATCCTTTGCTACCTGTATCCCTATGTCTCTTTTCCCCTACTTTGCCTTTAGAGATATCCAATACAGAAAATTTCATTGTCCGCAGATTTCCTGAGTCCATATGCAACACTATACACTTATCCACATTAAACTTCAACCCCCATTTCCATAGAGAGCTGCCAGATTCTGCTCAGCTGACATGGCGCCGGTTGTCTCTTCCGTTTCCAATTGCCAGGGTACCAGGTTGCAATGAAGGCCCAGAGGTTTAGATATCAACTTTAAATTAAAATATAGAGATTAAATGCAGGCTGTAAGCTTGCGCTACTTGTGGAGATGTGCCAGTGTAAGAATCCATGGGATTCTGATTGGCAGAAGAGCCCAGTGGTAGCTGTCGAGCTGCATTTGCTTGCCAGTAATGTGACTGACATTGAGCTCCATGTGCCCTGCTTAGTTTCCACCCATGTCCCCTAGTCACTGTTCCTTTATTCTTCATGAACAAGTCTTTACAGATCACCCTGTTGACTTCTGGCAAGAACTTGTACATCTCAATTACAGTATACCCCCTTTTTCCTTCTTGGGTGCCAGTGTGTACTGTACCAACCTTTTCTCATATGACCTCCCCTGCCACCTCTGGATCATTCTAGCAGTCTTCTTTAGTGTGCTCTATTAGTGGTCCCTGTCTTTCTTGAGGTTTTTTTCTCCAGAACTGTGCACAGTATTCCAGGTGTGGGTTTACCAGGTACCTCCACAGTGGGAGCATAACCACCACACTTCTACTGTAAGTACCCTTCCTGTACATCCTAGCATCCTTTTTACCTTCCTATGCACTTTGTTGCAATGAGCAGTAGACGTGAGGCTGTCACTAATGATGTCCTCTAGGTCTTTCTTCTGTAGGTCTCTCTCCTCAGTTGTCTGCACCAACCTTATCTCCCCCCCAACAATCCAGTAGTCTATTTTGAGGTTCTTTATACCAATGTGGATTACGCTGCACTTCTTTGTGTTAAACTTAAGTTGCCATGTTCTGGAACACTTTCCAATTTTTCCAGGTTTTCCTGGTCTCACTTCATTTCTCTAACTCATTTCTCCTCAGTGTTCACTCTGCTGCATATGCAAAGAGACACACCAGGATTTCGTCTCCTATATCACAAATGAAGATATTGAAGAGCACACATTCGAGAAACGATCCCTGTGGTTCCCCACTCATGACTCCCGTGGCCTCTGGCTACACCTAACTTACAAGTCCCCTCTGTGTACTGACCCCCCAGTCAGTTCCATATCCACCTTGCAGGCTCATCCCGCTGTTTTATGTGAATCTCATTTATTTTATTTAAAAAAAATTAAAAGAAACAATGCATAGTAATGACAGCTAGAAGAGGGCAATAAGACATGAGCAGACTTAGCTGTATGTTCAATTCTTTGCTGATAAGGTGGCTGACATCAGGTCCAAGATCTGACTGGCAAGCTCCAATGGAGGTTGTAGTGGTCGGTGGGAGGTTACAGTTCCTTGGTTTGACTAGTCCAACTTCGACCAGTTGGAGATTGTAGATGTCATGCAGATTGTTCAGAGTATGCGGCTGACCAGCTGTGGTTTGGACCCGGGCCCAACCCGCCTCCTTGTGGGGTGTGTTGAAGTCATCAGCCTGGTCTTAGTGGAGAGTGTCTGGTGTTCATTAGAGACAGGTGAGTTTCCAGGCTCCCTGAAAGAGGCAGTGGTGACGCCCTTCCTTAAGAAATCTTCTCTCGACCTGGACTGTCCTGCTAACTACAGACTGGTCTCTAACCTCCCTTTTGTGGGGATGGTTATTGAGAAGGCAGTCGCATGGCAGCTGGAGAATCATCTTACCATCCATGATATCTATGACCCTCTCCAGTCGGGATTTCAAAAGTGGCATAGCACGGAGACTGCCCTTGTTCAGGTGCTCAATGATCTCCTGATAGCGAGGGATCAGAAGAGCCAGTCCATCTTGGTTCTTCTTGATCTCTCTGCAGCATTTGACACCGTAGACCATGTGGTGTTACTAGAGCATCTGCGGTTGATCTGTGGCCTGTCAGGTACAGTCCTCAGATGGTTCCACTCTTTCCTCACCAGCAGCTCTCAGAGGGTGGTGTCAGGGATTTAATCCTCCAACTCATTCTCTCTGCTGTGTGGGGTTCTGCAGGGCTCTGTGCTGTCACCCATGTTGTTTGCAGTGTACATGCTGCCATTGGGAGACATAGTAAGGTGGTGTGGGTTGGGTTTTCACCACTATGCAGATGATACCCAGCTCTACCTTCCTTTGTGCCTGAGCAGGATAGTGTGGTCTTGGTGTTTAACAACTGCCTCGCCGAGATACAAGACTGGATGAATGCCAACTGGTTGAGGATGAATCCGGATAAGACCGAGGTTCTGGTGGTGGATCTGGACCATTGGGTTGAGGGGTTGGCAGCTGGCTCAGCCGCTGGACTTTGGCTTGGGGTAGCCAGATGTTGACCTCTGAACGGATGCGGAATCTGGGCGTTATTCTTGACGATGGGCTGACACTGCGTTCTCAGGTGTCGGCCGTCATCTAGACCTTTTTTTACCATCTGAGGAATATTGCCCAGATTAAGCGCCTTGTTCTGCCTTGTGACCTACCTACTCTGGTCCACGCCTTTGTGGCCTCCCGCCTTGACTACTGTAACTCCCTGTACCTAGGGCTTCCTGGGGTTGATATTCGCCGCTTGCAGCTGGTGCAGAATGCTGCAGCCATGCTGCTGACAGGGCTGTCTCAATCTAGTCATGTCAGGCTTGTGCTGCGCAGACTGTACTGGCTGCCAGTTCAGTGGCATATCACCTTTAAAGTTGGCTTACTGACTTTTAAAGCCCTACACGGACAGGGTCCGAGTTACCTGCAAGAGCTCTTGCATCTCTACTGCCCCCTTTGACCACTCTGCTCCTCAGACAAGGGATTGCTAGAGGTTCCCAGGGTCCGGTTGAAGACATCTGGGGCCTGGGCTTTTGCATTTGTGGCCCACACCCTGTGGAACTCTCTACCTCATTGGATATGAGAGTGCCTGACGGTGGAGAGCTTCAAAACCGCCCTAAAAACATATTTGTTTGACCTTGCCTTTCCTGCTTACTAACTTGCTGAAGGATTATGTGAGTTGTTTTATGTTTTTAAGTATGATATTAATGAAGTTTTATTGTACAAGCACTATGATCAGCGTGAATAGCGCTTTTTCTTAAAGATGAATTGAATTGAATGTGTTGGAGCAACTGTCCTAGGGTGGACAAGAACTTACAAAATAAATGCAATTCAAAGGAAAACAGAAGAGAGTTAGTGTTTTAGTGCACTTTGTGGTGGGTCAGGAGTTAGATGCACCAATTCTGACCTGAGAACATAACAGCAGCAAAAATGGTGTCCACATCTCTGAGATTGCTAGGGCTCTTTTTGGATTATGCATTCTTTGGGATGCTGCTTAGGCTGAATTTCACAAATTTTTTATTTGATACCAATCAAGAGTAGTTTAGGCAGCCACACAATAAATGCAAAACTGATACAAAAAAAGGCTGTCACAATATTTACTTGATTATTGGGAGGATAGCCAGCCTGCCGGCACTGCAACAGCGCTACCACTTATGACGCCAGCCACCCGGGTTTGAATGAGCCTGGGGAGCTGAAGGGCCAGCCGGGGAGGGGATGCTTAAACATCCGAGAGACAGCTCATCTCCTTTGGGAGGGCAGGGGGATGATAGCCTGGTGCTTGCGTGGCCTCTGATGGAGACCAGAGGAACAGTAACTTGGAGCCTTACAGTGTGTGTGTTGGGGGGGTGGGCATGGCAAGACGTCTGCGTATGCCTTGACGTCATGGCACAGCCATGACTCCAGAGGTGATTTACACAGAGAAAATCAGGAGATTGGCAAAGCACCACCACTGACGGAGGAGGTGCCTCTCACCGATCAACCCACGAGACCACAACGGGGACCCAACACAAACAAGGGAGACTGGGGGCTCCCGCCCACCCCAACCCTGCCTGGGGGATAGAACCACGGCTACATGGGGATCCAACTGGTGGATCACGGGTCTGGTCGGGTCAGAGGTAGGTCAGCCTAAGCTTCTAGGGGGAAAATAGCAAGTAAAAAAAAAATATTGGGAGGACAACAGGTATATTCCTAAGACTAGATGATAAAGTTTTCTGGCCCAGTCATCACTGCAACTAAATCATACTGTAAAGAGGTTCTTAAGATTTTTATAGTATAATTGTGTTTTTTTTTGTATTGAACAAAAAAATCATATGGCCCAGGCAGGTGTTAAAGCACCAATTAGCTATTGTTTAAAAAAATATCTTATCTAGAAAAAAAAAAGAAAAGCTGATTCCAATTAGTAAACTGCACTTTAGAAAATAAGTGCAAAAATCACACATAGTTGAACATGACTGCTAGGTTTTAATGTGCATCCTCTAAATGTTAATGAAATTATACTTTTGCAACCTTACAATTAAAGGAAAAATGTTCTGTTTTTTACATTCTAATCTGCTTTTGTAAGGCTCCATTTGTCACTAGGGAAACTTATTCTGCATTTGTCCTACTTCTTAACATCCATCAATATCCATGGGTTGAAATGTTTTATTGCCAAATGTTTAGGCATACCTCTGTGTAATGTATTGTGCAATGTATAATCTGATTGAGAAATATTTAGCTGTGCTGGCCCTAGGCACAGGTGGCATTTTGAGAAGGCTACCGACCTATCCTCCCTCTACAAGATTGACCCACCACCCTAAATGCATGGCCTGGAGGGATGGGAAGCAAATCCAGAGGATTGCTAGGGCAGCAGGATAGGAGGCAGAGCTGGATGCCGTTGTCCACCTAAGGACTAATGACCTGGTTAAGAAGGGGGTTTGGATAGCGCAGGGGGAGTTTGAGGAGCTGCTGAGGGGACATAGACAGGTAGTACACTCTGTGGTTTTTGCTGAGGTGCTGCTAATCTATGATGGGGGGGGGAGGAGAGGGATCTCCACACCAAGACCTTCAACTCATGGTTGAAGGAATGGTGCAGAGAGGAGTGGTTTGGCTACTCTGGGGACCAGGGGTCCACCTGGAGGAATAAGGTCCTTTACTGGGGTGATGGCCTGCATCCATCTGGGAGGGGAAACCGCAGTCCACAGTGAAAAGTTTAGATGTAACTTTGATGGACATTTAAAGTAGCCAAGGTGGTTGCAGAAGAAATTGGGGAGGTGGTAACTCCCTCCCCCCACACAGGCTGAAATAGAAAATAGGGGGAATGCAAGAGGAATGGAATCTCTCAGGGTGGAAATTAATAAAGGAAACAGAGTGGTAGAAGTGAAGGAAGATGGGAATAGACACATTATAAAGAGAGGGAGGAAGGAGAGAAGGCAGAAAGGAGAGAAGTGGGCAGCAAGCAGAGTGGAAAGAAAACCTGGAAGGCCATGTGTGCAAATGCTAGAAGTCTAGGAAATAAGATTCTGGACCTAGTGGCCATAATCTCAAATTAATTTATTATTTTACTGCTATTTATTGCTTTGCTTATTATTGTACTCTCCCATGCCGTGCCTGAAAATAGGCAAATGTGTGGCTAGTGCATCCTACCTGGTTACCAAAAAATAAATACACAAATAAATAAATAATAGCAGAGGCCATCCTGAATATTATGGGAATTACCAAATCAACCAAATCACGGTGCACTGAAAACCATGACTGAGACATGGCCGTAGCAGGTTGTATTCTGTTCAGGAAAGACGGGGTGGGAAAGAAAGGAGGGGGTGTGGTGCTTTATTTGAGAGAAGGTATAAAAGCAACATTGGGAAGGCTAATGGGATGTTGGGGTGCATAGGGAGAGGCATCATTAGCAGAAAGAGGGAGATGGTATTGCCTCTGTATAGATTGCTGGTAAGATCGCACCTAGAGTACTGTGTCCAGTTCTGGAGACCACATCTCCAGAAGGACCTAGACAGAGTGGAGGCAGTCCAGAGGAGGGCAACTAAAATGGTGCCGGAGCTGCATCAGAAACCCTATGAGAAGAGACTTAAGGACCTAACTATATATACACCTTGGAAGAGAGAAGGGATGGGGGAAATGATAGAGACCTTTAAATACCTCAAGGGGTAAATAAGGTACAGGAGGGAAGTATTTTTTGTGGGAAAAAAAGCTCAAAGCAAGGGAGCATGATAAGAAACTAGAGGGGGTAGATTCAGAATGGGGTGTGCATGGGATTAAGATCAAGTAGGATCACTAGTGATACTGTAGGCAGGAAAAAATGGGCAGACTGGGTGGGCCAAGTGGTCCTTACATGATGGCTAATTCTGTGCTTCTAAACTTCTTCTGCACTGTCCTTATCTTGCATCCCTAGATCATTAGTACCTAGGTGTACAACCACATGTGGCTCCCTCCCCTCCTGTGTGTGTGAGTGGTCCTACCATTAGGTATATGCTTTCTACGGTAATACCTGGGAGGCACACCACTCTCTTACTTTCCTATACTCGCTGTCTCTTAGCCCATCTCACCCCTTTACTATTGAATCCCCCAGTACTATGAACGTACTGCCACCCTTCCCTTCCCCTACTCACCAACCTGCTGGAACTAATCTTTCCTGTTCCATTGCCCTGCTGCCCCACTCCTTACAGCCATTCCCATTTTTCCTTCTCCTGTGTTCCAACCGCTGTATGCTTTTGGTCCTCTCCCCCTGCTTGACTACGCTGTATCTCCCCCACTCCAGTTGGCCTCTGTCCTGCCTGTCTCCTCACTTCATTCTCCTCCCTACCCCCCCAGGACACCCCTTCTCACTCCTGTTTCCCATACCTTGCCCCCTTTCCCCCTGCACCACAATGGGTGCACCCATGCATCCCGCTTCCTGCTGAATCCTTCCCTTCCCCCCATGGTCCTCTATCCTGCCTTCCAAGGTTTCTCTTCTCTGGGATAGAGGGCACCACTGCATATGAACCTCCATCTCCGATACCCTCCTACTACTGTTTATTCCTCTCACTCACCCACTCCAGCGCTCCTGCTTCTCTACCAGTATGTAAGAAGAAAAATACAAGGTGCTGCATTAGCATGTGGTCTGAAAACAAAACAAAATGGTAATATTAAATGCACAGTGAAAATAGAAAATAGGAGTAAGACTTGATGCTTTGACCACAACTCTTCTTGAGGAATTGTCTAAAAGATAAAAAAACTACCACTAACTGTGCTTTTTTCTCTTTTAGATAATTCCTCACCCCCTCACCATTGAATGCCCCAGTACTATGACCCTACTGCCACCCTTCCCTTTCCCTACTCCTCTACCTGTTGGCCTACTCTTTCCTGTTCCATCGCCCTGTTGCCACACCCTTACTGCTACTCTCCCCTTTTCCTCTGCCTGTGTTCCAGCCTCTGTCTGCTTATGGACCTCTCCCCTTCTCAGCTATCCCCTATCTATCCCCCTCCAACTGGCCTCTGTCCTCTCCATCTCTTCACTTCACCTTCCTCCCCCCCTAACCCCAGGACACACCCTCCTACTCCTATTTCCCTTACCTTGCCTTCTTCCTACTCTGCATCCACTTCAGCCTCTCCTGAACCCCTCTCACAGACCATCCAATGCTCCTTCACCTGTGCTCCATCTAGGTCACCACTCAGTGACTGGAGATGATTCCTTACTGAAACCAACATTAGTGCACCCACACATCTCATTCCCTGCTGAACTCTTCCCTTTCCCCCATGGTCCTCCATTCTGTCTGCCAAGGCTTCTCTCCCCATGGGATAGAGGGTCTCACTGCCTCTGGACCCCATAATCTCCTGCCCTCCTACTACTGCTTATTTCCCCCACTCACCCAGTCCAGCTCTCCTGCCTCTGTACCAGTATGTAGGAACAAAAATATAAAGTACTGCATCAGTGTGTCATCTGAAAACAAAACAAATGGCAATCTTAAGTGTAACCCCTTTGTTAGCCGGGGTTACTAGAATCCCAGTAAGACCTAGTGGTAGGCAGGGAAGGCAGCTTGTGAAACTCCAGTTAAATGGGTTTCACACTGTCTCACTCTGTCCTCAGTCACAGCTGAGACTTGAGAGATGAAATCACTATAGAACTGTCACAGCTGCATGAGCCACTTTGGAATCTACAGCTCAGGGAGTGAGTTTAGAACTTTGGGAAATTCAAAGTCAGTCTTCCGTTTGTCCTTAAGCAAGAAGGAAGCATCAGTCTGCTGTTTAATCTCTCAGTAAGAAAAAGAAGTGTTCCTGTGTTTACCTCTTTTAAAAGTGGTGGAAGTTGCTCCCCGGTCTCCAGTGCCCCTCCCTCGGGGATTCTCTGTGGGTTCAGGGCAGTCCTTCTCCCACCATGGAAGGAAGCTACCTGATTTTTGTTTTGTCTGTTCTTGTATAACAGCAGCGGTTACGATATAGCCTGTGAGGCACCTGCACAATGGGTGAGTGTTTGGCTCCATTTGAAGGGGCAAACAAATTGTTTTCTTCAGTTGGGAAATGGATGTGGACTGCTATTTGGGAGGACTATGTCAACTAGGACAAACAAATAGAGCAGTCAAACAGTTTAAAGTTTTGAATGGATTTAAAGTTCGCTGTAGAGGGGGTGCTTCAGGTCATCCACCGTTCAATCTACATTTTAAAGTCTAAAGTTTTCTGTGTGTATCCAGAGAAATGGCCGGGTATGGGTTGTGGGAGCTGGAGGTGGGAAAACCCCCCATCTTTAGTAACCAGGTCCACCTCTACGGATTTCTTCTGTGTTTTTGCTACTTGCCTCATGCACTTGGCCAGTGATGGGGTGGGTACCCAGGCGTGGGTAGCAACTTGAAAACTCTCTCTAGGAGTCGCAGACTCTAAATGGTTAATGGGGAGCCACAGGATGGGAAAATTACTCCTTGTCTGATGGGAGTTTCGTTTGGAAGTAAGAAAACAAATCTCTAGGAGTCCTAGACTCTAAGTGGTGAGGAGCCACAGTTTGAGGAGTCTCCTTGTTTGATGGGATGTCTTTCAAGTAAAGTTTGGGTTAATTCGTCAAGTGGACCGTCAGTTGAGTGGCGGCAGGGCGGGCGAGCCAGTCGGGCTATGTATCCAATGCGCATGCAAAGTCCGGGCTGAGTGCCTGGTGGGTCCAAAGCCAGACAACTGTAGTAATGTGTTCATTCCTCAAATGGACCGCTGTGTTAACCTCTAATCTGCACATACAGTAACGTAGCCCTTTGGGGGGACCATGCAATGCTTTGTTTATGTTCAGTTAGTTAATAAATAAAGCCACACTGAAAAATCCCAATTCTGGTTCTGGACATTACAGTTATTGCTTCCTGTAGTTGGATTTACTTGGGTGCCCCTGTGCAGAGTAGCCAAACCTAGGTCCCTTGTGCCAGGTCACCTCATCCTTCCCCGAACCCAGGTCCCCCACCAGGTATTGCTGCCAAATGCCAACAGCATGCCACCTGTCGTTTTAGTAAAAAGGCAGGGGTGAGGACCCCCCGTCTGTTACATAAATGCACACTGAAAAGAGAAAATAAGAATGGATGTTTCGACCATAGGTCTTTTTCAGGTGCAACCCCTAGACGGTCCTATCCCTAAGGTTACTACCCCTGCCTGTAAGGCTAAGCACAGGTTGAGGGGCCTGGATTCGGTAATAAGGGCCCCCACCCAGAGTAATGGTATCGGGGGGTGTCTACCTGTTCTGCTGTAGCCCTCTGGGAAGCTATAGTCACCCACCAGCCCTCCTAGTGGCCCAGTACCTGGTATAGCAGTAAATTCACAATCAGTATAGGCAAGACAAGGCAAGGCAAAATTTATTTAAAAGACGCCCAACCCTGGAGGCTCTGGGCACCGTACAAAATAAATAGAACAACATCAAAATAAAACATCACAAATTTTAAACAAAATAAAGAATAAAGTAAATAATTCAGCAAATAATATCAGGTTCTTACTACAGTTCATAATTTTATCCAATAAAAGCTTGGGAAAATAGGAGGGCCTTCAGGCGAGCCTTAAATATATCTACAGTAGGAGCTCCCCTGACCTCAGCTGGCAAAGAATTCCAGAGAACAGGAGCTGCGACACTGAAAGCTCTGTCACCAGCAGATTTTAGCCTCGTTCTAGGAATGGTCAGGAGGCCCCCACTAGAGGAACGGAGAGGATGGGTAGAGAGAGCAGGTACCAGAAGGTCCAACAGATAACAAGGGCCCTGCCCGTGTAGGGTCTTATAGGTAAGAAGACCCACTTTAAAGAGGATTCTCCACCTGACTGGCAGCCAGTGCAATTCACGCAGTACCAATGTTATGTGGCAAAATTTATGCTGCCCAGTAAGTAACTGGGCAGCTGCATTTTGTACCAGCTGCAGCCTGTGGAGAGATTCCCCTGTGACCCCAAGGTAGAGCGCATTGCAGTGGTCAAGCCTAGATGTGACTAAGGCATGTATCAAGGTAGGGAGGTCCAGAGGTGGAACAAGGGGCTTAATCCTGGCAATACTTCTGAGATGGGGAAAAACAGGAATGAACCGTGGAGGATATTTGTGCCTCCATAGTTAAATTCCTGTCCAGAATCACTCCAAGATTTCGCACCCAAGAAAGGCCTTCAATGACACAGCTCCTAGAGCAAGTCCAGTTGCTGTGTCAGAGGCCATCCTATCATGCACTCTGTTCGACTCCACTACCAATACCTCCACCTTATCAGGGTTCAGCCGCAACCAGCTGGAGGCCATCCAGTCGTTGATCTCCGCCAGGCAGATGTTTAGTACATCCACTGCGTTGGATGTTCCTGGGGCAAAGGACAGATATAGCTGGGTATCATTGGCATAACAATGGAAACCCAAGCTATACTTCCTAATGATCCCCCCAAAGGGCAGCATATACACTGCGAACAACATTGGGACCAGTACCGATCCTTGAGGAACTCCGCAAGAAAGAAGGCTGGATATAGATGACAAATTCCCCATCACAACCCGTTGCCTCCTGTTGGTGAAAAAGGACTCAAACCAGCAGATGACAGTACCGGTGAGTCCGCAGAGCTCCCTAAGGTGGTCAAGCAACACACAATGGTCCACAGTGTCAAATGTTGAAGACAGATCAAGGAGAACAAGAATTGTCTTATCCCCCCAATCTCTTGCCCTGAGGAGGTCATTCTGCACCCAAACAAGCGTAGTTTCTGTACTATGCCTAGCCCAAAATCTCAACTGGAAGGGTTCATACAACTCATGAGTCACGAGGTGCTCTTCCAACTGAAGCGCCACCACCTTCTCCACCACTTTCGCCAAAAAGGGAAGGTTGGATATAGGACGGTAATTTGCCCTTACCTCTGGGTCCAAAGATGGTTTCTTTAAGAGGGGTCTCACTAGTGCCTCCTTCAAGGCATCCAGAAAGACCCCCTTGGATAAGGAGCACTGAACAATCAGGGCAAACACCGGGCCTACAGAGTCAACACATCTCATTAAGAAACGTGTCGGCACTGGGTTCAGCTCACAAAAGGTGTGCTTCAGATTGACTGCCACCTCAATGACCTCACTAACCTCCACTGGTCTAAACTCCCCCCAACTAGGTGGAGTACACTCAGAACACATAAGGCGACTGCTGCCAGCTATGACATTGCTGGCTGAAGAAGCCACCTGCCAGATCGCGGACACTCTGTCCGAGAAGAACCGAGCAAACTCTTGACACTCTGCATTAGAAAAAACCTTCCTGGGCTGCAGACAAGTAGGATGGAGTAGCCTGTCTACAGCTTGGAAAAGTGTAGCTGGTCAGTTCTTCCCAACGGCAATCTCCCTGGACAGGAATGCTGCCTTCTTACGGTTGATTGCCTTCTGGTAAGCACTATAATGCATACGCAGGACCAGTTTGTCCACCTCCAAGCCGGACCTCCTCCAACAGTGCTCTAACCTCCGACCCATCCTCTTCATCACCCTGAGATCTCTGTCAAACCACGGGGACCTCAGGTATGAGTCGCACACGGACAGGTGCGAGGGAGTTAATGGTGTCAGATAACACCCTATTATAGGTGTCAACCCCAGCACCAACACCTCCAATGTATGCAGCACCCACACTAGATAATCTAGCTGCCGCACAAAAACCCTCAGGGGTCAAACCTAGTAAAGGGCGACAGCTCATCATCTCAGCAAGGGAAGGGCTTCTGGCGGGAGCCCCAAGCATGAACTGCACCGTGCAGTGATCGGGCCAAGGTACTTGATCAATCCTGAGATTAACAATCTCAAGCCCCAGTGAGAACACCAGGTCCAAGATGTGGCCGTCTTGATGAGTCGCTGCAGTAACAGCTTGTGTCAGGCCCAGGGAGGACATAGTTTGAAGAAAATCATGGCTATACCTCTGATACCTGTCGTCGACCCAAACATTGAAATCCCCCAGAAAAACACATCTGGGGGATTCCAGCATTCTGTCAGTGACAAATTCAGCGACCTCCTGCAGGAAATTCCCCATCAGCCCAGAGGGGTGGTAGATAAGGAAAATCCTGCAGCCCACACCTGGTCCCCCATGAACAGCCACAAATTCAAATGAACTTGGAGTTCCCACTGGGTGCATGGTGAAGGCCAGACTGGATCTAAAACAGATAGCTATACTGCCACACCTGTGTTCCACTCTGGGGCAGTGCACCACAGTATACCCAGGAGGGAGTGCGGCCTCAAAAACTGGTCCCGCATCATCCCCAACCCAAGTCTCTGTAATGCAAGCCAGATCAACTGAAGAAATCAAGCCAGCAATAATTGCTGTCTTATTTCTAATTGATCTGGCATTGCATAGCACTGCCCTCAGGGGACTGGCGAGTGAAGCCGCCCCTCGGGTTACCTGACCACTCGGTCTGGTGGATTCCCTGGAGACAGGCACCAACCACGTCTGGCCTCTCCCAGGTGCTCGTCGAAACCCAGGGCGCCTTCTGGACCTGACAACCTCTATCCTGCCACCCTCCGATATGCATGGGACGCCCCACTGCCCATGATTAACTCGATTCCTTCTAATCCCCACTTCCTGATAGCGTCTTGCCGTGGTATCTGAAACTGGGAAGGGGATAAAAGGACGCAGATCATGTAGCAGGGAGCTCCCATACATAATCCTGGCCCCCCCCTAGGCTCTCCCATATAACCCTTACACATCACTAAATATTAAACTCTGGATACAGCAAATAACTTTATCACAATTAATCATACACAATTAAATAACAGCTAAAAAGCCTGCTTAGCTCATATAAAACAAGCAAATATACTAATACAGATAATAAGTCTCATGTGCAGGACAAAACTACTTCACAATAATGCTGAACCAGCTGCGCTATCCCCACACCAGAAATAAGTTCAAATACTAAACAATGAGGAATAAAGACACTAAGGTCTCTTTCAGTACTTATAAACTTGTGGGGAATAACTTACCCTCCACAGCGTTTTCAACATGAAGTGGCAATTGCACGCTCATGCTATGCTCGCGCTTGTGAGTGGCACCGCGATTAAGTAGCTTAAAAATCCCCACCCCTCCAGTTGACAATTATCAGCTCCCCCCAAGCTTCCAACAAGCAAGATAGAAATGAAGCATCATACAGTCTCTCACACTGCAGAAGTATAACACAGTAATAATATGCACACACCCTTCACACTTACCACCAGAGCTGGACTTGTAGCAATTTCCCTGGAGACCCCCTGTAAAATAAGATGAGCAATACAGATGCACACTGTCAACACTGTAGCCCCACTAATAATATGCACACTAGCCAGGTTAAATGTAAAAACAGACAATCAGATTTATTTAGCGGTCGTGAACAAGGAAGGGGGAGTGAATCTAGGCAAATGATTTGTAATCTGATTTGGTTCAGGTTTGGCATGCACTTTCTCAGTCCCAAGTAACAGTCACACAACACGGGGTACCCAGGATGAAATATCTGGTTAGCCAGAGGCATTGCCTGGGGGTGGCCGGTGTTGCAGTTGATGTTGGGGCCCTTGATGGAAAGAGAGGCAGTTAGCATGCAAAACAACAAGATGATTATTTGTAATCCGAACCAGTTGGCTCAGCCCTTGTAAACCCAGAAAGTAAATGAAATCAGATATTACCATAGATGATTTAAATATTCGTTGCAGGGAGCTACCCTGATTGTACTCACACTACCAGATTTCTGCAGACAGGCAGGTGATATGGAGACCTCGTGGTGTTCACCGATGAGCATGGGGAAGCAGGGCTGGCATGGCGCACCTCCTCTTTACGGCCTTTCCTCCAGGTGGCTACAACCTGCAAGTTGTTGTTTTGCAGGAGCTGAATCCTCAAAGCTGGTCTCTCACCGAAACAGTCTCTGGTACAGGGTAATCGGTCTGGGCCAGGTTGGCAAAGGCCCAGACAGGATGAGCAAATTGGCAACGTTCATTTGTCTTCTTGCTGGTGAAGCCTCCAGCTGGCATAACAGGTTGGGTCGTAGGCAAGCTGGACTCGACCAATGAAAAACATTCAGCACATTCAAAATAAGCAACACTAACTTTGTACAGTTCGGATACAGTCCGGATTTCTAATTCAGTAGCTTCACTGAGCAAACCTCTTAATCCCAAATTCATCTCGCACACTGCTGAGCCAATCACTTCACAGGAGCAAATCTTTGGTCAAAAACACAAGTGGTACTGGCAAACTTCTTCTTCATTCTGCCGCAGTTCCAAACTTAAATCGGAGCAAGTCTGACTTCTGCAATCAGGCAGTTCAAGGCAGGAGAAAGGTGGCAGGATGGCAAGATAGGCCTCTTCCCATCGATTCCCCTATGCTCCATTCAGGGAGCAGCTGCTCTAAAGCTCGAGTTGTTCACTCTTCAACCTCGAACTGTAACTGATCTACTGTCTCATGTAGCACTGTGGATTTCCACTGTAATCCAGGATTTAGGTTGGCTGGGGAAGCTGTCAGTCACAGTTAGGGTTTCCCCTCCAGGTTAGTTTTGGCACCAATCTAAAACCTACAAAAACTACAGTTTTCTTTCCCACGAGACACTTGGGTCAGGATCCATTTTAGGCCCCCAGAGTTTGATTGGTCCAGTTAGTGGAAGTCCTGGACCTAACATAGTGGCTTCCATTCCAAAGGCATAAGTTGCAAGGAAAGCAGGTTAAACAAACTTCTCTATTTCAAATACAGCAACATGTAAACAGTAAATAAGCACAGTTCTCATACAGGCGCCCTCTGCCCTATTATTGACTGCAGAATGGAGCAAATCAGAGTGGTGGCTGGCTGATCACAAGCTCTAAATCATTCGGACCCAGCTCAGACCATTCACTACAGAAAGATTAGCTAGTCTCTTAAAGGGACAGGTGCAGAGGCTCAGTATGGCACTCTCACGTAAATAAGCAGAATCACACCAAGACAGGACACCAGCCTGGCAGTGGGCATTTAAGGAGCCCAGGAGACATTAAGGTAAACCTCAGATTGGGGGGGTTACACAGGCATTATCTAAAAGAGAAAAAAGTAACTACTAACTGTGCTTTTTTCTCTTTTGGATAATTTCTGAAGAAGACCTGTGGTCAAACTGTCAATTCTTACTATTGTTTTCTATTTTCAGCATGCATTTAATATTACCGTTTTGTTTTGTTCTCTACCAGTATTCCCACCTTCTTCCTTAGCAGCTGTACCTCAGCCATCAAATACTTTACCCTCCTGTACACAGGACAGCCCCCTGTCTCCCACATTGACCTCAGGAACACTGCTGCCTCACACCCCTTACAGCACACCACCTTGTCCCTTCCTGCCTGCTGCCTGAGTATTATTTTTCTTTACCTCCTCCCCTAGCTTGCCTGTGTCTCTACCCCTTGATGTTTTTTTTTTAACTTTTTCCCTCTGATCGTCGGCCCCTTAGGATCTCCCTTAGATGTGACTTCATAGCCTGCTTTCTCCTGCCCTGCCTGAGACCCTCCCAGGTCAGACCTCTCTTCTGGAGCCCTCTCCTACACTCCCACCCTGCCAACCCCCCGGCTTCTACCCCCCCGAGGCAGGGCCCCCACCTTGTTAACTTGGTGCTCCATGAGATCTAGACAGCAGGTGGAGTGAGGAGGAGGAACTGAGAGGCTGACTGGGCAGGGTCTGGCGATGGGTCTGGGGACCGACTGCTGGGCCCATCGTCGTCTTCCCGGGTGCCGGGGTTTTTCCTTTTTTCTGAAGCTGGTCCCTGGAGACGTGAATGTGCAGTGATGACCAGCATGTGATGGGCATGCTCCCGCATGCAGGACATCTGCCATCACTGTCACCCTCTTCTGAGTGTCTCCATGGCTGTGATATGCCCAGTCTCCACTGGGAGCTGCTAGAGTCCACAGCCCACCCTCCCCAGGAGAGGAAAGGAGTCCTACAAACACTCAATCCTCTCCTCTCTGGTCAACCCCAATGCCCCAAGTTTCATCCTGAATCTGGGTCGCCAGCGTGATGCAATTTAAGGCATATGTCTCAGCCCGAAGAGCCACTGGGCTGGCATACCCCTTGATATTGATGGCACAAACCTTATGCTACCCTTCTATACCCCCTTGTAGAGGAAATAGTCCTGAACACTCCCACCTCACCTGTCTTCTCCAGCTAGGGAGTAGTTACAGTCCACTAGTCAACCTGCCTCCACAAGCCAACCTCAGGGTGGGAGTAGTTGCAGCCCCTAGGTCACCTGCCTCCACAGGCCCACCCCAGATAGATAGTAGTTAATTTACCTTTGTCTGTCATACATAATGATCCCTATACTGCCTGTTTGTTTTGTTGACTCAATGTACTATGTTACAATATTGTACTTGTTTACCTGCTATGCTGTAATGATGTGTCTGTAATACCTGTTGTACTCTCCCGGGTCGTTCCTGAAAATAGGCATACAACTTGTCTAGTGTACCTACCCAGTTAACAAAAGCTAAATAAATAAACTTTCCCCTGGTTCACCTGCCTCTGTAAACCTACCCCAGATTGAGACTAGTTACAATCTCATAGTGAGTAATTGCAATCCCCTGGTTCACCTGCCATCACAGGTGTACCAAGATAGGGAATAGTTTTAACCTCCTACTTCATGTTCCTCCACAGGCCTACCCTGTACCTATTCCTTCTTCCCACCCCTACTCTTCCATGTTAGCCTACCCTTTTCAGCCTTCTAGGCTAACTTCACCACCTCACCTGTTCCCTCTTGGGCAGAACCCTGCGGTAGCCCTGCAGATGTCCCTTAGTAAGATGCAACACTTCTGCTTTGAGACACTCATGCTTTGGGGATCCTCATGCTTTGGTGTCGCTTGGCCTTCTGGGACTTTTCCATTGACTGCAGCCATCTTATTAGTATGTTGCAGTCATGTGATTGGGCCAGCCACAGATGGTACTACTTGCAGCTGCTGATTCCACCTCCTTTAACTCATCTTCTGATCCCCTTCTTCCTTCACCTCCCTACCTATGCACTCAGTCCCATGTACTTCAGGCCACTAATTAACTGCATTTTGAATTTGCAGTTGATATCATCAGTTTGTGAACTTAAAATACATTATGTGGTAAAATATAATGTACTGTGAAAAACTGCAATCTCTGTTCTTACATCATTACTGGATGATAATGGTTGATCTGGCTGGGGGGGGAATTGGGTTCTGAGCTGGGTGGAGAGACACTCTGTATTCCTTTGGGAAAGCACGCCTCTGCCTCCTGCCCTGACCTGACAAAGATCCATTACCTTGAACCCAATGACAAGAAGTGGGCGATAGTAGGGCTCGGAGCTCCAAATTAGTAACTGCAACACAAGTTCTTATTAAGAGCATTATAAAACAGGAACATATGTGACAGCTGTTATAGTTTTCATACTAAAAGAAACCTTTTTTTTTTTTGCTTATGTTTTTCATATTGGCAATAGCACAAGGACAGCTGGTCACTGTGCCACCAGAGGCGAGTATAGGAAGGTTAAATAGCAAACACTGTACAGCTATTTGATTTATTTAGGTTTACCCATACACTATAAAAGATTGTGTATGAGCAACCATACACAAACAATGCTGTTTTCTCAGTCTTGAGGTTTTTTCCGTGGTATCGAGACCTCTTGAGCTGTGCTCTCGAGGTCTCCTGCCACCACTGGACCTCTCGATTGAAAAACAGTGTCGTTGTGCATGATTGCCCATACACAATCCTCTATTTACTTAATGATGCACAGAAACAAATTCCAGGGACCCCCTTTGATGACCACTACATGGCAGAGTTGCTTAGTTAGAGCTTTTGTGGATCCTACCACTATTTATCAGATAATGCTGGTAGCCTACTTAGGATCCTACCAGAAATCCTACCAAAGACAGATGTAGGATCCAGAGTCAGATAACGACAGATCCCAGTTCAGATTCAGGGATCCTAGGTCAGAGCCAGGGATCCTTCATCAAATAGTTAGGATCTGGGGTCAGATAGCGATGGATCTTAGTTAGAATCCAGGGATCCTAGGTCAGATTCAGGGATCCTAGGTCAGATGGTTACTATACAGGGTCAGACAGCGATAGATCCTAGGTCAGATCCAGGAATCCTAGGTCAGATAGTTAGGATCCAAGCTGGATCTGTTGCTAGGATCCAAAGGATCCACAACGTTTGTTGCTAGGATCCACAGGATCTGCAACATTTGTAGAATCCATGCACTGGATCCTAGAGGGTAGGATCCATGGTCAGATAGCAATGCTATCCTACCACGGCAACTATCTGGCCAAATAGGAGGTATCTGTTGGTATTCTAGTTTCTTAGATACTATCTGAGCAACACTACTACATGGCCAGGTTTAAATAGCAAGGGGAAAGTTGTTTTTGAGGGTACAAGGTGATTGTTGTCTGCCAAGCTGCAGAACAGCAAAGTAAGTGTTGGTGTGAGGCCCTTTTCCAAAGAACTATACCCAAAAGCCTGTTAAATATTTTTTCTGTTCACCTAAAAAATTGCCCTACCAAGGGCTTGTATTTTATTTTTGATCTGGTTTCCAAGAAATAATTCTCAAAAGAGCCTTTATTATTTCAACCTACTTGTCTAAAAAAATAGTCTTAAAAGTCTGTTGAATATTAGTACACCCAAAAGACTGACTTGTCTACTGACAAGGCTGTATTTTGGATCTGGCACCCCAGAAACAAACTCTGGCCAGAGCCAATAGGGCTGCAACCAAGGAATGTGGGGTAAAATATTGAATGTGTGTTTTTTAATATTTTTACACCAAATTTTCAACATAGCCTTATTAACACCCTGCCTCATGAAGAAGGGCAGAGAAAATGTTCAACTCCTGGCCTAAAGGTAATTTTGCACAGGGACTGTGAAATCAACTTTCAGGATGCAAACACACATTTTGGGCCAAGTTGAAAAATGACAGGTCTCATTCATGGGGTACTGTAAAGAAATGGCTGTGTTGTACATTTGGGGTAAAATATAGAAAATTACCAAAGTTATAAGCCTGTGTTGGAAAATTCAATGTAGGCTCATAACTTTATTGTTTTTTAATATTTTTACACCAAATTTTCAACATAGCATTCTTATTACCCACACCTCATGAACAAGGGCAGAGGAAATTTTCAACTCCTGCCTAAAAAGTGATTTCATGCAGGGGCAGCAAAATCACCTTTTGGGATGCAAAAAAAACATTTTGGCCAGGATTTGAAAAATGACAGCTGTGCCATTTAAGAAGTGCTATAAAGATATGGCTATGTTATAAATCTGGTGTAAAAATATTGAAAATTACCAAAGTTACAAGTCTACATTCACAAAATTCAATATAGGCTCATAACATTATTGTTTTTTAATATTTTTATGCCAAATTTTCAAAATAGCCTTCTTATGACCTTACCTCATGAACAAGGGCAAAGAACATTTTCAACTCATGCCTGAAAGGTGATTTCACAAAGGGACTGCAAAATCACTATTCAGAGCAGATCTGCCTAATGGCAGTTCAACTGTTCATGAGGTAGGGTCCCAAAGAAGACATGTTGAAAATTTGGGCCAAAAATATGCAAAAATGCCCAAGTTATACCACTAAGTTCAAAACCCCATTTAAATACATTGAATCACATACCTGTTTCTTCAGTTAGCAGTCCAGCTTTGAAGAGTAAAGACGTGTCTGCAGTCTAGAAAGGATTATGGTGTTGGACCCCTGATGAGTAAGTAAGGGATCTGGGGGTGTATGGGGTAGTGCATGCTGAATGGGAGGGTTGGGTGGGGGATGGTAATGCCACAAAAGTCATTGATGGACATTTTCTTTTTACTGGTGTAACCCCCTTGTTACCCGGGGTTACTAGAATCCCAGTAAGACCTAGTGGTAGGCAGGGATGGCAGCTTGTGAAACTCCAGTTAAATGGGTTTCACACTGTCTCACTCTGTTCTTAGTCTCAGCTGAGACTGAGGGATGACATCACCATAGAACTGTCGCAGCTGCATGAGCCACAATGGAATCTGCAGCAGAGAGTTGGAATAGAATGTTGGGAGGTTTGAACAGTAGTCTGTAGGTCAGTTGGTGTTTGGAGCTTGCTGAGGGAGCAGCACAGCAGCTCTGTGTAGGCTCATGGAGCCTCAGCCCTGATATAGGGCTACATTCTAGAAAAAAGGTGTGTGTTTCCACCTTAAGAGAGACACAAAAGCAGTTTGTAAGTGGTGGAGACCGCTGATTTGGGTCTCAGTGCCCCCTCCCTCTGGGGATGGGGGCAGGAAAGGGGTTTCCTGCATATTCCAGAGACAACCCCCTGGTTCTGCTACTAGTGGAGAAGCTGCCTATTTGTCCAAGAGTTTTTTGGGAAACAAGAAGATTCGTGAATCGCCTGTGGGGCACCTGCAACCGGAGGGTGAGTTTCTGCTCTTTCTAAAGGGCCTATGTTTTTCACCCTGGGACTTGTGTGACAGTGGGGATTGGACTACTGAAATAGAGGGAGGCCTGGAGTAATAGGCTTAGCCAAAAGTAAAAGTATGTTCACGTCCAGCACTTATGGGAAGTCAAGACATGTAGAGAAGATGTGACATACGTCTACCCAGTAATCTACATTGCCAAGCTTTCAGTAAAAGAGTTGTTTAGTTTCCAGAGAAATGGCCGGGTATGGATTGTAGGAGCTGGAGGTGGGAGACCCCCCCATCTTTAGTAACCAGATCCACCTCTACGGATTTGCTCTGTGGATTTCTACTTTGCCTCATGCACTTGGCCAGTGATGAGGGAAGTACCCAGACGTGGGATTGGAAGGAAAATTCCCTCTAGGAGTCAAAGGCTTTAAGGTGGTTTGGGGAGCCACCAACAGGATAACTGGCTCATTTCCCAAAATGGACTGCGGATCAAGTGGCCAGCGGGAGAGCCGGGCCAGTGGGGAAAACCCAAGTAGTGTACAAGTCGGGCTGTGTACCCAAAGTTGCGTGCAAGTCCGGGCTGTGTGCCTGGTGGGTTCAGAGCCTGAGGGCTGGAAATAGTAAAGAAGTGTTCTGTTGTCTCTAATCTGCATTACCAGGAATGTAGCCCTGTGGGGGTCCGTCTATGCTTTGTTTGTTCAGCTTGGATGTGAATAAAAGCCACACTGTAGAATCCCATTTCTGGTTCTGGACATTACAGTTATTGCTTCCTGTGTTCGGATTTACTTGAGTGCCCCTGTGCAGAGTAGCCAAACTTAGGCCCCCTCTGCTGAGTAACCTCATCCTCCCCGAACCCAGTCCCCACCAGGTACTGCTGTCAGCTTCAACAGCAGGCCACCTGTCGTTTTGCAAAAAGGCAGGGATGAGGTTACACTGGTTAAAAAAACTTACAAAAAAAATGATGGAGGATTCCCAATCATGACACTGGGGCACTGGGCACCCCCAGTGTTACTGTTGTGTTTCTTGGGGGAACAGGTGTGTAGTGCTGGGTGCTGAGAGGGAGGGTCAGGTGGGGAGAAGGAAAAAAATGGAAAAAATGGCACCTGGAATGCAATCATGACACTGGGGGACTGGGCACCCCCAGTGTCATTGTAATGTTTCTGGGGTGTGTGTGGGGAGGTAGGTGCTGAGAGGGAGGGTTAAGTGGGGGATATGAATAATTAAAAAGAAAAAGGAAATCAGTGGTCATGGCATAATACAGCACAGTCTGCCATAACCAAGATAGCTGCTGCACAGTACTGCTCATGTGCTAGTGGTTGCACATGCGCAGAACAGTTGTCAGCCATCTTGGACATGGCAGAGTGTGCCATGATCTGTTGTGACCGCCGACAGACAAAAAAATATAGCGGTGCAACTGCCAATGCCTGCAACCAGGGGAGTGTAACCCCCCTGCAAATGGGGGTTCCCAAAAGTCTCCTAAGAGCTTGTCTAAAGACCACCAGCCTGGATGGTGTTCAGCCTTTAAGCCGCTTATTTGTGAGTGCTTTTAGAGCCTCTGGTACTGTCTCTTTAAGAGCTGTCTGCTGACAGACAGAATTGGGACCTGGGGGGACTGTGTGGTTCCCTGCTCAAGTACCACTCGAGCTGCTGACAAATTGCTCCATTTCTGCTGTCGCTAAGTGGGCAGAGTGAGCACTATTCAGTGATGTAACTGTTTGCTAGCAATCTGTTAGAGTGGTAGTGGAAATGTAATTTGTCTAACCTGCCTTTCTTGCAGCTGGGACTTTGTGTGCTTTGCCTCTCCATTTTGGATCTGAACTGCAGACTAGATCCAATCAGGTGGGAGGGGCACCTAAAATGGAATATTGAGTGACCAACCAGGATCAGGACTCTCTCGGGAGCCGGCTGGCCATAGGTGATATAGCCAGTAATTCTGGGAAGTGAAGTTCTGGACTGTGGTGCCTTTTCGCACCAATGGGGGGAGTTTTGAATGATTGGCAGCTGAAGCCCACCAATTGGACCGGGTGGCACCCGACTGTAATTCCCTGCCTGGTGGCTGAGAAGGCAGATCCGCTGTGACCGCGACTGGGGAAGGAGCTTCGAGCTTCTGTGCTGCAGTTTTCACGTGGGAAGCATGTGTGGAGACCTAAAGTCAGGTGGCGTGTTTTGCCATGGCGATTCGGACTGAATCTGCTGTGACTGAAGAGAGGAGAGGAGAGGCTGAGTAGCCAAGAACCAGGCTTACCCTGTAGAGGACTGGAGAAACTGCTTCATCGCGCTTGGTCTGTCAGGAAAGTGAAGCTGCATCGCGAACTCCCGGGTTAGCAGTAAGTGCGATCAGGACCTGAGAGCAGCTGCCGGGTATGGTAACCTCTTTTACATATAAATGTGTGGGGTGTGTCCTGCTTGCAGAACCTTGTTCCCCTGCTGTGCGAAGGGCGTCCAGAAATCCACGCCACTTTCGGGGACAGCATCCAGCCCTAAGTTAGTGAGTGAAAATCAGGGTAGCTCCCTGCCATCTGTACCTGTAAATTGCAAGTGTTTCATCTGATTTTCTTTCTTTCTTGCTACATGAACTGAGTCAACCGGCTCCAAATTACAAATTGGGTGTTGTGCAAGAGTTTTCCATCACAGGGCCCCAACCAGCTGCACCGATCCTGGCTAGCCCCCCTCCATTCTGGGTACCCAGTGAAAGTGACATTTAGGGACTCTGAAATTGTGCACAGTACTGTGACTATTAACGTGATTGATCTAATTAACCTGATTTCCCCCTGTCCTTGTTGCCATCCCCTAAATAAATCAGATCTGGTTGTTTCAGCAAAGTTACACTGGCTAAGGCATGTGTTTGTGTTAAAGTATTGTACAGTGGCTATCGTATTACATCCTCTTGCTTTGTAGGGGGTCCCCAGAGTCAAGCTGTCTGAACCAGTCCTGGGGGTAAGTATACATTGTGAAGATACTCCTGACATATTGTGTGGGCCACTAGTGGGAAGAAAGGGAGGTTGCAGTGTCCCAGAGGGCTGTGACCAAGTCAGAATAGACAGTATCAACCCTGACCTCTGGGTGGAGGCACCCGCCATAGAACCTAGGCCCCTCAACCTGTTAGCAGTTGGGCAGGCAGAGGTAGTAGCCCTTGGGATAGCACCACCTGGGGGTTATAGGAGTGCTTCACAGTCACGAAGATGACTGTGTTTCAACTCCAATATGTTGTTCAGTCAGAAGGAATGCACTGCCTGCTTTTTTGATAGCAAGAGGTCTGCAGGGCTGCACCCACTGGAGCCCTAAAAATAACCCTGGGGCATTCATTTCAAATTTATGTTTCTTAATGTGGACCCTAGTGGCAAAGGCTGTTTATTTTGATCTGGTTTTCCTAAGAACTTGCCAGGAAAGGCTTGTTTATAGATTGGATTTTCCCCTTGTCAATTACATGTTGAAGCAGCAGCAATTATTAGACAGCAAACAATTTTATCATATTTTTTTTTAGCACAAATGTATTTTATTTTTCCTTTTTGTTATCATTCTTGCGAGAAAAACTGATAATCGAGTTTCACAGAAGGATACTAGGTGTTTTATATAAAGGCCCCTTTACACACATCGATCTGTACTGCAATAAGCGATATAGATCAACTGTGACATTTCCTTTTTTGTATGTACTACAGATCAGTTCCACAACAGAATGGATCGGTTGCCTATTTCATGTTCCCTGCTTTTCTGGGTTCTCGGACTTTCTTCTGCTATGCCCCACCATATAAACAAGGCTTTCTGCTAATTTCAGTGAACTGTTAGCCTGACCCCAGTCACACCTCAGCTCCTCACCTTCTGCCAACAGATATAACCAGACTTTAGATGGCCATTCTTCTGGATTGCACCATAAAGTTACAAAGTTCATCACAGAATTTGTTATGGAGGATTTTCCCTAACAAATTCTGTTGAAAACATTGCAAAAATTGTCCCTTTGGAATTGTATTTGTTAATAAATTTGTTCAGTAACTCAGAGGTCTCAGAGTTCACTTTCTGCACATAACTTGGGATGAATGTTCTAATGTTTTCAACAGAATTCATTAGGGGAAACCCTCCCTAAACGAATTCTGCACTGAACTTATAATTTTGTTATATCATCAAGGAAGAATGGCATCCCAAAGTTCCATTAATTTAAAGTGACCGGACCCTGGATGGCAGGAAACACCACCAAAACACTGGAAGAGACAAGCAAGCAAAACAGGAGTTGTGTGTACAAGGTGGCAGCTTGGATTGGAGGAGCATAGTGGGAGGAATGTAATGAAACTGAGCAACATAAGTAAGTGCTGTGTAAAGATGCCTTATAACTGCTTTGGTACTCTTCCTATGGACAAATACTAACACCTTCCTGTTCAGTACATCATAGGTGGACGTTCCAATTTCAGAAACATTGCAGGAAAAGCTCTCTGGTTAGGCATGCAAATCTGGAACTTTGCAGGGACAAATTTACCCCAAATATTTAGTCTGAATTCCTTCTTACCATGTAGGCCACTAGGCCACAATATAATCCTTGTAAACCAAAAAATTTGTATGAGTGTATTTCCAAAAGGGACCACCAGAACATATCTTGGGTTTAGTAGAAATTATGTACTAACTAATTAAGGATAAGAAATATCACCAACAAGAACATTATACAATATTCCAACCATTACAGCTTATGTATATACTCCAGTAGTCTATGTTTTCAGATGAATGGCAAGTTACATTTTAAGCATTTAATATATACAGCAGCAGGCTATGGCAATAAACGAAAAAGATTAATTTGCAAACTGGATTCAGGTCTTAAGCACCATATCTGTAATCAAATAAACATCAATCCAGAGATTATACAAAGAATTAAGGTCCTGGAAATGAAGTCTTTCTGCTGCCAGTAATTGCTGAAATCAAAATTATGCCACGTCTATGAAAGTTCAGTCATTCCACATCAGGAGCAAGTCATTTTAGAAACTGTGGCATATATCGGATAAATAAAACGCTCTGACCCCATATTGTTCATTTTATTGAAAAAAACATTGTAAAAGCATTGAGAAAATGGTTGATAATGCAAATCAATTACCCATACAAGTCTGGACGTCGTATACTCAGTCCCAAAACTAACAAGCGTATCTTCCAACCGATTTAAATTAAAATAGTTATCAATGTCTCACTGTTAAAAGTACACCAAACCATCCATCGCGCTCACTGCTGACCATAACTGCAGAAACAGAATAGTTCACCTAAGCATCATCTGATGCCTCTGAATCTGCTCCATCCATGGCTGCCTTTTCATTCTTTATTTTTAGCATGAACTTGTGGGCTTCCCCAAGGTCACTGCAGAGGTGGGTGTGGCCATTCCAAACCACCCTCAGTTTTGCTGGTATGAGAGGTCTGGAAACAACCATGTATCTGCTTCTCCATATCATGTCTGCTTTCTTGTTAAATCCAGTGCTCTTCTTATTTCTACCCTGGTACAATCAAAAATGTGTGTGGTACCGACACATCAACAGGAGCGCTGTAAGGCGTAATTCAGTAGGTCTTCCCAAGCGAAAGGGCAGGATCATTCACCATCAGTCCCAAAAGGTGTGAAAAAAGCATTCTGGCAAAACTCAGACCATCCTCGGCAGATTCTGGGATCTCGCTGCCTTAATATTGTTGTATCAGGCTTAATTCTTGAGGGTTTCCAGTGCTGGTGGAACAAGATATTTTCTTTGACCAGTTTGCCTGTGGCAAGCTGGCCTTCTGGCACAGCAGTAGTCCTGTCACTTGCTATGGCAATAACTTGGGTTTGGGAGTGAACCTGGGGTGTTGGGGGGGGATAGAGCATCTGGTAGACAGCTCTCCTCCTGTGGGTGGGGTGGAATCAGATTCTCGGCAATATCCTGACTTCTGGCGGTGGCCGGGAGCTGGTGTGCCTTGGAGTCTCTGTAGTGCAGGGATTGGTGGTGTAGCAGACCTCAGTGCACAGTGTGTGGGAGTGCATACTGCGTATCATGGGTGTTATTGCATGTCCACATCATCAGGGACAACGAAGGCAAGAAAATTCCCTTTGCCAAAGCAGCATGAATCTGTGCTCTGGCCCTCACTTACCTCTCTCTCTCTCCCTCCTCTCTCTCTCTCTCACACACACACACACACACACACACATATATGCATGCATATCCTACTCTCTGGCCTCACTCATCCACCTCAAGGAGAGGGGAGTCCACAGTGCAGTTCAAAGCAATCTCCCAAGGCAATGATATGGGATAAATTCCAGCTGGCTCAGGGAGGAAAAATAAAATAAAGTGTTTGTGGCATTCATCAGCTTCAGAGAGGAACCCTCCAAACAGTACAAACTGCTCAAAATTGTCCATCTGATTTTCTAAAGTAGAGTGTTGTATAGTTACTATGTTCAGATTTTTGTCCATATCTTGGATCATTCTGATGAGCTGCCTCAGAGCAGCATTCACAGTATTTCCCAATCTGCTTTCAGTGAGGCTGCCTCGTCTTATTGGGCCTGGTTTCCCCACTGCTGTGGTAACTTGGGTTTAAAAAAGTCTCCAGAACCTGCAGAACCATTTGGCTTACCCATGTCCATGCAAAAGACTGTTCTGAAATGATGTTCACAAAGAATAAGCTATAAAAGGCTGATGAAAGTTTCATTTTTATAAAATGTTAAAGATCGCTTTCAGGAGCTTGAGAAAGGAATGTCTCTCCTACTCAGTTGCCTAGCCATGGCAGCAAACATGGGTTACTGACATCTCTGGATTCAGCATCAGTGTATTATTAATTCTCTCAGATGTTTTTAAAACCACTTTTTGTACCTGTTTTGCAACTAACTGGCTCAAGTCATTAAAGATGGCTGTCACTGACAATTTGTTGAAAATCTTTTCCCTTGAGGATACCTCTTGAATACACATACTAGATACATGCTGTTAATGTATTAGATGGTAATACCACATGTTTCTGATGGTAAACAGCATAGCACCTCTCACAGGCTATTTTGTTTTTCCATGGTGGATGTGGCAAGGGAAAAGAAACTTTTTTTTTTAAATCAAAGTGTATTAACTTTTTTTTCATAAAGGGTACGTACATTTCACAGGTTCAGACATTACACTTACAGTATCTCTCTACAGTAACACAAAGACAAACTTGCAAACATAATATGAAACAGTACCATACATTGTTGGAAACATAAAAATCAGAACATTCTACATTTCATCTATTTAGGAGAACTAGGCATTGCCCTAATTTCATTAGTGTTTCAGGTGCCAAAATTCTGTGTGATCCTGGGAGCTGGACCATGTTTATATGGGCCCTAGTCACCTTAATAGTGGTCACTGTGGTCAGGGGTTTGGTTGTCTCCTCTGCCAGAGCATCTAAAATATCTCTGCCTTCTCTATCTATCAGGTAACTTATGAATGGGAGTCACAGGCCTGTGTGCCTTTCTTTTTTGTGCCTCAGGATGGCTGTGAATCTTTTTCGTTTCCTGAATTTTGTGACAGGCCTTAATCCTTTGTTCTGTGGTAGGTGGGATGGTTAGAAGCCAGAGCTGTGTAACTGTCTTGGTGGCAGCTGCCTCAAACCCATTAAAGAAATACATTTTCTCTTTGTCTCTCACCCCTTGTGGGGCTAGCCCTAAAATCCATTGTTGCAATTTGTCGGGTGGTATTATTGCTAACATTGTACCTACTGTTGTTTTGACCTCAGTCCAGTGGTTTTGAGGATGGGGCCACTCCGAAAAACATGCTTCTGTGTTCCCTCCTGTCCACAATCTCTCCAGTATTTATCCAATCTCTGGGCCCCATAGTATTTTGATATGGTGGGTTTGTGAAAGTACCTGCTGATTGTTTGGCACCAGAATTCCCCCCCACTGGGGGACATTGTGGTCTTATGTGCTTCCTCCCAAACCTTCCCCTACTCTTTTTCTGTTGCTTCACAGCCTGCCTCTTCTACCCATCTGGCTTTGATCACTACCATTTGGTCTCCTTCAAGACTTCTGAGAGTGTCATAGGTAATAGAAATGAGTTTTCTGATCCTGTTTTGGGAGGCCAGGGTATGTATCATTAGTCTGACCTTGTTTTCATCTTGTTTCAGGGCTGTAGCCCTGGGTTCTGTTGCATGGTAGTGTCTTAGCTGCATATTCCTAAAGAAATCTTGTATTGGTAACCCACATTTCATTGACAACTGAGTGAATGACCTTGCGGTATTACCGTCATAACATTGGGCTAGTCTAACTAGGCTCCTCCCCTCCCACCATCTGAATCCCAGGACTAGTTTAATCAGCGCAAAGTCTAGACATGCTCCGATGGGTGTGAGTTTATGATTGCTTTAGAGAGGTTCCCCTTATAACAAAGCTGGCCCCGAATTAAGATCATTAGCCATGTCCACAGATTGGAGGTGTATTCTCTCCTCAGGAGGTCTCCCACCATAAATATGGTAGAGAGTAGAAATTTTAAAAAACTTCAAAATCCAGACTCTCAGTTCAAGAATGAATGAAAATGAAAATAAAATTGGTATACAGTGAAGCCACCAGGATGAAACACAATTCTGCAGAATTCTACAACAGAGTTACTGCAGGAAACAAGGCAATTTATATGGGAGTTAATCCCTTTTGCCATGAAGAAAATTGACACTCTGCTTCATCCTGGGGGGTACCACTGTATTGATGTTTTTGCCAGAAATACATCATTGCAAAAAAGATGATATGGTGACAAAACATACTGCTTCTTAAAAAGACCTTTTCATAAGTGAAGTCCATCCCTAACAATTAGGCCTTCATAGACTAATTTCTAGTCATTGTACATAACATGCAACAGTGCCCTTCCTCTTCTTCTGCTCTTGTGGTACTCAATGAACATGCTATGCAGTTCAGTGCTGTCAGTAGAGTAGCGAATCCCAGAGGGCCTGGGTTCAAGACGATGTTACAGGGCCCCTCCCTAGTTTTGAATAAACATCAAAATTATGATTTGGGCCCCTCAAACCTCATGGGCCTGGGTGCCACTGAACCCCCTGCACCCTTGTAGCTATGCCCCTGAGTGCTGTCTCATTCCACCTCCCCCACATGCTGCATGTTACCCCACCTCTTGGTTAACTGAGTATAGGCAGGAAAAACCTGGGACGGAGGACAGAAATCATACAGAAGCCAGGTCACTCAATTGCCTTATGCACAGGGACATTTTGCAATATTTTGTGTCATTTATGGGCAGGGATCCTGCCTGACTGGCAAAGGTCTGATTTGATCCACCCTGATTGGATCAGGCTGAACCCGGCAAACCTGAATCTCCAACCTGGCCTTGTGCTCACTCCTAATGGTAAGGTACACTTTGGGGTGTGTAGTCATGTCCACGTGACCGACCCCCACTCCCACCATGAGGTCAGTCACTGTCAGGAATCCCCCCTCTCTCTATGAGGAAGGAAGCATCTGAGGGAGAGAGAGAGACCCCTGTCCTGCCTCAGCTTGAGTTAAAGTTCGTTTTTTTTTTAATTAGGAACAGAATTTAGTGTATTGTTATAAGAATCATTTTGAATAACTTTTTTTTAAAATACTTTTGCAAACAGTGCGATTTAATACATTTGGGCTTATGTATATTCATAAAATAAAGACTTTATAAAAGTGTTGTATGTGAGTCATTCTTACAACCATTGTTATTCAAAGTAAGTTAAACTACATCGCAGAAGCCACAACATCATCATTTTCTACAAGGCTTTCTAAAGATGTATTATATTTTTCTCAAGGATTTTAAAAATAAGGCCAACCAGATCTTTTATGACATTTTCACAATAACTGGTCATACTGTATGAAGAGAATCACACAGAGAACAACATGATCATGTGATTCAAGTTGTTATAAAAAATGCATGATAAACATAGAGGATTGTATATGAGCAATCATACACAACAAGACTGTGTTTGAATTGAGAGGTTTCTATGGTAACAAGAGTCCTCCAGAGCACAGCTTGAGAGGTCTCTTGTTACCATGGAAAGCTCGAGATTCAAACACAGCCTTGTAGGTGTATGGTTGCTCATACACAATCTTTTATAGCGTATGGGCAACTATATAATTAAAATATTAACTGAGCCGCTGCTGCCGTCAGTCTATCGTTAGCACTGTCTAAATGTGACAGTGCTAATGATGGCAGCCTTGGCTCGTGATTACTGAACCACGCAAAAGTGTTCTAATTAGTTGTGCTGCAATGGTGGCATCAACAACAGCATTGTGACGTTGTTATTGCAGCACAAGGGAATTATACTTACCGAATTCCATCTACACCAATGCTGTCCCTTAAACTAAAATTTGCTTGCATCAAGTGAAATGGAAGTGACTATGGTGAGCATAATAGTCTTTTTTTTTAGCCTCAATGCCAGAAAAAACAGAGAGAGGGAGAGCGAGAAAGAGAGAGAGAGAGAGAGAGAGAGAGAGAGAGACAGAGAAAATACCTTTCGGTAGCTTATTCCTCCTATTGGATGTCATGAATAGCAATAGCATAGAAGACTGCACACTCTAGGTGAACCTGTGTGGTAGTTAACATGGGATGCCAGAAAAAAGATCCACAAAGAAGCATTTTTTAATAAAATGAAGCTACGTTTAAATGGCCTGCAATTTAAAAGGCTATGAAGTCTGGTCCTATCTTCTGTTGCAAAAGCAAAAGAATACGGTCCACCAAATTCTGACTTGGCTGAAAGCAGAAAAAGAAAACAGCATACGTTTTCTTGTTCTGAGGATCAGTTTTACTCACTTCAGTTTCTGTATTTGGAATCTTGCAGGGCATACAATTTGTAGCGGATTATGTACTCTGCTTGTAATTTAACATCTTAAGTATACAACATTAATCTACAAGAATGATGTATACCAGATGTTGGCACATTTTGTTTTGTAAAACAGATGGTGCCACTCTCATGACTGCCCTATTCAGAAGTCTAATATTGTTGCTTTATTTGCCAGTTCTTAGCTGAACATTTACTGGGAGAAAAAAACCGAGCTATGATCAAGTGCAGAGAAATACAGCCACTTTGCATGCACTACTTTGCATTGTCACATTAAACTGTGGTACTCAATGGTGGTGGTGGGTAAACACTGCAGGGAAAGGAATATCCCCCTGCGAGTGCTGTACAATGCAAGTCACCAATCCAGCTGTTAATGAGTACTTTTAAAGATAACATCTACTAGCATCACAGCAAGCACCAGCAGATATAGCAAACTAGTGGTTGTAAGGTCAGCTTTTAAGACATGTTTGCATTAAAAATTCGAATATGAACATTGTTATGTTTTGGTTTTAATGAGTACATTCACATCAGGATTATGTACTGTTTTTCAAATAGTGTAATATGGTACAAGATGGTAAAATGTTAAGTGCTGTTTCTTTCAAAGTTTTCCTCTGATGTTTACTTAGGAAAAATCAGCTGGTCAGGTCTGGGTCAGTAATCAGCCTTTTGATCCCTGATTGACTAGGAACTCTGCTGGTTAATTGGTCCATCACCTAGAGGTCTTGGATATCACTGGTAGTCTTTTCTTGCGTAAGATTATAAAAAACAGCCCACTTACTTTACAGAGAGAAAAACACATTTTTTGCCATAAGGAAACCAGAGGTGACTTGTGCCACCAGCTTGTGCTGTACTGAACTTAGATGTACACTGCAGTTCAGATGCATTACACTGGTGGATGGATGGTCTCAAATGAAATTATAAACTGGATCACTGACCGGTGCAGGTAGAACAGATTAATCACACTGTTTAGAGATAGTTGGTATACAACTTTACATAAGTGCTGTAAGATCCCCACGTCTCACATAGAAGGCCTAGGTATGCCCCAGATATCATTCTTTGGCAAATATATGGGCTGTGTAGTTTCACACCTGCAGATATCTACACTGGTGGTGGCATTCACAGCCCATGGTTTCTCCACTATGCATGTGAACTAGAGGACTGGGGGTACAACGAGGGATGGGGATTGAGCAGGGCCAGACCATTGGTATACAGCCTGGGCCAGTGCTAGACTGGATCCTCTGTGCTGCACAGAGCAGAGGATTGTGGGATATGACAGTCCTCCAAGAACTGCCATGTCTTAGCCTTAAAGAAACCTTTATTAAAAATTTTAGAACCCCAGCCCTCCATGCCAACTCTGAGGACTAGGAGCAAGTGGCACTGGAGCAGAGTGGGGCTAGAGAAAGGGCAGGGAAGGGTCAGGGGCACTTGCATGCTGGGTTTATGGATGGTACTACCTCCCGCTACCTCATGTAATGCCACCACCCTCCAGACTCCTAACTGGACCATGCAAAACTTTTTGTCAGTTGCATGAATGTGCATCACTGCCCCCAAGCCTGCCCAACTCAGTCACACTCGTATTGGCTTAGACCAAGTCAGGGCAAGCTTCTACAGCAGGCTCTGTGGTTGGGGGTTGTGCAGTGGTCTCCACATGTAGCCTCCATGTACACCCCTACCATTTTCAAAAATAATGTGAGAGCATCTGTGGATTAGGCCCTAATGACACATTTTTCCAGACATTTTTGCTCAGCCAAAAGAGACACTTTCCAGTTTTCTTACATATTGAACAATAAAGGTTTCTTTTCCAAAACTATATGTAAATACAAACAAGAGGGGCTTTTCTGTCAAGCCATTCTCTACTATAGAAAAACTGTGCAAAGATACAAAATAAAGTGTAATTTATTGCAAACTTACATTAAAGTTTTTTTGTCCTAATCATCCATTTTTAGGGCTGTGAACAGAGCATACAGCCATACTGCGAGAGCTCTGTAGCTCTGAAAATGACCAATCTCAGAACCCCTCCTGTTGGACTTTTGGAAATATCCTTCTGAAAGCCCAACGGAGCTGAAACCCCTCTGTCATGATCAATGTACGGAATAACAGCTGCACTATTTCGGCTGTTACTTCCGCATTCTGATGAGTGCACTGCGCATGCACACGAGTCATGCGCATGTACAGTGCTGCGGTGCCGGCATTTTGCGAATGGCACAATGCCATTCACTGTTTTGTGCCCCCCTACCCAAGTCATCCCCGATGTGTTATATTGCAACACTGGGAGCCCTTACCAGTGTGCAAAATTTGTTTTTCTCTGTAAATCAGAAAATGGTCCCTTGACACGTTTCTTTTTTCCTGGTGCCCTCTGCCCACGCCATGCCCGACATCAGGGTGCCCAATCCCCATGTTGGCATTCATGTGGCACACTGGGAGCCCACCCCAGTGTACCTAAATATTTGTTTTGCTATAAATTAGAAAACTGTCCATCATTGTCGGTTTGTTTTCCCTGCAAAACTGAAAACAATCCCACGCCATCGCTACGGTCCCTCCCCTCCCCACCCTCCCACTGAGCACCCACCTCCCACACCCCCACACCATACTTACCTCTGAGGGTGGCGCTGTTGTCTCCTCTGGACCGAACACATCTGCACTCTTCAAAGCCCATCCACGAACTGAAGAATTATAGGTAAGCATGCTATACAGCCATTCAATGGAATTTTCAATTTATGCTCATATCTCAGCCATTTTTTGGAATTTTAGCCCCAAAATTTCAACATGAGGTTCTTGGGATCCCACCTCATGAAAACTGTCACTGTCATTTTGTTATTTGGTCCCGAATGGTGATTTTGCAGTCACTGTGCGGAATCACCTTTTGGTACCAATTCATGAAATGACAGTGCCCCTGTTCATGAGGTGGGGTCCCAAAAAGCCCATGTTGCAAATTTGGTGAAAAAATTCCAAAAAATGACTGCGTTACGAGTGTGTGTTGCGCAGTTTCTACGAGCACTCCTAACATCACTCATTTTTTATATTTTCACTCTACATTTTTAACATTGCCATTTTGCACACCTTCACAGCAGTGCAGCTGTCATTTTTCACAACCTTCCAGAAATGTGTTTTTGCACCTGTGGCGCAGAATAGCACGTTTGCTCTGCACAATTACTTTCAGGACAATTGAACAAACTGACACTGGCACTGTTCATGAGGAGGGGTCCAAAAAAGGCCATGTTGAAAATTTGGTGAAACAATTCCAAAAAATGACTGCATTACGAGCATGCATTGCACACTTTCTATGCACGCTCCTAACATCGCAAATTTTTTATTTTTACTCTACATTTTTAACATTGCCATTTTTGTACACCTCCTTCACAACAGTACAGCTGTCATATTCCACAACCTGCCCAAAACATGTTTTCACATCTGTGGTGCAGAATAGTGCATTTGGTCTGCGCAATCACCTTTCGGGACAAATGAACAAAATGACACTGGCACTGTTCATGAGGAGGGGTCCAAAAAAGGCCATGTTGAAAATTTGGTGCAACACCTCCAACATATAGCCAAGTTACACCTGGGCATTGAATAATTTCTATGCACATGTGTAACTTTCGTCACTTGGTAGCACTTCACAGCCCTATTGGCTCTGGCCAGAGCTCATTATAAATGAAACTGTATACTCCAGACATGTGCATGATCTTGAATTAACATACTTCTCTGGGTGTAGAAGCACTTGGTTGTACTTCATATGCGTAAAGGGATCTGTGCTAATCCAGAGGCTACTTTTAACCAATTTTGTGATGCCCATCTAGTCTTTTAACTCCTCTATTAAATCACCACTCATCCTCCTTTTCTTCAGAGAGAACACTGTGACAGAGTTGGCTAAGACACTGTCCCATTTGTTATGCAGAGAGACTTTAAAGCAAGATCTGTTCTGTCCTTTCCTGTTCTGTCACATGTCTATCTCTTGCATGTCTGTGAATAAAATGTTCCTTGTGGCACTTAGGAATTGGCCACTCCAATGGTCCCATAACTCTCCCATTTTCTTACTTCCTTTACTCGTTCTCTTTCTTTCTTTCTTTCTTTCTTTCTTTCTTTCTTTCTTTCTTTCTTTCTTTCTTTCTTTCTCTCCTTCCTTCCTTTCTTTCTTCCCTTGCGGTTACAAATATATATGAATCAGTATGTGAAACTGGTATCTTTTGGTTTGTAAATGTGTATAATTATATTGTTGAAGAATATAAGAACCTGAGAATTTGCAGGCAGAAGAAGACCGTGTTTCCAACTAGTCTGCCCAGGTTTTCTACCCCTACTACCAATTTGTCTTGCTAAGGTGACTATACTGTCTATCCCATGCCTGTTTGAATTCACTGACCATTTAGGCTGCCACCACCAGACAGGCTGTTCCAAGGGTCCAACACCCTCTCCATGGAAAAAGTACTTCCTAACATTTGTTTTGCATTTACCTCCCACCAGGTGCATGTTGTGTCCTCTAGTACATGCAGCCCTGTTTTCCTGGAAGACATTCCTGGTTTGTACTGTGTTGATCCCTTTAAAAAATTTAAATGTCTCAATCATGTCTTCTCTGTTCCTCCTCTGCTTGGGGGAGAATGAATTTAGCTGGCTGAGCCTAGCTTCATATGTTTTGTAGTGCAGACTCTGCACCATTTTGGTGGCACGTCTCTGCACGGTTTCCAGATGGTCTATGTCCTTTTTTAGGTGAGGCCTCCAGAACTGTACACAGTACTCCAGGTGAAGTCTCACCGGTACAGTGGGAGGATTACATCACACTTCCTACTGGTAATACTCCAACCAATACATCCAAGGATGCAGCTTGCCTTTAGTGCAGCTTTTTCGCATTGCTTTCCTACCTTTTAAATCGTTTGAGAACATGACACCAAGATCCCATTCCTGCTTTGTTTTTTCTAGTATCTGCCCCTCTAGTACATACTTCATGCATGGATTCCTTCTACCCAAGTGCATGACCTTACATTTTTTGGCATTGAATCTCAACTGCCAGTTCCTGGACCATTACTCTAGCATCCTGAGATCTGCCTTCATTTCTGCGATCCCTTCCTGTGTGTCCACCATGCAGAGTTTTGTATTGTCTGGAAAGAGGCAGACCTTCCCTTTCAGTTCTTCAACAATGTTGCTGATGAATATGTTGAAAAGGATGGGGCCTAGTATTGACCCCTGCGGCATGCCACTTGACACCTTCCCCTCTTGGGACAAGGTGACATTTACCATAACCCTCTGTGTCCTGACTGGTAGCCAGCTTGTGATCCACTTAACTACTTTGCGACCAATGCCAGCTTGCTCCAGTTTGTTGGCTAGCCTTCTGTGTGTGTTGAAATATTACAGACAGCTATGTGGGTTTATCTAGAACACAGTAGGTTAACCCTGAGGTGAATTTTGAGCTCCACAAACTTGTTTGCAGAATTGTGAGCAGGAAATCAGCCCTGGAACAGGAGGTCTTAATTGGTTACACCTGTTAAGAAGACTAATGTACTCTTCAGGCTGCTCACAGGAAAGAAGGGCACTTACTCAGTTACCAAAAGCTAATAAATAAATAAATAAGAAACTGACAAAGTCATAATATATTTTATAGAACACAGGTGGTGTAAGATACAAGAACAGGATTCAGAATTTAATTGTCAGGGAAAAACAACTTATTTTAAAAAGAGAGAAATGTTTTGTTTAGAGATAGAGAGACTGAGATTTAAATTGAAAAGAGAAGATGAAGGACTTTCGTTTCTTTTTTGGTTAGTACTGACTTTGTGAAGCGCTACCCAGTACTTTTTTAATTTTTATTTCATTGTTAATAATAATAAAATACCACTTGCAAATTTTACAACTTGTTCTGGTTTGCCTATGCTTCTAGACCTATGCCTGTAGAACAGTTGGTGTCAGGTTACGCCATTCATGCTGTAAGTCAGGAGTTTTGTGCATGTGTGCTAGACCTGGTACCAGGGAAGCACATAAGAAAGGTGTGGATCCTTTAATAGCAAGCCCAGGAGTGATTGTGATAAGAATGGCAGCTAAACTAGAAGCAGAAACAAAAGTCCAAACTGAGACTGTACAGCCAGCACCAGTGATGAAAGAAGAAGAAGCAGAACATGCAGGGACAGAGCCTGAAAGCATGTTTGCCTTCTTCAAGTGGTGGGCTACACAACAAACAGAGACTGAGAAACAGAGAGAAAAAGAAATGCTACATCTAGAGGCACAGAGAAGAGATGCACTGTCTAGAGAAACAGAGAAGAGACATAGTAACAGGAGCAGTGATGGCTGGATACCTTGCAAGCTGAAAAAGCTGGAGGATCTGGTACAGGTCCAGCAGATTAGCAAAGCACAAACAGCATAAAAGACATTAAACTTACAAATTTGTGTCACATGGATGATAATGAAGCATATCTGACAACTTTTGAAAGGGTCACCGGAGCCTGCCAATGGCCAAAACAGCAATCGGAAATAAGGCTGCTATCTTACCTGACAGGTAAAACCCAAATTGTGTACAGCAACATGGACACTGCACAGTCATAAAACTGACACTGTGAAAAGAGAAATCCTTAAAAGGTATGACATCTCAGGAGAGACCTACAGGCAGAGATGCCAGTCCTTGAAGTACAACTCACCCAGCTGGCAGCCCTTGAGAAGCCTTCACCCAACTCAGAGAAGTCCTCATTAAATGGCAAGAACCAAAGGGCAAAACAGTTCCACAGATCATCAACATATATGTGGAATGGAACAATTCCTCGACATTCTTACTACACAAGTGCAGCTTTGAGTAAAAGAACACCAGCCAGAAAGTGGGGAAAGGGCTGTTTCTTTAGCCAAGGACTATCAATTGGCCAGACAGACACTGAAGCAGCAAAGTAACACCCAAGAAACATAGAAACATAGAATTTGATGGCAGGTAAGGATCACATGGCCCATCCAGTATGCCCATTTCTCCCTACCTACACTATTATATCAGACCATGGCCAATATATAGCTCTTTCTCCCTTCCTCCTTCCTTTCAGTAGGATTCATTTGTGCTTATCCCATGCATTCTTGAACCCCACCACTGTTCTTGCCCCCACCACCTCCACTTGAAGGCTGGTCCAGGAATTCACCATTATGTCTATGGAGAAGTACTTCCTCACATCTCTCCAGAATCTACCCCCTCCAGCTTCATAGCATGTCCCTTGTTCTTGAGCACCTTTTCTTCTAAAAAATACTCCGCTCCTGTACCTTATTTACCCCATTGAGGTATTTAAAGGTCTCTATCATATCTCCCCCCTCTTCCTCCTCTGTTCCATGGTGTACATATTGCAGTCCTTTAATCTTTCCTCATAGGGCTTTTGATGCAGAACCTGTACCATTTTAGTTGCCCTGCTCTGGACTGCCTCCACGCTATGTCCTTCCAGAGATGTGGACTCCAGAACTGGACACAGTACTCTAGGTGGGGTCTTACCAGTGATCTATACAGAGGCAACACCACCTCCCTCTTTCTGCTGGTGATAATACTCCCTATGCACCCCAGCATCCCACTTGCCCTCCCTACTGTCTTGATGCATTGCCTTTAGGTCATCCGATATGATTATCCTCAGGTCTCTTTCCTGCTTGGTGGTCATCAATATCACTCCACACATTTTGTACTCCGCCCCTGGGATTCTGGCTGGGTTTCTGTGCCCTAAGTGTATTATTATGCACTTTTTTACATTGAAACCCAGCTGCCGTAACTTTGTATACTCCTCTAGTTTTCTGAGTTCTCTGCTCATCCTTCCAGAGTGTTCACCCAATTGCAGATTTTGGTGTCATCTGCAAAGAGGCAGATCTTTCCTTCTAGCTGTTCTGCAATGTCACTTATGTAACCCCCTACAAATGGGGGTTCCTAAAAGCCTTCCTGGAGCCTGCCTAAGTGCTTCTTGCCTATCTGGCGTTCGGCATAATGCCATTTAAATGTGGGTGCTGTGAGTGCTTTTAGAGCCTCTGGTACTGTCTCTTTAAGAGCTGCCTGCTTGCAGGCTTTATTAGTTTGCAAGGGGGGACTGTGGGTTTACTGCTCCACTCCCACTCGAGCTGCTGTTTGAATTTCTCAATTTCTGCCATCGCTAAGCAAGCAGAGGGAGCATTATTGAAGGATGTAACTGTTTTCTGGAACAAATGTAGCATGGCAGTAAAATTGCTGTTTATTTAATCTGTTTCCTTTGCAGTTGGGACTTTATGTATTTCTCCCCTCCATTTTGGATCAGAACTGCCTCTTGGATCCAATCGGAAGGGAGGGGTGCCTAAAATGGAGTATTGAGTAACCAACCAGAATGAGGACTCTCTTTGGAGACAGCTGGCCATAGGGGATACAGCCAGTAATTCTGGGAAGTGAAGTTCTGAACTATGGCGCCTTTTTGCACCAATGAGGGTAGTATTGAGTGACTGGCATATGCAGCCCTCCAATGGAATCAGGTGGCGCCCGAACTATGATTCCCTGCCCAAACTGCCAAGGGTCAGAGTCTTTGGTGATCGTGAAGGTAGAAGGAGCTCTGGCTCCTACGCTGTGCAAGTTTTCACATGGGAAGCACGTGTGCAGGCCAAGAAGTCAGGCGGCAGAATCACCGTAAGGAGCAGATAAGATCCGTGGAGGAGTGCAGACAGAGGAGGCTGTACGATTACAGCTACCTACCAGGCTCACCCTGTACAGGACTGGAGAATTGGCTTCAATCGCGCTCAGTCTGTCAGAACAAGTGAAGCTGCATTGCGTTACCCGATTTGTGCAGTGAAAGTCATTGGGAGTCTAAAGCAGCTGCCTGGTATGGTACCCCTCTGTTCTACATATAAATGTGTGGTGAAGTGTTTGGATCACAGGCTATATCCTGCAAATGGTGTGAGAGGGATCTTTCTGCAGGAGTCGTGAGTACTAAATCAGGGTAGCTACCTGTTGGCTGTTGATAGCAAGGGCAAGATCTGTCTGGTCGCCCCACTGGCTGCATGAACTGAGCCTGCTTGCTCTGATTAACCAATTTAGGTCTCAAATGCTTGCTTTCTCCATCAGGGCCCCAACCAGCTGCACCATCTAGGCTAGCCTCTTATTGTCTGGGTACCCAGAGACAGTGACTTATAGATCTGGCCTGTGCACAGTGCCCTGATATAGTGTAGTGTTAAGCTAATCAACCTGATTTCCCCCACCTTTGTTACTTCCCCCTCAATAAATCAGATTTGTTGTTTGCAAGGTACACTGTCTGAACTGTATATTTGTGCTCCCTTTTTGTGCATGGATTATTGTGTCACTGTATCTTGTTTTGCAGGGGGTCCTCGGCACCAAGTTGGTCATTCCACTTTGGGGGTAAGTGTAAGTCATAACCATTGGGTGAGAAGTGTTTGTGGTCCACTAGTGGAAGGAAAGGGGGGTTGCAGTAACCCAGAGGGCTGTGATCAAGTCATGTTTGACTGTTCCAACCCCGACCTCTGGGTGGAGGCACCCGTCATTGGATCCAGGCCCCTCAATCTGCTAGTGGCGAAGCAGGCAGGGGTAGTAGCCCTTGGGATAGCGCCCCCGGGGGTTACATTTTGGAGGCACTGCTGGGATTAGTGTCCCCTAGTGGCCGAATAGATGAACTACCTCAACATGGCCAAACCAAAGGAAAAACTGGAGCGGGATATCATGACTAAAATTAAGTTAGACCCTGTTAAGACGATGGTGTATAAACTGATGGGGTGGGGTGAAGCTGAAGAGTTTAATTCCCAGAAAATTGTGTTACTACCGGATGTACCTCTGGGCATAAAGAACGCTGACCTTGTTTCTGCAGTTGAGCATGCTAAATGTTTAGGCAAGGTAGAGGTGAAGGGGCGAATGGCCGACCTACTCGACCAGACCTTACAGGTGCTGCTGTTAGGCAGTATAATTATAGACCCAGAGAGGGTGCCCCTGGTGATTTACCTGGAAGGTGCTCCCAAGGGGTGGAGGGTCATTCACGTCCGGAGTGGTTCAGTCACCCCAGGGGGGTTCCCCCAAGACTAATAGCTTCAAAGATAAATTGCTTAAACTGTTAGCTGCAGAAGGGAGGACCACTCAGGAATTACTACAGGTGTTAGACCTTTCCAGTAATCCCACCCCCCCAATCGTCCCCGGGTACATCTCCCGGGTCCTCCAAGAGTTCCATCCTGGCTTTACCACCTATAGTTGTTCCCCCCATACAGTTAGATTCCTGTCGGAGTTTGAAACTTTTTTCTGGTACTGTGCCTGTGCCCTTGGGAGAAGATGATTTGGAGACTTGGATGGACTATGCTACCCCTTTAGTCCAAGAGTGGCAGTGCTCTGAGGGGGAGAAATGAAAGAGACTGATGGAGAGCCTGAGGGGCCCAGCTTTGGAAGCCATCCATTTCTTGTGGGCTACTAGCCCTGAAGCCACTGCAGTAGAGCACCTTTCTGCCTTGGAGGGGGTGTTTGGGAGTACAGAAACTGGGGAAGACTTGTTGTGGAAGTTCAAGTCAGTTAAACAGTGGAGGAATGAGAAACTGTCAGCCTTTGTTACCAGAGTGGAAAGGGCACTGCAAAAAGCTAATCGAAAAGGGGGAGTAACTGCCCCTGCTTTAAATCAGGTCTGCCTAGATCATATCTTGAAATCTGCCAGATTTTCCAGTGTGATATTGTTGAAGCTCAAACTACATGATTAACGGGCTGCCCCTTCCGAATACTGCCAATTGATGAGAGAGATTCGAGGAATTGAGACTGATGAAGAGGGGTGGGAACCCTATGTGGGGGTGGTGAATATATGCCAGACCCCTGAGCCCAGTGAACCCGATGATACCCACCCCTCGAGGGGATTGAACAAGGGACCTGATGTCTTTCCTGTGCCCCCAGAGGCCCAGGGTAGAGTGGGGGTGCATGCTGTTACCTCTAATCCCCGGATGGAGAGTGATTTGAAGGCTGAGATTAGAGACTTATGGGAAATGGTGAGAGAATTGAAACAAACTGCTGCCCACCCCTCCAAATTTGGGGAGCCTGAGTTAGCCAGAAACAAACAACCTAGTCAAGAGGAGCCTTCCAGAAACCCCGACGCTGCCAGGCCGGCGAGATATCCCCCGCTCAACAAAGACCCCCGAGATACTAAGTTCTGCTACCATTGTAGGGAGGATGGACACTTTCAGACTGAGTGCAGGTTACAAGAGAACTTGAGGAGGGTCAATAGCAGGCTAGTAGCTTGGCATCGTAAGGCCTATACCCGACCACAAGGGGGCCTCCTCAGAAGAGTTTTGTCACCCGGGTCAATGCCCAAGTAACCTCCAAAACCATGCCCCCTGAATGGTCTGATGTGGTGGGTCTTTCAATGGAAACCACAGTGAGAGTGAATGGAGTACCCACCCAGGCTGTGTTAGACAGTGGTTCTCAAGTGACCATGATGTTTCGGGACTGGTATCAGAAGCATTTGCCTGAGGTGCCCCTGCAGCCATTAGATAGACTACATGTTTGGGGACTGAGCGATAAGGCCTACCCTACTCTGGGTATATCCAGATCTGGCTATCTTTTCCTACTTCTGTGGCTGGGGTGGCCGAGCAGGTGGAGACCTTGGCATTAGTGTGTCCCCCTACTTGACTGTATGATGGGGTGTCCTTGTTGATCGGAACCAATGCTCATATGTTTGGCCATTTAGCACAGCTGTGCTCTGAAAAACAGAGGTCCAGGACTGGGCGAGCTCTCAGAATTCCAGCCTTGATTCAGAAGGTCTATGGGACCCAGAGAAAGGCCAGCCAGGCGGAACCCGAAGGCCCGGTAGGTATTGTCTGGAAGAAGGATCCAGAGTCTTTGCTGCTAGCCTCGAATACCCAGTGTGTTCTCCAAGGAGAGGTTCAGATTAAGAAGGATGTTAAGAATAAAATATTGATGCTAGATGCACCAGGCGATGAAAAATTGCCAGAGGGGTTGCTTGTTAAACCCAGCATTTTGCCTGCTAGAGCCCATGCTTTTGCCAGAAGAGTAATGGTTCAAGTGCACAATGTATCTGATCGAGAGATTTGAGTGAAGCGAGGTTGCACTCTGGCTACGGTGCACTGTGCGGATAGTGCTGTTCTGCTCAGCAACAAGACTTCTGGGAGGAGTGACCGAGTGACCCCCCGATTTGTTTGATTTCGGTGACTCCCCACTGCCAGCAGAATGGAAGAAAAGGATTAGTGAAAGGCTCGCTCAGAGGGAGCAGGTGCTTTCCTTGAAGGAGTGGGATGTAGGATGTGTGCCAGGAGCTGAGCACCACATTTGGCTACAGGATGAGCGACCTTTCCGTGAGCGATCTCGACGCTTGGCCAGTGCTGATATAGATGATGTGAGACGACACCTGCAGGAGATGCTCGCAGCTGGGGTGATACAAGAGTCTAGAAACCCCTATGCTTCACCTATTGTAGTAGTGAGGAAAAAGAATGGAACTGTTCGGATGTGTGTGGATTACCGCACTTTAAACAGGCGAACCATACCAGATCAGTATACCATGCCACGCATTCAGGATGCCTTGGACTGTCTAAATGGTGGTAAATGGTTCTCAGTGTTAGACCTTCGCAGTGGGTACAACCAGATCCTGATGGCTCTGGAGGATCGACAGAAGACTGCTTTCATTTGCTCATTAGGCTTCTACGAGTTTATGCGGATGCCCCAAGGGATTTCAGATGCCCCGGTTACCTTCCAACGCTTGATGGTGCGTGCTGTGGGGGATATGAACTTACTCGAATGTTTAGTCTACCTGAATGATGTCATAGTATTTGGCAGCTCCTTGGAGGAACATGAAAGCAGGTTGTTCAAAGTCCTGGATCGACTGGAAGATTTGGGTCTCAAATTGTCTATAGATAAGTGTCAATTCTTTCAGACATCCGTGAAATATGTGGGGCACATAGTATCCACTGAAGGCATAGAGACTGACTCCAGTAAAGTGGAAGCTTTGACTACCTGGCCTCAGCCAAAGAATTTGAAAGAACTGCAAAGGTTCCTGGGGTTTTGTGGGTATTATAGACGATTTATCAAAGACTATCCTCAAGTGATCCGCCCTCTACTCAACCTTACTCAAGAGTATCCTCCAACCCACAAAAAGTATAAGAAAACTGTGCCCTCTGAGACTGAGAAACAATATTTCCATCCAAATGATGTGTTTGGACCCCGCTGGACTGCTGATAGTAAAGTAGCTTTCCATGATATTATATATCAACTTACTCATGCCCCAGTGCTGGCCTATGCTGACCCTGCCAGGCTGTACATTCTTCATACTGATGCCAGTCTACAAGGATTGGGGGCCGTGTTATATCAAGAGCACACAAATGGTCTAAGACCCATAGCATTTGCCAGCAGGAGCCCAACTCTTTCAGAAAAGAACTATCCAGTGCACAAGCTAGAGTTCCTGGCCTTGAAGTGGGCCATTGTTGATCAATTTCATGACTACCTGTACAGTGCTAAGGTACTGGTGAAGACTGATAACAATCCTCTAACCTATGTGCAGACTTCAGCTAAGTTGGATGCCACTGGCCATAGGTGGCTTTATGCGTTGTCTACCTATGATTATGCTGTTGAATACAGAGCAGGCCTGAACCACATAGACACTAGATGCTCTCTCCCAGAGGCCTGTATCCCGAGACAACTGGGTTATGTTGTCCGAACCTGCCATTAGAGCACTTTGCCAAAAATTTGACAAGGAGGAACAGGTATCTCCTGATACTGTGGATTGCATGGTGGACTGTCTGGGGCCATCTGAGAACTGTGTACCTGCTGCTTACTATCATTTCTCTGCATTAGACACTAGTGCGTTGCCCCAATTCAATAATGATAGTCTCCGGCTGCCTCAATCCCGAGACCCTATGATAAAAACTGCTCTTGAGGCTCTGAACGTGGGGAGAGATGTGTCAAAACTGCATTCCCCTGACTTGAGAACTGCCCTGTTATAAAAAGAAGGTCCCAAGTTGAAACTGATTAATAGACTATTATACAGAGAGACAGTAGATAAAGAGGGGCGAGTAGACAAACAACAACTGGTGCTGCCCACTGCTTTTAGAGAACTGGTGTTGAGGTCCCTACACTATCACATGGGACACCTCGGCATAGACAGAACCCTTGACTTGGTGAAGTCTTGGCTTTATTGGCTCAGAATGGGTACCGATGTGGAACAGCATATCAGGACTTGTAGCTGATGTTTACAAAGAAAGACTGCCCCAGAGGGCTGCTCCCCTGGTTAACATCACTACTAGTGCCCCCATGGAATTGGTCTGCATTGATTTTCTGAGTCTAGAACCAGATCAGAGGAACATCAACAATATATTAGTGGTTACTGATCACTTCACCCGGTATGCACAAGCTTTTCCCCACTAAAGACCAGAAGGCAACCACGGTGGCTAAAGTACTTGTTGAGAATTTCTTTGTCCACTATGAGGCCCCTCAAAGAATCCATTCCGATCAGGGGAGAGAGTTTGAGAGCTGCTTGATTAAAGAAATGCTATCCTTGTGGGGGGTACGAAAGTCAAGAACTACTCCTTATCATCCCCAGGGAGATCCTCAGCCTGAAAGGTTTAACCGCATGTTGCTTGACATGTTGGGCACCCTGCAACCTAGAGATAATTCTAGATGGAGCCAGCAGATTAGCACTCTAGTACACGCTTTATAACTGCACCAAAAGTGATGCCACTGGATTTTCCCCGTATCGACTGATGTTTGGGAGAGAGGCTAGACTGCCAGTAGATGTCTTTTTCGGAGTTTCGCCTGATGGGGTTCAAGCAGCTAATCATCTACAGTATGTGCAGAAGCTGAAGGCCCAACTAAACCATGCCTACCAACTGGCCCAGACCATGGCTGCAAAACGAAATTTAGCCAATAAAGAAAGGTATGACAAAAAAGTGAAAGCAATGGAGCTTAGAGAAAGGGGATAGAGTGCTACTGAGAAATCTGGGACTGCATGGCAAGCATAAGATTGCTGACAGATGGCATCACCTTCCTCATATTGTTGTGGGAAAGTTGGAAGATTTACCTGTATACAAAGTGCGGCCTGAGAACAACTCAAAAGACGTGAAAACTATACACAGAAATCATCTGCTGCCAATCGGACAGATCCTGATAGAGGCTGAACCGCCAAATGCCTCCCCCCCCACCACCGGGCCTGTGACTAGAGCCACTGCCAAGAAAAAACTAAGACCGATTGATTCCCCAGAAATCAAACTAATGAGGCCTTCTCCAACCCCCTCCGCTGAAGCTGATTGCCAGTCTGTGTCTGAGGACAGTGAATGTAATCCTGAATATTACCCCTCTAATGAACTGAGTCAGTTGTTTAGGGGCAATCCCCTGATCAACCCTGAGGATGAAGCTGGGCTTCCTGGACTATCTGAGCCACCAGCTTTGTCTTTGGAGCCAATGCTCCCGGAGGGAAAAGTGAGTGGTATTAAATCTGAAGATATGAGCTCATTGGGACTGGCTGAACTATCCGATTTCTCAGACAAAGGAAGTGATGTGGGGGAGGCAAATGGGGACCTGCCAGAGCAAGAAGAATATTTTGAGTGCCCTGATAGTTCCCTGCCAGTACCAGAAATGTCCCCAGCCGAGCCCAGTGGTGTGAGTTCAGAAATAGAGGGCCCTGTCCCCAAAGGTACCATGGATTCTGGGTCCCCTGCTCCTATAGAGGTTTCCCCAGCCATTCCAAGTAAGGCTGGGATGGAGTCTGAGCCTTCAGAAATTTTCCCCGAGACTCCTAGATGAACTGGCCAAGAAGTACGGCCTGTAGTGAGATTGAGTTATGAGTCCTTGGGCCAGCCTGTGGATCTGCCTTTGAATGTGGTCCATAAAGGGTGTACGTGTCCCAGAGCTCCTTGCCCAAACTAACCCTGGGGGATGATTCCAGACTGCTAGTATTGCCCTCTGAGTATGGTACCCCTGCCCCAGTTAGCCTGCAGGTAGCTGATAGGGAAGGGCACCCTCTTCCCAGGTGTCATAAGCAGGAAGTAATGACCTGAAAAAAAAAAAAAAAGGTTGTCTGTATGTGTAATATTTTATAACCCATAGTAAACTGTGTAATGCAGTACTAGTGTATGTAACAAAAGTTTTTTTTTAACCCTGTATTTATGCTTCTCCTACCCTCCTCTGTCCACTCTCTCAGACTACCTCAGCCTGTGTTACCTCCCTCGTCTGTGTCTGCTCCTAGAGTACATGGTCCACTAACCTTAGGTGCCCAGATAACCCCCGGGTAGGGTGAGGAGGCACTCTTCCACTTACCTCCTCCGAACCATGCTTTGCTACGACATGGACTGGTACAGTGGAGTCTGCCCAACGAACCTGAGGGCATAGCGAGGAGTCATCACCTAGGAGAGATGAGGGTGATTTTCCTCTGTTCGTCCCCCGATGTCAATGTGCAATGAGGGCAATGAGCATGGAAGCACGCTGAGACGTGCATTCTGCTTCGCCCCTCTGCTGACATCTGCCCCATCCCTGTGCTGCTACTCCCAGTAGAAAAAGGGATGTGGTTATCCCTCTGTACAGACAGTTGGTGAGACCCCATCTGGAGTACTGTATGCAGTTTTGGAGACCTCATCTACGCAAGGACATAGACAGGATGGAAGCAGTCCAGAGGAGGGCAACTAAAATGGTGCAGGGTCTGCATCAGAAATCATATGAAGAGAGACTGAGAGAGCTTAATATGTATACCCTTGATGAAAGGAGGAACAGGGGGGACATGATAGAAACGTTCAAGTACCTCAAGGGAATCAACAAAGTCCAGGAGGGTAGCATCTTTCAGAAAAAGAGATGTATAAGAACAAGGGGACACAATTTAAAGATAGAGGGGATGGCTCAGGGGTAATGTGAGGAAATCTTTTTTCACGGAGAGAGTGGTGGATGCGTGGAACTGCCTTCCTGGGGAGGTTGTTGGGGCTAAAACAGTGGGGGAATTTAAACATGCATGGGACAGACACAAGGCAATTGTAGTGGGGAGGGTGGCAGGAAGTAGGCTGTTGGTTAACTAGAATCTGCAGCTTATCCAGTAGGTAGGGAAATGGGCAGACTGGGTGGGCCAAGTGGTCCTTATCTGCCGTCAAAGTCTATGTTTCTGTTTCTATGTTTCTATGTTTCTCCTACTGCACCTTCCACCCCGGCTCCCCTAGGTGGTGGTATTGCAGTGGGAGCATGCAGGTAACCCCCCCCGGAGAAGGAGAGCGGCCATTGGGCGCTCAATCCTTCTCCTCCCTAGTCAACTCCCGGTGACCGTGCTCGTTCCCAAACCCGGTCGCCCGGCGTGGTCAGATAGCAAAAGGTTTTTGATGTGCTGTCAGTTTAAACTGTTTTGCCTTAAAGTGATTTAAGGGTAACTACTTGACGCGGACGCCAAGTTCTTTCCAGGCCAGGAAGGGTGTAACCCCCCTACAAATGGGGGTTCCTAAAAGCCTTCCTGGAGCCTGCCTAAGTGCTCCTTGCCTATCTGGCATTCGGCGTAATGCCATTTAAATGTGGGTGCAGTGAGTGTTTTTAGAGCCTCTGGTACTGTCTCTTTAAGAGCTGCCTGCTTGCAGGCTTTATTAGTTTGCAAGGGGGGACTGTGGGTTTACTGCTCCACTCCCACTCGAGCTGCTGTTTGAATCGCTCCATTTCTGCCGTCGCTAAGCGAGCAGAGGGAGCATTATTAAAGGATGTAACTGTTTTCTGGAACAAATTTAGCGTGGCAGTAAAATTGCTGTTTATTTAATCTGTTTCCCTTGCAGCTGGGACTTTGTGTATTCTGCCCCTCCATTTTGGATCAGACCTGCCTCTTGGATCCAATCGGAAGGGAGGGGTGCCTAAAATGGAGTATTGAGCTACCAACCAGAATCAGGACTCTCTTTGGAGCCGGCTGGCCATAGGGGATACAGCCAGTAATTCTGGGAAGTGAAGTTCTGAACTATGGTGCCTTTTTGCACCAATGAGGGTAGTATTGAGTGACTGGCATATGCAGCCCTCCAATGGAATCGGGTGGCCCCTGAACTATGATTCCCTGCCCAAACTGCCTAGGGTCAGAGTCGTTGGTGATCGTGAAGGTAGAAGGAGCTCTGGCTCAGCGCTGTGCAAGTTTTCACCTTGAGGCAGTGTGCGAACCAAGTCGGTAGCAGAATCGTCGTAAGGAGCGGACAAGATCCGTGGAGGAGTGCAGACAGAGGAGGCTGTACGATTACAGCTACCTACCAGGCTCACCCTGTAGAGGACTGGAGAATCGGCTTCAATCGTGCTTAGTCTGTCAGAACAAGTGAAGCTGCGTTATGTTACCCGATTTGTGCAGTGAAAGTCGTCGGGAGTCTAAAGCAGCTGTCTGGTATGGTACCCCTCTGTTCTACATATAAATGTGTGGTGAAGTGTTTGGATCACAGGCTATATCCTGCAAGTGGTGTGAGAGGGATCTTTCTGCAGGAGTCGTGAGTACTAAAGCAGGGTAGCTACCTGTTAGCTGTTGATAGCAAGGGCAAGATCTGTCTGGTCACCCCACTGGCTGCATGAACTGAGCCTGCTTGCTCTGATTAACCAATTTAGGTCTCAAATGCTTGCTTTCTCCATCAGGGCCCCAACCAGCTGCACCGTCTAGGCTAGCCTCTTATTGCCTGGGTACCCAGAGACAGTGACTTATAGGTCTGGCCTGTGCACAGTGCCCTGATATAGTGTAGTGTTAAGCTAATCAACCTGATTTCCCCCACCTTTGTTACTTCCCCCTCAATAAATCAGATTTGTTGTTTGCAAGGTACACTATCTGAACTGTATGTTTGTGCTCTCTTTTTGTGAATGGATTATTGTGTCACTGTACCTTGTTTTACAGGGGGTCCTCGGCACCAAGTTGGTCATTCCACTTTGGGGGTAAGTGTAAGTCATAACCATTGGGTGAGAAGTGTTCATGGGCCACTAGTGGAAGGAAAGGGGGGTTGCAGTGACCCAGAGGGCTGTGACCAAGTCGTGTTTGACTGTTCCAACCCCAACCTCTGGGTGGAGGCACCCGCCATTGGATCCAGGCCCCTCAACCTGCTAGTGGCGAAGCAGGCAGGGGTAGTAGCCCTTGGGATAGCGCTCCCTGGGTGTTACACTTATAAAGACATTAAAGAGGACCAATCACCAGTCTGATCCCTGAGGCACCCCACTGGTTACCTTCCCTTCCTTGGAGTGAACTCCTTTTGCCACCACCCTCTGTTGCTAATCCCCTAACCAATTTCCTATCCAGTTTACCACCTCTGGACCCATTTCTAAGCTACCCAGCTTGCTTATTAGTCTCCTACGTGCAACAGTATTGAAACCCATTCTGAAATCTAGGTAGGCCACGTCCACTGTTCTACCCCGATCTGGTAACCCTTGAAGTGGGTGCATGAGGAAGAGCTCTGTCCATTACGGTGACACCTTCCCGGCGCAATCCACTCAAGGCAATGGAAAGGTAAGGCGACGGATGAGGGTGGGTGAACTAGGTGACAGGATGTCGCTATACGTATGCAGTAGGGGGGAGTGAGCACAGCGGCGTGGGCGGCTGGAAGAGGTGGAGAGGCTGTGAGAATGGCGCTGCAGTTGCTGGTCGAGCTGCGTCATGGCATCGAGGATTGGCTGGTGGCTGAGTGGCTGAGGTACCAGGTTCGGGTCTGGGCGCTGGTGGCGTTTTTGTCGCCCGACCGAACCTTTTATTTACTGCTTTCACCCCCGACATGCACCCACTGGAGCTGAGAATCCTTAAGTAGGTGGGTGTGGGAGGAAAGCAGTAATAATGTCCTAGCGCCATTGTGCTGGTGCGCCAGGGTTGTCAGAGTGCCAAAAATGTGTCGGCACTCTGACTGAGCAATAACGGTGATCGCCTTTAGGCATTCGCCGTTATCACATAGACCCCCCTGATCTAGTTCCTTGGTCACCCAGTCAAAGAAATCTATCAGATTCGTTTGACATGACTTCCCGCTTGTGAAACCATGCTGCCTTGGGTTTTGTAACTTACTGGATTCAAGATATTTCACAATTCTTTCCTTCAGCAGTGATTCCATTAACTTTCCCACCACCAATGTCACACTGACTGGCCTATAATTGCCAGCCCCTCCCTGCTACCACTTTTGTATAGTGGAACTGTATCATCCCTCCTCCAGTTCTCCAGAACCACTCCTGTTTCTAGTGAGCTGTTAAACAGAACTGTCAGAGGTGCAGCCAGTATTTCCCTGAGCTCCATCAATACCCTCGGATGCACTCCATCTAGCCCCATTGCTTTGTCCACCTTCAGATTAACAAGTCCCTTCAGGACTCTCTCCTCCAGAAAAGAACTAGTGTCCTCCTCTCTCCCTCCAAAGCTTTTGTTACTTTTTTGTGGCCCCAGTGCTTCTTCCCCTGTGAACACCGAATAAAAATATTTATTCATGATGTTTGTCTTTTCCTTGTCCCTCTCTGCACAGTTCTCCTCTTCTCTTTTTAACCTTACAATCCCACACCTGGTCTTCCTCTTTTCGCTTACATATCTTAAAAATGTCTAGCTCCCTTTTGTTACCTCCTGGGCTATTCTTTCTTCAGTTTGCACCTTTGCACTCCTTACCGCTTTCTCTGTTTCTCCCGATACACTTCCCTAGCCTTCTCCCTCTGTGTTTCGTTATACCTTTTGAATGCTACCATTTTAACTTTTACCTTTTCAGCCACCTCTTTCGAGAACCATAGTGGTCTCTTTTTCCTCTTGCTTTTACTCACTTGTTTGGCACAGAGGTTTGTTGCTCCCTATTATCTTCACCCACTATTCCTTCACCCCACCCAGGTCACCCACCCCTGCTACGTTATCCCTAAGGCATTCAACTATCTTTTTTAAATCTGCCCTCCTGAAGTCCAGGACTGTCAGCCTTATATGGTTCAATTCTGCAGTCATTATATTGAACGACACCATATGGTGATCACTGGTTCCCAAGTGACCTCCCACCTTGACGTCTGCAACACTGTCCCTGTTAGTGAGTACCAGGTACAGTGCTGAACCATCACAAGTGGGTTCACTGACTAGTTGCCTGAGGACCGCCCCCTGCAGAGTCCAGGATGTCCTTTCTTCTAGCTGAAGCTGCTGCTGGGAGGCTCCATTCCACATCTGGCAGGTTGAAGTCCCCCATTAGCTGCACCCCTCCTTTTTCTGCCATCTTGCCTGTGGCTTCCACCAGTACCATATCTAATTCCTCCCTCTGTGCTGGAGGTCTGTGGATCACTGCAGTGCAAATAGTAACTCCATTCCCCGTTGCCAGAGAGACCCACAGTACCTCTGCCTCCCCCTGTATTCCCAGTATCTCCATGGCTTTTATGCTGTCCCTCACATAAAGCACCACACCTCCTCCTTTCCTTCCCACCCGGTCCTTCCTGAACAGAATATAGCCTGGTATGGCCATGTCCCAGTCATGGTTTTCAGTGCATCATGACTCAGTAATGCCATAATATCCAGGTCAGTCTCTGCCATGGTGGCCTCTAGATCCAAAATCTTATTTCTAAGACTTCTAGCATTCGCATTCATGGCCTTTCAGATGTTGATTCCACTCTGCTTGTTGCCCCCCTTTTTTCCTTTTTGCCCTCCCTCCTTCCCACCTCTCTTTTTAATGCTCCTGTTCCTTTTCCCCTTTATCTCTACCACCCTGCTCCCTTTATTAATTTGCATCCTGGGGGATTCCTCTCCCCTCAGGTTGTCCTTACTCTCTACTTCAGCCTATGGGGGGAGGTAGTTTCTAACTCCCCGATTCCTTCTGCCACCCACTTTGGCTAGTTTAAATGTTCATCAAAGTAACTTTTAAACTTTCCACTGAGACCAGTGGTTCCCCTGTATAGGCCCTTATCCTCCCAGCTGGGTCCTCAGTCCCCAATGTAGCTGAACCCTTCCTCTCTGCACCATTCCTTCAGTCATGAATTCAAGCTCCTGGTGCAGAGTTCTCGGTCCTGTTCCCTGTTGGAGACAGGCAGCACCTTAGTGAAAGTAAATGAGCGAGCTACCTGTCTAAGACCTCTCCCCAGCTCCCTAAACTCCCCCTGCACTATCTCAGCCCCATCCCTTGCCAGGTCATTAGTCTGCAGGTGGACAATGACATCCATCTCTCCCTCCCATCCTGCTGCCCTAGCAATCCACAAAATTTGCTCCCATTCCTCTGGGCTGTGGCACCAGGTAGGCACCTAACCTGCCTCTCTTTCCCTTTCCTATTCCTAAATCTATCCCCCTCACAATTGAGTCCCCCATCAGAAGTTGTTTCCTCCTTCTCAGGGGTCCTCTACCACCCTTCTTGGGGTCTCTACTATGGAGGGGCCCCACATTTCCCTTGGTCACTACCGTGGGTAATTCCTCATTTCAGTCCTGCCTCACCAGAGCAGTGTAGAAATTTTGTAGTGGTACCGGTTGAGGAATGTGCCTCTGTCCCACCACCTCCACCCTTCCAGAGCCCACCATAGTCCAGTCGTTCCTCCTCACAGACATCCTCTGAGGTAACGGTGGCAGACTTGGTGGACTCTGGGTGGGGGGAGAGGTCCGCCGAATCCTAGCCAACTCAGTCTGGAGTCTAGAGACCTCCTACCTCAATCCAGAGAACATAGAAACATAGATGTTGATGGCAGAAAAGGATCACAAGGCCCACCCAGTCTGCCCATTTTACCAATTTGCTCCTGCTGTTGCCTCTTTTAGGTCAATGGCCTCAGCTATGCCTTCCTCATATGCATGATTCCCTTGTGCCTACCCCATGCCTTCTTGAATCCCTCCACTGTACATGCTACCATTGGCTCCTGAGGCAGGGCATTCCACACATCCACCACCCTCTGTAAAAAAAATAATTTCTCATGTTACCCCTTATGTGACCCCCCCCCCCATGTCATGTCATGGCCTCTAGTTCTATTGTACTTTTTATACTGGAAGATGCTATCCCCTTCCACCTTATTTACAGTATGCCCTTAAAATATCTGAAAGTCTCAGTCATGTCCCCACTCTCCCATCTCTGTTCCAGTGTGTACATATTGAGGTCCCTAAGTTTATCTCTATATGCCTTGTCATGCAGACCCTGCACCACCTTAATTGCCCTCCTCTGCACTTTTTCCACCCTGTCAATATCCTTACACAGGTGCAGTTTCCAGAACATCCCACAGTACTCTAAGTGAAGCCTAATCAGCGTCTTGTACAGTGGGATCACCACCTCCTTTCTATGGCTTGTAATACCCTTCCCTATACACCCTAACATCCAACTAGCCCTCCCAACTGCTTTTGGGGTCTGTTTGGTGGATTTCAGGTCATCTGATATAATGACCCCCAAATCCCTCTCCTCCCTGGTGACCATCAACAACTCACCCCCCAACATGTAGCTCCCCCCAGGGTTTCTGTTCCCCACGTGCATGATTTTGCACTTCTTCATGTTGAACCTTAACTGCCATACCTCAGACCATTTCTCCAGCTTTTCCAGGTCTCGTTTCATTCTCTCTCTATGCCGACTGGAGTATCTACTCTGTTGCAGATCTTGGTGTCATCTGCAAACATGCATACTTTTCCCTCTAACCCTTATGCTATGTCTGCTATGAAGACACTGAAGAGGACTGGTCCCAGGACTGACCCCTGTGGCACCCTACTGGTGCCTCCCATTTCTTCCGACTGTGTGCCATTTACCACCACCCTCTGCCTTCTGTCCACTAACCAATTTCTGACCCAGTTCACCACTCTGTGTCCCACCCCTAGACTCCTCAATTTTATATACCAGCCTTTTATGCGGGACTGTGTCAAAGGCCTTGCTGAAATCAAGGTAGGCAATATCCACCACCCCTCCCTTGTCCACAACCTTGTTCACCCAGTCAAAGAAATCTATCAGATTTGTTTGACAGGACCTTCCCACCGTGAATCCATGCTGTCTTGGATCCTGCATTCCAATGGAAACCAGGTAATCCTCAATACATTCCTTAAGCAGTGTCCCCTTGATCTTCCCCACTATTGAGGTGAGACACACTGGCCTGTAGTTCCCTGAGTCCTCCTTGCTATCACTCTTGTGAAGAGGGACCACATTTGCCCTTCTCTAGTCCTGTGGGACCACCCTCATGTTCAGTGACTAGCTGAACAGGGCTGCCAAAGGTGCTGCCAGCTCCATCCTCAGTTCCTTTAGGGTCCTTGGATGTATCCAGCTGGCCCCATTACTTTGTCCACCTTTAGTTTTGTAAGTTCCTCTAGGACCCTCTGTTCTGTAAATATTGTGAAACTCAGTTCTTCCCCTGTTGCACATCTGTTTTCCAGTTTCGGTTCCTGCCCCACTCCCTCTCTAGCAAAGACCCAGCAGAAGTACCTGTTAAGGATTGTGGCCTTTTCTAGGTCCCCTTCTGCCCTCTCTTTATTGTTCCCTTTGAGTCTGACTATACCCCCTCTGGACTTCCTCCTCTCACTGATGTATCTAAAGAATGTCTTGTCCCCTTTCCTCACTGATTGTGCTAGCCTTTCTTCTGTCTGTGCTTTAGCACTTCTCACTGCTGCCCCTGCCTCTCTCTGACATTTTTGGTGCTCTTTTCTGTCCTGATCCTTGTGTGTCCACTTGTATTTTCAGAAGGCTACCCTCTTAGCCCTGATTTTATTTGCCACCACCTTAGAAAGTCAGAGTGGCTTTCTCCTTCTCTTGCCCTTATTCTCCATCCTCACACACTGATTGGTTACTCTGACAATGGACTCCTTAATGTGTGCCCATTGCCCCTCCACGTCCCCTCCTGCCCCCCCCCCCCACTTAGCCAACTCCTCTTTCACCCTCCTTCCCATCTCTGCAAAATCAGCTCCTTTGAAATCTAGGATTTTAGCTTTTGTATGTGTGGCCTGTATTCCTGTGTCCAACTTGGACCAAACCATTTGATAGTCACTGGACCCCCAGGTCCCTCTCCACCTGGAGATCCATGATACTATCTCCATTGGTGAGCACTAGATCCAGGATATTCCTGTCCCTGGTGGGCACCTGTACCAATTGTCTTAGGCCTGTTCCCTGTAGGGACTCTACAATGTCCCTGGTCCTGCTCAAGACCCCTGTTGGGATGGACCAGTCTGTGTCAGGCATATTGAAGTCACCCATAAGCAGAACCTCCCCCTTATCCATCATGTTGTATATTGACTCCAGCATTAACTTGTCTGCCCCCTCCCCCTGAGGTGGTGGCCTGTAAATCACTTCTGTTCTAACAGACGTTCCGTGACCCAACTCAAGGCTGACCCACAACTCCTCTGTCTCCTCATTTTTGGCCTGGATTTCTGTCACCTTGATTGTCTCTTTGATGTAAAGTGACACCCCTCCCTCCCTCCCTCCCTTCCTTCCTTCCTTCCTTCCTTCCTTTCTTCCTTCTCTATATCTCCTGTACAAGGCATATCCTGGTATAGTTGTATCCCATGAGTGGTTATTAGGGTACCATTCTCTGTTATAGCCGCTATGTCTATGTCAGCCTCCCCCATTAAAGCCACTAGATCAGGGAGTTTGTTTCCCAGACTTTGGGCATTTGAATGCATTACATTTCAAATCTTATTCCTGGTCTCTCTGCCCTTATTTCTGTTCTTGTACCGTTGTTCCTGACCTGCATCTGTTACTACTCCCTCGCTCTGTTTCTCATTGTGCCCCTTACCCTGTCCCTATTTTTTTTTTTAACTTGAATTTTTTACCTCTGGATACGACCAGCTACCCCTGACCCACGTCTATTGCGATCCACCGGTCGGGTGCTCCCATGTAGCCTTGGCCAAGCCCCCTGGGTGAGGTTAGGGTGGAGGGACTTCCAAATCCTTCTTGTTGCATTGAGCCCCCCATTGTGGCCTCGCAGATCGAGTGGTGAAGGGTGCCACTTCTGCCGGAAGAGCTCAGTCGGCTCCATTTTTCCCCTTTTCTCCCCAGAGCCGTGGTTGCGCCATGACATCTAGGTGCATACGCTGATGTCCTACCATGCTCCCCCTACATGAGGTATCGGAGCTGCTGTACCTCTGGCCTCCACCAGAGGTCAGTCCAGCACCAGTCTGTAGTGCCCTTCCCTCCCAGGGGAAGCAAGCTGTTCATAGGATGCTCCAGCTTCCCCTTCCCGGCTGGCCCTCCAGCTTCCCTGGCTCGTTCCCGAACCCGGGTGCCTGACGTTGCTAGCAGTAGCACTACTGCTGTGCCGGTGGGCCGGCCCTGTCCCTGTTTTCTATCTGTATTTGCTAAACTCTTGTCCTCCTTTTTCCCAGTGCTGACATTACCAATCTGAGGGGCTAGACTGTAGTTTCCATTCCCTCTGCTAGCCCCCCCGGCTAGTTTAAATACCCAGCAAGGAAGCATCCAAACTTTTCATTGAGGACTGCTGCCCCTGCATGGACAAATGCAGACCGTCCCTATACAGCCGTGCATCTGCCCAGGTGGATCCCCAGTCCCCAGTGTAGCCAAAACCTTTATCCTTGCACCATCCCTTCAACCATTCATTGAATTGGCTGATGCACTGATTCTTTGCATCCCCCTTCTCCCTGACTGGTTGGACCTCAGAGAAAATCACAGATTTCATGACCCCCTCAAGCTGACTACCCAGGACCCTGAAGTCATCCTGTACTGTATCTGCATTAACCCCTTCCTGTCTAAGTTGTTAGTCCCAAGGTGGACAATGACATGTACTTCCCCCCTCCTTGTCACTGCCTCGGCAATCCTGTGGATTCATGTTGTGTCCCTCTGAGCAGTGGCCCCTGGCAGACACTTTGGCTCCCTTTCTATATCCCCATCTATTCCTAACAACATCTCCTTAACAAATGAGTCCCCCACCAGGAGAAGCTTCCTCCTCCTCCTCTGGGGTCCTCTGGCTCCTGTCTCTTTGCCCTCCCTCTGGTGGTCCCGCATCTCTTCCCTGGTCTCAGCCCTGGGCTCCCTATCAGGGGTATCCCATTCCATGAAAAAAGCAAATTTGTTCTCCAGCAGGACTGGTTGGGGAATGTGCTCATGAGCCATCCTCCTTGTTCTCCATGAGTCCGCCATAGTCCACCCATGCCTGTGCCTTGGAATCTGCTGTGGCAATGGCTTGGGATACTGTGGCCCTTGGGTGCAAAGTAAGGTCTCCAGCACTCCTGCCAGCTCAGCCCAGAGTCTGTCAACCTCTGCTCACAGCTCAGAGAGGTACCTACAAATGGGGCAGCACCTCAGCATCCAGAAAGCACCCCTCAACACTGCTGCACCACATGCATTGCCCTGCACCACTCCCTGCATAATTTCTACTGTTATTCATACTGCCTCCCAGTACTCTCCTTTATTTGCTATAGGTTTACTTATTTGTAGATAGTTTACCCTCAGCAATCCCTGGTCCTTGAGTTCCTGTTTCTGCTTTTATTCCTTTTTTGGTTTTTGGCTATTTGTAGGTTACGACCCTGCTACCTGTGTCCCAACAGGCAGTGACATGAGAACATGATGAATAAAGGTAGGGACTGCCTTGGGGTGGATGAGTTCAGGGTGGGTGGGTGGGAATAAGACCCCTGGCTCCTGGAACAATCAGGCAGCCAGCCCAAGGGTGGGTGAGTTGAGGGGTGGGTGGGACTAAGATCCTGGCTCCTGGAACAATCAGGCAGCCAGCCCAAGCAACACTCATTAAATTCCCCAGCACAGAATTTCACCCAGTAACAGCTCCAACCCAACAGCAGTGATTAAATTCCCCAGCACCTTTCACCCTCACAATACTAACTATTCTAATATCAAAATTAAAGAGAAGAAACTACCACTTCCTTGATGCTCCTGCTCCTTTGGTCTCCTGCTTCCCAGAGATTCAGTTAGCAAAGTTGGCTCTTGCTAGTTCCCCCTCCCCCACTCACAAGGCCAAGCTGATCTGTAGTTTCCTGTCTCAGCCACACAGCACAGAATTTCACTCAGTAACAGCTCCAGCCTAACAGCACTGATTAAATTCCCAGCACCTTTCACCCTCACAATACTAACTATTACAATATCAAAATTAAAGAGAAGAAACTAGCATTTCCCTGCTGCTCTTGTTCCTTTGATCTCCTGCTTCCAAGTGATTCAGTTAGCGAAGATGGAGAGGTTTGTGCAGATGGGACACCACTGCAATCTCCAGAAGGTCTCTCTGAAAACTGCCACCCCATAGCCAATGCACTGCACCACTCCCAGGGTTCTCAACTGCTATTCTCCATGTTACCTGGAGATACTTTTGTACCCTTAACCCTGATAGGGTGTTTCTAGTTTCCCCTTTTTTTGTTTATTTCTATTTGTGCTCCCTGTGCCATGTTTAAATCTTCTTATACTCCTACCCTACATAGGGTGTTTCTCCTATTCCCAGTTTTCATCTACCTTTGAACTTCACCCTTCCCAGCAGTGAGTATTACGGAGAAATGAACAGATGCCTTGCTCTAGTTGAACAGCAGTGTCCCCCACTTCTCCACTTCCTTCTGCTGATGCCTGCTGACACCTACAATGCCAGTCATCTATTCCATTTCTTCACTGTTCCACTTACTCGCTGGGATATGAATGTGTGAGACATGTTGGAAGTGGCTGCTTTTATGCAGAACTTGATCCCTTCCTGGTGGTGCGCTATTGGCTGTGGGAGGTCACATATCAAGTAACTGAGGCCCTAGACCAGACAATTAGCACCCCTCCCCCAAACTACAGGGCTAGGCACAGGTCTTTATAATACGGCCCCTAAATGTGGGCTACTCTGGCTGCTCTCAAATTTACCCTTCACTCAATAAGAAATACACTAGTTCAACCAAGTTTCACCACAATTTGCCTCACCTATGTTGTCTTCTAAAAAGCAATCCTTTTTTATGCCTCCTGTTGCAAATACAGGCAGATTCTGCTAAACCAACTTAACTCCTGATCAGATAAGAGCTGTGATGGGGTAATAACAAATGCACCCAGAGACTTTATTTGCTATAACTGTAATAAGCCTGGCCATATTGCAAGAAACTGCCATAAACATAAGAACGGTAATACTTGATCAAATTTGGCCTTAGCAAATTGGGGCTAGTATTTAACAGATGTCAGGGTGGAAGATAAGACTGTTAAGGGACTTATAGATTTAGGACACAAACAAAGCCCAGTGTATGTTGAAGTTATGAGAAAAAACTGTGCAAAAAGACCAGGTACTGGGGTTGTATGTATGCACTGAGCACTCAATACTATCCCACCACCCAAGTGACTCTGAACATTAAAGGTGTGTTGCACCAAATGATTGTGGGGGTAGTACCTAATTTACCTGTACCTGTGATTATTGGAAATAATGTTCAAGGATTCCTGAAGTTAATCACATAGGGAGTAAACCATACTGTTTCAGCAGCTGTGATAACAAAGGCACAGGTAAAGAAAATCTCAGATGTTGGGGACTCTTTTCCTTTTGATGACTTTGATTTGAACTTGTCTGAGCCCAACTCCAAGATCCAGAAGTCCAGGAAAGAAAGATGCCTGAAAAAACAGTGGCAACAAAAGACTGATGGACATAGGGGCCTGATATTTGAAAATGCTGAAATTAAACCGATAACCGATTGTGATTTTGTTTCTGAGCAAACTACGTTTCTCTCCAAGGTTATTTTAAGCAGCTGGGGATGAAACAAAAACAGGGTGAACCAATGTTTAAAAAATGTAATGGACAATTGTACAGAGTTTGGGTTAATCCTTGGATGCAGGAACAGATAAAACAATTGGCCATACCAAAAAAGTATAGAACTGAGTTGTTACAGATAGCACATGATGTCCTATGGCTGGTCACTTGGGGAGGGACCACACTATTGCTAGAGTGCTGTACAGATTTTGCTGGTCTGGGATTCATGAGGATGTTGCTGTCTACTGCAGTTATTGTGCTGAAAGTCAGAAAGTTGCCCCAGTAACTAAAAAAGACAAGGTGCTGCTGGTGTCCCTGCCCTTGATGGGGCTTCTCTTGACAGACTAGCAATGGATGTGGTTGGCCCCTTACATAAAAGTAAAAAGGGTCATTGATTCATTTTGGTAGTATGTGACTATGCAACTCAATACCCAAAGACAATTCATTCCAGTGCATGCTGTCAGCCCCAAAAGTGGCAGCAGAGCTTGCCACAGTTTTCAGCAGGGTGAGCATACCTAAAGAGATTATGACTGATAAGGGGAGTAATTTTGATGCCACATTACTGAAGGAGCTGTACTGACTATTAGGTAGCATTGAATAACAACCAGTATTCTGCTAGAAGCATGTTTAGGCAAGTCCTCATTGTCCCATGATGCAATACCAGCCTGGGGCAGTGCTATTTTGCCAATTGAGCTACTCAGTGGCTTAATGAACTTCCCCCATGCCAGTAGGACTCCCCAGGGTCTCTCATTTCAAGACTATATTATAAAAGAGATTGTCCTAGGCTCTAGATGTCAATACTCCATCTAATTCTCCCTCTTCTATCTGCTTCCCCAACCTCCACCACCCAAATCTTGTCCACACCTCCCTCCCATCCAACTGCATTCTCCCCATAGGTACACTCCTACCAACCCTGTCTGCCCTAACCCTATCTGCACTATACTTTACTCCTTCATCACACCTGCACTGCTAAGTACCCTAGTCCTTACTTTCTGCTGATATCCTGCCCTGTGTTATTACTTTCATCTTTTACTTCTGCTATTGTACTAGTTTCTAAAACTGAGATACCCTATACGGTGAAGCCCACCTGGATGAAGCGCGGTGTCACAGTTTCCTGCATGACAAATTGCATTGTTTACTGTAGTAACTCTGCTGCTGTATGCTGCAGAATTAGGTTTAATCCTGGTGAGATTTGCTGTATGTACATGATTTTAATCATGTATATCCTGCATTATCTGAGGATGCTCCAATGTGCTGATGACGCCTCTGTAACTCTGATGTGGAACCTTTGCAAATCAGCACATGTGCTCAAAGGTTGTGTCTGATTTAACCAATAAATAAATAAATATAAATATTTTGGGAAATGGAGAAGTAAAGCCAGATATTTCCAGGCTATAAACAATAGATAACAGTCCTGTCCCTAAAACAAAGAAACATGTCAGGTCATTTTTAAGTCTGGCTGGTTACTGAGAAGATTTGTTCTCAACTTTGCCCAGTTAGTAAGCTATTCCTCTTGCTGAAATGACAAATAAATGGTACCTGAATAATTTTAAATGGTCCCCAGAGTGTGATGAAGCTTTTTGGGCCATCAAAGCTGCATTATGTTCAGCCCTTGTTTTAAGAAGTCCAGACTTTGAGAAACAATTTCTGTTACAGACAGATGCATTAGAGGCAGATCTAGGTGCAATCCTGAATCAGAATGCAGATGGGAGGGTCATCCCATTCTGTATATCAGTAGGAAACTACATGACAGAGAGAAAAAATACTCCACTATTGAAAAATAATGTATTGCTGTGAAATGGGCAATAAAATCCCTTAAACTGTATTTGTTATTAACTGTCTTTGTACTTATAAAAGATCACAATCCTCTCTGTTGGCTTACTCAAATAATTGATAAAAATCACAGAATAACAAGGTGGTACCTGACACTACAGCCAATTAAATTCAAAGTGATGCACAAATCTGGTAAAGAGAATGTCAATGCTGATTTTCTGTCAAGATATGGTTTAGACATTGAGAATTCAGAAGGTTGAAAAAAATGTTGTGAAGTCTTTGTTGTAATAGGTGTGATATAAAGGAGGATGCTGCATATGCAAAGAACTGTAAATGTTATAAGGTAATGTTAAATGAAAAAAGGGACAATTTTGGAAACAATGTTCTTTTAAAGGAAAAAAAACAGGTTCCCTCTTAAAGAGGGGGTTATCTGACAGGGTTAGGTAAGACCCTGTCCCATTTGTTATGCAGAGAGAGTTAAAAACAAGGATCTATTCTGTCCTTTCCTATTCTATCACTTGTCTATCTCTTGCCAATCTGATTGCACAGTAAAATTTTCCTTGAGGCACCTAGGAATTGGACACTTTGACGGTCCCACAGTTTCTCCCATTTTCTCCCATCCTTTACTTGCTGTTTCCATTCTTTCTTTCTTCCCTTGCTTCTCTGTGGTTGAAATTTCCCTTGCTTCTCTGTGGTTAAAAATGCAGTGCTCCCTCTTTTATCCACCAACTTCAGTACATCCTACACTTTGGTGGATAAAAGAGGGTGGCAGATATTAGAGGGTGGCAGTTTTTAATCAGTCTGAATGTCACAATTATGAACATTAACATTTATGATCACTCACATCCAGCCTGAGAAACCCAGCCCACAGAGCAGCAGCATACCTCTCTCTCTCTCTCTCTCTCTTTCTTTGGCAGTTGGCAGCTGATAGCTGAGTTCCCCCGGCCCAGGGATTGACTGTCATTGCTTCAGCAGGGAGGGAGGGAGACAGAGTTAGGAGTTGGGTTGGGAAGGGAAGACTCAGGATTCAGGACAGGCAAGTGGCCAGGAATGGGGAAGGGACTCCCAAGTCCCACAACTCAATGTGCTGCATACAAATAACCCCCCCCCAATTAAAACTAATTGTGTTTAAATAAAGAAAAAAAGACACTAACCCATGTTACAGCAAAGTTTTTGTGAAATCCAGCTCTGTGTCTTCAAGCTGTAAACACTTTGTGTTTTTACAACACTGGGATACAGAGCTAGGTTTTACAGCAGCTTTGCTGTAATATGTGTTAGTGTCTTTCTTCTTATTTAGCCAACTTTAGTTTTAATCCGGGGGTACTTATTTATTTATTTATTTGCTTTTGGTAACCGGGTAAGTGCACTAGGCAGCAAATCCTGCCTATTTTCAGGCACAACCCGAGAGAGTACAATATCCCAATACAGCACGAATACAGTAACACAGTACAGCAGTGACAGGGACACAGGTACTATACATAATACAGTGGAACTATCCAGCAAAACACAATGAAGAAGGACAGCCAAATAAGGAAGTACATCTCCTGGAAAACAACAACAATAGCAACGTTATAGAAGCAACAATTATAACATAAAGCACTACTGATTCCTTCTGGAGGCCTATCTAGAAGGATAGCAGGCCAGGGGGCACCACTCACCATATATTAACAAAGTGAGATAGACAAGGTACCTGGGATAGGGGTGGGAGAAGCAGACAGTTATATACACTAGGACAAAGGCCAACTTGCTGACAGGCAGGCAAGAAACAAGGTAAGGGTCCATTATAGAGACAGAAGACAAAGTAAAGAGACAGGGTGGAAGTTAAGTGCAAATACAGTTACCTAGAGTAAAGAGGTGGGAAAACAGGGCATGCTTAAATGTGAGGTGAGATGGGGAGTTCTTGATATGCACGTGGAGAGAATTCCAAAACCTAGGGGCAAAGTAGGAGAAGGCTTGCTCTCCTATTTTCGTGCAGCATGTCCGAACAGAAAGTAATGTGGAGGTTGAGGACCTGAGGGAGCGAGAGTGAGAGACCAGAGTGAGCATGTCCCCCAGAGAGGAGGGACAAAGAGATCTGGTTAAGGAATCAACAAAACACCCAAGTGCATATAAATGAGAGGCTTCAGGAGACAGCCATTTTAATGCATTGTAGAGATCACAGTGATGAGTTAGGCGGGGAGCCGATAAGGCACACCTACAGATATTGTTATGAGATGTGTCCCATGTGTGAAGAACACCTGTGTTAGCATGAGAGAGCACTGGCAGGGCATAAAGCAATTGTGGTAGTAAAACACCTCTCACAACTGAGACCCTTGCTGTTGAAGAGAGTGAGTAACTCACTCTGTAGGCCGCACCAATTTTGGCATTAACCAAGCGACACACTTCGCTAATATGTGCAGAGTAGTCAAGACATGGGTCCAGCGTAACCCCTGGATACTTGAAGGATGAAGTGTTGGAGACGGGAGTCCAATTACAGCCAAGTACCAGGAGTTTAGAGGACTCGGTGGGCACCTTTCTGGAGGATCCAAAGAGCACAGCCTGGGTCTTTGATAAGTTCAGGATTTGATAGCTGGATGAAAACCAGGATTGGAGGGTCTGAAAAGCAGAGGAGAGGTGTTGGTTGATGTTGTCAATGGACTTGGAAGACGAGTATAGCACCAGGTCATGATAATGTTACAGTGAGATGAAGGAGTTGGGATATCATTAATAAAGAGGGAGAAAAGTAAGGGACGAAGGATCGAACCTTGTGAAACACCGCTGACAATCGGGACGAGAGAGGAGAGCGACTTACAAAAAGAGACAGCCTGAGAACGATTATCTAGGTATCTGCTCAACCAGGAAAGGGTCAAGTCAGAGGCACCAAGTGTGTTCAGTTTGGCCAATAGAAGCGGGTGATGAACCATCTCAAATGCTTTGGAGAGATCGATGAACATAGCTCCTGTAAGCAGGCTCTTGTCCATGTTATTTTTGACATCACTGGTAAACTGAGTAAGAGCAGTGGTAGTGCTGTGCCCAGCCCTGAAACCATGTTGAACCAAAGATTGCAGGTTAAAGTTGAGAAGGTATGTAGGTATGAGACTTGCTGATGCACAACTTTCTCGAGCAGCTTGCTGAGAGCAGGCAGAAGTGAAATGGGCCTGTAGTTCAACATGATCTTAGGGACCCCTTTCTTAAAGATAGGGATGGTTCTGGCAACTTTCCAGACCAAAGGCACAGAGGCAGAGCAGATGAAAAGGTTGAGAAGTATGGTAACAGGTGCAGCAAGACAAGAAGCAAACTGCCTTAGAATCTTAGGATGAATACCATCAGGGCCAGCACTACCGTTAGCCGGAATAGCCTTTAGTAGCTTGAGTACTTCTTGACAAGTGACTGATGACAGTTCAAGCGCTGAGGTAGCCATAGTGGACAGAGAGGAGGATACCATAGAAGTGATGGTAGATGAAGGGGGGAATGGGAAGAGTGGAAAACAGGGAGTTAAAGGCATTAGCTATGGTATGGGGGTTATTGCAGTGGGTATCGTTAATCAGCATCTCATTTGGAGTCATAGACTTGTTGCTCCCTAGGATTTCCTTAATTTGAGACCAGTACTGCTGCGGTTTATGGGCCAAGGAACTTAGGAGGTTATGATAGTATAAACTCTTGGCCGAGCGAATCTCCCTTTCACAGGAGTTCCGTAAGGACCTGTAGGCCTCGAAGTCGGCTTAGAGGGAGAAGGTCTTCCATACTGACCATAGCTTATCCCTACATTTTAGCAGCTGAAGTAGGGGGTGCTTGAGCCATTTAGTGACTTCACCTTTTACCGTACAGGTGGTGACTGGAATATAAAGGTTCTGGAGAGAGAGAGCGTAGTGTGTCATTGAAATATTCAACTGCTTCATTTATGTTGTTGGTGATAGAGGGGCCCAGTCAACCATGTTGAGATCATTCAGGAAAGCAGCGTTCTTTAGTTTAGAGACATTGGAGAAAGATAGGACTTTGGCGGGTGGGAGGGAGGAGGAGTCCTAGGTGCAGTAGACAGGGCAGTGATCACTTATGGAGTCAGAGAGAACTCCCGGCGTGGGAAGTTCTCCATCCTATTAGTCAGTATCCAATCTATGAGAGAGGAGGTGGAACCACGAGTGGAGAATCTGGTGGGGTTCTGGATAAGTTGAGTAAGGTTTGCCTTGCTTGTAATGGAGGAAAGGAGGGAGGAACTGGGCCCTGTCCAGTCCTGATTGAAATCACCCAAGCAAATTACTTCATTATTCCCAGACACAGAGGGCACAAGTTCAATGAATTCTCCCAGACCCTGCCTAGAGTTTCTGGGCAGAATGTAAACACAGAAGATATAAATTTTCTTAACTCCACCTAGTAATAGAAGTGAATGTAGCACCTCACAGTTTGCCAGAGGGGGGCATTGAATGAGAGACACATTGAGATGAGATTTGAAGTACAGTGCCAGTCCACCCCCTCTTTTGGCATTAGAGCGATTGGCACGTAGCAGGTTATACCCTGGCATAAAGCAGAGGGAATCAGCAATGGAAGGTTTCAGCCAAGTTTCAGACAGGGCAAGCATATCAGGATTATAAGCAGTAACCCAAGCTCAGTGAGGTTAGCGGTAAGGCTCCTGATGTTCAAGTGGGCAAAGGTAAAATTGGATCCTCTAGGCAAACAATAGGAGGAGGGAAACTGGGAGGTGGTATTAGAAAAAGCAGGTCCAGGATTGAACTCAACATCACCAGCTAAGGTAAGGGATAGGCTAATTATCCAGAAGGAGGTAATTACAACTGCATGTGAGACACCCACTAAGGAGATAGTGTACCTCCACAAAATATTCCTAAGGAAGACCCCCAGAGGTTTAATATAGAGTCCCAGGATATATGTGGAGGTTTAGGGGAAGGGTAAGAGAGAAAGTTGGAGAAGTAGAAGTTATCCATAGAGTAAAAAAGTGATGAAGAATGATGCTCAGAAGGGCCTTTTAATACTGCATGCAAAAGTGAGGTACCCAAGGCTCGCAGGAAAGCATAAATGATCCTATAATGCATTGTGAGAGAAGGGAAAATAAAGAAATTGGCAGTTGTGGGTAGGGAGGGGAGAAACAGATGAGGAAAAGTGAAAACAGCGACTGAGAGTAAGATCTAATTGAGAACAGGCGACCTCTAGTGGGAATCTAGTATAAAGTGCTAATGAGAAAGTTGGGTGATAGGAAGAAAAGGCAGACAAAATCCTGCGCGAGCTGCCGCAATAAACTAAGTACTAGCTAAGGGTGGGACGGCATTGGGGGTGAACCAGGGTGAGTTTATGGCAGACAGACACAGAACTTGCAAGAGTAAGATTCACCTGAAAGTGAATAAGAAACACCAGCCTGGCCAAAGCATGGTGGTGGCAGATAAGTGGGGGAAAGTAACACTGTTTCTATAGAGACAATATATCAAAAGATGCTAGCAGATGGTGGACACTGAGGGAGGCGGATAAAGGAGGAAATAACATGGTAGGAAAAAGGGACAGGAATTCACCTGGAATTCAGATCTGGATTATCCTGATGGCCTGTTAACCTTGGCATCTCTTTTTTTTGCTCCTCCAGAGCCCCCTGCAGCCTCGCTCCTTCTGGCTCTTGCATGCTGGTTCTTCCTCTGCCTGTCGAACCTAACCCCCACTGCCACATCTGTCTTAGCTTTCCCCAGAAATCTGCAACATTCCCATTGATGGTCCAGCTCATCCCTGCTGGGGGCCCCCCTGGGACTGCAGTAGGGGGAGGAGGAAGCACCTGTTACATCTGGAAAGTTGGTCAGGGGCTAGGTGCAGTGCATTGGGCAGTCAGTGGCATGTGGGAGGCCTGCTAAAGGCTGTCATCTGGTGCTGCAGGGCGGCCATGTTTTCAGCTTTTCTGGGGCATCCACCCACCCACCTCCCACAGTGCATGTGACTGCAGCACCGTCCTGGGGTGATGGCATTCGGCAGTGTATGGTCACCCATGCCACCAAGAATGCCTCTGTGAACCACCACCAGGAGCCACTACGAGAGCAGTGCACAACAACCTACCCCCCCCATAGGGAAGCATCCAAAGGATGCTTTCAGCTCCCTCCCTGCTGGCCTCCGCTTCTGGCATCCAGGCTCGGGGCATGAACCTGGGTCACTAGTGTGCCAGAGTGATTCCCCATCACTTGACACCATGGAGTTGGCATAACCGTGTCATCCGGTATCCCTACTGTCCTCCGAACAGAGGTTCACATGGAGCAGGGCCAGTGAGTGCCTGTAACCATCATACAGTGGCGTCAGCCATGATGAAGTGCAGTAACTTGCAGTAATGACATGTCACAAAATCCTGCATGACAAAAGGACTTAATTGCCATTGACTTACAATGGCCCCTGCCATAAACTTCAGCATTCTGTGGTATTCTGCAGCATTTCTGTATTGTATCCTGGCTGTCACATCTGTATACAGAGCCCACCAGGATGAAGCGCAGTGTCACTTTTTCCTGCATGACAAAAGGGATTAACTCCTATTGAAACTGCCTTGTTTCCTACAGTAACTCTGCTGCAGAATGCTGTAGAACTGGGCTTCATCATGGCGAGCTTTATTGTAGATGCCACCATGTTTTTTTCAGCATCCTACACTCACTAGATGGTGCTGCCAGATACACTATAGGGCACAGTCATCACAGTGGAGGCTCTGAGAAGAACATACTGCTTAGTCCTCAACAGTTGTTGGTGTGGTACTGGCAACTGGTCCCATCCCCTCCTTGGGCTAAGAAGTGCTGCTATTAGCAGCGTTGTTTCCCAGTTCCAGATGAATTCCCCTGAATCCAAGGGATATGCCATGATATCCTGAAGCTGGCTTGCCCAACACCAAAATCCTGAAACAGAAAATCCCAACAGTGGGAATTTGCCAGTTTTCCTTGTTTCAGGGGGATTCGCCCCTGCACTCGCAATGTGAGGGGCTTTTCCCCCTGCACCCCCTCTAATTAGGATTACTAACTCCGGGGGCCCTGTCAGGATATTATATTTTGTGTTTTGGAATTCCATGCAGGCTTCAGGGTATCAGGCAAGCAAGTCTGGTATAATGTAGTGATACCCATATGGGTATTTTGTCAAAGACAGATTACCAGCGTAGCAGTGCAACGTGCTGCTACTGGGTTAATGTATGCTCTCTAAGCTCCATGCATAAACAAGGCAAATGATACTTGCCTTTTGCCAGTCTACTGGTACGTAACATTTTCCAGAGATTCTCTTTAGAACTCTAATCAAGACAGTGCCAGTTTTGGGTTGTTTGGTATATTTAAACTCTGTAAATGTTTAGTCTGCAATTTGGCTGTGATTCCTGCTTCTTCCTATACTTGTCCATCCTTTAGTTGTTATCACCCCCTTAGGAAAATCTGCCTATGAGCTTGAACATGTATGGAACATAATTAATTAATCTCCTTTCCTATATTATTAGTTTATCAGTATAACAGAACTTCTTTTTCTTGAAGTATAGATATTTAGTATACTACTACTTCAGTATAGAAATTACAGTCTTCTGCCAAGTATAGTAAGAAAAATTATTGTACTGTGATTCTGACACAAGAGTAAATGGTATTCTCCCTGAAGTCTTGCTATCCTGTGTTTATTTCTCTCCCAACAGAGAACTGCACTGGAGCTGTCTGCACGGAAAAGTGCTCCCTGTATGCTTGCTGAGAATGTATCAAATGACCTTGTCATGCTTGCTTACCAAATGCAAGACAACCATAATGAGATGAATGTAAGGGCTTTTGGGTGCTTGTCATACTACCAGCTGCTAAGAAAGGATGACAACTGAATCTCCTCCTTCACGATTTTCACTTAAGCAATAAGGCATGACAGGGTGTGTGTTATCGTGTAATAATGTCACTCCTGGAGTGGGTTGAAGCACGAGGTGAAGCCGAGTGCTTCCACCACCCCAGGAGTGATGTTATTACACGATAACGCACATCCCTGGAGTGCCTTATTGCTATCATACAATGGCTCGTTGTCATACAAAATAAAAAAAAAATTAAAATAAAAAAATGATTTTAAGGAATCCAAATGGTCATCATCCATAGCCAAAAGCAATACAGTGATGTTATTGTGTAATAACATCATGGTCTCAGGCACACATTGACCAATCAGGGTCCAGGAAATGTTCTTGCCATTGTATAATAGCCAATAGGCAGTGTATGTTTTGGGGGATTGGGTCTGTGCTGCCTGTGCCTCTACCGCTTGTTTTTACACTTTAATGTGCACCAAGCCTGTAAGAATGGGACTGGTATTTCAACAAAAAGCAAATCACCAGTTGTGGTGTCACATAATTGAGCTTTGTGAATTTATCTGCTGTGAAATATTGTAAATTCTTCCATGTATTTCATGCTCTTTCTGTACAAGTAAAAGATTTGAACTGCACTATTCGAGTCTCCAAGTGTCTTAGTGTTACAGTTGCTCTGGGAAGCATAGTCAGTGACTGGCACACCTTCCACCAGTGAGAAAGCAGAGATGGTGGCTTTCAGATTTGTAATCATATTACAAGTATAGTAGCGTGATCATATTACAAGTGCAGTAGCGTCTGCCAGGATTAGGTGCAGTGGTAAAAATATCTCTGATTCTGCATAACTGCATCCCATCAGCCTCCGCTTACATACTGTGTGACCCTGAACAAGTCATTTAACTTCCTTGTGCTCCCAGGTCGCAGCTGGAAACAAGCTCCAGCTTAGTGTGCCTTTTCTGGTTGAACAATTTCCCCTTTCCATTTCCTTATAATTTAAGAGAATAACTGCAATTGAACTGCACTGTTTTTGCAGAATTCTGTAGAAACTTGTGCTTTATCCTGGTGGACACCATTTCTGTAACCTTGACTTGGAGTACCCAAAGATGCATAGAAAGTGAATTTCTTTATAATAAAAGAACAATGAGCAGAAGCAAACACTGGAAGTACCAGCCACGGGAATAGCCTGGCCATGGCCTGAAGGCCTAAGCCATCATTTGGATTCAGCCATTTTGACCAACTATATAGTATCTTAACTCAGTAGGCCATGGATAACAACTTGCCATACACAGCACATACACAGCATGTACCGTACTAATGCTTGTGTCTTCAGTTTTTGAAATCCTGGCTATTACCCTGCCAGTTGAGTCCCAGTGTTTGACTGATGGACTTCTGCTTCAACTGGGGTGCCTGCTTGGTCGTAATGCCTCCCAAATATACTCTTACAGAAATAAGGTAAGGGGTCAAACATTCCCATGTCAGTATTTTTATTCATTTGTACAGAACACGAGGCACACGTAGAAACAGTGTAAGAAAAAATTACAACCAGCTGTGATGAGAAGGAGCACTGTAAAGATTATTGTATTTGTGAAAAATTATAAAGAACTACACATCAAAAAAGACATTTTATTTATTAGCCTGCAAGAGGCAACCTGGTGGTTAAAAAGGATTTAATTAAAGTCAGTTAAGAGAATTTAAAACAGAGAATGTATCCTGAACTAAGGCACCATAATACAATCAGAACTGAAAAAAAAGAAAACTAGGGAAGGTTTTAAAGAAAAGAAAACAATATCAAAATAGGATGAAGGGAATGCCAAACATAAGATTAGGAAGAAATAAAATAATAAAAAAAGAAGGCAGAAATGGGGGAAGAGTTGGAAGGGAATTTACAAGAAAGAATAAAGACACAAAGGGTAGGAGCAGGAACCCGCTAGGCAATATGGAATGGTATGAAACGCAAATAATAAGTCCCATGCGTAAAATAGTGATGGATTGCTCATGTGTCACAGTTCCAGTTTTAAGGACAACTGCTGTAGCTGTGCGAATAAAGTAATAGCAACAGCCAAAACAGTCCTATCACACCAATAAGACAAATACTGCTATGGTGGAAGGAAACCATCCAACTAGAAATAAGGAAAAAAAAAAGAAAAAAAGGGAAAGCAGTGGAAGGGATACAATTAAAAATAAACTAGCAAACAATGATTCAACTTGAGACGAGCAAGCGAAAAACAACAGAATAAGAGAGAAGCCCCCTGGAAGTAGACATTAGGGTCACATGCATTCCAGTTGCTTGTTTTTATACTAGACCAGGATTTACTGTACTCTGATTATGAAGCACTTGTATGTATGTATGCATTTATTGTCTTGAGTAAAGCTGACTTAAAAAAAAAGAACAAAACCCCACCAATGACTGAAATAAACTAACAGGAAATAAAAATATCATTGTCAAATGGGAGGCATGGATAATGGAAAAAATATTAGAGCTCCAAAAATATCCAGTGGGGATTATTAGAATGAGAATCTAAGAAAGTTACAACAAACACATGTTGTTTTCACCATCTACGAGTCTGCTGCCATTACCTACTATGCCCCACTTGCACCAGCACTCTATGCACTTTTGTCAGTCTTTCCATTGCTGATTCCCCTGTTCCACTGACACCAGCTCTCGAGGCTGGAGCACTTAGTGGATGCCCTTGTTTCCCAGGTGGCCAGTGACACTATGGAGGGTTGAATGCCTTTTACTAGTCAGTTGACCGTATTTAAATGTTAGTAGTGTTTGGAGGACTGTGAAGTTACATAGCTGTAGATAGTTATTTTCTGCCTTAGAATAGAACTGGGCTGTGGTACCCAACTAAAATCCCACTCGGATTTGGAGCCTAATCTAGTAAAAAAGAAAAATAAGGGTAACTCAGATTAATTATGATTTGCCAACTGAACAGAACAGAAATCTTGTTAACAAGTATTCGATCAGAAAGTAGGGGTTGATAATTGCTTCACAAAGTGTGGTTAGGGTACATGATGTCCCTCAACTCCAGAGAAAGCATAGCAGACTAAGGACACGTTATGGTTGCCTGGATTTTAGAGAAAATGCTGGTGTAGCATACAACGAAGGAACCAAATGTGCATTTTGATGTTGTTGCTTGCTGGGAATATTGAAGCAAATCTGGGATAAAAGGAAATTGGGGTTTAAAAGTCCATTATACCAATGATCACTGTATACTACCAAAGATGGATGAACTGAGAATTTGCTGTTCCCAGAGTAGACCAATGAACTGAGAATTTGCTGCTCCCAGAGTAGACAACTATTATGGAAATGTAAGAAACATGGCTTTATGAAAAGGTCTTGGATTTGGAAATAAAAATTCAACGGTATAATCAATTTTACAATGATAGGCATCAAAGAGGAGGTGGTGTTTTGACTTATTTGAGGGATGACCTTGGCATGTGCAGCTTGAGAAATATCTTTCATATTAAAGAGATCGAAAGAATAGTATTAGAGATGGGCAAATTACTGATGATTGGAACCATCTATTCTCCACCTCATGTCAATAAGCACAGTTTCAATGAAGTGACTTGCTTTTTAGAAAGCTAAGTAAAAACTGAATATTTTACTCTTATAGTGGTTTTTAATGCTCATTGTGAGAGCTCTGCAGGAGCTAGATTGAGGGAGACTTTGACTGAATTATGTTGTTTAGATAATAGAGACCCCTAAGAAGCTATACTATGGGTGACCCTAGGAGTCTAATTGATTTAAGTTTTGTAACTAAAGTTCTGATGGTTCCCAAATGGGAAGTTGGCCCTCCATTTTTAGGGCATCACTGAAATCATAATAAGACATAGCCGAGAGCTAATGTAAGTATCCTTTTCAACTTTTAGGTCCTTTAGGAACGTCAAGATTGTCAAGAATGCCAATAGTTTGGTGTTCCTGAATGATCTAGACAAGGTCAAATGGTCTCATCTGTACGTTACTGGACCTTATATTTTTTAAATAAATTCTAGAAAGTTTGGGATGTCGATGCCCCAGAGCAGTGTACAAAGAGGAAACAAAAATGTAGGCCCCTGGATAAGTGGTAAGATACTGAAGTATCTATGTGTAAGAACTAGATTATGGAAGATTGCAAAGAAAACTATCTGGGAGTGCAAGTGGCAGGCTTATAAAGAATCCAGAAATAAATGTCAAAAAATTAGAGAGGCAAGAAAAGCTTTATAAGAGCAGATTTAAATCAACAACCAATTCTTGAGATTTCTGGAAAGTTATAAAGCAATTGCAATTGCATGTTAGTTTTATTTTTCCCTAATTCCCTTAATGTTGAGGGGACTGTAGTCTCTGAGCAAAGGGCTATGGCTGAAACCATTAACAGCTTCTTTACAAATTTACTGGTCTTAGTGAAAGATTGTGTGCATGTGGGGTGGGGGGGGGTGCCCCTGATGGAAAAACACCTGATGAAAAAATAGACGTGCATGATAGTCTAGAAGAAGGGAAACCCAAGTTTAGATTTAACATTTTGAAGTCACAATACATCTGGAAACAATTGTAAGCACTAAATGTGAACAAACCTGGTAGACTGGAGGACCTTGAGGTCAGGCTGTGGAGGGAGGGAGCAGATGTTAATGCATCACTTTTAACAAAACTTCTAAATAGGAGTTTGTGTTGTAGTTCCTTCTCCACGGTTTGGAAGGCAGCAAAAAGTGTGCCTGTCTTGAAAGTCGGTGATTTGACCCCAATAAACAACTTTAGACCAAACAGCTCTTCTTTCTCTTGCTTCCAGGTTATATGAGGAGGAAATTCGCAGACAATTGTATTTCTACTTACCTGAAAATGATCTGCTGTCCCCACAGCAGTCTGGCTTTAGATTGGTACACTCCACCTAAGCAGCAAGTAGGCTTTCCTATGTGTTTGCTTGTTCTCCCAACTCTTGACCCCCCCCACCGGACGCTTCTGGAAATGAACTGTTTACAGCTCATGTCGTCTTTCCTGGTAAAACATTTTCTAAATAAATACATTGTTAGACTTCACCAACACAGTCTCCCATACACTAAAAAATAAACAGTGCATGGGAGCGGTGCATGTGGACCTGACAAAAGCCTTTGATACTGTGGACTGGTCCACTTTCACTGCTACATCAGTGTACACTGCTACTTGATCTGAGTTGGACACCTTTAGAAATCCAAAGCAAGAGGCTATTATAGGATTTCCTCTACTAATGTATGAGGGGTATGGCACCATCATATCTCCTTGACAAGTTGATCTCTGTAATTTCCAGCTATGCACTGCATGAAGTCACAAGCAGTGGCTTAAAAGTACCTAGGACAAGAGTTAGCTATGGTCAGATGACTTTTGACTGTATTAGCACTACTGCCTGGAACTCATCACTGCCAAAATTGTAGAAAATAGCAATGTATCGCAGCTTTCACAGCAGCCTTAATTGACTGGCATCCTTTTAGGTCTGTGCCCTTGAATATTAATTCAGTTGTACTGTCACTATATGTTATTGTATTGATGTATTTATGTTTAGCTACATGAAACAGTTTGCCGCACACAGGATGACCCTGCAAACAGGCTTTGCCTAGTGGTGATATCCTGTTAAAATACTATATAAAATAAACTAAAACTCAAACAGGGGAAAACATTGGTGCAACTAAAAATGTCATTATTTTTCCCACTATTTTATTGTTCCTGTTATTCATTTATGTTTAGCTTTCTTTTCCTCCTATTTTGATACTATTATTGTCTCTAAAAACTCTCTCTAGGTTTTTCCAGTTCTGCTTTTGTTATGGTACCTGGTTCAAGACACATTCTCCATTATGGGTTCTCCTAAAGGGAATGTCCCCTCAGCCTTTTATTCCGTTTACCTGTGAAGTTTGTAGGTATTAACCATGATTTCCTATATTGCACTTTCCTAATGTCATCAGGATTTAAAAGTAAATAAAGTTACGTAAGTCTGGTGTGAAAACCTGCTTGACTCTGTTGCAAAGATCATGACCCAACTCATGTAAGGCAACATGGAATTTTATGATGTTTTTGAGCTAAAACCAGCAGTAATTATGCTGTATCAGTCAGTGCTGTTGCTGACCTCTGCAGTCAGATTGTTTTTGTCTTGTGCTGCACATTAAACTTTTCAAGGTATAAGCAGTAGTGTAGAGACTAGATAGTAGGGATTGGAGGTAAACTGTTGCTAGATGCTAAGGTAATTCAGGGATCTGTGACCTACTATTAAATAGTTGCTAGATACAGTAGGGAGTAGGCACTTGCTGTAAAAAGCCTATTAGTGAGCTTCAGGGTTTGAGGGGGTATGGGCACTGGGTGGTAGTAGGATAGTTCGACTGGGTATGGGACAAAAAAAGGGGAAGGACTAGAAGAACAGGGAAAAGGAAATATGGAGACTGGTGCAATGCAGTGGTTGTGGGGCAGCAGTCTACAGGGAGATCTTGTGGAGGTTCCATGTCAGAATGGTGAGGATTTATAAGCTACGTTCAAAACAGTGACTTCAGAATGGCAAAGACAAAATGGGCTATAACAAATTATGATGCCCACCATAATGAGCGAATTCTTAAGCATCAAACTCAGGCGCTCATTCAGGTCTTAATATAGTCTCTGCCCTGCAGCGCTCCCAGCACCAGCCACAAGCTGCCTGAGCCACACCTCTGTCATCCTGTGCTGCCATTCTCTCCAGTGTTAGTTCCAGTATGCTCACATTATGCTGCCTTTATTAATGTGGGGGGTATGCCCCCTACACCCTCCACAGGGGTCTGTGACCCCTGTGCTCACCTTATTTTATTATATCTAACTCCAAGGTGCACATTGCCCATGGAGAGGGGTAGCTCTTTTTGTATCTCGCTGTTATTGCCGGTAGCTGTTAATTTCAGGTGGCCGTTAATTGCTGGTCACTGTTGTCGTTATTGCCAGTTTGCCTTCGCCATTCTTGAGTCACCTTATTTGAGTAGCCGTTATTAAGTGCTACCCTTCTGGTGGCTGCGGTGTTGTCCCACCTATGTGTGCCTCTCTGGGTAGAGGTAACAGGTCTCAAGGCTCCTAGTAGCACTGGCAGAGAATCAGGAGAATGTCATGAGTCTCAAAGTTGCATTGGCAAGGAATTGGGGACCATCTCTTCCTCCCAGGGACCACCTAGCCAGACATCGCTACCTCAAAGGATACCAGAAGGAAGAAGTGGTTGGACTGAGGTGGGCTCAAGGAGGGCAGGGGTGGTAGGATCTGGCAGGCTGGGGGGAGCGGGTAACAGGCACATTCCTCATCAAGTGCCACTATGAAACTTCTACACCAGTCTGGTGGTGTGGGACTGCCATGAAGGGGCACCTGAGGTTGTGTACAGACAGGGTGTGGGGGCCTGCCCAAATGGAGTCCCCAGGGAGGGGGAGACCCCTAGAGAAGGAGGAAGCAACTTCTAGTGGGGGAATCTATAGTTAGGGGGATAGAGTTGGGGGAAGGAAATGTAGTAGAGAGGGAGGTTACGTGCCTACCCGATGCATCAGCTCGGAGTGATGGAAAGTGTATATAGCGGATCACAAGGGCTATAGGAAGGAATGGGGAGCAGGTCATCATTGTCCACCTGGGGATGAATGACCTAGCTCTGGAAGGGACAGTACAGGAGCAGTTTAGGGAGCTGGAGAAGGGTCTTAGGCAGGTAGCATGTACTGTAGCCTTTATGGAAGTGCTGCCTGTCTACAACAGGGGGAAGGAGATGGATCTCTGCACTAAGGCCTTCAACTCATGGTTGAAGGAATGGTGCAGAGAGGAGGGGTATGACTACACTGGGGACTGGGGCTCCACCTAGATGGATCAGATCTTGTGCCAAGGGGGAAGACCTGCATCCATCCAGAAAGGGAGTGTCATTCCTCAGTAGACGCTCTAAGTGTTACTTCGACGGGCATTTAAACTAGCCAAGAGGGTTGATAATGTCTGGTCTATTCTTTCCTCAGCTTGCTCTTTTGCACTTCTCACTGCTTTGCCTGCCTACCTCCTTCTGTTTTCCAAGATACACTTCTCTTTTCTCCTCTTTCTGAGTCTCCTTATACCTTCTGAATGTCACTGCTTTTGTCCTTACCTTTTTTGCCACTTCCCTCGAGAACAATAATAGTCAGCTTTTGCTAATTTTCCTGATGTACAGGTTTATAGCCTTTACTATGCTCTTTTTTATTCTGGTCTATTTTCCCTCTACACCCTTCCCCTTGACATCTCTCCCCCGCCAGGTCATCTCGGATGCATCCCCTGTCTTTGTAAAGTCAGCTCTTCTGAAATCCAGGATCCTCACCCTTGTACAACTGGATTCCATTGTTCCTCTTATATTAAACCATACTGTGTGATGGTCATTGGGAGGGTTGCAGAAGGCAAAGGGCTGTTAGAAACTGCCCCCCTTAGGCTGTGATGGAGGGTAGAGAAAACTGGGGGAAAGGATTCCCACCAAAATGAAGGACAACCAAGTGGGCAAGGGATCAGCATGGGAGGAAGGGGGGAAGAGAAGCAGGCAGTATGAAAAGGAGAAGAAGGGGAAATGACTACACAACATGAGAAGGGACAGGAGTAGGACTAACAAAAGAATAGACCAGACATTATCAAAGAGGGACAAGGCATTTTTCAGGTATATCAGTGAGAAAAGGAAGAACAAGGGAGGGATTGCACAGTTAATAAAGGAGACAGGGGGCTATACTGAGGAAGAACAAGAAAAGGCAAATATCTTAAATATTTATTCTCTGTATTCACAGTTGAGGGGGAAGGATCACAGATAAGCACCAAGAGATTGGGGAGGGGGGGATGGAAATGGACACCAGTCCTTTTTCTGAGGAGAGGCTCAGGAAACCACTCGTTAATCTGAGGGTGGACAAAGCCATGGGGCCAGACGGAGTGCATCCAAGAGTGTTAAAGGAACTCAAGGAGGTGCTAGCTGTACCTCTGACAGACTTGTGCAACAGTTCACTGGAGACTGGCGGGTTTTGTGTGATAAGGTGAGTATTACATCTCGCCAAACAAAAAGAGCACCACAAAAAATGCCCGATGTCAAAAGGGCGATGAACATCAGAGCAACTGCCGCAAACAGTGACTGTCACTAACTTTTCCAACAAAAATAAAAACATTTTATGCAGGTGGCTATGCCACCTGCACCCCCCCCAGTGGAGGAACCCCAGCACCCAACTTAAGGATTTCTAACTCCAGAGGGGTGTCTTAGGAAAAAAAAAAAAAAAATCATGTCCTGTACCAGGACCTGAACCAGGGGCTTCAGTTCCATTGGTGGTGGCTCTAACCACTACGTCAAATGGCCAGCCTAGCAGGGCTTGGCCAAACCACTCCTCTTATCGCCATCTAGTGAGTGTAGTGAGTATAGCTCACTGCCACACTCGCTCTAACCTACTCCTTGCTATTCTGCAGTAGTCGCTCTTCCTATGAGCGGTTTTATTGAGTTGCTCTTATTCAGCTGCTCCATAAAACACACTCATATCATGGTACACTAACTGGCATGGTCCCAGAGGACTGAACAAGAGCAGACATAGTCTGACTTCGTAAAAGTGGTAGCAAGGTGGAGGTGGGAAATTACAGGCCAGTCAGCCTGACATCTGTAGTAGGGAAATTGATGGAAACACTATTAAAGGAAAAAAATCATGGAACACCTGGAATTCAATGGACTGCAGAACCTGAGGCAGTGTGGCTTTATGGAGGGGAGGTCATGCCAAACAAACCTGATAGATTTTTTTGACTGGGCAACCAGGGTATTGGATGGGTGGGGGGCGGTGGACATGGCCTACTTGGACTTCAGCAAGGCCTTTAACACCATCCCACATAGGAGGCTGTTAAACAAGTTGAGCAGCATGGTGGTGGGCATTAAGGTGTTAACCTGGGTAAGAAAATGGTTAGGGGATAGGAGGCAGAGGGTGGTGGCAAATGGAGTATGCTCTGAGGAGAGGAGAGGAGCACGACTAGTTGGGTACTGCAGGGATCAGTACAGTGGCCAGTCCTCTTTAATGTCTTCATTAGTGACATAGCAGAGGACCTGGAAGGGGAGATCTGTGTCCCTGCAGATGACACCAATATTTGCAACAAGGTGGACACTCTGGAGGGGGTGTAAAGGATGGAAAGAGACTTGAAATGACTGGAGGAGGGGTCAAAAGTTTGTCAGCCAAGATTAATGCAAGAAAGTGTAAAATAATGCAGTTGGGTCACAGAAACCTGGGGGTGCAGTGCAAAATGGGGGGAGAGATACTAGCAGTGACCAAGCAGGAAAGAGACCTAGGGGTAATCATATTGCATGACCTGAAGGTGGCTAGACAATGCTGAAAAGTGATTGGGAGAGCTTGTAGGTTGCTGGGAAGTATAGGTACAGTAGATGTATTACCAGCAGGAAGAGGGAAGTGGTGTTGTCATTATATAGGTCTTAAGTAAGACCCCACCTGGAGTACTGTGTGCAGAGTTTGGAGGGCACATCTCAGGAAGGACATAAACTGGATGGAGACCTTCCAAACGAGGGCTATCAAGATGGTACAAGGTCTACATCGAACGCCCTATGAGGAAAGGCTAAAGGAATTAAACATGTACACCCAGGAGGGGTGGATATGATTGAGACCTTTAAATACATCATGGGGGTGCATAAGGTACAAGTGAGAGGTATTTTTCAGAGGAAGGGTACTCTAGAACAAGGGGCCACAATATAAAGCTGGAGGAGGTTATGTTTAGGAGTGATGTGAGGAAGTACTTCTTCACAAAAAGGGTGGTGAATGCCTGGAATGATCTTCCAGCAGAGGCTGTAGGGTGAAAACAGTGATGGGATCCAAAAAAGCCTGGTATAAGCACAGGGGAGTCAAAAGTGATAGGTAAGGGGGGTGACAGAGAAAGTGCCATAGATCTGGAGGGGTCTGCAGTTCAAGCAATGCAACAAAAAAGGTAAGACTGGATGGGCCATGTGGCCCTTATCTACCACCAGCTTCTATGTTTCTAGTAAGTACCCTGGGCCAGATATTCAAAAGTGCACACAAGTGCATGTTTGCATTGTGTCTGAGCCTGTGCTTGCACCGGCCCCTTACCCTGTCATATTCAGAAGCATAACACCAGTGCTAAATCCTCTGAATATATGGTGGCGTGCGTGCTATGCAAATGATAGGCAGGTGAACAGCGCACTGCAGCAGTGCAGCTCTGAATATAGTACTAAGGCTAGTAGACGACAGATGGGGCAAGCAGCGGTGCAGCCTTACCGGAGCACTGGGTATGGAGCTGCACACTGAGGGTGGCTGAGGGTGGGTGAGGAGGGCAGCAGTGACAGACACACAACACAGCTGCAATACAGTAAAAAATAAACCTTAATACAAAAACTGGCAAGCCAGAGTCTGACAGGCAGTGTCATGACCTGAGTAACAAGAAGATACATCCACACACCCCATGGGCACTGACCAGGCGTCTAGTGCACAGGCCAACCCTTGCATGCAGACACCCAGGTGGCTCCCTGGGTCACAGAGAAACTAAAGGAGCTTAATATGTATACCCTCGAGGAAAGGAGGGAGAGGGGGGACATGATAGAAACTTTCAAGTACCTCCGGGGAATCACCAAAGTCCAAGAGGGTAGCATCTTTCAGCAAAAGAGATGTACAAGAACAAGGTGGCACAATTTGAAGATAGAGGGGGGGGACGGCTCAAAGGTAATGTGAGGTAGTATTTTTTCATGGAGAGTGTTGTGGATGCATGGAACGGCCTTGCAGAGGAGGCCGTGGAGTCAAAAACAGTGGGGGAATTCAAGAATGCATAGGACAGACATAAGGCAATTCTAGTGGGGGTAGGTGGAAGTAGGTTGTTGGCTAACTAGGATCTGTAGCTTATCCATTAGTTAGGGAAATGGGCAGACTAGGTGGGCCAAGCGGTCCTTATCTGCCATCAAATTCTATGTTTCTATGTTTCTAAACTGAACAAAAACATGAACAAGAAAAACAGCAGGGGGTGGGGAAAACCAGTGGGGATAAATGGTCAGAAATGGGGAAAGAAAACCCATGGAGTCAACATCTATGGTGCAGCCACATTCATGGGACCCCTGCCACTGCCGGTGGTGGTGGCTGTTACCGCCAGTGGGCTGCTGCCAGCTCCTGGATGGCTTCTACAACATCTGCCACCTGGTGGAGAAAAAGCCGCTGCTGCCTGATCAGCCATTATAGGAGGTCAGCCCTCCCTTCCTGGTCCCCTGGATACCCATGATGCTCTGCTCTCCTCAGGGCACCTATGTACAGAAAGACAATGGACTCAGCCAGCTGTGCACACAGGATGGGAAATGCAGAAGTTGCCTACCATACGCAGTCAAGGAATAACCAGCCGACACATGCGCCAACATGCCACACATGGATTACAGGTGTCTGACAGCCACAGTGGTCAGGACATGGCATGCCAGTGACAGCACCATGGACACATACAGTGGAGGACTGCACATGCAATGGCTGTGCCATGCTGCACAAAGTCAAGCCAGGCCATGGGATGGACAAACACCTCTTTGGTGGGCATGTCAGTGGTATGAATGCAGCATATGCAACAGCAGCACCAAACCAGAGTCTAACAGGCAGTGTCATGACCTGAGTGGCAAGGTGGTACATCCACACACCCCATAGCCACTGGCCAGCCACCTAATGCACAGGCCAACCCCTGCATGCAGACACCCAGATGGCTCCCAGGGTCACAGTCGGGACAGGGCAAAAACTCGCACCCATGGTGCACACAACACAGCTGTACATGACTGGGACCATCAGGCAGCACTGTATGCAGCAGGCATGATAACACACAACTGCATTGGTGGTGTACAAGGGAGGGCACATGACACACTTTGCCCCAGTCACCACAATGGTGTGGAGACAGCTGTCATCCTGGGAGTCGCAGGTGTGTACTACGTAGAGTGTGGCCTAAGTTGGACTGGGCCATCAGGACACCAGGGAATGTCCAGGTGGGCCTCCTGTAATGGATACCTGCTCACTCTCTATACCCTGACACACTCTGCATGTAGCATCCATCTTCTATCTGAATGGGGTATATGGGCCACTGTAGGCAATTGTAAGGTTCAAGCACAGAACTATAGTATCACAGTGATGTGGAATACTGATATTAATGTGTCAGCATGGGCTCTCCCCAGTTGATTGCCCAGGTGGGCCCCTGTATCCACTGCCCAGGTGGGCCCCCATTACACAGTCTGACTCTGGGTGTGTTCCCCAGCACAGGGCCTGCACAGTCATTGGATGCACAACCCTGTTCTGTCCGACTGTATGGCTAGTCCTGCCTGTGTACAGTGGAGTAATCATATCCTAGTCAGCACTGTGTTAGTTAGTCACCTCCGCAGCTGTAGCACAATGTCACTTACACATTGTACCCTACAAGCACTGCCAAATGGCCCCACCTTCTGTTGACCCCATGTCACAACTGCAGGTCAATGTTGAGCTGCTGAGGCATGCCATATTATGCATGTGGCACATGATATGTCACCACTGCAGGTGAACTACCACGGTGCCCATCTGTTGCACATGACTGGACACGATAGTGTACCACAACTACAGTGGCCAATGCCAACCACCTGCTGACAGCCAGGCATACACAGTCCCAGGCATAGGGTAGTACAGGCCTGACCAACTGTGAGGGGGGCACAGCTGGGGTTGTGTGTGCTACCACCACCCCTGTGGTGAATGTCTGGAGGCACAGGGTGCTCACAACTGCAGATTGGAGGCCATGCTATGGCATGGTAGACAGACACAGGTCAGCATACCAGCAGCACATAGGTGCACTGTGGTAGACTACACAGACCATGACATACCACAGAGGCACTGGTGGGCCAATGCCCCAATTGCAGGGTGAGTGTCCCCCATAACAACCCTTGAGCTGATGCCTCCGCATGCATGCGCCCTACTTGGTGACCCACACAGAGACATCCGTTGCCAGCCACAAGGTCATGAAGCATAGTGTAGACAGGTGGCAGATGGTCTGCACAGTGGTGGCCAGGGCTGTAAGGGGTGAAAACCTCCTTCCCTGTCAGGGGTCACCAACAGCCATAGAGCAGTTTCAAGCAGTTGTACAATATTGGTGTTTTCCCCTACACCCACCAACAGTGTCACCAGAGGCCATGTACCTTTCAGAGGCCAGGTACGTTGTTTACACTAGTAATGTCTGCCATATGTGCTATGGCCCAGTGGGACAGCACCCCTGTCCACCCCCAACTTCAGAACCAGGGGTGTTGCTGTCCCCAGTGCCGTTGATACCCATCATGCCCCACAGGTGGTGCTGTGTATGTAACCCTCTGGATAGCATGTGCGGTGGTGTCAAGGCACACTCCAACAGTGTCAGATATACCCATGAGTATAACAAGAGATAGGGCCAGGCCCTAACACCTATGACAGTGGTAGGGCTGTGGCCACAGCAGTGCCGCCTGCACTGACACCTATACATGTACACATACAACCCGAGGTGTGACACACAACGCTAGGTACTCATCTGAATGAACCTTTTGTGTAGCACTTCCGTGGGGCCCATCATGGCCCAGTGATCCCACTCATGCCTCTCTCTGTCACTGTTGCCCACATGGCTGTTGGTCCCTGTCTGAGGTGGGTTGGCCACTGAGATTTGTAATAGAGGAAAAGGGAGGTGTGATCAGTATCCTGCAGTGGTACACAGTGCACTGATCAGTACACACTACTCAGTATAACCGCCCATACACCTGTATTGTGCACCAGCCTCCACATATGCATGATGTGGGTGGACAAGTTGAGCAGGGCTGCATGGTACCCATAGCACCACCCATGGCACCATACACATGCATGCCACATGCTCTAGAACCCATGCAGAAGGTATGGTACCATGCACTGTGTTACGTGGGGACTATCACAGTGTACACCATCCCATGTAGTGCCTGAAACCTGCCAGCCTCCCCCCCGGCCCGTACCACAAACAATACATGTTGGCCCCAGACCCTGCCCAGACAGAGTATGCATGGGTATGCATGGCATACCAGGTAACACATGTCACAGTCAGGCATGACATACTAGTGCAACAGCTGGGGGACCTGGATACAGTAGGTGTGGACCCACACAGTGGTCAGTACATGTCAGGACCTCAATGTATTACCATCACACTCCATGCTGTACACATCACATTCATACCTGTGGCCATGCATCATAGTACAAACAGTGCACACAACACTGATGGGGGCCACATCCACATCCTGCTGGAGATGCCTCCCAGGACAGACACATGTATGATGTATGTGACTCCCTCTCTGTACATAGCCCCAGCAGTGGTGGTGGGGGCAAAAATGGTAATGGGCTTCAAGAATGCATAGGATAAGCATAAGGGAACTTTAGAGGTAGGGAAAGGAGGGGTAAAGCCAAGATCAAGTAGGGTCTGTGGTGTTATAGTAGGTAGGGGAAAATGGGCAGACTAGGTGGGCCAAGCAGTTCTTATCTGCTGTCAATATCTATGTTTCTATGTTTGTATATGGCAACACAGGCATTGACCCATTGCACAGTCCCTGCCTCTCATGCAGTGTCACTATACATAGAAACATAGAAGTTGATGGCAGAAAGAGGCCGCTAGGTCCATCTAGTCTGCCTATTTATTTTGGACCTATTTTGATACTCTAGTTGCCCTTTGTAGTCAGGATTCTGTTGGAACAAAGGCTATAATACCACATTTTACAATACTGCACTTGGACGCACCTTGGGCCTTACCCAGAATGTACAGTATTTCATAAATTATCAAAAACAATAAAAATTCACACATGATATTATCCTGTGCTCTCCAGATTCAACAATGATGGTGAAAAACACAGTTGCCACACTTTGAATTATATAAGAGATAAATATATATTTTATTCACATATGTACAAGTCCTAAACATTCATAATTAGCATAAATATGAAGCATAACAAAAATAATGTAAACATAAACTGTAATGTAAACAAAACAACAGGTTTTAGAAAATCGAGTAAATCAAATAAAACAAATAAAACAAATTTCAGTAAATAAGCAATGTAAATGAATAAGCAATATTCAGTGTAATAAATGACATTGTGTATACTATTTATTTCTTCAGCATACTTATAAATAGCATGACCTTTTTTACTACGAGAACTTGAAACTCATTACACTAGTATTTTAGGTTATATCTTTGTATAATAATTGTTTTAAACTTTAGCATGCAAGAAGGCACTTCTTTACATTTAAATTCTAGCTTAACTATATACTCAAGGTTTTGGAGCTAAAAATACACTAAGCTACCACCCCGGAGAGCCAAATAGAAGTACTAATATTGGGATAACTAAAGGAATACTTAAATTTTAGTTATCTGTAGGTGTGGTCTTCTACTTTTTTAACTTTCAAAATCTTAGTGAGAACTTCTGATTTTGGATGACAAAATCTTTTCAGTGGCTTGCTTGACTTGATTGTAGTCTTCTGTCTTTTCCCCTTGAACCTGGAACTGTAGAATCTTCTGACATCAATGAAGCAATGCGGGATGGATCCTTCTTGCTTGATGTCACAAATCATCAAAAGTCACTTCAGGATTTAGTGGGAAAAATCAGACAGCAAGATTTTAGCAGTCTAGCAGCATAGTCTGTAGAAAGATCTCCCCCTGTGGACAGCAGTGTTGTTTTGGTAACTGGACTCTGTGACTCTTTTCTGTTTCAGTTTATTTATGCTCTTAAACCTGCAACTCTGGATTCACTGCTATTTAACAGCACTGCAGGCTTGCTGGCTGGTAAATTCCAAAACCAGTCTCTTGTTCAGGCTTTTAACAGAAATTCCAAAACATTACTTTTGTCCAGACTCTCCGTATATAAAACATAGGCCTTGCTTTATCCAATATTTGGAGGAGAGTCCATCCTGTAACAATCAGTTTAGCAGCTGGACTTTGTTGCAGGGTTATGCAGGCTTTCAAGCTTGCTTAGCATCCCCTAGCGGATGCAATGTCATAACCCAAATGATGTCCCAAGCAGGTGTGGCTTCAGGCCTGTGGCCTAGTAAGAGTTTAATCTCATCCAAATTATCAGAGCAGCCAACACAGGTCTTCATACACCAAAACGATTCAACAGTTCTGGGCCAGCTTTGACAGCATCCCATTTATGTCCCTCTTGCTGGGCGACATTACCAACAAATTATGATTGGTTTGAGTACTCTTTGAGGGTGTTACTGTTAGCCCCTCCTAAACCATTTTTTCTCAATATGACCTCATCTTCAAAAACTATTTTTTGATATAAAACAATGTTTCTTTCGTGCATCTATGTGTACCTTGTTACAGATGTGAAACTTACATTTTCAGAGGCAGCTAAAAGAGAGGATTCATTTGAGATCAAACATGATGGTGTCAATTCTAATATAAAATCTATAATTTATAAAAACATTATAAAACTTTTTCCTTTATAGATTTCTAAAAAGTATTTACAGATTATAGAAGTGCATTTTTTCCTGTTCAGAATGACGTTAGTTTGGCATACCTGCTATCATTAGAAACTTTATAATCTTAGCAAACTTCTTCAAGACAGTGATTTCTTTTGTTTGTGGTTAATGATCCCTGACCTCATCTTGCTTGGAGTTCATTAAGCAGGCTTACAAACCCAGTGACTAGGTTTTGCTTGTTAGATAAACACTAAAAATGCATTTCATTGAAAAGGTAGTAAGGTCAACTTACTTTAGGCACCAAATTTGTCAGTATATTTTAAACAGTTTTGGGGCTACAGAGCTTTGTAAATAGCAAGGATTACAAAGCTCTTGAAGTACTGATACTTCTTCCCTGTGAAGTTTCAGGCATTCTCAATAACCTGTGTGAATCTGAAATATATAGGACTTTTTGTGTATTTTCCATAAATAAAAGTCTTAATTTCTTAAAGCCAGTCTATTTCAGTCTCTGTTAACTTCTGGTATCTGGGCTGGCTGGTACAGGAAAAACAAGGCCATAAATCATGTAAAGTTTCCATGACAGTAATCTCTTAGTCTCAGCTTCAAGCTCTTCTGCTAGTCCTTGAAGGGGGGGGGGGGCATTCAATTTAAACAGACTATCCTTGAAACATTTTTTTTTCTGAAGTTGTCCATGTATGCTATATTCCTTGTTGTTTCATGGCATCATTCCTCCATTTCAGTATTCAAGCCTTAAGCAGCATTGTCCTTGTTTTAGAGTTCATTTAGATATTGATTTAATCAGAAACATTTATAGTACTTAATAATTAAGCCAATATAAGAATATAGGATAGCAATTAAGAATAAGATAATAAAATTATAATAATAAAAAATTTTAATCAAATTAGTTCTGTTCCTACAGCTCCCTCGTGTCTATCCCATGCATTCTTGAATCCCCCACAGTGTTGACACCCACAACCTCTTGGGGCAGGCTGTTCCAGGAGTCCACCATTCTTTCTGTGCAGAAAAACTTCCTGGTGTTGGTAGAGAAATTGTCCTTCTTGCAGCCTGAGGTCATGTTCCCTGGTCCTAGAGCCCTTCTTGAAGTGAAAAAGTTCCTGTGCCTGTACCTTGTTAATGCCTTTTATGTACTTGAATGTTTCAGTCATGTCCCCTCTCATACCTCTCAACTGTCCCTGATTTTCAGGGACATCCCAGATTTGGCCTCAGAATTTTCCTCTGTCCCTTGTAAAATTTGTGTTTTTGTGACAGAACAGTGGCGATTAATAACACAAAATAATATCAAACATTAAAGTTACAGATTTATTGTTCTTCAGAAAATGCATCTTAACACAAATTCCTTTATTATATTAGCTGAGTGAATAGTACCAGTTTTTAAGATATGTCCCTGATTTGGGGTCTTTGTCCCTGATTTTTTTAAGCCTTGTCCCTGATTCTTGAGGCAAGAGGTTGAGAAGTATGTCCCCCTCTCTTTCTGCCCTGCTCCAGGGAGTACATATTCAGTTCCCTAAGTCTTTCCTCATAGGACATGTACTGTAGGCCCTGAATCATTTTTGTTGCCTTTCTCTGTACTGTTTCTACCCGGTCAATGTCCTTCCTGAGTTGAAGCCTCCAGAACTGGACTCTGTATTCCAGGTGAGGCCTGACCAGTGATCTACACAGAGGTAGTACCACCTCTATCCTCCTGCTCATGATTCCCCTCCCAACGCAGCCCAGCATTCTGTTGGCTTTTAATGTAGCCTTCTCACACTGCTTACTAACCTTCAGGTTGTTGGAGATTATGATTCCCAGATCTCATGCCTGGTTTGAGGCTGACAGTCTTTCATCTCCTAGGTAATACTCCTTTCTTGGATTTTTCTTCCCTATGTGCATGACCTTGCACTTCTTGGCATTAAATCTCAACTGCCACACTCCAGACCATTCTTCTAGTTTCTTGAGGTCAGCTTCTATCTGGCTCACTCTGTCTGAGATATCCACCCTGTTACATATTTTGGTGTCATCTGTGAACAGACACACCTTCCCTTCCAGTCCATCAGCGATGTCTGCTATAAAAATGTTGAAGAGCAGAGGTCCCAGCACTGAACCCTGGGGCACACCGCTGGTCACCCTGCCTTCTGTTGATTGTGTTACATTTACCTGTACCCTCTGGGTTCTGCTTTGTAACCAGTTTTGTACCCATCTGACTATTTCTGGACCAACCCATGTGGCCAGGCTTCTTTACCAGCCTTCTGTGTGGAACTGAGTCGAAGACCTTACTAAAGTATAGGTAGACCACATCTACTGCCCCACTGTCGTCCACTATTTTTGTAGCGTAGTCAAAAAACTCAAGCAGATTTGTCTGGCATGACCTACCTGCTGTGGATTTGTGTTGTTTAGGGTCTTGTTGGCTACTAGTTTCAAGGAATGCTATGATCCTCTGTTTGAGTAGTGTCTCTATTAGTTTCCCTATTATAGATATGAGGCTCACCAGTCTGTAATTACTAGATTCTTTGCAACTGCCTGATTTGTGAAGTGGAACCACTATTGCTTTTTTCCAGTCTTTGGGTACCACTCGACTCTTCAAGGATTTTGTGACTAGAAGTGTCAGAGAGGCTGCTAATTCTGCCCCCTGTTCCTTAAGGATTCTGGGGTGCATCTCATCTAGTCCCATGGCTTTGTCTGATTTTAGTTTATTTAGTGCCTCCTGTACTTCTGCTTCTTTAAAGGGACTGGTGTCTACCCCTGGTCCTAGAGTGTTGTGTTTTTTCAGGGCTGGGCAATCCCCTGGGTCCTCTTTTGCAAATATTGAGCAGAAGTATGGAGGCAGTATAGTGCAGTGGTTTAAGGCTCTGCACTGCAAATCTGGTGACATCCAGCAGACCAGACTTGGGTTTGAATCCCACAGCTTCCACGTACATACTGTGTGACCCTGAGCAAGTCGCTTAACTTCCCTGTGCTCCCAGGTCATGCCGTAAAAAAGCTTTTGGCTTAGTGTGCTACTCCTGGTTAAACAACTAAAAAAAAAGTATTTGTTGAGGATTTCCACTTTCTCTGGGCTATGTTTAGTGCATTTTCCTTCTTCAGTAGCAATCTTTACTACCCCCCTTTTGCTTTCCTATGTTCCCTAATGTATCTAAAAATGATTTGTCTCCTCTCTTTGCCCCTTCTGCTATCTTTTCCTCTATCTGTGCTTTTGCCTTTTTAATTTGTTTGTCATATTCTCTCATTTTTTCCTTGTACGACTCCCTGTCTTTCTCAGTTTTGGTTTCCTGGTATATGCTGTACGCCTTCTTTTTTTCTTTGACTGTGGTAGCCACTTCCTTGGAAACCATACAGGATTTATTTTTCCTTTTTGCTTTGCTGACCCATCTGGCACATTGATATGTGGCAGTCTTTATTGCTGTCTTGGGTCTCCCCCACATAACCTCCACCTCCTCAACCTCTATTTCCATTAACTGGCTACTTATGTTGTTCCTTATTTTTTGGAAGTCAGCCTTTCTGAAATCTAGCACCTTTATCTTTGAGTGGCTGGTGTCCTGTGTTATGTTTACCTTAAAGCTTACCATGCGATGGTCGCTGTTGCCCATATGACATCCCATTTAGATGTCCTTGATCCTTTCTGAGTTTGTGAGGACTAGATCAAGAATGGCATCTCCCCTTGTTGGGGTTTTTACAAGTTGGCTCAGTCCTGTGCCTTGTAGTGACAATAAGAAGTCCCTGCTTCTTGTTGCTGCTGTTAGCATGCTCCAGTTAATATCTGGTAGGTTGAAGTCCCCCACCAGTATTACTTCGCCTTTGTCAGACATTTTGTGGATTTCCTCTATTAGGTCTTTGTCACCTTTATGTCCTTAATTTGGGGGTCTGTACATGATGCCAGTACTGAAGGGGTTTCCCTTGCCCATGTCTACTGTTAGCCACAGTGACTTGAAGTCCTCAGGTTGCCTTTTTACTTCTGTGGCTTTTATTTCCTCCTGAATGTAAATGGCTATGCTCCCCCCCTCTTTCTTTGCCCTGACTATCTTTCCTGAACGGACTGTAAATGGGAATGGCCGTATCCCATCCGTGGTTTTCCATGAACCAGGCTTCTGTTACAGCCACCCAGTCCAACCTTTCTGTTTCCAGAATGGCTGTGAGTTTGGGAAGTTTGTTGGTTAGGCTCCTAGTATTTGCACATATTGCCTTCCAGGAATGTACATCCTCTTTGGCATGAGGTTGTACCCTCTTCCTGGACTGCTGCAGTGTGCTCTTTCCGGCCAAGAGATAATGGAGGTTGCTGGTTTGGGTGGATGTCGGCTCTGATTCATTTCCTGGGGATGTATGTGTGCATTTGGCATTTTGGGGAGTGATGACCAGCCCACCAATGGCAGGGGTGTGAGCTGCATCATACTCTCCTTTATTTAGTTTACACTACCTGTATCAATCAATCAATCACTTTATTTAGCCAGGCATAAACACCATTGAGCAAGCTCATTTTCAAGGTGGTCCTGGGCATAAATACAATACAGTACACTTCATAAAATTACAATTACGGTGGACAACAGTGCAAAAAAAAAAAAGAAAAAAACATTGTGAAGGTGCTGGTCAATATGGGCCTATACATACTGGTCAACATAATTAACATGCAAAGGTACATAATGATAAGCTTTACTGAAATGAGAAGAGACAACAATCCCATATAGTCTCCACTGAGTAAGAGCTCATACCTAAATGATAACAAATAAGGAGGTATTAAGGAATAGGGCAGAAATTGGGGTGAAAGAGTAGGCAGCCAAAAGGGAGGCCAGAATAGGTAAAAGGTAGAGAATATGCAGGGACATCTTGGATTAAGGGAACTAGGCTTGTAGGTCATAGGTTTCTGTTGTTAGGAATGTGGGATGGATGAAATACTTAGGTGTAGGATTTGAGAGTGGCACCCGAGGCTTAGGGGTCATCGGCATCTGAAACAGTTGCATGATTCCTTCAGATAATCCATTAATAGAGCTTTGAATGTGAAAATGTTTGGAAGTGAGGATAATTTTAATGAGTCTTGCATAGTGTTCCAAAGTGATGGAAGTGAGAAGTTGATTACTGCTGAGCCAAGGGTAGTTTTCACTCTAGGAATCTGGAAGCAGATTAAGGAGAAGCGTCTCAGGCCATAGGAACCTTTAGCCCATTTGAAGATGTTCGAGATGTATTTATTTAGCTTTTGTTTACCGGGTAAGTACACTAGACAAGTATTATGCCTATTTTCAGGAATGTATGCAGGGAGGTTATCAGATAATGCTGTGAAAAACCAGAGGAGAGCATTCCTTTTTCTTCTAGTTGAGAGTGAGGTCCATCCTGAAACCTGGAATAGACGACAGTGATGTGTACTACAGGGTAGTTTAAAATAAATCTTAAAGCCCGGTGGTAAAGGGTGTCCAGTTTGTTTAGCATCATTGATGGGCAATGACTGTAAAGGAAGTCAGCGTAGTCTAGTATAGGTAGGAATGCAGATTTTACTAGTCTCATTCTGGCTTCTAACATGAGTAGGTGTTTAATGGGCTAGAATAAACCTAATCGCTGTCTTAGTTTCTTCAAGGTTTCATTTAAGTGGCACAGAAAGTTGAGCTTGTTATCCAGCCAGAACCATAGGTATTTAAAGGTATCAGCTACTTCAAGGGGTTCATCTAAGAGTGTTTGGATCTGTGTGATATGTGGACATCCGTAAGTAGACTTTGGTGAGAGAATCATTGCTTTAGTCTTTTTGGCATTGAGGAGGAGCTTATGAGTGAGAAGGTTGTATTGGAGGGTGACAAAGTCTTTCTGTAAGTACTCATGGGCCAGATCCAAGGATGAATTTGTGGTATAGAGTACAGTATCATATGCGAATAAGTGCACATTTGCTGTGCCCAGCTGCAAGTCCAGATTATTGATGTATATTGCAAAGAGGATAGGGCCCAGGATGGAGCCTTGTGGGACTCCTTGTAACAAGGATTTTTGTGGGGACAGATCTCCTATGGCTTTGACTTGTTGTAACCTATTGGTTAGGTACCTGGTGAACCATTTAATGGCAGAACTATCAAGTCCAATATTACTCAGTGCAGTAAGCATGATGGTAGGATCCACAGTATCGAAGGCCTTACTTAGATCAAGGAAGAGGGCAAATACATGCTTCTTAGAGTCCAAGGCCATTTGCCAGTCTGTAGTTACTTTGGCAAGACCCGATATTGTACTGTGTTTGGCTCTGAAGCCGGAATGAGCCAGGTTTAGCAACTTTTGTGAATCCAAATGTTCTCTAAGTTGAATGTTGACAATTTTTTCAAGTAATTTAGAGAGGATGGATAGAGAAATAGGCCGTAATTGTTCAGATTACTGCCCCCAGTCTTGAATAATGGTAGGATGTGGGCAGTTTTCCATCAAGGCAGTAGCTCACCTTGAATCAGAGAGGTGTTGAATAAGTGTGTAATGGGGGCGGTCAGATAGGTATGGCCAAGTTTTAGGAAGTAAGGTTCAATATTATCTGCACCCGCACTCTTTTTTGTATCCAGAGAAAGGAGGAGGTCCTCCACTTGCTTGAATGTAATTGTGAGGAAGCTGAAGGGGGTGGGATGCGGTTGGTTATGGTTGTGATTATCAGTGAAGCCACAGTGTAGTCTCTTGCTGGGCTAAGTTTGCTGATAGATGAGGTGTCAAAGGCAAGCCCTGCAGTGGCAAAGTGATCATTAAGTTTTTCTAGTATATCAGCTTTGTCCGTATAGGTGGTACCATCACACACAATTTTGTTTGGAAGGGGTGTTGCAGAGGACTGACCTTCGACTTCTTTGAGGATGTTCCAAAATTAGGCAGAGTTGTTTTTATTGTCTTCTAGTTCTTTTTGGAAGTACCTAGCTTTTTCGGACCTAATTAGCTTGGTACAAGCATTCCTAGTGGTACAGAATTCCAACCAATCAGCCTCCAGGTGGGATTTCCTCACTTTTTTCCACAAGTAGTCCCTATCCCTAAGTGCTTTTTTCAGAATGGGAGAGAACCAGTCAGGAGTTTTATTTTTTTGATTTGATCAGTCTTAGTGGGGCATGTCTGTCTATTAGCTCCAGTAAGAGGCTGTGAAAGATGTTAAATGCCTCGTTAAAGGTGTGAGCTAGGTAGAAATCCTGCCAACGAATGTTGCTTAGATCTTTCAGGAAAGTGTACTGGCAGAACTTTTTCAGGCATCTTTTCACTTTGAATTTGGAGGCCGTTTTTATTTGGGAAGTATGTCTGATGCAGGCAGTAGCGCAATAGTTGCTTATATCGTTGAAGAATACTCCAGTATGTGAGATAGTGTGAGGTTTGTTTACTAGGATAAGGTCCAGGAGGGTTCTGCGCTCAGGGTTTTTTCTGTTAGGTCTGGTTATAGCAGTCACCATTTGTAACAGACCATTAACATCGCATAGATCCTTCAATTTCTTAGAGCTGTCATCATTTCAATTTAGATTGAAATCCCCCATTAGAATACACTCAGTATCAGCAGAGTCAAGAAGGTTTTGAAGGTGTGGCAGAAGTGCCCAGCCACCAGACTGTGGTCGGTAGCATGCTGCCATAAGGAGTGATTTCTCGCTGGAAAGTGATAATTTTAGAGCAAGGCATTCAAATTCTTAGTTTTGAGGTACAGTCAAAGACTGTGACTGTGAATTTGCTTTTGATATATATTGCAACCCTCCCTCTAGTCGGTCTATCACAGTGGTAGATGATATATCCGGCAATGCTGATAGATTTGTCCAGGGTCGAGGGTGAGCCAGGATTTAGTTATCATGAAGAAATCAGGAGATGCATGTAGAGCCCAGGTCTGTATAGAGTCAATCTTCTTTAGCAAACTACAGACATTGATATGGAGAAAGCTAATCCCTTTATATTGAGGGAGGTCCGCAGGGGCGTCCAGAGAAATAGGCGGACCTGGGTTTAATTCAGCATTTCCTGAACAGAGTAGGAGAAGCAGTAGTAGTTTTTTAAGGTGGTGTCTTAGCCTGCTAAACATTCTTTTGTTACTCCTTCTAGCGTACATTGGTTTAGCGGTGGCTGTGTTAAGGGCAGGATTGATATTTGCTAGGGTTAAAACATAGAAAACTGATAGAGCCAACACCATCCTTGGGAATTGCACGTGTTCTATAGTTATGGCCTGGTAGGAGGGGAGGCATGACCATAGAAGAGATGTCCCTGATGTAGAGTGCCATGGTCTAATGTGGGAGGCTATATCTTGGTAGATGATAGAGGAGGGAAACTGGCCTTTGTCCGAGTTGCAAACTGAAATTTTGGGTAGAGTATAACAAAGTAATATAAGGTAACTATAGTGAAGGATAGGCGCAGATGGCATTCTTAACGTGGAGATATTTTCTTTTACCAGTAAAACCACAGGATTTGCAACAGTTCCTTGAGAGGGCCAAGAAAATGGGTGGATCTTGTGGGAGGACGGGGTACCAATGAAAAATTAAGGCCTAGATAACTAATAAGGCGTGGCTGGCACGGCGGGGTTTATGTGTATTTAATCAGGACCAGCGGAGGGGATGGGTGAGTGGGCGAAAAAATTGGCAGCTAGGGCTCCCTTCCTGGAGGTAATCAGTCCCTGAGGGCAAGTCTGTACGTGCGTTTCTGTGAGGGGCTGGTGGCTTCAGACCTGGACTGCGGGTGGCAGTCTGGCAGGTTGGGTTCATCAGAGAACCACGGCTGTGGCTCTCAAGACTACCTGGAAGGAGAAGGCAGAGGAGAATTAAATAAGAAAGTTAGAGGAGGTGGGGCTGCTCATAGAGCTAAAAAGAAATGCAGACTGGCTTAAACAGGGTTTTTTTTGCAGACCAAAATATTAGGCAAGGTGCCTCCAAGTCTGAGTGGGCAATAACAGTGTTATTTAAAACACCATACTAGCGTAAAAAGGTGAAGGGGGGGTTTCAAAGACCTCAGCTAAGATTGCTACTGGTCTTATAAGGAACACAATACAGGCATTTGCATTAAATCAGAAAACTTCAGCTATAAAATACAAACAAGACAGTTTTAACAGAAAACATAATCTAGCACAATATAGTCAAACATTAACAGTGCAGAGCTATATGGAGCCAATCGGAGTGCTCCTGGGGCTGACTGCAGTCAGTGGGCCACAGCAGTAAAAAACTCTGGATTTAAACCCAGAGACAACTGTCCTCATGTAAAGAAAGCCAAAAAATTGGCAGCTAGGGCTCCCTTCCCGAAGATAATCAGTTCCTGAGGACAAGTCCGTACCTACGTTTCTGTGAGGGGCTGGTGGCTTCAGACCTGGACTGTGGGTGGCAGTCTGGTAGGTCAGGTTTGTCAGGGAACCACGGCTGTGGCTCTCAAGACTATTTGGAAGGAGAAGGCAGAGGAGAATTAAATAAGAAAGTCAGAGGGGGTGGGGCTGCTCATGGAGCTAAAAAGAAATGCAGACTGGCTTAAACAGGGTTTTTTTTGCAGACCAAAATGTTAGGCAAGGTGCATCCAAGTCTGAGTGGGCAATAACAGTGCTATTTAAAACACCATACTAGCGTAAAAAGGTGAAGGGGGGGGTTTCAAAGGCCTGAGCTGAGATCGCTACTGGTCTTATAAGGAACACGATACAGGCATTTGCATTAAATCAGAAAACTTCAGCTATAAAATACAAACAAGACAGTTTGTATAGACATCAAATTTTGTCCGAGTGCTCACACACACTTTCACACGTGCAATCTGTCGTATTTAAAAAAAGCACGTTCCCAAAAGTTGTGCCATTTCCCTATGTAGTGGTATCCCTTGCCTTGGCACCAGTAATGCAGTCATGAGTTGAATTTGCCTACTTCAATCTCTCTGACTCGCTTAGTGCTTTTTCCTTTATCCCACACTGGCAGCACTTCTGAGAAGGCTAATATGGACGTAAGAGAAGAAAATTTGTTATCCAGGTCCTTGAAGTGTTTCTTGGCCTCCTGAACTGTGTGATTTGCCAAGTCATTGGTACCAAGGTGTATTGTTTTATGTGTAACATCCCCTGATTCCTGTACAATTGTCTTTATGTGGTTAGTGTCCCTACTTACAGAAGCTCCTGTTAGACACTTTACTATGATCACACATGCCCACACAATGCAAAGCATCATGGTCTGTATATGTAAATCACCACAGAATGTTATGCTGGTTCAACTTTAAGCAGAATTGCACGGTGCCGAAAGGCCTCTCACACAATTTGCAAAGGGTGCTAACAGATGACGTTGCTTTTAATATTTTGTGTTAGGTGGTGTTCCACTCCTCATTCATGGAATCCCTGATTGTGAGAATTTTGCTTTTGTTTATATTTGTGTCATTTTTATTTTGAGTTTTAGTATTTTTGTTGTTATTGCATTTGGTTTTGGTATTGTTGCAAGTTATATTTTGAGTATTAGTATTTTTGTTTTTATTGTAGTTGGTATCAGTTTTAATTGGTGTGCTAGCCTTTTTTGGTAGTTTAATTTCTTTACCTTGTATTACATTGTCTGTGGTTGGTAGCAGTGGTGCGAACCTGTGTTCGGTTTGGATGGCTGGGAAATGGTCCTGGTTTGTGGCTTCCTTTCTGGGCCACCTATGATGCCCCTTTTTCTTACCACCTGCCAGTCTCCGGGACCCGCCTCGAGTCCTGGCCCCTGGCTGACATGCTGGTACTGGTGGTGGTGGAGTTGAGGAGGTGTGCTATAGAGTTCCCTGTATTGAAGGTCATATATTATAGTCCAAGCATCCTGTAGTTGGGTGGAAAGATCTGTTATGGCATAGCATGCACAGCAGGTTCCTGGTTGCAATTTGTAGATCCTATTGTACAGTTCACTGCAGTTTTCGCAACTGACAAGGTCCATTTTGTTTTTTAGGCGAGAGGTAGTGTTGATTCCTGTTTCTTGGCAGGAAGTGTGGATGAAAAAAGAAAACAGAACAGTGATTTTTTTTTTAACTTACTTACTCCTATCAGTTGTTTATATACAGCAGCCAGGAGTTCTGGGTTAGTGTTCCAACTGCTTCTTATGCTGAGAGAGCAATCACTGCCTGGGTCTGAGCAGAGTGATCGAGGAGAGAAGTCACCTCAGCAGAGACAGGAACCCTAGTGGTGCACTCCAAGGGGGATTCACCCAGGTAGAACTGCTGTCAAGGAATCCCTGTTTCTGCACCTGTCTGAGTCTATCTTCCCTCCGTGCTTGGTCTCTCTTCCAGTCAGTGAAGATCAGTGAAGCTCAGCAGACAGTAAGGCTAGGGGCTGGACCGCACTTGGCGTATGTCTCCTAGGATTGCCCTTTGTGTCTGAGCTGGGCCTGTTATGCCTGTGACACTGCCACCATGTCACTGTGGTGGCCCATAACCATGCAGCCAAGGCAGGTGCATACCTCAGACCACCATGGTGGGTCCAGTCATGCACAGGGCACAAGGACGTCTCATGGGACAGGGGAACCAGATGGGTGCATATGGCCTGGCAGGCCATGCAGTGGGGCATGTCCCATAGCACATAAGGGAACACTGAAGGCACAGAGGTGATGTGCATAGTGCCTCAGGGGTCTAGCCCTATTGCACACTACCATGTTACAGGCCAGTACACACACCATACATGCAACCATCTGCACTCACCTGGCTTGGGCGTGGTGCCACCATCTACCATGGCCCTCAGTTCTCAGAGGTGGCACACCTCCCTTCTTTGCAAGTTATTATAACAGTGCCTGCATTGGATCCTGGTGCAGATGACCCCTGTCTGGCATGTCAGATGCCACCCCACTGATGCTCAGACCTCACTGCAATGCCTGTCTGGCCTGCTGCTTCCCAGGCAGCTGGTCCTTCCTGGCCACTATGAGCATGACCAGATTGGCCAGCTCAATGTTGGACCATCTTTAGTTGTGCTGCTGAACCACCCTGCACTTCTGCTCAGCCATTTTCCCTGTCTGTGTACAGAGCAGGCTGAAGTCATGCTGCTTTCTGGGTTAGGCCCATTCTTGCTATTGCGCTGGGCTTTGCTGTGGTATCACAGGGCTATGTCATGTTTTGCAACATGCACGTCTGCATGTGCATGTGAATGCTATGCATGTGGTGCACTGTGCAGTGCTGTGCAATGTGGTGCACACCGATGCTTGACGTCAGAGGCAGTACATGGCATCATGTCTGCATCGTGGCCCTAAGACGCACATCCACAGGCAAGGCACAATGGTGGAGCACAAGTACAAACTGGGTTTGGGCATGGGGCAACGCTACAATATTCAGCCAGAGTATGCAAATAAGGTCATTTGGCAGTCTGTGGGCAAACACCCACATTTGTATGTCATTACCAGCAGGTATGCATACATTAGCATGCCTGATTGCACCTGGAGTATTTAAAGGAGCACAGTGCAGCACCTAGACACCACAGTAGAATGGTAGGTGAATGGAGGTATGTGACCTATGGAATAGCCAAGAAAGGGATGGGTGTGCAGTGGACTGTGTGTATGCATTGGCCTCATCACAGCTTTCTAGATTATTGTGGCATGTTTAAGGCAGGGCTCCGAGATTTACAGTGATCTGTGTACTGTACAGGGAAATGTAGCCATGTACAGGACATTTGTCCCCATAGCCGTGCAGTGGTTATGTGGAACAACAGTGCCTGGTTGCTTCCATAGACCATTATGTATGCTACAGAAAAACAGAGGGATCATGTTATGGAACCACAAGGAACATGCCACAGTGATCTGGGAGAACTGCCACTGTGTCCCCAGGGTGGGGTTCACAGTGTGTTCTGGAACCTTCCATTAGGTACTATGGGGAACACTGTACTCAGTTTTCCTGTGAGCCTACTGTAACAACATGGACACATTGTCCATGTACATGTTCCCTTTGCCCTGTACTATACAGGTTGCCCAGTACAGCTGAGGGCCCTGCTACATAGGTATTGCTAAGGTGGAGGACCTAGTGCATTCTGATATCTGGGTGGTAGATGTGTACTCTGGAGATGGTGGTAGTCAACAAGAGGTCAAAGTGGAGCGGGATAATAGCAGTGGTGGGCCTTTCAGACATGTGCTGGTGATGTGTTTGGACAGAGGTCATAGAAACATAGAAACATAGAAGTTGATGGCAGATAAGGACCACAAGGCCTATCCAGTCTGCCCATTTCTTTTTCTACCTTATGAATGCGCCATTAGCCTTTACTCTGTCAATGGCCTGTCTATTCATATTCATCTGTATTGCTCCCTTATGCCTATCCCATGCCTGTTTGAAGCCTGCACTGTATTCATATCCACCCCTTCCTGAGGTAGGCGGTTCCATGCATCCACCACCCTTTCTGTGAAAAAGAACTTCCTCACATTACCCCTTAATCGGCCTCCCTCTAATCTCATGCTGTGTCCTCTTTTCTTGCTATTTTCCTGTGACTCCTACCCAGTGAAACCCCGGAGTGTATGCTGTGTGTAGTAGTACCCTGGACATATGGTGGTGGTGTGCGATGGCATCCATATCTAGTGGTGGAGTTGCTGCCATATTTGGGAGGGGGCAACCCAAGTCCTGCAGTCTATGGTTCACACTGTCAATAGGGTCATCCCCTTATTAACATGCGTTCATGGTGGCGGCTCAGGGGTTTGTGGGCCCCTGCCCTTGTCCACCCCTGCCTGTCTATGCCCATAAGCCTGGTGTCAGTCAGCCTAGGGCTGAGGGAGGGCAAGCATTACTGAGACTGCTATGTAGTTGGGGTGGGGGGGCTACAACATTTTGTCCCATTTAGCTGTGTGCCACTGTGTGTACTCCTCGGTCAACTGTCTTGCACTCCCCTGTCCAGCAGGTACCATGGAGGGTACTGACAGGATTCTGGCCCACTGCTTCACCGTGGAGAAGTTATATGTGCAGGTACATGCTTACAGGGTTAGGGAGGAGGTCACATCTTGGTGCAAGAGCACAAATGCTCTATTGGTACAGCGGCGGGCATGGGACAAGATCACCAAGGAGGTCAATGCCATCGGTGGCCAAAACAGGCTTATGGGGGCAGTGAGAAAGTGCTTTATGGACATGACAAGGTGCACAAAGGAGGTCATCACAGCAGAATGCAGGGTGCTGCATCCCTCAGGCAGGGGACCACGTGTATCGGTGGCCACATGTACCCTGGATCCTCCTGAGGAGGCTATAGCATCCACCCTATGGCCCGTGGAGGTCATAAAAGTGCTGGGGGTGGCTACAAAAAAAAAGTGGGACCTGCCTAGCTATATGAGTGACTGCTAGTGCAACGTCCCATAGACCATGTTTGTATGTCTGGGTTTCTATAGGTATGGGTGCACACATACGCTAGTGCTGGGTAACAAGGTGGGTGTATGCCACACTACTGTCTCTCTGTCACCCAATTTGTAGCCATCTGTGTGCAGGTCCACAACTGTGCTCCATGTGGTGTTGCCTGTGTGCTCTCTGGTTCTGGGATGTGTGCCCCGTGGGGAGGCTGTGTGTTCTTGCTGCTGCTGGGGATTGTGTCCACTGGTGCTGAGTGTGTGTTCCCTGGTGTTGGGGTGTTGGTGAGTGTTCACTGGTGGTGGGGTGTGTACTCACTGGTGCTGGATATATGTACATGTGTGGAGGTATAAACACATTGGTGGTGGGCTGTGTGCACACTGGTGTTGGGTTGTGTGACCCATGGTGATGGCGTGTGTGTTCACTGGTGTAGGGGTGTGCTGATTCCTGCAGGGTATAGGCGTAGTAATGCACACACAGATTGGGTGACATGGCATCATACACTGGGCATACATACTGCCTTGGCTTGCACACTGTTCCATCCAATATGGTGCTATATAATCTCCTCATTGTCTCCTAATAGCATAGCACATGGATTCAGATACAGAGGAGGATGCCCCAGGACCATCGTGGCATTTGCAGCCCCTGCTGCCCATCCATCTGTGCAATCCAGTGGATAGCAGTGAGGAGGACATGGAAGAGGATGATGATGATGATGGACCTAGCTTGAGAGCTTTGAACAGGTGGGGCCAAGACTGGGAGATGCTGTCCCCCCCCACCAGCCCCTGTACCAGTAGGGCCCAGTCACTGTCCCCATGAGGCCCAGCGGTCACAGGGTTGCAACCCACCACTGCCTCTGGTGCAGATACTGTTGTGCCATCCCAGTACCCCAACCGCAAGATGATCATCGCTCTTCTACCCCTGGCCAATACTGCAGAGCCAGCTACTGCTAGGCCACCCCATGATGCATTCTCCAGTATGGCCCAGCCCTGCTGCCCCACCCCCATTGCGCCAGGCCTGCCATGAACCTGCCCATAGGACCCACCATGGGCTGCCACACCTGCTGTGGTGCAGCCTCAGCTCATACAATGGCCACGAGTGCAGCTGGACCCTATCTTAAGGGACAGTCCCCAGTGACAGCGGAATGTGGCTGAGAACCAGCAGCTGCTGTGGTCCACTGTGAAAACACAGAGTCATGCACAGGAGAAGCTGACATGCCTCTGCCACTTGCTGCATGAGAACATGCAGCATGCCGAGCAGTGGGTGGAGGCACGCCACATGGCAGACGTGGCAGTCCCACTTGACCTGTGTGCCACTGTGCTGGAGGCTGTGGCCATGGTGGCAGACACTGCGAGGGCTGGCTATAGGCCCAGCCTGTCCAATGAGAGAAGTGCCAGGAGTAGTGCCACCCCAGAATGGACACCATGGTTTACGCCCATGCCATGCCACAACAGGGCAAGAATGCCCAGTACTACTGGGACTCCCAGGCCACCGAGAACACCATGCAAACCAGGTAGGGACCTGAACCTCCCTGGGGGCAGTACCCTACAGGGCCATGGCCGAGGGCGGGTTACACCATCCCCACGTTTTTACCCCATACCATGGATGATGTCCCCCACCCAACCATACAAGGAACTGTGGAGTCAAAATATCCATACCAGGGTGGTGGTAAGGGACAGACATAGGCTGCACATGGCCACCTCTCGCTGACATGGTTCCCCAGCCTCCCCTACTATACCTCTGTGACACCATCATTTGCCCCTGTGACATAGCCGATGCAGTCCTAACCCCGGCATGTATGGCCTGCTGTACAGCCCCCACTCCTCCTGGCTGGGGATCTCTCTCTTTGTAGATCCTTGTCCTCCCCCCACCTGGCCTGTGTTTGTTTGTAACCCATGTGTTACCCTCATGCATGGCGAGGCTTTTATGCCGTGCACCCCCCCATCTCCTCTGCCTGGATAGCATGTTTCTCTGTTGACACCCCTTTAGGGCCCCTGCTAACATGGTCTTCTGTTTTTGTATTCCTTATTTTCAAGTCCGCCCTTGCCTGGTAGCAGTGTATTTGTGTATTGCCCGTATTGTTACCTCCCTGCCTAGCATAATGCACTGTTGTTGCTGTTTGATAATACATTGCTTAACCATGTTAGTCTCCTGTGTGGTCTGCACTCACCTGCTGTGCCTGAAGATGTCTCTTATGATTCAGGCTCTGAATTCCTGAGCCCTGCTGGCCATTCTGGCATCACGCCTGTTGAGCTGCTCCAATATCCCCTGGTTCTCTGGCTCTGATTCCGATGCATGTTGTTCCTCTGTGGCCGGCATGCATATCCCATGGTTGGGTGCCATGTAGTGTGATATACAACAGGCAAGGAATATGGCACAGGCCTTCTGAGGGGTATACTGTGGGGCACAACCAGAAGGGTCAAGGCACCACAACTGCATCTTGAGCATTCCAAACACACACTTGACGATGTTGTGTGTGGCGGTTTGTGCCCTATTGTACCTGTCCTCCACAATGGATGCGGGGCAGAGGACAGGTGTGAGGAGCCAGGAATGCAGAGGATAGGCACTGTCCATTATGTAGGTAAATAGCATAGGTTAGTGTCACATAGAAACATAGACAATGATGACAGAAACAGATCACTGGTCCAGCTGGTCTGCACATAAACCCTAAATAACCCAGGACCTATTGGCATACAGAGTTCTAATCTATCATGTACCATATGGGACAGCGGGGAGGGATATATTCACTGACAGAGTGGCTACTAGGGATGTCCCCATGGTCAAACCTCCAGAACAATGAAATTGTGCTGTATGAAGGTGTCATGGGCACTGCTGGGGTACCGTGCTGGGACACTGATACCCTTTCCTACTGAGAGAGGTGTCCCCTCATCACCAGCCTATGCGCACTGCATACATTATCTCTGTGAAAATGTGCAAATGGTTTTAGCACGCGCAAAGCTCCCCTTTGAATATGGGACTTCAGTGTAAACAAGGTGTAAATCAGGCACAACTTTGCATCCAGCAAAAAAGCTTTGAATATCTGACCCCTGCTGTTTTCTGTTGTTTAAAGAGCAAGTTCTTAGGGAGATTTTATATCTTAAAAAAATAAAGTTTGGGGCCTCCATAATCATTTTGTTTTCTTTTCTTTGTTTCTTTAATTACCATTTCATCATTTTTTTTGTATTTTGCTAACTACTAGTAAAAAAAAAAATCCCATGAAATTCTCGTAATATGATTTAGAAACATAGAAGTTGATTGCAGATAAGGACCGCAAGGCCCATCCAGATTTCAGAAAAGTTTTCCTGGCAAGGCTGCCAGTGTATTTCAATGGGAAACTGCAAACCTGTTTTCAGATTTTTATAGAGAAATAACACTTTCCACCACAAAAATATTACATATTTTAATTCAAATATGTGATTTGTTGATAACCTGTGATCTTTTGTTATAATTTAACAAGTGACATTTTCTTCATAACCAGATTTTACTTGGGAAGAACAAAAGAGAGGCCAGCTTCTGTTTTAAAAATGGGAAAATCGTACAGATGTACCACAATAGTGCAAACATATAAAAGGCAAAGTCTGTTATTGAAAGAAATGTGTATTTCTTTTGAAAAGATAGAAAAATATATTTTCTTTCTCACCGAAATGCACTGGGCTCATAAGTATCTGACAGTACGTGATATCACAATACCAGAATTCTGGGGAGGAGCCAACTGCCGAACAGAGCACATGCGTGTGTTTGCAGCTCCAGATCTGAACAGCATTATTTTATCAAAAACAGGTATTTCTGTAGCATTTTGTCAGTTTCTGCTGGCAGAGTTGAGATCCCTTATTGAAGCTGCACAGTTTGATATCAAAATCGACAGTATGGGTCGCAATACATGAGACAGGCAAGCAGCCGGTGAAGCAAGACCGAAAACTGACAAGGCTCATAGCAGCTCCACACTATCAACATCCTCTACAATGATGGAGGCTGGATAACCCACAAATGCAGCTTTACTTTTAGCAATCCGATCTATGGGCGCTAAATTAGAAGCCTTGGTAGGTAAAGTCACTACCCTGGATGCTGCAGTAATCGGGGTCCAAGGAGAAATCAAGACAGCTTCCGACTCTGCAGTTAAGGCCTTTATGACAGCAGCCAGCCAAAAGTAGGACTAGACTCTGACTTTAAACTATCTTTAGTTATAAATTTCTTTTAAACATTTATCTTTAACAATTCATCTAAGAGAAAAAAGAAAAAGATGGAATAAATGCATTGCATCAAATCTAATTGTCCTAGGAAAACTAAAAATGTAAGCACTAACCCTCTCTGCAGAATGAACAAATATGCTTTGATGGACTTGAGGGACTTGGCAAGGTTGGAGGAATGGTCAAAATGTATGGCAGCTTAGATTCAATGCTAAGACGTGCAAAGTAAAGCATCTGGGAAACAAAAACCCAGGGGAAGTGTACACAATGGGGGTGAGATACTAACAACAACAAAAATGGAAAGGGACCTGGGGGTAGTCATATCAGATGACCTAAAGGTGGGCAAGCAATGTGAGAGGGGCAGTAAGGAGGGCTGGAGGGTACTGGGGTACAGGAGAGGAATCACCTAGAAAACAGGAAGTTGTTATCCCTCTGTACAGACAGCTGGTGAGACCCCATCTGAGTACTGCATCCAGTTCTGGAGACCCAATCTCTGCAAAGACATAAACAGGATGGAGGCAGTCCAGAGGAGGGCAACTAAAATGTTGCAGGGTCTGCACAGGAAGACATATGAAGAGAGACTTAAGGAGCTTAATATGTGTAGCCTCGAGGAAAGGAGGGAGAGGGGGGAAATGATAGAAACTTTTAAGTACCTCAAGGGAATCAACAAAGTCCAAGAGGGTAGCATCTTTCAGAAAAAGAGATGTGCAAGAACAAGGGGGCCCAATTTGAAGACAGAAGGGGGGCAGCTCAGAGGTAATGTAAGGAAGTATTTTTTTCACAGAGAGGGTTGTGGATACATGGAACGGCCTTCCGGAGGAGGTTGTGGAGTCAAAAACAATAGTGGAATTCAAGAATGCATGGGACAATCATAAGGCAATTCTAGGGGGTGGGGGTAGGAAGAAGTAGGCTGTTAGTTAACTAGGATCTGCAGGTTATCCACTAGGTAAGGAAATGGTCAGACTGGGTGGGCCAAGCGGTCCTTATCTGCCATCAAATTCTATGCTTCTATGTTTCTATGATGTCATGTGGAATACCACATTTTTGTTATTATAACATAATCAAATAAAATCTTAATTCAATGGTACACTTGATATTTAAATAAACAGATGCATATTCTGCTGTCTCGTGTGCCTGTCACTGAAACCCTCCTCTCACATCTACAGCCACCCCCAATGTTCAGCTTTGTGCCTGGTGCTCTAGTCATGGCTGCACCATTGCATTGCCCCCTGTGATCAACGCTATCCTCAGTTCTGTATTCAGAGCTATGCTACTGCATTGTCATTTGTGCATTGCACAGTCTGCCCTATATTCAAAGGGTATGGCACCAGCACAATACCTCTGAATATAGCATGGTAAGGGACTTGTGCAAGCACTAGTACAGACACAGCACAATGACTGCACTAGCACTTTTTTCTGAATATTGGGCCCCATTGCTCTTCAAAGTGTATCTGAGTTAGAAGAAACATGCTTTTAGAGAATACTGGGACTTCATAAGATATTTAACAGAACTGACTGAGAGTATAACTTATGCTGGTTTGTGCAGATATGCATCATTAGCTCCAATGATGCCTTGCATTAGTGGGGCCATGCCCTTTGCAATGGAGTCAAACACGGTTTCACACCAGGGCAGAACAGACTGATGCAACCTCTGGCAACCTCAGGCAGGAAAATTACACTTAGGTGTAGTCTATAGTCCTCTGGGTGAAGCGGGTAAAAGGAACAGAGAACTGAGGGAGGAACTTGAAAGGGGGTAGTAAAGAGGGAAGTGGTGGTGGTGGGAGACCTTAACTTGCTAGACATTGATTTGGAGGTCTCAGTGGCCAACAGTACTAGGAGTCAGACATTGCTAGATGCCTTCCAGGACTGTCTACTGGAGTAGCTAGTTAGGAAACCCACCAGGCAGTCTACAGTCCTTGATGTAGTGCTCACTAACACAGAAATGGTGGGTATCGTGGGAGTAGGGGAATTGCTAGGGAATAGTGACCACAACTCTGTATGATTTGAATTGGCCCTCGGGGCTGGTAAGTCACAATCAAGAACAAGTTCTTGACTTTAGAAGGGTGGACATCGATAGGCTGAGGGAACTGGTCTGAGAAAAGTTAGCAGGGGTGGAAGGCATAGACAGGGCAGAGGAGAGGTGAAAAGTAATAAAGGGAGCTACCCTTGAAGTGTCGAAGGCATGCATAAAAACAACAACAATGAGAAATAGGTTTAAGAGACCACTACTGTTCTTAGCTATGATTAGGGAAGTAGTTAGAGCAAAACGATGGCCTTTTATAAATATAGGGGAAAGCAGGGATAAGCAGAATGGAAGGAATATCTCCAGAAAAACAGGAAGGCAAGGAGGGATGTAAGGAAAGCGAAAGCAGACACAGAGCTGCACATCATGGAGGGGTTAACAACAGAGAAAAGCAGTTTTTTAGATATCTTAGCGAAAAAAGGAAAAGGGGGAGAAAAGTGCATGGTTAGTCGAGTAAGTTAGGGTGCTAGAGACGGATGGGCAAAAGGCAATCATCCTAAATGACTACTTTTTCTCAGTATTCACTAAGGAGGAATGCAGGTCCATGCCAGAGAGTGGCATCAAAATGGCCACAAAGGGAGTCCCGGAAATTCACCAGCCATTTTTTACTAGTGAAAGGGTCCTGAAAGGGCTGGCAGCTGTTAAGATAAATAAGGCTCTGGGTCCAGATGGGTTGCATCTGAGGATACTTAGGGAATTAGTAACAGATCTGACAGAACCTCTGACTGCACAGTTCAACAGCTCACTCAGGTCTAGGGAAGTTCCTGGGGGCTGAAAGATGGTAGATGTTGTGCCACTACATGGGGAAGGGATAAGGAGAAACCAGTGAATTACAGGCCTATCAGCCTGACCTCTATTGTGGGGAAGCTGATGGAATCTCTGATCAAAGAAGACCTTGAAGACATCCTGGAGAACAATAGACTCCAGGATAGCAAACAACACAGTTTTGTGGCAGGAAGGTCTTGTTAGACCAACCTGATCATTTTCTTTGACTGGGTGACTAAGGAGATAGACAAGGGCCACACGGTAGACTTGCTGTGCTTTGACTTTAGTAAGGCTTTTGATTCGTTACCACACAAGAGATTTCCTTAAGAAGATGGAAGACCTGTGTGCGGCTAAAAGTCTAGTAAACTGGGAGGGGAATTGGTTAGTATTGAGGCAACAGAGGGTGGTGATCAATGGAGTTAAGTCAGGGGGGAGAGAGGTGATGAGTGGTGTTCCACAGGGATCTGTCCTGGGTCCGGTCCTCTTTAACATGTTCATTAGTGACACTGGTGAAGGAATCCAGGGCAAGCTGTGTCTCTTCGTGGATGACACAAAACTAGTTTGGGGGGTGGATAGTGAAGAGGGAATAAGGGATATGCCAAAGGACCTACAAAGCTAAAGAGGTTGTCAAAGGTCTGGCAGTTAAAATTCAATGCTAAAAAGTGCAAGGTAATGCACTGGGGAAAAAGAACCACAGGACAGAGTACTGGATTGTGGGAAGCTACTTAACACTACAGAAGAGAAGGGGAGCTAAGAGTTATCATCAGTAACTCCCTTAAACAAATGAGTCAGTACATCAAGGCCTATAGCAAGGCTAACAGAATGTTGAGATGTATCGGGAGGGAAGGAGATTGGCAGCAGAAGCAAAGAGATAATATGTCCCCTTACAGATTGTTTACACTGTTCCTTTTCGTCACTGTTGGTTGTGTGTTTGTTTAATGCATATTCTTTCTACTTTTGTCTGCTTTTTTTGCACAAATGAAAAAAAAAGTGACTACTGCCCCTTATTTCTTTGAGAGTTTATATGGGATGCACTAGGACCCAGGAGGGACCAACAGTTGAACTGGAAGTGTGACCATGAAACACTGGGGTCAGGCAGCGCCCTCCCAGTCTTGCTACTGCTCATTTTACATTACAAATTCACTTTCTATGCATTTTTGTGTTCACTGAGTTTGCCTTTAACGGTTTGATGTTGTTTTCCCTGTAGCTCGGGGTTCCGCTGCACCTAGTCCGTCAGTCTTCCCTGATGCCTCTTGTTCAGTTTAAACTGTAGTAGCCATTTCCTGTGTATGGCATTCAGTGTTTCCTGGTGAATGTCATCTCACTTCCTTCCAGTGGTTCCTATCTGAGTTCAATAACTGCTTTTGCAGCAGAGGTACAATACAGGAAGTCTTCTACTATTTTTATGACCACAGTGCTGGTATGTGTCTCAGCTGATCCATTAAACATAGTCTGTCATATCCCTGCATAATGCTGTCCTACCTTTCTACTTTTTCCTACTCTAGAAGACAACCAAAGCAGTGTAATGTGGTGTAATCTCAGATTGCTACCATACTCATTGGTCCATTGGGCTGTCAATCACTGTTACGTTAGCTTGCAATACGCAACAGCAGTTCTCATACTTCAGTCATCAGTATCCATTGCTATAGGCCTTGTAGGTATGAGTCTGGCCACTGCAGATGTATACTAACCAGAAAATGGAAGGAAGAAATAGAGTGAAAGTTTTAATTTCAATGACCTTGGTGTAGTATATATGTATACAGTAGGTATATGTCTGCATAGTAGGAAGTACAGGGAATGCCATTAAGGCTGTAGTGCCTGACATAGATATTTGTAGTACTTTTATAGTTCCTGTCATGCTTAGTGGGCATTCTTTTGTTATGTCCAGCAGTGAATGCATGACCTATGTTTCTCAGGGATGTGACTGAAAAGAGGAAAATATTTCCTAGCTCTCCATTCCTGGACAACAAAAACAAAAACAAGCATTTGTCAATGCCGAATGTTTGCTTGCTGACATTGGCATTGGTAGTGTAGGAGTAAGAGAGATGCATAATAGGAATAGCAATGAAGAATTGAACTGAAGCCAACCCCACCACTACCCTGCAGAAAAAGTGAAGTCACGAGCGTGCATAGAAACTGCGTAACGCACATGCATAATGTAATTAGTTTGGGGATATTTTACAGTAGATTGTCAATGCAGGCATTTGGGGACCTCCGCTCATAAACAGTGTCACTGTGGTTTTCTTAATCTGTCCCTAACACTGATTTCCCACAGCGACCACACATTTCTGCACCGGAAGTGCGAAAACACATTTCGGCCAGGGAGTGAAAAATGGCAGCTGTACTGTTCATAAGGATGTGTGGAAAAATGCCAGTGTTGAAAATCTGGACTGAAAATAGTTCAAATTCGTGAACTTACAAGGGTGCGTGGAAACTGCGCAATGCACGCTCGTAACACAGTCATTTTATGGATTTATGTCAAAAAATTTTCAACATAGCCATTTTAAGACTTCTGCTCATGAACAGTGTCACTGTGATTTTCTTAATCTGTCCCTAACATTGATTTCGCACACCAAATGCGCCATTGGGTGCTACATGTGCGAAAACACATTTTGGGCAAGATATGAAAAATGACAGCTATACTGCTCATAAGGAGGTGTGGTAAAATGGCAATGTGAAAAATCTGGAATGAAAGTATTAAAACTTTGTGAACTTACGAGCGTGCGTAGGAACTGCGCAACACACACTCGTAAAACAGTCATTTTGAGGAATTTTTTCACCAAATTTTCAACATAGGTTTTGAGAGCCAACCTCATGACCAGACACTGTCATTTAGTATAGTCCCAAAAGGTGGTTCCACGAGTGAACGTGGAAATCACCTTCAGGACCGAATAACAAAAATGACAGTGACTGAGTTCAGGAGGGGGCACCAAAACCCCATGTTGAAAATTGGTAAAGAAATTCTCCAAAATGGCCGAGATATGCACCAAAGTTAAAAAAAAACATTCAGGCCATTATACAGCTTACCGGCATTTCTTCAGTTCGCAGTCGACTTTGAAGAGTACAGACGTGTTCCTGGTCCAACAGATCGCTGCGCTGGGATCCGAGGTAAGTATGGAGTCAGGTGTGTGTGTGGGGAGGTGGATGTGCAAACAGTGGGTGTGGGTTGGGGTGGGGGGCAAGACAATCAACGAGGGACCGTTTTTTGTTTTCAGATGTTTTTTCTTTTTAGGAAGATGACGCGGGACTTGTGCCACGCTGGGATGGGCTCCCAGTGTGGCAGCTGAAAGTTGTTTTTTTGTGGGGGTCAGTGGATCTGATGGGGGATTGGGCACCCCTGTCAGCCATACAGACGTGTGCCATGCTGGGGTGGGCCCCCAGCATGGCAACTGGAAATCTGTGGGTTTATTTGGGGGGAGTTGTTGAGTGGAGCCGACGGGGGATTGGACACCCCTGTGGCCATTCTGACTTTTGTCATGCTGGGGTAGACTCCCAGTGTGGCACCTAGAAGTCTGTTGGGGGGGGCCGCGGAGCCAACGGGGGATTGGCATCCCCGTCAGCCATACTGTGTGGTGGGAGTGCATGAGCACACTGGGGTGGGCTCCCAGTGTGCTACTTGAGTGTTTGGGGAGGGGGGAACTTGAAGGGAGCTGTCTATGACAGCTGCATTCAGGATATAGTGCTGAGTGTAGGCACTTTGCATTCTGCCAATGGCAATATGTAAATTACCTGCCGACGGTAGTATGCAAATTGCCTACACGTTACAACCGCTGATTAAAGCGGTTTTCCGCTTTCCACTGTATGCCTCTGCATTCTGAATGGCTATCATAGACAGCTCGGACATTCATTGGTGCAGTGCAGCCGCGCCTGCAAAAAGGAGAAGGTCATTGGAAGTGGGGGAGGCACACCTACGAAAACTCATATGGTGGAACTATGTTTCTTGCACATGCGTGCAAACAAACATAATAAATACTTTTTTTATTGTTCCTTGACTTTTCTAGTTGCTAATAATCATTGTTTGTGGACCTGCAGAGACTTTCATCAGGGTCACCATTTTGAAATTGATATGTGGGGTCGGTAGTCATGTTGACTGCTTTGTGGTTTTCTTAGGCAAGTTTTCAGTCACTACACTTTTGAAGACGAGACTGTATGGTGCATGCTCTTTGTGTTTTGCATTTGGATGGATATACAAGTTTGATATCTTTTTTACTATGTAACCCGGCAGTCATAATAGGGGTTACTAGGACCCACGTAATGTTTAAGATAATGTCATATGTTACATTGGGGCTATGCTATATGCCTGAATGTAAAAATACTCTGCCTGTGATTAGAGTGCACTTAAAGCTAGCCCTGGGTTTCAAGGATTTTAAGTGTTTTGAATCTTAAACATTACTTCCAAAGACTCCATATGAAGTCTGAACTATCCATTGTTTAATCTGATACAAAATAGGCGCCCAGGTGAAAATGAGTTAACGTCAACCTTCTCAGCATTGGTCTGAGAGGCAAGCTTCCTGCATTTCTACATCCATTGGCTTATATAGTACACACCTACACAGCCCCTAACTACTGTACTAATATATTTGGTTTGCGCATACTGTACACGCAAGCAAACATAAAAAATTACCCACAGTTAATGCATTTTTGTATATGCTATCCCTTGAATTTGTATATACTTGCAATTGTTATAGGCAAGGCAAGGCAAATTTTATTTTTCTGGCTCCCAATCCCAGAGGCTCTGGGCACCATACAAAAGACACAAGCTCAATTTACAGTCACAAACTTAGCCTCATAAAAACTCCCATAAATATATAAAACCCTCTAAATTTAAAAAGGACTAATAACACTAGTGTCAAGCAGAGTCTGAAAATGCCTGATTAAACAAGTAAAACTTCAGGCGGGTCTTCAAGACCTCCACTGATGGGGTCTCCCTCACCAACAATGGGAGCGAATTCCATAATACAGGACCGGTGACACTGAAAGCTTGATCGCTCACAGTTTTTAATCTTGTCCTAGGAATCGTCAGTAGGAACCTCGAGGAGGACCGGAGGGGCCGAACCGAGGCAGCAGGTGTAAGAAGGTCAGCCAGGTAATAAGGACCCAGTCCGTGTAGGGCCTTATAAGTGAGCAAGCCCACCTTGAAGAGCACCCTCTATTGAACTGGCAGCCAGTGCAGTTCTCGCAGCACTAGGGTGACATGGCAATATTTCGACTGGCCTGTCAACAACCTGGCAACTGCATTCTGCACTAGCTGCAGTCGACGAAGGATGCCTTCAGAGACCCTGAGGTAGAGCGCATCACAGTAGTCTAACCTGGATGTGACAAATGCATGTACCAAGGTGGGGAGGTCCAGGGGCAGAATCAGGTGCCCAATCCTGGTGATATTTCTCAGATGAAATAAGCTTCCCTTGACAATGGCAGACATCTGAAGTTCCATCGTCATACCACTGTCAAATATCATGCCAAGATTACACACCTTAGAGGAAGCCCTCAAATGGACTGACCCTAGAACAAGTCCAGAGTCTGCCCCCAGGGGCAGCCCCACCCACCTCTTGTTTGACTCTACCAGCAGTACCTCCATCTTATCAGGGTTTAGTTGCAACCAGCTGAAGGCCATCCAGTCACTGATCTCTGCAAGACAGTTTAATACATCCACCGCATTTGATGTTCCAGGGGCCAAGGATAAGTACAGCTGGGTATCATCGGCATAGCAATGAAATCCCAAGCTGTACTTCCTAATGATTTCTCCCAGGGATAGCATGTACACGGCGAACAACATCGGAGACAATACCGAACCCTGAAGTACCCACAAGACAGAAGGCTAAGAGATGAGGAAAAATTCCCCATCACCACCTTCTATCTTCTGTGTGTCAAAAAGGACTCAAACCAGCAAATGACAATGCTGGTGAGTCCACAGAAGTCCCTCAGACGGTCCAGCAGCACCCGATGGTCCACCATGTCAAAAGCAGAGGAGAGATCGAGTAGAATGAGAATTGTCCCCTTCCCTCGATCTCTCGCCCTAAGGAGATCATTTTGCACCCGAACTAATGCGGTTTCTGTTGAATGTCCTGCATGAAACCCCATCTGCAGTGGCTCATAGATATCAAATGCCATGAGATGATCACCCAACTGACGAGCCACAATTTTCTCCACCACTTTTCCTAAAAGGCTGGAGACCGGTCGATAATTCGCCTTGATGTCAGGGTCCAATGATGACTTCTTCAGGAGGGGTCTCACCAGCGCCTCCTTCAAGGCATCTGGGACAACCCCCTCCAACAAGGAACACCAGACAATCAAGGCGAACACTGGCCCAACAGCGTCGACGTATCCTACTAAGAAACGCTTCGGCACTGGGTCCAGTTCACGATATGTGTGCCTCAGTTTCGAGATCACCTTAATGACATCAGCCACCTCCACTGGTTTAAACTCCTCCCAACCTGGCAGAGTGCTTTGTCGACCATCCCGGCGACCACTGTCGGCCATAGTACGGGCCACTGGTGGAACACCCTGCCTGATGGCAGACACCCTGTCTGAGAAAAACAGAGCAAACCCATTGCACAAGGCCTCAGAAACTGCTATTTTTGGCTGAAGACAGGCAGGATGTAATAACCTGTCCACAGTGAACAATGTTCTGTAACCTAGTCTCTCATTGTGTTGTCTTTGTAGTTTGTATGTTAATCTTTTATGTAATTTTGCAAAATTGAACCTCAGGACAGCATAGTGAATAGGCTCAATCCAGTTGCCTACTGATAAAAAATTAAAATGATTCATTCATTCATTCATTCACTCACATGTGTGGCCTCCTCCTAGAGTAATTGGCATTGACACGATTGATGCCGGCTTCTCCTTGACTCCCTCACAGCTCTGTCATATGGCTTAGGATACTGCCACCATGAAACCTTGAGTAGGTTCTCATGAAGTTTGAGTAAATTCTTTAAGGGGAATCCCTCACTTCTTCATCCTCTGCATTCTCCTTTGCTGCTGGCAAGTACACATAGCCTCAGGATTCTCACTCTCATTATGTGTTTCTGTTCAATACTGCATTTTATAACTCTTTTCTTGCTGCTGTTCTTTCTCTCTTAATCTTTTGTCTTTCTCCTTCTCTACATTTGGGCTTGCTGCATACGGTCAGGAGCACCCTCGGTGAGGGAGGGAGGGGAGACCTGCAGGTTTCTCTGCTGCTTCTTTCTTGCTCTTCCTGCACAAGACTTTGGACACTCTGAGCAGGAGGCTCAGAACTAACCATGTGCTGGAGCCTCTCCATTTTCTAGGCAGTGGGAGTGGCAGGCAGCGTGCCAGCATTTGCACAGTGACACAGCAGTCTTGGAAAGGGGGAAGGGTGAAGTCTAGAAGGTTCCAGGACTTGGAAACTTCTAAGTCATATATTAATTTAGTAACTGGGGCCAGATTCCTCGATGTGTGACAGCCAGTCACAAACAGTATTGTCATAACAGCGATTTGAAAAAAAGTCTTAGAAAAAATATATCTGTAATTTTAGCTATGTTTTTATTTTACTAACACTGACAGATACATGAAAACACCTAGTGGTACTTAGGGGTCCGGTTCTTTCAAAATGCAATACAATTTCAGTGATCCAGACTGCTCAGGTGACATGAAATTAGTAAATGATAGCACATGACAAGATATGCGGTCATCAGGGAATGATGCACACCTCAGGTGGTTGATGGGCACAAGGCATAGCTAAGTGCTGCAACCACAGCATTATTTCCATATGAATGCACTCTCTGGAGTATGTTGTCCCACTTAAAAATTGAACTTTATTTGCAAAAGAAATGTAGTTCAATTAAATTGAATAATCATGTATAGGTTTAGACCAATGAGATTACAGGATTTTATGGCCCATTTTCTAAGTTTCGAACACTTATGAGTTCATATAACTTAGATTGTATCATGCAGAATAATATTCACTTGGGGCAAGCTACCAGTTTATTAAAGGGTTGCTTGGATAATATGGATTTGTTAGATTATGACTGTACTGTAAATACTATTAAAAATGGATAGAAAAACTACTAAAACCTGAACAGTGCAGAGTGTGCTTCTGTTCCACTGCTAAAGCAAGAGGAGGTTGCTCCACCCAGTCGCTTTCCCACCACAAATACTAAAGACATTGTACAGTAGCAGACAGCATAAAAGCTACTTGGAAAGCCTGGAAGAGTCTGGTAAACTGTGCAGGAAGGAAGTAACCTGTTCAACCCAAAATATTTGGTAGCCTCCCTGACTCCTGATAAGGAAATGGACAGGTATGAGTATGTTCCACAAGACAGTCAAATTGCAATACACAGTGGATCTGTGGGGGCGGGATATTCAAAAATGAGGGCCTGTGCTAACTTGTTTAGCACAGGTTAGAGTTGATGATAACATGAGTTTGCATGAGTACTCCCGGATGGCTATATTCAGAAGCACCAGGATCACCCCACAAACCCTGCAGCACCCACGTGCTAAAATACCACTATGCCTATGCAAATGAGGGGGCCCCCTCATGCAAACTGATGAAGTGGTGTATTCAAAGGTTTATGGCAGTGGTAAACAGACCCCAAAATGGTGCTATTTACTGCTGCTGAAAACCACGTCTAAAGGGGGAGCCCCCAACCCCAAGGGAGGGCAGTAGTACTGCAGCCACCTGCCCCCTTCCAAGCTCATACAGAGACCCTGGTTGCATAGTGATCCTTCCACCCCCAATTGCTCCTTGGAGCTGTTTTTAAATTACCTAGTGGCATAGTGGACAACCCACCGCAATCACTCTGTGAGCTGTTATTAAATTGCCCTGATGGCACAGTGGTCAGCTTACCCTAATCTCTCCTCTGAGCCGTTATTAAGTTACTGTGGTGATCCAGTGGTCTCCTCATCCCTGATTGCTCTTCAGAGCTGTTATTAAATTATCCTGGTGATCCAGTGTGTTCTCCTTGTCCTCGATCATACTTTGGAGCTATGTTATAGTTACCCTGGTGGCATAGTGGTCCCCCCCATGCACAATCACACATTTTCATTAGTTTTAAATAAGTCTCTGGTGGTCTGGTGGTTCGTCCCACTCCCCTGTATAGAAACAACATGTCCCAGTGGTCCAGTGGCCACCCTCCAGCCCCCCCCACCTACTGACATCCCACCTCCCTGCACTCTCCTTCAAGCTACTGGCTGGCACTACTCCAGGTTCGATACAATGCCCAGCACAGCCCTCCCCTCACCTCTGTGGCTGACTGCTGTATGAGCTGTCAGTGAATGTGTGCACAGTAGAAACAGCTGTTTCAACTGTACGCATGCTCACTGACAGCTCATCTGGCAGCTGGCTATGGAGGTGAGGAGAGGGCTGTGGTGGCCGCTCTACTGAACTTTGAGGAGCATCGTCACTGGGGTGAGCAGGGTGAGGGGAGGTGGGATGTCAGTGGGTAGGGGGCTGAAGGGAGGGCAACTGGATCACCAGAACATGCTGTTTCTATACAGAGGGAGTGGGGTTGACCACCAGACTGCTAGTAACTGATTTTAAACTAATAAGAACAGGCGATTGGGGTAGAGGGACCACTATGCCACCAGGGTGTCTATAACATAGCTCCAAGGAGAAATCAGGGGGTCAGGGACACATTGGACCACTAGGGTACTTTAATAACAGCTCTGAGGAGTGATCGGGGGTAGGGAACCATTATGCCAGCAGGGTAATTTAATTACAGCTCCGAAGAGGGATCGGGGTTGGGGAACCACTGGGCCACGAGGGTTCTCCTTGTTTAATGTGCAAGGGGCACTAAGGGCTGTTGTTCCCCATGCAAATGAGCCCATAATGGAATACAAAGGGCCTTTTACCACCTTGCATGCCCAATGGGCTCATTTACATTTTCAGGCTGAATATGGCCAACAAGGGTCTTGACTTTATCCTGTTTCAAGCAGCGCTATTCCCTTTGGGCTATATATAGCCCAGGTTCATGTTGGGGGTGGCACAGTTGCACTTTGTACTGTGCCAACATGGCCTGATAATTCAGTCAGATAGTGCCGCTTGCTATCCAAGTGAATGTAGCAGTAGCCAGGGTGAGCACAGGCACTAGTGCTGTGCAAACATTTGTACTACACCTGCACTTTTATTTGAATATGGGGCCCTCAGCAACCAAATTCTGTATTTTCTCAATCACTTGTGCATTTCCACAACATGTCTGTTGAAACCCCATCTGCATGGTAGGTGATGCAGTTCCATAGTTGGAAGGAGTGGCTATCAGCTTTTGGCCTTTGTGTGACTGGTCCTTTGGTTCATAGCTAGTAAAGGGATTAGGATGAGGTACAGTGCCTCCACCTGTAGAGATCCTTTTGGAAAAACCTAAGCGGCCAAGGTGCTGGCCTACAGGAATATAGAACACTCCCAAAGATAGTAATAGGGGACCCAATGTTATGTAACCCAATACCCCACAAACAATGCATAACAGCAGTACAATAGTGGAAAATATAACACCACACAGTAGTAACAATACAGACAGTAAATATAGTTGATACATAGAAGAACTTTAGGACTTTGCTGGGGGACAGGAACATGGGAGCAAGGCTCTGGAAGGAAAGGTTGGGTAAGACAAGCAAATCAAAGAAATCAACTTTAATGCTTAACCAACAGGCGGTATTCCCACCACGTTCCAAACACAATATGGCAATAAGGCAGTGTGATCTAGTGGTTAGAGCACCAGCTTGGGAACCAGGAGATCACTGGTTCATACCCCATTAAGTGCCAAATACTCACTGAGGGACCTTAAGCAATTCACTTTATCTCCTAGCACTGCAGTTCACCCTTCTACGGAAATGGGTAAAAGGAGGACCTCACTATAAACAAGATGCTATGTCTCAGCTGGGCTATCCAGGGTAAATAATTATAAAAAAATCTCTTATATTTCCCACAGAAACCCAGAACCCCCTCCCTAAGTTCTTTGGGAACTCCCACAGTCTATCAGTGTGAACACCCAGTCCAGTCAATGAGGTTGCAGGCCTAAGTGGAGAAATGGTTGGGTACTTATGGAGGGTGCAGATCCCAAACAATAATCCTGAGGCAGGCAGTATAAGTAGGTACTTAACCTGGACTATTTTTAAGCAGCCAAGCCCTTCCCCAGGACCTAACATGCTAACCCCTGTCTATCTACAATGGCTGCAAGTGCGGGCTCTGATTTGTACTCTCAGACCATCAGCCCAGCTGTAGCAACAATCTCTAGGGGATGTCCTCCAGTCTGATTGCACTGGTGTATAGTTATGGGGGCCCTAACACACTAGAAACAACAGCCACTGTCATAGTACCCATCCCAGCACTGCATGACAAAAACATTTGTTCAGTTATTTATTATTGAAATAATTTTAAATTTGCACTTGACAGATACATGGACATGGGAACTTGTACAGAATATTACCACTGAGCAATGCATGTGTGTGTGTCAATGGTGTGTGTGTGTGTGTGTGTGTGTGTGTGTGTGTGTGCTCGTGTGCGCAGTTTCATTTAATTTCATTTATTTCTTATATTGGAGGGCATGTGAGTATGACTGCCTATTTTCACAAGCGTCCAGTGACAAAACTTGACATATAATTCTCATGGCACAGTAAGAGTAAACAGGGTACAGAGGACATAGCAAACCATCAAATGCAGTTTCATACAGAATACAGAGATCAGAACATACGGTCAAGTGCAATTACATACAGAATACGGAGGTCAGAGCATATGGTCAGTTTGTATAGACTCTGCCTCCAGCTGTCTAATCATTCCAGTTAGAACTCCTATCTATGCAGTTTTTGACCAGGAAAGGTACACTAAGCTATGATGACTTGTTTCCAGGTGCACCCTGGTGAGTGGGTTACTTGAATCTGTTATACATCAAATAAACAAAAACTATCTCTTGCCTCATATCCCTCCAGTTCTTCCCCTCCTAAAAAATACAGTTAATGTACCAGAGCACAGTTCTCGTGATTTTCATCACATTGTTCTTTCCTATGTTTTATGCTTATTATATCGACCTCAGAAAACTATGATGACACAAAAGCAAATGTTTTTAGCATTGGCTAATATTTGTATTTTTGAGGGGGCTGGGGTTGCTAGTTCTGCAGCTGAGACAGCAGTTGCCCTACACTAAGGATTCAAGGAGGGTAAACTTATATCCCATAGTTGTTGGTAGGAGATGTGATGATGATAACATTTTATTTTTATCCAGGAGACACAATTTAGGGACAAAGCCCTGTTTACAAATCATGCCCTGTACAGAAAGACTGTATTTTTGGGGGGCTAAGACTCCAGACAAAACACATATACAAATAGCATTCAAGTTTACACACTAAACAAAACCAAGATACAGAAACATAGGAAGGAATACAATCAATTAAGCAAAAGCATAACACTTGCATCCTATGTGTTGTACAGAATGGAAAAGCCCATTTCAGGTGAGTTTTAGTCCTATTGAAACCTTGTCAGCCTGCCCCCAGTGATCTGTTTAATGTACCCATTAGGCTCTTGAAAAAAGGACTTTAGGTACAAAAGGTATGCCAGTTCCACAACATAGTGTTAAGTGTATAAAAAAAAACATAATGGAATTTCCATGTTCAATATCTCAAGCACAGTCCACATCGCAAAGTTTCTACAATGCTAAAGTACTTAAAATGTGTTTCATGTCATACTAACAGAAAAACTGCTTTGTTAGATATACTGCTAAGGTTGGTTCAGATGGATGTTTTCCTTAGAGATTGGCAAATTCCTGAGCGTAGGCAGCCACTAGTTTTGTTCCTTCAATGTAGTTATACCTAAGAAAGCAAAATGAAAAGTAGTCAGCCATACGTCATGCTTTGCACATTCAGTTTTATTCTAAATTTAAGTTATTGCTCTTGTGGAAAATATTTCAGTTTTAGTGTGTTTCATACCTTGTAGTGAAAATTCACTCTAACAAGCATTTGTCGCTGCCGAATGTTGGCTTGCTGGCATTGGCATTGGTAGTGCAGGAGTTAGAAATGTAAAATAGGAATGGCAGTGAAGTACTGAAGTAATGCCAACACCACCCCCTCCCCCGCCGCAGAGACTGAAAGGCATTGGGAGTATGGCTTTGGGTCAGCCATAACGCTTACGCCATTCTACCTCACCCCACCCTGCAGAAAGTGACAGGTGTTGGCGTGTGCATTGGGGTCTTCGGCCCTTATGCTCATCCCATTCTATAAGGAAATAAGCTGAGATGGGTGCAATATAGGAGAATTTGGTGGATGTTAGGGTGACAGAACCCAAGGCCACACCTCAATGCCTGTCAGTGGCTGTAGGGTGGGGGTAGGGGTAGAATTCTGCTAACATTATATCCAACGAACCCAAGTTACGTCCCTGACACCTGTCAGTCTCTACAGGGTGTGTGTATGATTGGAAACCTTATCGCTCCAGGTGTTTGTTGGTATTTTCACTGCAAATTTTCAAAATTGGCTTTTTGGGACCCCACCTCATGAACAGTGGTTACTCAATCCTGAAAGGTGATTTTGCACAGCAACTGTGCCATTCGGAGCCACAGATGCGAAAACACATTTCGGATAGGATGGCAAAAATGACAGCTGTACTGTTCATGAGGAGGTGTAAAAATGGCAATGTTGAAAATCTGGAGAGAAATATGAAAAATTTGCAAACTTCTGGTAGCGTGAATACTGTACAGCATACGCCCATAATATGGTCATTTTTGGGAATTTTTTTACCAGATTTTTAACATGGGCATTTTGGAATCTCTCCTCATGAATGGTGGCATTGTGATTTTGTTTCTCTGTCCCGATAGTTGATTTTGCACAGCAACCATGCCCATTGTGCACCACAGGTGTGAAAACATGTTTCAGGCAAGATGTGAAAAATAACAGCTGTACTGTTCATAAGGAGGTGTGCAAAAATGGCAATGTTGAAAATCTGGAGTAAAACTATAAAGAAATTGGTGAAGTTATGAGCATGCGTAGAAATTGCGCAATGCACACTGGTAACGCAGTCATTTTTTTGAATGTTTTCACCACATTTTCAACATGGGCATTTTGGGACCTCTCCTCATGAACACTGTCACTGTGATTTTCTTAATCTGTCCCGAACATTGATTTCCCACAATGACTGTGCCATTGTATGCCAGATGTGCGAAAACACATTTTGGGCAGTATGTGAAAAATGACAGCTGCACTGTTCATAAGAAGGTGTGAACAAATGGCAATATTGAAAATCTGGAGTGAAAATATTGAAAATTCTTGAAGTTATGAGCGTGCGTGGAAACTGCACAATGCATGCTCATAACACAGTCATTTTTTGGAATTTTTGTTTCACCAGATTTGCAACATAGGCTTTTTGGCAGCCCACCTCATGAACAGTGGCACTGTCATTTTGTTAATTGGTTATGCAAAATCACCTTTTGGGACCGAATAACGAAATGACAGTGACTGATTTCATGAGGTGGAGTCCCAAGAACCCCATGTTGAAAATTTGGACCCAAAAGTCAAAAAATGGCAGATATCCACCTTAGTTTAAATCCCCCCATTGATGCCATAATACAGCTTACCGTGATTTTCTTCAGTTCGCAGTCGGCTTTTGAAGAGTTCAGACGTCTCCTGCTCCACCAAAGATCACCGCGATGGGCCTCTGGAGGTAAGTATAGGATGAGGGGGTGCGGGGAGGTTGGGTGTGCAGAGGGTGGATGCAGATTGGGGGAAGAGGGGTGTTGTGATGATGAGGGACCATTTTCTTGTTTACAGGGCCCCCCCCAAAAAAAGTTGGGGGAAGGTTTTTTTTTTTACAAGTTTCATAAATACATTTGGGCACACTGGGGTGGGCTCCCAGTGCGCCACCTTTTTTTTGGGGGGAGACTGAAGCTGACGGGGATTGGGCACCCCATTGGCAAAGAAAGCATGTCTGTGTTGGGGTGGACATGGTGCTGAGGGGGATTGGGCACCTCCCATCGGAAAACAAATTGAACTGGGGAAGGGGCATGCCAACAGGGGGATTGGGCACCCCCAAAGTCGGCTTTCTAGGGTTTGTGAGAGGTGAACGGTGAGAGCCGCCGCCATGCTTATTGAAATGTTTCACCAGGAATGGCACGTAATGGAGGTGTGTCAGATCTGCCGCTGCAATGACGAGCCTGTCTCTCATTGCAGTGGTGGATTTGTTTCAAGTTGGTGACGCTCTCTGAAACTGCTCTCATTGGCAGCATGCTCACTAGTTGGCGGCTGAGGGACACATCGATTAAAGCATCCCCTGGATTTGCCACAACACTGACACACCTTTAAAAGTGCTACTACAGTGCTAGTACCGCAAAATGTTGCTTGTGCATGCGAGTGCAAACCAACATAAAAATGTCATATTACTTGTGGGTAGACGCGTATATATGAACTTTAGCTTTTATTTTCTCTTCAGTTTTTTTGTAATATTATTTTACCCAGATGTACAGTATATACAGTGCCACCCACCAGACTTAAATGCTTTTATCACAGTTTCTGCCAGTGATGTCTTGCAGGATACTGCATGATCATAATGTAATCCAATGGCATTTACTCCAGTTTGTTACCCAGTAAACTGTGACATGCTCATCCCAGAGTACTTCATCGTGGTGAGCAGCATAGTAAAACAGCATTCCATTTTAATTTTTGCTGTGTATGTTCTTGTTCTTCTTTTTACAACTTTAGAAAGTGAAAATCATTTTACTGGAAATAACTTGGTACTTGTAGACAGCTGTCTTGTATCAAGAGTGAAGTATATTGGTTAAGGAGTAAGCTGGGAGAGTTGGGGGGGTGTCCAAGGATAAAGGGTGTGGATATGGGCAGCAGAAGGGTGGGGCTGTGGGGAGGCTGGGGCAACGCTCTGAAATTACAGGACGTTATGTTACAGCAAGCAGGAGGGAGGATATTAGGGACAGAGTACACTTAAATAGAGATGTTGACGCTAAGGGGAAGGCATACCGGGTGAACACTCTGAATACAAAGAGAGTAGAGGGGGAAGAGTCAGGAGGGGCTGTTGTGGGGAAGCCTAGTAGAGCAGACATTGAGAAGAGAGGGGCTGTTGTGAGGAAGCCTAAAACAGCAGACTGTGGGAAGGAAGCTCCTAAGGAGAACAAAGCAAGAGGGGAGGAAGAGGGGCAGTTTAGAGGTGCACTCAGGGGAAACTCGGGTTACTTGATGGAGGCTGACATAGAGTGTCACAATAAATTTGAGCTACTAAGCAACCTAGAGGGGAGGAAGGTTGGTGGAAATGAGGAAACTGATACAGAGGCCGGGGGGAGGGAGTCGGATACCCATAGGGCATCACAGACCGGCAATGAAAAGGATAGAAATAGTCCCAGAGGGAGGAGGGGAAACATAAACGTTAAGCAGATGGGGGAGATGCAACATATTGCAGACATGAGGGAGGACAGCATGACTGGAGAGAAACTGGGAGACAAGGAGGTGGGGGAAGAGCCCACCTTCAGCAGGGGGGTCAGTACCAAGGATGGGGCCCTAGCTAAAGGGGACCCACAGAGAGCCTCTGGAGGTAAGGGTACTATTACAAGGGGGAAGGATGGCAGTGTGGGGAAAGGGGAAACCATCAGGGCCAGGATAAATGGTTCGGATAAGAGAGGGTTAAAGGGGACATCTATTCAGAGGGGGTCTGAGTTAAGTGGGCAAAATAACGAGGGAGGCAGAAAGGGGAGGGGAGGGTGACAAGGGGGTCTCTAATAAGGCAGAAAGACACCCATGGAATTGAGATCACGAATAAAGGGGGGGATGGGGGGCTGAGAGTGCAGAGTAGAGGTAACCATAAGGATGATGGCGGTGTTAAGGTTCTGTTATTGGGAGACTCGATGATTAGGGGTATCCGGTGGGAGGGACAGTGGGGTGGATGCCATAGCCAGGTGAAGGTAGTGAGTATCTCTGGGTGACAGTGCACAGAGCAAAGTTCATGGTGTACGAACTGGTTAGGGATTGTGGAGGGAAACCGGATTTCCTGGTGCATTTGGGAACTAACGATCTAGAGGGAACTAGCATTTTGGAAATCCGAGCAAGGTTCCAAGAACTTGCCAGAGTCTGTCGGGATAATGGATGCAACATTTCCTTTTCGGAGATATTGCCAGTCCCAAAGGCCTCAGTGGAGAAAAAAATGAAGATCACAGAGGTTAATGACTGGCTCAGGAAGTGGGGTGAAGAGAGTGGGTTGGGGGTGTTAGGGAACTGGAAAGGAGTTTGGGAGGATAAGGGACTGTATGCCAAGGACAGGCTTCATCTTGCCCCATTAGGGAAGGAAGTCCTTAAACAGGGATGGCTGACTGCATTCAAGAAAGGTGGGGTTTAAACTTGTGAGGGGGGGAAGGGATAAGGGAGGGGCTGACCAGAAGCCCTCTCCTCCAGATGAGGGGAGTAGCCTTCAAACCCAAGGGGAACAGACTGAGGGTGGAGGTTTCAGGAGGAGCAGAGGGAGGATGGAAGTATAAGGAACCTGGGTGGGGTTCGACAAAGGGATCAGGGATAAGGGTGGGGGTTGGTGTTAGTAAATGCCAGGAGCTTGAAACAAGTTGCCAGAGTTCCAAGCCATGTTGTTCGAAGGGGGTGGATGTGGCGGTCCAGAGACCTGGGCCAACAAAAACCATGATTGGGACCTAAGCGTGTTGGGGTACTATGCTTAGGAAGGATAGAAAGGAGGGCAGAGGGGTGGGTGGCTATGTTCATTAGAGATGACATAGAAATTGCTAGGGTAGAAGAGGTAGAGGAAACGGGAGGCCTTTATGGGTCACCTACGATCCCCAGCAGGAGATAAGGTCAAGCTTGAGTGTAGTATATGGGCCTCCGGGATGGGTGATGTTCTGGAGGATGGTTTGCTGGACAACATCATTGCCCAGTGTGGACCAAAAGGGAAGGAGTGGTGTTGATGGGGACCTAATGATGCCAGGTACAAACTGGGAACCATGTCCTCCTAAGGTGGCCAAGGAGCAGAGGCTGCTGGACGGCTTCCAGGATGTGTTCTTAACACAGCATGTGATGGAGCCCACAAGGGAGGGGCATGTCCTGGACGTGGTTCTGGCAGATGGGGATCTGGTAAGGGACCTGGTTGTGAGGATCCCTGACTGGGAGTGACCACAATACTGTCTGGTTTCAAATAAGCATGGGGGGTGAGATCTAGGACACTGGTAGTGGACTTCAGGAGCAGACTTTGTGGGCATGGAAATATTCTCAGGATCACTTGAAGGGATTACATCAATGACAAATGTGGAAAGGAGATGGGAGGTCATAAACGGGACTTCATGAGGCAGTCAGGACCTGTGCTAAGGTGAAACGTAAGGGAGCAAGGTCACATAAACCATGCTGATGGTCCAGTGAGGTTCAGGTAGCGGTCAGAGAAAAGAAGGCGGCCTACAAAAAATATAAAACAACAAGAGGGGATAGGGATAAGGAAATGTACCATCTTGCATCTAGAAAAGTCACCCGGATGGTGAGGGGGGCAAAGTCCAGTAAACAGCAACAGCTGACACAGAGGATACATGGAGGGGAAAAGGGGTTCTTCCAGTACATTGGGGAGCAGAGAAAAACTAAGGGCCATCTCAGCAGATTGAGATCAGAAGGAGGGTGGGTGGAAGAGGCGAGGGACCAGGCAGAGGTATTTAACGAGTACTTTGCCTCTGTGTTCACTAGGGAGGAGGATGGGATATCTACACAGCAAGGCACGATGGGGATAGAAGCAGCATTGAGTGAGATCAGGGGAGCAACAGAAATGGAGCAAGAGGGAGGGAGAGGTACCCCAGGGGTGTCACATCAGGATAAGGATAAAAAGGCCAGTAAGGTGGAGCGGACGGATGATGCTATCTCTGCCAAAAGGGTGTGGTTAGCCCTCAAGGCCCTAAAGAAAGACAAATCTCCTGGGCCGGATGGCATTCATCCGAGAGTTCTATGGGAATTGGTGGACATACTGGCTGCACCTCTGGCGGAGCTCTTCAACAGGTCACTTGAGACAGAGAGGGTACCTAGGGATTGGCAAGAGGCACATGTGGTGCCAATCCATAAAGGGGGGTTGAGGGAAGTACCAGGTAACTATAGACCCATCAGTTTGACCTCGGTGGTGGGAAAATTAATGGAGAGTATACTAAAGGAACGATTGGGGGTGTACTTGGAGGAGGTGGGAGGTCTGGATAGTCGGCAACATGGGTTTGTGCCAGGTAGATCATGTCAAACCAATCTTGTGGAGTTCTACGAATGGGTAACATCAGAACTGGACAGGGGAAAGCCTGTGGATGTATTATTCTTGGACTTCAGCAAGGCGTTTGACTCTGTCCCCCACAATGGTCTGGTGGAGAAACTGATGGGGTTGGGAGTAGCCCTTTGATGGTCAGATGGATTGAAAACTGGCTAGCTGGATGCACCCAGAGAGTAGTGGTCTGTGGGGAGCTCTTGAACCCTAGAGAGGTTGGTAGTGGGGTACCGCAGGACTTGGTCCTGGGTCCGATCCTGTTTAATGCATACGTGTCGGACATCAGGGAGGGTATAAGGTGTGAAATGAGTCTCTTCACTGATGACTCCAAGATGGGAGCAGTAGTTGAGGGAGAAGAGTGGAGGTTGGCTCTGCAAGGGGACCTGGACACACTGGAAAGCTGGGCTTACACATGGAAATTAAATTTCAATATCACCAAGTGCAAGGTGTTACATCTTGGGCGGGGAAACCCTAAACACAGGTACACCCTGGGAGGGGAGGTGCTGGAGACCTCAATAGGGGAAAAAGACCTAGGGGTCATGGTGGATGCATGTATGAATAACTCTGAGTAGTGCAGGAGAGCGGCTAGCAAGGCAAACAGGATGTTGGGATGCATCGTAAGGGGGATCACGTCTAGGAGCAAGGAAGTGATTCTGCCGGCGTACAATGGACTGGTTAGACCACACCTTGAGTACTGTGTACAGTACTGGAGACCACACTTGAAGAGGGACATACAGCTCCTGGAGAGGGTACAGAGGAGAGCAACTAAGATGATACAAGGGCTAGGGATTTGATGTATGAGGACAGACTTGAGGACTCTGCCTGTTTTCATTGGAGGAGAGGAGAGACAGGGGGGACATGATTGAGGTTTCAAGTACCTCAAGGGAATAAATAGAGGTAAACATGGAGGGATCTTTAGACTAAAGCAGGAGGTATCACCAGAGGGCATGGTTTGAAGTTGGAAGGTGGAAGGGTGAGGGGAAAAGAGGAGGAGGTTTTCACTGAGAGGTGGTGGACCCTTGGAATGCACTGCCTGGCAAGCTGGTTCAGAGATCCACAGTGGAGGGCTTCAAGAGAGGGTGGGACAGACACAGAAAGTGGATGTATCAGATGATGACCTGTCCCAGGGGGGTGGGGATGGATGATAGGGGTTTCTGGAACACAAGGGGGGGAAGGCCTCAGCACCCAACTAGGGATCTGAGGTTCGAGCAGACTGGATAGACCGTAAGGCCTAATCTGCTGGCAAATAGTATGTTAGTATGTTAGTACCATTCCGTTTAAGAAGGTAATCCAGTCACCATGCTTTATTTTTGAACTGGAATTCATGACATACTGTAAAACTCAACCTGTGGGAGGAAGCATGGTTCAATGTTTAGAATAGACTGTAGAACAGTGAACTAGGAGAGCCCATGATCCTAAGCGGAAATCCCTCTAGAGTTACTTACTCACTATATGATGTTAAGGAAGTAACTTGACCTTGCTGTGCATCAGTTCTTGCTATGAAATTGGGAAAAAAGCAGGACCCTAGTACCCCACCATAAACCAGATGTTGGATCTAAACTGGGCTACTCTGGATATTATGCAGGCATGGTCATGCCTGTATATTAGGGTTGAGTAAGCACTTTAATGTTTAATCCCAATTTTTGGCCCTTAATGACTTTGGCCCTGTTCAACTGATTTACATGAAAACGCACAGCCTTTGAGCCAGGATCTCTAGATCCTGAGAATTTCATGTAGATTGGTTCGGTGGGGGCAAAGTTACAGAGGTGCAAAAACCGTAAAAATCACCCTTTCGAAGACTTGTTTTGTGTTCCAATAACACAAAAAGTATGAGGATTTGAAACTTGAAACTTTCAGATTTGATAGAGTTGGCCCAAAGGTACATGCTTTTGAGGTTTTTGTGTATAGCAGTCAAGTAGTTTTTAAATAATTTGTAAAATAATTTTCATTCTTGGGCATCTGCAGTGTAAAAAATAAATGTGCTGTGGATAGCTGAATTTTTGCAAAAGTGTGATGTTCGGTTGTATTTTAAGTACGTCGTATCATATACTGTGGTGTTTCATATAACATAGCACCACAGTACATACTATGATACACATAATGAAAAAGCAAGCCCCATATGTAAGGTTTTCCCTGGTGGCTAGCGATCCCTCTCCCCATCCCATCATCCCCCCCACATATATTAACGTTTTTCCTGGTGTCCAGTGGTCCCTGCCCCCACCCCATTGGCCACTCCATATTTTTGTATAGCAGAACGCCTCAGTATATGATGCAACACATGTATTTTAGCATTACAGTATATGATATATGATACCAGGGAGCAGGGGAGAAAATGGTGGAGTGGATCAGAAACTGGCTGAATGACAGGGAGCAGAGAGTAGTCATAAGGGGGAACTCTCAAATCCAAGAGCTGTAGCCATTGGGGTACCACAGGGCTTGGTACTGGGTCTAATGTTGTTCGGCATTTTCATTGCCAATATCTCACATGGGATTAAGAATAAGATCAGCCTTTTTCTGGATGACACAAAGGTAGGTGCAGTGGTGGATGACGCAGAGGGGTGACAGGGGCTACAGGATGATCTGGTTAGACTCGAGCACTGGTCAGAAACATGGCAGCTGGGATTCAATGCAAAGAAGTGCAAAGTCATGCACTTAGGAGCAAGAAACCCAAGGAATCATTGCTGACTTGGGGGGGGTACAGTTATATCCTACAGAGGAGGAAAAAGATCTTGGAGTGATAATAACATGGCAAATGAACCATTTAGCACAGTGCAGAAAAGCAGCAGCTAAGGTTAGTAAGAAGCTGGGTTTTACTGCCAGAGGAATCACGTCCAGTAGAGGGGAGGTCATCCTGCCACTGTACACATCATTGGTGAGGCCGCACCTGGAGTACTGTGTACAGTTCTGGCACCCCTACTTAAAGAAGGATGTTAAATTGCTGGAGAGGGTCCAGTGCAGAGCAACCAGGATGATCCTCGGTATGAGGACAAATCCTATGAAGAGATACTAAGGGAGCTCAACATGTACCTCCTGGAGGAATGGAAGGATAGAGGGGACATGATGGAAACCTTCAAATATATGAAAGGCATAAATACAGATGGTACAGAGGGAATTTTAAGATTAAGGTGAGGGAACGACACTAGGGGGCACAATCTAAAGTTGGAGGGTGGCAGATTCAGAAGGGAAATGAGAAGGTACTATTTCATGGAGTGGTGACAGGGTGGAATGCACTGCCTGAGGAGGTGGTATCCTTGAAGAAGGCGGGCAGTTTTAAGAGGGGATGGGACAAAGTCAGGGGGGAGGTTGCCAATGAGGCACTGGGGGAGGGGTTACAGCTAGTATGGGCATGAAATTGGATATACTGGTAGGAGGGGGGGAGCAGCTGCTGTGTAACAGACTGCTAACTGCACACTCAAGCAGACTAGATAGACCATCAGGCCTGTATCTGCTGGCATTCTTCATATGTTTGTATGTTCGTAACAACGCAACGATATAAACCAGAAAGTTGTTTCTTTCTTTTGGTCTGTTAATAAAATTGTCTTTGCATGGTGTCTAGTGGCCCTCCCATCCTCCAGTCACTTTCCTGTTGTTTTTTTTGTATGTTTCCCTGGTGTCTAGTGGCACCCCCCACCCTCTAATTGCTGTCCTCATTATGTTGCTTGCATGCATGCATGTGCAAGAAACATAGTGCCATCATCCGAGTTTTCGGAGGTGTGGCACTCCATCTTCCAATTCAGTCAGTGAGTTTGCAGGCACAGCCGCAGTTCTCCAATGACTGCTGCAGCTGTCTATGACAGCAGTCAAAAAATGCAATGGCATACAGTTGAAAGGGAGAGCTCCGCTTCAGTGAGCAGAGCTCTCCCCCCCACACACACACATGCACGCAAGCATGCATATTGCATGCTGATGTGCTCCCTCCCCCACAGCACACACTGTATGGCTGAGGGGGTGCCCAATCCCCCATCGGCCCACCCCCCACAAAGTTGTCCAGGTGCCACGCTGGGAGCCCACCCCAGTGTGGCAAAATGTTATAGCCAACGGAGGTGCCCAATCTCCATTGGCTCCACGGGCTGCACGCTTCAAACTCTTTCAGGTGCCACGCTGGGAGCCCACCCCAGCAGGTGGCAAATTTGTTATAGCTGACGGAGTGCCCAATCCCCCATCAGCTCCAGGTACCCAAACAGTTTTTCAGCTGCCACGCTGGGAGCCCACCCAGCGTGGCAAATGTCCCGCGCCTTAATTAAAAAAAAAATGTAAATAAAAAGGTCCCTCTGCAGTCTCACTGCCCCCACCAAGACCCACCCACTGCGCACCCTGCCTCCCACACCCCTCACCCCATACTACCTCCGGAGCTCGGCACAATGATCATCGGTGGACCGGGAACACGTCTGCACTCTTCAAAGCCGACCGTGAACTGAGGAAATGCTGGTAAGCTGTATAATGGAATAAATAGTTTTTTCAACTTTGTTGCATATCTCAGGCATGTTTTGGAATTTTGGGCCCAAATTTTCAACATGGGGTTTTTGAGACCCCTCCTCATGAATTCTTGCATTGTCATGGCGTTAATTGGGCCCGAAGGGTGATTTCGCTGTCACTGCGTGAAATCACCTTTTGGGGCTGATTAATGAAATGACACTGTTAGTGTTCATAAGGTGGGCTCTCAAAAAGCCTATGTTGAAAATTTGGTGAAAAATTTCCTAATAATGACTGTTTTACGAGCGCGTGTTGCGCAGTTCCTACGCACGCTCGTAAGTTCACGAATTTTCAATATTTTCACTCCAGATTTTCAACATTGCCATTTCACCACACCTCCTTATGAGCAGTACAGCTGTCATTTTTCACATCCTGCCCAAAACGTGTTTCTGCCCATGTAGCGCACAATGGCGCAGTCGGTGTTTGAAATCAATGTATGGAACACATTAGGAAAATCACAGTGACAATGTTCATGAGCAGAGGTCTTAAAATGACTATGTTGAAAATTTGGTGAAAAAATTCCTAATAATGACTGTTTTAATGAGAGGCTATGCAGTTCCCACTGCATGCTCGTGAAAGTTTGCGAATTTTCAATATTTTCACCCAGATTTCAATATTGCCATTTTACACACCTCCTTATGAGCAGTACAGCTGTCATTTTCACATCCTGCCCAAAACATGTTTCCGCCTCATGTAGCGCACAATGGCGCAGTCGGTTGTGGAAATCCATGTATGGACACATTAACAAAATCACAGTGACACTGTTTATGAGCAGAGATCTTAAAATGGCTATGTTTAATTTTGTGAAAAATTCCTAAAAATGACTGTTTCACGGTCGTTCGCAGTTCTCGCGCGCTTCGTAAGAGACTAGCCGATTTTCAATATTTGCACTCCAATTACTTCCAAACATCTAAACAGCACATACAAGCAAGCAACATTCGGCATTGACAAATGCTTGTTTTTTATGCCATTTCCCTGGTGTCTAGTGGTACTCCCCACCCTCCAATTGCTGTCCACATGTTATTTCCTATTTCCCTGGTGTCTAGTGGCATCTCCCACCCTCCAATTGCTGTCTTCATGTTATTTCCTGTGTCCCTGGTGTCTAGTGGCACACCCACCCTCCAATTGATGTCCCCTTGTTATTTCCCTGGTGTTTAGTGGCACCCCCAACCTCCGGTTGCTCTCCCCTTGTTATTTCCCATCGCCCTGGTGTCTAGTGGCACCCTCCGTCCTCTGATTGATGTCCCCTTGTTACTTCCAGTTTCTCTGGTGTCTAATGACACCCCCCACCCTCCGATTGCTGTCCACTTATTATTTCCCATTTCCCTGGTGTCTAGTGGCACCCCACCTTCCAATTGTCGTACCCTTCCTGTAAAGAAGAAAATTGTTCAGTGACGTCTCTTTTTACCTAAACAGAAAATGGTCCCTCATCATCGCTGCTGTCCCCATCACCCATCCTGACCCTCCCACTGAGCACCCACCACCCCACACCTGTCCTTTACTCTATACTCACCAACCGAGGTTGAATGCTGTAATCCTTTGTGGACTGAGACACGTCTGCACTCTTCAATGCCAAACCATGAACTGAGGAATACAGTAAGTGCTGTATAACGCATGGTATTTCAATGGCATTTTGAACTTATGTTCATAACTTCCCCATTTGTATGAATTTTTTCACCAAATTTTCAACACGTCCTTTTTGGGACCCCACCTCATGAACACTGTCAGTGAAATTTCATTAATCAGGCCTGGAAGGTGATTTTGCGGTCGCTGCACAAAATCACCTTTTGGGCCCGATTAATGAAATGTCTCCACTAGTGTTTATGAGGTGGGATCCCAAAAAGGTCATGTTGAAAATCTGATGAAAAAATTCTTAAAAATGTCCAGGTTACGAGGGTACATTGAAATTTTTCTATGCACACGTATAACTGGTAATTTTCAATATTTTGACAACAAATTTTCAACATAGCCATTTTTTCACACCACCTCATGAACATTAGAGCTGTCATTTTTCATATCCGGGCCAAAAAGTGTTTTCACACCTGTGGCACTGAATGGTGTTTTGGTGGGAATTTTAACATTTTCACCTACCAGGTTCATGAGGTGGAGTCATAAGAACACTATGTTGAAAGTCTGGGGTCAAAATATTAAAAAACATAGAATTTATTACATAACATTGTTTGTATGGATGTCCATTGCACCACTGGGGACTATGTTGCCTTACCATGCTGCCAACACTACACAATCCCTCCCCAGGCTGGGGGTGGTACCACATGGCAGCATTGTCCCCACAGCCTTGGCCCATCCAGCTGACTCAGCTATATACTACCAACTGGGCTAAAGGCTGGCCCTGCATACAACGTTTCTTCATCACATTTATTGTGACTTTTGTTTTGACATTTTAACCCCACATAACGAACTTGGTCACTCAAATGTGTTACATTCCGCCTGAAATGTGGTGTTGCAGATCGAAGGCAAAATGACCTTTTGACCTGTATTTAAAAATTCCCCCCATCCTTGTTCCTGAGGTAGGCTCATGTAAACACTACATTCAAAATTGGGGAATAAAACTGTATAAAATGGCCAAGTTATGAGTATAAGTATGTAAGATGCAAACAATCACATGTTTTTTTCATGAGACGGTATTGTACTATTGTAACTACTGTAATGTGCAACCTAAAAATTTTTAGATCATACATAAAAATCTTCAGCCATTCAAATAAACAATGGGCCCGATTCCAGAAGGGGGATGCAGGGCTTGACGCAAACTCTGCATCTGCCGCAATGCGACCCGCAAATGCGTCAACGCTCCTGGACGCAACCCTGTGCTATTCCAGAAGCATTGATGCAGGTTTGAGACTCTGTGCCACTCTTTTGCGGCAGCTTGCCCCATTGTAGCGGCCCCTCACTTGGACTTCTGCATTGCACTAGATCGCTGGGGAAATGGTCTAGCGTTGCATCATCGGGACCTGCAGCACCAGCTTGAATCGGTGTCTATGCAAGTCGAACTTGTGTCAGACACCATGCTGCAAGTCCCCCGCCGGACAACACATCGGAGAATCGGGCCCAGTATCTCTCTGAAGTCATTTTAATTATGTTCTCAAGGCCTGTTTTAAACCAATGAGGATTATTTCTGTTTGTTTCTGCATCTTCTAAGTGTTAATAATATTGGATTTTCTAAATAACTGTTATTAAGCTTCTAAAGAAGAACTTGTTGGTCTGAAAGCTAAAGCTGTTTGTTCTTTTTGTAACATCCTTGTTGGTCCAATAAAAGGTATCAAACCATTTGTTCTGGATTTTAAGTTTGCATTAAAAAATTTTGGGGTTTCACTTAATGTACGACCAAAGAACAATTCATCCTCATATCAAAATCTTTGTCTGGCCCCCAAAAATAAATTTGTTTTTAGTTTGAATGAAAGATTCTTGGGTTGCACTTAAAAGTGTGACCCAAAACTTAATCCAGCAAAGAAATAAGCTTTTTTAGTGTGCATAAAAAGCTCTTGGGTTGAACTTAAATGTGCGACCCAAGAATTCCATTTTTGGTGCACATGAAAAATTATTTGTCACATGTAGATGTGCGACCCCCAAATTCTTGGCTCACAACAGAAGTATTGGTCAGCTCACTAAGCTGATGGCAAAAAAACCTTTTTATTTTACATTTTGATCACATTACATGAATTTGGTCGCTAGAATATGGTACAGTAAATCCTGTCCAAAAGGTGGTTCACAGAGCAACTGTGAAATCACATTTTGACCTGTGTTTAAAAAGTCCCACCATCCTTATTCTTGAGATAGGGTCATGTAAACATTGTATTCAAAATTCGGGACTACACTATTGTAAAACGGCTAGGTTATGAGGAAAAGTATTTGAGACGCAAAACATTTTTTGTGCACACCAAAAATGGAATTCTCATGTTGCACATTTGAATGTGACACAAAATTCCATTTTATACAGACTAAAATTCTAGTCACACTTAAATGTAACACAATAATTCCCAGCTTGCAGTCCATCCTCATTAAGCTGACAGATGAAGAACTTGACAAAGTCCAAAAAAGGAATTTCTGGCCTGTTTTTGAAAACAAACACCAGAATCGAGCTTAATGTGTCCCATTTGGCAAGATTCATGTGTTTTTGTATTTTTAATAAATACTTTTTATGTATTTTCACATTTTTGTTTTACAGAAATAAAATCAAGATGGCAGCGGTCACAATCTAAACATTTTTTCTTACAACCCAAAAACACAATTAGTCATGACCTAAAAATGGCTCCCGAAAGAAGAACTTCTGGGTCATAGAAACATAGAATCTGATGGCAGATAAGGACCATCGGCCCACCTAGTCTGCCCATTTCCCTACCTATGGTATAAACTCCAGGTCCTATATGATTTGTAGCTTACCTTTTCCTTCCTACCACTAGGGTTGCCTTCTGTCTGTCCGAAGCATTCTTGAATTCACCTATTATTTTTGCCCCTTCGACATCCTCAGGGAGGCTGTTCCATGCATCCACCACCCTTTCTGTATAAAATACTTCCTCACATTGCCCCTGAGTCTTCCCCCCTCTAGCCTCATGTTGTGACCCCTTGTTCTTGCACATCTCCTTTTCTGAAAGATGCTGCCCTTCTGAATTGTGTTAATCCCCTTGAGGTACTTGAAAGTTTCTATCATATTCCCCTCTCCTTCCTTTCCTTCAGTGTAAACATATTGAGAGCCCTTAGTCTCTCCTCATATGGTTTCTGGTGCAGTCCTTGCACCATTTTCATTGCCTTCTTCTGGACTACCTCTACCCTGTCTGCGTCCTTCTGGAGATGCGGTCTCCAGAACTGTATGCAGTACTCCAGATGAGTGTCATCTACAAAGAGGCATACCTTTCCATCCAGTCCCTCTGCACTGTCACTTATAAAGACATTAAAGAGGACTGGCCCCAGCACTTAACCCTGTGGCACCCCACTGGTCACCCCCCTCTCCTCTGATTGAACTCCATTTACCTCCACCCTCTGTGTCCTATTGCTAAGCCAACTTCTTATCTAGTTTACCACCTTGGGACGCATTCCCTGATTGTCCAATTTTTTATTAACCTCTTGTGTGGGACTTTAATTAATGCCTTACTAAAGTCTAGGTAGGCCATATCCACCGAGCCTCCCTGATCTACTACCCTTGCCACCCAATCAAATAAATCTATCAGATTTGTTTGACAGAACCTTCCTGCTGTGAATCCATGTTGCCTTGTGTCTTGTGCCCTGCTGACCATGAGATATTCTACAATCCTTTCCTTCAACAGCGATTCCATCATCTTCCCTACCACTGAGATCAAACTGACCGGTTTATAGTTTCCCACTTCTACCTTGCTCCTACTTTTGTGAAGGAGCATCATGTTTGCCCTCCTCCAGTCCTTTTGCACCACTCCCTCCTCCAGGGGTTTGTTGAACAGGGCTTTCAGTGGTGTCACCAGCACCTCTCTGAGTTCCTTTAGTTTTCTGGGAATACATCCTTAGTTTTAAAGGAGCTTTGAAAACCCACCTTTTTAGCATAGCTTTTAATGATTTATATTAGTTTTAATTTTATTGTATTTATTGTTCGAAATGTACAGGCACTTTGGTTTTAAGAAAAGCGCCTTTTAAAAATAAAGCTGAATTGAATTGAATTGAATCCAAGCAGACCACTAAAGCAGTAGGTAATGCTAGGGGGATGTTGGGGTGTATTAGTAGGGGTATCACAAGTCATAAGAGGGGAGGTAATAATCCCTCTTTACATGACACTGGTTAGGCCCCATCTGGAGTACTGCATGCAGTACTGGAGGCCACACCTTCACAAGGACATTAATCAAATTGAGGCAGTCCAGAGAAGGGCAACCAAAATGGTGCAGGGACTGCATCAGAAAACATATGAGGACAGATTAACAGAGCTCAATATGTATACCCTAGAGCAAAGGAGGGAGAGAGGTGATATGATCAAAACATTCAAACACCTTAAGGGCATTAACAAGGTGAAAGAGTCTAACATGTTTCAATATAAGAAAAATAGCAGGATAAGAGGACACAGCATGAGATTAGAGGGGTCGATTAAGGGGTAATGTGAGGAAGTTCTTTTCACAGAAAAGGTGGTGGATGCATGGAATGGCCTACCTCAGGAAGTGGTGGATATGAATACAGTGCAGGGCTTCAAACAGGCATGGGATAGGCATAAGCGAGCAATACAGATGAGTATGAATAGATAGGCCATTGATAGAGCAAAGGCCAATGGCACATTCATAAGGTAGAAAAAGAAATGGGCAGACTGGATGGGCCTTGCGGTCCTTATCTGCCATCAACTTCTATGTTTCGATGTTTCTATGGATGTGCAGTATCCCATCTGGCTCTATTGCCTTGTCCACCTTCAGTTTCAAGAGTTCTTTTAGTACTCTCTCTTCTGTGAATGGACTGGTGTCCACCCTTCTTCCCTGTTTGTTTTTACTGCCTAATTTCATTCCCTCTCCCTCCTCTTCCTTTGTAAATACTGAGCAGAAGAATTTTTTCAGGATCTCAGTTTTTTCTAAGTCCTCCTCTACCCACTCCCCCCCCCTTTGCTTAGCCTCACTATCCCTCCCTTGGTCTTTTTTCTTTCGCAAATGTACCTGAAAAGGGTTTTGTCCCTTTCCTTTACTGTCTGGGCTATCCTTTCTTCTGTCTGTGCCTTTGCGCTTCTGACCACCTTCCCCTCCTCCCCTGCGTTGCCTGATACAGTTCCCTGTCTTCCTCCTTCTGTGTTTTCTTGTACTTTTTGAATGCCCATTTTTTCTCTCTAACCTTCCCTTCCACTTCTTTAGAAAACCATGTTTTTTTCTTTCTTTTTGCCTCATTAACTTGCTTCACACAAAGGCTTGTTGCCTCTGTTATGACTCTCTTGAGTTGCTCCCACTGCTTTTCTACCCTCCTTCTCCCTTTGCCAGTGCTTTCTTGATGCATTCTCCCATTTTTGCAAAGTCTGCCCTTTTGAAGTCTAGGACCTCTGCTTTTGTGAGGCTTGCCTCTTCTACTGTTTTTACCTTGAACCATACTGTATGGTGATCGCTGGACCCTAGATGGCTGCCCATTGATACATCTGTTATTTTGTCTCCATTTGTGAGCACCAGCCCCAACATTGCCCCCTCATGGGTGGGTTCCATCACTAGCTGTCTGAGGCCTGCCCCATGTAGGGCATACATGATGCCCCTGCCCCTGGATGTGGCTGACCCATGGTGTTCCAGTTGATATCTGGCATATTTAGGCCCCCTACCAACAACACTTCCACTTTCTCAGACATTTTAAGGATATTTTCTACCATCACCCTAGCTATTTCCTCCCCCCTGTGCTGGGGGTCTGTAGATAATCCTTGTATGGATAGTGGTGCCATTTCTTGTCTCCAGGGTGACCCACAATGCCTCCTCTCCTCCCTGTTTCCCCTTTATCTCAGTTGCTTTGATCCCCTCTCTTATGTAGATAGCTACCCCTCCTCCCTTCTTGCCCTCCCAGTCCCTCCTATAGACTGTGTACCCGAGTATGTTAATATATATCCCAGTCATGGCTTCCTGTACATCATGTTTCCGTGACTACTACAATATCCAGGTCTCCCTCTGCCATCAAGACCACTAGGTCAGGGATCTTGTTACCCAGGCTATAGGCATTTGTACACATGGCCCTTCATGTTTTAATGGTTTCACCCATATTAGTACCAGTCCTATCCCTTCCCCCCTGTGCATCCCCTGGCTTTACCCCTTGTTTCATTCCATTGTGTATTCTCATCCTTAGGATCCTTTTTGTTGTCTACCTTAGTGTGTAGGGGGGGTAGTTTGGTTTTCCCTGCTTATTTCTGCCTCCCCCTTGGATAGTTTAAATGTTTGCCAATAAAACCTTCAAACCTTTCACCCAGGATCTAGGCCCCCCCACCCCAGACAGATGCAGACCATCTCTTGCATAGAAGCCTGCATTTCCACAGGTGGGCCCCCAGTCCCCAATGAAGCCAAAACCCTCAACTCTGCACCAGTTCTTCAGCCAGTCATTGAATCCCATGGTGTGGAGCACCCTGGCCTCTCCCATGCCATAGGTAGGTAGCACTTCTGAGAAGGTTACCATGCATGCCTCCTGTCTAAGACCTCTCTCCAACTCAGTAAACTCCATCTGCATTACCATAATCTCATTCTCAGCCAGGTCATTAGTCCCCAGGTGGACAGTGGTGGTTGTCTTGGTGGTCCCTGTGTGTGTGGGGGGGGGGAGGTCTCCTGAATCCTAGCCAGCTTGGCCCAGAGATGAGTAAACTCTGCCTTCAACCCAGAGAGGTGCCTACAGATAGGGCAGCACAACAGCCTCCAGAAAGTCTCCTGGAAGACTGCTGCCCCACAGCCACTGCACTGCACCACTCCCATCATGTCTGATATTTGCCTTCCCTTAATTAGCTCTTTAGTCACCCAAGCAAACCAACATGCTTTTTTCCCCTCTCTTTACTACCCTCCCTCTGTGTCTCTGTTACAATCCTCTGAGCACACAGGAAGCTGATCCCAATTAGGTACCAATAAATGTGGATGTGCCTTGGGATGGGTGGGGATGGGGAGGGTGGGATTGGGTCCCTCCAGTCGGTGTCTGTGTGGAAACAATCACCTAAACAGCACAAATATACCCCAGCATACTTACCGTATAGGCAACCACAATTGATGGTCAACTGAACTCACAACCAAGTTCCCCTTTTAAGCTCTTCTCCTCCTGCAAACCTGCTTCAGCCCCTCCTCCAAACACACACCTGCTTCACAGGTTGTAACTGTCCTGTCCCAGCAACATGATACTGCCAAATTGTCTGCTAACTATAGCAGTTCCCTTTCCTGGCTACTAAAAATTATAGAACAGTTACCAAAAACAGAACACAAAAAACCCTAATCCGAAGCCCTTCTGCTTATTCACTTACACAAACCCTGCAAGTTTGAAATGAAATAAATCACCTCTGCTGTGTAGTTCTTTTCAGCTCTTCAGAGAGTTATCATGAAAACCCTACTAAGCATACTTGGAAGCCAAATTTCAAAATTGTATAGGTCTGGAACTGATTAATATTTTTCATGAAACCTTTGAAAGGCACACCCTTTGCACAAGCATCTTCATCCCTGAAAGGTTTGGAACAAAATTCCATACCATCTTGGCTGTGGGTGAGAGCCAATAAATGGCCAGAAAGGGTGCTTTTTTATGTACAGGTATTTGTGACATTTCTGGATCTTGGAATCTGTTTAGGTGACCATCATGAAACTTCACAGATCTTGAGAACTTGCCAACTGGACCATGCATGCCAAAGTTTGTAGAATTTTATTGAATGATGCCAGAATTATTAAGCTGCAAATATTGGGGATTACCAGTGAACACTCCGCTCAACCCTAGTTTACTTGTGCTACCGTGCATGTATACTATATATTCATCTTTCCCTGTCTATTTATATTCTACGTGCATTCTTTACTACTCAGTTCTATCTCCTTTCCCTCTCTCATTCTGTGAACTTGTGTTTTCCTGACTCTTCTATTCACTATCCTCAGCTCTGATTTTTGTGTGTCTTCCTTAAGGTACCTTTAGCCAAAGGGACCTGCATTCCTGTGGCATCTCTAGGGGTTAAATCCTTCTGAAAAGGGTTTCTGTTCCTTTATGTTACACCCAAGATGCTGGTTGTCCCTACATGGGGCCAGAGAATGTGAAAGGCAAAAACATGATATATAAGTGTGCCAATGACTTATAGTTCATGTCCTACAACTAACAGTATGTATCATTATGTCATGGCAAAAGTGCAACGCTAAGTTGCCCCATTCTTAGTTGTAGGCTAAACCTCTGAATTACAAGGCTGTAGCCTGGGTTCCTTGGGGCAGTGGGTGACTTAAAGATCAAAGACAATCATTATATTAAACATCATATTTTCAATGGTGTTTCTTATGTAAGTATAATAAAATGGATCAATTTAACAAGAAACAGTGTGTCTCCAGTGGTCTGTTCATAACTGTAGCATGTGCCTCCATAATCAGATGTCATTGGGACAGTCAACTTGGATATTTTTCCCTGAGTCTGGTCAGTCCAAGTCAGTTTTTGATGTTATTGAAGGAGTGACATTCAACAGCAGGGCTCATGAAAGCTGTAAAGATGTGTACCAGTGATTACACTCCCCATGTGCGTCTGCAGAAGTTTTTATGGCTGTGGGCAGAGCCTACAGCCATTCTGCTTTCAGTGCCTTTAAAACAGTTGATCATGGCACCTTCTGTTGGACTTTTAGAAGTATCCTTCCGAAAGTCCAACGGAGCTTGTTACACTCTGCCATGATCAGCCGTTATGAAGTAACAGCCGCCTTATTTTGGCTGTTACTTCTTCATTCCGGGACTAGAACTGCGCATGTGCATGTATTGTAAACAGGTTGGTACTTTCAATGATTGGGAAGTTATGATAGATTGACATGCATTCCAATGGGGGAAAAAAGAATACACAGGACTGTAATTTTCCTTAATGTGCCCCACTTCAGAATACATGTGTATTATCTAGTTTGATACTAGGTACAGTCATCTTTGTAACATATTCATTTCCCATTCTTGATCGGTATATGGCACTCCAAAAATAAAACAAAACAAAACAAGAAAGGAAATTACATAAACACACCCCACCTCCCCAAAAAATGGAAAAAAAATCAATGTATCTGTTTAATTTATACTAGGTGATTTTTTTTAAAGCAGAACATAACTGCATGCCTGAACCTTAGATGTTGCATAAGTATGATCAGTATCTTAATGATTTTCAGTTGTAATTTTTATATTTACAAAAACCTTACTCAATATCCACCTCATCCCCATATACAACCTCAGTGAAACACGCCATTTGTATATCTCATTAAAAAATTGGGAGAGAAAATCCTACTTTCTGATTATTACCTGTGCATCAAATCTCTTCGATGCACAGGTAACAACAAGTACTCAAAAGCAGGACTGCATTGTAAAAGAAAAAAATTAGTGAACCATTAGAACACTGGAATTTCAAATTCTGCCATTTTTTTCTGTCATAGCGAGGAAAAGTTAACAGCACATATCCCCTCACTAAACATATTTGTTAACAGTTTTTACAAAAAAAGGTAACATTAATAAATATTTAAGTTAAACAGCTCATAAATAGGAACAATTTCTTGTTTCATTTTGCTGCCACTTCTCTGACTCCACGGACATTCTTGGCAGTTGAATAGTGAATGATTTCTCAAGTTGTGCCACCGCGCTTTACCCTCTTTCTGACTCTGGCTTGTGCGCAACACAGGTAACGAAGGGGAAAAGAGCAGCATCATAGCAATTATTGTTCAAATGTGGGTGAGCAAGAGTAGCTGGAGCTGGAAAGAGGGTAAAGCATGGGAATTTGAAAATCCACCATTCTAATTAGACACTGATTTATTGTTTTTTTTACAATGTGGTCCTGCTGCAAGGTTCTCATTCTTTGCAGTGGTGGCAGCACTCTATCTCTCTCTCTCTCTCTCTCTCTCTCTCATGGTGGTGTGTGTGTTTGTATTTGTACCCACTTGCTGCCTGCTCCACTCCCCGCCTGCAACCAAATCAACTCCTCGGTCATAGCTCATTGGAAAATGCAGATCTTGAATAATTATTTCCCTGCTGTTCTCAGAGCTGACAGTTGCTCTCTGCCCCCCCCCAACTTGTTCCTTTACTTGAATCATTCTGTTAGCACACTTATTTTCTTTCTGACTCTGGCAGCTCTTGCAAGCTGTGCTAGTAAAAACCGTAGTTCCTGACATCTCAAAGTACTTGACTATTTCCGTAGTCAAACAAAAACCCTTACTGCCATTTTTTTCTAAATCAGTGATTGATAATGAAACATACCAACCTGACAGTAAACAACTCAACTCCCTCAATCTCTCGATTAGGACACGCTGATCACAGTAACCTGAGAAAATGTGTCACACAGACAGAAGTGTTTTTTTTTCCTTTTTTAGATGGAATGGCTCAGAGCGTGGTGCTTCAATCTTCGTTGACACTCATGAAGACTTAAAGCTTTCATCACAGTCATAGCATCTAGGACCAAATTTATTGAGGGGCAGAATTAGTCAGATTAGCCAAATGTAGCCATCCAAATTGAGTTATATTTTTCAAAATCATCTTCTAGGACATAGATTACTCTATCCATTCTACTCTGGTCTAGCATTTTCTTCAACCCTCCAAGACATGGTGGAGCCTCAATGCCCTTCCAGTGTTGAAGAATTACCTTGCTGGCTACTAAAGAGCCAATGTTTCAAAGACACTTCAAACTTCCCGGAGGATCCAGTATATCTACCTGATAACAAAATACCACAATTCCTGGGTCAAAAGGGAAATTCAAGCCTGAGGGTTGCCCCAATAATAACCAAATGTATGTCCAGAAGATTTTAAGCTTTTCACGTTTCACTAGCAAGTGTGATAAAGTCCCCCTGGCCCTATTACATCTCTGACAGTTCTTGGGGATATGTAATCTGGCAGGAGTAAGGTAGGTTTTATGAAATATATTAAAATGGATCTGAAGTAATCTATTATTTTGGACGTTAACTTTTTCCATATTTCTAAAGTTGTCTCTGTCCGCCTCTGAAATTGAGACATTAAGCTCTCTTTCCCATGTTGCCTTTACCAAAGGAAGGGGGGGTGGTAACCTCTTGTAACAAAATCTGATACAGTCCAGAAATTAGATGTTTGTTGTTTTCTAATTCCTTAAAAAATATTTCTAGGGGGCTACTTAACAAATTAAAAGAATTGTCATTCTTTTTGAATACAACATTTTTTTACTTGTGTGTACTGCCAGTTTTGAGAGGAGGTATATCATACAAATCCTGAATTTGTTCAAATGACCTAAAATTATCATCCGAAGAAAAATCCCCTATTGTTCTTAAATTGTTATGAAAGTACCAGGTTCTAAAGATACTATCTAACGCAGAGGGTTTACAGCATTTTTTTGTTATACATAGGAGTTAATTTGGATAAACCGCCTGAGACCCCAAGCAATCTAGAAGCTTGGGCCCAGGCTTCTATGGTAGACTTAGTAGTATCCAAAATACCTACTACATTTGACACCAGCACACTGGTTAGTGCCAGCCCCTTGGCTTTGTCTGCCCCCAATCCACCGCCTGCTACTAAGTTATTCTGTGGGCTGTGGAATCAATAATACACCACCTCCAGTTGTGCTGCCAGATAGTACAGGTACAAATTAGGGCACCCCATCCCCTCTTCCCCTTTATCTTGACACAATTTAAGCAAAGCAATCCCGGGGGAGCCCCCCCTGCCACAAGAATCTTCTCACTATTTGGTCCTAATCTGTAAAGAATATTTTTTGGTAAACTAATTGGGACAGATTGAAAAAGGAAAAGTCGTCTTGGCAGAATATTAATTTTCAAAATATTAACTCTTCCTAACAGGGCTAAGCGAAGAAACTGCCACTTTGCCAGGTCTGTCTTGATCCTACTTATTAAGGGGTAATAATTTAGTTGAATCACTCTTAGGTTCAACTGCCGAAGTGACCCAAGATATTTAATTTTGTCTATTAACATGCCAGCCAGGAGTGGATTTCTAATATTAGTTGGTTTCCCCAGGTAGAGCATTTCACTCTTACCCCAGTTCACTTTGTAGCCTGCAAGTAGGCTGAACTCCTCCAGAATCTCACACACACTGGGATAAAATTTATCTGGTTCCTTTAAGGTCAATAGGATATAATCTGCATAAAGCATGGTCAGAGCTAGACCAAAACTATTCCTTATCTCCAATTCCTGAGCACATGTTCTTAGCCTAATGGCTCCAAAATAAAAGTGCAAAATGCAATAGAGACAGGGGACATCCCTACCTAGTTCTTCTTGCTAGCTGAAAAAAAGGGAGAGGAGTGCCTATTAATTTTTATCCTGGCTAATGGTTTACTGTAGATCATCTTGATCCATTTTAGGAAGTTTCCCCTGATTCCATATCTCTTTTATATCTCCATGAGGAATGACCACTGCACCCTGTCAAAGGATTTTTCAGCATCTAAAGACAGTAGTGCAGTGTCCGTTCATAAACAGGACTGTATGATGTTAAACGCCCTTCTGGTGTTATGCTGGAGGTTTCTGCCCAGAATAAATCTTACCCGGTCTTGATGGACTATATCAGGTATTACCTGAGTTAATCTCTTAGCCAAAATGTTTGTAAAAATGTTATATTCACTGTTAAGAAGTGAAATGGGCCTATATGACCCACACTGTTCAGGGGGTTTATATTTTTAAGAAGCAATATAATTTCAGCCTCATTGAAGTATTGTGGTAATTTTTTTCCTTCAGCAGATTATAATATAGCTCCACCAGAAGAGGTGTCCATGTCTCAGATAGATTTTTATACAACTCAAATGGAAAGCCATCTGGGCTAGGACTTTTATCACTTGTAAGTGATCCTATTGCTGACCTAACCTCCTCAGGGGTAATGTCTCTATTTAAGATGTTTAACTCTAGATCAGAGATCCTGGAGAGGTGCAAGCCACTTATATAATCAGAGATTAAACCTTCTATCTGTTGCTCTGGTGTGTACAATTTTTGATAAAAATTCTGAAAGGTTTCCAAGATAACTGTTTCTTCTGAGAGCAAAGTCCTGTTTGCCCTTAATATAGTTTGAATTGTGTTTCTGTTTCTATCACACTGAATCTGATAGGCTAACATTTTGCCCGGTAGCTGTCCATAATAATGGTACTTTGCCTTTGCTTTAACCATCCCTCTCTCAGCTCTTTCCTGGATAACTTGCTCCAATTTGTCTTTTATTACCATAAGTTTTACTTCTGATTGTTCTGTCTGATTCCATACATGCTCTGCTTCAGCAATAGTTAACTCTCTTTCTAAGGTCACAAGTTTATTGTTCTGTGTCCTTTTTCTTATCCCTACTTGGGACATTATCTAACCCCTTAAGAAAGACTTAATTGCATCCCAAAGAATGTCATCTTCTGTGTTATATCCAGAATTATGGATCCAGAACCAGTGAATTTCTTCCTGGATCTGCATCCTAAATCCTGGGGTCAACCATAGAGAATTATCAAATCTCCATACTGACCTTCCTAACCGATTGAGCCCTGTCAGCCCAAGGGCTACCTCTAAGATTATTGGTGCATGGTTAGAGACCCTAATTGATTCATATGTCACCCTTTTAGCATCTTTGCCAAGATCCTGAGAGATAAAGAAATGGTCTAACCTTGAGAAGATTTTGTGGGATTTAGAATAGTGGGAATATTTTTTTCAGATTTGAATATAAACATCTAAAAGGGATCCACCAGATCTAAATCCTGGTTCATTTGTGTTACCACCCCTACCACTTGTTTTTTCCTTTCTGTGGCTAGCAGTTCCCTATCCAGTTACCCAAAAGTTAAGTTGAAATCCCCCCCCCCATTATTATTACTGAGCCAAACTGGGATAGCTCAAGATATAGATTAGTAAAAAAAAAACCAGGATAATCCTTGTTTGGACCACAAACTGATGCCAGTGTAACCCCTCTATTCTGTGTACAAATTCTAATTATCACAACTCTCCCCATACTATGCGACAGCACTTTATCAACTCTATAGCCTGACTGTCTTTTAATGAAGACTGCCATGCCCCTTGCCATATCAGAATAGTTTAAAATAAAATCTTCTGCACCCAGTAGATTACCAAAGTATGAAACATCTCTATCATTAAAATGCATTTCTTGGAAAAATAGGCAATCCATGCTTCTTTTTTTTTACCATCCTAACCTCTTTCCTTATCTTAATTCTCTCCTTACAGCCATTCAGATTCCATGTCATTATTTTTAGTGTTTCCATTAAGTATATTTATATTCTCTCTTTTGATACACTCTTCCCTGAGATCTGTGCATGGCGTTTGTCCCTCTTATCTGATAGTTATATAAAAATATATATAAGCCGTAACTTAATTCATGAGGCCTTGTACCTAGGCACCCACACTTTTTTTGAGTCCAGCTTCTGAATAACCATTTTTATTTTGTTACTTTAAAATTTTTTCCACACTCTACCCCCCCCACACCAAACTGACCTTATGTTTGTCTCTTTTTAATACCACCATAGGTGGAAAGTCCTGCAAGCTCTTAAATGGTCCCCTTATAGCCGAGCATCTTAGTGATAGACTAATGTCTCCCCCCCACCGTGAGGTTGCCAAATCTCTGCTAGGTGCAAGTGTGGCTAATAAAAGGGTATGAGATTGCTTAACTACCCTGGAAAAAAGAATCCCCTTGTGCCCATCTATTAAATTTTCTATAAATATAAGGTAGGGGAAAAGATTGCCTATACATAGGGAATATAAGTTAGGCTTCCAGTAACACCCAAGCAATTTCCCCTTTTGTTTTTCTTACCCTCACCTCCCCTTCTCCTCTAATACTCTAAATGATAAATAGGTAAGCTTTTGTGTTTTTTGTTGTTGTTTTTATTCTTGTTTATTCATAGAGGCATCTGCGGATCCCCCTGAGTCAGGATTGCCATCCTGGGGCTTCTGGTGTTTTTTTAAAACTTCCTCCACATCTGCTGGAGAGTGGAAGAATAAAGTTTTTCCCTCCAAATACATTCTTAATTTGGCTGAATACAGTATGGCAAACTGGATGCTTTCCTTCCTTAATTTGTCCCATACATAATCAAAACTTTTTCTTTTTGCTAATATGGTTGGCGGAACGTCTGGATATGCTTGCAGCTTCATCCCATTATAGAATAACCCTTTTTCAATTCAAGCTTTGTTTAATATTTTCTCTTTGTCTTACTATCATAATGGCTTTATGTACATGAACCGGGGCCTGCCCTGAATATCCTTGGTGCCAAATGCTCTATGTGTCCTATCCACCTCCACTTTTTTCTGGGAAGGGGAGGTCCAGAATTTTAGTGAGCAGTTCCTCACAGAAACCTTGGGGATCATTGCCCTCTATGCCCTCAGGGAGATTTCCTATTTTTAAGTTGACCCTACTGGGCCTGGATTCAAGGTCTTCTACCTTTAGTTTCAGTTCTTCTAGTTCTTTATTACACTTTGCTATGGTGGTAGACATTTTAGGCAAGATGTCTTCAATTGACTTTGCATTGGTATGCACCACACTCAAACTATGGACAATACTATTAAATCCTTGGATGGAGATATTGGTATCAGATGTGGTATATGTTCAATGTACTCTTTTAATAAAGATACATTGTTTGCAGAACTGTTTACTTGTGACACATGTTTACATGTACACTATTTGGAGAAAAAGATCACACTTGTTAATAGCAAGTTAATCCTGTTTGAGAATGAACAAAAGGAAATGAGAAACAGACTTATGGAGCTAAGCAAACAAAATGACACTGCACCCTCAGAGTGCAGGCAGGCTCCCTTTGTAATTAGTGACTCGTCTAATAAACTTAGCCTACCAACAATCTTGACTTGCAAGGAGCACTCAAGTCTGGGGCCAAGGAAAAGGGTAAGAGAGGATTAATGTGAGGAGCCCATTAAAGGTGATATAGAATGGACAAAAGTAGGCAGCAAACACAAGCAAAGAAGGGATGCAGAGCAATGAATTTTGAGATAGAATTCACTAATCACTTCTCTACACTCAGTGACTCTAATATCTCAACCTACCATAATGAGACTGAGACCCCCACATCAACACTCACTAGGTCTAGACCCAGTACTACCAACAATGTCAAAGCAGACACAATATCTGGAAATCATGCCACTAAAACAACCATAGATATTGCTACCCACTGTGCTACTGCAAGTATAACTAACAATTATGACAGAACTCATGCGTTAGATACTGACCAAGATATGCTTTCAATTAAGGCGACACCCAATGCACCCATACTATCAATTCCTGTGGATATAAACAGCACTCTGAGCAACCATGGGGATATGGACATAGACTATGACATTTCCACAGAATAACCTACTCAGGACAATCCTAACCTATTCCTGATACCATAGCACCAACAAATCAAAAAGCCAAGATGAACATGCTACCAACAGCACCCACCAATCTCAGTGTCCAGTCTAGAGTGGATCATCCTCCAAACTGCTTTCAGCAGTACAATACCCAGCATACTGGTGCAACACCCAAACAGATCTATGTTCTGGGAGACTCCATGATGAAATACATTGATAAAACTGTATGTGGGCCTGATAAAGAAAACACGGCATGTTGTACTTTCTGGAGAGCTAAAATTCCTGATATAACAGATACGGTGGATAATATTCTTCAAAATTCAGGTACAAACCCGTTGGTCATATTACATGTAGGCACCAACAATATTAACACTTCATCCTTGGAAGATATGCAATCAGACCTTGTGCAGTTATATGATAAATTAATATAAAAGGGTGGCAACTTATGCGTTTCTGAGATTTTACCAGTACCCAGGGCAGGATACAAAAAAAAAATCACAAAATTAAACTCTTCAATGAATGGCTACACAAATGAATGCTACAAATGAACTATGGCTGTTTAACACACTGGGAAAATTTTGTTAATAGAAACAACCTCTTCTACTGGGATGGCCTCCATCTCAGCAGACAGGGCAATTTGATATTGGGAAAGCAGATCAAATCCTTTATTGACAGGGCTTTAAACTAAACTCAATGGGGGACTTGGGAGAACACCAACAAGGGGTGCCAACATACACTAAAGTAGACAGTAACAACAAACATCTTATGATACTGTCACTGAATGTTCAGAGTTTAAATATGACCAAACTCTCTGAATTACAGGCAACAATGCTTAGAGACAATTTAGATATTGTTGCAGTGACCGAGACGTGGTGAGATGCTGCAAGTATTTGAAATCAGAACATCACTGGATACAAACTTTACCTAAAAACAGGATCAACAAATGGGGTGGTGGTGGTGTATGCCTTTATATAAAAAATAACATTGAGTGCTGTCAAGTATTTCCCCCTCTCTCTCCACCAATCAAAACATAGAAAGTGTCTGGGTTCAGATTAATTTAAATAAAACCAATCAAACTGTAACCCTGGGTAACTGCTATTAACTCCCAAACTCATCCCTGGAATACAATGATTCTCTAACACAGGAGATCACATACTTAGCTGAGAAGGGAACAATTGAGGTACTTGGGGACATTAACTACCCCAGGATTAACTGGGAACTTCAATCAGCCTCCAGTGCTGTTGAAAATACATTTTTAGATGCAGTATCTGGTACTGGAATCTTACAACTAATAACATCCCCTACTAGAGGTGACAATATTTTGGATTTACTCCTGTCCAACAACAGTAATCTAGTAAATAGAATTAATGTTACCACAATGCCATCACCTGTGAAATTGACTGCCCCAGAAGAAAAAACGTCATAAATCAGTCCCTAAGAAACTACAATCATGCAATCTTTGATCTCATAATTAATTACCTACATTCAATCAACTGGGATTCTGAGATGGAGGATAAAACAACAGAAGACTTCTGGAGTTTATTCAAAAAACACTTACTACTAGCTGAATCAAAATATGTTCCATTGCTAAAAACACACAACAGTAAGGGCAGCTATGGTTAACTAGGGCTGTAAAAAGACAAATCAGAGCTAAAGAAAAAGCTTATCACAAAATGAAACAGAATAACAATACTGTCACTCATGCTAAATGCAAAAAGAAATTCAAGAAACTTAAGCATCTTATCAAACAAGAAAAAACAAATAGAACTAAGAATAGTCCACACAAAAGACAATAATAAGGCATTCTACACATGTCAACAGCTACAAAAACTCAAAACATGAACTAGGACCTATAACAGTTAACAGTGTTACAATAAATGAAGAACAACAAATTGCAGAGGAATTTAATAAGTATTTTTGTCAGGATTATAATCAAAAGGAAAAAAATATTATTACCAATAACAACTCAACAAATAACATTATATTCACCAAAGAGGAAACCCTGGCAGTCATAAAAAAACTTAGGGTAAACTCATCTCCAGGTCCTGACAACCTAAGTCCTAGATTCATAGTAGAGGCATCCATCACCCTAGTTAACCTCATAACTAAATTATATAACAAATCAGTAGCTACTGGTGAGGTTCCTAATGTTGGGAGAAATTCAACAGTTGTTCCTATTCTTAAACACACATTTGTCAATGCCAAATGTTGATTGCGTGTGTCCGTTGAGCTCGCTCACTGCCCCTGTGTCACTCGCTCGTACTTTTTCTCCCGCTGCTGCAGGCTGCTTTTTTGTACTGGGCTCCTGCCTGCATTGGCACATTTTTCTGCCCACAAAGAAATCTGCAGCTGTCCCACCAGAGCTCCGTTGAGGTGGCTCACTCCCTCTCTCACTTGCTTATTCCATTTCTGCTGACGCTGCAGGCTGGCCTTTTGTAGTGGGCTCCTGCCTGGATTGCCGCCTTTTTCTGCCCACAAAGAAATCTGCAGCAGTCACGATAGAGCTCCATTGAGCTCGCTCACTCCCCCTCTCTCACTCGCTCATTATGTTTCTCCTGCTGCTGCAGGCTGCCCTTTTGTACTGGGCCCCTGCGTGTATTGCTGCCTTTTTCTGCCCACAAAAAAATCTGCAGCAGTCCCAACAGAGCTCTGTTGAGCTCACTCACTCCCCTTCCCTCACTCGCTCATTCTGTGTCTCCCGCTGCTGCAGGCTGCCTTTTTGTACTGGATTCCTGCCTGCATTGATGGCTTTTTCTGCCCACAAAGACATCTACAGCTGTCCCGACACAGCTCCGTTGAGGTCGCTCACTCCCCCTCTCTGACTCACTTGTTCTGTTTCTGCCAACACTGCAGGCTGGCCTTTTGTACTGGGCTCCTGCCTGCATTGCCACCTTTTCCTGCCCACAAAGAAATCTGCAGCAGCCATGATAGACATCCATTGAGCTCACTCACTCCCCCTCTCTCACTCGCTCATTCTGTTTCTCCTGGCACTGCAGGCTGCCCTGTTGTACTAGGCTCCTGCCTGCATTGGCACCTTTTCCTGCCCACAAAGAAATCCAGAGCTGTCCTGACAGAGCTCCGTTGAGGTCGCTCACTCCCCCTGTCTCACTCACTCATTCTGTTTCTCCTGGCACTGCAGGCTGCCCTTTTGTACTGGGCTCCTGCCTCTGTTGGCATCTTTTTCTGCCCACAAAGAAATCTGCAGCAGTCATGATAGAGCTCCGTTGCACTCGCTCACTCCTCTGCTCTCAGTCGCTTATTCTGTTTCTCCTACCGCTGCAGGCTGCCCTTTTGTACTGGGCCTCTGCATGCATTGCTGCCTTTTCCTGCCCACAAAGAAATCCGCAGCAGTCTCAACAGAGCTCCGTTGAGCTCACTCACCCCCCCCACTCGCTTGCTCTGTGTCTCCTGGTGCTGCAGGCTGCCCTTTTGTACTGGGTTCCTGCCTGCATTGCCGCCTTTTCCTGCCCACAAAGAAATCTGCAGCAGTCCCGACAGAGCTCAGTTGAGCTCGGTGACCCCTCCCAGTCGCTCGATCCTAATCTGTCCCAAACACTGATTTCTGAAAGTGACTGCGGTATTCTGCGCCAGAAGCACGGAAACACATTTCGGTCAGGATGTGAAAAATGACAGCTGTACTGTTCGTAAGGAGGTGTAGAAGAATGGCAATGTTGAAAATCTGGAGTGAAGATATTATTAATTCACGAAGTTACTAGCGTGCGTGCAAATGCACGCTCATAACAGTTATTTTATGGAGTATCATCACCAAATTTTCAACATAGGCATTTTAGGACCTCTGCTCATGAACAGTGTCACTGTAATTTTCTTAATCTGTCCTGAAAACTGATTTCCCACAGCGACCGCGTTATTCTGCGCCAGAAGTGCGAAAACACATTTCGGCCAGGATGTGGAAAATGACAGCTATACTGTTCACAAGGAGGTCTGAAAAATGCCAATGTTGAAAATCTGGTGTTAAAATATTGCAAATTTGCATAGTTATGAGCATGTGTAGCAACTGTGCAACGCACGCTCGTAAAACAGTAATTTTTTGGATTTTTCCCATCAAATTTGCAAAATAGGCTTTTTGAGAGCCCACCTCATGAACACTGGCACTGTCATTTCATTAATCGGTCCTGAAAAGAGATTCTGTGCAGTGACTGCAAAATCACCTTTCGAGGCCAAATAACGCCATGACAGTGCCAGAATTAATGTGGAGGGGTCCCAAAGTCCCCATGTTGCAAATTTGGTGCCAAATTGCCTGAGATATGCATCAAAGTTGAAAAAACCTTATTTATTCCATTATACAGCTTACTGGCATTTCCTCAGTTCGCGGTTGGCTTGGAAGAGTGCAGACGTGTTCCCAGTCCACTGAAGATGGTTGTGCCAGACTCCAGAGGTAAGTAAGGGGTGGGGGGTGAGGAGGCAGGGTACGCAGTGGGTGGGCGTGGGTTGTGGGAGTGGGGCAGGGAGACCACCGAGGGACTGTTTCCTTTTTCCACAGTGGCAAAAAAAACAAAAAAAACATTGCGGGACCATTTTTGTTTTTACAGGGGCATGTGGCACACTGGGGTGGACTCCCAGCGTGCCAATGGAGTCTTTTTTTGGGGGGCAGCTGTAGCCAATGGGGGATTGGGCACCTCCGTCGGCACACAACAAAAGGAGGGGGTGACATTATGCTGACAAGGATTGGGCACCCTCGTTGGCACACAACAAAAGTAGGGGGGTGACATTATGCTGACAAGGACTGGGCACCCTGTCGGCACACAACAAAAGTGGGGGAGGTTACATAATGCCGACGGAGAGTGGGCTCCCCCGTTTGCAAAATGAACTATGGTTAGGGCAGTGAAGCTGACTGGGATTGGGGTCCCCGTCAGCAAACAAACACAGTGGGGGGGCACAAGCTGCTGAGGGAGATTGGGCACCCCCTCAGCATGGGGGGCTCACTCATATTGTTTGTGAACATGGCAGCAAGCCACTGCCATGTTTACAAACAATATCACAGTACTAAGGTTCCGCCCAGCAATGACGGGTCGCTCCCTCATTGCAGCGGATGGCTTACACTGCAATGATGAGGCGGCCCCTGATTGCAGTGGCTGAAACCTTACAAGGTTGTGGCATGCTCTCTGAACTAGTGTCAGCAGCCACGGCATTGGGAAAAGGGGGCAAGCCTTTAAAGGCTGTGGGGGCATTGGCCACAACAGTGCCGCGCCTCCACAACCTGCTTCTGGAAAGCTGCCACAATATGTTTCTTGCGCATGCACGCAATCAACATAAAAAGGAGTGAAGGACAATGTTGCCAATTTCAGACCAATTAGCCTAACATCTACCATATGCAAAACCATGGAACAACTAATTAAGAACAAAATCACAGGTGAGCTTGAATCTCTGGGACACACTGATCCTCACCAACATGGGTTTAGGAATGAGTACTCATGTACCACTAACCTGATCACTTTTTACAACAATGTAGGGGTTAGCCTTGACAATTCCAAACCTGTGGATATGATCCTTCTTGACTTTTGCAAGGCTTTCAATAAGGTCCTGCATGGTGAATTAATCAACAAACTACTCAAAATTGACCTATCAATGCCATTGATCAGATGGATCAGTAACTGGCTTGATAGTGGGAAGCAGCAGGTCAGATTTGGGAATGCACTTTCAACCATTGGAGAAGTCAGTAGCTGGGTCCCACAGGGTTCGGTCCTTGGACCGACCCTGTTTAATCTGTTCGTAAGTGACATTAAAAACAACATCAAAAGCAATATAGCAAAATTTACTGATGATACTAAATTAGGAGGAGAAGTGGACACCATTGATAAGCAACTGTCACTTATAAGTGACCTAAAACAGAGGGATGGGCTATCACTAACAAAATGTCACTGAAGCTGGACAAATGTGTTTGTTCTCCATATAGGCATCAATAATCCTCTCACTACCTATACACTTCACCAAACACCAATAAAAAGGGTACTATAAAAAGGGATTTAGATACAATCATCAACAACTCCCTCTCCAGCAGTAATCACTGCAAAAAATAGCTCAAACCTCCAACATAATTCTCAACTGCATCAAACACACATTTTAAATCAGATTAAACAATTTATCATTCCACTATACAAGACATACATCAGGCTTCACTTAGATTTCTGCTCTCCTTTCTGGAGTCTATACCTCAAAAAAGACATCAACCTTATGGAACAAGTAGAGCATCAGGTCACAAAACTAATCTCAATGCTTAAAAATAAGTTCTACAAAGATAGGCTATCACTAACTGGATTACTACACTGGAGGAAAGAAGAAACGGGTGATCTTCTGCAACCATACAGAATTCTTCATAACTCAATGTTAAGAGCACAATGTGGTCTAAATTTTACAAACCGTACCACAACTCTGAGAAGCCACAAGCAACAGTTATTTATCCCTGGAGCCCAGATAAAAGGGCTCACTTTTTCACAATCAGGGCTGTGAAAAAGTGGAATGTTCTACCACAGTATGTTGTTGAAGCTAGTAACTTCAACATCTTTAAAGAGAGGTTAGACAAGCACTTAAACTGGGTGAGAGCCAAATACTAATACACCCACTACATTGTGGGAGACAACCTCGACGGACCTCGGCCTTCTCATGTCTACAGACAACCTAGTAACTCTAGTAATAGTCACCTCATATTCAGTCTATTCCTACACACCTGAAAGATTAAGCTCATAAATGATTGTTTGAAGAATGATTGTATTTTTCCATTTTTATTTTTATTTTTATGATTGCTACTTGCTCATGTCTATGTATGAAGGGGCTGATTTAAGAATATATGAGTTTGCTAATCACTACTAGTGCTAAAAATTTTTATCTCATGTATAGCTCTCTGATATCACTTAAGTTGCTTTTTTTTAACCTGTATACCCCTGGCCCATCCATTTTTTAATCACCCACTGCTGAGCATGAAAGACATCTGGGTAATTACAATTTACAATGTGTGTTTTACTGAGATATGCAAATAGTGTATGGGAGATGAGGTGGATATAGTGAATATAAAAGTTACAACTGAAAATCATTAGGATACTGATCATACTTATGCAACATCTAAGGTTTAGACATGCAGTTATGTAGCGCTTTAAAAACAAAAAAAAAAACACCTAGAATGGGTTAAGCAGATGCGTTGATTTTTTTCCCCCATTTTTTGGATTGTATTTATGGAATTTCCTTTTTATGTTTTATTTTTGGAGTGTCATTTACCGGACAGGAACAGGAAATTAACATGTTACAAAAATGTTTGTATCTAGTATCGAACCAGATAACACATATGTATTCTGATGTCAGCATGTTAAAAAAATTACAGTGAGTGCCAGCCCAGTGGTGCCAAGGGCTAAGGCGCTGCATGCCTTACCTCGCACCATACCAATGACCCATATTCGGGAACGAGCATGGGCCGTCAGAGGTCAGTTTGGGGGGGGGAGGCATGGAGCTGGATGGAGCTGCCGAGAAGCAGCTCTCCTTTCCAGGGAGGGAAGGTGATATCCCTCAGCTCTTGCCTACTTCACAGTGGAGGCCAGGGGGCAGCACAGGCTAGATAGAGTGCCAGCCGCAAGGTAGAGGGATAGAAGGAAGGGGCTGTCACCGGGGCTGTAGTATGCATGTGCGCTTCTATGTGCAGGCATCTCTACTCCTGGGGCCTTGGAGTAATTGGGAGGTAACAAAGAAAATGAAGGAAAAATGGATTCATCTTCAGGATTTTTCCCTACCCTCCGCAAGCTCCATTCCCTGGCTGGGCATAAGGTAAGACCCGGTAATTCTGGGATGTCAGGGCTGGGTGCTAAGTCGGGCTGATGGGGACAGCCAACAGAGATAAAATACTAAAAAAAAAAATTCCAGTGCTTCTATATATTCTTTTTTTCATACATCGAAATGCATGTTAGTCTATCATAACTCCCAAACCATTGAAAGTCCTAATCAGTTTACAATACCGATTTGGGCATCAGCTTAAAAAATACAGTTTATGAGGCTGCTATCATTCATCAGTTTAACTGCAGTAATGAAGAAACACAGTGTTCAATAAAATAAAATAAAATAAAAAAATCGGCCTTTTACTAAATTCTCTGAAATGAGACTCTGCAATAGGAATCTGTCAGACTACTTACACAGATTAAGAGACTTTAGATGATTGATCCCATTTAAAAAACAAAACAAAATGGAAGCTAGGAAAGGACTTTGAATAGGCACAGAACGATCGTGGGACCGCTTCGTTGAATTGACAGCTGTGTCTTGACAATAGCAGCTCTGACAGCCACAAGAATACAAATTTAACAGTTTTTTAAAAAACAAAATAGTAATTCGATCACAAGATACAAAAACTTCTGCAGATACTCATGGGGAATGTAATCAGTGGTACGCATCCTCATTGTTGTCACAAGCCCTGCTTTGGGACGTCACCCCTCCAATGACATCAAAAAATGACTCAGACTGACCAGACTCTGGGAAAAAAAATCTCTGAGCTGACTGCCCCAGTGAGTTCTGATTATGGCGGCATACGCTACCATTATAAGCAAATAGACAACTCAAGACACAATGGCCCAGATATTCAAAAGGGTTGCGCATGGCGCAACAGTGTTGCGCCATGCACAACCCACTGATGTGCCCCAGCGCGATATTCAAAGGGAAAAGTGCACCGCACAAATCCCGATGCACCAGAGCGCATCAATGTATGCAGGCACAGGTAAGGGGGCGTGCCCATGCATAACCTGCACAGCCCGATATTCAGCCCGGGATGTGCAGAGTCATGCATGCGCAACTCATACCTGCGCCTGCACAAAGTTACGCCCCCCAAAAAAAAGGAACAAGTGATGGCCACCCACAGGTGAGCTGCCGCATTGCAGGGCACAACACAGCAGCTGCCACCTCTGGGTGGCCACCCGAATTCCTGCCGCACCTGGCGGCGCCCCCCATGCCCCATCGTGGGCATCCATGTAGTAAATCCCCTGTCCAATATCCCTGGTGGTCCAGTGGACCCGATTGCTGCCCGATCGTGGGCATCTGCCTCATCAAATACCCTACTACCCTGGTGGTCTAGTGTACCCCACCCACCCACCCACTGAGCCCCACCGCGCCGCTCCCTCCCATGAGCCAGCGGGCAGTAGCACCACCTGCCTGCTGCCACGCCACCCGCTGACTGACAGCTCGGTAGGGCTGTACGCCCATTAGTTCTGGCGTGAGCCAATGGGCATGCAACCATACCGTACTACTCAGTCAGATATGAATGAATTCATTCACATATCAGACTGATGTCTGAATAAACGGCACGCCCGTGTCATGCTGGCGAACCAGACATGCACCTGCCAGCTGTCAGTCAGCAAGTAATGAAAACAACGGTGGGGTGATCCGTGTCGGCTGGCCCGGAGTCGGTGGTGGGGCTCAGTGAGTGAAGGTGCCTGAACCACGGTAGCAAGGGTATTTGAGGGTACAGATACAGCGATGGGCTGGTGATCACTGGACACCAGGGATAGACAGAGGCTTAATCTCAGGACAAATGCCCACGGTCAGGCACATAGAGGTCCACTGGACCACCAGGGATATAGGAGGGGTTCTTTTTTTTACACGAATGGCCATGATCGGGCTGCGGGGGGCATCGGTCCCCGACGGCTGCTGCCTGGCAGGGCGCCAGGCGCAAGTCCACGGGGATTGGCGCACCTGCATGCTAATGGCATGCAAATGGGGCCATGATGATATGCAAATGGCCCCCTGTGTGCCTTGCATAAATTATGGCCCCATTTGCATGTCCCCTTTTGAATATCGCAGGTGCTGTGCATGGCGCAATGGCACTTGAGCTAGTGCATCTCCATGCTCCACTCTGGCCACTTGAGCTGGTGCAGTGCCACTGCGCCATGCACAGTGGGGATGGCCAGGGTGCGATATTCAAAGCTGCTCCACCGTAGCGCAGCTCCATTGAATATTGCCCAGGCCACACCCCGGCGTAACAAAGTTGAGCTGCACCCAGGCTTGCGCCACAGCCTGGCGCAGTTTGAATATCCGGGCCACTGTTTCTTGTTAATATGATCCATTTTATTGTACTGACATAGAAAACATCAGTGGAAATATGATTTTCAAAATGTAATGTTTGCCTTTGATCTTTAAGTCATGCCCCCACCAAATACTACACAACAATGCACGTCTGAAGCCTGCTTCATATGCTCATTTCCTTGCTCCTACCATCCTCTGCTGCTCCTCTGGTGGTTAATCTCTTTCCGCTTGGGCATCTTACCTTAGGTATCCAATATCACTGCAATGAATCCAGATTAGAGAACTTCTTAGAGGACAGTATTTTTGACTTTTTAAAGCAGCAGTGCAATGAAAAATGTTTTTCCAAAAAAGTTAGTTTCAACTACAATTAAGAAAAATATTAGCATGCATATCAAATGTACTTGTCTGGGTACCTCCTATGTTGTGCACCATGAAACTTTTTTTTTTTACTTTTTTGATCCTAAACCTACCAGGTCTACAATGATATTTCTATGCAAAAAGTGTCAGCTATCTAATTTTCTTGAGGAAAAACTCAATTAAAATGTCCATAAAATGCTCAAATTTTGGTGGATTTAAAAAATTGTACCACCAAATAAACTGGAAAATGCCTAGAATTTGTTAAAGTGAAAAAAGGTAGGGTCAAAGTTTTTGCCCAATTTCATTGCACTGCTGCTTTAAGATACCAGGGAGATGGACTTCATGAACCCCCTTGTCCCCTACCTCCCAGGATGCATCTGGAACAAGCAGCTATTCAGCTCAATATGTCTTTCCTGGCAAAACCTTTGAAATAAATAAATAACTATTAGTCTATCTAATTCCAGCTATATACATGTAACTTTAAACTGTTTTGCAATCCTTAATTTTTTTTTGCCAACATGTGTTTTATTTCTCAGTTGTAGCAATATAAAAATAAATGGTTACCTGCTGATCTTTTCGTTTTGTGCATGAGCTGCATCATCATATCCTCCCACAGGTATCATGATAATACTCTTTCCCGTCACATCCTGCAGTGTAGTAGCAATTGGAATCGTCCCTCCAACACGAGTCATGTCAGGTTCCACTCCAAATACTAACAAGTACAGTACAATGAAAATCAACAGTCAGAAAAAGTCTGATAACAACCTCGCATAACCTGTGCCCAGAAAAGGTAGGTCTCTAAATACTATATCAACCATTCTGGACAAAAATGTGAGTATGATTTAAGAGTGACTGGAGCTCCTTGTAATCCGCTATTGCACCTAGCCCGTGGTCCCTACTGTATATTTGTGCTAGTGGACCATGTGGGTGGACTATGGTGGCAGCTAGTGTGTATGCTGTAAGATTTTCTGTTAAAAGGGCTTGTAGGTAATTCACTCTACTGTGAGAAGAACTGAGTAATGTGTAATGTGTAATGTGTAATGTGTGGAGGGGCAGTTTAAGCTGTGCCAACAAAGAGGGGCTGGGAGCTTCTATTTATGTAAAATCGTCTTACCTGAACAGGGTTCCCAGGAACCAAACAGAGGCAGTGGACAAGTCACATTTTTTGATAGATGCATTGAGACAGAAAGGGAGGAGGACCAATCATAGAATGTGAGGCACCAGGAAGTACAAAAAGAGAACAATCTACAAGCAGGAACTAGTCTTGCAGGGCAAGTGATGACACTTGTTTAAGTGCAGCAAGTGTCTTGACTTTTGGAAAAGAGGGGCTTAGGGAAGAAGATGAGTAGGGCCAAGGCATGCTGCAGGAGGTACTTCTCACTAACCTTCAATCCAAACACACACTCAGTCACACAAACTGTCATACACACATGTGGCATAGGCAGGAGGCTGGGGGAGGGGCAGTTGGTCAGTTGTTGGGCTTATCATTCAGCCACTTTCCAGAGGGAGTTCTGCGGGCCTGGTGGCTGCCTAGTTTGCAGGAGATTCATAGCCCTCAGCCCAGTTAGCTACTCTCAGGGTTGAAGTGCAACACCTGAAAAGTGGAGCCTAGCAGCTGGCAGTATAACCTAGTGGTTAGAGAAACAAGCTGTGAATACGTTTGGTAGATCCAGCAGACTTGGGTTTGATTCCCACAACCTTGATCAAGTCACTTAACCACCCCAGTGCTCTTGGGACGCCCCTAAAAACAGGTACTTGTGCCTAGTTGGCCTTACATGGTTACCAGAGAATTAAAAAAGTAACTCAGCATGAGGACCACTGTGCTGCAAGCCCCTTTCCTCAATGTGCACTACATATCTGCACTAGAGGATTGACGGCAGTGTGGGGAGATGAAGAGTGGAACCAGCATGGGGGGATACTAGGGGTATAAACCCAGAATCGATTTGCGCCACTGACAGAACTGGTTCAGAAGAACTGCTCTACAATGGAAGCAGATGCCATTACTCTGGAGGGTGTGGCGTCATCCAGCAAGAATGCACCAGAAAGATGGGAGTCAGGCGGAGTCAGAGTGAGAAAGAAGCGCATCATAGTAGTAGTTAGTGGGGCCTTAAGCTAGGGGGTTGGGGAAGTTGGTATTCCACCCTGGCCAGGGAGGAGAGATCTGCTCTGTGTCTCCTAGAAGTGACTCCAGAAGGCACGACTCAACAGCTGGGCAGGGTGATCAGTGGGGTGAAGAGAAGGACAGGCATTGTGCTACACTTCGATACCAGTGACCTGGAAAACTGCAGCACAGAGAAGGTAAAGTTCAGCTTCAGGGACCAAGACAGTGAGTTGAGATCGATAGCAAATGCAGTAGCTTTTTTGGAAGTGCTATTGGTGCCCAGTGCAGGACAGAGTAGAAGTAATAAAAATCAAAAAGTTTAACACACATCAAAAAAGCTGGTATGAAGATGTGGGGCTACATTTTTTTAAAGGGCTGGGCATCCTTCTGGGAAGCTAGTGGGCTATCTTGAAGGAGGGCCTTTATATAAACAGGTAGGAACCAATGTATAATTGCAGAAGGTGGATGTAACTATCAGTAGGATTTTTTGCCTAGCAAGAGGGAGGGCAGTGTAACAGATGGAACACAGCAATACAAAAAACACAGAGGGAGCCAAGTTGGCTCTCCCTAGTACACATAGCTCATAAGAACATAGGAGTGGGTGGCCACCCCAATGGCCCAGTGGCAGGGTGTCGTGTTACCATGCTGGCAAGCTGAGTTCAGAAGCAGGCTTGGGACACCACATTAGGAGGCAGGCCAGGGTGAGGTGACTGCCATCCTACTGTATGCCTTGGTCCAGGAGAGTTTTCTGCGGTTTCTATTGCCACAGTGACCCCTGCTTCTGGGCCAGGGAGCTTGAGGGTCACTGTGTACTAAAAACATATGTGTGACAGGTAAAGAACATTTTGGCAACTGCAGAAAATCAAAACTCAACAAGGTTAAGAGGATAATAGGCAGAGGAAAAGGAAAATGGAGAGAAATGTATACTGCTGAAAGAAGCTTTGGTGATAAAATGGATGGACTGCAAGTGATAATGGCTGCAGAGGATATGCAACAAATATGCTGTAATTGCCATTAATGTAGATTTGTAATCTATGTATATTTTATGTACTGTATGTTTTATATTATATTATGTGTATTGTAGTGTACTTGTTATGTATGTTTTGTGATATCTTCTTGCCACAATTTTAGTGGCCTGGGTCATTCCTGAAATGGGGCCATCGCTCACTGTACATACCTGGTTAACACAATAAATAAATAAATAAATAAACAAAGTAGCAGTAACTGAAACATAGACACATCAGAACAATAGCTGGGATCTAAATGACCTTGGGTATATTCCATTTAGGAAAGACAAGGAGAGTGCTAAGGGAAGGGTGGCAGTTTACAGTATGTATAAAAAGAGGGCATAAAGGTCTCAGATGACATATCTGTCACAGGGGTCTGGAGAGAGAGTCTCTATGGTGCCAAATAACAGACAACTGGAACAAATATAGGCTAGGAGTAACCTACAGGCTGTTAAACGAGGGGCCAGACAAAGGTCAATGAGCTGACAGGGAATATTAGGAATTAGAAAATGGGCTCTTTATTTGGATGCATCTGATTAGCTGGTACCCCTTCCAGAGGGGTACATTAACTTTCAATAGATGCCCACCAAATAAAAAGTCCTATCCCAAACCTGCCTCATGCCCAGCCAAGTATCATTGCACCCAGCCTGCTTCATCACTGGCTGAAGCAGTGGGCACACAAATTCAAATTGCCGCTATTTTTTTCATTGCTTAGAGAGAAACTAAGATCTGCCCTCCCACACACACACACACACACACACACACACACTCACTCTTTATACAAGACAGCAGCCAGTACCAAAATATATTTGTACCTGTTTCTGAGTTTGAAAAGTCTCTCTTCTTCTTTTTTGTGCCTTGAAGAAAACCCCCTGCTGCCACGCTCAGTCAGTCTCACCTGTCGGCAAACACGGAATCAGCCTCACAACGGGACACATTTGATGTGCCTTTCAGTTCCTCTCCCAACTCCAGTCTTCCTGGCCTCTGATTCCCCATCATACCATACTTCAAAACTGTATCCCTAGCACCACCAGTACCCCACACGCTGCCTCGTGGACTAGCAATATTTTTTTTTTTGCTTTGTTTTATTCTTGCCATAATTTAAATGCGATCAGCCAGGAGAGTAGTTACACTTTCACGACATCGGGAGCAGAATGGAGCAAAAGCAGTGAAGTGATGCCGGCAATCATCGCCGACTTTTCTGGTATCCACGGTCTCTCTTTTTTTTTTTAAACTGAAATGTAGAGGTTATTTTGGAGCAGTAGCATTGATATGGGGGAAGAAACGGAGTGAGAATACAGCCTGGGGGAGCTGAGAAAACTTGTTCCAGTACTGCTGTTGTAGTGCTGTTACCATTTTAAAAATGACAGGATCGGGAGAATCTGTCCCTAGGGTGGCGAGTGGTAATGTAACAAAGCAGCTGATTAACTTCAGAGCGCTGCTGGTTAAACTTAAAGAAATAATAATTTATACAGTTCCCATCTCACACGGTACTTGTAATTCTTCTCTTCATGGTTTAAGGAAGCACAGCCATGTGCCTAGAAGCTACAGCTACCCACCGCAGGGGAAATAAAATGATTGCAGGAAGGGCAGAGAATGGTGCACAAAAATGATAGCAACAAACTGCTGGGGGTGAAACATTCTCTCTTCTTCCACATGAAAGGGGGGGAGATAAGTAGAAGAGAATGGATCTGTTGGGGGTGGCAACAGAAGATGGAACAGCACAGTAATGTAGGGACTATTTTATCCCAAAAAGTGTTTTTCTAATGTTTATATTTGTTTTAAACTCATGCCCTCTCTTATTTTATTAGTTAATTTGAATTTACACAGAAGCCCATTTTCTAAGTGCAATAATACCCTCCAGGGTGGGTAATACCAGACCTTCCAGGGGCTATAAGGCACTCTGCCTGCGGCAATGGGCCTCATTATGCCCCTGGTTGGTCCAGTATTGCCCAATACCGCCCACCCTGTTGGGTATTGTTGCTTATGTAGCTAGCCATGGTCAAACTATACTCACAGGAGACTTCAGTCTCCCAGACATAGACTGGGACATTCTGATGACAGTAAGCCAGAAAAGTCATAAATTTATAGTGGTAGTACAGGACTGCTTCTCACACAGTGGGTGATAGAAGCAACAAGGGGAAGCAATTTTGGACCTGGTAATGTCCACCCAGGACATTCTCAGGGATATCTCAATTAATGACCCAATCAGACAGAATGACAACAACTGTATTAAATTCAACATTGTGCTAGAAATCTCAGCAACTGAACCTAATACTGTGGTCCTGAAATTTAGGAAGACTGACTTTGACCAATTGAAAAATAACTGAAGATCAGCAGAAAGGAACCCACAGCAAAGAGGATATGGAGAACAAGTGTGTGTAGCAGTTAAAGGGGCATTAATGGGAGCCTCCTAGAATTGCATAAATTTATTACTAAGAACAAGAAACAAAAGAAGCCACTTTGGCTAGACAAGCAATGGGAGAGGCAATTCAGGACAAATTAAAGTCTTCAGGGTATACAGGGGTGAGCACAGAAACACAAAAACATAGAAACACAGACTTTGACGGTATATAAGGACTGCTTGGCCCACCTAGTCTGCCCAATTCCCTACCTATTGGATAAGCTGCAGATCCTAGTTAACCAACAGTCTACTTCTTCCTACCCTCCACCAGAATTGCCTTATGTCTGTCCCATACATTCTTGAATTCCCCCACTGGTTTTGACCCCACGAGCACCTCAGGAAGGCCATTCCATGCGTCCACCACCCGCTCTGTGAAAAAATCTTCCTCACTTTGCCCTTGAGCCATCCCCCCCTCTATCTTCAAATTGTGACCCCTTGAGCAGAGGGAGATCAGCAAGGCAGTATATAAAGATAAGCTAGAGAAAAGCAAAGACCTCATAAGAAGGGTGAATGCAAACACAGAACTAAGGATGGTAGAAGTGGTCACACATAATGATAACCCTTTCTTTAGATAGCCAGCCCAGTGGCACAGTGGTAGAACTTTCACTCATGATGCCAACACATTGGATTTGGGAATGACTCAGGGCTGTCTGCCAGCTGGAAGAGGAGGACTGAGCAACTTAATGAATGCTCTTCTGCACTGGGGAGGGAGATATGCACTTGGCTGCTATACCGCCACCTGTATGACCACAGGTGAAGATGCAGGGGAGTGGTGATAAGCAGGGCAGTTGGAGCATAGCTGTTGGTGGGTGCATCTGGTGTGCCAGCACCAGCGGACATCATCACTTTCCTGAGAGGGTGAGACTTAAGGGAGAAAATGGCACTACCATCGGAGGATGAAACTTCCACCTGCCCACCATGTCCTCTTCAGACCCTAGATGCCAGAGCCTGGGGACATCCCTAGTCACACCTTCATCACAGGTAGCAGCAGAAAGTGGGGAATGCACTGAAGGAGTTGTGTGGCATAAGTCTGGGGGGTAGCACAGCGGTGTGTCATGGCTGGGCTGTTAGGGATCTCAGATGTCTAGTCAGCTGGGCCATGAGGGATGGGATATGGGCACTGGTGGCAGGTGGAAGGAGGTCTGAAGCAGGGAACCACAGGAAAAAAAAACTTTCTTAGATACATAAGTGAGAAACATCATTCAAAGGACAGAATAAAAAGAATAAGGAAAGACAGAGCAAGCATTAAGGAAGATGAAGGAAAGAAATATATTGCTGTAAATAAGAACCTCAGTTCTTTATTCACAGTGGATCCTTCAGGCTCAAATACTGACAGCAAGAACTTATTCAGGGGTAATGATAACCACAGATTAGAGATAACTTATATAACTATGTAGAGTTATAAACAGGGCCCCTTGTACTCTGGGGCACTTCATCCTGATTTCTGTGGCAGGGCTCCCTGGTTTCTGCAGCAACATTTTCTGATTTCTGTGGTATGATTTATTCTTTTCTGTGGAAGAATGCAGTCCTGTTGTTGGCTAAAATATGATGTGATGTCATGGATGACATCATATGTCAAGCAAAAATGAGGGGCTTCAGGATAAATGAGATTGGGAAGGGAGCTGGGCACTACAGAAAAACAGAATGAAAATTCACCAAGAACAATGAATTATGTGGCAGGATATATAGTCTGTGGCATGATGCAAATTCTGAGGAAAATTCCATAGCTGCAGAATCACAGAATTCCACAGGCCATGGTTATAAAGGATCCGCAGAACCTGAATGCAAGCATGTGCCCAGGGCCAGCTGGGCTACACCTGAGGGTGATGAAGTACAAGACAGGCTCAGGCAGACCTATTTAGTGAGCCACTAGCAACAGGCAATGTGCCAGTGTACTAGAGGAAAGTGAAGGTTGCCCCCCTGCTTAAGGGCTGGGTAAGGAAAACCCAGATAATTACAGGCCAGAAAGAATTACATCAAGAGTGGACAAGCTACTGGAGTCAATTATGGAAGAACATATAATGGATTTCCTAGAGGAAAACAGCCATACAGGCATAAATCATTATGGGTTCACAAGGGGTTAGACATATCAAACAAACTTGATTGTTTTTTTCAACTTGATGACACTGATAGTAGATAGGGGGCAGATAGTTGATATTTTGTACTTGGACTTCAAGGCATTTGATTCAATGTGGCATAGGAAGCTTAGACAGAAGGTAGGGGGCATAGTAGGATTGGGAACTGGTTGACAGATGGGATTCAGAGTGTGGCCCTGATTGGCAAATTATTTAATATTGGGGGGGGTTACAAGTGGAGTGCCACAGGGGGTCTGTCCTGGGGCACGTGCCATTTAACATGCATATAAGTGACGTTGGGATTACAGGGTAAAGTGAGTCTGTTTTCAGACAACACAAAACTCTGAGGGAGAGTAGACAGTGATGAAGGAAATAGCAACATGAAAAGGGATATAGAAAAGCTGGAGCAGAGGTCTGGACTTTTGCAGCTGAAGTTCAATTAACACAAAATTTAATGTGATGCACATGGGGAATAATAATTCACGGACAGAACATTGCATCAGTGGGATCATAGTAGAGCCCTCAAAGGAGAAATGGGACCAAGGGATGAAAATAAATAAACATCAGTTTAGATATCTCTTCCCAATGCAGTATGTCACAGGCAAGGTAACAGCATGGTGGGATAACTCAGGTTGGGTTTCTATAGTTGCAGCAAAGATTGTGATGTTGCTGCTGTACAGGTTACCGATTAGACCACATCTGGAGTATTGCATACAATTTCGAAACTTACTTCTGAAGGACAGAGAGCAAGGTTAGAGATAATCCAGCATCAGACTATGAAAACGATCCAGTGTTAGTGGAGTAACACCTATGAGATAAGATTGGTCAGTCTAAATATATACTCTTTGGAGGACCACAGAGACAGGGGGATGGCAATGATAAAAACATAAAAATACATGCAAGACCATACTAGGGTGAAATTCACAGAGTTATTTATGTTTAGGAACAGCGTAACCCCCGGGAGCATAATTTTAAACTGGGGGAGGGGGGATTCATAAAGGATCTCAGAAAGTATTCACAGGGTCGGTGGTGTCTAGGTGGGAAAATCTGCTAATCATGTGATCGATGCTTGGACTTTCACCGAGGTTCAAAATCAGGTGGGACACTTTTTAAGCGGCTAATTAGAAACTAAAGGGAGGCAATGGACAGGGTCCCTGTTGTAGCTTGTTTGTGAATTTTTGTGCTGAAAAGAAATGATTCAGTTACTCAGTCCCCTGTCAAATTCAACTCCTCGATGTCTATCAATAATGTATGATGCAAAAGGAACCAACCTCTTTTAGCTGCTCTTCTTCCTGCCAAATACCCAGATTTATTAAAATCTGTGAGCCATGGCTTTGCCCTTATAACCATAGTTGTTTTCATTTTATTAGGACTCTTGCGCTCAGCAAATTTCTTTTTAAGGTATTCAATCACCTGAAATAAATAAAAACACCAGAGTAATATAACTCAAAGCATCAGTGTTACAGAGAGGTGTCAAGCTGTCCCATGATGAAGCAGGACCCAACAAGAACTAGGATGGAGCATCTCAGTGAGGCTATATCATAGGACCTTAGTGAGTATCTCTTTGGGCCCTATATTCAGAGCAGGCCCAGTGCGGTTCACTGACAGGAGCGCTGTGTGGCATTCAGTGCATGGCCAGCTCAGGGCAATATTCAGACAATTAGTGTGCTCTGATTGGAGTGCGTTAACTATCTGACTTTGGGGCCATGTCAGTACAGTGCATAGTGACTATGGGCTGTGCTGACATAGCCCAAGACTGAATATGGCCTAAAGGAGTTCAGAGGAAATAGCACGTCTAAACAGGATAGCGTAAGGTTGCCTGTGGTTCATATTCAGCTCACGCATGCTAATGAGCCCATTCAGCATACCAGGCATTAAAGGACCATTGACATGCCCATTATGGACTCATTAGCATGTGTTCCAGCACCTGTTCTGTCCAGGTAAAATCACATCCCCCATCCTGGTGGTCTACCCATCCCCCATGACCACCAAAATAGGGGTTCAATATGTATCAATTTAGTGACTGGTGTGTGGGGGACCAGTAGACCACCAGGATAGGGGTTCTGTATATATACATATATATATATATATATATATATATACACACACACATACACATTGGGTGATCAGAGGGACAACTAGTCCATCAGATTAAGGTTCTATATGAATATACATGGGGTGAGGGGTGGAATGTACTGGTGCATGGAGTTAATGGAAGGGTTTCAGCAGCATTAAACAGGACTGAGATGGAGGCTGTTTAGTGTTGCCAAAACTGAAGAATATACCACTGTGCCAGTATGCATGGGGTATCCCTCATTTGCATGGGTGCAGCAGTATATTTTGCATGATCATGCTATTGGATCAGTGCAATACACTGGGGGCCTTTGATTAAATAAATAAATAAAAATCAACATTGTTTTGGTCTACACACTGCAAGCACCAACACTGGCTATATTAGGGGTGGGGATTGACAAAAAACTTGGCGCTTTAAGTGTTTTATACTACATTTAACTATTGGCCTCCTTCTCAAAGTTATGTATTCCAGGGTGCTTTACCGTGTTCAGTGTTTTTTAAATACCATAAACGGGATCAATTTCAGTCAACTCTTGAGTGTTAAACAGTTGTTGAATTTACAATCAAATACATGTTCCAGCTTCAAGTAGAATGTGGATGTGCAAGTACTGTAATTATTTTCTTTGCTTGCAGTTCTGTGTAGGTATGGGATTTTTAGCTTGATTTATTTCTTTCAGACAGGGGCAGGACCCTCGTGTGGGTGGCAGATTATTGAACATCATGCCAGAGGCAGAACATTAGAGTTGTTAGTGACAAGTCATTTACATTGACTTGAGTAGGTTGGGCAGGTGCAGTACGCTTCTGTACAAGCAGATTTGTTAACGTATAAATGTTTTAAGATCAATGTAGGATAACACACTGGTAATTATACAATTATTATCACCATTTTTTTTTCAGTAAACATATACACACACACACACACTAATTAAAATGACCTGCATTAATAAAAAGCAAGTTGGAACAAATTTCTCATAAGGGGCAGTATAATGAGCGTTTATTTTCCCAATTGTATGGGACCAGAATCTGGTGCATCTAACTGAATACCTTACCATCACTCATGTGCATGCACCAGAAAAATTGAATTCCTATTACTGCTCTTAAAGGGAAGGTCCCCATAGCCTTTTTTTCTGTTTACCTATGTAGTTTGTAGGCATGAAAAATGATTGCCTCTATTGCACCATCCTAATTTCATCAGGATTTAAATGTAAATGAAGGTACTTTAGTCTGGTATGAAAACCTGCTTGACTCCATTGCAAAGGTCATGACCCAACTCACATAAGGCATCCTGGAATTTTATGATGTTTTAGTGCTAAAGGCCACAGTAGTTATACTGTATTAGTCAGTGCTGTTGCTGTCCTCTGCACTCCCTATGTTCTTGTCTTATGTAGACCATGAAACTTTTCAAGGCATAGTACTTACCATACTGTTTTCTATAGTTTAAAGTGTATTTGATTTGGAAAAAAATGATTTGAGAGACTACTGGGACTTCACAAGACATGTAACAGAACTGAGTGAGAGTGTGATTTCTGCTGGTTTGTGGATGTATGTATCACCAACTCCCATGATGGCCTGAATGAGTGGGGTCTTGACCTTTGCAATGGCGACAAACAGGTTTTCACACCAGGACAAGACAGAGTGAAGCAACCTCATTTATATTTAAATGAAGATGAAATTAAGTGGATGGGAATCATTGTTGATGCCTACAAAATACTCAGGTATACAGAAAATAGGTTGACGGGATTTTCCCTTTAAAGGCAGCAGTAGACTCAGCAGCCATTGTAGAAAGAAAAGTATTTAAAGACTGGAAAAATGGTGAGTTGCTGTTCTTGTACCAGATCTCTTTAGCTGGTTGCTCAGAAAAGCCAAAATACCTATGCCAGATAGGAACAAAGAGCAAGATGGAATGAAAAGCTGCATAAGCTTTGCTAGCATGTACTAATGTCACTTTTGTCATCTCTGCATAGCTATATGTATTATCTCGGAGTACTGTCTGACTTGATCTGTATTCTAACCTACCTGTACTATATACCATGTACCTGTACTATATACTCTGTATTGTATAATGTCATCTCATTGTATGTATGTATTCTCCCGGGTCATGCCTGAAAATAGTCAGCTTTGGCTAGTGCACCTAACCCGGTTAACAAAAACTAAATAAATAAATAGGTAAGGCCAATGTATCACATATTAGGAAATACTAATATTAATACTAATGTCTATAGGGTAGTAGCAGGCCAACAGACCCTTCATGACTACCTCCCCCTTCTCAGTGGTATCATATTTCTGGTGTTCATGAAGTTATGCAGCTTGTTCTTTAAAGTTTCTTTGTTATTACAGTTTATTACAGCATCAGGCGATGAGTTCCACAGATTTACAATCCTTTGTGGATAATAATATTTTCTTTTATCTGTCATGAATTTTTTTTACTTTTAATTTGATTACAGTGTCCTCCAAGATTGTGGGCTGTGACATTTTTCTCTATACACACTGTTTTCATCAAGGTTGGGTGCTTAATAATATCATACAGCGGTAAGATGACCCCTCTTATTCTTCTTTTTTCCAAACTTTGCACATTCAAGATTTTTAACGTTTCATCATATGTTTAATATTTTAGTCAAGTATTGTTTTTGTAATCTTTTTTTCTAACTTAACAATGTAAATTTTCTATATAGGGCCCAGAACTAGGATCCATAGTCCATGTGTGGCTTAACTTATGTGCGATACATGCTACCCGACATTTTATTGTTTCTAACTTTAACTACTGTACTTTTTTGATTTTATGAATTACTGTATATGATTTGCTCTCTTAACATCTGCATTACATTGTAAGCTCATGTTTAGTTCTTTGTCCACTACTACTCTGAGATCTCTTTTTGAATATCTGCAGTTTCTATTTTTATCACCTAAATGATACCACTTTGATTCATTGTTCTGACCCATGCATATAATGATACATTCTGATGCATCAAATTTCATGCCCCATGTTTCTGCCCATTTGTATAATTTGTATAAATCATGTAGTAATTTTATGTGTTGTTCTGGAGTTGCTCTGTTACCAGTCTTTATAATGTCTGCAGACTGTGCCATCCAGCTTTCTAAGCCTACACCCATATCCATAACAAACATTTGAAAAAGGACAGGGCTCAACAATGAACCCTGGGGTAGCACCCATATAGAACACTGATTATTGAGCGCTGCACTTTTCAGCGACTCAATAATAGTGCTCTACAAGACAGCAGTGGTGCAATACAGCACTATATCCTGCATGCATGAGAGTGCAACGAGACTGTACTCACTACTGCAGGAATATAAGTATGCTAATGACAATTCCTGCTGAGCTGCTTGCATAGTGTGGTGGTGTACACCGCAGCTTGATACAAGCAGACCTGGTTTAGAGTCTGGCCACAGGCAGAAACATTTTTTCCTTTAGAATCCAGTAATTTTGCGATGTGGTCTGCACCCCCTTGGAGTTGGTTATATAAAGTATGGGGGCACAGCCTCCGCATAAAAAGATTTCTGTGTGGTTTAGTTACATTGTACTGTAGCACCCATTGCTATTTGCAACAGTCAGTAGAATATCCATCGTCCTTTTGACTATGGGCTCAAGTTTGCTCGCTCTATGTGATAGGCGATCTTTCAGACTCGCCTTTATCACATAGAACCAACCCTGGGGAACCCCACTTGTTACACTTCCACTGGTCGATGAAAACCCATTTATTCTCAGTGTCTGTGTGTAATCTGTTAACCATGCCTTAATCCAATTTATATGTGTTTTTTTAAACTCTGTATTTTATCATTTTTCTTTCAGCACACATTTGAGACATTACACTGAAACTCACATCTGATGGATCTTAGTTACATAGATCTGTAGGATTATGTATCTGTACATTAACTAATAGCCAGGTACTAACTCATGCAACTGATTATGTCACTACGTGACATAATTCACTTTCACTGCCATAAATCTAAATGAAAAGTAACATATTTGTACCTCTTAAAAATATTGTGGCGGGGGGGCAACTAATATTAGTCCTTGGCCTGGCCAGCAACTCATGAAATCGCATGTACAAATGGGAAAGGCAAGGAGCAAATTTGTCTGTCTCCCCATCAAGGCACTAAGTCAGGTCTCGATTGTGCAATGTGTAGAAACCAGGGGGTCCAACAGGTCATTAGCTCTTGGGTTTTGCCTTGTAATCTGGCTGTTAGGCTCTCCATCTTATATATATCATAAATGGTATTTCCCAAGAGGCGATAATTGGGGGTTCTGGGTTAAGCCAGGGTCTAGTTATGCATTTTTTAGCTGCACCTAGGAAAATGTTGAGAAGATATTTTTGTTGTTTATGTCTCATTTGTCTAGGATAGTGCAGAAGTACAGCTACAGTACCTCCGGTGTAAGGGCCCCTAGATTAGTAAATAGTTTGCTGGTCATAGTGCCCACCCCCTTCCAAAAGGTGTCTAGCACTGGACAAAACCAGAACACATGGGAGTGAGTCGCCACTTCGCAGTCACATAACCTACAACAGGCTGAGTCTCCTGTTTTCGAGTACTTAGCCGTGATTTGTGGGGTGCGGAAAACCAATTTATATGTTTCTATGTACAGTTACTGTGTCTCTTATGGTTATGAGTGCATTCTGAAGTTCTTTGTGTGAAAGAACTGCAAAGTAAAGCTGAGTGGTTCTGGTACACAAAGGACTTGAGAAGAAACCTGTATAACCATAAGAGATGCAGCAACTGTACATATAAATGTATTATAAATCATGTTGAAGATTGATGTTTTTTAAAAACTAGAACTTGAGTTCAAAATCAAATTGTTTGACAGAAAATTACAGAAGCCCCTGTTAGCTGAACTGGACTAGTCTATGCCAACTGAACTTAGAACTTCAGAATTTTAGAACTATGTGCCTGAGACATCCTCTTATGGTTATAAGAGTACCTGGAATATTATGAATGTTAAATGTCAGTGTTCTTGTTCCTACATATTGCCTAGTACATTATGTATTTATTAATTGCGTGTCGTTTGGTGTTATACTGTATGTCAGGCATGACTGAAAAAGGGATGTGCCTAGTTCAGTTCCTGGTAAAAAAAAATAAAAAATAAAAAAATAAAAAAAATCAATTTAGAAAAAAATTCTTGATTGGCTAAGAACAATGTTATGATTTACATACAAGTTTCATATCTATCTTTAGTTATTGCAGTTTCTGAAAAATTCCCTCATGTGGGATGATATCAAATGCTCTGTTGAAATCCAACAGGATAACATCTGCTGTTTGTCTCTTATCCATATGTCCACTAAGATTTTTTGTAAAAAGATACTGTATCTGATTGGTTACACATGATCTGCCTCTTTCAAATCCATGCTGATGTGTATCCAGTATTCCCAATTTATACAAATGGTCATCTAATTTGTCTTTTATAATGGATTTAATAATCTTGGCTCAAATTGATGTGAGGCTGATTGGTCTATAATTTATTACTTGCTCTTTACTTCCCTTTTTATGTTTGCTTGCGTGCATGTGCAAGAAACATAGTGCCACTATACGAGTTTTTGTAAGGGTGCCTCCCCCACTTCGAATGCCCTGCTCCCTTTTGCAGGCGTGGCTGCACTATGCCAATGAATGTCGGAGCTGTCTATGACAGGCATTCAGATGCAGTGGTGTACAGTTGAAAGCAAAAAACCACTCCAATCAGCGGTGGTAACATGTAGGTAATTTACATACTGCTGTTGGCAGTATGCAAAGTGCCTACACTCTGCACTGCATCTGTACAGCTGTCATAGACAGCTTTGTTTTTGTCTACTCTCCCCCCCAACACCCAAGTAGCACGCTGGGAGCCCACCCCAGCATGCCCATGCGCTCCCCCCTGCACACCGTATGGCCGTTGGAGGTGCCCATCCCCGTCGGCTTCACTCCCCCCAAACAGACTTCCAGGTGCCACGCTGGGAGCCCACCCCAGTGTGGCAAAAGTCCATATGGCCGACTGGGGTGCCCAATCCCCCTGTTGGCTCCACTGCTCCCCCCCCAAAAAAACTTCCAGCTGCCATGCTGGGAGCCCACCCCAGCATGGCAAAAGTCCTGCGTAGTCTAAACAAACATAAAAACACCTGTAAAAAAAAAAGGACCCTCGTTGACTGTCTCACACCCTCCCCGAACCCACGTCCACCCTCTGTACACCCACCTCCCCACACACCCCGAACCCATACTTACCTCCGGAGGCTGGCGCGATGATCTTCGGTGGACTGGGAACATGTCTGCACTCTTCAGAGCTGACTGCAAACTGAAGAAATGCCGGTAAGCAGTATAATGCAATACATTTTTTTCAACTTTGGTGCATATCTGGGCCATTTTTGGGAATTTATTCACCAGATTTTCAACATGAGGTTCTTGGGGTCCCTCCTCATGAACTCAGTCACAGTCATTTTGCTATTCGGTCCCGAAAGGTGATTTCGCAGATACTGCACGGAACCACCTTTTGGGACAGAGTAACAAAATGACAGTGTTCAGTTCATGGGTAGGCCCCCAAAAACCCTATGTTGAAAATTTGATGAAAAAATTCCCCAAAATGACTGTTTTACAAGGGTGTCTTGTGCAGTTCCTATGCAGGCTCATAACTTTGAGAATTTTTAATATTTTCACTCCAGAGTTTCAACATTGCCATTTTATCACACCTCCTTATGAAGAGTACAGCTGTCATTTTTCATATCTTGCCCAAAATGTGTTTTTGCACAAGTAGTGCACATTAGCGTGGTCCGTGTGCGAAATCAATGATTAATGACATAAAGAAAATCACAGTGACACTAGTCATGAGCAGAGGTGTTAAAATGGCTATGTTGAAAATTTGGTGACAAAAGTCCATAAAATGACTCTGTTATGAGCGTGTATTGCGTAACTTCCATGCACCCTCGTAAGTTCACAAATTTGTAATATTTTCAGTCCAGATTGACATTTTTCCACACCTCCTTATGAACAGTACAGCTGTCATTTTACACACCCTGGCCGAATTGTGTTTTTGCACCTGTGGCACCAAGTGGCGCAGTCGCTCTGCAAAATCACCTTTCATGTAACAAAATGATAGTGTCACTGTTCATGCGGTGGGGTCACAAAAAAAACATGTGGAAAACTTGGAGTAACAATACCAAGAAACTCCCAGGACGTTAGGGTTTTCGATCATAACGTCCTACCCTGTAGGGACTGACAGGTGTCAGGGGTGTGACTTGGGATTGTCGACAGTAATGCTCATGCCATTCACCCCCAACCCCACCCTGCAGCCAGTGACAGGCATCGAGGTGCACCTTGGACCCTTTGTCCCTAGAGTTCACCCCATTCCCCTATACTGCACCCATTTCAGCATATTTCCTTATGGAATAAGGTGAATGTAAAGCCCAAATGCCCCATAGCACACCTCGACACTTGTCAGTGTCTGAAGGGTAGGGTGAGGTGAAATGTCATGACCGTCATGGGTGATGACCCCAAGGCACACCCTAATGCTTGTCCATCTCTGCAGAATGAGGGCGGAGTTGGCATGAGTTCAATACTTCAATGCCATTCCTATACTGCATCTGTCTAACTCCTGCACTTCCACTGCTAATGCCAGCAAGCAAACATTTGGCATTGACAAATGCTTGTTATACTGTATATTATTTAGATGTTAGTGTGTCTCAAGTCATGCGGTACTTCTCTTAATGATATGGATTTGCTAAGTTTTAACAGCAATGGTTCTGTTATCTCTTCAGTTACCATCTTCAGGAATCTAGGGGATATCTCATCAGGCCTCATTGAGTTATTTGTATCCATATTTTTAATTTTCTCTTGTAAATCTTTCTTGGTGATGCAATATTTTGCGTTCGTATGTCATACATTGAGTTTAATTTAGGGTACATTTTGTTAGTTACCTGGGTATATACAGATAGGAAGATGTGTTAAAGATTTTCACCATATCTTTTTCAGATCTTGTCTTTTGATTATTCATAGACAGCGGTCTAATTTAATTTCCCCCTTTTTGATAAAATTTATATAGCAGCAGAATTCTTTTTATTTCCCTTTAATGACAACTTCTTTTCAATTTTCCTTTACTTCCTTTGTGTCTTAATTTTGAATTCCTTTAATGCCTCCTTATGTTTTACTCTGTTTTCTTAGTCCCAGATTTTGAGAGTGGCCTATAAGATTTTTTCTTATTGCTCTTTTGACTTTCATATTTAATCATTGTGGGACTTTTTTCTTGTATTTTATATTTTTCTCATGAGGTACGTATCTATCTCTGAGGAAGTTAATTTTCTTCTTGATTGTGTCCCATGCTGTTGATGTGTTTTCAGAAATAACTCATTTATAATCCGAGTTTTTTAGTTCTTTTTTTAATTCTTTCCCAGACAGCCTCATTATATTTATATATAATTGTATGACTTTTGCTTTTAACTTTGGAATTACAGTTTATATATGAACTAACAATGTTATGATCTCTGTTGTTTAGTGGTGCCTTTACAGCATAGTTTATGATATGTATCCTTTATGAACATCTAATAGATTTTCACACCTTGTAGGTTGATCTACATGTTATGCTAAATTATTTTTAGTTATCATATTGCAGAATTATAATTCATCCATTCTCTTTGTACTTTCAGGTTGTTTCCAGTTTATATCTGCCATGTTTATATCCCCCATAATGATGACATCACTCATGTCTGATGCTCTATTTATCTCACTAATGATTTTTTGAGTAGTGTTATGGTTTGTGTCTTGAGTTCTATATATTAGTCCAGCAATTATTACCCTGACTATGGACAGTTCAATCGGAGAGTACAATCTTTGCCATACTGATTCAATATTTGTATCACTTTTCTTTACCTTATCTGATATGTCATAGGTTGTAATATTATTAGATATGAATAATATAAAATCCCACAATTTCTATTCACCCTATCTTTTCTGTAACATGTAAAGCTATCTATATTTGTATTCCATATATCTTCCTCTTTCTACCAAGTCTTTATGATACCCACCAATAATGGGTTCTCCATATCTGTTAGTGCTAATACTGTAGATTATCCCATTTATTCCTGATACTCCCAGCATTCACTAATAATGTTTGCATACCCTTGAATTTAATCCTTTTGTCTTGTGTCTTACTGTGTGCATGCCAATTATTGGGCTTATTATGTAGTTCCCTTGATTGTTTCCCTTTTGTACCCTTATTAGCTGGTCAAAAATACTGTTGGTGTGGGTTCTTGTCTTGTTTCCCAGGCACTGAGCCCCTTTAAAACTTAAGTGTAATTCTTTCTTTGCATACAAGTCACGTCAACCACAAAAATTGTCTCAGTGCCTAATGAACTCAATCTTCTCATTGGTGCTGAATGTCCTTAGCCTCCCATTTAACTGTTGTATATCATATTGTCAGTAATCTGATGCCCAAGGGATTGGAAGGATTTCAGATACACTGGTTTTGCAGTTACATTCTTTTAGTTTACCAAAGCTCTTTTGGCGCTACAAAGCCCTTCAGCTAAAGCTTCCCTCCTACATAACTGATCTGTTTCAGCACACAGCCAGCCTCTACCCACTTCGGAGTAGCTCATACATCATGTTGCCTATCCCCAACGTTCGCTCTTGCTTTGGCAAACTGGCCATAAGCCATGCTCTCCCAGTTGCTTGGAACAAAGCCCAAGCCCACTTCAAACTGCATCACTTGTTGTCTCTGGGAAACTTCAAAAAACTGGTCTTCAACAACCTGTATGACTCCTGTACAAGTTACTTGACCTAAAAACCAATATGCCACACATCACCTTCCTAACTATCACCGACCCCTTGATTGACAGCTTAGCAGCCAAGCCCGCCCAAGGAATTCTTTCCTCTCTGTATCCACGCCTCCTGTTTTTCACCTGTACTCTCTTCCCCCTCTTCTCCTTACTTTTCCTACAACCCTTGTGATCCTAATGTACATTTACTTTACTCCCGCCTTCTCTTCTTCCTCTCCTGCTTAAACGCAGACTACTTTCTCTCACTCTGGTCACATTGTATCTGACTTGAATGTATACTCTACTGCAAATTTTTGCTTAATGTAGTAACCCCCTGCAATTCCAGCATTCAATTGTACAATCTGTAATTATCTATTTTGTACATTGTGATGACTGTGTGATCTATGCATATTTTATTCCTTTCTCGTATTTACTCCACTATTTATGTCTTATTTTGAATACCTATTTTTTCTGTATAGCTTTATTCAGAACCTCCTTGTAAATCAGCATGCTCAATGAAGTTATTTCCTGCCAATAAACTTTGACTTTGACTTTTGACTTAGGAAATCTTCTTCGATTTGGCTCATATGCTTTTGACCAACGTCATGTGTTGAGACAGGAATTGCTAGCACTCGGTTATCACCTGAATTCCTTGTGATGTGTGGGGGCTCAAAGTGGTAAATTGAGTAAGGAACTGGTTGATGGATAGATGACAGAGGGTCATGGTTAACAGCACTCACTCTAGTGAGTAAGAGTGACCAGCGGGGTGATACAGAGCTTAGTACTAGAACCAGTCCTCTTCAATGCGTTCGTAAGTGACATTGCAGAAGAATGGCAAGGCAAGGTATGCCTTTTTGCACATGACACCAACATGTGTAATAGGGTGGACACTCAGGAGGGGGTAGAGATAATGCGTAGTGACCTTGAGAAACTTGAGGAGTGGTCAAGAGTGGCACGGGATCATAATGTCACAAGACACTTGTTATGCTGCAGCTTAATATACTGTGCAGCCAATACAGTGCAATATATTGCCAGCAGCATATGTCTTTGTTTTACGGGGTTTCATGCTCACACCCCAAAACCTCCCAACTAAAATAACTAACTCTGAGAGGGAGGGGTGACAGTTAAATTCACACAAAGTGCAAAAAATAAAAAAAATCCATGTGTCTGGGACCTGGAATTGAAACCCAGTTCCAAACACACTGCCTGCCTCCCTAGTAGCCTGTGGCTCATCCTGTCGAGCCACGGCAGCTGCTCACCAGCCCCCTGTCTCAGCAGAGGTCTCATTCTCTGCCTGGGAAGAGTGAGAGGGTGCACTACTGTGCACACACCCTTTCACAGTTTTGCACCCTCTTGCTCTCTCCTACCATGCATTCCTGTTCCATGGTTTTGTCATGCACGATGAAGCGTGTGACATATTGATCTGGTACCATCAAGAGCTTAGCAATTGGGTTTCATTGGCAAAAAGTGCAAGCTCATGCACCTAGGGCATAGGAACCCAGAAGCTGAATATAGGATGTGGGGGTGGTACTGGCAGTCATTAAGCAGAAAAGGGGCCTTGATGGTCTCAAAGTGGTAGGGCAGTGTGACCAAGCAGTGGATAGGGCCAGTGGGATGCTATTATGCATAAGGAGAGGTATCTCTAGCAGAAAGAGGGAGGTGTTGTTGCCACTGTACTGCTTGCTTGTAAGGCCCCACCTGGAGTACCGGCTCCAGTTCTGAAAGTTGTACCTCAGAAAGGACATAGGGTGAAGGCAGTCCACAGGAAGGCAACTAAAATGGCACAGGGGTTGCATCAATAGCCCTGTGAAGAGAGATTGAGTGATCTTAACATGTACACCCTGGAAGAGAGGAGAGTGAGAGGGGACATGATAGAGACCTACAAATACCTCAAGGTGAACAGGGTGCAGGAGGGGAGTCTATTTCAAATGAGAAAGAGCACCAGGACCAAAGGACATGCAATGAAGCTGGGGGGGGGAGTTTAAGAGGGATATGAGGAAGTACTACTTCACTGAAAGAATGGCGGATGCCTAGAACAGACTGCCAGGGGAAGTGGTAGAGGTGAAAACAGTAGGGGGCTTGAAGCAGGCACAGGATAGACAGAGGGGACTAGCAGTAAATAGGCAGTGAGGAGGGAGGACTGCTGGAGACCAGTTAGGATCTGTGGAGGCAGACTAGGCAGGGACCATCAGGGCAGATTAGGTGCGCCAAACAGTCCTTTTCTGCCAACAAATTCTGTTTCTATGTTTCTGTGATATCTTTAAGACATGGTGTTAAGTCACTTACCTGCGCCCCCCCGAAACTTGATACCATAAGTTGTTCCTTTTCTTATCTAGAAATCTCTAAATCAGTGTATTTAATCATGGAGTCCCCTAGGACAACCACCAGTCTTTTCTCTACATCAGTTCCATATTTAATGGTTTTAAGTGGATAATTCTGTTTAATTTCTTGGACTAAATGTCTTCATTTCCCGCAGGAAGCAGAGTAAAGGGGGTAAACAAGCCCAACATTTTGACCTGACAATCATTATTTCAGTTCTTTTTGAACCCTCTGAAGCCTCCTAGAGCAATAAAGGAAACTCACCTTGCAGGAGATAAAAGTATAGATAAGTAATAAAAGTCTTCATGCAGTAGAAGTCACTTAGCCTAACATTGAAAGAGTTCCAAATGTCATAGAATAAGGCTGCAACTACTGAACTTAGTTAAAGGTTGAAAGAAAATTCAAGGTCCATTATGGACCCCCTGCCAAACGTTATCTGTTGATGTTAGAGCAAGGCTTGGCTCAGTTAATGGGTGGTATAGGGGAATTGTGAGCCCACAAGAAGAACATGTTTTGCTGACACTCAGTCTGAGCCAGCTTCAAGACATACATTCTTGCATGTCCCTCAAACTATTGCATTGTATGGAGAACTTACTTCCAGAGACAACAGGACAGGACAGAAATTCCTGGCTGCCATCAGCATAAAAAGAATGCACCTCCATGTTATACTTGTGCAACTCCATGTGCACGTAAATGGTTAACAGTTTGGCCCACCTGCTCTGGTTGAGTACTAAATAATTTTGCCTTTAGGTAATAAAAGGCAATGGAGCCATTAATAGAGTTCCAGAGCTCCTACAGAGAGGAGAGAGAGAGAGAGAGAGAAAGAGTGAGAGAGAGAGAGAGAGAGAGAGAGAGAGAGAGAGAGAGAGGAGCTGGTGTCTGCATGTAGGCCTGTCCAGTCTGTCCAGTAGGTCCCTGGTGAGCCAGGGGCTACTTCTTCTTTTCTTAAGTCTGAAGCCAGGCCCAGACAGCAGTGCTGCTAAAGCACTGGAGGGCTGAAAGTGGTGCTTACAGTCACTGTCCTGGTGGTGATGTGAAGCACACATTAAGCATAGGACTTAATATTAGCTGCCGCCCGTTTAAGAGCACTTAGAACTCGCATGTTACCATTTGTTACACTGCCCGGCAGTGCCATGTAATTTCTGTCAGTCAGAGAATTCAGCCAGTCTGGGGCTAGACCCCATGAAGAGAACATGTGCTGCTTATGTCCCTGAATAAACAACACTTTATTTTTTTATCATATCACTTTTTTTACCTCCTTGGTAGGAGCAGTCCCCAACCGACCCCCGGCCACTTGCACCCGCACCCCTGGAGTCAAGCCTGGCATGCGGATTTATACACCCCATCGAACTGAACCGCCATGCAGCATCCTTCCCCACAGGGACCTGCGGATGGACGCCAAGATGCCTAGTTGATTCGGGGTGCAGAGCTGGCCATCAGCACGCCAAGTTCACCCCACCAGCATTTTCCTCCTGTTTTCTTTTTGCTCAATGAGGAGCCGGATGTGCAATGGTGTCGCACTGACGTGCAGACCCACGCTGCGCTACTCCCATTTACATATGCCCCGTGACTGTGGAACACCCAGCCTCTGCTGGGTGTCACTGCAAGTGCGGTGCATGGGCCTCACCATCCCCGAAGGAAGGAGAGCAGTTGTAGGATGCTCAGTCTTTCCTTCCCCCTGCCAGACCCCTATGACTCGAGTCCATTCCCGAACCTGGGTTGCCGGCACGGCGCGAGGTGTGGTGTCCAGCGCCTCAACCTTCAGCACCACCGGGCCAGCCAAACCACACTTTACTCATTTATTCCTGTGTCTGTCAGTTTATTCGCACAGTCCAGCAAGGTGTCCACTACAGCAGCAACAGATGAGCCTGGCAGAACAGAAAGAAGATAAGGGCTCTTAGTGGCAGACCAAACACCAAAACACCACAATGCATTTGTATTCTTCTAAATTTAATTGGCTTACTCTACTGGTACTTGAATAATTATTATACTCTGTATGATACATGAATTTGACATAAACATGCTTGACATTAAGGAATAATATATGCGTCGAAAAGCATGGCAATTAATATTTTTGGCAATGGTTGGTAAGCTTTGGAAGGCATCTTTATGTCTACTTAGACACATTTATGGAAAGATGCTCTGATTAAATTAATTTATGTTTGTTTGAATGACAAAAGCAGTATCCGTACAAAATCCCGACAGTTGAAATTACATACAAGAACCGGGTCAGCTGCACTTTTAATACTGAATGTATTGTAGTAACATATAAATCTTGGATTTTGTTTTGTTAGTGTAGCAGCTAAGTACTGTAACAATATTTAAGGGTTTATTTTTTTTTAATTTTCCACCTCCCTAGATGTTTTGGACTTTATATTCCTTATACATTTGATGGTGAAGGTTTCATGAGTTAATACAATGTTATTTTTGAATAGTAACTTCACTAATTCATGTATGCATATGAAAACTAAAATTTAAATAAAATATAAGTTATAAAAAAGCAATTATAGTATTAAAATGTAAATGTCTTACTTTGTGGTACTCAGGTCTTAATTCCAACAATATATTTGTATGGACTGAAACAAGAGTTTGCTGGAGCCAGTAATGCTGCTATTGGTGCTTTTGTCAGGAATTCTCAAACATGCACTGCTGTTGTGCTGTCTGTCCTTACCACACCCACAGTTTATTTATTTATTTTAATGTGTTAACCAGGTAGGTGCACAGAGTTAAGGGCCCTTTTTCAGTAGTGGCCTACATTACAAGAGCAACATGTAAACACAGTGGTAGAAAGTATAAAAATGATAATAAGGGAATATTCCATAGGGCATGATGGAATAAGCTTTTTGTTTATATGAAATGTTGCTAACAATGATGCTTAGCAATGAGTGGCAGAGCAAATTAAATTCTCAAGAGCTATGGCAGCAGTGTTGACAGCATGCTAGGGTATTCCTGGATGCTCTATTGAAAGTCCAAGTTACAATGTGGTTCACAACTCAAAAATGATATAGCAGCAGAACCAACATAAACTACAGGGAGAATAAAGGATAGTTACTGTAACAGTAAATATTTGAGAGAATCTTCTCCACTGAACCACATCATGGAATTATAAGCTGTCAGCATCCGGACCACCTAGAAACTTTTGCTCACTGGGACATCCACACTGACATGCACCGTCACCACCTAAATAACATTGGTGGCCCCACCATGCCTCAGTTCCCTGCTGGAAGCAAGCTCAGAGGATCATCGGACTGACAAGGACCAAAGGAACCAGGAGCAAGTCAGGCACACAGAAGAGGATATGAAAGCCTGAGCAATATAATGCTGGAATTTGGCATAAGAGGAGAACCACCTTGCAAGAGCAGGTGGGATAATCACCTGTCTAGGTTTACTAGGTTTACTAGGTATTTCTGGAAAAAAGAAGGCCGTAGTCCATCAAGATTTTCCCCCACACAATGTGGGCAATTTTAAGACAAAGGCATCGTAGTTAGTCAGGTATCGAGACACCTTTTGAACACATCAACGCTTCCTGCATCGATCAGCGTTTGAGGTAATTGGTTCCATAGTCTAGGAGCCCTAACTGAAAAAAAATGTTTCCTGAGGTTGGTACATGCATACGGAACAATGAGTTGTTTATTATGTCTCCTTAGTATGATTCGCCGATTTGCCAAAAAAAGACTACATTTATTCATCAGATCTGGATTTCTCATTTATTTATATATTAAAATTTGGTCCCCCCCTAATTCTTCTGCTTTGCAGAGAGTAAAAAATGGGGAAGGAGGGAGGAAGAGCTATAGCTCAATGGAGTAGATTCTCTTGAAGGTCTGCTGTTATGGTTACTAACTATTCTATCTTCTTCAAGGATATCTCCCTCCATTCAGTCACATTTTAGAATGATTCCCAAGCAGTACCAAAGCACCGAGGAAGGAAGGAAGGAGACAGGACCAGAAAGCTGCTTCTGGTAACAGAAAACAGTGCAGCAGGCCAATCATTTGGAAATGCCCTGCTTAGAAATGGGGGAGCCCACTATCCTGGTGCAAAAGCCACAAATAGCTGAGAGGATTTTCTACAATTATTTGTATGATCAAGGTACCAACGCAATATCTGACTAACACCAAGGATGTGTAGACAATGTTACCAACTATCCATGGGAGTCAATAAGTAAACTGAAGGGTCAATAGTCTGAATTATTCTATGCTCAGAAATGACTGTGTCACAGCGTCTGGGAATAAACTTCAGACGAGGCAAATTTACAGGTTTAAAGCACTGTAGTGTGATATTTATTTTTCAAAAGTTTGAAAAATAATAAATGAAAACAAAAAAATTGCAAAGAAAATCACTACTTAACATCAGTAGTTTCTCACACAGTGCAGTCCTGGATTCTAGAGCTCCTAAGACCTTTCTCATCTGCATTCAACAGCTTGTCTACAGTAGCAGAAGAACATCTCCTCCTCTTTCAGGGCTGAGCCCCACTGGGCTGAACTGAAGTAAATTCACTGAAGAGGTATTTATATCTTTTTGGTGGGATCACCTGACTGAGCCCTCTTCTAGTTACAAGTCTGGACATGTTACTTCATGTCTGAACATGTTGTTTCAAAACCAAGGGGGGGGAGGAGTTATTTTAGGGGACTTCCTGGTTCAGTTAAAGGTAGTGTATATATCCACTGATATTGACCTTCTATATCTCTGATCCACAGTGACTAAGCTCTTTTATACATAGAACCTTATACAATAACATGTTTATAATGTGAATTTATGAAAGCACTTTTAAGATTTCTTATAACTGTACTAATCATGACATTATTATTGTTTTACATGACTTCTGAATCCTTTTTCTTTAAAAAAGGCTTTACTAACTGTATTCATTCCTATTTAAAATAGCCTTCATGCTTTTTGTACACAAAACACACTTTACACAGCACCTCTATGGGTGTTTGGCATCATTCCAGGGACTGGATGGATGGAAATGGAAAAAAAAGAATGAAAAGAGAGAATTAGTAGTAAGTTTAGCAGGGATAGTAAAGAGCTACACTAGGTGGTGGGGGGAGGGAGAAGAAAAGTGTTAATTGTGGCTAGGAAAGAAGGAGATAGAAAAGTGGTCAATCAGTCACAGCCGAGGGTGTAACCTAACTCTGCCACACATCTCCCTCCTTAAGAAAAAAGTAGTTCTCAAAACTATACTGTTTTTTCATGAACCCCCTCTCAGTCATAAATATTTTACCAAAACATTAGACTGAGGGTTGGTTGAAACTTTTTCTCACTTACTATGAAAGCTTCACCCCAGGGTCCCTTAATTCAGCTATATTCAGTGTTGTCCACCACACCAAATTACTGCAATATGACAATACTTTTACAGCATTACCTTCGGGCTGTCATGCAGTTCAACACACTATCCATGTATGCATCCAGTAAACAGTTTCAGTCTGGATACTACAACTCAGACATTTCATATGTAATGTTAGGCACCCATAACTTGGCATCATTTCAGCACCCATCACTTGGCATCTTTTCAGCACCTTGTGCACCCACTATTGTACCTTCATCAGTACATTAAAAAAGAGGAAGCAATACACAGCAGTTTTATGCTGACTTTGAGCTTTCTCCATACCCATCACTTGGCATTGTTTCAGCCCTGTGCACCCACTATTGTACCTTTATCATTACATTAAAAAAGAGGAAATAATACACAGCAGTTTATGCTGACTTCGAGCTTCCTCCATACCCATCACTTGGCATTGTTTCCACTCAGGGGCCCAATCATAGGTTCCACCCCATACCTAGATCTTCCATGACCATAGGTTCCTCATTTTGTATCATGCAGTATAAACATTTCTTTTATGTTATACATTTCTTGTAATCATTTCATACATTTCATTTATCCATTTCTCTTTCATATATTTTCTGGCAGACAAGGAACCTTCTCATGCTGAACATCAACCAGCCAGTTCCTAACTCCAAAACATTTGGGGCTGCTTTTGACCCTTATTTGTAACATACCAGGGGTCTCCTTTCAACCCTTATTCTGTTCTGGTACCCTTAACTGACTGTACTCAGCACCAGCCTTAATGCTATATTCATTTTAAACATTACATGTTTCATACATTTCATACCATATCACATGGGTTCAGAACATGGGGAAGTCCATTTAACCATCGTGGTGTCTTCCCTGTTGCTTGTAGTCTTCACCCCAGTATGCAAATGTCCTGAAACAGTCTTACCTGGGGCCTCCATCTCGTTGTCCTCCAAGTAGCAGCAGCACAGAAAAATGGGCAACAATGGGATTTCAAAAGTGACTGGCAACAAAGGTTCCATCAGGGGGGTCCTACTCCTCTAGAACCCAAGGATCCTGCTCCTCTGCTTTGGCCACAAAATCCTCCAGTTGAGAACCTTCCATCAGCACCTGGCAGCAGTGCTCTGCCTCTCTCCAGGGCTGGTCCACCTCCATGTTCCATCGAATTCCAATCCAGGCAATAGCTCCTCTCCAGTTCTCCTCACCTGGGTTCTGGTATGCACACTGGGAAGCCCTTCCTCCTTCAACAGATCCTCAGCATAAAAGAGATACTGTAGGTATGCCATCCTGCTCTTTGGCCCCTATGTCTGGATACCAGGGCTGGTATCTGGGTACTGGTCTCCCACTTGTTTCTCTGGACAACCAGTACTGTCCCACTTGTTACACCAAGTTTGTCACAGCGTGTGGGAATAAATGTCAGATGAGGCAAATTTACAGGGTTAAAGCACTGTGGTGTGATATTTATTTTTCAAAAGTTTGAAAAATAATAAATGAAAACAAAAAAATTGCAGAGAAAATCACTACTTAACATCAATAGTTTCTCACACAATACAGTCCTGGATTCTAGAGCTTCTAAGACCTTTCTCATCTGCATTCAACAGCTTGTCTACAGTAGCAGTAGAACATCTCTTCCTCTTTCAGGGCTGAGCCCCACTGGGCTGAACTGAAGTAAATTCACTGAAGAGGTATTTATATCTTTTTGGTGGGATCACCTGACTGAGCCCTCTTCTAGTTACAAGTCTGGACATGTTGCTTCATGTCTGAACATGTTGTTTTAAAACCAAGGGGGGAGGGGTTATTTCAGGGGACTTCCTGGTTCAGTTAAAGGTACAGTGTATTTATCTACAGATATTGATTGATTGATTAAAAGTTTATTTTTTCACAGGAAATTAATTTGTTAGGACAAAGACCCGTTTACGACAAAGTCCTGCATGTAGATTCTAATACAATTACCAATTAACAATTGACGTTTAACATAACTAATACAAATAAAACTAATACAAACAAACATGATCACACTCTACATACATACATTATTTAAAACATACTAACATACTAAAATGCCAGCAGAATAGGCCTAACGGTCTTTCGTGTCTGCTCGTTTGGTCAGCCTCCACCCTGGGTGCTGACCTTGCTGCCCCCCTCGCCTCCTCTGGCTTCTCCCTTCCCAGTTCCAGATATTCTTGCTGCATTGGACACATACATAAAAAATACGAACTATTAAACAATTCATTTTTAAATTTAAAAAAATCTAAATTTGTTTTCTGTGATTCAGTCAAACCATTCCAACTTAATGCTGCTCTATTCTGGAGCATACTGTCCCCTAGTCTATTAAAGCTTCTATACATTGGGATATTGCTTAATGGATTCCTAGTCTTTATATATGATTCGTTATTTATCTTTCTTTTAATTGCTTATACAAAGGATGGTTATACTTTTGTGAATTATCTTATGACATATAGTAAGCCAGAGATAGTTTCTTTTTGCTTCAGGTTGAAGCAAATTTAACTTATAATAAATTATACAATGATGCTCATTTTAATACTTCCGAGCAAATTTACCTATCCTATAATATATTTGATTAACCAAATTTAAAGCAGTTTTAGTCGAATTCATGTAAATTATAGAACCATACTCAATATGGGTAACAGCATCTGTTTTGCTAATCACTCCTTTGCCACCAAAAGTAAAGCTCCATCAACTCTTCTAAAGGCCCCTAATCTTTTATTCACTTTCTTTACCTGAACTGATATATGATTTACATATGTCATTCTAACATCTACTTGAAACCCTAAGTATCTGTATGTTAATACATTTTCAATCTTTGTACCATCTTGTAAATGTAATGGTGGTTTGGCTCTTTTCCTCTATATGAACCAATCGAAAACAACATAGTTTGTGTTTTTAGCATTCAAAAAGACCAGATTTACTGAACCATTTTTTCATTTGTAACAAATCACTTTGAAGCGAATCCATCATACCTGTGAGACTGTCAGCAGACGCCACTAAAACAGTGTCATCTGCGTACAGTCTCACCTCACTATGTTTAATTTCATGAACCAAATTATTAACATAAATATTAAATAATAATGGGCCCAAAATAGAGCCCTGGGGAACACCTCTCTCTAGTTTCCCAGGGGCCGACATCATTGTCCCACATTGAACACAATGATATCTATTTGTCAAATATGACTCAAACCATTTTAATATTTGGCCCTTAATCCCTATGGCCCTTAACCTAGTCAAAAGCAAATCATATTGAACTAAATCAAAAGCCTTACTGAGATCCACAAACACCTCTGTGTATTCTCTTGGTTCATAGATGTAGCAACCAGGTCATTAAATTCCAACAGGGCAGTGTTTGTGGATCTCCTTTCTAAAACCATGTTGTTCATCTACTATTACAGTATTTGTATCTAAATAATTATTTACCTGTTCATAGACTTTACGTTCCAAGATTTTAGATAAAATTGGCAAAAGGGCTATTGGCCTATAATTTGAAGGAATAGTTCGATCCCCAGACTTATAAATGGGAATAATTTTCCCCATCTTCCAAATTTCTGGAACAGTAGAAGTACTCAAACTCCAATTGAACAAATAGGTCACAATAGGGGCTATTACATGTGCTCCCAATTTTAAATATTGGGCCTCAATCCCATCAATACCTCCTTATTTACTTTTATTTAAATTTTTTAGCTCTTTCAGTATATCCCTCTCTTTTAAAATTTCAAACTTAAATATTCCCGTATGGGCTACCAGCGTGTCTGATACAGTAGAGAAATCCATTCCATTCACATTCAAATCTGGCAACTTTAAATCCGGTAATTCCAAAAAATACATATTAAAAATATTCGCTATAACCTTTGTATCAGTAACTAGTTTCCATCTTGTACCAAAGTAGGACTTATGGAGTCTTTATTTGGGGATTTCAGCTCTGTTATAAGCTTCCAAAACTGCTTGGAGTCAGAGAAATTATTTATTTTATTCTGATAATATTTATTCTTTATGTTTTTAATTATATTTTTACACTTCTTCCTCCAAAACCTGAAGGTACTCCAATCTGCTTCTTTCTTTGTTTTTCTCACCTTTTTCCATATCCTATCTCTAATCCTTAAATATTTTTTTATCTTATCGGTGATCCATGGGGCTTCTTTATTCCTTTTAATTTTTCTTATTTATGGGGCATGGTACTGTATTACATTCAAAACATGTCATTAAACTCTTGAATAGCCAGTTCTATGTCTGGTATCAAATAAATTCTATCCCAATGGATTTGCCCTAGATGATTTACAAGGATGCTCATTAAACCCTTTAAAATCTCTGCTCCAATAAATAGTTGATTGTTGAGTAATGCACTGTTGTAACTCAATAGTACAAGTAATAGGATTATGATCCCCCAAATTTAAAGGTAATACTTCCCAGGTTTTTACTATGTCCTGGGATGCAAAAAATAAAACTAAAAGAGAACCGTAAGTTCCATTTTTTGTATTTCTTGTGGATTTTTGTATTATTTGGTGCAAACCCAGAATTGAAAAACTACTCTCCAATTTCCTCCCTCTAGTCTGAAACCAATCTGCATTAAAGTCCCCTGTTAAAACTACTTGTTTGTCCTTTATTTTTTCTAAAATTAACTCTGCTAGTAGTATTGACTTTCTATATCTCTGATCCACAGCTACTAAGCTCTTTTGTATATAGAACCTTATACAGTAACAAGTTTATAATGTGAACTTATGAAAATACCTTTAGGATTTCTTATAACTGTACTAATCATGACATTATTATTGTTTTATATGACTTCTGAATCCTTTTTCTTTAAAAAAGCTTTACTAACTGTATTCATTCATATTTAAAATAGATTTCATGCTTTTTGTACATGAAACACACTTTACACAACACCTCTCCAGGTGTTTGGCATCATTCTAGGGACTGGATGTATGGAAATGGATAAAGAATGAGAAGAGAGAACTAGTAGGAGGTTTAGCAGGGATAGTAAAGAGCTACACTAGGTGGCCAACCTAGGGTGGGGAGGGGGAAGAAGAAGAAAAGCATTAACTATAGCTAGGAAATATGGCGATAGAAAAGTGGTCCATCAGTCACAGCCGAGGGTGTAACCTAACTCTGCCACAGACTGTCAGCAGAAAATTAGGATTTATATGCAAGGTAACCTGATCCTTGTCACAAACAAGATAAGGAGGCACCACAACCAACGCTGGCAACTCAGAAATATGTCTAGCAGATGTCAGGAACCAGGATAGCAACTTCTCCTAGGTCCCTTGAGGCTGGGAATGTACCCATGCAATTGATGATGTCAGTGTAGTGGCACCGGATAAAAAGGATTATAACAAGTAAGCAACCAAGGACAGACAAACAATTCTTTATCAGACACCATATAGATTGTAATATGAATCATGTTATTCACTTACTCAAATGCCCCTATAGTAAAATCTATGTAGAAAAAACACTGAGACCACTAAAGCTCTGCATTGGAGAACATAAAAGTAATATAAGGAACAGGAATGAGAATTCCCCAGTAGCTGCTCATTTTAATGAATCCGGCCATAATGCAGCATCCTTACAATTCTGGAGCACTGAAGTGGTACAGAAACCAAGACGAGGGGGAGACTGGGAGAGACAACTGGGCAAATATGAAATGTTTTGGATATACATGTTAGGAGCTCTGGATAAAACAGTTGGGATGAATAAGGAGGAACTAGGGCAGATTTGCTGGTAAGAAACAACTTAAGACACAGATCAAAGAGCAGGCGGACAGGCAGATTGATAGTAATCATTCTCGGACGTGGATAAACAAACTGACAAAGGGGTAGACAAGTATATAAGACATATCATGTAAAATTTGGCAGAATGCATAATTTGTAACCTCACGCATATGTTTTGTTATAGACCTAAGAGTGATCACAAACAAACTATAAAAAGTATCCATCGGCATTAAATGGTTTTGGGTAGGTGATGACTAAATGTAATGACATGTATTTGCATAGAAAAAAAAGAGTCTGTTTACCCAAAAGAAATCTCCCCTTCCTCCCTTTTTCTTAAACCTTGAATACACTCCCTTGCAAAGACTTCAAAGGAATCTGTATGATAGTGTACGAATGTGTAGATTGAATACAAACAACTCAAAAGTGAAATGCAGATTCTTCACGTTATAGACATAAGTTGATATTATTGACAAAGAGGATGAAACATCATAGTGAAAGGAATGCGTGTCTAATCGGGGATTCCCTTCGGTGCTTGTCTCCACCCATCCGTCTAACTCACACACATTCCCCTAACCATTGGGGATGGCAACACAGGTTCACATACGGCTTATAAAATATTCCTTCACTTTATGAAAAACTAATGAGCTAACCAGTGGGTAAACAATGAGCCTCACAAGTATTTTCAGCATGAGCGCCCTGAATGCTGCGGAAGCAAGGCATAGCATTTCATTGCCTGGTAATGGACTGCACACACGGGTAGTGGCATGGGCCACCACCATGATGCCATTGTGGTGGCATGCCCCCCAATGTGCAGGATCCACCCCTGCAGCTCTAGCATAAATCAGCTCCAACAGTGAGTGCAGTGTGCTAATAAACCCCAGACCAAGGAGCATGACAAAAAAAGACAACTGCAGGAGCGCTCAAAATACGCGGGTGCTCACTCCGATAACAGCAAACAACAAAAACACAGATAGGAGGAGCACTAATGCATTTAAAATAAATAAATCAAGCCAGACCGCCAAAACAGATTTCAAAGCTTGGAGCCTGCGGCTACAAGTGCCCCAGTGCTTCGGGTCTTCTCGTGACCCTTTCTCAAGGGGAGTGGCCGATGTGCTACATATGCTGTATTTTATTCAAGTTCCTTAAAAAGACAGTGCAATATTTAATCACCTTAACATACCAAAATGACCACGGTGAAAAAGACAAAAAACAGCAATCATGCACACATCAGTGCAGGTACAATTTCATTATGAGTTGACTTGGTAACATTTCAGAGAAAAAGGGTGGAAGAAAAAAAAGAAAAAGGGTGAGAAAAAGGGGAGAGGGAAGGGGAAAAAAGAAAAAGGAAGGATGGGGAAGAAGGAAGAAAAAGGGGAAAGGGAGGGGAGGAAAAGGAGGAGGGGAAGGAGGGAAGGGAAAGGGGGAATGGGAGGAAAAGAGGGAGAAGGAAAAGAACAGATGAGAGGAAGGATCATTACAAAAAAACTGTAATATCTAAACAATCATTTAAACCAGTGGGGTACAAGGCCTTCATTGTATAAATCCATTTTTGTTCACATTGTGCTAATTTATTAAGCCTATTTCCTCCTCTTGTATTATTCCTAATGTGATCTACCCCCATAAATTTAAAACATTTTAAGTTTTTACTATGAAAATTCTTGAAATGCACCCCTATGGGGGTGTTAGGTTCATCTTTTAATATTGCACGTACATGTTCCTGCATTCTTTCTCTTAATGTTCTTTTTGTTCTGCCCACATAAATACATGGGCATGTACATTGTAAAATATATATTACAAATATCATTGAGCAATTAATGAAATATGCAATTTCTATGTTTTTATTATCAAAAGTAGGATGCTGGAACAAAGGGCCTTGTTGACTGAATTTGCATATATTACAATGGCCACATTTGAAGCATCCTAAAGGTTTATCAGAAAATCAAGTTCTTTTATTCTGAGGTTTCGTGTATAAACTGTGTCAATAAATCTGACAAATTGTTGCCTTTTTTGAAGGACACCAAAGGTTTACTGCCCACTATCTCCCTAAAATCTGGATCGGCTTATAACACCCCCCAATGTTTTGTAACAATATTGGTAATTTGATTACTAACACGATTATACTCAGTTACAAATACTATAGATATTGGATCCTGATTGTTTTTGGGTTTTATTTTCAAAAGTGTCTCTCTGTTAAGACCTTTAGCTTTAGCATATGCTTGTTCAATTTGCTTTTCAGAATAACCCCTTCCTAAAAGTCTATTTTTAGTAGTCCATTTTCTTTCTCAAAGTCACTAAAACGAGTACAGGTGCGTTGAAGATGGACAAAATGTCCATATGGAACACCCCGTTTGACATGCATGGGGTGAGAATTTGTAGCATGTAGAAGCATGTTAGCAGCAGTGGGCTTCCTAAAAAGTTTACTAGAGACCTTTTCTCCATTGTGTCACTCCAAAAACAAATCCAAAAATGATATCTTGGAAATATGTGTATCAAAAGTAAACTTAAGCCTCACATCATTATTGTTCAAAAAATCCACAAATTTAGATGCTGATAATATACCACCCCTTCAAATAACCAACAAATCATCTATAAATCTTCCCCAAAATTGTATATGGCCACTAAAGGGCCTTACACATAAGATTTTTGATAGAGTCATAAATCAGTGTTTCCTCCCACCAGGCCATAAATAAATTGGCATATGATGGGGCCATGGTGGTCCCCATCATCGTTCCCATGCTGTGTTGGGACATGAATGGGAGGAGAGAAGCAATTGTGTTGCCACCAGCCAGTAATAAGCCTCAGAAGAGGTGAGTTTGACCTGAATACAAAGCCAAGGGGAAAGGGGAACATTGTTTAACCAGGAGAAGCACACTAAGCCAAAGCTTGTTTCCAGATGTGACCAGGGAGTACAAGGAAGTTGTGATTAGCTCAGGATCACACTGTATGCACCTAGGCAGCTGTGGGATTCAAACCCAGGTCTCCAGATCTGCAACTCAGAGCATTAACCCATTGAGCTATACTGCCTCCTAAATGGTGATGCTCAAAAGAGGGGATGTGGGTGAGGGAGGGAGTGGGAGAAGTTCAAAGTAGAAAAGGGGGGTACTGTCACACTATGCTGGTCAGCTCAACTAAAGAAGATTTGCGCAGTACTCATCCACTTCTTTCCCTCCTTGGGGGGAACTGCAGGAAGGATGGTTATATTTCTTAGTCCATCGATGTCACCTTTAGGTGGTTAATGTTAAGAAACTGGTACAACTGCATAATCAGATTTATTAGGGAACTACCACTAGTACAGATGCTTAAGTTCCTGCTACCCCTTTCTTCTCTCAGCTTACTCTAGCCCCACCATCCTTGTTTACTTTCTTAATCTCAGTCATTAAAGCTGTTCATAAAGTTTATGGTGTGCATTGACAATGTGGTAGGGTATGTTCCATCTTCCACATTACCCCATTTGTGGCAACTGAAAATAAATAATCTGGCAAATGTGCTAATTACCCAGCGTCTGCATCTTGATGGTGATGTTGGGGTCGGTCAGTAACAGGTAAGTTGGTGGATATAAGTTGTCATCTTCTAAGAAGGGACAAACAGCTTATTCCAAGCCCTCCGCCAAAGGTCAGTAAATTCCCCGGATTTATTCTAGGAGCTCGTACAGCATGATGGTATGCTGTCCCACAGACAACGAAGATAAACTGTGGTGCTTGGGTGACATTTACTAAAGTATGTACGTAAACAATTAAGTGGCGCTAATTGCTATTTGGGGGTTTCATCTTGAGTCATTCCCACCACATTGTCAGTGTCAGTGGCTCAGTAGGTAGTACACTCGCCTCTGAGGCCAGGCGATCAGAGGGCTGTGGGTTCAGTTCCCACATCTGGCACTTGGGTTAATATCCCAGTACTGACACTGTAGTGCAGCATGAGAGAGGTGCTGCACTTCTGAGGTGCCGTCTTTCGGATGAGACATTAAACCGAGGTCCCATCTGCCTGGATTGGTGGTAGTTCAGGTGGATGTTAAAGATCCCATGGCACTTATCGAAAAGAGTAGGGGAATTTTTTATTGGAAAACAAAATAAGAAAACAAAAACTCAAGACAAATCACAAAATCCGTACATCATAATACATAAACTTAGTACGGAAATGAAGTCCCCCCCCCACACCCCCTTCAGAAAACTTTTTTTCAAGTAACCCCTTCAAACAAAATTAAAGGTAACGCACTCCACTAAAATGCCACTAGAGGTGTAGGTAAAGTTTTTTTTTTCTGAAAAATAAATACTAGAAATTTCCCTCCTGATGTGTTCCCTGAGATCAGTCAAGGAAACCGTTTTTTGTTGCAACACAAACATACATCAGTTGTGCCAAATACACCATTTGCAGACTGCAAACAGAACCCGCAATGTTCCGGGAAAAAAAATGTTCCAACCAGGTCCAAATTCCCCATAAACCAATTCAGAATATGTTAAGGCAGAGAACATAGGTAGTCCCCATGACTGACTCAGCTGAGACCATACTGGGGCAATATACGGACAATCAAAAAATAGATGTGACATAGATTCAAGCGTACATATACATGTGTCCCGAACACAGTAACGTTCTGATAATTGCTTATGCACCTGGTTTCCCTTAACATTTAATTTGTTGTGACAACACAACCACAGGGTATCCCATATCTTCTTCGGAATCCTGGTTTCCAATAATTGCTTTGTTAAACAGTGAGTATCACAGGGTGACACTAAGAACATGGTTTGCAGTATGGAGGAGTATAAACACTTTCTATGCTGTAGCAAATCTATATCATAAGACACTTTCCATATTTTAACTTTTTTAAAGATTTCAATGAGGTATCCAGACGTTCCAGGTGGAATTCTGGTAAAGGGTTTCCACACAGGAGCTTGCCAGTTATCCAAAAAATATTGAGAATGGGAAGAAAAGCTAAGGGCCCAACAATCCATCCAGTTGACTATACTTGGAAAAATATTAGCATGTATAAAAATGGAAAAATAAAATAGCACCAGGTTTACCATCTGAAAAACGCCCTGTTTAATAGGCCAGTAGGTGATGGATCTCTTCACAGGGTTCAGTCTACTACCCCAAAGCAACTGGAAAAAACAAATGATAAAGACGAGCCTCAAGAGAAAAGGGAAGGGGAAAAATATAACTAATCAATAAACATAGAAGCAGAATGCAAGTTTTAAGCAAAAAAATCCATTTTTTGCGGGTCATAGGGAACCGCTTCCAGCGGACAATTTTGGATTCAGCTATGTCCATAGCTGAAATCCAATTACATGCCGCAGCATCAGGTGGGCCAAAAATAACCCCCAAAATACATATTTTCTGGGAGTGAATACTAATCCCTCCAATATCCGGCTATATCGCATGTGAGGGAAGATGGATTGCACAACCCACACTCTTCTGGGTATTTAACTCAGATCCAGAAATTAGGGAGAAGGAATGGATGATCTCAATTGCCCTCTTCCCAGATGCTGGATCTGCTACTAAAATGCAAATGTCATCTGCATAGGCAAGAGCACTGGGAAATACAAGATCTGGTGTGACAGAGATATGTCTAATGGTCCCCTTCCCATTCAATTTCCGGAGTAGAGGATCGATGGAAAAGACATACAACAGGGGACTTAAAGGACATCCCTGGCATACCCCTCTCTTGTTAGGGATATGGGGACCTCGTAATCCGTTAACCAACGGCTTTGTGCAGGCAGACCAATACAAGATTTTAATCCAGCTGAGTAAATCCGCAGGAACCCCATATTTTTCCAACACCGAAAATAAATAACTATGTGGAACCCAGTCAAAAGCCTTAGTCTGGTCCAAACTAAGAACATAGCCTTGAGTGGTACTCCCATCAAATACTTCCCACAAAATTTTCAAATTGGAGAGCATGGAACGACTTGGAATCGTACAAGTCTGCGTAGAGTAAATTACCTGGGCAGCCATCTGTGAGAGTCTATTGGAGACAATTTTACACAAGATCTTCCAATCGGAATTTAATAAACTAATAGGATGCCAGTTGTCCAACTTATCCTTGTCATTTTTCTGTTTGTATAAAAAAATCAAGTAGCTATCAGAAAATGCGAGGGGAATAGGCAAGAGGCCTTATAAAATGACATTATATACCTTCATTAAATATGGCATCAACAAGGTTTTAGCTTTTTTATAAAATTCATTGGGAATGCCATCAGGACCAGGGGTGACAGTAGTTTTCAAATGGCTAATAACCGAGTCCACTTCAGCACAGGTAATGGGCTGACTTGAAACCTTAATACACTCCGGGGACAAGGTAGGAACCTCTAAGGAACCCAAAAATCTGTCCCAGGCATTTGACTCATAAGCATGCCCATACAAAGACCGAGTATGGAAGGAAACCTCCTCTAAAATGCTCCAATTATCAGTAATCCGGGTACCAGAATGGGAAACCAAAGAGGACATATATTTGGATGCAACCTGTTGGTGGCTGCTATCATAGGGATTGACTACTTTAGCAGATCCCTTTCTCCTGTACTTTTGTTCGAGAAATAATGATGTCGTCCTCTCATACTGAGAGGAACGCATCTCAGTTTTAACCTGCCGGATTTGTGCCGAATAATCCAGGCCCCATTCAGTTTGCCAAGACAGCAGTCTTTGTAATTGGCGTCAGCACTTAAGGTACCGGAAATAGCGCTCCGAAGATTTTTGTTTAGAAACTCATTTACAAAATTGTTTAATAACAGATTTAGTATCCTGACACCAAAAGGTTGGGTTATTGTATAATTCAAATACTGAAACCTTGTCTTGGAGAAGCCCATACAAGTCCTGCCACCCACCTTCCCCCCACAAAACAGATATATTCATCTTCCAGAAGGTATGCGTCACAGGTTTGTTATTGGGGCAACCAATGTGCAACAGTAACACACAATGATCCGAAAACTCACATGGGAGAACCGAATACTGTACATCAGCCAACCAATGAGAAAGAAAAAAATAATCAATCTGTGTGGAAAATCTACCCCGGTGAAAAATGTGTTCCGGGACACCAAAAGAAGCCCCATCCCGTAAGTCAGCAGTAACATACAAAGTGTTAAGGAAGTTGAATAAGTCCAGTTTTATCAGATAAGGCCAAAATACAGTTAAAATCTCCTCCAAAAACCACCGATTTGGATGAATGGAGAAACGGCTGATTAAGTTTTCACGTCTGAATCCTCTGAGTTTTAACTTAAGGGTTATAAATATTAATAAACCGTCATTCTTGCTAATGGAGAATGACATCTAAGATAAGTACCCGACCCTGAATTAAATCAATCAGTCTGGTAACATGAATGTCCACCCTGTTTACCAGTATCCCTACTCCGGAACACACATCCTCAGCCAAGGACCAAAAGGACAGACCATCCCTCCAATCCCTGGAGGCCTGCCCAATGTCTCTCAAAGAATGGAGCCTAGTGTCCTGTAAAAAAATAATATGTAAAGGCAAGGACAAAAGGAAGGAAAAAATAGTCCGTCTTCTTTTAACATTTTTAAGACTATTAGCATTTAAGCTACCAAAAGATAAGACAGACAGAGATCAAATCAAGATTTTTTCCTACCTCGACCCTTGCCTGGAGATTTTAACTTACAACGTTTTTTCTTATTAAGCTGGATATCCCCAGAAACCTGCTCAGAATCAGTCAAAAGCTCAACCTGGGAAGACGCAACAGAGGAGGCATCCTGAATCTTCCTCAGTATCCACTGCCTGCTTTCGTTTAGTTAAAACGGCAAACGGTTTTAACTACCACATCAGCGGGGGGAGATACAGAAGGCAGGGGCACTCCTTTCATCAGAGAGCTCCTTGTCAGCCTCCTGTTCCCCACCGGGACCCAATCTGTATCCACAGGAGGTGGCATATTTTCTTTAACACAGGGTAGAGCTGAAGTGCTAGGGGCCGGAGGCTGCTCTTCAGCAATCTCTGGGGTAGATGTCGTAGTAGGAGGTAGTAAACCCAACTCCTCAGACACTAAGTCCGGATTAGACTTGGGTACTGTCAGGGGTGGAGGTTCCAACCCCGGATCCATCCGGGAAGAAGGAGGAGTGGGGGGGGGAGAACCACTGCAGAAGCAAAAGGCCGAAACTGGGGCCTAGCCTGAGCTGATCTTTGGGCCTGAGTCACAGTCTCATTCTGGGAATCAGTAGGCCTCGCTGGATTATTATGGGAAGCCCATGGACAATCTTTTAAAGAGTAGGAGGTTTCATCACACAAATTGCAATAAGCAGGGTGGGGGAAATTTAGACTTACATGGCCAGAGCCCAGACATGAGGAGCATTTAAGTTGGTCACAAGCACTGCTTAGATGGGTATGGGCCCCACACCGAAAACAAGATTTTGGTTGTCCTGAGTAGAATACAAAACCCCTATCCCTACCTAAATAAAAACAACTTGGCAAGTGTTGTATATTCCCATTAACAATAGGTAATTTGGCCTGCAGTTTCCACCCCCCCGTCCAAAAAAACTCAGAGTCAATGATGGGATCAGGTAAACCTAACACTGTGCATTTGGTAGATAACCACCGTACAATATCCTCTATTGCCACCGCCTCATTTTTAAAGAAAACAGTAACATTCTTAATAGTTGGTTTCATAAGGGGAATAGCAAAAAAGGGGACCACAATGGGGTATGACGGACAGCCTGATAACGATGCCAAAAAGTATCTAACCCTAAGGCAGTTTTAAAGCTGACATCAAAATAATTAATCACCAGACGTATGAATTAATGCATATATCTCAGAGGGAGCAAATTGCAAACTAGATTTAATCAATGTTTTCCCCACATAGAGACAATCTGAAAATGTGTCCAGCCCACCCCTATAACAAAGCCGGATAGCATTACGCCGCTTGGTCTGCTCAGGAGGGGAATGAAATAAGCTGGCAAAAGTTTTAGGCCGCTGAGGTCCAACAGAAGGTCCAGACCCTGAAGTGGCAAAGTCAGAGTTCATATCCCTGATGGAAGCATTTGTAGATGAAGGCCTAGGGGTCGTACCAGACACACCTGCCTGAAGAGAGCTTCCCCCAGTCCCAACCATGTCAATAGGAGATGTATGAAGCAAAGACATAGGAACAACCACAGTGGGTAATATAGGGGCCTTAGGCACATCTCCAACACTAGGCTTTGACAGAAAGGTAGGCAATTCATCATGCTGCAATGTCCCCTGTTCATAACCCTGCGCCCCCCCAGCCTGTCAGGATGGGGCCTGCGAAAGACTGAAGCCCGAGGGGACCTCTAGAGGGTCTGTAATATCAAGTAAGTCACCTTTAGGAGTGGGGCCGGGTCGTGCAGGGGAGGTCCAGGAATCGTCTAATGGGGACTTCTCCCACCCTGCACCCGGAGAGCTGCAGCAATAGTTAGCCCTGAGGCAGACAGGTGGGAGTCAAACCCACAACCAGGGGGCCTATGAACGGCAAAACCCGTTGTGACCTGCTGGTGGGACCCCATAACTCCACTTTCAAGACCCTTGTCCAGTAGAGTACCTGCTGGTAGTGCAGTCGTCTCTTCCAAAAGATTTGTAGTAGCTGGTGTTAGAATAACCGCCCTGAAGTGCAAACCACTCTCCATTCTGTCGTGCTCTGTACCTGGAGGCAAAGATCCTGGTCCTGCTGCCGGTGTGGAGGAGCTGAGGGGAGACTTACTGGCACATGTGATTCTGCAAAATACTGCCAGTCTCCCCCGCTCCCAATAGCTGAGAGACACCGTGAATCAGCACCCTGAACACTTCCACATTCTCTCCCAGCTCCAGAATGCAGTGCAGCATCCCGTCAGACCATGTCACGTCGTGGCTGACAGGACTCAATGGAGCCGGGCAAAGCAAAGCCCCTTCAGAAGCCTCCGTGGAGGAAACCTGCCCACAAGCCGTCGAACTCCCAAAAGAAGCAACCAAATCTTGCTGAGAATCCAAATCCTGTTGTGCCTTTTCTCCGGTGTCACTGCCACTTTCTTTAGAACCTGAGGTAAGGGAACAGACTGTAGCAATCACTCCTCCAGTGTCCCGCCATAGCGGAGCTTCTCCCGGTAGTTCTCCGGGTCTATTACCGATGGACTTCAGTGGAACGGAGCTAGGGAGGGAGACCAACTCCCCTATCCCCAAGACGTCCTCCTGCTCCGAGTCTGAGCACCAAGTGGCCATCACGATGGCCAGTCCCTATACTGGCCACAATGCAGCAGCAGCAGAGTAGGGGAAGTTCCTCAGTGTCCTGGCCAAATTTCCCTCATTCACTAAAAATAATACCACCAACAGCTTAATCTGGTTCAAAGTCAGTTGGCATTCATCTGTATCCCCCTCCTCCGGGTCATGCCTGAAAATAGGCAGGATTTGTCTAGTGCATTTACCTGGTCAACAAAAACTAAATAAATAAATTGTTAATTCTTAATGACTACTTTCCACATGTACTCATACTCCCCACTTGCAGACTTTAAAACTTTTCTTTTCCTTACTGTCTCACGTTTCCCTTTCACTTTTTCTTTTGATCCACTCTAGATAATAAGTGGCTTCTTTTATATACTGATTGATGCAGAAATATAACTTGATGGTAACAGATTCATTCAAACCTCCAACTGCTGTTACTTTTTTAGTTTGTGTTATCACTGAAGCATTGGTGATTACCGGTGCAACAGCCTCCTAGCCAAGCACATTAGAGTGTCTTTGGCTGTCTACCACCCACTCAGGTTTAATTCTACTGTCTACATTTTACCTGTTACATTATTTATACTGTAGTGTTATTCAAAGTTTCTCAACTGTTGTTTTTCTTTCATAGTAGGTAAGATAAGTTGTTAATTCCCCTTCCCCCTTTTTAACTCTCCAGACATTAGGCCCTGCATTGCTGTGTGCCTCAGAGTTTTAACTTCAGTTAATTTGTAAATTGTGATAAACCTTTTCTTAAATTATCCCTGGTAAACCCCACCCCCCATTATGTCTTTCACTGATCTCTGCATTGCCTCCTGGAATGTGAATGGCTTAGGAACCCCTATTAAAAGGAAACAAGTTCTTAATTACCTACAAAAAGAAAAATTGGACATAACCCTTCAGCAAGAAACACACCTTTTGCCCAAGGAGATGGATAAGCTGACTAGGGCATGAGTGGATCAAATTGAGTTTAACTGCTTTTCCTCTAAAAAAGAGGGACTTCAATTTTAATTTAAAAGGGGATTTCCTTTTTCAAGAAAAGTCACATAGCAGACCCAGAGGGATGCTTTCAGTTTTTGGAGGCCACACTACACGGAAGGCAAGTAGTTATTTGTAGTATTTTTGCCCCAATAAGGATCACAGTCAGTACTTTGATGAGCTCACAATCCAGCTAAGCTCTTATCCCAATGCTGATATTATATGTGGGGGAAGATTTCAATGAGGTGCTCGACCCCTTCCTTGACGGAGCTAACATTTACACCCAGTACACATATACAAGTCCTGGAAGAGCCTTAGTCAACTTAAAACAGGACCCGGGCCTAGTAGATACATGGAGGATCCTACGCCCTCACTGGAGGGATTGTTTCTTCTTTTCTGCTAGACAGTCCTCATATAGTAGGATAGACTACTTACTGGCGTCTAAAGGTTGAAGTTTTTCTTTGACCTCGGCAGACATAAAAAGTAGTGTGATCTCAGATAGTGGTATGGTATACCAGGTGAGCTTTACAAAGCCATGGGTCCCCTTGTTCGAAAATATCTGTGTAGAATGTATAAGGAAGATTTGCATGGTAAGAAATTGCCTGATCTTCTTAACAGAGCTTATATCAGTCTGATACGTAAGAAAGGGGAAAGATCCCTTAAGCTGCAAGAGCTACAGACCAATATCATTGTTAAATGGAGACTACAAGATCCTAGCTAAAGTTTTATCATTCAGAATTCCAAACATGGTGGATAAAATGGTAGGTCAGGAACAGGTGGGTTTTGTTTCAAACAGGTCAGGTATGGGGAATGTCGGGCATCTCCTTAATGTGATTTACTTGGCTCAGGTATCAAAAAAAGATTTAACTGCGGCGTCGGGCCTCAGTATGCCCCTGGGAGGTCCGATAGTTCCCAATACCACCCACCCTGTCGGGTATTATTGCGCTTAGAAAATGGGCTATCTGTGGCAGTTTTATGTGGGATTTAAAAAAAAATTAAAACAACGACAAATTAAAAAGAAGAATGAAGTGAAGTCATTTTTTGGTTGTAAAGTAGTCCCTCCTTTCTGTGGCATATCATATCCTGTTCTGCCCTTTCATAGAGCCATTCTGTTGTAGTTTTGCTCTTCCCTCTAGCAACTCCTTTTAAACAAGTTTTCCAACCTAGGGAGTCAGTAATAAAAGTAATAATTCAAACATTTTGAGCCATTTTGTAAATAGTTCTCTTTTTTCAGCCTTGAAATTTGAAGCTGTTAGGAGCACGACCTTGTTTGACCCTGCAACCTTGTTTGACCCTAAACAAAGCAGGAAGTGCGTTTCGATCGCCTACAGACTTTTACTGTTTAGCAGTTTCCTGGTCCTCGCTGCCTACTCTGAGGACCAGGAGTCAGTTCTCAATGTTTAATTTGTTGTTTTACTGCTTCCCAGTCCTCGCTGCCTGCCCTGAGGTCTGGGAGTATGAAGAGGACCCCTTCGGTGGAGCCGGTATGCTGTAAGCGAGGAAAACAACAACAACAGCCCTGTCAGCGCTGTTCGGTGGAGTGGTTATGCCGAAATCGGAGGTGCAAACAACAACATCCCTGCTAGTAGATACAACAGGTACTGTTGTTCTGTATATCTATGGAAAGGGTGTAATTATCAGTTGCTGCGAAGGTTTTTCTTTCTTTTTTTAACATGCTGGGAGATCGTGAGCATAGTTCAGTTGGGAAGGACTGTACTAAGAAACTGGCACGCTTGCTCTATCACTCTGTCAGTGAGTAGAAGAGCAGAACACATTTTTATTTCTGTTTCTTTTTTTTGGTACTGAGTAGAGAGTCAGTTAGACTGTCTGTGTTGAGGAATGAATGGGGGGCTCTCGCTAAGCGAAGGTAAAAAAAATGGCAGTGATTTGAATTGGAAAGGAGGTGTTTTACCCAATTAGGAGGCGAGGTGGGCACCAGAATACTGTACTACAATGGGTTAAGGGGCACTTGGGCTGGTACTTTTTATTTCCTGGGCATCTATTGAAAGTTAATGTACCCCCTGGGTAGGGGTACCAGCCAAACAGAGCCCAGGAAATAAAAAGCCCATTTTCTAAAGTGGATTAGAACACTATATAGTGCTCCTTCTGCTGAGGTTATAACGAATGGGAAAATGTCCTCCTCTTTCAGACTGTTCAGGGTTACAAGACAAGGGTTTCTGTTATCCTAGTATTTGGTCATAATGGTGTTAGAGCCTCTCATTAGAAACATCTAGGCACATGCAGGTATTCAGGGCTTCAATACAGGTGGAATATCCAACAAGACTTCTGCATATGTGGATGATTTGCTGTTCACACTATCTCATTTTGTGAATTCTCTCAGGGAGCTTAAATCTATGATACACTGGTTTTCTAACATCTCAGGCCTTTCTGTTAACTGGAAAAAGACCCAAGTGTTGCAAGTGTTTGATGGGTAAGGAGATGGTGGGGGTAGCAGGTGTTTGGAAAAAGAGTGCTGGAAGGAGGATTCAATTCTCTATCTGGGGTTGAAGATTCCCAGTAATGTACATACTATGGGAGACATTAATTTAGACCCACTCTTGGAAGAAATAAGTAGTGACTTTGGGGAAATGGGGGAACCTATCCATGTCCCTCTGGGGAAAGATTAATTCAACCAAGATGATGGTTGCCCCCGAAGTTCTTTTACCACTTCCAGAACATCCTCATATTATTTGGTGCTTCCAAATGTAAGAAAATTACATCTTTGATTAGAAGTTTCTTATGGGGCACTAAACTGCCAAGAATTTATTTTCCCAAACTTAGGTCGCACTGGTCCCAAGGGGGCTTTGGACTACCCTGGTGGGAAATGTATCAGCTGGCTTTCTTGTTCAAACAGTCTGTTTCTATCTTTTGCCCCCATCCACTATTTTGCCTCTCTGGTTTGAGGTGGAATGTCAGCTATCTAAACCTGATAAACCTTCAGACCTTTTATTCAAATCTAGAATAAGCATTGGCACAGCAAATCCATGTATTCTTAGTTCTATTAAATCTATTAAGATGATCCAGTGCAAATTCTCCTTTGAAAAACTTACCTTCACACCTAGAAGGCCTTTGGTTTAACCCTAATATACATACCCGGAATGGTTCAGACTTAGTATCTCTAATGTGGGGGACCTGATTGACCTTGACACTAATGTTTTATAGTCCTTTCGAGACCTGAGACAGGAGTACAATATTCCAAAATGTCACTTTGTATCATACTTAGAAAGGCCTTAACAAACACAATTCTAGGCCCTAACAATGAAGCTTCGGAACACAGGTATGGAATGGAACCCAGTTCATAGAGTGGTTGTTTCAAAGGGAAGGGGTCTCTAAACTATATAAGCAGTTGTGTGACAGTGCTGAGAATCTGGTATTTAATGCTACCTTAAAATCTAAGTGGGAATCTGCTTTGGGCTTAAGTATCTCTGCAGATGATTGGGCGCTGGTATGGAAGAATATGCAAGGAGGTTCAGGGAAGAACAATTCAGTTTAAAATCTTGCATATGTATTACTACTCCCATGAGAGGCTGGAAATGAAATGGGATACTGCCCAGTGGGTAACTGCTGGAAGTGCAATGAACCTCATGCTGACCTCATGCACATGTTATGGAGTTGTCCCCAGGTGTTCAAGTTATGGGAGCAAGTTCATAGGATTTGTGAGACTGTCACTGGATCAAGGATCTTGTTGTCTCCTTTGACTTTTATATTTGGGGATTTAGTGTCAGCTACAATCCCTTCCTAAGATGCAGATCAGTTGGGTCCTGTCAGCCTCCCTGACTCTCAGGAGATTAGTGCTATCACACTTGAAGTTATAATCTGTGCCCTCCTTGCCCAAATGGTTTAATAATATGTCTGTCATGATACAGAATGAGATAATTTGTCATTTACTGCATAACCAGATACCTAAGTTTGTTGAAACTTGGTCACCCTTTCTAGAACTGAAATACTGACTTTACTATTCAATTTACCTTTCAATTCGGTTCACATCTATGGCTGTACAGAATTTCTTTACAGTCTGATTGAGTTTTTTGGTGCATAGCCTCCTGTAGTAGAACTGTCCGTACTGTTTGAATGCTGTAGTCTGCTTGATAGCATATCATACCTTAGCAATCTTTACATGTTTTTTTTCTCCCTTTGCCTCTTCCTTCTACCACTTAACAATTATTAGTGGTGTTATTATATTTATTGATGTTTGTTGTTATGAATTCTCACTCATCCATGTGACTGTACAGTAATTTGTACTGTTTTCTTCTTTTTGGAAAAACAAAATAGTAAATTCAAAAACATAACGTTTCAAAAATATAACATGTTTAAAATAACTATAAATGGAAATGACACAGCAACACTCTGTTTAGATGGAATGTTTTTTTTATAATTTCAAAATCTTTTATGTATACTTTGAAATAACAGGAGGACCGTGCTCTCCCTAAGGAAGCCCTCTTAAGATGGATGAAACGTTGGAGATCACTGTGTGAACATTGGTCACAGTCTGAAGTTAAAATACAAATGAAGAATTCTAAGACTTAAGAATCTGACTTGGGAGTTTGGCTGATGCATTTTGGATTTTTCTGTGGAATCATTGAGGGTACCAGACAGAAAGACAGTCACCAGGAATATGCTGTGTTCCATGGCCTAGTGCCAGATTCTCATTGCCTCTCTGCAGATGGGATACAAGTGGACTCTGCCTTGATGGTTGATGCAGTACATCACCAAAATGTTGTCTGTATGGACTGAAAGCCCATAAAAATGAAGGAGAGAAGAGATGGTCTGTAGGCTAAGCAAAACAGCTCTCATCTGTAGAGTGTTGCTTTGTAGAACTATGTCTAACGGGGGAGGGAGTCCAGTAGAGGCTCAGATGGGCACCTCACATGAAACTAGAGGCCTCTGTTGTCATTACTAGAAGAAGAGACAGACACAGAAAGGGGGAACCCATCTTGAGGATGGAGTGGTCCAACCAGCAAAGCAGAGCATGGTAAAGGAGTCCCCTGTGTGAGACACTCCATTTCATTTGAATGCTGAGCCAACTGGGCATGGAGGAACCACTGTGGGATCCACATATGCAGATGTGCCAGTGGGACAGTGAGAATGGCAGCAGCCATGAGATCCATCAATCAAAGGAGACATCTGGCTGTGACATAGTCTCTGGAAGAGGGTAGCTGAGCCTAGGCAACCAATGCCATAGCACAGTACAGTGGAAGAAATGCCTGGCCCAACCCTGTGTCCAGAACTGCTCCTGTGCATTGGAGATGTTGGCACAGTGTGAGCATGGACTTTGGCTCATTCAGCAAAATGCCCAACTGGTTGATGAGCTGAGGGGTACAGAATAGTGTGTAAAGGATCACCTCCTGCAATGGGGCTTTTTGCAGCCAGTCATCAAGGTATGGGAAAGCATAAAGGTCTTCCCTTTTGAGGGTTGCTGCAACTACTACAAAACATGTTGAAAACACATGCAGCAAAGAGGATGAGCTGAAGTGCAATACATGAAACTGACAGCAGGAGCCCTGGAGCATAAACTGCAGGGACTTTCTGTGGAACTTGTGGATTTTAATATGGAGGTAAGTGTCCTTCATATCTAGGGTGCACATGCAATCCCCTTGCAGCTTCAGGGAAGCAGGGACTGCAGAGAGACCATGCAGAACCTTTTGTATTCTATAAAAAGGTTGAGAGCCCAAAGGTCCAGGAGGTAATGTAAATCTCCTGTACACTTTGGTATGAGGAAGTACTGGGACTAGCAGTCCTAATTCATTTCTGCAGTTGAGATAGGCTCTATGGCACTCTTACAAAGGAGGGATTAAACCTCTTCCAGCAGGAGGGTGAGTTGTCCCAGAGGGCAACAGCTTGGCAAGGAAGGATGTACGGAGGGGGCAGAGAGGAATTTTAGGGAATGTCCTAGCTGATCCACCTCCAGCACCCAAGTGTTAGTCATTATCTCCCTCTAATTTGGGAGGAAGAGGCAGATGAAGCCTCCCACATGGATACTCTAACTTATAGGGGCTCCAGAAGGCAGAAGGGAGTCAGAAAGCTCTGGGGCATGGACACTACAACACCCACACCTTTAGTGACCCTGGCAAGGGCACTGGGAGGCAAAGTTGTTTGAGAGGTGGCTGAGTCTGCTGGGAGCCATATCCAAGGCCTCTGGAATGACCTCTGCCAGGGCGAGCAAAGTGCCTACAAAAGGAACCCCTGTCCCAACAATGAGGGTTTGAATTAAGGGTATGAAGGGACCTCAAGGTCATTTTAGACATCTGCAAATGAGATTCAGCATTGGAACCAAACAGCTGGTTGTATATCCATAGTAAATCCAGCCACACATAGCCATGAGTGGCAGTGCAGACAGATGCCAGAAGCAGCTGCACAAGCAGCAGCATCAGATGCATCATAAGCTGACCTTAAGAGGTGCTTACCAGCCTGTAGACCAGAGTTTTCAACTTTTTTTTGTGCAGGGACTCCCAATCCAAAAATCAGAAGTAACAGGGACCATCTACTTGCAGACAGTAGGGGCATGGGGGTGGTGGTGGAAGTTAAGTTACTTACCAATATAAAAAAAGATACTTACCAATATGTTATTAATATGAAAAGTGTGTTTTATTGATTTTTCATTTTAATATAATCATACCACTCATTTTAAAAGAATGAATGAATGCCAATATAGACACTGCTACTGACATAAATGAGAATCAGTTACTTGACCGTGCATTAATGCAATGCATGGTCATGCTGGTATATTCCTCATCATGAATCATTACGTAAACACAGGCTTAGAAAAAAATGTTTGCCAGACATTTTTTTGTCACTTATTGAAGAAACACACTCTGCACTAGAAAGCAAGCAAGTGAAAACAATCACTATTGGTGTGTTCCTGCTCCAACTTCACCACACTAACGCAGCCAAGCCTAGTGCCCACAGTTACACATTACTCCAAGTTTTATATGTTATATTTGATATATATTTAGTTCTTTATCTGCTGACATCATAAGTGCATTATTTAAAAAACTTGCCAAGATGCCAACTGCCTCCCTCCCGATTCTAGTCGCAACACTGGTTCCACTGCTGCAGCTACAAAAACAAAATGTATTTACAAAACAAAATGTTATTGTCTGTGTGTTGTAGTCATTCCCTGTTACATCCAAGAGTGAGGGAGTGAGAGATCACATGAGGAGGTGGGTCGATGTCTGGCTGAAATGAGTGGGAAGTGAAAATAAAATCAGTTTACAGACAAATAGGCAGGTGGGTGGCAGCAGTCAACGCTACAGAAATGGCTCAGCACAACTCCTGAAACTCACTGGACAAACTTTGGTTAACCGATAGAGATGAGCGTTAACTAAGACTTCTGAGTGGAGGTCTTTATCATCTTTTGGGAGATTGCACAGAAGTGCAAAGACATCAGAGAAGAGGTATTTATCAAGTCTTTTATGACAGGGTGCAATTTGCAGTAAATTGCATGGCTTTGGTGCTCTGTCGCCATTGTGGACCACTTTTCCATGGACACCTAACATCTTGCTCAGAGACCCCCCCGGGGGCCGGGACCCCCAGTTGAAAACCATTGCTTTAGACCAAGGGCAAGAGTCTGTTGGACTTCAGTTTTGTCAGGCCAATCAGGCAGCTTCTCTGCCATGGCAGCCATGAACTTCCACAGGCTATACTTATATTTAATCATATAAGCCTGGTAGACGACAATCCTGAGGCCAAGGGATGCAGAAGAATACATCCTCTTGCCCATGAGATCCAGTTTCTTTGATTCTTTATCAGGAGGATAAGAACTCATGTGTAAGGCCACTGGTTCTGGGTTTTTACTGGAAAGCCTGGTAAAACTCCAGAATTTGGACTAACTGCACACTGTAAATAAAAGCAAAGAATTTCATAGAATTTTGCATTTTATACCAGATCAGTAAATCTGCAGAATTGTATATTTTATAACTATTTTCTGTACTATTTTCAGTTTACTTTATTTAATGCTCTATTTACTAAGCCTTCTTTTGTTCTGATTATACACATACTAAAAGAATAACAGCAGAATCCCAGTAAGATCTGAAAATTTGACTAACAATCACCAGTGCAATTCCTGGAACTTTAATCTTGAAAACAGAATTTCATTATTTTAATCACCATAAATCAGTGGCCTTGCTCATGTTTCTGAGCTCAAGAACGGTCCTGTGTGGCCATAATAACCACAGAATCTGTTTCAGGCTGCGTGGAATAATAGGACCTGTCAGCAGGGGCAGGATATTGTTTATCTGTCTTACAGGGCATGGCAGGCAGTTCTTTGAGGAATTTTCCTCCTCAGTGGTAAAGCCCATCTTGGACTGGGTCTGCCTGAGGACAACCTGAAAAGAGGCATCCTCAGGAGGGGTCAGGTGGGAGTCATGCCTTCTTCCTCATCTTCATATTCCTCCTTCATCGGTCTGGATTATATTACAACTTCTCCTCTTCCTCCTCCTCGTGGGTGGTAATAGGTAATGGGTCAAATGCAGGAGGAGACTACACTGGAGGCAGTCTCAAATTGGTCCAGGTATCAAAGAAGGAAGGTTTTGGAGAGGTGCAGTAACCTGCACAGGGAGTGCTGGCGACGTCAGCAAAGTCGATGGCAGTGGACATAGTGGTGGCAGTAGGAAACCAGGGACAGTAGCCACTGAAATAGTTCAGACATAGTCTGAAACAGCATATACTCATCAACTGATCCCCAACAGGGTCGATGACTGAGTTATCACTGGGACAGTGCCAGACAATGGAAACATCTGTGAATCCCTGGGGGGGATTAGAGCCAGTGCCAGACCCCAACCTTGGTGTTTGAGAGATGGTTGGGGGGGGGGCAGCAGAACCTGAGGACTTAGTCTGGGATCTGTCTTGTTCAGTAGACTTACCTCTTAAGAGGGGAGCGAGACCTGGTAGGAGAAGCATCTTTTTTTCATGATACCATTGCTTTTTTTATCAGCATGCCAATGTTTTCTTGATTTAGCCATTTTTGCCTTCTTATCTTTCTTCAACAATTCTACAGGTGGTGCCATCAAGTGTGGGGTATGGCAGATCTGTGGTGAGATCTGGGGAGAGGGAGTGGGTGACGAGGGCAACATAGCCTGTGATGCACTCCGTTTGTCCTCCATTGCCATAAGTTTTAAATAAACGTATAAAGCTTTCTTTCACAGTTTCTCTGAAGCCTGGTTACAACCTAGCAAATGTTGCAGGCCTTCATATTGTGAGAGAGGCCTAGGCAGTGTCATCCTTAACATAAAAACATAGAAACAATGACTTTGACAGCAGATAAGGACTGCTTGGCCCACCCAGTCTGCCCATTTCCCTACATATTTGTTAAGCTGCAGATCCTAGTTAACCAACAGCCTACTTCTTCCTTTCCCCCACCAGAATTGCCTTATGTCTGTTCCATGCATTCTTGAATTCCCACACTGTTTTTGACCCCACGACTTCCTGAGGAAGGCTGTTCCATGCATCTACCACCCTCTCCATGAAGAAATACTTCCTCACATTGCCACTGAGTCGTCCCCCCTCTATCCTCAAATTGTGCCCCCTTGTTCTTGCACATCTCTTTTTCTGAAAGATGCTACCCTCTTGGACTTTGTTGATTCCCTTGAGGTACTTGAAAGTTTCTATCATGTCCCCCCTCTCCCTCCTTTCCTCGAGGGTATACATATTATGCTTCTTTAATCTCTCTCTTCGTATGACTTCTGGTGCAAACCCTGCACCATTTTAGTTGCCCTCCTCTGCACTACCTCCATCCTATCCATGTTCTTGTGGAGATGAGCTCTTCAGAACTGCAAGTAGTACTCCAGATGGGGTCTCACCAACTGTCTGTACAGAGGGATAACAACTTTCTGTTTTCTACTGGTGATGTCTCTCCCTATGCATCCCAGTATCCCCCCAGCCCTCCTTACTGCCTTCTCACATTGCTTGCCTACCTTTAGGTCATCTGATATGACTATCCCCAGGTTCCTTTCCATTTTTGTTGTTGTTAGTACCTCCCCCTCCCATTGCATACTCTTCCCCAGGGTTTTTGTTTCCCATGTGCATTACTTTGCACTACTTTGCATTGAATCTAAGCTGCCATACTTCTGACCATTCCTCCAACCTTGCCAAGTCCCTTCTCATCCTTTCCAGCCCTCCTCGTGTATCAACCCTGTTGCAGATCTTTGTGTCGTCTACAAAGAGGCATACTTTTCCTTCCAGTCCCTCTGCAATGTCACTTATAAAGACATTAAAAAGGACCGGTCCCAGTACTGAACCCTGTGGTACCCCGCTAGTAACCAACCTTTCTTCGGAGTGGACTCCATTTACTATTACCCTCTGTGTCCTGTTGTCGGGTCAATTTTTTCCCCAGGCTACCACCCTGGGACCCACTCCCAGGCTGGCTAACTTTACTTATTATTTATTAATCTTTTGTGTGGGACTATGTCAAATGCCTTGCTAAAGTCTGGGTAGGCCATGTCCACAGCCCCTCCCTGGTCTACTACTTTGGTCACCCAGCCAAATAATTCTATTAGGTTCATCTGACATGACCTTCCCACTGTGATTCCATGCTGTCTTGGGTCCTGTGCCCCACTGGCCTCTAGGTACGCAACAATTCTTTCTTTCAGAAGTGATTCCATCATTTTCCCTAATGCTGAAGTCAAACTAACAGGTCTGTAGTTTCCTGCTTCTGCTTTGCTCCCACGTTTGTGAAGGAGAATTACATCTGCCCTCCTCCAGTCCTCAGGTAGCACACCATCATCCCATGATTTGTTAAAAAGGATAGTCAGTGGTGTCACTAGTTCTCCCCTTAGTTCTTTTAGAATTTTGGGGTGAATCTCTTTAGGCCCCATTGCTTTGTCCAACTTCAGTTTCAGGAGTTATTTCAGGACCCTTTCTTCTGTGATTGGACTGGTATTGACCCCCCAGTCCAGAGTGCTTCTATTGATTGGTTTAGGTACCTCCTCTCCTCTTTTTTTGTAAATACTGATCAAGTATTAGCGTTAGGTATCCCTTCTTTTCACTGCCACCCTCTGCCCACCCACCCTCCACTTTATTAAGCCTCACTATCCCTCCCTTTGTCTTTCTTCACTCCCTAATGTATCTATAAAAGGTTTTATCCCACTTCTTAATCGAGTTGGCTATCTTTTCCTCGGTTTGGTCCTTTGCTATTCTGACTGCCTTCCCTCCATCCTTCTGCCTTAACTGGTCCAGTTCTCTGTCCTGCTCCTTCTGTGTTTCCTTATACTCCCTGAATGCTAACTTTATCTCCTTTACCTTCCCCGACACATCTTTTGAGAACCATAGTGCTTTTTTCCTTTGTTTTGATTTATTTGCGTCACACAAAGGCTTGTTGCCTCTGTGATGGTAATTTTAAATTTTTTCCCATTGTTACTCCATCCCTCCTTCTTGCTCATTTGCTAGTGTTTTTATGAGGCACTTTCTCAATTTGCCAAAGTCAGCACTCCTAAAGTTCAGTACCCTCGCTTTTGTATGCCTTGACTCTATGACTGTGTTTATCGTGGACCACACTGTTTGGTGGTCACTTGTTCCCAGATGGCTACCCACTTCTAAATCTGAGATCCTCTCTCCATCCCCATTTGAGAGTACCAGGTCTAAGACTGTTTCCTCCCATGTGGATCCTAACATTAGCTGTCTGAGGCATGCCCCCTGTAGGGCACTGAGAATGACCCTGTTTTTGGATCTGGCTGCAACTAAGATGCTCCAGTTAACATCTGGCATATTCAGGTCCCCTATCAACAATCTCTCCCCTTTTTCTGCCATCCTAAGGATGCCTTCTATCATTTCCTTGTCCATTTCCTCCCCCTAAGATGGGGTCTGTATACAACCCCCATGCAGATTGTGGTGCCATTTCCTGTTTCCAGGGTGACCCACAGTGCCTCCTCTCCTCCCAGTTCCTCCTTGTTTACCCTTTAGTTCCATTGCTTTGATCCCTTCCCTTACATAGAGAGCTACTTTTCCTCCTCTTTTACCCTCCCTTTCCCTCCTGTAGATTGTGTACCCTGGTATGTTGACATCTCAGTTATGGTTCTCTGTGTACCATGTTTCTGTGACTACCACGATATCCAGGTGTTCCTCCTCCATCAAGGCCACTAGTTCAGGGAACTTGTTATCTAGACTACGTGCATTGGTACTCATTGCCCTCCATTTTTTGGTGGCCTTTTTAGCCCCATCCCTGTCCTTACTGCCTTTGCCTTTTTCTCCATTTACCCCTGTCCTTCTTCCTATGGGCTTCTCTACTTTGGTGTTTTCCTCACTAACTACCCTGTTTTGTGGAGGGGGCTAGGATTTCCCTGCTGCTTTTCAGTGCCTCCCCCCTTGGCTAGTCTTAATGCTTGTCAATGAAGCATTTAAACCTATCACCTAGGATCCCGGTTCCTCTCCAGGAGGGATGCAGACCATTGCACCAGTATAGGCCTGTATCCCTCCAGGTGAACCCCCAGCCACCAATGAAGCCAAAACCTTGAGCTCTGCACCAGTTTTTCAAACATTCATTGAATTCCATGGTGCGGAGCACCCTAGCTTCACCCATGCCATAGTCAGGCAGCACCTCCAAAAAGATTACCATGCGTGCTACTTGTCTAAGGCTCCTCTCCAATGTTACAAACTCCTCCTGCACTGCTCTGCTCCCATTTCCTGCCAGGTCATTTGTCCCTAGGTGGACAATGACATCCAGCTCCCTCTCCCATGCTGCTACTCTAGCGATCCTGAGGATTTGCTCCCTGTCTCTCCAAGCCATGGCACCGGGAAGGCACCTTATCTCCCTCTCCCCTTTCTCTCTCAGCTGTACCCTCTTAACATCTGAGTCCCCCACTAGGAGTTGTTTCCTTCCCCTGTGAGATCCCATGCCACCCTCCTGTGGGTCTCCTTTATGGAGGTTCCCAGTATCCTCCTTGGTCTCCACTGCGGGTGCCTCCATAGAGCATACACACTCTGCCAGAACAGCATATGAACTGTGGAGAGGTACAACTGGAGGGATGCACCTCTGTTCCACCACCCTCACCCTCCCTGTGCCCACCATGGTCCAACTGCTCCTCCTTCTTGGCAAACTGTGAGGCAGCTGCGGTGGCCCTGGTGGTCCCAAGATGGGAGAGGTGGTCCCCCAAATCCGGGCCAACTCAGCGTGGAGAAGTGCAGCCTCCTCCCTCAGCCCAGAGAGGTGTCTGCAGATGGGACAACATGGCATCCTCCAGAACGTCTCCCGGAAGACTGCCACTCCACAGCCACTGCACTGCACCACTCCCATCATGTCTTATTTGTGGCCCCTCTCCTGTTGCTTTGTATGCTTAACTTGACTGCATTGACAAAAAGTGGAACAGCGGTTCCATTTCTTTCATCGGCGGCATAAATGTCAGTTAAATTAAACAAAAAAACAAAGAAGTAGAAGCATTAGTGATACTTGTAAAGTTCAACAGTGTTCTTCAGCAGCGGTGGACTGATGAGTGGGTGGTGGCAGAAGAAAGAACAGAGGCATGATGGAGTCACCCACATTATATAGGCAGTGACAAGGCATGTCAATGTGGATGGCTACAGCTAGCAAAAGCTTCTGGGTGGTCTTGATGCTGAAGGCTTACAGTTCCACGGTGTGGCTCAATGGAGGCAGATATCCTTAAAGAAGAGCATTTTTTTTTAACGTGAATAACAGAGCTGAATAATGCTTTTTTATTCAACTCTGCTGTTGATCTCTCCCAAGGTATAAAAGGATATACAACATAAAATGCATCAAATATACAGTACGTTAGGCATAATTAACAGTTAGCACTGGCAAAATTTCTCCATCACATATTTACAAAGATAATCCTTAAATTGCTAGTGATTCATCATTTATATTTCTCATTAGTTCAAAGGTTCACTGAGGGGACCCTTTGATAGCAACATATCATATACTGCATATTTTTCACTTTGTTCTACAGAAGTCTAAATTCTAGCAATACTGTATATTTTTGTAGACTAAAACAAGAATAGGCTGCTCTTATAATGTATGTATAACAGTGTCAGTGGCTCAGAAGGTTGCATTCTTGCATCTGAGTCCAGAAGATCACAGCTTCTACTCAGTGTACCTTTCCTGGTTACCAACATTTTAAATAAATAAAATAAATAAATAAAAGGTTGTGGGTTTTTCTAGCCCCACACCAGGAACTTGGGCTAAATCACAATAGTGACACTGTAGTGCAGAATGAGGGGGGGGTGTTGCACTTCTTAGGTGCCATCTTTTGGATGATACGTTAAACTGAGGCCCTGTCTGCTAGTTCTGGTAGTGGTTCAGGTGGACGTTAAAGATCCCATGACACTTCTCGAGAAGAGTGAGAGAATGTTTTGTTTAAAATAAATGTACATAAACTAAAGTACCTACAAGCAAAAATGTGCAAGAATACATATGGCAAGAAAAATTACATAAAATATTGTGAAATAAAGGCAAGGAACTGCATTAAGCTAATGTGGGAAGTTATGAGACAAAAAAAAAAGAAGGGGAGGATAAACATAACAATATTTTAGTTTCCCTTATAAAACAGACAGTTGCATTACCTCATACACAAATTAGGGGAAAAAAGATGCTGTTTGAAGGCAGCAGACCTGTTTCACCCTCCTAAAAATGAGTTAGGTACTAATTCCCATCAACAAATTTCCTGACAATCTATATCCCATCCTCTTATTCCCGATTACCGTTTTGCTCAACTGCTAAAGTTGCTGTTGTACAGATTCCCGACATAGACCTTATGCAACATCATTAGATTACAGACACAAAACATGAAGTTGTATGCTCAGAATAAAGACACAGTGTAAAGTCAGACAGTGCATTTCTTCTCCGAGCCCTCTCCATGCCCTCAGCAGCCCAGCAATACTCCCAGCTTGGCCTTTATTCAAGATTGCCACATTACCTTTTCATCAGACACATGCTCTTCTGTCTGACAGTGCATTTTCACAACTGCACCTGCACCTTGCCCTCAGCAGCCTAGCAACATTCTGTGCCTGTCCAAAGACTGTGAGCTAACAGTGCTCTCCTCTCTTCATTTTGCTGCCTCTAAATAATATTTACTTACTTGCAATGTTATCGTGCACACGCTTGAGTTATTGAGTGCCTTTAAAAAAAAAATTCAGCAGCGATGCACCATGGTAAATGACAGCTCTATGTTTTTTTTCTCGGTTGTTGTTATCTGTATTCATTTAAATGTCATGGCAGTTAATCAATGGCAGCCTTACAGTAAAACAGTGATTGCATTCAATCACTGCTGTAAGCCTGATATAAGGCGGCAATGGTAGTACTGTTTCCAGTTTTGGTATACAGTCACAGTAAGCAATGGCAGAAATATGTGCTGTGGTGCTTTCTCAGAAGGGAAATAATAAGATCTGTATCAGTGGTTATCTGATGGCAAAAGAGAGGAACCGGGGGGATTTGTTCTACTGGGGCTGTTAAAGTAGAACGTCCTTACACTGTCTTGGCAGAGCTTCCACCATTCTTGTTGGTGGCCAACATCACCTTAGGAGCCAGAAGGAGCACAATCATGCTCCACCTGCAACAGATGCTCTGATTGCATGTGTCATGGCAGTGATGAAGCGCAGAGCTGTGGGCATGCATGATACCCCCGCACAAATTATCCAGGCAAAGATTGCAGGTCTGCCTAAGAAGGTAAGACACAGCCTTCCCAGAAAGCGGGTGATGCAGCAAGTTGTAAAAAGAGCTAGACTCCTTGACATGCCAGCAGAGCCACGTACACTCGAGGATATAGTAGTGCCGGAGTAGGTGCACCTTGTAAATGGCCATAATTGGTTTGCCAGGGACTCTACCTGCAGGGAGGAAAAGATTTTAATCTTTACCACAAAAGATAATATTCAGCATTTGCACAGTGCACCTTACTGTCTGATGGATGGAACAAAACAACCAGAAGAAAGTGGCTCCAACCCCTATTGTTCTTATGCCAATGGATAAATGCAATGATGGTACAATTTCTAAAACTTCCCTTGTTTTTTAAACAGTTCCTCATCCAGTACGGGCAACCATGTATGTTCTGCCAAAAGTCCATAAAGATTTACAAAGCCCCCAGGTAGACCCATTGTTTCGGGTATTGGCTTCCATACTGAGCCACTATCCCAATATGTGGATGCCCACATATGAGATATAGTGGGCAGATTACCCTCTTTATTACGGGACACTACCCAGACACTGGGGATCCTGGGGGAGTTGCAGATTGAGCAGTCTTGGTTGCTAGTATCAATGGACATAGAATCTTTATATACAAACATTCCCCACCAGGGGGGACTGGATGCACTACGTGCTTGGTTGGATACGTCTACTAATCTGGATGAGGGTGAAAAGGCTTTTTTGGTTCAGCTTTCTGAATGTGTATTAAGATTTAAAGTTTTCAGTATTCATGGTAAATACTATCACCAAATTAAAGGTAAAGCCATGGGGGCTACATTTGCCCCAAATTATGCTAACCTTTATTTGGGAGAGTGGGAAAAGGAGGTTATTTACGATCAAGCAGCTGTCTGTATATTACTGCATAATCTGTATCATATTGTATAATTGTCATTTTTACAGTGCTATATACCTTTGCCATGTAATCCCGGGTCGTCCCTGAAAAAGGGACCTCCGGGGCCCAGTGGGCTTGCCCGGTCACCAAAATTTAATAAATAAAAAAATAAATAAATAAAGATAGGAACCCCTTTTACCACAAAATCGACCTTTGGAGATGCTTCATTGACAATGTGCTGATGGTGTAGTGGGGAACAACTGGAGAATTGGAGGAATTTGTGGAATACTTACATTCCTCAAACCCACATTTAAGTTTTACGGTACAGGTATGATTTGAGACAGATCAATTTCCTGGATTTAAGTATTACTAAATTGCAGGATGGAACTATTGGTACTAACATTTTTCATAAACCAACAGATAGAAATTCCATTTTACATGCTTCCTGTTGTCATCCCCGCCACACCGTCAGTTACATCCCAAAATCACAGTTTATAAGGGTCAAACGTAACTGTATGGACCCTGGGGATTTTGAAAAGTGCACGATGGGTATGGTAGACAGGTTTAATGCGAGGAGATATGCAACTAATGTACTGCAGGATGCAATGACTTCAGTAAGGATATACCTAGACAAGAATTGCTAGAATACAAGACTAGAGTAGTACCAGAAATGGAACATTTTAATTTTATTACAACCTTTGGCAAAAATTCTGTGGAAATCAAAAATATCATTGAAAAACATTGGCCTATTCTCAGTGCTGATCTAGCATTGAAAAATGAGATGAAGTCTCCCCCTGGAATTGTTTATAAGAGAGGATGAAATATATCTGATATGCTGGTCCATTCATATCAACCAGTGACTAGATGCAATGGTTATTCATTACCCCCACCACTACAGGGTTGTTTCAACTGTGGCCATTGTAAATTATATGGGGCCATAGTTAGGAACACCACCTTCAGAACTGTTAACAGTAGAAAACAATTTGATGTGAAGCAGTTTATTAATTACTCCACCACAGTTGTTATTCATCTGGCTATCTGCACTTGCCATGCATTTTTTGTGGGTAGAACATCATGAGTGTTTAGATCAACAGTATGTAAACATTTGAGCGACATTAGATGTCATAATGAGAAAAACACTTTGGTATGACATTTGAACCAGGTTACTATAGCACAGAACATAAGGTTCTGTTCTGTGGTATTGAGAAGGTTAATGTTGGCCCTAGAGGTGGAGATGTTGAGAACAACATTCTCTGTAGAGAATCCTTTTGGATGTATACTTTGGGTGCTTTAGAGAACCCAGGATTAAATGATGCTTTTGATATTGCACCTTTTCTAAGGGATAAATATGTTAGATACTAATTTGTTTATGTGTTCTGACATGATATTTTTGTCATTCTGTCTTCTCTTTCTCCATATTTTTCTTCTTTTCTTTTGGCTTTCCCCCCTCTCCCCTTTTCCTTTCCCTCTGTTCCCTTCCTTTTCTTCCCCTTTCCCTTTTATTTTTTATTTATTGTTTTTTATAGGTTGAATCCTCCCAAGTAGTTCTGGAAATTTATGATTTTACCTGCATCTCCATAGTTCCAGTTAGCTTGAGTAGAGTTGTTTAGTATATGCACTGTGATGTATGAACAGATAGCAATGTATTCAATTAACCATTATGAAATTTAAATTATGGATATGTATGCATTATTTTAATGTCCATACACACATATGTTGTTGGAGCTTGCCTTGGCAGACATTGATATAGTGCAATTTACTATAACTTTAGTTTTTTCTTTATCACATTTTTCTAGTATTGTTATTAATATGGTGTACTGTCACTTTAATGCTGCTTTACTATTTAAATGGTGTGTTGTGAATGAAGCATTAGTCCCTGATGAGGCACGCAAATGCAAAACCGGTCAGACGTTGGGTGTGTTGGGAGGCTATCGTCATCCTGCATGGCGCTATTATTTTAGCTCTCCATTGTGAGTAAAACTTTTATATGTTACTGAAGTGTTGGTGCTGTGCTTTTTTCACTTTTGATGGATGGAACATTCAGAACTGTCCCTCATATGTTCCGTCGGCTGTATTCCATACACGCCCCAGTTGGCACAACAGAAAACTCCCGAATACTACTACTGGTTTACGCAGTCATGATCTTGAAATTCAAGGAGTGCTACCAATGTCTTTTTCAAGACATACAAGACCTATAATAATTATAGACTTTGAGCAGGCAGCAGTGAATGCATACAATTTAGAATTCCCTGAAACCACCAACAAGGGCTGCTTATGTCATTTCTGGCAGATTGTGTGACGTAAGATACAGAACTTAGGGCTTGCCACACTTTACGGCCAAGATGCAGAATTTAGCTTACTAATGAGACATTTGGTTGCATTAGCTTTTTTGTTGCCAGCAGACATTAAAACTGTTTTCATGGCACTTAAGTCAATAATGCCTGACATCAATATTCCTTTAGTGCAGTGGTTCGAGGAGAATTATATTTTTGGGTGCATTCGGAGGCAGATGCACAGCAAAACAACAGTGTGCAGCCTGCCCATATTTCCGCCTATATTTTGGTCAGTGTATGAACAGCTTGGTCAAGGGATGCCCAGGGACACAAAATAGTGTGGAGGGATGGCACAGGTGGCTTGCTGCTCTTATTGGAGATTGCCATGTTGGCCTAAATCGATTTGTCTCAGAGCTTCGCAAAGAGCAGATTAATATGGAAACAATTGAGAAAATGAAATGTGGGCTGCCTAAATCACCACCAAAGAAAAGATACGCTCTATGTGAGCAAAACATCCAAATTGTTGTGAGCGAGAGAGAACAGATGTCATCACTGGATTATATCCAAGGAATCGCACACAACTTAGTGATCTGAGACTGTTTGATTTTAACCGGATTTTAATAAAGTCACATTTTTTTTGTTCAAGAACTACGCTGATGAACAAAAGGTTCATTGTGAACAGGTAAGGAAAACTTTATCTTATAACAGTGGTGATGGAGCCGTTTGTAAAACAAGATAGTAAAACATTGCAACATTGCTTTTGTATTGCAGAAACGCGGAAGCAGCAGATGCCGACAGGTGATTTTATAGAGTGATGTGATGTGCTATTTGATAACAAGCTTTTTTTTAAGACAAAGGTGCTTCATGGTTTTTATTTCTTGCTGGGTAATAGGGGTAACTAGGGGTAATAATATTTGTAAATGACCAGCAAAACTCCTAAACGGTGGTGCTTGTTGCTTGTGTTGGAATACTGCTTGTTGCTTGCGTAAGGATTACGGGCATCGGAAATTTATCTTGTCGGGCTTTGGCACTGTTGGTATTGCAGTGACAGAAAAATGAATGTTGGGTAATCAGTAGATGGGAATTAGTACAGATCCCCTAAAAACAACCTAAGGAGGCAACCAGTCTATGAACTTCCATAATTTAATAAATTCTCTATGGTTCAGTTTCTTAAATTTTCTGATATGAATGTTTTGTATATATTATAAAAACACATACTTGTGATTTCAGCAAAAGATTTGGATTTCATATTTTTAGATAAAATTGCTGAAAATCAAATTGACAGAAAGAGCACTGCACAACTTAGAGTCAGAGAATTCATACTATAGCAGAGCTGCCTGTGTTTGTCTGCATTCCAGTATGTGTGTGTGTGTGTGTGTGCAATGTATGAATGAAAGTAAGGTTTTCATATTAGTAACACCTGATTGGCTGACATCAGCTAACCAGGTGTTGCTGGTATAAAAACATTTTCACACATACACACACACACACCAGAATGTAAATGAGTGCAAGCAGCTCTGTTATGGGATTATTCTCTGACTGTAAGAAATTATCCATGCTCTTTCTTTGTGTCAGTTTGGGATCAGGTGCTGGTGGTGGTGGTGGGGTGGGGTGGGGTTGAGGGAGGTGGAGGATAGTGGATGCGTTGGGTTGGGGTCCAATGTATTGGGAGTCAGGGTGGGGGGTCTTGGGGGTGGGGACTTTTAGCTAAGTGTGGCTGCAACATTTATGACCAGTCCTCTAATAAACATTATAGGAAAGCCATAACTTGCACTAGGAGAGGTGTGAGGACTGAAGATGGAGTCCGACAATTAATTGATGCAGTGGGCTGGGGGAGAGGAAGGTGGGTGCTAGTGAATGTGTTGGGTGGGGGGTTCACTGTACTGGAGTTTAGAGCACTTGGGTGAAAATGTTGGCTGAGTGCAGCTGCTGCACTTATTGGAGGAGGAGCGGAGGACAATTAATGGATACAGTGGGCTTGGAGGCAGGAGGGAAGTGGGTGCCAGGTTGGTTTGTGTGGGGGCCAAAATTTAATTACAGGGTAAGGAGTAACTAGTTTAGGATAATTAAGATAGTCAGATGTTAGGATAGCCATGTCCTAATCCAATGCCATCTGCCGCTAGGGTAGGATATCAGATACGGAATATCCTTATTTCAGACAATCCTTATATCTGACTATCCTAGCTCAGATTGGATTTTGGGGTATCTGAGCAACTGTAATGAGTACAGTGCCACTACCCCAGCACCTCTCCCCAAATGTACAATCCCACAATAATCTACACCTCAAGCATGCCCATATCTTGCAACTATTCCAAAGCATGTCAACACTGCTCTCCCAAGATTTCAGTTGCAGCTTGCAACACTCATAATCTGTACCCTTTCTCCCACACACCTTCTGAAATTTATACTTACCACTACACCCCTCCTAAAAGTTATACATCTGCACCCTCACAAATTATCTTCTTACCTCCAAAAATCTGTACCCTCATCCTTGAAACCAGTTTGTACTCACACCACATCTCTCTAAACATTTGTACAACTATCCTACATGACTCCCAAGATGTGTGCCTCCTCTGTGCTTCTCACCAAATCTGCAGCCTTCCACAAATTTGTTCACCACCCATTACAAACTCTGGGCCTCCTACCCCACTACCCTCCCAAAATATGTACCCTTGCCTCAGCAATCTTTTAAAGTTCTACCCCTACCCTAGCACTCTACATTTTACCCTTACCCAGTTGAGAGGGTGGGGCTCAGGGCCTGGGAGTACTGGATATCATCCTACACACTTCAAGGTTTTTAATTAAGTTTTCTTTCCATCCTCAGGTCACCAGCAACAGTGACTCAGCAGGTTCCACACTTGCATCTGAGGCTGGAAGGTCAGAAGGCTGCAGGTTCCATCCCCACACCAGGAACTTGGGTTAAATCCCAATACTGACACTGTAGTGCAGCATGATGGTGTGCTTTACTCCTGAGGTGCTGTTTTGTGGATGAAACATGAGGTTCCATCTGCCTGTTCTGGTGATTGTTCAGGTGGACATTAAAGATCCCATGGCCCTTCTCGAAAAGAGCAGGGGAATTTTTTATTGGCAAAGAGAAATATACAGAAACATACAAAGGCAAACAGGACAAAAAAAAAACTACACTAAATAAACAAGAAATGCACACTCCCAATAAAAAAAAATAACAGGCAATACAAATCCTGCAAATGGGAGAAAAATAAAAATATAATCAGCAGAGAAATGCAGTAGCTTATAGTAGTAATAGAAACAGTAGGAAAAAAGACAAAACAGGACTCCTGACGGGACAAAAAAGTTACTTCAAGGAAATTTGAAAACATTCTTCAGTAATCTCCATTTCTTTACCAAAACAGCATAAGGCAATTTATTGTTCTCTGTCAAATAAATTAACATAAATTCTTTTATGATCATGCATATCAGTGTATTGGGAAGTACTGTTGAAATAACAGGGCACATCTTGAATGCCATAAGCAGAACTTAATTGTTGTAAAGACGAACCTCATGGTAGAGGGATCATATGCATTTGGGGAACAGAGCCAATCTAATATAGTGTCGGTATAGGAGAAATGTGACTGAGTGATAGTAGCCCAAGTGTGTAGAAGGGTATGCCAAAAGGGGTGGGCGCAAGGGCATGTGAGGAGAAAATGCTCCATCGACTCTAAACAGAAAACACATCCTTGTCTAGGGCAGTACCTTTCTGTGAGGTTTTTATACTTTCATTAGCCTTCACACTCAGCCTGCTGTGGCAACTAAGCCAAAGGACCACCCACATTTTTGGGGGTGTTCTAATATCCTTCAAGTATTCACCCACCAGGGCTGTAGCAATTGAAGGGATGTCCTTATAAATAACTTGCTCTGTGAAGATTGAGAGTATTATCTTATTGTACAAATCTAATCAAGAAGAGGACCTATTGGTAGCAAGGTTTACATTCCATTGTCTTAGCTTGAAAAAAAGTGTTTTTGTAAAAATTGGACAATTGGAGGTAAAATGAAGGTTGTGACATGAGAGGGCCCAAGCTTCCAGTAAAGGGTGAACCCATTTATCAGCCCAGGGGTGCCAAAATTTGCAGATATTGGAAATGTAATTAGACAAGTTCCAATAAAGGAACAGACTAAAGTAGAACACAACAGGGTTCCTCAAACGCAGACCCCCATGGATGATTGGTTGGTACAATACAGTTCATCTGATGGGATTCAGGTAGCTCCCCCAAATTAATTAAAAAGTGTTAACCAGTAAATGTACTTCAAGTTGAACCAACAGGGGATACACTTTGCTTAGGTACATGAAGAGAAGAAGCAACAATAAATGAAACAAAGTAACCTTCCTTTTCTTTAATTGATTCCAGTGTTTCCATAGCTGAATTTTTCAGGAGAATGTGTGTAGGATATTTTCCCAATTAGTAATGGCAGGGGAGTCAGAGACAAAGGTAATACCTAAAATTTGGATAGGGTTTAGAAGAAATGACTTTATTTCCTAAGGATGGTATTGAAGAGGTGAGGGACCCAAGTTTAAAACCTTTACATTTGGAGAAGTTCAACATAGCTCCAGAAATCGGAGCAAAAGTGTGGAATGAGTCCAGAGCTAACTGTCCTGAAGAAGGGTCTTTGACCAAAAGGACAATGTCATCAGCAAAGGCAATCATATATCAGCGGAAAGTATTGGAAAGAGATACCATGGATTTGTGGATGGGCGCCAATTTGCATAAAATGGCCTCTATACAATAGATGTATAACAAAGGGCTTATGGGATAGCCTTGCCGAACTCTAGTGAGCAGTGGAATTCTGTGGTCTAGATGACCATTAATGTGCGGAAGAATACTAGCAGCACTTTATACATTTTTGGGCCATGTACTGAAGGTAGGGGGAATACCATAATGAGCCAGAACTTCAAATAGGTAGCTATGAGAGACCTTGTCAAAGGCCTTCTCATGGTCTAAGGAGAGAAGATATCCCATATCCTTCTGTTATCCAAGGTCAAAAAGTTCACGTAAGAGAAAGAGGTTATTATGTATTGATCTACCAAGGATTGAACAGGATTGAAATTCAATAATAACATAGCTTGAAATGTGTGCTAATCTGAAGGTAAGGATTTTCATTAAAATTTTCAGATCTGAGTTTAACACACTCAGAGGTCTCCAATTATGAAGGTCCATAGGGTCACCCTTTTTATATTAAAAATAAGAAGGGCTTCACAGATAGAAGGGCAGGGAGGCTTGACCAGCATCCAACTGAAGACTAGAACTAGCAAGCCGGAGAGGAGGGCAGAATCGGCCTTATAAAACTCAGAAGTTCAGCCATCTGGCCCTGGGGCAGTGGAGTTGTATAACTGTGTTATAGCAGTTCAGATTTCATCACGTGCAATCAGTTGTGTAAGAGAATGTAAGTTAGCTGGAGGAATATGGGGCACTTGTACTCAGTGTAAAAAGGTTTGTGTGAAAAGAGATGGGAGCTGGGAACCGGGAACCAAAAAAGGAAGATTAATAATGGTGTATTACCATAAGTACATCCTCCTTTGTGGAGACAACCTTGCCTTGTACCGTATGTAAAGAAGTGATAGTGCGGTGATGAACTCTGCCCTTGCAACTAGTAAATGCGTTGCCCCCACAAGATTGTCCCTGAGTTATGGAACAGTGTTCCATGTGAAGTGAATTCATACAACTGTATTGTATGTTCTGCATTTCATCCTTAACCAGGGTAATTTGGGCTTGGCAATTTGAATTATTGGTTGAGGCTTTACATAGTAGTGACATAAGCTGGTGGCAAAGAGAGAGATATTTCAGAAAGGCACATCAGTGACGCAAAACAGTCGCGGTGTGGAACAGATGTCTTAATGCTAATTTAATATCTATCCACCATAGTCCAATGTTGTCATACCTACAGGTTAAGGATTTTCTACCCATCAACAAATTAGACAGTGCCAGCCCAGTGGCACTGAGGATTGAGGCGCTGGACGCCACACCTTGCGCCATGCTGGAGACCCAGGTTTGGGAATAAGCCCAGGTCATATAGGGTCATCAGGGGAGGGAAGAGATCGAGCATCCAGAGGATAGCTCTTTCTTCCCAGGGTGGGTTCAGGGGATGCGCTCGCTCATGGAGTGACCTTTGGTGGTTGCCAGGGGTGTCAACGGAGCAGCACGGCGCAATGCCAGTGGCGGAGCTATGGCATAGCATTGCCTTGCCAGCCAAGCACTGCAGGGGGACAAAAAAAACAGGCAAAAAAGCCTCCAGTCTGCTGGTGAGATGACGGTGGCCCCTGTGGAGCTCCCACATCCCAATGCCAGCTCAGTGCGTTCAGGTCTCTCCATGGGCCAACCTGATGACAAAAGGTAAGGCACCTCACACTTAAGAGTTGACCACCAGGGGAGGGCAGAACCAGCCTCAGAGGTGATCTGGGGGTCGGGCTTGCCTAGGTCATTCGGGGGGAGAGGCCTGGGAGAAGCGGGGGTTCAGGCCGGGAGTTAGGGAAGCATCCGTGTGGGCACTCCTGAAGGATGTCTGGGGGTCTGGTAGATAAATAAAGTTAAAAAAAACAAAAACAAAAAAAATTAGATGGAGAATGTTGTACTGAAGAGTTCAAAAGGACAGTGTCATTTAAACGCCAACACCGTAAGGCATTACCAGTCTTAATCAGCGTGTTACCACCAAAGGATCCTCCTAACAAAAGGTGGGCCCGAAGTTTCAATAGGAGTGGTATGTATGGATTGAGTGAGAACATGGGAGATCATGAAGAGAAAGTCAATGCGAGCTGCTAAAGCATTTTGATAATTGGTATAGCCTCCTGTAGCATGCAAAGACCTGTAGGTGTCCGCCAAGTTAGCATCTTTAAGTAGCTGGATCAAGAAGTTAGAGTCACAAAAAAAGTTTGGAAGTCTTAGCACCTGTATGTGCTGTAGAAAGTGCACAATTAAAATCACCTCTAGAGAACAGGTGATGGGAAGTATATAGGCATGGTTGGATGAGCTGCAATAGGTCAGTCCACTCTTTCTTCATCTGAGGTGCATAAATGATGATAAGTAAAAAAAAGATCTGATTGGATGGCAATATCCAGAAGGAGGGCTCTACCTGGTGCTATATCGACCAGTTTTTGCAAGTGACAAGTAGAACCTTGGAACAGGATGCCTACTCCATCACATTTGTAAGGGCCCTGGGGACCAGGATTTTTGAGCCTGATAAATATCAGTGGATGTGCCGAATGGGGTATCCTGAATAAAAACAAATGTCATACGGCAGCTGCTGGAGGATGGAAAAAAGGAGGTGCTGTCTAGCAGTGTTCTTTATACTGTTAACATTAAGTATTACAAGGGAAAGGAAGAGGGCCATCCAAAAGAAAAGGAAAATGGAGTGAACAGGAACAATCAGATAGGTAGGTAGGTAGGACTGTGTCATCAGCTGGTTGAGGAACATGATTAGATTTTTTGTGTTGCTGCCATTTTCTTTGTTTTGATAGAGTGGAGTCTCCAGTTGGATCAGGTGGTTGGAGGGAAATGGAGGCTTGCAAGCTGGGTGAGTCGGAGTCAAGACTATCTTCAGAATCAAGATGCTCCTGTTCCAATGCAACAAATATGTTATCAAGCAGAAGAGATAACAGGGATGTAGATGGTTGCAAATTCCGCGTAGGAGTTTTCAATTGTCTGAGGGATCATTTTCTAGTCATCACTGTATATTCAGGAGGAGGCATTTGGGAGTCATCATTTTTGTTGAGGATCATAGGCCAATCCCAATTCTTAATCCCTTGAGTAAAGTACTTGATAAACTGGTGGCCAGTCATTATCTTGAGACTTATGATATCTTATGTCCTCAACAGCACATGTTTCGAAGGAATCACGGGACAGGAACTACCTTGGTCAGGTTCATGAATTCTGTCCTAGGGGGTTTTGAGAAAGGTGTCATGACTGGGGTGGTGTTCGTGGACCTGACCGGGGCATTTCATCTTATTGATCACTTTTTACTTTTTATGAAATTGGGGGAGTTGGGCTTTTCAGTAAATGCGATCAAGTGGTTCAGGAATTACTTAACTGATTGATCACAAATTGTTCATGTGGATATGATTCAGTCCAGTGCTTGTGCTCTGAGGTGTGGGATCCCACAGGGGTCCATTTTAGGTCCCCTGTTGTTTTCCCTTTTTATTAACCAGCTTCCATCTCTTTGTAATTCTTGAAAAACTGTTTTATATGCAGATGACCTGATTGCTTTCCATCAAGTCAAATCTATTTCTCAGTTAACCAATTGTTTTGAGTATGATTTTCAGGAGTTATGTAAATGTTTTTCAGTAAATGTGTTGGTTTTGAATGTTAGAAAAACAAAGTCAGTGTTATTTGGTTCTTCATTCATGTTGAAAGATAACAAAGGTTTGCAGATTCATGACATATGTGGGACTACAATTGATCAGGTGTCTGAGTTTAAGTATTTAGGTGTTGTACTTTATTCTGGATTGACATTTGTCCCCCAAGTTAAAGCAGTTAGCTGGGTTATTAATAGTAAATTGGACATTTTATATAAATTTAAGAAATATTTTTCTTTTGAAACTCGTTGGTCAATAGCTATAGGTTCTTTGTTACCTCATTTTGATTATATTTCCAGTCTTTATTATAATTTGGGTGTAAAAGAAAGTAATATTTTGACAGTTACATATAACAATATTTGTCATTTTGTTTTGGACTTGCCCTTCGTACACATCATTGTTTGTTATATTTGCATTTGGATTGGTTGTCCCAGAGTTGTAAACCTGATTATTTTTCAAGTGATTCATGGTAAGCTTTATTATCCTCTTTCTTATGTGATTACTATTCGTGTCTCAATAACAAATTTAAGATCTTCATTAGGTATCATGCTCAATATTCCTTTTCACAAATACAAATCAGGTTGTTGCTCCTTTTCAATTGCAGCCCCACTTTTTTGGAATGCACTACCTGGCAGGTTACGCTTGGATATGTCTCTGAGGACTTTTAAATCTAAGTTTAAAGAATATTTAAAGGCTTTGGATGTTTACAAATGTTTTCTTGATGTATTGTTTTCTGTTGATTTTGTACTTTGTTTTTGTGTCGGATTTGGCCTGAAAAAGGATTTTTGTCCAGTGCTCTTACCCAGTTGACAAAATCTAAATAAAAATAAATAAAAATCATGCTCCATTGAATCAAAGGATCATTCCGAAGAGTCCTGGTTTGGAGGATGTGCCAATGATGTTGATGGTTGCTCTGTCAGCAATGTCAGAAGGGACAGGTTGTAGAACAGGGTCAGACACCAAAAGTTGAGGGAGGTCAGAAGCAAACTGAAGGGAATCAGGGGCATTATCCATGTGAGCCAATTGTCGGGCCACTTCCTTATAGAGTTGTTGATGCAATTTTTGGGGGCACCATCAACTAGTGTTTCAGGACTCGACCTGTCTTCACAGTTGAGGGAAGTCCATGGGCAAGAACGGTAAGAATGCCCAACAGTTTCACATAAATTGCAGCATAAGCAATTTGTGCAGTGAGCACTGACATGTCCCAAACTGAGACAAAGAAAACAATGGCGTTTGTCGCATGCTGTATTAAGATGTTAATCAGAGCCACACTTGCAGCAAGTTTTCAGCTGATCCAGACAGAAACAATGAGCCCTATCCTTGCCAAGACAGAGGACACTTGGCAAGTGTAGCAAGCCAGAGGGCCTGTGTTTCAACTGGACCTTAACGCTCCAGTTGCCTGTCCAAAATTGCTCGGAATCGATGATAGGCTCAGGGTCTGCAAGTAAAGAGCATCTCTGAGCAAGCCATTATTTGATATCATATACATTGATCCCTTCATTGTTTTAAAGAATCAAGACAGTGCAGAGAGCAGGTTTGGTAAGCATGATCGCATGGAAGGTCATTCAGAGGGAGGTCTTTCTGAGTGAATTGTATTGTGCTCAAAATTCGTCTAGATGAGCAGCAGACTAGAAGCTAACATTGAAGTAGGTGCCAGCAGTAAAATGTAGCAGGGCAAATATATCATAAGGAGAAAAGAACATGGACTCTTTTAGCAAAATTTTGCCCACATAGGACCTATTTGGTAGCATTTCCAGGCCCCCAGTGTAGAGGAGCTAAACAACATTGCAACGCTGGTTAGGGGTCTGAGAAGTAGAAGGCACTTCAGAGCATCTAAAAGACTGCCAGCGCTTCACCAAAACAGAGGGTTGCAGGGCTTGGAGTTCAGGCTGAGGGAGAGGCATTTCCAGGTCTACCCTGTCTGCCCAAGAGCCATGAGGGGGGCGGAGGTTGGTGCAGTGGGAGCAGATGTAGTGGGGGGGAAGCAAGCTGCAGGGGAGGAAATTCAGTTGCAGATTCAAATTGACTTGGGGAAGGTAAATCCATAGCAGGTGCAGCAAATCCAAAGCAGGAGTGGGACAGGCCACAATGTCAGACTCGATAACAGAAGCAGAGGCAGGAGAGGCAGAGGTGGTGGGAAAGGCAGAGTTATCAGTGGCAGCCGTAGGTTGTGAAGAGGCTGTGATGGAAATAGAAGTTGCAAGTTAAGGGGTGAAGGAGTAACATCAGTGGTAGATTTGCTAGCAGAAGACTGTACTGGAGCCTCAGGCAGGGTAGGAAGGTCTAAAGAATTGGCTTGCAAGTTTTTCACATCATCTGTCCCCAAAGTGAAAACTGCGGGTGAAAGTATCGGGGAGGGTAGCATCAACAAATAACCATGAGGAAGCACACCAACAGTTTGGGTGGCCGGAGTAATCAATACAAAAGAAGGGCACCACTGTCCCAAAGTAGATTGCCCCCAACCAGCACCTCGCAAAACTGTTCAGGTTCCAGTCAGTAGGAGGGTAATCCGTGGTGTATTGCCACTGATGCCCATAGTGGATACCCGAAGTGGCGAGTGAGGAGGAATGAGGAAGGTCACCAGAGACAAGCAAGGAGGGTGTATGCAGATCCAAAGAGCTCACAGAAAGTAAGGGTAGCAGAGGAGCAACTATGGAGGGCAAAACTGCATGAGAAATAGGAATGGGTGGTGTAGAGGAAGAAAGTACAGTAGACAGAGCATACTCCTGTCAGACTGCAGAGGAAGCAGGAATAGAGGTCGCCAAACAACTGTAGCATTCTGTAGTGGATAACAGTAGGGCCACGGTGGGACCGTTGAAGTAAATGTGTCATCGCATTCATCAAAAGAGGAAGAAATGTCAGCGGAGTCTGTGGCGGCAGTAAAAGCAGCAACTGGAGCAGTTCCCAGAAGACGTTGTTTTCGAGCAGAAGCGTACCACTCCTCTTCTTTTTCCAAAAATGCAAATAAGTGCTGTTTTTTCAATGTTAAAGTGGTAGAGAGGTGATATTCCACTTTACCGAGTTGCAGGGGAGACAAAGAGGCAGGGTCTGTCGGTAATCCAGGAGACAGCACCGAATCCACTGGAAGAAGTACAGGCAAGGGCTCATCTTCTTGACAAGCAGTAGAATCCAAAACAGAAGCAGAGGCAGGAGAGGGGAGAGAAATCAGCTTCCCCTCATGAGAAGCATCAGCATCAGCAAACACTTGTCCCACCATGAAGCCAAACACGAACAGAGCCTCCCCCTACTGCAAGAGCAGGGGAATTTCCCCAGTGTCCCGGCCAAATTTCCCCCTTTCACTAAAAATACCACCAACAGCTTAATCTGGCTCAGTGTTAGTTGGTTTCCATTTGTATCTCCCCTTCCTTGGGATGAGGCTGTAAATAGGCAGAATTGCCTAGTCTTCCTTTCTCAGTAAACAAAAACTAAAACAAACAAGAGCGCTGCGTATGCGTATGCATACAACTATGTGGCTGTGAACAGCGCCAGTCAGTGTCCTCCCACCTCAAACAGTCCAAACTGCACTATCACCTGCGGTCACTCAGGTGGCAATATTGTAATGGAACCTGCTGTCATCCCTCTCTGGAGAAGGAGAGCATCCTCTGGAATGCTTGATTCCCCCCCCCCCCCGGCTGGTCCCTGTTGTCCCAGGCTCGTTCCTGAACCCGGGTCGCAGGCATTGCAATAGCAGCTCTGCTGCTGTGCGACAAGCCAGCCCAAAACCTGCATCTTACGTTCTGCACCCTTTCCAAATTTGCAAACCCCTGCACTTCTCCAAAAAGTTGTACCCCTTGCCTCACAAAACTCACATCATTTTATCTCCCTGCACTACTGCCCAACTTTGCATACCACCACAAATTTTTACTTCCTACCTTTGTACCTCCCTCATAAAATTTTACGTCATAACACTGCTTCCTTCCTAAAACCTGCAGCTCTGCCTCTGGACCCTTCCAAAGTTTGTACACCTAGCTCCTCCAACTCCACAATATTTGTTTCTATACTTCTGTCTTTGCCCCATGGTTTGTACTGCTTCTTGTATTATTCACAAATTTTATACACCAATCCTCAAACTCTCCCAGATATTTTTATCCAGTTCTTCTACACCATTCCCAAAATTCATATCCATACTTTTTCACTCCTTCAACAATGCGTCCTCCTACATCCCATGATTCCCAAAATGTGTACTTCCTCTGCACTGTTCCCAAACTGGCACCATCCAAAATGTCTGCTTCCTTCGACAACCTACCTCCCACAATTTGTACCCCCTGCAACCATACCAAATTATCTACCCACTACCCCCAATAGTTCCTCTACCCATGGCAAGGGTTCAGGGGTAGTAGTGTGCATTTTGGTAAGCATTTGGGGTGAGGTACAATTGTGGGCAGGTTGCACATTTTAGGAGGGGTACGGGGTAAAGGTGCATATATCAGGAGTTGAACAAGGGGACTAGGTTTTAAGAGGGGCGTGAGGTTAGCAGGTGCACATTTTGAAACATTATGTACATTTTAAGAGGGGTGAGATGGTAGGGGTTTGGGAGGTATGTGAGGGGAGAGTTGCTAATTTCATGATGGCTGTGGGGATAAGAGTACAACTTTTTATAAGGGCACAAAAGGTGAACATTTGTGGAAGAGGGCAGTGGAAAATGCACACATTTTGAAGATGTGTAGGCTAAAGTACAAGTTTTGGGAGGGGTGCAGAAGGGGTTTATATTTGAAGGGGTGCCAGAGTAAAAGTGCAAGGTTTGAGAGAAGGGGTAAATGTAAACATAGTGGGCCCTATGCAGTAATGGGTGAGTTATATGTGCTGGAAGTGCATAATCTGCCCGTGTAGCACCACACCTGTGGACAGGTGTGCACCTGATGGAATTCACTATTGGTCACCACCTGTACATGGCCCCGACATGCAGGTCCATGCAGGGCAGCCGGCGAAGGCATAGCAGACCCAGCCGGGCATCCAATCAGATGCCCACTCCGGGTCCCCAGTGGATCACTTGCACAGCTGGGCACAGGTCTGGGTGCATGAATTGCACCCATGGACACTCAAACCTGCGCGGCAATGCCACATCAGACTCTGGACCTCTGGCATTGCCCCTGGTGCACAGCAGACACCTGTGCCACCCTTCCCAGCCCAAGGCACCCTGGTGCCCATGTAGCAAGGTGCTCCCCCGCACCCCATACCCCCAATCCTACACTGGTGTTCCATGGTACCCTCCCACAACCTCCTACCCATACCTGCAGGTGTTTTACTGGAGTTGGACAGCCAGTGGTACAGCCCTCTGCACACCTCCACGGCCAGTGGCCATTTGCCATACATGGGCACACATCGGCTGCACTCCCTTGCATAGGTTGGATGCACGGTGGCCATGGAGGGGGTGTGAAGGGCTGTGCTGCTGGCCATCTGGCTCCCAGTATCACACCTGCAGTTACGGATAGGGGGTTGTTGGTGCTGGGGGGCAGTGGCCATGCCCCACTGGGTGCCATGCCGGCACTTTCAGGTGATGGGCAGCTTGGGTATGGCAATGCAGCTGTGGTGGTGGTGGGAGGGTCAGCATCAGGGGATGGGGAATGCTCTGTTGAGTGTGGTGGTGTCTGCCAGGGGGGTATGGGGTCAGGCTGGCCCAAGCTGTGTGTGGAGGAGTACTGTCTGCAGCTCATGGATCCATTCTCCTGTTTGGTGTGTATGGGGGCTGGGCATGTAGGGGCACTTTTGGCAGGGCATTCTCTGGCATACCTGCTGGCCCCCTACATGCTCCAGTGCACAGCACTACTCACCATGGTGCATGGCACTTACTGCTGGCATGCCCCCGCCTGCCTCTGGCGAGTTGCTGTTCACACACCTGAGGAGCAGGCGCATACAAGCTGCATGCCCCAGTCATGAATGCTGCGTGACTGTGGCTTTCCGTCATAGCTATACCAATGCACCCGGTTTACACGGCACGTTGGCATTGTGCATAGGGCCCATTGGGAGGGGTGCAGTAGAAAACAGATGCACATTTTGGGAAAAATGAACAAATGTATAACATTAGCAGGGTTGCAGGGGTGCAGGGTAGAATTACAAAATAGGATGAGGTGCAGGGCACAAATATGTATTTTTGAAGGAGAATAACGAGAACAGGAACGAGTACACATTCTGGGAGAACAACCCATTAAAGAGCAGATGTACACATTTCAGGAATGTGGTTTAACCTTAGCAACAGTGGTGAATCAGAATAGTATACAGAAGCAGAGAACTGCAAGAGGCTGCATTTAGTGTTAGTCAGGAAAATAAAAAACAACATTTATATGATTGATACATTTGGGGATCCCTGGTCTTGTTCAATACTGGTCCCAAAGTTTTACTGACTAGCCTGTGAAACTTATTAAATTTTTCATTGTGGTGTTCTGAGAGGCAATAAAATAGCATTTATATATGAGAAAGTATATTTCCTGCATTTTATTTGTAATAAATAAGGCCTGTTTTTCCTTATTTTAGGGAAAAGGAATAATTGTTCAAATATATTTGCAGTTGCTCTTTAGAAGATGTTCTCATACATTTGTATTACAAGGTTATTTCTGGAAATGCCCCATTGTATTTAACTGCATTAATTTAATTTAAATCTACTTAACCTCACTTTTCTCTACTGCTATACTGTTATTAAATAAACCTAGTATTTTCACCAACACTGTCTTTTTGCTTTCACATTTTCAGTTGCTCACTCATGGGCTACTCTTTAGAAAATTCAGAAGTTATGCTCATTGGTTATTTTGGCAAAATTAAAATATTTAATCAAGAAGACTGTAAAACCTTTTTGAATGCTTTAAATTCATTTTACACATCATAATTGGGGTGGCAGCATAGCACAGAGGTTAGAGTAATGAGCTATGAATGAGCTTGGTACATCCAACAGATCTGGGTTTGATTTCCACAACCACCACTTGCTACTGTGTGATTCTGAGCAAGTCACTTAACTTCCCAAGTGCTCCTGGGTTACCTGTGAAAACGGACACGTGTGCCTAGTGGGCCTTACCTGGTTACCAAAGAATTACAAAAATAATAATAATATGGGTTTACCAAAGAATTAAAAAAAATATTAGTTTTATTTTTTTTTTCATTCTGACTTCTTTGTTATGTTTGTTATGCAGCCTGCACAACTTCATAATGTACTGAATGCACTTGCAAATTAGACCAAGGCAAGAAAAGCAGAGCTCAAGCCTCACTTGGACAAATCATTCCAGACAGTTGAATGTCTGATACAAAAGCTGCATTTATTCAAGATGAAACAAAGCCAACACCTGACACCACCAAACATCTTCGAGCCCTACTGGACTCTTTCTCAAGACATGACACGCATGAGCAAACCCACCCTATAAAAGGGGGGGACTTAAAGTGACAGCGTTAAATAAGCAAATGTGTCAAATACAAAACTTTTTGCTCAAAAACATGTAAAAGCACTCACAGTGTTATGTACACATAACATATAATCTTCAAAAAACAAAGGAGGGTAAAAGCTATGGGTCAGGGGGAGGAAAAAGAAAAGGCTAGAGGGGAAGGAAAAGAGGGGGAGGGGAAGGAAAGTTAAGAGAGGGAGGAAGATGATGCTATTGTGATGCATGTCAAGAAAATGGGTTCAGATCATGTTTTTCAGTTTCAAGGTATTGACAGGATCCAGGCTATGCCACGAGGTGGGGATATGGACAATATCCTCTTACAGAAAGAAAGCTTCTGGCAGTATATCCCCCCCTTAGCCAGTTCTACTTTTATAGGCACAGGATTTGACTAACAACAGGAACTTCCTATTTGGGAGCAGGAAGGGAGTGATCACAGAGGCACAAAAAAATTGCCGTCCTAGAAGGAAAAGAGTAGCTCTCCATGCCCCCTAGCTGCTGGAGGTCTGACTCTGGGCAAGTAAGGAGACTACTGAGGAATATAGGAACTGACTGTCCCTGAACAGGAAGATCAGGAGCTTTAAGGGCATGGAGGCAGTAGGAAAGTAGGGAAAAAATTATATATATATATATATATATATATAAATGGAGAGAGGAAAGAGTGTGTATACAAAACAACAGTTAAGGGACTACAAATAAAGACATGATGAGAGAGGTGCAGTGCAGTGGCTGTGGAGCAGCAGTCTTCCGGGAGAAGTTCTGGAGGATGTGGTGTTGTCTTACCTGCAGGCACCTCTCTGGGCTGAGGGAGGAGGTTGCTCATCTGCAGGCTGAGTTGGCCAGGATTCAGGGGACCTCCTTTCCCACCCAGGGATCACCAAGGCCACCGCCGCTGCCTCAGAGGTTGCCAAGAAAGAGGAGTGGTTGGACCACAGTGGGCTCAGGGAGGGTGAGAGAGGTGGAACAGAGGTGCATCCCTCCAGTTGTACCTCTCCACAATCCATATGCCATTCTGGCAGAGTGTGGTTCCTCTATGGAGGCACCCACAGTGGAGACCAAGGAGGATGCTGGGAACCTCCACAAAGAAGACACACAGGAGGGTGGCATGAGACCCCACATGGGAAGGAAACAACTCCTGGTGGGGGACTCCAATATTAGGAGGGTAGAACTGGGGGAGGGAGGGGAGAGGGAGGTAAGGTGCCTACCTGGCGCCATGGCTTGGCTGTATAGGGAGTGAATCCTCAGGATCATGGAAACAGCTGCACGGGGGAAGGATCTGGATATCATTGTCCATCTAGCAACAAATAACCTGGCTGGGAAAGGGATCAGAGCAGTGCAGGAGGAGTTTGTGGAGTTGAGGAGGGGCCTTAGACAAGTAGCATGCAAGGTAACCTTCTTGGAGGTGCTGCCTGTCTATGGTATGGGTGAGGCTAGGGTACTCCACACCATGGGATTCAATCAGTGGTTGAAAAACTGGTGCAGAGCTCAGGGTTTCGGCTTCATTGGGGACTTGGGCTCCACCTGGAGGGATACAGGCCTATACTGGTGCGATGGTCTGCATCTGTCCAGGAGGGGAACCAGAATCCTAGGTAATAAGTTTAAATGCTTCATTGGCAAGCATTTAAACTAGCCAAGGGGGGAGGCACAGAAAAGAAGAAGGGAAATCCTAGCCCCCCCCATAAAATCAGGGTAGTTAGTGAGGTAAACACCATGACAGAGAAGTCGATAGGGAGAACGGCAGGGGTAGCTGGAGAAAAAGATAAAGGCAGTAAGGACAGGGATGGGGCAAAAAGGGATAAAGCCATCAAAAAATTGAGGGTAATGAGTACCAATGCCTATAGTCTAGGTAACAAGCTCCCTGAACTGGTGGCCTTGAAGGAAGAGGGATGCCTTTATATCGTGGCAGTCACAGAAACATGGCACACAGAGAACCATGACTGGGATGTCGACATACCAGGGTACACAATCTACAGGAGGGACAGGGAGGGTAGAAGAGGAGGAGGAGTAGCTCTTTATGTAAGGGAAAGGATCAAAGTAATGGAACTAAAGGGTAAACAGGGAGGAGAGGAGGCACTGTGGGTCACACTGGAGACTGGAAATGGCACCACAGTTCGCACAGGGGTTGTAGACAGAACCACATCTTAGGGAGAGGAAATGGACAAGGAAATGATAGATGGCATCCATAGCATGGCAGAGAAAGGGGGATATTGCTGATGGGGACCTGAATATGTCAGATGTTAACTGGAGCACCTTTGCTGCAGCCACATCCAAGAGCAGGGCCATTCTCAATGCCCTACAGGGGGCATGCCTCAGACAGCTAGTGTTGGAACCTACTCGGGAGGAAGCGATCATAGGCTAGGTACTCTCAAATGGGGACAGAGAGAGGATCTCAGATCTAGAAGTGGGTAGCCATCTGGGACACAAGTGACCACCAAACAGTGTGGTTTACAATAAACTTAGCTGTAGAGTCAAGCCATACGAAAGTAAAGGTACTGGACTTCAGGAGGGCTGATTTTGTCAAAATGGGAGAGTGCCTCAGAAAAGCACTAGCAAACAGGCAAGAAGGTGGGGTGGAGCAACAATGGGTAAACATTAAAACTGCCATCACAGAGGCAACAAGCCTTTGTGTGAAGCAAATAAATCAAAATGAAAGAAAAAAACACTATGGTTCTCAAATGAAGTGACAAGGAAGGTTAGGTAGAAAAAGATAGCATTCGGGGAGTATAAGGAAACACAGAAGGAGCAGGACAGAGAACTGTACCAGTTAAAGCAGAAGGAAGCAGGGAAGGCAGTCAGAATAGCAAAAGGCCCAAACCGAGGAAAAGATAGCCAACTCAGTTAAGAAGGGGATAAAACCTTTTATAGGTACATTAGGGAGTGAAGAAAGACTAAGGCAGCGATACTGAGGCTGAACAAAGAGGAGGGTGGTTGGGTAAAGAGGGACAGTGAAAAAGCAGGGGTACTGAATGAATACTTCTGCTCAGCATTCACAAAGGAAGAGGAGTGGAAGGTACCTAATCCAGTCAATAGAAGCACTCTGAATAGTGGGTTGATACGAGTCCTTTCACAGAAGAAAGGGTTTTCACCCCAGAATTCTAAAAGAACTAAGGGGAGAACTAGTAACACCACTGACTACCCTTTTTAACAAATCATGGGAGGACGGTGTGGTACCTGAGGACTGGAGGAGGGCAGATGTGATTTCCTTCACAAAAGTGGAAGCAAGACAGAGGCAGAAAACTACAGACCTGTCAGTTTGACCTCAGTGGTAGGAAAATGATGGAATCACTTCTGAAGTAAAAACTGTTGAGTACCTAGAGGCCAGTGGGGCACAGGACCCAAGACAGCATGGGTTCACAGCAGGAAGGTCATGTCAGATGAATCGAATAGATTTCTTTGACTGGGTGATCAAAGTAGTAGACCAGGGAGGGCTGTGGACATGGCCTACCTAGACTTTAGCAAGGCATTTGACACAGTCCCACACAAAAGATTAATAGTCAAATTAACCAGCCTGGGAATGGGTCCCAGGGTGGTAGCCTAGTAAAACATTGGCTGGACAACAGGACACAGAAGGTAATTGTAAATGGAGTCCACTCTGAAGAAAGAGGGGTTACTAGTGGGGTACCGCAGGGTTCAGTACTGGGTCCAGTCCTTTTTAATGTCTTTATAAGTGACATTGCAGAGGGATTGGAAGGAAAAGTATGCCTCTTTGCAGATGACACAAAGATCTGCAACAGGGTTGATACACAAGGAGGCGTGGAAAGGATGAGAAGGGACTTGGCAAGGTTGGAGGAATGGTCAGAAGTATGGCAGCTTGGATTCAATCCAAAGAAGTGCAAAATAATGCACCTGGGAAGCAAGAACCCAGGGGAAGATTACGCAATGGGGGAGGTAGTAACAACAACAAAAAAGGAAAGGGACCTGGGGGTAATCATATCAGATGACCTTAAGGTTAGCAAGCAATGTGAGAAGGCAGTAGGGAGGGCTGGGGGGATACTGGGATGCATAGGGAGAGGCATCACCAGCAGAAAACAGGAAATTGTTACTCCTCTGTACAGACAGTTGGTGAGTCCCCATCTGGAGTACTGTGTCCAGTTCTGGAGACCCCATCTCCGCAAGAACATAGACAGGATAGAGGCAGTCCAGAGGAGGGCAACTAAAATGGTGCAGGGTCTGCAAGAGAAGCCGTATGAGGAGAGACTAAAGGAGCTTAATATGTATACCCTTGAGGAAAGAAGGAGAGGGGGGACATGATAGAAACTTTAAGTACCTCAGTGTAATCAACAAAGTCCAAGAGGGTAGCATCTTTCAGAAAAAGAGATGTGCAAGAACAAGGGGACACAATTTAAAGATGGGGGCGGTTCCAGGGCAATGTGAGGAAGTATTTTTTCACAGAGAGGGTAGTGGATGCATGGAACAGCCTTCCTGAGGAGGTTGAGGGGTCTAAAACTGTGGGAGAATTCAAGAATGCATGGGACAGACATAAGGCAGTTCTTGTGGGGGGTAGGAAGAAATAGGCTGTTGGTTAACTAGGATCTGCGGCCTATCCTGTAGGTAGGGAAATGGGCAGACTAGGTGGGCCAAGCGGTCCTTATTTGCCATCAAACTGTATGTTTCTATGTTTCTGTGAGCTAAATATGTATAGCTTTGAGGAAAGGAGGGAGAGGGGGGACATGATAGAAATTTTCAAGTACCTCAAGGGAATCAACGAAGTCCAAGAGGGCAGCATCTTTCAGAAAAAGAGATGTGCGAGAACAAAGGGACACACTTTGAAGATAGAGGGAGGAATGCTTAAAGGCAATATGAGGAAGTATTTTTTCACGCAGAGGGTTGCAGATGCATGGAACAGCCTTCCTGAGGAGGTTGTGGAGTCATAAACAGTGGGGGAATTCAAGAATGCATGGGATAGACATGAGGCAATTCTAGTGGGGGTAGGAGGAAGTAGGCTGGTGGTTAACTAGGATCTGCAGCTTATCCGTTAGGTAGGGAAATGGGCAGACTAGGTGGGCCAAGCGGTCCTTATCTGCCATCAAATTCTATGTTTCTATATGCTAGGAGTGATTAGAAAAGATGGGCTGGGTCTTAATGAGAGATTACAATTGAGTTCTTTTTTGAAAGAAACATAGATGGTTACTATAAGGAAATAAGAAGCTATTTTTTTCCACAGTCATACCTTAACTTGAGGATATTTATCTGTTTATTTATATGTACTGTAATTATTGTTAGTGTGGGGAGAATGTATATGATATCTCTAATTATGATATTTTGATATACTTATGAACTGCTTATAGTCTTTGATTCATCTTCCTCCCTATCTTCCCTTTCCTTCCCCTCTAGCCTTTTCTTTTTCCTCCTGGCGCCCCATAGCTTTTACTCTCTTTTGTTTTTTGAAGATCATTATATGTTATGTGTACATAACACTGTGAGTGCTTTTCCATGTTTTTGAGCAAAACGTTTTATATTTGACACATTTGCTTATTTAGCACTGTCACTTTAAGTTCCCCCTTTTATAGGGTGGGTTTGCTCATGCAAGTTAAGCCTTGAGAAAGAGTCTGGTTGGGCTCGAAAATGTTTGGCGGTGTCAGGTGTTGGCTTTGTTTTATCTTGAATAAATCCAGCTTTTGTATCAGACATTCAGCAGTCTGGAATGATTTGTCCAAGTAAGGCTTGAGCTCTGCTTTTCTTGCTTTGGTCTACCTTTTGCCTACGTCTGTAGCTAGGCATGACAGTCCTGCTGCCATTCTTTTTACTTACACTTGTAAGTTAGTCTTGTGCTCAATTTGCTTTGAAAAGATTGTTTTTTTTTTATCTCTAAGATTTTTTTGTGAGTTTGAATCTTTCTTCATCTGTCCAGGAGGCATTTTGTCTAGTGGATAATTAGCTTGAATCTTTCTTTAACTCTTTAACTGTTGTTGGTGTGTCTGGAGGAGGATTTGTTTTACTCTTTGTTTGTTACTGGCTGCTGGGGAAGAGGATTGATTCTTTCTTTTTTTTTTTATTCATACTTTTTCCTGCCACCGAACATCTGGGCTCTGCCTTGGTCACGGCGCCCCTCTACCTCCACTACCCGTATTGCCTGCATTCTTCCCAGTTACCACTGACTTGCCCCTCAGAGGGTGGGGTTGCGGCACCGTAAGAGGACCAGTGCCACGATCCTAGTATCTAGTCGGGAGAGCCGGTTGGGTGGCTAATTGAGGCCAGGGGCAGGGCGTCATGGAGACATTTGGGGCAGTGTTTTTCTCCCACTTTTTTTTAAGCTGGGGCAGTGAAGTGCAATGATGTCCTGTGTCTGTCCTGCCCCAGAACTGTTTTCTGTGCGTTGGTGCATGGCGTCAACCTGCTGTCCGTCAGGTGTCGCTCCTGGACTGATCACAGTGCCTTCCTCCCCCCTGGAGAAGGAGAGCAGTCCTGGGGATGCTCAATCCTTCTCCCCTGGCTGGCAATCTGATGATCCGGATCTGTTCCCGAACCCTGGTCACCGGCGTCACAAGCAGAAATCCAACCGCTGTGGCGATGGGCGAGGGGGAGATTCTTTGTCCAGAAACACAGGAGTCAGTCAAGTAGGAGTTGCTAGTTTGAACCTCTCTTTAACTGTTCAAAGAAGCATTTTGTCAGTTCATTCTGCTTGCTGCTGGGAGAGGTAGGGGTGTAAGTTTGAATTTGTCCAGGAGGCATTTTGTCTCTGAGATTATTTTGTCTGGTGGAGGATTAGCTTGAATCTTTCTTTAACTGTTCAACTGTTGCTCGCTGCTGGGAGAGGGGATTCTTTGTCCAGAAACAGAGAAGACAATAAAGTAAGAGTTGCTAGTTTGAATCTCTCTTTAACTGTTCAAAGAGGCATTTTGTCTGTTCATTCTGCTTGCTGCTGAGAGAGAGGTACAAGTGTGAGTTTGAATCCATTCAGGAGGCATTTTGTCTCCTCCACACATTATTAAATGCTTAGTTAGTTGGGAGAAGCATATAGGCTCTACCCAAGGGCGGGCTGATAGCTAAAGAGCAAATAAAAACAAAAGGAGAAGGGAGCTGCTGATTATATTTCACATAAGTAGACATTTGCACATTTAAATTGCATGATCTTGTCAATTTCACTCTGTTAGGAATAGGATAAGTTTGACAGAGGCACAGAGCAGAAAAGGGCAAGGGCTGCAGAAACATATCAGGATCATGAACAAAGAAACTCTGTAAAAGGGAGTGAGACTGTAAATAAAACACTAAAAGAGAGTAGAAGCATACTTTTTTTTTCAACTATTTTTCTGGCCCTCCGTCTCAGAACTCTCTTGGGCCACTGCACTCGCCGACTCGTTCTACTGCCTGCTGTGTTCCCCTACATCTTCAATTTCATCGCGGTTCCCCAGGATGGGAGGCAGTAACCTGGGGAAACCGCAGGGGCAGTGACGGGGAACCAGCATTGGGCATGTAGCGGAGGCACTGACAGGGCCATCGCCTATCCGAGGTGGACGGTATTTTCTAGATTTACGCCCTCTACGTTAGACGTGCAGTGCCATCCAGCCCGCGACGTGAGTGCTCCCACCCAGGTCCGGAAGGCAGCTGCCAATGTCTACCCCATGCTCGTGAGCCCCTAAGCGTTGCAGCACTGCTGGTCTCCACCGGGGGTCACTGCTTTGCCGGGCTTCCCCTGGATTCCTCTCTGAGAGAGGAGAGCAGTCTTGCGGACACTCGATCCTCTCTGTCCCCCCTGTCGACCCACGGCGATCCGGGCTTGCTCCCAAACCCAGGTCGCCGGCACGATGAGAGGTGTGGTGTCCAGCACCTCAACCCTCAGCGCCACCGGGCCGACGGTAGAAGCATACTTAAGGAGCATTTAGAATGGCACAAGGAGTGGTGCAGTGCAGTGGGTGTAAAGCAGCGGTGTTCAGAAGAACTTTCTGGGAACTGCGGTGCTTCCCCATTTGTAGACACCTCTCTGGGCTGTGGGAGGAGGTTGCCAGGCTTTGAGCACAGTTGGCAGAAGTACTGGGGACCTTTTCTCCCACCTAGGGACCACCATACCACCAGCCACTGCCACAGAGGGTACTCAGTCAGAGGCCTGAATGGACTACGGTGGGCTCAGGGAGGTTGAGGAAGGTGGAGCTCATGCACCCCCCACCCAGTACAACTAAAGAACAAGTAAGATGTACTCAAGCAGAGAGAGAGCCCTGAAAGGGAACCCAAGGTTGTGACCAGGGGTGAAAGGCAGACTCAGCAGGAGGTGGGCACATGGGACAGGGCCAGAGAATCCCAGGGAAAAAGGAATCTTCTCTTAGTGAGGAACTCAACAGTTTGGGGTATGGAGATAGGATCAGGCATCAGGAGGAAGGTTATGAGTCTCCCAGGAGGCACAGCTCTGAGGGAGAGGGAGGAGGAGGAGGAGGAGCAGATCCCAGTTAAGGGAAAAAAGGGTCTGACTGTGTCAGGTTAGACCTGGAGGTTACAGTTACGGGGAGGGGGAATGATAGAGGGGGGTTCAGGGTGAAGGGTAGGGATGGCATCGAGGATGAGGGAGCTCCAGGTGGGAAAGGGAACAAGTCAGATACAGAGAGTGTTAGGGGAATGGGCAGGAGTGGGGAGGTGGCTGAGTGTGGACATGAGGGTACAGATAGGGACACAAATGTACAGGGCAGGGTGGGCTCTCAGGGCAGGCACAAGGAAAGAGAGTTTGGGGGGACGTGCTAGTGCTGGGTGATTCCATACTAAAAGGGGTCAGATAGGGGAGTAAAGGTGAAAGTCATAGTTGCAAATGGGTGGAGTCTGTATCTGGGTTGATGGCCGATAAAAGCAGGACAGGCTATTCTCAAGTGTGCAAAGAGGAGAAGGCGTAAACCACATGTGATGGTTCACATGGGTACAAATGACTTGGCAGGGGAAATGGTAGAGGTGGTTAGGGAGAGGTTCATAGAACTAGGTAAGTTGAGTGAGGAGGTAGTGAGCTCAGTGGCCTTCTTTGAGGTACTCCCAGTACTTTGGGCAAGTACAGCAAGGAAGGGTAGGATAGATGATTTCAATAGTTGACTGGGAAGTTGGTGTTGATCCAAGGAGTATGGGTTAGTGGGAGGCTGGGGCAGGGTCCGAGACAATAGGGATCTGTACGCAGGGGACAGATTACATTTGAGCAGGGAGGGGAATGGGGTGCAAACAGAGGTTACAACAATACATAGAAACAAAGGTTAATTTAAACCATGCGGGTGGTGGTGAGTGGGTTGCTGAAGGGAAGGCTCTCCGGAGAGGGGAGATAAACGAGCCTACCCCCATACAAACTATGTTGGAAGCAGGGAGGGATTGAAGGGCAGAGCTGAGAAGTGTGGGAAATTGGGTAAGGAGTGTAAGGGAACATCTTGGAGGGTTGCCTCCCTGAATGCAAGGCAGAGGGGATGGTGGATATAGCAGCCATCACAGAAACATGGGCCAACCAATACCAGGACTGGGACCTGATGACCCCAAGGTATAGGATTTACACAAAGGACAGGGACAAAGGGAAAGGGGGAAGGGAAGTGATGTATGTAAAGGAAGGGATAAAGTGTGTAAGGGAAGGGGGGGGAGGAGGGTAGGACAGGGGGCTTGTGGATGCAATTCCAGGACATGAGGAATAGGATTCTCAGGATGGGGGTGGTATACAGGCCACTGACTCAAGGGGAAGACCTGGACAGGAAGCTGGCAGAGCAAATTAGGAAGGTGTGTGGGAAAGGTAATACAGTGATCATGGGGGACTTCAATCTACCAGGAGTGGATTGGGGTACGCCAGCCACCTCGAGCGCTAGGGAGCAAATACTCCTGGATGCCTTCAAGGACTGCTTCCTGGCACAGATGGTCACTGAGCTGACTAGGTTGGGGGATACACTGGATCTAGTTCTGGCCATTTTGGAGGCTGTAAGGAAGGTGGGGGTGGAGGACCTGCTGGCTGGGAGTGACCACCACTCGATGTGGTTCACACTTAATATGAGCAGAGAAGCAGTGGATACAGGGACCAGGGTGGTGGACTTCAGACAGGCTGACTTTGGTAAGATGGGTGAAATCTTAAGGGGGCATCTGGAAGGAATACAGCCACACTGGGATGCAAATCAGAAATGGGAAAAAATCAAATTGGAGATATTGGAGGCTACTCAGACATGCACCAGATTGCAAAGCAAAAAGAGAAGGGCTAAAAAACCAAGCTGGTTAAGCAGAAGGGTCTTAGAAATGGTGAGGGCTGAAACGGTAGCATTCAAGAAGTACAAGAAATCTAGGAAGGGGAGGATAGGGAGGCATATGTGAAGAGGTCCAAGGAAGTTACCAGGGGAGTCAGAGCAGCTAAGGCCTCCAGGGAATTGAGCTGGCGCAGGGCATCAGGGATGGGGAAAAGGACTTCTTCAGATACATACAGGAGAGAAGGAGCTGCAAGGACCAGATATGAGGATCAGGAAGGACAGGTGGTGGGCAGAGAAAGGGGTGGATCAGGCAGAAGCACTGAATGAGTACTTCTGTTCTGTATTCACAAGGGAGAAAGGAGGGCAGCTACCACAGAGAGTAGAGGCAGGGTGAGCGGGGGGGGCGAGAGGGGGTAAACGGATGGGGTGATCACTGAGGGTAGGGTATTGGAGGGGTTAAGGGCTCTGAGGGTGGATAAGGCACCAGGACCAGATGGCATGCACTCCAGGGTGTTGAAGGAAATGGCTGGGATCCTGGCTGGACTGCTGGCGGAACTATTCAATATCTCCCTGGACAAAGGTTGCATACTGCATGACTGGAGGATGGCCCACATCGTACTCATCCATAAAAGTGGATCAAAGGATGAGCTGGGTAATTACAGGCTGGTAAGCTTAACTTCCATAGTGGAGAAGCTGATGGAGACAATACTTAAGGAAAGGCTGGTGATCTTAATGGAAGACAATAGACTCCAGGACAATCACCAGCATGGGTCTGTCTCCGGAAAATCCTGCCAGACAAACCTAGTTGAGTATTATGACTGGGTCACGAGGGAATTGGACAAGAGCCATGTGGTGAATGTCATATACTTGGACTTCAGTAAGGCCTTCGACTCGATACTGCACGGGAAGTTGGAAAGGAAGTTGAGATACGTGGGGGTGGGGACTAAGATGGTTAAATGGATTGTGAATTGGCTGCAGGGGAGATAGCAGAGGGTAGTGGTGGGGGGGACTCTCATCTCCAAGGGCTGTGACGAGCGGGGTGCCGTAGGGATCAGTACTGGGCCCAGTGCTGTTTGGAATATTCATAGTGTACATCTCGTATGGCATCAGGAATAAGATCAGTCTATTCACTGGCGATACCAAATTGGGGGTGGTGGTGGATGATATAGCAGGTTGGCAGGGGCTGCAGGACGACTTGACCAAACTGGTGGAGTGGTTGGAAGCGTGGCAGTTGGGGTTTAATGTGAATAAGTGAAAAGTCTTGCACTTTGGAGCAAAGAACCCAGGGAGTGGTTACCAGCTAAGAGGGGTGCAGCTAGGTTCCACTGAGGAGGAGAAGGATCTTGGGGTGGTTGTAATGGGAAAGATGAACAATACAGAGCAGTGTAGGAGGGCGGCAGTGAAAGCCAACAGGATGCTGGATTGTATTGCGAAAGGGATCTCATACAGGAGCAGGGAGGTAATTCTGCCTCTCTACAGGCACTGGTCAGGCTGCACATGGGGTACTGTGTGTAATTCTGGCACCCATATCTGAAAAAAGATGTGAAATTACTGGAAAGGGTACAATGCAGGGCAACAAGGATGATCCATGGATTGGACGACAGACCATACGAGGAGAGGATGAGAGAGTTGAACATGTACTCCTTGGAGGAGAACAGGGACTGGGGGACATGACTGAGACCTTTAAGTATGTAAATGGAATAAACAAGGCAGGCACTGAAGGGATACTCAGGCTGAAAAGAATGAGGGACACGAGGGCATGGCCTTAGATTGGAGGGGGAAAATTTAGGATGGAAGTGAGGAAACAGTTTTTTCATGGAGAGGGTTGTGGTGGAATGGAATGCTGTACAGGGGGATGTGGTAGCCTATAAGATAGTGGGTAGTTTCAAAAATGGATGGGACAAGGTGGGGGGAACGGAGGTATTGGAAGGGGCGGCAGCTGCAGAGACTGAAGTGCTAAGCTGCACAATCGAGCAGACTTTATAGACCAGGTGGCCTATTTCTGCTACCAAATTCGTATGTTTGTATGCAAATCATTTGCATTTGAGAGAATCTGCAAACCTACCTTCCTCTTTAATTCTTTATGTGATAAACTAGACATATTCTGCAGTCTTAGCCACCTTGATCTAGCACGCTTACCAACAGAATCCTGTGATCATTATTTATATTATTTTGCATTTGTTAACCGGGTTGACTCATGAGTAGAAACATGCTTGTTTGCAAAAGTGACCCAGAAAACAATTTAAGTAAGCAGAAAAGTATAAAAATGGATGCAATTTTATCAGAAAGATATCTCTGGTATATCACAATAAAACGTATCACCTGCTACAATATAGATTTGGTAATGCTCTTGTATTTTCACTTATACAGTAACTGAAATCTTCTGTAAATTACTGAAAGGCAGCATCATGCATTACTTTCTGTATATGGAAAATGTCTTGCATGATATAGAAGCAATAAGGCCTGACAGGGTGTTAGTAGTAGTGCCATGAACACACACACACACAGGGGTGTAGTAAGGTGGTAGGCTGCAGGCTGAATGCTTTCACCCCCCCCCCCGAAGTGCATTCAGGGCGCTACTACCAACAACCTGGAGTGTCTTATACTGCCCTTATAAAATGAGGTTAGACTAGAAAAAAACCAAAAGGAAGACATTTTTATGGTTTTGATATTAATAGTTTTTTTTTCTCATTTCATCTGCTGGGTCCGGAAATCGCCTCCAGGTAGCATCTGTGAGCAACCCCAAGGTAACTGGTATAAAGTCTGCCATTTTCATTTTAGAAACATAGAAACATAGAAGTTGACGGCAGATAAGGACCGCAAGGCCCATCCAGTCTGCCCATTTCTTTTTCTACCTTATAAATGTGCCATCGGCCTTTGCTCTGTCAGTGGCCTATCTATTCATAGTCATTTGTATTGCTCCCTTATGCCTATCCCATGCCTGTTTGAAGCCCTGCACTGTATTCATAGCCACCACTTCTTGTGGTAAGCCATTCATGCATCCACCACCCTTTCTGTGAAAAGAATTTCCTACATTCCCCTTAATCGGCCTCCCTCTAATCTCATGCTGTGTCCTCTTGTCCTGCTATTTTTCTTATATTTAAACATGTTAGACTCTTTCACCTTGTTTATGCCCTTAAGGTGTTTGAATGCCTCGATCATATCACCTCTCTCCTCCTTTGCTCAAGGGTATACATATTGAGTCTTAATCTGTCCTCATATGTCTTCTGATGCAGTCCCTGCACCATTTTGGTTGCCCTTCTCTGGACTGCCTCAATTTGGTTAATGTCCTTGTGAGAGGTGTGGCCTCAATACTGCACGAGTACTCAGATGGGGCCTAACCAGTGTCTTGTACAGAGGGATTATTACCTCCCTCTTACGACTTGTGATACCCCTACTAATACACCCTAACACCCCCTAGCCTTACCTACTGCTTTAGAGTCTGCTTGGATGATTTTAGGTCATCAGTGATGATGATGCCCAAGTCTCTTTCTTCCTTTGTGACTGCTAGTAACCTCCCAGCCTATAGGTGGCTTCAGGATTTCTCTTCCCTATATGCATGATTTTGCACTTCTTTGCATTAAATCCCAGTTGCCACTCTTCTGACCATTCTGCTAGTTTATCTAGATCTCTTCTCATTCTGCCCACCCCATCTGGATCATCTACTCTGTTGCAGATCTTGGTGTCATCTGCAAACAGACAAGCCTTACCCTCTAGTCCATCTGCAAGGTCACTAATGAAGATGTTGAGAGGACTGGCCCAGGACTGATCCCTAAGGTACCCCACTTGTGACTTGCATCTCTTCTGACTGTATACCATTTACCACCACTCTCTGTTTTCTGCCCGTCAACCAGTTTGCCACCCAGTTGACCAACTTCTGACCACCCGAGCCTACCCAGCTTATTTATCAATCTTCTATGTGGAACAGTGTCAAAAGCTTTGCTAAAGTCAAGGTAGGCGACATCAACTGCTCCCCTTGGTCCACCACTCTGGTTACCAGTCAAAAGAAATCTATGAGATTAGTTTGACAGGACCTTCTTTTGTAAACCCATGCTGTCTTGGATCCTGTGCCTATAGTTCCAGGTGTTGCACTATCCTTTCTTAAGAGTGCCTCCATAATCTTGCCCACTACTGAGGTAAGACTGACCGGTCTGTAGTTCCCGCCTCCTCCCTGCTACCACTCTTGTGGAGCGGGATCACATGAGCCCTTCTCCAGTCTTCTGGGACCTCTCCTGTGCTCAGAGACTCACTAAACAATTCTGCTAATGGCTCTGCTAGTTCCTCCTTTAGCTCCTTAAGTACCCTGGGATGTATGCCATCAGGTCCCATTGCCTTATCCACCCTGAGCTTAGCAAGCTCTTGTAGGACCCTTTCTTTTGTGAGGAGTAGTGCTCACCTCCCTCCCCTGTGTCCATGATGCTGAGCTGTGGGCCCTGCCTCTAACTTCTCTTCAGTAAATACTGAGCAAAAGTATCTATTTAGGATAGATGCCTTTACAGGGTCCTCCTCTCACATGCTCCCTTTTCTCCATTAAGCTTAGCAATACCCCTCTAGACTTTCTCCTTTCACTAATGTATCTATAGAAAGTCTTGTCACCTTCTTTACTGTTCGTGCTAGTGTTTCCTCAGTTTGGGACTTTGCCTGCCTTACTGCCTTACCTGCTTCCCTTAGGGCAGTTTGGTATGCCTCCTATCTTCATCCCACTGTGTTCCCTTATATTTCCTGAAGGCCAGCCTTTTGGCTCTGACCTTTCTGCTACTGTATTTGAGAACCAAAGTGGTTTCCTTCTTCTTTGCACTTCCTTTTCTGTCTAACACAATGGATGTTGCTTCAAGTATTGCATCCTTAATGCTTGCCCACTTTGCCTGTACCCCTCACCTGTGTTTCTTTTGCCAGGGCTAGCTTAACTCTGTTGGCCATCTTACCAAAGTCAGCTCCTCTGAAGTCCCATATTTTTGCCTTGGAATGGGATGATTTAGATGTAGTAGCCAAATTGAACCATACCATGTGATGGTCACTGGCCCCCAGGTGACCTTCTACCTGGAGATCTGTGATCCCTTCTTTGTTAGTCAGTACTAGATCTAGGATAGCCCTGTCTTTTGTTTTTGTGGAGTAGAGAATTCGGGCTGCCAGTGTTGACAGTGAACATTCCACAGTAGATGGCACAGTGGGAAGTCTTTAGGTGTTGGTAGTACTGTAATTAAGTACGACAGGTAGCCACTGAGAATGCAACATTTTCCCTATCCATTTTATAATGTGAGATTATCCTACTTGTGCAGTCATTGTGCTCAGTCCTGGTGGATGGCATTATAAGTTAAAAACAGGTGTATTACATTTGAAGTGTTCCTTTGATTAGTATCAACATTTCTGCATAATCACACTCACTGTATAGATACATGGATGGCTGGATAGACATGTACAGGCAGGCAGGAAGCCAAATTGATTTGTATCAATCAAAGCCTTAAACCCTGTGCCTCACAGGAGACTGGGCAGGAAGCTGGAAGAACTGGCCAGGTGGGGGCTAATCTTGTGGGATGGATCAAGAGCTGGTTGCAGAACAGAAGCCAAAAGGTGGTAGTCGGGGGCGGGTTGGAATTCTCAGAAGCTAGGCCTGTGACCAGTGGGTCCTGCAGGGCTTGGTGCTTGGTCTGGTGTTGTTTAACATCTTTATAAGTGACATCATGGATGGGATCAAGGGTAAAATCTGCCTATTCACGGATACACCAAGCTCTGTGGAAGAGTGGACAGAGAGGAGGGGAGACAGGAATTCAAGGAGGACCTGGCTAGGTTGGAAAATTGGTCTGACATTTGCCAACTGGGGTTCAATGCTAAAAACTGTAAAGTTATGCACTTGAGGTGAAGAATCCAGGGACCAAATACTAGCTGGGTGGTATGTAGGTAAGCAGGTTAGAGGAAAAAAGGGACCTGACGTAGAGGTCCTTGTGGCCTCGAAGCACTGGACTGCTATCACTGACATGGCATGTGAACCTTGTACATTGTGTTTTATGAAGTTTCACTATATATATTTATATATGTATTTAAAATTTCTGTTTATTTATTATGAATGAATTTATTGATAAAAAAATTTAAAAATTGTTAAATTAAAGATTTAAGTCTGCCTGGAGTGCTGTTTTTTGTATATAGAGTATAACAGAATTTTATGGCATCTGACTTTAACTGAGTGCACCCTTTTTACTTTCTGGAGGAAAAAAGGGACCTGGGAGTAATTATCACAAGTGACCAGAAACATTTAGCACACTGCAGGAGAGCAGCAAACAAAGCAATTCAAATGCTGGACTGCATAGCTAGGAGAATTACCAGCAGGAAGGTGGAAGTCATTTTGCTGCTGTAAAGGTCACTGGTAAGACCGTACCTGAGGTCTGATTCTCAAAAGTTGGCACAAGCCACACCAAAGGCTGATTGCTGGTACGCCAGGGACCCTGCATCTGATTCTGTATGGGATACGGTTTCAACAACAAAGTCCCACAGTTTGTGGCAACCATAATCCTGCACCAAACAGAGGGCGCATCTGGACTGGTTGCCACAAGTAGTGGGCGCCCCTGCGGCAATGTAACTACACATTCCCTGGTAGTCTACTGGTGCCCCCAGCCCTAATCCCCTTAATAGTATTATTCTCAGACTCTGGTGGTGTATCGGCCCCCTGAAGTCCTGATCCCCTTAATAGTATTATTATCAATCCCTGAGTGGTTTAGTGGCCCCCCCCATAGCACTGATCCCTCTAGTATGCAAGTTGTCAGTCCCTGGTGGTCTAGTAGACCGCCACCCTCCCACCCTGCAGTTGTGCCCCACTGCCTACTTCCCCCCTTTTCAGAACACAAGCGTCGACCGGCACAGCCCTCATCTCACCACCACGGTCAGTCACCGACTGAACTTTCATGGAGTGCATACTGTATACAGTACACGCTCATTGACTGACAGATCAAGTGAGCTGTCATTCAATGAGCACATACTTATACAGCACACACTCCTTGACTGTTCAGTCAGCAGCCAGCCGTGGTGGCGAGGGGAAGGCTGTGCCAGCCTCCAGCTCATGTTTGGGATGGGGGGAGCAGGGTGGTGGGCACTAACTGCCAGGGTGGTGGGTGGGGTCCACTGGACCACCAGGGACCGATTACTTGCATAATACTGGGATCGAGGCTTGGGGCACTGCTAAACCAATCAGGGACTGATTACATTATGAATAAGAGGATCGGGACTAGGGGGAGCCGCTAGATGACCAGGGACTGAATACATTAAGGATAAGGGGATCGGGCTTGGGGGTGCTAGACCACCAGGGAATTATATAATACAAATAGCTATGGGTGACATTGGGGATTGGGAGAGGGGCTGCTAGACAACCAGGGACTTCATTAATTTATTAAATGGGTGTCGCGGAGATAGGGAGGGGACATGGCACATTGCATAAGTGCTCAACTGTCGGTGGGCAAATTTAGTACCCTTAGACCAGCCCTGGCTGGTCTAATGATACTTAGAAATTTGCGCTCTGGGGGTGTTTTGAGAATCCCGATTTAGGGGATGTGGCAGCTTGCATCTGCTGCATGCCCACTAGCACCATGCCACTGCCCATTTTGTGATGCATGGACAGTGCAAGCCCCTTTGGCACTTGCAGGCTGCCTTTGAGAATCACTCCTGACACATCCTTTGATGCAAGGGGTGCTTTGAGCCATTCTCTGTGGCGCAAGCCCCTTGCACCATGTTGGCACCTATGTGAATTGGGCCCCTGGAGTGCAATGTGTAATATTGGTGCCCATATCCTAAAAAGGATGCAGTATCAACTTGTTGGAAATGGTCCAGAGAAGGGCAACCAAGATGATCCAGGGGCAGCAGGGCAACACCTATGAGGAGAGGCTCAGGGGGACAAACATGTAGTCTCTTGAGGAAAGAAGGCAGGGGTGACATGACTGAGACCTTCAAGTACCTTAAAGGTATAAACAAGGTGAGCACTAAGGGCCTCTTCAGCCTTAGTGGGAACAAGACCAGTAGGGGGAACAGTCTAAAACAGGTAGGGGAAGTTTCAGGAGGAAGATCAGAAAGCACTTTTTTAGCAAAGGATGGCAATCAAGTGGAATGAGCTGCCAGAGGAGGTGGTATCACTAAAAATGGTGGGCAGCTTCAAGAGGGGATGGGACTGGGTGAAGGGGAACGTTTCAGGTCTGGGGGGAACAAGTAGTGGGCAGGGGGTAGTTAAGGATGGTTATGAGGGAAATGAGGAGGGGGGTTGGTCCCTCTGTAAACACATTGGTAATTGCACACTTGAGTAGACTAGATAGACCATAATGCCTTTATCTGCTGTCATGTGATGTGTATGTTTGTATCACTGGAAAGGAAAGTAGCACGTCTGGAATAACCTTAGTGTTTCACAAACTAACTGTGGCTGTAACATACTAATAACATCACAAAAATGTTGTATTACATACATTATGTAATGCGGTACCATTCATGACTCTCTCTTCCTATCTCTCCATATATTATACATATTAAGAACGTGAGCCATAAAAAGCCCGTAATTTTGTCGGTTAAACACGTCATGTGACCATTGAGAATTCTCTTACAACCATACACCTCGCTGTAACTACATGTTTTTCTAACAAATAAAGGCTCATTATGTTGCTTGCACGCATGTGCAAGAAACATAGTGCCATCATCGGAGATTTCGGAAGTGTGTCACCTCCTCCTCCAATTCAGTCAGTGAGCTGGCAGGCGCGGCCCCTGTGAAAATGCATTTTGGAGCTGTCTATGCACGCTCCAAAATGCAGTAACCTACAGTTGAAAGGGGAGCTACGCTTTAGTGAGCACCGATGAAAGCTTCTCACGCGCAGCCCCCGCAGGCGCAGGCGTGCCCCCACTGCATTGTATAGCCGACGGGTGCTCCAATCTCTGTCGGCTGAGCTGCGCCCCTCCTCTCTCCCAGTAGGCCACGCTGGGAGCCCACCCAGCATGGCAGCGGTTTTGCCGACGGGGTGCCTAATCCCCGCTGGCTGAACGCCTTCATCGTCCTCGGTACACGCTGGCATGGCAAGGGTCCCATGTCGTCTTTCTTTTTTTTTTTTTTTATACCTGAAAACGAAAGCGGTCCTGCTGTGCGTCTCCCAACCCCCTCCCACAACCCGCACCTACCACTGTGCACCCAGCCTCCCCACCCCCCACCCCATACTTACCTCCGAGCTCGGCGACGATCTTTAGTGGACGGGAACATGTCTGCACTCTTCAAAGCTGACCTTGAACTGAAATGCCGGTAAAGCTATATAATGGGCTACAGAGGGGTTTCAACTTTGTTGCATATCTCAGGCATTTTTGAATTTTGCACCAAATTTTCAACATGGGGTTTTGGGACCCTTCTCATGAATGATGTCACTGTCATGGTGGTATTTGGGCGAAGGGTGATTTCACCAGTGACTGCGCAGTGACTGCAAAATCACCCTTCGGCTCGAATACCACCATGACAGTGACATCTTTCATGGAAGGGGTCCAAAACTCATATTGAAATTTGGTGCCAAATCAAAAATGACTGTTTTACGAGCGTGTGCGCAGTTCCTACGCAGGCTCGTAAGTTCGTGAAATTTCAATATTTTCACTCCAGATTTTCAACATTGCCATTTTACCACACCTTCTTATGAGCAGTACAGCTGTCATTTTTCACATCTCACCCAAAATATGCTTCCACCCATGTAGCGCAGAATGGCACAGTTGGTGTGCGAAATCAATGTACGGGACAAATTAAGAAAATCACAGTGACACTGTTGATGAGCAGAGGTCTTAAAATGGCTATGTTGAAAATTTGGTGAAAAAATTCCTAAAAATGACTGTTTTACGAGCGTGTGTTGCGCAGTTCCTATGCACGCTTGTAAGTTTGCGAATTTTCAATATTTTCACTCCAGATTTTCAACACTGGCATTTTATCACACCTCCTGATGAGCAGTATAGCTGTCATTTTTCACATCCTGCCCAAAACATGTTTCCACCCATGTAGTGCACAATGGCGCAGTCGGTGTGCGAACTCAATGTATGGGACACATTAAGAAAATCACAGTGACACTGATCATGAGCAGAGGTCTTAAAATGTCTGTGTTGAAAATTTGGTGAAAAAATTCCTAAAAATGACTGTTTTAGGGTGTGCGTTGCACTGTTCCTACGCGCGCTCGTAAGTTTGCGAATTTTCAATATTTTCACTCCAGATTTTCAACATTGCCATTTTACCACACCTCCACATGAGCAGTATAGCTGTCATTTTTCACATCCTGCCCAAAACATGTTTCCGCCCATGTGGCGCACAATGGTGCAGTCGGTGTGCGAACTCAGTGTATGGGACACATTAAGAAAATCACAGTGTCACTGTTCATGAGCAGAGATCTTAAAGTGGGAATTTTTTAAAAATTTGGTGAAAAGAATTCCTAAAAATGACATGTTTCTGGTCATGCGTTGCACCAGTTCCCACGCGTATCATAGGTGTCTTAATTTTTCAATATTTCCACTCCAAATTTTCAACATTGCCATTTACCACACCTCCTTATGAGCAGTACAGCTGTCATTTTCACATCCTGCCCAAACGTGTTTCCGCCCATGTAGAACACAATGGCGAGTCGGTGTGCAAACTCAATGTATGGGACATTAACAAAATCACAGTGACACTGTTGATGAGCAGAGGTCTTAAAATGGCTATGTTGAAAATTTGCGGAAAAATTCCTAAAATGACTGTTTTATTTAGCCGCAGCATTACAGCGTTCCTACGCACGCTCGTAAGTTCGCAAATTTTCAATATTTGCACTCCAATGACTTCCAAATATCTAAACAGCACATAGAAGCAAGCAACATTCGGCATTGACAAATGCTTGTTTTATAAGTGGGATAGCACATTCCAGGGTGTGCGGTCATAAAGGAATAATGCCCTTTGTGGCTGGTTGTGCATTATTACCTTATAACCCCACACCCACTCATGTGTTATTCCTTACATGCATATACAACAGCTCAAGAATACTGCCAGTAAAGGCCACTCAGATGGTCTCTGCAGACAACCCAGGTTCAAGAGTGAACTCAGTTCATCACACTGGGGGCAAGCCAGGTGGAGACAGCTGCCACCAGGCAAACGATGGGTTCTGTGTGCTCGGTTGCCACACCAGCCCTTTGGAACTCATTACCTAGTCATTTGAGAGAGTCACCCTCAGTAGAAGCATTTAAGAAGGGACTGAAAACACATCTATTTTTTACAAGCTTTTTGAATTTTAATTTGATTTAAGCTAGCTAACTGCAATGTTGGACTACCTGTTTTGAATTATGTTTTTAACCTGATGATGGATATATAGAGGATTGTGTATGAGCAAGCATACACAACAAGGCAGTTGTGATCGAGAGGTTTCCGTGGTAACCTGAGACCTCGAGAGCGTAGCTCGAGAGGTCAGTTACCACGGAAACCTCAAGATCGCACAACTGCCTTGTTTGTATATGGTTGCTCATACACAATCTTTTATAACGTATGGTCAACCATAAGCAGTACTCATGAACACTTGGTGAAAAAAAAAGGCTTACTTCTGTGTGTGTCTGCCGCCAAAGGATTCCTTCCATGTTGCCGTGGGCCGCTCTATAGCGCATGCGTGAAAGTGTTCGATCTTGTTGTGCTGCACCGGTGACGCACTGGGTGCAGCGCAACAAGATCGTGACGCACCGAGTGCAGGACAACAACGCTGTTCCAGGCATGGATTTCCATGTGGAACAGCGTTCTACCTTACACTATATTGATTTTATGCATACTGTTGTGAATAATGTGTGTTGTTTTAAAATTGTACAGTGCTCAGAGCCTCTGGGAATGGATGCTATCATAAGCAATAAAATCAATCAATCAATCAGTTCTGCCACTCCAGTAACCCCTGAGGAGGGCCCTGGGAGCTTGCTCCAGCAGCAGTGAGAATCTGTATATATGAGTGGCTGACTCCGGCATTGCGCACATTGGGGGGGGGGGCTGAGAAAATGTTGGAGAAAAATCCAGCTGCCATCCATATTACAGTCAAGATCCTTCGGCCTGATAAGGGTGCATCTGTGTGAAGCCTAACAGCAAGCCAGGAACTATAACAGATATAGAAAAAACAGAATACTGTAAGCACAGAACTACTATACCTGTTTCTCCACAACAGGAGGGTCCATGTCAGGAACTTGACGGATTGAGAATTTCCCTATCACTTTTGCAGGGATAACTGTTTTGGTTCCAGTTCCAGAGAAAGCGCCTTCAATTCCATGAATGGAGAGGGAAGGGTATCGCCAGCGCCGTTGAAGTATATCTTCCTGAAACAAGCATAATACAACTCCGTAAATGTGATGCATAAACTCTTTGTATTTTTCTCTGAAAAAGCTGCTTCAGTTTCCTTGAAAAATATATAATTGTCCTGAAATCTCACATCATTTCTGATATAATCAGTAGTTTGTTATCAAAGAAAAGTATAAATCATACAAGACTATATCACACAGGAAGCAGTTAGACTAAATAAAATTGCTCACTGTCAGAACTCTAAAACATGGCCTGCTACCTTATGTGATTGCTGTTCTAAATAACAGGGTTTTGGTCCTGACTTTCATGACACTTTTGAGGGTACTAATCTCAAGTTCAAGTGAATGAGTCTAGCAACAGCAAAAGCTCATTTGCTTACAGACTTTAGGAATGCCAGCTGGAAATAACAAATCCTGCCCATGAAACAAACAAAATGCAGAGGGTGATAAGGTGTCTCTACCTTATAAACTACTAGATCAACTTGTGCAACACTGGATTTACAGTATATGCTATAATATCCTGATGGATGACATGAGCCTGACAGATGCTCTGTGCTTCACCAACAGGCACTGGAGTTAAGGTCCACTATCCCCGGTGGATGACACAAGTGTGACAGATGCTTTGTACATCACCAACAGGCACTGGAGTTATATGGTCCCTTGACTGTGCTTCAGCAAGTCGCCCACCAATCTCAGAAGCCGTCTAAGCACTGAAGCCAAAAAACTGAGGCATCTCGTCAGCCCCTGATCGGGCTTCAGCAAGCTTCCTTCCCCTCTCAGAAGCTGCCCAAGCCCTGAAGCTGAAAAATGGAGGCTTCTCATCAGCCCCTAACCAGGCTTCAGCAAAGCCACCCGCCCATCGGGGCACTGGACCCAAACCAGCATGGATTCACAGCAGGAAGGTCATGTCAGACAAATCTAATCGATTTCTTTGACTGGGTGACCAAAGTAATAGACCAGGGAGGGGCTGTGGACATGGCCTACCTAGACTTTAGCAAGGCATTTGACACAGTCTCGCACAAAAGATTAATAATCAAGTTAGCCAGCCTGGGAGTGGGTCCCAGGGTGGTAGCCTGGGTAGAAAACTGGCTGCACAACAGGACACAGAAGGTAATAGTGAATGGAACACATTCTGAAGAAAGGGGGGTTACTAGTGGAGTACCTCAGAGCTCAGTACTGGGTCCAGTCCTCTTTAACGTCTTTATAGGTGACATTGCTGAGGGTCTGGAAGGAAAGGTATGCCTCTTTGCGGATGACACAACGATCTGTAGCAGAGTTGATACACAAGGGGGGGTAGAAAGGATGAGAAGGGACTTGGCAAGGTTGGAGGAATGGTCAGACATATGGCAACTTAGATTCAATGCAAAGAAGTGCAAAGTAATGCACCTGGGAAATAAAAATCCAGGAGAAGAGTGCACAATAGCAGGGGAGGTACTAATAACAACAATAATGGAAAGGGATATGGGTGTAGTCATATCAGATGACCTAAAGGTGGGTATGCAATGTGAGAAGTCAGTAGGGAAAGCCAGGGGGATACTGGGATGCATAGGGAGGGGCATCACAAGTAGAAAAAGGGAAGTGGTTATCCCTCTATACAGACAGTTGGTGAGACCCCATCTGGAGTACTGCGTGCAGTTTTGGAGACCTCATCTACACAAGGACATAGACAGGATGGAAGCAGTCCAGAGGAGGGCAACTAAAATGGTGCAGGGTCTACATCAGAAACCATATGAAGAGAGACTGAGAGAGCTTAATATAGAAACATAGACTTTGATGGCAGAAAAGGACCACTTGGCCCACCCAGTCTGCCCATTTCCCTACCTACTGGATAAGCTGCAGATTCTAGTTAACCAATAGCCTGCTTCCTGCAACCCCGCACTATAATTGTTTTGTGTCTGTCCCAAGCATGTTTGAATTCCCCCACTGTTTTAGACCCAACAACCTCCTCAGGAAGGCTGTTCCATGTATCCACCACTCTCTCCATGAAAAAGAATTTCCTCACATTACCCCTGAGCCATCCCCCCTCTATCTTTAAACTGTGCCCCCTTGTTCTTACACATCTCTTTTTCTGAAAGATGCTACCCTCCTGGACTTTGTTGATTCCCTTGAGGTACTTGAACGCTTCTATCATGTCCCCTCTGTCCCTCCTTTCATCAAGGGTATACATATTAAGCTCTCTCAGTCTCTCTTCATATGGTTTCTGATGTAGACCCTGCACCATTTTAGTTGCCGTCCTCTGGACTGCTTCCATCCTGTCTATGTCCTTGCGTAGATGAGGTCTCCAAAACTGCACACAGTACTCCAGATGGGGTCTCACCAACTGTCTGTATAGAGGGATAATCACTTCCCTTTTTCTACTTGTTATGCCCCTTCCTGTGCATCCCAGTATCCCCCTGGCTCTCCTTACTGACTTCTCACATTGCTTACCCACCTTTAGGTCATCTGATATGAATACTCCCAGGTCCCTTTCCATTTTTGTTGTTGTTAGTACCTCCCTGCTATTGTGTACTCTTCTCCTGGGTTTTTGTTTCCCAGGTGCATTACTTTGCACTTCTTTGCATTGAATCTAAGTTGCCATATGTCTGACCATTCCTCCAACCTTGCCAAGTCCCTTCTCATCTTTCTACCCCTCTTGTGTATCAACTCTGTTACAGATCTTTGTGTCATCTGCAGAGAGGCATACCTTTCCCTCCAGACCCTCTGCAGTGTCACCTATAAAGATGTTAAAGAGGACTGGACCCAGTACTGAGCCCTGAGGTACTCCACTAGTCACCCCCCTTTCTTCAGAATGTGTTCCATTCACTATTACCTTCTGTGTCCTGTTGTGCAGCCAGTTCGCTACCCAGGCTACCACCCTGGGACCTACTCCCAGGTTGGCTAACTTGATTATTAATCTTTGTAGGGACTGTGTCAAATGCCTTGCTAAAGTCTAGGTAGGCCATATCCACAGCCCCTCCTGGTCTATTACTTTGGTCACCCAGTCAAAGAAATCAATTAGATTAGTCTGACATGACCTTCCTGCTCTAAATCCATGTTGCTTTGGGTCCTGTGCCCGCTGGCCTCTAGATGCTCAACAATTCTTTTCTTTCAGAAGTGATTCCATCATTTCCCTACCACAGGTCAAACTTACAGGTCTGTAGTTTCCTGCTTCTGCCTTGCTTCCACTTTTGTAAAGGGAATCACATCTGCCTCCTCCAGTCCTCGGGTACCACCCCATCCTGCCATGATTTGTTAAAAAGTGTGGTCAGTGGTGTCACTAGGTCCCCCCTTAGTTCTTTTAGGATTCTGAGGTGAATCCCGTCAGGCCCCATTGCTTTGTCCACCTTGAGTTTTAGGAGTTCTTTCAGGACTCTTTCTTCTGTGAATGGACTGATATCAACCCCCTACCCAGAGTGCTTCTATTGTCTGGTTTAGGTAACTGCTCCTCATCTTCTTTTGTGAATACTGAGCAAAAGTATTCATTCAGTATCTCTGCCTTTTCACTGTCTCCCTCTGCCCACCTCCCCTCTCCTTTATTAATCTTCACTATCCCTCCCTTAACCTTTCTATGCTCCCTAATGTACCTATAAAAGGTTTTATCCCCCTTTTTGACCGAGTTGGCTATTTTTTCCTCGGTTTGTGCCTTTGCCATTCTGACTGCCTTTCCTACTTCTTTCTGCTTTAATTGATACAGTTCCCTGTCGTGCTCCCTCTGTGATTCCTTATACTTTTTGAATGCAGCCTTTTTCTCCTTAACCTTCCCTGCCACCTCTTTTGAGAACCATAGTGGTTTTTACTCTGCTTTGTTTTCTTTATTTGTTTTACACAAAGACTTGTTGCCTCTATGATGGCAGTTTTGATTTTTCTCCATTGTTCTTCCACCCCTCCTATTTGGCCATTTGCTAGTGCATTCTTCAGGTGTTCACCCATTTTGCCAAAGTCAGCCCTTCTAAAGTCCAGTATCCTTGTTTTTGTATGGCTTATCTCCATGGTTGTGCTCATTGTGAAGCACACTGTGCAGTGGTCGCTTGTTCCCAGATGTCTACTGACTTCTAAATTTGTGATCCTCTCTCCATTTGGGAGTACCAGGTCTAGTATTGCTCCCTCCCGAGTGGGTTCCAGCACTAGCTGTCTAAGGTCTGCCCCCTGCAGGGCATCGAGAATGACCCTGCTCTTGGATGTGGCTGCAGTACATGTCCTCCAGTTAACATCTGGCATATTCAGGTCCCCCATCAACAGTATCTCCCCTTTTTCAGCCATTTTGAGAATGTCCTCTATCATTTTCTTGTCCATTTCCTCCCCTTGAGACGGGGGTCTGTATGTATACCCTTGATGAAAGGAGGGACGGGGGGACATGATAGAAACTTTTAAGTACCTCAAGGGAATCAACAAAGTCCAAGAGGGCAGCATTTTTCAGAAAAAGAGATGTGTAAGAACAAGGGGGCACAATTTAAAGTTAGAGGGGGGACGGCTCAGGGGTAATGTGAGGAAAATATTTTTCACGGAGAGAGTGGTGGACGCATGGAACCGCCTTCCTGGAGAGGTTGTGGGGTCTAAAACAGTGGAGGAATTCAAACATGCATGGGACAGACATAAGGCAATTATAGTGGGGGGTTGCAGGAAATAGGCTGTTGGTTAACTAGAATCTGCAGCTTATCCAGTAGGTAGGGAAATGGGCAGACTGGGTGGGCCAAGTGGTCCTTATCTGCCTTCAAAATCTATGTTTCTATGTTTCTATGTTAGAACAATGTAGGTAAGGGAAGTCGGCAAGCCAGATCCATAACTTTAGGTTAAGGATTGGCTCTAAGGGCTAGGTCGGTTGGGCTTGGGTATGAAGTGGGGCTGGGCACGTGTTGTGGCTAGATGAGATGTCACCTTTGGGCGCCAGCGACTTTGGACGTGAGCCGGGCCCTTCCTGTAGATCACCCTGGCTGTGGTAGGTGCCAGTCTCAACCAGCATCCCGCATCATCTGGCAGCTAGCAGCTGACTTAGAACTGGTGCGGACCAGGGGAATCCAAGGAGGCAGTATAGCACAGTGGTTAAGGGCACTAAGCAACAAACCTGGAGACCTGGGTTTGAATCACATAGCTTGCATACTGTGTGACTCTGAGCAAGTCACTTAACTTCCTTGTGTTCCCAGGTCACACCTGGAAACAAGCTTCAGCTTAGTGTGCCTTTCCTGGTTAAACAATCTCTCCTTTCCCTTTCCCATCTCAGAAGCCGTCCAAGCCCTGAAGCCCAAAAACGAAGGTAACCGCTGATGACTGTGGCCAGTGAAAACAAGTGAACTGAATTCTTCTCAGTTTTGAATCTGACACCTTTTTCTGTTCCTGGGACTTGCATTTTTTTGTAATTTCCTCGTCTGAGCTACTTCACTTGCCTGTTGTCCCTACAAAATCTCCTTTTTTCCCTGCTGTTTACCTGATTTATTTCCTACAAACGTTTGCTGTAAAGTGCGAAGGACTTATGAATTTTGTGCTGTTTTAGAGTTTGGTTAAGTGCACCTTTCCTGCTTAGTCTGTCGCTTCAGCCCTCTCCACTCCTAGCTTGCCCCATTCCCCTCCTGTTAAAACCCTTCCCCTGATTTGTGAGCACATCCTTTTTTAGTTTTTATATATACTTAATCTTGTCACCTTCTTTACCCCAGGCTTCTCATCAGCCCCTGACAGGGCTTCAGCAAGCTGCGTGCCCATCTCCGAAGCTGCCCAAGCCCTGAAGCCAAATGGAGGTAACCCCACTGGCATGATGTGCCAGCTCCCACCCACCCCCTCCCGCCCATCCTATCTCCCACTATATTTATACATCTGGCAGGTCTTATGACTTCAGCTTTTTTATGTTTCTGTATTTTAATTGGCCCATTATCTTGACTGGATGCTAGGGACACCCTGCCCTATCCTTCTCTTCTGGCTTACGGAGCGCTATCTCATTACCCCCTGCTATCTGCTTGAGAGTCACTTAGCAGGCTGCTGTTTTTGAGGACAGGCTGCCATGGACCTGGCCAGTTAATCCATTCCATGGTTCAAGTCTGTAGGACTATCACATGCTACCCAAGTGCCCACCCAGTATATGTCTATGTAGGTTGTGTCTTTAATCCAAATTGGAAAATAGCTCCTATGCATTTTATCCACTACCACATGACAGCTACTTTACCTCTTTCTAGCCCACTTCATTTTGTGGAGTCACATACAGCATCTGCTACTGCCTGCTTATGTTGTTAGCCTCATAGGCTCAACATTCTACTACACAAACATACATCTAAAAAATATTACTGGTCTGCCTGCCCCACTCAGTCACAGACCTTTCACCTTCTTTTTCTGCCCTTATCACTGCCTCAGCTACATTTCTCTTACCTCATTCCTGGCATCTCCTCTCCATTGTCCCCATCATGCCCCTCCCCATCCTTTCTTCACTGTATTTCCTCCCCTTGCTCTTCACTCCCTTTTCTTTGCTGATTCTACATGACTGTCCTCTCCCCTGTCCACCTTCCCCTCAACCAGCTCCCATCCACTCCCTTCACATCACATCATCCCCCCCTCCCAATCCCCACAGTATCTAGTCTCTTCAACCTCTTCTCCCCCTTGGCTCACCCTTGTGCACCTCCCTCCATTGCCCCTCTCCCCATCCCCTCACCTTTCATTCACCTTGGGCTACTCCCCTCTTGTCTTCTGAACCTTGAGGCACTGTTTCACTGCACATCCCCAATTACTCCAACCTCCCCCCAGGCTCCCAGGAAGAACAGCTACCCTCTACACCTCCCCATTTTCTTCTCTTTATCCTCCTTTCTGGTGATGTTCATCTAAACCTTAAGTCCCCTCACTATCCCCTCAACTCCAGTCCAACCCCTCTCAGGCCCCACTCTGAACTATTCCTCCCTGCCAGTGGCCTTCACACTTTCCACTTTAATGCTCACAGCCTCCTTCCTAAACTAGATGCTCTCAAAGTTTGGATTACCCAATACCTGCCTGATATTCTGTGTTACAGCGACCTGGCTATCTGCAAAAATCCACAACTCTGTCCTCTCCATCCCTGAGTTCAACCTTTTCCATCAAGACCAAGGCAAGCATGGAGGCGGCATTGCCCTGTATATCAAAGCAATCTCTGTCCTGCTCCATTACATTCAAAGAGTCCTGCTCCATCTCCCATGAGGATATCTTAGCACAACTATCCCTCCCTCCGCACCACTCTATGTTGTTGCACTTTATGCCTTGCCAAAAACAACAACTGACATGCTAGTCTCCATTATCACTTCTGTCTCCTCCCTCACAGCAAATGGTGAATTACTGCTTCTAGGTGACTTCAACCTAGACTGGCTCTCCCCCTCCTCTAAGCCTGCCCTTCTCAAAATTGAAGCTCTTAATCTTACTCAACTGATCCACAAACCCACATGCCTAAACCCCTGCTCCCAGAATCACTCACTGCTTGACTAGGTGCTATCCTCCCACCCCACCATATCACTGCTGCAGGGATACTACCAGACACCCTAAGTGATCACTGCATCACATTCTGCATTAGGAAGATCCACCTTCCCTGGGCTGCCCCCAAATACATATGGTCCCACCCCCTGACTAAACTTGATGTCCCCGCCCTGCAACATGATCTCTCTGAGGCAGACTGGCAACCCATTTTTTCAGCAAATAACAACTCTGCCCTATCGCTTTTCTCCAGTCTTCTCCATATTTGGAATCAACATGCCCCCTATCGAAATCCAGAGTAAAAAGATATCATCACACTTGAATAACTTCTGATCTGCTGGCCAAATGCCAAGTCAGGGATAAAGCAGGGTACTGGAAGGTCTGAGAGCCCTGAGGGAGGATAAAGCACCAGGTCCGTATGGTATACACCCCAGAGTTCTAAAGGGGATGGCAGAGGTCCTGGCAGGACCACTGGCAGACCTATTCAACACCTCCCTGGAGACTAGATGTGTCCCCCATGACTGGAGGATGGCACATGTGGTGCCCATCCATAAAAGCAGGCCAAAGGATGAATCAGGAAATTATAGGCCAGTCAGCCTAGCCTCCATCATGGGGAAGCATCATCAAGGAGAGGATTATATCATTTATGGAGGAGAATGGTCTTCAGGACAACAGACAGCATGGATCTGTCTCTGGAAGATCATGTCAGACAAACATGGTGGATTTCTATGACCGGGTAACTAGAGCACTAGACAAGGATCAAGCAGTGGATACCCTGTACCTGGACTTCAGCAAGGCCTTTGATTCAGTGCCTCATGGGAGGTTGATAGGCAAAGTGGGGAAGCTGGGGGTGGGAGAGAGGTTAGTGGAATGGATTAAAAACTGTCGAGTGATAGGCAGCAGACGGTTGTCATACAGGGGGAGCTCTCATCACCAAGGGCTGTGACGAGTGGGGGGTCCGCAGGGTTCGGTGCTGGGGCTGGTGCTGTTTGACATATTCATTGCTGACATATCAGATGGAGTCAAAATAAGATCAGCCTGTTTGCAGATGACACAAAGATAGGTGCAGTGGTGGACAACACAGAGGGCTGGCTAGTACTGCAGGAAGACCTGGACAGACTAGTACAATGGTCAGACACATGGCAGCTGGGTTTCAACACAAAGAAGTGCAAAGTTATGCACTTGGGTGTCAGGAACTGTATGTTTAGATACAATATGGAGGGAATACAGTTGGGCACTACAGAGGAGGAGAAGGACCTTGGGATACTCATGACAGGGCAAATAACTCATTCAGCACAGTGCAGGAAGGCAGTAGCTAAACCTAACAAGATGCTCTAATGTATTGCCAGGGGAATTACCTCAAGGAGGAGAGAAGTCATCCTGCCACCATAGAGGTCACCGGTCAGACTGAACCTGGAGTACTGCATGCAGTTCTGGCATCCCTTCCTAAAGAAAGATATTAGACTGCTGGAGGGAGTCCAACACAGAGCAACCAGGATGATAACAGGATTGGAGGAGAAACCCTATGAGTAAAGACTGGGAGAGCTCAGTATGTACTCCCTGGAAGAGAGGAGAGATAGAGGGGATATAATCAAGACCTTCAAGTATATGAAGGGCATAAACAGGGGCAGCACAGAGGAGATGTTTAGATTAAAGGGAGAGAGGGCCACTGGGGTGCATAGTCTGAGACTGGAGGGGGGCAAGTTCAAGAGGGAGTTGAGAAGACACTACTTCACAGAGAGGGTGGTGGCAGGATGGCATGCAATTCCCAAAGAGGTGGTGTCACTGAAATCGGTAAATAGCTTTAACATGGGGTGGGATAGGATCAGGGGAAGGGGGACTGGTGGAATGGGAGGGGGGACAGCTTTGGAGCAAACTTGGATAGCTGCACAGTTGAGCAGACTCAATAGACCTATAGGCCTATATCTGTGGGCATTTTTCATATGTTTGTATGTTTGTAAAGCTTGGTACCGCTACAAACAGGAGGACCTCCTTGCTTACAAAGCCCTTAGAAATAGTTGCACTAAGTACATCCGCCTCTCCAAGGCAGATTACTTCAGGCACCATCTGCAACAGGAATAACACTCACCCACCTCTTTTTGGAAAATACTCCTCTCTCTTGTTGACCCCACTGCCCAACAAGCCTCCCCTGTCCTCAAAGCTGATGGCTCCCATCTCGCTGACCCTGCATCTGTTGCGGAGATTTTAAATAATTTCTTTGCCATTTGCGCCATCCCTGACAACCCCTGCCCCTCTCCCTCAAACCCCCATCGCCCCCATCAGTCACGCCAGGTCAACCTATTAAATTCCAATTTCTACTTTTCTCCTCAACCGAAGTCTACTCCACTCTCCTCTCCCTTAACCCAACCAAGTCCAGTCCTGTCGGTCTCCACCCCAGACTCCTCCACATCTCTGCCCCTGCTATAATCACCCTGCTCACCCACATTCTCAACCTCTCTCTCTCTCCCTCCACTGCCTGTGTCCTGCAGGCATGGAAATCTGCTAAGGTTCTTCCCCTTTACAAGGGTGGTGACTTTTCTGCGCCTGGAAACTACAGGCCTATCTCCCTTCTTCCTTCCCTTGCCAAACTTAAGGAATCCCTTATTCACGCCAGACTTTGATTTCCTAACCACTATTAATACCCTCTCACCAGTGCAGTCTGGTTTCAGGAAGTTGCACTCAATCACCTCCTTTTTATTGCGGATTACCAATTTAATTTTCTCAGCTATGGACCAGAGCCATATTACTGCTGCTATTTTCATTGACTTGGCTAAGGCATTTGATTCCATCTCCTATTCCCTCCTGCTACACAATCTTGATTCTGCTGGCCTGGACAAACCTGCAGTTAATTGGTTCCACCCTTATCTTCAAGACAGGTGGCAATCAGTACAAATATGTGCCTCTTTCTCCTCCCCGCTCCCTATTCTCTTCGGGGTCCCCCAAGGCTCCATCTTTAGCCCCATCCTTTTCTCCTTATTCATAAACAATCTCCTCTCAGTCTGCAAAACTGCTAATATGCATATGTACACCGACAATACTGTTATTTTCATCTCAGGGCCCCTCTGCCATCAGTGTACAGTACCCCCTCCAGGAAGACTTTAATAGAGTCCAGTCTTGGTTCTGGGAAAACCAACTCCAGCTAAATGTAAAAAAAACAGTGGCCATGACCTTTGACTCCAGACAAAAACTTGCCACCCTCAAATCCCCTTACATTTTCACTACCCTGGATGGTTCTCCCATTGAAAATGTTCCTACCTTCAAATATTTGGGGGTATGGCTGGATTGCCACCTGGACTTCTCCACCCACGTTGATGCCATCTGCACCAAGCTACGTCCCAAATTGGTGGTCCTACACTGGCACAAGGACAGCCTCCCCTCCCAACCCACTGTGAACTGGTTTCTAAAATGATTCTACCTGTCTTTGACTATGCTGATGTGGTGTGAGGTAATCCTCTCAATCATCCCTTGCCAGACATGACACCCTTTTGAACTCTTTTTCCACTTCACCACCACCCCCCCCTTACCCACCACTGTACCCTTTACTCCACCCTCTCCCTCACACCTTTATCTCACAGAAGAATGGTTCATTGTGCCTTCTTTGTTGGTAAGTTCTGGTTTGGGACCATCCCCTCTTGCCTCTCCTTCTGCCTATCCCAAGCCTTCATCTCAAACTACTCCCTTCATCACAGAGACTCTCCTCCTTTTTCATCCCTCGTCCCCACTCTGCATCTGGTCAGCCTGCCTTCTCCTTTCGTTTCCCTACCTCTTCAATGATCTCCCCTCTGACATCTGATTTTCTTCCTCCTTCACTCTCAAAAGGCTACTCAGACTTCTACCACACCCAAAGTGCTCTCAGTGCTCCCAACCCTCGCCTCCTTAATTTATGTTGTCTCCACCCATTGTTTTCAATTTTCACCTAGGATCCCTCCCTCCCCTCCTTCTGATTGGGTCCCTGGCATGAATCTGTGCACCCTGTTCCTGCGTCTTGCGTTCTTGACTCTAATTTCTAGCTGTGTTATTACTGAGCTTGTTATCCGTACCATTATTGTATTGTGTTCCAAATGTGTTTTTTACTTGTACCCATTGCACCCCGATTGCTGATTACCGTATTGGGTCTTGTAACTGTGACCTGTAAATCTTTACTTATTTGTAATGTTTTTTTCTGTTCAGTTTTATCCCTATGTAACCCTTTTCCTAGGTCGCACCTGCAAATGAGCCTTGGCTCATTGGTGCCTTTCCTGTTTATCAACTTTTAAATAAATAAAATAATAAATAAAATAAATGTTCCAGTATTCCAATGGATGACACAAGTGTGACAGATGCTTTAGTATAGGGATTACAGGCAGCCTGAATGGGCCTAGTGGCTCTTATCTGCCAACAATTTCTATGTTTCTATGTTTGTACATCATCTACAGGCATGGGAGCTACATGGTCTGATATTCTAATCGATGACATGAGACTGACAGATGCTTTGTGCATCACCAACAGGCACTACAGTTATATGGTCCGATATCCTAATGGATGACATGAGCCTGACACTAGATACTTTTTGCATTAGCTAAAGGCATTGGAGATGACTCTCAGATTGGCCCAAATAAAGAGCATTTCTGTTATTAATCTGAAATGTGAAGAAGGCCCCTTCCTTCCTTCCTTCCTCCCTCCCTCCTTCCCTCCTTCTCAAATCCTCATTTCATCTCTCTTAAAGTTTCATTCCCTTGGGACTGACACTCTTTTCTTTCCTTTACTTATGCCTAGCTCTGTGCCTTATACCCCAAAGCTGGGACCTCATAGGGGAGCAGCCCTTTGAGTACTTACTTTGCTCAACTGGACAGGAGACCAGAGGTGTAAGCTAAGAAGAAGAAGGTGGGGCAGGCTGCATAGGAGGGCATGGTGGGATGAGGGGACTTCATGTGTCTCAGACCGGACCTCCATTTTTTTTTTTTGCTCTGTAACCTCTACCTTTATTCCTCCCACAAGGTTTGCCCCTGTGAAGTGACCTTGCATTCTGTCTATCCTGGCTGTCATAGGCATGGGTGAGAGCAAACCCTTCCTTTGGAACTCTCTTGACAGCCCCTGCTCTAAGTATGTAACACATCTACATCACTCGCTAGTCGACCTGATCATTTTGTTTTTGTATGCTCTTTTTTATCGAGTTTTCAACACACATCCACAAAGTATACAGACAACAGGAAACAAACAACAATTAACAAAAAGGTCCATATCTTATATCAGTGTTGTACAATGGATGGCACTGGAAAAAGTACAATAGTATATCAGTAATTCAAATATACTCTCCTCATAACAACAATACACGGGGTAAAAAGGAGCACCTCCCTATGTCCCTTCCTAAAGGTTAGTAAGTCCCGACTCCAGACTCCCCAGGGCAGCCACCCCACCCTGGCCCCCTCCCACCTACTATGTCAGTCCTTCCTGCAGAATCTGAGCCTCTGAGGGAGATAAGGAGCCTAGAAAGGGTTCCCATACAGCAGAAAACCATTCTCCCTACCTTTCAACAAAAATGAGAGGCACTCCATGGACAGGGTCTGTATCACTAAAGCTCTCCAATGCTGTACCGTGGGCTAGATGCATGAAACCCAGGTGTTAAGAATACACTTATGTGCTAGTACCAGTAAAACATGAATCCAACGAGGGAGTAGCCCTCACCTCTCCTCATCAAACTCCTCCATCCCAAAAAGCATGGTGATAGGTGACATGGCAAAATCTAGTGCCCCGATATAGTTGAGACTTCCTGTCAAAAACTCTGCAGGACTGAGCACGTGCAAAAGAATTGTGTATAGGAACCTAACTCCTGCTTGCATCTCCCACATAAGGGTGAAATTGCAGGGCTGTACTTATGCACAGTCGGGGGGAGGGGGCGCAGTATAGGTGATAGATACATTTAAATTGGGATTCTTTATATTTGTAACAAATCAGAATACCCATATGAGGATTTAATAACTGACCCCAATCTTCATCCTTGATATGTATCCCAAGGTCCTGTTCCCATAACACTTTATTTTTGCTAGTGAGGTCAGGAAAAACCTTCCTATCCTGACACATAGCTTTCTGTATTGTCCCCCGTGATCCTGCCTCGCTGCATAGACCAACTGTTCCACCTGGGCCAATCGTGACTGCTTAACTGGATACCTATTCAGCCCCCTCCCATATGTTCGGACCTGGAGGTATCAAAAGAAATGAGAATGTGGCAATCCCTTGATCCCCTGCACTTCCGCAAAGTAGCGCATCATCTCATGAGGATACTGGTCTCACATTCAAACTACCCCCAGAGATTCCCAATCCCTGAATTGTCCATCAGAAGAGCTGGGAATAAAAAAAGGGATTCCCCACCAGGGGGCCCAATAGTGTTGCATCTACTGCTGCACCCCTATGATGCTTAATCTTGTCCCAGGCCTCCAGTATTCATCGAACCAGAGGATTAGATAAGCCCACATTGGTATATGCACGATGATCCTTACTGGCCAAATATGCCAACAGTCAGCCTGGACATCCCTCCTCTTCCAAATCCAACCACCCAGCTTCAGAGGGTCGGTTTACCTAGTCTTGGATATACCTGTGTTGTATAGCCAGGTGATAACTTTTTAGATCCAGGAAGTTTAATCCTCCTTTAGAAGCAGCCTCCCTCAGTTGCTGGAGGCTCATCTGGGGCCCCTTGGCCTGCTACAAAAAGGTGGAGAATGCCCCATCCACGCATTTCAGTTCTGTCCTTGTGAGCCCCATTGGGAGCACCTGCATTACATACAAAATCTGAGAAAGGATATTCATTTTAATAAGATTAATGCGGCCCAACCAGGAGATAGGGAGCACCCTACAGCCCCTAAGATAAGCTGTGATAGTACTAATAAGAGGGATGTCATTTAGATGATAAAGGGACCCCAGATTCTTCCCAGTATGTATCGCCAAATATTTAAATGAGCCAGATACCTCCCTTAACCCCCAGGTATGCCTCTGCCCCCCTCGATGGCCTCCCAATGTATAATATTTCCGATCTGCTCAGATTAAGCTTGTATCCCAAGAAGATAGCAAACTCAGAAATCACCCTGAGCAACACCGGCTTTGACTGGTGGGGCTCAGAGACATACAACAGCAAGTCATCTGCATACAGAGTGACCCTGTGAGACCTCCCTCAACTCCCCGGACCCCATATGTCTGGAGAATCCCTAATACATATTGCCAACGGCTCAATAATTAATGCAAAAGGAGGGGACACGGGGGCAATCCTGTCTCATCCTTTGAAATAGAGGGAGTTTGTCCATGAGGCTCCCGGTTACCAGTATACGTGCCTCTGATGATTTATGTAATGCCTGTAGCAACACAACAAACATCTCCCTGATGCCGAACCACTTTAAAACCTCAAATAGGTAATCTCATTTTAGACGGTCAAACGCCTTCTCTTCATCCATGGACAGCACACATGTGTGACCCGGATGCCGAGAAACCCACCACATCACATTAAGGAGCTTGCACAGACTGTGATAAGAAAGGTGTCCTTGCACAATCCCAGTCTGGTCTGGGTGGACCAAAATTGGGAGTTGCTGCTCCAGACAGCTTGCCAAAATCTTGGCTATAATTTTCAAATCACAATTCAACAATGAGATCAGTTGGTATGAAGCACAGTCGACTGTTCCTACCCTGGTTTTAATAATACACACATAACCGTTTCATAGCACGTACTTGGAGAGGCCCTCTCTTTTCTTACCTTGCACAACAACTCCCACAGGGGCTCCACTGTGGAGTCCACCAGTGCTTTATAGTATTCAGCAGGGCCACTAGCTTTGCCATTTCTCAATCCCGTGACAGCATTACAGATCTCTTCTTAGGTGACCTCCAACCCCAGTGCGTCTCATTGGTCCTCAGAAAGAGACGTAAGTCTAGCTTGTGAAAAAACCTTTGCGTCGCGTCCAGTTCCCCCACACATTCCACGTTATATAAATTCTGATAGAAGGTATGAAACACCACCTTGATCTGGTCCTTATCCTTGACCAACTACCCCGTCCCTTTTTTAATCACTGGGATTGTGTGGGACCTCCCCTTCCCCAAATCAAATTGATCAAAACAAGGGCCTGGTTTATTACCCCATTCAAAAAAATTTTCCTTGCAAAAAACCCAGATGCCCATGCCTCCCCAACCAGGAGCAGGCTTGGTGCCTCCCTCACAGCATTTAGCTTTCTTCCTGCCTCCTATCTATGTCCCTGCACTGCACGGAGTTCAAGTTCCTTAAGTTTCCTTTCCAATGCCATCCACTTGTCCCTTTTTTCCTTCTTATATTTGGAGATATAACTAATAATGGGCCCCCTCATATAAGCTTTGCCAGCGTCCCAGAATACTCTCATGTTTGTATTTGGATTATAATTTGTCTCCCTATATGTCTACCATTGCTCCTTGAGGAAGTCATGGAAATCCTGAGGCACCAATAAATAGGTGGGGAACTTCCAGGGGGGTGGATCCTCCCAGTCCTATGCCAGTGCCAGGGTAAGCCCAACCATGGCATGGTCAGGCAAGTAAACAGGACTGTGCCACACCTTCACCATCTCATAATATTGCATGCGGGCAAGTAAATATAGTCAATATAGGATCAGGTTTTATGAGGAAAGAGTAAAAAGTATACTCTTTTGCCCCTGAATTGGCTGTGCGCCAGCTGTCAACCAAATCCAGATTACATGTCCCCAACTGCCATTGCTGCATAACGCCCCTATGTCAGCCCCTGCCCTCAGAGTGATCCAGCTCAGGTCTCATCACACAGTTAAAATTTCCACCTAATATTAGACCAGGGAATTTTTCTCTGGTTCTTATATCAAGGATGCTCTGATAAAAGACAGGATCAAAAATAGCTGGGGTGTATGTGCTGGCATAGGTGACATGCTCCCCTGAGAGCTCTCACTCCACAAATATATAGTGTCCTTCCCATGGATCCGCCATCACCTGGTGTACCTGCAGGGGGAAATGCTTGTGGATCAAGACCGCCACCCCTCTCTTATGGGAATTATAGGAAGCTGCATAACAAGACACGACCCACCCCAGCACTAGTTTAGCATGCTCTTTATCAGTAAGGCGGATTTCCTGCAGCAGCACAGCATGTGTGTGCTGCCTCTTGAGTGCTGTCAGGACACTGGATCTTATGACTGGGGAAAAAAAAACCTTAACATGCCCCAATATGACAGTAACTTCAGTAGTGGACCCCATCATTCTGACCAATGACGAGGTCATAGAATCAAAAACAGTGGGGGAATTCAAGAATGCATGGGACAGACATAAGGCAATTCTAGCGGGGGGTAGGAGGAAGTAGGCTATTGGTTAACTAGGATCTGCAGCTTATCCATTAGGTAGGGAAATGGGCAGACTAGGTGGGCCAAGTGGTTCTTATCTGCCATCAAATTTTATGTTTCTATGTTTCTAAAGAATAAATCTTTGAGGTGTCCCCTCTCCTGCCCACTCCTGTCACCAATACATTTCCAGTGCATCTGCCATCAAGATAATAATACAATAAAATGGACAATAAAACACCATAACAAGTCAAATGTGGCCAATTTAAATAACCCAAAACATTTTGCTAAACCCCCCTCCCCATCCCCTTAGCCAAACTGTAGTATAACCCATGCATCTTTATCATAGAAAATAGTAAACTATCCAAATACTTGTCTGCACAATGTGTAGTGTAAAAATTCCCCATACAGCAAATGAGCTAGCCCTTTCCCCAATCCCCCAATGCCCCAGAACTCTACTAAAGTATCAGAAAATATTGCCAATGCTTTAGCCATGGAAGGAGTTGGAGCTAAGGATATGTGGAGTACCACAGTACATTGCATTCACTAAGAAGTGATAAATAGGAGCGGGAGCACCATGAGGCATGTCATGAATTTCCCCCGCTACTCCCGCCCCCCAGCCATAATACATGGAACCAGCCAACTCAGCAGGCCTCCACCAGGCCCCTTCAGGTTGACCAGTACTTAAGCAGCTGCCATTAGCAACAGAACCTCCCAAGGACCACCCGGCCCAACCCTCCCCTTCCCTAACCAGTTAGCATGACTGTGCAATGTGAAAAAGGCAGCAACAGGCTGCCGACAATCAGATACACTTGCTCTACTCCAAATAAAACACCAAGTAGAGCAAGAGCCCAATATGCCAGCAACTGGAAGCCCCCAGATTGCATCTGGGGCATCCAGATGATCCCTGCCCTGTCAAAAATGCACCCACCTAAGTGGAGAACTCATGCTGCATGCAGGCCCCAAAAGGGGTGCCCCCTCCAGGTATAGCCCAACCTAGAAGCCCCTCTCTCATGCTTAATCTCACTGTGAGCTCCCAAGTGGAAAACATTATTCTCCGCCTCCCCAAACTGCAAATCCCTCAATTAGACCAGTCCATCCTAGGAGATAGGACCGAGCCTCAGAGTCTTACGGTTAATAAGCAATAAGAGACATGGAGTGTCTGCAGAGTAAAAACAGTTTCGGAGCATTTCCTTTTATGATGGCAGGCTGGAGGCAGGGGGAGAAACTGCACACCATCTAACAGCAACACATGGCCCCTAACCCCACCACCCTCTGGCCTACCTAAGCCAGCCAGTGCTCGTCTGTCGCCATCCTCCATCTTCTTTCCAGGAACGAAAGAGTTGCATAAAAGATGTATTCCAGAAGGTAGAGCAGCACCAGAGCAAACACCCAGCTGGCAGTCTATCAACAATACTACTCCCGAGCAAGTTATCTGCCAGTCGGTCTAGTGTTTGATACATTACTCTTGGGACAGTTCAGATCAGTTGCCATGGGGCTCAACAAAGCAAAATGCAGGCTCTGGGGATCAAGCCTAGTCTGGGTGAGAGCACAGAAGAAACCAGCCCAGGGAGGCAAGAGTTCCCCCATGTCCATCTGTCTGCACAGCATTGAGAGGGGAAAGGGTCAATCCAGCAGTCAGTCTATCACGGCCCAACACAGTCCCTTGGTTTCTCACCAGCAGGCTCATTTTGCAAGCCTCTTCTAAAACTCTTGTAGAAAGGTCGATGCCTGGTCTGCAGCCTGATCATTCTGATGTAAGGCTGCTGTGTAAGGGACCACTCATTCCTTCCTGCATGATAGCCCCTCCCTCTGGACCACCATGGGGCAGTCATACAGCAGCAGGAAGTGCCATCTCTCTCTCACATAAGGTAGGAGGCATCCAAAATTGATGCAGGAACCCTGCTTCACCAGCTGTCACCAAAAATCCTGGGTTCAAAGTGTAAAACGTGGGTCATCTGGATAACAAACGGTAGTACTACAGCTGTCTTTCCTTCCTTCTTGACTGACATTGGGCCGGATTTTTAAAGCCCTACGCTGTACGCAAGGTGCTTGTGGGAAACAGTTGTGGGGCAACTGGCACCTTGTGTAAAAAGATGTGGCCGGGAGCTATTCAGGAAAGCAGCCTGCGTCACATGCAGGCTGCCTGCGGCAAAGGGGTTTGTGCCACAAAAAGGGCTGCGGCATGGTGGTAGAGGGCTTGCAGCAGACACAGACTGCCATATTCCCTTAAATAGTACTCAGAGAACCCTTCCAGGCAATGTTGTAAGTACCGTTAGATCAGCCAAAAGCAGGCATAACGGTACATAGACACCCTCTGGGAGGGTTGTCAACAGTGTGCCACAGTGTGCCCCCCCAAGTGTAATATATATCAAAAACCCAACAACCGTGATGATCTAGTGCTCCTCCAGCCTCGATCAGTCCATATTTTGTTGTTCTGGTATTATATTCACATAACATCCCTGGTGATCTAGTGGTCCCCCCAAGCCCAGTCGTTCCGTAATACGTTAATACTGTAAAATGAAATGTCCCGCTGGTCCAGCAGCCCCCCACCCTAGCCAGTAGTGCCCACCACCTCACTACACCCATCCCAAATCCCGATCCAGAGACTGGCACAGCCCTCCTCACCCCACCATGGCTGGCCCGCGGAATGATCTGTCAATTCAAATCGCACACTCACAACTGCCACTGCTGCATGGCACCCCCATGCCAGCCACTGTCATCAGAGTGATCTAGCTCAGGACTCTTCACACAGTTAAAATCTCCACCTAATATTAGACCAGGGAATTGTTCTCTGGTTATTATATCAAGGATGCTCTGATAAAAGACAGGATCAAAAACAGCTGGGGAGTATATGCTGGCATAAGTGACATGATCCTCTGAGAGCTCTCCTTCTACAAATATATAGTGTCCTTCCCGTGGATCTGCCACGACCCAGTGTACCTGCAGGGGGAGATGCTTGTAGATCAAGATTACCACCCCTTTCTTATGGGAATTATAGGAAGCTGCATAAGAAGACCTGATTCACCCCTGCACCAATTTAGCATGCTCTTTATCAGTAAGGTGGGTTTCCTGCAGCAGTGTAACATGTGTGTGCTGTCTCTTGAGTGCCATCAGGACACTGGATCTTTTAATTGGGGAAGAAAACCCCTTACCAATCCCCGATATAACAGTAACCTCAGTAGTAGACTCCATCATTCTGACCAAAGAGTAAATCTTTCAGAGGTGTCCCCTCTCCCGTCCACCCCTGTCACCAATAAATTTCCAGTGCATCTGCCATCAAGGTAATAATACAGTAAAATGAACAATAAAACACTATAACAAGTCAAACGTGACTTTTTAGTATAAAACTGGTACAGGATCTAGTATTGATTGGATCTTAACTAATAGGCCAAGTTGAATATTTTCAGCTATGCCCCTCTTAGATTCTTTGAGTTATCACAGCCCAGTTAATTGCTTTTGAAGGGCAAAGAGGAATTGCTTATTGTCTAAATTGAGGCAGTATTGCGCAGTGGTTTAAGGCTCTGTGCTGCAAATCTGGTGACACCCAGCATCCCAGACGTAGGTTTGAATCCCACAGCTTCCACTTGCATACTGTGTGACCCTGAGCAAGTCACTTAACTTCCCTGTGCTCCCAGGTTGCACCTGTAAAAAAGCTTTCAGCTTAGTGTGTCTCACCTGGTTAAATAACTAAATAAAAAAAATATATATATTCGCGTTTGTGACAGGGTCAGCCCCAGCGACTGATGTGTGGACCCATCTTTTTCTTTTCTATGTGGTTGCAACCTCTATCTTTCCTTCCTTTCTTTTTCTCAGTGTGGAGGCAGGCCACCACCATACTAACTCCCCCCCACTTGTACCTTCTTCCTTTTATATTTCTCTTCCTTCTTAGGGGTCTATATATTGTAGGAAATTCAAAAACTATAATAGCAGTGTGAGACACGAATGTGTAGGTGTCCAATATGTGTAAAGAACTTGTAGAACTGATAAGCATGTTAAGGCAGAATGAACTGCATATAGACATAAATCTTTTGAGAGTTTGCAAGCAGCATTCCCTTTCCCATTTTATTTCTGTATCCTATGCTGCTTTGCTAGATTAGAGTGATAAATAAATAATGCTGGGCTTATAATTAGAAGGGAGTTGCCTTGCTATAAGAATAATAATGCCTTGGTTCAAAAATCCTGCTTTAGTGCAGCTTCATAAAAAGCTTTATTAATTTTAGCTCTCATCTCCTTCCTGTGCTAAAGTGAGAGAGGAGAGAGAGTGTTCAGTGCATGTTAATGGTAGATAAGGTCCTTTGACTCTGGGTATGGAATCCCTGTTAGATTCCTTTATTCAGCGCTGTTGCGGTGCTGCATGACTGTTCGCACGATCATGAAGCCTTTGCGATCGTGCACATTACTGTGTAGCGTTAGCACTAGTACAAATCTTTTCTTGTTTTCCTTGCTGGAAACTCCTCTGTGTAGGAGAAACTCCTGTGCATGAAAGCGTTGTTATTTACAGTCCTGCTGCTTGGTGGGCGGCTTAAGCAGAGCTCCTTGAGTTCCCTGCTAGAAAGTAAAAGTGTCAGGCGTTGGCTTGCAATTTCAGCTGACGACTTGACAAGTCTTCGGGGTCTTGCCGCTTTTTAGCTCTGCAATCCAGTATAGCCCTTTAGAAAAGCCTTTTGGTTCACTTTTCTTTCTGAATTTCATTTAAATAAAGAGTGTATCAGCATAACACTGATAAATCAGACTTTGTTAGAACAATAGCTTTGCAAGTGCTTTAAGTGGACACATTTACCAGGGACAGACCTTCATGTGTTACAGAAAGCATTACCTAACATGGTTGTTTTACTGTGCAGCTGGAATTGGGTCCTCTTGCTGGCATATTAGGTCTGTCCTCTGGGAATCCTGGCAGCATACTGAAAGCTTCTATGGGAAGTAGTGGCTTGCCGGCCCCTTGTGGCCCCTTTTTATAGCACTAGGCTGTCAATCATTTTCAGGACAACATTCAAATGAACATAACATCTGTCAGAATGGTTATTTCTTTCTCTTTGTTGTCCCATTAGCTTGTGTTTACATACATTATGTTTTCTGCTTTCTAAATTATATTTTATTTAGGGATATACAGAAATGTTACAGTTTATGTTGTGTTAGGTCACCTGACTCAGGTAGGCGGGTACAAATAGCACTACTTGAGCAGGTAACAGGTGAGATAGGGTCAGTGCTTTCTGACCAGCAGTAAGAGAAGTTCTGTTCTGGAGAATTATTTACTTTTGCTATTTATACTAAAGCATTTTCTTTAGTATATTGTTTATTTTTGCTTTATGGTGCCTATATGTTTATGAAGTAATAAACATCCCGCTAGAGAAACAGTGGGTTGCACCCTATCTGAAGTCTCTGTGTCCATCTGTAGAACCCACACCATTACAGCGTTTCCTTTGGCATTTAGATGTTATTGGTTTTAGAAGGCAAATTGCTTCTTTGGATTGAGCATATTTGTATATGTATTCCTGACACTGACACAATGTTAGATTTTATTGCTACTGAATTTGCTCAAGTTTGTGACCAATTTGCTCCTGTTCATCAATTATGTGTGAAAAACTGTCATCCTGGTTGGATAATACCTGACTTATTATCTTTAATGGGAGAGCGTGATAAGACATGGAAAGTTTATAGAAAGGAGAAAACAAATCAATCTTTATATGTTTATAAGTGTTTGAAAAATTGTTGTATGAGTGTGGTAAGGAAGTGTAAAGTGGACTATTTCTTGAATCAGCAATTCACCAGTTCAAAAAAGTATACAGAAAATTGGAAGACTCTAAATGAGCTGTTAGGTAGATCACCGACCACTGTTATAACTTCTGTGACTATTCCTACTGGTGTATTAGTTGGTGCTAGGGATATGGCGGATGAGTTGAATTTTAACTGTTGTATTGTAGCTAAGTTGAGGATGGGATTTGTTTCAGATGAGGTTCCCCTTGCTGACTTTATTGATTTATCCTTACTCGTAGGGTTTATTTTTCATGCTATCTCCTTAGAAGATACTGCTCATTATTTTAATCAAATGAATATAAAGGCTTGTAATGGGGATGAGTCTATTGATATAAAACTACTGGTTCCAGTAAAGGACCTTATGATTGTTCCCTTAAATTACTTGCTTCATTTTTCCTTAACCACTGGAACTGTCCCTAGATTGTGGAAGCAGGTGACTGTTATACCCATTTTTAAATCTGGCGATAGGACCCTGATTAAGAATTATAGGCCTTTCTCTCTCTCTTGTCCGCTTTGTTCATGATCCTTGAGAGAATGGTATATGATTAGCTAAAAGATTACTTATCGCAGCAAAGTATTTTAACACCCTACCAACATGATTTTAGACCTGATTACAGTACATTGACTGCTTTGACTGCACTGATGGACTTTTTGCATAGGACCTTGGATAACGGGGACAAGGCAATAGTGTTTTTTTTACATTGATCAAAGGTATTCGATTTAGTTGACTACATTTGTTTACTTTTAAAACTTGGGTCACAGAAGGAGCAGAACCAAACCACACAGAAACACGTATCCTGGATTTTAGGGGGGCAGACTTTGGGAAAATGGAGAGATGCTTGAAAGAGGCATTAAGGGGAATGGGGCAGGAATCAAAGGTTGAGGAACAGTGAGCAGTATGTAAAGCAGGGATTACAAGAGCAACAGAATTATACATTAAGCAGGTTAGCAAGGGGAAAAGGAAGAGGATGCCATTATGATTTTCCAAGGAGGTAGTGGAGGAAGTAAAAGCCAAAAAGATTGCATTCAGGCAATACAAAAAGACACATGCAGAAGGGGATAGGGAGAAGTACCAGGAGAAGCAAAGGAAGGCAGGGATGTCAGTAAGGGAAGCCAAAGCTCAGACAGAAGAGCACATTGCAAAATCAGTGAGTAGAGGGGACAAAACATTTTACAGGTACATAAGTGAAAAAAGAAAGGCAAAGGGAGGGATAGTGAGACTGAAGGGGGAGGATGGGGGCCGATGGAGGATGACAACAGTAAAGCTGACATACTGAACAGGTATTTCTGCTCAGTCTTTACTGAGGAAGAGGAGGGTAATGGGTCTAAAGGGAGTACAAGGGTGGAATGGTGCAGAAATGGACACAAGTCCCTTTAAACGAGAAAGGGTCCTGAAGGAACTGGAAGTAATAAGAGCTGATAAAGCAATGGGACCAGATGGGGTGCACCCAGGGTCCTTAAAGAACTAAGAGGGTGGTGGCTGAAACTCTGGCAATCCTGTTTAGTAGATCACTGGAAACAAGGAGGTACCCAAAGACTGGAGGACAGCAGATGTAGTCCCCATATACAAAAGTGGGAACAAAGAGGAAACGGGAACTACAGACCAGTCAGCCTCACCTCGGTAGGGGGAAGATCATGGAAGCACTACTGAAGGAAAGATTGGTGGAACATCTGGTTGTAAATGAGTACAGGACCCAAGGCAGCATGGTTTCACCAGGGGAGGTCATGTCAGACCAAACTCGTTGAATTTTTCTGACTGGGTGACAAGGGAGGTGGATCAGGGGAGGGCAGTGGACATGGCCTATCTGGACTTCAGCAAGGCCTTGACACTGTGCCACATAGAAGACTATTACACAAACTGGGGAATATGGATGTGGGCAGGACAGTAGTGTGGTGGGTAGGTAACTGGCTGGGCGGCAGGACACAGAGGGTGGTGGTAAATGGCTGTCACTCCACAGAGGAAGAGTGACCAGTGGGGTACCACAGGGATCAGTGTTGGGACTGGTCCTATTCAACATCTTCATCAGTGACATTGCGCAGGACCTAGAAGGCAGAATTTCCTGTTCGCTGATGACACAAAGCTCTGTAACAGAGTAGACACACCAGAGGGTGTAGACAGAATGAGAAGGGACCTGCAGAAACTTGAAGAATGGTCAGGGGTTTGGCAGTTGAAATTCAATGCAAAGAAGTGCAAGATAATGCATACGAGGCACAAAAACCCTGGCACAATATATCAGTTGGGGGTGAGGATATAGCATGCACCAAGCAGGAAAGGGATCTTGGGGTTATCATCTCTGATGACCTCAAGGTAGGGACACAGTGTGACAAGGCAGCAGGTAAAGCAAATAGAATGCTGGGATGCATAGGCAAGGGCATCACCACCCAGAAAAGGGAGGTCATAATTCCACCATACAAGACACTAGTGAGGCCCCACCTGGAGTACAGTGTACAGTTCTGGAGACCTTACTTACGTAAAGACATAGACAGGGAAGAGAAGGTTCAGAGGAGGGCAACAAAGATGGTACATGGATTGCATCACAAGTCCTATGAGGACAGGTTGAAGGAATTGAATATGTACTCCCTGGAGGAGAGGCGGGAGAGAGGGGATATGATAGAGACATAAATGTATCTTACTGGGAGGAACAGGGTGCAGGAATACACTATTTTTAAGTGAAAAGAATGTTCCAGGACTAGAGAACATGGGATGAAGTTGGAGGGAGGACGATTCAGAGGAAACGAGAGAAAGAATTTCTTCACAGAACGGGTGGTGGACAAGTGGAACACCCTACCAGAGGAAGTGGTGGGGGCTGAAACAATCATGGGATTTAATAATGCATGGGATAGACATAAAGGAATTCTGGAGGTCAGGGTTAAGGGGCAACAGACTTCTAGGAAAATATAAAGTGAACTTACAAGCTCAAATGAGCAGACTGAGTGGGCCATAGGCCCTTATCTGCTGACACTGTCTATGTGTCTACAGTATGTATCTATGTAGGTTTGTCTAATATGGTAGTTTCTTGGTTTGCAAATTATTTAATTAATCATAAGCATAGGGTGGCCTTAGGTTCTGTAAGATTTTCGCTTACTGATATAAGTCTAGGACTGCCCTATGGCTTGATTCTGGGTCCTATTTTGTTTGCTTTATTTAAGAATGAGTTATCTTTGGTTTATTTTCAGATCTCGTACTCTTTTGTATGCCGATGATATTGTTTTGCATGCCAACAATTCATGTGTTTCTTCTTTAATGAGCCAGGCTGAGTATTGATTTTTCTTTGGTTTAGCAATGGTTGATGAAGAAAAGATTGGTCCTAAATGTGAATGAAACAAAGTATATGCTTTTTGGGCCTGCATAAAAGCAGCTTCCTGGCTTAGCAGGTTTGGCAATTAAAGATATACATAATAAGGTTTGACAGAGTTGACAATTTCAAATACTTAGGATTTATGTTGGATAGTTCATTGTCTTATGTTAGTCATATTGTTTTATTGGTAAAGAATATTCATTCTAGACTTGATTTATTATATAAAAGCAGACATTGTTTAGCTTCTCACTCAGATGGGTGGGCCATAGGTCCTTATCTGCCGACACTGTCTATGTATCCATGTATCTATGTATTATCTCTCATTGATTATGATCTTCCTAGTAATCAGATTTGTCAATCCATTACACTAAGTCCACAATGTACAATCATTGTGAGTTATATCTGAAATTGAATTGGCTTAATTTGGAGGAGTGATGTTCATGTATTAGACTTCTTACTTTTTGTAGTGGTCAGGTTTCATTTAGCTTCAAGAATATGTTAACTCCTTATTCCTCATGGTACTCTACTAGATTATCTGTAAGTGGTGATTTCAGACTCCCAAGATATCGAACTGCTGCTTGCCAACATTGCTTTTTGTACAAGTCAATAGCTGACTGGAATTCTCTACATACTGAATTTCATCACATTACCTCCTATACCAGACTTAAAGTCACATTGAACGGACATTTTTTTGGCTATGTCTAAATGTATGTGTTTTACTTGATTGTGTTTGTATAGTGTCTATTTGTATTTGCTTTGTTTTAATTTGATGATGTATTGTATTATGAGTCTGATCCTCATTGAAAATGGGCATTTGATACTCTTGGCTTCTTACCTGGTTAACAAATCTAAGTAATAAATAAAAGTCCAGGGTACTCCTTTGTCTAGGGATGTTTGTATATGGAACAGTGCTCGTCAGGAGCCCCCTGCTAACAACTGCACACATGATTTACCCTTCTTTTAAGAATCCACTGAAACAGGCATGAATTAAGGTGGTACAATGACCACACAGACACATAGTTGTTCTTGCCTCTCCCTTTACTAGGCACCAAGGGCAAAGGGCACAACAATTAATTTATTTTCAAGCCCAAGGGCCCCAATCAGAATGATACTAAATACATTATCCATTACTTCAATGTGTATTCATAGCACAACTACCGTAGCTGTGGCTTAACCTTGGTCTTTTGTTTCATCACCCTGAACTCTCTGTCCACGTGAACCATTTTACATCTCAATCCCAACTAGGTTGATTCTACTATATACCAAGGCAACACCTCACCTACAGTGCTGACTTGTGAATCCCCAAATGGACTCAGTAAGCTACAGGCAGTGAAGTGCCCAGATAGAATGGGTAACATATCTAGATGTTCCCAAACTTTGGGATCTTTAGAACACAATGAACTTGCAACCACTACTGATGTCCATTTCACCCTTCAGCATCTGTGACAGCAGCCAAAGCTGTTGCAGCCTTTTACAGGCCCGGCCTATAGGGTACTTGCTTCTTTGGCAGCCTCAAATGCCCAACCACAAGCTCTTCAGGGACGCTCCTAACTCTAATAGAGAAAATCTCTTCAACCTGAATCCTGGCGTACTTGGCCTTATGTGACCACCTTGACTACTCTGATCCATAGATACATAGATACATAGACAGTGTCGGCAGATAAGGGCCTATGGCCCACCTAGTCTGCCCATTTGAGCTTGTAAGTTCAGTTTGTTTTCCTAGAAGTCTATTTCCCCTTACCCCTGACCTCTAGAATTCCTTTATGTCTATCCCATGCATTCTTAAATCCCGTGATTGTTTCAGCTCCCACCACTTCCTCTGGCAGGGTGTTCCACTTATCCACCACCCGTTCTGTGAAGAAATTCTTTCTCATGTTTCCTCTGAATCGTCCTCCCTCCAACTTCATCCCATGCCCTCAGTCCTGAAACATCTTTTCGGCAAAATAGTGTTTTCCTGCACCCTGTTCCTCCTGTAAGATACTTGTATGTCTCTATCATATCCCCTCTGTCCCTCCTCTCCTCCAGGGAGTACATGTTCAGTTCCTTCAACCTGTCTTCATAGGACTTGTGATGCAACCCATGCACCATCTTTGTTGCCCTCCTCTGAACCTTCTCTACCCTGTCTATGTCCTCACGAGGTATGGTCTCCAGAACTGTACACTGTACTCCAGGTGGGGCCTCACTAGTGTCTTGTATAGCGGAATTATGACCTCCCTTTTCCTGCTGGTGATGCCCCTGCCTATACATCCCAGCATCCTATTTGCTTTACCTGCTGCCTTGTCACACTGTTTCTCACCTTGAGGTCATCAGGATGACAACCTCAAGATCCCTTTCCTGCTTGGTGCATGCTATATCCTCACCCCCAACTGATATATTGTGCCAGGGTTTTTGTGCCCCATATGCATTATCTTGCACTTCTTTGCATTGAATTTCAACTGCCAAACCCTTGACCATTCTTCAAGTTTCTGCAGGTCCTTCTCATTCTGTCTACACCTCTGGTGTGTCTACTCTGTTACAGAGCTTTGTGTCATCAGCGAACAGTGAAATTCTGCCTTCTATATCCTGTGCAATGTCACTGATGAAGATGTTGAATAGGACCGGTCCCAGCACTGATCCCTGTGGTACCCCACTGGTCACTCTTCCCTCTGTGGAGTGACAGCCATTTACCACCACCTTCTGTGTCCTGCCACCCAGCCAGTTACCTACCCACCACACTACTGTCCTGCCCAGATCCCTGGGTCTTCTTAGTTTCTTTTTCCAACTGCACATTGCATGCCTTCCTGGGCCTTTCTCTCACCCAGCTCTGCATCTCTGCACCCTCTCTTCTCAGGCATCCCACTCAAGCCCCAGCAAGCCATGAAGCCAAACACCTAGAGGGTGTATTACCTAGGATGCCTGCCCTACTTCAGGACCTCTCACACAGTCCTCCTTGGGCAGCACTGACCATTGCTCCTCTCATCTTTTCTTTCTGGATGGGTCTGGACATCTCAGAGTCTGGTCGTCCTCCTTGTAATTTCAGATCCCAGATGTACAGTCCCATTCCTGTAATGACTATTTGGTGCAGACCAAATGCCACCCTCACAAGAGCATGGCTTGCCCTTTGGTCCTAGGTGTGAGCCCATAAATGGAAATGCCATGCATAGATCCATTGGAGCAGGACCCAGCCAGTTGAGCAGGCTGCCTCCTTGCTTACCCTACTGGAATACATGGACAAACCCTGCAGATACTAGCTGCTAGATGTGGATACTGCTAAGCCTCCCTCTAGCCCTCTCTTTGCTAAGAGGTGGGGAGCTGGCTCCTCACTGTTAGGCAAAGCTTCCAGGCTATGATGCCCTTTCTTAGGCCATTGTTGGTGAGCCTCCTGACTATCAGGTCTAGCTCAGGGTATCTCAGAACAACAGGACCACTGATTCACTTTTTTCCTGCCAATCACCTCCTTTTATTTCATTCTAAACTCCTCCCACTCCCATTTTGGCTCACAGGAAATGGTGCCACAGCACCAGTTCTACTGGGCACATCTAGTATCAACCCTGCTCCTTTTCTGCAGGGACAAGGATTTGTAATATGCATGTGGCCTGTGTAAGGAGACTCAGATGCAGCATGTCTGTTCAGTAGCCATCTTTATTTCAACTCAAAGATAGTGGTCTCACACCTCTGGATATAGACAAAGAAAAACCCACTGGGCATGACAAGAACTGTATATTAGACAGGACTAAACTTATCCATAAGCATAATCTACAGCCCTAATGGTGTTCCTTATACTTTCTACCATGTATATCCATGTACAGTATATACTACCATACATATCCATCCATGTATACACTACACTCCTCCTCCTTAGACAGAAACTGGTTTAAAATACTTCAACAGTAACATTTTCTAACGTCCAGGCCAAAGTAGACTATTTGGCACCCAGAAACAAGTTCAGGGGATTATGCTGTCCCTTGGGTAGAACTTGTCACTAACTAAGTCACAGTACAGGTAGGAGTCCAGTTGGACAGAGGTACAAGTTCAGTACATGACTTAAAGGTCAAGTCTTTGTGGTGGTCTTTGGTGCCTCATGGGATAACTGCAGGCTGGAACAACCACTGCTAGTGAAACAGGTGTTTTCTTATTATTTGGCATCAGACCTGGTGGAACTTCATGGGCAGGAGCAAAGCCCTCTATATCACTGTCCTCATGTGGAGCGCCATCTTCTGCCACATTTGCTGGAACCTCAGAATGCAGAAGATAGTCCACATGTATGTGAACAAGTTGATGTCACACGCAAACTGCATAGGTAAGAGGTCCACATGTTTCAATCACCACTCCAAGAATCCAAGAAATCTTGAGATGTCTACAGTCTCAAACCACCCCCCTCTCCCCAGGATGGAAAATTCATACTGGCTTCGCTGATGTGTCATGACCTTTTTGCTGTTGTAGTTGATGTTTTGCGACAGCATCAGCCAAGTCCAGCTTGAGCAATGACAAATGGGTACATGGTTGACATTTTAGGAACAGTTCAGCAGGCGTTCACTCTATGACTGTGTGAGCAGTGTTTCTGTAAGTGAACAGGAAACGAGACAACCTTTGAGCTGTAGGTACTTGCTGTGAATCTAGTTTATTCCCAGCTTTTTTGAATGTCTGTGCAACTCATTCGGCTGTGCAATTGGATGCTGGATGGTAAGGTGGAGTCAAAATATGTCAGACATCATTCTCTTTAAGAACAGTTTGAAATCATGGAAAGAAAGTTGGGGACCATTGTTCAACACTAACTCCTGTGGTAGGCTATATGAGACAAAAAGTTGTCTCAGAAGGTTTACAGTTTTTTCAGTAGTTGTGACTTGTGTGGTCAACACTTCCAGCCATTTGGAGTGGACAATAATTACTACTAAGAAATGTTGCTTGTCCAGTTTGGCACAGTCAACATGGATGTGCTCCCATGGTGTGATAGCCCAGGACCAAGGACACAGTGGTGCGGTTAATGGTTAGTTGCAGATAGCCGCACATGGTGCACATTGGTTGACAAGATGTTGAATATCTTGATCAAATCCTGGCCACCAGAGTTATCCTCTGGCCAATGCCTTCATTCAAGAGATTCCAGGATGACTGTCATGTAAGTCAGAAAGTAATCTTTCGTGGAACTTTGGAGGACTCACAACTCAAGCTCCCCAAAGAACACAGCCTTGCTCTGTGTACAACTGGTCCTTCTTGTCTAAGAAAGATTGGAGAATTGGGTCTCTTGTAAGGTTGGGCCAACCATTTAGGGTGAAATCTAGGATTTTAGAGAGGACAGGATCTTGCCATGTCTCTGCTGCCACATCCTGTGAAGCAATGGGTAATTCCTCAAGATGTGAAAGATGGAAAACGGCCCTATCATCTTCCTTCTCTGTAGCATTTTTGCATGGCAGTCTCGATAATGCATCTGCATTTGCGTGATCTTGAGAACATCTGTATTTGATGTCATACTCGTATGCCAAAAAAATCAGGGCCCATCGCTACATCCTGAGTGCTGCGAGGGTTGGTATTGCAGCCTTTGGCCCCAGAATTGCCAGTAGAGGCTTGTGATCTGTTAGCAGAGTGAATTTCTGTTTGTACAAGTACTTATGGAGCTTCTTGATACCGAAAATTATTCTTAAAGCTTCTTTCTTGATCTGAGTATAGTTTCTTTCGCTTGGAGACAAGGTCCTGAAAGCAAAAGTTATCAGGTGTTCCACCCCAGAAGGTAACACATAAGAGATGACGGCCCCCACTCCATATGGTGATGCATCACATGGCCGCCTCAGAGATCTGGCAGGGTCATAGTGAGCTAACCATTTGCTGCTTAGAAGATGTTTCTTGCGAGCTTGGAATGCTTCCTCACACTGTGGTGACCAGTTGCATTGAGCTTCTTTCTGTAGCAAGTCATGGAGTGGTTGCAACAATGTGGGCAAATGGGCTAGGAACCATACATAGTAGTTCAAGAGTCTTAAGAATGATCTTAACTCTGTCACATTTGTTCATGCAGGTGCCTTGACTATAGCATCCACCTTGCTTTCTGCTGGGTGTAGGCCTTGGACGTCGATCCAGAACCTAGGCACTCCACAGAATTTTGCAGAAATTGTCATTTGGCTAGCTTTACTCTCAGCCCATACCACTGAAGTCTGGCCAGAACTTTTTCCAGGATTGTCAGATACTCTTCCACCGTGGGTACTGTAACCAAGATATTGTCCATAAAGCATAATACACGGTCCAGTCCATGCAGTATCTGGTCCATTGTGTTCTGGAAAATTGCTGGCACTGAGGAAACTTCATATGCCAAGCGATGATACTGGTAAAGTCCTTCATGGATGTTGATAGTTAGATAAGGTTCTGACTCTGGTTCCAGTTCCAACTGCTGATATGCAAAAGGTAAGTCCAGCTTGCTAAAGAACTTGCCCCTTGCGAGTATGGCAAACAATTCCTCTGCACTGGGTAATGGGTACGTGTCTGGCTCTATACAATGGTTCATTGTAATTTTGTAGTCACCATATAGCCTCATTGCTTTGTCTCATTTTGGTACCACATCAATAGGGGCAGTGCAGTCACTCCTCTCTACTCATAAGATGATACCATGGTTTTTGAGATGGACCAGTTCCTTCTCTACTGCTTCCCTTAAAGTGTAAGGTACTAGTCGAGGCTTATGGAAAATTGGAGCAGCTCCCGGTTGCACTCAGATCTTTGCCTTGAAATCCCAGATTGTGCCATAACCATTCAGGAAAATAGGACCATGTTTGTCCAATACTTTCTTTAGCTCATCTTGTGGTGTTTTGGTCACAGTATTTAAGCTGAAGATCTTTTCCCAGTTCAATTTGATCTCTGTGAGCCATTCTCTGCCTAGTAATGCAGGTCTTTCTCCTTGTATCAACTCTAGAGGCAAGGTCCATGTTCCTCCTTCGTATATGACTGGTACTTAAATCTCCCCTAGCACAGAGATTGGGTCTCCAGAGTAAGACGAGAGTTGGATATATGATGGTTGCAATGGACACTGCTGAAGTTTCTCTCTGTAGATGCACTGTGGCACAAGAGAATACTGAGGCTCCAGTGTCAAGCAGCATATTAACCGGGTTTCCTGCTAGTTGAATTTGGAGGCAAACTGTACCTTTGAATGGATCTGTGACCCCTGTTTCCCGAGCTCTGCTTAGAGGAGGTGCAGGTTCATCTTATATATGGCCCCGTTGGGTCAGTTGGACTTTCGAGGTATAGGGAGGCTGCCACTGAGAAGTTGTGCCTGTAAACTCACTTTTGTAGTTGGAACTGTTATGGTTGTGTTCTGGATTCTGCATGGAGAAATATTAATTTGGCCTGCCAGATGGTCTTCTTGTGCGATGATTGTGGGGATAATCTGACTGGCCTGGGACAGAACGGAACTTTAGAATATCCTAGAGGGAATTGTCTCTAATGGAATAGATGGAGGAAATAATACTTGGGTGGCACAAAGAACTGATTCAATTTATGGTACTGCTCCATGTGTGTCTACTATATGGTGGCCTCTGTTTACACATTTGGAACTGTGCATTTGGTTGGCCCCTGGCGCCATCATCCCATGCTCCCCTCAAGAGGAGGTGCAGGGCATCACCATAATGGCTCCCTTGGGCTACCTGAACTTCTGAGGACTGTTGTACTGGTTCTGGGGGGTGCATTCTTTGATTTGGGTTTCATATGTTTAAAAATGTTTTTTTTATTCTTCTTAAGTCAGTTGGAAGGACAAAGTTTATTTAAATATAGGAGCATTAAGAGGTTATACCTTAGATGGTTGGGATGCATGGGGAGTAGGGTGGGTGGGGTGGAGGTGTGAGGTTAAGTCTGGGCATGTTGTTATGTGCATAAGTTTGAGAAACTTCTGGAGGCCCTGATGAGGAGAGAAAATGATAGGGGTGACTTTCTGTCCCCCCCTTCCCTTCTCCTCTCCTTTCTTATCCACGTTTTTACCTCCGAATTGCTGTAGGGGTGGCTTCGGGGATAATGGCGAGAGGAACTCCTATATCTAATATGGCAGGGGTTGTGCCTCTGGAGGTGGGGTTTGAGTATGATGAGTGGATTTGATGAGGATGGAGGAAATAAAGAATTTAGTAAGGATGTAAGACATCTGCACCTTCTGGGGGTAGGAGTCTGAGGGAAAGTGTATATGCAGTGACCCAAATTGGATTGATGGACTGGGCAAGATAGAGAGATACTCTGGGGGGGGGGTGAACATGTTTGTGGAGGGATTAAACATTGACACTTGCGCAGGTGTGGCAGATAGTGTCAAAGAGGAGGGGAAGGATAGTTATAAGTGTGAAGAACAATTTGTGGGATAAAGGGGGCAGTAATGAAAAAGGGGAAAGTGACGGAGAAGGATGGGGATATATATGGAAACTGGTGGGGGGGCACGGGTAAAGTTAAAGTTCAAAGTTTTCGATTTTGGTTTGTGTTTCATGTTTTAAGGTTTGCATGTTTTTACACACCCATGCATAATATTAATAATATGGTGCATCAGGAATGGGGCAGACATGGAAGGATGGAGAAAATAGCCCTTGGTATGCTGGCAGGGGCAAAGGTGAAATGGTTACCCAGACCCTATGGCTGACCGACAGAATCTTACTATATGTTCTTGGAATGTAAGGGGGATAGCGACCCCAGTAAAGCACACTAGTTTGCTTACTGCCTTACGTAGACGGGGGAGGGGCAGGTCGCCATGCTGCAGGAGACCCACCTCATGGTGGCGGAACATGCAAAATTGGTACGAGGGTGGGTTGGAAATTGTTTTGCAGCCTCTTATAAGGTTCACAAACATGGGGTCACTGTTCTTCTGTATAAGCACCTCCCTTTTCATGTGCAGAGAGTGGTTAAAGACCAGACTGAGGGAAGGTATATTTTTGTCGTAGGGGAATTGTGGGGAGAACAGGTCACGTTTGGTAACATATACGCTCCAGCAGTTTTTGATGCCTCGTACTATAATAATATCCTTTCCATACTGATTAAGGAACAATTCCCAGGTCTGCTTGTGGGGGGATGGGGATCTGAACTGTACTTTGGCTTTCAAGCTGGATCACTCCCAAGGTAAGGGTCGACAGCACGAGGGGATTCGCCAGTGAAGTAGGGGCCTATTAGAATTAGATATGCTTGATGGATGGTGGGAAGTGAACCCAGGAGCAAAAGAGTAAGCAAAAGAGTATACCTTTTACTCTAACCCACATGGCACATGGTTAAGGATAGATTACATATTTCTTCTGCGTACCTGGTATGGGAGGATGCAGAATGTGTGGCATAGTACCATACACGTCTCAGACCATGCCATGGTGATTATGTCCATTAGGGTGAATCAGCCTAGAGAGGGCCCCTCCCCCATGGAAATTCCCAACCTACTTGCTGGGAGACAAAGCCTTTAAGGAGTATTTGGAGGAACAATGGAAGGTTTATTGGACCACGAATCCGGATTCTCCCACTAGCAAGGCCATTATCTGGGATGCAGGGAAGGCATTCATGAAGGGGATGATTATTAAATATGTAGCTAAAATTAAGAGGGAAAAATAGAAGAAGAGACTGGAGCTGGAAAGGCAGGTGAGGGAATTGGAAAAACCGGCTGCACAGGGGGAGGAGGATATGGTGAGAAAGTTATTAAAGATTACTCGGGAGCGGCTGAATACCCTGCTCAGTGAGGAAGCTAGAAGGGCATGGACATTTGGAAAGAGGAAATTATAAGAATGGGGAAACAAACCCGGTCCCCTGCTGGTACGATTGATGAAAGGGGGGAGGTGTTCGGTATATATCACAGTGATTAAGGAGAGGTAGGGGGGTGCTGCAGAAGTCGGCACAGCAGATAAGGGAATGTTTCCGGAAGTTTTATGAAAAGCTTTATATGACAGAAGGGGGGAAGGAACAAGGGTGCTGGGACAGGGGTTTCTGGATACCTTAAGGCTTCCTCAGCTGACAAGTGAGCAAAAGGAGATGTTGAATGGTCCTATTACAAAGGAAGAGGTGGCTTGGGCTATTCAGAAACTGCGGAGTAGGAAGGCGAGTGGACCAGATGGGTATCTGATAGAATATTACAAATGTTTGGTGGGGTAGCTCTCTGGCCCATTAAGTAGCATGTATGGGGACACTCTGAGGCTTCCAGACACATTTTCAGATGCAGTGATCTGTTTAATCCCCAAAATCGGGAAGGATGTGTCTGAATGCGCCTCGTATAGGCTGATTTCGCTTTTAAACTGCTATGCTAAAATATTGGCAAAGGTTTTGGCGGGTAAATTGGAGATATTGTTGAATGACATAGTCCACCCAGACCAGACCGGGTTTATTAAGGGGCGTCTCTCGTATCATAATATGAGAAGGTTATTAAATGTAATTTGGGGAGCAGAGGTGCAAAAAGAAGATATCTGTATTATATCCATGGATGCTGAAAAAGCATTTGACATAGTAGAATGGACGTATCTGTTTGAGATATTAACCCAGTTTGGTCTAGGGGACAATTTTGTGGCATGAGGGCAGGCACTATACAACTCCCCTCATGCTTAGGTGCTGGTGAACAGGGCTGTCTCAGAGGGATTGGGTCTGGGTAGAGGTACGAGGCAGGGCTGTCCATTGTCCGTGCTGCTCTTTGCCCTGGCAGTGGAACCATTGGCAATAGCAATACAGCAAGAAGGGGGATCCGAGGGGCCCAGGGGGTCTCAGAGGAGCAGCATAAAGTTGCAATGTATGCTGATGACATGTTGGTATTTATTACAGAACCTGAGGCCTCTATGCCCACCCTGGTGAATTTAGTTGAAAGATTTGCACGATTTTCTGGGTATAAATTGAACTTAGATAAGTCGGAGCTCCTACGACTTCCAAGGGCACTGGGGAGGAGTCAGGAGTGGGGGTTTAAGAAAGTAAAAGGGTATTTTACATATTTGGGGATTAAAATTGGCGGGTCAGTGGGGTCTTTATATGACTTAAATTATCTCCTTATAATTAAGTGTATACAGACTGACTTAGGACGATGGGTGGCGCTTCCAATTTCCTGGCTTGGGCGCATCAACTTGATTAAAATGAACATCTTACCTAGGTTAGTATATATCATACAGGTGTCATATATGGGAATATCTAAGAAGGATATTACGAGATTGGAGCGTGCTTTCTCTTTATTTATTTTGTGGGGAAAGCATCCGAGGATTGGTCTCCAGCATCTTAAAGTAGACACAGAAGGGGAGGCTTAATTTTCCAGACCTGGGAACTTACTATTTAGTGGCTCAGCAGAAGTATATCTGTGACTGGATACATAAGGCCATGGACAGCTCAGTGACTAGACTTAGAGCAGAGGGGATATAAAGCACGGCTGTCTGCATATTTAGATTGGAGGGGTATGGGGGCATATAGGGAACAGATCCCCAACAATCCAATGGTCTTTGCAGCTTTGGAAAGTTGGAGGAAGGTTTTAAAAAGAAGGGGGGCAATGGCGGTGGACAAACACATGGTTCTGGTGGTGGGCAATCCATACTTCCTTCCTGGATTTGAAGACTTGGGATTTAGGATGTGGGAATGGGGGTGGATAAATAATTTAGAAGATGTATGTGGCAGGGGAGGACTTTTCTCTTTCCCAGATTTGCGACAAAGATTGCATTTGGATAGGGTGCATTTATTTAGATATTTTCAGGTAAGCGCATATATGGCTGGAGTGGTTAGGGAGGGCCCTGGGATGGGAGAAATGAGAAAGATAGATATACTTATGCAGGGTCAAAATGGGAAACAAAAGGTTTTGTAGGAAGAGCTACTAGAGATCTTAGGTACAGTATGCTAGATCTTTCACTTAAAACCCAAAAACTCTGGGAGAGGGATTTGGGTGTCCAGATATCAGACCGGGATTGGGTGGTAGTGCTCCGTCTGCACATGGGGCTTTTACTCTGTAATAAATTTGAGGATGCTTTCTATAAATTTATACACAGGATATACACCCCCCTCCCTGCTGATAGTTAATAAATATCATCCCGCCACATCCCCGATATGTGGCAGATGTGGCTGAGATATAGGTACATATATTCATTGTTTCTGGACATGCTCTGTGTTACAAATATTCTGGGGAGCAGTGGTTCTGGAGGTGGGGAGGACAGAGAACAGGGTGATCTCTATGGATCCTCTGACATGACTATTTGGTGTTGATACAGAGGATGGGGAAGAGTGGGAGCCATTGCCCAGATGGATGAGGATTCTTCTAATTCTGGCTAGACATAAGATCCTAAATACATGGGTATCGTGTGAGCCCCTAACAGTTCAAAGCTGGCGCGCCTTGGTAGTGCGTACCCTGGCCTTGGAAAAATTGATCCTGCTTGTACAAGATAGGTTGGATTGCTTCAATAGAGAGTGGGTACCCTTGCTAGCGGATTTAACCCTGCAAGAAAGTTTGTTGATCTGGGATGGAAGGAATATGTAAAAAGTAAAATTAAATGGGGACATGTTGCTGCCATAACTGTGTACCGGGGTACCAAATGATCGAGCTAAACTATATAGGCATGAATACAGTATTCGAGAGACTCATACCTACTGCACATTGACACCCTGTAACTTTTTGCTGAATTGTTAAAAGGTTCACATGACACACCTAATTTGTAGTCCCGCATTAGGAGAGATATTAAACATAACATGACCCAGTTTGGTTCCACTGTGCTCTTTCAGTTTTATCACAAACATCGATTTGCCCCTTCAAATAGGGTTCCATTTTGTGACATTGCTTCCATTCCCAATTTAAGTATTTAAATACAGCCCTTTATTGTGCCATAGAAACCCAACTGTTGTTAATGTGTTATCTAATTACTTCATTTAAGCCTCCCCCCAGAATTCCCTGTACAGAATAAAAGTTTTTGCCTTTTATTTAATCATTTTATACAGCTGTAACGTTCATTACATGTAGTGTCCATCTAGTACCTCATCCTAAGCAGACTGTGCCTTTAATTTGCATGAACTGTAGTCCAAAAGCATTATTGTGTCTGGTGACCTTCTTTTTGTTACTGACATGCTGCCAAAACCTTGCAGTTTGTTATAACTCATTTATTTAGAAAATTCCCTTTTTCCATGGCATGTTATTTTCGTGTCCTTTTGTTACCCACGTTACTATTGGTTCCTCCACCGGCCCAGAATGTTCAGAACCAGAAATGCATGCTGACACCTTCAGTCATCACCCCATGGCTCTTTAAAGCTGTGGACCTGGTGGGTCTGTATTCTTTGTACTGCCACCTACATTCTGGACAAGACATGTTGTTCTCCTGAAGTTTGGAGTTATGCACGTTACGGGCACTACAGTGGGCTATTCTCTCTGCATCTCAGCTGCTCTTTTGTTCCCTGGTGTGTCAGATGTCTGCAGATTGTAAAGGTACACATTTGCTTTTTGGGAAACACAGAGACATGTAGTCGGACCTTGCCTCATGGTCCCAAGATGCTGAGCTCAGGGTATGAAGGGTGGGGTAGGGGCAGAGAGAGTTGATTATAAAGCATTTTAAAGTTGAACAACTGCAGGTTTCCTAGATTAAATGGTTATACATATTTATCTATTCTATAGACCAAGTCTCTATATGGGGATCATTCTGTGTGGCCTGATCCCTGTGGGGGGGGGGACATTTTGTGTGATCCTATTCTCTATCAGGGGCACCTTTAATGTTACTGCTGCTAAATAGTTTTGTTCTGTACTGGGCAAAAAAAATGCAGTTTTAAGGAGTATATCAATTGGACCTGGTTAGTGCTGGGGCTCATTTTGTATTAGGCATCAGAACACCATATCTACAGTTTGGAGAGTTCTGTAATGAGAAATAAAATACATGTTGTATTGGGGAGAAAATGAATAGCACCTGGTCTCTGCAGGTGCTCAGTTTGTGTAGACCTGATCTCTTTAGGGGCTTATATTGTGTGGGAGGCATCAGAACACCAGAACTACTTTTAAACTACCTGCTTATCTGCTAAACTTAAAAAGAAATCCTGGTTAATATCATATTTATTTTTGTAAAAACACTTCTGTAGAACAGAAAAATGGTCAGCACTCCAAACGTACTTACAGTACTTATTTATTTTATGTGCAAGGGCATCCATTTAGCAGCAGAAAAGCAAATAACAGCAAATAATGGCAGCAGTAGATGAAGCGTTGGGTAATCCACAAATTTCTCAGATCCATAGGAGTCTATAAAATGGCAACTTTTTTAAAAAACATATTGCACCCACCGACTCAACACAGAGCACCCAAACGCCAGCACAGAACCATTTACATTTCAGCAATATGTTTTGTGATCATTAGGTGTGCCATGTGCTGCAGGTTAGGCCAAGAGTCTAGCATGGCACATTAAACAATTACTGAGATTCACTGCAACAGTAAAATGAGCCTATAAGGGCACAAACACCAAAAATGGATGTAAAATGACTGTAATTGATGGTAACCTGGTTGCAGTCGTCAAAAACATCAACCCTGTTCATTGTTTTTGTGCAGTTTTAAGCTCATTTGGCTGCTGTTGCAGTGTATCTCAGTAACTGGGCTATGTGCTAAATGGTATACCTTAAATGGCTTCCACGGCAGTACAAGTGAAGAAAAATACTGTTTTTTCCTTACTGGGATGATTGCTGTCAGTGACTGTTAAAGTGTTACCCTTTGTTCTGTATTTTTTTTTTCATTTCGGGTTTTTTATGCACTTTTAGGCTTACTTTACTGTTGCAGTGAATCACAGTAATTGTTTGGTGTACCATGTGTTGCATGATAGGCTGAGGGCCTAGCATATCATATCAAACAATTACTGACATTAACTACAATAGCTGAAGAAACCTAAAAGTGCACCCTGTCCCAAAATGCACTTGTTGCCATATGCACCTGCAGGACCATGCTGTGGACACAGTGAGTGACGGTACCATGGAGGGGTCCATTTGACAACAGGAAGGGGCTGTGTCTTCACTTGTGGCTGTGATCTGGGGGATGGCATCATTAGTAACAGGGATAATTGTGTATATCTGCACCATACAAGGGAACCATGCAAAATTACCTTGCACTCTGTGATTACAGGACTTCACCAGATTTCAGGTCCATGACTTTCCATTTGTATTGTGACAACCTCAAAAAATCTCCTGGACACAAACCTTGTTTGCCCATAACAGGGCTTTGGAATATGGACATCTGCACAAATCTGGGTTTGTGCAGAAAAACTAGGCTTTGCACATGGGCGAGCTTTTGAAGATCTGGCCCCTGAAGTCAGATTTTAATTTCATTTTCATTTCTTAAAACACATTCAAAGATTGAAGCAACCCACTCAAGGGCATAGTTCTATTAGTAGAAAGTAACCCACTCCAGGGTGTGCAGTTATTTGGGATTAATGAATACCCCGAGTGCATTGTGAAGCACGAGGCTGCTGGCTGAGAGTCCTCACAACACCCAGTGTGTTGCTTAATCTCCAATAACCACATACCCTGGAGTGGGCTATTACACTTATAACAGAGGGTGCACTGAAAAAACAAGGAGAAAGCAATATACATGTTTTTTCTCCTTTTATAAAAGACAGGCAAATTACTGTATTCTGCTGCCTAAAAAAATAGTCTCCAACAAAATGGCTGTCATGCACATACAGATGTCAGAAGGAAAGTGTTGCTATGCTTTCTCTGACATTTGTTATGCATGATATGCCTTCTGAGTTGGCACAGTAGCTCCGAAGTGCAAAATATGGAGTTGCCTCTTGTGGTACAGACACGGTGTCTATACCTCCACTAGCTTAGCTGCTCTGTCTCTCTGTCTGTGGTTACATTAATGCATGGCAAGCAAGTAAACATTTTCCCCAGCAGTGCAGTCACACAGTCTACCAGACTATATTCTACTAATTAAGAAATGGCAACTAATGGGACTCAGAGCTTGCAGGTCTTTCTGGAAGTCTGTTTCTCTGTCCACCAGCATAAAGCTCACTTTCAGATCATGACATCATTGGGGGGGGGGTCTCCCTCTCTTCACACTGTTCCATCTGACTTTATGCCACAACTATGGGATTTACCTGTCAATCTGGCTGTGCAACAGAAAAATGACCATGGGGACCACACACTTCACTGTGGGAACAAGCTTGGGTAAGAAGCAAGACTACAAACTTTGAACACTATAGCTACTGTTGCTGCACTGCCTGGGACTACATGGCAGGCTTTGGTTCTCACTCACTAAGCAGGGATAGTAATGGCTGCTCCACAGATTGCAATTTTGCACTATAACAAGATCAGAACAGAAACACAGGCTGATCTCTCAGAGGGATGGTTCACCACTAGCTGTCATGTATTGTGGAGTAAGCAATGGTCACCTCATGGTTGTTTACCACTCACCTGCCTTTATCTACCCCATGTTATAAGTCACTAATACACTTTCAGTGTTTTGCCTTCAGCCTTGAATATCACAAGCAGCAAGGGCATGCATTAATCCCAAACATCCCCATTCATCTTATAAAGATATAGTTGGTTTCCCTCTGTCTTATTGTAGGCTTGGGTCCAGCTGGTATATGTAATAGACAGACCAGGTGAGATTCAATCCATACTACAGTGTAACATAAAACATTTGTGAATATCTTAAGTTAATATAATGTTGTGACTACAGTGCAATCTTCAAAATGTTCAAAAAATGTTATACCAAATATCCATAGTAAGACAATCATTTTTTTGGTTTACCATTAGCAATAACTTTTGGTATGACTTAATGAGACACTTGGTATGATACTGATACTACTGTTCTGGTGTCCATGTTACTCATGTGACTTCTTGTGTTGTGTCTGTGTTACTCGCGTGATGTCCTGTGTAGTCTGAGTTACTCACATGACATCCTGTGGAAAAAACCCTTGTAAATGAAGTATAATTCACTTTCTGAAAATTAAGTGATTTCTGTCTTTTCCTATGAGGGTAATATACTGTAGATGTGCAAAAAAACAATGGGCTAGAAAATCAAGGACATGAATGTGGTAGCCAAACTTAAACATGTCCAGATTTGGGCATACTGTGATCAGTAAACATATTGTGGCATAATTACCAACAAGTTAAGTTTATGATAAAAACTGAAAAGTTAGATATTATGCTACCTAAATAGATACCATAGACATAGTAATATCAAAAAATATATGTTTGATAATATGACAAATTTGCTGTCAAGGACACAATGTTACTCACATTACGTTGCCCTTGTGGGAACTTTTAATTCCATTTTTTAGCACCTCTGAACTGCAAACTATCTTTATGTTGGGGACTGAAATACTACCACATGCACCCAATGTAAATATGATGTGGTTATGACAATTGGCCCAAATAAATTTTGGAACCTGATTGTCACACTTTGTCTCTCGAGTAGCATATTGGTAGTCAAATGGAATAGAAATAGATTAAACAAATATAGTGTTAAGTAATTCTTTGACACTTGTGTAATATCCTTAGGTCAAAGGAAAAGAGGTAATAGAATACAGATGTATGCGTGTGCATTTATAACTTTTTATGCAAAAAACAAACAAACAAAAACGGTCCAAAATTTTTTAAAAAGGAGGTTTTAATAGTGGTAATGGTAAGAATATCTTTACCCATTTTTATCCTTATCTATCATGTTGCTGTCTTCTCACTTTAATGTTAAAGGTTTTTGCACTTTCTAAATACCTTTGTAACCTCCTGGGTCATACCTAAAAATAGACACATCTTTGTCTAGTGTGCTTAGATGGTGGCAGAGCTGTGCTGTAACTTGCAAAGCTCTCCATGAGACAGCAAAATCCTCCATTTATTCATTTTATTTTTTTGCAGCCAGCTTTAAGTCTTTTTTGAAGAGCGATTAGTGAATTTGGCGTGTGAACTCGGGTCATTTTACTGCCCATTTTAAGTCTTTTTTGGAGAGTGATTAGTGAATTTGGCATGTAAGCTCTTGGGTCATTTTTTTTTACTACTACGAGAACCTAAATTATACTTGCCTGTTTTTAGTTAGGGTTTTACAGCATTTTAGCATAGGCAGGTCTGAGGACCGAGGTAGCCCAGGTGTGCAGGGGTTGTGGGATAACAGATGGACCAGACACCAAACTTCAGGGTCAACACACACTCATGTGTGTAATGTTTATTCAAAATACAGGAAATAAGCTTCTGCAATGCCATATTCCTTCTTCAGTACATCAGTTTGCAAGAACAGACAATGTATGTCCTTTCTCTGCACTTAGCCAGCACCTGCTGACACTGATCTCTGATCTAACCACTTTTCAGTGAAAACCCTTCATCCCTATGTGGACCCCGTTTGCTTGGGTAGGGGGGGCCCAAAAAGAAAAAAAACAAAACAAGCTATAGACAAAGAACCTCAGTGCAGAATCACTGAAAAAAGGGTTACCCCAAAGGGCACTGGCAACAAATCAAGTTTCAAAGAAATACAACATCATACATATGTCCATAATGCAAAACATCATGGGATATATGCAAATCACCATGAAATTTCAGACTTGCTCAGTTTACAGCAATTTACATGCATTTTAAACAGCACAACTAACTTTATTTCTGTAATAGTCACCTAGTACTTTTTACCATTATCAAAAACACCTAGTGCCATGGTATTTTCAACATTTACAGGTTTCATAAACATAAGGTATATTATGACATAGTGCTATTATATACTAAATCCAACAATGATAAACACAACTTGTTTTATGTACACTTGGAGGTCACAACAATAACCTCCCTGTACGAGGACCTAAGAGGGAAAAGGAAAATTAAAGAGGACACTATAGAATAGTCAAGAAAGGAAATGGGGGTGCCCATAGGTGGCCAACCTTATGGACTAGAAATTGTAAAGGATAGAATAGGCTAAGAAATAGAAGAACTGTTGCAACAGATTTAAGAAAAGGTTGGTCCTCAAGAGTGGCAGAAGCTCCCTGTCACATATCCCCTACTTAAGAGGGAAGCAGTTATTGCAGACTGCTTATCACCTTCCTGTCCCAGGAAGGAATGGAACTTCCACCCATCCATCTTCAGAAGCTCTGTCTCAGGGTCCCTATTAATGGTAAACATTCCATCACAAACATAGCGGATATCATTTTTTTACCCTGAGGCATTAACACACATTTCTCAACACAGACTAACAGTACCTTTGCTGAACTATCTCCTTTCAGGGAAAGTATGTCATATTTCTTAACCAAAAAATCTAGATGGCTGAAAAGTCCAGTACTATAGAAACAATTTATCTGGGGTGAGTAATTATCTGCTCCAACCCCACCAGACATGTCAGTTTTAAGCAGGGGCCTAGTCCTAGGTTCAACCCCTCTACATTTACCCACTATGTGTCTTGATTCATTTCACTTGCTACCGATACAGACAACTGAGGGTAGACACTCTTTTGGTGTTACCCCAACACAGGTTCCAATCCATTTTCCACCCACCTTCTCCTTTGTAGATTTTTGATCAACAAAATAAAACACATGTACCACCTCCTTAATCTTAACTTACTGTAACATTTTGGCAATATTAGCATCTTTAGCCTGCAGTATACCCCCAGTCAACGATATTAATAGATTTAGCTGCATCAGTACAAGAAAATGTCCCTTCAGCTGCATAGACTTCTTCTTGCTTGCTTGCTTGGAGTCTTCAACCCCAGCACAATATCACTAGGTACAGTCTTACCTGGGGTCTCACATTCAAGTTCCATACTTGCATCTCCGACCTCCAACAGGTACCATCCTAGGAATACAGAAAACAAAGGAATATCCCACTCAGTCAGGGGATCTTCATCAAACTGAGCCCATGAAAAATCCTCCTCCAACTCTTTATCCAAACTCTCCAGCAGAGACCTCTCAAGCGCCTGGCATTAGTGTTCTGCCTCTCTGCATAGTTGGTCTGCCAACAGCGATTGCCCACTCATCCAGTGGATCATCCTCATCAGGGTCTGCAACTCCTGGGTGTTGTCTCTCACACCTCCAGTCTGCCTCGACCTGCATATCTTCATCATCTTCAGGCTTGGCTGTCCTCCAAGCTCCTAGGTCCAGTCCAGTCAGCAGCTTCTCTTCATCTGTCAGCCATGGTTCTGGTCAGAACTCCACAGACTTTCTTCTCTGGGTTCTACTCTGGCAATTCCTGGTGCATCATTCTACCTGGGATATCTGGGTGATGACCACTGAAAAACATCCCTCTTCAGCCAGTCCAGACACTTCCAGCAAGTTATCCCACTGCTGACACCAAGTCTGTGGAGGGGTTGTGGGATAACAGATGGACCAGACACCAAACTTCAGGTTCAACACACAATCTCTGTGGCCATTCGTGGGGGTCCAGGTGCAGGCTAAGGATTCTCCTGCTCTACAGCCCCCCTGGGGCGGGAGCAGAATTCCTGCAGGAAGTAGCCGACTTCATCATCGGTGAAACATCGGAGGCACCCAGATGTTTAGTGCTGGGGGACTTTAATGTCTGGGCTGATGAAGAATTGTCTCGGCTTGGTTATAACTTCCTCCAGATGATGTTATCTCTGAGACTGTCGCAAGAAGTTTCTTCCATGACTAACCAGGGCGGCCACATGTTGGACCTGGTCTTCTCCCTGGGGCTTGAGATAAATAATCTCAAGACTAATTGGATTGTTTGATCTGGTCATTGCACGGTGGAGTTCCAGTTCAGGGTTCCCACTGAGAGTCTTCCCTCTGTTGAGATGGTTAGCTGTCGCCCTTTGAGCGATTTGACCCCGAGGGTTTCCTGGCGATGATGTGGACAGTGCATGCGTTGGGGGTACATGCATGGCAGTTGCCACCTATAATAAGGTGTTGACGGGGGTGCTCGATTTCATTGCACCAGTTCATTTATGGCCCAAATTTTCTCACTTGAGGTCCCATTAGTTTGATGGGGAGCTCAAGGCGATGAAGACTGTGGATCAGAGATTAGAGCAGTGCTGGTGGAAGACTGGGGTGGAGGCGGACAAAATGGCCCTGTGCGCACATTATGGTCTGTACCAGGTGGAAATCAACAATAAAAAGGCAGAGTTCCTGTCCAGGAAGATTGCCACTAGGAGGAACTGACCAACTGTGCTTTTTCGGACTGTGAACAGGCTTCTTTATCCAGCCTGTCTACAGCTGAAAATAGCTTTTTTGGATGCTTTATGCGAAGAGTTTGCTCAGTTCTTCTCAGGCAGGGTGTCTGCGATCCAGCAAGGGATTACACCAGTGAGCCACACTGTGCCTGACAGTGGTCACTGTGGGCATCTAGATAGTACTTCGCCTCATTGAGATGAGTTTAGACCAGAGGTGGTGGCTGAGGTCATTGGGGTGACTTCCAGATTGAGGCACACATTTTGTGAACTGGACCTGGTGCTGACATGTTTCTTGATGGGATGTGTTGACTCTGTTGGCCCGGTGTTTGCCTTGATAGTCCAGTGCTCTTTATTAGAGGGAGTCTTCCCTGATGTCTTGAAGGAGGCATTGGTAAGACCCCTTCTGAAGAAACCATCTTTAGACCCGGATGTCAAGGCAAATTACCATCCCATTTCCAATCTTCCATTTTTGGGTAGAATTGTAGAGCAGGTTGTGGCGCTTCAGCTTGAGGAACACCTCATAGCCTATGATCTATATGAGCCCCTCCAGTCTGGGTTTTGTGTGAGGCATAGCACAGAAACTGCATTAGTTCGGGTACATAATGACCTCCTTAGGGTGAGAGATCGATAGGAGGGAACAATTCTTGTTCTCCTTGATCTCTCCTCAGCATTTGACACGGTGGACCATCACGTGTTGCTCGACTGCCTGAGGGAGTTCTGTGGACTTGCCCTGTTATTCACTGGTTTGAGTCTTTTCTCACCAACAGGAGGCAAAGGTTAGTGATGGGGAATTTCTCCTCCTCCTCTAGCCTCCTGTCATGTGGAGTACCCCAGGGTTCAGTCTTGTCGCCGATGTTGTTCGCCGTGTACATGCTGCCCTTGGGAGAGCTCAGTAGGAAGTACAGCTTGGGTCTATGCCAATGATACCCAGCTGTATCTTTCCTTTGCTCCTGGGACATCCAACGCTGTGGATGTGCTAAACACCTGCCTGGCTGAGATCAATGACTGGATGGTCTCCAGCTGGTTATGACTCAGTCCCGATTAGACGGAGGTGCTGGTGGTGGAGTTGAACATAGGGTGTTATAGGATGGCCTCTGGTGCAGAGATGGGGCTTTTCTTGAACCTGTACCATTGAAGGCCTCCTCTAGGGCGCAGAATCTTGGCATTATTTTTGACAGCGGATTGACGCTTGAATCTCAGGTATTGTCCATTGTCTGCACCACTTTTTACCATCTGAGGAATATTGCCAGGATTGAGCCCCTAGTTCCACCCCTGGACCTCCCCACATTGGTGCATGCCTTTGTGACGTCTAGGCTTGACTACTGTAATGCATTCTATATCAGGGTCTCTGGAGGTACCCTCCACTGGCTGCAGCTGGTGCAGAACGCAGCCGCCAAGTTGTTGATGGGGCAGTCTAGATACTGCCACATCACCCCAGTGCTGCAGGAACTGCACTGGTTGTCAGTCAGGTGGAAGGTCCTCTTTAAGGTGGGCTTACTCACCTTTAAGGCCCTACATGACTTGGGCCCTGTCTACCTGAGGGACCTCCTAACACTTGCTGTTTCGGTTCGCTCCCTCCGCTCCTCCTCTAGGGGCCTCCTTGTGATTCCCAGGATGAGGTTAAAAACTACCAGCGACAGAGCTTTTACCATCACTGGCCCCATCCTGTGGAATTCGTTACCTCCAGCTGTAAGAGAGGTACCTTCAGTAGAGGTATTCAAAGTATATAAAAAAAGTACTCAAGGCCTTTCTGCATAATCAGGCCTTCCCGGATTCTGTTTTATGAGCTTATACAAGCCTGACTTTTGTGATTAATTGTGTCCCTGGCTTTTTCAGTTACTTACTTAATTGGTTATTTCACTTATTTATAATTTATTGCATTTTATTGCTGACTTAATTTGTAGTATTTATTATGGGGTTGTTTTGTTGGTTTTTGTTTTTCTGCTATTGTTCTGTTTATTGTGCAGTGTCCAGAGCCTCTGGGATGGGCATCTTTAAAATAAAATTTGCCTTGCCTTACCTGGTCAATAAAAGAGAAATAAATAAAAAAATAGTTGCCTTTCAAAGTATTTTATAACTGTGTGATGGCCACTAGAGGGTGCTTCTTCCCCACACAAACACACATAGTGCTGACTCAGATTATGTATCTCACATCACACACACACACCCTTCAAGAGATAGTTTAATACTGGGTGGTTTGGATGCTGAGGAAGGTAGGTGTCATTTCACTAACAGCAAGTGGGTGGTTTCACTGTGAGCGAGAGTGTTACACACCAGCTGCCATAGTTACCACTTTTTTCCACAGTGCTTCCAAGTAACAGTTTTTAACAACAGCCACCTTGCTGTCCCATTTCCCACAACATTCAATGTTTAGTTATTTAATAAAATAAAAAAAAAACTTTGAAAGAGCAGTGGAGGAGTGATGTGGCATCTTATAAGAACGCTGTCTGCTGGCGGGCACAACTGCTATGCTGTGTGGATTGTGGTTGTTTTCTATGTCTCAACCGAGGAGCAGAGGTGACACTTTTACTTTTGTTTACAAAGTTTCAGCCCAGTCAGAATATAATGTAGTGTACTGAGTGTGTGGAAGGGCTGGAAGTCCCCAGGTTGGCTGAGGTTCATTGAGCAGAGGAAAAAATTGCTGCCAATTATACTTTTAAAATCACTGACAGTCGGACACTGGCTTACTGATATTTGTAGTTTAGGGGTGGGATATTTAGAACTGTGCCAGGCAGGGGCACAAGCCAGGCGCAGCGTAACTGGGATGCGCTAGGGTGTGGCCTGGGCGATATTCAATGGTGCTGCGCCATGGCTCCACACTATTGAATATGGCACCGTGGCCATCCGCATTGCACATGATGCAGTGGCACTGTGCCAGCGCAAGTGGCTAGTAAGGAGCAGTCAACGCACTAGCACAAGTGTCATTGTGCAAGGTGCAGCAACTGCGATATTCAGCGGTGGACATGCAAATTGGACCATAATGTATGCAAGGCGCAAATGGGGCCATTAGCATGCCATTATGGCCCCATTTGCATGCAGGTGCACCAAACCCCGGTGACTTGCGCCTGGCGCCCTGCCAGGCAGCAGACATCGGGGACTGACGCCCCCTGCCTCCACTGACAACATGTACCAATGCCCGATCGCGGGCATATGAAGTAAATAAACTGTCCAAAATCCCTGGTGGTCCAATGGACCACTCCCAGCCCGATCGCAGGCATATGAATCAAAGAAACTGCCCAATATCCCTTGGACAACCAGGGATATTGGACATTTATTTTATACTTATGCCCACGATTGGCCTGGAAGTGGTCCACTGGACCATCAGGGATATTGGACGTTTATTTTATACTTATGCCCGCGATAGGGCTGGAAGCGGTCCACTGGACCACCAGGGATATTGGACGTATTTAATTCAAAACATATGCTCATGATCGGGCATGGGGGGGCGCTACCGCAACAGACGGTGCCGCTGGAGCTCGGGTGGCCACCCACAGCTGGCAGCTGTCATGTTGCACCCTGCAATATAGTGGCTCACCTGTGGGTGGCCAGCTGTTGCTCCTGTTTTTCTTGGCTCAACTGTGTGCGGTGCAGGTAGGGGTTGTGCCTGCATCTGCTCAGCACATCCTGGGCTGAATATCGGGATGTGCAGAGTATGCATGGGCACGCCCCCCCACTTGCGCAGCATACATTACTGATGCACCCCAACGCATTGGAATTTGTGCCACGCACTTTCCCCTTTTGAATATCATGCTGGGGTGCATCAGTGGGTTGCGCCTGGCGCAACTGTGTTGCGCCAGGCGCAACCCTTCTGAATATCCCACCCATGGGGTTTTCCTTGGTGTAAGTAGTGCCGGCTGGCAAATTATGCCCCGATAAGGACATGTCTGAAATAATGTATTAGCCAGTCACTTTTTAGGAAATTTTAGGCCCATTTTATAAGTAGCTGACATTCACTGAGCACTACGGTTAGTGTTTTATTGTAAAAACTGAGGGAAGCAAACAAAAAAACATGAAATGTTATTCCACTTGAAAATCTATACTGATATGCAGACGACACAAAGATCTGCAACAGGGATGATACACAACGTGGGGTGGAAAGGATGAGAAGGGACTTGGCAAGGTTGGAAGAAAGGTCAAATGTATGGCAGCTTAGATTCAATGCTAAGAAGTGCAAAGAAATGCACCTGGGAAGCAAAAACCCCCGGGAAGAGTACACAATCGGAGGTGAGATACTAACAACAACAAAAATGGAAAGGGACCTGGGGTAGTCATATCAGATGACCTACAGATGGGCAAGCAATGTGAGAGGGCAGTAAGGAGGGCTGGGGGGGATACTGGGATGCACAGGGAATGGCATCACCAGTAGAAAACAGGAAGTTATTATCCCTCTGTACAGATAGCTGGTGAGATCCCGTCTGGAGTACTGTGTGCAGTTCTGGAGATCCAACCTCCACAAAGTCATAGACAGGATGGAGGCAGTCCAGAGGAGGGCAACTAAAATGGTGCAGGGTCTGCACCAGAAGACATATGAAGAGAAACTTAAGGAGCATAATATGTACAGTATACCCTCAAGGAAAGGAGGGAGAGGAGGGACATGATAGAAACTTTCAAGTACCTCAAGGGAATGAACAAAGTCCAAGAGGTTAGCATCTTTTAGAAAAAGAGATGTGCAAGAACAAGGTGGCACAATTTGAAGATGGGGGGGGGGCGTCTCAGAGGTAATGTGAGGAAGTAGTTTTTCACTGAGAGGGTTGTAGATGCAAGGAACAGCCTTTCTGAGGAGGTTGTGGAGTCAAAAACGGTGGAATTCAAGAATGCATGGTACAGTCATAAGGCAATTCTAGGGGTGGGGGTAGGAGGAAGTAAGCTGTGGGTTAACTAGGATCTGCAGCTTATCCATTAGGTAGGGAAATGGGCAGACTAGGTGGGCCAAGTGGTCCTTATCTGCCACCAAATTCTATGTTTCTATGATATGAACATATACAAGTGAGAAGTGAAGCTAATTTTTAAATCTTTTTCTATAAATTCTGCACATTTTGTGACAAGTATTAGATACATGAAGACCCAGGAGTGTAGCATGGTGCACTGTCACCTACAGTACATGTAATCAGCCTCATTGTGAACCTGTCTTTCTCCAATCCCCCATGCTAGTATATTCCTTTTCTCTGATCCTCACAATAGTTGCCATTTATGGAATATTGAAATACCTGAGAAACAACAAACTATATTCTGTGCTGGGCCAGCCTTAGGGGGGCAGTAGGGACAGCTACCCTGAGCCCCGCACTTGTGGGGGGCCCTGCGCTTTGAAACAAAACTGCCCAGCCGGGGCATCAGATGATTCACTTATTAAGACCTAACTAAGAATAGCCCTACAGACAGCTAAGGTAAGTCATTTGATCATGTGTTTATGGTTGAAGCACTGAGCAAGGTCACGTGATCAGGAGTCACGCATGCGCACACCCTTTTCCTTTACCGTGCCAGATCAAGAGACCAGATCCCACAGTAGGTGCTTTCGCTTGGGCTTGGCCGAGTCTGGGGCAGTCAGCCTCTCATCCTCGCTGACTTGGAATAGTCACTGTCAGAAGTGCCAGCACTGTTTGACCCAAGGTCTGCAAATTTGCACCAGGCTGCTGGAACTCAGCATAAAACAAAAATAATTTTATTGACCCAGCACCGTGGCCTCCTCTCTCTTCCTCTCTTCCTTGACTGGACTCTGTGATGGGTAGTCTTGAGTGTGTTGGTCTCGCTCTCTCTCAGTGTAGGGTGGGTGAGTGAGTGACGGGTGTTGGTTGTAGGGGTTGAGACTTTGAGTGGGTCTTTTGGGGAGATTCAGAACAAAGATTACGTGCTCAGTGGCCTCAGCAACTTCCAGTCCAGATGCTGTCTTGGAACAGACACGCAGAATCCAGTCTGTGGGGTGTGGCAGGAGGAGTGTGTAATCTCTCCAGAAGAATCACAGGGGTTGCAGAGATGAGACCCACTGCAGTACAATTGTAAACTGCCATGGCCTGCAAAAGTTTACCTATATCCTGGAAGCTATTTGGATCTAATGACTAACATGGTTACAAGTCAGCGACAAACATGGGAATTGCAATTTCCTATATATCTGCACAGCATTAAAGAGTTTTTGCTTCGAGTTGCCCACAGTAGCAGGTCTCTATAGCTCCAAAGTTTTTTTTTGTCAGTTGCTTTCTGTAGTGGCTCTCCACAGCCACAATGAGCTTTTTACATTCAGCTGCCCACAGTAGTGGGTCTCCACAACCCTGAAGTTTTTTTCTTTAAGTTGCCCAAAATGAGGGAGCTCTACAGCCCTGAAGGGCTTTTTTCTTTCAGCTGCTCACTGGCACTGTGGTCTTCTGCCCACTCTCAGTGGGAGGCAGTATAGCGCAGTGGTTTAAGGCTCTGAGCTGCAAATCTGGAAACCTGGGTTTGAACCCCACAGCCCCCACTTGCATACTGTGTGACCCTGAGCAAGTCACTTAACTTCCCTGTGCTCCCAGGTCACACCTGTAAACAAGCTTTCAGCTTAGTGTGCCACTCTGGGTTAAACAATTGAGAAAAAAAAATAAAAATTGCAGGCAGCACAGGTTCTTTTAATTCCCATTCGGAAGCACTGAAGTCTCCTGCCTGCTCTCAATACTTGCAGTGTGGTTTTTTTTATTTTTTATTTATTAAATTCTCGGATTACAAATACCTTTGAGCAGAAACTGCTAGTTTACAAAGGTTCCACGTCAAAGGATGAGGGTCAACATACATACAGAGGTAGTAAAAGAATGCACAATAAACAACCAAAACAACTAAAAGAAAAAAATAAAGATACTCAGTTATAACATACTTTGATATAATATTCATATAACGAGCAGCTTGAGTAGGCAGCTGGCTGTGGTAACAATAAGAGATAGAGGGCACCATAGACAGTTAGTATTGCAGGCATGCGACCGGGAGAGGAAGTTGGCAGGCTAATGGGCCACTGTCCGATGGTGGTGGAAAATGTCTTGTACCAGTGGAGATGTGAAGCAGGAAAGGAGTCACAAGGAAGGCCCAGTGCAAGAGGGAATGAGACTGGGAAAGGGCGGGCTGTGAGACATGAGTGAGCTGGGAAGTGTTTAGAGAGATCTCTGTTCAGAGGAGCAGTCACATTGAGTGGTAGAGGTGAGGTAAAGTTTGAGATTCCTTTTGAAGGGTCCAAGTGTAGTAGAGGAAAGTGCCTCTTTATTGAGGGAATTGAACCACTGAGCGGCTCTATAGATAAAGAACCGCTGACCCATGGAGGTTCGACATCTGGGAACCTGAAAGGTTAGAGATTGGGCACCACGTGTTTGTTGAGTGCCACTGTAGGTAGTAAGGAGTGAGCTAACACCAGGTGGAATGAGACCAAGGAGAATCTTTTTGGTAATTAAGCAGGTCTGGTATTGTATTCTGCTGCGTAGGGGTAGCCAGCTGGCCTGTGCATAGAGGTCACGGGTGTGAGTTTGTCGGGCTGCACCCATCAGTAGCCTACAGGCTTTGTTGAGAGCAACTGAGATCCTGCGGAGGGCACTTGTTGAGGCAGAGCCATAGATGGCAAGGCCATAGTCAATGATAGCGGTGACAGAGCTGTAGATGGCTAGTTTAAGGGTATCCGCAGGCATACAGTGCTTGTGTTTGTGTAGTAGTCCAATCCGTATATTGGCGGTCTTGGCAACAGTGTCAATATGCTGAGTATAGGAGAGGGTACGATCCAGGGTAATACCAAGGTACTTGAACTCCTTGACATGTTCGAGTGGGTTCCCAGCATGGTTCTTGATGGTGAGGGACAGAGAGTTGTGCCTACTCTGTCGGTTACAGAAGGACATGGCTTTAGTCTTGCTGTGGTTCAGGACAAGTTTATGAGAATTGAACCAGTCTTCGACGCGCTTGAAGTCGAGCTGCAGCTGGGATTCAAGGACTGTAATGTCATGGTGGCTGGAAAACAGGACTGCATCGTCTGCGTATAGTAATATTTTTTTGGTGGCAGGCACTGGGGAGATTGTTGATGAAGAGGGAGAAGAGTAGAGGACCCAGAATAGATCCCTGGGGGACTCCGGAGCGGACTGGTTTCTCATCCGAAGAGATCCCTGCAATCCTTACACATTGCATCCGATTATCAAGGTAGCTGGTGAACCATGAAAGGGCATCGTTGGAGATCCCAATGGAGGACAGTTGTTTGAGCAGTAGGGGGTGGTTAACTGTGTCGAATGCCTTGGTAAGGTCTATAAATACTGCCCCTCCACAATTTCCTTTGTCAAGTGTGGCATGGATGAAGGTTGTAAATTCCAGTAGTGCAGTGGTGGTGCTGTGCCCTTTTCTGAAGCCATGCTGCTCTGGGCACTGTACATTGTACTTTAGCCAGGAATTCAACTAGCTGGTCCGATACTATTCACTTCATCGCTTTGGTTAGTGGGGGGAGGAGTGAGATAGGTCTGTAATTGGTGTGCAGTGTCCTGTCTCCACTTTTGTGAACCAGTGTGACAGTGGCTTTCTTCCAGAGAGAGGGGAAATGGCCCAATCTAAGCGAGAGATTAAAGATCTTTGTAAGTGGTTCTAAGATTTCATCGAGGACTTGTGCCAGCAGTTTCAGGTCAAGGGAGTCACCACTGTACCCTTGTTTGCCAATGGCCTTTTGAATGTATTTTCTAGCTACTTGTGGTGGGACCTCCTTAAAAAAAACTTTGGGGTTGTACGTTCTAGTTGGGGGGTAACTTGGGAGGAGCTGGAGGGGAGGTTGTTGAAAAAATTTGGTGGAAGGACACTGTCCAGGTTTGTAAATGCATTATTAAAAGTGCTGGTGAAGGTACCTAGGTCAAGTGTAGGAGTGCCATGAAGGTTGAGCATAGTGGGTTGTGCTTTAGGATCCTTGCCTGTGAGTTCTTTCATGTTGTTCCAAAATTTGTTTCCCTGGCCCCAAGAGTTGGTCAGAGCCTCTTTGTAATAGCTGCATTTAGCATTCCGTATTTTTCGAGTGCAATCGTTTCTGGCTGCTTTGTATAATTGTATGTTTACTTTGCCGGAGTTGCACGAGCACAATGCCAGAGGTGGTCTCTGTGCTTGAGCAGAGTTAAAAGGTCAGTAGTAACCAGGGGTTGGTCTGTCCTTTGCCTTCATCTTTTCACTGGTGCATAGATGTCACAGGCTTCAGCTGAAACGTTTGATAAATAGGTCCAGAGCTTTGTTGGTGTCATTGAGGAGTCGAGCACTGCCCAGTTCAGCCTGGTTAGATGGGATTTTAACAGCTGGAGGTGCCCTTGTTTGATAACCCTGGCATAGATAAGCTTGGGAGGGGCTTGTGGTATTTGTTTGACCAGGAGCAGATGACAGGCAGTGGTCACTTATTGTATCGGGGAGTACAGAAACATTGGAGATGCGTTCAGGGTGGTTAGATAGAATCCAGACTAGAAGCGTAAGGGAGCCTGTCCTATAGTTACACCTAGTGGGGCATTGACCAGTTGAGTGAGTGATCTGCGACTGCATCCTTATAGGTAGCGCCTCAGCGGAGAGCCAGTTAATGTTAAAATCACCCATGATTATGGTTTCAGAATTATGTTGCTGGACCCTTAGATATTCCATGATGCTATGGAAGCCAACAGCCTGGTCTCTTGGGGGTAGGTAAACTGAGATGACAGTGAGTTCCTTGTTATGTGCACCAAGGAGGATTTTGATTGTGAGGACCTGAGAGGAGTTGCTCAGGCTAGGGGATGGGATGATGTGACCCATAAGGGTATCCTTAAGATAGATGGCGCAGCCCCCGCCCCGTTTAGCAATCCTGTCTTGCCTGAAAATACAGTAGCCAGGGATAGAGACTGAGGTATCAGGATTTTAGGGTTTAGCCATGTTTCCACAACTGAGAGGACATCAGGGTTGTGCTATAGGATCCATGTTTGGAGGGAATCAAGTTTGTTGAGGATGCTGCAGGCATTGATGGATGCCATGGTAAGTGTCCCTGTCCTTCTGCTTGGTGCCACTGCTGGCTGCCCAGGTGGTCCTGGGTTGGGGTGAACATTTCCTGAGAGCAGGAGCAGCATAAGGAGAATTTGTAGGAGAAAGGATTTCAGCATCTTGTAGATACCTGGTGGTTAAGTCGTAAGCCAAACGAAATTATTTACCTCGCAGTGGTCTCCTGCCCACCTACAAAAAATACAGGCAGTACCAATTCTGCTGTGAATATGACAGTAAGCGAACACCAGATTATGGATTGCCGGTTATAGGGGGCCCTGTGTTTTGCCTCTGCCCCAGGCCCTGCAAAGTCTAAGGCCAGCTGATTCTGTGTTGGAATTATTGGGGGGGAGGGGGCGGCACATAGAGTTATTCCACACAGCTCCAAAATTAGACCCCAGTATGACATGCAATGCTGCCATTTACATAATAAAAAGGCATAGGAGGTGATCACTTTTAAGACTTGACTCCCATAGTTGCTAAAGCTCATAAAATATGATTTCAGCACAAACTGTGACACTACTTTAAAGGAGAACTGCATTTAACTTGCAAGACCTTATTTTCTGTAGAAACTATTTTTCAAATACTTCAATTCAATTCAATTCAACTTTATTTTTAAAGCGGCCTTTCAAAATCAAGGCACTTAACATAAAAGCAGACAACCAGTATAAATAACATTAAAATTACATTATAAATCACTAGGGAAAGCCAGGTCAAATAAATAAGCTTTAAGCTCAATTTGAAATCTACTGACAGTTGGGCATTCTCTCAACCGACGAGGTAGAGAATTCCACAGGGTCGGCACTGAAAAAGCAAAAGCACGAGAACCAGACATCTTTAATCGTACCCTGGGAATCTCTAGCAATCCCTTGTCGGCAGAACGGAGAGGGCAGAGGGGGCTGTAAGATACCAGGAGATCTTTAAGGTAGCCGGGTCCCTGATCATGTAGGGCTTTAAAGATTAGCAAGCCAACCTTAAAGGTCATCCGCCACTCAACAGGCAGCCAGTGCAGCCCGTGGAGCGCAGGCCTAATATCACTGGATCTAGATGTCCCAGTCAAAAGTCTGGCTGCCACGTTCTGCACCAGCTGCAAGCGGCAGATATCAACCCCTGGAAGCCCTAGGTAGAGGGAATTGCAGTAGTCAAGATGGGTCGTAACAAAGGCGTGAACCAATGTTGGAAGATCATCCGAGGGAACCAGATGTTTCACCCGGGCAATATTCCTCCAATGATAAAAAGAGGATTTGATGACAGCTGACACCTGAGATTTTAAGGTCAAGCCATCGTCAAAAATAACACCCAGGTTACACACCTGGTCTGAGGTAGTGAGTGGCACACCACCAAGTAATAAACCTGATGGTTGTCCAACCCCCAAACCCGCCCTCGGATGACCCGGGTCCACAACCAACACTTCAGTCTTGTCTGGATTCAGTCTCAACCAGCTGGAACTCATCCAAGATCTGATCTCAGCAAGGCAACTATTTGCATAGAGACTGCATCATTCTGTCCAGGCTGAAAGGACAAATACAGCTGAGTATCATCTGCATAGCAGTGAAAACTCAAACTGTATCGCCTGATGATGTCTTCCAATGGCAGAATATGCACTGCAAACAATATGGGGGCTAGTATAGAGCCCTGCGGCACCCCACAAGGCAGGGAGTGAGCACCAGAGGAATAAATTCCAGTGGTCACTCTCTGAGAACTGCCTGTCAGGTATGAATGGAACCAGTTTAGGACTGTACCAGACAGTCCACATAAAAACTGCAGGCACTCCAATAGCACACCATGGTCTACAGTGTCAAATGCAGCAGAGAGATCAAGAAGGACCAGAATGGTACATGCCTTTCGATCTCTAGCCATTAGGAGGTCGTTCAGTACCCAGACAAGAACAGTCTCTGTGCTGTGCTTCTTCCTAAAACCAGATTGGAGAGTATCATAGACACTGTGAGCTATAAGATGATCATCCAACTGCAGTGCAACCACCTTTTCAATAACTTTACCAACAAATGGCAAGTTAGAGATAGGTCGGTAGTTAGCTAGACAGTCTGGATCCAAGGAGGATTTCTTAAGGAGTGGTTGAACAACCACCTCTTTGAGGGAGTCAGGAAAGACTCCCCTCTCCAAGGACTTCCAGACAATGTCAGCAAGGATCAGGCAGATAACATCTACACAACCTATCAAAAGGGGAGTAGGGCCCGGATTCAAACTACAACTGGTTGGATGCAGTGTTTGGATGATCTTCACAATGTCATTGAAGTCCAGCTGGTGAAAATCTGACCAGCGAGACAAAGTGCCAGTCACTTCCCGTCGACCACTACAATCACTCATAGAGGAGGATGAACCGATGCCAGACCTGATGCTGGCAACCTTATCTGCAAAGAATCGCGCAAACTCCTCACGTCTTGGCTGAGAAAAAGCTTCTCTGGGCTGGAGACAGATTGGATTGCACAATCTGTCAACAGTCTGGAAAAGCTGAGCCGGTCGATTCTGTGTAGCAGAAATCTCCCTGGACAGGAATTCTGCCTTCTTATGGGTGATTTCTGGTTGATAGCTATCATAATGTGCCATCAATCTAAATCTGTCATCATCACGGCCGGACTTCCGTCAGACTCTCTCCATCCTTCGACCAACTCGCCTCATCTCCTTCAAGGAGCCATCAAACCACGGGCTCCTTGGGCAAAGAGTTAGAGGCCGAACACGAACAGGAGCAATCTTTTCCAGATCATCTCCAACAGCCTTATTATAGGCTAGAACAAGATCATCTGGACTCATGCATTCACTCGACAAGCCTGAGAGGTCCAGTACCGTCGATAGGTCACTGAGGTTAATCTCCCTTAAAGGACGGTACTGAACCAACTGTGTAGGGGAAGACCTATTAGGGGGGACCCTGAAACTGAACCTTATGGTGTAGTGGTCAGATCAGCTGACCAGTTCCACCCCCAGATCAGTAATCTCCACACCCAGAAGAAAGATCAGATCCAGCGAATGACCCCCTACATGGGTTGAGGAGGTAACTACCTGTGATAGGCCCAGCGTCGCCATCAGCTGGAGATTTTGACCAAAATGCGAGATACTGGTTTATATACTGGTAAATACTGGATTATAGTCTGTTCCTGTTCCACCTTAACTGGCCTTTTAGCAAACTTAAGTGGGTGCTTCCAATTGATACACTAGTGGTAAGGACTATTTTAGAACTATATAATGTAGTTCATGTTCTTACCCAGCTCTTCTGTTGTTGCCACAGTGCATAAATGTTATACTATAGAATGCTGCTAAATGGGACATAAACTTGCATCATACAGTTCCAAAATTACATTTACCACCAGTGTGTGAATCAGAAATCCCCCTTGCTTTTACTAAAAGGCCAGTAAAAACTGACTAAGGCAACAACAGAATGGGGTTCAGTATTTAAAACACAACCTCTATAGGAAAAAAACATAAACATGACTTACAGGTTCAACACAGTTCTCCTTTAACACTGAAATTGTTCTAGTAAATATCCTGAATCTCCACTCAGCTTCATTGGATATGTTTCAGTTTTAAAATTCTCTCCATTCTGTTTTTTTTTTTTTTTTGCTTATTTTTTTCTTTCAGGTCGTGGCCCCAGTCGGCTCTCTTTCTCCTCTCCTCCTCTGGCTGCCGTCTGCCTGCACTGATCTCAGGCCACTACCTTGTACTCCCCCACAGCTTACCCCCCCCTGTGGCAGGGAGGTGAGGGACCCCCTAATCCCTCACCAAGCATGGATCTGAAACAGGTGGTGGAGCCTGAGGAACAGCGTGCACCGGCGGATGGCCATCAAGCCGCGTGACCTGGAGCCTCTGTTTCTGTTTTTTCTCCCCTTGTGGGAGCACGCCGTGCAATGACACCTGTGACGGTGTTCGCGCATGGTCCTGTGCATGTCCACATCAAGCGTCTGTTGTGTCTCCCGGCCCTGTTCATGCAGCACCATGCCATCAAGCCCCAGCCACCACTAGGGGTCGGTTGTGCACCAGCTGTTGCACTCCCCCCTCCTCAGAGATGGAGAGCAGTCCATCAGATGCTCAATCCATCTCCTTCCTACCAACCCTCAGTGATCCATACTCGTTCCCAAACATGGGTCGCCGACACGGCTCGAGGTGTGGCATCCAGTGCCTCAACTCTCAGCGCCACTGGGCTGGCCCATTTTGTTTTTTTGGCATCAGAACATTCTGCTGCTCAAATAAAATCAAAAACTTTCGCCACGCTCCAAATGATTTTTAGTTTGTTTTTTTTTACCCCCCCACCAGGACTTTTCATTACAATACCCATTGCTAATGATCATCATCCTAAGTGAATGAATAGTAAATATCATTGAGCAAAGATTATTTTCTTTTGTTTTTATCAAGCTTTTCCATCAGCTAGTTGTCTGTAGTCTCTCAGCCCTGTCACTGACCTTCTCAGGGACTTACTGTTCCACCACTTACAGTGGGAACTGTCACAATGCACTGCAATAACTTGCAGTAAGTGAAATGTCACAAAATATTGCATGACAAAACAGCTTAACTGCCACTCACTTAAACTGTTCCCTGCCGTATACTGTAGCATTTTGTGATATAATGCAATATTTATTGTATTGCATCCTGGCTGGTCTGCTGTACCCAGGACTACAATTGTGGTTGGAGGGGCCTGCCCCATCAGTCATGTGAAAATATGTGTGTGTGGGGGGGGAATCTTCCTTGAGGGTCCTGTCATGCAGTGATGCCCACCCCATGCATGTGGAGGCATGCATGTGTACCAACATACAGCGGCTGCCCCTCTTCCCTTCTATACCTGCCATTGTGCTGCCACCTGATCTCCACCATGTGGCAGTCTATGAGCAGGTGCCATATCCTCCTTCCCAGTAATGTGCAGAGCTGGATCTGGGGCACACAATCCTCCCTCTCCAGCCAGTCCCCTAGGGACTTGGGTCTGTTCCCAAAACAGATTGCTTTGCATTATGAGCAGTAGCACTAACATGGGCAGCAAAGCTAATTTACAAAGGTGTCTCAGTTGCATGATGCACAGCAAGCAACATAAATTTAGTACAGATAAAATACTGTACATTACAGAGTAGCATATAAATTACAGAAATTTACACAAATAAAGCACAAAGTAATGGGCGGTGGGGCCCATCATTTCTTTATTCTGAACTGGGAGTGAGTGGGGACCCCACTGGCCTGCCCAGAATTTGAAGGCCAAGTTATATACTGGCCTGTCATTTGCCTTTGATCCTGGTTGGTGGAATTGGGTCTGGGTAGTAGCAGTACTACCTCTACGTTTCAGGGGTAGCTTTGTGGGTAGGCCTCTATCCCATTTTGTTCAATGCTGCTGGTCTACTGGAGGGGTATTCTAGCTGAGCATCCTTGGACGCTGTGAGAGGGTGTCCTGAAAAGACAGACCTTTCTCCCCTTTGAAACTCTTTAAAATTGCTCCAGTGTGGCTGAGTAAGAGATGTCCTTTACTGGTTTAAGTTTGAATTGAGCCACAGCAGTACCTGGCTGTTTTGGAAATTTGCACATTGTGCTGTTGACTGTCCCCCTCTCAATGGCAGTGAGAGGGTTTTTTTTATTTAACGTTCCTAGTCTCAGCTTCAAAGACTTTTCGAACATTTCTTCACTACTGGTAGAATCTGTTATAACCTATGCAGGAGCACCCTCTACTGGCTACTTATTGTATATTATTTAGTTGATTTTATTTTTGTTTGCTTATTGATTGAAAGTGCTTGGTATGACTATGTTAGGTTAGTGGTTTGAATGGTTAGTGTTTGGTTAGGAATTTATATAGTAATTCAGTGCTAGTTATATTGGTGTAATGGACTATAGGGCCACAGAGAGTATGATTGCTGTATGAATATTAGATAGTGGGGGTAATCTGGTGTTGTTTAAGTAGGTGGGTTTTTAATATCGAGTAGTTTTTAGGAGGCATCATGTGCTTAGGTTTTGGCCCCTAGACTAAGCTATTTCCCATCTCAGCTGCTGGACCTGTGCCCTTTCAATTACCCCCCTATGAGTGGTGGCATCTAGGCACTGCATGAAGATGGACTTTGTGAGGAGGTGTAATGGTAGGTGGTGGAGTATGGGGAGTGCTAATGGGGGGGGTATCATTGGGCTGGTGGGGACCAGGAGATGCCCAGGGGTGGATTGGGACCTAGCGCAAGGCCAGACATGGATGGTTTCTATACCCAGGGCTCCCACCTGAACGAGTGGGCACGTAACTGTAAGAACAGCAGTTTCCATTCGTGCCCTGTGTGTGGTGCTTTGCAATGCCAGACTAATGGGAAACAAGAGCTATTATGGCAGATTTAATGTCTGGTTCTTTGGTTGATTTGGCTTGCAACACAGAAACCTGGCTGAATCATGATGCTGGTCCAGCCTTGGAGGCAGCGGTCCAGCCGGATTATCAGTGGTACACTGCCTACAGAGGGATCATGGGAGTGGTGGTGGTGGCCATCTACTTTAGATCCCAGTTTAACTTTACTGTGCACCTATTGGGAGAAACTTTGTCATTTAAATGTGTGGCTGTGTGTGGGGGTCCAGGTGCAGGTTGCAGGATCATTCTCATGTACCTGCCTCAGGGCACAAGAGGGACTTCCTGAAGAAAACTGTGGGAATCATCACTGAAAGGGTGTTGAAGTTACCAGATGGCTGGTTCTGGACAACTTCTATACCCAGATCAACAATGAACTCTCAAAGTCTGTCAGGATTTCTTCCAGTTGATAGAATCACTTGATCTAGCACAAGTGGTTATTTCTGCGACCCATCAACACAGATCCGACTTGGACCTGCTTTTTTCCACTGGGGTTCGAGATTAGCAGCCTCAGTATTGATCCAGTCAGTTAGTCAAATCATTGCACAGTGAAATTCTAAGTTGGGTCTCCCCCTTCCCCACAGTCAACCTCCTGTGAAGATGGTCCACTATCGCCCTATAAGGACTTTCCCCAGGACTTCAGGCAGTAATGGATCTCTTGGGTGTGATGGTGGCATGTATGATGGAATCAAAGGAGGTGGTGGTGGCCTATAATAGGGCCATTACCTTGGTCTTTGATTCAGCAGTACCAGTACATGTATGAACCTGGGCTTCATGCCAGAGATCCCTGTGGTGTGATGGGGAGCTCAGGGAGTTGAAGTCCAAGGGTTGTAAGTTAAAGCATTGTTGGAGATCCAAGACTGATGAGGACAAACCTGCTTTGAGAACTCACTATCATGAGTACCAAACAGCAATCACCAGTAAGAAGGCAGCATTTCTGTCCAGGAAGATTGCTGCTGGAAGGAACTGACTGGTTCAGCTCTTCTGGGCTGTAGACATGCTATGCCAGCCTACCTGTCTGTAGCTGATGAGAGCAAGTTCATTGGCTAAATGAGAAGAGTTTGCTCAGTTCCTCTTGGACAGGGTGTCCTCTATTCAAGGTGGGATGGTCCCAACCTTGCTGTCACAATCCGGCAAGGTCGAGGAGGTATCCAATGAGTGCACTCCTCTGGTCTGGAGAGAGTTTAGGATAGTTATGGTGGAAGAGGTTTGTGAGGTAATCTTGGGGCTGTGGCCCATCTTCTGTGAATGGGACCCAGGCCCGACACGTTTTCTGGTAAGTTTTATGAGGCTTCTGAGTCCAGTGTTTGCCAAGATTGTCTGATGTTCCCTCTCAGAAGAGACCTTTTCAAACCCATTGAAAGATGCACTGGTGAAGCCTCTTCTGAAGAAATCTACCATGGACCCGGACTACTTGGCGAATTATAGACCTGCCTCTAACCTCTTATTTCTGGGTAGTGTTATTAAGAAGACTGTGGCGCTGCAGCTTGAGGCTCATCTCACAGCCTATGACATCTATGAGCCTCTCCAGTCCAGATTTAGGTTTAAACACAGTACTGAGACCATGTTGGTCAGGGTGCATAGTGATCTTCTCAAGGCAAGAGATAGAGGAGAACAGTTAGTTCTCATCCTCCTCGATCTCTCATCAGCTTTTCACATTGTGGACCATAGATTGTTGTTGGACCACCTTAGGGAGTACTGTGGACTCACTGGCATGGTCATCAGCTTGTTTGAGTCCTTCCTCAGAGATAGGATGCAGAAGGTAGTGATGGGGAGTTTCTCCTTGCTCCCAAAGCCCCTGCTCAGTGGTGTACCCCAGGGATCAGTCTTTCCACCTATGCTGTTTGCAATAAATATGCTACCCTTGGGAGGGATCATCAGACAATATAGACTGGGTTTCCCCTGCTATGCAGATGATACCCAGCTGTAACATAGAAACATAGAGTTTGACAGCAGATAAGGACCGCTTGGCCCTTCTAGTCTGCTCATTTACTCCTTACTTACGCTATTACTGCAGACAGTGCCTGATCTACAGCTCCTTCTCTCCCCCCTTCCTTTCCACTATGATTCCCTTGTGCTTATACCATGCATTCTTGAACACCACCACTATTTTTGCCCCACCACCTCTGCTGGAAGGCTGTTCCAAAATTCACTACTCTTTCTGTGAAGAAGTACCTCCTCAGATCTCTCCTGAATCTACCCCTTCCAGCTTCACAGTATGTCCACTTGTTCTTGAGCACCTTTTCTTCTGAAAAATACTTCCCTGCTGTACCTTGTTTACCCCTGTGAGGTATTTAAAGGTCTATCATATCCCCCCTCTCCCTCCTCTGTTCCAGGGTGCACAGTAAGGTCCTTTAGTCTCTCCTTGTAGAGCTTTTGATGCAGACCCTGCACCATTTTTAATTGCTCTCCTCTGGACCGCCTCCAGTCTGTATATGTCATTCTGGAGATGTGGTCTCCAGAACTGGACACAGTACTCTAGATGGCATCTTACCAGCAATCTATACATAGGCAATACCATTTTCCATTTTCTACTGGTGATATCCCGTCCTAGGCAGCTCAGTTTCCCAGTAGCCCTTCCTAATGCCCTGTCACACTACTTGGCCATCTTTAGGTCATCTGATATGATTACCTCAGGTTTCTTTCCTGCTTGGTGGTTGTCTATACCACTCTACCCATTTTGTACTCTGCCCTTGGGTTATTGTGCCCAGAGTATATTATTTTCCATTTTTTCGCATTGAAACCCAGTTGCCATACATTTGACCACTCCTCTAGTTTTCTCAGGTCTCTACTCATCCTTTCTACCCCAACTGGAGTGTCCACCCTGTTACAGATTATGGTGTCATCCGCAAAGAGGCATACCTTCCCTTCCCTTCCAGCTCCTCTGTAATGTCACTTATGAAGACATTAAAGAGGGCCAGTTCTAGCACTGATCTCTGAGGCACTGTGCTAGTTACCCTCCCTTGCTCAAAGTGAACTCTGTTTATCACCATCCTCTGTCACCTATCCCCTAACTAATTTCATATCTAGTTTACCACCTTTGGACCCAGTCCTAAGATACCCAGCTTGCTTACTAGTCTTCTATGTGGAAAGGTGTTGAAAGCCTTACAGAAATCTAGGTAGACCACGTCCTCTGAGCCACCCTGATCTAGATTATTTGTCACCCAGTCAAAGAAATCTATCAGATTCATGTGACAGAACCTCCTCCCATTGAACCCATGCTGCCTTAGGTCTTGTAGCCCACTGGATTCAGGATATTTCACAATCCTTTCCTTCATCAGCGATTCCATTAACTTTTCCACCACTGATGTCAGGCTGACTGGCCTATAATTGCCAGTCTTCTCCCTACTACCACTTTTGTGTTGTGGGACTACATCTGCTCTCCAGTCCTTTGGAACCACTCCTGTTTCTGGCAAGCTGTTAAATAAAACTGTCAGAAGGGCAGCCAGTATATTCCTGAGCTCTCTCAATACCCTTGTATCTGCCATTTGCACCCAGGACATCTGATGTGATCAAAGTACATAATTTGTATTTGGCTAAGATCCAGGACTGGATGACATCTAGCTGGCTGAGACTTAATCTGGACAAAATGGAGGTATTGGTAATTGAGCCTTGTCACTGGAGGGTTGCACAGGCAACGGAAGAGGAGACTGAGCTTATGTTCCAGCGCTCTAGGCTTGTGGTCTCTGCTAAGGTACAAAATCTGGGGGTCATTCTGGATGAGATGCTGACATTGGAGGCTCAGGTGTTAGTAATAGTTTGGAATGGCTTTTAACATCTCAGAAACAATGCCTGGATTAAATCTGTGGTTCCTCTGGAAGACCTGCCATCACTAGTACATGCTTTTGTGACATAAAGGCTTGATGAGTGCAATGCTCTCTACCTTGGGGTCAATAGAGGTATCCTATGGTGCCTGCAGCTGGTGCAAAATGCAGTGGCCAGATTACAGATGGGCCTGCCCAGGTCCTGTCATATGACCCTGGTCCTACATGAACTGCACTGACTGCTGGTGAAGTAGCATATTACCTATAAGGTTGGTTTGCTGAACTATAATACCCCATATGGACTGGACCCTAGTTACCTGAAGGAGCTCCTGACTCCTTACAACCCATCACACCCCCTCCACTCCGCTGAGGTGGGCCTCCTGGCAGTTCCCAGGGTTAGGTTCAAATCATTAAGGGACCAAGGGTTTGAGGATACTGGTCCAGTCTTGTGGAACTCGCTGCCTAGATCTTTGAGGGAGGCCATCTCATGGAGGCTTTTAAGAGGGGTCTTAAGACCTTTTTATTCAGTGAGAGCTTTTGATTCTATTTAGTAGCCTCAGATCTCTCTGTTGCATCTGTTTTTTTTTATCAGTATTTATTTATTTATCTATTTATTTAATGTTGCTTTAAATACTAGGATTGTTCTAATTGTTTTATCCATATTGTTTGTGTACCTCTGTGTAAGGTGCTCATTGCCCCTGGGAAAGGGCATGGTACAAAAATAAACTACTGCTACTATTACCAATCTATAAAGCACAGTATAAATATTAGTTAAGGTCCCCAGCAATCTGGCCAGCATGCAATAGTACTGGGTATAACAACCAGAAAGCTTCCTTTAGGAGGAAAAGTATAATCATATAAGTCAAGTCAAAATACTCTATCATGAAGAAACTGGACTTTTTTACATGTATGCTCTACACAAGAAGCAGGTCAGATATTTATGAAGATTTACAATGCTACTAGGATGAACTGCCCACAAGGAATGCAGTATGTATTCTTATACACTTAGCTCAAAATTACAATTTACATTGGAATCCCCAGTCAGCCTTACTATACAGAGATTGCCATGGTATGGTATTGTTGGTAAATCTGTTAATCAATAAATCGATTTATATTTTATGTCTAATTATTAGTCAGCTATTGGTTTCTTAACTGAATATACTTGGAGGGTGGAGCAAGCCTGAAGGTTATGAAAAACTCTGGCTGTACAGAAGTAAAGGATGAGAGACTGTCTATTAATTTTTGGGGGCTGTCACATGATGCCTGCAGCAAAAATAATTAAATATCAACTGCCTGCTAGTAATCCTAAAGTATGTTACAGTTTAGTACCTATATTTAGCTCTTACCTTGGTTTTATGACGAAGTTTGTCCGCTCCAATGTCCTTTTTGAAAGCTTCAGGGTTAAAGTCTATTCTGTTGTACAACTTAGTTTCCTCTTCTGTCAGGGGAGCGACTGCTTCATTGATTCCAGGTATAAGAATATGACCAGAGGAATCCGTAAGGCTATCTGGAATTAAATATAAAGAACCAGCATTTGTTTGGGGGAGAATAAGCAAAAGAAAGTAATGATACAAGATATATCACAAATTACTGAAAATATAGCTCTGCCTGTTAGAGGTACACAATAGTGTCTTCTAATTGGATTAATAGATCACTGTACAGTATGGGCAATCAAGTTCACCAGGTAGGAAACTCATCTTGACTGCAGTAAAAGCAGTGAAACGCATACATTCAAGACTACAAACAAAAAAATCCATGTTTCTTTATATCTTTTCCTTGCATGTTTTCTTGGGGGTTGGGGGGATGTAACTGACCAACTGTAGCAAAGTAATGGTTTTTAGATATCTGAATTACTGACAGAATAAGATAAGAATGTCTTTTTTTTATTCCAAGAGGGTAGAATCCGAAAAAGTTGTGTTATCGGGAATAGATGACACAACTTCAAGGGTCTCACTTGAAAGGATCAAAACCAGGGAAGTGTGTAGAATGCCTGCCATATTAAAGTCCATGGCATGAGTACATTGACATTACTGGGGTCCTGCCATATGACTGGTATTGCTTCTCTCTAGTTTGGATGGGTGCCATGGTCTCACTCATTCTTAGGGTGAGAGAATCTAGAAGTTGAGCTGCTAGGGTGCTCTAAAAATGAAAGAAACAGCATTCTTATACTGTCATTAAAAATTGCCAAAGAAGGAAGAAGGCTAAGGCCCATCGTGACCACCACCCCCCTGACATGCAGTGGTTATAGCAATTTATTTTGGTACCCCTGATATACTGTACACATCCAACTGTGTCTTACAAGTTGTTACATTTTTGTGCTCTCACCACTGACTGTGGTAAACTACAGTATTCCAAATAGTCACCACACTCTGTGTGAAGAAGTACCTCCTTGTGCCACTATTGAAACCACTGCCCTGTATCTGAAAGCTGTGGTTTCTATTCATCTTACCTTTTTTTAAGAGAATACGTAAGTATTTTCTCCCTTCATTGTTTTCCATATTACTTTTTTCCATGTATTTTTCCATTTTTCTTCGCTGTACACTCCCTCCTTCTCATGGCATGAACGTATGTGTGTGGAAGCACGTGCACATCATGTCTCTGTGCTTCTGGGATTCCTGACCTCTGATGCTGCCCCTCAGCCTCCTCCAGGGTGCAGCCAAGGAGTGGGATGACAACTCTCCCCTCCTTGGGAGAGGAGATCAGCCCATTGGAAGCTTGATCTGCTCCCTCCCCTGCTAACCTCCGGCAACCTGATTGCTCCGAATCCCGGGTTTCTGGTGGTGGCGTGAGGTGTGGTGTCCAGAGTCTCAACCCTCAGCACCACTGGGCTGGCTCCTCCCTTCATTTTAAACATTCCCTCCACCATCCTTGTTGCTTTCCTCTGGAACCTATCCAGTGCTCCAACATCCAAGCGGCCCCCACTGAAGACAAAAGGGCCCCTCCAGAAAGTCTGTTGCCAGGGGCCGCACTGACCGCAAGCCACCCGGGGAAGAGAACCAGGAGCTCGGCTGCACCCTGGTACCTTGTGCCGCTAAAGGCGCAAAAGCCCACAAGGATCCCTCCAAGCCCATCGGGGCTCTGGACACCCTCGTCCAGGAACTAGGAACCAGCCTTGGACCGAAAAGACGCCTCTGGGGTCCCCGCTTAACAAGCGGCCCCCACTGAAGACAAAAGCGCCCCTCCAGAAAGTCTGTTGCCAGGGGCTGCATCAACCGCAAGCCACCCGGGGAAGGGAACCAGGAGCTCGGCCGCACCCTGATACCTTGTGCGCTAAAGGCTAAAAGCCCACAAGGTACGTTTAACTCGACCTCCATCCTTCTGGCCCTCTCCTGCTGGGTTTGGGACTTTACCAAGTACCACTCTCCACAGAAAGCGGCTGTTCTCACTCTATTATTTTTGGATTTGGACTACTATTTTGTACCCCCAGGGACTGTGAGCGCTGCCACTGCGGCCAAGTAACTACAGCTCCCTGAAGCTAAATTTGCTGCCTAGACAAACTATCTCCTGTAATCCTAGCTTATTAATTCTGTAGTGCTGTAGCTAAGTTTTCTGATTCTCTGCTGCCTATAGTGCTGTAGCTAATTTTCTCTGTTTCTCTGCTGCCTTGTACTGCCTTCCCGCCTTTTTCTGTTTGAATCTTCTAAACTCCCTTTGTTCTAATAAAAGCTATTCCAAGTGCTGTCCTACTCACCTGGCTTAACTGAAGCCTGTAACCCTACTCCTCTACCTGCTAATCTCCTCCTTTCTATCACCTACGCCCCCCTACCATTGTTTCTGCTGCCTTCTTAATCTGCTTCTCCTTGCTACCCCTCAGGATCCCTCCAAGCCCACGGCTCTGGACACCCTCCTCCAGGAACTAGGAACCAGCCTTGGACGAAAAGGGCGCCTCTGGGGTCCCGGCTTAACAAGCGGCCCCCACTGAGACAACGCCCCTCCAGAAGTCTGTTGCCAGGGGCATACCGGCCTCAAGCCACCGGGAAGGGAACCAGGAGCTCGGCCGCACCCTGGTACCTTGTGCCGCTAAAGGCGCAAAAGCCCGCAAGGTACATTTAACTCGACCTCCATCCTGCTGGCCCTCTCCTGCTGGGTTTGGGACTTTACCAAGTACCACTCTCCACAGAAAGCGGCTGTTCTCACTCTATATTTTTTGGATTTGGACTACTATTTTGTACCCCCAGGGACTGTGAGCGCTGCCACTGCGGCCAAGTAACTACAGCTCCCTGAAGCTAAATTTTGCTGCCTAGACAAACTATCTCCTGTAATCCTAGCTTATTAATTCTGTAGTGCTGTAGCTAAGTTTTCTGATTCTCTGCTGCCTATAGTGCTGTAGCTAATTTTCTCTGTTTCTCTGCTGCCTTGTACTGCCTTCCCGCCTTTTTCTGTTTGAATCTTCTAAACTCCCTTTGTTCTAATAAAAGCTATTCCAAGTGCTGTCCTACTTGCCTGCCTTAACTGAAGCCTGTAACCCTCTCCTCTACCTGCTAATCTCCTCCTTTCTATCACCCTCGCCCCCTACCATTGTTTCTGCTGCCTTCTTAATCTGCTTCTCCTTGCTACCCTCAGGATCCTCCAAGCCCACGGGGCTCTGGACACCCTCCTCCAGGAACTAGGAACCAGCCTTGGACCGAAAAGATGCCTCTGGGGTCCCCGCTTAACAAGCGGCCCCCACTGAAGACAAAAGCGCCCCTCCAGAAAGTCTGTTGCCAGGGCCCGCACGGCATAAGCCACCGGGGAAGGGAACCAGGAGCTCGGCCGCACCCTGGTACCTTGTGCCGCTAAGCGCAAAAGCCCGCAATGCTTAACTCGACCTCCATCCTGCTGGCCCTCTCCTGCTGGGTTTAGGACTTTACCAGGTACCACTCTCCACAGAAAGCGCTGTTCTCACTCTATATTTTTGGATTTGGACTTATATTTTGTACCCTCAGGGACTGTGAGCGCTGCCACTGCGGCCAAGTAACTACAGCTCCCTGAAGCTAAATTTTGCTGCCTAGACAAACTATCTCCTGTAATCCTAGCTTATTAATTCTGTAGTGCTGTAGCTAAGTTTTCTGATTCTCTGCTGCCTATAGTGCTGTAGCTAATTTTCTCTGTTTCTCTGCTGCCTTGTACTGCCTTCTGCCTTTTTCTGTTTGAATCTCCTAAACTCCCTTTGTTCTAGTAAAAGCTATTCCAAGTGCTGTCCTACTCACCTGCCTTAACTGAAGCCTGTAACCCTACTCCTCTACCTGCTAATCTCCTCCTTTCTATCACCTACACCCCCCTACCATTGTTTCTGCTGCCTTCTTAATCTGCTTCTCCTTGCTACCCCTCAGGATCCCTTCAAGCCCACCGGGGCTCTGGACACCCTCCTCCAGGAACTAGGAACCAGCCTTGGACCGAAAAGACACCTCTGGGGTCCCCGCTTAACAAGCGGCCCCCACTGAGGACAAAAATGCCCCTCCAGAAAGTCTGTTGCCTGGGGCCGCACTAACCGCAAGCCACCTGGGGAAGGGAACCAGGAGCTCGGCTGCACCCTGGTACCTTGTACCGCTAAAGGCGCAAAAGCCCGCAAGGTACGTTTAACTCGACCTCCATCCTGCTGGCCCTCTCCTGCTGGGTTTAGGACTTTACCAAGTACCACTCTCCACAGAAAGCGGCTGTTCTCACTCTATATTTTTCGGATTTGGACTACTATTTTGTACCCCCAGGGACTGTGAGCACTGCCACTGCGGCCAAGTAGCTACAGCTCCTGAGCTCTCTTCCAGCGGCTCCCCACCCTCCCCACCTCACCCACCCTGGTCGACCCTTTAGCTTTATAGACACCAGGGATCATATGACTAAGTGTCTACTTTTCCATTGGCTCTTATACTCTACCTCCACTAGGGGCAGCTCACTATTCTTTCAAACTAGCGGCTCTGTTATTTCTTTTACCAAGCCGCCTTCTGGCCTGCATCACAGCGTCCTATTTTCTTTTCCTTCAAAGTATTTGCCCAGGCCTACCAGTATTTTCTCTGTGCAGCATTGCACTAGCACCTCTCTATCGATACTCCTCCTTTCCTGTGCCCCTGCTACCTTCTCTTCCCATTCTAAAATGACTCCTTATGTCACTATCTATCGCTCCGGCTTGGCTTCTTTTTTCTGCCTGTGTCTCCTGTATGGTCTAAGTAGTGTCTCCCTATCTGTGCCGCTTGTCACTAATCACAAAGCGGAATCTATAAAGGACTTTTTCTTCTCTAATCTTCTCCTTTCCTACCGTCACCCCCTTCCCGCTCTACATCATACACTCCTGAAGAAAGGCTGTACCTACCTGTCACTCCTGTACTACCTACAGCATAGGGCTAGACATAAAAAAGTGACACTCTGACTAGAAACCTGCTCAAGTTCCTAGCCCAAAGGCTGCTGCTGATAGCTGGTGACATCTAGTTGAACCCAGGTCTGCCACATAATATCCCTATACCAACCACAGCCGAAGCTCATAAAGGCCTATTACTAGCCCATATGAATATAAGGAGTCTTATGGGGCACCTGGCTGAGCTTGAAGCCTGGGCAAAACTGATTAACCCTGACATCCTGTGCCTTACTGAAACATGGCTCAAACCCAATATCCTAGATGCCCACTGCGCCCTGCCTGAGTATGCCATCATTCGGCAGGATCGAAGTGGCTCAAAAAGGGGTGGGAGCATTGCCATTTATTACAAAAATCACCTCTCATTAAAAGCGGTTCCAAATACTGGCCCCCACATGCGCTGTGAATCACTACATGCTACACTGTCCCTAGGAGCCAAACACTTGCACATCCTGTGTTTGTACAACCCACCCACTGGAGGTTTGGAAAGTCTCCAGATCTTACTACAACATATGTCTCAATCCGTGAAACTGAATGAGTGTATCCTGTTGGGGGACGTCAACTTAAACTGGCTAGCCTGAATCAAGGCAACCTTGCATCTATGGTCCAAAAATGTAACTTTCACCAACTTGTAACAGAATGCACGAGAATGACTAACACGCAGACAGGAACGCTATTAGACTGGGTTCTCACCAACAGGCCTGACCATGTATCCAAAACCACTGTACTTGCGGACTCTCTAACAGACCACTCTCCCACGGTCTGTCACTGGCGTTCCTGTCAGCCGCCTGCTCCTCGGTCCCGCCTCATCACCATTACCAACTTTGCAGCGCTTGATGTACAAGCATTTCTCAGTGACATATCTATTATCGACTGGTCCGACATCTACACTGCAACAAGTGCTGAGGCTGCCCTGGATGTGTTCCTCAGCAGGTTTGGGGAGGTACAAAGGAGGCATGTACCTAAGATAAAGAGAAGGGTCAGGGGGCAACAAACTAGGTGGCTGAGCAAAGATCTTCTCCACAAGCTCAAACTCAGGGACAAACTCTGGAAACATTATAAATCCACGGGCTGCCCTGTGATCATCAGGCTTACAAACAGCATAGAAAGCGAATGTAAGAAACATATCAGGTTTGCGAAGAGCAGATACTGCCAAGACCTTTTAACCAGCTCTGCTAATGATCCTCGAAGGTTTTGGAATCATATAAAAACCTTCCTCGGAACCCCTCAATCCTTCACCCCCTTGGACATGCTACTACAAGGGGTCCACTGCAATGACTCCCTCACCATTGCCAATGCCTTCAACCAGCAATTCTCGGACCTATCTGCTATCACGTTCTCTTTAAAATCTCTGCCTGATAACTCTCAACCATACTCCAATATAAGCTCCAATCCACAACTTGCCTCTAAAAGATTGTTTTACTTTAAAAGGGTTACTGGAAATCAAGTCTGCAAACTACTGTTGGGGATATCTGAGAACACTAGCCCCAGCTCTGACACCCTGGAACCTCGACTCCTGAAAATAGCTGCCCACCTCATATCCTGCCCACTTGCCAGGATTTTCACCTTATCTCTCTCTACAGGTGCTGTCCCTGAGATTTGGAAGGCTGCCAGAATCATGCCAGTTTTCAAAAAAGGGAGCAAAAATGACTTGTCAAACTACAGACCCATTGCCATACTCTCGGTACTGAGTAAAATACTCGAAAAGGTAGTAGCCACCCAGGTCACTGAATTTATTGACTCCACTAATGCACTCTGTGAAGCGCAGCATGGCTTCAGGAAGCACCACAGTACTACAACTGCTCTGACTAAATTCACATCGGACGTTCTCTCAAATATGGACAAAGGGCAGCTAACAGGTGCTGTGTTTATCGACCTTACAAAGGCCTTTGACCTTGTTGATCATCCACTACTGCTTGCTACCCTCAAAAACCTATGCTTCTCACCCCCAGTAACGTCCTGGTTCAGCAGCTACCTCACCAACAGGTCTCAAGCTGTAAAGCTTAACTCAGCCATCTCTGACAGTACCACAATCAATATTGGCATTCCACAGGGCTCTATTCTTGGTCCACTCTTCTTCTCATTATTTATCAACAACCTGCCCACCGTAAGAACGTCAGGCAACTCACTACTCTATGCTGATGATCTTGTTATATATGCTCACTCTGACAACATCTCTCACCTGAATTCCACACTGTCATCAGCCTTCCACCTTACACAGCACTGGCTTGAAGCTCATTGCCTTATACTCAATGCTAGCAAAACTAAGGCCATGCTCTTTGGATCAAAAGCATAAGCTTAGAGCCTGCACATCTCCACTGACAATTCCTGATATCAATGGATCCACCTTGAGATTGTAAGTTCTTTCCGCTATCTTGGGATACAGCTTGACCAAAATCTTGATCTGAAGCAGCATATCCAGGAGTAGTGTAAGAATGTCAACTGTAAGCTGGGCTGCCTACAGGACGAACTTTATGCTCACACCCACCGCCAAACTTGCTATTGCCAGGGTATCCTATTACCACTCTGTCTTATTGTGCCCTATCCTCACCATGGCAAATAAACTGTCTACAGAAATGGGACACCACCCACAATAATGTCTGTAGATAGGCAGCTAAACTACCGCCTGACGAATCCATTGCCAACTATACAAAGGGTTAGGTTGGCTATCCCTTCTCCACGAGGCTATACTACCTTTGCAGCCTATCAGACTCATAATCAGAGTGTCAAAACCTGCCACATTGTCTGAACTACTCCAACCTGTACTACCATCGCTGACCTGAGGTCGCCAGACAAGTCTTTTTTATCAGTTCCCCACTGCGTACCTCCAAGGGTGCTGGTGCCTTCAGGTGCTGCCCTCTCACCTGGAACTTACTGCCTATGGATCTGAGAAGTGCTCCATCCACCTAGCCTTCAAGTGGAACTTACATTGCTTCTACTCTAAGGACCATTGCACTTGTTTTGATCCCACTTAAGCTTTGTAACCTGTCTAAATCAATCCTCCCTTGCCATATACTCAATAGCTTACCTCCCCTCAATTGCTCTGTCACCTGGTTTGTCTGATTGCACTTTAGTGAACTGTCTATAAGACTGCCTGCACTTACAATGTAATGCTTACAAACCTCTCATATGGACACTCTATTCCAATCATGTTTGCTGCCTAATTGCCTTAACATTGTAATAGGTATATTATTCTGACCTTTTTTACTGCATATCCAACATTGTTTATTGTCTTCTGACTTTGTGTATAATTATGACATAATCCTTCTTTTGTTTTATCCTTCGTCAGTTCTACTGTGTAGTACTAAACCATAAGATGTATCTAATTGTTAATGGGTACTGGTCCCTCTTGCTTTCCCTCTCCCCTCCCCCTCAGTCCTACCTGGTCTCAGTTCCAAAACCCCTTTTGCGCCTTTCCCGCCAACCCGTGTCTAGCCGCACTTCCATCTCGTCTCTATGCCCAGCGAGGTTCCAGTTCCATAGCCCCAGGTCTTTTTATGTGCCCTTTTCACAAAAAGCTGAATTCAGCCTGTACTTTGCCACACACGAGTCCCTGAGCCCAGCCGAAGTTTTAGTTCCACAGCCCTGGGTCTTCAGTGCCTTTTCCCACTAAAGCCGTGAATTGCACCTCCTTGCCATCGTGCCTTCAGCCTAGCCACCTCCTGATCCATCTCCGTTGCTATTGGATCCTTGTGCCTTCCATTAAATGCTGCACCTTGAAATTGTGTCCCTCAGCTCCTCCTTGCCCCTTACCCTCTGGCGTCATCCTCTTGCTTTCTGCAACACTCTTCCCCCCTACCTGACGTTATCTAGCGTACTTTGCGTGTCGTCTCTGTACCCAGCCGAGTTCTAGCTCCATAGCCCTGGGTCCTTTAGCGCCTTTTCCCGCAAAGTCAGAATCAGCCGTGACTTTGCCACATGAGTCCCTGAGCCCAGCCAGGTTTTAGTTCCACAGCTCCAGGTCTTCCTAGTGCCTTTTCCCGCTAAAGCCGTAATTACGCCACCCCTTGCCGTACGTGCTTCAGCCTAGCCATCTCTCCTGATCCTGCTCCGTTGCTATTGGATCCCTTTGTGCCTTCCCACTAAACGCTGCACTTTGAAACTGTGTCCCTCGACTCCTCCTTGCCTCTTACCCTCTGGTTTCATCCTCTTGCTTTCTGCAACACTCTTCCTCTACTTGCCGTTCATCCCTCCCCTGCTCTGCCGTCCCTTGGTTCAGGTTAGCCCGGCTGTGTATCCCTGCCCAGCACCGCAAGGCCGTTAGCTGCTATCTTCCGTCCTTTCGTTCATTACCCTCCACCTCTCATCAGTTTCACACCCTCCCTTGTTGTCCTAAAATCCTCCTTACCTTCCCTTTCCTCTCTCTCTCCCCCTAAATGTGATCTCCTGCCAGTACCCTCTGCCTATTTGAAACCGTATGCCTGCCTTTGATAATCGTATGTCTGTACTTGTACCACTGTACCTTTGCCTGTATTATGTTAACTAAACTGACCTATTTTGTACTGTAATTGTGTCTCCCAGGTCGCGCCTGAAAATAGTCACCTGTTGGCTAGTGCACCTACCTGGTAAACAAAAACTAAAAAAAAAAAAAATCTTTGGTGAGAAGTGCATAACTACCCACAGTACTTCATATGTGACCTCACATGGGTATTATAGGGTTGCACCACTACGCCCTGGATCTAATGACATGGTGTTTAAACATTTGGAACGCTTTTATAGTCACATTTTCCCACTGTGATTTTGCTTTTGAGTCTTTTGTGATAATAATCCCTAAATTCCATTCCTCTTCAGTCTTTCTCAAGCTTTTTCCATTTAATTAGTAATCCCCTAGTGGATTTTCCTTCCCATATGCAACATAGTACACGTTTTAGCATTAAACTAATATCCCTATTTGCTGCCCAGTCATGCACACTATCCAAATCTTTTCAAAGAGACTCAGTCCTGTCTGGGCTATTGACTTATGACCCCAGTTTGATGTCATTGGCGAACTTTATTACCGAGTTTTCCAGCCTCCTATATAGATCCCCTGTAAAGACACCAAACAGTGTTGGTCATAGCATTGAACCCTGGGTGCTTCGCTTATCATATCACCAATCTAAGACACAAACCTATTTATTCTAACCCTCTGTTTTTTATCTCCAGTCAGTTTTCAACCCATTTTACTGTGCTGTTTAAATACCTAGTTACCTTAATTTCATTATTCTAGCAAAGAGAGTGTATGAGTGATGTCATACATTATTCAAACATCTCAGCCCTGAGTTGCTACCCAGGTGATAGAACTTTAGAATATTAAAGTTCAGACTCTGCAATGGGGTCATATTCCCTCTAGGGTTCTAATGGCAGATTTATTTCTCCGCTGAAGAGAGCAGTTGCACCAGAGTCCTGTTCCAGTCCTAGTGGCTACATTTCTTAGTTATTGGCTTTTGTGTTATTATTTTATAAAATATATATCTTATTCAAAACTCTGCATTAGTTTAGCTTAGTTTCTGTTTCATTTGTTATATTTTTTCATTTTTTGCTTTGGTTCTGTGACAGTTCCTGGGATCAAGAAAACAATGGTTTGTATCAGTTCCTGTCTGGGTTTCTGATATATAAACTGTTAAAAATAACGTTTTTTATGGGATTTAAATCTACTTTATTTTTAAAATAGTTTTGCCCTTTTTTGGCCAATGACCACTGTAAACATTATCTATTGCACCTTGTTACAGCACTCCAGTATCACTATAGGGTCTTGTAGGCATCTTCTCTTAGGCTGATGCACAAAAGAATTTTGAAGAAGTGAAATCCGACCTGTCTTCTCCCTGCCCTGCTTCTTCCCTCTTCAGTTCCTTTCGTGCATCTCTCTAGGCTGGTCACTCCTATCTTGACTCCATACCAAGATAAACCTAACAAGCTAGGAAATATTTTTTCTCCCTTAGACACCCTTAAGCATTTTCTATGACCCTGATTACTAATTCTTGCCTGGAGCTGCCACCTTGCTTTGTGTTTTGCGATTGTTGTTTTACCAGATTAGGTAGGCACAGGCACTTATACCATAGGGTTCTTTTGGAATTTTAAGTGTATTTACCAAAAATTGTGCAGCGACCAGGGAGGCGGGCCGAAGGTGAAGTAAAGTGCTTCACTAGTGATGTTTAGGGAAGTGTCCCCCTGTTTGTTGTTCAGGCTATTACTGGAGCCCAAGACCTGGCAGGGTGGGTCCACTTTCGTGCTGAGGGAGTCAGCTATCTCACTCCCAGCCCCCCCCCCGGTGATGGGCTGAAGATGTAAGAACCTGGCTCAGAATGCTTCCCCCCTCACTTACCTTGCTCAGCCAGGGGGTCGATGCTCCACTCCAAGGACTGCTTCTGTGGTTGACCACAAGCCCGATATCTTCCCCTTGCACTCCAAGCTATGGCTCGAGGCCAGGATAAAATACAGCACATCCTCCACCCACATAACAGAAAGGTCTCGCTTCATTGCATGGCTTCTCCAGCACCACGCTCAACCACTGATCACATAGCACAAGGAACAGCCGTTCCATGGGCAAGGGCTTTGAATTCTGCACCTGGCGCCATCTGTTTTTTATGACCTTTGTCCCCTGATTCTCATTAGGTGTGCGAGGTTGTTGCTGAATGTAGCTTCCACAAGATGAGAGCATTAGGCGTCCATTTTGTTGGATGCCAGGGCAGCCATTTTAGGGGATTCCATTCAACTACCAGTGCCACACTCAAAATGGTGGGCACATCACCACATTCCCATTTATTTCATGGTGATCACCATGAACAGGATAATAATAAACTGTTCACTAGCAAGACCTGCTTATTCCACAGAGCACAACTGTTGAGCCCTGGCAAGCAGGGTTCAAATCCCACAATCAACCACTTGGGACTTAATTACTGGACCCTGAACTGGTGCTGTATACAATATGACTTCAGCTAACAAAAGACTCAGTAGGCAATGCTCACGTATAATACATGCTGTGCAGGAGTTTCTGTCACATCATAAGACTTATGATCTAACCTATGTTACCACCCCCATAGCTCAGGGTATTTGTAACACTGCAGCTTTGTCTAGAGCAGACTGTGAATTCTTCTATCGTGATTCACAATATGCAGGTGCTTTGGCTTGGTTTTTCCTGTGCCTTTGGTTGTTTTGTTTTTTTTGGCACTCAATGGTAGTGAGGGTTGTGAGGTGAGGAAGCCCCGCCCCAATGGTGCAGAACATATGCGCTTGCTCAGTTTGGTTAAACAGTTGCTTAAGTTTCCTGGACATCCATCTTTGGCTAACACATACCCCTCTGTCCCCTCTACCCCCACTCAATCAGGCTCATAGTAATTTCTCTTTGTCTGTTGTATCTGATCTGGGTTAGACCCTCCGTCCTCAGTCCTAACTGACTGTTCTCGTCTTCTACACCCAGGTTTTTTATCACCAGTCTAGAGGGGCAAGAATCAAAGAGTATGCCACAAGTGCCCCAATCTTCTCCTGCAGAGGTCATTAGGAGATCTTTGTTCCCTGTGCATGGTAGATGTGGACCTGCAAATAGACAACCTGGCCTCAGGGTCCTCAGCGGAAGAGCCTATAGAAGACAATGCATCCACGGTATCACAGGGAACTATGATCAACATGTTCCACAAACTGTTGGAAAAGACAGAGATGCTAGTAGATCCAAAATGACCATGTAGGCCAGATGGAGTCAACTTCCCACCCAAAAGACCTAGAAAGGACAAGGCACAGGAGTCGGATGAGTCAAAGAAGGCTCCAACCATGATGACGAGGACTCCTCTGAGGAAGATGAAGAACCCAGAGAGGATCTATCAGCCAGATTAAGCCCCTTTGATCTCATCCTGTAGCTTATTAGAGTAGTCTGCAAAATGCTTAAGTTTGGTGAGCCAGACCCACAGCAAAGAGCAAAAATTAGACCCACTGGTCCAAGAACGGCCCAAGACAGCAAACGTATTTTCAGTATCCAAAGCCATTGAAGACATCCTGAACAAGGAGTGGAAGATCTGAGACCCAGCAAGGACTAGGGAAAGAGCCACCTTTGAGAGGAGATACTCTTTACAGGAGGATAAACAAGCAACCTGGTCGACCACCCCCCAGGTGGCCCTAGAAGTTACGTTGCTCAGCAACCAAATAGTTTTATCCTCAGAGAGTTCTTCGGCCCTCAGTGACCCCACTGAAAAGATGGTGGAGAAAACCATCAAAAAAGCTTACAAGACCCTGATGATGTCAATGAGGGCCTCCACTGCGGTGGTATACACAAGGGCCATACTAAGATGGCTTGAGGCTAGCCAACAGGATATACTAAAAACAAGTTCCCACAAGGCCACCATGGACTATGTGTTACAAGCCATCAAATATGTGGCCGATTCCTCCATTGACACTTTCAAAATGATGGTTCGAATGGCAGCAACCATCAACAGAGCCAGATGACACAGATGGTTAAAACTGAGACAGGCAGACCAAGAGTCCAAAATAAGACTGATGAAACAGCATTTCACAGGAGACAAGGTGTTAGGTCCTGACATAGAAGAATTTGTGGTTCCAAAAAGGGAGTAACAGAAACTCACTAGGAGGACAGCATACAGTACCTTGCTGCCCTTTCGAAGCGCCAACTGCTTTCGCTGATACTGTCTCAAGAGCAACCGACCACACCAAAACCAAGGGATATAAACTTACAACTCTGGCTTCAAGCCAAACTATTTTACCCTGAAAAAACAACTGTCAGAACAACAGAGCTCAAGGTGGACAATCAAGGGGTCGAGGGGGACACAAAAACAACAGTGGACACAGACATATCATGCATGATGAGAGGCAGTCCCAGGACCTAAAGCTGGCTGTTAGGGGCAGACTTCAGCACTGTGCTGACACCTGGGCCAACACTGTCACAGACAAATGGGTGCTGGAGGTGATAACTGGGGGTACGCAATAGAGTTCAACACGCTACCAGAAAAGCCAAGATTCATACAATCACACCTCTCAGCAACAGCAATGCCAGTCATGAAGGTCAGAAAGATATTAAACCAACTCCTACAGGACAATGCTATATTCCCCTTACCAGCAGAAGAGAAAGGATCCAGTATTTATTCAATCTTCTTTTTGGTACCTAAAAAGATTGGGGCTCTGCACCCAGTTCTAAACCTAAAGTTCCTAAACAAATTCATCAGATATCAAAAATTCAAAACGGAGGTCTTATGCTCCACTACATCAGCAGTTTGGAAAAACAACCTACTGACATCCATAGATCTGAAAGACACATACCTTCATATTCCCATCCGCACACATCACCGCAGGTTCCTGAGATTCTGTGTCCTTGGCCATCATTTTCAGTACAAATGCCTCCCATTGGGCCTGTCATCAGAACCAAGAGTCTTCACAAAGGTCATGGCAACCCTGGCAGTGAATCTGACAACCGAATAGATACATGTGATTCCTGGATGATTGGTTAATCCAGGTCAGAACTGTAATTGCATCCCAAAGCTCAACCAGCAGGGCTCAGGAGTTACTAGCAAATCATGGATGGTTGGTCAATGTAAAAAAGAGCCATCTTGCTCCAACAACAGCACCAGAACACCTGGGGGTGGTTTTCAACAAAGCTCGAGGGACTGTTAGACCTTCAGACTACCGCATCAGCAACTTGATGAATCTATGCAAGTGGGTGATGGCTCGAAGACACCCAGCAGTGTGGGACCTGATGCAGTTGCTGGTGCTTATGGAATCATGCATAGACTTACGCAGTTGGGCAAGACTATGCATGAGACCCCTGCAGTGCTTGCTGATGGACAATTGGGACTACAGGAAACAGAACTACACCAAGAGAATGACTATCAACCTCAACCATAATGACTTCCCTAATATGGTGGACAAACTCACACACTCTGAAACAAGGAGCTGCCATCGACAGATCCATCTTCAAGATGATAGAAATGGATGTCAGTCTATCTGACTGGGAAGCGGTCATTGGACCCAGAACAGCACAAGAAAAATGGCCCCCAAAAGCAGCTTGCCTTCCAATCAACGTCCTCGAGATGAGAGCAATCTATCTCACCCTTAAATATTTCAAAACACTGGTAGAGGGATGACATGTGAGAATACGAACAGACAACAGGGTAGTCATGGCCTACATCAACAAACAGGGAGATACAAAAAGCAGGGTCATGGAAAAAGAAGTGTACACACTATTGACCTGAGCAGAGGGGCACCTTCTCAGCCTATCAGCAGTACACCTTGCAGGGAAGTTAAACATGCAAGCAGACTGGCTTAGCTGTCAATTACTATAACCAGGAGAGTGGCAACTAAACCCCCAAGTTTTCCACATAATACAAGACCGTAGGGACCATTTCAAGTAGATTTAATGGCGTCAGACAAGAACAAACAGGTACAAGGAGAGAGGATCAGCAGGAGTGGATGCGCACTTGATACCATGGCATTTCAGAACAGCCTACATGTTGCTGCCCTTAACAATGATAGCAAGAGTCATACAGAGGATTTAGAACACCAGCAGCACAACCGTACTAATAGCACCAGACTGGCCAAGGCAGACCTGATATTCGTCAATCATGCGGATGCTGATAGACCAACCATTCCCTCTGCCTCTCAATCCATATCTACTCCTACAGGGTCCAATAATGCACCACAACCAGGCATCAATAAAGCTGAGGGCATGGCCACTCACAGGCATAGACTGTTAGAACCAGGACTATCACACAGAGTGGTGGACATTTTGATGCACGCCCGTAGACCATCTACCAACCGCAGCTATGACAGACACTGGTTCATTTTTAGCCAATGGTGCAATTCCAAAGGCATTATTCCTACCAGTTCTTCTATTATTCAGATTCTTGATTTTTTGCAAGAAGGTTTTGATAAGGGCTTATCCACTACCTCACTCAGGGTGCAAGCATCTGTCATTGGGGCCATAAGGGGAGAAACAGAAGGCTGTCTGCCAGGGGTGCTCCCTCTAGCACTAACCTTTTTGAAGGCCACAGCCAATATTAAACCCATTCAAAGGAGCATTAGCATCCCCTGGCATTTGAATCTGGTACTGGATGCCTTGACAAAGCCACCATTTGAACCCCTTGAATCTGTGACCCTGCAGTTTCTTGCTCTTAAGATGAAATTCTTAGTAGCCATCTGCTCCACTCACAGAACCAATGAGTTGCAGGCCCTTTCCTGTAGAGAACCATTCTTGGTGTTCCACTTGGATACAGTGGTACTCAAAACAGTCCCGACCTTCCTCCCCAAGGTAGTATCACCATTCCACCTCGCTCAGGAAATTTCCCTACCCATCTTCCAACCAGAGCCAGGGGATCCAGAAAAAGAAACACTGCATTTGCTGGATCCCACTTGATCCCTCAGGAGTTACCTGAACAGGACTGTCAAGTTTAGAAACTTAAAGAGATTGTTCATACTTACCTAGGGACCCAATTGAGGCTCCTTGGCCTCCAGGTCAGCTATAGTGAGGTAGCTAAGGCATGCCATTCATGAAGCCTACAAGTCATCAGCTCTACCAGCCCCCCTCTCAGGTCAGGGCACATCCAAAGTGGCTACATCCTGGGCAGAATGTAATTCTGCATCAGTCACTGAAATCTGTGCAGCAGCCACCTGGTCTTCCACTCACACATTTGCTAAACACTATAGACTGGATACTTGGAGTTAAGACAGATCAGCCTTTGGGCGACTGGTGTTAAAATCAGTCTTTAGTCCTCTTCTTCCTCGTCCCACGCAATTGGACTCTGACACTGCTTCATAAGCACCCTATAGTGACATTGGAGTGCTGTAAGAAGGTGCAATAGATAATGGTAGTTTACTCACCTGGTAAAGATGATTGTGGGAGCACCTTCTTACAGCACTCCGCATCCCACCCAGTGAAGAGGAAAAAGATAAATGGCATGCAACAGTCCTATATGAGGCATACAACAGGAGGCTATTGTTTCTAGATATAATTTGACTGTGTTGTATGTGGGGATGTTTTTGCATGTCACATATTTCTGAGCCTCATAGGATACTCTATAGGTACTTAGTTTATGGATAGCAAAACTTTACAGATATACTCCAATTCTCTGCCTCCTTACTTTAAATTAATACAATATGACTGCCTCTTTGAGCATATTGTGCCACGTAATCTCTTTCATTCCAGATCAAACAGCTTGGGAAGTTTCGTATTGAAGAGGGAACAAGCAGGGAGGGGAGGAGACAGGTCGGATTTTACCTCTTCAAATTTCTTTTCTGCATCAGCCTAAGAGGAGACTCCTACAAGACCCTATAGTGATGCTGGAGTGCTGTAAGAATGTGCTCCCATAATCACCTTTACTAGGTGAGTAAACCACCAGTTTGCTACCTTTTCCTATTAAATAGGCATGATGGAGAGTCCTGTAAAGAATACAGGCACAACAGGATTTAAACACTGTAAATCCTGCCAGCATAGGCTGGCAAAAGCAGATGACCACAACCTTTACTTTGATTGTTTGGGCCTAGATCATGATTTTGAAAATGCCGCTATGCAAAGTTTTTGTCCTGAAACAAAGAAATAGAGCAAGGATAAATGGCAGTTGTCTTCTACACCTACTTCATAAGACTGTTCTCATAAACGTGTAGAAAGGTTTCACTTAACTCACTGAGACCTCAGGAGCTCTTTGAGAGTTCCACCACTTGTAGCCTGTATACTTTTAACAGTGCAACCTGGAGCTTTCTGAGCAAAATCAAACCATAATCAGCATGCCACAAACAAATGCGAATACCTCATGAACCGTAAGTGCTACACACAAAGTATGAGTTGCAAAGTTGTTCAGCACAAAATTACCTTTCTGTGTTATGCAATTAATTATAAGTAGTTCCTTTTTTTTCTATATTGGTTGAAATAGTGAAAAATGTTTTTTTTTTAATAACAAAGGCAATGTAAACCATTTTTTGTGGGAAAATATTTAACATAACACAAAATTAAGATCCATACATTAGCTGGAGGTACAAAACAAATTTTGTACTAAAAAGCAATTTTTCTAATATGATACATGTATTTTTTTTCTGTTCTAGTCAAGGTGGCTAGGCAAAGCTTGAGAGACAAATGTCAATCATACACACTATACCATACCATGCAAAAATGCAAATATCTTCTAAAGTATACATGACAGATGCAAAGTATCAGCGGCAAAGTTGTTCAGCACAAAATTACCTTTCCAACAATACTGTGCAGTCAGTTCTACTTGCTTCAGTTTGTGACATATTTAAATTTTAAGCAGTGATGTCCTCAGATGTCCTTAGTCCTCAGTGGCACAACGTGCAGGACATCTGGAGGCATTAAAAATCTCAGAAATATCTTTTTTGTTGTCACCTACAGGCATTTTGGGGCCTCAATGAATTAAGGTAGAAAACAGGATTCAGGAATGGACCTGGGAGTCAGAGGGCTGGCTGAGCGGAGAAGGATGGAGCGTCCAAGGGATGGCTCTCCTTCTCCGGGGGGAGGAGGGGAGTGTCTGGCCAATTGGTGACCTCTGGCACAGGCCAGGGGAATTGTGGGAGGGCCTGCGCCTGCTTAAGTGGGAAGCCGGACAGATGCTGGTGTCACTGTATGCCCCATCTCCCAGGGGATCACTGCAGTTGAAAAATCTTCAGTCCCCCAGGTATGATGCCCTGCCCCGACACCATTCCTGCTGCCACCAGTGCCCATTGGGGGGGTCCACTCCTGTGGCTCCACCCTGGGGAGTAACCAGGTTATGCCACTAATGTTCTTTGGGGGGTGGGGTGCCTGCCTGGTGGCCCCGCCCAGGTGGGTAAGCCTGGGTATAGTGGGACGGTGTTCGGGGCCAGGGATGAATTCTCTCCTCTGAGGGAATTTGGGGGGGATTGGAACCCCCCCAAAAAGGAAAACAGGATTCAGATCATGGTTCTTCTCTGCAGCAGTCTCTGGTATCCAAGGAGACTGAAAAATGCCGCAAGCACTCCTCTGTTAAGGAGCAGTAAACTCTGGCACCCAAGGAGATAGATAAGACTACAAAGCTATAATTCGGTAAAGAGCACAGACCATCTGGCAGGGGAAGCCCTGATGATTCAGAATACAAGAAACAGAAAATGCTTTCAGATCAGCAGCCTAATACTACTCCTGGGAAAAGAAAGCCAAAAAAAAAGTACCTTAAGTTTCTGCTGCCTGAGAAGCAAATAGAGGTACTGGTGCTAGAAAGGAATAAGCTCTCCCTGGAGGATAGTAAGAAAACATAGCCCTTTTTCCAGATAATGCAACATTTTGGAACACCTGCCCATAACCCCCCCCCCATCTGTACCTAGTACAGGATTATGAGGAGGATGAGGAAGAAGAGGAAACAGTATCCCCAGATTATGCTGCCAAGGATGACTTTGGTTACTCACACCAAGGGTTAATGAAGATTATTTCTCATACATAGCATTTGTGGGCAAATGGCTGGCATGCTGAATTTACAATCCATAAAATACAATGGCTATAGAAGAAGACGAATTTATGAGTCTCCTGAGGAAGAGGTGTAGTTTGCACTGAAGCGCAATGGTTTGCTTTTGCTTTGTCTATATTTGCACTGCAGGTGCCACTCTCTAGGGCTGTAAAATTACCACTGATACTTGCTCCCTTGGTTGTGATTGTTTTTTGTGTAGCCTGAATGCTCCCTTTTCAGCTTGCAGTGGATTTGTTGTTCACAAGCACTGCCAGCTGCTTCTCAGAATTTATGAGTATGCTGGAGCTGACCTCTACAAAAAGAGTGTCAATCCCCATTCACAAACCACTTCAAAAGGTCACAATGAAAATTCCTAATATGTTTTATTTCTCTGCTGCCACAGACAAGAAGGTGGAAAAAAAGGTACCGTGTGTAGTAACCAGGGGAAGTTCTGATTATATCCACACCCACCCCCTGACCATGAGGGAGTGAGTCAAGCAGCTGCTTGCAAACATGCATCAGTTAATTTGGGAGCTGCAACCCTGATAAAGTTTCCAGAAAACTGGACTGTATGGCAGAAAAGACATACACTACCTGTACCCTACTGCTGAGGCAGGCTGCCTACATGAGCCATTCCGTACATTACTAGCAGGCCCTGTGGAACACAACCCTGCCTTCATGCGAGAGTTTACCTCCCCAGGAGAAAACACATCTTGCACAAACTGAGAAAGATGGATTAGCTTCAAAATACTAATTACAAATAGCTGCTGATGTAAATGACTCTGGTTTTAGGAGGTCAAGCAAGTTTAATGTCTGCTAGGAGATTTGCATAGCTCAGAACAACTGGGTTGTTACAGGACATGCAAAGCAAAGCAGCTGGCTTTCACTTTGAAGGTACCTCCTTAATTGGTGACAAAATTCAGGCTTACACGAACAAGTTGATGAAAAAAGCAACTTTTTAAAATCTAACTGAAAAACAGATGGCCTCTATGCCATATAGGCCCCATGGAAGGGAAAGAATAGAAAGTGCTTACTGCAGCAGACCTGATTGATATCATGAATACCCTGTTTAGAGAGTCAATGGAAAAGGCAAAGGCAAGCGAGGAAGCAGGCAGAAATCTGCCTTAACTTCTCCAGCTCAGGCAAAGTCCAACCCCTGGCAATTCATATTATGTCACCATAGCCTTATTTCCAGTAGGAAGGTGCCTGTCTTACTATCTCCAGGAGTGGAAAAGGATTATTACAGACAAGTGGGTTTTGGAGCTAGTAGGATAACGTTTAACCCTTCAAGTTGTAAAGTTTCAAACGTTAACATCAGAGTTTTTCAGTTCAGAGTGCAAACTTCGAATGGATCTAGAGGTGAGAAAGTTAATTCAGCTTAATACAGTGGAATAAGATTCAAGTTTCCCAGTTATGGAAGGTCTTTGTTTCCAGATATTCCCTTACTCTGAAGATAAATGGGGAATGGCAACCCATTCTGGACCTATGGTTCCTGATCAAGCACCTGAAAAGTTCAGAATGGAAACACTACAGACAGGCTTCCATCCCTGAAGAAAGGGGATTGATTAGGGTCATTGGATTTGAAAGGTGCCTATTTTCATACCCCAGTAAGACTCTGCCACGAAAAGTATCTGAGATTCAGGTGTTACCCATGTTACCCCAGGAGGTTGGTTACATGTGTGTGTGTGTGTGTGTATGTGTGTTTGTGTGTGTGTCTGAATTCTACAGGCAGCCTACAATTAATCTGTGCTTCCCTTAGAACTCCTGTCATGAACCAAGGCTCTGGTGTCAGGTGGATGGGGCTTGCTACAGCAGAATAAACCATGGAGGAATGACGCTGGCAGTGGTTTTCATGAGAGGGCAGTTTCAGAGAGAGTTCCAGTCAGAGGGACGAGGGAGAAGTACAGCAACCATTATTTGTTTCTGACAGAAAATGACACAAAAACCTTCAGTGAAGTGGTAGAGGTTCTCTTAAATAGAGTCCCCAGATGGGGTACAGCAAAGAACAACACCTGGCATTTCATCTGTGAGTAACCGGGACACATACAAAAAAAAAACCAAAAGATGTGAGTGTTTTGTAATCCTTGCAGTGTTGCCTGCAATGTCTCTAGAGTGACAACAAGTGACAGAATGATTTTGGGTTAATTTAACATAATTCAGGAGTGTATTTATTGATGAGGAACCCCTGCTAGATCATTAACATCTATATCAAGCCCCATAACATGTTGTCTGCAGGTCCATGGGAGGTGGAGGTAGTGATCTATAGGAGTAGCTGCCAAGTGGAGGGAGAGTCAAGAAGAAATCCTCCAGCAAGCTATGGATGTTCTCTGTTTGAGGGTCACATATGTGTGCCGAGCTCTGTTGACAGTGCTATTTCTGTTTCCTGGGGAGATCCAAGAACATTTGCCCTACTGTGAACTGAGACTGAGATAGGGTGCAAGTGGACACCATCTGGTGTATCATTGTTGTTTTACACAGATACACAGAAATGTGATGGCAGAGAAAGGCCCCATAGCCCATCAAGTCTGCCCAACACCCTACCTCCCCCCTTCTGTTATGCCTCCACCCTCTTTTCCCAACACCTTAAATCTATCCCAAGCCCTCTTGAACCCCTCCACTGTTTCAGTTGCCACTACCTCCTCCGGCAGCTTGTTCCAGGCCTCCACCACCCTCTCTATGAAAAACTGCCCCCTGACATTACCTCTGTATTGCCCACCTTCCAGTTTGAGACTATGTCCCCTCGTGTTCGCTCCCTTCAATTTGAACAAGCTATCACCCTCCACCTTATTTATTCCCTTCAGATATTTAAAGGTCTCAATCATGTCCCCTCTCTCCCTCCTAATCTCCAGAGGGTACACATTCAGCCCTCTCAATCTTCTCTCATAGGGTACATCCTGCATCCCTGGTACCATTTTGGTTGCCCTTCTCTGTACCCTTTCCATCAACTCAACATCTCTTCATAGGTGATGCCTTCAGGACTGCACCCCATAGTCCAGATGAGGCCTGACCATGGTTCTGTATAACAGCATTAGCACCTCCCTCTTCTTGCTATTAAAACCCCTCACAATGCAGGCCAACATTCCATTTGCCTTTCCCACCACCCTGCTACACTGGCTGCCCACCTTGAGGTCACGCAGTACCATAATCCCCAGGTCCCTTTCCATTTCCTTCTCCTTAATCACCACCCCCCAAGGGAGTAAGTTTCCCTCATATTCCTCCTCCCCAGGTGCATCAGCAAGCACTTTTGTGCATTAAACTTCAATTTCCAGGTGTCAGACCACCTCTCCAGGTCCCGCCTCATGGCTTGCACCCCACTAGGTGAATCCACCCTATTGCAGACCTTTGTATCATCTGTAAACAGGCACACATGTCCCTTCAGACCCCCCGCTAAGTCACTAACATAGATGTTAAAAAGTATTGGTCCTAGCACTGACCCCTGTGGCACCCTACTGGTCACCACCCATTCCCTGGAATGTGTCCCATTTACCACCACCGTCTGACTCCTTCCCTTCAATCAGTTTTCCACCTACCTGGTGATCCTGAGGTCAATCCCTAGTCTGTCCAGCTTATGCACCATTCCACCATGCGGAACGGTGTCAAAGGCCTTATTGAAATCCAGATAGGCCATGTCTACCACTCCTCCCTGGTCCAATGTCTGTGTCACCCCATCGAAAAATTCTATCAGGTTAGTCTGACAGGACCTTCCCTTGGTGAAGCCATGCTGCCTGTCATCCTGAATGCCATTCATCTCCAAGTATTCTATCAACCTGATCTTAAGTAGTGTTTCCATTACCTTCCCCACCACTGAGGTAAGACTAATGGGACAGTAGTTTTTGACCTCATCCTTCCTACCCCCCTTACATAGTGCAACCACCTCTGCCCTCTTCCAGTCCATTGGCACCACCCCTGTGACAAATGACAAGTTAAACAGCCTCGCCAGATGCGGCGCCAGTTCATCCTTCACCTCCTTGAGAACCCTTGGGTGTATTCCATCAGGCCCCATTGCCTTGTCCACCCTAAGTCTACCCAGCTCTTCCCTTACTCCTTCAGCTGTGAATTCTGCCACACCCACCTGCCTGTGGCTGTCACCCTTTCCAGTCCGTCCTGGTCCCCTGCCCTCTCTTTCCTCCATGAAGATTGAGACAAAATAGTTATTTAATGCCTCTGTTTTTTTGAAATCCCCTTCCAGTAATGTTCCATTTCCCCCCTTATCCTCCCAATCCCATGCTGTGCCCTCCTCCTTTCTCCAATGTACCTAAAAAGGTTTTGTCCCCCCTCCTTGCCTGCTTCGCTATCCTCTCCTCAGTGGCCTCCTTAGCCCTCTTTATCTTTTGCCCTGCCTCCTTTCTTTTTTCCTTGTAGGTTTCCCTGTCCTCATCCTTTTGTGTCCTCCTGTACCTCTAGAATGCTCTAGTCTTCTCCCTGACCCCTAATGCCACCTCTCTAGTGAACCATAGAGGTCTTTTCTGTCTTCTATTCTTTCTTACCCTTCTTAAACATGAGTCCATGGCTTTAAATACCCCTCTCTTGATGGCTGCCCATAATTCCTGCACCCCCTGCACATCCCCTATCCTCAACGTTTCTTCCCTAACTGCCTTCCTCATTCCATGAAAGTCAGCCTTCCTGAAGTCCATTATCTTGGTTCCCATCCTAATCCTCACCCTGCCTGCTCTCACCCTGAACCTGACAGCCCTGTAATCACTTGTGCCAAGCTCTTCCTCCACCTCCACCTCCTCCACACTGTCCCCATTTGTGAGGACCACATCCAACAGGTTTATACCCCCAGTGGGCTCACTGACCCTTTGCTGCGGGAATGTGCCCTGAAGAGCCTCTAAGATGTCCCTTCTCCTTGTGGAGATTGCTGTCCGGGCCTCCTAGTTGATGTCTGGAAGGTTTAAGTACCCAACTAGCACAATTTCCCCTTTCTGTGCCATCCTCGCTCTGGATTCCACAAAGTGTCTATCCCCTTCCTCCCCCTGCATGGGATGCCTATAGACTACCCCAATGTGCAGGTTTTCCCCCTGTCTAGGGTGACCCACATTATCTCTGTTTCCCCCTCCTCATCCTGCCCTTCCATGGCCCCAATCCGGCCCTATGGCACTGAGGGTTGAGACACTAGATGCCACACTTCACACCATGCCAGAGACTTATGTTCGGGAACAAGCATGGGCCACTGGGGGTTGTCAGGAGATGAGATGGACTGAGCATCTGAAGGACTGCTCTTCATCTCCAGGGAGGGGGTAACCAGCAGCCACTGCAGCCTGACCCCTAGCGGAGGCTGGGGCTCAGCGATACGGTGATGCAACAGTGTAGGGTAGGGCTGCAGATGCTTAGCGTGGGCGCTCACGGGTGTGTGTAACCTTACGTGAGGCATGATTGCATGCCGCATTCTCATAGGGGACCAAAAACAGGAAAAAGGCAGTGCAATAGGATGAAGGAGGAGACCTTGCAGGCCCTGCCCCAGGCTAGCCACGGTGCCTGGCCACACTGGATCTGGTCTCTGGCGGGGGTTGGGGAACCCTGCGGCTCTGCCGGGGGGGAGGGAGCCCTGGGGTAAGTGCCGGTGCCAGATGGTGGATGCCGAGGGATGGGGCTGGGGGCACCCTCCAGATGGGGTCTGCACTGTGGCAGAAGAAACACTCAAGCAAAAAAAAATAAATAAATAAAATAAAATAAAAAAGAGTGATGCTTATGGCTGCCGCTGAAAACTGCTATCAGCTTGTGCATGTTTATTCCCAGTTTGCTTCTGTCTAGTAGCTGAAAAGGTTTTGATTTGTCTACATTTGTCAGATTATGCTGGAACCCTGTACTCCCTTCCTTACTTTCACAATTCTGTTCATATCAGTAGCAGATAATGTTGGAATCCTGTGCTTCCTTCTGTACCTCCACAACTCCATTGACGTTAACAGCACTAAAGTCTCCATAATGCTATTTGTACTATTTATACTGTGATACTGTACATAGTAATCAGACCCCGTGCTGCAGTTGGGAAAGTCAGACGTGAACAAGCAGTGGCACAACACCGGAGGACATCATGCTGCAGTTGGAGAAGTCAGAAAGTGAGCGAGTGGGAGGTGTCTGTCTCACTGGCTATTACTGTAGGTATTACTGCCTTTAACACTGTACAATTCCCAAGCTAGTTAATTACCTTCACGTGAGTTTTCTGATTCAGGCAGTTGTAAAAAAACAATTTCTTTTGCTTTGTAGTGAGTGAGTAGGAGGTGCAGTGGCAAAGAAAGCACTATAGCAATCAAGGGTGATTTTATACATTTAACTTTTAAGTTATTTTTAAACTTAAAGCTCTTTCATTAAAGGTGATAGGAAACAGTTTTTCATCTCTAGATATCTTCTTGTTTTCATTGTAGTGTCTATCCAATATTCTGATATGTTCTGACCTTTTTTCTTTAATTAATGATCAATTTTTTGCCTTTTTTACTACTTTAAATCCCTTTCTCCTCAGCAATTGCCTTTCTGTCTCTTCATACTGCTTGAACATTCTGTGACATCATTAACAGCATTCTAGGCCATTCAGATGAATAGCATGGAATGTGTTACTAATGTCATGGGATGTCTTAGAAATATGAAAGGAAAGAGCAGTGGCTGCTTAGAAGACTGGAATTCTATGTAGAGCTGAGGGCATCCCAAAGCTAGATCATTTATCCAAATTGGTTAGCGCACATCAAAATATGTAACTGGAATGGGAAGGAAATTGGAAGGGCCGTTAACTATATAAAAATAATTTTGTATTACCTTTAAAACTAAAGTCTATTTTTAACCTCTAAAGGAGCATTTAACATATACAGTAACATAATTAAATCAAGAGATGATCTGTATCTCACTGTCAGCACTTCATTGTTCTACCTTATCCTGTAGGTAGGGAAATGGGCAGACTAGGTGGGCCAAGAGGTCCTTATCTGCCGTCAAAGTCTATGTTTCTATGTTTACCTTGTAACATGGCACAAACTACATGCCTGAAATGGAGTAACAACATGCATCTCAAGTTACTGTCACAATGTTAATGAATCTCAAATCTGAGAAATGCAATAAACACACTTCAAACGTCGTCAATATGTCAATGTATAGTTCTTCAGAAGTAACATCTGCATATGTTAATTTTTGTAAGCGCTTGCCATGTTACAAGTGCATTAATGCACTCTAAAGTCGGGCTGTGCTAGGGAATTAATGCCTGCTTGGTAGTTGAAGGCACTTGGCATTCAACCTCGTGCCCCAACCCCGCCCAACTGGGCATTAGTTCCCTAGTAGAGCCCTCCTCTGTCATGTGTTAACGCTTACTTGTTTACAAGCATTGTTCAATGTAACAAATGTGGCGCTACAGTATAATGAGCTGAAGCTGTAACTCTGAGTCTGTTCGTTATAGCAAGGGACTACTGTACTTGGTACATTTACATTCCCAGGGCCTAAAACCATACTCTCTGAAAGTTCATTTGACAGCTGTGTCAGCTTTCATATCAGCTGGGAGGGGAAATCCTTGATATCACAGCCAGTGTTCAAGAGATTTTTTCAAAGGCTTAAACTACTTGTATCCACCTGTGAGGGAACCTGTACCTCCATGGGATTTAATCTTGGTTCTCTCACAATGAATGAATCCTTCCTTTGAGCCAGTGTTCTCAGCAGAACTCAAATATTTGACTTGGAAAACAGAATTCCTTGCAGCTATTGCATCTGGTGATTATGCTACACCTCCCACCTGTGGTGCAAACAGCAAGGACTTGGGCCGCCGGGGGTCAGAAGAGGAGGGAGTGGATTGAGCATCTGTCTCACTACTCTCCTCTCCCAGGGAGGGGGACCAGCTGCACTGCTTCTGTACTGACACCAGATGGAGGCATGGGGGCTGGGCAGTGGGAGTGGCTTCACAGGGGTACGGCCAGCAGCAGACACCATATTTATTGTGCATCTACATGCTCATGCGTGGCCTGCATCATTGCATGTCACTGATCTGAGGGGGAGAACGGGAAAAAGCTAGGGTAGGCATCTGTAATGTCACTGTCTGCCAGTCAACAGCCCGCGCCACTGCCTGGGACTCCTGCCTGATTCTGGATGTGGACTCTGAAGGGGGGTCAGCCCTCCCCCTCCTGGCCCCCACCATGGTGGGCAATCTGCGGGGGAACTCATGGGCAGATAGGTCCCAGGGGAGGTGGTTGCCAGTCAGGCAGGCAGAGCAGGGGCAAAAAAGCATTGCCTGTACCCAGGGTTGGAGAAAAAAAAGCTTTGCAGAAAAAGAAACATTAACTTATACCTGTAACGTAATCCTTGCTGTCACCATCACCACCACTAACATTCAGTATATGTTATTTCTCCCATTTTTTCTGTCATTAATATGATTGTATTGTCATCACATACTACTTGAAAAATTCAATAAAAAGAAAGTTAAAAAAACCCTCTTAAGTCAATAGAATCATTGAAGATCAAAATAGGGTTATCTGTGTCCCTTTACCTAAGAGAGCGATTAAGTCTGCCATCGCTTCATGAACTACTCCACCGAAGCTTCCTGAATGCAGGTCTCACCTGGCACATTCCACCTGTAAGATAAAGTAAATATTTATTTATTTCCCTTTACCAGAAAGGTGAGTTGAATCAGAATGATCCATTTCCAACCACGCCAGAGGGGAAGGAGAGTACTGAAGGAAAAACCTAAAAAATGGCAGATACAAAAGTACATGTCACCAATAAGGCTTAACGTTTATACTAATCAAGCACAGAGCAGCAACAGGACACTTCACCCCAGACTATTCAACCCAGACAATTTGCTGCCCCTATTATTATTTATTTATTTATTAGATCATCGGTTTACAAACGTTTGAGTTATAGACTCATTTACAAAGGCACCTCATCAAGAGAATAATACATCACAGCAAACAAACAGTACAGTACATAACGCTTAGATTAAAAAAGCAACCAGTGTTACAGGCATTCACTGGTGGTACACGCTTGGTAATAGGTAGATCACAGTAGTCATAATATAGGTACATGAGTACCACGTCAGGTAGCAACCAGAGATATTTTATTACAATATATACTATATATATATATATTTATGCAATGGGGGTGAGGACAAAAAGTGGCAAATAACAGTATTTTTGGCTGGTCAGATCTACAGTGAGAATATCACATTTATTCTCACTGTAGGTCATTTATCCTCACTGTAGGTAATAACCAGACACAAACTGCACTTCACCACAACTGCTCAGAAATGTTTTGATTGGTGGGAGCTGGCAGCATGAGCAACACAATCAGAATTCACCTGCTCAGTTGCATGCCAGCTCCCACTGTCAGTTTCATTTCTGTCTAGCAGCACACAGAACACTTTCATTTTCTCCCCAAATCTTTTTCCAGCAGCAGATACAGTCCATAGAAAACTCTCCCTCTGTGTACACCCCAAATTTACACACTCACTCAACTGACAACTGTAACTCAGAACCTCCTCAGTGTGAAAACAGCATTCACACTGAGTAAAGCTACCAACTTTCTGAGGTCTAAAACTGGGACAGTTCATCCTGATCATGACCCCCCCCCAACCGTGTCACTCCCACGGACACCGACGCAGTCAACGCTGCACACAGTTAGTTAAATTTTGCTGCTTGCTCTGGCCATGCCACCCCTCAGTAACACCAGCAGCAAACATTCAGATCAAAACAATACATAATTCTGCTGCAGCAAGTTCCAAACCATGATGTACAGAAAGTTCATTAGAAGCAAACCTGCATTAAATTGTGATCAGACATTCAAGCTGTATGTATTGCTCCTCCTAATAGTCCCATCAAACCCATTTACACTCACCTCATTTGCTGAGCAAACTTCACTTTAGTAACTCCCACCACCACACCAGATTGTTTTCACACACTTCCCTACAGCTGATCAGGTTCAGGGTAACTTAGTTCCCTGCTGCCGGTCTGTTCTCTGTCTGGAGTCCCTCTAAGCTGTTGACAGGCAGATGTCCACATGTGTTTGTTTGCACTACTACCCATTCTAATCTAACAGGAAGGAACATGCTTTACTGTGCTTCCACTGACATGTTTGCAGTGCAACACAGGCACAGGGGCTGAAGTTGCAAACTGCTGTCCAGCCCGAGCAGCGCCACAGTGGTGCTGAAATAACTGCCATTCATGGATTAGCAGTCAGCGAAAAAAAAGGGGGGGACAAACCTGGGACAAGTAAGCAAAAACTGGGACAAAAGTGACATTTTACAAAACTTGTGGGGACACTGGGACGTGCTGCCTAAAATAGGGACTGTCCTGGGAAAATGGGGACATTTGGTAGCTTTAACACCGAGCGGTACTTTTTTAACAATTTAATACACATCAAAAAAGAACTCCACAGCAATCCACCTCACCCTTCCCAAACAACAGAGTGCTATAGATCATTCTTCCTCCTTTCCCAACCACAACTGCCAACAGGCTTACCTCAGACTGGGTCACAGTACCTGTGCTAGCCGACAATGAGTTTCTCAAATGCCCAGAAAGAAACAAAACAATCCGCTGGCTCCTCCAAACTAAAAACCCTTACCGCTCACCACTCAGTACTGCCGTAGAAGTTGACAAGCAGGATCAGCCAGATACCACTTCCAAAATGCAGGCGCAACCAAATAAAGCATTTTCCAAAACTTAAATACAAAAACAAATTAATAAACAAATTAATAAATCTATGACCTTGCTCCCTCGCTAAGCAAGACTTCCCACCACCATGTTTCCAAAACCTTTCAGCTCACCCCCACACACAACATCAGCCCATCAAAAGCTGCATTCAAAATGAAGGCATGCACTGACCCTAGCTACCAAAACACCATACAAACACCACAAATCTGCTTAGATATTTAAATAAAAAAAAACTTTAAAAAACACATGAAAAAACAATCAATAAATATAACCATTGCATAAATGAGATATGCACTGGGTCTTCTGGAAATATCAGTGATATTTCCTAGTACAGTTGACTCGCCACTGTGAGGTCATAAGGTCAAACTGCACTGGGAAAATATCACAGATATTTCCAGAAGACCCATTGCCTATCCCTTTTATATATACTAGAAATGTGGAAACACCTGATTATTCTCACCAATTTGTAACATATTTCGCTGGAGGGAAATGATTTATACAGTGCAATAGGTTTTGTATAAAGCAGTAGTATTTGTTAGTCAGCAAAATATATCATCATGTGGTTTCTTTTAGAAATACTATAATACATTTCTGCATAATTAGACTCATCAGTATATTTTTACTGTTCTAACTTTTTTATAAAAGGTTTTCTGTTTTGTTTATAATTAATGACTCAGTTAATTAAAGATGGTTGCCACTAGCAATTTAAAAAAAAATCAATTCCCTTAAACATAGAAACATAGAATTTGATGGTGGATAAAAAACACTTGGCTCACCAAGTCTGTCCATTCCCCTACTACTGCTTACATGCCATGTCCTAATTAATCTGAAGCTTATCCCCTCTTTCCTAATCCTAGGGTTGCCTTATGTCTATCCCATGCAATTTTTAATTTCTTTACAGATTTTGCTCCCACAACCTCTGCAGGGAGGTTGTTCATGTATCTACCACCCTTTCCATGAAAAACTACTTCTTCATGTTGCCCCTAAATCTCCTTCTCCCAGCCTCATATTGTGACCCCTTGAGGATACTTTTAGACTTTACATGCTGGAATCATACCGTGGATGTATTATGAAGGTGGTAGCACCCATTTGTGATGGCAAACAGCACAGCACTCTGCCAAAATGTTCGATTTATTCATAGTGGGCATAGCCAGAGTGCAATTACCTTTGATAAGTTCAAAACCCCATATCGCTGTGGAATCAAATACAACAAATGGAAAAATAGATATATGATGCTTTTGTCAGAAATACATTATTATTATTATTAAGAAACTATACGATGATATGTTTCTGTTGACAAATACTGCTGCTTTAAATATATTGAACAAAACAGAGGCTGCTTCTCTCCATGTATAGTGCTCACAGAAAAAGAAAAGTCAACAAAGCAGAACACTGGGCAATTGTAACCACTAGGTCCCTCCAAAAAGCACCTGTGCACAATATGTCAGATTGATCTGTATGTGTCTCACTGTTTAGTCTCTGCTTCCTGTAATTGTATGTAAATAGTTGTCTTACTACATTTGAACTCTACTCATCCTGCTTTTTTATGTTTACTTGTGTGCATGCACAAGAAACATTATGTGACAGCTTAGGACAGAAGCAGGTTGTGGAAGTGCGGCACTGTGGTGGCCAAGGCTGGCACTGCATTTATGGGCTTGGCAGTGTTCAACCAATGCAGGCCCACTTTTCTGCTGACACTGGCTCTCCAGAAGTGCCACCAACTTGAAATGATTTGGCCACCACAATCAAGGGCCACCTCATCATTGCAGTGTCAGCCATTTGGCTGCAATGAGGGAGTGACCTGTCATTGCAGGGCAGTATCTTGCCTGGTGTAACATTTCCATGAACATGGTGGTGGCTATCGCCGTCTGCCTCAGAGCCCAATGAAAGCCAATGGGGCTGCCCAATCCCCCTGTTGGCATGCCCCTGACCCAGTTCATTTGCTGATGGGGGAGCCCACTCCCCGTCGGCATAATGTCCCCCCTATTTATTGTGTGCCGAGGGGGTGCCCAATCCCCCTCAGCATCATGACCTCCCAAACAGTCTTTCTTTGCTGATGGGGGGCCCAATCCCCATTGGCTTAAATCCCCCCTCCCCCAAAATGCAGATGGCACACTGGGAGGCCGCCCCATTGTGACCAAAGCAAGCCTGCAAAAAAAAGCCTTTCTGCAATTTCTTTTGTTTATTTTGTTGCCCCTGAAACCAAGAAAATGGTCCCTCATGGTGTTTCGTGCCCCCTTCCCCAACCTGCAGCCACCCTCTGTGCACCCCACCACCACAAACTCTGCCTCACCCCATACTTACCTCTGGCACCCGGCGCGATGATCTTCGGTGGACTGGGAACACGTCTGCACTCTTCAAAGATGACTGCGAATTGAAGAAATGCTGTTAAGCTGTATACTGGCATAAATAGGGTTTTTTTCAACTTATGTAGGTATTTTTTTTACTTTTGGCACCACATTTTCAACATGGGGCTATTGGGACCCCTCTTCATCAATTCAGTCACTGTCATGGCATTATTCAGTACCGAACAGTGATTTTGCGGCCACTGCATGGAATCACCTTTTGGGACCAGCTAGCAAAATGATAGTGCAACTGTTCATGAGGTGGGCTCTCAAAAAGCCTATGTTGCAAATTTGGTGAAAAAAATCCAAAAAATGACTGATTTATGAACGTGTGTTGCATAGTTTCCACGCACACTTGTAACTTTGCAAATTTGCAATATTTTCAATCCAGATTTTCAACATTGGCATTTTTCAACACCTCCTTATGAACAGTACAGTTGTCATTTTTCACATCCTGACCGAAATGTGTTTTCACATTTCTGATGCAGAATAGTGTGGTCGCTGTGGGAAATCAATGTTGGGACAGATTATGAAAATCACAGCAACACTGTTCATGAGCAGAGGTCCTAAAATGCCTATGTTGAAAATTTGGTGACGAAAGTCCATAAAATGACTTTTACGAGCGCGCGTTGTGCAGTTTCCACACACCCTCGTAACTTCGCAAATTTCTAGTATTTTCACTCCAGATTTTCAACATTGGCATTTTTTCACACCTCCTTATGAACAGTACAGATGTCATTTTTCATATCCTGCCCAAAATATGTGTTTACACATGTGGCGTAGAATAGAGTGGTCACTGTGGGAAATCAATGTTTCGGGGCAGATTAAGAAAATTATAGTGACAGTGATAATGCGCAGAGGTCACAAAATGCCTGTGTTGAAAGTCTGGTGAAATAACTACACTAAATGACTGTGTTACACGCATGCGTTGCACAGTTTCCACATACGCTCAGAAGTTCAGGCATTTTTAATATTTTCTACAGATTTTCAACATTGCCATCTCTTCACACCTCCCTATGAATGGTACAGCTGTCATTCTTCACCTTCTGCCCAATCTGTGTTTTCATACATCTGGCGCAGAATGGCATGGTCACTGTGGGACTCAAAGTTCAGGACACAGTAACAAAATCACAGTACCACTGTTCATGTGAAGAGGTCCCAAATGCTTTCATGAGGTGGGGGTCACAAAAAGACCATGGTAAAAATCTGTAGTGCAAATACCAACAAACACTTGGGGCATTAGGGTTTCTAACCATAACATCCTGCCCTGTAAAGACTGACAGGCATCAGGGTGTGCCTTTGGATTGCCGACTGCAATACTCATGCCATTCCACCCCCACCCTGCAGCCAGTGGCAGGCATCGAGGTGTGCCTTGGACTCTTCAGCCCCAGCGTTCACCCCATTCTCCTATACTGCACCCATTTCAACGTATGTCCTTATGGAATGGGGTGACTGTAAAGCCGAACACCTCAAGTCACACCTCAACACTTGTCAGTGTCTGCAAGATAGGGTGAAGTGAAATGGCATGAACGTTATGGGCGATGACCCAAATGCATACCCCAATGCCTGTCCATTTCTACAGGGTGGAGGTGAGGTTGGCATGAAGTTCATTACTTCACTGCCATTCCTATTCTACATCTGCCTAACATCTGCATTTCCAAAGCTAATACCAGCAAGCAAACATTCAGCATTGACAAATGATTGTTTGTATGCAGTAGTAGTTATAAATGCCCAGTGTTCTGCCCTGTTTAAATGTAGTGAACAGGATTTTCCAAATGGGATCTGTCTGCCCCTATTCTCAAAGCAGACTTCTACCTGTACTGTTAGATCACCAATTTGAGGGTTTAGCAGTTTGGATGAAAAACAAAGACCTTCCACAGAAACCATTATGCATTCACCTTGTTTATGATGTATGCACAATTTGTTTGATGCATGTGCCATTTTTGTGATGCATCTACCATTTGTGTGATGCATGCACCATTTTTGGTTTTTATACTTTTATTGAAATTTTCATCTTCTAGTTCATACATTCAGAAAAATAAAAAAAAATAACAATACATCTCACCATTCCCATTTTTTTCCATTTTCTAATGCACAAAGGTATGTCTAAACCAAATCAAGAGGAAGAGTGAGAAAGATTTTAATTAAACTTAAGTATTATTCATCCCAATTTATTGCAGCTAACTTAAGAATATTTATATTCTGTTTTATAGATTTAATGGTTAACAAAATGGGTAAGCCCTCCTATTCACCCTTTTTATAAAAAAGGAAAAAAGGAAAATTATAAATCAAATCAGCTTACAGTACATATATTTTATTATCCCTACTAGCCCCCACTAACAGAATATTAAATAGAGAATATTAGATAGGCAACTGTGTGTTATGGATTTTACACACCCAAAGTGTGTGATGACCCATAAACCTCGAGGCGAGCTCAAGGAGGTTTATGAGTCATCACACACTGAAAAAATCCATATACATCTGTTGCTTATATTTTTTTTATAATTACTGGTGCAGAGTTTGCTCTGTGTCTCCAGTATATCTGCCATTTACAAACACACGCACTCTCTGACAGACACTGTCTCTTATACTCACACAGACACTGTCTCTCTCTCTCACACACACACACACACACACACACACACACTCTTTCCCTTTCCATGCTCTGCTTTGACTTACTTTATTTTTTTTCTTTTAGGTGTCATCCACGGCTTGTGCTATGTAGGGTCTGTCGTGGATTTCAGTAGGAGTCGGCGCGTCTACCGATTCGGGGGCATGGCGGGATCAACCAGATATTCATTTTCTGTTTGAAAGGCAGGATCAACCAGATAAACATAAACAAATGTATAGAGAAGTGGATGGAGAATTCAACAAAAGCGGCTCCTCAGTTAACGGAAAACCGAGCCACCATTCTTTGAAATATTGCTGAACCCGCCCACAAGCAGAGTGCGAGCCAATGAAGTGGCTCAGTATGCTAGAGTGACAGACAATGGACTCTAGCGGTGGAAAAAAATTGTAGTGAACGCCGTAATAACTCGATTTCGGGTTGTTACGACATTTTTACTGTGCCTGAAATCCAGTTATTAAAGGGAGTCACCAGTAATTATTATTAAATTCATGATCCAAGTTCACATATTCATCATCTCCTCTTCAGAAGGTGTAATAGAATCTATTTTTCTTTCTTTCTCATTGTCCTGATCATCTTGTGCTTTGATAAATTCAGAAAGCTGATCTACTTCAAAAAATATACATTGTACACCTTTATATTTAATTTTCAATTTTGAAGGTGCTAGAAGTTAAAATTCTGCACCCATCTCCAGTAGTTCTTGTCTAAATTGCAAGAAGTGTCATCTTCATTGTTATGTTGGATAAGAATAATTGGGATAGACAGAGAATTTAAAAGACTTGTACAGCAATGAGACTTTTAATCTAGACAATTGAGTAATTAAATATCTGTCTGTGTCAAATGCAAATTATATCAAAATTGTGAATTTATTCTGTAACTGCTCATCATTATCTGAAGAAGTATAATGGAAAACTTGTTTAGTTTTGTTATTTATCTTGTCTTGAGATATATGCTTAGGAATAATTCTGTATACACAGGTTAAGAACAGGAGACTATCTTCTGGTAATTCAAATACAGTCACCAATATGTATTTCACTAAATCTCTTATTGATAGAAAATCTTGATCTAATAACTTGGGTAAATCAATAAGTCTCACATTTTTGTATCTTTGTTGGTTTTCTAGTAATTCTATCTTCCTTAACAAAGCAAAGTTTTCCCGTATCAGATTTGAAGTAGTAGCTTCCACAGCTATAGCTTTATTAATGGATTTTTTCAACGTCCTTTTTAGTGGTTTCTAACTCTTTAGGCATTTTAGCAATGATTTCTCGATTTTGTTTGGCGCCTTGTAGAAACTCAACTTTCTGAGAAAGGGCTTGGAATTTCAAATCAAATGAATGTGTCCATGTTAAAAGTTCTTCCAAGGCTTCTCCAAGAGAATCAATTGAATAATGCCCCCTAGTAGCCATCTCAGGTTGTGGTTCAGTCTATATCTCTCCTGGGTTATCTAATAAATCTTTACCTCCCAAATTTGCTGAATTGTTAGTCAAAGGTGAACTAAGTAAGGGAGACATAGGATTTTCCTCCTGTATTGCTTTAATTGTATGTTCAAAAGTCAGTGGTTGAATGTCTGACTGTTTGACCACTGTAGCAGTGTTGTCGACTGCTGAAACACGATTAAGGAGAGGTGGTAGTTTCTTTAATAATGGCAACTCTGTGTTATAGGAGCCTGGCTTTAAAACACATTTTTTGTGATGCATGCACAGATGCATGCACCATTGTTGTGAGTTGTGTACTTTTTGTTTAATGCATGTGCCATTTTGTGATGCATGCACCATTGTTGTGATGCAAGCAAGATTTGTTTGATGCATACACCATTTTTGTGATGCAAACAAGATTTGTTTGATGAATGCACCATTTTTGTAATGAAAGCAACATTTGTTTGATGCATGCAAATTTTGTTTACCCATGCATCATTGTTTTGACACAAACTACCGCAAATAGTGGAAAGTGCTGTAAAAATTCAGGACCTTTTGAAAATTCAACTCTTAGATCTCCAGTGATGTAATGAGTCTGTGAGCAGTGGGACAGACAAGCTTCTCTCCTCTATAATTATGAAATTAACATCTAAAATGATTAAATTAGCTAGAGGGAGAAATAAGAATACCAACTAATCAACAGTGGAAAATTGCATCTGGTAGAGCTACAGTAAAGCTCAAATGAAGCCAGTGATGAAACTGGAAGAAGTGCTTGCTAAAGATGGCACCAGCATAGACCAGTATAGCAACTTTCCTCTTTCATGCTCTCTTCAGCCTCTGGTGGTGGATGGTTCAGAGTAAGGCCCTTTCTCTGCCAATCTCATGGCTAAGATTAAATGGATTGCTGCCACAGTCTAAAATAATTGAAAGTACAATGAAAGATTTTAGAAATGGCCTGAATAAATGCTGAAAAAAGTGTTTTGGTGGCAGAGACACAAAACATAGAAATTTTGGAGAAAATGGTTTTGCATGACAAAGTACTGGCATACCTGCTGAGAACGGTTTATCAAATGGAACAAAAGCTGGAAAGTTTGGAGGGGCAATTCCATTATGAGAACATCCATATTTCTGGAATCAAAGAAGGGGATGAACGTAAGGAGAAAGACTATTTATTTTATATAAAAGCAGCTGTGTGACATACTGCTGCTACTGGAAAATTATGATCTTAGTATAGATAGGGTTTATAGGACCAGGAGCCCTTGAGCCAACTCAAAGGAAGCTAAACCAAGCACAATTATCACCAAAGCTATCTGTTCCCAAATGAAACAAACTGTCACTGCTCTATTTTTGAAAAAAAAAAGAACTTCTTTTTGAGGGTCTGTGGTTTTCCATGGATAATGACTATCCTGAACCTGTCCTACAATGCAGGAAAAATGTGAGACCCTGAAACCACTAAGGGACCAGAATATTAAAACACAGTTATTATTTACAGCCCCGAAGGGTTTTGAGAATTCAATTTGCTTTTGGAGACAGCTGCACTCCAGAAACAAAAAATATTTGCAACACCATATCTGGAATATGAGCTTGTAGAACAAGAAGTGCAATAGCTGTCATGAACCAGAGCTATACGATGGGCCAAGAAGTCAACGGTATCAGAGGGTACCTGCCAAAGGACCTACAAGATATCTTAATCCACTGAAGACATTAAGGTAGAATTAATCAGGGGAATAGGTCAATAAATGCTGAAATGCAAAGAATTGGAGCTAAATTTTGATTTTACATCAAGGTACCAGGACAGCAACCATGATGTGCCTGGCAGATAGCTGATCATTAGCCAGGATCTGATTTATAAACAGAACTAATTTTCATACTTGGAACTCGGACAATGCTGAAAACGGCTAACGATAAGTATATGGGGGGGAATGAAAAGGGGTGGGGGTGGGGACATGTATTCTATAAGCTACTAAGCCTTATAAGTATGATCTAGTTTAGAGCTGCCTACAGCCATAACAGGTGAGGACTAGCCACCTACTACTACTGCAGTGCTTCATTAAATGAATGAAAGGTATACAAATTATGGGTGTGGTTTGGGGATATAAGAGAATGAGAATCCCCATAAAGAATGCATAAAGTATATTTTGAGTAACTGAATTTAGGTACAATCAGGTTGTAAGCAGAATAGCAGAGTCAGGTTTACCCCAGATCCATGTTTGATTCTGCTTATAGAAAACACAGAAGCAGCACATTAGGGAGAGCAGAGGGGTAGAGCCAGCTGAAGCTCTCACCTTTCACTTAGCAGCCAGCCAAGACAGCTAAATGGGAGGAACCTGTGATTTGTGAAAGCAGAATTTGGTTTGTCCAAGATCCATTTTAAGTCTGTCTCTGCTAACAGCCCACCATGCTAGGACTGAGTGCAAAGGACATCATGGGAGTCAGCCAGGAGAGACAGACAACAGCCAGGGACTCTGAACATGGCAACACTGGTAAAGCTGTATATAAAAAGAAAAGTACAGTACCTTGTTTGTTTAAAACTTTTTAAGCAAGGTCTAAGCAACACCGATCTGGATGAGCACTACAAATCAATTTAGCAGCATGTCCTTGCTGAGAAGTGCTGCCTATTGCTACTACTACTGCCGGTTTAGTTTACAAATCTGCGTTAAAGTTTATGCTTATTGGCTCTGCCCCTGCTGGGTGTGCATTATACTAATAGTTAAATTAGTAGTCTGTTTTGTAGTGACACATACTGCTATTACTGATACTTCCAGTTAAATTTAGAAGTCTGTGCTAAAGTTGAATCTATTGCTATGCACCATCTGGGTGAGCACTACAAGTTCAATTAGACATCTGTTTCAGTACTATAGTTGTTGGCTAAGGTATTAGTATGGGGTAAAGAGGGGAGACAGTCAGTTGTGGCAGATGTGGAGTGTTCTTCTCTAGGGTTATGCTCTGGAGAAGGGGGCACTGCCCCATCTGCAGGACCATGGTGGAGCTCCAGGCTCAGCTGGTGGCAGCAAGGGTAGAAATATCTCAGTTGTGTTACCAGTTCAACAGGAGACCACCCCACACCTTCCACTTCCACAGAGGCTCACTGGCTCAGGGGTAGAGAGTGGTGGGGAGGGGTGGGGAAGGGAAGCAAAGTTAGTCGCAGAGAGGTTGTCCAGCCCTGAATCATCCAGATGGCAAATCATTTTGCACTCCTATAGGAGGCTCAGGTACCTGACTTCATTGGTAGGGACTCTGAGTCAGTTAGTGATGTGGCACAGGTCAGCATGATGGCACCCAAGTGGACGAGCAGAAGCAAGTCTACCATGAGAGTCCTGGTGGTTGAAGACTCAATGATTAGGAGTATAGAGAGGTGGGAGGGGGACTGGAAGGGGGGATGGTCAGGTGCCTTCCAGTTGCATCAACCATCCAGGATATAGACAGGATGGGGGTGGCAGAGAGGGGCAGGAAATCTGGGGGTGCTGGTACACCTGGGTATCAGTGATCTGGTGAACCAGTCTGTGGAGATGGGGAAGCAGAACGTTCAAAGACTGGAGGACAGAATGCAGCACACTTTGCCTCCATAGCCTTTTCTGAGGTCCTCCTTTTGTGGGGCACGGAGGAGAAGAAGAAGGATAGAATTAGGAGGGATAAGAAAGAGGAGTTTAATGGGTGCCTTAAGGAATGGTGTCTGGAGCAGAGGTACCACTTTGTTTGGGACTGGGGAGGCTTTTGGGGCAGAAGGCTCTTCAAGGCAGTTGCACTCTACCTGACAAGAGAAGGGGCTGCATGCTGGGGCAGAAATTTGACATCTATATTGCAAATTTACACTGATTTCAGGGGATACTGGGGCTAGGGGAACTATGATGATAATTGATAACGAGCATTTGTCAATGCCGAACATTCACTTGCAGGTATTTGCAGTGGTGTTTGGCATGTATGGTGCTTTACCCTAATGCCCTGTGCGATTGCTGGTATTTGCACAATAAATTTTCAGCATGACATTTTTGTTATCCCCATTGTGCGTTACATAGACGGAAACACGTTTTGGGCAGGATGTGAAAAATGACAGCTGTACTGCTCATAAGAAAGTGTGGTAAAAGTGGTAATGTTGAAAATCTGGAGTGGAAATATTGAAGATTCGCAAACCTACAGGCGATGAAGTAAGACACACTGCTTGCTTGCCTTTCGTAAAACCAGTCATTTTAGGAATTTTTTCACCAAATTTTCAACATAGCCATTTTAGACTTCTGCTCATGAACAGTGTCACTGTGATTTTCTTAATGTGTCCCATACATTGATTTTGCACCGACTCGCCATTGTTGCTTCACTTAGCGCGGAAACACGTTTTGGGTGAGATGTGAAAAATGACAGCTGTACTACTCATAAGGAGGTGTGGTAAAATGGCAATGTTGAAAATCTGGAGTGAAAATAATGAAAATTCGCGAACTTACAGTGTGCGTAGGAACTGCTAGCACTCTTTCGTAAAACAGTCATTTTGGAATTTTTGCACCAAATTTTCAACATAGGGTTTTAGGGACCCTTCTCATGAATGATGTCACTGTCATGGTGTTATTCTGGCCCAAGGTTGATTTTATGCAGTGACTGAGAAATCACCCTTTGGGCCCAAACTTATCATGACAGTGACATCATTCATGAAGGGTCCCAAAAATTAATGGGTGCAAAACTCAAAAAACCTGAATATGCAATAAAGTTGAAACCCCCTATCTAGCCCATTATACAACTTACGGCATTTCCTCAGTTCATGATCGGCTTTGAAGAGTGCAGGCGTGTTCCGGTCCACCGAAGATCGTCGCGCCAAGCTCCGGAGGAAGTATGGAGTGGGGGTGTGTGGGAGGCTGGGTGCACAGTGGGTGGGTGTAGGTTGTGGGAGGGAGTGGGAGACTACATTGGGACCGTTTTTCTTTACAGGTGTAAAAAAGGCGGACAACGTGGGATGCTTACTCACGCTGGGGTGGGCTCCCCAGCGTGGCAGAAGATGAATGAGGGGGGCCAAGGAGCCGACGGGTATTGGGCACCTCCATCGGCAACCGCCCGGGGGCGAGGAGCCGACGATTGGGCACCCCATCAGCAAAAACAAACCAGGCGTTGCCACACTGGTGTGGGCTCCCAGCATGGCAGCAGGATGGCTTTGGGGGCTGTGGGCGGCGGGGATTGGGCACCCGGTCGGCAAACAATATTGCCACGCTGGGGTGGGCTCCCAGCGTGGCACCAGCTTTGGGGGCGCGTGATGCGGGAGGAGGCGGCGTGATGCAGGGGTGGCGTGATGTGGTGCTGGGTATGGCGGCGGTGGTTTTCTTTCAGGCGATGACCACCACTGTCATACTCAGCTCCCCGCACCCATTGGTGCAGGACCGCCACGCCTGCTCAAGGGAGCACTGGATTGCAAGGGAGAGGCACACCTCCAAAGTGTGCTACTCTCCCAAAACGTTCCTTGCGCATGCGCGCAAGGGAACGTATAAAGAGGGTTCTAATTAGTACTCCCCTACATTGTGGAGTTAGTAGCAGTTCAGTGGGTATAAAGAGAGATGAGGTATCATCTGGGGCAGGTGAGGGAAAACTAGAGAGGGGGAATGCAAAGTGTGCTAACAACAAACCCCCCCCAAAAAAACAAGGAAACAAGAGGCTAAGAGAACATATGAAGCACGTGTAATAGATAGGGGAATAGCAAAATGAGGTCTGGGGTCAGACGGAAGGGAGTTTGCCTTAATACCAGGAGCCTGGGTAATAAAATCAGCAAGCTACCAGTGCTGATGGCAGACATTGAGGTAAACCTTGAGGCAAGCACGGAAATGTGGCCTACAGAAAATAACGACTGGGACTGGATGGTTCCTGGGTACTCATTGTTCAGGAGGGATAGAGGAAAAGACAGAGGGGGAGGGTAGTCCTCTACATCAGGGATGGCATTGAGATGGTACAGGATGGGTGCATCAGGGGTAATAGGGAGTCAGAGTTGCTGTGGGTGCAACTTATGGCAGCCTCAGGCAAGAAACTACACTTGGGGTGTTCTATAGACCTCTGGGGCAAGAGGAAGAGAGGGACAAAGAGCTCAGGAAAGAACTTGAAAGGGGGTAGCAAAGGAGAAAGTAGTGGTAGTGGGTGATCTGAACCTGCACAACATTGATTGGGATGTTCTGGTGTCAAGGAGCACCAGAAGTCACGCCTTGCTGGATGTGCTCCAGGACTGTCTCCTGGTACAGCTAGTTAAGGAACCCACCAGGCAGACTGCCATTCTCAATTTGGTGCCTATCAGCTTGGAGCTGGTAGGAGCAGTGAGAACAGGGGAACCACTATGGAACAGTGACATAACTCCATTCGGTTAGAACTGGCCCATGAGACTGGAAAGCCCCAACCAATGAAAGAAGACCTTGATTTTAGGAGGGCAGACTTCAGCAAACTGAGTGAACCTGTCAGGGAAAAATTAGTTGGGGCAGACAATTTAGCTGGGGGGAAGACAGATGGGGAGGTAATAAAAGTGGCTATTCTTGAGGCATCTAAGTTATGCATCAGAATGGTAACCAAAAGGAATCAGTTCAAGAGACCATTATGGTTCTCAGCAAAAAGTCAGGGAAGTAGTATGGGCTAAGAAAAAGGCCTTCTACAAGTTCAAAGAAAGGCAAGGGAGGAACAATGGAAAGAATATTTACTGAGAAATAAGGAGGCAAAGCGGTTGGTTAGGGAAGCAAAAGCACATGCAGACCTGCATATTGCATTAGGGGTCTAGGGTACAGAAAAACACTTGTTTTGATATATTAGGGGAAAAAAGAACAAAAGGAGGGGAATCATCAGGCTATGGGGGGGGGTAGGGTGATAAAAGCGGACAGGCAAAAGTCTGATATCCATAATGATTATTTTCGCTCGGTTTTCATCATGGAGGAAGGTGGGCCCTTGCCTGAGAGTGGCATCAAAGCAGCCAATAAGGGGGTCACAGAGATGAGGTAGCCAATATTTACAAGTGACAGGGTCAAGAAAGGGCTGGCATCCCTAAAGATAGATAAGACCCTAGGACCAGATGGGTTGCATCTGAGGTACTGTGGGAACTGGCAGAGGAACTGGCTGAGCTTCTGGTAGGACTAATTCAACTGCTCACTAAGGATAGGCATAGTTATGAAGGACTGCAGGGCGGCAGATGTCTTTCTGCTCTGTAAGGGGTGGGGAGGGACAAGGAACAAGTGAAGAAACATGGACCTGTCAGTCTGACCTCTATTGTAGAGAAGCTGATGTAGTCACTGATTAAATATGACCTCATGAACCACCTGGAGAGCAATGGTCTCCAGGATAGTAGACAGCATGGGTTTATTGCAGGGAAGTCCTGTTAGACAAACCTGATAGTTTTTTTTGGTTGTGTGATGAGGGAATTGGCTAGGGGACATGCCATGGATTTGCTCTATTTTGACTTCAGCAAGACATTGGCTCAGTGCCCCACAGATGCTTGCTGAAGAAGATGGAGGAACTGGGTGTGGCTAAGGAATAGTTTACTGGGTAGGAAACTGGCTAAAAGGTAGGCAGTAGACAGTTGCAGTGAATGGGGTCAAATTGGAAGAGAAAGGTCACAAGCAGAGTGCCACAGGGATCTGTCCTGGGCCCGATCCTCTTCAGTATGTTCATCAAAGACATTGGAGAAGGAATATGGGGCAGGTTGTGCCTCGTTGCAGATGACGCTAAGCTCTGTGGGAGGGTGGATAGCATTGAGAAATGCACAGTGACTTACAACAACTGGACCATTACTCTTTTTATGCCATCATTGTTTATGTTTCTATGTACTGGGCAAGAGGTAGAGCTGAGAAAGGGGGCTAGGAAACAGCTCAGATCACCACTGGAGAAACTTAAAGCCTTGGACTGAAAGTGATGATTTAGGGTATGGTAGAGGAGAAGGGGCCCACATCAGAAAGATATATCACAGCAAGTCACTTAGAGTTAGGGCACTTCATAGGAGTATAATACCACATGCACATCAAAATCTGTGGTGAGGGGACACTCACCTAACTCACAGACTCTCACTAGATTTTGGAAGGGCAGAGGCAGGTACTTGCCCTTCAAGCACAACCTCACTAAATCGAGGGGGTGGAAGACATTTTGTGACAGCAAACTTATGGAGAATAGCATCGCCCATATACCTACTGTAGTAACCTCACCTTGCAAATGTTGGGTTTTGTTCAACTGTTAACAATGTCAATGACAGATCATTCACTATTTGGTTCAAATGTCATTGTTGTGGCAGAAAGAGTTGCACTTTCACCAAAGTTTCTAACTGATATGAGGGGCACCTGTGGGGAGTGGGCAGGCTTTATAGCTGAAGGCAGATTCTCAGATTCTTTACCCCTTCTCTTCTTTTTTGGTTCTGCCTTATACTTATCATTGTCCAATTGAACACATTTCTATTGACCATCCATAACTGAAAAGAGTGTGGGTATCATGTTTGAAGATCCTCTCATCCATCAGGTAAAAAAGCAGGGGTGGCCATTCTAGTCAAGAAAGAAATTCCTGTGGAGTGCTTTGACATTTTATTCATTTAGTTTTTGTTGACCAGGTAAGTGCACTAGATAAATCCTGCCTATTTTCAGGCACGACCTGGGTGAAGGGGATACAGATGAATGCCAACTGACCTTGAACCAGATTAAGCTGTTGGTGGTATTTTTAGTGAATGAGGGAAATTTGGCCAGGACATCAGGGAAATTCCCCTACTCTTTTCGATAAGTGCCATGGGATCTTTAACATCCACCTGAACTATCACCAATCCAGGCAGATGGGACCTCGGTTTAATGTCTCATCCTCTGACAATGCGGGCAGGCTGATAGCACTATATTGTAAGATATACAACTATCCTCTCATTTATAAATGTTTATGCTTCAAACAGAGATCCCCCACAATTTATTCAGAAAGCCTTTCAAGAAGTTATGAAATACTTATAAAATGTCAATATTTTGGGTGGTAATTTAAAAAATTGGATAAATCCACTGCAAGTCCAAATGCCACAAATGTCCAAATGGTTGGCACAATTTGCCATTGAATCAAGCATCGCAAATATTTGGAGAATTGAGCATGGGAACTAAAAACACTACTAATTTTTTCCCCACATGATCAGTTCTTATTTCAGAGGGGATTGGCAGTACAAGCAACCAGATTTTATACAACAACCAGAATTATAACAGATTCTGCAACAAACAAATTATTCAATAATACTACGTGACTGGCTCCAGTCTCAGTACAACTTGTATTAGGCATCAATGAGAAAAAGTCTCTCTGGAGGTACAATGCATCGCTTAGCAATGGCACTACATTTAAACAGAAGATAACAGAAAGCATTAGAAAATACTAGACACAGAATGTAGTCACCACTGACAATCCCAAATATGTGTGGGTTGGATTAAAAAATTCATTAGGGGGCAGATTATCACATATGCCTCAGTCAGGAAAAAGTCAAGTAACAGTGCTTCAAGCAAGCTTAGAAAAACAACTAGAAGAAAAGGAGAAACTCCGCAAGCTTACAGGTGTTCCTCCCTTCTCCCTTACCTCCACTTATTATTAGCTTGTGCCTGTCTCATGCATGTTTGAAGCTCCCCACTATCTTTGTCCCTACCACCTCTCCTGGCAGACTGTTCTAGGCATCCACCACCTTTTCTGTGAAAAAGTATTTCCTCATATCCCTCTTAAATTCCACCCCCCAGCTTCATTGTATGCCTGTGTTCTGGTGCTCCTCCTCCTCCTCCTCGAAAGGCTCCCTCCTGCATTCACCCATGTAAGGCACTTGTAGATCTCAAGCATGCCCCCTCTCGCTCTCCTCTCCTCTCCTCTCCTCCATGGAGTACATGCTGAGCTTCCTCTGCCTCTCCAAATGTTTTTTTGGGCAGCCTCTGTATTATTTTGGTAGCTCTCCTCTGGACTGCTTCTACTCTAACAATGTCCTTTGTGGAAGTGCAGCCTTTAGAACAGGACACAGTACTCTAGGTGAGGTCTCACTAGTGAGTGATACAGTGGCAAAACCACCTCCCTTCTCCTGCTAGAAATCCCCTTCTTTATGCATGCCAGCATCCCGCTAGCCCTGCCTCCTGCCTTGCCACGTTGCTCTGCCACCTTGAGATCATCAGATATGATTACCACAAGGTTCCTTTCTTGCTTGGTTACTGTAAGCACCTCCCCCCAACCCGTTCTTGTACACTGCTTCCAGATTGAAATCCAGCTGCCACATCTAGTCACTCCTTTAGTTTCCCCAGATCCCTTTGCATGTTCTCCACCTTTTCCAGAGTGTCCACAGTGTTGCAGATTTTCTTTATCATCCACAAAGAGACAAATCTTCCCCTCCAGTTCCTCAGCAATGTCACTTATGAAGCCATTGAAGAGAAAATGTCTCAACACTGATCCCTGTGGCACCCTGCTGGTCACTCTCCTGTCTCCCGAGTGTCCACCATTTATGTGTACTCTCTGCTTCCTATCCTTCAACCAGTTTGATACCCAAGCTTACCACCTTCTCCCCAACCCCCCAGGCTGCAAAGTTTCCACCTGGGCATCCTGGGTCACCTGGATCATCGCTGGCATCATGGTGGAGTGTGACTTCGAAGACTTGTACCAGAAACCATCAAGCACCCAAGGAACAGGTGAGGAGAGTACTGCCTTGGGACAACTGGTGTACAGTGAGAGATGTATCTTCCTAAAGTGGGAGGGCAGTCCCTGGACAACATAAAGGTCCCTCCTGCCCTGCTCTGTCAGACAGACATGCTGGCCAGATGGATCATTGGGTGTGCCAAGGTATGCACTGAGACAGCTTTGAGGGTGATGCCATGTGGGGAGGGAAAGCATGAAGTAGCACCGGAGGTCTGTTGAAGGAAAAAACAGCCTGCTGGATTGCTAGCCCAAGACTTCATCCTAACAATAAAGGAGGCCTTGCTGGCGTGTTGAGAACCGAACCATGTATGCAGGTATTTTCCAAGGGGAATGGGGCAGATATAGAAACATAGAACCTCAGAATTTGTCAGAAGAAAAGGACCCCTTTGCCCACCCAGTCTGCCTAGCTGGTCCCTGCCTAGTCTGTTTCTGCAGACACTGACTGGTTTCTGGTAACCCTCCCTCCTCCCTGTCTATTTACCAACATTCCTCTATGTCTGTCCCATGCATGCTTAAAGTCACCTGCTGTTTGTGTCTCCACCACTTCCACTGGCAGTCTGTTCCAGGTATCTACCACTCTTTCAGTGAAGCAGTACTTCCTCACATCCTTCTTAACCCCCTTCCCACCAGCTTCATCACATATCCTAAGGGTCCTGGTGCTCTTTCTTATTTGAAAGAGACTCCCCCCACACCCTATTTACTCCCTATGAGGTACCTGTAGGTCTCTATCATGTCCCGTTACGCTCTCCTCTATTCCAGGGTTCATATGTGGAGATCCTACAGTCTCTTCTGATAGGGCTTTTGGTGCAACATAGAAACATAGAAGCTGTCAACAGAAAAGGACCCCTTGGCCCATCTAGTCTACCCTACAAATATCTTGCCTAATGTGTCACTGCAGACTCTACCTGATCTGTAGCCTTTCCCCCTTCCAGCCCTGTTACCAAAGTCCTCCAGGGTCTATCTATCCCATGCATTTTTGAATCCTGCTACAATTTTGGTACCTACCACTTCTGCTGGTAGTCTGGTCCAGGCATTCACCACCCTCTCCATGAAGAAGTACTTCCTTACATCCCCTCTGAGCTTTCTGCCTTCTAGTTTCATAACCCTGCACCCCAAAAAGATGGCGGTATTGGTGGTGGAGTCGAACAGAGTGCATGATAGGATGGCCTCTGGATCAGAGACTGGACTTGTTCTGGGATCTGTTGCATTGAAGGCTTCATCTAGGGTGTGAAATCTTGGTGTCATTCTGGATAGGAGTTTGACGATGGAGGCGCAGATATCTTCCACCGTCCGCTCCTGTTTTTTCCATCTCAGAAATGTCACCAGCATAAAGCCCCTTGTCCCGCCTCTGGACCTCCCCACTTTGATGCATGCCTTAGTTACATCAAGACTTGGCTACTGTAATGTGCTCTACCTCAGGGTTGCAGGAGGATCTCTCCACAGACTGCAGCTAGTGTAGGACGCAGCTGCCCCTTACTTACTGAGCAGTCAAAATTCTGCTGTATTACACCAGTGTTGCGTGAGTTGCACTGGCAGGTGGAGGATCCTCTTTAAGGTGGGTCTTCTCACTTATAAGGCCCTACATGGTGAGGGCTCTGGTTATCTGTTAGACCAGCTTGCACCTGCACTCTCGATTCACCCCCTCCTTTTCTCCTGTGGGGGCCCCCTGGCAATTCCCAGGACGAGGTTGAAATCGGCTGGCGACAGGGCTTTTAGTGTCACTGCCCCCGTCCTGTTGAATTCACTGCCTCTTGGGGTTAAAGGGGCCCCTACTTTGGAGGTATTCAAGGCCCACCTTAAGGCCATCCAATTCGCCCAGGCCTTTCTGGATTAAACTGTTCCATCTACAGAGTTGACTACATCTATTGGTAATTTGATGTTTTTGCTTATTATTTATGGGAAATGTTTTTATGTGGAGTTAATTATCGATATGTTTATGTTTTTTCTCTTTTGTTTTTAATTGATTTTGTTTTTGAATATGTGTTTATTTATTTGTATGGGGCCCAGAGCCTCTGGGATTGGGCGTCTTTTAAATAAATTTTGCCTTGCTTTGCCACCATTTTAGTTGCCCTCCTCTGGATTGTCTTCACCCTATCTATGTCCTTTCTGGGGTGTGCCTCCAGAACTGGACACAACACTCCAGGTGGAGTCCCACCAGCAAGTGATATAGTGTCAACACCACCTGCCTCCTCCTGCTGGAGATACCTGTCCCTATATGTCCGAACTTCCTACTGGCCCTTCCCAGATAGCACAGGATGGAGGATAGGAGATCCCTGGGCTGGCTGCCTGTAGTCACCTTGCATAGCAAAAAAAAAGGATAGTGTCAGAGGCCATGCTCTGAGAGAACACGGCTGGCAGTAAGGGAATATGGCATGTGCCATAGCAGGCAACTGCTACATGGCTGGCAAGCCCTGGCAGACTGATACAATGGGTTGAAATGATTATCAGTGGAAGTTGAATTGCCATACTGAACTGTGTATGAGCTGATAAACTAGGGTCCTTGGACCTGTGACTTCTAATTTTACAAATGAACTTTGCCCTGAAGCCTTCCATTAAAGTTAGGTACCTGAAGACCAGTGATTCAGTGTGTTTATTGCTGTCTAAGGTGCTGACATCCACTAATTCCAGCAGTCAAGCAACACAGTGCTGTTAAGTGCAACGGGGTCCCAGCAAACAGTTCGACCCTATACACATAGACATGGAAGACCCCAGGACCATGCCTCTCCATCCAGGGTTTGATGCAGGTTGGTTGCCATGCCACCTGAAGGAGAGGGGGTTGCATTGCAGGGGCCCAGAACTGACCTGAAGAAAAGAGGATGTTGCATGTTGTGGACTCAAAAGGCTCTGGGCACACTGGCGTAAAGTGAAATTGGATGTGGTTGAAGAATCTGGAGGCTGAAATCTTAAGTGAGAATAGTGCTTGTTTGAACTTTATGACTGTGTGTAAGAAGAGGCTTTGCAAGAGTTTTATGGACAGTGAGAGCTGCTTGGCAGCACAGCACTACAAAAAGTACGCAAACAGGACTGTGTGACAGTCAGTCTGTGAACATTTGCACAGAATGAAACAACTCATTCCTTTGGTATGTCTGGGAGAGATTCTGACTCTGAAGAGAATTTCCCATTGGTTCACTTGGTACTGGCCAGCATGTGTGACTGCAAGTGAGAAAACTTGCACATTTAAGGACTGCTTCTGAAATGTTTGGGCATTCAGCTGCCACAGTAGTCACTGTTATTTTGTTGTATGGAGCAATGTCAAGTGTCATTCATTACAGGACATGAGTGGAGGTAGGTTGAGTTCCCCCATTTACCTTAAAAGGGTGGAACTGGCCATAGCCTAACAATAGACTTTTGTGCAGTGAGATGCAAACCATCGACCCAAATGCAGCAGAGCAGTATGACAACCAATGCCCACTACATTCTTGTGATCATGATGAAGATCACTATGTCCTCTCCACCGTGAGCAATGCAGGCAGCATCAGACTAATGCAGGCAGCCAGTGTTTAGTTTGGCCTCAAGTTGTGATTGCTGCAATGCAAAAGACCAAGGAATGCAATGAGTATTGTTTTGCACTGTTTGTTACACTGACATCATGGATAACAGCCTCAGAGACTGGAGTGCACCCGCTCTAATCACAGAGTGATGGGTTGACAGTCCCTTTGCCATAGAGGAACCCCCAGTGGAGGAGACAGTGCATCTGACCAAGGGAGATCAGCACTCACCAGGCAGTGATGACACCATGCTGCTCGCCCCTCCAACAGAGGAACAGGAGGAGGAGGAATCAGCTGATCAGGATGGTATACTGGAGGTAATTGTGCCACCAAAGGGAGCTTTAGGTCTGTGGAGAAGAGGAACATTTACATTGACACCAAACAGCCATCAATCTCAGGGCTGAGAATCATGTATGGATTCTGACACTTGAGATCAGCTGAGCCTGAACCGGGGCACTTCCAGAAGTATACTACCTGTAGCATGGGCATATTATTATGTGAACTGTGATGCTTTATGCATAAGGTTTTATACTGTAGCTGTGGGCATATTGTAGAACAACCAAGAGGTTAACACAAGAATAGAAAGAAAAGAAGAAAATATACTGAAATCATTTGGTCATGGTAGTCTGAGGATGGCTGTGGAACTTCAAACTCTAAGCAAGTATGTATTATCTGTTATCTTGCAGCTGTGGAGTATGAAACCTAGCAGTTTCCTGTAAACTGTGGGAAGCAAACGTTATCACTGCTGTTCATGTCAGCAGACCACTTAATGTATGTGTTATGTCTCAATGGTGCCTATTTACTACCATGGGTGGGGGTACGCATGAAAGGCATGTATCCCCCTGCGCTGCTCCACATCCTTGGGAGATCTGCATTATGGCTAAATTCCCAAACACCGGCCAATGCGTGGCTCTCATCCGAGGTGCTGCCCCCTGGCATGCAGGTTCACGAGGGCAGTCAGGGGTGGAGCTGTGGACCCAGGCAAGCGGCCTGTCAGCTGCCCGACTCAGGTCCCTCAGTGGATCTTTTGCACCCGTGGGGCACTATGTTGGTGGCCAGTGCATATCACACTGAGAGCATGGGGTGGGAGTGTGCTCCAGAAGTCCACTCTCAGCCCACCCAATGTGCCCTGATGGCCGGTGTGGCCTCAGTGGGGTTCTTGTGACCCTCGCCATCCCCACTGTGACATGTAGGGGCATCCCGTGGGGGTGCAGAACAGTTACAGCTACCTTCAGAAGGTGCAGCCATCACTCCCCCATGCAATGTCCTCCATGCCTTCCTGAATGGCATAGAGTGTGGACATGACCCCCCGCCGGCCCCCGGCCCGCCCCCACGCAGAGCTGCACGTTTACGCGGCGTGTAGCCACTCTGCACTGTTCATGAATAGAGCCCAATATGTATAAGATAAGGAAGTCACTGACAGTATGAAATGCTGTTTCAGCATCCCTTCTCATGAAAGATATCCTGTCTGCTTCATGTATGAGGTCAATTTTTACGGCCCATACAGTGAAGCTCGCCAGGACCAAGCCCAACTCTGTAGAGTTCTGCTGTAGAGTTACTGTGGGGAACAATGCAGTTTCAATGGGAGTTAATCCCTTTTGTCATGCAGGGAAACTGTGACACTGTGCTTGATCCTAGAGGGCTTTACTGTACGTTAAGGATTTGTATGTCTTTTTACCACTCGGACCTCGACAGAACGATATCATTTGCTTCCCGATGAATGGTCCTGTTGTGAGTATTAGATTTTATTATTTATGACAGTTAGCTTAGGTGATTAGGCATCTTGTAATACAGATGCATATGTATTTTTATGCTCATTGTCTATGCACTTACACTTGTGTGGTCTAAGTAAAGACAAATGCTATAGTGAATATCTGTTCCTGTCTGGTCTGTACCTCTGGTATAAGTTACGCTGTTATTCTTTTTGGGAAACCTAATATTACAGTACAAATTTAAAACTACCTATTGCTGATGGCAATGAACTTCCATTTGCCCCAAGTCTGGTATTCCTCTGTCACTTGATGAGATGGATAGTGAGCCAGAGGAAGCACCAAAAGAGTATATTAAGTCTAGCATCCTCTGGGGAGACTGCCCTAGTCCACAGTTAGGAGGGGAGGGACACAGTCTAGACACTGAATATAACCCACCAGTTCGCAGATCTGCAGAATTAACTTTGTTGCCAATCCATTACTGCCCGCTGCTTTGCTTCTCAAGATGAGAATGATATAGCATGTGCTGCAGCCAGATAAGGGAACGATGACTTTGGCTGAGTTGTACCAGGCAGATGGCAAGATCTGGGTTCTCAGTTCCCATACCTCCCTTTGTGGCTGTCGTGCACTGTAGATCAGTGGCTTGGAGGATGAAGACAGAAACATTAGTGACAGAATCACTAGTGTTACTGCAGTATACCTCTCCACTGGATTATGAGCCAGCAACTGCAGATCTGGCTTTTAACAACTGGAGTATCAGTAGTCTATGTAGACTTGGTCAGCTGGTAGATGGAAACCAGTGTAGAACTTTTCAATCAATCCAGCAGGAGTTTGTATGAACAAGATAAACTTCTTCTGATACCTACCAATACAGTACTATATAATAAAGACCGACAATCTAGATCTAATAACAAAAAAACAATAATTTTTTAGCAAACTTTATTCAGGATGTGGTACAAAGCACCTTACAAAGAAAACAACTTTCTAGAATATATAGCTATCTAATGATACCTACATCTTTAGATCCAAATAAGATAGGAAAAGTGGAGACAAGAAGCTAGCATACAACTACAGTAACTGACAAAGATTGGGAAGTAATCTGGACAGCTGCACACAAAACAATGGCCTCCACACAATGGAGGGACTTCAAATGGAAAACTAACTCTAGGGTTTCCATAACACCAGAAATTACATACCATTACCTAAATAGTGCAAAGGGCACATGTTAGAGAAGGTGTGGTGCTTGAGAAACACAAACCCATATCTTCTGGGAATGGCCACAAAGTGACAGTTTTGGGAAGAGATAGCAGTCAGTATGGCAACAGCGTAGAGCACACCAATGCATCCTACCATTGATACCATGAGTTTTGGACCTCTGCCACTGAACTGCAGAGACCAAAGAACATTTTAGCTGCAGTGGACAGAAAAATAGCCACCGGGTGTTGGCTCATGAACATCCCCCCATCGTGTCTGAATGGATACAAATCATCGGACCAATTAAACAAATGGAATGGATCACGGCATTGCTGAGACACCAAAAGAACAATCACAACTACAGGTGGCTGCCATTCTCTGAGGTAAGGGAAGACGAGGAATGTACAGCACTACTGGCTCAGCTGAGAGAATAAGCAAATCTGAGATGGGTCACAAAGCCTCACCTAGGAATGCCAGTATTGGTTTGAGCACCCAGATAAATCAAGCTGATTCCTCTGCACTTTAGTTTTTAAATAGTTTGGTTATTTGTTTATTTACAGTATTTATAATTTAGCATTGGGAATACAATACAGAAAGTTCTTCTGGGAGGATATGGTCATAAAACTACCTGAGGATTTGGCTAATTTCTCCCTTTTGTTTTCCTTTATTGTATAAAAATGCTGGAAAACAAATTCTCACTGTAACATGGAAAAAAGTTTGTACTTGTTAGCAATGTATTGGTGTAGTATGCAATTTTGATGTGGTTATACTGGGCATTTTGAGAATTTTATTAAAATAAAAATGTCCAAAAAGAAAATAGTTTCCAAGTTTTGGTACAATTGTGCAGATATACATGTAGATGTAGTTAGAAAAATGCATCTGGCCCTTTGAACATCTCCTCTTATTATTATAGTGGTGAGGTAGTACCACTATAGATAGGGCTGAGTAGGTTGTTTAATGTTAACCCACTAACCTTGCACTTTAATAGCTTTAGCCCCATTCAGCTGATTTGCACAAACATATGTATGCATGGTCTGAAGGGAAAGGTGTCTTGATGTGTAGATTCTAAGATCTGGATAGTGAAAAAAATAAAAACATCAGGGGGTTGACTTTTTTTTGTCATACCCTAGCATTCAAATGGTTTGGAGTTTTATTTTCTGAAATTTTCAGGGTAGAAAGGGCTTGCCCTAGAATGGTGCCTGTCATTAATCTGGTGAGAAAATAGTAATCATTTCCAGAGTTATAAGGATTTGACATTTCAGTTCTGAGTATGCTCAGTACAGTCTTTTGGATAGTGGGTTGATATGAAAGAAGAATTTTGCCATACGAAAGAAGATTCTCTTTTGTAAGGGGGCTAATCCTGTTTCATGACACAAAATTTGTCTTTCATGTGGCAGCCACATTGTTTCTGTTTTTTTTTTCACAAAAAGGTGTTTTGAAAACCATACAAATCATATCCTGTAGACACTAACACATGAACCTTGCTAGATGGTACCTCATTAGCAGGATTCTGCAGTTAGTTTTTTGGACAAATGACAGAGAAATTTGTTTTTAAAGCATTTTAAAAGTCTTCTTTTGTGAGATGATTTCCTTTTTTCATATTGCCTCATGCAGGAGGAATCGGGCCATATGGAAGAAGATTAAGTTCATACGAAAGATGAATTTGGACTTTGTTTTTTCATGTTCTTCTTTTGTATGAACCAGTCACCTTTTGTGAGAATGACACAATCTTACGAAAGAGGATTGGTTCTACATAAGGGAAGGGATAAAAGCAACTGAACACTCTATGTAAGGGAAGGGAAAAAAGCAACTGAACAAAAGAGTAAACAGGGAGGAGAGGAGGCACCGTGGGTCACCTTAAAGACTGGAAATGGCACCACAATCCACACAAGGGTTGTATATAGACCCCCATGTCGGGGGAAGGAATGGACAAGGATATGAAAGAAGGCATTCTTAGGATGGCAGAGAAAGGGGAGATACTTTTGATGGGAGACCTGAATATGCCAGATGTTAACTGGAGCACATTTGCTACAGCCACATCCAAGAGCAGGGCCATTCTCGATGCCCTACAGGTGGCATGCCTCAGACAACTAGTTTTGGAACCCACTCATGAGGGAGCAATCCTAAACTTCCGTACTCTCAAATGGGGACAGTTAGAGGATCTCAGATCTAGAAGTGGGTAGTCATCTGTGAACAAGTGGCCACCAAACAGTGTGGTTCACAATAAACTCAGCTACAGAGTCAAGCCATGCAAAAGTGAGGGTACTGGACTTCAGGAAGGCTGATATTTGCAAGATGGGAGAGTGCCTTAGGAAACCAATAGCAAACAGGATAGAAGGAGGGGTGGAGCACCAATGGGGAAACAGCAAAACTGCCATCACAGAGGCAACAAGCCTTTATGTGAAGCAAATAAATAAATCAAAATGAAAGAAAAAGCCACTATGGTTCTCAAAAGAGGTGGCGGGAAGGTCAGGGAGAAAAGATAGCATTCAAGAAGTATAAGGAAACACAGAAGGAGCAGGATAGAGAGCTGTACCAGTTAAGGCAGAAGGAAGCAGGGAGGTAAGTCAGAATAGCAAAGGTGCAAACTGAGGAAAAGATAGCCAACTTGGTTAAGAAGGGGGAATAAAACCTTTTATAGGTACATCAGGGAGTGTAGACAGACAAAGGGAGGGATAGTAAGGCTGAAGAGAATGGACGGTGGGTGGGCAGAGAGGATCAGTGAAAAAGCAGGGATACTGAACCAATATTTCTGCTCAGTATTCACAAAAGAGAAGGTGGGGGAAGTGCCTAATCTAATTAACAGAAGCATTCTGGATAGGGGGGTCAATCCCAGTCCTTCCACAGAAGAAAAGGTTCTGAAAGAACTCCTAAAACTGAAGGTGGACAAAGCAATGGGGCCTAATGGAATTCACCCCAGAATTCTAAAAGAATTAAGGGGAGAACTAGTGAAACTACTGACTACCCTTTTTAACAAATCATGGGAAGATGGTGTGGTACCTGAGGGCTGGAGGAAGGCGGATATGATTCCCCTTCACAAAAGTGGGACCAAGACAGAGGCAGGAAACTACAGACCTGTCAGTTTGACCTCTGTGGTAGGGAAAGTGATGGAATCACTTCTGAAGGAAAGAATTGTTGAGTACCTAGAGGCCAGTGGGGGACAGGACCCCAGGCAGCATGGGTTCATAGCGGGAAGGTCATGTCAGACGAATCTAATTGATTTCTTTGACTGGGTGACCAAAGTAGTAGACCAGGGAGGGGCTTTGGATATGGCCTACCTAGATTTTAGCAAGGCATTTGACAAAGTCTCACACAAAAGATTAATATACAAGTTAGCCAGCCTTGGAGTGGGTCCCAAGGTGGTAGCCTGGATAAAAAATTGGCTGGACAACAGGACAAAAAGGGTGATAGTAAATGGAGTCCAAAGTGAAGAAAGGAGGATAACTAGCAGGGTACCACAGGGTTCGATACTGGGACCAGTCCTCTTTAATGTCTTTATAAGTAACATTGGAGAGCACTTGGAAGGAAAGATATGTCTCTTTGCAGATGACACAAAGATCTGCAACAGGGTTGATACACAAGGTGGGGTGGAAAGAATGAAAAGGGACTTGGCAAGGTTGGAGGAATAGTCACATATGTGGCAGCTCAGATTCAATGCAAAGAAGTGCAAGGTAATGCATCTGGGAAACAAAAACCCAGGGGAAGAGTACACAATGGGGGTGAGTTAATAACAAAAACTAAAATCAAAAGAGACCTAGGAGTAATTATATCAGAAGACCAAAAGGTGGACAAGCAATGTGAGAAGGCAGTAAGGAGGGCTGGGGGATACTGGGATGCATAGGGAGATGCATCAACAGTAGAAACGGAAGTTATCATCCCTCTGTACTGACTGTTAATGAGACCCCATCTGGAGTACTGTGTGCAATTCTGGAGACCCCATCTCCACAAAGACATAGACAGAGTGGAGACTGTTCAGAGGAGAGCAACCAAAATGGTGCAGGGTCTGCACCAGAAGACATATGAGGAGAGACTAAAGCCACTTAATATGTATACCCTTGAGGAAAGGAGGGAGGGGGAACATCATAGAAACTTTCAAGTATCTCAAGGGAATTAAAGTACAAGAGGGTAGTATCTTTCAGAAGAAGAGATATGCAAGAACAAGGGGGCACAATTTGAAGATAGAGGGGGGACGACTCAGAGGTGATGTTAGAAAGTATTTTTCACAGAGAGGGTTGTGGATGCATGGAACAGCCTTCCCGAGGAGGTTGTGGAGTCAGGAACAGTGGGAAAATTCAAGAATGCATGGGACAGGCATAAAGCAATTCTATTTTATTTATTTATTTGTTATATCAGAAGACCTTTGAGCGTAAGCTCTTTTACAAAGGTTCCATGTCAGGGTGGACAAATAATACAAGACACAAATACAGTAGTTAAAGGGTTCAGCACATTAGGAAATTAAAAAGCAGTACATGAGAATTATAGACAAACAGTGGAAAACAAAGTGACTGTAGGAGGATTCAGGCTATGTCTAGGATGATACTCTGGGTAGCTCAGCCCTGGAGACCACCAAAATCCATTGATAGACTATGGTTGAGAAAGTGGGTGAAGGGGGTTGTGGGGGCAGTACACAGAGCAGTAAAGAGGATTAATACAGTAGCTTACTAGTGCTCCTGGCTAGGCTGGGATGAGGGCAGGTTTTTCTAGGTATCTGTGCTGGGTATTACCGGTGGTGTAGGTTAGTCTTTCAAGTATGGCCTGAGAAACCAGTGCATTGTGAGTTAGACTTTAGGTGCTGTTTAAGGCCTGTTTTGAACTGTGGCAGGCTGTGTGTTTGTAGTTTCAATGGGAGTTCATTTAGCCAGAGGGAGGCTCGGTAGGAAAAAGTGCACTGCCCAAGTAAGGTTCTCCGGAATGGGATGGACAGTGCTCCATTCTTCCTCCCTCTGGTGATGTGGGATGAGAGAGAGGCCTCAATCAGGTTTCCTATGCAGGGTGGGGTTTTTCCGAGCAGTGCCCTCTTACCCAGGAGACAGGTTTGGTATCTGATCCTGTCTTTTAGGTTAAGCCAGTTTGTACACTCATATAGGGTGCAAGTATGAGTGTATTGGTCTGCGCACAGGGTCAGACGGCCTGCCTTATTTAGTGCAATTTGGACCCTGTTGAGTGCAGTATCAGTGGCAGCTCCATAGACCACTAGCCCATAGTCTATTGTGGGGAGTATGGAGCTGGAGACTGAGATTCGGAGTGCTTCTGGGGTGAGGGATTTCTTATGTCTATAAAGGACCCCAATCTTTGTATTTACTGATCTGACAAGGGAGTCAATATGGTTCGTATAAGTGAGAGAGTCATCAGTGGTGACCCCTAGGTACTTAAACGATTGTACCTGCTCAATCTGCTCACCAACGTTATTGGTGATTTCGAGGGGAGTGAGCCTGCGTTTATTGTAGGGGCTGGAATGAAGCATGGCTTTGGTTTTCTTGTAGTTCAGCAGCAGCTTTTGCCTACAGAACCAGTCCTCAAGTTTGTTGAAAGAGGTCTGTAGTTCTGTTTGTATTGCAGCCTGGGAGGTGCTGCTACTCAGCAGCACAGCATCGTCTGCATACAGGATGAGTTTGGTGTCACAGGCCATGGGTAATTCATTACAAAGAGGCTGAAAAATAAGGGACCTAGGATTGATCCTTGAGGAACTCCTAGGAGTACATCTCTGGAGCTGGATAACTTCTGCCCAATTTTGACTCGCTGATTCCTTTGTGATAGGTAATCATTGAACCAATTTAGGGCATTTGGATCCACTCCCAGTCTTTGGAGCTAGAGTACCAGTAGAGGGTGGTTGAAGGTGTCGAAGGCTTTAATGAAGTCAATGAAGATAGACCCCACCAATTTGCCTTCATCCAGCGCCTTGTGCGCACAGTAAGAGTATGCCAGCAGTGCAGTGGTGGTACTGTGTTTTTGGCGGAAACCATGTTGGTTTGGGCAGAGCAGATTATACTTGTTGAGGTATTCTGTGAGTTGGTTTGCCACAGATTTTCCAGAGCTTTGGATAGTGGGGAGAGGATAGATATTGGCCTGTAGTTAGTTACCAGTGCCTTGTCTCCATTCTTGTGCACTGGGGTTACCAGGGCTTGCTTCCATACTTCTGGGAATTGAGCTAGGGCCAAGGATTTATTAAATAGTATTGTAATGGGTTTGAGCAGAACATCAAGGGTCAGAGATAGTAGCTTCATGTCTAGCCCATCACTCCCCACCCTAGTTTTTCCTAGGACTTTCCTGACCATTGTTTGGGCCTCCTTTGCCGTCACCTTCTTAAAGTAGAAAGCTGGGTGGTTAGTAGTGGTTAGGTTGGTGCAACCTTGGTCCTCCACCGGCAGAAGGTAGTCTGGGGGTAGTACTGGGAACAGGTCAGTAAAGGCCTGGTTAAAGGCATCAGCAATGGCTAGTGGATCTGTGGAGGGTGCGTTATTGATATTGAGCATTGTAGGATTCAGCTTCTTGTCTTTGCCAAGGGTGTTCTTGAGGTTGTCCCAAAACCTATTTCCATCTCAACAAGTGTTGTTGAGCTGGGTCTTATGGAAGTTAGCCTTTGCAAGCCGGATAAGTTTAGTGCACTGATTTCTAGTGGTTTTGTAGCGTTGGAGGTCGTGCTTAGAACCTGAATTTAAGGCTTTTGCCCAGAGGCAGTCCCTTTCTTTTAGGAGAGAGAGGAGCTTACCATCCAGCCAGCCATTCTCTGCTCCCCAAATTTTCCGTTTAGTGCATGGAGCATAGATATCACAGATGGAGCTGAAATTCCTCCATGAAAAAGCTGAGTGCCTGGTCCAACGTAGGTGCCTTGTGTATGGGGGACCAGTTGTAGGCAGACAGAGCTGATCTGAGGGATCCAAGTTTGCCTTTTCACAGGACCCTGCTATCGATGAGACGTGGTAGGCTTTTGGCAATTTTAGTGGTCCAAAGAAAGGAGATCAGAGAGTGGTCACTCAACACGTCTGGAAAGAATTCTGAGTTCAGAGAATCGAGACGGTGTGTTGACCAGGACCCAGTCAATTAGGGTGTTGGTACCAGCCTTGTAGTTCTGCCTGGTGGGGTGTGTTACGAGTTGAATAAGATTGTGGGAGGTGATTAGGTCTCTGGCGGGTGTCACCTCTTTAAAAAGCTAGTTAATGTTAAAGTCGCCTATCAAGATGAGTTCTGAGCTCTTTTTGAGGCTGCTTATTTCTTGCATAACCAGAGAAAGGCCTTCCTTGGCTTTTTTGGGATGCAGGTAGGTTGTGGCAATGGTAATGGTCTTGCCATTTAGGCCATGTAGGCCGGCTTGAGTTTTTACCACTAGTAGCGCATAGTCCTCCGCAACTTCTAGTGGGGGGGTAGGAGGAAGTAAGCTGCCGATTAACTAGAATATGCAGCTTATCCATCAGGTTGGGAAATGGGCACACTAGGTGGGCCAGGCGGTTCTTATCTGTCATCAAATTCTATGTTTCTATGTTTCTATTTCAGGTTATTATGCTGCAAAGGCAATAATAATCTGAAATCCAGTTGATATGACACTTCATAATAACACAAAATCTGGTTGATATGACATTCCACAAATAAACTGTTGCATTCCATTGTTTCACAAACAAAGTATTTCAACTGTGTTTTATTTGTACAGTTCAATTTCTTCAAAAATAAAACTGCACTCTAGCTAAAAAACATCTTTTTCTTTCAAGCTGCTAGAAATACAGTCTGAACCACCACACCAGCAATTATAAAAAAAAAGGCTAGGTAAGTTTGATGATATGGATTTTTTCAGACACCCTCGGGTGTGATGACCACATAAACCTCTTGAGCTTTGCTCTTGAGGTTTATGGGTCATCACACACCTCGGGTGTGTGGAAAAAAATCCATAACACACATTTACCTATACATTATTCTCTGTGTATAGGGATGACTAATCCAGGGCAAATTTTGTGCTAGAAATATGGTCAAACATGATACTTTACAAATGTGGTCTGAGGCATATACTGTAGTGGAAAACCACTGTCCTAGAGAAATGACATACAGTAATGATGGACAAGAGAACTAGATTACCTGAAGATGAAGGAAAAATATCCTCTCCATAACTGTTAAATGAACACTTTTGGGTTTATCTAAGTGTTCCTCAATGTTTCTATCACCACTCTGGATGTACAGTACAATAACCTTCTAGATACCATGTGAATTTTATTATATGCAATATAATATAGTGGCACAAAAGCGCCACTATATTTAGGGTCGAGTTAGTGTTTGTGTCAGACCCCTATTTTTGCCAGATAACTCAGCTATCATACGGTTAGGACCTAATGTTTTGACAATCAGCATACACCCTCTCAGTCCTAGAGGCTAAATGCATGACAATTTTCAACACAACAGGTCCTGTAGTACTGGAATACTGAATTACTGAAGTTAGCAAAATTCACCAAAAATAAAACTTTTCTTTGTGCAGGGATAACAAGAAAAATACACTGATTAAAAACTTGAAGCTTTCAGGTTCATTAGATATTGACCCACAATAGGGCCTTTCATTGGCTTTGTGATGAAAAAAGATCAAGTTTAAAAAAGTTATAGTGTTTTGAGATCATGGAACGCATGTATGTACAAATGAAAATTCATTTGTGATTGACTTCAAGTTAATCATGAATGAAATAAAAACCTTGTGTCTCCCCACCACCACCACCACCATCATCCCAACAGTGGTAAAACTGGCAGTTGGGTGCCCATCCCCACCACTGCTACCCCCATGATCTGTAACATTACTGACAGTTTGGTGCTCAACCCCACCACTGGTACTCCCACCCCCTCAACACAAAAACCCTTCCAGGAATTTCACCTCTTCCCCCACCCTTTCCACAGAACAACATCAAATCCCCGTGCATATTACCCTCTAGCACCCATGCCACCCTCCTCACCCCCATGGCACCCTAGTACATACATTCTTTAAGGATCCCCATGTGGGGGAGTGGCCAGCCCTCCCTCTACCTCATCCAGTTGCTATCTTCTGCTGTGGTGCTCCTGCCACTGTTTCTGTTCTAAATAAAAACAAACTTAAAAAACTGGTTACAAAATACTAAGTTCCAAAACAAAATGGACTGTGCATGCAAAGGGACTTAGTAGTTTTTAACCAAAACCATGGTTGGATTTGGTATTCTCGAAAACGTATTTCAGGGTCAACTTCAAACCCCCAAATTGTGTGGTCACTTTAGAGGGTGGTGGTTTAAGCACTCTGAGTCTATAATTTGAAAAAAAAAGATAAAAAAGTTACAAATCTTTGGGTGACTGAAAAAAAAAATGAAGTCCCAAAAACATGAACTTCTGTATTTCTTCTGTTTTATCACGAATAACATTAACATTTTTAAAATATTTTAAGCCCAGATTGTATGCATGGGCTACATACTACCCTCCTTGTGACCACCCAAGTGGAAACTTTCAGACCTGCTAAGTGGTCTTCTGCTTTGCATAGCAGCCGCAGGGACTTGCGAGATACACGCACCAGTGGCTGGATTCACAAACCTTGTTGAAGGTGCAAAACCTTCCTTAAGTGCCTAAAACTGCTGTAGCTACAGAAAAAAAGGGAGATTGTTCTAAGCGCTATTCACAAAAACCTCTGCAGTTATGGAAAAAAATGCTACGGACCGTGGAAAAAAATGCAGCTGTGGAAGCAGCTGAGGAAAAAAAGGTGTTAGATAAGTAAGGCGCAGCCCCTGAAAGGCTATTCTCAGCCAGGTCAAGGACTGCAGCAAGACCATCAGAAGAAATATTCCGAAAAGGGCGGTACTTGACCATCTCTACAGGGGTCAGCCTACAAGGAGGGGTGCCAAAACTGAATCTCACAGTGTAGTGATCAGACCAGCCGACTGGTTCCACCTCCACGTCAGAAGCCTCGATCCCTAGGAGGAAGACCAAATCACGAGAATGGCCACATTTATGTGTGGCAGTGGTAACCACCTGTGTTAGGCCCAGTGAATCCATTAACTGGAGGAAGAGTTGTCCAAATTGTGAGAGTTTGTCGTCAATCCAGGCATTAAAGTTACCCAGGACCAATAGCCTGGGAGATTCAAATGCCATGTCGATGATGAAGTCCGCTACTTCCTTAAGGAATTGCTTTCCATCTACGGGTGGATGGTAGATGAGTGCAATTTGATAGCCCACACCTGCCACAACAGTACATTCAAAAGAGATGGTCTCCTCAACTGGAACACTAGGGAGTGCCAATTTGGTCTTGAAACAGACCGCAACCCCCCACCACGCGGTCCAACCTCGGGTGATGTTTATCACCATATACCCGACTGGAATTGCGGCCTCAAGTATTGGTCCCGCATTATCATTCAGCCAGTTCTCGGTGATGCAAGCCAGATCTGTCGAGCCTACAAGATCTGAAATCACAGCAGTCTTGTTCTGGATAGATCTAGCATTGCACAACAGTGCCTGGGTTGGACAAAACTCCTGGGCTGCCCTGGCTACCTGCCCATCACCAACGATGGTGCCCTTGGGTATGGGGACCAAACAAGACTGTCCATGCTCCAGTCTCCATTTTACCCCATGGCGTCTCCTGGCCAACACCTAATGAGAGCTCGCCTCCCAGCCTCCAATTGTCACCCCTCACCCTTCCCCACTCCTGTGGGCAATACCTAAAGCCTGACAACACTGATATGTAGAAAAAGCCAGAGGAGGGGTATGAAAAGGTCGGAGGGAGCGGAGAGTGGAGGTTGAGTAGCGCACGACCGGGGGGGGGGGGTAACAGGCAGGCACATGTCATAAAGCCACATCCTAGCCTAGCACTAAAAACTAAGCAATCTAAAAACAAAGTATCATTATCCTAAAAATCAATCACTTATAGGCTGTCACCCAACTAGATACCTAAGACTACCAAATAACTGACTTAACAGGACCTAAATCATACCATAAAAAATAATAAAACCCAAAAGTCGCCCACCAGAGAAATCTCTCACAAATCTCAATGGAGGGCAAACAATATAGATCATTAACAAAAAAAAAAATTATTAACGAGAGTAAACTAAATTAAACAAACCAAAAAATAAAAGGAAAATATTTTGATAATCCACCCCCAGATTAGTCTCTCACACTTATCTGAAAGAGGGTGAAAATACAGGTTGATACTGAGCCCTCTCACTGCCCGAACTAATTTCCAGAAATAATATAGAAAGAAAAAATAAAATAGACCCTTAACAGCAGAATAAACACAAAATTAACAATAACATAAAAAAGGAAAACAAAAATACTTGGGATGGGATATTCAGAAGGGTTGCGCATGGCGCAACACAGTTGTGACATGTGCAACTCACTGATGCATGGGAAAGTGCGTGGCACAAATCCCGATGCGCCGGGGCACATCAGTAATGTATGCGGCGCAAGTGGGGGGGGCATGCCCATGCATACCCCCGCACATCCTGATATTCAGCCCAGGATGAACACAATCCACGGCTAACCCCACCATGCGCCACATACAGTTGTTCCAAAAATAAAGGAGCAACAGCCGGCCACCCACAGGTGAGCTGCCATATTGCAGGGTGCAACATGGCAGCTGCCAGCTGTGGGTGGCCACCCAAGCTCCGGCAGCTCCCTCCATCGGGTAGCGCCCCCTCATGCCCGATCGTGGGCAGAAGTAGGAAATTAAACAGTCCTATATCCCTGGTGGTCCAGTGGACCGCTTGCAGCCCGATCGCGGGCATAAGTATAAAAATAATAAACTCCTATATCCCTGGTGGTCCAGTGGACCGCTCGCAGATCTGATTGCGGGCAGAAGTCTAACTAGATCTCATCCCTGGTGGTCCAGCAGTACCCCCCTCCCACCCTCTCACTGAACCCACACCACACTCCCCTGGTCAGCGGCGGGCATCATCCCACCCACAAGCACTCTTGCGCCTGCCGACTGACTGCATACAGTACAGCTGTATGCCCATTGGTCCACAGCATGGGCCAGTGGGCGTGCAGACCATACTGTACTACACAGTCGAGATATGTGAATGGATGTCACCCACCGCTGACCGGGGAGTGGGTGGCAGGGCTCAGTGGGAGGGTGGGGAGGGGGCACCGCTGGACCACCTGGGATGGGATCTAATCTTTTAGACTTATGCCCGTGATCAGGCTGGCAGCAGTCCACTGGACCAGGGATATAGAGAGTTTATTATGCTTATATACTTATGCCTGACATGGAGCGTCTACTGACCACTAGGATATAGGAGTTTATTGGCGTTTATACTTATGCCTGTGATCGGCTGGTGGGCACTTTGCCGCCAGCGGGGCGTCGGTCCCTGACGGCTGCAGCCTGGCAGGGCGCCAGGCGCAAGTCACCATGGATGGGCGCAGCTGCATGCAAATGGAACCATAATGACGTGCAAATGGCCCCATTTGCACCTTGCATACATTATGGCCCCATCTGCATGTGCACCTTTGAATATCGTGGTTGATGCACCTAGTGCAACAGCACTTCTGCTAGCACATCCCCCTGCCCCTCTCTGGCCACTTGCGCTGGTGCAGTGCCACTGCACCATGCACAATGTGGGTGGCCACAGAGTGATTTTCAATGGTGCTGAGCCATGGTGCAGCACCGTTGAATGTCACCCTGTCAGCGCCCTGGCACATCCCAGTTGCGCTGCGCCCAGGCTTGCGCCACAGCCTGGCGCAGTCTAAATATCCCACCCTTGCTGTCCAAAAAACATAAAAACTCAAAAATTAAAAACATTCATTCCAATCAGTTATTTTCAAAGGACTGAAGTGTCAGACATAAATATCCGATCAAGGCAAAGATCAAAATCCCAGGAAGTTGGATGCAAAAATTTAATCCAGAGTTCTCTCAGGGCACACCAATTTCTTCAGGTTATAGAACAAGGGGAAATATCTCGGAAGGATTAGTGGCATACCACCATGACCGCAGGCAAGACCACCACTCTGACTGACCACCCCACAAGTCTAGGGGAGGGAAAACAGGACACCAGTCCTCCGGCTGACCCCCCTCCCCCAACCCTGTGGGAGCCAGAAACTGCTGAGATCACCACAATAGCCAACAGATTAAAATACGGAACAAAGTCAGAACCCAAAATCAGGTAGTGAAATACTACACAGAGAACACCGGATCAATAAAAGTAAAAGAAATATGGAGCAGTCCTCATCGAACAGCTCCTTTACCTGGACATCTGAGTTTAAGCCACGGGATAAATCAGTCCGACTGACTGCGTCTTCACTGGTCCACAACAGCAAAACTACTCGGGTAATTCCCAGTATCCAGAAGGAGTAACTTCACAAAATTCACGACATACACAATTTCCCTCAGTCTACTGACTGTCACTCCAATTTAGGCAGGCATTCCAATCCAAGGGGGCACAGAGTAATCACCCCTATAGCACCGGGACCATGACTCTCTCACACCAGCTGAAGTCCCGAAGCAGTCCAGGTCTTGGGCACCATAGCAGTCAGCATTCTCCACCAGTATTAAGTATTAAAAAATTGGACCGCCAAAGCTGCTTCAGTGCTACATACAATTTTAGAGGTGATTACATACAATTTCAAAAGTCCGTAGTGCACCACGACAGCACCGGTTACAAGAGCCGATGGAGCAAAATCCATGAGAGTCCAGCAAAAAACAACTATACATTAATCCCTCAGTATCGTTCGGCACATACGGCCCTGGTTTACAGACATAAAAAATGCTGCAGAGAGTATTAAAAGTGAACAAAATAGATTAAAATAAAAATGATAAAACAAACATTAGAGAGCTAAGTCGACGCATGGCCCAGCGTGGCCGCCATCTTGCTCTATTGCAATCTTGCTTCCATCTTGCGTGTGGCACCCAGAGCCTTACGGATTGGGTACCTTAAAAAGAAAATGATTGCCTTCTCCTTATATATTTAATCAAAAAATAGCTAGTTGTTTTCATGATGAAAGATAAGATGCTAATTATACTTTGTAAGGCATGGGAAACTTCCTTTTCCTTTTTAATTGAACTTGTTGTTAAATCTAAATCTAAATGTTTATTTGTTATTTTATTGGAGACATGTGGCTTTATTTTCAAAGGGGCCAGGAGAGCGATCCAAGCTGCAGCAAATGGCAGCTTGCATCAATTCCTGGTGCACCGTGGATCCTGCACCAGATATTGGTATAGGAGAGGTCCCGACACCAAACACCCCACAGCTGCAGCAACCCCTCCTGTGTGTCAAACAACTGGCACAGGGGAGGAGTTTGATGGGGGCTTCTGGCAGCCCCTGGCAGGGGAACAGTTGTCCTGTCCTGCCAACAGCCATGCTGCTGGGGTGAGGAGTGGAGTCACCCACAGTCACTGGGACCAGTGATGCCTGAAACGTGTACCATGCACTGCATGGTACTCTGATGGCACAGGACACAGAACGCTGGATGGGAAGAGTATTGCCCATTGCCATATCCTGGCGTGCCTTACCTGGTGGTGCTGCTATGTCACACATGCCCCAGTCAGTTGTGTGGGGCTACAGTGAGACCTGTAGGGCAATAGGTCTCAGTGCCATAGCAGAGGGCACGGCAAGCTGCATGAGATGCAGCAGAGATCGGTGGCGAGTGGTCTGCTGGAGTACATGCAGTGCTCATGTCTGGATTCTGAATTGGCTAGCATGCCCAGAGGCAAATAGCCCAAGGAGCAATGACATCATGCCATGGCTGCACTGAGGTAGCAGGCACGGTACCCGACAGACAATTGTGAGGTCACAGTGTGCCACTGGGGGTTTGTGGTGCAGTGTCCAGAGTCATGCACCCACCGCTGTGCCAGTCAATGACATAACACTCATCAGTGCCTCCACACCATACTATAGGTGGGTATAGAACAAATGGAGAAAGGCCAGCGCAGTGGTAGGTGCACAGGTCATACTGCAACAAGTTCTTCCGTCCCCCAGGATGGCATACGAGGGACGCTACCAACTGTGCCAACAGTGTTTGTGTATGCGTGTGGTCTCTGAAAGCCTAGCGCAGTACCTGTAATCAGCTGTGGCTGCTGTGTCTCATTTTGACTGTAGCCTACCATCCATAATAGGGAGACCCAAGATGTGCTATGACAGCACCAGACTGCATGCCACCACAGACATGTGGGGGCTTCTCTGTTGATGGTACAGTGTCACTGGACCAGTCGTTCACTGGACTGGTAGTACAGATGTCCCCCTCAACATGTATTCATGCTGGACAGCATGTCCACAGTGTCAGATACACTGGTGCCAGCAGGGGTGATACCTTGTCTACTGCCATGTGGGCTATCTGTTTTTACACGCAGGGATGGACTCACTTGACATGTTTGCTGTACCTTACAGCAAGGTTGCATTATTGGCCTACCATTATTCAACTGCTTCCATGACCACCATTTCCATTGGGCATTGGCTCAGTCCTGGGGGAATAGGACCACCTCCCACCATGAACCATTCCGAGGTGTGGTGCTTGGGACATTAAACCAGCACTGGGCTAATCTAACCCACTGTCTGAACTCTGTCATTGAGAGTTTGCTGAAACTTGCAATGTTGGGGATGCTGCATCTGCAGGATGGCACAACTCCCTGTCCTCCATGATGCTGCTGTGTGACTGCTGCAAGGATGGTGGAAGCCCGACTGGCACAGATGGTGCCCCCATCCAGCACAGGCTGTGATACAAAATAGGGAACAGCACACAGTGTGGAGCATGGGGCCCCTTGCATCACTACTTTTTGGTGCAACCACCGTGTGACATTTCTTGGGCTTTGAAAATTGAGGCCACTGTTTTTAAATTATTTGTCCAAAACTGTTTGGTTGAACAATAAAAATGTAACTATTGTTATACAGTATATCAGGAGGTGGAGGTGGGTTGGGGGCCCTAAATCTCCGAGGAGGGGTGAGCTGGGAGGCTGTATCGGGGTTGTACGGTCCAGGAGATGCCCTGGGGAAAAATGGTCTCTAGAACGTGGTTCTCCATGTCTAGTTTCCATATCCAAGGGCTCCATTTGTTTTAGATTGGAACTGGGCAGTTAGTTTGGTCAGCCTGGAACCGCATCCGACTTGAGTGGTGTTATGCAATGCCAGGTCTATTAGGAACAAAACAGTGGTTATCATTGATCTTGTCAGAACAGCAGACCTGGCTTGCGTCACCAAGACCTGGCTGGATGATAATGCAGACCCCATTTTGAAGGCGGCTGTTCTAGTTGGGTTCTTGGTGATACACCGCTCGAGATTGGACCACAGGGGCAGGGGTGTAGCCATTTGTTTTAGATTGGAATTGGGCCTTACTAATGTGCCAGTTGAGGAGACTAGATCATTTGAGTTTACCGTGGTAGCAGGTGTGGGCTACAAGGATTGCTCTCATTTACCATCCACCCGGGGGTGAGAAATTATTCCTGAAGGAAGCAGCAGATTTCGTCGTCGACATGGCATTTGAGTTGCCCAGGTTGATGGTCCTGGGTGACTTCAACACCTGGGTCGATGATGAACTCTTGACATTTGGGCAAAACATCCTCTAACTTATGAATTCTTTGGGATTCACACATGTTGTTGCCTCCTGTTGCCTCTGCTATGCATAATCACAGTCACTCACTTGATCTGGTTTTCCTCCTGGGGATGGAGACCTTCGACTTGGTGGTGGAACCAGTCATATGGTTGGATCACCACACCATAAGGTTCAATCTCCAGGCTCCCCCCATAGGTCTGCCCCTGTGGAGATGGTCCGATACGCCCTTTGAGGGTTGTGACCCCCGATGGTCTATCGGTGGTGTTGGACCTATCGGGATTCTTAGGGGTAGGCGAGGATCCAGAGAGTCTAGTTCAAGCCTATAATAAGGCTGTTACTGAAGCTCTGGATTCTATCATCCCAGTCCATGTTCATCTCCTCTCTCTCGCTCTCTGCTCCTGGTCCCCCTAGTTTGACGGGACCATAAGGCAGCTGAGACGAGTTGAACGAAGGTTAGAGCAATGCTGGCAGAAATCAGCCCTTGAAGTTGACCACCTTAGATTGATGGATCACTATCAAATCTATCAATCAGCAATTACTCATAAGAAGGCAGAGTTCTTGTCTGGTGAGATTGTTGCTGCTTCGAACTGACCGTCTCAGATCTTCCGAACTGTGAACAGGCTGTGCAGCCCATCCTGTCTGCAGGTCTGAAGTGCATTTTCGCAAGTTAAGTGTGAGGAGTTTGCTCGATTCTTTGCAGATGAGGTGGCCAATGTCAGGGCCAAGATCAGTGCAGTGCTCTTTATGGGGGTTAATGGTGGTCAGTGCTTGGTCCCCTCCCTTCAGTTCTCTTGGACAACTTTTGACCAACCGGAGATTGTCAATGTCATGCAGATTGTCCAGTATTTGCAACTGACATGCTGTAGTTAAGATCCGGGCCCAACACGCCAGTTATTGGGGTATATGGAATCTATCGGCCTGGTCCTTGCAAAGATTGTATGATGGTCCTTAGAGTTGGGTGAGTTTCCTACCTCCCTGAAGGAGGCGGGGGTGACACCACTCCTTTAAGAAAGCTGCACTGGACCCGAACTGCTTTGCTAACTACAGGCCTATCTCTAATCTTCCCTTTGTTGGGAAGGTGATTGAGAAAGTGGTTGCGCTGCAACTGGAGAACCATCTCACCATCCATGACATCTATGATACCCTCCAGTCTAGTTTCAGAAAGAGACATAGTACTGAGACCACTCTGGTTCGGGTGCTCAATGATCTTCTGATGGCAAGAGACCAGAAGCACTGCTCCATCTTGGTGATCCTTGATTTCTCTTCAGCATTTGACACTGTGAACCATGGGGTGCTGGTCGAGCACCTGAGGGTCTTCTGTGGCCTGGCTGGTCTAGTCCTCAGTTGGTTTAAATCTTTCCTGTCTGTCTGATCTCAGAGGGTGGTGTCAGGTTTTTTTTCCTCTAGCCCATTCTCTCTGCCGTGTGGGGTCCCTCAGGGCTCGGTGATGTCCCCTATGTTGTTCACAGTGTACATGCTGCCCCTCAGAGACATTGTAAGATGATATGGACTGAGGTTTCACTGCTACGCTGGTGATACCCAGCTCTATCTGTCTTTTGCACCTGATCAGGAGAGTGTGGTCTCTGTCTTTAACAGCTGTCTAGCAGAAATCCATGACTGGATGAAATCCAGTTGGCTGAAATTGAATTCTGAGAAGACTGAGGTGTTGGTGATGGATCTGGGTCACCAGATAGCGAGGTCAGTAACAGGGTTTCCCTCAGGTCTTTGGCTTGGGGGTGCCCAGCTGCCCTCCTCTAAACAGGTGCATGACGGGGGGGGGGTGGTTCTTGATGATGGGCTGACACTGCATTCACAGGTGTCAGCAGCCGTCAAGTTGTCCCTTTACCATCTTAGGAACATTGCTAAGATCAGGCACCTTGTTCCATCTGGTGACCTGCCTACATTGATCCATGCCTTTGTGACCTCGTGCTTAGAATACTGCAACTCCCTGTACCTGGGGCTGCCAGCAGTTGATATCCGTCACTTGCAGCTGGTGCAGAACGCTGCAGCACGGTTGTTGACTGGGACTCCTCTTTCGAGTCACATCACTCCTGTGCTGTGCAAACTGCACTGGCTGCTTGTACAGTGGTGGATCACCTTCAAGGTCAGACTTCTGACCCATAAGGCCCTGCACGGATTGGGTCTGAACTATCTGCAAGAACTCCTGACTCCCTACAGCCCTGGCCGCCCTCTCCACTCAACTGTCGAGGGGTTGTTAGAGGTTCCCAGGGTTCGTCTGAAAATGTCCGGGGCCCAGGATTTTATGCACAGGGCCCCCACCCAGTGGAACTCTCTACCTTGTCAGATTTGAGAGTGCAGGACCATGGAGAACTTCAAGCCAGTCCTGAAATCCCATTTATTTAAGCAAGCTTTCAATGACTGTTTTATTTGATTTATATGCACTCTATACTATCAGTCTTTTAATTGTTTATTCTGTCATTTATATGTATTTTAATTATGTAAAGCGCTTTGGTTTTAGAGCTGCACTATAAAAATAATGTATTGTTATTGTATTATATTTATCAGAAAGGAAGGAAATTAATTGTAAAAAAAAAAAAAAAAGTATTGCATCTGTTCCAGTTGAAGCACAAAACATAAAAAGTAAAGAAATTAACAGTTATGGGAACAAGTCCCTGGAGCCTTGGTGTATCTTTAACACAGTGTTCCTCAGGGTTTGAATGATCCTATGCTGCAGCATGGCTGAAAGTGGCCACAACTTCTGCAGTATTTATCATTGCTTACATTAGTTAAGGCCTTTGGAGAGGAGGTAGCAGTGAGGTTCAAGAGAAAAAGAAAGCATTCAGAAAGTACAAGGAATCACAGAAGGAGCAGGACAGAGAATTGTATCAGTTAAAACAAAAGGAAGCTGGGAAGGCAGTCAGAACAGCAAAGGCCTGAACCGAGGAAAAGATAGCCAGCTCAGTTACGAAAGGGGGATAAAACCTTTTTTAGGTACATCAGGGAGCGAAGGAAGACTAAGGGAGGGATAGTGAGGCTTAAAAAGGGAGGGGTGGGCAGAGGGTGACGGTGAAAAGGCAGAGATACTAAACAAATATTTTGCTCAGTATTTACAAATGAAGGGAGGTACCTAAAACAAACAATAGAAATACTCTGGATACAGAAGTTGATACCAGCCCATTTACAGAAGAAAGGGTTCTGAAAGAACTCTTAAAACTGATGGTGGACAAAGCAATGGGGCCTGATGGGATTCATCCCAGAATTCTAAAAGAACTAAGGGTAGAACTAGTGACACCACTGACTACCCTCTTTAACAAATCATGGGAGGATGGCGTGGTAACTGAGGACTGGAGGAGGGCAGATGTGATTCCCCTTCACAAAAGTGGGAGCAGGGCAGAAGCAGGAAACTACAGACCTGTTAGTTTAACCTCAGTGATTGGAAAAATGATGGAATCACTTCTGAAGGAAAGAATTGTCAAGTACCTAGAGGCCAGTGGGGCATAGGACCCAAGGCAGCGTGGATTCACAGCAGGAAGGTCATGTCAGACGAATCTAATAGATTTCTTTGACTGGGTGACCAAAGTAGTAGATCAGAGAGGGGCTGTGGACATGGTCTACCTAGACTTTAGCAAGGCATTTGACTCAGTCCCACACAAAAGATTAATATACAAGTTAGCCAGCCTGGGAGTGGGTCCCAAGATGATAGCCTGGGTAAAGAATTGGATGAAGACTAGGACACAGAGCATAAAAGTAAATGGAGTCCACTCTGAAGAAAGGGGGGGTTACTAGTGGGGTACTGCAGGTTTCAGTATTAGGGCCGTCCCTCTTCAATGTCTTTATAAGCGACATTGCAGAAGGACTGGAAGGAAAAGTATGTCTCTTTGCAGATGACACAAAGATCTGCAACAGAGTTGATGCACAAGGTGGGGTGGAAAGGATGAGAAGGGACTTGGCAAGGTTAGAGAAATGGTCAAATGTATGACAGCTTAGATTCAATGCTAAGAAGTGCAGGTAATGCACCTGGGAAACAAAACCCAGGGAAGAGTACACAATGGGGGTGAAATACTAACAACAACAAAAATGGAAAGGGACCTGGGGGTAGTCATATCAGATGACTTAAGGTGGGCAAAGCAATGTGAGAGGGCAGTAAGGAGGCTGGGGGATACTGGGATGTATAGGAGGCATCACCAGTAGAAAACAGGAAGTTGTTATCCTCTGAACAGACAGCTGGTGAGACCTCATCTGGAGTACTGTGTGCAGTTCTGGAGACCCAGTCTCATAAGGACATAGACAAGATGGAAGCTGTCCAGAGGAGGGCAACTAAAATGGTGCAGGGTCTGCACCAGAAGACATATGGAGAGAGACTAAAGGAGCTTAATATGTATAGCCTCGAGGAAAGGAGGGAGAGGGGGGACATGATAGAAACTTTCAAGTACCTCAAGGGAATCAACAAAGTCCAAGAGGGTAGCATCTTTCAAAAAAGAGGTGTGCAAGAACAAGGGGGCACAATTTGAATATTGAGGGGGTGGAGACTCAGAGGTAATGTAAGGAAGTATTTTTTCACAGAGAGGGTTGTGGATGCATGGAAAGGCCTTCTGGAGGAGGCTGTGGAGTCAAAAACAGTGGTTGAATTCAAGCATGCATGGGACAGTCATAAGGCAATTCTAGGGGGTGGGGAAAGAAAGAAGTAGGCTGCTGGTTAACTAGGATGTGCAGCTTATCCATTAGGTAGGGAAATGGGCAGACTGGGTGGGCCAAGCGGTCCTTATCTGCCATCAAATTCTATGTTTCTATGTAGAGGTGTGCTTTAACAGCCAAAAAGGAAGACCCATATGTGCAGTGGAGACAACCACAGTGTAGTCAGAGAAAGTCAGTCTGGCTGGGTATGCTGCCCTTCAGATGAGCTCTCCATCACACTCTGTGAGGTACTTACAGGTAGAGACCTGCAGGTCTGCATCTGCGACAGAGCCTGAATGGGTAGGAAGCTACTGCTGTCAGCCATTAGAGCCAGGTGGGGAGGGAGGGAGGGAGGGACGGGGGCGAGAGAGAGAGACACACAGTAGTAGTAGTGGTGATAATTATTGCAGGCAGTCAGGGGTTGAATTAATACAATATGTGTAACACATAATACAAAATCTCATGGACATTCCAAGTCCATTTTATAACAAGTAATAAAACATTTACATCAAAATATATATAAGGGATATGGCATGGCCAGACTAATGATATATTTATCTTCATGAGAGGCCAATGATATTGTGATATCTCACGAGTGGCGAAGTCAGGCCATGTCATATTCTGTTTATACAACACATGTTTGGATGGTTTTGAGATAGAAATGGTAAAAAATTAAAAAAGGAAAAAAGTACAGAAGGTAAACTGTGCCCCTTTGTTCAATGATTCTGCATTAGAGGAAATGATGAATACAAAGCTACAACGGCAATGACAACCAAAAGATGTCAGGGATGTCACATGTGAAGAAATATTTCTGCACATGCTCCGTGAACAGCTTCATATATCTTTGTATGTTGGGCCAAGACATCACTTTTCATTTTGCTGTTTATCAGCACATGTGTTATATAAATAAACATTCTTCATGGTGTACCATATTATACATATCCAGCTCTGCAGAAGACAATATATTTAAATCATACTACCAAGTATAAAAACCTTTTAAACATTACGCAGCACTTATTACACACAGCAGTCTAAAACTTACACATTCAAAAGTGCCTTATGAAGGCCAGCCTGGTGGTGTGGAGGGCTGAGATGCTGGGTGCCTTACCTCTTGCCATGCTGGTGATCCGGGGTCGGGAACAGACTTGGGTTGCTTGGAGGCCAGCTGTGAGAAGAAGTGAGGCAGTTTGTCTGCTTTTCTAACCCCCTTTTTTTAAATGAATGTGCACCACAGGACATGATTCTCTCTCTCCTCTACCCCTTTATTTTCTAGCCTACTGCAATAGCAATCTCCACTTTGGGGTCTTCCTTGACCCTTTTCCCTTTTCAGCTGCAAGGAGGAGCCCTCCCTTTGTAGTCCTCTATACTATTCTACCCTGATACATTTCTTCTCTTTGCCTGGTGGTGTACAGTAAAGGACCCAAGGTTTTATGGTCCACAGAAAATAGCAGAATGAGTGGGGACTGTAATTGTTCCTGTCCCACTATTAATAAAAAGGCTTGGTATGCATAATAAAGCCTTCTGTATAAGAGGGGTAGTGTTAATACAGGGACGCAGGTATGAAAAGAATTAATGACTCCCATAGACATTAGGAAAACGAGGTGCCATATAGTTAACTCTGAAAGGTGGCCTCATGAGTAATATTTAGAAATCAACTAATTAATATATCCATTGTTGCTCCGAGGAAGAAATGAAGGTATAACTGCCGCAAGGAGCGAATGTTGCCGCTTGATGCGGTCACAAGAAATTGTTTATGGTTGTACAGCATATGCCTGCCCCTCCAATTGAAAAATAACTAAATAGCTTAAATGGAGGGTGGCTGAATACACAGAAGCACCCCCTCGGGTGCAATAGGATGTGTATACCGAAGCAGACACGTGGAGAGCCCAGGAAGCTGTAAGCAAGCAAAGAAGTAAGGCTCTCATGCACAGACTGCTTCGGGTCACTTGTTCTGCACTTTCTTTTCTTAAACACTCCAACCCTCCATGTAGCACTTAGCTCATGCAAGGCGCAGGGCTCTTTTAAAACTAAGTGGGGCTCTGAAGTAGAAACAAGTGACTAAAGAGGGGCTAGAAAGAGAAAGTATTCCAATGGAAAGTTTCCCGTCAGCTGACACTTTCAGCCAAGAAAGTAAACAGAGACAGTACTACCCTTTGCTACTCAGAAATAAAGAGCATGAGGTCTCTATGAGTCGCCACACATACCAGCACACAAAGAAAGTGTTTTACTTGAGAGAAGCAGGATGTTACCTTCTCGTTACAGAATGTTACATTAAAATATTCTTTGGCTACATATGCTACAGACTGGTTCATGAGGTTGTTAAGCAAGGCAAAATAAAGTGACCCTTATTAACAACATGAATTAAAGGCAAGGTCTGAAACAAGGGCAGAAGCCCTACATAATACCTGTTCCTAGTGGCTCCATTCAGTAAGTGGTAGGCTGTTTAGAGCCAGCGGGCCCAAACCAAGCTCTACTTATAGTAATTATCATGTGCGATGTCACCAGAAGAAGGAGGGGCTTAGGCCCTTAAGTGGCCCTTAAGTCCTATAACATTAATATTAAGGTTTTAAAACCACTAGATTGTGGCAGGATGATGGAACCTTACTTCAGTAAGGATATGAATATTCGTGGTTAAGCTAAATCCCCAAATGTTTGTACTAGACTACATATCCTTTGTACTAGAATTAGGGTGGGTCAGCTGACCTCATGATGTCATTAGGTCTCACTATATAAACCTTTCTTGAACACAGATAGTTAGTAGAGCTGGGAGAGCTATACTGAGAGGAGGTATAGCTAGTGTATAAATTACACAAAAGATTGTGAAATTTACTTTTTAGTATTTATTTTCACTCTGTGGCAGCTTTGTTGGGAAGAACATTGCTGGAGCTCGGGAGAGCTAGTATTTACTTTATTCACAGCTTAATAATTATTTTTCTCACCTCGCGCCACACCAGCGACCCGGGTTCGGGAATGGACTACAAGATGTCGTGAGAGATGACGGGGAGGAGGATTGAGCGTCCCAACGGATGCTCTCCTCCCTCAGTGGAGGATTTCAACTCAGAGAATGTAGGTGGAGCACGGCTCGGGGTTGTGGCTCCGTAACCAGGAGTCCGGGGAGGGCGTTGTTAGGTGCTTGAGGGAGGCGTGCGTCCAGCCGCGGCCGCGTCCCTCTAGGGGCGTCGATCCTTGTGTGCCCGGCGTCCCAGGGGCGGGGAAGTGGGAGAACAGCTGGATAAACTGCAGTCCTCGTGTCCCTAGATGAAGACTGCCCCATCTCGAGCCCACCTAAGGACAGACACCGCCTGTGCTATGGAGGAGAAAGGAGAGGTAAGAGCACTCTAGGGGCAGATCCCGATGGGGGCGTCGGGGGATTGTGCAGTCGGAAGGAGAGGGACATCGGGGGCAAGGAGGGAGTATAAAGAGATAAAACAAAAAAAAAAATAATTATTTTTCTTGTTTTTGATTTATTTTTGGATTTATTCTGAAGTTAAGAATATATCCTTTAAAGAAAATAAATATCGCACAAAAGACTTGTGTGTTTTACGCTCAAACCAGTGTGTTGTGTTGTCTATTCTTACACCCTCCTACAAGAAGGATCGAGCATCCCTAGGACAGCTGGTCAGTGTGGCACACTGCTTGCCTGCCACCCAGTGGTTTCTGGGTGACAACACATCAATGTCACCAAGAAGGGAAGGGGTACCCACGTTCAGGATGCCACGGGTGTCTCCACAGAAGTGGAGCTCACACATTGCACTGGTTGCACGTCTGTGGGCCCCAGGGTGAAAAACAGGTGGAAAACTCCCCGGTGACTGGATGATGCTGGACCATTTGCAGGCCCCACACCAGTAACTGAGCACCATCACAAGTCCTGTGGCAGAGGTCATTAGTGTAAGGTAAGCCCCAAAGAAGCCAGGTGATGGGGCTGGGGGAGGTCAGAAGGGGCCGCCGGGAAGAACAGGAGATTAAATGTACATGAAAGAAAAAAAAGAAGTGCCTTGCGAAACCCAGGTCTGCTCCTCCATTAGAATTAACTTGGCCAACCCGCTGGCACAGTGGAAAGATTCACTGCTGTGACGCCAATGACCTGGGTTCAGAAATGGACTCGGGCATCGAAGGGCCGGCTGGGAAGAGAAGGCTTCAGCATCCGTTGACTGCTCACCTTCTCAGGGGGAGGGTGGGGTCGAAAGCCTGGCACCTGACTCCTGGTGGAGGCTAGGAAAGCAGCAGTGCATCAGGGCTCCACTGCCTAAGGGGGCATTCAGACATTGGCGTCCGCCTCGATGTCCTGCACGGCATGCTTCCATGGGAGAACAAATGGAGGATTATGGTGCCCTGACTGATTAGATGATGGCCTCCTGGACCCTTGCCACACGAGTCCTCAGCCACCAGTGGCCATTCCAGCACCACTAAGGACCACTGGAAGTCCAGTAAGGTAACTTCCCTTCATAGGAAGGGGATCTGCCTGATGAAGGATTACATTGGGGTATCCTGAAGTTGGCTGCGATGTGGAACAGTAGGTGGGGGGGGGAGTAGTCCGGGGCGATGAGGTCCTGGCTGGGGACCGAAGGAGTGATTGGGCGGGGTGCAGGGGAGAAAAAAATGATTAACCTAGAAACTTAATCCCTGAGCTGAAAGATAATCCAGTCTGAAAGAGGTGCCATCCATAGTGCAACCGGCAGAGAGAAAAGCTGAGTGAGCCTTGTGGAGACGTCAGAGGGGAACCAGAGATTACAAATGAGAACTGGTAAATCCAACCAGAACCACATCGCAAGGGCAAGGAGCCATGAGTATCTAGCCAGGGCCTTAGCCTTGCAGCTGTGTGGATAGTTAAATAGGTTTACCAGATAGACTCATCTTAAACTGTGCACTTGAGATTAGAGTGCAAGAAATGAGGGGAGTGGTGCTGGAAAAGGACATAGGGATCATGATATCAGAGAACCTAAAAACAACAGTACATTGTAATAGGGCTGTGGGCAAGGCAAATAGGATGCTGGGTTGCATAAGGAGGGAGTAAAGCAGTACAAATCAAGAGGTGACCCTCCCCTTGTACAGGTCACTAGTGCAGCCAGATCACATCTGTAACACTGCACAATGTACTGGAGTCGACACCTGAGGAGAGACCATGAAAAGGTGGAATCAGTACAGTGCAGGGCAATCAAGATGGTTCATGGACTAGGGGGCAAGGCATATGAGGAGAGGCTGCTGGACTTGAACATATACATTCTAGAGAAAAGGAGGGAAAGGGGTGACATGATCAAGACATACAGGTATCTGCACAGAATAAATAGGATGGATGCCAAATAACTTTTCTTCTTGAGTTTAACTATAGGGATAAGAGGGAACTTGCACACACTAGCACGGTGAGATTCAAAAGGGACGTCCGTAAGAACTTTCATAGTGGACAATGGGAACAAGCTTTTGCAGGAACTCATATAGGCTAAATCACTGAACAGCTTCAAACAGGGATAGGACAGCCATATGGAGTTAGTTAGAAAAGGGCAGGGGAGAAACAAAGAGGATGGATGGCCACTAGAGGCAATGCAGAGTAGTTAGGTAAGGTGGGCAGACTTGATGGGCCAACAGACCTTTTTGTGCCATCATTGTCTATATATCAAATGCATCTATGTTAATTTCTCTTTGGATTACATGGAGGCCAAAGAGCCTGAGTGGAACAAGTAGAGCACTCTATTTAAATATTGTTCTCGACCAGCTACCATCATGTGCAATACAACTGTCTGTGGGCCTGCATAGTTTCCACGGCTGGGTACCCCATGAAGCAGCAGGTTTTCCCTGGTAGTTAAATAAATGAACAATGTCAGTAAAAAACAAAAGGCCATTGGTGCATCCATTCTGCCCAGTTTTACCCTACTCTGCTTCATGAACTGTTGTCAGATGGGGTTTTTGCCCTCCTCCCTTGCTCCCTGCCTTACAACTACCCCCTGAGAAAATATAAAACCCTTTACTCTGTCCCAGCCATCCAGCCATACTTGAACCCATTAATGGTTTTTGTGCCCACAACCTCTGCTGATAGGCTGTTCAATGGCTCAACCACTCTCTAGGTAAAGTAAAGCTTTCTAGCATGCCTCCTGAATCCCCCCCCACCAGCTTACAGTTATGTCTGCTTGCTTTTTCACTATCATTCCTGCTTAATAGTTATTACAGTTTACCTTTCTTTATTCCTTTCAGGATCTTGAAGGTTCATTTCATGTCTCCCCTCTCTTTTCTGGCCTCCAGCAAGTACATGTTCATTGTCCTAAGCCGACCCTCATAGGATCTGCCCTGTTCACCCTGAATCATTTTGGTTACTCTACACTGCACTGTTCCCAGCCTGTCTCTGTCTTTCCTCCAGTGAGGACTCTTGAACTAGGCAACAGTACTCAGTTTTGGGGTCTCACAAGTGATCTGTAGATAGCCTATGTAGTGGTAATATTATCTCTTTCCCCCTGTTGAGTGTCCTGCGCAGCCAGTATAGAGTTATGCTTGTGCAACTGTGTTAGTTTGGTTTTGGCCATTTGTACTCTCTATTCCAGAGGAATTACCACCTTGTAGGGATACCAAAGGTAAGGAACCCTCGGAGAAGGTTCCACTCCTAAAGGTGCCATGGCATGATTCCCATGGCTAAAGGTACCTTAGGAATCCCCCTATGGAGAGAAGTGCTGCCATTGGAGGAGGAGGGGAGGATGGTGGGGCCAAGAAAAAGTGTTTCTCAATGAAGCAGAGAGGAACTGCTTATATAGCTCAGGAAGTGGGAGTGGCTGGCTGCTTGGCCATCGAACTCCAGGCAAAGCCTTTCTAATTATCATAACCCCTTCCATTATTCCCCAACATTGATTCTGGTTGCCTTGCTGTAAGCTTTGATATATTAGCTAGTTTGTTTCAGGGAGGTGCTTACGAAGACCCCTCAGGTCACTTTCCTCTGAAGTAGTGAGCAGTTTAACTCCTCCTGTCCAGTATTCCTTTCAGGGGTTCTTGTTTCCTATGTGCATCACCATATATTTCTGGCATTGAATTTCAATAGCCAGACCTTGGATCACCTCTCTTACCTTTCTACCTCTGCACCTTCCTTCCTCCCTCCCTTCTTATTATCTACTTTGCCACAGAGCTTAGTGTTATCTGCAATGAGACACACCTTGCACTGTATTCATTTTCCTATCTCACTGAGGAACATATTGAAAATGACTGGTCCCAAGACTGACCCCCCCTCACTTTCTCTCGATTTGACCCTGTTTTCCACCTCCCTCTGCTGTCTTACCCCTAACCAACTTCCCACCCATGTGACTAGGACCTTTGTTGTTCACAGCTCCTCTAATTTCTTCAGTAGACCCTACACCATCTAAGTTGCCCTCCTCTGGACTGCCTCCATCCTGTCTATGTCCTTGCGGAGATGGGGTCTCCAGAACTTGATGCAGTACTCCAGATGGGGTCTCATCAACTGTCTGTACAGAGGGATGACAACTTCCTGTTTTCTGCTGTGATGCCTCTCCCTATACATTCCAGTATCCCCCCAGCCCTCCCTACTGCCTTCTCACATTGCTTGTTAACCTTAAGGTCATCTAATATGATTACCCCCAGGTCCCTTTCCATTTTTGTTGTTGTTACTATCTCCCCCCGTGTTGTGTAATTTTCCCCTTCGTTTTTGTTTCCTAGGTGCATTCATTTGCACTTCTTTGCACTGAACTCAAGCTGCGATACTTCTGACCATTCCTCCAACCTTGCCAAGTCCATTCTCATCCTTTCCACACTTCCTTGTGTATTAACCCTGTTGCAGATCTTTGTGTCATCTGCAAGGAGGCATACTTGTCCTTCCAGTCCCTGTGCAATGTCATTTATAAAGACATTACAAAGGACTGGACCCAGTACTGAACCCTACAGTACCCCACTAGTAACCCTTCTTTCTTCAGAGTGGACTCCATTTACAATTACCTTCTGTGTCCCGTTGTCCAGCCAATGTTTTACCCAGACTTCCACCCTGGGACCCACTCCCAGGTTGGTAAATTTGATTATTAATCTTGTTTGTGGGACTGTGTCAAATGCCTTGCTAAAGTCTAGGTAGGCCATGTCCACAGCCCCTCCTTGGTCTACTACTTTGGTCACCCAGTCAAAGAAATCAATTAGATCCATCTGACATGACCTTCCCGCTGTGAACCCATGCTGCCTTGGGTCCTGTGCCCCACTGGCATCTAGGTACTCAACAATTCTTTCCTTCAGAAGTGATTCCATCACTTTCTCTACCACACAAGTCAAACTGGGAGGTCTGTAGTTTCCTGCCTCTGTCTTGTTCCCACTTTTGTGAAGGGGAATCACATCTGCCTTCCTCCAGTCCTCAGGTACCTCACCATCCTCCAATGATTTGCCAAACAGGGTAGTCAGTGGTGTCACTAGTTCTCCCCTTAATTCTTTAGAATTCTGGGGTGAATTTCTTAATCTCAAAAGTCCATCTCTGTTGTGTATTTTTTTAAAAAACCTTTTAAGACCATTACTGACATATCAGAGATTGAGTGGTCATTCCGAGAGAAGTGTCGCTCCACTGGTTTGTCAGTCATCTTCATATTAATGGTATGTCTGTGTGCATTCATTCTAGTGCAGAGAGCTTGGCTTGTCTCTCCAACATGCCCTGTTTGTGGACATCTCTTGCACTAAATGAAATAAACAACATTATGTGATGTACAGGTATAATTCCCCTGTATCCTGAATAGCCTGTTTTGTGATGTAATGACACAATCCGAAGTGGAAATGAGCTCACAAGTCCTAGATCTGGGTTGATTACAGGGTAATGTATCACTTAGTGTCATGGTACCTTGTTCTGGTGCAAATTTACTCCTAACAATCAGGTTGGCTAAATTAGGTGGTTGTTTAAAAGATAGTAGTGGTAGTTCTTGAAAAATACAATTTAGGGTCTCATCCTCACTAAATATAGGGTGGAGGTCCTTAATAATTTTACGTAGAAGTTCAAGGTCAGGATGATTAGTGACTGCTAAGAGTATTCTGTTGGTAGTGGTCCTTTCTTTATACTGAAATAGTTGTTCTCCAGGCACCTGTGGTGCATGTTCTTCTGCTCTATTTCCCTGGAAAAATGTTCCTGCTCCATAAAGGCATTTTTTCAACATAGCCAAATGTGTATCTCTGTCTTCCTTATTTGAACAGATACGGTGATACCGAAGTGCTTGACTGTACATGACAGACTTTTTTTGTCTGGCTCGGGTGCCTACTATTCCTATGTAAGTATCTCTGTCTGTCTGTCTGTTGGCTTCATGTAAATACATTTATGTAAGTTTCCATCCTTGATGGCGACAATGGTGTCCAGAAAATTAACAATGGTGGCAGAATATTCCAGGGTAAGCTTTGTGGTAGGGTAGAAGTTATTAAGTTCCTGATGAAAATCCCTAAGTGCATCAGTGCCCTCTGTCCACATTATAAACAAATCATCAATGTAACAGAAATAAGCAAGTGGTTTGTGGGGACAGTGCCTTAAAAAAATTCTCCTCCAAATTCACCATAAAGAGATTAGCATACTGTGGAGCCATCCTGGTGCCCATTGCTGTTCCCATAGTTTGAACATGATGTTTACCATTGAAGCTGAAGTTGTTATGTGTCAGAATGAATTCAGTAAGTTTCCCCACCACTTCAGTGTTGATGTTTTGTTCTAATCCTTTCTCACATAGGTACTTAAGGCAGGCTGAAATGCCATCCTTGTGTGGAATATTAGTGTAGAAGGTTGTTACAGCCATCATAGCTAAAATGGTGTTAGGTGGTAAGTCCTTATAACCAGAAAGTTTAAGCAGGAAATGTGTGGTGTCTTGGATGTAACTGTCCCTTTCTATAACCAGTGGTTTTAAAATGGTTTCTACAAATCCTGAGATCCCCTCAGTCAAGGTACCATTGCCAGAGACTATGGGTCTCCTCAGATTGCCTGGTTTATGTTATTTTAGGCAGCGTGTAGAATGTTCCTGGCTTGGGTTCAACAGGGATAAGATCCATTAGTCTGCCTTGGACATGGTTAGGAAATGATCTAACTAAGTCACGTAGTTCTCTTTTATATTCTGTGGTGGGGTCACTTTCCAGTTCTCTGTAATAGGTATGATCAGTTAGCTGTCTGTTGGCTTCATTAATATAGTCCTCTCGATTTAATATCACCACTGCAGAGCCTTTATCTGCTTTTTTAATGACAACATTGTGGTTTGATTTCAGTGTTTGTATAGCCTTCCATTCCAGTGGAGAGAGGTTGTAATGGGCCTGTTTTTGCTTATTAAGTATCTGACCAGTCACTCTCTGGCGAAAGAAAAGAATGTAATTGTCCGGATTCTTATTATGTCTACTTGGGGTGGGGGGTAAAATCCGACAGAACATAGAAACATAGAATTTGACTGCAGATAAGGACTGCTTGGCCCACCCAGTCTGCCCATTTCCCTACCTAATGGATAAGCTGCAGATCCTAGTTAACCAGCAGCCTACTTCTTCCTACCCCCAACCCCCAGAATTGTCTTATGACTATCCCATGCATGCTTAGATTCCACCACTGATTTTGACTCCACAACCTCCTCGGAGCCGTTCCATGCATCCACAACCTCTCTGTGAAAAAATACTTCCTTAAATTACCTCTGAGCCGCCCCTCTATCTTCAAATTGTGCCCCCTTGTTCTTGCACACCTCTTTTTTTGAAAGATGCTACCCTCTTGGACTTTGTTGATTCCCTTGAGGTACTTGAAAGTTTCTATCATGTCCCCCCTCTCCCTCCTTTCCTCGAGGCTATACATATTAAGCTCCTTAAATCTCTCTTCATATGTCTTCCGGTGCAGACCCTGCACCATTTTAGTTGCCCTCCTCTGGACAGCTTCCATCCTGTCTATGTCTTTGCGGAGATTGGGTCTCCAGAACTGCACACAGTACTCCAGATGGGGTCTCACCAGCTGTCTGTACAGAGGGATAATAACTTCCTCTTTTCTACTGGTGATGCCTCTCCCTATGCATCCCAGTATCCCCCAGCCCTCCTTGCTGCCCTCTCACATTGCTTGCCCATTTTAGGTCATCTGATATGATTACCCCAGGTCCCTTTCCATTCTTGTTGTTGTTAGTATCTCACCCCCATTGTGTACTCTTCCCCTTGGTTTTGTTTCCCAGGTGCATTACCTTGCACTTCTTAGCAGTTGAATCTAAGCTGCCATACATTTGACCATTCCTCTAACCTTGCCAAGTCCCTTCTCATCCTTTCCACCCCACCCTGTGCATCAACTTTGTTGCAGATCTTAGTGTCATCTGCAAAGAGACATACTTTTCCTTCCAGTCCTTCTGCAATGTCGCTCATAAAGACATTGAAGAGGACCGGTCCTAATACTGAACCCTGTGGTACCCCACTAGTAACCCTCCTTTCTTCTGAGTGGACTCCATTTACTATAACTCTCTATGTCCTATTCTCCAGCCAATTCTTTACCCAGGCTGTCATCTTGGGACCCACTCCCAGGATGGTTTCTTTTTATTATCCATCAAATTATTACTGTTTGTGATCTCTTCTCTGCCTTTTTAATTTTTTTATTTATTTGGCAATAATACTGACAATTGATATTATCTAGTAGAAAATATTGTTACAGCACTGTAGATCTTAATGTTTATGGATTGTGTTAACTAGTTTAGTGTATAGTTTAGAAAATAACTCCAAATAATTTTAATTCTGTATGAATGTTTTAAACAGTTGTTCATACAAGGTACATTTTTTCATTCCCCTCTTATTTCCATACATACATGCATTTCTGTTGTACAGTTTTTTATCATGCAATACTATCAAGTTTTAACTTGGACAAATGTGATGTTAAATCTAAGGGTCTTGCTTTTAATTTTGAATGTATTCTCCTAATACACTCATTCATTAATAATTTCAGTTAGAGGTCCTGCCTGCTTAAGTGTTCAGCTTATCTAATAGATGTACTTGAAAAGATTCTCAGTAATAGCAAGCTAATGGAATGCTAGTCATTCCATTTAAAATTGTGATTTTTTTGAAATACTGTAGGTACTTTTAACCAATGAGAATTTTTCCATATTTTTTTATGTGTGATCTGAGGGTTAATAGAATGTGACTCACTGAACAATTGTCGTAAGTCTCCGAGGAAGGGCTTGGTTGGTCCGAAAGCTTAGACATTGTTTTATTTTTGTAACATCTATGTTGGTCCAATAAAAGGTATCAAACCAGTCAGGATTTGATGAATTTAGATGACTTTCTTGTGACTGCCTCTGCCACCCCTCTCCCTCTTCACCACACTTAAGCCCCTGGTCCAGTGGGCCTCTCAGGGAGTTCGGGTATAGGTTGTGCCTCTGTGTAGCAGCCCAGCTGATGATGCTGAATACATATCTCTTCTTTTGCTACTACAAACTGTGTCTGTAGCTCCATGAATCTCCTACATATGGGACAGTGTCCCACCCTCCAGAGCATAGCCTTGGAGATTAGTACCCCACAGTCCCTGCAAATGACTATCTTCCCTCTGCTTCTGTACTCCATACTGCAATTTTTTGCCCCTCCAATATGTAATGCCTCCTTCCTAGAATGTACTGCACCCTGCCCTGTACTAATCTCCACCTGCCATCAGCTGCTCCCCTTGACACCCTAAACTAAATAGGATGTTTTTCAATTCCCTCCTTTCCTTTGACCTCCCTTAACCTTGATTACTCTAAATATTAAAAAAGCAGTCCATGTGCATACATCTAGATATACATAAATATAAATATACACCAAATATAAATACCTATGTCAATGTATCATCCAAATGTTAAGAGCAAATCTCAATCTAGTTAAATGTCACTGATATCAGTAGAGGATCTTTGGTGGTGGCCCCAACAGTACAGTTGGGTCATGAGTGAGAGGGGGTGATGAAGGAACAATTGTCTATTGATTTTTATTATTTACACTTCCATTGCTTTAACCTTTTCCTTCCCCATGTCCCATGTTCCTTCCACAATAACTCCTTTTCTCCTTTGCACTGCATTGCTGGCTCCCTGCATTCACATTGTTTTGTGTAAATAATGTTATTTTTTGTTGCAGATTGTGCGGTGTGGGCATTGGGTGGGTTGATCCTTGGGACCACAGTAGGATAGTGTTGTTTTCAGAGGGGAAGTATTAGATTTGTCATCTAGCCTACTTCCATGCCCTGGGTAGAAGCACCACACAATACAGTTCTACATGGATAACGAACCCCAGCAGAAGTTAACCAATGGAACCCAGGCTCCTCAGCCTTACTGAGCCCATAAGGCAGGTGTAGCAAGTAAGGGAAGGTGTGCTGCTGTAGGAATCACAGAAAAAGGGGTCTCACACACATGTAGTGCTGTTATGTAAATAAATACAACAAGGTGTAATAATGAACTATAAACAAAAATAGGGTTAGGATATAGGGGTTACATGGGACAGTGGGAATACTCCTTTTCAGAATGTGGAAGCACAGATGTCTTATAGAAATGCTTGAAGAGAGGAGAACACACAAAAAAAATATATATATTTGCATCCTGATGATATCTTGAACCTAAGTCAAATTACTTCATACTGTGAGAATGCTGAAGATAATGAGTGAAAAATGCTTACTTTTTAATTTGTAGTCAGAAAATATGATTTTAAATTTAGGGCACTCAGCAAATATACCGTAGTTCAATTGTAATGTGCTACATGTAACTAAATGTGATGCTGTGAATGAACCCCTAGGGCAAGGTTTATTTTACATCCTACCTTCTACTTGCAATATTACAGTTAAGGTGGTGTTCACACCCTTCAAGCACTTACTTTGGATATAACCACTGAAACAGCAGATTCATAAAGGCTTGCTTTGCCTCTGTGCTAATGTAGTTTGTTGATCAGTTAGGATGTAATAACCTTACTTTATTATTAACTAATTGCACCAACTCTCCTGTCTTACCTCCACAAAGAAGTAACAGTTTCCTCTTGCCCCATATGTCATTGCTGGTGTGCTGCTGGTCCAAGTTGTGTCTGAGATCACAATGTAGTTAACATCAGAGAAAAAGGTTTCCTTTTTTTGTTCAATTAACTCAGCCAAGCCATTCGATCCCACCTCCTCCATGCCCTCAATAATGAACTTAATGTTTACAGGAAGCTCCTAGCACAAAATCAAACAGACATATGAGAAATTGTTTTGGATGCACTGGAAAACTATAATAGCAAAACTGATCAGGAACTTTCACATACATGTGCCTGAAGTGCCTCGGCTGCATTTAACCAAGTCAGCAATTGTCCTTTGTCATCTGAAGCACCTCGTCCATACAGGTTACCTTGGAGGGAGAAACACATACACAAACCTGTATAAGTTGAAAAGAAGGACATATCCAAAAAAGTATTTATGTGGCAGTGACTCAATTACTAGAGCTGTGTCTTCTGGGCCTGAAGGTTGTGGGTTCAAATCCCACACCAGGGGCTGGGGCTCTTATCCAGTACTGACACTCCAGGGCAGTACTTGAAAGGTGCTGTGCTGTTGGAAGTGCCATGCCATGGATAAGCCATTAAATAACGATCCCTTTATGCCCATCTCTGGTGTTTGACTATGAGGGTTAAAAGATTGCAAAGACACTTTCTGTAAGCTTGAATAATTATTTTTTTAATTAAAATTAGTTGACCATACAATTGCCACATATACAGTACACAGTAACAAAAAAGTGTCAAACATATTTTGCCTACTTTATAATCTCTTAGATTAGATACCTATATAACAAATTCTTAAGCAAACAAATATGCTCTGTTCATAAGATATCCACACATCTCTCCATATCATCTGAAATTTACTTGGATCCAATCTTTTATTTTCAGAAAAATACTAATATCTTATATAATTCATATTATTGCACCACTGTTCTGGGGTGGGGGTGGGGGGCTCTGTTTGTTTAAGAGACATCTGACCTCTAGGCTGCCGCAAAAATATTTCAGGAGTGGAAAGAAAAGGAAAGAACAACTCTATCATAACATGTTAATGCTTGGGGAAAGTTCAAGTAACATTTCTGTATAATGTATGATGTGCCTTTGCTTTGTATGGAAATCCATGCACCTGAAAAAGTCATTCTGCTGCAGTGGTGATGTAACTACTACAGCTGAATGAGTTTGACTTTTCTTTCTGCTGTAGTAGCTAAGTCACTATACAAGTGTCCTGATGAGCACAGTTCATAGGGCAGAGGGCGGTTGAAGCATTGCCGGGGAAGAAGAGATGAGTGAAGTAGTTGGCAGTTGGATGGTGGTGTAGCGTGGACAGTGGAGGGCAGAGGCTGACTGCTGTAACCACAAAAAGTAATTGTGTTTTTTTTTCACCATACAGTATACAAAATAGTGCATGGGAGCCCAAATACACAACAAGGCTATTCTTACACCTTGTGATTACTATGACGACAGAGGGACTTCTCGAGCTTCACTCTTGAGGTTCTCATTGTCATGTTAACCACTCAGTGAAAGAATAGCCTTGTTCTGTACGGGCTCCCATACATTATTTTATATGTAAAGCAGTGAATGAAATGAGGCTATCTGCAAAAAGAAACTTGGTTCCAGAACAAGCTTTGCAAAAGGGCATTCACCATCTATGTGTTCCATGCCCTCATTCTGCACTTTACATACTGGCCATGAACAAAAACCTTCATTCAAGCTTTTATATTTCATGTTGCCTTGAGCCTGTAGCCTACCATATTTATTTATTTAGAAAGTTTATCCAGGAAAAGTGCACTGTGCTGGAGGTGCAACCAGAGGGAAAAGGAGCATGGGATACAAATTACAGAAATACAAATGAGGCAGATATACTGAAATATGAATTTGATAATATACAGATGCAGATTAGGTAATAAAGAGAAATACAAGTTAGACAAAAAGCAAAAATACAAATTAGGCTACATACTGAAATATAAATAAACAATGAACAGAATATTAGGGCAAACACATGCATCTATGTGTTACACATGCTGAAAGGTACATTAGTGCAAGTTAAATAGTGGCAAAGTCGACCACTACGAGGGCCATCCATGGGGCAGAGACTGGGTGCCAGAGATGGTAGAGACAGGCAGGGGATTCAGTGGCAGCTGAGTAAAAGGTCAGGAGTGAACCATGAATGCAACAAGCAGGGATTTCAGAGAGAAAGGAGAGGAGGAGTGAATGGAGGAGAAATACTATTCTAAAGATGAAGGCATCTGTAAGAAAAGGAGGCATGGAGGAGAGGTAGCAGGGGTGGGCAGAGAACCAGCATTTAAATGTGTGGGTGACAGAATGTAAAATGTGTCTTTCTTAAAGGGACAGAAAGCAAGGAGTTGAGGAAGCAATGGATGGTGTAAGTTTGACGGTTTGGAGTAATGCAACAGAAAGAGTGATAGAGGGGGTCCTGTTGGGCCAGGATAGACTTAGAGGCTGCACTGTAGACCACATCCTCATAATCAAACATTGGGAGAAACATACTGTACTGAGAACAGTCTCTAGATGGGTAGGGAGGGGGGATACAAGACTGTGTAGGGAACCTAGCTTGGGGGAGTACTTTTATGTGTTTGGTGTCTACATGTCATGAGAAATCAAGGTATTGCTCTAACCAGATATCAAGGTAATTGAGGAAAGGTACTTTCTCTCACAAAGAGCCATCCAGATTCTTGAAGAATGGGGTGTCAGGAATTCTGGCCAATCTCTGTCTGCTACCAAAAGTCATGGAGATAATTTTTTAGCACTGAGCATGAGTTGGTTTGAATGGAAACAGCACTGGATATTGTAGCACTGTTGTAAATCCACATCCAGTTCAGGAGCTGAGGGTTCACTGATGAAGAACACTGTGTCATGCACATGTACATAAAAGTGCAGAAAGGAGCACACTTTTGGGAGATCATTCAAAAAGATGGAAAGCAAGACAGGGCTCTGGCTAGAGCCCTGTGGACCTATTGAGGTAATTAGGAGGGGTGGAAAGAGGGGCTTTCCTACAAGGATTGATTGACACCAGCCAAACAGATAGGAGCAAAACCCACTGATCATAATGTTAGAGAGGTCTGCCCCTGCCAGTTTTTTTTATTGTTACTGTATCTAATGCCTTGGCCAGATTGGCAAAGATAGCTGCTGGAAGTAAACTCTGAGCCATCCTCTTCAGGGCAAATTCAGTGAACCTGAGGGTGGAGAAAACAGTGGAGTCTAAAGTCTGACTATATGAGCTAAGGAAGGATGAGGAGTCAAGGGAGGAGGAGAGCTGGGCTACATCAACCTTCTTCAGAAGCTTAGCAGACATTGGTAGGTCCATTAGAGAGGAAGGGTGGGGCAGCTGCATGCTGAGGACTAGCTGCACAATCGATCAGACTCGATAGACCATTTGGCCGGTTCTGCTGGCATTTTGTATGTTTGTATGTTCGTAAGAATAAGGGGTGAGAGACAGAGAGAGAGAGAGAGAGTGAGAGAGGCCTGAAATGTCCTGAAACAGAGAGTTCACCATGTTTGTGAAGTGGGAGGACTCTGATACACTTCCAGGTGCTCAGGATTTTACCATTGGAGAAGGAAAGACAAGTAGAGGAGGTGACTGGGAAAGCAATAGTAGGTGAAATGAGACTGGGGAGCTTGGTAACCACATCATCCAGGCTAGATCCCTTGATGGGATCAAGTGAGATTAGGATAGATAGAATTGCAGCTTGGGGAGCAGGGAGAAGTAGAACATATGGAAAAGAAAGGTATGACTTTCAGGTGAATTCACTGATCCAAGATACTAATAAAATTGATTCTGTTTGGTGCAGCCACAATTTTTTTTAACTACTGGGTTCATTGAAAATGTCTCTCGCCACGTGTTTATGCAACTGCTTTCTTGATCCTCCTGTACAGTGGCAACACCCTAATTTCCACTTGAAAGATCAGACTGAATTCTTGTGGTGCATACACTGGTGGAGACCTTGATCTAACTGCTATTGTTTTTACCTGGATTTCTTGATCCTATAATGTTGAAAATGGACCTAGCAATGTCTGCAACCATGATAGACAAGTCTTCTGATGTCCTGAAAATTATGTTGAAAATGTTGTATATAGGACACTACAAATAAAAAAACTATTGCGATCACCATCTTTAAGCTGACTTCTCAAACTGCAAGGCATGTAATATTCCTGTTAATCAGGTTTAGTCTGCTTCCCTGTAGCATCTGAAAAAAATTGACTATACAATTTGGTTTCCAGAGATGTTTGTGGAGGAAACATGTAATTTAAAAATACAAAGATCGGTATCAGAAAGGTTCTAATTAATCATAGTCTCGTTGATAGGGGAGAGGTGCCATGTTTTCCACTAATACATCCTTTTACAGGTCTTTCTGTCCAATTTCAGAGGAAATTATTCCATATATTGAAGGTTCACTCTTGGGTCATTATTCCTCTTCTTATTAAAAAGCTTTCTGGAGCTGGAATTTGGCCTATCAGTGCAGTGGTATGAGTACAGTACAGCTTATAAAATTGCCATGGCTGAAGAAGGGTTGGTAAATTTAGCTGATTACAGAGAGGAGATGTGTGGGTGATTCTTTCTGGACTACTTAACACCATGGGTAAATTGTGCAACTGTATATGACCAAGGAAAAAAATAAATATAAATTTTGCAGGTAAAAATAATGGGTCATTTGTACATTAAAAACTGCTAGTTTTAGAAAAAGTTTAGTACCTTGGACTGCAGATATATAGAGATAATATCAAAAATACCTGGGATACCATGAATGTCCGTTCAACTTACACTTCTTTTGGTAGGTGTATTATAAATGCCGCCATGTTTTTGATCTAATTATTAGTTGATACCATGTAAATGCCTTGATCCACCATAATGTAGTTCTTTTGTTAATTACCACTTTATAGATTGTTGCTACTTTTAGTCTTCAAAGTTCATTTGATTGTGGTGCATCTTGTTCTTTATAATTGCATTACTATTTTTATGCAAGGTAAGGACAGATTTGCACAGATGCCCAAAGCTTTTTATTGGAGACCCCAGAGTCCTCTTTTCTCTATTCTCTGAGGGGGCAGGTCTGGGTTATTTTCAATCATGGTGCCACCTGTGGGAAATTGCAAGTGTCTTATGACACCCTTGCATTAAGGGACAAATGAGTTTATGTTTTGCATACACAGTGTTGATGTAAAGGGCCACTGGGGAATTGGTGCTAATAGGCAGAGTTGGTGCTGGCTTCTGTAACAGAAGTGGCTGGGTACCTTTTATAGTGGGGCAGCTGGAATTAAGCAATAAGTTTCCCAACATAATCTAAGGATTCAGTATACTACACATATATTAACACAGTTACTTTAGCTTTAAGAAGACAGTGCACCCAGACTAAACCCATGGGCTGTTGACAGAATTAGAACATACTGAAAATCTGGACTTATATATCAGTATGCACCACAGTAAGGGTTAAACACTGACTCACCAAATACATTTATTTATAAGATTTCTGCCGCTCCCCAGACTCAGGATCCAAGTGCCACTTCTCTAGCTGAATCAGGTCTGCACCAGCTGGTAAGGTGGAAAGGCATCATCCTACCAAATGTGGAGATCATTGTTTAGTTTCTGTTACTATCCCAGCTCTTCAGAGTACAGTAACAGTGGAGATTTGCCTGGGCTCTCACTAGATTGGACCCTTTTACAAGCTAGTTATTTTTCCAATAGGAGTTTGATGACTCAAGTGCTTTTAGTAGTGTCTAGTTATTCTGACTTGTTTTAAAATGATAATTGGTTATGTTTCTGTACTGTAAAGCACATCTTGGTGGGAACACTACCAGAAGAGCCACCTTGGTTTACCCCTCAGAGTGGGGCTATGGGACCGGGTCGTACCGATGGGAACACATCACTTAGTCACTGGCCAGGCATCACGGCAGGCAACGCAGAGTCAGAGAGGCAGGGCATCATGGATGGAGCTGGCAGTGATTTTTTAGTAACAGTGAGTTTTCCTGGAGGTGTGGTATGCAATGACATGAGGCACAATGTGCAATGTCCAACTTGCCTCCCTGACAACTCAGCTCTGGCAGTTGTATACCCCAGGCCTTCACCAAAGATCAGTCATGCACCGGTCACTCCTTCCCCTCCCTGCCCCCAGAAGAGGAGAGCATCCCCTAGGATGCTCAGTCCTCCTCCCCCTGGCCAACCCTCTGATGTTCTGAGTCTGTATCTGGGGCATCGGTGTCGCAGATGAAAATCCAAAAAATGGAACTAGGCAGAGAGGGTCAGTAAATGTTGGTGTTGTTCCATACCAGAGTTCCGTGAAACAACCCATCTAAGGGCCTCCGAGGGGTGTCTCTTATGGTAACAGAGACACTGAGCATGAGGTTTAAGCAAGAGGACTGTGAAGCAAAGCTCAGTGATTCTGTCTGTCCATACTGTATGAGAGGAGTCTCTTATACCACAAGAGACAACTCTCGGAGGCCCTTTTAACTTATTATAAATCATCTGATTTCAGCTGCAGTGATTTATAATAGGTTTAGATCCTTTTTTTAAATTTACTTATGCCATACCCCCCCGACACTGAAATGGAATGCTCTCTCCTAACACTCCCAGATGACAGCACACTGTACACAGGATAAGACATACAGTAGCTCTGCATGCTGATTGGCTGAAATCATACTAGTGACTTATAGTGGACAAAAGCACTGTAACTCTCAAAGGAGATATGAAGGTTGGAATACTTATTATCCAATCAGACCACTTAGTTTATCCAGTCCATTTTATAAACTGAGATAAACAATGTACTTAATTCACAATCTACTGAAAAAGAAACACATTCATTAATCTGTGATAGTTGTTAACCCTATTAACAGTGTTTCATGTTATATTATACAAATGCAAAAATTTTCCCACTGTAAATGATAAGGGTTGTAGTTCCATCTCAGGGCTCTGGTGACATTCGCTCTCATGTTTTATTGTGTAATCAGAACCCCTTAATGGACTGACAGTCTTGTATTCAGTATGTTGGCCAGGCTAAGGGGTCCCCTCTGTGCTTTGTAGATTTTAGTTCCCTCCTGTCCTTTGTCTCTGTTCAGCTTATAAAGGGCAAATCCATACTTCTCAACTGCTATGAATTTCACATAGTGTTGTGATTTTTACATGCAAATTTACCCCTGCTCTACAAATTTTTCCTAATGTTCCTTATAATGTTAGTGCTACTTCTGGACACACAGTCTTTTGAAACATTGAACTAAATTGATAGAAACATTCCTTAACACTAAACATATGGGGCTCAATATTTTTAGACATATTATTCTTTAAAATAAGAAAGTGATACACATTTTGGCCATTTGTTGTTCATTTTGAAGGCCAGTGCTATGCATTTTAATGGTGAGAGGTTACAAGATACAGGTAAGTTTGCTGTTAGAATAACATTGAGAAGATTCAGTTTTTAGCACATAGCTCTATCTTATGAAAATTATAAGGTAATTCTGTTTGAAAAATAGAAACATAGAATTTGACATCAGATAAGGACCGCTTGGCCCACCTAGTCTGCCCATTTCCCTACTTAATGGATAAGCTGCAGGTCCTAGTTAACCAACAGCCTACTTCCTCCCACCCCCCACTAGAATTGCCTTATATCTGTCCCATGCATTCTTGAATCATCCCCCCAGTTTTGACTCCACTACCTATTCAGGAAGGCAGTTCCATGTATCCACAACCCTCTCCATGAAAAAATACTTCCTCAGATTACCACTGAGCTGTCCCCCCTCTAGCTTCAAATTGTGCCTCCTTGTTCTTGCACATCTCTTTTTCTGAAAGAAGCTACCCTCTTGGACTTTGTTAATTCCTTTGAAGTACTTGAAAGTTTCTATCATGTCCCCCCTTCCTCCTTTCCTCGAGGGTATACATATTAAGCTACTTTAATCTATCTTCGTATGTCTTCTGGTGCAGACCCCGCACCATTTTAGTTGCCCTATGTGGACAGCCTCCATCCTGTCTATGTCCTTGTAGAGATAGGGTCTCCAGAACAGCACGCAGTACTCCACATGGGGTCTCGCCAACTGTCTGTACAGAGGGAAAACAGCTTCCTGGTTTCTACTGGTGATGCCTCCTTATGTATCCCAGTATCCCGCCAGCCTTCCTTACTGCCTTCTCACATTGCTTACCCACCTTTAGTTCATCTGTTATGACTACCCCCAGGTCTGAGAATGGACTCCTCCCTCCAGCTCTTTTTCATGCATAGGGCTTACTGTACAGTATCATGGCGTCTCCCTGAGATGACTAGCCTTATCATGCCATCTCAGTGGTCTCACCCAAACATCTAGTATTATCATGGCATTTCAGTTGTCTCACCAAAATGGCTAGATTTATCATGGTATCTCAGTAGTCTCATTAAGATGACTAGCTTTATTGTGGCATCTCAGCTGTCTCACCAGGATAGGTAGCTATATCAAGATGCCTCAGTTGTCTTGCTAAGATGGCTAGTCTTATCATGGAGTACAGTGATTCATCTCAACAAGACAGATAGTTTTATCACGGAGTACAGTGAGTCATCTCACTAAGCTGGCTAGTCTTTATTATGATATACAGTGAGTCAGCTCACTAAGCTGGATAGTGCAACCATGGTGTACAGTGAGTCATCTCACCAAGATGGCTAGTCTTACCATTGTGTACAGTGAATCCTCTCACTAAGCTGGCTAGTCTTATTATGGTGTGCAGTGAGTCATCTCACCAAGCTGACTAGTCTTATTACGGTGTGCAGTGAGTCATCTCACCAAGATGGCTAGTCTTACCATGGTGTACAGTGAGTCATCTCACCAAGCTGGCTAGTCTTTTTATGGTGTACAATGAGTCATCTCACCAAGCTGACTAGTTTTATTACAGTGTACAGTGAGTCATCTTACCAAGATGGCTAGTCTTTTTATGGTGCACAGTGAGTCATCTCATCAAGCTGGCTAGTCTTGTTATGGTATGCAGTCAGCCACCTCACCAAGCTGGCTAATTTTATTATCATAGAGTTATAGAAATCTGTCAACAGAAAAGGACCCCATGGCCCATCCAGTCTGTCTGAACCCCCCCCCTTAGGAAAACCTCTGCCCTCCATTCTCAGCCTGCCCCCTGTTGGTTAGGCCCATTTATGTATCCCAAGCTTTTCTGAATTTGTCCAGTGTATCTACCCCCACCACCCATTCCGGCAGTCTGTTTCACAGCCCCACCACCCTCTCAGTAAAGAATTTTCTCCTGATGTCACCTCTGAATATTCCCCCCTCCAGTTTGAATGCATGCCCCCAGTGGATTTGTTCTCACTCATTTTGAAGATGTTGCCAACCCTTACCCTGTTTATTCCTTTCAAGTACTTGAATGTCTCAGTCGCATTCCTCCTTTCCATCCTCTCCTCCCACATGTACAGGCCCAGCTCCCCCAGTCTCTCTTCATATGACTTCCCCTGAAGCACTTTTATCATTAAGGTTGTCCTTCTCTGGACCATTTCCAGCCTGTCCTTATCTCCTTGCAAGTATGGCATCCAGAACTGGACCCCATACATGCAGTGTCAGTGGTTCAGTAGGTAGCACACTCGCCTCTGAGGCCGGGAGATCAGAGGGCTGTGGGTTCAGTTCCCACCTCTGGCACTTGGGTTAATATCACAGTACTGACACTGTAGTGCAGCATGAGAGGGGTGCTGCACTTCTGAGGTTACCGTCTTTCGGATGAGACGTTAAACCGAGGTCCCATCTGCCTGGATAGGTGGTAGTTCAGATGGACGTTAAAGATCCCATGGCACTTATCAAAAAGAGTAGGGGAATTTCCCCGGTGCCCTGGCCAAATTTCCCTCATTCACGAAAAATACCACCAACAGCTTAATCTGGTTCAAGATGAGTTGGCATTCATCTGTATCCCTCTCCCCCGGGTCGTGCCTGAAAATAGGTAGGATTTGTCTAGTGCACTTATCCGGTCAACAAAAACTAAATAAATAAATAAAATAAATAAATAAATAAATAAATATTCCAGGAGTGGTCTATGGTTTTATATAGTAACATGTTCACATCCCTCCTCCTGCTTGTAAATCCCCTCTGCATGCATGCTAACATTCTAAGTGCTTTCCATGCTGCCCTGTCGCACTGACTCTGGACTTTCAGGTTGTCTGAAATATTGACCTCCATGTCCCTTTCCTGCTATGTTATCCCCAGTTCTTCCCCCAAGCCAGTATTTTGCCCTTGGGTTATTACATTCTATATGCATAATTCCGCATTTTTTTGCATTGAATTGCAGCTGCCACCTTTCTGACCATTCCTCCAGCTTAGCCAGATCCTCCCTCATACTTTCCACCCCCCCTTCTGCCATATTAATCCTATTACTACATATCTTAATGTCGTCTGCAAACGGACACACTTTCCCCTGTAGACCCTATATAATGTCCCCTATGTATATGTTGCAAAGTATGGGTCCCAACACAGATCCCTGGGGAACACTGCTTGTCACCTTTTCTCCCTTTGAGTACACCCCATTCGCCACAACCCTCTGTGGTGTGCAGTGAGTCATCTCACCAAACTGGCTAGTCTTACCATGGTGTACTGTGAGTCATCTCACCAAGCTGGCTAGTCTTATTACAGTGTACAGTGAGTCATCTCACCAAGCTGGCTAGTCTTATTAAGGTGTACAGTGAGTCATCTCACCAAACTGGCTAGTCTTACCATGGTGTACTGTGAGTCATCTCACCAAGCTGGCTAGTCTTATTACAGTGTACAGTGAGTCATCTCACCAAGCTGGCTAGTCCTATTATGGTGCACAGTGAGTCATTTCACCAAGCTGGCTAGTCTTATTACAGTGTACAGTGAGTCATCTCACCAAGCTGGCTAGTCCTATTATGGTGCACAGTGAGTCATCTCACCAGGCTGGCTAGTCTTACCATGGTGTAATGTGAGTCATCTCACCAAGATGGGTAGATCTTATCTTAGTGTCTCAGTTGTTTCACTGAAATAGCTAGCCTTGTCCTGGTGTTCCACTTAACTCTCTGAGATGCCTAACCAAAAGAAAATGCTTCTAACTTTGATATTTTTTTTTATCAAGGTGTTTCACTCTTTAGGACACTCCCCCCCTTCCCCCACAGAGCCCTGACCTGCTCCCAACTGGCACCCATCCCCACTCCAGACTTATAGGCAAGAAGTAACTGTGAGGATTTCTTCCCATGATGGGGCTAGATGAGGAGAGGCCAGACTTCCCCCACCCAGTGTCCTCATCCAGTGTTTCAGCCTTGCTCAGGTGGTGATGCTGGTCATAGATCAGGCCGAGCGTTATCCTGCGGACCCTCATTTTTCAGCCTCTGTTTTTCCCCTGTAGCCAGCTGCGTATAAGGATGCAGACATGTGTGCATGTAGAGGCATGCGCATGCCACATGCCCACCATACCCCCTTGCAAGCTGCAACCACTGCCATACCACCACACCTCCATGTGATGGCAGTACTTTCCCCCCAGAGAAGAGAGCAATCAGTGGATGCTGAATCCTTTTTGCCCAAACTGACCCCCAGAGGCTGGAATCTACTACTGATCCCTGGCCGCTGGCGTGACGGGAGGTGTGACGTTCAGCACCTGAACCTCCATGCCAATGGGCCAGCTTCTTTGAGAATATTTTTGTCCTGATTGTATGCAGTTTATAAAAATTGTTGCTTAGGCATACCCTCAAAATGCACAGACTGTTCACTGAATGTAAAAATACAGTGAGTGTAAAAATACAGACCCTTGATTTCTGTCAGGTTATATGGGTCAGTAGCCCATCCATCTTCTCTTCTTGCTGGCTGTACATCTACATGCCCATAAATGCAGAGAGTACGCTTGTTCGGATCCTGTCCAATTTGTCCTAAGACAACGTTTGGCAACTTAAGTGTCTCTCCATTGGATAACTAAAGAAAATAGAATTGTTTGATTTATGCACAAGAGAATGGGGTAATTCTCAGTGAGAAAATGGCACATCAACTCAATGTCTGTTATGTACAGAGACTGTAAACCCATCCATGAATTACACAGAACAGCAGAATGCACCAACAGTAATACTACAGAAAATGCATCTCATTTGATATTTTTATGCTGAAGTAGCCTGGCAATTATGGAGCCTTTTGCCTCTAGGCATTGGTTCAAAAATCCAGTTCATGCGGCGGAAAGCTCTTATTATCTGGTGGCTGTTTGGTGGTCTATGTGAAACAAGTTGTGGTGGCTTCATTAAATACTGCATTTTGACTTGATTTTGGCATGTATTATCCCAGATCTCGCAGCACTATGAGCAAAAAGATATCAGACTCAGCATCATAGCTAGAAACCAAGGAAACTTCTGTAAATTCAGTAACCTGATCAGGCTTCACATCTCATTCTGCAGAAAGTAGCCATGACGTGATATTAAAAATTGCTACTATGAAGGGATGGCTATCCAGAGGCTCACTGGGGCAGCAGGGAATGGAAGGGAACTAGATGTCATTTTCTACCTGGGAACAAATGACCTGGCAAGGGACAGGGTAAAGGGTAATTTGAACGCAGTGCAACAGATGTGGGGCTACAGTCTTTTGGGTCAGCTTCCTGATGCTGAGGTGTTGCTCCATTTGTGCTCACCTCTCTGGGTTGAGAAGGAGCTTGCTGGACTCTGGGCCAAGCTGACAAGAATGCAGAGGACCTTCTTCCACAGCCTGGGGCCACCAAGTCTGCCATTGCTCCTACGGAGAATCCGTAGGCAGAGGCAGAGTGGTTGGACCTTGGTTGGCTCTGGGCGGGAGGGAGAGGGTGGTGGGAAGGGTGCGCAATCCTCAACCCATACCACTGCAGAATTCCTTCACCATACTGGCAGAATGGGGCGGCTGAGAGGAGGCACTAGTAGCTGTGGGAATGAAGGAAGTGGGATCCTCAGAAGGTGGGGGGCCCAAGGAGGGGAATAAGAGGCCTACAATCGATGAGGGACCAGCTTCTGGTAGGGGACTCTGTGCTTGAGAGATGCTTCAGCTTGGAGGGATGAAGAGTATATTCAGAGGATCACTAGAGCAGCTGGCGCTGGAAGGGAACTAGACATCATTGTCCACCTAGAGTCAAATGATGTGATGAAGGACAGGGTAGGGGTAGTGCAGGATAATTTCAGGAAACTGGGAAGGGGCCTTGAGCTGGTGGCATGCATGGTGGTTTTTGCTGAGGTGTTACCTGTGTACTGCCAGGGAGAAAGACCATTGTGCAGCAGGGCATTTATAACAACTGGTTAAAGGCATGGTGCATGGAGGAGGGCTTTGGCTACTCTGGGAACTAGGGGTCAACCTGAGAGGATATGGACCTCTATAGGGGAAATGTCTTGCGTTCTTCCAGGAAGGGGATCATAGTCCTTACTGGTAAGTTTAAATGCTATTTGCATGAGAATTAAAGTTGCCAGTGGGCATATAAACCATGGGAGGCAGCATCTACCCCCTCCCGATGACTGAGCTTTAGGAAGGGAGGGCTTGAGGATAGTAAACTCCTCTAGGATAATGGTGTGAAAAACATGGGTAGGGACAAGGCAGAGAAAAAGGGGTGTATAAATCAGGTAAGCAAGAATAAAGGATTGAAGGAGACAAGAAACAGACAAGGCAAAATGGGAAGAGGTGGGTCAGGTGGAGCTTCAGGGGACAGTGCAGACACGTGAGGGATGTGGGGAAGTAGGAAGGGAGGGAGTTAGGTATGGAGAGCCATGTACACCAATGTAAAGAGTCTGGGAAATAAAATTCTGGACCTGGAGGGCATCATGGCGGAGGCTTGCCTGGCTTTAGTGGCCATAAACAGAGTTCTAGTGCACAGAGCACCATAACGAGGACATATACATACCTGGCTATTCTTTGGTCAGGAAGAGATCGGGCAGGGAGGAGAGAAGGAGGGGGTTGCACTATGCAGTATGTGAGAGAAGTAATCAAGGCCATGGAGGTACAGGGTCACCCAGAGGAAAAAGAAGGGCCAGAGGTGCTGTGAGTCATCCTGAAGACAGGCTCTGAGGCCGTTATTCAAACTGGGGTAGTGAAGAGACTGCCAGCACAGGGTGAGGAGTTGGATAAGGCACTTGGGGATGCTATTATTAGAATGGCAGGTTAGGGAGAGGTGCTGCTAACTGGTGACTTCAATCTGCCAGATGTGGAGTGGACCCATCCCAATGGTAGCTTCAGCAAAGAGCAGGGCTGTCATTAACTCCAGGCAAGGGGCTTTTCTCAGGAAGCTACTTAAATAACCCACTAGAAACCTTGCTTGTGTGTACACATGTACCTATTTTACTGTTTACTGTACTCGATGTATGAATTGCACTTTTTATCTTTTGTACTAGCCACCCTCTGTACCCATCCATTCCCCTATCCCCAGGACACATCTGGACATTAGCTTTTGCTCAGTATGTCTTTCGGGTGAAACATTTCAATAACTAAATAAATAAATAGAGATGGGGCTATGCTGGACCTGGTGCTTACAAACAGGGGCAGCACTGCAAACATCACAGTTGGCAGTCCCCTACCTACTAGTGATCACCCTGCAGTGTGGTTTAAAATAAAGACAGGAGCCAAGAAAAAAAACACACAAGGATGAGGGTCCGGAGGATTAAAGAAATGGGAGACAGCCTTAGATACTGCCTTGTGGAGGAGGGATTGTCAGAAAGGGGTGTAGCCACAGTGGAGAACAATGAGGGAGGGTGTAATTAAGGCAACCAGCCTCTGTGTGAAGGAAGTGAGTAAAAGCAGAAAGAAAAAGATACTATTATGGTTCTCTAGGAAAGTAGCTAAGGTGGTGAAGGAAAAAAGGTAGCATTCAAGAGGTATAAAGAAACACAGAGATGGGAGGAGGAGAGGGAGGTATACAAAGTAAAGCAGAGGGCAACAGGTACAGAGGTGAGGGAAGCAAAGGTGCAGACAGGAATGGATAGCCAGAGGGGTACCCTAATGGGATAAGACTTTCTTCAGATACATAAGTGAGAAGAGAAAAGCAAGGGGAGGAATTTTGAGTATTAGGAGGGTAGCAGGTGGAGGCTGTGCCAAAGAGTTTTGGAGGCCGCACCTCAGAAAGGACATAGACAGAGTGGAGTCAGTCCAGTGGAGGGCAGCTACAATGGTGCAAGGGTTGCAAGAGGTGCCTTACAAGAGAGACGGATCTCAACATGTACACCCTGGAAAAGAGGAGAGTGAGAGGGGACACAATAGAGACCTACAAGTGCCTCACAGGAGTGAACAGAGTGCATGAGGGGAGTCTCTTTCAAATGAGAAAGGGCACCAGAACCAGAAGGCATGCAGTGAAGCTGGGGGGGGGGCATAAGAGGTATGTGAGGAGGTTCTACTTCACTGAAAGAGTGGAAGATGCCTGGGACAGACTGCCAGCAGAAATGGTGGAGGTGAAAACAGTGGGCGTCTTCAAACATGCATGGAATATATTTAGGGGTATATTCGTAGGCAGGCAACGAGGGTGGAGGGTCACCGGAGACCAGTTAGAGTCTGAGTAGGCAGAGTAGGTAAGGAACATCTGGGAAAAATGGGTGGGTCAAGTGGTCCTTTTCTGTTGACAAATTCTGTTATATGGATACAAAAATACACTTTTCTCCAGACATTTGCTCTATCACTGTGGCACACCACAACAGATGCCTTCAGTACAAGTCTGAGATTCAGGAGCTGGGTGGGAAATTTATGCTGCACTTCCTGTGTTAAGCAGAAGTAAACTTGAATGCAAACAACTACAGTATATCTTTTGTCATTCAGACCCCTTGGCATTGTTCATCAGGCAGCACACTGCAGAATGAGACATGAAGACCATCTCCATACCTACCAACTTACAAAGAGTAGATCCCAGTCATCCTCCTTTCCTTCCAGGCCGTAACTTTGTTTTTGCATCTTCCCATAGGCTATATCTGTGTTCTGTGTGTATTAATCTACCTCACATTTTTCCCTGCACCATTCCCTTTTCCTTATCCTCTCCCAGTCTCATTCACTTCTTCACCAACACTTCCCTCTATGTGTGGTGTGCACCCTTCCTTTTCTCCCATCAACCTGCCATTGCCCCATTACCTCAATTATCCAGGCTCCTCTACCCACTCTTTATCACGTACCTCAGAATATGTGGCTGCACATTGTACTTTTTATGTACATATTGTATATAAACGTATATAATGTTGAGTGTTTTTCATTCCTATGCCTTGATGCACACTGTATATCCTCAATGTATTATTTCATCTATGCCTCTACCCTACGCTTTTTATGCTCCTAATGATCTCCAGTGTTCTCTTTGCAATGTCCGCCCATGACCGCCTTGTAAATGTGTATTTTCTCGATGGTGTTTCTTCTGGTAAAATAAAGATTGGTTGATTGATTGATTGAAGATGGATTCATACTAGGATTACTAGGACAATAAGACAGCAGAAGCCATAGTCCATACTCGACTGCCCCCTGCTTCTTGGTGTAAACTATCACAAAAGTTGTTGCTATCCATAAACTTATCTAGCCTGATCTTGAATGTAAGCACACTGTCAGTTCTTTCTTTCTTTCTTTTTTAATTTTATTTTGTATTGAGTCGGGCAATGCAATACACAACAACCAGTACAAAGTACTTCCGGTATTCCAAGACATATCCTAAGCAGCACTAACAGTCCAAAGAAGAGGTGCATGATTTGAAATAAACAGTTAGTACTCCTGTTAAGTAGCAGTTTCTTGCAAACCCAGTTTTGCTAAATATAAGGGTATCCCTGTATGTTAATAATATACACGTGCATTAACCACGCTTAGTTATGAGGAGTCCTTGGATGCCTCAGGATCCCCTGACAGGTACCATGGGACAGATGAGATATTCACTGACATCATATAGAGGACCCAACTTCACCACTTAGTCTCAGATTGGGGCAGTCAGTCTCCCAATGATGCCGGTATTCATTCCATTGAGTAAATTTCTTTAAGAATCTGGTACCAAGCTTCCACTGTAGGTTGCTATTGCTGCCTCTATAGCCATATAATAGCTTTTTTGTCTGCTAAAACATAAAAAAAGCAGGAATGTGGGGAAACCCTTTGGACTGTCAGTTATTTATTGAGGCAATGCATACCATGATTTTAATACCCTGCAAGTAAAGTATTTTTTCCTTTTTTCCCTTTAATATAACAATTTGCTTGCTATGTCTCCTAGTGCTATATTGATGATTCTTTGGTTCCAGCTTAAAATGATTAATCAGATTGGTTTGGTCATATCTCCTCTAGGTCTCCTATTTAAACTACAAAATGTTACGATTTCCAACCTTTTCTTATATGCTAGGCTTTCCATTTCCACTGTAATCCTCATTGAAACCTCTCAATTTTGTATTCGGTACCTCTCCTAATACACCCCAAGACTGCAAACAGTAGTCACTGTGTGGCCTAACATAAGATCTATATAATGGCAGCCTTACATCTGCATTTCAGACTGAAATGCCTTCTAATTACATTTACTACATTATTTGCTTCTTTGAAGACTAAATCACACTGTTTATCGTTATTGAACTTTGAAGTTATTTTTTTTCTATACAGGTATTTATCCTACACGGTGCACTGCGGTGGCTAGCTCCACCCTGTCCCTACTGCTCTCATCTGTCTACTGCCCTCTGGTCTCGCCAAGCCCCATACCCACACAGATTGCTCTCCCCCATGGTGAGGATAGGAAGGGGAGCACCGTTCTCCCCCCAACCGTTAATCCTGCCTCCACTTGGGGGTCCAGAGGACCGGAGACAGAGTGGGATGAGGGCACGTAGGCAGGGTTTTGTCAAGCGCATGACCACTATTTTTCCTCCGTAATTTTTTCCCCTGCCGCAGTGGCCATAAGTGCGTGCACATGGAGGTGCACATTCTCTATGCAACTGCAGCCCCTACACTATGCTGCTCAGCTGTGGCACTGCCACCTGGCCTCCACCAGATGGCAACCATGGAGCGAGACAACAAATCCCCCCTTCCCAGGAGAGGAGCTCAATCCATCGGATGCTCAGTCCTTTCCTTCTCTGCCAACCCCTGGCAACCTATGCTTGTTCACGAACACTGGTCATCCTTGTGGCACAAGGTGAGTTGTCCAGCACCTCAACCCTCAGTGCCATCAGTCTGGCTGAACTCTGGAGTTACTAATGCTCTCATATACTTTTCTTCCTTACTTTTATAAAGTGGAATTCCATTTATGCCATAGGAATATCTTTGTTTCCTTTTTTCAAAGTTTTACAAGCTACAAAATTTGAAGAAGAGTCGTCAGTTTAGCTCTAATACTGAATCTAACACTGTGTCTTTTTGCTTCCAATGCAGCAAGATCTGGGACAGAAAGGGCTGAATTTGAGTCAAAATACATTACTTAATTCCTGCAGATAAATGAGATACATTGATCACAAAAGGCAGTAGAGGGGTTCTGGTGCCTTAGTGATTCAATCTTGTGCTGTACTTAGGACCCTTTTCTGGCCATTAAAAAGTCCATGGCTTATTCCCTGCTGCTCCCTCTGGCCCCCAATTTGTTGGACTGCTGTGGGGGGGGGGGGGTCAGAGGTGGGAGTGAGGAGTGCTTTGATGTCAACTGCCCCATTTCTGTAAGCAGCTCTGCTGTTGCACATCATTGCAGCTTCCCAGTCACTGATGGACAGTGCAGTCCTGCCCTTGGAAGCCATAAGGTCTTCCCCAACATCAGCCCCAACTTAACTAGAACACTTGCGCAACCACTCACAACACACCACTAGGGCCATGGAATATTTTGCGGTAGGAGCCCTTTGTCAAATGAGGACTTTGGGGCCAGTGCCACCTGGGAGGATGATCACTGCTATCTTTGCTACTGTTGGCACCCAGAGGTCAGTCTGCTAACCAATCAGGCTCCAGAGCTTGCCAACAGAGCAAGTGAGGGCCCATGGAACTGAGGACAACCTCATTAATTTGCACAGGAGCAAAGTAACCAATCAAATGTTGAGGACAAACCCTCCCAAATGACTGTTAGGGGTCTCAGCCAATGAGAGAGTTGGATTAATCAGTGAACAGGAGGAGCCATTCCAGAAAATGCACAGCCTGCATTAGGAACAAGTTGGAGGCAATACTACTGCATGACTGTGTCATTCGCTGGAGGTCTGCCTGAGACTTCCACCTCCAGGATCCAAGAGGAATCTTCCACTTAAACAACCACACAACAGGAGGAGGGTGCTACACACATAAGGAAGGGGAAAGAGACAGAGAGAGACATCAGGAATCAGTTTGGATGGGGAAACTTCCTTGAAGCTGAAACATCAGTGTGCCACTGAAAGACTTTTTCCAGAACAGACCTGAGGGTCTGAGTTGTGACAAAGTGTAAGAAACCTGGAAAACCATCACACGGCACCACAGCCAGATGACTTCCTGCAGTGAAGGAGATGTTCTGCATTACACTGCTGGGGAGGTGAGCTCCACATGGCCCATTAATGCAAAACATCATGAGAAGTATATGGAAATCAATCAATCAATCAATCAATCAATCAATCAAATCTTTATTTATTCAGGCAAACATCATTGAGCAAGGCTCATTTACAAGATAGATCTGATAAGGTCAAGGAAATCACCAGAACATCAGACATAGACACTAGTTTAGTCCCTGTTTGGACTCATCAGAGTGCTACATCTTCATCTCAGCCTATGGGGAAGGGAGATCAGCCATACTTGATCTCGAGAATTTGGTTCATGGTTGCAGATTGTTTGAGAGGCCCATTGGCACCATCTAGACCTGCTTTTAGTGGCCTAACTAGTTCCTTCATGGAGAGTTGCATATACTTCCCATGGTGCTTTGTACTGGTGATTTATGTGCAGTTTTGTATTTCTGCAAAATTTGGCTTAATTGCCAACTCCCTTCCAGGGTAACCTTACTTTAGAACTTTTGAACTGAAATTCTTTCCGTAAAATTGCTTTTCTGTTTTGGGTTCATCATGACCCAAATCACTAAGATCGAGTATGGCTGGTTCCCCCCCCCCAGGCCTTGGGCTGAGAAACAGATGTGGTACACCAAGAGGTCAAATGAGGATGAAACATGTGTCTGTGTGTGCTGTTTTCAGTCTTTACAGATTGTTTAAGAGGCCATTTGGCATCATTCTGTCCTGCTTTTAACAGGATAGCTAGTGCCTTCTAGTTGAGTTGCATATATTTCCCATGATGCTTTTCATCAGCAGAGTATATGTAATTTTGTATTTTTTGGAGAAATGGCTTAACTACCAGTGCCCTTTCAGGGCAACCCTTGCTTTGCTGGTTTTGCACTGAGGTTATTTGTCTTCAAATATACAATTAAGTTTTACTGGCTTTTCTGTTTTGTTGTAGTAGGAATTAAGTTTTTTTGTTTTGTTTTACAAATTGTACCATTTGTGGGAGTGGGCCTTTAAAAGTGCATAAAATCATTACATTTTTTCGTGGAATTGGACGTACATTAACAAAAAGTGTCAAAATATTAAATTTAGTTAAAAAAGGTATATGTTCCCTTTATTCACTAAAAGAAATACCCCCAACAGCTTAATCTGGTTCCAGGTCAGTTGGCATTCATCTGTATCCCCTTCCCCTGGGTTGTGCCTGAAAATAGGCAGAATTTGTCTAGTGCACTTACCCGGTCAACAAAAACTAAACTAAACTAAAAACTTAAACTATCTGTTGTTTGCTGGTCACGTAAATTATACAGATGGTTACTGTCAAACAGAAACCATTAAGCTTCTACAGTTTTAGACTTGTTAACACATCTTAAATGATTGTCCATTTCTACGCAACCCCTTTATTTGTTTGGCTTTATTATTTTGGCTATCTTAAGTTGTATAGGGATGAAATGTGGAATACGGCACAGATAGTTAATGAGTGTGTGATTGCTAAAATGTGGCACCCTGTGTTTTTAATTACGTCTTAGCATATTACGCCTGAGTACCTGTTTGTAATATATGGTTGTTGTTTTTTGAATGGAACAGTCAGACTGCCTGAGAGTCGTAATACCATTGTTCTTGAAACAGGAATCCATAATACTAGTGACCTGACATTAAAACGATGGTATTAGAGAATAGAACAGCAAAGTTGCTCACGCTCAGCTGTTCTCAGTGCTTGCTCCTGTCACGGCTTAAAACCTAATTTCAAAAGTGACAGGAGCGGCATCGACAACTGAGATGGCGAGAGTTCTTTCAAAGAAAACTGTACATATTCCTGAATGTGTTTTGTGTGGTTGGTACTGGCACTAACCAAGTTAGTACTACCATTTAAAAAACAAAATGGGGAGAAAAAAATGGCAACCTTTTATTACAAAGAAACAAACAAACCAACAGATGTGCATCCATTTGTTACCACTGCTTTAAAATCCATCTCAGGATTCCTAAGATGGTATAAACCTCTCGAGCTATGCTCTTGAGATTCAGGACATGACAGGAATCCCTTGATGGATTTACAGCAGCTGTAAGAGATGGATCCTATTATTCTATTGGTAGAAGTCTAATCTATGCAACTGTGTAACACTTGCTACTGCTGTGTGCTCTGCTCCCTCAGTTCCTCTTGAAAACTGGGTGACACACCAAAGTGAGTCTATCCTGCTTGAAATTTAATAACAAAAAGAAAAACTAAGTTATGAATAGTAAAAACAAACAACAAAAATACCCAAACAATAGATTTTTAAAGTTAACATACAATTAAATGACCCTGTTCAGCAAGGCAGGGCCCCATATTCTAAAGGTCAGTGCAGGACTGAGTGCAGATGCTAACCTGGATTAGCATGAATGCTCAGGGCAGGGCCATAGTCGGAGGCCTATGGAGGTCTGCTCAAACCCAGCAGCATGATTGCACTAACCATACTACTGCGGTGATGCAAATGACGGACTCCCTCATGCATAACAGCATAGCGGTATAGTCAAAGGGTTTTGGAGGCACTAAACAGCCCCTAGAGTGGTGCTATTTACTGCTGCCAGAAAAAACATCTTAATGCATTGCTAATGCTGTGTCCCAACTCCCTGAAGGCAGGGTGGGTGTACTGCAGCTGCTCACCTCTGTGTCCAGTGGATCCAACACTCCTGATTGCCCACTGTATGCATAGTAACAAACTCTTTGGTTGTCTACTGGCCCCCCAACCCCCGATCGCCTGTTGTATGTATACTGGCATATTCCCTGGCATTCTAGTGGACCCATAACCTCCCCAATCACCCTCATTGTATGTAGACATGCTCCTTGGTAGTCTAGTGGACCCCCACCCCTCCAGTCACCTGTTGTATGTATATTGATGTACTCCCTCATAGCCTGGTGGACCCCTCCTCCTGATTCTCCCTGCCACAATCATATACCTATTTCCCTGTTGGATTAGCACTCCCACACCAAGCCAAAATGCATACCTTGCATGAGCGACCCCCCCCCACGACACTTTGGGGACCCCTGCTCTGCATCACCCTCACCCTGGTTAACACTCACACATACTTCCATATCAGATTGGTGGCCGGCACAACCGTCTGCTCACCCACACGGCTAACTGCTGTCTGACAGTCATAGTCAATGATTGTGAGTACTGTACCGCTGTCCGCCAGTTGGATATGGAGTGACAGGTGAGTGTTGACTGGGGTGGAAGGGCATAAAGGGTGGGGGGTTCTCAGTGGGTTTCGCACATGGGGGGTGTTATTTGCGCTCAATGTGGGGGGGGTGCTAGCTAAACTGCTAGGGAGTGTTTCAGTATACAGGCACCTGCTGATCTGCGGAGTGGAGTCCACTAGACTATGAGGGAATTACCATTGGCTTCTGTCCAGCATGGGTGCTATGGGGCCATGTGCCCATGCAAATGAGCCCATTATGGGTTACATGCCTGTGCTGAATATGGCGCACAAGAGCCCTGGTGCTATCACAATTTGGACAGCGCTATCTCCTGTGGACAATATGCAGTCTTAGGCATGTCTGTATAGCCTATATCCACTTATCTCTGCACTGATATGACTTGCTACTCAGTCAGTCAGTCACTTAGTGCACTCTGTTAGTGCATGCTAACTGGCTGAATATGGGTAGAGCCAGTCTTGCACTAGTGGCCAGCTCTGAATATGAGGACTGCAATCTTGTAAGTGCAGCAGATTTACAAAACATCTAGAGCATGTGATATTTTTGTGCTTTAGAAACACAGAAATATAAATGTATATGGGCAGAAAAAATTTCTGGTCCATCTACTCTGCCCGGTTCCTACCTGGGTCCTTGCCAGTCTGGCATTGGGCAAGCCTTAAGTGGAGTGATAATCCCTCAGTTCTGCTTGGGATACTGATTTCACCAGTTCTGTGTGTCTGTCCCACCCTCTTTTGAAATTTGCAATTGTCTTAATATTAACAGCTCCTCTGGCAGATGGTTACACTTTTCCACCACTCTCTCTGTGAAGAAATATTTCCTCCTGTCCCTCCTAAATTTTCCCATGCTGATTTATAGATGTGTGACCTCTTGTGATGGACCCCTCACTAAGCTTAAACAGATGCTGGCTGTCCACCCTGTTTATACCCTTCAGGCAGTTGAAGTCTTCAGTTATGTTCCCACTCTCGACAGATACAGTGTGTGTCAAATTTCACATTTTAAACACTTAAGGCAGGACTTTTAGCACCCACATCCCATTTTCAGTACAATTACATCTGACGCTTGACTCTAGTGTCTAAACTTTGGATGTGGGCATGCTCATAATGATGAGCTTGCTGCTGCAGACTGTGGAACTTGTTGCCAAACCTTGGGAGCCTTGTACAACAGGGCTACAAAGTTTTGATAGAAACAGGCAGACTCAGACGTAGGCAGAATAATCATGCACATTTGCATCCATGTCTGCCCATTCTGAAAGTCCTGCCTTTACAGTTTCTGAGATGTTACAAAGCAAAGATGTATCATAATTATAAAACATCTGGTTCATTTTTACATTTTCACTGTTTATGATACTTAATAATCCATCACATTAATTTTTTAACATTGTTTTCTCACCCAGCTTTTTCTGTTCTTTGGTCCTTCTTTTATCCCCCCACCGATGACCCCCCCCAGTGCCAACACTGACCTTCTCATGGACTTACAGGTTAACCAACATGTATCCGGAATCACTGTGGCAGTGGGTGGCCTGCCACTTTGGTTTGTGTGGGATTGTGGGGACTGTGGTAGACTGGGGCTTTTTCCACCATGTTTCCTCCCCAGGATGTTGGTGTGCAATATTGCTTGAGATGGTGGACATACTTGTTGGCGTGGTTTCTTCCCCTGCTGGTGGTTTCTTCCCCTGCAATATGTACCTGGTGCGCTACCACCTGGAGTCAGGTAAGCAGCGGCAGACAGCATCCCCAGGGGGAAGAGAGCTGTCCCTGGGATGCTCAATCCCCCCTTCCCCCAGCCAGCCCCTGAGTGACCTACGTCCATTCCTGAAACTGAGTCACTAGTGTAGCAAAAGGTAGTGCTATCGCTGTGCTCAGGGCTGGTGATTTTTAACATTCTTAACAATATTTTATATCTGGATCATGAACTATTTGTGTACTAAACTTTATCCAAAGACCCCGTAAAAGACAAGCTATTACCCCCAAATGTGTCTCTTGTACAGGGATCATCACAATAATGTCACCAGTACTTTACAACACTGAACTCCCTCTACTGAATGTCAAAAAAACTGCTGTTTCTCTCTATGAACTGACCACGTGGTGTTGAAATGACTTTGCACTTCAGTTTTGTAATCATCCATGCCACAATAGACATCAAGCCATGAGTAATTCTCCAGTGGATTGACCCTGCACAAATTTTAAAATAAAGAACACAAAAAGTATTTAAATAGAAATACTGTACCTCTTTCCCAGATTGTAATACTATACCCTGTGTAAGTTCTGAGGGGCGGACACTTTGCTAGCATAAAGCATAGGGTGAACCAGCTTACGGACCCAGAACCCTACAGTTAATTCTAGTGTATCAAGCCTATGTGTTACTGCTGTGGGTTCTATGCCTAGCACCAGTAAGACTGCAGAAAGGCATGACAGGGGTGAAGTGGAAGGGGTGTTACTATCAAGTCATCATCCTTGTGCCATGAGGTTATTTGCTTCATACTATTTGCTGAGGAGTGCCCCCCCCAAGGAGTGCCTCACAGCTATTGTGAAACACAGTGAGAGGCTGGGGGGATCCACAAAGAAAGGGGAACATAAACTGAGCCTAGCTAGGACTCCTATAAAAATGGGAGCGGGAGGATGGATGCATTCTGACAGGGGTCCATAATAAAGTAAGAAAATGAGTCAGGCAAGGTGCAGGGAATTAAGGAGGGAAAGGGAGGACAAAAGGAGAGGTGCTGATGCTAGAAGGTATTCTGCCTAAAAGGCAGAAGCCTAGGAAACAAAATTAGTGAGCTTCGGGTGATGGTGGCAGATGCATGATTAGACCTTGTAGCCATCACAGAAACATGGGCCACAGGAACAAAAATGACTGGTACGTAACAGTAATGGGGTACACTATATGTAGGTAAGATAGAGGTAAGGAAAAAGTAGATGGGGTAGCCCTTTATGTCAAGGAAGGCATAAAAGCAGTAGAGAAGGGATCTATCAGGGGACAGAAGGGGAAACAGAATTCAATAAAGATGATAAAATGCAATAAATAAAATAAAAATACAGTGGAACCCACTTAAATGCACATCAGATAAGTGCACATCCTGCTTAAATGCACATTTTTTCCATAGCTTGATTTTTTTCCTATTCATCCAATGTTAAATTTACCTCCTAAGTGCACTACATATAAGTGCACAGTTCAGTTAAATGCACATTTTTGTTTTACCTTTCCTATTAATTTTCAGTTCAGCCCAGCTTTTAAGTGCACATTTTGTACAGTACATGTACCATCTTAAACAGTTTACCTTTACGTGTTAATTGGCTACAGTACTGTACTATATAATGAAGCTGGGTTCACATCATCACTGACGTCAAGTGAGAACCGTGGATCCGGAAGCGGAGACTAGCCATATGCCACCTATTCCTGATCTGCTGTCTGGCATGCCCATGCAGGAATTTATTAACTACACAGAGATGGATGCCTCCTTGCCACAGGAAGTATGTGGGGATATCCATAGGGACTCAGAGGAGAATGAACAGGAGGGATGAAGATGAGAGGAGCTAGGAGGAGGAACCGATACAGTAACTGCAGCCATGGGGCTGTCTAGCATGGCCAGAGTAAGAAAATTTGCTTTGTCAAAAGAAAAGACTGACTTTAGCCTTCTGTTTAATTTTTAATCCTACAGTGAAACACACAAAGCATAAGATTACTGATTTTTTTCAAATAGTACTGTGCTATAGAAGAACTGTGCAGTAATGTCATTTTAACTTGAGCACCAGGTATGTAATAAAATGCATTACAGAAACTGTGAAATGTGCTTGGAAGTGATTTTTTGGTTAAATGCACAGCCCACTTAAGTGCACAAAAAACATATTCCAAGGGTATGCACTCAAGAGGACTCCCCTGAAAATAAAATTGCTGTGGGTGCAGCTCATAACCACATAGGGTAACTAGCTGCATATGAGGATGGTCTACAGACTGCCAGGTCAGGGGACGAGGGCGATGGGAACCTAGGAGAAGAAATTCAGAAAGGGGCTGCAAAAAGGGAGGTAGTGATGATGGGGGATCGCAATCTAACAGATGTAGATTGTGACATTCCAGCAGCTAAGGGCACCAGAAGTTAGGCCCTGCTAGATGCTTTGCAGACACTCTCCAAAAATACCATGGCACTCAGAAACCCTGTAATTGTGGTAAGTGTTTGTGTGTAGGGGCAGGCATCCCCCCACCATGGCACTAGCCTAGTGGTGCAGCTGGTCCGTGAACCCACAAGGCATGCCGCCATTCTCAAAATGGTGCTTACCAACTCAGAAATGGCAGGTGGAGTGTGGGTTGGGGAACGCCTGGGGTCCAGTGACCATAACACTATGTGGTTCGAACTGACCCTTGTCTAAGATTGTGGCACTAGATCTCAGAAGAGCAGACTTTGACCAGATGAGGGACTTAGTCAAGGATAAGTTAGAGGGAGTGGATGAAATAAGGGGGCTGGAGGTGTGGAGGGGAGAAATTAAATGGGCCATCCTTCAGGCAATTAAGTAGTGCTTGAGAATGGTTACCACGAGTAACAAACACAAGAGACCAATCTGGTTCTCAAAGAAGGCAGTGAGGACAAAAAAAGTGCCTTCAGTAGCTACAAGGAGAAACAGGAGACGGGGAATGGAGCAAATACCATAGAAACATAACATGGAAACATAGAATTTGATGGCAAATAAGGTTCACTTGGCGCACCTTTATTCCCTTGCCTATAGTGTCACAACAGACCCTACTTGATCTTCGGCTCCCCCCCCCCCTGCTTTCCACAAAGATTGCCTTATGCCTATCCCACGCATTCTTGAATCCTACCACTGTTTTCGCCTCTGCCCCCACCACCTCTGCTGGAAAACTGTTCCAGGCTTCCACTACTCTCTCCATGAAAAAGTACTTCCTCATATCTCTCCTGAATTTACCCACTTCCAGTTTCATTGCATGTCTCCTTTTTCTTGACATCTTTTTTTTCTAAGAAATACTCCCATCCTGTACCTAATTTACCCCTGTGATGTATTTAGAGATCTCTATTCTAACCCCCTTCCTCCTATTTTCCAGGGTGTACACACTGAGGTCCTTAACTCCATCCTCATAGGACTTCTGATGCAGACTCTACACTATTTTAGTTGCCCTCCTCTGGACAGCCTCCACTCTGTTTATGTTCTCCCAGAGATGTGGCCTCTAGAACTGGACACAGTACTCCAGGTGGGGTCTAACCAGTGATCTATACAGTTGCAACACCACCTCCCTCCTTCTGCTGGTGATGCCCCTCCTTATGCACCCCAAGATCCTTCTGGCCCTACCAACTGCCTTGTCACACTGCCTGGTAACCTTTAGGTCATTCGACATGATTACTCCCAGGTCCTTCTCCTGTTTGGTAACCGTTAATACCTCTTCTCCCATTCTGTACTCCGTCTCTGGGTATCTGTGCCCTAAGTGCATGATTTTGCACTTTTTCTGCACTGAAACCCAGTTGCCATATCCTTGACCACACCTCAAGTTTTCTCAGGTCTCTGCACATTCTTTCTACCCCCTTGAGTGTCCACCCTATTGCAGATTTTGGTGTCATCTGCAAAGAAGCATATCTTCCCTTCCAGTCCATCTGTAATGTCATTTATAAAGATATTAGAGAGGGCCGGTCCCAGTGCTGAGTCCTATGGCACCCCACTGGTCAGTCTCCCTTCTTCGGAGTTAACTTTGTTTAACATCACCCTCTGTCTCCTATCCCTTATCCAAGTCCTTACCCAGTTTGCCATCTTTGGACCCACCCCTAAGCTGTCCAGCGTCCTTATGATTCTCCTATGTGGAACAGTGTTGAAAATCCTTACTGAAATCTAGATAGGCCACATCCACCACTGCATCCTAATCTATTTCCCTGGTCATGTAGTCAAAGAAATCTGTCAAGTTTGTTTGACATGCCCTCCCCCCATAAATCCATATTGCCTCGGGTCTTGTAACTCACTGAATATAAAATACTCCACAATCCATTCCTTTTACAGCATCTCCCTTAACTTGCCCACCACTGATGTCAGACTCACTGGACCGTAGTTGCCAGCTTCCTCCCTGCTATCATTTTTGTTTCTTGGGACTACCTCTGCCCTCCTCCAGTCCTCCAGAACTACTCGTTTCCAGTGAGCTATTAAATAGGACTGTCAGAGGTGCAGTCAGTGCCTTCCTGAACTTTCTCAAAACTGTTGGATTTACCCCATCTGGCCCCATCACCTTTTCCGCTTTCAAATTTGCGAGTCCCCTCAGGACTCTCTTGTCTGGAAAAGGACTAGTGTCTTACCAGTTAAAGATGAGGGAAGCCAAGAAAGCAGACAGGGATGCAAAAGCAGACACAGAACTGTGTATTGGGGAGGGGGCCAAGGGGAGAGAAAAAAAGCTCTTTAGATACATTAGGGAAAAAAGGAAGATGAGAGGAGGACTTGTTAGGCTGATGGAGGGGGCAGCGTAATAGAGGAAGACAAGCGGAAAGCAGTCATTTTTAACAATTACTTCTGTTCAGTGGTAACAGTGGAGGATAGCAGCCTTTTCAGAAAGCAGCATAAAGGCTGCTGCAAGGGGGAGCCCAGAAATGGCAGGTAGCAATTATGTAAGTAACAGAAAAAGACTTGCAGTTCTGAAAATAGATAAGACTTCAGGGTCGGACGGAATGCACCCAAGGGTGCTTATAGAACTGGCATCAGAACTAGCTAAACTTCTGGCAGAGCTACTCAGTAGCTTACCACAATCAAGGGTGGTTAAAAAAGATTGGAGGGTAGCGGACGTATTTCTGCTCCACAAGGGAGGAGGCAAGGAGCAACTGAGAAACTACAAGCCAGTCAGTCTTTCCTCCACTGCAGGTAAACTAATAGAGACACTAGTCAAAGTGGACCTAGTGGACTACCTGGAGAGAAATGGGTTCCAGAATAGTTATCAGCATGGGCTTGTGACAGGGGGATCTTATCAGACCACTCTGGTAGAGTACTTTGACTGAGTAACTAGAGCAATGGATAAGGAAATAGCAGTGGATTTCTCTACTTTGACTTCAGCGTGGCATTTGCCGGCCTTGACCCCAAGCTGCTCTACCTCTATGTCTACTCTATTGCATATCCTCTAACAAATCTTCTGAACCTCTCCTTTTCACATGCTACAGTTCCTGATACTTGGAAGTCTGCTACTGTGATCCCTAAAGGTAGTGACACCTCCAACCCATGCAACTTCCGCCACATCTCTCTACTCCCCACTCTGGCTAGACTTCAGGAACATCTTGCCCTGGAGCAGCTCTCCTCCTTCCTCAACTCTGCCTCCTTTTCACCCCTTTCCAGTCCAGATTCTGCAAAACTCACTCCACCATTACCTCCCTCCTTCAGCTCACTGACGCCATTCTCTCAGGCATGGACCAGAGATGCATCACCTCTGCCATCTTTGTCAATTTGGCCAAAGCCTTCGACACTGTCTCTCACTCCCTCCTCCTCAGCAAGTTGACTGTGGCCAACCTCTCTGATTTAGCTACCAGCTGGTTTTGGTCTTACCTCACAGGCCAGTCCCAGTCCGTCAGAGTAGGCAACTCCCTCCCCCCTCCTCTACCTATCAACATAGGTGTCCCCCAAGGCTCAGAACTTGGTCCAATATTGTTCTCTATTTTCCTTAATGACCTTCCCAGTGCCTGCACATCATCATCAATCCACATGTACACAGATGACAAGGCATTATTCTTCTCTAGGAACCCCACCCCCGAGGTGGCCACCAGCCTTCAGCTGGATTTCAATAATGTCCAACGCTGGTTCGGTGCTAACCAACTCTCTATGAATGACAAAAAAACTATATCTATGACCTTTGGTTCCAGGCAAAAAATTGGCCAGGCTTGATTCCACTCACACCTTCCACTTCCCTCTGTGGCTCAACACTGGATGATGTAGCCACATTGAAGTACCTCAGTCTATGACTAGACAAAAATCTAGACTTCAGAGTAGATATTGACGCCATCCACAAAAAATTACTTCCCAGACTTGATGCTCTGTGCACACACACTGCAGATGCCTGTCACAGCAAGCCAGGAGAGAAATTGTCCAAAAGATGATTCTCCCTGTCTTCAACTTTGGGGTCATGGTCTACAGCTCTGCCCCTAATACCACCCTATCCAGACTGGACACTCTCTTCAACTCATTCTGCTACTACATACTTGGTTGCTCCTCATGTACTCACCACTGCGACCTCTATTCATAGCTCTCCTTTCCCTCTCTCCATGTCAGACGCCTGTCACATATTGCCAGTTTAGTTGGGAAGTCCTGGGTTGGTTCTCTGCTGCCCTATTTGTCCTCCCTCTTATCAACCTCCCTACCCTTCAGCTATTCCCACTGCACCTATACACATAGAACTCTAGTCCTCCCACTAAAGCACACTACATCTGGTCATGCCATCTTCTCATTTAAGTTCCCAGGTTCCCAGATACCTGGAACTCCCTCCCTCTAGAAATTCACTCTGCTCAATCCTGCCACTCACTTTCACTCCTCCTCTGTAAGCACACTACTCATCACTGCAACTGTACCTAATACCCTTTCCTGCCTAATCAATTTATCCATCGCCCCACCCTTGCTTCCCACTTTTCCCCTCCTGCCTCCCCTTCCCATTTCCAGATTACCTCTTGCTTGAGCCTTCGCTCCACTTTGCAACGATACCTCTTGCAGGAACCTCCTCCTTCCCTTAACCCCCCCTCTTCTAACCTCCCAATACTCTCCCTCCCCCTCTCTCTCTCTCTCCTCCTAATTTATTGGGCCCTGTTCCTTGCAGGGTTCTCAACATCCTGCAGGTGACCAGTTCTTGATTTTCCCTCTTTCCTCCCTTTACCTCACCCCCTCTTGTCCAGAAGTAGCTGGTTGGGGGGGGGGACAGTACAGGGTGGTGATAAATGTAGTCAAGTCAGGGGAGAGAGAGAGGTCATGAGTGGGGTGCCATAGGATTTAGTCCTGGATCCAGACCTTTTCAATATGTTTATCAGTGACATAGGACAAGGAACACAGAGCAATATGTGTCTCTTTGCAGATGACACTAAGCTCCAATGCATGGTAAACAGCAGGGAAAGGGTAAGGGAGTTGTAAAGGGACCTGTAAAGGTTAGAGAGATGGTCCAAGGTTTTGCAGTTAAAATTCAACACCAGGAAGTGCAAGGTGATGCACATAGGGAACAAAAGGCCTAGGACAGAATATTGGATGGGAGGGGTTAAGTTGGACAAAACATCTAAGGAAAGGGACCTAGAGTCATTATAAGCGACTCCCTAAACAATCCAGCTAACGCAACTACACCTATACAAGGCAACCAAAATGTTGGAGTATATTGGGAGTGGGTCTGACAGCAGGAGGAAAGAGGTAATGCTGACTCTCTATGGATCATTAGTGAGGCTACATCTGGAACATTGTGCCCAATTCTGGAGTCCCTACGTAAGAAAAGACAAAGACAGGCTGGAGACTGTGCAACACAGTGTAACCAAAATGATTCTGGACCAACAAGGCTGATCCAATGAGGATTGGCTTAAAGCTATGAACATGTACTTGCTGGAGACCAGAAGGGAGAGGGGTGATATGACAGAGACCTTCAAGTTTCTGAAAAGAATGAACAAGGTAGACTGTGAAGAAGTGTTCAGCAGGAATAGTGAATCAAAAACATGGAGACATGAATGAAGCGAGGGGGGGAGGATTCAGGAGGGACATAGGACAGTTCCATTTTATAGAGAGAGAGTGCTTGAGTCATGGAACAGCTTACTGGCAGAGGGGGTGGGTGCAAGAACCATCAATGGTGTGAAACACAACTGGGACCAAGTTAAGTGCTTAATAGTTACTCAGGGAGGTAGCAGTAGGACAAGGGGCAACTGGGGGGAGACAAAGGCTAAAACCCCAACTAGCCAATAGGTCCCAGGGTAGGATACGATATAACAGAGTAGGCTGGATGGACCAATGGTATTTTTCTGCTGACATTTTCAATGTTTCTAATTTAGGGTGTTATTTTAATTTCTTTCAAGAAAAGGAAAGAGAAGTCACTGGCAAGTTTCTCCTTGTGCAAACCTGAATGCATTAGAAAATGTGGTCAATAGCTCAAATGAACTCGGTTCCTTTAGATCCTACAAAATTGTATGAGAGCTTCTGCTCCTTTAACACTTTGCTCCATTGAACTCAGTAGGAGACGTCCACCTCCTAGAGATGACAGATTCCCCTCCTACAAATCTTGAGATGAGAGTTTCTCCTCCATAACATTTAAGCAAATACTGTAATCATGCATAAGCAGTCTGTTAATCACTGTCTAAGTATGTAAGGCACAGTCGAGTGCCACATGCCCCTATGGGGTGATTGCCTGGTAATATAACCCCTGGGAATGCCTTATTGCTATTATGAAAACTGTATTGAGTAAAAAAAAAAATAATTACCTTTGACTTTAAGGAGTCATGTGATTTGTTTTCTGGCATAAGGCTCTGCAAATGTACTATACTGTAAAACTCCTGGAATGTGAGGAACCAATGAGAAGGCTGAATTACATATCCCCTTTCTCGAATTCCAGTTTAAACACTGCCTGCTTCTATTAGTGAGAGCATGACCCGTACAATTACAATGTGCAATCACACAACTGGGTTTTCTTTTTTGGAACTTAAGAACATTTTGCCTCTGAGGGATGGCGGAGTCTCTTACTTTTGTAATAAATAACTGTGGACAGTGGACACCTCTGTATGGTGAAATACAGCATGTTGAGTACTACAGAAGATAGAAGGATCAGGTGTTCATGTTCAGCAATATGAGCCACAATGTCTGTTCCAGCTCACCTTCATAGCAGGGGCATCTGCATGCAGTGTTAGCACTGACGGGGATCATATAACAAGGGAAAAATGGGAATGAAAGATATAGTTGAAAATCTGCCACAAAGAAGGTGCGATGGCCACGCAAACTGTGGTCTGAGCTAATATTCTCAACTATACATGCAGAAGTGCATTTTATACACAAATAACATTTCAGAAATCAGGTCATTGCCTAAAAAAATACATGAGAGAAGAGCCATTCATAAATCAAAAAAGAGATACACTTTAAAACAAATTGTGTGCCGGCCCGCCGGCACAAAGATGAGGATTTCCGCTTCTGCCCGGCGACCAGGTTGAGGAATGGACCCGGATCATCGGGCGGCTGAGGGAAAAGGATTGGCGTCCGATGGGCAGCTCTCCTTCTCCGGGGAGAGTGCGGGCAACATCCAGAGCATTGGGACTCTGGCGGAGGCCGGGAGAACTCACGCTGCCGGCGTTCAAAATGGGGAGGAGAGCGGGCGGCTGGCATCATTACCGTCCCGCCTCCTCGGGAGAGTAAAATGGGAGTAAAAATCCCGCCTAGTGTCTAAATGACGTTCTGCCCCAGGAATGCCCTGATTGGCCACGAGCCATTCCCCAATAGTTACAGTTCCGTGGTCCGATATAGGGGGTGAACATGACCCCTCTCTAGAGGTAAGCCAGGGATGACGGGGGGTGGCGATATCCGTGGCGAGAATCCCGGGGTCCGTGACCAGAGTGGAGGGATGACGAGAGGTGAGGGGTAAAAAGAAGAAAATAAAAAAAAACCAAAAAAAAAGCAAATTGTGTCTACATGTCATTTCCCTATATATGCAAAGTGAACCAGCTGCTGTAATTCAGATTTTACATAACTAACTGAAAAACAATTAAACAGTAACACTACTTATTGGGTTTTAAAAATACCAAATTATACATTACCTGCTGAACCCCTATATCCACCAGTTCCGCAGTGCCTCCTAGGGTCCTTATTAGTTCTGCTGTCATCTCCATCATCAGGTGGACCTGATCTCTCAGTTCGGGGTTGCTGGAGTCACTTTTTATGGTGACCCATTCTTTCAGCCTCTGAAAAGTACAGTAGGAACAAGGATTGCTCTATTGTTTACATTGCTATTTAGCCTGCAGAGTTAGCCTGCTGTGGCCTGGAGAGAAAAATAATATGTAGAAACATTCTCAATACCTTTACAGATGTAAAATCATCCTTTAAACTAGCATCCCTGATGTCAAGCAGTCCCGTCCCTCTATTGTCTCCAACCTCTGCCCCCCACATGGTTTTGAGTGGGCTCACTGAGTAAGCAGGTAGTAACTTAACAAGTCCACCATAGCTTGCAACCTAGGTTGCTAGGCCTTCAATGCTTTATGAAGAGCCCTTAACATAGCAGTCCCACCCCTTTTTCCAGACACTCATAAATGTAACTTGTAGATGTTGTATATTCTGTTCTTCTGCTTGTATATAGTGCATACCTTTCTTCTTAACGCAGTATACGTTTGCCTCTTTGTCAGTTACCTGATCAACACACACACACACACACATATATATATATATATACAGTTTATATAGTTGCATTTCTTTCTCCCTTGTTCCCTACCCCCGAGGACACATCTGGAAATGAGCTGCTAGTTCAGCTCAGTATGTCTTTCCTGATAAAGCTTTTGAAATAAATAAATAAGTTTGTAGGCACTTGGGAAGGGACTGTGACTCTGATGAGCATAACTCATTGGGGTCACAGACTTTGCATTTACATGAAGTGGTCTCTGTGAACACTTTTGGGATTGAGCATTGAGTTCCAAGTGTCTTCTTTCTTTCCTATTTTCACATGTTCTTAGTATATTCGTGTAAGCCCCCTCTCATTTGAGAGAGACTTATGCTGTCTTTAGGGACCTCTTTCTTCTCAGTTGCCCCCATAGATTAGGGATCTGTTAGTGCTCTGGGGTGCAAATTCTGTTAGCTGTCCTTTGGTGGCAGCAGAGAGTAGGGCTTGAAAGTTAGGGGGAGAGGGTCAGTAAAGAGAGGAGACTGACGGGTGTGGCAGGGCAGTGCGTGGTGGGAAACCTCCCCCACGTGTAGGCAGGCTGGCTTCTTCATTAGTGATGTGTCGGTTCTCCCTGAGTGAGGATCTGAGGGAGGGTATGAGGCAAGTAACTGTGGCTGTATTCATGGGGCCTTGGGGTCTGGGGGGGAGAGAAATGGAGATGCAGGATAGGTATGCCCCAGGGTCTGGGTGGCCCTGTTTGGCAGGTGGTTAGTAAGCCTAGGTCGTCAGGGTGGCAGCAGGAGGTGGCCTCTGTCTCCCGATGTGGCAAGGCATCCTAGGGGCCCCCTGGTGAGGGGGGCCTGGGGGAGCCTCTAACCTCGGTAGGGCCTGTTTGGAGGGACAGGCCTGGGGGCTGCCAGTCTTTAGCTGAGTGGGCCGTGGAGTGCCCTGGAGGTGTGTATCCCATGGTGCTGGTTTGCACATATCGAGCAGCGGGATGGTTGAAGAAAGTTTATTCCAACTACAGGTCGCTCCTGTAAAAAAGCTTTCAGCTTAGTGTGCTACTCCAGGTTAAACAACTAAAATAAAATGAAAAAATAAAAAAACTTTAGCACCCTGTTTTATTGCCCCATTCCAGGGTCTTGGAAGGAGTAAAATGTGGTATGGGGATACCGGGCAGGCCAGGAAAGCTAACAGGGTTGGAGAGTGTGGGGGTATGGTGCAGTGGGTTTGGCTGGTACCGCACCAACCGTGTCCCAGGAAGGCCATAATAGGGAAGTCAGGGAATGGTGGGGAGTAGGCTGCACACTGCCCTGGGTTAAAGGAGTTTGTGATACCCCCCATTGCTGAATCCCAGTAGGAACCTCTGGCAGGTGCTTTCCAGTGCCAATTAGTATCTGTAGAGCTTCAAGTTCCACAAAGATAGGTCATTTTAGGTTCCTGGAGAAAAATCAGTTCTGCTGATTGTGAGCTGTGCAAAGATCTTGCTCGGCTGAAAAGTGTACTGAAAATACTCTCTGTATAAAATGTTTAGCCCCATGGAGCTGTAGAATGTTTATTCAAGCTATGAATGAACCCCTGTGCTCATATTAAATTGTTTTGGGCACAAGAGATATAAAATGATTGGTTTGGAAAGGGGAATAATTAAAGTCAATATCATTTGTAAAAAAGTGTCTAATGAATTTAACAACCCCAAGCTTAAGTTGCTAATGAGTTTCTTTTCAGTGAGCCTTTTTATTTAGCCATCCTGCATCTCTGGTCTTGGGGTCGGTGGGGATCCTCATGGTGGAAAGAAATCAGAAGACATCCAGAGCTGCAGATCCCGGTTGGGAGTTGGGGTGCCCAGTTCGATTGGGGCCACATCCTCTGAAGTTGCTGCCCTAGCTGTTTTGAAGATGTCTTCGGGTAGGCCTAATGTGTTTGTCCATGCTTTTGAACCTGGGGATTATGTCTGGAAGATTTACGTGTGCTGAGTTGCCCCCCCTGGAAGATTGTGTTTCTTTTATGCCCCTAGACGTGTGGGGAGGGGACCGGGGGACCACATTCATATCACTGGAACACTTGAACTTTGACCCACAATTTATTTTCTGGGTTCAGACACTGAATGCATAGGCGAGAGCACAGATATCCTCAGTACTGAAGATATTCACCTCATTACCCTCATCAAGGGGCATAAAAAAGGGGTTCTCACTGTCTCTTCTGCCTTTTGAAATAGTGATGGAACCTTTATTGCCAACTGTTAAGTCCAAGGCAAATGAATAGTGTGTATGGTGAATGATGCAATATATAAGTTCTCCCTATATGTGGATGGCATCTCATCTGCAGTATCAAATCTAGAAGAATCCATCCCTGCACTTTTGTGTCAATGGGACAGATTCTTCATGCTTTCTGACTTCAAGGTAAACATTGACAAAATGAAGTGATGCCCGTGCTCTAAAAAGACATGGACTCACTGGAGAATGCTCTTTCCTTTTTGTGGTGCCTGAGTCACATAAAGTATTTGGGAGTGGTTACACCTCATAATCTTTCTACTCTTTTTAAGGCTCAACTGCTCTCCTTTCATGTCCAGGAGAAAGGTGACTGGAACAGAGAGACATTATTACCAGTTTCATTTATAGGCTGCCTTAATACAATTAAGATGACCCTTCCACCATGGCTCAGTTTCCTTTTTCAGGTATTGCCACTGTTTCTTCCCAAAGGTTTCTTTTCTCATACTTGTTTAATATGGATTCTCTTGGGTGAGAAACATGGTAAGATCAGGTGTACTGTTCTTTCCCCCTTTGAGAAGGGAGGCTAGTCATTTTGCACAGTATTTTTACCACTGCTATTTAGTTACAAAACTTCAGACTCTGCACTATTGGCTTTCAGGATCTCCAGCAACAATATGACTGGCTCTCTAGGCAGAGCTGGTGACACTTGTGTGATGTCACTCTGTAGTACATGCAGGGCTTGGTGGGAATGCCAGAGGGAGCCCAGAGGTGCTGTCTTGGCTATGTCCCTCAGGGTCTGAAAGATGACCCAGAAATTTCTACACTTAACTTCCCCTCTATCATGATTGAGTTATTTAAACTTTGGTTAGTCCATGAACTACAAGCCTGTTTGCATGGTCGACTACAACATAAAACATCAGGACAATAATAAATAACTTACAATCAACAAACCATATCAAATTTATTTGTATTTATTTATTTATTTATTTCTCAGATTACAAGTACCTTTGAGCCAGAGACTGTTTTATAAATGTTACCTGTCAGGTGAGAACAACAGGGAACAACAAAAGAACATTTGATTAACACTTAGGTAATTTGACAGGGACGTTATACACAATAGAGCTAACAATATAAGGTTAAGGTTGTTATATGCAATAAGTAATTGTTGCAGCATTAGTGCTGTCAGTAGTTGACTTTTTCTGTTACAGCGTAGTAGGTAGAAATATTGGCTGAAGTAAACAATAATCTATGTTGAGAGGAAAAAGAAAAAAGAGCTATATGTAGGGTTACAGGTAGGTGCAGCAATTAATAATATAGTAGCATTCAAAGCAGTCATCAAATTAACTTTGTCAGTGACAGAGTGGAAAGTAGGGGAGGGAGTAGGGCAATTGCCCAACAGTGGCACTGGAGACAAGAGATGAGTGAAAGTTAGGAAGGGGGTGGCTAGGTGAGGGAGCTGTCAGTAAAATTATTTTGTCTATAGAGAGGAAGATAAGGGAAGGGGTGGTGTGATTACCCAACCAGGGGCAACAGAGACAAGAGGGCAGTGAAAGTTGGAGGGAGCTAAGTAGTAAGTGGGACATGACAGTCATTAGCAGAGTGGATATAGGGTAGATTTTAGTAGGGGTGGAGGGGTGGAGGTTGATAGGGACAGTGGGGGGGGGTTAGAGAAAATAGACACAATGGGAATTAGGGTAAGACCTGCTGGGGACAATTAGGTGGGGCAGTCACAGCTGCTAAGTGTTGTGAGGTGTTGGTGGAGTTTGTATTTGAATGGACCAAGCTTGGATTCATCCAGGATGTCAGAGGAGAGGCCATTTAACCAGCTGGCAGCTCTTAACATAAAAGACTGTTGTACTTGTCAAGTGTGGCAGAATGGAACTTGGTATGTGTGTGCTTGGACATATTTCTTGTATTGTGTGGGTTAGGGGCACGAGTAAGAAGATGTTGAGAGGTTGGGAGGGTAGTCCAAAGCTGATTTATTTTGCTAGCAGGCAGGTCTGGTAAGTGATCCTGCCCTTGAGGTATAGCCAACTGGTTTGGGCATACAAGTCGCACGTGTGGGTGCGTCTGTGAACACCAGAGACCAAGCGACATGCTTTGTTAAGTGCAATACAGATTCTTTTAAGGGTTGCGTCTGTTACAGTACAATAGATGACAAGCTCATAATCAGTTATGGATAGGATCGAGCTGGTGACAGGTAACTGGAGTGCTTCAGGGGTCATGCTATGCCTGTGCCTATAAAGGAGCCCTAATCTTATGTTTACTACCTTCGCGATAAGGTTGACATGCTCAGTGTAGGATAATGGGCTGTCCAGGGTTCTCTGTAAGTATTTAAAGTTATAGACCTGCTCAAGAGACAAGTTGTGGTTATTAAGAATGGTTGGTTGGGCCGATTTATGTTTATTGTGTGAACTGGCAAACAGTATTACCTTCATTTTTTTTGTAGTTCATTATTAGCTTATGTTGAGCAAACCAGGCCTCAACCACAGTGAAGCTTTGCTGTAGGCTGCTGACAAGGTGGAGTGGGTCAGGCTGACTGGCAAATAACACATTGTCGTCAGCAAAAAGAAGAATGCTGTTGGTGCAGACTTGGGGGGAGGGTATTAAGAAAGAGGCTAACAATTAGGGGACCAAGGGTGGAGCTTTGGGAACTCCTGAGTGCACTGGATGGCTGATAGATAGAGTATCCCAGATTTTGACCTGCTGCGATCTACCATCAAGGTAGTTTTTGAACCAGGTTGTTACACCATTGGAGAGTCCAAGTGCGGGGAGTGATACAAGTAAAAGAGTACAGTTAACCGTGTCAAATGCCTTTGTGAGATCAATATATATTGACCCCAGTAGGTGACCATGGTCAAGTGCCTCATGAAGGAAACCCATATATTCTAAGAGGGCAGATGTGGTACTGTGACCCTTTCTGAATCCGTATTGCTGTGGACATTGGATGTCATATTTAGTCAAGTAATCAGATAACTGGTCAGTGACGACACGCTTCAGTGCTTTGGAGAGGGGTGGAAGGATGGAAATCAGGTGGTAATCTGAGTGCGAGGCCCTGTCTCTACTCTTATGAATGGATGTCACCCCTGCCACTTTCCACCATTGAGGGAAATGTCCAAAGCAGAGAGACAGATTTAGTAGTTTAGTGAGTGGGGAGAGGACAACATCACGTGTTAGGTGTTGTAGCTGAAAGTCTAGAAAGCCACTGCTGTATATAGACTTCCTAAGCATCCTTGGTAGGTATTTTGTAGTATCATTCCAAGTAACTCTCTTGAAATAGAAGGGGGTGTTCGGGGTCAAGGCAGCCTTCTTAGGGTTAACCATGCTGGGTGGTTCATCAAAGAAGTTTGGGGGAGGATGCCGCCAAGGACAGTAAAGGCAACATTAAATGTATCTACTATTTGCTTGGGTTCCTGGATGGATTCCCCATTTACGTTGAGCATGGAGGGAGGGGATTGATTAGGTTTACTGGTGAGGTCTTTGAGATTCTCCCAAAATTTCCTGCCATCACCCCAGGAGTTTGAGTGTACTTCTTTGAACTGAGTGGATTTGGCTTGGTGAGTCTCGGTGCAAGCATTCCTTGCAGCTTTGTAGAGCTGCCAGTCTACCTGTTTACCTGTTGCACAGGCTTTATGCAAGCGGTTGTCTCTTGTGGCCATTAGATTTAGGAGGGAGTTGGTAATCCAGGGGTTGTTCATACCCTTAACCTTCTGCCTTATATAGGGGGCATAGATATCACAGGCAGTGTTGAAAAGGGTAATAAAGTGATGCAGGGCTTGGCCTACACTACTTGCTGAGTCCATTGGTGACTAGTCGCATAGTAGGAGATAGGCCTGGAGGAGTTTGAGCTGGCCTTTCTTAAAGACACATTGGTAAGTCTCTTTTGCAGGTTGTTTAGAGGACCTATTGGACCACAGAGAGGTGACCAGAGAGTGGTCACTGAGAGAGTCAGGGAGGACCTCGATAACAGTAAACCTTTCTGGGCAATTTGTGAGAATCAGATCAAGCAAAATACTGTGGCCAGTTCTATAGCTGATTCTGGTAGGGGTAGTCACCAGTTGGGTGATATCAATGGCTGCAATTGCATCTTTCTAAGGGTTGGCTTCCAGGGCAAGCCAGTTAACGTTAAAGTCCCCTAAAGCTAAAACTTCAGAGTGATTGGGCAGATTGGAAAGGTAATCAAGCACCATTTTCAATCCATTGGCATGGGTATGTGGGGGATATAGCTTGTAAGAATGGTGAGTGCTTTGCCCTGATGGCCTAGGGCAACTTTAATTGCAAGGGCCTGGGCACTGTTCCCTGAGACTATTTTTGGGAGGGCATGGCCCTGTAGTGAGTCTGTTAGGTAGATGGCACACCACTACCCCTTTTTCCCAGCCTTTCCTCTCTGAATAGGGTGCAGCCATCCAGGGAGATGGCAGTGTCAGGTACTTTAGGAGTGAGCCAAGTTTCAACTACTGCTAGGACATCTGACCTATGCTGTGTTACTCATACTTATAGAAGATCAGTTTTGGGTAGAAGGCTCTGAATGTTTACAGAAGCTATTTTGAGAGCACCAGGGCTAATACCATTGCAGTGGGGCTGCTGTACCAGGCCTGGGTTGGGGTATATGTTGCCTGACATCAGTAGAAGAAGTAGAGCATTCTGGATTAAGAAGTACCTGAGCAGCTTAAGAAGGGGGGTTGGTTTATTCTTTGAGGGCTTGCTGGCCTTAGTAATGAAGAGGGACATGGAGAGGTGTGGCATGAGAAGGAGGGAGGGAGAGTTAAGGCGATGGATTTAGCAACTGCCTGGCTTGGTGGATCTGGTATAGTGGATTTGCATTACTCTTGTGGTTTCAGTGGCCTGTGGGATAGATCTCATGTGAGATAGAGGGTGGATTGATGAGGGCTTGAGGCCGACATGTCTTTTACCAGGGAGACTAGACATTTAAGAGGCCCCATGACTGAGTGAGTGACTGAACGAAGAAGGGGATGCTAGTGAAGCAGAGCACGAGTGGTGACCAAGTCAGTTTTGGGGGGTGGGGGTGTAGTTGTGGAAGTGGGCAGAGATGGTGGTTCGTGGTGAGGGGTGAGGAAGTGGAATCCCATGAGGAAGCCTGAGGGGTGGGTACCAGAGAGTTAAGTTGGATAACGGGACAGGTCAAAATGAGGCCCTGGAAACAGAGTAATGGCTAGGTGTCCGCCTCTGGAGTACAAGGTCAGAGATTTGAATTCCAGGAGGTAGGATGAGAGAAGATTGTGAGACAGCAAGGAGGGAAATAGAAATGTGTAGGAGATCTTCATGGAGGACCTAAGTTGGGGTGGATAGAAGAACAGATCTCAGCTGAGAGTAGGGAGGAAGGTGGTGCTCAGCAATGACTCCTAATGGTCACTTTGTATAACTTACAAAGGGGGAAGTAGAGTGATTGAAAATTGAGTGAAGAGATCAGGTGATCGGTCACGTGACCACCATGACCTATAAATCTTTTTTTTGAAATTAAATAACTTTATTGATTTTTATTCATAGAAGGACATGAACCAAGGAAAACCATACAGAAAACAATGAGAAGGAAATATTTACAGCTATTCTTGTCCCCCTTCCCCAGAATATCCTCCCCCCCAGGCTTTGGCTGGGAACAGTCCATAAAAAATGAACTATAGGTAACAATCAGAGTATATACCTAGAGGCCAAGGAATGAGTGGGAGAAGGCCCCCAGGACAGAATGTTGGAGTGGTTATGGACTAGGTTGAACCAAATATAGAGTGTGCATCTCCTCAAAGATTCTCCTGTTAGAGGTAAGGGAACATCTTAAGCTAGCTTTGAGCTTCTCCACCCTTAGATTAAAAAGTAGGTCCTGCAGCCACTCTGTGTACGAGAGTGGTTCTGAATCCAGCCAGTGGTACAGCACTACTTTCTTTAAGGACAGTGAAATCATTGCCATATAATATCTACGTTGTTGAACTGGGATGCTGGCAAAATGTCCAGTCAAGCAGATTTTGGGTTTAAAACAGTCATAAACACCCAGCAAGGGATCCACCTTGCTGCTAATATTGTCCCATAGAAGTTTAACAGGGGGACAATCCCAGAAGATATGAAGGAGAGTACCCTTCTCTTTGCGACATCTAACACAAGTGAGCGAGGAAACTTTGCCCAGTTTAAACAGCTTGAGAGGGGTCCAGAACATGTTGTTTAGGAATTGAAATTAGGTTAATCTTAACCTATCTTGTATAATATATCTGTAAGTGTCCTCCCAAATTTTACCCCATTCTCCTTCAAGTGTGGGGAAAAGTTCACCCCAATATTTGGGTACAACCTCGAGATTAGGAAACGCTTTGTCCAGCAAACAGTTATAGGTCCCAGAGATTACATGAGGCAAGTGAGCAGCGAGGGTAAGAGTCTGGAAAAAGGCTGCTGTGGCATGAACATCCATATATAGCTCTTTAACCCTAGATAATAGATATTTCAGTTGGTAAACCTTAAAAGCTTGTCTCTTATCGATACTAAGTTTTTCCCAGGACTACCCCTACCGGTCTCCAAATCCATTCCGCCCAAAGATCTAGGACTCTCCTATCCTGCAGTTGGGGAAGCCAATGATCAGGGATGATCTGCTCTCCTATTTTGAGGTTTGGGTTGCCTGTAATGGGTTGGGTCATAGGAACATAGAAGCTGATGCCGATAAGGACTACAAGGCCCATCCAGTCTGCCCATTTTTTCTACCTTATGAATGTGCCATAGGCCTTTACTCTGTCAATGGCCTATCTATTCATACACATCTGTATCCATGTCTGACTTATGTTTATATTTTAGGAAGGAGCAGAGTTGCCCATGTATTTTAATCAAGGTTGCTATAGGGGAGTCCAAGAGACAGCAGGGGAGAGCCTTAGGTAACAAGTGTAGAAGAGCTTTCGGGGTTATATCAGTTTGTGCAATGAGCTCCTTTTCTAACTGCAACCATGGGAGGATGTATGAGGAGGTATACTGTCCTGTGGGATTAGTAAGCCATCTCAGGTATCTGCACGTCTGACGGGCCCAGTAGTACAGGTCAAAATGCGATAAACGTAGTCCTTCCTTGGATTTCGGGGCAGCCATCTTATAGAAGGCACTTCTAGGAGGCTTCCCTCACCAGATGAACCCAGAAAGTTTAGAATGGATTACTTTAAACTATTTTAGAGGGAGCCAAACAGTCATCATATTTAAGGGGTAGAATATTCTTGGTAAGATATTCATTTTAATTAGATTAATATGACCCCAAAAGGAGAGTAGGAGAGAAGCCCATCTATCCAAGTCTTGCTGGATTAGATGCAAGAGAGAGAATCTAGGTTTGCCTTAATCATTTTAGCTTCGCTCTTGGCTAATGTGATGCCCAAATACTGTAAGCTATGGGGATTCCATTGAATACCAAGATGTGAAATATCTTGCCTAAACAATTTACTATTCAGGGGGAAATACAGTAGATTTATCTATATTCAGTTTATAGTTGGAATAACGGCTGTATTCCTTGATAATATTTAGGACCTCGGGAAAAGATTCACTGGGGTGGGCTAAATGCAAGAGACTGTCATCTGCATGAGTGGATAGTCTGAATTCTTGGGAGCCCAAGGGGATACACCTTACTTTTGGATTCTCCTTTATTCTGATTAACAAAGGTTCCAAATAGATGTCAAGCAGGAGTAGGGACAAGGGACACCCTTGTCTCATGCCCGCGTGCAACTCAAAGGGAGTGGAGAACACCCCACTGAAATATAATTGAGCCCTAGGGTTCTTGTAAAGAGATGAAACCCACTAAATAAAAAGAGGGAGGAAACCGAATTTACGCATCACTTGAAATAAAAATTGCCAGTCCACCCTTTCGAAAGCCTTCTCTGCGTCTAGGGACAGCAGGCCTGCAGAGAAGTCTGAATCCCTAAACGCAGAGAGAATCTGACCCACTTTACAGAGGTGGTCTGAAGAGGTTCTACCTGCCATGAATCCCACCTGTACTAGTGAGATTCTTGAAGGGAGAAGTCCAGACAGTCAGGTGGGCAGAAGTTTAGCCAGGATTTTAATATCATAATTCAATAATGTTATCGGCCTGTAACTGGTAACTTTCTCAGCATCTTTACCAGGCTTATGAATGATGATGATAAGGGCTTCAATGAGACTGCTATCAAAGTTTTCTGCCTCTAGAATCCAATTAAAAAGTTTGAGCAGCCAGTGAGGTAGTTGCTTGGCAAAGACTTTGAAGAAATTGGGGGAGAACCCATCGGGTCCAGGGGCCTTGTCTAAGGGCAGGGAAGAAATGATGGCTTGTATCTCTCTCTCTCCGATATCGGGGTTGTCAGGATTGACCTTTGGCTTTCTTTCAGTGTCGGAAGGGGTGCAGCATCTAAATAAGTGTCTGACAGTGAGCTGGTTAGGCATAGTGCTATATAAGTTTTGGTAGTACTGGGCAAATTCTTCAGTAATATCCTTGGGTTTTAATTTGAGGGTGCTATCTGTTAGGGATCATATACCTTTGATCATTCTAGAGGATTCCTGACTCCTTAACCTGAGGGCAAGGAGCTCACTGGCTTTCTCGCCTTGGTCAAGATACGAAGCCTTGGTTTTCACTATGGCGTATTCCACTTTTTTTCTTAGAAGCTCACTGTACTGATCCCTGAGACCAATGAGCCTCCTCCTGTCCTCCTCAGAAGGTTGAAGAGACAGAGTGGCTTCCAAGGACTGGATCCGCGACAAGAGATCCAAGGCAAGACTCTGTCTTTCCCTTTTCCTGCCAGAGGCCAAGCACATTAGCTCACCCCATAACCATACATTTTACGGCCCCCCATTCTAAGTCAATTCTACCTGTGGAGTTTAAGTTTTCCTCAGTGTATTGATCAATTAACTGAGCTATCTGACTAATAATTTTTTTCTCTATAAGGAGCTGGATATTTAACTTCCAGATAGCTTTTTTAGGGGGGTCAGGGGAGATATTTAGGTGGCACCAGATAGCGGCGTGATCTGATATCACCACTGGCTCAATTTGTGACTCCACCATACCGAGAAGAAGGGAATGGCTAAACAAAAAGTAATCTATTCTGGAGCTAGTGTTATGAACTGCAGAGTGAAAGGTGTGTTCCTTTAGATTTGGATAGGACCTATAAATCTAGAGACAACCCAGGGTCTTATACAAATTCTTATACATATTTGAACAAACACAGTCAGAACTATTTAAAAGCTATGACTTAAGTGTCTTTTTAAAAATGCCATATGACCTTGAATCTGAAATTGAGTGTGCCATTGAACTGAAGTATTTGGGTCACACATATGTCAGAGATCACTGCCCTTTTACTTGTCAGCCCAAAAAGAATACACAGCTGAAACAGATTGTTCCCGAGGTGGGAAGAATTACTGTAATTCCTATGCATTCAGCATTGTAAGATAATCCTTGACTGCTTGAATTTAAATTACTGGGAGATCTGGTATTCCACATACTATATGGTGGGGATCTTTCAGAGGCATATCTTTAAAGACTTGCAAATTGGGAATAATATCAGGGTCTAGTTTGATGTGTAGAAGGTCTTGTTGCTTTGGCTGTGGACAGAAATTGTGTTGACCCCGGTATGCTTTGCTGGGAGATACTTCAAGTCTATGGGTCAAAGGTCTCAGTGGAAGATAAATCTCTGGTTTCTTAGCAACAGCTGAAAAGTTTACAGTGCAGAGAGGGGGTGCATAGTTACAGCCATGTTTAAGTACCTGAAATAAAGAAGTGCTGTCTCTTTTTCCATTTGAGAAAATTTATGTTCACTGTGTGGGGATCTGGACCACAGACAGATGACACCAGGAAAAATGTCCAAACCATAATTATAATCAAACAAGTGTTTTGTTTTATTAAACAAAATGATTTAGTCTAACCAAAACATGGCACAGATACTGTAAAATAACTGAATAAACATATTTACAGTTTCATGACCGGGCAATGTCATGGTCTAGAGAAACAAAGAGACAGAGGAGTCCAGCTGCTACGCTGCCAGAAATGTTATAGCTATCAAAGTGCTTTTGAGGGATTTTTCAGTGCCATAACATTGTGCCAAGCAATAAAGTGCATACATACATACATTTATGTAGAAAATTATGGCTATACAAAGAACCTGACAAACCCCTGGCTTGCTTATGGTCAGGCACTTGTAAGGCAAGGCAAGGCCCAATTGTATTAGTCCACTCTGTCACCTGTTTTGTACAGTAAGACTGCACTGTGATCTGATTTCTTGCTACCATGGGTTGCACTTTCTCTCACACATGACTATTTTCGCTCAAGTCTCTACCACACCTTCACCTCAAAAACCAATAAAAACACACAATTATTTTTTTGTTCCTCTGGTAAAAATGTATATGGTAGATTGTCTGAGTAGTCTGTATACAGACTATATTGCTAGTACAGGACCTGTGCTGTTGAACTGAATCTCTTACAACAGGCTTTATGGATTGACTGCTTCTGCTTCACAGAATGGCCTTGTGCTGCAGCATCTCAAGATTTCTGGTGCAGTTTTTAACGTCCCATTTTAGCTCTGTTGGCCATCTTTGCTGTCATTCTCTTAAGTCTTTTCACTGTTATCTCAAATGATAGGCTCCTAGTCTGAAGACTGCACTTTTCTCAGGTTTATTTCAGTCCATTTGTCTCCCCTTTCTTCCACTGAGAGTCTGGCTAGGCAGCTGTGACTGCGGCCAGAGTCTCTACAGCTCCTACTCTTGCCCTCTCCTTCTGTCACTAATTCAAGCTCTTTAGTTGGAAAAAAAATGAAACAGCTAGATGGCTACACCAACAGGGTCACTTCCAAAGCTTTTGGTAAATAAGCTTTATAGCTTGGCAGATTTGTGTTCTAGCCAATTGACAAGCAAGAGCTGACTCTTTAGCAAGGAATATAAGAAATTCTGACCCGGCTTGTTGCTATGGGAGATGAGCTTTAAAGGAAATCTCGACATTATTTTTTTTCATACACTGGACAATAACTGAACTTTAAAAGAAACCCCAGAAGTTTTTTTTTTTCCTCTCTGGATGGACACTAATTCTTTACACTCCAACTGAGACACACTGGAGTAAGGAGCATTATTTTAACTTATAACTCTATGGAGAACTACACTGAAGACCCATCCCTCTCATGGGCTAGAAGTGATACTATTGGGTTGTGGTGGCTGTCTATTTTAGGGCTTGGGGTGAGGTGATGTCCGTCTCTAGTACCCAGCATGATTTAAGCCTTAAGATGACTGGATATGAGATCAGGTGTGGTATCTTTAGAAACCATTTGAAGAATGATAGATGGGAAAAGGTGTGTGGACCAACTATAACCTTGCACTGAGCTGTCTTTACTAAGTATATTAGACCTGACTGGTGGCATGAGTCTGACTTATTGAACTTCCACAGTGTGATAACTACTATGACTATAGAAGTGCTGTCTACTGTATCACTTACTAAAGGAAGAAACAATTACACTGAGGTTATCTTGATGAAACTTCCCAAGATGCAAATTTCAGTATCAGTCAGTATGGGAGGAAGGGGGGTTAGGGGGATGGATTTTATATATATAGGTTTTACATATAGAATAAGTGATAGGCAAGTGTGGCATTCATACAGAATAAATAATGGGTAAGTGTGGTATACAAGGAAATATACCCATCAAGGGGGATAACTGGATAATAAAGCCACAAGCCTGAAGGTGTGTCACAAGTGATACCTTTATTGAACAAATAAAATTGTTTTTGAGACTAGCTTTTGAGAGTTAAACTCCCTTCAGCATAACAGTGGCCACCAACCTGAAGAAGGGAGTTTCATTCTTGAAAGCTTGTCTCAAAAGCAATTTTTTTAGCCCAATAAAAGGTATCACCTGCACATATTCATTGTTTTTTTTTTCTTTTACATCATCTTTTACATTGTAGATTGGACTAACACTTCTGCCACATTTCTTCATAGAAACAGGCCAAACCAATTTGCTCTGCTCCTGTTAAGATGCTAATGCTGAAGTCACACCTTCACTAGGATCCGCACTGTTATGCACAAGTGTATTTTGCAGAAATCAGTGGTGATGGAGGAAGGGTGAAGAAAGAATAAAAAGTGAAATACTGTAGTTGTGTGGGGAACCTGCACTTCAGCACTTGCTTCTTAAAGCAGCAGTGTAACAAAAATGGGTTAAAATTTGACACTACCTTTTTTTCTTACTATATCGATGCCAGATATCTTCCAGCTTATTTTGGTGGTAAAATTTTCCTTTTTTGTTATCATTTAAGAATTTTATGAAAGTTTTAAAATAATTATTTCTCATGAAAAAGAGATGGCTGCCTCATTTTTGCATAAAAATAAAATTGAGGAACCGAGGAGGGTAATAGCCCAGACAAAAATTCCAATGTACAGTACACAGCATAGGAAGCATCTAGAAAACCCAAATCAATAATTCTGCCAATATTTTTCATGACCATAGCAGAAAAATTAGCTTTTTGGAGTAACTTTTTTGTTGCACTGCTGCTTTAACAGAAGCAGAGCAAAACACAGTTTAACTGGTTGTAAAAAGACCATAATTCCTGATATCTCAAGAACCTCGCTCTTACAGCTACTGCAGCTTGTTCAATGTAACAGTTAATAACACTGAATTTGATGGCAGATAAGGACCGCATGGCCTACTCAGTCTGCTAATTTTTTCCCTACCTACGTTATCACTGCAGACTCTACATGATATACAGTTCTTTCTCCCTCCCTCCCTCCTTCTTTTACACTATGATTTCCTTGTGAGTATCCCATGCTTTCTTGAACCCCACCACTGTTTTTGCCCCACCACCTCAGCTGGAAGGCTGTACCAGGAATCCACTACTCTTTCTGTGAAGAAGTACTTCTTCATACCTCGCCTGATCCTACCCCACCCCAGCTTCAGATCATGTCCCCTTGTTCTTGAGCACCTTTTTTTCTGAAAAAAATTAAAGTAAGTGGCTCTGATGGGATTTGAACCTGAACTTGGTAGATTTGCCACTGGTGTAATTTGCAAGTTTTTGGAATCTAGCACACAAAATCAAAGGTTATTAAAAGTGCTAGTGCATTTATTGTACAAAAAAGACAATGATTGTAACAACTATCAGCCCCAATTGCTGGTGACTGAGGGCACCATTTTCTGTGATTTGCAAGCCTGTGATCTAACTACTAGACCCCAATACTACATCTATGTCACATTTTTAAGGCTGCTTAGCGAAGCTTAAAGCAGACAGTAGTGGAAATGGGTGGGAACCCTGGGGAAGTTAGTTCTGGGAGTGAACTTAAAGGTCTGACTCAGTTCCTGGAGTAAAATGAAGAAGAACTGCTTCTATGTAAAATGTATACCCCTAAAGGTATAAAACTGATTAGCTAAAGTGTAACAATTCAATATACAATGAAGAAACATATCCCCAGACACCGGTCAGATATGTTCGATACTAGATCAAAGGTGATGTGTTCCCTCACACTGCAATGAATTCGTTCCATTTCCAACATGGAAAGCAGACTTCTTGGTAGTGGGCCACTGGGCATAGCCAAAACTTGAAAAGGTGAAATTTGTTGTTTTAACTCCTCTGAGAGCAAAAGGTCAGCATGGTGCCGACCACAGCACATCTGCAATGCAAGCCTATAGACTGCATAGGAATCTATCAGTTGTTGTCAAAAGCAATTTTTACCATCTAAGGAACATTGCTCAGATCTGGGCCCTGATACCAACCAAGGACTTGACCATTCTGGAGCATGCCTTTCTTACATCCAGGTTGGACTACTGCAATGCACTGTACCTGGGGCTATCTGGAGGCAATCTCCGCCGCTTGCAGCTAGTGTAGAATGTGGTGGCCAGATTATTGACTGGTGCTTTAAGATCAGATAATAGTACACCAGTTCTCCAGGAACTGCACAGGCTGCCAGTAAGGTGGAGGATTGCCCTCAAAGTTGGACCACTGAATTATAAAACCCTGCACTGGGGGGGGGGGGCTACCTACCTGCATAACCTCCTGGTTCCTTATCACCCATCTCGGACCCTCCGTTCCTCCAAAGATTGCCTCCTTATGGTTCCCAGGGCTAGGTTGCAGCATTCTGGGGACTGTGTGCTCTCAGTTGCCACATCAACCCTGTGGATCTCTTTACCAAGACAGCTAGGGAGGCACCCTCAGTGAAAACCTTCAAATCAGGATTGAAAATGTTTTTATTTAATCAGGCCTATGGCATGCATGATTTATAATGAAGCTGATGATCTAAATGAACTGACTAGTGTTTTATTTTGCTAATTTAGTGAATGATAGATAGAATTTTATATTGAACTCTGCATTATGTTATGTCACTGTGTATTGTATGAATTGTTTTTAAATCATTAAGCGCTCCGAGTCTCTGGGAATGGGGTGCTGTATAAATAAAGTTCCTATCTATCTATCTATCTATCTATCTATCTATCTATCTATCTATCTATCTATCTATCTATTATATTACATACCAACTGCCTGACCCTTCCCACACCATCTCCAGTGCTCCATGGAGGGTAGTTGAATCTGTATCCAATAAGCGTTTTCCCTGTTGTCCAGTAAATGTGAGAGTTTTACATCACAATAATACAAAAAATAAATTATAATTATGCCACACATTATTCTATATCCTTTATCAAGCTAATGCATTAGCAGCCACATTAGCTCTGACCAGAATTTGTTTATATTTACTGTAGAGTCAATGGTACCATTCCAAATGGAGTATCTTCAGTACAGGAATGGTACGATATGTGCCCTGGTGGTTTGGGGAGAGTAGGTTCAGATTTTGCATATTTGCACTACTGTACAGTTATGCATTTTGGACTCACATGTTTTTGGTTTTAGATGCATTGTTTACTCACAGTCCTGGTCAGCCTACCAAATGAGTCTCAGACCGCCCCCTGGCAATCAGTGAGGTATACGGCCTGTATCTCTCAGTTGCCCCAAATTACAAGGGCCATCCCTCAACCACTTGTAATTGTTGTATCCCACAAGGAACAATTGCTGCCCTAACACTTAACTCTTGTTGGGCCATGGACTGATGCATCAGTCCAGAATTCCTATATGTTCTAATTCTGTCGGCAGCCTAAGGGTTAAGTGTCTATCTCGTATAGTAAACTCAAGCTTTAAAGCAAAAATTCCATTCTCTGATGCTAGGGAATTATAGTTAAACTTTGAACAATTAAAAAACTAGTTTCCAGTGTTCTGAGCTTATGTCACTATATGTTTGATCATGTGTTTATTTTGAATATCAGCCAGTGTCCTACATTTCAACTACAAAAGTTTAAGCGATATACTGGGTCTGCCTTGCAGGTATGTTTTTATTCCCAGCCTCTCCACAGCCACTCCCCCTCTCAGTCTCAGAGCTTTGTACTTCCACCCAGACATCACTGCAGACTGATATCACAAGAGGTCCTTTGGAATGATATCCATAGTCCTATACCTACTTTTACTAGCAGGTTTAGTTGTCCCAGTTCTTGTTCATGGGCTACACCTGTTAATGCTATCCATGTACCCTCACCCTTCTCCCACCTGATGTGTCCTCTCATTCTAAAAACAATATTTTGGTGCATGGATGGTAAAAGGAACAACAATCTTAAGCCTAAAAAATAATTTTTTTGAAAGGCTAAAACAGGCATTCCTGGGGTGCATAGATACCCTGACTAGAAACTGAGGAGGCTGAGTTTCATGCCTTGGGATTGATTCTTCTGGATTGATGAACAGGCATTTAAAAATGCTGTAATTGTTAGGGCAGAGAATCTTAAAAATCAAATTCTTTGTCTTGTATAAATGAATGAAAATATCACAAACTTTTTTGTATTTAAGTTTTTATTGAAATATTTTTATCATGTACAGTACAGACAGCAGTGAGGTACAGAGTATGGTATGGACATAGGTTACACCTTTTCATAACCAAAGCATTTAGCAGGTTCCTTTGGTGATGCAGCTAATACCAGGGGGAGCCAATTGGTGCATGTAAGACTTTTTTGCATAGGTTCCACAAAACAGACTAAGTGTCATCGAATTCTAAAAATGTCCAGAAGGAACATAAAATAACAATATATTTGAGTAAAATAGAAGAACTCAGACTAAAACCACAAGTAGTCAGGAGAACAATGCAATATGGTGCAAAATGTGGGCTCTACCATGCCGGTTCGACATCTCTAATGTCGACCAGTGTTACAGCGACAGGAATCATGTCGATCTCAAATCACGGTCGACATGATTCCTTGCAGACTCCCCGTCCTGTTTTTCTATCAGGGGTCTTCGCTCCCTGAACCCCCCATACCCCTGATTAAAGGTTTGTTAATTCCAGTCAGAGCCAGTATGTAAGTTTTAAAAATGTAAGGATCTTTTCTACGTCCCAGGCCCACTAAGACTGATTGACTCCTCTCCAAGGAAATTCTGAATCTACCCCAGTTGGTTATCCATATTTTGTAGTCTTTTTTAACTCACTACTAGCTTGTTTAGTGAATTCCTTTTTTCCTTAAATCTTTTATCTTTTTTTCTGAATTATTTTTCACTGAAATTTGAAATGTAAAAACTTCAGTATGTTGGTTGTATCAACAACTGGTTGTAATTATAGAATAAAACTTGAACTTGAACCTGTTTTGTCATATTGAACCACTATGACGTAACAGGCAGCACAAGGGCTGAAGAAAGATAAGGCAGGCTGAAGGCAAAATAATTGCAAGTCAGTGACCCTGAAGATCAACCCCAATATATCAGGACTGCATTCAGGGCCAAGGATACACTGACTGCATTATTGCTATAAGGTCACGCAATAGCTCAAATGTAGCTGTGTGCTGTGTTGACATGCAGGCAACCTGGTTAAGGAATGAGCCAGAAACACCAGTACTCTAGCAGGATAGCTATCACGCAGGCAAGCCAGGTTTAGAAAGGAGTCAGGGACACTAGTATTCTGGCAGAACAGCTATTGCACAGGCAAACATGGTTCTGAAAGGAGCCTGGGATACTAGTACACTGGTGGTAAAGCTACCATGCAGGCAACCCCAATTCAGAAAGGAGCTTGGGACACTAGTACACCAGTGGCAAAATGACTACATAGGTGACCCCAATTCAGAAAGGAGCTTGGGACACTAGTACACCAGTGGCAAAATGACCACATAGGTGACCTGAATTCAGAAAGGAGCTTGGAACACTAGTACACCAGTAGCAAAGCTACCACACAGGTGACCCCAATTCAGAAATAAGCTTGGGACACTAGTACACCAGTGGCAAATCTATCATGCAGGTGACCACAATTCAGAAAAGAGCCTGTGACTCTACTACGCCGTTGGCAAAGCAACCACGCAGGCAACCCCAGTTCAGGAAGGAGCCTAGAACACTAGTATGCCAGTGGCAAAACTACCTTGTAGGTGACCCCAGTTCAGAAAACAGCCTGTGACACTAGTTCACCACTGGCAAAGCTATTGTGCAGGCAACCCCAGTGCAGAAAGGAGACTGGGACACTAGTACAGCATTGGCAAAGCTACGATGCAGGTGACTCCAATTCAGAAAGGAGCCTGGGGCACTAATACTCCAGTGGCAAATCTATCACATATGTGACCCCAGTTCTGGAAGGAGCCTGGGACACTAGTACAGCTTTGACAAAGCTACCATGCAGGTGACCTAAGTCTTGAAAGGAGCCTGGGACACTAATATGCCAGTGGCAAATCTATCACATAGGTGACCCTAGTTCTGGAAGGAGCCTGGGACACTGATACGCCAGTGGTAAATCTATTACATAGGTGTCTCCAGTTCAGAAAGGAGCCTGGGACAATAATACGCCAGTGGCAAATCTATCACACAGGTGACCCCAGTTCAAAAAGGAGCCTGGGACACTAGTATGCCACTGGCAAAGCTACCACACAGGTGATCATGGTTCAGAAAGTAGCTTTGTACACTGGTATCTCAGTGTCAAAGCTACGGTGCAGGTTACCCCAATTGAGAAAGGAGATGGAGACCTTAGTACTCCAATGGCAAAGCTACTATGCAAGGTACCCTAGTTCAGAAAGGAGCTTGGGACACTCATACCCTTGGGATAAAGCTGCCATGCAGGTGACCCTAAATCAGAAAGGAGTTTGAGACTCTAGTACTTCAGGGACAAAGCTACCATACAGGTCACCTTGGTTCGGAAAGGAGCCTGGGACACTAGTAGTCCAGGGACAAAACTACCACACAGATGACCCTAGTTCAGAAAGGAGCTTGGAACACTACTATGCCAGTGGCAAATCTATCACACAGGTGACCCCAGTTCAGAAAGGAGGCTGGGACACTACTAACCCACTGGCAAAGCTACCGCGCAGGCAATCGTAGTTCAGAAAGGAGCTTTGTACACTAGTACACCAGTGGCAAAGCTACAGCACAGGTTACCTCAATTGAGATAGGAGCTGGGGACCTTAGTACTCCAGTGGCAAAGCTACTGTGCAAGGGACCCTAGTTCAGAAAGGAGATTGGGACACTTGTACCCTTGAGATAAAGCTGCAGTGTAGACAACCCCAAATAAGAAAGGAGCTTGGGACACTAGTACTCCAGGGACAAAGCTGACATGCAGGTGATTCCAGTTCAGAAAGGAGTTTGAGATTCTAGAACTCCAGGGACAGAGCTACCACACAGGTGACTCTGGTTTGGAAAGGATCCCAGGATACTAATACTCCAGTGGCAAAGCTAACACACAGATGACCCCAATTCAGAAAGGAGCCTGGGACAACAGTATACCAGTGGTAAAGCCACCATTCAGGTGACCTCAGTTCAGAAAGCAGCCAGGGGGGCTGGCCCAGTGGCATGGAGGACTGTGGCATCAGTGCCTTACCTCTTGCCATGCTGGCAACTTGTGTTTGAGTGGGTCCCTGGGGGTCTGCCAGGGAGGGTGAGGATTAAGCACCTGGATGACAGTTCTCCTCTCTTGGGTAGGGTGGCTTGGCAGCCCTGCCAAATGACTTCCACCAGATGGAGGCCTGAGGGTAGAATGGGATGGGGTGCCAATGGAAGGGAGGGTGCTGTGGGACTCTGTAACATGCATATGCTTCCACATACACATACTGACATGTTGTGTCCCAGCAATGGGGAGAGTTCAGGAGAAAATATGGAAAATACCCTGCGGCATAGAAACATAGAAACATAGAATTTGACGGCAGATAAGGACCGCTTGGCCCACCCAGTCTGCCCATTTCCCTACCTGATGGATAAGCTACAGATCCTAGTTAACCAGCAGCCTACTTCTTCCTACCCCCACCCCCTAGAATTGCCTGATTGGCAGATGATGATCGACCCCACACAGGCTCGGGACCGGTGGCTGAACAGCCAATCCTGTGGCCAGGATGGCTAACAAGGTAAGATCCTGGAGGAACCGGGTGACAGGGCTGGGGGGGGTCAACCTGATGGGGGCCACCAGGAGGAGAGAAGGAGAATAAACTATATATAGAAAAAAAAAAAGAAAGGAGCCAAGGGCACTATTATGCTGGTGGCATAGTTACCACACAGACAACCACAGTTCAGAATGAAGCCTGGTAAACTAATACTCCACTATCAAAGCTACCATGCAGATGATCCCAGTTCAGAAAGCAGCAAGGGACACTAGTACTCCAGTGGCAAAACTACCATGCAGGCAACCCCAGTTCGGAGAGGAGCCTGGGTCACTAGTACACCAGTGGCAAAGCTACCACGCAGGTGGCCTCAGTTCAGAAAGGAGTCGGGGACACTAGCATGCCAGTGCAAAGCTACCATGCAGACAACCCCAGTTCAGAAAGGAGCCAGGGACATGAGGTACTCCATTGGCCAAGCTACCATGCAGACAACCCCAGTTCACAAAGGAGCCAGGGACATGAGGTACCCCATTGGAAAAGCTACCATGCAGACAACCCCAGTTCTGAAAGGAGCTTGGGACACTAGTATGCCAGTGACAAAGCTAATGTGCAGATGACCCCAATTCAGAAAGCAGCCTTGGAATCTAGTAAACCAGTGGCAATGCTACCGCACAGGCAACACCAATTCAGAAAGGAGTCTGGGACACTAGTACACTAGTTGCAAAGCTACTACGCAGGTGACCCCTATTCAGAAAGGAGCCTTGGACACTAGTGTGCCAGTAGCAAAGCTGCCATACAAGTGACCCCCATTCTGAAAGAACCCTGGCACTATAATACTTCAGTGGCAAAACTGCTACCTAGGTGACTCCAGTTTAAAAAATAGCATGGCTTACTAGTATTCTGGTGACAGGAGCTGGGAAAACACTGCTGGTGGCAGTATGTCCCAGACTGGAGAAGACAGGCACTGTGAGGTGCTGCTGCCACAATGACCCCTGCAGGGAACTGGCAAGATTAATCCTTGTCTGCTGGTGCCATGCAGCATGCGTGCAAGGCCAGAAGGATATATGCATTGCACCAAGGAGTGGTGCGAGGGACATGGTCTGGGGTCACAAATGTAGCACAAGTGGTAGCCTCTAGCATCATGGTATCAGCACTCTTGGAAATTGTTCTCCCTGCTGATTCCTCATACTGGATTGTGCTCAGGAGAGGAGAGACACAGAAACATAGACTTTGATGGCAGATAAGGACCACTTGGCCCACCCAGTCTGCCCATTTCCCTACCTATTGGATAAGCTGCAGATTCTAGTTAACCAACAGCCTACTTCCTGCAACCCCCACTACAATTGCCTTATGTCTGTCCCATGTATGTTTGAATTCTCCCACTGTTTTAGACCCAACAACCTCCCCAGGAAGGTGGTTCCATGTATCTACCACTCTCTCCATGAAAAAAAAGTTCCTCACATTACCCCTGAGCCGTCCCCCCTCTATCTTTAAATTGTGCCCCCTTGTTCTTACACATATCTTTTTCTGAAAGATGCTACCCTCCTGGACTTTGTTGATTACCTTGAGGTACTTGAAAGTTTCTATCATGTCCCCTCTGTCCCTCCTTTCATCAAGGGTATACATATTAAGCTCTCTCAGTCTCTCTTCATATGGTTTCTGATGCAGACCCTGCACCATTTTAGTTGCCCTCCTCTGGACTACTTCCATCCTGTCTATGTCCTTGCGTAGATGGGGTCTCCAAAACTGCACACAGTATTCCAGATGGGGTCTCACCAACTGTCTGTACAGAGGGATAACCACTTCCCTTTTTCTACTTGTGATGCCCCTTCCTATGCATCCCAGTATCTCCCTGGCTCTCCTTACTGACTTCTCACATTGCTTACCCACCTTTAAGTTACTTGATATGACTACCCCCAAGATCCTTTCCATTTTTGTTGTTGTTAGTACCTCCCCTGCTATTGTGTACTCTTCTCCTGGGTTTTTGTTTCCCAGGTGCATTACTTTGCACTTCTTTGCATTGAATCTAAGTTGCCATATGTCTGACCATTCCTCCAACCTTGGCAAGTCCCTTCTCATCCTTTCTACCCCCCTTGTGTATCAACTCTGTTACAGATCTTTGTGTCATCTGCAAAGAGACAGCTCCTTGATGGCCCTGCTGCAGGTGGAAATCCATAACAGAACAGGGTGCAGGTAAGGGGGTTGCCAGGGATGGGGGTTGCTGACAGAAGCTCAGTGGGGTGCCTGGCCAGGTGGATAAAACCTTCATGAAAAAAACATTATCACTACTCCCTCACCTGTACCCTCCTCAAAACATGACAGATGTTTAGATTTAAGTGCAACATGTTTGTTTGTACCTGCACATATTTGTCCTGGTGAGTATCAATATACTGGAACAGTGGATCTGGACTGATGGGAGCCCCTTTGGTGCCAATGAGCAACAGAATGGTGAAAATGGCCAGCTGAATCTAGAGAAGAAACAAAAACATTAATATATACATTAACACCGCATTGTGGTGTAGTCACTCAACAGCTGCAGGTCTGTGGTTTTAGAGCCTACTCTTCTAAATGTTTTGACTCTGAAAGTTCAAGTTCTTTCAAAGCAATTGATCACAAAAGCTCTCTAGTGGCGTGTCTCACTAGATACATATTAAAGCACATTCCATCCTGGCAGCTGTAACTACTAGGGACTGGGAACAGTACCATTTGCTGGAGTAATGAAAGCACACTTTAAAATAAGCATTTGTCAATGCTGAATGTTTGCTTGCATGTTGAATCAGGTAGGTGTTGGTTGTGTTGTAGAGAAGGACGAAAGCAGAGAACTAGCACCACATACTTCTCAGCAATATTTTTTTTTCAAAGAAAATATAACTTTTCTTTATTCCTGTGTATAGTGTGCCTCCAATCACACACTATCACTGTTTCTGTTCAGGGTGCCTACAGCAGCAGGAACTCCATGCTGCATTTCAGACCAATATGCTGAATTTAGCGGGGGTTGGGTGGTTGCAGGGAGCCTAGTCTAAGGATGGCAGGCAACAAGTATGTTCTGGGAAAAAAAAGGGCTCATAGAATTTTAAAATGGCTATTTTCTCTTTTGTTTTGCCATAGATTTACTTACCTCACCTGAGAGAACATCTCCAGCTCCTCTTAATCCACCCAAAAGCCCTGACAAAAATAACTGCCTGACTCAACAGATATGTAATCCCCAGAAAGGCCAAGCAAGAAGGTGTCAATTTGTTTAACTCTAAAAATGTCGCAGCCTGTTGGAGCAGAATTCATTATGGTCCCCACCTTCAAGGCATTGCCTTTCTTCTGCCTCCCTTTCATTTACTCATGGCGATATTAAAGCCAGTGTTGTCTGTTCTAAATTTGTCACCAGGCACCACTCCCCCCACCTTCTCCGAGTAGTTCATCTCCTACTGATTATGTGAAACAAAAGCTGGGGGTAATGCTTGAAATGTACCGAACCAAGGGAGAACACGTGAAATGAGAGACAAGATTTTGTTTGGACTAAAGGCCGTGTTTTTCTCATTTTACCATTTAGGATTGAAGGGTTACAAAAGGAGGCCATCAGCCAGAATTTTAAATAAATTAAGATTTCTATTAGATTTTATTGTTTGAGAAAATACCTTTAAGCAACAAATGCCGATTTTCAAAAGTAATCTGGTCATATAACAATACAAATATATAACATACATGTAATACACAGTATAAATTATACTTTATCATTACATACAGTAAAAATGTAACTTAGCATAATTTAAAACAATTGCACATAGTGAGATTTTGAAGACACATTCTAAGACCATTTTTAAAGTACCTCAAGTGTTGCCTATCTAATACATTGTCAGGATATGAGTTCCATGCTTTTGTTGCCCTATACTTATTTTTTTTATCACGACTACTTTTTTCCTCTCCGCTGCGGCACTCCGGCTTGGGGCATCCAGCTGCCGGCTCCGCCCACCCGGAGAGCTGGGTAGCTCAAACTGCACCCAAGAGGATCCGGAACAGCTGTCATGCCATCCTGCTGGAGGACTCCCCTCTGCCTCTAACAGCCAGTACAGCCCCGGACACTCCCCGACAGGACTCCATCTAAGTCCTCCAGGTGGTTTGGAGTGCGACCATCAGGCTGCACGGTCACGCCCAGCCATTTTTCAACCTTATTGGCCCCTGGAGCACTGACGTGCAGTGACATCCAGGTACAATGTGCCAACATCTGCTGTACTCCCCCTCTAGTGTCACTGATGCTAGTAGTACCCACGGGCATCCCCAGGGGCTGCTACAGTGCAGTGAAGTTCCCTAGCCCACCCCAGGACTAGGAGAGCAGTATGCAGATGCTCAATCCCAGTCCTCCCCTGCTAACCCCCAACGCCCCAGGCTTATTCCCAAACCCGGGTTGCCAGCGTGGTGTGAGGTGTGGCATCCAGCGCCTCAACCTTTAGCACCTCTGGGCCGGCCCTTGTTGCTCTATACTTAAACAAATTTCATCCCACATTTGTTCTGTTACTGGGTATTACTAATTCCAGGTTCAGAGCTGATCTTGTAATGAATGAATGAATGAATGAATGAATGAATGAATACCTTATTTCTAAAAAAGCGCCTTTCCAAAACCAAGGCGCTTTTACAACAAATCAATACATAAAACTTATAATCTTAAGAACAATCCATAAATATATTTAAAAATCCGGATATGCCAGGTTAAACAAATATGTTTTCAAAGCTGATTTAAAGCTTTGGACAGTCAGGCACTCTCTCACCCGATGAGGTAGAGAATTCCACAGGGTTGGAACCATAAAACTAAATGATCTTGCCCCAGATGTCTTTAAACGAACCCTAGGAATCTCTAGCAATCCCTCATCGGTGGATCAGAGCCGACGGGAAGGACAGTAAGGACGAAGGAGATCTTTCAGGTAACTAGGTTCCTGATCGTGTAGGGCCTTATAGGTCAGCAAACCGACCTTGAAGGTGATTCGCCATTGAATCGGCAGCCAGTGCAGTCCACGGAGGACAGGCGTTATATGACTGGCCCTTGACGTACCAGTCAAAAGCCTGGCCACCGCATTCTGCACCAGCTTCAGACGGCGAATATCCACCCCCGGTAGCCCTAGGTACAGGGAGTTGCAGTAGTCCAAGCAGGAGGTAATGAAGGCGTGGACCAATGTTGGAAGGTCATCAACGGGAACCAGATGCTTCACTCGGGCTATATTCCTCAGATGGTAAAATGAGGTCTTGACAACAGCTGACACCTGATGTTTATGGGTCAGACAATCATCAAATATAATGCCCAAGTTGAGCACCCGGTCTGAGGTCGTCTGCTGAGTCCCCCCAAGCCAAAGACCTGAGGATGACCCAGTCAACGAACCTACCCCTCGACGGCCTGGGTCCACCATCAACACCTCATTTTTTTCTGGGTTTAACCGCAACCAACTCACAGTCATCCAGTCCTGAATCTCAGTAAGACAGTTATTAAAGACAGAGACAGCATCACCTTGGTCAGGCACAAAGGACATGTACAGCTGAGTATCATCTGCATAGCAGTGAAAACTCAAGCCGTACCACCTGATGATCACTCCCAATGGCAGCATATAGACCGCAAATAACATGGGTGCTAAAATAGAGCCCTGCGGCACCCCAGAGGATAGGGGGAGTGATGTCGAGGAACAAATCCCAGGCACCACCCTCTGAGTCCTACCCTCGAGGAAAGATTGAAACCAACTGAGGACTAAACCGGATAGCTCACAGATAACCCACAGGCACTCCAAAAGAACCCCATGATCAATGGTATCAAATGCCACAGAGAGATCCAGAAGGATCAAGATGGAACGAGTCTTTCGATCTCTCGCTATTAGGAGGTCATTTAGTACTCTAGCAAGGGCTGTCTCAGTACTATGTCTTTTCCTAAATCCTGACTGGAGAGAATCATAGACATTGTGGCTGGTCAAATGATTGTCCAACTGCAACACAACCACCTTCTCAATAATCTTGCCTACAAAAGGCAGGTTAGAGACAGGTCTGTAGTTAGCCAGACACTCCGGGTCTAAGGAGGATTTTTTTAGAAGGGGCCTAATCACGGCTTCCTTCAAGGGGTCAGGAAAAATACCCTTCTCCAATGACAACCAGATTATCTCAGCAAGGATCGGGCCGATTTTATCCATACATCCTACTAAGAGGCGGGTGGGGCCCGGATCCAAACTACAGTTGGTTGGTCGCAGTGATTGGACGATCACCACTATGTCATTGATTGTGGGTCAGTCAAAGTCAGACCACACAAACTGGGTGTCCGACATCTCCTGCCAACCACTACAACTCCCATTTGAGAGAGTTAAAAGGAGATCGGACCTGATTGTGGCAACCTTATCTGCAAAGAATCGAGCAAACTCCTCACAGCGTTCCTGTGAAAATGCGCTCTCGGGCTGAAGGCAGAGTGGATTGCACAGTCTGTCCACAGTCCGAAAGAGCTGGGATGGATGATTCTGTGCAGCAGCAATTTCCCTGGACAGGAATTCTGCCTTCTTACCGGTAATTGCTGATTGATAGACACGACAGTGGTCCATCAAATTAAGCCTGTCACACTCCAGGCCGGATTTCCGCCAACATCTCTCAAGCCTTCTTCCCACTCTCCTCAACTCCCTCAAAGTCTCTTCAAACCAAGGAGACTTTGGGAGAAGGGTGAGGGGTCGAACACGTTCAGGAGCAATGGAATCCGGGGGCCCTACTACCGCCTTATTATAGGCAAGAACCAGGTCCCCCGGATCCATGCATTCACTAGGCAAACTCGATAGATCCAGCACTGCCATCAGGTCTTCTGGGGTAACACCCCTTAAAGGGTGGTACCGGACCATCTCCATGGAGATCGACCTACCAGAGGGGGTAAGGAAACTGAACCCGATGGTGTGATGGTCAGACCATCCAACTGGCTCCACTGCCAAGTTGGATATCTCCATCCCCAGGAGAAACACCAAATCCAATGAATGACCATCTATATGGGTAGAGGAGGAAATAACCTGTGTGAAGCCCAGCGAATTCATTAGCTGGAGGAAGTCAGAACCAAACTGCGAGAGTTCATCGTCGACCCCAGGCATTGAAATCCCCCCCCGGATCAGCCATCTGGAGGATCCCAATGTCATGTCGACAATGAAGTCTGTGACTTCCCGCAGGAAAACATTCCCATTACTTGGTGGGCGGTAAATAAGACCCCACACCCTCACCCAGGATACATTCAAAAGATTTGGTAATTCCCACGATTATTAATTAGTAATTAGTGTACGAGTTTGAGTATTTCGACAGCATTGTATACAATCCTTGAGTACAGTGTTTAAGCACAAATTTCCAACATCAGGCACCATCAAAATACATCAATGTGAAAATCTAAAGGCAACCACCCTACCCATTAATTAAGTTCATAGTCATGAGTATGTCTTCTAGCTTCCAGTACAGATCTGCAGACTTGATTATATGACACCCTCAGTTTGCAAAGCACACTGTCCACTGCTGAGGCAGAGACTGGTAGCCCAAAGTCAATAATAGACAGAATTAGGCTCTGGGCAACCATGCTTCCTGTTTCTTTATCAAAGTTATTTTTGTCTATATAAAAGACCCACTCTCATATTCATTTTCTGAATTGTATAGTCTATGTGATTAGCATAGGACAGTGTGTTATTCAGAAAGGCTCCCAGGTATTTAAAATTTTGTCCCAAGCAAAGTACAAATGCAGCGCAAACCTCGACTGATTCAAATCAGACACAGTGGTTGTTTGCAAAAAGTGCTGAGTGTTGTTTTATTGATTAAAAAAAAAAAACACAGCGCCAAGGGCAGTTACTCAAATAAAATTACTCCCCAGCACTTCAAATCTTGATGATTATTCCTCGGTTGGGGGGCAGTGTGCCGGGGTGTCAGATGATTTTAAATAGAAGGAGAAACAGCTGACTTCAGTTATAGAATCATTAGGCTGACCCCCGGCATACACTGTTGACCTCCATCATGCACACACACACAAGTTTCTATTTTTACATCTTTAAATCCATTTAGTGCTTCATTACAAAAATGATTTTACTTGTAAACCCCAGTGACAAGAATATGTTAAGGTGCTTAAAATATAAAGATGAAATTATTCATTCTTTCAGCATTATGTAAGTGAGTTAGCTACATCAATGCTTTGGTTGGGTCCAGAAAGTGTTGATGCATGGAAGACCTTTAGATTATTGTTATGAGTTTTTTAAACACAAAATAAGTTAAAGTCAGGTCTTGACTATAAATATTTAGCAGCTTCCAAAGGTTAAATACATTGCAGACCACTTTGATGGCATGAGGAATCCTTGAGTACAAAAAACATTTTTCTTTGTACCTAGAGAAGAGAAGAGAAGAAAGGTGAAAAAGTAAGACAGCCAGAAAAGTGGTGAAAAATAATCAAGTATTTAAAAAGTCACATTACGTTATCATAAAAATTCTAATTATATCCTAAAGTTATTGATTATTGCTTAAAATGTATGCTGAGAGTCAGCCTAATGATTCTATAACTGAAATCAGTTGTTTCTCCTTCTATTTAAGTAGGCTGACACCCCAGCACATTGCCCCCTTGAGGGAGAATTATTAAGATTTGAAGCGCCAGGGAGTAATTTTGATCGAGTAACTGCCCTTGGCTCCGTGTTTTTTTACCTATAAAACAGCACTCAGCACTTTCTGAAAACAACCACTGTGTCTTTGATTTGAATCAACTGAGGTTTGCGTTACATTTATACTTTGCTTGGGACTCATTTCACTTGAATTTGCTGCCGCACCCTCGATTACTAGCCATGACAGCCAACTTCTTTCTGACATTTAAAATTTGGTAGCTGCTCCAAAATCTCTCCTGCTTCAGTACTAATTACTAATTGTTCACAGTGCCCAATCTTCCTTGAGCTACCAAAAAGTATTACTTTGTTTTTTTTTAACATTCATTGTTAGTTAATTACCAAAAGACATTGTTGGACTCTCGTAAAATCACCCTGAAGAGGATTTTCTAGGGCACAGGCATTTTTACTTCTTGTTGCCAGGACTGCATCATCAGCATAAAGGATGACTCTGCAATCCTTGCAGACTGAGGGGAGCTCATTCATAAAAAGGCTAAACAGTAGGGGTCCAAGGGGGACACCTATAATGAGTGGCCTTAATGTCAGAGCTGCTAACTGGTTAAATGAACTGCCTGATACACTACTGTATCTTCCCAAGATTAATCGGTTTAAGAGATTTTTGTGGTCTGTCATTGCAGTCCATTGCAACTTAATTATTAAACTGTTTTATTTGGTTTCTTTCTCTACATAACTTGTGACTTTTTGTACAACTACCTGTATAGATTTTTTTTCCCGAATGGTATGTAATTGATCTGTCTTAAATGCTTTGAGCGTGACTTGACTCCATTTGCTCTGGAACTGCTTATTGTACAAGTAATGTTTTTTGTGAGTATGGATTTAACGTGGCACTTTTGTGAATGAGTGCCTGTGCTCAAAAGGTATTCTCTGAAGTTTTCAATAAATAAATAAACAGCAACAAATAAATAAATACATAAACAAATATGTGAACATGTCACCCAGTTTTACCTTCTAATTTCTAATATTTAAAGAATTTTGAACCTAATTACAAGCATTTTGTGATAAACCAAGTGTAAACAAGTCACTGGATCAGATGCTTTTGATAAATCAAGAGACCAACAAGCCATGCCCCCACTGTCCAAGGCATCACTTAAGAAATGCATATGCTCCAGTAGCACAGTTGTGGTGCTACACTTTTTCCTAAAACCATGTTGAATATCTGTTACGGGGATAAATTCTTCAATATAACTAACCAGATGGTCATAGGCTAGTCTTTCTGGTACAACCTTGGATATTAGGGACAGGACTGAATTGGTCTACAGTTGTTTGTAACCATTGCCTCACACCCTTTATACACTGGAACAACCACAGCCTGTTTCCAAAGTTTGGGTGCTACTTGTGTGCACAGGGAAAAATTGAATATCTTTGTAATTGGAAATGTCATTTCATTAATAACTAGTTTCAGCAGTTTGATGTCCAACCTATCACTACCTATTAAAGTTTTGGAATTAATTTTATTTATGTACCGGACAACAACTCTTCTTTTACTTTTTTAAAATTGAACTCCCTGTTTACTTTCCTATCCCCATTCCCAACTATAACCTTATCTGTTTCTATATTTGATACTTCTAACAGCAGGGAATGAAAAAATGATTCAACTAATTAGTAATCCCAAACAGCTCTGTCACTAAACCATCACCGTTCTGTAAGGCCTTTGCTACTATTTTCTTATCCCTTCCTAGGACCTGATTTATGCTTTCCCAGAATTTATCAGGGTTTTTTGCCTCCTCTCTTTGTTGTTTTCAAAAATAGTTAACCAGCCTGGGAGTGGGTCCCAGGGTGGTAGCCTGGGTAAAACATTGGCTGGACAACAGAATGCAGAAGGTAATTGTAAATGGAGTCCACCCTGAAGAAAGGGGGGGTTACTAGAGGGGTACCGCAGGGTTCAGTACTGGATCCGGTCCTTTTTTATGTCTTTATAAGTGACATTGCAGAGGGACTGGAAGGAAAAGTATGCTTCTTTGCAGATGACACAAAGATCTGCAACAGGGTTGGTACACACAGAGGCATGGAAAGGACGAGAAGGGACTTGGCAAGGTTGGAGGAATGGTCAGAAATATGGCAGCTTGGATTCAATGCAAAGAACTGCAAAATAATGCAACTGGGAAACAAAAACCCAGAGGAAGATTACACAATGGGGGGAGGTAGTAACAACAACAAAAATGGAAAGGGACCTGGAGGTAATCATATCAGATGACCTTAAGGTTAACAAGCAATGTGAGAAGGCAATAGGGAGGTCTGGGGGGAATACTGGAGTGTATAGGGAGAGGCATCACCAGCAGAAAACAGGAAGTTGTTATCCCTCTGTACAGACAGTTGGTGAGACCCCATCTGGAGTACTGCATCCAGTTCTGGAGACCCCATCTCCGCAAGGACATAGACAAGATGGAGGCAATCCAGAGGAAGGCAACTAAAATGGTGCAGGGTCTGCAAGAGAAGCCATATGAGGAGAGACTAAAGGAGCTTAATATATATACCCTTGAGGAAAGGGGGGGGACATGATAGAAACTTTTAAGTACCTCAGTGGAATCAACAAAGTCAAAGTGGGTAGCATCTTTCAGAAAAAGAGATGTGCAAGAACAAGAGGACACAATTTGAAGATGGGGGGGCAGCTCAGGGGCAATATGAGGAAGTATTTTTTCACAGAGAGGGTGGTGGACACATGGAACAGCCTTTCTCAGGAGGTTGTGGGGTCTAAAACCATGGGAGAATTCAAGAATGCATGGGACAGACATAAGGCAATCTCTTTGGGGGATAGGAAGAAATAGACTGTTGGTTAACTAGGATCTGCAGCTTATCCTGTAGGTAGGGAAATGGGCAGACTGGGTGGGCCACACAGTCCTTATCTGCCATCAAAGTCTATGTTTCTATGTTTCATAGGCTGGGTTAATATCTTACACCTATTCCGTAGTTGTTTATAGCTATTTTGTTCCTATGCAAACTACTTTCTTTAAATTTTAGCCATATTTTTATCTCTCTCTCCCTCTCTCTCTCTCTCTCTCTCTCTCTCTCTCTCTCTCTCTCTCTCTCTCTCTCATTGAATGCCTAATTTCCCCATTACCCAATTTAATGGCCAACCCTTCCTCTTAATTCTTCTAATAGGTTCAAATGTATCACAGATCTGATTAAATTCATTAAAAAAATAGTCAAGCACCTCATCCACTGTTGGTTTACAATCAGCATATGACCTATCCATGTTATTTATCATTTGTTTAAACTCTGTTTTAGTCTTTGGAATTGTTCTAATATTGATTGTTTCAGGTTTTGCTGTCACTACCTTAGCTAACCAATGACACAAAGTTGGGGAATACTTGCTTAAAATATCTGTGAACACTTTGATCCTTCTCACATGTATGTAATTTGTTACTAATATCCAGTTGAATAATGCATCTGCATTCTGTCTTTGTTTTGTAATTCAGCATAGTTATGCCCTTCACCAATTGCACCAGGTTCAGTGATGCTAATATATCCCTTACTATTTTATTTGTTTTTTTCAACCAATCATTATTAAAATTTCCTAAATTTTTTTCATGGCTGGTATTTAATTGTGCAACATAATCAGAAAAATGGCTGATCTCTCTTCGCTATATTTTGGGGGAATATGCACAGTGCCAATTATTTTTGTTTTCTCCCCAAACATTAAACAAGTGGCCATACATTCACATTCTGACCTAATCCCTGTGATACTATTTTTTTTTCAGCAGTCTAATGATCTCTAGTACAATACGCACAGTCTCCACCCATTTTCCCATTCCTGTCAACATGTAGTAAAGAATAATGTTCCAAAGCCACTGTAGCATTATAGCATTTCTGAGCAGCAGAGTTGCTGAGACAAATTATCTTCCCCTCACCACTGCCATCAGAAAGTTTCTAAATGGAACAAAAAGGTTACAGGAAAACTACTACATGCTGAGATACCATTTTACATGCTGTTTGAACTGCAGTATTTACAAACGCAACCCAGTCATCCCCAGGAACCAACACTTTAAAGATGTATTTGGAACCACAAAAGAAAATGCAAGCAGTTGGGTGACAATGTTTGTGACAACAGGTTCAGTCTTATAAATACTTACACTTCTGGCTCGATGAGTCCCTAAACTGGGGAGTACATTAATAGTTTAATCAAACATGTAGGGAAAAAACTTGGAGCCCTGTATAGGGTTAGACACTGTATGAGCTCCGAGGTAAGAAGGAGGGTTGTTAATTCAGTGATAATGCCCATGTTGAATTATGGGGATTTTATCTATGCTAGTAGTAAAAAAGGCAATTTGGAGAGACTGGAAGTATGCCATGGTAGACTGGCTAGATTCATCTTGAATGTCCCTTGTACCACCCATAAGTGTTTTTTGTTTAATTAATTAGAATGGTTGAGACTTTCAGAATATAGACAGGAACACCTACTGGCATTTATGTATACTGTAAGTGCTGGTTGGGTGACTTACCCCCCCTTACATAATCGTAGGGGTGACAAAATAAGATAAACTGAGCTCACTAAGAACAGCAAATGCCCCAAATTTTGAAATTCAAAAATGTAAATTAGAAATTTGTCAGCAATCTGTTTTTTATAGGGGTTCTCTTGAGTGGAATAAATTACCATCAAACATTAAGAATAACAAGGGTAGAAATCTTTGGATAGGGATCAAGTCCTGGTTTAGGAAGTCTGTTATCAGCTCCAGATTATGTTGCTCCACTTGAAACTGTAGGACATTTTTATGCCCCTATTATGTTATTATATGCCTGAAACCCTGATTGAGTGATTTTACTTAATTTGTACCTGCAATACATTGGAAGTGTATATGTAGCTATTTATTGTATTATGTTTTTGTATAGTGTTTGACTGTTCTTATAATCTCTAGGACTGCATTGTAAATGAGCAATAGCTCAATCTAGATAATCCTAATTCATATAATTTGTATAAATAAAATATTGAATGAATGAATGAATGAATTTTGTGTGAAACTGCACTGGTTTTTCCTATTGCTGCTTGGTGTATGGGGTTGGGGTGTTAAGGTTGCAAACCCTAATGCCACATTTCCTTACTTTTGTTGGTTTAATAACTGTAACTAGTGCATTAACAAAGAAGTTTTTTGCAAAGCATTTATTTGTATTTTACAATGTTTGGCCAGATAATATACACTAAGATGAGACTTGTTTCCAGATGTGTCCTGGGAGCACAAGAAAGTTAATTGACTTGCTCATGGTCACACAGTATGCAAGTGGTAGCTTTGGGATTCAAACCAAGTTCTTCAGGTTTGTAGCTCAATGCGCTTAACCACTATGCTATACTGTTTCATTTCTTACCCTTTCTTCCCTTAATGTTTTTTGCAAGAAGATGTCACAGATGAATTGTGCAAAGACCCAGATGCTGACCATGTGTGGGAACTGAACCTTTTTTGTGACTCTGGGAGGGTTTTTGCAACTCTGGGTGGATAGTCCATCCTTCCAGGCACTGGACTGCCTATTGCCATTCACCCACCCAGAGAGAGGTGGTGGCCAGGCACAGTGCCTTTGCTGGAGCAACTTACCTTTTCAGGCTCCCTACCTTCTTCCATTGTTGTCAACTGTTAGCACTAAGTAGAGCTGAAAGAAAACTGTAGATTTTTGGGTGTTAAACTAACTCAACTGACATACAAATAACAAAATCTAATGTATTTCAAACCTAGAACTGAAGACCAGGAATTCTGACATCATTCAGACAGAGATGTTCTAGCTCCGACAGGGAGAACGCCAACACTGCTGCTAGGCATTGGATGGCAGGAAGAAAGGAACTGAGGCATCCGGGGGCAGGCACTGCTTTATACTAGAGTGCACGTGCAGTGACACATATGTGGGGTGTACATGCACCACCAGCCCTCCGGAAAAGTTCTGGCTCCCATGGGGTCCTAGTACCTCTAGCACAGACCCATTAGTGGGAATCTATGAAGTAGACTGATTCTTGGAAGATCGTTTTGGCCATTCACTAGAGAAGCCATCTGTCCCCAGACTTTTATATGCTGTCAGATTTGTGATTGATAAGTTCTTCACTTAAAATTGGTGCCAGAAGAACTTGTTGCTGCTCCTGCTTGAGTGCTGGAAGAGTAAAAATAGCAGGGAATGTTTCCCTTGCCTGGCAATTTTCAGCTGGGAGTGAGTGTATAGTGTTCTGTACTATGTAGAGAAGGTGTCTGCAATTTATGTAGCTCTACACTCTTTAGTACCTCTCTCTGGGTGGCAGATTTGGGCAACTTGTGTTTTTGCTTTATGTTGCCTCAATAGATACTTTATGCTAGAAATTTGGCTGCTCTGCCTCCTCCTTCATGAATCTTTTGTTTTAACAGAGAGCCAGCTCAGTGTGGGATGGGTGGAGGCAATCTCATATAACTAGCATTTCCAGCTCTTGGTATGGTCTCATGCCTCTCTGTCTCTAGTGGTGTGAGCAGTTTGGACATCCTCTAAATTTTTTCTGAAGGTCCAGTTTCTTCTCCAGAGTCTGTCTTTTCAGGTAGGTGGCCATACTTACAAGCTTCCAAGGGCTGTAACTTTAATGGTCTCCCACAGTGTGGCAGCAGAGGTGTCAGGGGTATTATTAAGCTATATTATCTCTTGCATAATCTGTAGTTCCTGATGGAAAAGAGGTGAGTTCAGTCTCCAGAGTTTACACAGGCACTCTGCCAAAAGATCAAGTGTCATCTTGATCAATGCATGGTTCAAGACATGTTGTGACAAGATTTTAATTGCATGTATTCTGGGTAAAAGTTTCTCCTTCACAAAAAGGAAATCAGTTCTGGAATATGTGTGGTGCAGTCTGGAGAATATGTATTGTTTGGCCCTAGGATATGTTGCTCACTAGGTATCCTGATGTCCCAGGTGTGAGCTGTCTTTTTTTTTTTGCATTATTTTTTTTACCTCCTGCCAGCAGCCAACCTTTGCCGACCTCTCCTTCGGGCGGCCAGTCTCCACCGCCATCCCGATTCTCCATTCCTGCAGTCTGCTGCCTCATCATCCTGCTGCTCTGGTTGTCCTGCCATATCCCATCAATGGGGGGCCCTATCCGTGGGGGCAACTGGGAGGGGAGACTTCAGTGCCCGAAGACGCCTTTAACAATCTGGGCTGGAGAAGCGAGGGGTGCAGCATTGGGGCTAATCTGGCTACCGTGGCAATGGAAGGATAGGGGCCACCGTCATCTGGCTGTGAAGCAGCCATTTTTCCATTTGTTCTCCCCATCTACAGCGCCACTCTTGTAGTGTCCCTGATCTCGACCAGGGGCTGCTACAGAGTGAGGTAACCCCTACAACCTACCCAGGATAGGAGAGCAGTCCTCCAGATGCTCAATCCTCTATTTCACCTGCCAACCCCTGGCATCCCGAGTCAATTAGCGAACCTGGGTTGCCAGCGTGGTGTGAAGTGTGGAGTCCAGAGCCTCAACCCTCAGCACCAGCAGGCCGGCGTGAGCTGTCTTTTACAAATCTCTGCTCTATTGATAGTTTAGTCAATTGTGGGTTAGTTCAGGATGATGTTTTGATCTTCTCCTAATATAAGCATCCCATCCCCCTTAAGAACCAGTAAGCTTCACGAATATTCAGATGGACCTCCCAAATAGTCCACTATTCAGGAAGTACTTTTTGGTGAGTGAGATTTCAAAGCTTCGAGTGAGATTTCAAAGCCTTGCAGAGTTTCACTGGTCAGTTGTAGACCCTTTCTGGAACTCACAGCTAGGAACATCATGTGGTCCCCTCACTCTGACTTGGTAGAGGAGAAGAGGCAGTTGTTCTGAGAGCTAGCTCTAATACCTTCAAATTGCCCCCCCCCCCAAATAAAAAGGTTTTTTTTCTTATCCACAGGCTCCTTTTTGGTCAGTTACCAATTCTGATCATTTAACATCAGAAATCCAGGCTTGGTGTTTTGCCTGCATTTTCTTTTGTCCCTTATAACTGTTCTTACTTATAGGACAGGAAAGAGAGACAGAGAGAGAGAGAAAGAGAGAGAATGTGCAGGTGCGTGCATGTGCGCTGACTCCCGCCCCCACTGATTTCAGTTTTACATAGCCATCTGCAGTGTGACACAAATTTTTTGCAGAAGCATATTTTCTTTTAGACAGTTTCTTTTTGTCAAGAATTGTTAGCTACTGGACTTTGTATTGATGACTGCCCCATTCCTACTGCTTTACTTGCATTACAACATAGCATTTACGGGTTTTTTTTTTTAAGAACATGTAACCCCCCTACAAATGGGAGTTCCTAAAAAGCCTCCTAGGAGCTTGCTTAAGTGTCTCCCTTGCCTGCTGGCATTTGGGGTTTAAGCCGTTATAATGGCACTGTGAGTGCTAGTAGAGCCTCCACTTACTGTCTCTTTAAGAGCCGCCTGCTTGCAGACATAATTGATGCTTTTCCAGGGGTGCTGGTGTTTCCCTGTTTGAATCCCGCCTGAACTGCAGGGTAACCGCTTCATTTTGCAGTCGCTGAAAGCACAAAGGTAGCCCCTCTGGCAGATATATCTGTTTCCCTGTAAACATTTAAGGCATTAGTAGTATTGTAGTTTGTCTAACCTGCTTTTGTTACAGCTGGGACTCTGTGTGTGTTGCTCCTCCATTTTGGACCTAAACTGCTGTGCTGGGCCAATGGAATAAGGAGAGCTATAAAATGGAGACTGTATGGACCAACCAGAATTCAGACTCTTCTGAGAGCTGGCTTACAATGGGAATGTATAGCTAGTAATTCTGGGAAGTGAAGTTTTGGACCCTGGTGCCTTTTTGCACCAACTGAGAGTTTGTCCCCCACAGTCCTTTGTAGTGCAGATTTGGTCATTGACGCTCAGAAAAAGGCTGGCTACTGCCTTTATTAATTGCTGCACCCTCCTCTGTCTCTCTCCAGCCTGCTTCCTTCAGCCCACAGCAACCAGCTGAGCGCCGGGCTTTCTTGCCGTAGCTGGCTCGGCCGGCACCCTAGCCGAACTTGGGAACCACAAGGGCCAGGAGGAACAGCGAGGGAGCAGTCGGGAAAGGCTAAAATTTTGCCCACCCGCCCTTCCCCTTCCTGTGTGTTAATTTATAGGCATCTTCCCGTCAAATCTCTTCCCTGCCCACAGCACTTTTCTCTAACCCAATAGACATTCACACCAGCTTGCTGACCCATCCAATCAGCAACTTCGCTACTCTATTGCCAACTATCAATATCCCCTCAGAATGGGGAGCTTGCTACTGATACTCCTGTCACTAGTAGCCATAGGGTTCCACTGAAGATGACCCTATTATACAATCTAAAGTGGTCAACCCACCTAGTTTCTCTGGAACATCCCGTGGCTGACACCCATACCTCATATATGTCTTGCCATTGCTGCATCGACTACAGTGGTACAATCACCATAAAGTTACACACATCACCACATATATGTCTCAGACAAGGCCCACTACTGGGTATATAGATCCCCACTAAGCCTAGTCATCAAACTGCTAATTGGTATCCCAACACACTACCTTAAATCCACAGGGAGCACCCAAAACAAAGAGTGGCAACGGAATAAAAAAAGGAGGACCAAAGACAGACCCCTCTCCCTATCACTGGCAGCCCTTATGAAATTACTGATCTTCCTATTGCTCTGTATTGGTAATGTAGAAATCAACCCTGGACCTCTTGAAAGCATCGCCTGTCCCTCAGACCTATCCTCAATTAAAGGCCTCAGTTTTCTGCATATTAATGTATGCAGTCTGTTGAAAAAATTTACATTGCTACAATCCTGGGTTGCCCATACCTTGCCAGACTTTCTTGTGATAACTGAGACATGGCTCAAGACCACCACAATGGACAGGGAAGTTAACCTACCTAACTATCAGCTATTCAGAGCTGATCACCAAACAAGGGGAGGCGGAGTAGCCATATATGTAAAAGCTGGTTTAGTCATATCCTGTACTGCTGCAACATCTATGCCCAAGAATTTGAGTGTCTATCTCTAAAAGTCTCTCCCCAATACAGCAGCTTTCCATTTAATTGGATGCTACAGACCCCCTCTGCTGAACACAAGCTCTTATCCCACCTGGGAAACCTGGTCAAGTCCTGTACTGAAGAAGTCATTATCATAGGGACCTGAATTTCAATTGGCTTACCCAGGCAGCTACACCACTGGTATCGTTCTGTGACACCTATGGGCTCACACAGTTAATTAATGAACCAACAAGACTAAATGCAAGGAATAGTAGTAACAGTACTCTACTTGACATCATACTAGTGAGTAAACCACATCTATTCACACACGCTGGAGTGCTCCTATGCGACATAAGTGACCACTGCCCGATCGCAGGGGTAAGATCCAACAGCATTAAAACAGATCCTGCAAAATTTCTCATGAGGAGATCCAAGAAAAACATCAATATTGAAGGATATCTGCATGATCTAGCCTACTCTCCACACTGGCAAAAGTTCTATCTTGCACATTCTGTAGAAAAAGCTCAGCAGGTGCTAAATAGCATTATATTAAATGCCCTTAACACCCATGCCCCAATCTCTAGTATCCGAATAAAAAACAAATCCTGTCACTGGTTCTCAGCTGACCTCAAAGCTGCACTGCTGGAGAGAGATAAACTTTGGAAAGTAGCAAGAAAAACTAAGAATATCATGTACTGGATGATCTTTAGGAAAGCCAGGAATAAATGCACTAGAAAAGTTAGGGATGCAAAGGCTGCCTACTACCTGGCCCAGCTCGACTCCTCCTACCATAATACTGCTAGATTTTGGGGCACCATCAAGGGTATGATGGGCCAGGATGTTAACAACCCCTTCCAACCCATTTACACAGTAACTATGAGCCCCATTACTGGCACATTGGAAATCCTGGGCGCATTCAACAACCACTTCACAACAGCTGGCTTTGCCTTTGACTCCTCCCCAGCTAACCTATTAAGGGATCATTTAAGCTCCCACTATACTGGTGAACAAAGAGTTGACTCCTCCTTTAGCTTCAAACCTATACTGTTGAAACAAGTTGAGGATCTATTGTGGCATCTATATACCAAAAAAAGTGCAGGAGCAGATCTTCTGGACCCATTCTTTCTAAAGATTACGTGTCATGTGCTTGCAGTCCCCCTAACTCACCTCTTTAACCTTTCCTAAACTCTGGCTCTATTCCCATGCTGGAAGATAGCTCAAGTGGTCCCCTTCTAAAATCAGGGGACCATATGGATCTTAATAACTACAGGCCCATTTCCATCCTACCTGTGTTATCCAAGATGCTGGAGAAATTAGTGAGTATTCAGTTAAGGAATATCTGGACAATGTAATCTATTAAATCCAGCTCAATCTGGATTCAGGGCCAAACATAGCACTATCACTGCATTAGCCAAGGTCACCAATGATTGGCAAACCGAACTGGATAAAAAGAACAATGTCTGTGCAATTTTCCTGGACCTGAGCAAAGCATTCGACACTGTGGACCATGAACTGCTACTCTCATCCCTACACTCCACTGGCTTAGATCCATCCTCCCTTAAGTGGTTCAGATGCTACCTCTCCGGTAGATCACAGCAGGTAAAAGCTGAAGGTGACCTCTCCCCATTAAGACCACTGTCAAGAGGAGTCCCCCAGGCTCTATTCTGGGTCCTATCCTTTTGCCATTTATATAAATAAAATGGATTCAACCCTTACCAAGTCCTCAGTACATCTCTTTGCTGATGACACTGTACTGTATGTCAGCAACCCTTCACCTAAAGTTGCTCATGAAATCCTACAAGCAGAATTCTCCCTGTTACAACATCAGCTTCTTGAGAAAAAGCTTCTGCTAAATGCAAAGAAAACCAAAGCAATGATGTTCACAACCCAAAACTCCACCAACACATCCTCTTCAATCAGTCTCCCCCAGATATGCACTATACTTGGAGAAAATCTGGAGTATGTAGAAAATTTCAAATACCTAGATGTGTGGATTGACAACAGACTTGACTTTACTCAGCATCTAGAACAACTGCTGAAAAAGCTTTGCCTAAGGCTTGGCCTCCTCTACAGATTAAAACCCTTCCTTAATAAAGATTCAAAGATGAGATTAGTCCAGGCCATCTTTATATCAGTCATTGACTACGCAGACTTCCTCTATAGTCACTGCTCCACTCCCTACCTTCAAAAGTTGGATACCTTATACCATAGAGCAATAAGGTTCATTACAGACCTGCCATATAATACTCACCATTGTTCTCTCTATGATTCAGTTGGATGGGTTTCCCTTCATGTCAGGAGGGGCAGAAATGCAGCTCTATGGATCTACAGAGCTTTGTCAAAAAAACTCCCAAGCTATATCCTGGACTGCTTCAACCTGACCACTCCCAGCTCCTATGCCCTAAGAAGCAACAATATCATCCTGCTCAAATTGCCCAAAGTCAACACCAAAATAGGGAGGGCAGCAATCAGCTACTCTCTAGCCATAGCATGGAACAACCTACAAAAATCCCTAAAACTGTCCATTATCATTCCATTTACATCCTTCAAGCAGCACTGTACAACCTTCTTCACAGAGAAATGCAGTTGCTACCGCTAGAGATAGAATAGTCATCCCACAAAACCTTATTCCAATCACATATGGCATATTTCTTCCAGTCAGACACTGCCAGTATATGGCACCCAATATTCCCTTCACCATCCTTGTACTCATTATGTGAGTGACTGTCATGGCCCTCATTGTGATATATATGTATTGTACATATTGTAGATGTTAGTTTAACTTTCTCTTGCCAAGCTTTTACATGTGAATTCTCTGTATATTATTGTGTTATAAATAACATTTTCTTGTTTCTGTATGTATAACTGTCTCATAAGTATGTGATGTAATTGCTGTGCACCAACTCGAACCTTGACCTTATCAGGTCCATCTTGTAAATGAGCCTTGCTCAATGATGATCGCCTGAATAAATAAAGATTTGATTGATTGATTGATTGATTGATTGAGAGAGAGTTGGAGTGATTGACAGCTGAGTCCACCAACTGGACCGGGTGGTGCCCGTAGAGAAGGCTCTGCCCTGCGACTGGGAGATCAGATCAGTTGTGACTGTGAGGAGAGAAGGAGCTCTGTGCTTCTGCGCTTATAGTTTTCACTCCGGAAGCACGTGATAGGCCTGAGTTCGGTCTGTTGCCATTGCAAGCTCGAACTGGACTGAATTGGAGGTGACTGAAAGGAAGTGTTATGTTCTAACATTTAATCTGGTCTTGTTCAACAAACTCACACTTCAACAAGAATAGAGCAGCTTTCATTTTTATTCAGGAGCCTCTCTAGTCTCAACAATAACACTCTCTCTCTGCTCTCTTTCTAGCTTACACATATCGGAATGCTGCCCTCAAGTGGCAGAAGTAACGTAATGCATTACCATTTCAAATACATAACATTTCCTCCCCACTAAATTATATTGTTACCAACTGAACAAGTATTAGCATTATTCGCTATTATTAAGATGGTTCATTCTATGCTAGAGGTAGGGGGTAGACTGCCCCAGGCCTCGAACCAGTCAAGGGGATTATTCTGCCCTAATAATCTGATCTGGCTCTCTAACTACACAAAACATTTATTTCTTTTAAATGTCTCACAGGTTCAAATGATCTGGAGGTTTTGAAATTCGGGATGGATTATGTTTCTCGTGAGCAACCCTTGGCATGGCTGCTCTGTCTGGTACCTCCCTCCGATCCTCAGTTGGTGGTTGTACAGCCTCCCCATTGCTCCTCTCCACTTCCTCCTTTGCATCTTCAGAAGGTGTTGAGACTTCTGTAGTGGGGCTTCTGTAAGCTACGGCAGATGGAATCCACATTTCCCGTGGGTTTTCTTCCCTGGAGATTTCACCATCTGTGCACTGCTGAAGATCTAGGAGCTGTTCAGCATGACGTTTCCATTTCACTCCAGATTCAACATCAACTGTATACGACACTGGACCCATCTGAGATGTCACCACACCAGAGGTCCATTTTTCCCCTTCGGTAATCTCGAACAAGCACTTCTTGACCAACAATGAACTGCCTGTCCTTTGAGCGAGCTTGCGGCGTAGTATTGAGATTCTTGTTCTTCAAAACCTCTGATGCCACATGTGGCTTAAGTAAATCAAGACAGGGCTAAGCTTATGCTCTAAAAAAACAACATTGTTGAGATTCCTTTGTTGTAGCATGGTGTATTTCGTATGCCAGCAGGAAGTTATCCAACTTGTGTTGTAAGGTCAAAGACCCCATGATTTCAGAGCATTCTTCATGGTTTGCACAAATGCTCCGCTAGACCATTAGTCGAGGGTGATATAGGGCACCTACGATATGCCTCACACATTGGACTTCAAAAATGCTGCAAAGTCACTAGAAATAAATTGTGGTCCATTATCACTGACCAGCTGTTCAGGAATCCTGTAATGGCTATATAGTCCTCGCAGCACTTGAATGGTCTTACTGGTAGTAGTAGTGTCCATGACTTGAATTTTGGGCCACTTTGAGTGGGCATCTACAACAATTAAGTACATGTGTCCCTTCCACGGCCCCGCAAAATCTACATAAATGCACTGCCACGGTGCACCTGGCCACATCCAGGGAAGTAGAGGTGAGGGACATGGCATTTTATGAACACGCTGACAAGTAGTGCATGTTTTTGCTTGTTGCTCAATTTGCAAATCAATCCCTGGCCACCAAATATAGCTTCTAGCTAAAGCCTTCATTCTCCTACGCCCGGTGTCCCACATGTAGCTCTTCCAAAACACAAATACGTAGTTTTGAAGGGACAATCACCTGGACACCCCACATCAAGCAACCTTGCTGTACTGAAAACCCATTACGTCTGATGTAGAATGGTGATAACTCACTGTGAATGTCCTGGTTCACAGTAAAAGTCCCTTTTGTTACTAAGTCCAAGACTTGAGACAATACAGGGTCGACTTTTGTCTCCTTTTTAATTTCAGAACTTGTGATAGGTAATTTCTCAAGCTGACTGATGTAGAAGACATCGACAGTGTCCACCTTGTCACTGTGGGCTACCTGCAGAGGCAATCTTGAGGCCATCAGCATTGCCATGAGAGCCTTCTTGTATTCAATCGGTGGTTGTGAGCTGATGACAAGAGAGCCAGCGTTGCATTCTGGCTGCTGCCATGGAAGGAATACCTCTTGTGAGGGTTGAAAATGGTCGTGAGGGGACAGTGATCAGTGAAGAGTGCAAATTCCCGACCATAGAGGTATTGGTGGAATTTGAGAACTCCAAACACTATTGCCAAAGCTTCTCTCTCAATTTGGGCATAATTTTGTTCAGCTTTGCTGAGAGTTCTGGATGCAAAGGCAATTGGCTTTTCGTCCCCATTCGGTAGAATATGAGAAAGAACTGCTCCTACCCCATAAGGTGAGGCATCACACGCCAGTCTGATGCTCAGCTGTGGATTATAGTGAATGAGCACATCTTGAGAAACAAGCTGCTTTTTAGCCTTCTTAAACGCACTCTCGGGAGGTCACGTGCTGCAGCGCTCCTAATGGCAGCATAGTCCACAGCTCTCCCTCTCTCATCCAGCTAAATCCCTTTTTTTACTGAGCTCGGGGCAATAGCTTACCACTTGCTTCTGGATCACAATTCTCAGAAGACCATCAACACCCTTTATTGGCAGTTAAGTGGTTTTTAAATCATTTACGCCGGGGTGCAGCGAGCGACTATGGAGACCGAGATGAAGGCCGTTGAGGCCAAGCACACGCCACCGAGCACACCGGAGAAAGCAGCAAAAAAATCAAGAACCCTACCTACGGGTTCTGGTGCTAAATCTGGCTCCACTGCCGCCTCTACTAATCCGCTCACAGAAGATCGATTCTTACAGGAGCTAATCCCATTCCGAGAAACGCTGCAGGATATCTCCTCAGAACTGAAGTCCATGCGCAACGACCTTGCCTCGCTGACCATCCGAGTCGGTGACTCTGAAGCTAGAACCTGCTCCTTAGAAGCATGGAAGGCTAAGTGGGAACCAGAAATTGTCACGCTCAAACAGCAAATCGTAAAATTAAAGCAAAAGACAGAAGACCTCGAGGGACGCAGTAGGAGGAACAATATTCTAATTCTGGGTCTGCCAGAGGCGGAGGAAGGGCCAGACATCCTATCTTTTGTTCAAAAGCTCCTGAATAAGATTGTTGGTCCCTCGCCCATCAACCCCTTCTACCACATTGAGCGAGCACATAGATCGTTAAAACCGAAGCCACCACCTGGTTCCCCCCCCCAACCTATAATAATTAAATTGCTCAGTTACCTTGAGAGGCAACACATTTTGAGCAAAGTTAAAGGCCTTCAAATGATCTTGTGGGAAAGCCACACACTGAGACTCTCCCAAGACCTGCCTTTTGAAACCCGACAGAGAAGACGTGATTTCCATCCGATAGTGACCAAGCTGATAGCTGCTGGGATCAAATTTCGTATGAACTACCCAGCTAGGTTACAAGTTCAACTCGACAATGCATGGCTCTCTTTTGAAAATCCGGAACAAGCCAAAGCTGACCTTACCCAGAGACTGCCAGATTTGTTTAGAATTGGCTGATTTGCAATGTTAATTTTAGATTAATGTTTTCTTACCTCTGGTGAGTGATTTTGTGTAGTTGAAACTTGACCTTCCTTTGTTTTCCTGGTTGGTTGGGATGGAGCTCTGAGGGTGGTAGGCTGGATGGTCTTCTGCGGGGATTGGGAGTGGTAGTGTTCGTTGGGGCCTGGTTTGCGGCCTAGTTGCTCTGCGGCCGACGCCTCTACCTACCGCCTCAAGGAGGTGGGATAGGAACCCTCTTTCTGGCATTCGGTTCCGGCGGTTTGTGTTATCGGCCGGACCGATTAGGTTCCCTCTGGTTTACCTTCCCCCTCCTATTCCTGTCAGATGAAGGCCTCTCTGCTTGCATGGAGATCTGCCCCCTCTACTCCTGTTCCTTACATTAACTGAGGGGAAAGAGCTCCATAAGAGTCAGTTGTCGCATATTACTCTCCACATTAGCGGCTCCCTTTTTGTTCTGGTAGGTGGGTTTACTACCTGTAGTCGCGTAAGTTGTATTTTGGCTGTGGCACTGTTGGTCTTTGGCTATGGATTACTAGTGATGCTTATCCATTTACTTTATGCTGGGGGGGGACGTGTTTGGCAAGCCTTGGGGAAGCTGCCTCGTAGCCCGACTTTGGGGGGTGGGACTGCAGTTCCTTTCTGCTTTATGTTGTTAATCCATATTCTATCATGTTATACCAGGGGGGGCAACAAGCAGGAGTTGGTTTCAGGTAAGGGTGGGTCTGCCAGTCCCGGGATTCGATCCCTATACAGAACACAAAGTTGGTACAGCCATATTTCCCTGAATTTTAGGGGATTGCTTGTAAATAGTTTTGGGGGGATTTTGGGTTTACTCAAAGTTCAGGGTAACTGGGAGGTTTGGGTAGGGAGGTATATATTAATCTCAGGGCCAGGTGTCATTAGGTTTTATCTTTCTAGATGGGGTATTTATATTCCCTAATCCATGATTAGATTAGATTTGGAACCTGGCTAATTACAAAGGTTATTTTATTGTGGGTTTCTGGGGGAGGCCTCTGAGAGTTTGAACTTTGTGGAAATGTTAAAATGGGAAGTGTAATCTGCATACTATTAGCTACACTGGAGGGCGAAGTCTCTAAATCCTTCAAATATTGTACTAATCAGTATGGCTGTGAGACCGCAATTAGCAAGTTGGAATGTTGAGGCATCAATGACCCTCTTAAAAGGCAGAAGGTTTTCTGAATTATTCCCTTTGAATGTGGACATAGGGTTCATGTTGGAAACTCACCTGGCTGCCTCTGAGGCTAATAGATTGTGCAGTGCAGGTTTCACCCAAATTTTCACTGCGTCCGGCTCACAAGCTAGCAGGGGGTAGCTATAATAATTAAACATTATGTCCATTTATTGTGAAGACAGTATTACTCGACCAAGGCTGGTAGATTTGTATTGGTCAAGGGCCAGCTTGACAACAGTAGTGTGATACTAGGGGCAATATATGCACCTGTGGTGGTGACCCATCCTTTTTAATGTCCTAGCAACCAATCTGAGCAGATTTCTGCCCTCCCTCCTTATCCTTGGGGGGGACTGGAACATAGCTCCTTCTAGTGAATTGGATAAGACTTATAGACCGCTAAAACCGATGTCTCCTCCCCAACTAGCCCTTGCTGATTTTGTCCATCTACTGGGACTCTGTGATCCCTGGCGCCTTCTTAACCCAGACACCCGTCTTTATTCCTTTTACTCCCACATACACCAAACTTGGTCAAGAATAGACTATATTCTATTTAGCTCTTCCTTAATGAGCAGTGTTCATCAAGTGGGTATAGAACCAATAGTTATTTCAGACCATTCCCTGGTGTGGGTCAAGATCTCCCTGGGTGTCCAAGGACAAAGGGACACATCATGGAAACTTAATACGCAGATCCTTAAGGACGATCACATGGTTTCCCAAATCAAGGACATGATCCTTTCTTACTTAAAACTGAACCAAGGGTCTGTCCACAGATATGACATACTGTGGTGCTCTCTCAAATGTTTCATCGGGAGGAACTTATTAAGATTGCTGCCACCAGGAAAAAAATGTGAGAATCCAAAATAAATTTGTTATCCCAACAGCTGAGGGTAGCTGAGGACAATTTTCTCCTCTCCAACTCCTCAGCAAACTTAAAGGCTCTCATTAGTCTCAGGAACGAATACAACGATCTGACTCAGGAAAAAGCTGAATATGCTTTATTTAAGACTAAGACCAGATACATCGATCAGGGTGAAAAATCTGGCAATATGCTAGCCCTTAGGCTGAGAGAGATGGAGAGTTCCCGTCTAATCCCGGCTCTTAAAGCCCAAGATGGTACTAATAGGACGCTACCTAGGGACATAGCTCAAATCTTTGAGTTTTTCTACACAGGCATCTATAGCAGGCACTCCTTTCCATTGCATTCCCAGAGTATAGAGCTCTTCCTGGACGAAATCAATCTCCCTTCCCTCCAGTCACACCACTGTGATATTCTATCAGCCCCCATCACCTTAGCAAGTCGAAGATGCAATCAATGAATTGGCATTAGAAAGCCCCGGCCTGACGGCTTTCCCTTGAATTTTTACAAAATTTTTCCAAAGAACTTTCCTCTCCTTCCTCAACTTATACGAATATATGTTCACTGCGGATTCAATAGACCCTTCTCCTAGAAGCTACAATAATTAATTCCCAAGCCTGATAAACCCTTAACAGATCCAGCCAGTTACCGTCCAATTTTGCTTTTAAATTATGATATTAAAATCCTATCCAAATTCTATCACTTAGAATTAAAAGGTATAGCTACACCTGCTAAGTCCGAACGGGTGGGGTTTGTCCAGGGTAGATCATCGGCCGACCATTTGAGAACTTTGTCCCATGTCTTCCGAGTGGCCCGCACTTCACAAGATCCCATGGTCCTAGTTGCTCTAGATGCTGAAAAAGCTTTCGATAGGGTAAACTGGGAATTCCTATGGGCCACTCTGAGGAGAATGGGCTTCCCTGACTCTTTTATTCATATGATCATGGCAATTTATAAGTCCCCTTTGGCAAAAGTTTGTTGTAATGGGGTTTTTTCCTCCCAGTTCCCTCTATGTGCAGGTACACACCAAGGATGCCCCCTTTCCCCCTATCTCTTCAATCTATACCTAGAACCTTTACTCATCAGCATCAAGACTTCTCCACGAGTGTCAGGTTGTGTCATCTCTCAACTCCCTCTGACCGTATCAGTTTTTGCTGATGACATTCTGTTGCACCTTACCAATCCTGAGTCTCCTTAACACAGGTATTATGAATCATTGACCGGTTTGGTCAGGTTTCTAATTTCAGGTTGAACGTTTCCAAATCAATTATTTTTCCGTTAAACTCTTTTACCTTTCACTCAGGCTTCACACGGTTCAGTATGAAATGGGCCCCGACTTCATTCAAATACTTGGGTATCCATGTGGCTCGGGAGTTGGATACGGTTAAGAAGCTTAATTTGGATGATGTATTAACAAAAATCTAGCGGGACTTGGACCGATGGCAAAATCTGCCGTTATCCCTATGGGGGCGAATTAACATCATCAAAATGAATATTTTACCCCGACTGTTCTACCCCCTGAATCTCCTTAGTATTTGGCTTCCCAGGAAATACTTCAGTCAAGTTAACTCTTTATTATCCAAATATATTTGGAATGGGAAGCAGCCTCGCCGTGCTTTTCTTAAACTCAGTGCTTCTAGAGACAAAGGGGGTCTTCGTTTACCCAACTTCTTACTATATTACTGGGCTAGTCACTTAAACAGAATTGGTAAGTGGTCTACCGCACAGTCTAACTTACCTCAACCTATTTGGCTCCAGATAGAACTAAGTCTACTACAGCAGTTTAACCTACACCCCCCCCCGTATCTTTTGGCACCCCTTTTCTTCGCTGCCCCCAGATATCCGAGATTCCACTATTGGTCTCTCTATTAAAGTCCTTCTTCAATGCTGGAACTTTTTCAATATATCACAAACCAAAGATCCAGGACAACCTCTCACCCTAAATCCCAATATTAAAATTGGTGGTAGTTGGCTAACCTCAGTTTGGCTTCCACAAATAAACAACCTACGGGTGGAGTCTCTGTATGAGCAAGGTTCACTTCTCTCATCGGATAGAATCTTAACTTCCTTTAATATCCCCCAGAGACATATCTTCAAAGTATTTCAATTGAGACATCTCATTCTTAAAATTTTCGGGCCTGTCTCCCTCCCTCCCAGAGTAGGCCCATTTCTAGAGAAAGTACAGAAGGCGGCTGGCAATCCCAGAGGAATATCCATCATATATAATGAACTACTAAATGACCTTTTTCCTAACTCCCTGAAATGGTCCGTAATCTGGTCACTCCCTAACTTGAGCTCCCCCTTATCCTGGGAAGCAATTTGGAAGGACATGTACCGCTACTTATCCCAAGATAACCATAGATTGATCCAGTATTATATTCTAAACAACCTCTACTATACCCCAGTTAAGCTGTTCAAATTTGGTAAACTTAAGTCGAGTATATGTTCGAGGTGCGGAGTCGCTGAAGGGAACTTGCTGCATGTTCTCTGGGAATGCAATAGAGTGGCTCCATTATGGAACATAATCCGGGATAGCTTGGATCCACTTTTGGGTCTCAAGGAATTCTTCACCCTAGAAGTTTGCATTCTGGGAGTTTACTCTAGTATTGTGGTGAAGGAACGCAGGTACCACATGTCTTCAATCTCAATAGTTGTTAAAAAGCTGGTCCTTAGACACTGGTTAGATCAGGAGATTATCACCTACCAGGAATGGCTTAAAGAGATGTCCCATTGTTTCAATACCGAGAAATTTATTGCTAGTTCCAGACATAATCTAGAGTCCTTTACTCGGAAATGGGGCAAGTTATATGCGCTCTACCTCAATTAACCCTGAAGGGGGTAGTTTCTTAGATATACCCTGCTGCACTGTTCACCTCCAATATATCCGGGTTTCTAGCCTTTGATTTTCCCCTTCCAGTGATCCTACCTCTCCCAGTAGCTATAAACTCTCCGAGGCCATGGGGTGGGGGGTTGGGGTGGAGGGGTTTCTGTCGGTGTTAATTTTTCCTATTGCTGTTTCCACCTAATTCGGTGTGATTATACGTATTCTCTATGCTATATTCTTGTTAAGCTTATGTATGATCAGGACACCTTCAATACTTGTAGGTTGTTTTCGTTGTTTTTTTTTTATATGTAAAATTCAATAAACTTAAATTTCAAAAAAAAAAAAACGCACTCTCGCAGTCCTTTGTCCAACACCGGGACTTCCCCTTGCACAGCAAGCCATTTAGTGGGTTGAGAATCGTAGCCAGATTAGGAATAAATCTGCCATAATAATTTAACAGTCCCAAGAGCGATCGTAACTGGCTCACATTTTTCGGTGCTGGGGCGTCCACAATTGCTTTTTCTTTCTCAGGCGATTTGTGTAAGCCCGCTGCATCTATGGTATGGCCCAAGTACTCAAATGAAGTCTTGAAAAATTGACACTTCTCCTTCTAGACACGCAAACCAAAATCTTCCAAGCGCTGCAGAACTGCATCCAGGTTCTTCAGGTGCTCTGCATCATTCCTTCCGGCCACCAGTATATCGTCCAGGTAACAGTGAACATTTGGAAGACCTCGTAAAACCTGGTCCATAGCTCGCTGAAATATGGCTGGAGATGATGCAATCCCAAAAGGTAGGCGATTATAGCAGAAAAGACCCTTTTGAGTGGTTATTGTGAGATATTTCCTTGAGTTTTCATCTACTCTCATTTGTAGATAAGCATGTGACAGATCCAGCTTACTGAAGCGTTGGCCCTGTGCCAGGGATGCAAACAAGTCTTCGATGTGTGGAATTGGATTCTGTTCCACACACAGAACTGGATTTATGGTTACTTTAAAGTCTCCACATATTTGCACGGACCCATCTTTTTTTACCACTGGCACTACTGGCGTTGCCCAGTCACTACACTGTACAGGTGACGAGACTCCAGCTTCGATTAGGCGAGTTAATTCGGCCTCCACTTTCGGTCTGAGTGCATAAGGTACTGGGCGAGGTTGACAAAACTTTGGTTTGTGCTGTAGCTTCAAAAACACTCTTGCCTCAATATCCTTCATTGTGCCTAGCTCCTCTTTGAATAAAGGAGCATGTTTGTGCAACACTGCTTCTAGAGTGTTGTGGTCACCCGTATTGACAGTCCTTATCTCCTGCCAGTTGAGGCGTATTTTCTTCAGCCATTCTCGGCCTAAGAGTGAAGGGTAGTTACCTTTAACCACATACAAAGACAGTAGTGCTGTTTGCCCATTTATTTTCACCTGCACCTTGATGACACCTTCAGGTGAAATTGCCTCACCAGTGTATGTCCTCAGTACAACATCGGTCGTTTGCAGGGGTAGATGACTCAACATAGTTTCATACTTGTCTATAGAAATCAATGAAACTGCAGCCCCTGTGTCTAATTCCATTTTCAGTGGTTTCCCTTCAATTTCAGGTGTTACAAAGATGGTTGCTGTTTCCCCTTTAAGAGTCAGTACGTGCAATGCTAATTCAGTATCAGTGTCATCACTGCACATTCCCTGTGTTTCCACACAATATACTTCTCTCTTTCTACATTTCGCAAATTGCTTCCCTTTGCTTCCATTGATTTCCCCTCCTTTCTTTTTCCCTCTGCACACTCGCCCAACGTGGCCTTTCTTCCCACAGTTATGACATGTCTGTTCTTTAAACCAGCAATCCTTATCACTGTGATTAGCCTTGCCACAACGACCACATTTATTAGGCTTCCTGGGAGAAGAGAAAGATAAAGCATTTACTTTCAGGGAATCACTTAGGTGCTGAGCCTCCCGTGCAGCTGCTTCCATCGATACAGCGATCTCCATCGCTTTCTTGTATGTCAGTCCCGCCTCCGTTAAAAGACGGCCTGCGTCGCCACTTTTCAAACCGCACAAATCTGTTCCCGAGGGCATCATCTAAATGGGTGCCAAACTCGCAATGCTCAGCTAATTTCTTTAGAACAGCCACATACTGTGCAACAGACTCACCCTCTGCTTGATTCCGTTGTGAAAGCGAAATCTTTCAGCAATCACCAGAGGCTTAGAGAGAAATGTGTCTGTAAGACCTCCTCAATACTGGCAAAAGTTTTCTCCCCGGGCTTTTCTGGTTCTATATGACTTCTCAGCAAACTGTACGTTGTGCTGCCCACTACACTCAGTAACACAGACACTTGTTTTTCATCACTTATATCATTTGCTGTTACAAAATGTCCAAATCTCTCAATATAAGTTGTCCATTGTTCCACATTTTCATCAAAGGCATCAATATGTCCTATGGTCATGGCCATCTTTATGAGTTTCTCGCAGGTTCACTTGTGGGTCCAAAAGTTACGTCTCAGGAAAAACTTCACAGTTGTAGTTCGTTCTGGTAAGGTACAGGAGAGTAACTAAACACCGCGTCACCAATTATGTTATGTTCTAACATTTAATGTGGTCTTGTTCAACAAACTCACACTGCAACAGGAATAGAGCAGCTTTCATTTTTATTCAGGAGCCTCTCTAGTCTCAACAACAATACTCTCTCTCTGCTCTCTTTCTAGCTTACACATATCGGAATGCTGCCCTCAATTGGCAGAAGTAACGCAATGCATTACCATTTCAAATACATAACAGGAAGGAAGGCTGAAAAGTGGAAACCAGGCTCACCCTGTAGAAGACTGGAGAAATTGCTGAATCACGCTCGGTCTGTCAGGAACCGAAGCTGCTGTGTGTTCTCCCGGGTATTTGTAGTAAGTGCGATCGGGACCTAGGAGCAGCTGCCTGGTATAGTAATTTCCTTTACATGTAAATGTGTTGAATGCTTGTGTAGAATAGCTATTCCGGTTCTCTTGTCACCGTGTGGTGTAAGCTGAAAGCTGAACTGAATGTAATCAGACTAAATCCGTCTGCTAGACAAACAGTTGGGCCTAGCCAGTAGAATCTAATCTCCCTGCCTTGTTTGTCTGGTGATCCAGAACAGCCATCTGCAACAGGTTCTCAGTGTGGGGTAGTGTGAGTACAAATCAAGGCACCCCCTGCAACCTGTTAACAATCACCAGTGTTTCATCTGATTTGCTTTATTTCATTTCCTCAAGGACTGAGCCATCCGGCTCCGGATTACAATTGGGTGTTGTGCATATCTTTTTTTCTACAGGGCCCTTTTCATCTGCACCTGCCGGCCAACCCCGGGCAACGGACCTGGCTAGCTCCTTCAACCTGGGTACCCAGAGTGTGACTTTTAAGACCCCGTATGAGTGCACAGTACTGTGATTTAATTCAGCTTGATCTCCCCCTCCTGTGTTCCACTCCCCTTAAATAAACCAGATTTGATGTTAATGACTTTAAACTGTCTGAAGTGTCAGTACCTATACAGCAGGCATTGCATTGGTTTGTGTATATTGGTCAACCTTATTTTACAGGGGGTCCTCCGAGACGAACTTCAGAATCGCTCTCGAGGGTATGTGGTACCTTATGATTGAGCCGTGTGTACATGTGGGGTGTTGGTACAGTAATTCCTGTGTATTGTGTGGATCCTTAGAGGGATTAGAAGGGGGTCTCAGTGTCCCAGAGGGCTGTGACCAAACTCGACTAACTATTACAAACCCTGACCTCTGGTGGAGGCACCTGCCATAGAACCTAGACCCCTCAACCTGTTGGTAGTCCAGCAGGCAGGGGTAGTAGCCCTTGAGATAGTGCCACCTTGGGGTTACAAACCTTTTTATTTTTGTGGTTTTTTGTTTTTTTTTTACTGTTGACAGGCTCCGAGCTTGGTTCACTGCACAGCTGAGGAGGGTATCAGCAGACCCCACATTGCAGCTCACTGTGCGCATCCTGCCTGTGTTATTTGTGTGTGAAGCTGCATCCTGCCTTTGCACGGCTGTGTACACACATTTTTCTTGTGTTCTAAAAACAGTTGCAGTTTCTGAGCGTTAGGTTTGATTCAATGAATTGTTGCTGATTGTCGTCAGATTCTGGGCTTGGTTACCTATATGACTGAGGAGGCTGTTTGCTGCCTCCTGCAGCTCACTGCACAGGAGTAGCCTGTGTATGCATGTTTTTTCTTGCTGCGAGTCTGTGCTTCCAGAGTGTGCATAGCTGTGTAAACAAATGTTCTTTCTAAACTGCTGTAGTGTTTCTCTGTGTGTTAGACTTGATGAACTGAGTTGTGGGTGTTGTGTTGCATACCATTTTCAAGCTTGGTTTTAGTGTACGACTTAGATGGTGTTGGAAGACTCCATCTCTGTTCTCAGGCTGTAGTTTGAGGGGCGTGGGTATTATCATTGTTGTGTTTTTTGCAAGCAGCACCAAAATAAACAGTAAGCACAAATACACACTAAGTTACAGACATATAGACACACACAGTAGTGACCAGCCATGTCTCAGCAATCCCGTAAACATGCTTGATGCAGCCCTAGCTGGTGATCTGTGCCATTTGTGCCACCAGCCTCGACCAGTGAGGGACAATGTGATAGAAGGGCAGGGCGTATTCAGTGTTCTAAAATAATTTTCTCCCCTGCGAAGCCTATGGCTTCTACTGTCACTGGAACTGAGCGTAGTACTACTAGTGCTACTATAACCAACACTACAACCATAACTTCTAGTACTAGTACTAGTTCAGTACTAGTACCACAAAACATACCTCACCTGGGGTACCAGTATGACCACTCTTAAAACACAATAGTCCTGTTGGTTTTACAGGATCCACAAATTGTGTTCTGTAGTGTGTATCCAATCCATGCTGTATCCATCATTGTTCTGTGAAGCACCACATGTTGTCATTGAAACATTTTAAATATTACTACAAATCTGTGGGTGGCTGCCGTTGTTCTTGATTCCCTGCAATAACATTAAGTATTGTTTTGTTTTGAAAGTTCATACTACATCTTTGATTCTGTTTCGACCAGTGATGCCCACCACTGGCACCCAGTGATTGCTGCTGCTACTACATTTACCCTTCTGCTGAGACTAGTGTTTCTGCTTTTCTTCTCCCCTGGACTGGTGGTGCCCCTTTCCACCCATCATGGTAGAAGCTTTCCAGCTGCTGTTGCCACTACACTCCCCCATGAGACTGGTGTGGCTGCTTCTCCTATACCCTGGACTGGTGTTGCCCACATGCCATAGCATTGCCTGCTTACTACATTTGAAACATCTTACACCACCAATCTCCAGTCTCAAAATGTTTTCTTTCCTGAAATATGGCAGTTACCACTGTGGCACCAACAGTCTCCAGTCTCCAAATGTTTCTGCTCCTGAAATATGCCAGTTACCACTGTGGCACCAACAGTCTCCCATCTCCAAATGTTTCCACTTCTGAAATATGTCAAGTTACCACTGTGGCACCAACAGTCTCCAGTCTCCAAATGTTTCCACTCCTGAGATGTGGCAGTAACTACTGCAGCACCACCAGTCTCCAGTCTCCAAATGTTTCCACTTCTGAAATATGTCTGTTACCACTGTGGCACCACCAATCTCCAGTCTCAAAATGTTTCCACTTCTGAAATATGCCAATTAACACTGTGGCACCACCAGTCTCCAGTCTCAAAATGTTTCCACTTCTGAAATATGCCAGTTACCACTGTGGCACAAACAGTCTCCAGTCTTCAAAAGTTTCCACTCCTGAAATGTGCCAGTTACCACTGTAGCACCAACAGTCTTCAGGTGTTTCAAATAAACTGCTGCAGTATGTTGCTGCTGCTGATGATGCACTTTTGTCCAGACCAGTACCACAGTATACAGTATACTGTATGCATGCTCACTGCAGCTCATACGGCAGTCAGCGGAGGAGGTGAGAGGAGGGCTGTGCCTGTCACCATAGAGGGATGTGCTGCACTGTTCCATCCTACCCAGTAAGGGGGGAGTAGATGTGGGGCCATGGAATTGCCACTATTCGGTGGTCTGTGTGGTGACCAGCAATTCAGAGAGTACCACGGGACACCAGGGATAGGCTCAGGTACATGGGCTGGGAGATGAGCAGTGCACCAGTGGACACCTGGGAGCCAGGGAACTATATGAGCCAGGATGCCAGAGTAGGGGGATCCACCGGCCACTAGGGTATCAGTGGTAGCACTGGGATTGGTGCTCAGCAGGTGGGGTGTACCACTAGGCACAAGGGCATACATAAGCATTTAGAAGATGGGTGTTTGGGGGTGGGGGATGCTGCTAGACACCAGAGACTATATTGCAGGCACTGGGATGGGTGATTGGAGGATGAGGGTGCCACTGGACACTAGGCATGCGGGATTGTGTATGGGACAAGGAATTGGGGGGTTCCCTACACACCAGGCACCATAATGCAGGCACTGGAATGGGTGCTCAGTGGGGGGGGTGCCATTTGACACCAGAGACACCATGTCCTCATTGGAATGGGTATATATGTGTGTGTGTGGGGGGGGGCACTGGACACTAGGCACTATAGCACAATCACTAGGATGGGTGTTGGGGGAGTACCACTAGATACCAGGGAGGACATGCACAGGGACATCTTGCTGTCACTGGGACAAATGTGCTGGGGGGCACTAGGCACCAGGGACTATAGTGAGTTCACTGAGATGGGTGTTGGGGTGGAGGGTGCCACTAGACACCAGGGAGGACATGCACAGTAGCAGGATGGGGGATTGGAAGGGTGGAGGGGGGTCACTAGATACCAGGGTATCCTTTGGTTCACCGGGACGGGGCTTCAGAGTGGTGGGGGGTGACTACAGTACAGCCATCCCACCACTAGGGTTTTGCACCCAATTAAGACTAGGTTTGAAAAGGTGGTAAATAGCATATCTGTGGGTGCCATTTACTGCTGACACAAACCTTTGAAATTGCTGCTGAGTCTGTATGCAGGAGGGACCCTCATTTGCATGAGTGCAGCGTTATGTTAGTGCTCAGGTGCTAACAAGTTTTGCCCATGCTACAGGGGTCTCTGAAAATAGACCTCACCCAGGAACTGGGTGCAAAACCTGGTTAGTGTGGGCAAACACCCCTTAGCACCCTTGTTAAGTTTTGAACATTTAGGTGGTTTTATTGGGTTTATTTTAATGAGTTTAATGGGATTTTGATCAGGATTCCAATGGGTTTTAACAATTTTTAGACATATTGCTTTTCTTTTGGAGAATATAGTAGGCTGTTATTTGGGGTATTTTATTTTTCTTGTAAGGTTGCTATGCTGTTACTAGATTCAACATGTATAAGGGTATTAAAGGGCAGAGGCACTTATACTCTACAGACCTCCTCTGGCAGTGCCGTCCTTTTGCTGGATCCCCCATTAACTCTTCCTGTGGAGTTTCTCAACCTCTGCAGAGAGTTGTGAATCCTCAAGAGGTGTGCAAAACCCATAGTGTAGGGACTGGGTATAACGTTCGGAGTGGTTCAATTGGTGTGGTTAGGTTTAGGAGGTGCCCAGGGAAGGTATGGAACCAGGAATGGGGATTACCATGCCTGGTTCCCCTGTCTAGATCCCTGCCAAAATATCAACAAGCAGGAAGTAGCAGGTCCAGCTAGCTCCCCCCCTCCTCTTTGGGTCATTCTCTGTAAGGCTCGTTCACTAAGGAATAAAACAGTGGTAATGTACTGTATGATTATATTACCAATTCCTTGGCTGACCTTGTTTACATTACTGAGACCTGGTTGGGGGATGACTCTGGCCCTGTGTTGAGGAGTCCGTCCCACGAGGGTATTTGGTGTTGCATTGCCCAAGGCAGGATAGCTGGGGGTGGGGGGGGGTCATTTGTTTTAAATCCACATTGGGACTCATGGCATGCCCCATGGAAACTTTCAGGTCCTTTGAGTGTGTCACTGCTAGATGTGCCCTGGGTGTTAGCTGCACCCCTCCTCAAACATTGCTTGCTCCATGAGTTCTCCCCCTCTTCCCACAATTTGCTCACCTTTACCATACATATTTCTAGGTTCCAATTCTCCAGGCTGTCTCTCCTGGCTTCTTGCAGACACCAGAGATCCCTCCTTCTTCTGCTTTTCATACCCAGCTCCATCCATCTCACCCCCTCTAGCGTCTACTGCTCAACAACACTCCAAGCAGTTCAGAATTGTTCACCTCAATGTCCAAAGCTTGCTCATTTAAAGGACCTCAGTCGAGTCTTGGATATCACCTAATTTCTTCGACATCATTGCGCTTACTGAAACCTGGCTGTCTAACAAGATCTCCTCCAATGAAATCAGCCTTGATGGGTATACCCTCTTTAGAAAGGACAGCCCTGGGAAACGGGGGGGGGGGGGAGGCTGCCTCTTCTGGGTTGCCAATCACCTTTAGGCCACTGACTTTAATCCACCCCTCACTACCTCCACTCTCGAGTGCTCTCTATCAACCTCCTCCTAGGCAATAACAAAGTAATCATGTCAGTGTCAGTGTAGTCTATCTCCCCCCCCCCGACTCATCTCCCCTTGAACTAAATATCTTTCTCAACATCAGGACCTCCCTCCCTCAGGGGAGAGAAATTGATTATCCTTCGTGACTTCAACATAAATTGGCAGTCCACTCATTGTGACGAGACCAAGGAATCTATCTTTGGCTTCGTCCTTCATCAGCTCATCACTGAGCCCACCAGAAACAGTTATAGGACAGGGATCCAATCCCTCATTGATTGGATTCTTGTCTCCAACCCCTCTCATGTTACATCCTCTGGGATCCTTGCTGACTCACTCAGCTGTCATTGTGCTGTCTTCTGCTGCTGGTCTGCTGAATTCCCACACCGTCTGCACAAATTCATCCACACCAAGCAACTTAAAAAAATCAAACCCACTAAGTTCTCTAATGCTGCCATAGCCCAAGATTGGTCCTTCTCAGACTCTATTACAGACATTAATGAAGCCCTTGAAATGCTTAGCAACAAGTTCATTGCCCTGTGTGACCTTTTTATCCCTCTCAAAAAAATCAGGATTAAAGTTGCCAGTCAAGAATGGGTCTCTTCTGACTTTCTCAAGCTCATGAGGGGCAGAGACCGTACTTGGTCCTTATACCGGAAACACAAACTTCCCCACCTCCTTCAAAACTACAAAACACTCCAAAACAAATGCAAATCAGTGGTTAGATCTGAAAAAATGTCCTTCTTCTTGAAGAAACAGCGTTCATCCGTAGGGAGCCCGAGGCGAACTTGGAACATACTCAGTGACAAGCACATCTGTCTTTCCTCCAATGGCCAGGCCATCACCAATCCTCTTGAGATAGCCTCACTTTATTTTTTGTGTACTCTGCTCTCTCTCCCCCCAGGTCGCAGGTCAGCAACCATCCCAGCCACCCATCCAGCTCCGTACCCCGACATCAGGCTGCACCCATCCTCCCCCATGGCTTACCACCCGTGGCAGGGTGGTGAGGTGTCCCCCAAGCTCTACTCACCTCGAATAGGATCGAGTTCAGGGTGCGCCATTTTGGATCAGGGCCTGCAGTGGGTGGCTGCCTCATCTAGTTGACCGGGGACCATTATTCCTTGTTTCTGCCCTCGAAAGTGGGGCATGCTATGACGTCAGGGGAGGCAGCACGCACGTGTCTACATGCGTTCTTCCCTGCGCCTGCTCCACTCAGTTCCTTGCTTGCAGCATCAATATTCTGTCACCCAGCTACCACCAGGGGTCAGAATCACACTGACCACTGAGATCCCCCCTGCCCAGAAAGGGAGAGCAGTCCCTCAGATGCTTGATCCTTCTCTGCCCCAGCCGACCCTTGGCGGCCCGTGCCCATTTCCGAACACGGGTTGCAGACATAGCGTGAGGTAAGGCGACCGGTGCCTCAGCCCTCAGCGCCAACAGGCCAACAGCCTCACTTTTTAGCCAATATTTTGAGGACCTTGACAAATATAAGCCCAACCCCTTCCCCATCCCCAGCACCACCCCCTCCACATCGGCTCTCACCCCAGATTCTTTTCGGTATCTTTCCCTTTCTGAGGTAGTTAAACTTATTAAAACCAATGACCCTAAACCATCAACATGCCTCAGCAACATTGACTATAGGGTCTTAAAACTAGTCTATGATTCCGTGGTCGTCCCCCTCACCAATATACTTAACTACTCCCTTTGCAAAGGGTTCTTCCTGCATAAATGGAAGTGTGCGATCATTAAACCTCTTCATAAATCCAGTCCCAAGGACTAAGTGTCCAACTACCATCCTATCTTCCTCCTTGCCCCCCCTCCAAAATATTAGAAAAAATTGTCCACAAGCAAACAATGGATTTTGTCTCGCAACATAACCTCCTTTCCGAGGCGCAACATGGTTTCAGGGCTGGTCACAACACATGAGATCACTTTATAGATACAGCCATTGATGAAGGCCACTACACTGGATCAGTTTTTGTGGACCTCACAAAAGCCTTCAATCTCATCGACCATGATGTTCTTATCCAGACCTTGGCCAGTCTCCACGTCTCCCCAGAGTTACCCACTGGTTCCACAACTACCTCACGCTCAGGTCACATCAAACCACAACTGGTAGGGTCCTCTTGGACTGCTGGCCCATTAAGTATGGTGTACCCCAAGGGTCCATCCTGGATCCTCTTCTTTTTTCTCTAGTTGTAAACTCTCTTCCAGATGTCTGCATGAACACTGAGCTCATCCTCTATTTGGAGGATGCTGCCCTCTTCTGTAAGGACAAAGATCCCTTCGCTCTCCATAACAAGCTTCAGGCTGACTTCATGTGGCTCCAATCCTGGTTCATGTCCAAAGGTCTCATCCTCAGCTCCAAAAAAAAAACAAAGGTCATGATTTTCTCCAGCCCTCGAAGCCTGCTTGATTTCAATTTCTCCCTTCACGACAACCTCGGTAACCCTATAGAGTGAGTTAATCAATTTAGGTACCTTGGTCTACTCCTCGACTGCCACCTCAGTTTTGATGCTAACATCAGTCTCACCATCAAGAAAGCTCACCAAAGGCTTGGCATTCTCCACAGGATGAAACAGTTCCTTAACAAAGAATTCAAGTCCCTCTTTGCTGCCAGTTTCCTCCTCCCTTTGTTTGACTATGGTGTTCTTGTCTACTTCCCCCGCCTCTATCAAAAATGTCACTAGGCTGCGTAGCTCCTACCACAGCGTGATCCATATTGCCTCTGGCCTACCCAAACTTACATACCACTGTGACCTTTACAGAATCTCTGGCTGACCCTCCCTTGACAATTGACTCAACTGTAAAATTGCCATCTTCTTCTACAAACACTCCCATGGTCTCCTCCCTGACAGTATCAGTTCCCTCTTCCAAACAGCAGCTCCCTCCAGGGCCACAAGATGGTCCTCCTCCCTCTCCTTCTCTGTCCCCTTCTGCTCCACCTCCCATGGCCAAAAAAATCTCTCCTACCTGGGCCCCAAACTCTTCAACTTTCTCCCCCCAAACTCAAACTCTGTCCCTCCACCTCCTCCTTCAAACACAACATAAAGATGCACCTTTCCCTCACCTCCTCCTGCAGCCATTCCCTGGCCTGACTTTTCTTTCCTCCTTCCTCTTCTTTATCCCTCATGCTACTTATCCTCTATGCTCACTCTCCTCCTGCATTGCACTTTCTCCTGAACACTTACCTGTTCTATTTTATAACCGTTATGTCTTTGAAATTTTATTTTTGTTCATATTTGTCCTATGTACTAACTGTTAAATTCTTATTATCTCTCCTCTTACTGTAACCTTCAGAATTTCTAACTGGACGCTTGTGAAAATGGACAATTCTGCTCACGTGCCTTTCCAGTATAACTGATAAAATGAAATGAAATGACAATTGACCTGGGTCAGTAAACTCTAATTGCTGAGGCTGTATCTAAAAACTCCCTAATGGTTGGTACACCTGCTAAGATAGATGATTTTGCAAACATTTTCATTTCAATAATGATTTGTAAACCACACATATCCACATTTTATGCTTTTTTCATTGCTACATTGAAACCCATGGCCACTTAGACTGTAGGATTTTTGGTCTAGGATACTTAACATTGACTAGCTGGCCATGGGAAGAAATGTGGACATCTCCTGTTAAAAACTTCTCACTTACAAATTATAGAATGATTCAATAGACAATTCTGCACAACCTTTATTATACTCCAAAGCACCTTAAAAACTGTTTTTTTAAGAGAAGATTGGTACATCAAATGCGAGAAGACAGGTGGCAACATAAAGCACCAGCTATGGGACTGAGAACATCTGCAAGCTTTCTGGGCAAAAATATCCTCAGCCCTAGATAACTACCCTGATATTTGCAACAGCCTGAACTTTAATACAGGTATCTTAGACTATTTTAAGGATGCTTACCATATAACTGTATATGAGGAAAAATGATATCTCATTAACAGCAATGGCTGCCAAAAATGTCATACTCAGAGAATGGATCAATAGAAACCTCCACCCCCACACAAACACACACACACAGTTCAAGAGTGGAAAGTAGAACTCCTCGAAACACTGAGACTTGAAAAGATAGTGCACTGGTTCAACAGAAAAGGAGACTTATTCGAAGAAAATTGGGAAACCTCACAACATTTATCACACACAAAGTGCTACCCTCAGCCTCTCTCCATCACTCATATAAACTCTCACACTCTCCCCCCCTTAGACACGCTGGGCTCAATTTTAAAAGAACTCTGAGAGTGACACAAATTGCATCACTCTAAGGGTTGTGGCAAACTCCGAGTGCACTAGGGACCCTGATTACAGAAAATGAGGTCCTATGCCAAACTCCCCAGTTTGCCGCAAATGTGAAGGTGCACCAAACAGTTGGCGTATCTGCCGACATTGACATAGGGAGCGGACCCTCCCTACCTGGTGCAACACTAGAGGGGCCAGGATTTTGGAGGGGGCAGAAAAACACTTTTACAGGAGGGGCCCTGTAGCATGGGGCACTGATGAGGTAGGTGGGGTGTTGGGGAGCAGCTGTGCATGACCTGCAGTGATGGTAGTCTAGGTCCCCTCTCCCCATCACCAATGTGCACATATCATCCTTGGTGGTATAGTGGACTCCCTACTGATCTCGATCTCCCCTGAGTAGAATGGTAACACTGCTCTGGTCCTATAGCACTCCTGATCACTGATCTCATAGTACAAACAAAGTGTTAATAGTCCCTGATGGTCTGGTGGACCCCCACCCTCCCACCTCCCCACCATGTCAGACATTTTCCAACCACCCTGCCCCCCATACCTGCTCCGATACTAGCAGCTGGCACAGCTCTCAGGCTACTACTATGGCCAGCTGGGAATGCACTATCAGGAAGCGTGTACTGTAACAGTACACTCCTTGATAGTGCATTCTGCAGCTGGCCATGGTGGTGAGCAGAGGGCTTTGCCAGTCATAGGATTAGGGCAGAAATGTGGGGAGTGGGTGGTTGGGCAATGCCTGAAAGGGTGGGGAGGGTGGGAGTCCACTAGACCACCAGGGACTATAGAAGCATAGAAACATAGAAGTTGATGGCAGAGAAGGACCGCAAGGCCCATCCAGTCTGCCCATTTTGTCTACCTTATGAATGTGCCATAGGCCTTTATTCTGTCAATGGCCTATCTAGTCATATGCATCTATTCAAATGCATTGTTTGTCCTGTGAGATCAGGGATTGGGAAGGTGCTTTAGGACTTGGGCAGTGTTACCATTACACTTGGGGGGGGGATTGGGGATCATGGGGGGCTACTACATCACCTGGGATGATATGTCCACATCGGTGATGGGGGTGGGGCCCTAAACTACCAGGGAATATCTGATTATAGTATGGGCAGCATTTAAAAAACAATAATTTATTTCTGAACACTGCAACAGTACCTGCTGGGTGCCCCAGTGCCTCCCCTCGTGCCCTTACTGTGCCCCTACTGTCCACTGTACAATCCCATCCCACTGGTGCAACCACTTAGACCCCTCCTGGTTGGTCTAAGTGGTGCCTCCTGCTGTGTCCATGGCTGTTTATTGAAAAGCCCCAAAAAAGGGGATGTTGCAGCCCACTTGCGACCTGGCACATGCAACCTTGTTGCAAGGGGGCTTTGGTGCAGCAGTATCCGGATCAGATGCAGGCTGCTTTCCAAAATCCCATTTGACACAAGTGGTGATGCAAGTCATCACTTGCATTAAACTCTTTTGATGCAAGTCCCTTGTGTCATTCCAAAGCGTTTGAAAATAGGGCCCTGTCTCTCCTTCTTCTTTTTTCTGGCTTTACTTCCTTCATACTCTGCCTTCATCTATCCTTTAGATACTTCATTTCTTTTTGTTCAGGGGAATGTCATCATTAAATATATTGTTATATAAAATGTTTTTCCTGTTCTATTTCAGTCAAAATGATATGTTTATATACTGTTTTTCTTCTTTACATGTTTATCTATTCATGTTTAGTTATTCTGGTTTTATCAGTTTATACTGTTAAGTTAAATCCACTCTTATTTTTCTGCCAAAATGTATTGAACTTACATTGTTTATGTCTGATTGTTTGTATTCTCATGTCTTATTCAATAAAAATGAATTAATAATATGGAACTAAGCTTCTGTCTGAGGGCACAAATTATATGTTTTACTGTTTCATTGTGATGAATTGTTTGCCTATATTTATATATGTCCTTTTGTATTATAATGTCCTGGAGCCGAACAATAAACTTTTAACTAACTACAAAAATTCCAGTGACATTATTATGGATTCCACTTTTTAAGGCCATTAACTCAGTATGTATTGTACCTTGTACCTCTGCAGTCTGAGCATCTTAGGATAGGGCACTATTTAAAATAAAAAAGCCTTGCCTTGCTCTCGTATGGAATGCGGGCATTTTTTCTCCTTTATTTCTCTCTTCCAATCCCTCTACACCCCAGTGTGTAAAAAAATGTTTCTGTCATTTTAGCTGCATATACTTTATGAACCATTACAATAGTAGTATTAAGTAGTAAAACGTTGATTTTTATACAGGTAGAAATAGTTTACATCATTGGGTCATAGACCCGTTTTCAAGATGGACCTGTTATTCTTAGATTTAAAAAGATAACATAGATTTACACAAACAAATCTATATTACAACATACATTATAAAAAACATCCAACAACAAATATTTTGAAATTAGACCCACATACAAGACAATACAATGTGCATTCAAGTTATATTATAACAATATTTCTGAAACTTGAGAAAACCCTCTATAAACGACTCCTACAAATTCATACATCCATCCTTGGAAATATATCACCCATTACACATGCATTTTATTTTCAATCCATTATCATAATAATGAGTTTTTGTATCAAATTTCTATTTTTTGAGTGCAGAGTATGGAAATTACGTAAGAGGAACACTAACTAGTGGGGATATATGCCCCATTTGATATAAAATCATAATTTTGTCAATAAGTATGCGTATAATGTATAGGTCACGCTGTCCAAACCTTTTTGTGCTTGGCCATTTTTTGCTAAATGGAAAACTGTCATTTTAATGTGTGCTATTTTAGACACATTGTTAGCCATGGAAGTGTTTAAAAGAATAATAAACCTCAGAATGAAGTACTAACTAACTCTTTGGACTTTTATGTAGTTTAAGCACACACAATAACATAAATTAGAGGTTTTAGGACAGTTAATGATGGGTTTCTAATGTCAAGGCATATCTTAATCTGTGTCCACATACAAGCCAGTTATATGTACAGTGGTTCATATCACGATCCTAAAGGTATTCTTGCTCACAGTTGATCTCCATTCTGTCTGTCAGAACTGTCTCTTCTATTATATCAGCCAAGGCTCTGATGCACAATAAAATTCTTAGCAGCTGCCCACATATCACTCCGTATAACTTCCACTTCTTAAGGTATTACTCTGCATACTTACGATTTTAAGCAGCCCAATGCAAATTGAAGAACAGATGAATAGTCAGAAGTTTGCTGCAGTTTTCTTTGTGATAAAACATGAGATTCCCAAGAAACTTTGAAATCCCTTTACATGAGTTGTGTGGATCCATGTGGAGCAGTCCATAAATCCCAGAATCCTTACATACGTCTGCTGGGAATACTACTGGAATGTGGATATGGCGCTACTGCTTTTTTTTGCCTAACATTCAGAATGGTCTCGATATGTTTTCATAAATTGAGCAAAGTGAATTCCTTAGAAGCAAGGAGGATTTTTGCGTCATTCTTTTTTACCTCCTGTACCTTTGGTCTCCGGGTGCTAAACTCTTTCAGGTCCCCTAAGCTTGGTTCTGTGGCCTGTTGGACTCACTCCTGAGTAGCCATTGCATACTACCATATTCCCCAGGGTGTCTATGGTCCCAGGATCCAAATCTATCCAATACTAGGGACTTCCTCTGCTACCACCAGAGTGGAGGGAAGCAGCACCTGGGCAAAGGACTGTGACTGGGGAGCATGCAGTGTGCCACGGAGGTCAGATGGAATGGGGGAGTATGCAGACACCATCATCCAGAGTATGCATGATAGGCCTGTATAACCCTCCTAAAGGTGGGCTTCCCTGTTGAGCTGTTGGAAGCTCAGGGTGGATCCACCTGTGGTGCTTGTGCTCTTCAGCTGGAACTGGTGTTGGACACCTGGTAAAGAGGAATGGAACTTTTGGTGTTTCCTTGCTGTGTGCCACCACCAAAAAAAAGGTGCATCCACCCATGAAGAGGACTGAATGGATTGTCGCTGATGTCACCAACGCAAACCACATTACAATTACGACTGGCTAACTATATAAAAGTAAAGTAATGCAATATCCAGTTAAACTGTGGTGAACTATTTAGCAGGAATGGTGGGTCAAATGCAATAGGGGCATGAATGTAAACTGCTGGTGGAGGTGGAGGGCGGAGATTCAGGAGTGATGCTAGAAAGTTTTCCTTTACTAAGAGAGTGGTTGAGTCACGGAACAGCCTACCAGCAGAGGTGGTGGGCACAAAACCCATTAATGGTTCAAGTATGTCTGGGACAGAGTAAAGGGCTTTAATAGATTCTCAGCAGCAAGGCAGGGAGAGAGAGAGGCAAAGAGGGCAAAAACCCCATTTAAACAATAGGTCACAGGGTAGAGTAGGGTAAAACTGGACAGACTGGATAGAGCAGATATATTGATATTGTCTATGTTTCTATGTAAAATGCATTTGATTGCTACACTTACTGTACTCTGGCTCTACCACATTTTAGGAAGCCATTTACTGTGGATATGGAAATCTGTGATATTACCCTTGGTGTGGTTCTTATGTAGACAAAATGATAAAGGTCCAGACTGTATTATCTCCTATGCAAGCTACACCTTACACAGGGAAGAAAGAGTATAGTCTGCCACAGAGAAAGAATATCTTGGTGTTATATGTGCATTTCCACCTTTACATCAAAGGTATCAGTTTCACAGCCTTTTATTGTTCCTCACAATCTTACTTGGTTGATGGATTGCGCAGGCCCATCTGCAAGACTAGCACAATGGAGTCTGAGGCTCAAAGACTTGGACATGGAGGGTGGCACTGTCAAAGTACCATGTCCATTTTTCGGATGCGGCTGCTGGAATCCATCCCGGGAGTTAGACCATGAAGAGTTGCTCTTACTCCTGGGAAGGAATTCTGCAGTTGCATCTAAAAAATGGACACAATTCCTGTAGTTGTAGCAGATATTGCTGTAAACTGCAGGAATAGCCACGAATATGACCAGGTATCTGTGAATAAGATGCAGACATGTGGACACATCTGCATGGATGCAACACGCATCTGAAATACGGACGCAAGTGCTGCATCCACATCTTTGAAAATCCTGCCCTAAATCTGTAATATACTGAGGGAGCACATATGGACACAGATGCAGGGGTTACCTCGGGTTGGCATCTTTATTGCCACACTATTTAGTAAGTTGAAAGGCTGTGTTTATTTTTACCTATATGTTCTGCCTGTATTTGTACTTCTGCTCAGCAAGCATTTATTAGTAACAAAGTCATTTATAATGGTAATCCCCCACATATTCCTTATTCACAAGATTAAGGGGCTAACAAAATTGAATGTCGCCACTACTTGTATGTATTTCTGCATAGGATGTACTGTGTATGCCTTTATTGTGCACTGATTGTACTTCAGTGTAGTTTTTGAAAACAAATAAAATACAAATTTAAAAAAATAATCTGTATTAAAAAAAAAAGAAATCTGCTACAAAAATTCCAGTGACATTATTATAGAATCAATTTTTTAAGGCCATTAACTCAGTATATATTGTACCTTGCACCTCTGCAGTCTCAGCATCTTATGATAGGGCACTATTTAAAATAAAAAAAGCCTTGCCTTGCTCTCATATGGAATGCTGGATTTTCTCTTCCTGCTTTTACTCTTCCAATCCCTCTACACGCGTGTGTGTAAAATATTTTTTTCTATAATTTTAGCTATACAGTATATACCTTCAGTGTCTATACTTCAGTGTCAGTGGCTCAACAGGTAGCACACTCGCCTCTGAGGCCGGGAGATAAGAAGGCTGTGAGTTCTATCCCCACACTAGGCATTTGGGTTAAATCCCAATACTGACACTGTAGTGCAGCATGAGTGTGATGCTGCACTCCTTAGGTGTCATCTTTCGGATGAGACGTTAAACCGAGGTCCCATCTCCCTGTTCAGGTGGATGTAAAAGATCCCATGGCACTTCTTGAAAAGAGTAGGGGTGTTTTTATTCAAAAATGACTACCAATCTTCAAAATATATACATAAAAGACAACTAAAGCATACATATAAGACAACAAATTATACAACACAATCTACATACAAAGACACAGTGATTATCATCCCCTCCTTAAAATAATATTCTGCTTCAATATTTATTACCCATACTCACCCCCACATAGCCCCATCCCAATTCTTCACACGCTAACCCACCACCTTTATTTATTTTATTTTTTTTCCAATATTCTCAAAGCCCTTCCATACTGACAGTAACGTAAGTAATTACTACTCCTCCATCTACTTCTTTATCTACTGAATTACTTCAGATATGCCTTTTTACCCCATTCCCCTTTATTCATCCCCTCTTCAAATGTTGCGCTTTCTTGTCCATATTTTATAAAAGATGTTAACTCTTTCCACCACATCTCTACCTTTTTCCTTGGGTGATTCTTGCAGTCTCTCCTGTATACTAAATTAATTGCCTGAGCAAACATTTTTCCTAACCCTTCATACGGCATTTCTTTTTGCTGTATTAACAGCTGGCAATGACTCTGCCACATATAATGTTTGATACTTGCAAAAAGAATTAAGCAATAATGCACGACAGGGTGTGGTATATCGTGGGATATACAAATCACGCCCCGCGGTGGTTGGGCAGCGCGAGGCGCGGGCGGGAGTCGATCAACGACCCAAGTGACGATATCACTGATCTCTACGCCTGGAGGTACGTATTGCTATTATGATTTCAGGAATTCAAGTTTTAGCAGTAAAAAAAAAAAAAAAATTTAAATCCTTCTGAAAAAAGGTATTTTCTGAGGTGGTGGAGAAGTACTTTTAATAAAGTAGTTCCTGGAGGGCTCTTTTGGGCAGCTGTTGTAAATCGTTTGTGTAGAGGAGGTCTGGAGTTTATGTCTCCAGTAGGTGGTGCTGCTGTTTGTTGCTTGTGATGTGTATGCTATAGCGATGTTTCTTGAGTATTGTAGGTCATCCTCCACCTCCACATCATTGCCCTGCGAGAGTTTAAGTGTACACTCACCACTCGCTATCCCTCCAGAGTCTCATCTGGTACAGTGAAAAGTACTAGCCGAGCCACACTTCGTACAGCTAACACTGGAGTGAAGGGGGCAGCTGTTTTACTGTGAGTTAAACAGGGGAATATGAGATGTCACGGGCAGGTTGATGATACGACTGTTTTACTGGCTGTTAAATGGGAAAGTGGTATCTGGAACGAGGAACTAGAGGAGCGGGCTGGTCGGCAGCTGTTGTTTTGTATTAGTGACTTTTTTTCAGTTAATTTTCCCGCGAGCGGTGGTTCTGTTGTTTGGGGCGTGCACATGTCGGTTTGAAATTAGGCTGCGAGTTGCTTTTAAAGTTGAGAGCTGCTGTTGCTGTTGGAGGAATTTTTCAAACTAAGCAGTGAGAAGGCTAGTGACCGGAGGTTTTCTGAAGCCGTGATGATGTAGCCCGATATCATCACAGCTTCGAAAACCTCTCGGCCAATCAGAATCGTCCATTTACAATCACCGGTTCATAATGTGTATTATAGCACACTGATATTCATCTACTGACTCTGGGAAACCCGCAGCACCAAGTTTTTATAACCAATTTTCTTAAGCCAAGGCATCTTCCACTCTTTTGCCAAAAAATACCACATACCTTTGAATAAGCACAGTGAAACAGGAAATGGTCTTGAGATTCTGTTTTACTCCCACATCCTGGATATAAGCAACTGCATTCTTCTATCACTTTGTGCTTGTGGTTTCCCCTTACCCCATTCTTCCATAGGCCATTAACCACTGCACAGCCTACATTTTCCCAGGAACTCTAGAGTTATTCAACATCTTATACACATTTTTGTTTTCAGACGGAGTACCTCCTTTAAACTCAGGTTCTCCCATCCCTGTTTCCTCCACAATTTTTTCGTATATCCCTTTCCTAGGATAGTTCTCAATTTGAGACGCGGTGATTTTCCATTTATGTACTTTTTTTAAAAGTTATTTTAAAGTAGTCTGGTATTTCCTTTTTGTTAAATCCTTTTGGTATTTCTTTACTCCAACCCTCCACCCATTTTCCTAATACATTCTTTTCCCACAATCCTGCTACATTCCTATCCTTCTCAAAAATGCTACTTAAATTTTTATACCAAAATAACGTACAGAAAAAGATTATCGGGTTAATCATCCCAAGCTTTCCTTTTTTTCAATTTTTGTAAGTTATTTCCCTTTTAACTGGGTTCAGCCTGCTGCCCCATAATAATTGGAAAAAAGGCCCCAGTACCCTTGTTTCCAGAGCTACCGGTAGGGGGAAAATTCCTGCTATGTAAAGAAAACAAGGGAGTAAAAACTGTTTCACCAGATAAACCCTTTTGGCTTTAGACATTTTCCAAGGCTTCCATCTCGTTACCTTACATTCCCCTATCTCAGCTGCCTCAGTCCAATTTACTGTTGCCATGTCCCCTTTCCCAAACTGTACCCCCAATATTTTTCTTCTTTCTTCTGAAATTTTTATTTCGCTATTAAGTATATCCAGTGTTTCTGGGGTACCCAGACACATGCCCTTGCTCTTATTTACATTTACCACTGCCCCAAAGACCCGTGAAAACATGCATATTATTTCCATCACCTCTGGAAGCCCTGTATGAAATGCCAAAAAAACACTTAAGTCGTCTGCATATGCTGATACCTTGATTTCATCATCTACCTGGTCCCCTTTGATTCCTTTAATTTCCTCTGCAGCATTAATTTCTCTTATTACTGGGTCCAAAACAAACATATATAAAAGTGGGCTTGGGGGCATCCCTGCCTTACCCACTTTGTATTGATATTAGTTTTCCTCTATTCCCCCAATTTCAGTCCTTATTACTGCATTTTCATATAACATTTTGACCCATGAGCAAAATTATTTCGATAAACCATATTTTCCCAATACTTTCAACAACAATTTGTGATTAACCCAGTCAAAAGCTTTGCTTTGATCTAATGTTACTATGCACCCTTCTTTTCCTTGTTTTTGGCTAAATTCAAAAATGGCCCTGGTTAATATTAAATTTTCCTGGTATTGCACGCTTGTGCTTCATGGATTAAGTCCGCTGCCACACCTCTCAGTTTCTTTTGGAGTACCTGGGTGAGAATCTTAAAATCAGAGTTTAAAACACTTATTGGCCTTCAGTTACCCAGATCCTGTCTTTCGCTGGCTTTAAATAAAAATATCACTACCCCAGTAGAGAATTCTGCTGGAACTTTTTTGTTTATGAAACATGCTGTTGTATAATCTAGTTAGGAAAGCTGCCACAATTCTCAGGAAAGTTTTATAGAATTCATTTGGTATCCTGTCCTCTTCCGGAACTACTCCATTCTTTAGCTGTTTTATAACTTCATATACTTCAGATTCTGTAATTTCTTTTCTAAGGTTTTCCACTTTAATTTGCTCTAAATCTGGTATATTTAGGTTTTGTAAATAATTTTGCATATTCTGGTTATTTAATTCACTGCTACTAGTAGTTTTGTATAGATATTCTTCTATACAAAACTTCCTTACCCCTTCAGGAGACTTGGTTGCATTCCCATCTTTAACTTGTAAACTAATTACTCTGGACCTGTTATTTTCGTCTTTCAGAGCCTTGCACAGAGCAGAAAAGGTTTTTTTTTGTGCCCCCAAGCTTAATTCTGTTACTAAAGAAGCTGCTCTATCATATTGTACTTTCTTCATGTCTCCCTTGATTTTCTCTATCTGTCCTGATTAATCCTCTCTACCTGTGTATGAAGCCTCATAAAAATGAAATAGCTGGTTTCTCATTCTCAGATACTCTATGAAGTTATTTCTAGCCTTTTTTCTCCCAAAGCTTTTCATTCATTCACACACCTCATTTTTCAAATCTTGCCACCAGACAAAAAGATCATCGTACAGACCTATAACTGTGGCCTTGTTAACAAATAGAGGTACCATTTCCAGTTTCACTGTTCTTTCTTCAGAACTAGCTGCATTCATCTTTCACCTTGATTTTGGCTGCTCTACACCTGTTTCAGTACATAATATAGTTTTAATTACCAAGTGAGCAGAAAAAGAACTAGGAATAATGGCTGTCTTTACAATCTCTAATCTGTTCATTATGAACACATAGTCGATTTTAGAAAACAGTTTTCCTTTAGAAAAAGTAAATTTAGCTGGTGGTACTGCTTTAATAAATACATCCTTCAGTTCTGCCACTCTGACCGATTTTTTCAATGCATGCAAGTCACAATAGATTTTTTTCCCGGAGTTTTTCCATTCTAATATATCCAGAGAGCAGTTAAAATCCCCTCCATAATACACATTTCTAGATGTACACATGAATGGTTGCACCTGTTCAAACAACTGCACCCTCTCAGCTTTTATCTGGGATGCATACATAGAAACATAGAAACATAGAAACATAGAAGTTGACGGCAGATAAGGACCACAAGGCCCATCCAGTCTGCCCATTTCTTTTTCTAGCTTATAAATGTGCCATCGGCCTTTGCTCTGTCAGTGACCTATCTATTCATAGTCATTTGTATTGTTCCCTTATGCCTATCCCATGCCTGTTTGAAGCCCTGCACTGTATTCATAGCCACCACTTCTTGTGGTAAGACATTCCATGCATCCACCACCCTTTCTGTGAAAAAAGAATTTCCTCACATTCCCCTTAATCGCCTCCTCTAATCTCATGCTGTGTCCTCTTGTCCTGCTATTTTCTTATATTTAAACATGTTAGACTCTTTCACCTTGTTTATGCCCTTAAGGTGTTTGAATGCCTCGATCATATCACCTCTCCTCCTTTGCTCAAGGGTATACATATTGAGCTCCGTTAATCTGTCCTCATATGTCTTCTGATGCAGTCCCTGCACCATTTTGGTTGCCCTTCTCTGGACTGCCTCAATTTGGTTAATGTCCTTGTGAAGGTGTGGCCTCCAATGCACTGCATGTACTCAGATGGGGCCCTAACCAGTGTCTTGTACAGAGGGATTATTGCCTCCCTCTTACGACTTGCTGATACCCCTACTAATACACCCTAACACCCCCAGCCTTACCTACTGCTTTAGAGGTCTGCTTGATGATTTTAGGTCATCAGTGATGATGATGCCCAAGTCTCTTTCTTCCTTTGTGACTGCTAGCAACCCTCCCAGCCTATAGGTGGCTTCAGGGTTTCTCTTCCCTATGTGCATGATTTTGCACTCTTTGCATTAAATCCCAGTTGCCACTCTTCTGACCATTCTGCTAGTTTATCCAGATCTCTTCTCATTCTGCCCACCCATCTGGATCATCTACTCTGTTGCAGATCTTGGTGTCATCTGCAAACAGACAAGCCTTACCCTCTAGTCCATCTGCAAGGTCACTAATGAAGATGTTGAAGAGGACTGGCCCCAGGACTGATCCCTGAGGTACCCCACTTGTGACTTGCATCTCTTCTGACTGTATACCATTTACCACCACTCTCTGTTTTCTGCTCGTCAACCAGTTTGCCACCCAGTTGACCAACTTCTGACCCACCCCGAGCCTACCCAGCTTATTTATCAATCTTCTATGTGGAACAGTGTCAAAAGCTTTGCTGAAGTCAAGGTAGGCGACATCAACTGCTCCCCCTTGGTCCACCACTCTGGTTACCCAGTCAAAGAAATCTATGAGATTAGTTTGACAGGACCTTCCTTTTGTAAACCCATGCTGTCTTGGATCCTGTGCCCCTATGGATTCCAGGTGTTGCACTATCCTTTCCTTAAGAGTGCCTCCATAATCTTGCCCACTACTGAGGTAAGACTGACTGGTCTGTAGTTCCCGCCTCCTCCCTGCTACCACTCTTGTGGAGGCGGGATCACATGAGCCCTTCTCCAGTCTTCTGGGACCTCTCCTGTGCTCAGAGACACACTAAACAATTCTGCTAATGGCTCTGCTAGTTCCTCCTTTAGCTCCTTAGTACCCTGGGATGTATGCCATCAGGTCCCATTGCCTTATCCACCCTGGAGCTTAGCAAGCTCTTGTAGGACCCTTTCCTTTGTGAAGGGAGTAGTGCTCACCTCCCTCCCCCCTGTGTCCATGATGCTGAGCTGTGGGCCCTGTCCTACCTTCTCTTCAGTAAATACTGAGCAAAAGTATCTATTTAGGATAGATGCCTTTACAGGGTCCTCCTCCTCCCATGCTCCCTTTTCTCCATTAAGCTTAGCAATACCCCCTCTGGACTTTCATACACCACTATAAATCTACTTGGCTGACCATACCATAGGCCATCCACCACTAGTGGCCTCCCTGGTTGTAAGTCAACTATTTTTTGAAGTTTCAACTCCATGCCCAAGAATGAGATACCAATCCCATTTGCTACCTCAGCCCCCAAATGACCAACAAGATGGTCTCCACATCCATTCCCTTTGTGCCTGTGACACAGACAGCACAGAGTTCAACCACGTCTTCTGAATAAAAATTACCTCACAAGCCAAATCCCTTAACTCAGCCCACAGTGCCTCCCTTTTTTCCCATTCAGTATACTGCACACATTTGCAGAAGCCAAGAAAAACAAAACCATACATTATTTGTTTACAAACATTTTCATAACTAAATTGTCTTAATATATTTTTCTATTTTTTCTTCTTTTTTTCCTTCACATTTGCCCCTGGTGGCTGAATGGGCTCCTCGAAATTTTGTTGCCCTGAATGAACAGAGGATGTTTCGTCCGAGTAGGGGAATTTTGTGGGGGAAAAGGAGAAAGAATTCATAAACATAGCAAAATTATACAGTGCAGACATATCAATACTTCCCAAATCTCAAAAAGAACTAAACTAAAACAGACAGATAATCAATTGAAGGACAAAAATAGTAGCATACTAAGTCCTTTTCCTTCAAAGGACAGACAGAAGTAATATTCTGTGGTAACCCGTGAAGTGGGCGCATGAGGAAGGGCGCCATCCGTTATGGCAACACCTTCCTCGTGCAATCCACTCATGGCGACTGACGGTTAGGGTGACCGGATGAGGGGTGAAATGAACTAGGCGACAGGATGATCACCTTATACGATATAGTGGGGGGTGAGCATGGCAAGTGTGGGCTGGGGGTGGAGAGGCTGTAGGGGGTGGCGCTGCGGTCATTGGTCGAGCTGCAGCATGGCGTCGGGGATTAGGCAATGGCTGGGGTGGCTGGGGTGGCTGAGGTACTAGGTTCGGGTCCTGGCGCTGGTGTGATTTGTATTGCACCCGGACTGAACCTTTTTATGTTTTCTACTTTCACCCCCGACATGCACCCCTCCCCCCCGGAGTTGAGAATCCTTAAGTAGGGGGGTGCGAGAACAAAAGCCCCGAGGGGGAGGGTGTGGGGGGCACTGCCCTCCACAGAAAGTAGTAAAAATATGTCCTGGTGCCATTCACCAGGGTTGTCAGAGTGCTGAAAATGTGTTCGGCACTCTGACTGAGCGATAACTGCGATCACCTTTAGGCGTTCACCGTTATCACATAGACCCATATTCTGTCAAAGTTATACAGGTAGTAACAGACGTTCATATTCTTTTCATAACTGATGCATTCGAGTGTTAGAACAGTGTCTCAAATCTCGTTCATAAACTTTCCAAATTTTATCCTGCACAGTTTTCAACAAAACATCATGGGGAACAAAATGTTGCTGTAGGACCCACTTACATCTGGCCTGCCATAAATAATATTTAAAAATGGCAAACAGGATTTGTAAAGTAGTTCTAGAAAACGTCTGCCAGACAGGAGACCAAGTAACATAAACCAAATCGAGATAAGTAATAGATTTAAACTGCCCGAGTCCCCAGCTAGATGCAACATAGTCCCAAAATGGAGTAGCATATTCACACTCCATAAAAAGATGTTCTTGAGTTTCCAAAAGCTGATTATAAGTGTGTCTCAAGCAATACCTCTCCTGTAGTGCTTTGTGTTTGTTATTGCTCTTCAAATTCAGTTTGCCATGCGTGGTTAACCATAAAACATCCCAAACAAACACTGGCATCCTCTCATTCAATATTTGTTGAAACATCCCTAGACTATTCTGGTTAGTACAATAAGGTAAAATAATGGCTTTTGAACATTTTAGGGTTACAAACATATAATAAATATCAGTTCTCTTTATCATCCTCTCTACTGCATATGCAACTTTCCAGTTTATCACCTGCTGAAACAGTTCCCTCACTTCTTTTAAAACTACCTGAAGTTTGGCCAGTAGTCTACTCCTCTTCAGTTCCCAAGTAGTCAGACAAGGCCTAATCCAATCTAACAACAACGTATACCAATCCCTATTTTGCTTCTGCCGAGGCTCAATTACATTATAATAGAGGAAGATACTGTAATAGAAGGCAACAGGATGAACCATACCTACAGTATACCTCCCTCCCGTATACTACGGTATGTTACATGTCTCTTAATTGGGTTCAATCTGTTCCCCCACAAGGCCCTAAAAAATAAACTAATTGATCTAGTATGAAGTAATTTGGGGGGGGGGAATAAATATAACTTACATAGAGCAAAATTGGGATAAGCAAAGATTTAATCAAAAGGATCCTTTTCTGTTTAGAAAGAGAGCCACACGCCCATCGTACTAAAGAACCTTCTGCCTTTTGTAATTTAACTTCCAAATTCCTCGAGGCTGCATCCTCAGTCCCAAACTGAATCCCTAAAGTAGTGATGGGTGTACAGGACAGGGAAATACCCGCATACATTGGAACAACCAATTGCTCCCCCCCAACTGATAACCCACACTCTTGTCAGGATTAATACAAGAGCCCGAGGCCCCTGAAAAAGCCTGAAACCGAGCCTGTATCGAGCTTTCATCAGTAGAGAGATTAACCAGTAAAACCACATCATCTGCACAGGCCAACACTTTCAATGGAGGGAAGAAGTCTGACAGACGAACTCCTCTTATCTCTGGATCTAACTGTATAGTTTGCAACAAGGGATCTATGCCAAATACATAGAGCAAAGGACTCACAGGACATCCCTGCCTAACACCTCTACAAACAGACACTCTTGCAACCTGCCACCCATTAACTCTAGGAATCACTGAGGCTTCCTTATATAGCTTTCTAATCCAAGAAATATAAAGTTGTGGGATTCCATACTTTTGTACAACCAAAACTAAATATTCCTGAGAGAGCAAATCAAAAACTTTCCTCTGATCGAGACTCAGAACAAAGCTAATTTCTCCCCCTCTGGGATGTCTACCAAACAATTCCCTTAATAAGATCAGATTACTCTGAATTCCTCTCTGAGGTATAGCACATCCCTGTTCCTTTCTAATTAAACCATCTGCACATTTAGCCAGACGATTAGACAAGATCTTACTAAAACATTTCAGATCTGAATTCATCAAACATATAGGTCTCCAATTATGTAACTGTGACCTATCCCCTTTTTTAAAAATAAGTTATCAACTCAGCCTCTACCAGTGAACCAGAGATGAAGGGAGAGCCCAACAATTCATTGAACAATGTCACCAACTCCAGACATAAAGAATCACAAACGAATTTGTAAAATTCAGTCGGTAGACCATCTGGACCAGGAATAGAATTATTCTTAATAGCAGTGATAACAACCCTAACCTCCTCCACAGTTATTAAAGCAACCAGATGTGACTCCTGAACTTTGGAGATATGCTTTTTCTCCAAACCCTGTACGAATTGAGCCATATTATTAAACTCAGGCTCAGTACCAAAATTATATGCTACATGTAAGCATTAAGCCACGACGAAGGTGGCATCTAATGGTGGATTAATGCATGGTTGGGAGGGTTGTGGCCCAAGGCCGCAGGCCAAGTGCCTACAACGGGCCAACCATGCATTAATCGACCATTAGATGCCACCTTTGGAATGGCTTAATGTGCTTGTAACATGGGATGCAGGAGTATAGAGGTGCCATAGTTGTACCTCACATAGTCTGACCAACACAACACAACCACTCTGTATCTTTTCGTTAAGTTTTTACTGCACTTTGGAAAACTGTTACAGACAAGCATTTATATGGTCATGCGGTGAAAACATTATCTAATGCTACATGTGCACAACGGTGCCTTTCACATGTTACAATGATTTATTTGGACTTCTACATGGGTATTGTTTTAATACTGGGCGTAGAAGGTCCACCATTCAGTCCTTTCTATGGCACTCTCTGCACTTCCATTACAGATTTGCATGCTCCGTCGGTCGCCTCTGTATGCTACTGTAACATAGCTGTGATGTGCTGTGCTCTCTCTGTTGCTCACTGTCCTACTACTTCTTCTGCTGTGTGTCTTGCTCCGATGTCGTGTCGTCTGCGATATCTACTACCCCTGTTGCTGAGGCGTAATTGAAATTCACCGTGCCATGTACAGTGAATGTATGACATTGAAAGGCCAGAGAGATATATCCCTGCCACACATTCACAGCTCTCTCTACCACTGCTCTTTTCTCCAGAGCGTACCCTATGTGATCCTCAGCATCAGCCTAGTTCCCGTCTCTGATTCCTGCATATCTCTTCTTCCTGTCCCAGACGTTGCAGCTGCTTCTGTGACAGTTCTCTGTCTCTTGACACTGTCTTTCCCTGCTTCATGTGCTCATGCACTTGTTGCTCTATCTGGCACCGTAAGTGTCATTTCTGTGCTGCTTCAGCTCCCTTCCTCAGTAGAGGATAGAATCTGTGACCACTTTTTGTGATCCTGAGCACTTGGAGCCCAGTAATTCCAGAGACTGGTCTCACACCTGTATCCCGTCAAGGACATTATTTCTCTCGATCCGAGTCCAGCCTCTGTCAGCATCTGGACTGCAGTACTTCTAACGCTGTGATTCATGTACCGCTTTGTGAGCTCTGCATCCTCTGATATTTGAGACATCATGTCTCCTAAATAATTCTGCCCTTTTGGTTGCCTAGAATACCACACTTCTCTCTTCTCCAGCTCATGCTGCGGTAATCGCAATGGGTGAAGATAAAATGACGGTGCTCCTGCCGGACATCTAGTTACATACTCTTTGTAAAGTGCAACAGGACACAGAGCACTGCTGCTTTGAGCATAGAGCACTCCTCTGAGACTTTCTTTGTTTCCCTCACTCACAGATGAATGTTTTTTTGTCACCTCATTAAAAGCTAGCTCTAAATACTCTGTCCCACTTCCATCTTTCTGCACAATGAATGACTCCTGGTTTAGTTGCCTAAGCCCCTCTCACTCTCTTCTTGCTAAACCCAGTTGAATTTCAAACCAGAGATGCCTCACAAGCTCGAAGGCAGTCTCTGGATTGAGCTTAGGACGGTGTTTTATTCTATGTAGGTCCTCTGTGCTGATAGTGGGATAGTGTGCAGCTACGTCTTTGCCAGCTCTACAATATTTTTTCAAAACTGCTAGAAACACATTATTAGCTGTTGTAAAGTTGGTATCACTCATTATGTTAATATTTCGTCTGACCTCGACACTGTTGATATACCTATTCAACCCAGCTCTTATTCCTATATACGAGCTGATGCTATACTCCTGTCCACCTTCTGCTCTTACACTGCCACAGAATTGCCATAATATATCAGCAAGCGCTCCAACAGGTACAGTTGCTATATCTACAGACATACTCTTCTCTTGCAACCAATCCGACAAGACATTACAGTACACCCACAAAGTGCTTTTGTGTGTGTTTCTCTCCACTTTGCTACATTCTAGTTCATCCAGCTCTTTTGAGGACAAGTACACATGCCTGCTGCTCTCCATCTCTCTCTCTTTCTCTCTTTGTGGCTCTCTGCTCTACTTCTGCTCACTATGTCACTATTCAGATGTCACTTCTTTTCTGCGTGTTTCTGTCCTATCTCCTCATTTCTCTTAGCAATACTCCTCTGTCTTCCACTCATATCTACATTTGTGTGCTCCATCTCTTTGCTGCTATATACTAAATGTCCATTTTCACTCTTATCCTCTGTGTTTGATGCTGTGCTACTCTTTTCCTCTTCCGCTCTATTTTCATTTGTGCCTCTTTCTTCACTTATTCTTTGGTCACTTCTTTTGTTTCTATATCTCACTGCTGTTCCTCTAGCTCCAAACTTCAACTCAACCCACTCCTACACTGCAATACTTCCCGTCAGCGAAAATAGTACACCATACGTCTGCATTTTACTATTCTTTCCAGCTATCCTCACTATTGCTGTACTACTCGTCTCACATTTCTCCGGTTTAGCTCCGAGACAGTCATCACCTTCTCGGTCCCTCCCTAGCCATGACCAGCATCGCTGTTATACTTGTTTCTTACCTCTGGCTGATGCTGCTTTTCTGACTCTCTGGATACTCCTGGTATTTCAGTTTGGGGACGACATTACTGCTGGATTAATGCCCGCTCCAAACTATACCAGCTGATCCATTTCATCCAATCCATGAACTCCATTTCCTCAATCACTTCGATCCCATGTTACAAAATCATTTACTACACGTAGTATGGAAGGTTTATCTTTGCACAACACACCAGTCCTATCCACCAACTCATCAATCAGTTTTTTACCCATAAGATGGCGATTATCCCTAAAGGGTTCAAAAGTCTGCTTCTTGCTAACAGTGCCAAACCATAATTCTTGATTTAAAATTTTGACCCTATCATATTGAAACTGATACATATCCCTTTTAACCTTCTGAATTTGTAAGCTAAAATCCTGCCCTGTCGTATCAGCCAAAGAAAACAATCTATGCAATTGTTTTTTATATTGTAAATAAAGAAAATATTTATCCTGATTTAGCCTCCCTGCTACATTCTGAAAAAAGGACTTCACTTTCTTCTTAGTATCCAACCACCAGGACTGTTGGTCATCATACAAACATTTCACAGAGAGCCGTGCTTCCCATAAAGACCGAAACTTGGTAACCACTGCTTCTTGATGTAATAACAAAACATTCAATTTCCATGGAGGTTTCCCAGGAAAAAATTCTGCATTCCAGTGACAATCAATATATACCGCTGAGTGATCCGAAAATGCCAAGTCTGCAACAGCACAGTTCTTGACCACTACAGATTGAGAAACCCAAAAATAGTCAATTCTCATTTTTTGTAAGTCCTCATGAAACGTAAACCCCCCAGAATAATGCGCTGAGCGATATGCATCTTTGAAATTAGCAGTGGCAGTAATATCCAAGAGAGCATTGGAATCACAAAACAGTTTGTTGGTATGCAAACCTCTATCCTCCCGGTGAACACTACAATTAAAATCCCCCCTCCCCCAGATTATCTGTCTAGCTGTACACAAAAAAGGTTGTACTTTTTTAAAGAGATCAACTCTCAAAGCCTTCCCCTTGGGGGCGTACTCATTAATCAGTTGAAATCTCAACCTCCTATAAGACACATCAGAATCAGTTCCCTACCTGGTTCCAGGTCTACCTGTCTGGAAACCTTCAGGTCAGAACTGGAAAATAAAATTCCAACCCATCACATCGATCCTGACCCTGTGACCAGAATGAGTCCCCCTTATTCCATTTAGCAGAACATTGAGCAATTTCCTTTTAAGATTTGATTCTATTATCCTGTAAAAAAATTATGTCAGAATGTAAGTTCAGTAATTCCTGAAAAATAACATCCCTCTGTATACTGTTCTTAATACTGTTACCATTGAGGGTTAGAATGCAGAAGGCGCTCTTAAGTAGAAAAGGAACAATAGCAACAAATTAACACTGAGATCTGGTAGCCCATCTCTTCCTTCTAGAGCAACCTTCATTCAGCTTTGAAGAAGTCCCTTTGGAAGAAGCCACCGGGGAAGTATCAGACCCAGAATCCCCATCCTCTGACACATCTGGTGGTGGATCCATAAGCAGAGGGGCAAATTTATTAGATCTTAATTTCATCAGTTTTTTTTTTTTTTGGCATCTTCTTTCTTTCCTTCCCCTTTGGTTCAGGAGGGACTCCAACCTTTTCTCTTGACCTTTTTTTGTAAGCAACTGTTGTGAAAGTAATCTCAGAGTGTAATACAGGTGGGGTGGGGGGGTCATGGATGGCTGGCCCACTACTGAAGGTGCTGTAGTAAAGTCATGATGCACTTCCTGAGACATATCCTCCTGCTCCTGGGATGCAGGATGCACAATATTGCAAGGAACACTTCGTTCCTGGACCGGCTGGACTCCTTCCATACATTGTTCCTCTGCAAATGTGTGGGGGGGGGGGCATCACTATGTGGATGGTCGTCTGTCAAAATATCAACAGGAAGCAACTGGCCTACTTCTGCCTCCTGAATGTCCACATGTAAGTTCAAATTAGGGGGTATATCATTTTCTCGAATAACTGTCTCCTCCTGTTTTGAAGGCACTTCCATCCGTTTAGCTGAGGCCTGAGCACAGCTTTTCTTCTGGGCCTGGGTAATTAAGGCTTACTGGGAGGGACCATCACCCGAATTGTGAGAGGCCCAGGGGCATTTAACATAAGAGTGTCCTCTTTCTTCACAAAGGTTGGAATGAAAAAGATTTCTACAATCTGCAGAAAAATGGCCAGTCTCCAAACAGTGAGCACACTTAGGGGTATCACACGTAATACTAAGATGCAGGCCGAAGCCACATTTATGGCAAGACTTAGGTTGCCCAGGATAAAACAAGGAACTCCTGTCCTTCCCCAGGAAAAAACAACCCAGTAAATGAGCAACCCCACTGTTACTGGTGAACAGCTTACATTTTATCTTCCAACTCCCAGTCCAAAACTGTTCAGAGTCAATAACAGGTGATGGATGTTCAAGCACTTCACAACGCTGTTTGAGCCAATATAAAATATCAGCAGTGTCCACCCCTTTATTTTTAAACAATACAGTGATTACTCATACAGCCGGCTTAGTAATGGGGATGGCTAAAAAAGGGTCCCACAGCGGAGAATCTTTCATAGCATTATATTTAGTCCAAAATCTATCTAAAGCTTCTACAGTTTTGAAGCTGATATCATAGTTAGATTTGTCAGTGTGTATTAGGGCAAAAACCTCAGAAGCATAAAATTTCAAGGAATCTTTAAGCAAACATCTGCCAATGTACATTCTGTCCAGGGGATCCTCCAAACCCTCTTTGTACAGCAACCTAATGGCATTACGTCTTGGGTCTGGTTTTCTAGTAGAAGACTTAAACAGAGCAGCCATACGTAGCAGGGGTTTAAACATTTTCTGTTTGGTGGGATCCTGTAAAACTTCCTTCCCCAGACCAACAGATAATGGTGCAGCAGCAGCCTGCCGTGTAGGCACATCAGGCACTGAAACCCCACCAGTGTCATCTGCAGCTACTGTACTTGCTGCTGCTTGCTAGAGCCAGGAATGGAAGCACTCCCCAGAGCAGTGTCTAACACCCCATCACCCTTAGGCTGTCTTATAGCAGAGCTCCACTGCCTCACAGGATTCACAACAACATCTGTAGCATCAGTACCAGATGCATGAGCAGATTGCGTCTGAATCACCTCCCCTGTGTCAGTAATAAGCATTGCATTATACTCACAGACTTTCGTATCAGTAGGATCTGGCGACCAACCATTCTGCGTGTGCACCCATCCCGTGGCCTGTAGAGTGGTCTCTGGTAGCCAGTCTTGCTGCTTCAAGTCTGGTACTGAATTAGGTTTTGCACCGGATCATTTAGCCATCCCCAAAATTTTGCCCTGCTGCCCTCTCTGGGGTTGAATTAATAGATCCGTAAGTTCCAAATTCGTGTCTGTTCCTGTAGGTAAATTCACTGATGCTCCAGCCACAGTGGTAGGCAAGCATCCGGGCATTCAGACATTAGTGATCTCTCCGGAGCCAACTCTGGTAACAGGAGAGCCGGTGCAATGAGTGGCACCTCCTCATTCAGGATATCCACAAATTCTGAATATGGACCAAGCGATACAACCTCTTCACCAGCTCACTCACAAGGAGCTTCATGGAGAATATTCAAACCAATCGGAACATCAGATTCTGGCAAAACACTGGCTGAGCTTTCAAGTCCAGATATAATTGGAGAAAAAGTCTCGGATTCAGCTTGTGTCTCTAGAGTTATCGAGGGTGGGGAGAAGACCCACTCCCCTACCTCACTAGCATCCTCTCCCATTGACATCTGGGACAAAGTGGCTATCCTCACTAGGACAGCAACTCCCCCTACCGACAGAGTAGGGGAATTTCCCCAGTGTCCTGGCCAAATTTCCCCCATTCACTAAAAATACCACCAACAGCTTAATCTGGTTCAAAGTCAGTTGACATTCATCTGTATCCCCCTCACCCAGGTCCTGCCTGAAAATAGGCAGAATTTGTCTAGTGCACTTACTCAGTCAACAAACACTAAATAAATAAATAAGTCTATGAACCATTTTCATATAATAATGAATTTTTGCATAAAATTAGATTTTTTGAATGCAGAGTATGGAAATGATATGTGGAACCGTAACTAATGGGGATAGACACCTCATTAAGTACAAAATCATAATTTTGTAAATATTGTAATTTTGTAAATAATATATGTACAGTATATGGTCCTACATTACAAAACTCCCACCCAAGGCCACCTCTGTCATATCTGATACCACATATCCCAGAGAACCGGACTGCTCCACCTTCTATTTCAAAGTCACCACACCAACGAAGGTTTATTGGATCATCAAGGCCCTTCCCAACTCTGGAAGTGCAGGGAGTGATGACCTCTGTCCCCAGTTTCTAAAGCTATCTGCCACCCACATTATGAAACCTCTGGCATTTCTTTTTAACATGTCCTTAGCTGGCCGGCCCGGTGGCACTGAGGGTTGAGGCGCTGGACACCACACCTCGAGCCATGCCGGTGGCCCAGGTTCGGGAGTGAGCTTGGGCCGCTGGGGGATGGCAGGGGTGGGTGAGGATTGAGCACCTGTAGGGCTGCACTCCTCCCCAGGGGGGGAGGTTGGGGTTCACCCAGCATGTCAGCAGCTCCTGGTGGAGACCAGAGGGGCTGTAGCATGCTCAGCTGCATGTACTCAGCGTGCCCTGACGCTGGCAGGGGTTGCCATGTGCCTAGCGTCAGGGATGTGCACATGCATGGGAGGAGGGAGAGATCACTAGAACAAGGAAAAACCCGGTCTGAGGGTAGGCGATGGCACCTGCCCCCATGCCTACAGCCAGGTCCATCCCGCCTGGCCTTCCAGGTTCCTTCACCCGGGTCCTCTCCCACTTCGGAGTCTGAATATAAGTGCCCCCAAAGAGAAGGGGTGGCCCCACCCCAGAGGGGTTAAGCCGTGGGTGCTGACCATGGACAGAGGAGGAGGGAGAGAGGCGGCTCAGGTAGGAGGACTACAGACAGGGCAGGAGCAGGTAGGATGCCTGAGAGAATCCCCCCAGACTGCGATCGGAGGGAAAAAGAAATTGAAAAAAAAAAAACATGTCCTTAGCTACCTCCTACTTCCACCGGCTCTGGAAACAGGTCAGAGTAGTTCCCATATTTAAATCCTGGGACCCCAAGCTTATGTATGGACAACTACGGACCTGTCTCAATTCTTTTGCATCTCAGCAAAATCATTGAGAAGACTGTATTCTTGCAAATGTCAGACCACATTACCAAGTATAAGTTACTCTCCCTTCTTCAGCACAGCTTCTGCAAGGGTTTCAGTACTACATCAGCCACTGCCTGCTTCGCTAACCACGTACGTAGGTCAGCTGATGAAGGGATGTTCACAGGGGGCAATTTTCATTGATTCTCTAAAGCTTTCGATCTTGTTTACCACCATCTCCTCCTACTCAGACTTAATTCCTATGGCTTTTCCTTGGGCACCTCTGAATGATTTCGACACTACCTGTCCAGCAGATCACAAAGGGTCAGTGTTGGTGGGACTGTCTCGGCTCCCCAAGGGGTGTGTAATGGGGTCCTCCCAGGGGTCCATATTGGGCCCCATCCTTTTCTCCCTGTTTGTGAATAAACTACTGGATGTCAATCCAGATTATGAGAAAATTATGTATGTGGACAACCTAATTTTCTACAGGAGTGCCCACAATCCTCACACTCTGTCCCTATCCCTCTGTAAGGACTTTACACTCATGCACAGCTGGTTTACGGCCAACAGACTCTTGGTTAATAATGAAGACCATGATTTTTTTTGACCAAACATAAGCTTGCGATGTGCTTCAGGACTCAGGCTTACTCTCTGAAGGCACTAGGTCAAGACGGCAAAATCAATAACAATGCCATCAACAAGCGCACTGCAAAAACAGCACTGTCAAGAACAGCACCATCCCAAAACACCACCTGAACAAACAGCGTCAATGGTAGCTGACAACTGCTACTACAGTACAGGGGGCTCTGCCCCCCGCACCACCCGGTATTAAAATATTCAACTCTGGGGGGGAACACAAGGATGGGAAGAAACTTGGGGGGGTCTTTGGGACAAAATATAAAAAAAAAACACTACAGATGAGCTGAGGATGAAAGAACTACTAGTCGGGAGACCGGGAACAGAACCCAGGTTTCCCGCTCTGCACTGCCTGAGCTGCTCAGGCCTTAGCCCTGTCCACCATGGGAGCCGCTCAGCCAGCCACCACACTTTCGGTTCATTCATTCCTTCCTCCCCTGCCTTGATAGTGACAGGGGGTAGTGGTAATTAACATGCGCTACCCTACCCCTGTTGCTATCAATGCAGATGCACTTTTTGAAGTGTGTTTTTTACAATGCTATGTTCTAAGCACTCTTTTCACAGGATATGCTCCCTGAATACCTCTGCCCCTGGTGGCACCATCCTTGAACAAGTTTCCAGCCACAAGTAACTAGGAGTCATTTTAGACTCCTATATCACATTCCAAGAGCACAGAGGGACAACAGTAAGAAAAGTAGCCAACAGGTCAGCGTCTGCTATCCTCTGAGACATCTCCTTACCCCAGAGGCATGCCTGGCAATAGGGCGGGGTACACATCTCCCTCTTCTAGATAACAGCTTCCCAGTCATGTCTCAAACCTCTGCTCATCAACTCTCCTGTCTCAATACTGCCTACAACACTATTTGTCATTTCATACTTCTAGCCCCACTTCCCACTCACCACTGCTACTTATACACCTCTCTTGGGTGGCTCTCCCTCCAGTCCCGCTGTGACCTCAACATGGGCACTCTAATCCACAAATCCCTTAATGGAGGAGCAGCTTCCCCATTAGCCAACCTGCTAAGTTTTAAACATGGCACTAGAGATCTGAGGTCATCCTCTCTACGCCTGCTCAACCACCCCCGCTGCTCCACAAATATGGGATAAAGAGCCTTTTCTGTCGCTTTCCCAAATCTCTGGAACAGTCTTCTCGCCCCCCCCCCCCATGGGCTCCACATCCTCCACATCCACCTTCAGGTCCAGCCTGACAAGTTTCTTGCTATTAGCATCTGCCTGCAAATGTCCTACCTAACCCTGTAACACTCCCTCCCCTATTCCTACCTAGCCATTTTATCTAGCTGCAGACTAAGTTAAGTATCTGAATACAGTTCGGCATTAGCCATCTAACTGTACAATATGTTATTCAGGATTCTTGTTCAGTTGCACTCATGTTAGTACCTTGATGCACTGCTTATTATTTCAAAAACTCTGTATTTGATGCATTTGATACCCAATGCCTCTATCGACTCTACTGCATCTACTGACCCTAACCCCTCCTAAGTGCTAGTTCTCATACCTTTCTCCCTTCCCCTACTCTCTTCCCCCTTACAGGGTCCCCAGCATCCTGGAGGGTTCCTTGGATCAGGCCTCATCCTCTCCCAGGTGTTATTTCTCATTCCCCCCCTTACTATCCCTCTATAATTACAACGCCTAACCACAGGAGAGTTTACAATCACCTGAACTTCCCTGCCCCCTTGCAGGGTTCATCGCATCCTGAAGGGTTCTCTTTTGGGGTCGTGTCTTATTTTCCCTCCTAGGTGTTACTCACACTTACTTCCTCTCTCTTTCCCTCTCTAATCCCTACTCCAGTTCCCTGTCCCCTTGCAGGGTTCGCTGCATCCTGAAGGGGTCTCGCTGGGACACGTCTCTGCACTATCTGTCATCTCATCCTCTCTCTCCTTCACCCCTTATTTCACGATAGAACTTAATCACTTATTACCATTGCACTTATTAATTGTTCTCACAAATTACATACATATGCAACACTGTTTGTAACAACTGCCTTAATTAATTGTATGCTATGTTGATGTTTGTAACTTGAATGTAAAATGACTCATCTCTAGTGTACTCCTTCCCCTAGGTCGCACCATGAGACAAGCAATCTGTTGCTCAGTATGCCTTCTTGTTGAAACATTTCAATAAATAAATAAATAAATTCTATATGTATGCACTTGGTTGTGCTGCATGTTCTCTCTACTCATGTCATGTTATCTTTTTATTGTATATGCCATCTTTATGGCTCGGATCATGCCTGAAAACGGTCCCTGGGACCAGTGTACCTACCTGGTCAACAAATAAATAAATCAATAAATAAAATGTAATGCAATTACATGTTGTATATATTTTATACAGAACACTTTGCATCCTGAAGAAGCAACTGGTTAGGTCGTGAAACATTGATGGCATGTGTTTTTGTGAAATGGAATGCACAAAATAAACTGAATATAAAGTATATGATGTGTGGGTCCTGCTGTCCAGACCTTTCTAACTTAGCTTTGTTCTAAAAAATGGAAAACTGTCATTTTAACATATGTGTTATTTTAGTCACATTCTAAGCCAAGGAAAGCACAGAAAGTGTTTAAAAGAATAATAAACCTCAGAATGAAGTACTAACTCTTTGGGCTTTATGTAGTCTAAGCACATGCAATGACATAAATTAGTTATACTTCAGGATATTTAGAGCTGGGTATCTAATGTCAAGACATCTCTTAGTCTGTGTCCACGTTATAGCTGACTCCCTTCCCCAGAGGCTCAGGGTGCCATTACAACATACTTGCTACAGGACACATTAATAAAACAATTCCCGCAATCCCCATAAATAATAAATAGCTTCATATAAAGTTGTCTGCAAATATATGCTGTGACATAACAATACAGTGTGGATATCAGTCCCCACATGCCTGAGAAAACAGGAACATTTTGAGACCCCACTTAAAGGCCTCCACAGAGGGGGCTCCCTCACAGTTCTTGGCAGCGGACTGGGCCCACAACTTCAAGTGCCTGAACCCTGATGTTTTTAATCTGGACCTCAGAACTACCAGGAGGCCCTCTTCTGCAGAGCAGAGAGAACAGGAGGGTGTATGGGGCTGCAAGAGCCCCAAGAGGTAGCTCGGGCCCAGCTCATGCATTGCCTTATAAGTTAGAAGTCCAGCTTTAAAGGAGATACACCATTTGACCAGCAAAGCAGATCCTGCAGCACTGGTGAGACATGACATGTCCTAGGAAAGCCAATCAGCAACCTAGCAGCTGCATCCTGCACTAGCTGCAGGTATTGCAGCACACTTCCATTGATCCCAAGGTATAGAGTATTGAAGTAGTCAAGCCATGAAGTCATGAACACATGCACCACTGTGGCCAGATCACCAGTGGGGATATGGGATTTAATGTGGCTGATGTTCTGCAGATGGTAAGAGCCATTCCGGACTACTGCCAACACCTGAGCCTCAAATGTCAGCACCTTATCCAGAATGGCTTCCAGATTTTTCAACTGTGTGGCAGTCAAAAGCCCAGAGGAACCAAGCCAAAGCCCCATCTCCCTCTCGGTAGCTGCCATCCCCCACTTCCCGGCTCAACCATCAATACTTCAATCTTCTCTGGATTAAGTCTCAACCAGTTCAATGACATCCAGTCCTGGATCTTGGCCAAGCATCTATTAAGCACATCAACCTCAGCTGGTGTCCCAGGTATAAAAGATGTAGAGTTTGGTATCATCTGCATAGCAGTGAAACCTCAACCCAGACTGCCTAATGAGCTTACCCAGATTTAGCAAATACACCGTGAACAACATGGGGGAAAGAACTGAGCCCTGGGGTATGCCACAGAATAGAACCTTCGGGAGCAAGGAAAACCTTTGCAACACTACCCTGTGGGTCCTGTTACTGAGACAGGACTCAAACTAGCAGATGATTTCCCAAACCAGGAATCCCATTGCTGCCACCAGAGTGGAGGGAAGCAGCAACTGGACAAAGGACCGTGACTGGGGAGCATCTACTGTGCCATGGGGTAGTATGCATAAGTCATCATCCTGAGTGTGCAAGATAGGCCTGTATAACTCCCCCACAGGTGGGGCTTTCCCTGTTGTGGTGTTGGAGGCTCAGGGTGGGTCCACCTGTGGTACCTGCACTGTCTGACTGGGACTGGTGCTGGAAGCCTCATGAAGAGGAGTGAAGCTTTCATTGTTTCCTTGCTCCATGCTGCCACCAAAAAGAGGTGAACCTGCACCGGAAGAGGATCGAATACATTATTGCTGATGTCACCAACGCAAACCAGATTACAATAATGACTTGCTAACTGTATAAAAGCAAAGTAATACAGAATCCCGCTAAGAGCAGCAGAAGTTCCTGTAGAGGTGTAAACAGATGGATGTTGCCATCCTGATGACCTTTGACCCTTTACCAGCCAACCAGAATCTATGGGAACCTGCAAGAAACCAGAGACACTCTGAGCAGAGTGGCAGAGTGGTTGGTGTCATTCCTTCGCCAATCAGGAATCCAGAACAGTGACTGACAGTCCTGTCTGTCACTCTGGAGATGGAGTATCTGTGTGCTGTGGTGGAACCTTCCTATCAACAAAGAGGGGTTTTGAAACAGTCCTGCTCAGGCATTCGGAGGAACAAGATGTGCTGAGGAATAGTGCTGATTGCCTAGGCAATGTTAGAACCAGAAGTGGCTGGTTGATCGTGTTGAAAGCTGCTAGAATTCAATATGAACTGTTTGCTGCTGCTGAAATCCTGTAAAAACTGCAAAAAAACTGCTGAACCTGCTTGAAATGCTATTATCAGGGGCAGGAAATGGCCATTTCTACCCTGTCTGGCATGACCAAGGGAAGAGTCTGGTCAGGAGCTTGTCTTCAGGTACCTGACACACTTGAATATGAGAGCACTCAAAGAGTGAGCAGGGATGCCTCCAGTCTAGGCTTCATTCAGAACCTGACACACATCCACGCTGCTGGTGAGCTATGAGAAGGATAACACATGGCAGTCACCAGGCCCAAGCCTAGGCCAATCTCTAATCCACTTGTTTGCTGCCTGTGCAGAGTTATCAGTGCCAGTAAGCAGCAGAGGTCTGCTTGAAACAACCACTCTGTGATCCTGTTACAGGGACATGTGAGTACTGGCCTAGCCAAATAGAATTCAACACCATCATTTACCTGTTGGGTTACAAATTTGTTATTGGAGTCAAGTTCTCATTTTGAATTATAAGTTGTTCAAAGTGCTAGCCAAAAAGTCAGTCAGGTGGGGTTTTCTATTGATGGCTTGCGTTTTTAATTACATGCACCAATGCAAGATCTTGGGCAACTCAGTGTCAGTGACTTAGTAGGTAGCACACTCACCTCTGGGGCTGGAAGATCAAATAGTCTTAGGTTCTAGCCCCAAACCAGGCACTTGGGACAATACCCATTCCTGACACTGTAGTGCAGTACAAGGTGGGTGCTGCACTGGAGAGGTGCCATCTTTCCTTTGAGATGTTAAAACAAGGTCCCTCCTGCCCATCTCTTGTCACTGTCTAGGTGGAAAAAAAAGATTTCATGGCTCTTATTTTTTTTTTCATTTGTTTCTCCCCTGTGCTGGCGGCCCATATTCAGGTGGGCACTCCAGTCCCGTCCCCCAATGTCCACTGGCACCAGCTTCTGCTCCCAGGGCTTGCCCCCACAGCGGTGTCAGCAGGGGGAGCGTTCATGCCCACTGCACTCAGGATTCAGTTCTGCTGGTCCAACTGCTTGGGGGTGGGGCCAGTGAGTGCCTGTCATCATCCAGCTGCTGGCAGTCTTCTCCTTTTTCTTCCCACAGAGGGGGATATGTGCTGGGTCCCCAGTGGCAGTGCCGTGCACACTCCCGTACATGGCATGCCAGGCATCTGCCCTGCCTCTGCCCCTCCTTCTGACAGCATCAGTGTGCCAGTCCCTAGACTCTGCTAGGAGACCAGGTAATACCGACTGCTGTTCCTCCCCTTCCTTGGAGGAGGAGAGCTGTCCTAGGGACACTCGATCCTCCTCTCCTGCTGACCTCCAGTGACCCACTCACACTGTGAACACAGGTTGCTGGCATAGCAGGAGGTACCAGTAAGTCATGAATGCCTCAGCCCTCTACGCCACTGGGCTGGCGATTCCAAGGCACTTATGGATGAAGAGCAGTGGAGCTGTCCCTGTGTCATGACCAACATTGTCCCTGTCAATAAAACAGGTCTATGCAGTTCCCCCCCTAGGATGCACCTGGAAACAAGCTATACTAATTTAGTATGCCTTTCCAGGCCAAAAGTTACAAATAAATAAGTAAAACCCATTGTATATTAACTTCGAGTGCCTTTCCTGGGTTCTTTTGTTTGCCGCAAAATCTCTAAGAAGGTCTAATATGGAAGATGCATACAGCTGGACTAGTGCACAGGAGAGAGATAATTTATTGCAGGGAAGGATTGTAAAGGAGGACAGACAAAGGGACAAACCAGTATTTAATTTTATCACCGCCTATTTGAAACAGGCAGGAATGATTAGAGGAGTAATAATGGAGAACTGGCCCTTGTTTCAGCTGCATCCGGTGCTTCCACCTCATGTGGTATACAAATAGAAACATAGAATTTGTAGGCAGAAAAGGACCACTTGGCTTAACCAGTCTGCCCAGATGTTCCCTGCCTAATCTCTCTCTCTGTAGACCCTAACTGGTCTCTGGTGAACCTCCCAGCTCCATGCCTATGTACTAATTTACACCTCTGTCTATCTACCACATGTTTGAAGTCCTCCACTGTTTTCACCTCCATCACTTCCTCTAGCACTCTGGTCCAGGCATCCACTACCCTTTCGTGAAGAAGTAGTTCCTCACATCCCTCATAAACTTTCCAGTCCAGCTTCGAAGATTAGGTTTGCTGGCAAAGGCACCTAGCTTCACCTGAGCTCTTTTCTTCTAGGTTTGCTTGTAAGGACGGGGCAAGGAACATTATCAGAGCAAGGAAAAAGATTAAGGCTTCTTTTGGCTAGGCAGATTTACTGTGTGTTACTATTTTCTTTTGTGCTCACAGGGGTTGTTACTGTTTTTTGCTTACATTTTACTGCTGTAATCTTCTCTGATTCAAACTGCTGTTGCAGGGTATATTTTCTGCTGCATTATTACAGGGTGTGCCTAGAGGTTTGTTACTGTTTTGTGCTTACAGATCACTGCCGTAATCTTCTCCGATTCCAATTGTTTTTTGCGAGGTTTATCTTCTGTTACTGATTTATTTTTCTCTGTAACAAAGTGTTTTTTGCAGGGTATATCTTCTGTTAAATTGTTACAGGTGGTGCCTACAGATTTTAGTTTTATCTATCATTACGAATATACAACATATGAAATTGCCAGCAGATACAGGCCATTCGGTCTATCTAGTCTGCTCGAGTGTGCAGCACTTCAGTCAATTAGACTGCAGCTGCTCCCCCTCCCTCATATGCCCTCCTACCCGTCTCGCACCCCCTCCAGGTTTGTACCCTCCCCTTGAATCTGTCCCACCCCCTCTTGAAGCCCCCAACACTCTGCAGCAATATGACTTCCTCTGGCTGAGCGTTCCACCCTGCCACCACCCTTTCTGTGAAATAGTACCTCCTCTGTTCCCTCCTGAACCTGCCCCCTTCCAACTTCATAGAGTGTCCCCTGGTTTCCCTTCTGCTCTTCAGACTGAACATATGCCTGGTGTCTACTCTGTTCAAACCCTTCAGGTACTTGAAGGTCTCAATCATATCCCCTCTGTCCCTTCTTTCCACTAGAATATACATATTGAGCTCTCTCAGTCTGTCCTCATGTGATCTGTCCCCCAACTCCAGGATCATTTTTGTTGTCGTGTGCTGTACACCCTCCAGTAGTTTGATGTCCCTTTTCAAGTAGGGGCACCAGAATTGCATGCAGTTCTCTAAGTGCGGTCTCACCAGGGACCTGTATAGGGGCAAGATAACCTCCCCACTCCTGGTAGTAATCCCCCTTGCTATGCAACCTAGCATCCTGTTTGCCTTCTCTGCTGCCTTCCTGCACTGAGCAGAGTGGTTCATCTCCCCGGTTACTAGCACTCCCAGATCCTTCTCCTGTTTGGATTTTGTTAACGGGACACCAGCCAGTAATTGTGTCCTGGGTTCTTGCCTCCTGAATGCATCACTTTGCACTTCTTAGCATTGAAACCAAGCTGCCAACTGTAAGACCATTCCTCCAGTTTTTCCAAATCCTCCTGAAGTACTTTTGCTCCCTCCCCTCCCATCTACCTCGGCACAGATCTTTGTGTCATCTGCGAAGAGACTGATCTTGCTCTTAATCCCTACTGCAATGTCAGCTATGAAAATGTTAAACAGAACTGGTCCCAGCACCGAGCCCTGTGGTACACCACTTTTTACTGCCCTGGGTTCAGATGCCTCCCCTCTCACTACTACCTTCTGCTGTCTACCCTGCAGCCAGTTCTTGACCCTTCTGACCAGTTTCTTCCCTGCTTCCAGACTCTTCAACTTGCAGGTCAGCCTACCATGTGGCACCGAGTCAAAGGTCTTGCTGAAATCCAGGTAGAGGACATTCACTGCATGTCCCCTGTCCAGTGCCCTCGTAACCCAGTCATAAAAATCAACCAAGTTCATCTGGCAGGATCTGCCTGAGACAAACCCGTGTTGGCTGCTGTCCTGGAGGTTCTTATTCTCAAGAAATTGCACCAGCCTTTCCTTGAGGATTGTCTCCATCAGTTTTCCCACAATTGCAGTAAGGCTCACTGGTCTGAGTTCCCCAGTTCGTCCTTGGGCCCACACTTATGGAGAAGCACCACATATGCTTCCCTCCAGTCCCTGGGCATGCACCCCGAGTGCAAAGAGGTATTGAACAGGTTCGCCAGTGGCCCTGCCAGTACCTCTGCCAACTCTCTCAGCACCCGGGGTGGATTCTGTCTGGGCCAGGTGCCTTGTCCACCTTCAGGGACTTAAGGCCCTCCCTCACCCTTTCCACCATGATTTCCCCATCCATGGTTGCTTCTCACCCACCCTCTCCCACCTCGCCATTCCTCTCAGGAATGGACCCATCCAGCTCCTTGGTGAAGACTGAACAGAAGTATTCATTAAGTACTTCTGCCTGCTCAGACCCCTTTTCTACTCACCCACTTCCCCTCCTAATCCTAACAATTTAATCTTTGCTCTTCCTCTTCTCTCTGATATATCTGAAGAAATCCTTTTCCCCGCCTTTGATCCCCGCACTATCCACCGTTCCCTAACCACCTTTGCTGCCCTTACCACTCTTCTCACTTCTCTGGATTTCTTCACATATTCTTCTTTGTCTTCTGCCCTGTTGGATCACTTGTAGGTCCAAAATGCATTCCTTTTTTCCCTCACCTTCTCCACTACCTCTCTACTCATCCAACTAAGTTTCTTGGTCCTGGTTTTCTTGCTCTGGCTCTTGACACAAGTTTTAGTGGCTTCAGCTAGTCCTATCTTGATAACTGCCCATTTTTGTTCTGTGTCCATTTCTGGGCAGATGCCTGCCATGTGACTTTCCAGTATGTTTCCCATCCTGCCAAAGTCCACCTTTTTGAAGTCCAGGACCCTAGTTTATGTAGTGGCTACTTCCCTACCCAGGTTGATTGAAAACCACACTGTGTGGTGGTCACTGCTTGCCAGAGGTTCATCCACCCCCACATCCCTGACCTGTTCCCCATCTTCCAGTACCAGGTCTAATATAGTCCCCTCCCTCATTGGCTCCATTACTCTCTGGGTAAGGAAGCCATCCTGGAATGCTTCCAGGAGGATCTGCTACCTGGCACAATTGGTTGCTAGGATGCTCCAATCCACCCCTGGTAGAATAAAGTCCCTCACCATGACTGTGCTCCCTTTGCCACTATGCCTCCGTATCTGCTCCCCCAGTTCCCTGTCAATGTCCTCCTTCTGGGCCGGAGGTCTATAAACAACCCCCAGACAGATCTTGGTCCCTTTCTGGCTGTGTAGTTGCAGTCAGATTACTTCTGACCTGCCCTCTCCCCTTCCTCCCTATTACACTGATCCCTTCCTTACATAAATTGCAACCCCCCCACCTTCCCTTTATGTCTATCCCTCTGGAAAAGTTTGTACTCTGGGATGGTTAGGTGCCAGTCATGGTGCTTGGTTGCCCACATCTCAGTAATAGCAGCTATGTCCACCTCTCCCTCTGCCATCAATGCCTGCAACTCTGCCAACTTGTTTCCCAGGTTGCTAGCATTTAGTGAAACAATTATCCATGCTGCACCTATCCTTCCTGCTTCCTCAGCCTTCACTCCAACCCCTATTTCATTTAAGGTCATATCTATCCCTGAGGTGGGGGGGAGGTCCACGAGACCCCCTCTCCTGTGATTTACAGCTCCAGTGCCTCCCACCCTATCTAGTTTAAATGTTACCTCTCATTGCTGAAATCTCCCAGCTTCTGCTTCAACACCTGTGAACCTGCCCTGCTGAGGTGTAACCTATCCCCTACATAAAGATCTGTGTTATCTCATGTGCTACCCCAGTCCCCCACCAGTCCATACCCCTTGGTCCTACACCATTCCCTCAGCCACATGTTGAAGTCGCTGATTCTTCTCTTCCTGTCTGTACTGGCTCTTGGCACAGGCAGAACTTCTGAGAAGGCTACCATTGTTCCCTCTTTGCTGCATGGTTTTCCCACTTCCCTGAAGCTGTCTTGTACCTCCTCTACTCTTCTTCCTTCCAGATAATTCATTTCCAGGTGTACCATAATGTGCAGCTTTCACCCCACCTTCCCCACTTATTTGCCCATATGCTGCCCCACTCTACTCGCTGTCATTAAAAAAAATACCACCAACAGCTTAATTTGGTTCAAGGTCAGTTGTCATTCATCTGTATCCCCCTCCCCCGGGTCGTGCCTGAAAATAGGCAGGATTTTTCTAGTGCACTTACCTGGTCAACAAAACCTAAATAAATGGCATGCACTCTACCCAAATGTTACTTTTTCTGGCACCCCATACCCCCACCTTATACTTTTAAGTATAGAAACCCCTAGAATTATTACTCTCTGATGCTTTTCCTTCTCACTCTGTTGTTGTCCTCCACTTCCCTGTCCCCCAACTTGCAAGGCCCTCTTATCCCCATGTCCCGGCTCCCCTTTGCTTCCCCCTAACCTTTGCCCTGACCTCTGCCCCCTTGCAACTATGACTGGGCTACTGACCTCCTCCTCTGAACTATTTTCCATCTGTGGAACCTCCCCTTTGCACTGACTTGTTGCTCTGTCTGTCACGCTACCACCTCCTCTTCTATTACGTTCCTGTGTCTTCCCTGAAATGTGGCCCTTCCCCACTTGGACTCCCCTCCTTTCAATATCCTTAGTCTTCTCCAGGCTGCCTGCCACATCCCCATGCCTCCTGTCTCCTTCCTCCTTCTTTCCCTCTGGAAAGACTGCATCACCTCATTTCCCCCCTAGCCAATGTGTCTTTTTGGTGTACTGCTTACTGCATTAGGCTAAGCTTGCAGGGCTACTGCATTTGTTGTTGGTTGATTGTTTCTGCTCTTACCTCCTTGTTTCTTTTATCTGTGGTTCTTCTTTTCTGGTAGGGGAAGGGCCCAGCCACCCACCCCATCCCCAGCCACCCCATGCTTCACTCCTTTATAGGGTAGCACAGTCTTGACATTTCTTGTAGCAAAACAGGAAGGGAAGATCACAGAAGTATCCACACAATGACCTCACTTACAGGGGAACAAGTAATTTAGCTTGTTATAACATGTTACACAAAAAAAAAATCATCAAACTTTTGCTTTCATTTTCCTCATTCTAAGTACTCGGACCAGGTTATAAACTCAGCAACTCAGCTGTAATGGATATTATTAACTACAGGTACTGCTGGACACTTTTCAAAAGGGCAGTTATACAGGATTTAGGACACTGTCCTAAATGCTGGACCATTGGAGATCTCAAGGCTCAGCTCCAGGCAGCATGGGCAGAGACTGCAAACTTCAAATCACATATTCAGGAGGAAATATATTATAAGAACAACCCTTCATTTCCCCAACATCCAACTGAAGCAGCTTAACCACAGTGGGTAGTCGGTCTGGGAAGTTGGCAGGTAGCTAGGAGAGGCAAATCGGGTGCCCCACCACTCAGTGCTCTCCAACATATCACCTCCACAAACCTTGTAAAAACTATAAACAGGTATCTGCCTCTATCTCAGAAATCAAACAAAAGGGCAGAGGACACTGCAGAGCAAGACACTGCAGCACAGGAGCTAGCACTACAAAACTCACCCAAAATAGGGACCAAAACAAAAAAAAAGCAAAAAGGAAATCCAAAACACTTCTGATCATACGAGGCTCCATGATTCAGGGAGTTGATACCTACCTTCATCCGGGGGTAATGGTCAGATGTCTCCCAGGTACATCAGTGTGGAGAGACACTGACTGCATTGCAACAATTGTGCAGGAAGCAGGAGAAAACATTGACATCCTGGTACACATAGGGACTAATGATCTCACCAGCCAGTCAGTTGTGGAGACCAAGGAACACCTGACCAGGCTGGGAGACAAACTGTCATTCATTTTGTCTGGCATTGCTTTCTCTGAGATCCTGCTGGTCTGGGAGAGAGGGGTAGATGGACGGAAGGTCAGAGAAGGGGAGATAGGGGAGCTAAACATGTGGCTCAAGGGCTGGTGCCAGGAAAAAGGACACAAACTTGTAGGCAACTGGCAACAGTTTTGGGAGTGAAAGTTCTTTAAATTCAATGGACTGCATCTGTCTAAGGAGGGAGTCAGTGCATTGGGGCAGAAGTTTGACATCTTTGCAGAATATTTAAACTAGCAAATGGGGAGAGGGATTTAGCACCCGATACATTGAATGGGAAGAACATCCCTCCCCCCTCAGCTAGTGATCAAACAGGAGTTCAACATGTTTGTAGTTCATTTGCGTCACCAAGTAAGGAAAAAGGTCTGGCTCCCCATACGATGCGCAGGGGAAATACTGGACCTCACCCAATAACTAATGCACCAAATTCTGGCCAATGGAAAAGCATGTACACAAATGCTCACAGCCTGGGAAACAAGATCCCAGATCTGCAGGCAATAATGTCAGAGGCTAAACTGGACATAGTAGCCATTAGCAAGACATGGTTCACCAGTAACCACATTTGGGAGACTTCAGTATCCGGCTATGTACTGTTCAGAAGAGACCAAGGTACAAAAAGGGGGGAGGGGGAGAGTGGCCCTTTATGTCAATGAAAATATCAAGGCTACAGAAATTCAGAATGCACATAAGGAGCCAGAAGAACTGTGGGTCACCCAGGAAACAGGAAATGGGACAGCCATATGAACTGGGGTTGTCTACTGGCCTCCAGACCGGGGGAAGACATAGACACATTACTGTTAGAAGATATACAAAACATGACAGTGAAAGGGGAGGTTCTGATAATGGGGGACTTCAACATGCCAGATATAGATTGGTCAATACCAGCAGGAACATCTGCCAGAACTAGACACATAGTGGATTCTCTGCAGGGGGGAGGGCCTCAAACAACTGGTACAACAACCCACAAGAGACAGGGCTATCCTAGATCTAGTACTGACTAACGGGGAAATGATCACACATCTCCAGGTAGAAGGTCACCTGGGGGCCAGTGACCATCACATGGTATGGTTTAATTGGGTCACTAGAACTAAATCATCCCATTCCAAGGCAAAAATATGGGACTTCACAGGAGCTGACTTTAATAAGATGGCCAACAGAGTTAAGCTAGCCCTGGCAAGAAGAAATACAAGTGAGGGGTACAGGCAAAGTGGTCAAGCATTAAGGATGCAATACTTGAAGCAACATCCCATTGTGTTAGGGAGAAAAGCAAGACCAAAAGGAGGAAACCACTTTGTTTTTCAAAAACAGTAGCAGAAAAGGTCAGAGCCAAAAGGTTGGCCTTCATGAAATATAAAGGAACGCAGCTGGACGAAGATAGGCATATCAAACTTCCCTAAAGGAAGCAGGGAAGGCAGCACGGCAGGCAAAGGCCCAAACTGAGGAAACATTAGCACGAACAGTAATAGAAGGGGACAAGACTTTCTATAGATACATTAGTGAAAAGAGAAAGTCCAGAGGGGGTATTACTAAGATCAAAGGAGATAAGGGGGAGTGTGTGGAGGAGGACCAAGGAAAAGTATCTATCCTAAATAGATACTTCTGTTCAGTATTTACTGAGGAGAAGGTAGGACAGGGCACACAACTTAGCACCATGGACACAGGGGAGAGGGAGGTGCACACAAGTCCCTTCACAAAAGAAAGGATTCTACAAGAGCTTACTAAGCTCAGGGTGGACAAGGCAAAAGGACATGATGGCATACATCCCAGGGTACTATAGGAGCTAAGGGTGGAACTAGCAGAGCCATTATCAGAACTGTTTGGTGAGTCTTTGAGCACAGGAGAGGTCCCAGAATACTGGAGTAGGGCTCATGTGATCCTGCTCCACAAGAGTGGTAGCAGGGAGGAGGTAGGGAACTACAGATCAGTTAGTCTTATCTCAGTAGTGGGCAAGATTATGGTGGCACTCCTTAAGGAAAGGATAGTGCAACACCTGGAATCCATAGGAGCACAGGATCCAAGACAGCATGGGTTTATGACAGGGAGGTCCTGTCAAACTAATCTCATAGATTTCTTTGACTGGGTAACCAGAGTGGTGGACCAAGGGGGTGCAGTTGATGTTGCCTATCTTGACTTCAGCAAAGTGTTCAATACTGTTCCACATAGAAGACTGATAAATAAGCTGGGTATGCTTGGGGTTGGCCAGAAGTTGGTCTATTGGGTGGCAAACTAGTTGGCGGGCAGAAAACAGAGAGTGGTGGTAAATGGTATACAGTCAGAAGAGATGCAAGTCACAAGTGGAGTACCTCAGGGGTCAGTCCTAGGGCCAGTCCTCTTCAATATCTTCATCAATGATATTGTCGATGGACTGGAGGGTAAGGTTTGTCTGCTTGCAGATGACACCAAGATCTGCAACAGAGTAGATGATCCAGATGGGGTGGACAGAATGAAAAGAGATCTGGATAAACTGGCAAAATGGTCGGAAGAGTGACAACTGGAGTTTAACGTAAAGAAGTGCAAGATCATGCACATAGGGAAGAGCAACCCTGAAGCCACCTATAGGTTGGGAGGGGAGTTGCTGGCAATCACAAGTGAAGAAAGAGACTTGGGCATCATCATCACAGATGATCTGAAGTCATCCAAGCAGACCACTAAAGCTGTAGGTAAGGCTAGAAGGATGTTGTGGTGTATTAGTAGGGATATCACAAGTCGTAAGAGGGAGGTAATGATCCCTCTTTACAAGACACTGGTTAGGCCCCATCTGGAGAACTGCATGTAGTACTAGAGGCCACACCTGCACAAGGACATTAACAAAATAGAGGCAGTCCAGAGAAGGGCAACCAAAACAGTGCAGGGACTGCATCAGAAAACATATGAGAACAGATTAACAGAGCTCAATATGTATACTCTAGAGCAAAGGAGGTAGAGAGGTGATATGTGTCATTGAGGCACAGGTCAGGAAGCATAGGAAAACCAGGAGCAGTTGTAGAATTCACCAAAAATATTTATTTGTACTAGCAGTAACATAAAAAAATAAACTTGTTCAGTATAACTATTTACAAAGGCAAAATAAAATAGAGAAGATCCATCAGTGTTTTTCTTCAAGCTCTGTGTCCATCTTTTCAAGCAATTACAGCTCAGCTCTCTTGTAAGTCCTTGCATCAATCCCCCTTCTTAACAAGCATGCTGTTTTTTTTCTAAAGTGTTCTAATATATTTCAGGCAGGTGCTGGAAGGAACACAATGTCCCAGAACTGAGGCCCCTTTTCCACAGCTCTTGCAAAAGGCTTAACAATTGCACTAAGGTAACCTCTTGAGTTTCCAATAGCTTTTTGCAATCATCTCAAACTATAATTATATACATTTCAACAGTAACGCTATATATTTTCTAAACAAAAGGATCCCAACATCAGTTACATTTCCACATATTGATTTGCATATATTTTTATACCAGCGGATATGTAAGGGAGGAAAAGATAAACAGCAAGGGAAGACTAAGAGACAGCGAGAGGCAAATAATTGCAAGACTGTCGGGGTGATCAAATCCTAGGCCTCACTGGAAAATTTGGTTGTGCAACCAGACAGAGAAGAGACAGGAAAAGAAAGAACAGAATAGATCCCTGCATTCAAACTCTCCATAACAACTGGGACAGGGTCCTATTCAACCCTGCCACAATATTTTTTTTTTTTTAGTTGTTTAACCAGGTATAGCACACTAAGCTGAAAGCTTTTTTACAGGAGTGACCTGGGAGCACGAGGAGGTTAAGTGACTTGCTCAGGGTTACACAGTATGCAAGTGGAAGCTGTGGGATTCAAACTCAGGTCTGGTCTGCTGGATGTCACCAAATTTGCAGCTCAGAGCCTTAGACCACTGCGCTATACTGCCTCCTAATATATGATATATAATATGATCGAAACATTCAAACATCTTAAGGGCATTAACAAGGTGAAATAGTTTAATATGTTTCAATATACAAAAAATAGCAGGACAAGAGGACACAGCATGAGATTAGAAGGAGGCCGATTAAGGAGTAATGTGAGGAAGTTCTTTTTCACAGAAAGGGTGGTGGATGCATGGAATGGCCTACCTCAGGAAGTGGTGGTTATGAATACAGTGCAGAGCTTCAAATAGGCATGGGATTGGCATAAGGGAGCAATACAGATGAGTATGAATAGATAGGCCATTAACAGAGTAAAGGTCTACAGCACATTCATAAGGTAGAAAAAATGAGCAAACTGGATGGGCCTTGCGGTCCATATGTGCAATCAGCTTCTATGTTTTGTTGCATGCACCTTGGTCCCGGTGCTCTTTTTCCTTTGAAAAAGACTCCACTCCTGCACTCTGTTCCCTCTTGTGAGGTACTTGTAGGTCTCTATCATGTCCCTACTCTCTCTCTCTCTCTCATTCTTCCAGGATGTACATGTTGAGATCCCTCAGTCTCTTTTCATAGGTCTTCTTGTTTAACCCCTGCACTATTTTAGTTGCCCTAATCTGGACTGCCTCCACCCTGTCTAAGTCCTTTCTGAAGTGTAGCCTCCAAAACTGGACACAGAACTACAGGTATGGTCTCACCAGTGAGCGATACAGTGGCCAGATGACCTCCCTCCTCCTGCTGGAGATACGCCTCCCTCTGCATCCCAGCATCCCACTAGCCCTACCCATTGCTTTGACACACTGCCCTGCCACTTTGAGGTCATCAGTTATGCTATCCTGAGGTTCCTTTCTTGCTTTGTGACTGTTAGTACCCTCACCAAAACACCAAAAGGGCGGCTCACTGGCTCCATGGCACTGAGTGAAGAGGTTCACCTGACATGTTGGCAGCTTGGGTGTCAGTAACAGAGACCAACAGGGAGGGAATCCAGAGCATCCATTAGATGCTTCCCTCCTGGGGGGGTGGTCAGGGCTTCGGCATGTGGAGGTGGATTGGATGACGTGTAAGGAGTGTGATGCCTTGACATGGCCCTGCACATCCCCGCCTCAGGTTGCCGTCCCCACATAGGCCTAATCAGGGTGGAGTGGAAGGGCCAGGAAAACAGAAAATTGTACCCTGATCAGCTGGATGACGGCTGCCTGTCCCTGTCAACAAAAGCCCCTGATCGCCCGGACTGACCCCCGCAGCACCCAGGTCAATGAGTTGTGCCTACCGGTGCCTTCTCCCTTGGAAGGGGGGGACCCATCCAATGAAAGGCTACGTCGGGTTTCCTGGGAAGCTGCCATTATGGGGTGGTGGATGGCGGTAGGGATGGAGTGGTGGCAGGGTGCACCTAGGAGGCCTGAAGGAAAGGACGGTCGGGGGTGCTAGAGAGTAGCAAAAAAACAAAACAAAACAAACCCCCCCCCAAAAAAAAATCTGTTGTGCAACTACCACTGTATCTCTTCTGGCATTATGAAATTTGTTCTTACAAGAGCAACTACACATGTTATAGCTATTGCAATTGTAACAACAAATTTGTTGTGTAACTACCATGTTACTCCTTTGAGCATTGTTAAATTTGTTCTTGCCAGTGTAACCACAAATGAATGCAGGTCTTGTTCACTGTTCCAACTGTCCATGTCTATCTGACATTTATTTATAAGGTAGTCACACAGAAAACCTTAAAAGTGTAATCAGAATGGTAAACAAAATATGATTACAATATAACTTCAGTCTGCTACACTTAAATGAACTGACTGACAACTCTTTAGATGATGTTCCATGTCTACATTCCAGTTTTTCATGAACATACAGGTTAATAATATGCAGTCTAATATTGTGAATTGATATACTACTCTGCACAAAAATATTACATTTGCTTAATTACAAATTGGTGTTGTAACAATATTGTGGCTAAGAAATAATGGTATGTATAGTAGAACATTGTGCTACCTCGATTTTTATATCTGCTAAAACACTATTGTACCATAGTTCAAAGGTCATGGAACACTGTTCAACCCTTCTATGGTACAACAGCATTGAAGCTGATTTCAGGAGCATACGAGCCACACTAATAGAAAGCATAGGATCAACCATATCAAAGGAGGCAGCAACAGAAGGAAAAGACAGATGAGTAATCCTACAGATGCAGGATCATCCAGACATGGTAAAATAATATGCAGGATCAACCAGATATACTGTCCTATGGAATAAAAAAACATAAATGCAGGATCAACCAGATAATTTCATTTATTTACAGAAAACACTTGCTTCGTCCCCATAACTCTCACTATGCACAAATATAGCCACCATTGTTTTTTTTTTCTTAAAAATCCTCCCAACCCGATTTTCAACCAGTGGGAGTGCGCGGCACAAATGTAGAGATGTTTGGTCCCTAATGACCACACCGCTGGTCCTAGTAACCAGATGTTTAGTTTAGTTTAGTTTATTGTTCTAGGAATTACTACCTTTGAGCCAGAGGCTCTTTTACAAAGGTTCCACGTCAATTAGGTACAGTACAAAAGGTTACATAGATAACACAACAATTTGTGTTGTGTCAAGAGCAAGAAAACATATACAAATACATGTCAAATCACTTGTGCAAAAGGACATGAGATATCAATAATCACATTATTATTACAAGAAAGAGGTCATGCCAGATTAGGAAAACAAATAGAGAAAAAGTCCAGAACAGAGAGGTTAAGTGAAAGGTGTGGGGAGCAGACAATAGCAGGAGAAAATGTTTCCCAAACATGTCTTTGTCAAATAACTGAACAGGGTGGATAGTGAGAAAATAGGAAGTTTAATCAGGGCAGTCACAGGAGCTGGAGGTGGCAAGGTGAGAGAAAAGCCTTGATTTGAAAATACCTAGAGAGGTGGAGGCAGTAATATGAGTGCTGAGGGCATTTAGCCAGCTGGGGGCACGATAGGCAAATGATCTTTGTCCCTGGGAAGTCCAGCATCGGGGGACTTGGAGAGGCTGGTGTTCTGATCTTCTGGTAAAACGGGTGCTAGCGCCGGGCATAACAGGTCTTGATACAGGGTGGAGTGAGGCCCAGAGTGGATTTTTTTCGCCATCAGGCAGGTAAGGTACTTTATCCGTTTGAGAGTTGCAACCAACATGAGAAAGCATAGAGTTCACATGTGGGTACGCCGATGTGCACCACAGTGAGTAGCCGATAGCTCTTATTTAGGATGTTGTAATGCGACTATGCTGTAGTAGTGGCAGATCTGTATATAACTAAGCCATAGTCAACGACTGAGATGATAGAAGATTAGATGGCAATCCTCAGTGCAGAATGGGTAAGAAGCTGTCGGTTCAAATACAGAATCCCAATTCCCTGATTAATAGTTTTTGCTGTACTATCAATGTGAGTTGCAAAGGTTAGGCCTTGATCAAAGTTGATTCCAAGATATTTGAAAATTGGCACTTGTTCAAGGGTATTTCCCAGGTATGTATTAATGGTGAGTGGGACTTGCCGTTTCTTGTTTTGCGGGTTAGAGAAGAGCATGGATTTAGTTTTTTTGTGGTTTAGAACCAGCTTATGTTCAAGGAACCACATCTCAATTTTGGAAAAAGTATGCTGAAGGTTGAGGCATAAGAGGTTCGGATCTTTATGAGTGGCAAGAATTACGGCATCATCGGCATAGAGGATTAATTGTTCAGGGCAGGATTTGGGGAGGGAGTTTAGGAAGAGGCTGAAAAGGTGGGGGCCCAGGATGGATCCCTGGGGAACTCCTGAGCAAACCGGTTTTGAGTCTGAGAGAACTCCAGCTACTTTTACAGATTGAGAGCGCTGAGCAAGGTAATTTTTTACCCAGTCACCAGAACCCTGTGAGAGCCCTAGGGATAGAAGTTGTTTGATAAGTAGGCCATGGTGAACTGTATCAAATGCGTTGGTTAAGTCAATGTAGACTGCTCCAGTTAGGTTTCCTTTGTCCATGGCATTGTGGATTGCTCCTGAGAATTCAAGTAGGGCAGTCGATGTGCTGTGCCCTTTCCTAAATCCATGCTGCTGAGTGCATAGGATGTTGTGCTTTTCCAGGTAGTCTGAAAGTTGGTCCGCCACCAAGCGTTCAAGGGCCTTAGAGAGAGGTGGTAGTATTGATATCGGGCGATAGTTACCAGGCAGTGACTTATCACCACTTTTGTGCACTGGAGTGACAACTGCAGCCTTCCATTTCCTAGGGAATTGGCTGTAGCAGAGGGAGAGATTGAAAATTTTTGTGAGGGGGAGCAGTACTTCCTCCAGAGTGAGGGACAGAAGTTTAAGGTCAATAGTGTTGCTGCTTGCTCGGACTTAGAAATGGCCTTCTTTACATATTTATAGACTTCATGTGCCTTTACTAATTTGAAATGGAAGGGTGGTTTTGGTTGAGAGGCAGTAGAAGTAGAAATTGAGGGTCAGCATCAGTAAAGAAATCAGATGAGAGGACACCACTAAGGTCTGTGAAGGTATCATTTAGGGTGTTTGCAATGATCTCTGGGTCTAATGCAGTGGTTCTATCCACATTCATTATTGTAGGAGAGGATTTGGACTGCTGACCCATGATATTCTTTATGTTGTCCCAGAAGGATTTCCTTCGCCCAGGAGTTGGAGAGGGCATTCTTGAAGTAGGAGCTCTTCATCAAGCGGATCTGTTTAGTACAGTGGTTATGAGCCTGTTTATACTTTTGAATGTCCGACAGTGTGCCAGTAGCTCTTGCAGTGGCCCAGAGGTGATCCTTACTTTTGAGTTGTGCCAACAGCTTTGCTGTGAGCCAGGGATTTGTAAGTGCTTTGATTTTGAGCTTTTTTACTGGTGCATAGGTGTCACAGGCAGTGTTGAAAGTAGTAATAAAGTATTCAAGGGCTAGGTCAACATCTTGAGTTTTGTAAATCAAGGACCAGTCTATCTGCTTAAGACAGGTCTTGAGATGAGTAAGGTTGCCATAAGGTAGGACTCGGCTATAGATGGTTTTTGGAGGTGGCTTACGAAACTTATTTGTCCAGGTACATATTATTGGAGAGTGATCACTGAGCGAGTCAGGGAGAACACTTACATTGGTTATATGGGTAGGGTGGCTGGTAAGGATCCAGTCAATGAGGGTGCTGGTCCCTGATTTGTAGTTTTTCCTGGTAGGGAGTTTACCACTTGTGTTAAATTGCTGCTAGGATGGCATCTTTGTTTGACCCTGCATCAGGAGCAAGCCAATTTATATTAAAGTCCCCAAGGAGAAGGAGTTCGATGTCAGAAGGTTGTGTACTTAAACTCGAGGACAGCCTGTAGGCTGGAATCAGGATCTTTTGGTGGGATATAGACAGCAGCAATCATGAGGACTTTGTTTTGGGCACCAAGTAGTATCTTGATAGGGAAGAGTTGCACTGAGGTTTCTGTGGTGGATAAGAACCAGGAGACAGGTGAGGTAGTCCTTATAGATTGCACATCCACCACCCCTTTTTGAGGTCCTATCCAGCCTGAATATCTTGTAGCCTTGTATAGAGATGGCATGATCCGGAGTATTAGGTGTCAGCCAAGTTTCCATGATGGCAAGGATATCCGGTTGTGTTGGCTGGCAAAGATTTGAAGGAGGCCAGTTTTGGGAGGAGACTGCAGATGTTTAGGTAGCAATTTTGAGTCCCCTCCAGTTTGGCAGGCTTTGTTGTACTGTAGGAGACAGGGCCAGGATTTGAGTGGACACTTCCTGATATCAAGAGTAGGAGTTTAAGAGACAGTTGCTGTACTTTGTAGTCAATTGAATTACACTTCTGAGGCTTATGTGGCTTGGACCAGTGCTGGCGTCTAGGGACCCAGAGCAAGGAGATTGTTAGTAATAGAGGATGATATGCCCATGTATCCTTGTTGTAGCTTGTCAGTTGCACCCAGTCCCTTGCAGATGTAACTCTTGAAAGAAGACACAGATGGCAAAGTCTTCTTCTACTTAAAAAAAAAAAAAAAAAAACTGCTAGAACTACATAAAAATTAATCTCAGGGACACCAAACACTATAACAAATAGTGGCACATCTATGCAGAACCAGTGTGTTTTGCCACCTCTGGGATCTGATTCCCATAGACCTCTGGAGCTTTGCTCTCGAGGTCAAAAGGAATCTGCATGCTTCTGTGGCAGAACACACTGGTTCTGCATGGTTGCCCATCCACTGTTCTCTATGTTTTCACAGTTAATGCCTAGGTAACATATATTTGCAAGTGTGCACACTTATGTTTACCAAATATCAGCACTGTAACTGTGTCTAATATTGGACACTATTCGCATAACATAGAAATATAGAATTTGACGGCAGATAAGGACCGCTTAGCCCACCTAGTCTGCCCATTTCCCTACCTAATGGATAAGCTACAGATCCTAGTTAACCAACAGCCTACTTCCTCCTACCTCCTACTAGAATTACCTTATGTCTATCCCATGCATTCTTGAATTTCCCCACTGTTTTTGACTCCACTACCTCCTTAGGAAGGCTGTTCCAGGTATCCACAACCCTCTCTGTGAAAAAATACTTCCTCATATTACCCCTGAGCTGTCCCCCCATTATCTTCAAATTGTGCCCCCTTGTTCTTGCCCATCTCTTTTTCTGAAAGATGCTACCCTCTTGGACTTTGTTGATTACTTTGAGGTTTCTGAAAGTTTCTATCATGTCCCCCCTCTCCCTCCTTTCCTCAAGGGTATATATATTAAGCTCCTTTAATCTCTCTTTGTATGTCTTCTGGTGCAGACCCTGCACCATTTTAGTTGCCCTCTTCTGGACAGCCACCATCCTGTTTTTGTCCTTGCAGAGATGGGGTCTCCAGAACTGCACGCAGTTCTCCAGATGGGGTCTCACCAACTATCTGTACAGAGGGATAGCAACTTCCTATTTTCTACTGGTGATGCCTCTCCCTATGCATCTCAGTATCCTGACAGCCCTCCTTACTGCCTTCTCACATTGTTTGCCCACCTTTAGGTCATCTGATATGACTACCCCAGGTCCCTTTCCATTTTTGTTGTTGTTAGTATCTCACCCCCCCCATTGTGTACTCTTTCCCTGGGTTTTTGTTTCCCAGGTACATTACTTTGCACTTCTTTGCATTGAATCTAAGCTGCCATACATCTGACCATTCCTCCTACCTTGCCAAGTCCCTTCTCATCCTTTCCAACCCACCTTCTGTATCGATCCTGTTGCAGATCTTTGTGTCATCTGCAAAGAAACATACTTTTCCTTCCAGTCCCTCTGCAATGTCACTTATAAAGACATTAAGGAGGACCAGTCCCAGTACTGAACCCTGTGGTACTCCGCTAGTAACCCCCCTTTCTTCAGAGTGTACTCCATTTACTATTACCCTCTGTGTCCTGTTGCCCAGCCAATTTTTTACCCAGGCTACCACATTGGGACCCACTCCAAGGCTGGCTAACTTGTATATTAGTCTTTTGTATGGGACAGTGTCAAAAGCCTTGCTAAAGTTTAGGTAGGCCATGTCCACAGCCCCTCCCTGGTCTACTACTTTGGACACCCTGTCAAAGAAATCTATTAGATTCGTCTGACAAGACCTTCCTGCTGTGAATCTATGCTGCCTTGTGTCCTATGCCCCACTGGCCTCTAGGTACACAATAATTCTTTCATTCAGAAGTGATTCCATCATTTTCCCTACCACTGAGGTCAAACTAACAGGTCTCTAGTTTCCTGTCTCTGCCTTGCTCCACTTTTGTGAAGTGGAATCACATCTGCCCTCTTCCAGCCCTCAGGTACCACCCCATCCTCCCATGATTTGTTAAAGAGGGGAATCAGCAGTGTCACTAGTTCTACCCTTAGTTCTTTTAGAATTCTTGGGTGAATCCCATCATGCCTCATTGCTTTGTTCACCTTCAGTTTTAAGAGTTCTTTTTGAACCCTTTCTTCTGTGAATGGACTGGTATCGACCCCCCCTATCCAAAGTGTTTCTACTGTGGTTTAGATACCTCTCCCTCCTCTTCTTTTGTGAATACTGAGCAGAAGTACTCATTCAGTATCCTTGCTTTTTCACTGTCACCCTCTGCCCACATTCCCTCCCCTTTATTAAGCCTCAGTATTCCTCCCTTAGTCATTCTTTGGTCCCTAATGTACCGATAAAAGGTTTTATGCCCATTCTTAACAGAGTTGGCTATCTTTTCTTCAGTTTGGGCCTTTGCTATTCTGATTCTCTTCTCTGCCTCTTTCTGCTTTAACTGATATAGTTCTCTGTTCTGCTCCTTCTGTGTTTCCTTATATTTCCTGAATGCTAGCCTTTTCTCTTTAGCCTTCCCTGCCACCTCTTTTGAGAACCATAGTGGCTTTTTCCTTCATTTTGTTGATTTGCTTTACACAAAGGCTTGTTGCCTCTGTGATGGCGGTTTTGATTTTTCCCCATTGTTCTTCCACCCCTCTTTGTTGCCTGTTTGCTAGTGCTTTTCTGAGGCACTCTCCCATTTTGCCAAAGTCAGCCATCCTAAAGTCCAACACCCTTGCTTTTGTATGGCTTGACTCTACAGCTGTGTTTATTGTGAAACACACTGTTTGGTAGTCGCTTGTTCCCAGATGGCTACCCACTTCTAAATCTGAGATCCTCTCTCCATCCCCATTTGAAAGTACCAGGTCTAAGACTGCACCCTCCCGAGTGGGTTCCAGTACTAGCTGTCGAGGCATGCCCCCTGTAGGGCATTGAAAATGACACTGGTCTTGGAAGTAGCTGCAGTAAAGGTGCTCCAGTAAACCTCTGGCATATTCAGGTCCCTCATCAACAATATCTCTCCTTTTTCTGCCATTCCAAGTATTCCTTCTATCATTTCCTTGTCCACTGCCTCGTCCTGAGATGGGGGTCTGTAAACAACCCCTTTGAGGATTGTGGTGCCATTTCCTGTCTCCAGGGTGACCCACAGTGTTGCCTCTCCTCTGTTGTTTACCCTTTAGTTCTGTTGCTTTGATTCCTCCCCCATGTAGAGAGCTACTCCTCCTCCTCCTCCTCCTCTTTTACCCTTCCTGTCCCTCCTGTAGATTGTGTACCCTAGTATGTTGACATCCCAGTCATGGTTCTCTGTGTACCATGTTTCTGTAACTGCCATGATATCCAGGTGTCCCTCTTCCATCAAGGCGACTAGTTCAGGGAGCTTGTTACCCAGACTACAGGCATTGGTACTTATCACCCTCCATTTTTTGATGGCCTTACCCATTTTAAGCCCATCACTGTCCTTACTGCCTTTGCCCTGGATTTCCCCATGTCCTGCTCCCTATTGACTTCTCTTCCTTTGTGTCTACTTCACTAACTACCCTGTTTTGTGGAGGGGGGCTGGGATTTCCCTGTTTCTCTTCAGTGCCTTCCCTTTGGCTCTTTAAATGCTTGCCAATGAAGCATTTAAACCTATTACCTAGGATCCTGGTTCCCCTTCTGGACAGGTGTAGACCATCATGCCAGTATAGACTTGTATCTCTCCAGGTGGACCCCCAGTCCCCAATTAAGCCAAATCCCTGAGCTCCACACAAGTTTTTCAACCAGTCATTGAATCCCATGGTGCAGAGTACCCTCACCTCACCCATGCCATAGACAGGCAGCACTTCCAAGAAAGTTACCAAGTGTGCTACTTGTCTAAGACCCCTTCCCAACTCTACAAACTCCTGCTGCACTGCTCTGATTCCATAACCAGTCAGGTCATTTGTCCCTAGGTGGACAATGACATCCAGCTACCTCCCCTCTGCAGCTGCTCCCATGATCCTTAGGATTCACATCCTGTCCCTCCAAGCCATGCTGCTGGGTAGGCACCTTATCTCTCTCTCTTCATTCTCTCCCCCAGTTCTACTCCCTTAATGATTGAGTCCCCTACCAGAAGTTGTTTCCTTCCAATGTGGGGTCCCATGCCACCCTCCTATGGGTCTTCTTTATGGAGGTTCCCAGCATCCTCCTTGGTCTCCACTGTGGGTGCCACCACAGAGGAACCACATTCCACCAGAATGGTGAATGAATTGTAAACAGGAACAACTGGAGGGATGTGCCTCTGTTCCACCACCCATCCTCCCTAAGCCCACCATGTTCCAACTGCTCCTTTTTCTTGGCAACCTCTGAAGAAGTGGTGGTGGCCTGGGTGGTCCCTGGGTGGAGGAGGAGGTTTCCCAAATCCTCACCAGGTCAGCTTGGAGATGGGCAACCTCCTGCCTCAGACCAGGGAGGTGCCTGCAAATAGGGCAGCAATGTAGTCTCCAGAACATCTCCTGGAAGACTACCACTTCACAGCCAGTGCATTGCACCACTCCCCACATGCCTGTACCCCTTTCTGTTTAAGAAGGTTTTTTTGTTTGTTTTTTGTTAGAGTGTGCAAGGGTGTGAGTGTGTTTCCCCCCTATTCATTGTGCTATGCCTTTAAGGATATGAACAGGTGCATGTCCTTTGCACTTTTGGGGAAGTGATGTCAGAGCCCCCGATATAAAGGAAATGATGCGCTTAGGGTGGGTGGGGCTGAGGGCAGGTGGGTGGGAGTAAGGCCATGCCCTTCTGAAACAATCAACTACAACTCTGACCTACCACCCCAATGAGTGTCTTCCTTCCTTTCAGACACCCATTTCACAGAGCTTAAGTAACAGGTCTAGTCACAAATGATTGAGATATTCTCCCAGTTAAATTTCCTCCCTGGCAAGTAAAAGTTACACTAAAAAAAGTCAACCCCAAAAACAGAGAACCAAAACACTGACTTCAACTTACTTACACAAGCCCCAAAATTAAGATTTCAATTCAGTGTACTCTATTAAATCACCTTTTGCTATAAGGAAGCTGGTGGCTGCTCTCTGTTTCACCTACAGCATAGGGATCTATGCATCGATGGAACATTGGGTACTCACAAAAGGAGCACACCATATGTGTGCAGCTGTGCATCCATGGATGTTTGTGCAGTGGCTGGCATTCATGATTGCTGGCCTCTACGCACCTCTCATCTGTGGCTCCACCACCCAGTGTGCTAGTACATGGGGGGAAGATCAGTAGACACCTGCGGGCATCTAATGGGATGCCCATTCCAGGACCATGACTGGCCCCCTTTCTCCGCATGCAGTAGGGGATGCTGGGTGGAACACAGGTTTGAGATGTTTCAAAAGTGAGAAATGCTTTCAGAATCACTGACGCTTGCCTGAGTGGCTTTCCCCAGTCCTCCCTGTTGTCCCTGAGGAGTTTCCACAAGTTGTTGCAATCTAGCAAAACATCACACTGTCCACACATAGGAAAATATTTCAAAAGTAGTCTTTATTTCACCAAAGGATGAGTGCTGCCACACATAGGAGTCAGAACTACTTATACCAGTGCTTTGCCAGAAAGGCTTCATCAGGGAGCTGCTAACCCCCAACAATGTCACAAAAATTTCCACATGTTGCTACACTCTAGCAAAGCATTACACTGTCCACATATAGGAAAATATTTCAAAAATAGTATTTACTTTATCAAAGAATGACTGCTGCCATATATAAAAGTTGGAACTACTTATCCAAGAGCTTTACCAGAAAGGGTTTGTCAACTGAGATACTACTGATTCAGTCTAGGACTGTTGTCATTGAGGGCTGAGGTGGCATGGTGGGAATGACAGCACATGTCCACATGACTGGCAGTTGTACCTTGGGGAGGAGCATAAGAGTTATTTCAGGGTCCTCCCTGCTGTAGCTTGTGCCCCCCTTGCCTGGCACTCTGCACCTTAGTGAATGGCATGGAGTGTCGGCATGCCCCCTGCACCACCCCTGGACTGACCCTGCATGAACCTGCCTGACTGGTCAGGAGAGTGGGTGTGCAAGGGACACATGCTTTGGAGCATGCTACTGGGGTCCACCGGACCACCGACATGCAGCTTTCTGACTTTGGGTCTCCTACGCCTCTCAGATACATGGTGTATAGGTGATCAGATTGTTTTGTGTGCATAGGCCCCAAAGGTGTCTGGGAATGTTTCAAATGTGCATACCCAGGCCTGGTGATCAACAGTAGTCATCCAATCAGATGGACTGCCCACTAGCAGACTGGATCCTGCACTCTGTGTGGAGTGTGGAATTGAGGGATATGGGTGGTCCTCTCAGTACTGCTGTTTTCCAGTAAATGAACCTACTGGTCTGCACGTGTTCACCACCATGCTCCATGCCCTCATGGTATAGTCAGAGGGCTGCAGTAGCTTGGTGTTAAGGATGGTGCCATGGCTGCCACCCCATTCAGCCAGTAGGAAGGGCATGTAATGGCTAAGCAAGGGTCCCTGCATGTGTATCTGGCACCACCCACCATCACTCCACACAGCAGACTGGAGATAAAGCATGGCATGCAGCCATGCCCCACCCCCAGCCACCCATCTGGACAGCAGCAGGGCAGGGGTGTGGGTGCAGAAGAGATGTGGGTCAATCCCACAGAAGCAGCACATTTAAAGTTACTTAAGTACATAATACGCATTGTGAAACTAGTTAACAAGTACATAGTAGTGCAGTTAAAGTGTAGTTATACAGTAGTTACAGTGTAGTTAGTGACACTGAAAATAACCCTTCAGAAATCATTCCATCATGAACTTACTGTAGTATAGCGTAGTGGTTAAAGCACTGACCAGCAAACCTGAAGAACTGGGTTTAAATCCCAGAGCCACCACTTGTATACTGTGTGACCCCAAAAAAAGAACTAAAAATAAACATGCAATCTAATACGGCAAATTGCTATACAGTAAAAAAATCATTAATTTACAGTACATAATTATGTATTGGCTTTTAACAATGCTGTAGTTACTAAGGAATTTGCTGCTTCTGTGGTATTGTTTCCACAGTTAATGCCATACATGTATTTACAAAGTAAGTACACAGAAACTGACACTTAAAATAAAGTATAAGAAGAAGGGTGTAACAGTGCTGTAGTTACAGTACTAAGGAATGTGCTTCTTCTGTGGCATTGTTTCCAAAGTTAATGCCTAACTAACATGCATTTGCAAAGTAAGCATGCAGAAACTGACGCTTAAAATAAAGTGTAAGAAGAATGGTGTAACAGTGCTGTAGCTACTAAGGAATGTGCTGCTTCTGTGGCATTGTTCACACAGTTAATTCCTAACTAACATGAAGAAGTTGAAGCGCTAAGGTTAGGTTATGCTCTGGATGTGTGGACTATCTGATGATAGGAGTCCGAGAAAGCCCTGCATGCTGTTGTCACGGAGGAGAAGTGCAGCAGCAGGACTGCTAAAACATGCTACTCTGTCCTGCGTAAGGTGTCTGAGTCCTGAGGTGGCCAAAGGAACTAGCCCAGTGAGTGGGTTTTAGTGGAGGATCCCACGGACGGAGGGGGTTCAGAATGGAATACAGAGCAAGTTACCGAAGAAATGGGCTTTTAGTCCTACTTTTATTCCTGAGGAGCATGTAAAAACAACATATAACATATCAAAAAAAGGGGGGTCTAGTCTGTCCTTGTGTTGTCTGCTTGTGCTTGTGCATGTGCTTGTGCTACAAGCTGTAGCATTGTGAAATATATTTTATATTTGTTTTAGGATTGCTGGCATTCGTTGGCATTTGGTTTTTGCTTATTTACTTATTTACTTTATTTTTCCTTATTTTTAAATAATTTTAACATTCAATCATTTAACAGTCATTCAACATTCAATCTGATTGCTTTAATGCTTTAATGTGTGTATTCTAGAGCCCTGGATGTGGTAACTCTGTTGGCCATATAGTTTCAGCTGGAGTTCCCTCATTCTTATGTTTTACCTGCCACTTAAGTTATTTAATTGATCTACTTAGGGAGCTATGCCATTAAGGTAACAGATTACATCATAAAGAAATTCAAAAAAACCTTTGAGCAAATCAGGAGTGAGCTCTTGCAAATTGCGCATTTTGCAGGATGCCTTACAGGGGGTGCTGATTTTGATACACACATGCAGGCATTCAGGCAGTAGTTGCTTGCTGTTTGTATTTTGTTTCAGTCAGCAGTCATGCTGAAGTTCATTACCTCTAAGACTGTCTAACCACAGTGCTTAAAATTTCAAAAGTCACTGCTGTGGTGATTTACATTACAAGCGTATTGCTCTCCAGTGGAGCAAGCTCTTTGGTGAAATGAGCACACACCGCTGTTTTCTTTTTATAATTATTTGAGGCTGCTATTGGAGAAACTCAGTAGCATTGTGATACTGTCTCACTGAGAACATTTTCTGAGCATAAAAAATAAATGCTAAAAGCAAAACGCCAAACACCAAATGCTAATTTAGGTTCAGGGGCCTAGCAGCTCGGTAAGACATCCTGAAGAGACTCGGTGATTACTATCATAGATTTGAGTTCTTTTTACTCCTGCTGCCTAAATTGGTATTTCACCTCAAGGATGTAAGTATCCTGTTGTGATTTGAAATAAGCTGTCTATTTTACCTGTGAAGTAATTTTGGAGTAACCATTGATTCAGAAGTAGTGGATTTTTTACCTTAAAAGCACCTTAAAAATACTTCAAAGTATTCTCAACATGTTACTCTTATTTCCTCTAGCCGATTTAGCTGATGTAGCTGATTTCACTAGTGTTCTGGTAATTATTCCTATATAAGTTTATAGTTTTATAATATAAGTCTATTTTACTTTTATATAACATGATAAGGTAGTAGCCAATTGAACATTTAAAGATAAGCTACTTTATATTAACAGTATTCTCCATGTACTTTATTAAGGGGTGGACAAGAAATATTCTGCAGTGCTGCTCCTGGTGTTAAAACACGAGGGAATTTTTGGAACCTGCTCAAATTCTTAAGGGAAGGAACTGACTGGCCCATAAGAGCTATATATGGGGGGGGGGTGCAGCATCCCATACATCGAATGGGAAGAACACCCCTCCCCCCTCAGCTGGTGGTCAAACAGGAGTTCAGCATGTTTGCAGTTCATTTGCATCACCAGGTAAGGAAAAAGTTCCAGCTCCCCATACAATGCACAGGGGAAACACCAGACCTCATCCAACAACTAACACCAGGGTGTCAGCATGGCTCAGTTGGTAGCACATCCGACTCTGGACCAGAAGGTCGTGGGTTCTCGTCCCACACTGGGATTGGACTTGCATCTAAAAATCTATGGCATCCAAGTGCAGTATTGGGAGGTGCTGTACTGCTGGGGTGTGCCATCCTTCAGATGAGATGATAAACCGAGGTCCCTTCTGCCCATCCTGGTGTTGTCCTGGTGGGTGTCCAGGTGGAAGTAAAAGAACCCAGGGCACTCTTCGCAAAGAGCAGGGAACATTCCCGGTGTCCTGGTCAACATTCCCTTTCCCATAAACCAGTTGATGCAATTATCCAGGCTGTGTGTGGGTGATGATGTGCGATACGGCCGCCACCACACATTCATCACTTCACTACCAGTCTAACATTGCTCGTAAAGCACTTTGGGATACTGTGTATGAAAAGCGCTATATAAATGCCGATTCTTCTTCTTCTTAACACACAGAAATCTGGCCAATGGAAAATCATGTACACAAATGCTTGCACTCTGGGAAACAAGATCACAGACCGGCAGGCAATAATGACAGAGGCTAAACTGGACATAGTAGCAATTAGCAAGATGTGGTTTACCAGTAACCACACTTGGGAGACTTCAGTACCTGGCTATGTACTGTTCAGAAGAGACCGAGTTGCAAAAAGGGGGGTAGAGTGCCCTGTATGTCGATGAAAATATCAAAGCTATAGAAATTCAGAATACACATAAGGAACCAGGAGAACTGTGGGTCACCCTGGAAACAGGAAATGGGACAGCCATAAGAACTGGGGTTGTCTACAGGCCCCCAGACCAGGGGGAGGACAGAGACACATTACTGTTAGAAGATATACAGAACATGACAGCTAAAGGGGAGGCTCTGATAATGGGAGACTTCAACATGCTGGATACAGATTGGTCAATACCAGCAGGAACATCTGCCAGAACTAGACACATGGTGGATTCTCTGCAGGGGGAGAGCCTCAAACAACTGGTACAACAGCCGACAAGAGACAGGGCTATCCTAGATCTAGTACTGACTAACAGGGAAAGGATCACAGATCTCCAGGTAGAAGGTCACCTGGGGGCCAGTGACCATCACATGCTATGGTTCAGTTTGGCCACTAAAACTAAATCACCCCATTCCAAGGCAAAAATATGGGACTTTAGAGGAGCTGACTTTGATAAGATGGCCAACAGAGTTAAGCTATCCCTGGCAAAAAGAAATACAGGTGAGGGGGTACAGGCAAAGTGGGCAAGCATTAAGGATGCAATACTTGAAGCAACATGCCATTGTGTTAGAGAGAAAAGGAAGTGCAAAAGAAGAAGGAAACCACTTTAGTTCTCAAAAACAGTAGCAGAAAAGGTCAGAGCCAAAAGGCTGGCCTTTAGGAAATATAAGTTAATGCAGCGGGATGAAGATAGAGAGGCATACCAAACTTCCCTAAGGGAAGCAGGGAAGGCAGTAAGGCAGGCAAAGGCCCAAACTGAGGAAACACTAGCACAGACAGTAAAAGAAGGTGACAGGACTTTCTATAAATACATTAGGGAAAGGAGAAAGTCCAGAGGTAGTATTGTTAAGATCAAAGGAGATAAGGGAGCATGTGAGAAGGAGGACCATGTAAAAGCATCTATCCTAAATAGATACTTCTGCTCAGTATTTACTGAAGAGAAGGTAGGGCATGACCCACAGCTCAGCACCATGGACACAGGGGGGAGGGAGGTGAACACAAGTCCCTTCACAAAAGAAAGGGTCCTACAAGAGCTCGCTAAACTCAGGGTGGACAAGGCAATGGGACCTGATGGCATACATCCCAGGGTACTAAAGGAGCTAAGCGTGAAACTAGCAGAGCCATTATCAGAACTGTTTAGTGAGTGTCTGAGTACAGAAGAGGTCCCAGAAGACTGGAGAAGGGCTCATGTGATCCCACTCCACAAGAGTGGTAGCAGAGAGGAGGCAGAGAACTACAGACCAGTCAGACTTACCTCAGTAGTGGGCAAGATTATGGAGGCACTCCTTAAGGAAAGGATAGTGCAACACCTGGAATCCATAGGAGCACAGGATTCAAGACAGCATGGGTTTACCAAAGGAAGATCCTGTCAAACTAATCTCATAGATTTCTTTGACTGGGTAACCAATGTGGTGGACCAAGGGGGAGCTGTTGATGTCGCCTACCTTGACTTCAGCAAAGTTTTCGACACTGTTCCACATAGAAGATTGATAAATAAGCTGGGTAGGCTCAGGGTGGGTCAGAAGTGGGTCAACTGGGTGGCAAACTGGTTGATGGGCAGAAAACAGAGAGTGGTGGTAAATGGTATACAGTCAGAAGAGATGCAAGTCACAAGTCGGGTACCTCAGGAATCAGTCGTCTGGCCAGTCCTCTTCAATATCTTCATCAGTGACATTGCAGATGGACTGGAGGGTAAGGTTTGTCTGTTTGCAGATGACACCAAGATCTGCAACAGAGTAGATGATCCAGATGGGGTGGGCAGAATGAGAAGAGATCTGGATAAACTAGCAAAATGATCAGAAGAGTGGCAACTGGGGTTTAATGCAAATAAGTGCAAAATCATGCATATAGGGAAGAGAAACCCTGAAGAAACCTATAGGCTGGGAGGGGAGTTGCTGGCAGTCACAAGGGAAGAAGAGACGTTGACCTTAAATCATCCAAGCAGACCACTAAAGCAGTAGGTAAGGCTAGGGGGATGTTAGGGTGTATTAGTAGGGGTATCACAAGTCAGAAGAGGGAGGTAATAATCCCTCTTTACAAGACACTGGTTAGGCCCCATCTGGAGTACTGTGTGCAGTACTGGAGGCCACACCTTCACAAGGACATTAACCAAATTGAGGCAGTCCAGAGAAGGGCAACCAAAATGGTACAGGGACTGCATCAGAAAACATATGAGGACAAATTAATGGAGCTCAATATGTATACCTAGAGCAAAGGAGGGAGAGAGGTGATATGATCAAACATTCAAACACCTTAAGGGCATAAACAAGGTGAAAGAGTTCAACATGTTTCAATATAAGAAAAATAGCAGGACAAGAGGACACAGCATGAAATTAGAGGGAGGCCAATTAAGGGGAAATGTGAGGAAGTTTTTTTTCACAGAAAGGGTGATGGATGCATGGAACAGCCTACCTCAGGAAGTGGTGGATATTAATACAGTGCAGGGCTTCAAACAGGCATGGAATAGGCATAAGGGAGCAATACAGATGAGTATGAATAGATAGGCCATTGACAGAGCAAAGGCCGATGGCACATTTATAAGGTAGAAAAAGAAGTGGGCGGACTGGATGAGCCTTGTGGTCCTTATCTGCCGTTAGCATCTATGTTTCTATGTTTCATAAGATCTAGCTTCAACCAGGCACTATCTGGCAAAAGTTAAAGGGTATGGACACGATTAGGTACAGACAAATAAATCAACGTGGAAACAGTTTATCTTCTTTTTCCATGAACTACAGCTTTGAAGTGGGAATACTTTCTGAAGTGTGGTTGAATCTGCTGTTGAGTGGTCACAAGACTGACTTTGCTTCTGTGTGGTTTATGTTTATTGTTGTCTAAAGGACAGCCATGTTGGTGTTATTATTTCTGTTTGACTAGTACTCATTGAACAAATAACAGTGTTTTTCACATATTTTTAGTTTGGAAAAGCACTGGTTATTATTCTTTCCACAGTTTAATTGATTGATTGTTATTAAGGACAGACGTCCAAATGATCGGTTGATTGAAAATTACAAATTGCATTACATAATTGAAAAAGTGGAATAGGTGAATTTAGTATTTGAACAAACTCAGGTTAAGTTGTAACAGATGTGAGACATGGTAACCATGAGAGCCCAATCAACAATTTCTAATAAATCACTAGTGATGCAATTAAATATGTCAGAATTGGGCTCAATAGAAATTGCATCAGGTAAAAATGCAGATATAGACCAAGACGGTACAGAAAAAATGCATAGTGACTGTGCATCAGTTAAAAATGTGAAAACTGGAAAAGGGAGGAAAACAGAGGTGAAAAATTTAAACAAATCAAGGAAAAACAATAAAAAGATGGAAATGATTAACATAAAGTGAACAAACAAAAAGGGGATAAAGGAAATAAATGTAATAAAAGAAACACAAAGGACAGTAAACAAACAAGAATTTCATCATTAATCATGGAAAAAGAATTAACAATTAAGGTAGCATAGGTAGGAGAGAAGGCAAACCCCCTTCAAATAATATAGCAAGAGTTAGTGAAGACAAAATAAATATAGAAACAACAGGTATGAGTGGTTTTTCAACCTCTACACCAAAAGTGGAGAATAAACAAATTTCTGGAAAATCATGCTCATTTGGTGTTTTTGAACATAGGAAAAAAAAAAATAGTATAGATATAATTGAATGGGCCTCCCCAGAGAGTAATCTAAAAGAAGACACCATTTATACTCCAATAATGACTGGAAATATGGTCACTGACCAAATAAACGCTACAAATGTTAAATAGTATGAGATGAAAAATACTCTGGCAGAATTGCAAAACATCATCCAAGATCTAAAATCATTGGATGAGTGCCAACAACTATATAGTTTGGATATGCCGATGGTAAAAATACAGAGCCTGGCAGGTAATGGAAGGCAAAACACAGTAATAGACTGTACTGGGGATGATTCTGATGATTCAATGATGTATTACCCAACAGCAATAAGTGAAGAGATTGTGGCCATAATGAAAAATCAGCATGCAGCAAATCTAATACTCATGGAACAAATGATAGCTATAAGAAGTGAATTAGACACAGTTAAGGAGAATACTGCTATAAACGGCTTCAGACTAGATGATGTATTGCATAAACTAAATGAAATTCAGCCCCCGAGGGAGTCATCATCAATTCTATTAATTACAGGTGAGATAAATGAGTTAGAGCAACAAAGTATTGATATGGTTGAGAGACCAGACTCCTCGATGGTAGTGATTCCAAATGATACTTTTGAAAAGGAAAGAGATAGACTGAGAATTAAAGAGAAAGTACTGATTGATAAGGAAAAGAATAAAATACAAAAACAAAGGCAAGTTAAAATAAAAAATAAAAATAAAAAGTCAAAAAATAAAAAGTTAAAAAAATGTAATAAAACGTGAGAATAATGTTCAAGGAAAAAAAGACAAGAAATATAAGGGACAACGTATGAGTATGGATCCAATAGACAATACAAGTGAAGTTAATGTAAAGCAGAACCAGGAAGTAAATGGTAATAAGAATACCAATTTGGAGGAGAATATGGGAGAAAAATATATGATACTGAACAACTTAATAATGAGAAAAAGCAAGAAGACTGGGATAACGACTGTTGCTTAAGACTATATGGTCTTAAGAAAACAGATAATGAATCTGAAGACTTATTGAAGGGATTGGTAATCAAAATTTTTAATGAGGTATTAGAACTACATATGGAAGATGATGACATTTTGAAAGTTATTGGACTGTTTAATCCTGGTTTTGCAGACTTGATTTTGATTAATGTTGCCCAGAAAAGAGTGGCATATTATATGTGGAGAAATATACACTTAATGAAACAATTAAAACTAGGTGGAATTAGGGAATGAGACAGTGGGCCAGAATAACATCACAGAAAGAGAGTATGATAATCTGAAAAGAAAACCTGTGATTCCAACAATATTTGGATATCCCAGAATGTTCAATAAGACACCAAGGAAAATGCTGTGGTTAATTTGCAATTTTTTACTACTGTATTAAAGATTAGATTAGGCAGAATGTGTATAAAGGAAGTCTATCGTCATGTGAGCGTGACAGGTGATAGTCAAGTCAACATACTGTGTAAAGATGAATGGGTCGCCAGTAGAATTCTGGATAGATATGAGAAACTGGACAAAATGGGTTTTAATATAGTTGACCTTCACCAGATAATGGAGGAGAGCCCTAAAGTAAAGGAAAATGATAAAAAATAATGTGAGACAGACTGGTGTATATATAAATGAATCCATAACATTACTAAATAGATTCCGGGTGTTGGAAGATAAGAATTGACCTGAAATAAATATAAAGATGATTAACAGAGACAGATGCATCTATAGAACATGACATGTTTTATAGAATAGAAAAACAGACTAATATCTTAAGTTTTGTGAAGATGGCACGCTGAAGGTGTGTGGGTGAAGGCCCTTGATTCGACCGTGTTTACTCTCTCGTTGCAACTGCTTCCCAAAGCTCTATTAGAAGATCCCTTTTTCAGGGGCGACCCGGGATTACATAACATAGGATACATCACAATGCGGTACATGTAGAAAATACAATTATGATACAAGTTATACAGAGGTGTACAGTCAGCTGGTTACATGTGCTGAGATCGGCATTATAGTAGTGCATGTATATTGATACCAATAAAAGGGAGTGTGAGAACTGCAAATGCAGAGACAGGTTGCCACAGTAGGTTGTAATGGACTGTGAGGCTTAGGTGTCCATGTGTTGGACCTGTATCTTTAGCAGCTGCATTTGGAGGTAGCCATAATATGAGCCTTAAGCCTTGTGTGGAAACTTTTGATGGAGGGAGCTTCCTGCACTCCAGGAGGGAGGGAGGGAGTTCCACAGGGTGGGTGCCGTGTGAGTGAAAGACTTTCCCCCCACCTTGGTTCTGATTCTTAGGACGGCTAGGAGCGTGTGATCTATTGTGCAGAGGAGCCATGGGTTATTCTTTAGTGCAGTAAGTCCCGAGAGGCTGGGGGGGATTGGGCTGATTAATTTAAAGGTTTGGCAAAGCAAGGGGTACTGGAGATGGGCCTCCCAGGAGGGCCAATTTATTTTGGATAGCGTGTTACAGTGATGGTTCCTGGGGTTTGACTGGGCGGCAAACTGAGCCACCTTATTGTATAGAACTTGGAGTCTATTCATCTCAAGTCCAGCTACTCCCTGGACCCCTGGGGCTGCATAGGTAATTGTCGGGAGAAGGACGCTGGTGGCTATGGAGACCTTTGCTTCAGGTATCAGCTGGTCTTTCAATTGGTAGAGGGTGTCTAGTTTCGCATATACATTTTTAGTAACTTGGTCCACGTGGTCCTTGAGGGTGAAGCCCTGTTCCAGGGTGAGGCCAAGGTATTTTAGTGATGCCACCACCTATAGCCTACTGCTCGATGCAGAAGTCAGTTGTAGGTGTTGGCTTCTATCATGTCCAAGGGATCTTGGGCCAAACAACATGGCCTTGGTCTTGCTTGTGTTAAGGACCATTCTGTTGTTAACAAGCCATTGCTCGAGGGAACTCAGGTCTCCTTGTAGCCCGGGGATGAGGTCTCCCAGATTAGTGGAGGGTCAATAGATGACGGCATCATCCGCATACTGGACCACAGAACTCTCACCACAGTGGTTGCAGAGTTCGTTGGTGAAAAGGGAGAAGAGGAGGGGGCCAAGGATCGACCCTTGAGGCACTCCCTCTATTAATGGGAGCAGCTCCGATAAGGAGACTTTCCATTTTACCCTCTGTGAGCATCCATTTAAGTAGCTTTCAAAACATGTAAGGGAATGGCTGTCAAGGCTTACATTGTCGAGCTTAGTCAATAGCAGATTGTGATTGACCAGGTTGAAGGCCTTGGATAGGTCGATAAAGACCGCACCAGTAGGGGTCCCCTTGTCCAGTTCTCTGAGAATGTCAGTGGAGAATTTGGTGAGGCCAGTGTCTGTCCCATGCCTGGTTCTGAAACCATGCTGAGAGGGTGCCAAAAGTTGATAGAACTCTAGGTATTCACGTAGTTGCCAATCGATCAGCCTCTCTTGTATCTTTGCCAGGGTGCAAAGCAGGGAGATAGCACTGTAATTGCTAGTGGACTCTCGATGGCCACCCTTGTAGAGTGGGACCACATAGGCCTGTTTCCATTGTTCAGAGACTGCGCCCTCTTTTAGAGATCTGTTAAAGAGCCAGGTCAGGGGTCTGGCTAGGGACTGGGCCCCTTCCTTCAATAGTCTGGGGTGAATACCATCAGGTCCCCCAGAGCCAGGGGTTTTAAGAGTCGTTAATAAAGAGAGAACTTCTTTTGGTTTTACCAGTCTGAGGTGGAAGGTTGGTCAGTCAAGGTTAGGAAGTGATCGCCCATTAGGGTCCGGGTGGAGGGGAAGTAGTCCAGCCTTGTAAGAGTCAAGGTTCATGAAGTGGTGGTTGAGTGCCATAGCGATGCCGGGGTCATCATTTATTAGTTGACCATTTACCTCAATGGGGCTGTGTTCAGTCTTGACGTTCCCCTTTAATAACCCATTTTTGTGTTCCCAGAAAAGTCTAGGGTTTCCTAGATTCTTTTTCTGAAGCTGCGTGACATACTCCCTTTTGGTTGTTTTGATAGCCAGCTTACACCTGTTTCTGAGAGTTTTGTAGCTCAACAGGTCAGCAGGTAGGGTGGAGAGCTTGCATTTTTTCCAGGCTTTGTCCCGGTTTTTCATTAGGGTTTTCAAGAAGGGGTGATCCACTTATAGCAGCTTCCCTTGGTATGGAGTTTCTTCATGGGGCGAATAGGTCAGCTGCCATGTGGAGTGTTCGCTGAAAGAAGGCAACAGCCTTGTCCAGTGAGAGGAGGAATTTGATTGGGCTCCAGTCTATGCTGCTTAGGTAGTTGGATAGTTGTTTGGGTAATAGATGGGTGTAGTCCCTTGCAGCCAGGATTCGCGGACTGAACCTGGGAGCCCTATTTTTCCAGGTACAGAATATTGGGGAGTGGTCACTCAAGGCGTCCGCTAAGGTGCCTGCAGCCTGTAAGTTACCAGGTTTGCTCGCTAGCACCCAGTTGAGGGTGGAATGATTCCCTGTTTTGTGGTTCAGTCTTGTTGGCCCAGAGATAACCTGCACAAGGTTTGCTTCTTGTACCATTCCTTTAAGGGAGTGGTTTGCATTTGTGGCCTAATTTAGCTAAAAGTACCCCAGAATGAGTAGCTCAGAGGAGACCTCCTTGGCAATGTCCTTTAGAACTGCCTCGAGTGATGATAGAGCATTCTTAGGAGGGTTGTATACACACCCAATGGTGAGATGCTTGCAATGACCAAGGTGATGCGTACAAAGACTGAGTCACCGTAAGTGCTGGTAGAGTGTTGCAGGTTAACCTGCACTGTTTAGGGTGTCTTTAGTATAGATGAGGACCCCTCCCCCTCTTTTGTTTGCTCTGTCTTTTCTAAAGAAGTGATATCTGAGGGCTGCAACCTCATGTGCTAGTATTTGAGGTTTGAGCCAGGTTTCTGATATGGCAAGGACATCTGGTTTATACACGTCCAGCCAGGCTTGTACTTCATACATCTTGGATCGTAAACTACATATGTTCATATGTGCAATCTGCATGCCCTTCGTGGACACCCAGTGAGGGTCCTGTGGGGAGAAAATCAGGAGGTTGTTAGGAGGGGGTCCAGGGTTCAGCTGAATGTCACCTGCGATAAGCAGGAGGGCAACAGTGAGGCAGAGTGAAGGGGCAGGGGAAGGGAAGTAGCTCAGTACAGAGTCTTTGCTTTGTGAAGAGGAGAGTAGAGTATCAAATACCTTTCCTGTAAAATTCGTGGGCCATCAGGAGTGACTGCGGACTATTTTGGGAGGGGGAGTAGCATTGCCTGTGGGAGCGTGGTGGGGTATCAGGCAGAGGGGGACTTCTGAAGTCAGGGTCTCCTGTGCTAATTAGCCTATCAACCCCAAGTAGGGACAGGATGTACATGATGGCCAGGAGTAGCCCTCTGTTGGGCCAGCAAAGGTAGGGTATTCCTTGCTTTATGGACATGCTGTTAGGTAGGGGTCCTTTCAGCTGTAGAGGGAACTATAGGGGAAGGCCTTGTATTTTAGCATTGTCACCCTGGGTCCGAGGTGCTCCACTTCTCTGCAGTCCCCCTATCTCTTCAGAGCTCTGTGTCCCTTGTGCTAGAGTCTTAATCAGGGGAGTGACTAGAGACCATAGGAGTACCTCCTATTGTCTCACTAGTGGGTGCCGCTTACCCCCTGTGGGGGTTAGACCAGGTTGTAAGCAGCAAGTAGGATTAGCAGTACCTTCTATGGTGCTATATCCTATCTGTTGTTTTTGGTTCAAAAACTTTGGCCTGTAGATAAAAAAAATCACTGCATCTGGAACTTTGAAAATGCAGAAAGTGGTTGCTGATGACCCCATGGATCAATTTCTAAGCTTGCCAGGGGTGGCCACTGCAAGCAGCAGTGGTTATCAAAAGTCAGCTACTGAGCCAGTTACAGACTCTGCCACACTTACTGAGGTACAAATACAGTCAAACCAGATCTTAGAGCTTTTGAGTGAAGAAGAGGAGGTGGTGCAGGCAGTTCAAGAAAACATCCTAAAAGGTTAGACTCCCACCACTCTGGGCCACAGTTGATCTTTGTCAAGCTCAAAGGTCTTAGTAGGATTCACAACTGAGTCTACAACAGGAGATGTAAGTGCAGACAGAGAGGTCCCAAATGACAATCTAACAACAAACTTGGAACCAGTGAACAATTAAGAGGGCTGTGATACAAGTCCCTCCTTAAAGATTCAGCAAATGCAAGAAGAAATGTTTCAAGAAATGTGAACTGGCTTCCAATTGTTGTCCCTGGTATTTGATTCCTTAAAGAGCTGAATATCTTCTTTGGATAACAAGATGGAAACCTTTACCAAAGTGTCTCTGAACTAGAGAATAGAGTTGGATTTACAGAAGATCAATGAAATCCCCTCCAAAACAAAGTAATCTCTTGCCAAAAGGAACAACAGGAGCGTCAGTTTAAAGTATTAGATCTTGAATCTCGCTCAAGAAGAGAGAATTTAAAAATAGGAGGCCTTCTGGAGGGAGTGGAGGGGATGGACACATTACAGTTTATGGAAGAACTCCTAACAGAAGCTATGGGCAAAAAATGGCCTGAAGAAAAGGTAGTGTTGGACCAAGCCCATAGAAACTTCTCCACTAGAAGAGATGTACCCAGATTTGTGTACATGAAACCTCACCAATTTCAGGTGAAAGAACAAATATTACAGAAAGCAAGAACAAACAGGGGTCTGCAAGTAAGGGGCTATCAGCTCCATGTTTTTCCCGATCTGCCCCCATCAGTTATGGTAAAGTGCAAAACCTTTGATGGGATCAGAAAGGTCCTGAGAGACAAAGGTATTTCACACAACTTAATTCATTCTGGTCGATTGAAAATATTTCTCAATGGGAGATAACACATTTTTGATACCTTGAGCCGAGTATTTAAAAACTTATTTTTTTCACATGGAAGGCAATTGATGAATGATATCTCTGTTTGATTACTCTAAGAGTGTTATGATGGCTGAAAGAGGGGGGCAAGGGGAGAAAAAAGGAAAAAAGGAAGTGAAGAAGGGAAAGGAAAGGAAATAGAAAAAAAAATATATATATATGCACTTGGCACCATAATTATTTGATAACGATACATAAGTAATTGCTTAATATAATTACTTAGTAATTCTTCAATTAAAAATAATACCTGAAACTTACAAAAATATTAAAATGACATTAAAATAATATCAAGTAATTCTTTTTTTCTTTTTTAAGGGGAAAGCAGTTTAAAACTAAATATAATATTCCTGCAGTTGATGTCAGAGCCTGTCTCACATGTCACCCACGATAAGCTATGACCATCTTTGTAGACTGTCTTTGGGGAGGAGAACCCAGTATTAAGTCTGGGTATTGGGTTAATAGTGATAGGACATTGGGTTTTAAGGGGGGAAGGGGTTAGTAATAGCATACTTTTTCAGGCATATTACACTCTGTGTTTTTTTCTTAAGCAAAAGCTAGGATAAAATGCAGTAGTTTTTTATAAAATTTATATATTAAACACGAAACGAAAATGGCTGGAAACCTAAAGTGCTTAGATTGGAATTTAAAGGGGGCTAAAAACAGACTGAAAATCTGTAAAATAGTTCAATACGCTAATCAAATCCATGCTAACTGTTTGCTTTTACAAGAAACCTACTTTGCATCCAATGATTTCCAATATGTATGTAATCTATTCAGAGGTCACAGGATACAATCTTGTTTTACAAGTAATTCAAAAGGAGTTGCTGTTATAGTTAAAAGTAATTTAAATATTACCATAAAGCAGAATGCAGTCAATAAGTATGGTAGATACAGTATGTTATTATTACAGTTCAACGATTTAATAGATCGATGACCATCGGCTCAGTATATGGTCCGAATAATGACGATCCAGACATCTTTGTTCATTTTTAATCACTTTGTCAGGCTTTAGGGGATCCTTTATTCTAGGGGGCAGCCTGCACATAACCTTGTCTGATTTAAATAGATCTGGAGGGATTGAGGAGTCCAAGAAGTGAGCTTTGAAAATTATGAAAGATTTCATGTTAGTTCTTAAGCTCATAGATATTTTCAGAGAAACCTATCCCACATGAAAAAAGTTTTCTTCTATTTCCAGTGTATACATGTCCACTTCTAGGATTGATTATTTTCTCATACCAGAAGAACTACAAAATAACATTTTAAAAACTCATTATGGTGCAATAAAAATATCCGCTCATGCTCCTGTAACTTTAGTAACAAATTTTCTAAATAATATGTATAATTATGATGTTGCTGGTTGGAAATTTGATCATTCCCTATGACATGATATCACTTTTAAACAGAATTTGAGGACTGAGGTGGAGGTCTTCTTAGCTAACAATGGACTAGGGATAACCTCTCCAATAATAATTTGGGAGTCTTTAAAAGCTTATATTAGGGGCTGGGTCATATCATATTCATGTTTCAGAAGAAAAACCTACGGAGAAAAACTGGACCACATGGAACACCAACTTTTGAGGTTCGAGGCAGCCTCCAGTGAATCAGGCTTGGAGGAAGATTTAATATCTGTATCAAAAATCAGAGAAGAACTAAATGCTTTGATTGTACACAATGCAGAAAGATCTTTTCAAAGAGCAAGATCCCAATATTATTTCTTCTCGGAGAAACCTGACAGATTAACAGCTTACCAGTTGCATTGTAAAAAAAAAATCAAAATGTGAAATTTAAGATCCAACTGGAATCTGGTCAAATTGCATCTTCTCTCTTGGAAATTAACAGGAGGTTTCATAAATTCTATACCCATTTATACACCCCTGATATTCCCCCCTCTCAAGAAGATATCGAGGACTTCTTTGTAAATATCTCTGGTACCCCCGGTCTGACACATCAAAAAATGTAATAAATGGTCCCATTACCATAAAGGAAATTCATGGGGTAATCTATTCATTTCAGAATAGAAAAACACCAGGACCAGATGGTTGTACACCAGAGTATTATAAAGAATTATGTGATATACTCTCTCCATTACTTTTATCTGAATATGAGGACATGGAGAGAAACTAATTACTTTCTGAATCATTAAACAACTCCACAATCACCCTCATTTAAAAAAAGTTAAAGATCCCTTAACATTTGGCTCATATAGGCCTATAGTTTTAATGAATGTGGATTACAAAATTATAGTGGAAATATGGGCTAATAGGTTGGCAAACCATGTTCAAACTATTATCCACCCAGATCAAACCAGGTTTATCCCGGGTAGGTGTCTAATTACAAACACCAGGAAGGCACTTAATGCCTTAGAGTTAACAGCTGAATCTGAAATGGCTATAATCTCGCTTGACGCTGAAAAAGCATTCAATAGAGTGCATTGGCCCTTCTTAATTACAAGTTTAACTAAGTTTAATTTTGTTGAAAAATTCATGCGATGGATAAACATGGTGTATAAAAATCCTAGAGCAAGGATTAAAACAAATTCTAACCTTTCTGATTTTTCTTATCTGCAAAGAGGCATTCGTCAAGGCTGTCCACTGTCTCCTCTTTTATTTTCAATTTTCATTGAATCTCTTGCCATATCGATCAGAAACAATAAACAAATTAAAAGTCTCTGTATAAATGATGTTTCTTGTAAAATCTCCCCTATATGCAGATGATATTCTGATTTATTTGGATAATCCAAAAACAAATGAGAGAGCACTTCAAGCAGAAACAGAAGCATTCAGTAAGGTGTGAGGTTACAGGGTAAACTGGGAAAAATCAGAAACTACTTGCAATGGTTTGGATACCAATAACTCTGAAATTTTCCTTAATTCCGCAACTAAGTCTGAAATAAGGTATCTGGGAGTTACTTTGAACAAGGCAATAGAAAATCTATTTCAAAATAAATATGGTCCCCTTTTGGATAAAATTAAAAAAGATCTGGAGAAATGGGTCAATTTACCTTTAACTGTTATAGGAAGGATAAATATTATTAAAATGAATATTTTGCCATGTTTTCTTGTCCTATTCCAAGCACTTCCAGTATATTTACCTAAAAACTTTCTTCTAAATATGGATAAACTATTTAGGAGATTTATCTGAAAAAATAAGTGCCCTAGAACAAGCCTGACAAAGCTGTATCCTCCCTTGAGTCACGGGGGCTTAGGTCTCCCAAATCTGAGATTATACTATTTAGCTGCTCAGATTGAAGCAACTCTGTCTTGGTTTCAGCCGCAAGAGCCAGAGAGTTCTACAAAGATCTGTGAGCTATGGAATCTTCTCGTATACCATTTCAAAAATGATATCAAGTTTTATATGTAAATTACAAAAACCAGTTATATGAAAATAAAATATTAAATTCCTCGAAGACTACATCCCACTTATGGAAAGAAGCTAATTTAATATTGAACCTAAAGTCCCCCTATCTCCTTATTTTCACCACTATATATGAATTCCCATCTCAAATTCTTATAAGATAATGAAAGTTTTCTATGTTGGAAGAATTGTGGCCTGACTCATTTGGAGCAATGCCTTGTCAATGGCCAACTGATATTGTTTGAATCCTTGAAGCATAAATTTAACTTACAGTTTGGAAGTTACCTTGCCTTTTTGCAACTAAGAGATTTTCTCTTGAAAAGTAAGATTGGAAAGTTGGACCTCACCCTTCTCGAATTTATGTTAGGCAACCCTCAAAATTCAACTAAATTAATCTCTAAAATCTACCTTTTATTATTGGAAAACATTAAATGGGATATGGATCATTGGATGCAGAGTTGGTCCAGGGAATTGGGTACATAGTGTCATATTACTGACTGGCCAGAGGTCCTAGCTACTCCTGGAAAAGTTTCTAAGTATTCTAAATTGCAGCAAATCCAATTTAATATCCTCCACAATCTATATTATATTCTGGCCAGATTAAGTAAGTTTGACTCCTCACTATCAAATTTATGCACATGATTCAAAAATGAAATGGGGACTGTGAGCCATGTTTCTTCTTTGCCCAGACTTAGCAACATACTGGAATATGATCAGAGACATAATATCAAAAACACTTGATATAAATGTCCCATTTGACCCCATTGTTCCATTACTTGGCTTAACTACGAGTCTAGAGCCTTCTGAAGAAGCTAGCTCATTCCTACTTCTTTCGCTAGTGTTAGCAAAAAAGGTCATTCTCTAGCACTGGCGGGATCAACTGCCTCCAAATTTCAAACAATGGCTTAATTTGTTAACTGACTGTGGAAACTTTAAAAAAATATATCACATTAAAGAAAATAGTTTAGAAAATGTTTTGAAAATGTGGCTCCTTTCTTAAATTTCTTAAATAATCAAGCATCACTTACCCATATCTCCTAATTGAACTATAAACCTTGAATAACAACTTTAACTAGGTCTTGACAGGAGAACTGCTTTCCCCTGTACCATGATGTCAGTATGATACCTAGACCAGCTTATACTTGATGCAGAGGGTATCAGACTGAGTACAAAAAAATGTAAAAAAATAAGAAAAGAGAAAAAAAGTTTTGTGCCATGGAATATAGCAGGCTATAACACTACAATATGTAACCTGGACTGCTTGAGTTTCATTAAGTAGTCCATGGCAGTATGCCTTCAAGTAACATGGCCTAAAAGAGATATTAATATAAATGGATATCAAACATTTCAGTGTCCTAGTAGTAAGGGGTCAAAGCAAGGCAGAAGAGTGGGAGGACTAATAACATGTGTACATCTGACACATTCCCTGCCACCTATGTGAATAGGGTCCAATATTAGATTGCATGTTTAGTAATCAATAAGCTCACGAAGGATGATTTTTGAATGAGAACTTACATCAGTACTACAGTACTGACATTTGGTGAATGTAAATGTGTGTGCAGCTGCAAATATGTGCTACCTAGGCATTAACTGTGAAAACAATACCATTATTTCTTAACCACAATATTGTTATAGTGCCAATTAGTGATTGTACAAAATAAATATTTCTGTGTACAGTTACATATCAATTCACAATATTAGACTGCATGTTTACTAACCTGTAAGTTCATGAAAAACTAGAACACAGACATGGAACATCATCTAAAGAGTTGCCAGTCAGTGAATTTAACTGTAGCAGAGTGAAGTTGCATTGTATTCATATTTTAGCACCATTCTAATTACGTTTTAATGTTTTTCTGTGTGATTACTTTTTAAATAAATGTCAGATAGACATAGACAGTTGAAACAGTGCACAAGACCTGCATTTATATGTAGTTACACTTTTAAGAACAGATTTAATAATGCCATAGGTAGTAACATAGTAGTTACACAATAGATTTGCTGTTATAATTTGCAATAGCTATTACTGTACATGTGTGTTTGCCCTTATAAGAACAAATAATATATGCCAGAAGAGACAGAGTGGTAGTTGCACAATAGATTTTCTGTTACACTTTGCAACAGCTATTACATGTGTAGTTACACTTGTCAGAATTACTTGATTTGTGCCGAAAGGGAAACAGTAGTAGTTGCATGTGTATGCAAGATGTGTGACTACATAACACGCAAATGTGAAACTAGTTAACAGCTACATAGTTGTTATATGTACCTACACAGTAGTTACAGTGCAGTTAAGGACGCTTAAAATAAATGAGGTTAAATATTTTCATGGACCATTTATATAAATATGAAACAAGTTAAATTGTGCATACTTATACATTGCTAATGTATTATTGGAGGCTCTAATTATGGGATTTCAGTCTGCTGTGATTCCCATTAGGGAACGTACAACGGACTTTGTGGAATGGTACCGTAGAAAGGAATCAAAGGGGCATTTTAGTTATCATCTCCTACTGTATATTGAGAGGTACATTTATTTAAGTGTAGGTGGTAGTTATCTCCTTGACATCAACCTGAGGATTTGATTGATATATTTTTATTTGAAATACTAATATGTGAGTCATGTTCTAGCACAGCACAAGCATTAATGGTTTTCTATGAAAAAAATGTTTCAACTTCTCTGATTCAATTCTAAAAGCTTCAACTTTACAATAGTCTTTGAAAAGATACAACTTTATCCTACATACAAGCTTTGCACCGCTGTGGGGCTATAACAAAAGTAAGCCATGCCTTCTTGAAGATATGTGTTGTCCCTCTGGCTTGAATTACACTCTCAGTTTCTACTTTGTCAGTATAGAAAGTACATATTGTATTGATGATGCAAGAGTATGCCAAATAGGGGAAGAAAAAAATGAATTAAAAAGTACAGAACTGTAAGGCAAAGTAACATATTTATATAGTGCCAATTCTATGAGGCTCCAGGCGCCTACATTAAAACAGATCAGAGACAACTGCAAAGCTTACAGCAGAGACATGGTATCCTAACAATAAAACATATACCATAGTAATAATAGAAGCAGTCAAATTGTTTAGTTTCAATTAATTTTAAATTAATTTTAAATTATATGGAGGGGGTCGGGGGGATGTAGGTAGGGTGCAGGTCCCTTGGTAGACAAAGGGAGGACCAGGACACTTGAGCAGACAAGACAGAATATAAGACCTTTAGCTGCTGGCATGTTTGCATGTTTGTAAATTAGTCAGACCCAAAAGCTAGATTAACAAATATGTTTTTAATAATGGTTTAAATGCCTTTACTAATGGGACTCCCTGAATATCAGATGAGAAAGAGCTGCACAGCAGTGGGGCAGCCACCCCAAATTCCTGGTCACTTGAAGACTTTAACCTAGCATGAAGAACTCTCAGGAAACCTACATCAGAAGAACAAAGGGGTAGATGGGAGTGTCTTTTAAATAGCCAGGGCCCAAATCGTGCAGGGCTTTGTAGCTAAACAAACTTATCCTGAAGCTGATAGGCCATTGAAATGGCAGCCAGTGCAGGGCCTGCATAACTAGCGTGATTTATGAGACTATGGGATGCCAGCAATCAGTGATGCTGCAGCATTCCCATACTAGCTGCAGGTGATATACCATCTCTGCAGACAGCCCTAGGTAAAAAGCACTGCAGTAATTTAATCTTGAAGGAACAAAGGCATGGATCACTGTCCCCAGGTGGATTGGCTTAAGATAGGCTGTAATCTGGGCAATATTGCGCTTATGATAAAAGCAATTATGGACTATCACCGACACCTGATGTTCCAGTGTTAGCCTACAGTCCACAGTGATACCCAGATTTCTTATTCTAGCCATATTCTTGTAATTTAATCCCATTTAAAGATGGTAAAAGGGCACTATCACCAAAGTAACACAAATAAAATGACAGGTTTTCCTTCCAAATGCTGTATGTCGGAAATAGGATAATTTAATCTCTAGGGATGCAGATGATCTTTTCTTTAGTAGAATGTTGTTAATTTACAGGCAGCATCAAAACTTAGTTGAGACTGATTTATGTAGGTTGGCATGCACAGATCAGCAATGGAGCTGTTTTCTGTTGCAACCTGACAAATTATGTCAAACTGTTGCATACTATTTGTGCTATAAAATGGGCTGGGGAGAAAGGCTGAAATGTGATTCACTGTGGTGCCCAAAGTAAGTGTTTTTGTATGTCACAACATCTCACAGTTTGGCCCTTCTTTGGGCACCACAACCCTGCTGCATCATAAAATCCCCACTGGGCGTAGTTACCAAACATCTTTCTTTACTCTGCATATGTGAGGAGAAAAAAACAACAAAAAGGAATGACTTACATATCCTCAGCTCTGATCAATTGGCAAATTGTAATGCACTTAGATATCTATGGGACTATTTACTTCCCTCAGTGTGAGGATTACAAATAAAAAACATTTCACGTTCAACTTAACAATGCTTTGTCCTCTTTTTCATTTCCAATACCCATTTTACAAGCGCAGTAACACTCTTCCCACCTCAAGCCTCATAACAGACTGGTGTGAGGTGGGGATGAGGGACAGGAGAGACACACTGATTGTTTTTGTTCACTAGGTAGGTGCACTCAGTAGTCTAGCCGTAAATTTTAATTTTGTTCACACACTCTCTCTCTAACTGCTGTCCCCACCCATTAAACAAACTGTATACAACCTCACCAACTGCTGACTCCCTTACAAAACAAATCAGATTGTTGCCAGGTTACGCATCTTGGGATGGATTTTCAGAACCCTTGAAAATACTGCAGCTGCAGGAAAAACCCAGTGCAAATGGGTTGCCACTTACGGAGCTGCAGTTTTTCCTGCAGTTCCGGTATTTCCAAAAGTGAAGCCGGTATATGAGTGGCTCCATGATTTGTGGCCACTTGCAGATGATTTTTCAGTGCAGTTGCAGGCAGAAGCTATGCCTAGAGGGGCCAGGTGTAACATCTCCAGCAGATGTAGGTAGAAGCTACACCTGGAAGGGCCAGATGTAACATCTTCAGCAGCTGTGCCAGTAGAAAATATAAAACTCCACAGGTGTGAAAGTTTTGTACTGTAGCTAGGGGCTGCCAGTTGGGACTTAGTCCCTGACCTGTTTGAAAATCCAGCCCCTTGTCTCTAAACAGATTGTACACATATTTATGTCCCAAACAATATAAGTTTATACAGGTACAGACCCTATTAAGTGGCTTTCAGTAACTCAAATACTCCAAATTAGAATGATAATGGTAACAAAAAGGCATATGGTTTTGGACATGTAATACAAAAAAAATTATACACAAATGTATACCATTAGTATGCCTGCCTACACCCTAGGGTGCACCAGGTATCAACATACCTATCTTCAGGAATGACCTGGAAGAGTACAGACAGTAACAACAGTGATAACAGGATAATACAAAACAGTGGCAATACAAAATACTAAACAGGCTAACCTGATTACTACTAATAAAATTGACGATTTCAACAAAAACAGACCAATAAGCAGAGCAGGAGTTGTAGAATAACCAAGGCCACCCTTGATACAATAGATGGCAAATATGTTGGCAACCTGAGTCACAAGAGGCAGGCAACAGCAGCAGTACGTGAAGTGCATGGTGCAATACAAGTTGATTCCACAAATGGTGGCAATAGTAAAATGTAAGTACAGTAACAAGTAATACAGAACAACAGGAATTCCTTAAGGACCCTGTGAAAATGCAAATGTTGGGAGCACACCTTGCAGTAGAAGGAACAGAGTTCCAAAATTTGGGAGCATAATAGAGGAAGGTAAGCTGACCTATTACATTTCATCTTATTAAAGAGGTAAGATAGTCCCCATATCCTGATTGGCTAATATGCATTCATTTCTGACCCATGTATTTATGGAACCATAAATGCATGGCTTGGAACTTTTTAGGCATACTAGACCACATCACAAATACCAATCTCTACACCTCCATACAAGAGCTAAGCTGCCTTATAAAATGGTAAGTCAACCAGAAGCAGATGTACATGCCAAACCAAAATAATAATCTCACCATAATTACACAGGGCAGAACTCCCTACCCAGTCAAAAAATATCTTACTTTAAATTTCCAAAACACATTTTTTTAAATAACAATCACACTTCTTAGGTGCATTTAAATGCACGGGCATGTGGCCATTGGCCCATGATTACACACCCTGTCAGGTTTTATTGCATACAGAACCCACCCTGCAGTATGTTAGTATTTGTTTATAAAGTGTGACCACAGAATCTGTATTCCAGAAAAAAACACACAGGCAAGCTTTTAAACCAATGTTGGAATGCAGTGCTTACACATGAGGTCAAATTGAAACCCCTTACCTTTCCTCTTGCCAAAAGCTGATTTTATAGCAGTTCAAAGATCCATGAAGATGCCCTCCTCCTGAACCCCTTTTACCCACATGACCATGCCTCAATGTTTACCGGTTTGAATGGAATACTGGCAACTACATTCCTTGGAACTTGTTGCAGTGCCTATGTGTATAAAGGGGCATCACTCAATAACAGTGGCTACCATCTCCATATCTGCAGTATTTGTGTGCCACTGTTACCGTGACCTTTCTTATACTACAAAAAAGTGTATTTGTATACCCCTCTGGAACTTGCACTTGTGTATCCAATTGCTGCACTACACTTTAAACAAAACACAGTTTGTACCTTGCTGGACCAAGGGACTCCCATGAAAATAAGATACTATATCTTAACTGGTCATCCTGCCATCTGTTTGATGCAAATTTCAAAGAAATAAGAATGCACATCAGAAAGCACATAATCACGGAGAAACTGGTTAGTAAAAGTTTCATATGCTATTCATTTGTGACACAGATGATTCCCAGGTGAAACCATGAATCTGTTTTTTGTTGTTTCAGAATAGCACAACTTAAAAGAGTGCTGTCCATGTACAATCATGCAGCTTTCACTAATACTGTCAAACCCTTAACCCAACTCACAGTGGTCACTATCTCATTAAGGCAGCTTCGACAATTTTATCATGTCAGCTAAACACAACAGTTGAGAATATTTTTTAGCAGCGAGACTTACCATGGCTGTGTGGTCAAAGCTGAGAGGGTAACTGTGCAAGATTTTTTCCCTTCTTTTAAAGGGTCTTTCTTTATTTATTCTCAGGTTTCAGCAGCAGGTTATCTTAGTCTCTCCCTTATCTTTTTATGTGCAAACATTAGCCCCATGTGTGGACAACAGGGCTTAAGTAAACTAGCTGACGTCAACTGAATTGAGTAATTCTTTTAAATACAGGAAAGTAATCTCACTGGGAATCACGTAAGAAGAATACAAGTTGATCCTCTTGCAGTTCACAGACTAAGGCATGGCAGTAATGGAATGCTGCTTTAATTAAAAATACAGAGAAGAAGGGCAACACTCACACTAACCACATTTGAATGTGTAGTAAATTTGGTCCCCTGCAGGCTGTAGACTTGAACAGATTGTAAGTGCTTAAGGTTGTTCCCTGGTGTTTTCACAACTGGTGTGAAAGTTATGATGTTTGGCAGTGCTGGAATTATTGAGGAGGTGATGGTCAACAGGGAGATTCAGTCCCTGCTCTGAATTAAGATCCAGTATAGTTCATGTTACACTGCCATTTGGTGTCAGCATGGCTCAGCTGGTGGCACATACCCCTCTGGGCCAGAAAGGTTATGGGTTCCAGTGCCATACTGGGATTCGGCTCATACCATAAATGCTGGCTCTGGGGTGCAGTATTAAGAGGATACTGTAGTATTGGGGTGTGCCATTCATTGGATGAGATGCTAAACTGAGGTCTGCTCTACAACTTCTAGTGGTTGTTCTAGTGGATCTTTAAAGATGCCATGGCACTTCTCAAAAAGAGTAGGGGGATTTTTGTTAAACAGAAAACTATAACCAAATACATTCAGGAACAGAAATACAGACATACAGAAACTAATAACAAGCCTTATAAGTCAGGAAAACATCACACACTTCATCACATTTATCAAGCAGGTTACAAACCCCCTAGCTCCCCACTGTAACACTACTATGTACCACCACCACCACCACACGTAATACTCCCAAGTGAAAAAAAAAAAACTACTGACTTACCTCTTTAAGCACTCAAATCCACAGGCTAACAATCCATCCTTATGGGGCCAGCCATGGAAAATGTCTCCTCCACATCTGTAAGACTTTACCAGGTAACGCTCTTTTACCTTTATGAAATACCGATTTTATTTCAGCATTAATAATCGTGATTAATCCTTCTATTCTGATATATTTGTGTTGTAATATATATTGACAACGTACTTGCCAAATACTCCATTTTATACATATCAGTACCAGCCTCAAAGCACCTGGATAAAACATTTTTCACCCATTACTAAACACTCCATAGACCAACACATCATATGTCATATTCTGGAAAATGGGAACACCTCACCGTCTTGGCAACACAGGCCATATCTCCTTAATATAAGGATACTGTAAAAATAAATGCATCATAGTTTCCTCCTGCTTATCATATTCTTCTCTTAAGAGAAGACTTGGTTTGCTGGTCAAGGCACCTAGCTTCACCTGAATTCTTTCCTTCTGAGGTTGCTTGAAAGGACAGAGCAGAGAACCTTACCAGAGCATGGGAAAAGGATTAAGACTTCTTTTGGCTAAGTAGATTTACTGTATGTTGTCATTTTTATTTCGTACTCACAGGGATTGCTACTGTTTGTTCCTAACATTTCATTGCTTTATTTTTCTCTGATTCAAATTGTTGTTGCTGGTATACCTTTTTCTGCATTATTACAAGATGTGCCTACAGGTGTGAGCTAACAGATTACTGCTGTAATCTTCTGATTCAAATTGTCTTTTGCAGGGTATATCTTCTGTTACAGCTTTATTTTTCTCTGTAGCAAAGTGTTTCTTACAGGGTATATCTTCTCTGAAATTATTACAGGTGGTGCTTTACAGGTTTTACAGTTTTATCTAACATTAGGATAAGCTTTCAGGGTTACTGCATTTGTTGTTGACTGATTGTTTCTGCTCTTATCTCCTTGTTCTTTCATCCATGGTTCTTCTTTTTCGGCAGGGGAAGGGCCTAGCTACCCACCCCATCCCCAACCACCCCACACTACACTCCTTTTATAGGGTACCACAGCTGTGACATTTCCTGTGGCAAAGCAGGAAGGGGCGGATCAGTAGGGCATGCACAAGGTGAGCTCATTTACAGGGGCACTATTAATTTACTTGTTATAACAAGTTATACGAAAACAAAACACAAAATCAAACCATTACTTGCATTTTTTTCCTTCTAATTACTCTGACCAGGGTATAAACCCAGCAACTTATCTGGAATGGATATCATTAACTGCAGGTACTGCAGAACACTTTTCAGAAGGAAAGTCTTACAGGATTTAGGACACTGTCCTACATGCTGGGCCATTGGAGATCTTAGGGCTCAGCTCCAGGCAGCATGGGCAGAGAATGCGCACCTCAAATTTCATATTCAAGAGGAAATACATTATAAGAACCACCCGCCATTTCCTCAATATTCAACGGAAGAACCTCGACCACAGAAGGTAGTTGGTCCAGGAGGTTGGCAGGTGGTTAGGAGGGGCAAATCGGGTGCCCCATCACTCTGTGCTCTCCAACATATTACCTCCAAACACCATATAAACACTACAAACAGGTATCTTCCTCTATCTCTGAAATCAAACAAAGGGGCAGAGGACACTGCAAAGCAGGACACTGCAGCACAGGAGCTAGCACAACAAAACTCGCTCAAATTAAGAACCAAAACAAAAAAAGCAAAGAAATCAAAACTTCTAATAATCGTAGGAGACGCCATGATTTGGGGAGTTGATACCCATCTCCAGCCATGGGTAATGGTCAGATGTCTCCCAGGTACATCAGCGTGGAGAGACACTGACTGCATTGCTAAAACTGTTCACAAAGCAGGAGAAAACATTGATGTCCTGGTACACATAATGACCAATGATCTCGCCAGCCGGTCAGTTGTGGAGACCAAGGAACACCTGACCAGGCTGGGTGACAAACTGTCATCCATTTCATCCGACATCTCCTTCTCTGAGATCCTGCCAGTCTGGGAGAGGGGGGCAGATGGATGGAAGGTCAGAGAAGGAGAGACAGCAGAGCTAAACATGTGGCTCAAGGGCTGGTGCCAGGAAAAAGGACACAGATTTGTAGGGAACTGGCAACAGTTCTGGGAGTGAAAGTTCTTTAAATCTGATGGACTGCATCTGACTAAGGAGGGAGTCAGTGCATTGGGGCAGAAGTTTGACATCTTTGCAGAATATTTAAACTAGCAAATGGGGAAGGGGTGCAGCACCCCATATGTCGAATGGGAAGATCGCCCCTCCCCCCTCAGCTAGTGGTCAAACAGGGATTCAGCATGTTTGCAGTTCATTTGCATCACCAGGTGAGAAAAAAGGTCCATCTCCCCATATGACACACAGGAGAAATGCCAAACCTCACCCAACAACTAACACACGCAAATCTGGCCAATGGAAAATCATGTACAAATGCTCACAGCCTGGGAAATAAGATCCCAGACTTGCAGGCAATAATGTCAGAGGCTAAACTGGACATAGTAGCAATTAGTGAGACGTGGTTTACCAGTAACCACACTTGGGAGACTTCAGTACCTGGCTATGTACTGTTCAGAAGAGACTGAGGTGCAAAAAGGGGGGGGAGGGTGGAGTGGCCTTGTATGTCAATGAAAATATCAAAGCTACAGAAATTCAGAATACACACAAGCAACCAGAAGAACTGTGGGTCACCCTGGAAATGGGACAGCCATAAGAACTGGGGTTGTCTACAGGCCCCCAGACCAGGGGAGGACATAGACACATTACTGTTAGAAGATATACAAAACATGACAGCTAAAGGGAAGGTTCTGATAATGGGAGACTTCAACATGCTGGATACAGATTGGTCAATACCAGCAGGAACATCTGCCAGAACTAGACACATGGTGGATTCTCTGCAGGGGAAGGGCCTCTAACAACTGGTACAACAACCCACAAGAGACAGGGTTATCCTAGATCTAGTACTGACTAACAGGGAAGGGATCACAGATCTCCAGGTAGAAGGTCACCAGGAGGCCAGTGACCATCACATGGTATGGTTCAATTTGGGCACTACCTCTAAATCATCCCATTCCAAGGTAAAAATATGGGACTTCAGAGGAGCTGACTTTGATAAGATGGCCAACATGTTAAGCTAGCCCTGGTGAAAAGAAACACAGTGGAGGGAGTACAGGCAAAGTGGGCAAGCATTAAGGATGCAATACTTGAAGCAACATCCCATTGTGTTAGACAGAAAAGGAAGTGCAAAAGAACAAGAAAACCACTTTGGTTCTCAAATGCAGTAGCAGAAAAGGTCAGAGCCAAAAGGCTCGCCTTCAGGAAATATAAGGGAACATAGCGGGATGAAGATAGGGAGGCATACCAAACTGCCCTAAGGGAAGCAGGGAAGGCAGTAAGGCAGACAAAGTCCCAAACTGAGGAAACACTAGCAAGAACAGTAAAAGAAGGTGACAAGACTTTCTATAGATACATTAGTGAAAGGGGAAAGTCCAGAGGAGGTATTACTAAGCTCAAAGGAGAAAAAGGGACATGTGAGGAGGAGGACCCTGTAAAAGCATCTATCCTAAATAGATACTTTTGCTCAGTATTTACTGAAGAGAAGGTAGGGCATGGCCCACAGCTCAGCACCATGGACACAGGGGGGAGGGAGGTGAGCACTACTCCCTTCACAAAAGAAGGGGTCCTACAAGAGCTCGCTAAGCTCAGGGTGGACAGAGCAATGAGACCTGATGGCATACATCCCAGCATACTTAAGGAGCTAAGGGTGGAACTAGCAGAGCCATTAGCAGAACTGTTTAGTGAGTCTGTAAGCACAGGAGAGGTCCCAGAAGACTGGAGAAGGGCTCATGTGATCCCGCTCTGCAAGAGTGGTAGCAGGGAGGAGGCAGGGAACTACAGACCAGTCAGTCTTACCCCAGTAGTGGGCAAGATTATGGAGGCACTCCTTAAGAAAAAGGATAGTGCAACACCTGGAATCCATAGGGGCACAGGATCCAAGACAGCATGGGTTTGCAAAAGGAAGGTCCTGTCAAACTAATCTCATAGATTTCTTTGACTGGGTAACCAGAGTGGTGGACCAGGGGGAGCTGTTGTTTCGCCTACCTTGACTTCGAAAGCTTTCGACACTGTTCCACATAGAAGATTGATAAATAATCTGGGTAGGCTAGGTGGGTCAGAAGTGGGTCAACTGGGTGGCAAACTGGTTGACGGGCAGAAAACAGAGAGTGGTGGTAAATGGTATACAGTCAGAAGAAATGCAAGTCACAAGTTGGGTACCTCAGGGATCAGTCCTGTGGCCAGTCCTCTTCGATACCTTCATTAGTGACATGGCAGATGGACTAGAGGGTAAGGCTTGTCTGTTTGCAGATGGCACCAAGATATGCAACACAGTAGATGATCCAGATGGGGTGGGCAGAATGAAAAGAGATCTGGACAAACTAGCAAAATGGTCAGAAGAGTGGCAACTGGGATTTAATGCAAAGTAGTGCAAGATCATGCACATAGGGAAGAGAAACCCTGAAGCCACCTACTGGCTGGGAGGGGAGTTGCTGGCAGTCACAAAGGAAGAAAGAGACTTGGGCATCATCATCACTGATGACCTGAAATCATCCAAGCAGACCTCTAAAGCAGTAGGTAAGGCTAGGGGGATGTTAGGGTGTATTAGTAGGGGTATCACAAGTCGTAAGAGGGAGGTAATAATCCCTCTTTAAAAGACACTGGTTAGGCCCCATCTGGAATAGTGTGTGCAGTACTGGAGGCCACACCTTCATAAGGACATTAACCAAATTGAGGCAGTCCAGAGAAGGGCAACCAAAATGGTTCAGGGACTGCATCAGAAGACATATGAGGACAGATTAACCGAGCTCAATATATATACCCTTGAGCAAAGGACAGAGAGAGGTGATATGATCGAAACATTCAAACACCTTAAGGGCATTAACAAGGCGAAAGAGTCTAACATGTTTAAATATAAGAAAAATAGCAGGACAAGAGGACACAGCATGAGACTAGAGGAGGCCGATTAAGGGGGAATGTGAGGAAATTCTTTTTCACAGAAAGGGTGGTGGATGCATGGAACGGCCTACCTCAGGAAGTGGTGGCTATGAATACAATGCAGGGCTTCAAACAGGCATGGGATAGGCATAAGGCAGCAATGCAGATCAGTATGAATAGATAGGCCACTGATGGAACAAAGGCCGATGACACATTTATAAGGTAGAAAAAGAAATGGGCAGACTGGATGGGCCTTGCGGTCCTTATCTGCCGTCAACTTCTCTGTTTCTATGTTTCTAAACAGTACTTTTCCTCTCGCTTTTTATGATAGTTGTTACTCCTTACATTCAACTTCTCTTGACAACATAACCACACCATATCCCACATTTTTGGAGGCACCTGGGGTTCTGCAGTTTGTTCTAGCAAACACTTCTCTGGTATTTTGGGATGGCATCTAAAACAGGGATCACTACTAAAATTAGACTGCACAATCTTTTTATACATATCCTTCCTACTCGTATGGAGAACATCTACTGTAGTAATATTCCATGTCTATAATTTCCTAAACAGTGTCACTAGGTCATCTTCCACCTCTAGTGGTATATTATGGAACACTTCTCAGGTCCCCAGGTTCCATTTTACAAATAGAGACTGACATCTAATTTGAAATAATGTGGTCCACACTTTTTGCTGCACCTTTAAAACTGGCAAAAAAATTGCATGTAAATATATAGTGAAAAAGAAAACAATGGAATTTATCATATTAAGGCCCCAACCTTAATTGGCCTATATATGATTGTTCATTTTATGGGATTTAGTCAACTTACACACTTAAGTCTAAGGAAAATACTGTAAACCTTTGTTTCTAATTGAGTGGGTAATGGAAAAACATACAAAAAAATGGGAAGAATAAATGGTTTTAACAAAAATACCATTTTTTTCATTCATTGGCCAGGCTTTCCTTTTTTCAACTTTGGCTTCTGCTAGGCCAAGTATTTTCTTCCAGTTTTGTAATGCAGGGTCACTACCGCTAAACAAAAGTCCCAACACTTTTATCGGACCCAGTACAATTTTAACCCCAGTTACTCCTTCCTGAGTTCCTTGAGTTCCATTGAGAGCTAAACACATGCTCTTCTCTTTATTAAGGGCTGCCCTGATACATCTGAAAAATCAGAAATTACCGACATCGCTATTGCAGCTGATTGCTCATTCGCCACCATAAGGCAAAGATTATCTGCATATGCCATGATACTCAGAAACCTCTTCCACTGTGGCCCTCCCATATGTGATATAGCAGTACGCTGTTCAATCCATCAGTTAAAGGGATCAATACTAAAAACATACAACAGGGGGCTAAGAGGGCACGCCTGTCTTACTCATTTACCTATCCGCACTGCTTCTCCTGGGAGGCCATTAACTACTGGCCTAGTGGTGACCCCTGTATATAGCCTTTGAATCCATTCCATAAAGATAGATGGCATGCCATACTGTAATAACACATTAAGCAAAAGATTATTATGATTTACAGCATCATAGGCTTTTGCCTGATCCAGACTCAAAATATAACCTTGTGTATTACGTACCACACAAATTTCCCTCAAAAGAAATAAGTTGTCTTGTGCAGTTCTCTTTGGAATTGCACATGCTTGTGTTGGAGCAATCAAAACGTGAGCTGCATTTGTCAATCTGGTACCAAAAATTTTATAAGAATTTTCCAATCTACATTTAGTAGACTAATTGGCCACCAATTATGCAGGTCTGTTTCATCTCCTTTTTTAAATAAGTACATCAGGAAACTTTCTGACATCTCCGGAGGAATTGTTATTAGTCCATGCAAAATGTCATTAAATACTAGTACCAGAAACTGTATCAAGTCCTGTGGTAATTTTTTATATAACTCTATAGACAGACCATCCAGTCCAGGGGCTGTACCTCCTTTACATGATGCCACAGCCATCCTTATTTCCCATTCTGATAGTGGGACCACCAAACTCTTCAGTATTTCCTGAGGCAACTCTGGGATGATTAGAGTACTCAGAAAACTTGATGTCCATTTAAATTCACTATCTGTTTTAGTAAATAGCTTTACTGTATGTGTATAGATCAGATTTGCCATTTCCAAATTATGTGTAGTGCGTGACCCATCAGGTCTTTTCAATTGAGACATATATTTCGTCTCATTTTTCTCTTTATACATTCATAGGGGTTAACCTGCTCCCTTTTACCCTGTGTCCAAAACTTCTGTTCTGCCAACAGGGTGGCAACCCTATCATATTGTACCTCACACATTTCCTTCTTGATGTTTGCAATCTGTGTGGTATAATTAAACCCCTTTTCAAAAGACCTTGAAATCGGACCTGCAAGTGTTGCTGTAATTCAAGGTAATGAATGTACTTGTTTGTATGTTGATATTTAGCCCATACCCTAAATAGGGTTTTTTAGGACAAATTTAGTGTCACCCACCATTGTACTGAGTTTTTGTACAGCATATACACAGATCATCTGGCCTACAAAAGTTCTTGTACCACCAGCCAAATTGGCTGTTCTTCCAATAAAGACACATTCACCCTCCACATATGATGGGTAACTGGTTTGTTTAATGCAGTTCCTACTGTTAAAGTGATTAATCCATGGTCGGTAGTTTCTATAGGTGTAACCTTATACCCAGAACATAACACCCACTGTGATACAAAGAAAAAAATCTATCCTGGAGGAAAGCTTTCCTTAATAGAAAGTATGGCCTGGTGGTTGTTGTTCCACCTCTGTACCAGCATTTAGTTTAATCGTAGTAATTAATTTTTTTTAAAAATGTGAATCATTATATAGTTTAGTCATTTTCCCAGTTTTGTCTTGTAGTACCAAAATGCAATTAAAATCCCCTCCAAACACCACAGTTTTAGTGGTAAAATAAATATTGTTGACTCATTTGGGGACCTCAGTCCTTAACACCTTCGTCTGTGGTGAATAAATTGTTATAAGACAAAATTCATGATGTTGTTAATAAACATCCATCATAAGGACTCAGCTTGGTACTAAGTCCAGAAGCCTGCTGGCCATTAAACCTTGAATATTAAACAAAATTCCCACTCTGGAACATGTATCCTCTCCCATTGACCAAAAAGATGGTCCTCCAAACCATCCTCCAGATGCTTTAGCTATTTCATGAAATATATGTAAACGTGTGTTTTGTATAAAATAAACATGACACTTAAAGTCACATAATATAGCAAAGGTAGTTTATCTTCCCTTGGGATTCTTAATGCTATTAGCATTTATTGATGCAATGGAGAAACCCACAGGCATTTTAGAACAAAGTTGACATCTGCCCTTCAAGTGTGTCCTTTAAGGGACCTTACTTTTTTCTTGCCAGACTGTCGAGAATCTGTGGATGCCAGATCAGTGTCTGTGACCACTGAAGATGTAATGGATGAGGTATCAGATTCATCCTCACGGTTTCCCCACACCTTATCTTTGGCCAATGCAGAAAATTTATTCTCTGTAGTGATAGATTCCTTGTACACTGATTTTAGTGGGGTTGCTCTTTTGGAACTTTATTTCTGGCACTTCTCCTGGGTAACACCTTGTTCCACTGTTGGGGGGAGTGGGGGAGGCATCGCCTTTCCTGGCGAAATTTGCTGTTGGTCTCCCTCTTGTACAGTATGTTGCTGTGCAGGAAACAGAAGGCCTTCACCAGAGGTTTCCCCTACCTCCTGTTCGTCATCATCAAGTCCCTCTCCCTGACCAACATGTTCATTTCCCACACTAGGAAGTGGAGTACTTGTTCCACCACAAGAGATGGGCCATTAGTCACATGTACAGGTATGCACACATACTGTTCTTGTGCTCTTGACACAATATCATCTTGGTCCTCTTGTTCATTAGAGGGCCTGTTACAGGCTGCCCATGGGCAGCTTTGAAAAGAATGGCCAACGTCTCCACATAAAATGCAACTGACTGGTGTAGGACATCCCACATTTGTATGCCCAATACTCCCACATAATGAACATCTGAGTTTGTCACACGCATTACTTAAGTGAGTGTAAGCCCCACAATGAAAGCAGGACTTTCGCTGTCCAGGGTAGAAGATGAGCCCTCTATCTCTACCCAGGGGAAAGCAACTTGGCAAGTGCTGTATAGTTCCATTCATCACTGGAAGGTGGACACAACTCCTTCATCCTCCTGTCCACAATTGTTCCACATCCAAGATGGGGTCAAGACTTCCCGATGTGGTACATTTAGTTTTTAACCAATGTAGAATGTCTTTAATGCACATCCATTCATTTTTGAAAAGCACAGTAATAGTCTTCAAAGCAGGTTTTGTTAATGGAAACACAACAAATGGAGACCATAAAGGGGTGTACCGTACTTGGTACCGCTTCCAAAAATGTTCCAGACTACTAGCCGGTTTGAAGCTGGGTCAAAAATAGTATCCCCAGCAGTATGGATGACAGCATATACTTTGCTTGCCTGAAACTGCAAGCTTTGCTTTACCAATTGCTTCCCAACATATATTCTGTCAGGCAATACCTCAAGTCCTCCTCAGTATTTAATTCTGACTGCATTTCATCTTTTGGCAGGTGCAGGTGTGGCATGAAATAAACCTGCATATGTTTTAGATGGCGGGGTTTGTGACCTGTGGATTCAGGTCCACCACTCCTCCCAGAGACTGGTCTCTCCCTTGGGGGGGGGGGGGCGCTTCCCTCCCTTTTCTTGAGTTTCAGAGAGCACTGCCAAGGGGTTGTCCATACACTGTTTTGGGACTGAGGTGTTCATGCTGGATGTATTATTATCCACAGTACAATCAGACATTTTTAAATTAAGGGAAGGATTTTGTGTCAGTTCTAGTGAGGTAGGCATATGCAGTGGACTTTCCCTTCCAGAGTCACCCACTGGTGAGCCCAACTAACTACCCAGGACAGGGCTCGGAGACATCCATGGTCAATTATTTTCAGGATTTCTCACCCACCCTATTTGTTCCAACACAGCAGCAATTGTGATGTTGGAGACAGACAAATTATCATCAAAAGAGTGTTGCAAAACAGTGTCAGTATCAACAGACACAGTCACAAAGTCTTCACCTTCTGATTCCATCTCCTGTCTGTTATGCACCCCAAAAAGACCCTGTGATAAAATCTTATGGCATGAACTGCCTCCATTTTCTTGCCCTTTTACCTGACTGCAAGCCCCGACTGCTGCTCTGTCATTCTTTACTATATCAGTTCCTTTATTCATCAGCTGGGATTGTATATCAGCTTTTCTCACCAGCCAATCACTACCCCTTGCTCCGTAACAGTCTTGGAAATTTTGAAGTTAGAATCCCTTCTACCTGCAGCACCACGGTTGTCCTGCAGCTTACACTTCTCTTGGTCCTGTTTTTGTATACTTTCCGTTTGATCCAACAACACCACATCATCCTCTGCAGCAAAACCCTCAGTTCCACTGGAGTCCTCTGCACTTTCCTCTATCTCCATGCTACCCTCAGATTCTTCCTGGTTTCCAGCCAGTTCCCTTACTTTTTGCATCACATCCTGTGCATTCAAAAAGATGTGCTCCTCCTCTTCACTATCGGCAGTGTTTTCCGACCATTCTTGCTGTAGCAGGCATTCTTGGCAGGCAATGACCTCAAGCACTTGTCTCTGCTCGCTTTCCAGATCCAAAAAAAATATCGTCCTTCTTATCTTAGTTTGACCTCCGCGTCGGTCGGAAGTACTGTCGCGGTTCCTGCTCTAAAGGCGACTTCTTGTCTGACAGTTCCTCCAGGGCAATTTCCATTGGGCTAGATGTAGTAGAAGATGATCCAGCCAGGCTTCCTACCTCTTCCACCTCCATCATTACACTGGCACCTGGCTCCACCATCCACAAGGAAGACAGTGCCCCTTACCTTCAGAGTAGGGGATTTCCCCTGATATCCTGGCCAGATTTCCCCCATTCACTAAAAATAACACCAACAGCTTGATTTGGTTCAATTTCAGTGGTTTGCATCTGTATCCCACCCCCCAATTCTGGGAAAGTAATTAAATACATTTACTCATATGATTGTGGTGGTGTTGGGTCTTATAGGGGCAGAATACACACCCACAGGGATGCCCCTATCTAATTCTCTACTGTTTTCATAAAAACAAATATATAAAAACATTTTTTTCTCTACCAATTTTTTTTAAGCATAACAGATTGGTTATTCATTCCTAAATCCATGTTGCAGAAACTGTGATAAAAATGGTGTATCCTGGCTGACTACACTATAGGTATATTGTACATAATGTGGAGTCAGCCAGGATACATTACTCCTATCACAGCCCCTGACAGTGATATGCTGCAGAATATTGTAGGAATACAATGAAATCCAGATGGCAATTGTTCCAGTTTGCCCTGCAGGAAAGTGTGACACGCTCATCACTGGGGATGCTCGGATTTTAGATGTTAAAATTGGATCAATGGATTCTGCTCCAATGTTAGGAGTTCAGATTTTCAGAATTCATGGCCAAAAATCCAATCCTAAACACACAGTAATGTATCAGAATTTTGAAAGAGACCCAGTCCTAGTACTCGTACCCCTCCAGTCAGAAAACAGTAAACAACTAGACGTATGAAAAACAAAAAACGTCCCTATTCCCCCACCATTGTTTCTTCCCTTTCTTGCAATACATAACTACTGTTGCTGTCTGCCATTGCACTGAGGAGGAATACATATGTAACTTAACCAGTAGGGCCCGGTTCTGTTATCTGCCTTCAAGTCCAACTCCAAGGCATCCAGATTCATTTTTGTCAGTGTCTTCCATTACTAATAAATCCCTTTCCCGAGTGCAACCAACTTATCAGTGCCATATCTGACTGGAGACCACAAACACCCACCATAGGAGTGTTGCCTGCCAAACTCCCCTCCCCCCCCAGTCAAGTAGCCACTGCCAGCCTGGTCCTCTCCCTTCTCAAGTCTGACTCCTTCCCAAACATGATTCTGTCACTTCTTGAATCTTTGCCATGGTCATTGGTGTCCATAGTGAAAGACGGAAAAGGAATCATCTGAAAACAACTACCCCGGCTCAGTCATCACTGTCCCTTCTTGTGTGACCTGGGAAATCAAAGAACAACTTAGGTGGACAACAGAAACAAAATCCTGGGTTAGGTCACTATGCCAGATGCTATACTAAGTATGGGATCTGGTAGCTACCTAGGGTTTTATTCTGGTTGGCCAGCTCAGCTGTTTTTAGATTTTCTAGGTTACACAGGGACAGTGAAGTCCAGAGGGGGGGTATTTGTGAGGTGTAACCTTATTCCTATTTTGTGATCTCCTTCCATCCTTGTGACCTCCTTAGGGACTGGGATCAGCACTTTAGATTTTCTGACCCTATTAATGCTAAAGAGGTATTAAAACATATTTTCTGTAGGTGAAAAGAAAGAATCAGATACTTGAGATAAAGCATTTTTTCCCTTATTGTGAAATACTGCCTGTAGCTGCATCACTAGTATAACCCTCCCCCTTGGGTGGGGCTAACCTTATTATGCCCCCGAGGAGCTCCCTTTCTTACTCATACATTTCTTTGCTGACAGTCCTGGGTCCTGGATACACTATGAGTCTCCATCCAGCCCCACAACCTATTTCCCCTGTAGAAAGGGACTGGAGGAGCAAAGTCGCATGACCACCACGCTGCTCACACCTCAAATGTGTGAGCGGCGGTCTGTGCATATGCAATCTCACAAGACTGAACTGTTACTGCCAAATCCTTGCTGGGGTGGTGAGGGAGACCTCACTGCAAGAGGGCCCCTGTCCTTCCTGGAACAACACGGTGTGTGGGGCAGAGGCACCGACTCTGAATAGTCAGGCCGGGAGGGTGGACCTCTCATGCTCGCACAAGACTTTACCTCCCCTGTACCTGAGCAGGCGGCTGAGCTTACCCATTGGCTTTTGTTTGCTGGCTTTTTGGGCATCTTTCTCTTTTCTTGCGGCTGAGCATCCTGACCTTGGAGCTGACACCACCGAAGGGCTGGAGCAGAGGGAAATGAATCGGCAGAGCCTTCCGGGTTGTTACTGCAGCTACAGTGCCTAAGACAGCAGATTGGGCACCAAATTCAAAAGATAACGGCAGCGCCTGATTGGACTCCCACCTGCAGTGACGTACCACCTCAGGCCATTCTTAAAAGCCTGAACTGAGCCTCGCAGCTCACAAGACTGAACTGTTACTGCCAAATCCTTGCTGGGGTGGTGAGGGAGACCTCGCTGCAAGAGGACCCCCCTGGAACAATGCGGCGTGTGGGGCAGAGGCAGCGACTCTGAATAGTTGGGCTGGGCGGGTGGACCTTCCACGATCGTACAAGACTTTACCATCCCTGTACCTGAGCAGGTGGACAAGCTTACCCATTGGCTTTTGTTTTTCATGCTCACCCACCCCATTTCCTCCTCCCCTTAAATGATTGACTGCCACGCCCACTTGGACTGCTGAGCCTTTCACCTGGGGGTAAAGCTGGGAACGTTTGACACTACAAAGCTGCCTCTCTTCTGCTCTGGACCTAACCACTGCATCAACTCGTATGCAGGCTAAGAGCTCTGGTCTTTAGCACTGTATCAACTTGTGTCTGCCCTGTACATTGTCTGTACCTACATTCCTGTGCTAAGGCATCGCATGCTGTGTAAATGTTATTTTTAAATGTTTCCTGCTTTTCACTCACTGTTTACAAGATCAATCTACTAACTACTCGTAAGTGACCTCATAATCTGTTCTAAAATTATGCCTCCTCAGAAAGTGTAAATACCCATTGACTGTGCTAAGGAATCTCTAGCTGTTTCTAAAGAGATTTTAAATTGTACACTAGCTAGGGCAAACCTGTTGACTTATGCTAGTATTACCACTTCTATGGGTTAGGGGATGCAATTGCTACAGCTAAACATATCCAGTCCAGGGCAGGAGTAGCAAAAGTGTATTCCCTCAGAGTCTCTTGCCTAATGTCTAGCAGGTAGTCACTATTCTATAATTGGTGAGTCATTGGCTCTGCACAAGAGAAAATTACCCTTAACAACCACTTCACAGACCTTGAGGCCTACAATGCTGGCCAGCCCCCCCCAACTTCGGCTCCTAACGTAGGTGAGCCAACATACTATGAATGACCCTCTTTCCACCTGGGACTGGTAAAGCGATCCTCCTAAAGGCACTGAAAGTTAGAGGCTCAGGGGGACCAGATGGGATAAACCCTCAGCTACTCAAGGCTGGAGCCCCTTCCATATCCAGACCCTTGACTTGGCTCTTACACAGGTCTCTACGGGAAGGAATCATTCCCAACCAGTGGAAACAGGCCAACATGGTCCCAATCCATAAAGGTGGCCCCAGGAAAAACTTAAGCAATTACAGGCATATCCCCCTGCTCTGCACATTTGCTAAGCTACAAGAAAGGCTAGTCTATGACCAACTCCATGACTGCTTGAAAGCTCATCAGCTCCTTGCTCCCTCACAACATGGATTTAGATCTAACCACGGGACAGACGCAGCTCTTATCAACTTCTCGGATGAAGTGCTCAGAACAATGGACAAAGGGATACCCACAGGTGCTGTCTTTATAGACCTGTCCAAGGCATTTGACCTTGTTGACCACAAACTCCTGCTACAGAAGCTGAACAATGTGGGCTTAGACCCCCATGCCCTCAAATGGTTTGGGAGCTACTTATCTGGCCGGACACGGAGGGTCACCAGGAAGGGAGCCTTATCAGGCCACAACCTCTAAAACAGGGTGTACCACAGGGCTCAATCCTTGGCCCTCTCCTTTTCTCCTTGTTTACCAATGACCTAAGTACCTACTGTGGGAGTAGCTCGGTTGTTCAGTATGCTGACGACACAGTCATCTACCAATCCTTGGGTGAAGTGGCTGCTCTCGGTCCCCTCCTCCAAAGTGACCTCACATCACTTGAGGCATGGCTAAGTGATAACAGAATGGTACTAAATGCAGGCAAAACCAAGATGGTGCTATTTGGGCCCAGATCCCTGGGTCACAACAGGTCTTCATCCCTGCAACTCACCACACTCTCTGGAAAAGGCATCAAAGTAGTGCCCTCCCTAAAATACTTAGGCCTAACTCTTGACCACTCTCTCACCTTCAACAACCATGTGGATCAGGTCACCAAGACCTTGCACCATAAACTTGGAACCTTGTACTGACTCAAGGACCAGCTCATCCCCGAGGCCAGGCTTTCCATTGCCATGAGTGTCCTGCTCACTACCCTGACCTATGCTGCACCGATTATACAGGGCATGGCTAAACAAGAGGTCTCCAGGATGCAAATCTTGTACAACAAGGTAGCTTGGTTCACTACCCAGGACCACGCATGATGTCACCACTGTGGCACACTGGCCCAGCTATTGTGGTCCTCATTGACCGCTCACCTACAATACCCCTTGCTTGTCCTGGCCTTCAAGCTACTCAAGCTGCCCGTGCCACTTAGCATAGTAGGAACCATAGCAATTAAACATAACCCCAGGAGCCTACAGATGTCAGAACAAACTCTACTGGAAGTCCCCAGAGTCAGGACTAATGCTGGGGGAAGATCTTTCTCCTACCTAGCCCCCAATCTGTGGAACAAGCTCCCTCCTCTGGTGCAGGAGGCCTCCTCACTTAGGAACTTCTGCACCAGTCTTAAGACTCATATGATTGACTGTAGCACATGCCATTGCCATGGCTCATAACTTGCCCTCCCCCCACATCAACCCTCCCTAAAGTGAGCCTACCCAGGTACCCCCCCTCAAGATCCAGGGTACCTTGGTCCAGTTATTGTCCTTTAGATAACTTCTGTATTAAAGGTAGCTCTCCACCTGAAAACTGCAAACTGCTTGTCATGTATAAAACCACGCCAGGTAGTTACTAGGTAAAACTGTGTCTTGATGATAACCATGGCTGTAACCTCCATGTGAACCTGAATAATCTTGTAACCAAATGTATTTCCACTGCATCAAACATGTATTGTTATCCTGTGTCGCCCCTGAAAAAGGGACCTTCGGGGCTCAGTGGGCCTACCCGGTCACCAACATTTAATAAATAAATAAATAAAATAAATAATAGCACATTCTTGTTTTCTCACTGCAATTGTGGAAACATAAACACCACTCTGATGCTCTGTTGAGAGGTCTGAACCTCACCTTCAGATTCTTGACGATATTGGGAATGCAAGTAATCACAAACAAGTTGCATTCAAGTAATAAACAAGTTTATTACTACAAAAGGGATAATTCACAGTTGCCCTAAGCAGTTCTTACCAATACAAACCGGGAGCCAGTGCTAAGCGTTCCCTACACCTCGAGGTTTCTCTGTAGTATCTTGGGATCTCTCGGGTCTCCGAGGTGTAGAGCCTGTGCATTACATTATATACCTATGATAATTACTATGGTTACTAAAAGATATAAACATTTCTAGTTACAGAGATGAGCCCTATTGGCTAAATTAGAGGTGGTACCATGGTCCAAGATAACATTACATGATTCTGTAAAGTCATCAGTTTTAGAACAAAGAAGTTCTTATACAGAGTCTTACATAACCAGGTGTAGTGGTGCACATCACCAAAGGATGGTAATGTTGCCTTACATATTATAATTACTTCAAGGACAGGTGTCTTGGCATATGACAAGTAAGAAATAGACAGAAAATACATGGTATAATATGTGTGCATTAGCAAGCAAAGTGGATTACAACAATATGCATTCATATCCTGACATCTGCTCTTGTACGGTAGATGCCCTTAGCCCTAAGTATTAGTGTAACCTATACATAAGCATTAGCTGTCTACGGTGTACCTCTGAGGGTATCAATTAGGGTGCAGAGACCTGGTGTAACAATTCCCCCCCTTGTCGCCTCCAAGGACAACACAGGGAAAATGTCTAGGGAATGGACAGGAGCAGTGGCCGTTTACAAGCCTGGCGTGCGAGCCTTGTAAAGGAACTTGAGCTGCTCATGGTGTTGGCATAGTGTACATCATAGGCAGCAAAGCATAATAATCAAAGTGAATATGAAAAATGCTTGTATAATAAAACCTTTAAAAGTAATCTCTAACAGGTGTTAGTTAAGGCATTATTCATATCTCCATCGTTAATCAGGTCAAGAACAGCTTCGTTGGCTTTGGTAATATTATTGCTGATGTGGATGAGGTGTGTGTCCTTCCTGTCTAAAAGTGATTTCAGTGTGAGTGTAAGTGGGTCTATGTGTATGTTAAAGTATGGCAAGTATTCTGACAGTGTGAGTAGGTAATCTGGGTTACCATCAATAATGTCTGCATCCATAAGGGGGACGGGGGTTACAACAGTATGTCCAATAACAGTCTTCTGGTGGGGAACGAAACAGAAGTTGAGGTAATCAATAGCACAAGTAACAGAACCATATGTATAAGTCTTGTGATTAGTGACAACGCAGTACTCGCCATCTGAGTTGTACTGTGAGTGCACAGTAGGCAGTCTCCACTTTTGCAACTGGACAGGGCATGTGTAGGTCGTCTTCGAAATCTGTGTTGACAGGCGATGAGCTTCCTCACGATAGGATTGGTAGAGCTGATCCAGAGCCAAAGTTGAGTCGAAAGAGTTAGTGCCATTCTCAGTGATGTCATCATCCATTGTGAAAGTCCAATCAATGCTGTCTGTAGAGTAGCCACAAACAGGGCGTATAACATCAAACACATCACATCATCACAGGTAGATGTACTGTATTGCTTTTTCGCACAGCAGTCCATGTGCGGAGCCACCCAGGCATCCAAGAAAGAATGGTAGACCAGTAGAGGTGGTAGATCCAGGCATTTTCTGTAGACGTCTTCATCCAAATGCCCTATCGAATGTGTGCCAGTGCAAGCTTGTCGAACAAAGCTGTAGTGGGATCAAAACATGGTAAGGAGACAGTGAAAGAAACAAACATGGTATCTGTTATGGAACATTTCTTAGTAGTGAAACAAGGACCAGTATTAGGGTGTCTGGTCACAAACCCCAAATTCCTAGCTGTGGAGAGAGGAATAGACAAAGTCTGTTGCATACACATGGAAACACAACTAGAAGTTTTACATCTTGGACAATACCATTTGGAAATGCGTCTATCATGTATGATGTCAGGAATTCTTCCAGATTCTAAATCACGGAAGAGGTTGTTGATGGTAGTGATAATGTATGAGCCATAAGCAGAACAGAGTATTTCCCTAGCAATGTATTGTTTATCTGCGTCTCTATTGTTCTGTTGTATGAGTGCATTGATCTTATCTTTGGAATCAGTGACTGCTTTAGCGATGTCGTGCATGTTATATACAGTGTATCTTTCTTCCCGACTAAGGCCATCCACACCATGCAATAATGGAGGTAAAACATTGTTAACCAAGCCAGTGGAGAACTTGGCAGAATGACTTTTGATAGCAGCAATGTCTGCTTTATTCCAGATTGACATAGCAGTACCAAAAAGACCTGTGACAGTACCTGTAGCACCTGTAACATCAGAACTGTCAACTTCACATTTGTTACATTTATGATTCAAACTACCAGGAGGGGTCTTCCTCCTAAAATTGCCTCTATGTTCAGTAGAATAGACCCCAGCAAAGGGATCCTGCGTACAAATCTGAAATGCAGGTAAACTATCAGGCAATAATGTACTATAAAATGCAGATGTATTAGTATTGTAACACATACCAAACTATTTCATATTCCAGTAAGTAAGATTAAACAAAACAGGTATATGCATAAACTGTAAATTATTAATCAAAGAACCTGGGAAGGCAGTGGCTGTGAGACCACTACGGGGACCAGGGTTATGTTTTGGACATTCCAAAAGCTGTTTATCAGTGGGTGGTAACACAGAGAGATACATGGCTGCAGAAGCCATGTGGTGTATATCACAAAATCTGTGAGCAGAATCTTTGGACAGAGAATTACAGTAAGAAGGATCTATTAAGGCAGTAATATTGTACAAACCAGAATGTCTTAGTGCAGTTTGTAATAAGGACAGTGAACCATTTGGGGATAATTTAGCATTGGGCCAACCCTGAAAAGTTCCTTTGGAGAGTTTGGCCATGGGGAGTATTTGTCCTTGTGATGTGGTTTGCCACTCAATTTGAAGGGTAGATTTGTCAGGAGCAATGACCGAGGCAGTGAGGTAAGCATCGGAACCTTCCTGGACAGTGATCGTGGTATCTGGTATTTTGATGGAAACTCCCTCTGAAGGAGGTGCTGAAGGATCCAGTTGTCGTAGGAGGTCTGGTACCGTGCCTTGGATGCAGGGGATCACTCCTGATAGGAGGAAATATAGGAACTAGATAGCCATCTTGTCAGTGTATCTGAAAAGGAAGATCAAAGATTAGTGTATTAGTACAATTCCACCCAATGGGGTTAGGAAAAGTAAGTTAAGCTCCTTTGTATAGTTTCAACTGGTTTGCATGCAACCATTTGTCAGTCAGTTTGTTGTTGTGTAGGAGTCTAACTTGATAGACTGTCGGACTGAGCTTGTTGACAATGGGGTATGGGCCTTCCCATTTATTGGAGAAGGAGTGGGTGGGATGTGCAAATCGAAGTACCATTACCTGATCTCCAACTTGCCAATCCACTTCTTGTGCGTGTTTGTCAAATTGTATTTTGGATTGTTGCTGGGCTTTGCCCATGCAGTTTGCAGCATACAAGTGTGTGTGTGTATGAGATCTTTGTTGAGTTTTTCCACATACTGGTCCACAGACATGCGATCTGCAGTGGGGGTGTGCAGGTCAAACAGCAAGTGTTCAGGTAATCTCATCTGTCTACCAGTCATCACCTCAAAGGGTGTGAGCTGGGTAGTGGCTGAGGGTGTGCCCCTGATTGCCATAAGGAGTAAAGGCAACAGGGAATCCCAGGTTTTGGGATTGTCCTCAATGAATTTGGAAAGCATTTGCTTAATCCGTCTGTTGGCTCTTTCTACTTGACCTGAGGATTGAGGATGATAAGGTATGTGGAACTTTTGTTGAACTCCGAGGAGTTCAAGGGACTCTTTCATCAACTCACCTGTAAAACTAGTTCCTTTGTCGAAGTCTACCTTAAGAGGCAGGCCCCACCTGGAGAAGATCTGTTCCGCCAGGATTTTGGCAGCTGTCTTTGCTGTGCATGTCTTAGTGGGGAAAGCCTCTACCCACTTAGAGAATAGGTTGGTTACCACAAGAGCATACTTATTGTTTCTACTGGTATTGGTCAGAGGACCAATAAAATCAATTTGGATGGCATGCCAAGGGCCAGAATGTCTTTGTGGTAAAAGTTTGGCATTTTGTTTGGTAGGTATGGGATTGTTTTGTGCACAAACAAGGCAATTGTCTATGTATTGTTTAACATCCTTGGTGATACCAGGCCACCAGACGATGGTCTTGAGTCATTGAAGGGTGTTTTCTGCTCCCTGGTGCCCACCAGTAGGAGTATCGTGTACTTGGTGCAATAATTCAGATCTGAGGTGTCTGGGGACTACCCACAACTTGGTGGTAGTGTCATCTGGTTGGAACCAAATGAGCTTGTCATCAGGGGATAAGCGCAACTTTCCTTCATGCCTTCGGTAGGGGTTATGTGTAGGTAGTTTTTCTTCAGTACCGTTGTCAAGGAATCTGAACATCTCTTTGAGTTCAGTGTCCAGATGTTGGGCTGCTGAGAGGTCCAAGGGGGAAAAGATTCAGATTTCTTCTTGAGGGCTGCAACATGTACAGCTGCATTAGCTTCTGGATGGTCCATCATCCAGACGTCCCCCCCTCAGGCCCCTTCCTTAGCAAGGGTGTCAGCGGTGTCATTGAAAGCATGATGGGGTCATGAAGAGAGTGGGCTTTAACCTTGTGTACATAAAGTTTTTGTGTGAATTTCTGTGCCAATGCATGTATGTATATTACCAATTCTTTGTATTTCACTGGGCTGCCGTCAGAAGAGAGAAAGGAGTTCTTCTGCCAGAAAGGAAGAAATTCTGTAAGGGAACAACAAACCCAGTTAGAGTCTGTAAAGATGATGGTATCCTGAGTTCCATGTTGGATGAACTCAAGGGCACAGGTCACCGCTGCCATCTCTGCATATTGTGATGAAGCTACACTACAGCGTTTAGATATCTTGACGGTGTTTCCATAAGGGTATATCACCAAAATACCCATCCCTGCAATCTGTTCTCCCTGATAGTAGGATGCTGAACCATCAGTAAAAATACGGCACAAAGAGGTACTCTCGAGTTCTTGTGGCATGGCAGGGAGGAAAGGACCTGGATCTGGAAGATCAGATGACTGTAGTGTACAGTCATGGGGTTCTCCCTGAAAAAGGAGGCCATGAGCTAGCATAGATGGAACTTTGGTCGGGTGGACCTGGATATCTCTATCCTGGAGGAGAAGTGACCAGTGTGTCAGCCTAGTGTTAGAGACTGACCCATCCTTCACTCAATCTGAGAGCAAAAAGGTAGTTGGTGTATGGTTAGTGTTAATGATCAATGGTGAGTACCCAATGATATACAAGAAGTGCTTGACAGCCCAGTAGGTGGCCAGAAGGTTCCTTTCACAAAGGCTGTACTTCTGCTCCACTGGGGTCAAGAGCTGTGATGCATATGCAGTGGGTCTCAAGGTGCCATGCACCTTCTGGGCCAGCACTGCTGACATGGCAATGTCAGAGGTGGCACACTCCAGATGGAATGGTATTGCTGGATTGGGGTTAACCAGTGCTGGGGTGGAGGCCAGAGCCTGCTTCAGTGATGTCACAATCTGGGTGTGAATAGGGCCCAAGTCCATGGTACATCCTTTTTGAGTAATTCATATAGAGGAGCAGCTTTCTGAGCAAAATCACAAATGAAATCTCTCGAATAGTTTACCATACCTAGAAACCTTCAAAGAGTTGCCACACTGGTAGGCAATGGCAAGTCTTGTAATCCCTGTACCTTCTTCCAGGTAGGGCTTCGACCTTGGTCAATTATTTTTAGACCCAGAAAGAATACTTCTTTCTGACACAATTGTGCTTTTGGCGGGTTACATTTCAGGTCTGCTCTCTGGATGAGAGTCAGTAGTTCATCCAAGAGATCCAGATGTTGTTCCTGTGTGGCCGTGGCCAGCAACAGGTCGTCCACCTACTGTAAGAGACATTGTGGGGTAGAGAAACTCTGGAGGGCATCCATCATGTGGAAATGGAAGAGGGATGGACTGTTATGGAATCCTTGTGGCAAGCAAGTCCACATGTACTGTCATCCTTCAAAGGTGAAGGCAAACTTATATTGACTCTTGAGGGCCAATGGCAATGACCAAAAACCATTGGAAATGTCCAGGGCACTGAACCATTTCTGATCAGGGGTTAGAAGTCGGAGCACATCTGGTGCCGATGCAACAGTTAGGGAACAACTGGGAGTGGCCTGATTCAGTTTCCTGTAGTCAATAGTAAGTCTCCAGATGCCTGTGGGTTTTGTCATGGGCCATACTGGGGAGTTGGCAGTAGAAACACAAGTTCTGATTACTCCTTGCTTGAGGAGTGACTTGATCGTTTCTCTAAGGGAAGGCAAGGCCTCAGTTGGAAAACGGTATTGCCTTTGCCTCTCATGTGCCTGGCCTGGCACCTCAATGACAGTGTGCATTCTACCACAGTCATGCTTGTTAACTGCAAACACTTCCAAATGTTGTTGCAGAATGGGTAGGAGTTTTGGAAAAAGTTAATGATTCTTGAACAAATCTATGACGTCATACTCTTTGTCATTGGCAGATATTGCCACAATGTGTGAGTCGGGAATCAGGATGGTATGGTATTGACCCTGACTCTGTATCAACAGCATGTTAGCTTCGTCCACCACACAGCCGTGTGGTGCAAGGAAATCGATTCCTATGATACTAGGATGATCATGCAGTACCATCAGTTGGAAAGTATGTGAGGCCTTCAAGTGGCCTAGCTCTACCGGTAAGGGTAGAGAACGGTATGCAGGCAGCCTAGTGCCATCGACTCCTGACATATTGGTCTTCCATCCAGTAGACCAAGGGGACGTGTCCAGGTGTTCATTATGTAGCACAGATACAGCTGCACCTGTACCTAGTAAGACTACTAGTTGGCAGCCCCCGACCTCAGCCTCAGTGCAGGGCCTTCCATTTGTATCCAAGACCAGCTTGTTTACAATATGGACTGGAGCCTGTATTTGTCAATCTGTATTGCCGGAAGCATGCAGAGGTTGGGCCTGACTTGCGTGAATGATTTCACAGTGTTGTACTGATGCTATATAGGGAGGAGCTTCTGGGTTCAGGCCTGTGTGGGTCTGAGGGCTTGTACTTCCGGCATCTCCATGGCCGGTTGTGGCCTGAGCTGCCGGTTGTACCGCCGCAAGGGTCTGTGCGGGAACAGCATCCACTACAGAGTGCACTTGTCCCAGGAGCTCTCGGAATTTTTGATTTTCTTCAGCTATCTCCCTATATGAAGGACCCGTAATGACTCTGTAATGGTTTACCTCTGCCCTTATGCCTCCTGTTCTTAGGCCAATTCCAGTTCCCACCCCACTGCTGTTGTTGTTGTTGTTGTGCCTGTTGGGGGTGTTGGTTACCAGCTGGAGGGGCTGACGGATGTTTGGTATGCTGGCGTTGGGCCTGCCCTTCCACTGTATAGTGTGTCGTGGTCCAAGGGGCGGGTTCCACGGCAGCTACTTTCTTGGAACCGGAACCCAAATCACGGATGTACAGTTGATACACCCTCTTGGTTTTCCGAAGAATATCAGCAAACCTATCCATATTTGGGTAAGTGGTTGGCTCTACCTTTTCTCTTACTGCTGGAATCATGTTCCTAAGGAACAGGGTCTTATATTCAATAAGATCTACATTGGCAGCTTCTTGTGCCAGGTGTTTTCCTGCTCGGTAGGCCATCCAGAGTCTCTGGTGGTAAGTCGCTGGGCTTTCTTTCACATTCTGCTTCACGGGGTATGCCAGCATCACTCCTACTACATCTGGGCTGTGAGCCGAAATTAGCTCAGCTGCAACCTCGTCAAAGGTAGCATTCCCATCCTGGTGAACAGCTTCGGAGAGTTTGGCCCATAAACCAGGATCGATGGTCTGGCATAGTATTTGGACGTGATATTCTGCAGCAAGGCTGAGCATCTCACATTTAGAACGCACCTTTTCCAAGTGACAGCTGAGGTTGTCGGACGGGCTCATCCGACCTATATTGTCAGCGATTTGCTGAACAGAGTAGGCCATTTTTAGGGGATTAGTAGGTGGTCGATCAGGCAAAGGTAAAGCGTCTCGCGCAACATCCAAGACTGCGCGAGCTGCAGCTTTGGCTGCAGTGTGGACAACACCTTCCTGAGTGCGAGCTTCTTGGAAAATCTGTCGAATCTGACTTTTAATAGCTTTCATACTTCTCTCAGGAAGAGGAACATTGCCTAATGCTCTATCAATCATGGTTTCTATCTCTTGCCTGTCTTCCACATTAATAACGGCTATCGGAGGTGCCATCAGGACCAAACTTGAGCCTGCTCCCCCTCATCATGGGTGCTGCCATGTTGGCATTTCCCATGATGAGCATCACAACATCGTCGACATGTGACCTGGGGAGTTGGGGGTGGGGACCCGCCATGCTGTGGATGGCTGGGTGGGGATTCTGGGCCATAGTTGGGGCATGACTGGGTGTTGTATTGTGAAATGTCATCATCAGATAACTCTTCTTCTGATGACGAGTGAAAGGCAGGGGCTACGCCTCCCATTGCCTTAACATGGCCAGCCAGAACCTCTCGCTGATGGTGCAGTGTTGCCATCTTAGTTCTACATTCATCATGATTCACCCTTGCAACATCCATATCAACCTGATCCTGCTTCTGCTTTTGCAAAACTCGGTACACGGCGCTCAATTCGCGATTGTCCCTATAGGCTATTTCTAAATTATTATGTACTTGGTTGATCTCATCCTGAAGCTCACCTATTTCATCACTCAACTGGGCATTCGCAGCACTCAACAAATCATTAATTTGCACAACCTGACTCTTATCTTGTCTCAAACTTTCACACTCCTGCTTCAAGGTACACATTTCTTGTTCACCAGCCTGTGCTGAATGATGCAATAGTAAATCCTTTGGAGCTCAGACTCCAAGTTCTGCTGCAGTCTAATACATTCTGTTTCCTGTAAACCCATCTCTTGCTTAAGAGATTCGATCTGCAGATCAAGGGTTCAAAACCTCACTTTGGAGGCTTCCAAAGCAACATAGAGAGCGGCGACCATCAACCCTTTAGCATGACGCTTATTGGTTGACTGTCGTGTCTCTGCGTACTGGGTTGAAATCCCCAGTACAGGGTTTTCGGATTGACTTGTGTCCTGCGTGAAGTCAGCCCATCCTCCATGGGAGGCAAGGAAGTTAGAGACATTGAGTCTCAGTTCTGTGCAGATATCTGATACTGTGGCCATTGTGTGGGAGGGAATGAAAATTCAAACTGTGAAAAAGACAGCGTGCTGTGTATCGATCCACAACACGAGTACTTTAAACACAGCCAGGCTACTGTATAAGTTGCAGGCTTGCGATTCAAAGCTGCTATGGAGTGGATTGAAACGGCATCGACCACACCCGAAAAGTCAGCCAGACTTTGCAAGTGACTACAAACTAGTTTAAAAAAAAACCGTAGAGGTGAAATGAGAATGTACACCTACAGTCCCCGTGGGAAAGGGAAAAGTTTAAGCAACAAGTGAAAACTTACAAACACCAAGTATCGCCTGCACACAGTCGCCAATTTGTTGAGAGGTCTGAACCTCACCTTCAGATTCTTGATGATACTGGGAATGCAAGTAATCACAAACAAGTTGCATTCAAGTAATAAACAAGTTTATTACTACAAAAGGGATAAATCACAGTTGCCCTAAGCAGTTCTTACCAATACGAATTGGGAGCCAGTGCTAAGCATTCCCTACACCTCGAGGTTTCTCTGTAGTCTCTTGGGATCTCTCGGGTCTCTGAGGTGTAAAGCCTGTGCATTACATTATATACCTATGATAATTACTATGGTTACTAAAAGATATAAACATTTCTAGTTACAGAGATGAGCCCTATTGGCTAAATTAGAGGTGGCTCCACGGTCCAAGATAACATTATATGATTCTGTAAAGTCATCAGCTTTAGAACAAAGAAGTTCTTATACAGAGTCTTACATAACCAGGTGTAGTGGTGCACATCACCAAAGGATGGTAATGTTGCCTTACATATTATAATTACTTCAAGGACAGGTGTCTTGGCATCTGACAAGTAAGAAATAGACAGAAAATACATGGTATAATATGTGTGTGTATTAGCAAGCAAAGTGGATTACAACAATATGCATTCATATCCTGACATCTACTCTTGTACGGTAGATGCCCTTAGCCCTAAGTATTAGTGTAACCTATACATAAGCATTAGCTGTCTACGGTGTACCTCTGAGGGTATCAATTAGGGTGCAGGGACCTTGTGCAACGCTCCTGACCCCCAGAATCAGCTAGTTGGGGGTTGGAGAAATGGAGGCGGCATTCAAGAACCTGAAAAACTGCTTATTTGAAAAGTGCCAATGGACGCATTAGGAGCCAACTATAAATATTAATGAGCCCCCTGCCTGCTGCCTGGGGACAATATAAAATGGAGCTAGTGACAGCCAGGGGAGAGTGTTTAATAATTTGAAAATCCAAAAAAATCAAACGGCTGCACCCACACTCGTACAGAGGGATGAAAGACTTGCTTGCAGTTAAATAACTTTTTTAATGCAGTCTTCTCGGTACAATCACCATAATGTGAAGAAAAACAGAGGACCAAAATGGTGGTGGTGAAACCTCGGCTCCTTACATTTCACCCCCCAACACCGGGGTCTCATCAGAGGAAGAGTAATAGTGTTAGAGGCTAAACATTTAAACTCCTTCTGACCAATGAAAGGCTTATACATATGCTTGTCATTATAACTAAGGCAAAGCCTCAACCACCTAATGTATCTCAATCACCAGTGTCCCAAAGCAAACTTTAACTCTTTCTGTACCAGAGCTAGTGTTTAAAGTACACTTGTTCTGTAACCATCCCATTATTCTGGATAATACTGTCCTGCAGAAAAAATGAGAGAAAATTTAATTCACTCAACTCGTGATATAAAGATGTAGTCATTCAGAGAGGACTTCAAAATTTAAAAATTTAGAAAGCTTTTCACATAATATTTAAACAGCTCATAAGGGACTGTGAGAAAAAGATAGTAATTAAGGGACTGAAGGGGGAGAGGAACATATGGGAGAAAAAACACTTTGCATTCTAAACAGTGTAGGCTTCTAAATACAGATCCACAAGTTTCTTACATTAAGAAAGGTTTCACCTAACTGAAACTCATTATTTTAAAAAAGGTTTCACCTCAGACTTGTTGTTGAGGCTTGTTTTTTTAAAGGGCACCCAACTGAAAGATCAATTTGTGTTCTTTTTTGTTTAAAATGTCCTCTATGTCACCTCCTCTGACATTAGTAGGCCCAGCTTCTATTCCAGTGGCACTAACAGTGTGGATAGTGCTTGATGGTGATTTTAATATGTGGGTTGCCATCGCATATTCAATGTTGCCCTTTTTGATTACATTTAAATGTTCCTTAATATGAGACTTCTACTTACATATCCTTTGCCCCACATAATAAGCACCACAGCAGCAAGTTAGGAGATAGACTACAGCTTCTGTATTGTAGTCTATTGCTGAAACTACTTTCTCCATCAAACCAGTTCTCTGATTTAAAAACTCAGTGCAAGGGCATACTGTTGAACATGCACTACTCATTCCACATCTCTTTGTGCCTAACCTTTTTGGAATATTGTAGCTGTAGCCTTGTTACTTTCCTGATAACTACTCCTGAAGCTATCTTTTAAATTCCTCTCCCTTCTCTAAGTCACCTGCAAAGGTTTCGACAGAAAATGGAATAATTCCTGCATCCCTCTGAGAGCATTTAAGTTTTTTCTTACAATCTCCATCACCTCTTTTGAACCACCACCATAAGTGGTAATAAACATCACAGAAGGATCAGTTCTAATCTTTCTACTTTTTGGGTAAAACATTTTTTTTCTAACCATGAGGTGAACCTCTTGTTGAACTATTTCAGCAGCCGCTTTATCATAGCCTCTTTCTACAAGATTAGTGGTGCGCTCCTGTGCTCTAGTCTGGTATAGATCCAAGCTGCCACAGTTCCTTCTCACATGTATGAACTGTCCCTTCGGCAGGTTAGTTATAACATGCCTAGGATGACAGCTCTTTGTGTGTAGGAGGGTATTCCTATCCAACTCCTTGTATAAATCTGTACTGAGGAATCCATCCCCCAGTCTGAAAATAGTAAGGTCCAAAAAATGAATACAGTATTTATGAAAACACCTTGAATTTTAAATTTGGGTTGGTACACTCCAAAAATTGTGCAAATTCATATAATTCATTTTCGGACCCCCTTCAAATTAGGAACAAATCGTCTATGTAGTGCTTACATAGATCAATTTTGTCAAAGAATATGTTTACCGATTGATCAAACACGAAAGTATCTTCCCACACACTTAAATGTCTAAGGCTCTGAGCTGCAAATTTGGTGACATCCAGCAGACCAGACCTGGGTTTGAATCCCACAGCTTCCACTTGCATACTGTGTGACCCTGAGCAAGTCAATTATCCTCCTTGTGCTCCCAGGTCGCTCCTGTGAAAAAGCTTTCAGGTTAGTGTGCTATACCTGGTTAAACAACTAAATAAATAAATAGATATTAGCCAAGCTGGGGGCTAAAGTAGTCCCCATAGCAGTACATTTCGTTTGTTTATAGATCTTGTTCTCAAGCAAAAAAATATTATGTTTCAAAACCAGCTCTGTTAAATTAATCAACATATTAATCTGTTGTTGTGTCAAGTTAGCATATTGTAGAAGGAGCTGTTCAATGGCCTGTAAGCCCCCTTCATGGGGGATATTAGTGTACAGGGATTCCAATTAAAATATGACTCTGCCACCATACAAAAGGGTAAAGGGAACACGTTGAAGCTCTCTGTAAATTATTTATTAAAAGTATTTACTCTGGGTGCATGAGAATGTTATAGTTTGGGGCTCCACATAAACTGATTTGGATTGTTTTTGTAGCAGCCATGTTTGATCCTTTGACCCCCAGAGTCAGCCAATCAGAATCTCATATGCACCGATTTTAAAGAAATGGCTGCTGGGAGACGGTATGAATCATATTTTAGGAGCCCAAATCAATACACAATCAATAATCCAAGGTATTTAATGTTTATTAATATTTCTTATGGACAACTGCTTCCAGCCAGTCAGAAGATACCTCTTCTACAGTGACACCCCAGGGACATTACAGTTTGGGACATTCTGGCTTGGCTCTAGGAGAGACAGGAGGGCTCAGACTGTGTTGGGAGAAAAAGTTTGGAAGTTGGCCTAGGCTGTCACAGCCAAAGACTGGGAGATTTGTCTGTGTCCAACACCTGGAAGCCCCAGGGTGAAAGTGTCTACTGCTAAATCCTATAGCAGCTTGAGAAGCCCTCAGTTTGTAGAAAGGGTTTGGACTGCCTACCAGAAACTGAAGTTTGAATAGTTTGCACTGAAGCTGAAGCCAGAAGTGGGGAGAAGCTGTGCCAAGGAGCCAGAGAATACTGCGAAATCCTGCTGTTTGAAACCTGGGGCATTCTGTTAAGAGACTGTGTGCTGTTCAGCCTGGAGCCACCTCAAGTTGCCTGTAGAAGTTTTTGTGCTCAGGCCACTCTGGAGCCAGGTAAGGGATCTGCCAGCCTTTACCAAGTGGGGTGGATCAGGAAACAGGGAACCACGGATGCATGTCCAGGTCCTAGGGTACTCTTGACCCTTCTGGGGGAGCGGGACCATGGGGTCACTTCTTGGTTCTGGGCTCTTTGTGGACCAGAAAGACTTGTGCAGTGCTCCTTCATACCAAAGAAGAAGAAGGTGACAAGCTGCCAGATTCTGCAAGCAAGGCAGACGGTGACGAGCAGCTTGATCCTGCAAGCCAGCCAGAAGGTGTTCAGCTGCTAGACCAACCTACCTCATCCAGCAAGCCTGATGCTAATCCACTTTGCTGCTCAGGGCTCCAGCTCTCTGGCCTTCCTTCAGATGTTGCTGATGACCCTGTGAACTGGGACTTCAGAACTGTGAGTAAAACAGGGCCTGCCCTGACCTGGGGAGTCAGTTCAAAATTTGCGACAAGTTACAGTTTATTCAACAGTCTATTTCAAGGGTCCCAATGGCGTCCAACCCACGCCAACAATCAGGCCTGCACCTTAATCTGGGTACCCAGTTAAGACTGCTAGAGGGCACTGGTACCAGTGGGGAGGTGGGCATGGTAAATATGTTGCTGTTGTTGCAGGTGAGCACAGTTATTTTTATTTTTCATGGGTTTTGCCAGCTAATCTAGCACTATAATTGCCTTTCTCTCTGCTTTCCTGTTTCCCTTTCTCTATAACAAAAGTGTTATTGTTGTTACTGTTAAAACTGTCTGTGAGCATATTATTAGCCACAGTCATCAATTCCATGTGTTTTACAGTGCTACAGTTTTAAGTGACATTCTGTGTGTGTGTGTGGGGGGGTAACTGGAAGGGGAGGTGGGTAGGAACAGAATCCCAGGGGGTTGTACTATGCAAACATCTTGCCCACTATAGTTTTACTCTGGGTGGAGGAACTGCACTATTTATTTATATCTTTGGGAAAGAACCCCTGATTGTCACCAGAACTGAACCCAGACCCCTTAAACTGTATTGTAGTCATCAGACAGGGGTAGTAGCCTGCTGGTACACATCACCCGGGTTACACTTTATAGAGGGGAGGTGGACCTGCAGGCCTTAAAAGAACCTTAATGTTTCAAAAGCTCAAATGCTCTTTGTTTTGTTTTGTTTGGAACTGCTAGAACTGTATTTTTTGTCCCTTTTTTCTGTTCTGTACATGGGGGTGTTCTGTATCTTTTCTCTATCTTGCTCTTTCCTGTTTGTTTCCGTTTAGTGCTGTTTCTTTTTAAATGCAGTTAACTGAACAACTCATCTCACTTTCACCCTCTTTGGTTCTCCAAAGAGGTAGAAACCAAAATCAAGGAAAAGAAGAGGGCTTTTAAGCAACATAAGGAAACAGAAAGAAACAGACAGGGATGACTACAGGAGCAAACACAAGGAGGCAGGACAAAAAATTTGGATTGCCAAAGCCCAGACAGAGGAAAGAATAGTGCCGGGGTTAATACGGAATATAACATTTTCTATAGATACATATGAGAAAAAAGCAAAAGTAAAAGGGGAATAGTCTGACTTGCAACAAAGGAGGGCCAGCTATTAGAGAAAGATGAAGACAAAGCAGAGTTATTAAATTCTTCTGCTCAGTCTTCACAATAGAAGACAGTGGTAAAGGACCGCCACTAAGTAAGACAGAGTACAATAGGAGAGGGGTAGACACAAGCCCCTTCACAAAGGAGAGGGTCTTAGATGAGCTAAGCAAACTTAAGGTGAATAAAGCCATGGGACCAGATGGTATCCACCCCAGAGTACTAAAAGGGCTTCGGGAAGAAATTGCTGCACTGCTAGCTGAGCTATTCAATAAATCACTGGAAAGCAGCAATACCTCAAGACTGGAAAAGGGCAACAGTGGTACACTTATGCAAAAGTGGAAGCAAAGAAGAGGCAGGAAACTACTGCCCAGTCAGCCTGACCTCTACAGTGGGAAAAATTATGGAGGCATTGCTAAAGGAGAGAATACTGACAACTCGACCCCAAGCAAGCATGGCTTCACAGCAGGGCACTCGTGCTAAACAAACAAGATTGATTTCTTCAATTGGGTTACCAGAACAGTAGACCAGGATGGGGCAGTGGATGTGGTGTACCTGGACTTCAGCAAGGCCTTTGACACTATTCCCCAAAGGAAACTTGCTAATAAACTAGAACACACAGGAGTCGGTCAGAAGATAGTAGACTGGATTAGAAACTGGCTTCAGAATAGGACCTAGAGAGTTTTGGTCAATGGGTCATTATCAAGGGAGGAAGGTGTGACCAGTGGTGTTGCACAAGGGTCAGTGCTGGGTCTAGTCCTCTTCAATGTATTCATCAGCGATATCACCGATGAACTGGAGAGGAAGGTTTGCCTGTTCGCAGATGATACAAAGCTCTGCAACAGGGTGGACACACAAGAGGGTGCCTCAGGTATGGAAGCTGACCTAAGAAGACTGAAAGAATGGTCCAGAAATTGGCAGTTATAGTTTAACGCCAGGAAGTGTAAGGTAATGTACCTGGGAAAGTGGAACCCAGGAAAAAAGTACGTACAGGAAGGGCATCAATTAGAAGAGACAAAGATGGAATGGGATCTGGGCATAACCATTACCGGAGACTTAAAGGTAGGAAAACAATGCGAAAAACCAGTGCAGAAGGCAAGTGGCATCCTCGGATGCATAGGCAGGGGTATTACAAGAAGAAACCAGTAGGTAATCATGCTACTCCACAGATCTTTGGTGAGGCCACACCTGGAGTACTGTGTCCAGTTCTGGAGGCTTCAAGAGAAGCCGTATGAGGAGAGACTAAAGGAGCTTAATATGTATACCCTTGAGGAAAGAAAGGAGAGGGGGACATGATAGAAACTTTTAAGTACCTCAGTGGAATCAACAAAGTCCAAGAGGGTAGCATCTTTCAGAAAAAGAGACGTGCAAGAACAAGGGGACACAATTTAAAGATAGAGGGGGGCAGGTTCAGGGACAATGTAAGGAAATATTATTTCACAGAGAGGGTAGTGGATGCATGGAACAGCCTTCCTGAGGAGGTTGTGGGGTCTAAAACTATGGGATAATTCAAAACTGCATGGGACAGACATAAGGCAAATCTTGTGGGGAATAGGAAGAAATAGGCTGTTGGTTAACTAGGATCTGCGGCCTATCCTGTAGGTAGGGAAATGGGCAGACTAGATGGGCCAAGCGGTCCTTATCTGCCGTCAAAGTCTATGTTTCTATGTTTTTTCACCTGAAAAAGGACATTGTTTGGAAACGATATAGAGAAGGCCTACAAAGATGGTGCGGGGGCTGCACCATGATCCTTACGAGACAAGACTCAAGGAGTTGAATTTATTCTCTCTGGAACAGAGAAGAATATGGGGAACATGATAGAAACATTTAAATACATCAAGGGAATTAACACAACTCAGAAGCAAAACCTCTTCCAGGAAAACAGGGTGGCACGTACAAGAGGGCACACACTTGCATCTGGTGGGAGGCAAGTTTAAAAGCAACTCCAGAAAGTACTTTTTCACTGAGAGAGTGAGAGACCCATGGAACAGCCTGCTACCAGAAGTGGTAGCATTGAAGACAGTAAGAGAATTCAAGCTCACCTGGCACAGGCAATGTGGCTAGATTAGGAAAAAAAATGGAGGGGTAGCCACCATGGACAGACTAGATAGATCACATGGTCCCCATCTGCCGACACTTTTCTTATGTTCTTATCTCTGCATACCTTTAACTGAGTGTTATTTGGTGCCTGGTGTGAGCCTTTACTCTTGCTGAGCCAAATAAAGAAAAATGTCACTAAATTGCTGTGAAGTGATGCTTTGATTTAGAGCAGCAAATAATGCTGCTGGAGCCATGGAAGCAGGCAGCCAAAATCTTAGTGAAAGGTTACTATGCCTTCCTGCATGTTTTACAACTGCAGAATACAGCATTTGTATAGAGAAAACAAGCCAGAGAAAACTAGCGATTGCTCTAGCCACCTGGGTTACCTCTGAAGTTGAAAATGTTCCCGGACATATTGTTCTCCTCCCCCCTTCTCTGTTTTTGCAATGCCAGTTTTGAACAGCAGTCTGTTTCTCTTTCTCTCTCTCTGTCTCTGCTGCTGCTGAAACACTGAGGTTTACACTTAGCTGTTTACACAACTGAGCTGGCCTGCAGCATTCAGGTAATTTTCTCTCCCTCTCTTCTCTTATTGTTGCCCCCATGTAGCAGACCTTTTCTTTTTAGTCACCTTTAAAAAAAAAAAAAAGAAGAGAAATGGCCAACAACAGAACTGCTAAATGCTAAACAAATGCATAGTAACTTGTGTCAGGGCACTGGCATAAAGAGAGAAATGGCTATTTTTACTGTGTTGCTTGCACACTTAGGCAAGAAACACATTGTATCACAGTTAATGAGCGTGCCACAATGCGTAAGAAAGTTAGTCATGATCAGCATCAGCTGTTTTGCGTATTACAAGCTACCAAAACAGCTAATTTCGTGGTGTCCCCATGGCAACGGCCTCTCACAGTCCCCAGGAAGTCAACAGAAAGTCGTCGCCTGCCGTTCAATGTGCATTCCTGGTAAAGCATTTCAATAAATAAAAAAAAAAAGCTGACATAGTACCCAATCCTTCTGTCAGCATGACCCTCTTCCCAGTTCATTTGCCAATGGGGTGGCCCAATCCCCGTCAGCATAATGCACCTCTCCCCATTTGTTGTTTACAGAGGGGGGTGCCCAATACCCCCTCGACTCATGCACCCCCCCGCACACTGTATGGCTGATGGGGGTGCCCAATTCCCTGTCAGTGCCACTGCTCCCCCAAACAAGCTTCCATCTGCTACATTGGGCACTCACCCCAGCATGGCAAAAGTCTCTTTTGCCAATGGGGGTACCCAATCCCCCGTCGGCTTCACCATCCCCCTCAACAAACTTCCATGTGCCACGCAGGGAGCCCACCCCAGCATGGCAAAAGTCATGGCAAAAGTCCCCCGATGTCTTAAAAAAAAAAACCTAGAAGAAAAAAAAAGTCCCTCATTGATTCTCTTGCCCCCCCGACCTGTGCCCACCTTCTGTGTACTCCACCTCCCCACACACCCCCACCTCACCCCATACTTACCTCTGGAGCCTGGCACAGTGATCTTCTGTGGACCGGGAACACGTCTGCACTCTTCAAAGCTGACCATGAACTGAAATAATGCCAGTAAGCAATATAATGGCATAAATAGATTTTTTTCAACTTTGGTGCATATCTCGGCCATTTTTGGGAATTGTCTCTCCAAATGTTTAACATGTGGTTCTTGGGACCACACCTCATGAACTCAGTCACTGTAATTTTGTTATTCGGTCCTAAAAGGTGATTTCGTGGTCACTGAACCACCTTTCAGGACTGATTAACAAAACAAGTGCCACAGTTCAAATCTCTATGTTGAAAATTTGGTGAAAACATTCCCAGAAATTACTGTTTTACTAGTGTGCGTTGCGCAGTTCCTATGCACACTCGTAACTTTGAGCATTTTTAATATTTTCACTCCAGATTTTCAGCATTGCCATTTTACCACACTTCCTTATGAATAGTACAGCTGTCTTTTTTTTACATCTCCCCAGAAATGTGTATTCGCACCTGTAGCACACAACGGCGCGGTGGGTGTGCAAAATCAATGTTTGGGACAAATTAAGACAATCATAGTGACACTGTTCATGAAGTAGGCCCCCAAAAATCCTATTTTGAAAATTTGGTGAAAAAATTCCCCAAAATTACTGTTTTATGAGTGTGCATTGCGCAGATCCTACGCACGCTCATAACTTCGAGCATTTTTAATATTTTCACTCCAGATTTTCAACATTGCCATTTTATTACACCTCCTTATGAACAGTACAGCTATCACTTTTCACATCTTGCCTGAAATGTGTTTTCACACATATAGCGCACAGTGGCGTGGTCGGTGTGCGAAATCAATGTTCGAGACAGATTAAGAAAATCACAGTGCCACTGTTCATGAGCAGAGGTCTTAAACTGGCAATGTTGAAAATTTTATGACAAACATCTGTAAAATGACTGTGTTACGAGCATGCACTGTGCAATTTCCACGCACCCTTGTAAGTTCACGAATTCGTAATATTTTCAGTCCAGATTTTCAGCATTGGTATTTTTCCATAGCTCCTTATGAACAGTACAGCTGTCATTTTTCACATCCTGGCCAAAATGTGTTTCACACTTCTGGCACATAATAGCGCAGTCACTGTGGGAAATCAGTGTTTGGGACAGATTAAGAAAATCACAGTGACACTGTTCATGAGCAGAGGTCCCAAAATGCCTATGTTGAAAATCTGCTTTAAAATATCCCCAAACTAATTACATTATGGGTGTGCATTGCACAGTTTCTACGCACACTCATGACTTCACCAGTTTTTTTATATTTTCACTCCAGATTTTCAACATTGCCATTTTTTACACCTCTTCATGAACAGTACAGGTGTCATTTTTCACATCCTGTTCAAAATGTGCTTTTGCACCTGTGGTGACAAGTGGCGCAGTCACAGTGCAAAATCACCTTTCTGCTAACAAACTGATAGTGTCACTGTTCATGCGGTGGGGTCACAAAAAGCCCATGTTGAAAACTTGGAGTAAAAATACCAAGAAATGCCAAGGATGTTAGGGTTTTCGACCATAATGCTCTACCCTGTAGGGAATGACAGATATCAGGGGTGTGATCTGGAATTGTCGACAGTAATGCTCATGCCATTCCACACTCACCCTGCAGCCAGTGGCAGGCATCGAGGTGTGCCTTGGACCCTTTGGCCTTAGAGTTCACCCCATTCTCCTATACTGCACCCATTTCAGCGTATTTCCTTATGGAATGAGATGAGTGTAAAGCCTGAACACTCCAAAGCACACCTCAACACTTGCAAGTGTCTGCAGGGTAGGGTGAGGTGAAATGTCGTGACCATTAAGCGTGACGACCCAAAGGCGCACCCCAATGCCTGTCCATCTCCGCAGGGTGGGGGTGGAGCTGGCATCAGTTCAATACTTCACTGCCATTCCTATACTGCAGCTGTCTAACTCCTGCACTTCAACTACTAATGACAGCAAGCAACACTTGGCACTGACAAACGCTTGTTTGTTTTTGTTTGACTTTTGTTGTAGGTCTCATGCTTACCTGATCTCTCTAGTGTGCCTCTCCATGTCCTTGTTACCTGTTTCTAGGGACCAGCTGGCCACACCTCACCTAGATTCAGGCAGGATCTGGGATGGGAAAACTCCTAGTAGAAGGTGGGGTTACACTATAAAAAATATAAAATTGTAAATATACTTACCTGACATATGTACCCATATATTTGCGTTATCTATGTAATGGTCTGAAATTAATTTGTGAATGGTTTTATAACTCTGAATTTATAATATTATTATTAAACAATTAATGGGTAAATGGTTTTATCACTCTGAATTTTAAATATTGTTACTGTCTAGTTCTGTCAATCAAATGATGTAACCCTCCCACCAACTGCTTGTCTAGGGGCCTGGTGTTAAAATGGGTAGGGGGGTACAAGCAATGCAGACCATCCAAAACAGCAAAAGTTGGACATACTTCAGTTGATGGCTTTGGGTTCAGAGGTAACTGGCAACTATCTCACCACTGCCAAAGCTGGGGGGCCACAGTCTTGAACCTAGGACCTGCCGGAGGTAAGATGTTAGCAGCAACCAAACTTCATTTGAAAACAGGGGCGGACACTCTCCAACTAAAACAAAGTAATTATTTTATTTTTAAAACCAAAATACAGCTCCTGGGGGCTGGGGGCACATACTGGGAGAAGACTCCAAACAGTAGCATAACACCACGGCACATATCTTAAGACTGAGAAGGCCTAGGAACACTGAACTCCAAATGGAATCAAGGGACTCACAAAACAGGGCAGCAGAAACTTTATGCTGGCCACAGAACCTCTGATTCAAAACACTGTGGCCCACTTACTCATCCCGGGCAGTTCAACCATAAACCCAGCTCCGGAAACAGGAGCACCAACACAGCTGCTCCCAAATTACCTCTGTCCCTGCAACTCAGGGGTGAAGAGCCAGCCCCTGCCATCCACGGACCTAGACAAACATAGGGAATAAGGAAAATAACTCACTGTTTTTTCCTCTCCCTGCAGACAGTCACACAAGGTATAATGTCACATGGGGAAATGGGCTGGAGGGCTGCCACCACCTTCAGGCCCACGCCACAGGCTGCCACCATTGAGGCATCTCCACCACCTACAACTTCCTCCTTGGGTCAGGCCCAACCTGCCTCAGTGCTGTGGAACACAAGGTAGGCCCCTCTGCTAGCACCACTCCTACCGACTGGCCGCGGCTCCCTCTAATTGGAACCCAGTCCCATCACCACAGGGCCTACACAACCCACAAATCCTGAATGGAACTTTACTGTGATGAGTCGCCAAGGCCCGAACTTCCAAGGCCAGGGTTCAAACCCCAGCCCCAACTATTATTGTGGATCTCTCCCGAATGGCTTCCTCTCTTCATCCCAAAGCAGGCAGGCCCAGCCCCAAACTCCACCCAAGGGCAGAGGTAAAATCCCCTGAGCCAAAAAAGGAAAAAAAGGGAAGAGATTGTCACTTTAGTAAGCCCTCCCCAGAAAAGGGGCCTACAATGTCATAATTGATAGACCTTAAGCCAATCATGTCACACTTGATTGTATTTAAAGCTGGCATCTCCTGAGTCTCATCAGTTCATTTGTAGCAGAGCTGCAGCTAAGACTGAGTTCTGTGCCAGTGCTGGATCCTTGCATTAGACAAACTCCAGGTGGTACTGACTGTTGTATTACCTGCCTGAATACCTTGAGTGGACTATTTCTGTTTAAATTCTGGTTTTGCTTTGTTTTAGGTTTTTTTTTATTTTTTTTTATTTTGACTTAACGCAGTGTATTAGAAATTGAAGAACCTGACACTAATTTTGGAGTCTTCCCTTCCAATTTGAGACAGTGTTTGTTATCTGATTCCTCGTCAGTCTCACCAGACATTTAGTTGAAAAAAATTAAATGAGACACAGCTGGATCACGGAGGGTGTCAGATTTGGGGAGGGGCCAGGCTGGTGGGGGGGAGGTGGGAGACTGGGCAAGTTGGGCAACTCTGTGCGGTCACTGGTTGGCTACGGCGTCAGCACTGATGGATTGGTTTGGTTGCTGGGAAGGGGGGGGGTACCAGAGGAACTTCAAAAAGAAAGTGAGATTTTATATTTGATGCCCTAATGGCTTGGAATTGTGATGCCCTGTTGGAGCGAACCAGAAGCCTGAAACATCGAACCCTCTCATGCCTCTCTTCCCCAGAGCAGCTGTAGGCAAGGGGAACTAGATGGGGGATATTTTTTTTTAGTAATTGTCTTTACTGTTGTGTACCAGGTTGGGGAGGTTTAACTAGGAGTTAGATACAAAATTGGAAATTTGAAATTGGAAGTGGTGGGTGTGAAAACAATACGGGGGTTCAAGAGTGCATGAGATAGAAATAAGGGTACCCTGGAGATGCGCAGAGTGGGAGAGCTGCAGATCAAATAGGATCTTAGGCTGCAGCAGTGAGTAGGGGAAATGGGCAGACTAGGTGGTCTGTATGGTCCTTATCTGCTGACAGATTCTGTATTTCTATGTTTCAGTTCTGACCGCGATGCCTTAACTGACATCAGAACAAACTGTGGTTGGAATTTAAGATAATCCGATGGATGTAAGTGGAACAGATTCCACTATATCCTAGCATCCCTACTTATCACAATGCATTGCATCCATGCTGACTTCACTGTGTATGTGACAGATAATACACCATAGGTTGTGCGGTTTCTGATATTTTCATGCCCTGGGTGCATTGTGAGGCATGAGGCCACAGGCCGAGTGTGTTCAACTACCCAAGGATAACTATACCAGAGCATAACCACATGCCCTGTAGTGTATTATCTGTCTTATAAAATGTCCAATTTATTTTGAAAAAAGTAGTGCCTGCTCTGTATTATAACTTTTTTTTAAAAGAAGTATTTTTATGTGGGTTACTGTAAAGTTGTCATTTTCAGTGTTCTTTATTAATTTCATGACTTATCTGGTTGATTCTGCCATTTGTATCATACTTTCATTCCTCAGCTTCATTTTAGTTTCACTTTAATTAGCGTGACTCAATGGGCATTGAGCAAGAGCAGCCGACACCTTAGGGCAGGCAACTCATGGCAGGGAGCTGCCTGCCCCAGGACCTAAATTAGCCCAATACTGACTTTTTTTCTGCAACAAATTAGTAGGTAATTTTACTTACTACAACTGTAATCTCACTTCCTGTTCTTTGGATAGCACCTTAGCCCCCACCACAGCCCTGCCCACAACACCGCGTTTTAATGACGCGAAGTAGGGAAGGGGCTGCAGTGGTATAGGTAGTATTATAATGCTATCAGGGGCAGCAGCCACCTTTTGGTGTTACTTGTACATATTACAAGCACAGGTGTTATTTTGTGGGTGGAGCTGCAGCAGGCACTCAGCAGCTGTCTTCAGACTAGGAAGTTAGAGTGTATCTGTAGTAAATAAAACTATTTAGTAATCCTTAGCAGAAAAAATTAAGTATTGGGCTAATTTATGCACTGGACCAGGCAGCTACTGTACTTGCCATAAGCTGCCTACCCCAAGGACAATAATGTGTCTGCAGCTCTTTAAAAGAGTTTAAAAAAATGTTAATATAAGTTATTTTTGCAAACATTAGACAAAACCCAGTGTTTTTTGTACTACCATGTGACAGGCATGTGACCAGATTGCTCTGTTCATTTCCTGTGTTATTGTAGATATTTTCCTTTTATAAGTGCTGTTAATTGAAAGTGGATGAAAACATGGCTTCCAAGTCACATGTCCAGACAAGTCTTATGGGAAATACTGAGAACTGCTCTGTGTAACTTTCCCATGAGCTAATCCAAGCTGCATATCCTTGCAGATGTGAAGGTGCAACTTAGAACACCTCAGACATCCTGAAAAACATGATTGTAAAATGGGACAGATGATATCTAGGTGTGTAGCAGACCAGCTGGCCTGTGTGACATGCACCACAGACACACATTTGGGGGGGGGGGGCAGTGGGAAACTGTCACTCAAATGGGTAAAACCACTCCCCATAGTCAAATGGGATAAATTAGGGAGCTGAGGTTCTCTTGGACATGCAACATCTAAAGACCAGAGCCCTGCAGCTAGAGATTGGGTAAGAAGTACAGCTTAGGGAATAGTGTCTTCTGCAGCTAGCAGCAGGTAAATAGATTTTAAGAGTGAGGGAAGCTCAGTTTTTTTTTATCTGTCAACTGTCTGTGTAACTTTATTTATTTTCTATTTCTTAATAAACAGGTCATACTTTTGTTTCACTGTAACTATACCCTGTTTACAAATACTTACAGTTCTTCTAGTAAAGAATCCATTTTTGATAACTCTTGTAGCTGCTTGTTTATCTAAAAAGGTAATCTTACTATTCCTGCTGGACCCTGTTGCAGTCCGTCTCCGAAGGGCACTCTGCCCACAGTTATTGTGCTGACCTTCCTGACCTGGCATAGGAGGCAAAAGGTGGTTTCCTGGTTCCAGGTAAAAATCAGATGGTGGCAAAGAATCAGAAGTCCCCAACAGAGGACTGCCCTGTAAGTGAGAGGCCCAAGGGGCAGTTTTTCTCACAGCTGGTAAAAGTGGTGAGGGATTTCTGTCACACTCCCAAATAATTGTCAAGAAATTATTGTGCTGCCAACTGTATAATGAATTTGAGGTAGTGAGTTGGTGGCTCAGTAGTGTTTCTTCCCTAATGTGGTGCCCTATTTCCTCCAACTGGGAGGTATTTCAGTTGAAGCGGGGTTTGGAGCGAGAAGGTGTGATTTATAAATAGCCACTCATGAAGCCTTTCGGCATCAGTGAGAGACGGACTCTGTACTTTCCTCAGGCTGAGCTGTTGAACTGATTGATCCTGTTGAGTTCTTCATGTGCTGAGGATTTGCAGTGGGACTTTTCTCAATTTGCTTCTGCCCTAGAGTGGTGCCCCATTTTCTGCAATTGGGAGGTGTTTCAGTCAGGGATGGGGCTGAGGTACTGTATTTCTAGATCCAGTTCCTAGCGGTCCTCTGCTGTGGTCCAGAGCCAAAGGGCCAGAGCATAAGGGCATCACACTGGGGACAGCAGTTGGGAAGTCAGCCATCAGCCAGCCACTCTGACCATTCACTGCATAGTTGCTCCAGACCTCAGCAAGTATTCTGCTTGGCTCTCCATTTAATAAAATGCTCCAGTGACTCTAGGCTTTTGTTGCTATTACAGGTAATTTACTTAGCTGTAGTACTACAACTGCTGTTTCTCCTAGGCTAATTTTAATTCCACTGCATATATATTTGTTTAAAAATCTGATGCCCTGTGCTTCCTATACCAGTCATATTTTTTTATTATTTATTATTTTATTCTTTGTTAACCAGGTAAGGCCCACTAGGCACAAGTGCCTGATTTCAGGGGTGACCCGGGAGCACTGGGGAGATGAAGTGACTTGCTCACAGTCACACAGTATGCAAGTGGAGGTTGTGGAAATCAAATCCAGGTCTGTCTATTGGATGTATCAAGCCCATTCACAGCTCGTTACTCTAACCTCTAGGCTATACTGCCAGCCCCATTTTTGCTTTGTATTAGTGTTGAAATGGCTTTCTGCTACAGTACCTACATTTACTTGTACTTCCTAATTAGTCTGAATTGTTAGACTGTGATTTTCAAAATTTACTCACTTGCTAAAGGTCTGTCATTGTTGCCTCCCTATCTGGGTCTAGTCCATGTCCCCTTAGCCTCTCCATTTTGTTTAATTTGTGTTTCTCCCTACCGGAGCGAAGCCTATATTTCCTCCCTTCTAAATTCTAATTTCAGGCCTCCTCCTTATCTGGGTGAACCTCAGATTTTCCCTTATTGTTTTATACTAACTTCCTCCCTAGTAGGAGAACATTGTTTAACCAGGAGTAGCACAGTAAGCCAAAGCTTGTTTCCAAATGTGACCTGGGAGCACAAGGAAGTTAAATGACTTGCTCATGATCACACAGCATGCACCTAGGCAGCTGTGGGATTCAAACCCAGGTCTCCAGATCTACAGCCCAGAGCCTTAATCCACTGCGCTATACTGCCTCCTAAAATCCAGTTATACTCTCCCCTTTCTAAAATGTTAATTTCTCCGTCCTTCTCGTTATCTGGGTGAAACTCAAATTACCTATTTTGTTTTTATTCTAGCTTCCTCCCTACCAGGATGAATCCATTTATTCCCTCCCATTTCTATATTTTTAAACACCAGCCTCCTCCCTTTTTGGGTTAAGCCCATATTTACTTCATTTTGTTTTATACAACTTCCTCCCTACCAAGCTGAAGCAGAAGCCTATGTTCCCACTCAAGTCTTAATCTAAAGTCTGGCTGCTTCTTTTTTTGGGTAAGCCCACATACTCTTGCTCAGCTTTCTCGCAATTCTGGTGAAGCCTATAGTTCCTCTCAATTCCAAAAATTTAATATCCCGACCTCTTCCCTTGCTGGGTAAGCCCACACTCCCCTTCTCAGCATTGCTCCATTTGTCACCCCCAGTCCATTTAGTCAGAGCAAACTGTAGTATGAGTACTGCTTTGTTCTCTCCCACAATGCTGCTTCTTATATTTTCCTCCTCCCCTTCTTACTTACCCTTACCTCTCTCCCCTTCCACCATTCCCCCTTCCATCTCCCTCCCTACTTCACCTTCATCCACTTTCCCCTCCTACAGACTCACAACCTTACCCCACTGTTCCTGACATCCTGTTTGTAGTCTCATCTCATCTCCCTGTATTCACTTTGAACATCTCAGGTCTCTCCACCCCTCCTATGTCCCTTATTTTTCTTACACTCTGGTTAATACTCTGGTATCTGATGCAAGATTAGACAATTTGTCCATGCTTGTCTACCCCATAATTAATATAAATATTTATTGCAATTTCCATCACTCGTCCATTTATCAAGATTTTTCTTGAAAGATTCAGCTATAAATACAATTAATTATTTCTGCAGGCAATATATTCCATGAGTGTACCACCCTTAGTGAATAAAATTATTTCATTTTTTTTGTTTTTAAGTGCAGTGGTTCTATTTTGTTTGTTTTGTCTTCATAACATATACTGATTTTGGTCCCATTGGAAGTTAAATATTAAACAGATCCTTATCCCTGTGTATAGAAGGTGTGACAGATAAGGACCGTGTGGCCCACCTAGTCTGCCCCTTTTCCCTACCTAGTGCAATACCACAGACTCTAGTTGCTCTGTGGCTTACCCTTTTTTCCCTATTGCGAGAGTATTCTTATGTCTATCCCATGCATTCTTGAATTCCCCTACCATTCTTGCCCCTGTAACCAACACAGGGAGGCTGTTCAATGCATCCACTACTCTTTCTGTGAAAAAGTACTTCCTCATGTTTAATAAAAGAAGCAAATCACCCCCAAATTCATCTCTGTCCAAGACTGTGTAGACCTAAATATTTTAGTCTATTTTATAGAAACATAGAAGCTAGAATTTCAAGGCAGAAGGAGACTGTTAGGTTCCATTAGTCTGCCCATTTGTTTTAGACCTATTTTCATACGATAAGTCCTCCAAACCTCTAATCAATTTCTGTTTTTTTCCCAGTTATGTGGATTTCACAGAAGAATAACGACAAGTTAAATTTATATATGTTAATATTAGCGATATTTACTTTGCCAGTTTTTTAATATTGTGGGTGATATTTAGTTAGGTCTTGTTGATTAGTCAGCATGGAGGAACACTAGAAGTTTCAACAATTCCTATTTCTGAATATGATTTATTTGCTCAGTTGGGCTTAGTTTTGGTTGATTTCTATCCCTAACCCGATAAACCATACAAAAATAATTGTTGAGTAGATGTGCTATTTTGCTTTCATTTGAAGTTACACCATTGGTACTCTTTAGCGGGCCTATAGTGGTAGCTTGATTTGTTTTATTCTTTATATAACTATGGAAAGCTTTGATTTTTTAATTGTTTGTTGCCAGTCATATTTTATACTGTATCTTCTTTTTGCCTTTCTGATTTATTTTTTTCATTGTTTTAGTTGTTGTTTTCAGTTTATCCTTATTTCCGGGCATGGATATCTTTGCACTAATGTGTATGTTCTTTTTTATTACTAATCAGCTTTATCTCTTTCTCATAAACCAAGGAGGAACTTTTCCATTTTATTTTAGATGTTTTTACTATGACCATTCTTATCCTTTTGGTTCAATAACTTATCCTTAAATATTAGCCACCATTACTCTATGTCACAGTTTCCTGTTTTGTATTTGTAGAATATAGTTTTCCTTTTATTCAGTAGTATGTTATATGCCATCGTTGGCTCAACCATGGTCACTGGTACATAATGGTTCTGAAATGTATTGGCTAATGCCATTGTTACTATTAGTAATAACCAAGTCAAGTATGTTTTGAGCTCAAGTAGGTGACCTTATGATTTGCTTGAGACTCAATTCATTCAGTGGATCTAGAAGCAAGTTACCCTCAACCCCTTTCACTTTAGTTTTATTCCAGTCTATTTTAGGATGGTTAAAATCATCCAGCAATAAAATATAACCTTTTTTAGATTTTTTTCCATTAATTTCCCTGCTATAATACATATAGTTTTCCCTTGAGCAGTCAGGCAAAATGTAAAAATTACCAGTATAGATGCTGAAGGGTTTAGTGTTAGTTACTTTGACTCACACTGCCTCAGTATTTTCCAATTCCATATTTAACTTTTATTTTCTCAAATGATTGTGGATGTATAAGGCCATCTCTCCTTCTTTTTTACAATTCTGTCTTTATTGACTAGATGATCATTTTCTAAATATTTATTCCCTACATCTTCAGGATCTCACCTTGTCTCAGTAACTGCAACAATATCCAATAATTTTTATCCTGTATGTCGTCAGAATGGCACTGTATCTCAGTAACTACAAAAAATATCTAGTGCTTTACTTGTAAGCAAAATGTTGAAACTGTCAAATTTATTGACATGGCTCTTGGCATTTATGAAGAGTAGTTTTAAAGTGTTATATTTTTGTCATGCCTTAATTGCTTGATTAATTTTGTCCAAAGATTTATTCCCTTTGCCCACATTTATATGTTTAAATGAAGTTTCCCTAAAACACGTATAGACTAAGGGATTGCCGAGAAATATGTTCAAGTACTAGACAAAGTTAACATTCTCTTTACATGTCCATTCATCCAGCCATGAGTTTATTTTTCTAATTTCATATTCTCTTTTTCTTGATGACATTGTTACAGGCAGTATTTCTGAAAATACTGGGTTGATATCCATTGTTTTGATTTTTTTTTCATATACTCCATTTTGATAGCCAGTTCACTTATTTTGCCCACAGTTAACTCCTACTTGAATTAGGATTTTTGCTTTTCCCCTTAGGCTTTTACAGTACTTACAATTCTGCCATTGATATTTCCATTTTGTGCGCCTGGCAAACATTTGACTGTTCTATTAAAATTATAATTTATTCAGACTGTTCTGTCAGTGTAACAGACTATAGTGTCCCCAATAACTGACACCTTCACTTTATGCTGTGATTTATCATATGATTTCTCATGTCCATTGTTTAATTCAGTGAGAGGGGCATAGTTGTTGTGATGTGGGATACTAGTAGATACCACTTTTTCAAAAATACTCACCCTCCTCCTCCATTTAGCCCCTTTTCTAGGTTGCGCCACAGTTCAGTTCCCATCATCCTCAGCACCACTTCCTTCTTCAATTATCCTTTTTTTCTTAAGTGATTGTAAATTTAGTTGCTAGAACTTGTTCACTTGATGGTATTTCTCTTAGTATGTTGTCAACAAAATCTTTAAGGTTTTATATTTACTGTAAATTTCTGAGTGCAATTTTAGTGTATTCAATTCTTTACTTAGTTTCTTCATAGTTATGCAATGCTGGCAACTGAAATTGGAAGCACCATTTCCACCAGCTGGTGAAATTACTTGTTTCATTATTAAATTACAGGATAAACATTGCATTCCTTCCTCTTCTCCCACAAACATGATTTTATTGTACTCCATGTTGTTTACTAGGCATATAACGACCTCTAGAAAGTCTTATGTACTGTAAGACTTACGTCAACCATTCATTTGTTGGAGAGCAGAGCTTGATAGCTTCCTGGGCTTCCCAGGCTGACATGGGCAGGCATGGTGCATTTGCCTTTGTCACCTCCATCACATGCTTGCTGACACACTGGCATTGGTATTTATGTAGCTAGCACTGGAAATGACATCACGTGCACTTCCAGTTCAGTAGTCCCAAAGAAAGTTATTTTTAAATAACCAAAAAGGCTTAAACATGGCTTAGTGTACCTTATATGCTCTATTAAAATGACCCTTTACTAGGATATGGCTCCAGTAACCCTTAGGAGGGCTGTCAGTAAAATGAGAGACACCCACAGTTGCACACATCTGCCACAGCTGTACTGGGGGGAGTTTTTTCAGTCCTTTTGGTTTTTATATTTTATATGGAGACAGAGAGATAGAGAGTTTCATATATGCAACTTGCAGCAGGATGGAAAGTCCTGTTGCCTGCACTCTGGCACAAGTGGCTTCCATACACAAAATTAGCAGCAAGATAGAAAGTCCTACTACATGCACTCTACCCCTGTAGTTCTTCCTCCTCACCTCCTCCCTTCTACTCCTCCTCCCATATGCATCTCACAGGCTCTCTCAAACTTCTCATCTCCTTGTTGTTTATAGTTGTAGGCAATATTGAGCTCAACTCTGGCCCTGCCATGTAATCCTCTCTACCCATAGGTCTGAAAGTAGCCCATGTCAACATCTACAACCATCTCCCTGAGACTGATCAGTTGCAACCACTCATGGCTAACCTCAAATCTGATGCACTAGTGATTTTGGAATCTTTGCTTCTCCTCCAGGATCCCTGATTCCTCTGTTGCCATCCCAAGTTTCACCATTGTTTGACAGGATCAAGAGAAGAGGGGTGGTGGAACAGCTATCTACCTATCCTCAAACATCCAATTTGAGCATGTGCTTTCCACCTCCCTCCCTTATGCCTGTGGGATGCTTCTCCTCAAATGCTCTGTCCCATTCTCTGTCTCCATATTTACTGCTGGCATTTACTGCTAGTCTGGCATGTCCCCACTTTCAGTCATAGAGCTACTCACCACCATCTCCTTCCAAGCCTCTTCTGATGAATTACTCATACTAGATGATTTCAACTTCAATTGGCTCTCCCCCTTTCAATATACATTTTACCTATTAAGTCCCTGCTACTTTCCCAACTCATCAGTACTCCACTCATTATAATTTCAAATCTCTAAATCACTCCCTCTTGGACTGGGTCCCCTCTTCCCACTTTCATTGTATTGTGGATGTTGTCACCCTCCCTGATACCTTCAGTGGCCACATCATGGTCTACTGTGTGCATAACATTCATTATCCCAAAGCTCCCCAAAATCCATCCAGATCCATTCTTCTGGTCATTGGACTTGGCCCTTCACCATGCTGACCCAGTAGCCACTGACTTGTCCCATATTTCTACAGCTGGCAACAATGACTATGCCCTCAAATTTTTCTCCTCCATATTCATGTCTGTCTAGAATCGTCATACCCACTAAGAAGAACCAAGGTTGAGTGTTGGCTTGTCATCATGTGCATAACCTTGCCTGGATGATCTATAAATCCACTGGCTCCCCTTTTGACCTTATTAATCATTTATTTCAATGCAAGGTGGGTCATTGGAACTTATTTCCACCATGGATGGGTAACAAAGGAGCTCTAAACCAATGAGAGAGCTGCTTGAACAATGCCTTATGACATTACAGTAGCCGCTGCTTGCATTTTTTTTAACAGCCACTATACTTTGTGTAGCACAGTGGAGCTGGCCATTCTCAAGGAGAAATTTCACATAGATTTTTCATGTGGACTTTGCCCTTCACTTAGATTGCAGATTCAGCCCATTACTAGTCTTTTGCCCTTACTAACATGGGGACTGTCCTAGGATTCAGACCATTACTAGTTCTTAGCCCTTACTGATAAAGGGACTTTCCTAGGATCCAAACATTTACACCCCGCTCTACACTCAAATACCATGTAGGTGAATACAGGTACCACAACTTCATTAGGGCCCTCCACAATACACTGACACAATCTGAAGCAACTTGAAAGGCACATCGGAACTCCACATGAGAGATTCTAAACAAGTATCTCAGTCCTTGGCAGTAACAGTTCTCACTCTTGAAATCCAAGTAGGTCCCTGTGGAATAAGGCCATCTTAGAACAATCTTCCAAGCAGCATGCTGGTGGGCACTCAGTCTCATGCTGGTCTCTCTCACTATGACCTCTGTAACTTCTTGCCAGTGATGAACTATCTCATTGCAGACTGGAAAAACATAGAGCTCCTGACTGGGTACTCCTTTTTCTCTTTCTGTTGCAGACTTCATATCCAGACCCACTGGATCAAGGACTCCTTCTTCACAGAGACCCCTCTCTGGGTTGTACTAACACAGGTAGCACACTGCCACCCAAGGATGTCTTGGGTCTTGGATCATAACGTAACCCCACCTGACAGGGGGTCCACTGAAAACAACTTGGGTCTCTTTTTCTCGGCAGTTTGTTTACCTACAACAATCCAACTGAGATGCAACATCTCATTTTCAGTTGGGTCTTTGGATTTACAGCTTACAGCAGCAGCCACAGACACTGCCAGATATTTCCTGAAATTTCTGTGATATTTCCAGAAATATCTCCTGCTTTCTGCATTTCCACAGTAGGGGCAGCAGAAAGAAACTCTTCAGAAATTTCACGAAATATTTGGAAATAACTGCAATGTCTCTGGCTACTATTGTAGCTGCTTTGATTTTTGTTACCTCAGGAGTCCACGTCACAAGCCAACAATGCACAGTCTGGTGTTGCGTAACACTGACAAGCTCTTCTCCAATATGCCCAGTCTGGAATATGCAAGGTTACCACCTTACTCTGAGCAGCTGGTCCTTCCAGATACTGAGGTGCAGATAGTGGTGGAGTAGTGAATAAGAGTCTGCACTGAGCCTAACTACTAAAGGCCTATGACCATTCCTCCCAACCTTTTGGGATTACAATGGATTCCCCTCATTTTACCCCTCAAAATTGTTCTGTCCCGCATCTGCCAAACACAGAGAAGGTAGCTGTAAACTCATACTTTATAGCAAAGATTCATATTACTTTAATGCTAAATCAGAATTAAACCTTGCATAAACAAATGTGCTAGTTTATGTAAGTGTTCTAAACTGATATATCCACTATTAAAAGGGTCCCACATTATTAGGGCTAGCATCCCACATTTCCCTTCGTTATGAGGGCTAGTGTCCCATATTTCTCCACATTTTGAGTGTTAATGTCCCACCATCTCAGAGACAAAAGGCTGAGAAAAATGCATGTGTATAAACAGATGGCTTTGGTTTCCAACAACATCAATTATTCACTGTTCATAAGCACTAACATCATCATTCAAAACATGTTAACACAACTGAAAAGCCCTCCAGAATACAGAAAGCAGCTATAGTCTTCTTTTGACAGAAGAAGTGTCTTGGGGAAGTGACACATCTAATTACATGATTGTTTCCAAAGATGATTCAAGTTACTGATTATAATGTTTTGTCATTCATTCTGACTTGCAATGACTAGGAATTCATGGAAGGTAATGTATTTATGTATTGCATAACTGAACCTTAATCCAAGTGAGACGCTTAAGGGAAGACTGGGGAATAATGAGAGAAACAGTCTAATTTTGTCCTGAAAAAGTGAGGCTAAGGCACCATGTCTGATAAATTAGAAATACAGTATGTCATTCTTAAAAGCTAACTTTAACTAACTGAGGCAACTCAGTTGTCAACATGACTCAGTAGCACATCCACCTCTGGGCTAGAAGGGTGTGGGTTCTAGTTCCATAGCGGGATTGGGTTCATACCATAAATGCTGGCAACTGAGTGCAGTACTAAGGGGATACTGTACTGTCAGGGAGTGCTGTCCTTTGGATGAGATATTAACAGAGGTTCTGTGTGCCTGTTCTGTTGGTTGTTCACATGGACATTAAAGATCCCATGGTACTTCTTGAAAAGAGTAGGAGAATTTTCCTGTCATCCTGGCAAAACTTGGTCATTTACTAAAATACCACCAACACCTTAATCTGATTCAGTTTCAGTTCATTTGCATCTGTATCTACCCCCACATATGAGGCTGAAAACATATTGTTTAGTTCTCCTTTCTAGCTCAGCAAAAACTAAATAAATAAATAAACTAACAAAGAATCGAAGAAAATCAAATGAGTTTCCTTAGTCTGTGACAGTTCTATTTTTTTTTTCATTTTGAAAAGGAAACTTAAGACTTTGTACAAAGGATAAGCAAAACCCAGTCCAGTAAAAAGTTAGAACCCCTCTGAACTAGCCAGTTTGCAAATTTTGACCAGTTTTAACCCTTTTTGCAAGCAAGTTTGATGCAGTTTGAAATGAAAATCAGCTTCTAAATGTTTAATCAAACATAAACTTTTTTCCACTAGTGGATGGCTGTACAGATTTGATAAACATCTGCCCCTGCCTCCTGCCCAAACTCAGGCCAGATAAACCTATTTGTAAAAAGCTTATGCAAATCTGTTTGAAAGGCATTTTGATTAATTAACATACATGTGGAATACTAATGACACAAACAGTTGCTAATTAGTGGTTAAAATATTCAAAAATGCAAACCTTTTCTGATCTTGACTCAAACCACTTTAATCCAAAGTGTTAGTGTTTCCCCAACCCTATTTTCTGCTTGGGACAGGTATGAGTTCATCTGTATATGACCTTACTAGGAGAACTTTCAATATTTGCTCATTATCATTTGAAATATATTTATTTATGACAAGCTTAACTTTGATAATGTTGCTGTTTATTATTTATTATAAAATAAATACTGCAGTGACTCTGGTGAAACATAGTTTCATCTGGATTAGTTACACTTCCACTAGATTTCATTACTACAGTATCTAAAAACTTATTTCAAAAATGCTCAATCTGTGGGCATCATTAGGGCATTCCAGTCATGTTTTTTATGAATACAAAATGAAAAGACAGTACAAAAGAATATAGGTTTATACAATGTCTTTCATATGAATATATGTAAATAATTGTGAGCATTAAATCATTAAAAAAATTATTCCACATACGTTAAAGATTACAGTGTTTTGCAACATTTATTTAACTTTTTGAATAGTATGAAATACTTCTTAGTCCTTTATGTATTTTTCTCATGTTTGATATATTGCTTGTTACTGCGATATACTGGTAGTCTTCCCATGTGCTATATCACAGCTTGGAAAGTTCATGGAAATAGGCTGCAAATAACTTTGTCCCTTGGATGTAGTTATATCTACAGAAAGAAAAAGAAATACCAACATTGCAGTCAGGCTTGTTTCATTGGACTTTATAGGCCATAAACCATTCTAGCCAAACAATGAGACACTCATATTTTCAGCTCTCTGTGGCTCAGTTTTGGAAAAAATTACAAAGCAACTAAAACTAACTTTGCTAAGCTTGGCATCATCTTTTCAAGTAAGAGTGCAAGACTACCTTAATGTATCGTAAAGCTGCCATGGAGACCACTCTACGGCTGTAAGATTGGTCTCGTACATTTCTAGGACATGAGAATCACAACCTGAAGGTTGGTCAATAAAATATTAAACATTTATCATTACTGGTAAGCATTTCTAATACACTCATAACTTTGTCATAATTATGCACTACAACCAGCCATGTGTATTTAGGATGTATCAATCAAATGCAGTTACAAATTGCCCAACATAGTCTCACAATTCAATGAAAAAATTATAAAAAAAAAAACAAAACATGGATTGGTGTGAGTGTAACCAGAATTTTATATATACCCTCTAAATGTGATACTTTAAAAAAAACACCTTGAGTTTCCCCTCTCATGGTTAATGTAGCATCACACACCTTGAGCGTGTATAAAATTCTAGTTGCACACACCAAGCAATGTATTATTCTGTATTTAAAAGTTCCCTCCAAACTAGTCCATTTCTAGGGCACCAGCACATGAGATGCTTTTTACAGAATAAGGGTATCTCACATGCAAGGGAAAAGAATGCACCCATTGGTTGGAATTGCTCCCTCAGTCTACAGTGAAGTTGTACATGTTTTAAGTAAGTTATCGTTTTGCTTTCATAGTTAGGCACTGATTGGGATGTCAAAAATGTATATGTTGTGATTTGTTGTTGTGTTTTGCTGCTTGTCTCTGGCCAGGTCTCAGCTGTAGAATAAGAGTTTTTGCTCAGTCTAATCTTTTTACCAGATTAAATAAAGTATCTCAGTATGAACTCCAAGAGACACTGTGTTGATAGGACCTTACATTTAATGACAAGGTGATTAGTTTATAGTGCACAGGATCTGTAGCCTATGGCTTAGTGACAAACTACTAATTTAATAGTGAATGAGAAACTTGTAACAGACAAAACAAGAGGTGACTGGCTTGAGTCACCAAGTTCTCCTGTACTGAGTCTGTATGTGCATTGTAGTTAAATGGAATTGTGACCCACATACTATATGGATTATACAGTCTGAGCTACAGAAAAGTAGAAAAGGATGTAGTTCTCCTTCACAGAACACCACCAGTATCTTCTGCCATTAGGTATAGGAACTTTGTTTAAATAAAAGCTTGGAGTCACGTAAACATAGATGTTCTTTGAATACAGTTTCCATGCATAAAAATATTTTAAAAACTTTAGACAAAAATATGTAACTATATGGGTGGGTAATTTGATAGAGGGGAGGCAGCAGATGATGGTGGTCAGTGTGGTTAAATGATAAGAGAGGGATGTTATGAGAGGGGTTCCACAGGGATCGGTCCTGGGTCCAGTCCTCTTCAACATGCTCATTAGTGGCACTGGAAAAGGAATCCAGGGCCAGTTGTTGTGACGCTCTGCCACCTGCTTATTGTTATATATATCATATTTGTATTTTTAAATAAATGTGTATGTGTTTGGGACTGTCTGCTTGGCACACAAGTAAGCCAGTGTGTAAGAGGCCTGACCTTTGACCTCAAAGGTGTCAATGTCACTAAAGCAGCTGGGTGTCATAAAAGCTGGCTGGGGAAAATTAATCAAAGGTTTCTTGTCTTGCCATAACAGAAGGCTTCCTGCCATATGCCAAAAGATGAGACTTCGTAAAATTTTATGATCCTGCAGGAAGAGACAATTTGGTTACAGATTCTTGTTAATGTCATAAACCTAAAATCATTCTTGCAAAACAGGAAACCAGCAGAGAGATCAAAGGAGAGGCTTTGATGAAGGAGACTCATATTTAAAAAAGTGCTAACTGTTGATTTCCACAGTAGAAATTAAGTACGGGAGGATCTAACTGTGACCTCACCAAGGGGGTTGGGAGATGGATTTTGAAATGGTCAGGCATCTAGGGAAACATTGCTTTTTATCTCTGGACTTGAGAGGGGTGAGACTTTTGTCTCTAGACTTAAAACAGGCACTTCTGGTAACATCTAGCTAAGCAAGAACTTTTAAATATTTTACAGGCATCTTTCTTTGTTCTGTAATGTCCCAATTATTTTATTGACTGTAAGTTATTGATGTATATGTTCAGCGTTTGATATTTTACCTATTTTACAATTTTAAGTAAATAATATTTTCCTTGAAATTCTGCCTGTGTTTTATCAGTTTTCTTTTGCATGTGAATGCTGAACCAGTATTTATTTCTGACAGCTGTTAAGAGCTCAAAGGGCATGTTACTATCTGGCAAAAAGGTAAGAATATACCTAGGTCTCATTCTGAGTCATAAGGGTACATTTTGGGAACCTGGCTGGGTGCCACTGGGTGAAGGATTATATTGCATTTCCCCGAAGAGAATATATATCTGAGCCTGTTAACTGGGTATGCTAGCATATGGTTCACATTTGTCCTCCAAGACTCGAGGCTGGTAGGTGATTCAAACCCAAAACAGACAGGAGGGCTACCCTGTTTGTCTCCTGTTCACACTATTGCACTTTGAGGTTGGCACTGTGGGAGCAGAGGGCCTGACCTGCGGAGCGCGTTTGTGACAGTTGTGTCTCTTTGCAGATGACACAAAACTATGTAGGAAGGTGGATAGTGATGAGGGAAAAAGGGAATGCAGAGAGACCTACAAAAGCTAGAAGGGTGATCAAAGGTCTGGCAGTTAAAATTCAATGCTAAAAAGTGCAAGGTAATGTACCTAGGGAAAAAGAACCCTAAGACAGTGTACTGGATGGGAGGAGAGAGAGAGACTTGGCACAACAGATTAGGAACAGGATCTGGGAGTTATCATTAGTAGCTCATTTAGCAATTGAGTCAGTGAAACAAGGCCTATAGCAAGGCTAACAGGATACTGGGATGTATCGGGAGGAGTACTGATAGCAGAAGAAAAGAGAAAATACTTCCCCTCTACAAATCCCTGCTGAGGTCTCACCTAGAGTACTGCACCCAGTTCTGGAGTCCTCACCTCAGAAAGGATGATAGGTTGAAGATAATGCAGCACAGAGTAACAAAAATGATTCAGGGCCAGCAGGACAGATCCTCTGAGGAGAACCTTAAGGCATTAAATATGTACTAACTGGAGAACAGAAGGGAGAGATGATAGAGACCTTCAAGTTCCTTAAAGGAATTAACAAAGTGAACTGCTGAGAACTATTTAGCCTGAATACCAATTTGCGGCCACAGGGACATGAATGGAAATGAACAGGAGGTAGGTTCAGGAGGAATGTGAGGAAATATTACTTTATGGAAAGGGTGGTGGAACCTTGGAACAGTTTGTTGGCTAAGGTGGTGGGTATGAAAACAGTCAGAGGATTCAAGCAGGGTTGGGACATAATGAAGGCAATAGTGGTTACCAGGGGTGACAGGATCAGGGGGGGAGGAGAACAGAGAGATGATGGGGAGGGTTAGTACCCTAGAGGAACAGTAGGTTCCAAGGATTATAGAGAACTTGGGCAGATTGGATAGACCTCTGGTCTTTTTCTACCATCAGTGTCTACGTTTCTATGTTTCTAAACTATATAAATGTTACTTAAACACACTGCTAATAAAAACTGTATTAATAAAATCTGTCTGTATTGAACAGGCTCCAAGCTTTCATTTTCAAAAAAGAAGCTTTTTGCTGTAAAGGTTCCAAAAATAACAATTTTAAAATTTTTGTTAGAAAGGGATATTTTTGAAACATTTAAAAGCTAGAAACCTTTTTTTCATTTTTTTATTTACAATGAAAGCCTGAAGGCAAGTTCTAGTGATACAGTTTTCACAAATTGCTATATTAAAATAATACTGATACAGAAATGCAACTTTAAAGTATTATATATATATATATATATATATATATATATTTTGACAGACCTTCACACCCTTCAAAAATTACAGACTTATTTCAAAACTTGTGATTTGTGGTTCATATACAAGCAAAATAAACAATAGTGGAATAACTTTTTTTTTTCATTTTTTCCCCCAAAGTGAACTTATTTTGTCATATGAAGACTCATTTCCCCTCAGGCAACTCCAAAATATCCTCAACATTAAGAAAACAAAGTAATGGAAAGTGTAACATGATTTAGTAGGTAGTTGCTTTTGTTGGGAAAAGGGAGTTCACCAGATTCCTAATGAAGAACACAACACTTTGGAGTTGAAGCAGAATCGCTCTGCTACTTGAATCACCCTGCTGTCTCCATTCAGTAGACCACAGTGTGTTTCTGTCTTCTCCGCCACCCCCCCCCCCGCACTATTTTCTCAGTGGTCTCAAAGCAGTGCTGGCTGTTAACTGTTTAGTGACCAGGATTTTAACTAATACTGATTCTGAGCTAATTTTTTTCAGTATTTTTCTCTGTACTTAAAATTAGTTTCTGTGTCATTTTTTTCCTTTTATGTTTGCTTGCATGCATGTGCAAGAAACATAGTGCCATCATCCGAGTTTTCCAGAGGTGTGTCAGCCTCTTCCAATTCAGTCAGTGTGTTTGCAGGCGCGGTCGCAGTGTGCCAATTACTACTCCAGCTGTCTATGACAGTTGAAAATGCAGTGGCATACAGTTGAAAGGGAGAGCTCTGCTTCAGTGAGCAGAGCTCTTCCCCTCAACATGCACGCATGCATATTGCGTGCTGACGCGCCCCCCCCACACACATACTGTATAGCCGACGGGGATGCCCAATGCCCCATCGGCTCCACGTCCCCCCAAAAAAAAGCTTTCCTGGTGCCACGCTGGGAGCCCACCCCAGTGTGGTACACGTCCTATGTCCGACAGGGTGCCCAATCCCCCGTCGGCTCCAGCCCCCCCAAACAACCTTTCCGGCTGCCACGCTGGGAGCCCATCCATAAATGTCCGCGTCGTCTTAGTAATAATAAAAAAACCCCTGTAAATTAAAAACAGTCCTCGCAGTCTCCCTGCCCCACCCGCACCCACCCACTGCACACCCTGCCTCCCACACCCCTCACCCCATACTTACCTCCGGAGTCCAGCGCGATGATCTTCGGTGGACCGGGAACACGTCTGCACTCTTCAAAGCCGACCACGAACTGAGGAAATGCCGGTAAGCTGTATAATGTAATAGATAGGGTTTTTTCAACTTTATGAACATACGAAATTTGCCAGCAGATAAAGGCCTAGAGGTCTATCAAGTCTGCTTGAATGTGCAGCTAGCACCCCTTATTCTGCAGCTGCCCCTCCCTTCCACCCTTCCCCTTCATTAACCCTCCCCCTTGTCCTGTCCCATCCTCGTTTGAAGCAGTCCACTGTTCTACTGCATACCACTTCAGCAGGTAACACATTCCACCCAGCCACCACCCTCTCTGTAAAAAAGTGTCTCCTCATCTCCCTCCTGAACCTTCCTCGCTCCAGTCTCATATCATGGCCCCTGGTGGCCCTTCCCTCCCTTACTTTAAACAGCCCCTCTGTACCCGTCTTGTTTATTCCTTTCATGTATTTAAAGGTTTCAATCATGTCACCCTGTCTCTCCTCTCCTCCAGTGAGTACATGTTCAACTCCTTCAACCTCCTCTCGTATGATAAGTTCCCCAGCCCCTTGATCATCTTTGTCGCTCTGCGCTGCACCCCCTCCAGTAACTTAATGTCCCTCTTCAGATACGGACGCCAGTACTGCATGCAGTACTCCAGGAGTGGTCTAACTAATAACCTATACAGTGGCAGAATCACCTCCTCCCTCCTCGAGGATATACCCCTTGCAATACAACCCAGCATTTTGTTGGCCTTTGCAGCTGCCTTCCTACATTGTGCCGAGTTGTTCATTGACCCTGTAATGAGCACACCCAGATCCTTCTCCTCCTCTGTCTGGGCTAGCTGCACTCCCCCTAGCTGGTAACTCCTCCTTGGGTTCTTCATCCCAAAATGCAGCACCTTGCACTTTTTGGCATTAAAGCCCAGTTGCCAGGTGTCTGACCAGGTTTCAAGCTTTGCCAGATCATCCTGCAACCCCTGCCATCCCTCTAGGTCATCCACCACCGTGCCTACCTTGGTATCATCAGCAAACAGACTGATCTTGCTCTTGATGTCCCATGATATGTCTGCAATGAATATCCCAAACAACACTGGTCCCAACACGAGCCCTGTGGAAACCGCTCGTCACTGTCTTTGGGTGTGAGGCTCCGCCACCACCACCCTCTGTTGCCTTCCCTGCAGCCAGTTTCCTACCCATCTCACCAGCTTTGCACCCACCCTGTGCCTACTAACTTTCTTCCCAGCCTTCCATGTGGCACTGAGTCGAATGCCTTACTGAAGTCCAGATACAGGACATCCACTGCATGGCCCCTGTCCAGTTGCCTAGTTACCCAGTCATAGAACTCGACCAGGTTGGTTTGGCAGGATCTGCCACGTATGAAGCCATGCTGTCTGCTGTCCTCTAGTCCTTTGGCCTCCAGGAGGGCCACCATCCTCTCCTTCAGGATAGTCTCCATTAGCTTACCCACGATGGATGTGAGGCTCACTGGTCTGTAGTTTCCCGGTTCATCCTTGGGCCACTCTTGTGGAGGGGCACCACATGAACCATTCTCCAGTACTGAGTTACACACCCCGAATGTAGTGAGGCATTAAATAGGCCTGCCAAAGGTCCTGCAAGGACCTCTGCCAGCTCCTTCAGTACCCTGGGGTGGATGCCATCTGGGCCTGGTGCCTTGTCCACCCTCAGTGCCTTCAAACCCTCTCGAACTCTGCTCTCCATGATTTCCCCATCTGTCACCACTTCCCCCTGCTTCTGCCATTTCTCCCACCTTGGGTGTCACCCCCCTTCTTTTTAGTAAATACTGAGCAGAAGTACTCATTTAGTGCTTCTGCCTTATCGCACCCTGCTTCCACCCAACCCCCCTCCTTCCTAATCCTTACTATGTGGTTCTTACAGCTCCTTTTCTCTCTGATGTACTTAAAGAAGTCCTTCTCCTCCTTCTTAATGCCTTGTGCCAGCCTGAGTTCCGTAGATGCTTTGGCTCCCCTTACTGCCCTTGTCACCTCCTTCGATTCTGTCAAGTACTCCTCCCTGTCCTCCCCCTCCCTGTTTTCTTGTACTTCCTAAAGGCAGCTCTTTTCCTCCTTAACTTTCCCATGACCTCCTTGCTCAACCAGATCAGTTTCTTAGCCCTAGCCTTCTTGCTCTGGGCTTTGCAGCAGGTTTTGGTTACCTCCACTATCCCCAGCTTTATGAGCTCCCACCTCTGGTTAGTGTTCATACTAGATTGAATTCTGGCCAGGTACCCTTTTACCACTTCCCCCATCCTCCCAAAGTTGGCCCTCCTGAAGTCCAGCACTATTGTGCCAGATTCCACTCCTTCCTTGCCCATATCCAATATGAGCCATACTGAGTGGTGGTCACTCCCTGACAGCGGTTCCTCCACTGTAAGTTCTCTCACAAAGTCCCCATTTGCCAGCACAAGGTCAGGGTATTCCCTAACCTGGTTGGTTCACTGACCATTTGCCAGGAAGATGTCCTGGAGGCATCCAGCAGCACCTCTCCCTTCTGTTCCTGGTTGTTTGGGGTGCTCCAGTCCACTCCTGGCATGTTAGAGTCCCCACAATCACCACACTACCCTTCTTGAGGTCCTCCTGATCTGTCCCGCTAGTTCCTGTCTAACTCCTCCATCTGAGATGGTGGCCTGTACACCACTCCTATTCTAAGAATCCTATTCTTGGAATCCTGGATTTGCATCCAAAGTGACTCCGTACTACCCTCCTCCCCTTCCTCCCTTACACACTTCAGTCCTTCCTTCACATATAATGCCACCCCCCCTTTCCCAATCACCCTGTCCCTACTAAATAACCTGTACCCTGGTACAGACACATCCCAGTCATTGTATTGGGTGGCCCATGTTTCCATGATGGCTGCAATGTCCACCTCTCCATCTGCCATGAGAACCTGTAACTCTGCAGTTTTCCTCCCAAGGCTCCTAACATTAAGGGTAACCACCTTCCACCCTTCCCCCCCCTCCCAGCCTGCCCTCCTTTCCTAGGATCACCAACAGTACTTGCCATTTGTCCTTTGTCACTGTTATGGGGGGTAAGCTCATATGGTTTCCCAACCTGTGGTCTCTGCATATCTCTTCCCCAATTGCCACACCCCACTCCTAGTTTAAATTCCCAACTTCCTGTATGTACTCCTCCATCCTCTGTTTCAACACTTTCTTTCCCTCCTCACTCCAGTGTAGTATGTCCTTGGCATAGAGACTACTGTCCTCCCAGGTCCCTCTCCACCCCCCCAACAGCCCATACCCTTTAGCACAATACCAGGTTCTTAGCCATCCGTTAAATTCCTCTATTCTCAGCTTTCTTGTTGTGCTTGCCTTTAGCACCGGAAGTATCTCTGAAAAAGTTACTGCTCTTCCTGCCCCCTCACATAATTGTGCTAGTTCCTCAAACCTCCCTCTGGACTGTATCTACTGTCTTGTCAGCCAGGTTGTTTGTCCCAAGATGTATAATTAAATGAGGCTTGTCCCTACCCCTTCTAGCATATTTCAGAACAGACTGTCCCACCCTTTCCGCTGTCATTCCTGGCATGGCCTCCACCCAAATGCGACTATGCCTCTCCCCCTTGCTACCCCACCTAACTCCTCTTAGTATTGAGTCCCCCAGACTGCTGCATATCTTGGGCATTTTTTGGAATTTTTGCACCAGATTTTCAACATGGGGTTTTTGGGACCCCTTCTCATGAATGCTGTCACTGTCATGGTGCTACTCTGGCCTGAAGGGTGATTTTGCAGCCACTGTGTGAAATCACCTTTCTGGAATGATTAACAAAATGACACTGCCAGTGTTCATAAGGTGGGCTCTCAAAAAGCCTATTTTGAAAATTTGGTGGAAAAATTCCTAAAAATGACTGTTTTACGAGTGTGCATTGCGCTGTTCCTACGCACGCTCGTAAGTTTGCTAATTTTCAATCTTTTCACTCCAGATTTTCAACATTGCCATTTTACCACATCTCCTTATGAGCAGTACAGCTGTCATTTTTCACATCTCACCCAAAACGTGTTTCCGCCCATGTAGTGCACAATGGCGCAGTTGGTGTGCGAAATCAATGTACGGGACACATTAAGAAAATCACAGTGACACCGTTCATGAGCAGAGGTCTTAAAATGGCTATGTTGAAAATTTGGTGAAAAAATTCCTAAAAATGACTGTTCTACGAGCGTGCTATTGCAGAGTACCTCGCCGCGCTCGTAAGTTCAAAATTTTCAATATTTTCACTCCAGATTTTCAACATTGCCATTTACCACACCTCCTTATAAGCAGTGACAGTTGTGATTTTTCACATCTGCCCACAATGTGTTTCTGCCCATGTAGCGCACAATGGCGCAGTCGGTGTGCAAAATCAATGTATGGGACACGTTAAGAAAGTCACAGTGACACTGGTCATGAGCAGAGGTGTTAAAGGCTATATTGAAAATTTGGTGAAAAATTCCCAAAATTACTGTTTAGGAACTCACATTGCGCTAATTTCTACACACGCTGGCAAGTTTCTTAATTTTAATATTTGCACACCAGATTTTAAACAGTGCCATTTTACCGCACTTCCTTATGAGCAGTACAGCTACCATTTTTCACATCTCGCCCAAAATGTGTTTCCGCACATGTAGCGCACAATGGTACAGGCGGTGTGTGAAAACAATGTTTGGGACAGATTAAGAAAATCACAGTGACACTGGTCATCAGCAGAGGTCTTAAAATGGCTATGTTGAAAATTTGGTGACAAAACTCCATAAAATGACTGTGTTATGAGTGAGCATTGCTCAGTTTCCACGCACCCTCGTAAGTTCATGAATTTGTAATATTTTCAGTCCAGATTTTCACCAGTGGCATTTTTCCCCACCTCCTTATGAACAGTACAGCTGTCATTTTCCACAACATGGCCGAAATGTGTTTTCACACTTTCAGCACAGAAATGCATGGTCACTGTGGGAAATCATTGTTCGGGACAGATAAAGAAAATCACACTGACACTGTTCATGATCGGAGGTCCCAAAATGCCTGTGTTAACAATCTGCTGTAAAAAAATCCCCAAACTAGTTACATTATGGGTGTGCATTGCACAGTTTCTACGCACGCTCGTGACTTCACCAGTTTTTTTAAGATTTTCACAGCAGATTTTCAACATTGCCATTTTTTACACCTCCTATGAACAGTACCGCTGTCATTTTTCACATCCTGTTCGGAATGTGTTTTTGTACCTGTGGTGCCAAATGCCATAGTCTCGCAAAAGCAGTTTTCGCTAACAAACTGATATTGCCACTGTTCAGAGGTGGGGTCACTAAAAACATGTTGAAAATTTGGAGTGAAATACCAACGAATGCCTGAGGCATTAGGGTTTCCACCATAATGCTCCACCCTTGAAGAATGACAGGCATCAGGGTGTGGCTTGGGATTCTTGCCTGTCATGCTCATACCGTTTCACCCCCCCCCACCCTGCAGCCAGTGAGAGGCATCAAGGTGTGCTTCGGACTCTTCAGACCCAAACTTCACCCCATTCTCCTATATTGCACCCATCTCACCGTATTTCCTGATGGAATGGGGTGCACATAAGGGCCAAAGACCCTAAGGCACACCGTGACACTTGTCAGTGTCTGCAGGGTAGGGTGTGGTGAAATGGCATGGTCGTTATGCCTGACGACCCAAAGGCACACCCCAATGCCTGTCACTCTCTGCAGGGTGGTGGTGGAGTTGGCTTCAGTTCAATACTTTGCTGCCATTCCTATTATGCAGCTCTGTAACTTCTACACTACCAATGCCAATGCCAGCAAGCAAACATTCGGCATTGACAAATGCATGTTTGTTAAGGCATAGAAAGCCTAGTTTGACAGCTTCTGTGCTGTTAATTATTTTCTGTTGCAGCACTTTGTAACTTCATGATAATTGACACATTTGGTTCTACAGTTTACAAGAAAACACAGGATTATGAAAACAGGATTATTACCTTGAAATTTTGAGGGAAATCTCAAAACAATCTGGGAACACTGCATTCAAAAAGCATGTAACTTTCTGCCTACACATCAGCATACCTTCTGATAACAGGAGTCAGATGTCTAACATGGGTCTGTGATAGGGTGCCGGGAGTAGGGTCTAGGTGCTGCATGCACCAGTGGGACTCTGTGTGTGACTGTCTCTGTGTGTGATTGTTACTATGTAACTCTGTTTGGGGCTTAGAGGCTTTGGGGGGGGATGAATGACATGGCCTGTGACATGTACACCAAATCTCCATTCAAGAATTTTTTTTATGAGCTCAATCTAATAATATAAACTATAAGACCAGTCACCTGTAACAGTACACACTCCGTAACCTACTCATCCATCGGCTCTGGTAAATTCCACACTTTTTGCTGGTTTAGCATTGCAGCTCCCTGCCCATCGCACCCACAAGTTCCCCACCATCACCCCAACAAATACCATTGCACATTATTTCTTGCTATATTAGAACACCCGCTTATATTTAAAATCGGTACCAATCCAGCCCCAGCACAAGCAATACCCCCCCAAGAAACGGCAATGAAAAGCACGCAGATTTCTCTGGTTAACATTACTACAAATGCCCATCACAGTTTATTCCCTCTCCCACACAAAATACCATTAAAAGTTAATTTATTTTATATGAGAACCTTACCCATATAATAACAACCTGCGTCAACCCAACCCACATCACATCAATACCCCCCAACCATGGTTAAACACATGCAACTCTCCCAGTTTAGCACTGAACTAACACATACAACCATTACACATTCTTGCCCCTAACTTTTTCTTTCTCTCCCTAACCCTCCACCCTGATCAGCTCTAAATCCAGGATTAGCAAACAGGAATTGGTGAGAACTGTTTAAATTAGTAACACCACAACCACCACCAGTTAAACACTGTGCAACTTGTAAATGGAACAACAGAGTCTTTCTAATAGTTCCTGTTCAAGTGGCTCTGGTGAGTCTTGAATTAAGGTGTCTTTTTAGTGAAAGGCAAGCACAAAAGGAAGGAAAAAGCAAACAATGAACAAGGAGGGGAAGGAGAGGCAACAGGAAGAATACAACTGAGGAAGAGGGCAATTAAAAAATGATAAGCTTAACATCTTATTAGCCAAAGGGTTCTCGTGTGTGGTGACATCCTCATGTGACAAATTTCGAACCCAAGTGGACCGGTTTGTACTTTTCAGAAAAATAAATATATTTTTTTGTAAGAGTCAAGATCTAAGAGGATGGAGGGCAAAATTAGGTGGAAATGTACACAGGGATGGGTGAGGGAATTATGGACATCAACCAGACTCATACTATCTCTACAGCTGAAGAAGAGCTACTGGCACTTTTGTCAGAACAGAACTGTGATGTGGACGACACTAATAAAGAGGGTGACTCTTCTCCTTCAGTTGCTTAACACATATCAGCTCATTTTGATCATCTAAGTAAGGCCAATTGGGAAGGGAATCATCAAATGACCAGAGCTGGATTTGGTGCTGTACAGATGATGGGGGCCCAAAGCATCTTTCTCTCCAAAGGCAAATAATTAAATCACTCTACCTTTCTCATGTCTCTGTGCTAACTTTGAATGATTACTGGCTCATAGTAAATTGGAAACAGGGACTGTAAAGATAATTTATGACCCTTCCAGTGTCATCATGCATCACGTTGAAGACATCACTTTAAGCTCGCCCCCAAAACTTCGGGTGGAAGGGGAAGGGAGTTTGGCATCCTTTGGTAATGGCATTCACTGAGAGAAACTCTCATAGACTAAATAGTGAGTAGCACAGCTAATTATTTTATAGAAAGACAAATGTTGGACTTTAAAACATCAACAAAGGTTCAACTCAGTTCTGAATTTTTATTTTATTTTTTTTATTTTAGATTAACAGTTAGTACTGCAAGAAGTAATAAACTCTGGTCAGAACCAAAATGGCTGCTAATGCATTACTCTTATTTATTTTTTTTAATTTATTTCTAGGTTCAGATTTACCCCTTTGAGCATTGCTCATTTACAAAGGTTCCACATCAGGGCAGTAAAACAGATCAATAATAAAAAACACTAAAACATTAATCACATCAGCAGGGTCGGAATGAACATAGCAACAGCATAATGACTTTGTTAGATCAGTTACAACTATTTACAGGATGCCGTAACATTGGATACCTAAGCGCACAAAGAGAGGAGGTGAGTAGGTTAAAGGTGAATGGCCAGTAGCACTGTGGAAGACGGGCATAGTAGGCAAATGGAAAGGTGGTGGGTGTTTGTGGGGGAGTGGGAGGAGAGGTGGCGTGTGGAGGTAGGAAGGAGGGGAGGGTGTGGAGGGGAAGGGATCTGGAGAGGGATGTGGGAAGCAGGGAGAGAGAAAGGAAGCATGGACTATCTTGTGCAAGGACACAAAAGGGGCGGGATATTTCCTCTCTTCAGAGAAGGAAGCATGGGCTATCTTATGCAAAGACATTGGAGGGGTTAGATGTTTTTATAATTCATGTTCAAACTGTCCTACTTTGGGTAGATTTTTTCTTCTATTTTCCTTTTTGCTCCCCCATTGCCACCTCACCATCTCGGCAATGGGGAGACATTCTTATTTTTTGTATTTTTGCCCCATTAGTCCGGGAACCCCAGAACATGACAGACCATGTATGTGGAGGCATGCATGCACATCATGGCTCCAGTGATGGCCCCTTCCACCTTTTCTGCCTAATGCCAGGTTCCCACTGTGGCTTGGCACTGTCCCCTAGCCTCCAGCAGGAGGCAGCCATGAGCCAGGAGGCCCTCACGTCCCTCCCTGGGGAGGAGAGCTGCCTGGCAGCTGCTCCATCCTGACTCCTCAACCTCTCTCCTGGCAACCCCAGGTGGACTGGACTCACACCCAAACCCGGGTCACCGGCATGGCACAAGGGATGGCGTACAGCACCTCAATCCTCAGCACCACCGGGCCAGCTTATGTTGGGTAGATTTAATAGGGACTGAGGGAGCTCATTCAACCAGAGAAGAGCATGATGGCAGAAGGATTCCATAGGCTGGTTGGTCCTACAGAATGGAACATGGAGGGCATTTCTACTCACATTTCTAGTCAAGTGTGTATTGGAAGTATGTCAGAAGAGAGATTGCAGTACGGGGGGGGGTAAAGCCCATGAGAGCTTTCTTCACCATTAGGCAAGACTGGAATTTGATTCTGTGCTCCAAGGGCAATGAGTCAGCAATAAATACTGTAGGTATGGGTATACCTATCAGCATCCAGAGTAAGGTGGCAGGCCTTGTTGAGCAGTATCTTAATTCTGTTTAGGACCATATCTGATGCTGCTCCATTGACCATTAAGCCATAGTCAATGACCAGAAGGATGGACACTGAAACTACAAGATTACGAGCATTAGGAGACATGCATGCTTTATGCCTGTAGAGTGTTCCAAGTTTTATGTTGACCACTTTTATGATTTGGTCAATGTGGTGGGAGAAGGTTAGGGTGTCATCAACCTGATCAAGGATTGTACCTCCCTTGTTTAGGATTTCCAGAGGGGGCAGCTTCTTCTTTTTCTGGGGGGCAGGTGGTGACCATTGTTTTAGTCTTTTCATAATTTAGGAGAAGCCTGTTGGGGAAGAACCACTGTTCAAGGGTGGCAAAACTTTGTTGTAGTTCAATGGTTGGATCAGCATGGTTCTTGTTGCTAGAGAAGATGACTGTGTCATCCACGTAGGGTAGGATCTCAGATCCTGCACAGGCCTTAGGGAGGTCATTAATAAATAAGCTGAACAAAAGGAGACCTTATATTGACCCCGAGGGACCCCAACTATCATGGGCCTTGACTCAGATAGTGTGTCACTGATTTTTACTCTCTAGGAGCGCCTGGAGAGAGAGAGCTTGCAAACCAGTCAGTTATCTCCTATGAGAGGCCTAATAGGGAGAGTTTGTTGGATAGTAGCCAGTGGTTGACAAGATCAAATGCTTTAGTTAGGTCAACAAAATTGACCCAACCAAGTGGCCTTTATCAAGTTTGTTGTGTAGTATGTTGGTGTATTCTAACACAGCAGTTTTAGTAAGTAAGTAAGTAAATTTTTATTTTTAAGTGCTTTTCAAAACCAAAGCGCTGTACAATTAAGCAAACATTAGAATTTACAAACTATGACAAAAGTAACAATAAAATAACAATAAAATTCACAGTAAAATCACAATAAGATCACTCTTCATACGCTTTTTGGAATAAATAAGTTTTTAACTCTGACTTAAAACTCTCGACGGTCAGGCAGCTACATATGGGACAAGGTAGAGAATTCCACAGGGTGGGGTCAGCGTAAGAAAATGCACGTGCCCCAGATGTTTTTAAGCGTACCCTGGGAATCTCTAGCAATCCCTCTTCGGTGGATCGGAGTGAGCGAGAAGGACAGTGGGGAATAAGGAGATCTTGCAGGTACTGCGGTCCCTGTTCATGTAGGGCTTTATAGACCAGTAAACCGACCTTGAAGGTGATCCGCCACTGAAACGGCAGCCATTGCAGTCTGCGCAGCACAGGCATAATATGACTGCTTCTAGATATCCCGGTCAAAAGCCTGGCTGCTGCTTTCTGCACCAGCTGCAAGTGGCGGATATCAACCCCTGGTAGCCCTAAGTACAGGGCATTGCAGTAATCAAGGCGAGAGGTCACAAAGGCATGGACCAGTATGGAAAGGTCAGCCAGAGGAACCAGGTGTTTCACCTGGGTGATATTCCTAAGATGGTAAAAGGAGGATTTGACAATGGATGACACCTGTGATTTTAGGGTCAAACCGTTGTCAATAATAACGTCCAGATTACGCACCTGGTCTGAGGTTGGGAGCTGGGCACCATCAATCCATATGCCTGAAGGAATCCCAGCCCTGCAACCCGCCTCAAGGCGACTTGGGTCCACCGCCAACACCTCAGTCTTATCCGGGTTTAACCTCAGCCAGCTAGCACTCATCCAATCCTTGATCTCGGATAGACAGCTGTTAAGTATAGAGACTGCATCTTCCTGTCCGGGACTAAAGGACAGATACAGCTCAGTATCATCTGCATAGCAGTGAAAACCCAGACTGTATCGCCTTATAATGTCTCCCAATGGCAGCATATAAACAGCGAACAACATGGGTGCCAAAATGGAACCCTGCGGTACCCCACAGAAAAGGAAGATGGCATCAGAGGAATAAATTCCAGTGATAACCCTCTGTCTCCGACTCGTGAGGAAAGATCGAAACCAATGTAGAACTGTACCAGACAGTCCGTAATAAAGCCACAGGCGTTCCAAAAGCACACCATGGTCCACAGTATCAAATGCTGCAGAGAGATCAAGAAGGACTAGAATAGTATGAGCCTTTCAATCTCTCGCGATCAGGAGATCATTTAGAACCTGGACAAGAGCAGTCTCAGTACTATGTCTTTTCCTAAATCCGGATTGAAGAGTATCATAGATATTGTGGTTTGTAAGATGGTCATCCAGTTGTAATGCAACCATCTTTTCAATAACCTTACCCACAAAGGGCAGGTTAGAGACATGTCTGTAGTTAGCTGGACAGTCCAGATTCAGTGAAGGCTTTTTCAGGAGTGGTCAAATGACCGCCTCCTTTAGGGGATCAGGAAAGACCCCCTGCTCCAAAGATTTCCAGACAATTTCAGCAAGGATCGGGCAGATAGTATCTACGCAACCTAATAATAGTGACGTAGGGCCCGGATCCAAACTACAGCTGGTTGGACGTACAGTCTGGACAATCCTCACAATATCCATGAATTCTGGCCTACCAAAGTCACACCAGGTGACACAGGTGTTTATTTCCCCTCGCCGATCACCGCAAACCCTTAAAGAGTGAGCCAGGCCGATACCCGACCTAATGCCAGCAATCTTATCTGTGAAAAACCGAGCAAGCTCATCACACTTTATTTGTGAAAAATCTCTTCCAGACTGTAGACAGAGTGGATTGCACAGTCTGTCGACAGTCCAAAAGAGTTGAGCTGGTCAGTTTTGCGCAGCAGCAATCTGCCTGGACAGGAATTCTGCCTTCTTATGGTGATTGCTGATTGATAGGTACCATAATGGTCAATCAACCTAAGTCTGTCAGCATCCAGGCTGGATTTCCACCAGGCCCTCTCTAGCCTTCGCCCCACTCTCCTCAGTTCCCTCAAAGACTCATCAAACCATAGAGTCTTAGGGTGCTGAGTGAGTGGGCGAACACGGACAGGAGCAACTAGGTCCAGGGCCTCGCTCACCGGTTTGTTATATGCAAGAACAAGGTCTCCTGGACCCATGCTCTCGCCAGAAATGCCGATAGGTCCAGTACCACTAATAGACCCTCTGGGGTAACTCCCCTTAAAGGGCAATACTGAACCATCTCCGAAGAGGCAGGCCTATTAGGGGGGTGCCCCAAAGCTGAATCTTATGGTGTGATGGTCTGTCCACACGTTCGTTTCCACCTCCAAATGCATGACATCCAAATCCAGTAGGAACACTAGATCCAATGAGTGACCTCCTATATGGGTAGCAGAGGTAACTACCTGTGACAGGCCCAACATAGTCATAAGTTGGAGGAAATTCTTTCCAAATGCGTAGAGTTCATCGCCAATTCCAGGCATTGAAGTCACTCAGTATTAACCATCTGGGCCATTCCAATGCCATGTCGACAATGAAGTCTGCGAACTCCTTCAGGAATTCTCCACCATCACCGGGTGGACGGTAGATGAGGAGAATCCTGAACCCTGCACCTGCTGCCTGGGCTCAAAGGATCTAGTGTTACCCACTGGCACATCCACAAGATTCAGGTCTGTTCTAAAAAAGATGGCTACTCCCCCGCCCCTACGATCCAATCTCGGGCGATGCATCACCGAAAACCCAGCCGGAGCAGCAGAGTCTAATATAGGACCTGCATTCTCATCCAGTCAGGTCTCGGTGATACATGCCAGGTCAGATGATGCAACAAGATCTGCAATAATTGCAGTCTTGTTCCTAATGGACCTGGCATTACATAACACCACCCGGGTTGGATGGGTTTTCGGAGAGGAGCGCAGTACCTGCCCACAATCTGTGGAGCCCTTGGGTATGGGAATCAGGCAGGGAGGACCCATCTCCTGATCCCATTTCACCCCAGGGCATCTCCTCGTCCCAACTACCCCTATCTGCCCACTCCTTTCCAATCTCCCACGCTGTCCAGTCCAACCATCCTTTAAATGCCTTCTCACTATCCCTGCTGCACAACATTTATTAAAAACATCAGCAGACAAATGGGGACAGTGAAAAGGACAGAGGCTCTGGAGCAGAGCGGGAGAATAGCGCCTGACCGTTGTAAGAGCCATCCAACACATCTTAAATAACCAATAACTAACAAAACTAACTTAACTTAAAACAAACCTATCTTAAATAAACAAATAATGTTATGATAAAACAAACAAAACCTGCGATAAAGATAAAATAATAAATTATAATTAAAATTTAAACTATTAAACCGGCATCAAGGTTTTTACTCAAATAACATCATAAAAGGTCTACATAACCATAAAAAAGTTGGGTAATAAGACTACAAAACCAGAAAAAATAATTTTTTTTTAAACTCAGCAGAAATCTCACTACGGTGTGAGAAAAGATGCAAGCAGTCACGGTCTTTTAAACCCCATAACTGTCTCTACTAAGAGAAATAGGGCATATTCAGAGTCAGAGCATAAAAACTAGAAGCATCCAGTATTCCAATTTTAGGAACTCCAGTCTATCTAAAACCCAGGCGATCAAAGTCAGGCTGAGTTGTAAGCAGGATAAAACTTTAGGCAGTTCTAGTCCAGGAACATCAATATCGCAGCAATCATGTGAGGGAGAATAGCTACCCCAAAGTGGACCACTGACCCAGGCTGGACCCAAGCGATGACCCCGGAACAGTGTCCACCCACCGGTAGACCCCCTCCGGTAAGTCCAGGGGACCCGACAACTCACACCCACCCTTCAGCAGATCAAAGCCGGCGTCACCCACCCCGAGCCCAGCCAGCATCAACCACCCCAGGCAACTATCCCACAACCACCTCCAAACTCAGATCACCATGAAATCCATAGGCATAAAATCCTCATTAAGTCTCCTCACAGTTAGGCATCAGAACTAAGAGGCCAAATGATCACACTCTCCTCCCCAAACTCTAACAGCCTCAAATGCCCCAATATATCACACGGTTCAATGCTGTAAAAATTCACCCTCGTGATCCAATAGTTCCACTTAATTATCCATTGGAGGCTCAAATAGCAGTCCAGCCCAACTCCTAAAAGCCCGGTACAACTCATAGTACTATGTTACTTTCTAAAACCATGCTGTTGAGGGCATTGTAAGTTGTATTGTCCAAGGAAGTCAACCAGCTGATCTGAGACAAATAACTCTAGTGCCCTGGAGAGGGGGATAGTTTAGAAATGGGTCGGTAATTGGTAAAAGAGTTTTTATCCCCTTCTTTATAAACCAGGGTGACCGTTGCTATTTTCCACTGGCTTGGGAACTGAACATATCTTAAGGAGTGGTTGAAGAGGGTGGTGAGGGGCTGGGTCAGGATATCGAGAGCAGCAGCAAGTAACTGCATGTCAATGGAGTCACTTCCCATTCTGGTTTTGCCCAGAACCTGCTTCAGGTATTTGAAGGTGTCAGTAACTGTCACACACTTAAAGGGGAGGTGGGGTGAGGTCAAGGAATTGTCTTTCTGACCAGTGAGATGGTTAGTGGGTTGAAAGGAGGAGTCCAGCAAGAAGAGTAGGTGACTTAGGTCAGTGAAGGATGCACTGAATGTATTCGCAATACCAGCAGGGTTGGTAAGGGGCAAGTCATTATGATTTATCATGGTACATGCAGTCTTATCCTCCTTGCCAAGGAGACTTCTAATGGAGTTTCAAGATTGGCCTGTTCCTCTTTGTAGGAATTTGCTTTTACCGATCTGATTTCCAGTGTACAGTTATTCTGGGCAGCTTTGTAGTTCTTGATATCCTGTTGTGACTCAGTTGCCCTGGCCTTGCTCCACAGGATGTCCCTATCCTACATTTGGTTTCTTAGGGAAGGGGTTAGCCAACTGGCGAGCTCCCTCTAACCATCCATTTTATAAGTGGAACAAATTTGTTTGTGGCCACATTAAATTCCTGAATAAAGAAGTCGAGTGCAAGGTCAATATCTGGAATTGAGTGCAAATAACTCCAGTCAACAGAAGCCAAGTGTAGTCTAAACTGCTCTACAGAGGAGTTATGGAGGACCCTGCTTGTGACTAGTTTAGGAAGAGGTCTGGTTAGTTTAGATTACCATTTACATAGGACAGGTGACAGGTCACTAACTGAATCTGGGAGCATGGTGATTCAGGTGATTCTGTCAGGGTGGGTGGTGAGGATCCAATCTATGAGGGTGCTTGTGCCAGTGTGGTAGTTGGTTCTAGTGTTCTCATTGACCATTTAAGTGAGGTACAGACTACTGATCAGATCCTGGTGGGGACTAGTGGAATTGTTCCTCCAATCTAAGTTGAAGTCTCCTGTGACCATGGTTTCATGGGAAGAGTTTAAGTCATGATAGTATCTCATGAAGGATTCAAAGCCCAGTTGGCAATTTCTAGGGCAGATATAGACCGTCATAGTTATCATGGATTTGTTGCAAAGATTTAGCTTTGTAACAAGGCTCTTACAGTCGCTAGTGGTGCTAGGTGCATCTATTCTCTCAACTTGTAGGTCAGCACTTAGTTACTGAAAGCAACTGCCTCCCCATGTTGCCTACCCTGTCCTGTCTAATTATGGAATACCCCTGGGGGACAATGGATAAATCAGGGACTTTAGGGGTGAACCAAGTTTGCGTGATAGATACTAAGTCAGGATTGGTCTGCTGCACCCAGACCTCCAGTTGGGTAAATTTGGGCAGAAGGCTACCAATGTTTAGTGAGGCTATGTGTAGGTGGCCAGTCTTGTGCAATTGTAGTGGGGCATCAGTATGAGGGCCTGGGTTTGGGTGAATATTTCCTGAGATGAGTAGGAGGAGCAGCATGGTTTTGCATTGCAGTCTGAGTGGCAGTGGTTTCCAGAGGGTCCTTGGGTGTAGCACTTTAACATGTCGAGTTAGGGGTTTCAGCTCAGCCAGTACTGTAAACTAGAGCTGCTAGGTGGAGGTGGTAATGGGTTGCCATTTGGAGTGGATGCTAAAGGTTAGGGTGACACCAGGACTGGTAAAAATATAGTCTGGGAAGGAGAAGTAGATCCGGCAGACAAGCTCAATTTTCTGTTGGGGCATACATAATGTAGCTACTACCACAGTTTCATTTGAAATAATTTTTGTGGCTACATTACTTCTATATCCCTTCTCGCATTAATGCATTAGCAGCCATTTTGGTTCTAACCAGAGTTTGTTTTATATAGCGTTTTACCCCTCAAGTTGCTGACCACTCTGACCCCACCTCCCCAGACCATCTACCACCTCCCCTGGATTTACCTCTGTGTAGGATCCCCCATGGATTCTCTTCCATGTGGCAGGGCCAGAGAGGTGAGGGTGATCCCTCTCAGTGAACACATCCAGACTGCACCGAGGTACCCAGGTGGTAGTGTGGGTCCAGAGAGGTTGTGGTGCATAAACTAACCCTCATGTCATGGTTTCCATTTTTTGCCCTATGAAGGCCAAGGTGACATGGGATATACATGTGCATGGAGGCACATGTGGAACCTGTAACCTGCTGCCCCCCCCACCTCTGTGATGCTGATATGTCTGCCACATGGGCATTTGGCACTGCCACCAGACCTGCACCTCTTGGCAACCAAGCACTGTGTCAGCAAGCCACCCTAATCCAGGAGAAGAGGGCTGCCTGGTGGTTGATACATCCACTCCCATACTCCCCACCGACCCAGCAACCTGAGCTTATTCGCAAATTCAAGTCACCAGGGTGGTGCAAGGTAAGGTGTTCAGCAGCACCTCAGTCCTCAGAGCCACCGAGCCAGCAGAAAATAAATTTTTTAAATGAAAGCTTGGTGTCAGGAAATTAAGAACCAGATGATAATTTTTGTATTGAAACATAAAATTACATGATGGTTTTAAAAATAAAAATTAAATATATTTTTTCTGTTTCTCAGTTTTGGTAATACTACACATTATTTAATTAGAAACTGTGTAGTTTGCAACTTAATTTTCATTCATTTTATACCTTTATTATTTATTTAGCTATCTACTTTTAAATATGGTAACCAGGAAAGGCATACTGAGCCAAGGCTCATATTGAGTTGCTACCCAGGGAAGGGGAAGGTGGGGCAAGCAGCAGACAAAAGCGAAACAACATCCAAACAGATAGATGAGCAATGTAATACCGTAATTGAATAAATAAAGAGCAATCTGCTTGTACAGCAGTTAAACAATGTGCAGAGAGCCTCATCAGTGCATGGAATCATGAACAATGAAATGTATGGATTAAGATACACTCTTTAAGGGTAACCAGAAGAAGGTAAGGATGAGCAAGGTGGGGGTGAAGTTTCAGCTGGCATTTGAAGGAACTAGGGGATGGGGAGTGATGGAGGTAGGAGTGTAGGTTGTTCCAGTGTGAGGGGATCCTACAGGAGAAAGCAGATTGTCCAGCAGAGCATTGTGAGTGAGGAGTCACAAAACTGTGATGGTCCCTAGAGTGGAGGGAACAGGAGGCAGGTGAGAGTTAGGATAGCAGCAAGAAGTGGTAGTGGGGGAGATTTTTGAACCACAATTTGGAGATGAAGGAAATGCAATGGGCCTGGCAGCGAGAGGGCAGAGGGAGGATGAATAGGGAGGAATATAGTGGGCAATGATGTGTGCATGGTACAGTGTTAGATTCAAAATGTCAGAAGCAGTTGAGGAGGATATCCAGTCTGGTAAGGGAAGAGTGAGGGCAGAACCCTAGACCACATCCATGTAATCAAAGACAGGGAGCACCATTTTGGTAATCAGCTCCCTGTGGACATGTGGAGATAGGCAGCCTTTGTAACAATAGACGGCACCAATCTTGGGAAGGAGCTTGGTGTGGATAGCATCAATGTGGGCTGTTAAGTTAAGCTTACTGTCTAGCCACACCCCCAGGTATGTAAAGGACTAAACCACTTCAGGTGGGGTGCCATCCCGGGTGGTGATAACAGAGAGGGCATTGAGTTTGGTTAACTTCTGACTGGTACCGAAGGTCATGAAAACTGTCTTTTTAGTGTTAACTCTAAGTTGGTTAGTTTGGAACCAGTGTAGGACATTGCTGAAGTCCCACTGAAGCAGGTCTTCCACAGCTGCAGTGGAAGGACAAGAGGTGAACATGACTGTATCATCTGCATACATGTGGATATGTGAGTTGACACAGGCAGTGCTGTGGTCATTGAGGAAGATGGAGAAAGAGGGGATCAAGGATGGAGTCCTGTGGAACCCCAGTCTGAATAGGAAGGGGAAGTCACAGGGAATCACCGACTTGTACCAACCGTAGATGGACGGTTAGTTAAGAATGGAACCAAGCACCAACAGCGGCAGAGAGTCCAGCAGACCTCAGCTTGTTCAAGAGGAGTATGTTGTCACATTGCAGACATTTTGCTCTTCCTTCTAGCAATCCCTACTCTTCCTAACTTTCACAGGCTTTACCTGCAGAAGCATCAGAAGAGAAACAGTTGCTTTCATTGTGTTTGCCCTCTGAACCAGAAAAAGAGTGTGGTTTTCTTTTACAGAATTCCACCAATATCATCTGAATCATCTCACACATACTTTACATTTTGATTTGTTTCATACACTCATTTTGATAGTTTTGGTGTACAAAAAGATGAAACTGATAGATGCCAGCAAGCCTCTATAATGTATTAATGGTCACATCTGCTACCATGGGCCTAACAAAGGGGCTGGCAACACCCACCATGAGTAATCATTACTGGTCAGCTATAAAACAATATATATTTAGCATTAGTGCAGTAGAACATATATTTACCACCTACTAATATAAACAACTTTTTTCTCCTCAGAATTTAATAAAGTGATATATTTACTGTGCCAACTTTAAAAATGTTCTTTGGACTTGTTTAAATAATGTCAGCATATTTAAAACATGTCAACATTGCATCTGGACTCTAAAATATGTCGAGTAAGCAATAACACAGAACAAGGTGCGTGGTAATGTTAATTTCTATGTACTCCAGGTGGGTTGAGAGGCATGAGGTGCAGATGAGTGCCTGGAAAGTGTGGTAATTTATGGCATCAGTGCCCACTCTGTAGTATGTTATTATGACTATAAAATGGTTTTAAAAGTAAAACAAAAATTAAGTAAAAAGAAAGTTAAATCTGAACCATGCTGTGATGTGAACTTATATGGTCATGGAACCAGTTTTGACCAATCAGATTTTTTTGTGTGATCCAGTTCAGTTTATAACAAGGAACAACCACCTTACAACTAAGTATGCTGCTGTACCAGACATCTGCAAACAAAAACATGTATACATCTGTGATTGGTTTAAGTATTGTGGGCCGGAGGGTGTGTGTATGGCAGAGAAGCCACCTCAGATATACCCTCCAAATGGGCCCATCTGGGAGAGGGTGGAGGGGAATATCTGATCTGAGGATTCCAGCATCTCACTGCCACTGGTGGCTTGCAGATAGGGAAGCTATCCCAATTATCCACGTAAGTTCAGTGGGAGGAACATGGTCCCTCCAGTGACACAATCTAATCTATTTAGCTGTGATCAGGGCCATGGTTACCCAACACTCGTAACTAGGGGAGTCACATATCCAGTCTCTGGGCAGTCCTAGCATAATCTGTGAAGGGGGAAACAAAACAGATTGTCCACAGACTAATAACAAACAGTCCACAACTGAGGCCCAACAGACTGCTAAGGATGAAAAAGTAGCTATGATGTGAGTAACAGAGCTGTTCGACTCTTTGCACCACCAGCACTGCTTCACAGGCAGTATCCTCCACTTATTCAGTAACCGTGGAGTCCTGTGACATTGATGTAGAATTTGGAATTGGATAAATCTAGTAAGCATATCCAAGATATCAGTGTGGAGATCAGACCATTTCAAGTTCCCCTCCTCATCCACTAAAGGAAACTATAGTTCCCTCCTGCATAAAATTTTTATGTATAAAGTGAAGGCCTGCAACCTACCCATTAGTATCATATAGCATGTAATGTATCCTAACCTTGTGGACCAAGTGGCCCAGAGAGTAAGCATCTTCAGATCCACCAGAGCAGGTATTTCCAGAGAGGGACTCAAAATCAGTCACAGTGCATTCCAGATTTGGAAATACCATCATGTGTGCACATCAGGCAACAGGAACTGATCCATCAGTTGTGAGAGGGGACAAGAAGATCCCACAGGATGTGCCCCCTTCAGACTACCAGTCTCTCCATTATATTGCTGTGATGGGCATATGACCAGCTGGATCTATTAATTTGGGTTTGTTAATGTGTTTTTTCAGTGTACTTATCCTTCTGTCATAAGTTCTGCTATCTGCAATGTGGACACAAAAAAACATGGCTTCCAAGGTCACATGACCAAGCAGGACTCATAGGAAATAATTAGCCAACTCAACTGCAGAAAAATGTTCTCTTGTGAATCTGTAGCTACAGACTCGGTAAGGCAGATGGGAGAGTGTCATTTTAAATGCCTCAGTCAGCTTCAAAGGCAGATGCATGCATGTACACACCTTGGGCATCTAAAACAGAATCATAAAAGTGGAAAGAGCAGGGGCGGGTGTAGAGTGGGCCAGCTGGCCTGATCATCTATCTCACACACACACACACACACACACACACACATTTGGGGGGGTCAGTGGAGAACTGTCACTCAAAGGGGGTGAGACTCCTCCCCATAGTGAGTAAAGGAATACATTGAGGTGCTGTAAGCAAGCACTTCCTCTTGGACTTGGAACATCTGAAGACCAGGGGCCCTGCCATACAAAGACTAGCTGACTGGTAACATAGCACAGTGAGGGGCAATGTTTTTCTGTAGCTAGGGCAGGTGAAATATTTTGGTGAGGATAGCTCAGTATTGTGCTGTACACCATCTGTCTGTTCAACTTGTTTAATTTTCTGCTTCTCAGTAAATGTGCAACCCTTTTATTTTCCTGTGAATACATCCTGCTTGTAAATGCTGTGCATCCTGCTTATAAATACTTGTAGTCATATAGTAAAGAACTGCTTGTTTTATTTAAAAAGGTAATTCTACTATTTCTGCTGGACTCTATTTGCAGTTTGTCTCCGAAGGGCACTCATGGTTATTTGTTTGACCTTCCTGACCTTGAACAAGGAGGAGGTAAAAAATAGGTTTCCTGGTTCTTGTTGGTAAAAACCTTGTGGTGGCAGTGAACCTGAAGTCCCTGGTGAGTGGATTTTTGTCAGAATTGCATATTGATCTATAGTAAGAAAATGGTCGTCCCACAAAGAAAAGTAGGCACTCTTTGTAGGGATCCACTTACTGTAAACGTGATGGCACTCTTCCTCCACACACTCCAACAGTGCATGATAGTGGGGTGCAAGAGGTCAGTGCATGATGGTGGGGTACAAGAGGTCAGTGCATGATAGTGGGGTTCAAGAGGTCAGTGCATGATAGTGGGGTACAAGAGGTCAGTGCATGATAGTGGGGTACAAGAGGTCAGTGCATGATAGTGGAGTACAAGAGGTCAGTGCATGATACTGGGGTACAAGAGGTCAGTGCATGATAGTGGGGTACAAGAGGTCAGTGCATGATAGTGGAATACAAGAGGTCAGTGCATGATAGTGGGATGCAAGAGGCCAGTGCATGATAGTGGGGTACAAGAGGTCAGTGCATGATAGTGGGGTGCAAGAGGTCAGTGCATGATAGTGGGGTGCAAGAGGTCAGTGCATGATAGTGGGGTACAAGAGGTCAGTGGATGGGTCTGAATAGATAATGTACATACGAGACTTTTCCATTGCCACCTATATTGGACAAAAGTCTGGTGGGTCAGGGCTCCAGACAGGGCAAAACAGCTGAAACGCCTGGGACCAAAGTTGAATCTTAATGTTGGGGAGACGCAGACTGCTTCAGGGACTGCTGCAGCCTAGAATTAATAAGTCTGTCTAGCCCTGTTCCCAGCCCAGATAAATGGCACACACCCTTCTGGTTCAGTGCCTTTAATCAGGTCTTATTGAGTAAGTGTTCCAAGAGGTATGAATATTGGACCACAACACAGGCTTAATGGCTTCCATGCAGTAACAAAGGGGCATGATTGGAGACTGGTGGATATGAGGTTTAAGAAGGGCAATACAAAATTTTTCAGAGAGAGAGAGAGGGACGGAGGGAAGGAGGGAGAGAGAGAGAGAGCAGTAGATCACTGGAATAGGCTGTTGAAGTAGGTAGTACAGATGGGAACTGTATCCAGATTTAAGATCAAGTGGGACAGATTCAGGGGTCTGGTAAAGCTAAAAATGAAGTTAGAGAGAGTGGAAAGAGACCAGTATGGTAGCATGTCAATGGGGCTATGCTTAGCAACTTAAGGGCAGACTAGATGGACTTCACATCTTTTGCTCCATACACCTTCTATGTATCTATGAATGGTAGATAGGTAATGTATTAAGTTGAGTCCTGAGGGGAGAACTGAAAAGAGGACTACACAACAGCCTGGGCAGGCTGCAGGGTATGACTATGAGCAGTGGAATGAAGGGCAAAAAACACTAAGAGTGAAGTGAAGCCACAGCAATAGCTGGGAGTAGAATAAAAGGCAGGAGCCCAGCCCCAGGCAGGCCTTATCAGTTCAGAGGTCCAGACAGAGCTTAGCAGAGGCAGCCAGAAAAGTCCAGCAGGGAGTGGGCCACACCCTCACCAGACACCTGCAGCAAAGTAGGCATGGGGGGGGCAGCAAAGGGATAGCCATAGGCAGGGAACCAGAAAGAACAAGAGAACAGTGCTCCCCCCAAAACACCCCTGAGGTGAGATGCAGCAGTGGGAAAAATAGGGTTGCAGGAGCAGGGGAAAAGAGTGTGAAAAGTGTCCCTACACAAGGCAGCAAGACAGGCAGAGAGCAGGCAAAAGAACAACAGAAGTGACAAGGGCAGGGGGAGTAGAATAGAACAAGCAGCAAGGATAGTCCACCAGCAGGTGTTCACTATAAGAAGGATTTTGTAATAGTGTGGTTCACTATAGTGATGGAGCATTGTATGATGCTGTACCAGACATCTGTGAACAAAAACCACTATACAGTACATCTGCTCATCGATTAAGTATTACAGACAGCGGTGTGTGTATGCAGAGGAGCAGACAGCTTTTCTGGCTGCCTCTGATGGGCGTGCCCTGAGCCTCCACTTTGCTAAACCCTGCCTGGGGCTGGGCTCCTGCCTTTTCTCTTACTCTCAGCCATTGCTGTGGCTTCACTTCACTCCTCATTTTTCTTTTTGCCCTTCACTCTACAGTCCACCAGCAAGGAGCATGAATGGGTAAAACAGCCGAAGGAGTCAAGGGCAGAGCGGGAGCCCAAGCTGGGAGGGAGAGAGGAGCAGCAACAAAGCAGGTAGTAGGACAACCAGCTATGGTCGAACCAGACTGATGGTGAGAACAAGGGACTCATGGAGAAGCACAGAGGCAGGCGGGATGCCGAACAGCAGTGATGGACAGAGAAGGCAATCAGAGCTTGGCAGCAGGAGACATTAAAGCAGAGAGAAGCAGGAATGCCCAGGCCATAGCCACATGACTATCAGCAGGAAGGAGGATGAAGTAGGCAGGAAGGAGAGCCGGAAGCCATGTGGCTACAAGAAGAATACAAGCATTCAAAGGATGCTTGGGGCATGGACTCTTATGTAGCACTTGCTGGGGGCATGGTGTCACCCACTGCCCCATCAAACACAAGGCATAGCCTGACAAATACCTCCTACCACTCAATGCTTTACCTCCAGGAAATGGTACATTACCTGATCTGCACCATTGCAGGAGATGCAGACAGGTTGCATTAGTGCAGTTCAGGCAGTGTGGCATGGGGAGCATTGAGGGTGGCTCCATTCTGGTACAAAATGAATAGTGTTTTGATTAGAAGCTGTGCCAGTGCAGATGTTTTTTGCTGGAATGTAAACGCGCCACTTCTTTTGCATCATTGCAGCCCTGCAACACACTGCACCACGCTGAACTGTCCTGCCTCCTACATCTGTCAGTGTGTTATAAGTAGCATGTCAAATAAATCTAATCCCTAGCCCCTACTACTGGTGCTGGTCAGTGGCTATAGAGGGTTTTTTCATCGACTTCATGAAGTGTTTTATGAGTGCAGCAACTGTTTTCTCAAAACGTTGAGCAGCAGAACATTAGAGAAACTGCAGTTGTCATAAGCATTCACTATATCATGTGTCTGACTACCTTCGGGTCTTGTTACTAGGACTGTACCAGACCAGGGGACAAAACAAGGGACACCATGCAGGTAGATGTCAAAACATACCTTTACAACTCCATCTTTTATTTCTCATGTACAATAATGCTGATTTATTATACACATTCCAAGGATTTTCCCCTGTGACTGGAATAAAGAGATAATACTCTGTAGCTGTAGGGCAGTCTCCTCTGCTCCAGCGTAATGCTGTGGGAAACAATGATATTGCTACATGCAACGCAGACTGAGATTACACTCGTGCAGACAGCACCTATGTAAATGGTCGTCGGCAGCACAGTGGACAAAGTGGTGATGGAGCAGAGGAGACTGCAACACTACCCAGCAGGTAGTGTCGTGTGCCTTTAGTCTCTGGCTGAACAGACTTTGAAGACTGTCCCAGATTTCTGGATCCCAGTGTCTTTTATAAAGTTTCTGTCCTGAGCCCTGATTTTCTGAAATTCATTGGAAACCATGAATCTTGAAATCTGAGCCTTGGTTTTGCATACATCCTCCTGCAAACCTGAGTGCAGGACTGTCTGAAACTCATTTCCAACAACACAGTGTGCCTCTTTCGAGGAAAACACCAAGGTGGAGAGGTCAATTGGTAGCAGGACAGGGGTAAATGGAGAAAAAGGCAAAGGCAGAAAGGGCAGAGATGGGGTTAAAAGGGGTAGAAAAATGGAGGGTGATGAGTACCAATGCCCGTAGTCTGGGTTAAAAGCTTCCTGAACTAGTGGCCTTGAAGGAAGAGGGATATGACAAGTACAGTATCATGTGCAAGGAGCAGCATGGCTTTAGAAAAGGTCATAGCACCTCCATGGCCTTACTCAAATTTACTGGTGCAATCCATCACTCACTAGATAACAGTCAAATAACTGGGTCCACCTTCATTGACTTAACTAAAGCCTTTGATACCATCAACCATTGTCTACTTCTTGCCCAGCTTCAGCTAGCAGGGCTCTCACCTAACTCAGTGGACTGGTTCAAGAGCTACTTAAATAACCGGTACCAAAGACTGAAAATTGCAGACACACTCTAAGACCCAAGACCAGTCCGATCCGGTGTCCCACAGGGCTCAGTCCTGGGCCCCCTCCTTTTCAGCCTCTTCTTGAACTCACTGCCAGATTCCTGTCCTGAACAACTTCTACTCTATGTGGATGATGCTGTCATCTTGGCCTCTCACTATGACCCAGTACATCTTCAAGGAAACCTCCAGTGGGCCTTCACAGCAGTTGAAAATTGGTTCACCAAACACAAACTGATCCTTAACCAGAAGAAAATAAAGGCCACGATTTTTTGCAGCACCCACAACAAACTCAAACAAAGTCAACTCTCCATTAAAACCAAACAAGGAATCACTCTTGAGCAAGTCCATACCTTTAAATACCTTGGTCTCACCTTAGACTCGAACCTCACCTATGTTCCACGCATTAATAATGTGGCAAAGGTAGCAAACACCAGGCTGAGCCTTCTGTTCCGACATAGGAAACATCTAACCCCAGAAGCTTTATTCGTCGCTGTCCAGAGCTCCATCATCTGCATCATCGACTACGGTCTCGTTATCTATGGATCTGCCACAACTTCCTCTCTCAAACGAGTCTCAACTTCCCTCAATCAAGCCTGCCATCTCGTTACTGGTTCCTATCGTCTCACCCACACCTGTGACCTCTACTCTAAAACAGGGTGGCTGCAACTTAACAACCGAATCAAATACCAAACCTGCACCACAGCTAAGAAAATCCTACTGGGTAAAGCACCTTCTGGAGTCAGCACAGTCCTTGAACCCAAAATGAACACCGTCAACACCAGGAGCACTAAGTCACATATCCTGCAAATCCCTTACTGCCGCACATCACATGGACAAAGGTCGTTTGCTTACAGGGCCCCAAGTTGGTTTAACAGTCTCTATGGGGACACCTCCTCCGCAGCAACACTAGGTGTCTTCAAAACTAAGCTCCAACTCTCCCTTATAGGCACCAACTCCTGTGGGTGCATCACCTAACAAGCTGTGGCCCCTAAACTGCCCCTAAACACTCATGGGTCTGTTCTGTTCTCTACATGCGCTTACCTGTCCTCATCCACTTCCAAAGCACTTACCACACGTTTGTCCTGACAAAGCCCATCGGTTGCCACACTCTGCCCTCTCCCACATATGCCATCCCTTTCCATAGCCCTTCCCCCAACTGTCTTCTTCCTAGTGTCTGTTTGTCATGCCTCACCTATAACACCTAATGCCTTCCTAAGTTACTATATGTTATCTTGTACCATGTAATTAAACTGTAACCATGTAACTAGTTTGATGCCAATTGTATGTACTACAGGTGTGGAATCTTTGTAAAAGAGCCTTGGCTCAAAGGTATGTTGTAATCCTAGATTTTAAATAAATAAATACCTGAACATCGTGGCGATCACAGAAACATGGTACATGGAGAACCATGACTGGGATGTCAACATACCAGGGTACACAATCTACAGGAGGGACAGGGAGGGTAAAAGAGGAGGAGGAGGAGGAGTAGCTCTCTATGTAAGGGGAAAGATCAAAGCAAGAGAACTAAAGAGTAAACGGGAAGGAAAGGAGGCACTGTGGGTCACATTGGAGACAGGAAATGGCACCACAATCCACACAGAGATTGTATACAGACCCCTGTCTCAGAGGGAGGAAATGGACAAGGAAATGATAGAAGTCTTCCTTAGAATGGCAGAAAAAGGGGAGATATTGTTGATGGGGGACCTGAATATGTCAGATGTTAACTGGAGCACATTTGCAGCAGCCACATACCAGAGCAGGGCCATTCTCAATGCCCTACATGGGGCATGCCTCAGACAGCTAGTGTTGGAACCCACTCGGGAGGGAGCAGTCTTGGAACTGGTACTCTTAAATGGTGATGGAGAGAGGATCACAGATTTAGAAGTGGGTAGCCATCTGGGTACAAGCGACCACCAAACAATGTGGGTCACGATAAACACAGCCATAGAGTCAAGCCATACAAAAGTGAGGGTACGGGACATTAGGAGGGCTGACTTTGGCAAAATGGGTGAGTGTCTAAAGTATGCCCTAGCAACTGGGCAGGAAGGAGGGGTGGAAGAAAAATTGGGAAAAATCAAAACTGCCATCACAGAGGCAACAAGCCTTTATGTAAACAGAAAAACAAAATAAAACGAAGTAAAAAAACACTATGGTTCTCAAAAGAGGTGGTGGTGGGAAAGGTTAGGGAGAAAAAGATAGCATTTAGGAAGTATAAGGAATCACAGAAGAAGCAGGACAGAGAACTATATCAGTTAAAGCAGAAGAAAGCGGGGAAAGCAGTCAGAATAGCGAAGGCCCAAACAGAGGAAAGGATAGCCAACTCAGTTAAGAAGGTGGATAAAACCTTTTATAGGTACATTTGGGAGCGAAGAAAGACCAAGGAAGGGATAGTGAGGCTTCTTAAAGGGGAGGAGAGGTGGGCAGAGGGTGACAGTGAAAAGGCAGAGATACTGAACAAATACTCTTGCTCAGCGTTCTCAAAAGAAGAAGAGGAGGAGGTACCTAAACCAAACAATAGAAACACTCTGGACAGGGGAATCAATACAGTTCATTCATAGAAGAAAGGGTCCTGAAAGAACTCCTAAAACTCAAGATAGACCAAGCAGTGGGGCCTGACGGGATTCACCCTAGAGTTCTAAAATAACTAAGGGGAGACCTAGTGACACCACTGACTATCCTTTTTAACAAATCATAGAAGGATGGTGTGGTACCTGAGGACTGGAGGAGGGCACATGTGATTCCTCTTCACAAAAATGGGAGTAAGTTAGAGGCAGGAAGCTACAGATCTGTTGGTTTGACCTCAGTGGAAGGGAAATGATGGAATCACTTTTGAAAGAAAGAACTGTTGAGTACCTATAGGCCAGTGGGGCACAGGACCCAAGACAGCATGGATTCACTGTGAGAAGGTCACGTCAGATGAATCCAATAGATTTCTTTGACTGGGTGACCAAAGTAGTAGACCAGGGAGGGACTGTGGATATGACCTAACTAGACTTTAGCAAGGCATTTGACACAATCCCACACAAAAGATTTATAAACAAATTAGCCACCCTGGGAGCGGGTCCCAGGGTGGTAGCCAGGTTAATAAATTGGTTGGACAACAAGATGCAGAGAGTAATTAAGCAATATACCACGAGAGGGTGTTGGTGATGCCAGGATTTACCCATGCCCTGGGGTGTTGTTTGGCCACGAGGCGCAGCCAAGTGGCCAAAATACCCTAGGGCATGGATAAATCCTGGCATCACCAACATTCTCGAGTGGCATACTGCAATTATACAATGGGCATCTGTATATTTTGTGTATGAAAAAATAAGAAAAAACGAAGTTGGTTTAGATATTTTATTAGTTTTTATTAGCTTTGTGGTTACACTTGGAAAAATAGTGCTTTGTTGGTAGGTATGTGCATGTGCAGTGGTGCCAGCAAGCAGACGAGGAGATATCCTTAATGGTTACAGTTTGGGGAAACAGAGACTCAAGAAAACCATGGGGCCTGAGTCCAGCAATGTAAGCTGTACTAGTGCATATTTAAACGTAGCAGAAACTGTAAGAGCAGGGTTCTGAAAGTGAAACGGAAAGAGAGAGCCCGGGGGAAAGAGCAACGTTTTTTTCCCCCCGAAAACCAGAAAAGAAAAAAAAAATTATTTCCTGTGATTGGAGTTTTTTTTTTAAATTCATAGCTTAATTACATTTTTGAAACTTGCAGGATTTTTCATATTGTTTACTCCGACGGCAACATCGTGTCTTTGTGGAGGTTTTGCCCTGACACTGTTGGTGTTTTTGCCGGTTTTGTGATGGTCGCATTGATTTCAAGGGGGCCCTTGATGTGGCTTACTGGTGGCTGGCACCTCTTCTAGTGGGATGATTGTAGCTTTTACAATGGGAGAGGTGTGCCAGGTAGCCAATGAGATTAGAGGATTTGTGCTTCATCTCTATGCCCATTATATAATAGTAAACTGAGTACACTATGAAGAAAGGGGGTTACTAGTGGGGTGCCTCAGGGTTCAGTACTGGGACCGGTCCTCTTTAATGTCTTTATAGGTAACATTGTGGAGCGGCTGGAAGGAAAAGTATGCCTCTTTGCAGATGACACAAAGATCTGCAACAGGATTGATACAAAAAGGGGTGTGTGTGGAAAGGATAAGAAGGGACTTGGCAAGGTTGGAGGAATGGTCAAAAGTATGGCAGCTTAGATTCAGTGCAAAGAAGTGCAAAGTAATGCACCTGGAAAACAAAAACCCAGGGGAAGAGTACACAATGGGGGGAAGGGTACTAAGAACAACAAAAATGGAAAGAGACCAGGGGGTAGTCATATCAGACTACCTTAAGGTAGGCAAGCAATGTGAAAGGCAGTAAGGAGTGCTGTGGGGATACTGGGAAGCAAAGGGAAAGGCATCACCAGTAGAAAATAAGAAGTTATTATCCTTCTGTACAGACAATTGGTGAGATCCCATCTGGAATACTGCATGCAGTTCTGGAGACCCCATCTCCGCAAAGACATAGAAAGGATGGAGGCAGTCCAGAGGAGGGCAACTAAAAGAGTGCAGGGTCTGCACCAGAAACCATACAAAGAGTGATTAAAAGAGCTTAACATTGTATGTATACCTTAGAGGAAAGGCTGGAGAAAGTGGACGTGATAGAAACTTTCAAGTACCTCAAGGGAATCAACAAATTCCAAGAGGGCGACATCTTTCAGAAAAAGAGACGTGTAAGAACAAGACAACAAAATTTGAAGATGGAGGAATGGCTCAGGGGCAACATGAGGAAGTATTTTTTCATGGGTAGAGTGGTGTACACATGGAACAGCTTTCCTGAGGAGATTGTGGAGTCAATAACAGTGGGGGAATTCAAGAATGCATGGGACAGACATAAGGCAATTATAGTGCTGGGGGGTAGGAGGAAGTAGGCTGTTGGTTAACTAGGATCTGCAACATATCCAATAGGTAGGGAAACGGGCAGACTGGGTGGACCAAGCGGTCCTTATCTGCTGTCAAAGTCTGTGTTTCTATGTTTATATGTTTGAGTTACAGTAGCTAAGCACAAAATGTTCTGAAACTGATATTAAGGAAGTTTCTGAGCAAGAATTTGCAAAAATTGTAAAAACCCTAATTGCTCTAGCACAAATCCCATTAATCTATTACTGGCTAGAGAGGCTAGTTTGGCACAGCCAGGACTGAAGGTGTAACCCTCCAACTGCAGTAAAAGAGATGGTACATTATGCCTTTGAGTAATATTTTTAACTCTGTAACAGCATGTGCATATCGGGGTGGGGGGTGGGGAGGATTCTGAAAATAGAGTTTGTTAGCCCTAACAGTTCCATCCTGTTCAAAATAAAGTTTTGCCTACTTACCGACTAAATACGGGCATCAGGAGGGAGCCTTTATTGGCCAGCAGGCGGCCCAGACATGCAGTGGGGATTAGGGTTAGTCAAAAGAAGTGAGGTGGCAGGGACCAGGGGAGGACAAAAGTTAAATGATCAAAACAAGTTTTATCTGTCTCTTTGTTAGGAACTCAGGAACCCACAGACTACAGTAAGTGGTGTTATCCTTTCAATAGCACCCACATTGACATCCTAGTGAGAGGGCACAGAAGCAACACTTTTTGGTGGTACATAGAAACAGAATTTGACTGCAGATAAGGACTGATTGGCCCCTCCAGTCTGCCTGTCTCTTCCCTACCTACACGATTCCATCAGACTGTGCCCGATCTGCAGTTATTTCTCCCATCCCCACTTCCTATCCACTATGATTGCCTTGTGCTTATCCCATGCATTTATGACTCTATCACTGTTTTTGCTCCCACCACCTCCACTGGAAGGCTGTTCGAGGAATCCTCCACTCTTTCTGTGAAGAAGTACTTCCTCACATCTCAAAAAATTTTACCCCTCTCCAGAGTCATACCATGTCCCCTTGTTCTTGAGCACCTTTTCTTCTGAAAAATACTCCTCTCCTCTAACTTATTTACTCATGTTGGTTATTTAAATGTCTCTATGATATCTTCCCTCTCCCTCCTTTGCTCCAGGGTGTACATATTGAGATCTTTATTCTCTCCTCATATGGCTTTTGATGCAGACACTGCACTATTTTAGTTGCCCTCCTCTTGACTACCTCCACTCTGTCTATGTCCTTCCAGAGATGTGGTGTCCAGAACTGTTCACGATACACTAGATGGAGTCTTATTAGTCATCTGTACAGAGCAACACCACCTCCCTCTTTCTGCTGGTGATACCTCCCGTGCAGCCCACCCACCTCCCTATTGCCTTGTCACACTGCCTGGCCACTTTTAGGTCATCCCATATGATTACCCCCAGGTCTTGTTCCTGCTTGGTGGTTGTCAATACACTCCACCCATTTTGTACTCCACTTTTGAGTTTTTGTGTCCTAAGTGCATTATTTTGTACTTTTCCGCATTGAAATCCAGCTGCCATACCCTTGACCATTCCTCTAGTTTTCTGAGGTCTCTGATCATCCTTTCTAGTGTCCAGTCTGTTGCAGATTTTGGTGTCATCCACAAAGAGGCAGACTTTTCCTTCCAGCTCTGCTATGTCACTTAAAAAGACATTAAGAGAGGACCAGCCCCAGCACTGATTCCTGAGGCACCCCACTGTCCTTCCTCCCTCCCTCCCTCCCTTCCTCCCTCCCTTCCTTCCTTCCTTTCCTGTTTACCACCACCTTCTGTCACCTATCCCCTAATCAATTTCTTATCCACTTTATGACCTTTGGATCCACTCTTTAGCTACCTAGCTTGCTTACTAGCCTCCTTTGCAGAATGGTGTCAGACGCCTTATTGAAATCTAGGTAGGCCATGTCCACTGCTTCACCCTGATCTAGTTCTTTGGTCACCCAGTCAAAAAAATTTATCAGATTCATTTGACATGACCTTCCCCCTGTGAGGCCATACTTCCTTGGGTCATGCAACCCACTGGATTCAAGATATTTCATAATCCTTTCCTTTAGGAGTGATTTCATTAACTTTCCCAGCACCAATATCAAGCTGACTGGCTTATAACTGTCAGCCTCCTCTCTGCTACCACTTTTGTGTAGTGGGACTACAACCACCTTCTTCCAGTCCTCTGGAACCACTCCTGTTTCCAGTGAGCTGTTGACCAGGACTATCAAAGGTGCAGCCAGTACTTGCCTGATTTCCTGCAATACTCTTGGGTGCACCCCATCTGGCCTCATTGCTTTGTCCACCTTCAGATTACCAAGTCCCTTCAGGACTCTCACATCAAAAAAAGGACAAGTGTCCACCTCCCTCCCTCCCTCCTAAACTTTTGTTATTTTTTGTGCCCCGTCCGTCCCCTTCTCCTTCCTCTCTAGACACTGAACAAAAGTATTTGCTCAGGATGTCTGCTTTTCCTGGTCTCCCTCTACACAGCCCCCTCCTTCTCTTTTTAACATTACAATCCCACCCCGGTCTTCATCTTTTCTCTTACGTATCTAAAAAATATCTTCTCATTTGTTACTTCCTGGGCCATTCTCACTTTAGTTTGTGCCTTCTTGCTCCTTACTGCCTTTCACTATTTCTCTCTGTTTCCCCCCAATATACCCTCACGTCGTCCTCCCACTGTGTCTCCTTATACCTTAGGAATGCTACCCTTCTAGCTTTTACCTTTTCAGCCACCTCTTTCAAAAACCATTGCAGTCTCTTTTTCCTCTAGCTTTTGCTCACTTGTTTGACACAGAGGTTTGCTGCCTTTACTATGCTTCCTTTTATCTTCGCCCACTGTTCGTCCACATTACCCAGGTCACCCACCCCTGCTTGCCATCCCTGAGGCATTCACCCATATTTTTAAAATCTGCCCTCTTGAAGTCCAAGACCCTCATCCTTGTGTGGTTTGATTCTGCAGCTGTCTTTATATTGAATCACACCATACAGTGATCACTGGTCCCCAAGTGGCCTCCCACCTTGACGTCTGCAACACTGTCTCTGTTAGCACTTGATCCAGTATTGCCCCATCATTAGTGGGTTCACTGAAGTAGTTGCCTGAGGAAAAACCCCTGCAGAAAGTCCAGGATGTTTCTGCTTCTAGCTGAAGCTGCTGCTGGGAGGCTTCAATCTACATCTAGTAGGTTGAAGTCCCCCACCAGCAGCACCTCCCCCTTTTCTACCAACTTACCAATGGCTTCCACCAGCACCTTAACTAATTCCTTCCCCTGTGCTGGAGATCTGTAAGCCCCCACCACCTTTCCCCCTTGAATGCCTTGTATGTCAGTGGCACCACCCCCCAGTGCCCATAGTGAGTCACACCCTTGATGCCTAGCAGTACTACCCGCCAAACAAATCCAATCACAATCCCGTCTGACTCCAAACCTCACAGTATCAGTCTCTGCCATCTAGTAATTGCCCACCCATTCAGTCATACCCATCAACCCTGGGACCAGTCCATTCTTTCTTTTCCTGGTGTATAGTGTCCTCTCAGCACAATCTCCTGACTTTCATCATTGCACAGATACTTTTTTATTTTATTTTATTTATTAGATTATCAGTTTACAGATCGTTGAGTCAAAGACTCATTTTCAAAGGCACCTCATCAAGACAGCAATACATCACAGCAAACAAAACAGTACAGTACATAACGCTTACATCAAAAAAAGCAACCAATGTTACAGGAATGCACTGGTGGTACAAGCTTAGTAATAGGTTACATAGGGATTCTGCTTGCTTTTACAATGTGGTAGCACAGAAACATAGAAAAATGATGGCAGAAGGGACAAAAGGTCCATCTAGTCTGCCTATGTGTTCCTGAGACCTACTCAGATTTCAGGACCTAGCCCCCACCCTTCAGTTTTATGCTCCCATTTGCTCTCCTGACTTCTGTTCTTGCTTTTGCTCTATCAGTCTAGCACCATTTGACTCTTATGGCCCGTGTCTTCCTTTGTGAGGCCCATGACACTTTAATGCTTGCTGTCTTACAGTAGTTTAGCTCTCTAGCTCTCTCTCTCTCTCTCTCTCCCTTTCCAGGTGCCCAAAATGTCTTTGTAGGTACCTGGGAAGTGTTTGCGATTAGGGGTGCTCAGATTTTGGATGGCAAATTCGGAATCATCAAATTCTGATCTATTTTTAGAATTTTATTTTTTTCAGTATTCATGACCAAAAAAAGAATCCTGAAGAACACTTGAAATCATCTGATTTCATTAACTTTTAAAACCTCCCCACACCCAACCACACATTAGGACACAGCACATTAACCTCCTTCCCTCACTTATAGCCCACTCTCTGCCATTATACCTTAGCTGTCTAGCTGCTGGACAATCCCTGGAGGTCCACCCATCATGTTAGCCACTCATCACTGCTGTTGGGAGCCTGTAAAGAAGGTAAATTTGGTCTGGAGGGAGCAGGACCCAGACTCAGTTGAAGATCACGTGCCCCCCTCCCCCGCCGCTAGTGACACCTAGCTGGCATTGTTGGTGTTTCCAATGCCATATGGCCAGTGGCTCAAGTTGCTGCTGCCTTTGTTATCTGCTCCATCAAACCTCCCAAGCCCCTGGTAGCCTAAGAAGCTACCATCTGCCGCCCTGCTGGGGTGAGTACGAGCTGAGGGACTTTGATCCATAACTCTCTGAGTAGCGTGGTCAACCATGACAAAACCCTGGGAAACTGACCCTTACCCTTCTTACAGCAAGAGTTGGTACTGGCTAATTCCCTCAGTGTTTTGTATTGCTAGGCCACTACCTTAGTCAGTACGGAAGAGGAAGGTTCAAGGGATTATGGGGTTGGGTGAGGGGCTCTATCTCATTGTGACATGGTATAGAAACATGAAAACATAGACAATGATGACAGAAAAAGACCAAAGGGCTATCCTGTCTGCTAGAATCCCCTATTTAGCCTTGGGGCCCACTGTTCCTACTTGGTCCTAGCCCTTCCTACCCCCATTCTCCTCACCAATTCTGATGCCCTGAAAACCAATACATCCTTCATTCTGTCCCAGCCATACTTAAAAAGCACTTACAGTTGTTGCAGCCACCCTCTCAGCTGGCAGTCCCGTTCCATGGCTTCACCACCCTTTCTGTAAAATAGCATTTCCTTTCAACCTTCCTGTTAGATTCCACTCATGACCCATGCTTGGGGGCTGGTATTCAAGTTAAATAGTTCCCTGCAGTTCACCTGTGTGTCATGTCTTTCTTCAGGGATTTCAGATTCATTACTGGTTGGAGACAGGAGGGACACAATGCAGCTGGAGTTGGTTGAAGGTGCATGTGTGGTGGCTTTGGGGCCGCAGCGACGGGTGAAGCTGAGGGGGAGAATGAAGACTCCTAGTACTATAGTTCACTCTGCTAAAGTGCTGGACCACAGCAATGGCACATGGAGAGAGTCAGGATTTTATTTTGGAAAGCTCTAAAGTGGAGAGGAATCATAACTACAGCTAGAATCTGAGGGAGGAGAAGAGTCGGGACCTACCCTAACTTACATAACCACAGCACATGACAGACAATATGGGAGGTCATACTGGGAGGGTGCGGGGAGGGTCAGGCAGGGTAATTGTCTTTGGTTTTGCACTGTGGGTTGGTGTAGAGAGGGTGTGAATACCAGTCAGCTTTCAGATGTGGAATTTCAGAAATTCTGAGTCCAATTCCACCCAGAGGAACAGTTATGAGTCGGAGTTGGAATTTACAGAATTCTGACAGATGCAAACGGAATGGGTTTGAGAGAATCCAAGTATCCCTATTTGTGACCCTGATGAGCACAGGCTAATGGAGTCATAAACGTTACACTGGTGGCCACTTAACATATGAGAATGGGGCCCCTTGTAGTTTTCGCAACACTGGGAGTAACGATGAGCAGATAGTATCAGAAGGCCATGGGTTTACCCTTGAATGGAGTGTTTTATTTGTCAGAGACAGTTAATCTCAGTGGTTGAAAATGGAGCATTCTGACTGGCTGACAGGGTTCCATAAAGGTTATTTTAACTGCTGGAGACCCTCGTATGCAATAGAATAGTTAGAATGTTTAACTATAAAACATGCATTTAAAACAAATGCAAACCTTTTAGTTTAGCTTTAGCAATGCTCTCCAAGGGATGGGTTCCCTTTCTTAATCTAACCTTAGGGACATAAGGCTCCACGCTGAGAGTCAGGCCTCATGATGACCTCCTAGGGTTAGATTAATTAATCGAAACACAAATGTTGGTAATGCCTTGAATTTCATTTTACTTTACCGTGTAGCTGGAGAGTACTTGAGGTCTGTTTTCCACCTTCATGCTAAACACACATACCTTGTCCAGCTTTCCCTATTTGCCATTCACTGATTGATTGGCCAGCAGAGTGAATCATTATACTAGAGAAACAACTTTTGACCAGGTCATTTGTCTGCACTGGTGCTATTTGAGTCATACATTAACTATCCAGGCCAACATGTTTAAAATGGAGTGGCTATAACAAACACAGGTCATATAGTAGGTTTATTTGTCAGATATGGAATGGATAGTCTGCTGCTGGCCTGTCTCTCACTACAATAACCCAACATGTTCTTTTTATCCCTCTCTGTTTTACTCACACAGTTTTTATCAACCAGTTCCTGTCAGCCGACTGAAAGGATGAAATGTAGTGAGTATTCAAGACTGCAGTGAATGAACTGTATTCCTGCAACATTTGTCCTGCCAAGTTCTCTTATTTCTGTGTCGTTAGTCATCTTTCTGTTTCTGATTATATGAAGTATACTTTATCTGAAAACTATTATGGTTTTGTTTTCTTCAAGGATGACATTTCTATTAAATGGGAACAGGCATCAACAAGAGCCCCATACCCAAGTTTGGGACTGGTCCCAATTTGCACTTTGTGTGCAAATCTTTTTTTTTACTTGTTGTTTACTGTAGTATAATAAATTGTATTAGAGTAATTTTACTTACTTTGGGGCTGCCATTTTCTGTAATTACAAATCCCAGAATCCCCTGCAGTTGATATCAGAGCTGGCCTGCAACAGTGGTAGATTCAATGGCCTGTAGTGCATGTTAGAGATTTTATAAGCCCAGATTGGTTCCATGTCATAATAGCGATAGCAAAACAGCGATCGCTATTATGGCCAAGTGCATATTGCCAAAAATCAAATCGTCGATATACACTTCAAGGCGACCTGACATCCATAATATTAAAAAGTGTTTTGTGTGGGGGCTGTCTCACATCCCCTAGTTAAGATTCTCAACTCCAGGGGTGCATGTTGGGGAGGAGCAAAACACAGATTTTGCAAAAAAATTAAGTCCTGCAGCCGCAGGCAATGGCAACATTTACTCGCTCCCGGTCCCAACCCTGAACCCAGTACTTGTTGTGCCAGAGCTAGCCACCCACACCACCAAACCATATGGCTAGCTCAGTGGCAGCAGGTACACCAGTCATCTAAAACCTCTTCTCTGTCCCTCCCCTCGCTCCCCCCCCCTTCCGGTCACCCTTCCCCATGGTCACTTTCACATATGATCGCTAGTTTGCAGAGTAGCCGAGATTGATAGCACTGAAAATAAGTTGCTATTTTTGTAGTTGCTCATTTTCGGTCACTTTCATCACTGGATACCACCCAGATCAGATGTTTTCTAGTCCTGCTGTTCTCCCATGCTAAGTACAGTCCTCTGCAACTGTACTTAGCTGTGGGGGATGGCAGGACCTGCAAATAAAAGAAGAGAGTTTATGTAAACTTTAACATATACAACAGGCTATTTATTCTCCCACAGCTACAGTCCTGTTCTGAAGTCACCTGCAGGGGATTCTGCTATTTGTAGTTACAGAAAATGTCAGACAGGAAGAAAGTAAAATTAGTTTGATACAATCTACTATACTACAGTAAACAGAAAGTGAAAAAAATGTATTTGCACACAAAGTGCAAATTGAGGCTAGACCCTGCATTTGGGTATGGGGCTCTCAGTGCTGACTGTTCCCGTTTAAGCATACCCAATTTGTGATTTCTGATATTACCCTTATGTTCTAGCCTTCTGTGCCAGCCCCAGTAGGAATTTGTTATCCTGTATAATGGCTGTAGTTTATTACCTACTAATCTTTTCATTCTGAGAATGTTCACCATCATCGAATCCTCCGATTGGCAGCATCATCACACTCTTCTGTACTACATCCTGGAATGTTCTAGCAATTGGGATGGTTGATCCTTCACGAATCATATCAGGGTCTATGTTGAACACTCTCTTCATGGCAGGGAAGAAACAATAAGACTGTTAGGCTCCAGAACATATATATTTGTTATTAAAAATATAGATTTTTATCCAGGTGGCAGGTGGATATCCATTAATTAAAACTTTACACTCTGGTTGGATTTTCTTTTCTGCATGAGATTTCAAAATTGAACAAGCCTTGTTCCCTTATACAGTTTCTATGCAGTTCCCAAACACGACAGGTTGCTGGAGTTAAAATGTGCTCCTCATTGATCACTGCATCAGGACCCATGCATTGTCTGGAAAGATTTATTGTTACTGGAATTACATTCCACCTTGACAATTAAATGTTTAAGTGGTCCATTCACAGAGATCCCATTCTAAAACACATTAATTAGAAATGCCATTACTTTTTAATGACATTCATCGAAACTGCTATTGCAGGAGTCACCCTTTGCAAAGTGCCATTATCGTCATTGTGAATCAGAATAAAAATCTACATGCAACAACTTACAGATCATTCTTCAGGTCATTAATGTTATAGATTAGTTTCAGCTTGATGGTGCCATCATGACAAACCAAATGTGTAATTGTCCTTTTTGGTTATCATACATCACTGTGGGATATCTGCTGTATAGTGTTCAGATTACATGGAATGCCTGTGTAGGCACATAATTTTTAATACTGACTTATATGAGCTGTATATATTGCTCCTGCTGTTGCCATCCTACATGCATTTTGTTATAATTCTACTTTTGTGTTATTACTGCATACTTATTGTGCAGTATTTGATGTATAGTTTTCAGTCCCATAACTTGTGCTTTAATTTGCTGTGTGTGTAATGTAAACTGTCAGTTCTGTATTTGTCATTGCACTGTAGCTCAGCACTCTCCCTGGTCATGCTCGAAAATAGGCATTGTGTGTTTAGTGCACTTACCAGGTAAACAAAAACTAAATGTATAATATAATAAATGGACTATCTCTGTTGTTAACACTTTAAATTCTATTGTTAGGATTGCTTAGGTTTTGCTCACATTACAGACCCTGAAATGTAACCTGAATCTTAATCACTGTCAAAATTACACTTCCAAGTTTGTTTATTTAGCCTTGGGTAACTACATCTAAACTACAGAGCAAATGCTCATTTACAGTGGAGCACTTGGTTGGGGGTTGTTTGCAGCAAAGGTAAGACAGTAACATAAATGACATCTAGTATGCAGAAAACCATGCAACTAACCTATGCTATGACTAGCCTGTTCCATGCAATCATAATACATGATATCCAAAGAATAAATAGAGAAATCAAGAACTGAGGGTCTGGAAGAGTTTATACAGGACAGCAGTCTCCAGTCTTATAAAGGGCATCTACTGTTTATGGGTAATGTTTATATGAAGTGTTATCATTTATATGTTTTTAATTATCTTTGTGTTTTTATTGATCTATCTCTGAATATGTGTTGATTTATTTGTATGGCGCCCAAAGCCTCCGAGATTGAGTATCTTTTTAAATAAATTTTGCCTTGCCTTGTCTTGCCTAAAACATTGCTTATATATAGAAGTTGTTCTAATTCTAGCGGACCATAGCCTATTTTCTGCTGGTGGGGTCTTAATATTGAAAGGGTTTATATCCACTCTAAATTTCCATTGAACAAGTAAAGAATGAATTCTTTGTTCATACAAGTCCTAAGTGGATGTCTTGCCAGTTAGACTTTAAAAATTTGAAGTAGGGATGCCCAGATAGCAACTGCATGGCTTTGGATACTGCATGTTGGATACAGAGCGGATAGAAGCAGTTCATTTTCTTTTCTATCCCCTCCAATTATATAGTGTCACAAACTTCCCCCAACAAATTCTGCACTATGTATAGTCTTCCCTTATCGCTCCCACAAAACTATCCCTATCTTCAGAATACTCCCCTGATACAACTGAGAGGATTTTATACATTACCTATAGCAAGTAGGTGGCCCCAAGGGGTTTATCCCCACGCCAGACACAGTGCATCCCCCTGCCTGCTAAACTGGAGCTCTATGTTATTTTAAATAAATAAGTCTGGTATTCTGTCAACTGAAATCCCTCACCCAGCAAGTCAGTCCCACTCCTACCTTTTCTTAGTGCCAGTCTTTGTCTCCTGTTCTGCCACCTCAGATCCACTCCATCGACCAGGAATGGCATGGCAGTGACATCAATGCAGGCTCTCTCTCTTCAACATGGTGGCAGTGTTCATTATAGTTAGACTAGAGATGCAGCAAATTTAAAATTCACTGGCTACGCGAAGTGGGCAATGCAAAGTGCTCACTTCGCCTTGTCATTACCACTTAAGCATTAAGGTGGAATAGCAGTACCAAAGTAAAGAAGCAGTCATTGTTTTTAATGGACTTTGTGTTCCTCATTAGGATTCTAGTGATCCACTTGGTGTTTCAGATTTGGCAGCCCCCCAACACATCACATGGCTTACAGTACTGTAAGTCACATGCTGTTTAGCTAGGCAGGAAGAAAGTGAGTCATACAAGCAGACACTTTTACTTTCTCCTCTGCAGATGGAGAGAGAGTAGTGTGTTTTGTGACTGCTGATACTTTTAGATCAGAGCAAGGAAGAGATTTAAACTTTGATTGAGACCCAACAGCTTTTTTAAAAGCTACATTTTTTTTGTCTTTTCTGTACTCTTTTTTTACTTAATTTGTTCTTTCTGTAAATTATATTTTTCTTGCCTTTATAAGTAGTTAGTTGTTTGTCTGTGTCTGTGTGACTGTGTGTGTGTGTGTGTTGTACGACAGTGTGAGTACTGATTGCTCAGTCTGAGGGAGCTCAGTAGGAGAGATGGACCAGGTGAGAGAATGTCTGGGACGGGGCTGCTTTGGGAGAGCATGGTAGTGGTAAGCATCGTACCATGTGCATGTGTGGAGGGCACAGGCACCCATTCCTTTTGGACCGCTCAAAACTTGTGAGTGCCCCCCTGAAGCAGGACCAGCACTGCCTCCTGTCCTGACTCTGAGGCAGTTTAACCACCACCACCACCACCAAGTCCAGCACCAGGTCCTCTGGAGCAGGAGGTTCCTGTTCCCCCGGGCCCAGGTGTGGATCCCATCCCTGTTCAGCACCGTGAGTTGTGACCAGCAGGCTTACAATACATCCAAGTAACTATTAAAAAAAATTTATGTTGTGATTCATGACGTGATCGTAAATCATGATTTGTGACTGCATTTGTGACCATGATGATGAAGAAACGTGAATGCCTATCACTGTACTTCCCCGGGCCCCGATGAGCTGTAGCTTAAAACTCCCAGACTTAAAAACATGTATCAATGAGTACAATGGTGGGGTGGTGAAGCCTGGGGAGATACTACAAAACAGACTTACAATACATCCAAGTAACTAGAAAAAAAATTAATGTGATTTGTAACGTGAATGATCGTGAATCGTGATTTGTGACTGTGATGATGAAGAACGTGATTTGTATCACAAATGACTCATAATGATGGTCCTGACTTAAAAACGCATATTAATGAGTACAATGTTCATTCAGAATTAAGCAGCACACCTGTCCAGTACTCTGAAGGGAAGTCAAAGAAACAACTGTGACTTAAGTTACAGATGGAGATTGGGCCCTAAAGAGATGCAAATTCACAGACAGATTAAGATTGTGCTGTGCACTGAGGAGATGCAGACACAAATGCACAACATCTAACCAGTGCTCACCACCAGAAATTCAAATCTGGAAAAGAATACCTTTACCGGTTGGGACGGGCCGCGCGGGGTGGGGGCAGTGTACTGTACTGCTGCAGTAACAGTCACTAGTACTAGTACCAGTACCAGTAAAGATACCACAAAGAAGTACAAAAATCACACAGCTGCAGTGGATAGCAGCTTCATGTTGCTGAAATTATTATGTGGCACAATAAAAGGTGTCTGATTTGATGACACGCGTCACACACGTACTCATACACACACTAAGTAATGCATAGCAAATTGAAAACTTCAGTAATATAATTACATATTTTAAACAAACTGAAATTATGCACTGCTGCACCACAACAGTCAGCAAAAAAATGGCAAGAAATATTGAAAATATTACTGTGTGTACATTAACACGGTTAAACAAGAAAAATACCACCAAAACAGAAAGCACTGTCTTTTTTCCAAGTTAATCTACCTACACCACAGATACACCCCTCCCCCAAAGCACACTTCCACTGTCTCTCAGTACACAGACTGAATCTTGTACATTAACATTCAAAATCCATACACAAACAATAAACACTCGATGATATGAGCACAGGAGGGTTTCCTATAATCGATGAACTAAAGTTTCAGCAAAAAAAATTACTCAAAAAGGCTTTTTTAACAGCTTTTTGAAGGTTTGAACTGCAGAGAGCTCTCAGAGCAGATTGTCTCCTACAGCTTCCTACACACATTACACCAAACTGAGGCTGTACAGAACAATCTAGAGCCCATGTGACCTGAAATCCCATGAAACACTGCAAAATTCGCCTTTGGAGCTTAAAAACAAGGCAAAGTAAGGCGAAGTACATTGTTTTCAATGTACTCGCTTTAAGAATAGTGGAGTAGTGGTTTGGGAAGGTGAAGTAATGCAAAGTCATTGTTTTCAGTGGACTTGTACCCATTACCTGTAGAATACTCCGCTTAGCGTTGCGAGCACTCTCAGCAATTCGCCTTCCTCCAGGATCACTTAGTGAAGCGAATTGGGGCCACTAAGCCCACCACTAAGTTAGACTGTGCTATATAAATTCAACTTAACTATATGTTCTAGGAATGGCAGGGCTGGAATGGTAGTAAGTGCACTGCATGGGTACACTAACAGCTAATACAGACCCATTTCAACCAAAACACATGAGTTACACTGAATTTATTTAACACTGTCTTATTTATTTAGTTATTTATTTAAAATATGTACAACAGGGTAACCCCAATAAGATAAGAAAACTGTTTTCCATGGGAGTCCTTGGTGCAAAACAACTAAATGTTACCACTGTTATTCTATTCATGGGCATACAGAACAACAGAATATAAAAGTTAAACAAAAAACAACTGTACAATATATGTCAAATAGAGCATCCTGGCAATGAATATAAACAAAGTGGCAACTGTACAAGAGAACACACATGTGCAAGCAGTATTTATATAGTTGTGTTTTTTCTGACCTAAATATTGATAAACATTTAAACATGCACTCTTCTGTGAGCAAGGCATTCAAAGAATAGGATATGAAATGTGCAAATGATTTTTTGCCAGTTTTCCTTTGAAACTAAAAATGCAATTAAACAGGCAGCTCGAAACTATGAGTTGAATTTGGCTACAAGAGTTAAGGATAATCATAAATCTTTCTACATTTATATTAATAACAAAAAGGGGGTGTAAAAATATTGTGGGGCCTATTAAGGACCAGGCTGGGGATTTAGTTGAGGACAACCAAGATATGGCAGAGCTTTTCAATACTTATTTTTCATTAGTCTTTAATGATAAATCTGAAAGTACTAGGGACCATCTGTATAATGCAGGCTATAGAATTGTTTTGAATAGAGGGGATATTGAGGGTAGATTGATGCACTTGAACCCAAATAAGTCTCAGGGACCGGATGGGATCCATCCTAGAGTTCTTAGGGAGCTAGCAACAGTATTGGCAAAACCCATAACAGTATTGTTCTAGACATCACTGGATAGAGGGGATGTGATAGAGGTATGGCGCAAAGCAAATGTCGTCCCTATCCATAAAAAGGGGCCCAAACAGGAACTGAGTAACTATAGGCCTATAAGTTTGACCACTGTTTTGGGGAAAATGTTGGAGACTATTATTAAGGACCATATAGTGGAATTCATGAACTTGGCAGGGGACTGCGATGATGCTCAACACGGCTTTGGGAAGAGTTTATCATGTCAAACGAATCTCCTGGAGTTTTATGAACATGTGAGTATAGCCTTGGACGAGGGCACCTCTGTGGACGTAATGTTTTTGGATTTTTCCAAGGCATTCGCTAAGGTCCCACATGGGGGATTGTTGGATGCTTTAATGGAACATAAAATACCTGGGTATTTTACATGTTGGGTAAAAGCATGGTTGAGTGATAGAAAGCAGAGGGTTTGTTTAAAGGGTATACATTCTGATTGGTTATGAGTGGGAGGTGGAGTTCCCCCAGGAATCAGTGCTGGGGTCTTGTTTGTTTAATATATATACACTCACTGACTGGAGGAGGGGATGTTTGGGAAACCAGATTTGTAGACGACACTAGGATTGGTACTAGTATCAAAAATAGTGACGATGTAAAGAAGCTGCAGGAAGCCTTATTTAAAATGAAAAGATGGGCTATGGATTATAAATTAACTTTTAACACCAGTAAATGTGCAGTTATGCACTTTGGGAAAAATAACAAAAAAGCTGATTATGTCCTAAATGGACATATGCTGGGAAAGGTATTTGAAGAAAGAGATCTGGGTGTTAAAGTGACTAACGATCTCAAGTTCCATCAACACTGTAGTCAGGTGATAAAGACCGCTGGTGGTATTCTTATTAATATTAAGAAGCATATTAAGAGTAGGAGGAGGGAGGTGATTGTGCCTATGTTTGGTGCGCTGGTGAGGCCGCATTCAGAGTATTGTGCCCAGTTCTAGTCATCAGGGTTTAGGACAGATGTCAAGAGATTGGAGAGGGTCCAGAGAAGGGCAACAAGGTTGGTGGCAGATGTTAAGGACCAAAATTATGAGGACAGATTGGAAGAGTTGGGGATGTTCACACAGGAGTACAGGCGTTTGAGAGGAGACTTGTGTATGGTGCATAGTTCGCTTAAAGACATCAACTTAAGGAAGAAACTGGGACTTACACTTAGGGATCAGCATTATGACACTAGGACACACTCATGGCAGTTGAAGGGGCAACATTTTAAGGCAATAAAAAGAAAACATTGGTTTAGTGTTAGGGTAATTCCAGTCTGGAACAACTTGCCTGTAGAGGTGATTGCTAGTAAGACCATTCTTGAGTTCAAGAGGGAACTGGGCAAACATTGTGTAGTGAACAAAATAGGGAGCTACCATAATTAGGGCCTAAGCGAGCATAATGGATGAAAGTCTTCTTTGCTCTGTACCTACCTATGATACAGTACCTATGATCAATGTAATCTTTTAAACATCCATCTTCAATGATCTGAAACTGTATGAATATTCCAGAGGCCTAATTGGTCATTTTAATACCCAGAGAACATATTTGATGATGACTAACTGACTTACTGTTATATAAATTGAATCAAATGCTACTAGCTGCTGTTTGGTAAAGCATGAAAAGTTCATCGAGACTAGAGACAAGTCTGATGCTCATGCCTACCTAGTAGCCAGTATAAACTGACAATAGCCCATCTTCTTTCAGGTTCATGCACCCTGGTGGTAGCAGGGCTCTCCTGTGAAAGACCAGATTGAAAGCCAGATGGCGGGGACTCCTGGGGCCATCGGGAATTGATTCTGGGGGACAGCTGGGTGCCTCAGGTTGAAGAAGAGGCTTGCTGAACTGAGGAACCAAGGGATCATGGGTACAAAATCAAAAAATAAATAGAAAATCTAAAGGGTAAACAGGACAAGAGGTAGGAGGAAGGATACTGGAGAGTAATGTATAGAAATGCAAGATGTATAGGTACAGTAATAAAATGGACAAACTACAGAAAATGAAAGGCTGAAAAGGATATGGATATAGCGGCAATAATGGGAATATGTACAAATCAAAAGTAGCTGGGACCTAAATGTCCCTGACTGCACCCTATTTAGGAGGGACTAGAAGGACAACAAGTGTGGGGAGTGGTAGTATATAGTATGTAAAGGAGGAAATAAATGTCTCAGATGACATACAGCATCTGTCATAGAGGGAGGGAGGGAGGTGAATCACAATGGCTCCAAATAACAGATATGGCAGAAATACAGGATCAGCATAATCTATAGACTGTCAAACCAGGGGTGGATAAGGATGAGGAGATGGGAAGAGAAATTAGGAAGGCAGCTAGTCCAGTTAGAAATATACTCATGAAAGACTTAAAGCTCCATGATACAGACAGGGACATTCTGATGGCAGTAAGCCAAAAGTAGCAGAAGTTTACAAGGGTAGCACAGGACTGTTTTTTCACATAGTTTGTGAGGGGAATAACCATGGGGGAAGCAATTCTGGATTTGTTAATATCCAACCAGGACACTGTCAGGGATATATCGACTGAGGACTCAGTCAGACAGAGCAACCACTACTTAACATTTTGCTAGAGTCTCAGCAGCTGAAATTCAGCACTGAAGTCTTGGACTTTAGGAAGGCTGACTTTAACAAAATAAAATAAATAATTGAATATCATCTGAAGGACATGCACAAAATAGAGGGACCAAGAATAAGTTGGTTGCATTTAAAGAGGCAATAATTAGAGCTGCCAAAAACTGCATCAACTTTTCTAGGCAGGCATGTGATGGAGGCAATTCAGAACAAAAGGAAAGCCTTTAGGGTATACAACGGTGAGCAGAGCGAGACCAGCAAGGTTTTTTTATGGATACTGTAAGCTAGAGAAATGCAAGGACCCTCTACTTGCCAGGTTACTTATAAAGATGAGCTGGAGAAAAGCAAAGACTTCATAAGGAAAGCAAAAGCAAGTACAGAAATAAGCATAGCAGAAGGGGCCAAAAATAGTGCTAAAAGTTTCTTCAGATACATAAGGAAGAAAGATTAGGCACAGGATAGCATAGAAAGAATAAAGAAAGGTGGAATGAGTGTTAAGGTAGATGAAGAAGAGGCAAACCTATTAAATGTATACTTTAGTTCTGTGTTCACAGTGGATGCTTTGGATCCAGTTCCTGACAGCAAGAGCAGATTCAGGGGAAACAACCACAGATTAGAGATAAGAGATAAGGTACTGTTTATAACTAGGGAGAGAGTTCAAAACAGTCTGCAGAACCCAAACCTATATAAGTCCCCAGCATTAGATGGGCTACACCTAAGGGTACTGAAGGAGTCAAGATAGTCCCTAGCAGCCCCATACTAGACCTGTTTAAAAAGTCATGGCAGCAGGCAAAGTGCTGGTGGACTGGAGGGTAGGATAGCAAACATTTTCTCACAATGCAAGTATGAGGATAGGGGAAACTCAGTTAATTATAAGCCAGTGAGCCTGAGGTCAATAGTGGGCAAGCTGCAGGATTCAATTTTAAAGGAAAAGAAAATAGATCTTCTATAGGAAAACAACCTTACGGGCAGGAATGAACACATGTTTTTGAGAGGTAGGTTGTGTCAAGCAAACTTTTTTTTTTAATTCATCTTTATTGACAGAACTTTGGGTACAGGTCATGCCATTTGGTGTATCTAAGACATAACATTTTCAACATTCACAGTATGGTTAGAATACATACATTTTATGACAATTCTCATGGCATATATATGTTGCTGTTCAGCCTGAACAATAAATGCACTAGTCAACAACCCATACGCTGCCCTTTCTAGTCTAGTTCCAGCATCGATTAGGGATATTTTATAGGTTAGGTCTCAGGGGCCCTGTTTCCTGTTTGATATGGTCCACCATTTAGATGTGATTCTTTCCACAGAAGCCATCTGGTCCATCTGCAGATATATATATATAAATATATATATATATATTTGACACTAACTTGTTTTTTTTCTCTTTTAGATATTTCCTGAAGAAGACCTAAGGTCGAAACGTAGATTTTTAACTCTATTTTCTATTTTCAGCGTGCATTTAATATAACCATTTTGTTTTGCTTTTAGACCACATGCTGACGCAGCACCTTGTCTTTGTTTTTTTACACTATATATATATATATATATATATATATATATATATATATATATGTGTGTGTTTTGAGGTTTACTTATAAGTTAGTTCCTCCATGATGCTAATGCTATGGACAGTGTCCATCCAGAGTTGGAACGTGGGGGATTCAGCTTTAAGCCAGTTATGGGTGATTGCCTCATGAGCGGCTGCCAGTAGTATACTCCACAAATATAGCTGGTCTGGGCCCCATACCCACACAGGTGGGAGGTCTAAGATCCAATTGGGTAAGCTCAAAGGTATGGCAATGGTGAACAAATCCCAGACTGCAACCTCTACCTCCCACCAAAAAGTCTGGAGAACAGGGCACAGCCAGAAAATGTGCTGTGGTGAGCATTTTCATCCCAGCAACCCCTCCAGCAGGCTCGGGAGTGAGCCGGATCCCCTATATTTAGTGAGGCTGGTGTGTAGAAAAAATGCAGTCTGAACTTTTCCTGCAAATTCTTGCCAGAGAGGTGATAGCGTGGTCCTACATACTGTCTGAAAGACTTTACCCCACTTTTCCTCTGATATGAGAAAGTCAGCCTCATGCTGCCACTTAGATTTTATGGGGGACAGACAGGATTTATATAGGTCCCTCAGAGTCCCATACAATAGAGAAATCTCGCCTCTTTGTACCTGCCCGGACAATATTTTCTTGAGCTCATCCAGCAGAGGGGCTGTACAGAGCAGGTCCCCCTCCAGCCGTCCGGACTGTTTAACATGTGTCCGCAGCTGCAGGAAGTGAAAATGATCTGAGTTATGAAGATCAAAGGTCTCCCAAGCTGATTGGACTTCCAGAACTGATCTGGCTGACATTAGTTGGTCAGGTCAGCACAAGCCCAATCTATCCCACCTGCGAAAAGTATGGTCCAGTCTGGCCAGGAGGAAAGTATCGTCCCAGGCAAACCATTGCAGCGGCCATAATGAAGTTGTCAATCTGTATTTTCTCCAGATTCTGTGTACTGCCCACAATGTGTCTCATGTTGTTATCAAATTAAGGTTCATGGTGCTACTCCTAATTGAAGGGTCCATTACCTTTGCTCCCAGAGGCTTCACTCCCCCCTCCTCCACCATTTCCACTGATTTCCAGTTTGCTTGATATTCTGGCACTGACCGCAAGAGTGCCATCTTTAAGTGTGCCACTAAATAGTCATCTTCCAAATCTGGGAATGTGCTGCCTCCATTTATTATATGTGTTTGAAGGATGAAATACTTGACCCTAGGTTTCTTTGCATCCCAAATATACTTAGAGAGGATTCTGCACCATGTTTGAAATTGTGCCTTCGGGATGTAAATGGGGAGGCACTGAAATAAATGCAAGAATCTCGGTAATATATTCATTGTGACAGATTGTATCCGAGAATACATAGGAAAATTTAATAGGGACCAATTCAATAAGTTTATTGGTCGACATATACTGTCATTACATACAAAAATAAAATAAAAAGTGCAAACAAATACAGTATTAATTTAACAGATTATTTAAAAATCATGAGTGTAATATTGCACAGACATCCACTTATTTACAATGGCATGATTCCCTCTTCAGCAGATTTCAAACCCGAAATAATATTATCCTAGTAAGCAACAAGAATTGATTGACATTCTCCAATTAATTAGAAACACTGGTGTTTCACCAATAAGATCCCAAAGTTAAATTTGTACATAACTACCGTTGACAAAAAGAGATAATCGACATAAACCCTAATAACCTCCTGTCCATCCCAAGGGCAGGAGATGTAAACTGAAAAAATGAGTTCAGGTCTGGCTACCTATACCCCCAGATAAAACTGTAATCTCAAATCTCATTCGAGAAAAAAGATCCTAACAAGAATCAATCAGGGCTCATTGTTTACAGTCTTTGCTGAACATTTTTCAGTCTTATTTTTTTTGGCTGCAGTAAAGAATTCTGCCAAATCAGTAAGAATTTGTAGATTTTCAGAATTTAACAAAAGATCAAGAAGATAATGTGAAGATATAATATAAGATGAAAAATATTTAGCTAAATATTTCCTTCTTATTTTTTCACACCACTGGTATCTTATAAGTTTATGATGAAGATCTTCCGGTTCCTTTAAATAACATAAACAATTAGGAGAAGCAGAAACTTGTCGAGAATATCTAGCAGTTAATATGCTTCTGAGAAATAACTCAAATCTATAGTGTCAAGATTTGCCGGTGGCTTGGATTCCTTATTCCTAATAAATATTCTTTAAGAGCATGTTCTTGTATGTTGTTCGCTAACCATTGGGAAACTTTTAATTGCTTGATTTTTTGTAAATCAGGTACCCTATCCTTTCTTGTGATCTAAACAAAAACCACTTTAGTGTAGTTTTTATGCATTTTTATTGCGTGATCGTTCCAATGACGTAATCTAGTAAGATTGTATCTCTCCAATAAGGAGAATGCAGTTGAGAACCAGCCATCACTTAAGTCTGTATATGTTATTTTTTCTTTTAAACAAGATGCAAAAATGGAACCAATTGGTTCCTGTAGCATATTAATCCAGAAACGTAATATTATTTTATGACTTTTTGCCGTAAACGCAATTTGACCAAGGTGTGCCCTTACCAATGCATTGGCAGCTGAGAAGGGTAAGCCCAGTTTTTTTTTATAAAGTTTATTGATGATAGATTCCGGAATTTTCAAACTAGAGACTCCTCAGTTTTCAATGGCATAAAGCCCCTGATTTATTTACTTGCTATCTATAGCCGTAACCATTTGCTCTATTGTCATACCTCCATAAATTCTGTTAAATTGAGATAAAGCAGAGGATGTAATCCTCATTTCAGCCACCACAATCCTAATATCTGCTTATAACCCCTGTATGCCTATGGTTGATTGTACATCTGCTGACTTCTTCAATTGTAAAATAATGCTGTTTTTTTATTTATTTCAACCTTGTACAGTACTGTATACACTGTATATACTTTTTCTTCCTTGTACATTATTGCTTTTTGTATACCTGCTTCTGTACTGTACTTTGATGTATTCATGACCAGGTCCACCTTGCAAATGAGGCTTGCTCAATGGTGCCCACCTGGATAAATAAAGATTTTGATTGATTGATTGATAATATGCTTATTCCAGGAGCTTGTATTCGATATTGTAACCCCTAAATAGGGATACTGATTTACAAATTCCAGCAGTCGGTTAGTCAGAAACAAAGTTATATACTTCTTTCTAGACCATATAACCATAACTTTGATTTTTGATTTGTTAATTGTTAATTTCAGTTCAGTACAAAGAGCTTGTAATATACAGAGACTCCTTTGTAAACCCAATCTAGACGTTGCAATAAGCGCAAAGTTGTCCACGCAGGCCAATACTGGTATAGAATGTTCGAGAACTTCAGCATATGATGAGTAGGGTGAATAAATTCTATCAAAATACAGCTTATGTAAAGATTAAATAATGTTGGTGCTAACACACACACACCCTTGACGTATACCAACATTGGTATAAATTTTTTTCCGAAAGACCACCATTGTTATTGTATCTTACCCTAACCCAAGTTTGTTCGTAAAGACTTTTTATAAGATTTATTAGATTAGGGTCTACATCAAGAGTTTCCATACTAGCCCATAATAAGTCTCTAGAAATAGAGTCAAAAGCTGACGTAAAGTCGATAAAAGCAATAAACAAAGGTTGCTTTTTTAATTTGCAGCATTTTTCAATGATATGTAGAAGTATAAAAATGTGTTTAGTTGTCTCATTATTCTTTTGAAATCCTGCCTGCAAGGGAGAAATTATCCCATTTCATTGAGGCCATACTTGTAACCGGGTTAACAGAATTGTTGAGTACATTTTTGCCATGTTATCTATCAGACTTATTGGGTGATAATTCACAGAAATCTACTCTATCACCATTCTTAAAAATTAGAACACTGTAACTACCCTTCCAGGACTCAGGGGTTAAACCATACATTTTGAACTTATTGAACAAATCTGTAAGAGTAACTGCCCACCACGCGGGGGCAACTTTGTAAAAATCAAGAGATATTTGATCTTGGTCCTGGGGATTTATTTAACTTACTGCTGTTAATAGCAAAAAAAAAGTTTCTTCTTTAGTAATCCAAATATTTTCATCGTTAATTAAACTCACGTGATAGAAAGTGGTTTCGCTAATCTTCAAAAATATAATACCAAAATAATGCACCCAAGTGGATGCAGGAATAAAAGCCTCATAACTCTTTTTATAATTATTCGTCCCAGCAGCAACCAACCTCCAAAATACTCAGCATTTTTTTGCTGTATTGCAGTTGACATTTTTTTTCCACAAGTCTAACTGATGTTTTTGGTTTTGCTTCTGAACATGATCCCAATATATTTTCCTACTTTTATTAAACATCTTAATATTCTCCCACGTAGGGAAATTTCTTGTAAGTCTCACCTGCTTGGTCAATTGCTTTTTCTGTAAACAAGTTTTGTAAAATCAACTATGGTATCTTAACTTATCTACTTTATGTGATGATCTATATGCAGCTAAGAGACAATCATACTCAAACTCAGGTGCCTCAAATAAGCCGTCCATCTCCAGGGGGAGCTATACGGGTGGTCGGCCTTTGGCTACCTGACTAGAATGAATTGGTGTTAAATCCAAGACCCACCTCCTCATCCAGTCCTGGGGTGAGGATAGGGAGAATTATCTCTTGACTATTCTGTGGGGAGGAGAATATAAGGAATAGCATTAGCGATGCACTAGCAGGCAACTCAGACAGGCATGCCAGTAAAATTAATTTTATATTATGATGTTCTTCAACGTGACATACTGCCTTTCTCCCCTCCCACAGCACTAGTGAAGGGGTCGGTTCTTCTCCCCAGTTCTCAGCCCCAGAATCATTTCAACTTTGATACCTGCAATAGAACATTCATAACAACAACAAAGATAACAGTAATTATTTATGGAGTTTCAAAATATTCCCCTTGCTTGAACAACTTTTCAGTTAGATTATGTTTACATGTTCTGCCGTAGTTGTTTGCTCAGTCATAGTCCTGATGAAGTAGAGGATGCACTTCAACAGAAAGCTGAAAGGCAACCTGCCCATCTGTGCCCCTGCAGCTCCTTTAAAGGTATGCTACAGTAATTTTTCTGTGATCTGTTGTGCAGCCTGGGCACGCTGAATAAACAAAAACTTAATGTGGAACTATGCGCACATCTCGTTAAGGCAGCACCCCTTCCAGCAGCCAAAACACAGACCCCGTAGTCCTTCCACCCTGGTGCATCGATTTTGAGACACTCAGTCATTGGGTCAGGGTAAACTTTTCTTTGACAGCAGCAGTACTTACAGTTTGCACCTCAGTCATTAGCCCGAGTTCTGGTACATCCAGTTGCATCCATCCATTTACCCTGGAGGTTGCACTGCAGAGAAGGATGTGACAAGTGAGAAGGAAGCCAAGGAAGGAGGAGTTAAGAGTTGCAGGGCAAGTGCCCCTATGGTGTTCCAGGATGGCTTCAGAAGTAGAGGGGCTCTCGTGGGGTTCTTGCAGATGAGGAGTGCCCCGTTTACTGTCATTGGGTCTCCATATGCCGGCAGCATTGCAGACACATCTGACCTAAGATTGGCATGCAAAGCTCTCTGCTGGGATCCTTTGGAGGTGATTCCCTTTCAGGCTATGGTCCAGGCTGATGTCATCAGGTCTCGTTATAGCCATTCTTTGGCAAGTGAGGGAACTGAGATTTCCAGGCTCTCCAGCTACTGTGAAGCTTCCAGTAAGTCTGCAAAGATCCTTGTTCCTTTTTCTGTGTCCACTTTTAGGCGGGCAGGGGTAAAGGATATGAGCCTGCATATTTTTAGCTTTAAGTTGTTTAAGGATCGACTATAGTCATTGTCTAACATGATTCTGTAGGTTTGGAATCAAATATCTCCTTGCTGCCAAGCCCTGCATAGTATCTCTTCTTTCACCACATAAGAGGTTAGCTTGGCAACTATGGATCGTGGTCTGGCCCCTGGGTCTTTGAGCTTTCGGCCGAGGGACCTATTTGCCTGGTCCATTGAGAGGTCCATATCTTCTGGTAGATGCAGGGCTTCCCTCAGTAATATTTGTAAGAAGGCATTGATGCTGGTTGCTTTAGTTTCAGGACACTCCGGGATGCCATACACTCTGATATTTTGACGTTGGCCCTGACCCTCTAAATCATCAATGCAGCAGGTAAGTTCTCGGTCCCGGACCAGAATATACATAAGTAGGCAGTCTTGCCTGTTGCTCTGCTCAGTAACCTTAGTCAGGCAAAGTTCAACTTGTTCTGTTCTATGTTCAACATTTCCAATGCCGGAACATAGGTCGGTCAAGGTCTGGTCAATCTTGGCTACTGTTTTAGCAGTTTGCAGGATCGATGCAATCAGATCTGTCTGGTTGTCTCCTTCCAGCTGCATAGCAGCCACATGGCCTTCAGCATCCCCCATATCTTTTTGGGATTGGAGCTTTTCTTGGGAAAGGAGCTCATGGAGTTTTTGTGCTGGCATCCCTGAGCTCCTAGGAGGCAAGGTTTTTGATCTGGTGACTTTTGCCAGTGAGTTCATACCTTAGCAGCTGATGTTCTTGGATTTTAGGTTGGGGAGTATTCACAGCTTTGGAGTTAGGCAGCCATTTGATCACTAATGTCACCAGAAGTCCGTGTCAAACAAACTTGATTGATTTTTCAACCCAGTGACACAGATTGTGGGTAGAGATCAGGTAGTTCATGTGTTGTACAGTACCTGGACTTTAGCAAGGCCTTTGGTTAAGTGTTGCATCAGCTACTTATGCAGAAGGTAGGGGACTTAGGACTAGGGATAGGGCTAATGAGCTGGATTGGGAACTAGATGACAGCTAGGACATAGAGAATGGCCATGAATAGCAAATTCTCTGATGTTGTAGAGGTGAGGGGTCACAGGTGATGTCACAAGGTTCTGTTCTTAGGCTACTACTACTATAAATCCATTTTTTATTTATTCTATTTTATTGAGCTCTAGGATTTATACCTGTGAGCCAGGGCTCATTTACATAGGTTCCACATCACAAAAGAACAAACACAACAGGAATGTACAACAAGTTGAGGAGAATAGTGAGAACTCAAACAGTAACTAATTACTGGCGGGTAAGAGTCTGAGAATCAGCCAAGAGGCCTTGTCCAATGATAATAAGGATGGAGGGGGATGGGTCAGATAGTACAGGAGGGAAGAGCAGGACTGATGGTCTGATGTTTTTGTAAAGAGATGTTACACAGCCATGGGTCCTTGTCAGGTTGGGGTGGGGGTGAGGGATATCATGGTGCTGGGGGGGTGAGGGATATTGTGGAGGGGGAAGAGGGAAAGCAGGGTGGCTGCCACATGCTATGTAGATGGGAGCAATGAGATTGATTGGGGGGAAGGGGTGTAAAAGCATGTGGCAATGGTGAGGAGGAAAGGCATGGGTACCCAGGTATGGGAAGAGTGGAAGGGCTATAGGGGAGGAATAAGGTTATGAGGAATATGGAAGGGGCTAAATGAGTGGGAATGGGCATAAGTGCTGATGGAGCAAAAAGCGAGATGCACTGTAACTGGTGAGGATTTGAGGTGTGAAGTACAACAACTCAGTGGTAGCAGTCACACGTGTTGTGTTGGAGGAGGTACTGTCGAAGTTGATATTTTATTTTATTTATTTATTTATTTAGCTTTTGTTGACCGGGTAAGTGCACTAGACAAATCCTGCCTATTTTCAGGCACGACCCGGGGAGGGGGATACAGATGCATGCCAACTGACCTTGAACCAGATTAAGCTGTTGGTGGCATTTTTTTAGTGAATGAGGGAAATTTGGCCAGGACACCGGGGAAATTCCCCTGCTCTTTTCGATAAGTGCCATGGGATCTTTAACATCCACCTGAACTACCACCAATCCAGGCAGATGGGACCTCGGTTTAACGTCTCATCCGAAAGACGGCACCTCAGAAATGCAGCGCCCCTCTCATGCTGCATTACAGTGTCAGTACTGGGATATTAACCCAAGTGCCAGATGTGGGAACTGAACCCACAGCCCTCTGATCTCCCGGCCTCAGAGGCGAGTGTGCTACCTACTGAGCCACTGACATTGCCACTTTTAATGGGCCAAGCTTAGAGACTGAGGTGATGTCACTAGGGAGTGAGTTTAGCCAGATGGGTGCACGATAGTACAGGAGGGGGAAGAACAGGACTGGCGGTCCGAAGCTTTTGTAAAGAGATGTTATGCAGCCATGAGGCCTTGTCAGGTTGGGGTGGGGGTGAGGGATATCATGGAGCCGGGTGGGTGAGGGATAATGTGGAGGGGGAAGAGGGAAAGCAGGGTGGCTGCCGCATGCTATGTGGATGGGAGTAGTGAGATTAATTGGGGAGGAAGGGGTGTAAGAGCATGTGGCAGTGGTGAGGAGAGAAGGTGTGGGTACTCAGGTATGGGAAGAGTGGAAGGGCTATAGGGGAGGAATAAGGTTATGAGGAATAGGGAAGGGGCTAAATGAGTGAGAATGGGCATAAGTGCTGATGGAGCAAATAGTGAGATGCACTGTGACTGGTGAGGATTTGAGGTGTGAAGTACAACAACTCAGTGGTAGCAGTCACATGTGTTGTGTTGGAGGAGGTACTGCCAAAGTTGATATTTAAATGTGCCAAGCTTGGAGACTGAGGTGATGTCACCAGGGAGTGAGTTTAGCCAGATGGGTGCACGATAGGCAAAGGATTCTTGTCCCTGGGTAGTACGACAGTGGGTACCTGGAAGATTTGGTTAGCTGAGACCCTGTTACGGTCAAGTTTTTAGGAGAGGTGGAGGATGTTTTGTATCCTGAGAGGTGCCAGACCCTGGTTCACTTTTTTGGCTAGAAGACAGGTTTGGAATTCGATTCTGTCATTAATTGAAGCCAGTAGGCCTTAGTATAGAGGGTGCATGTATGCATGTGTTGGTCTTCTCCTGTGAGGAGACTGCTGGCCTTGTTTAGGGCTGTGAAAATTCTTCATAGAGATGTTTCTGTGGCTGAGCCACAGATTGCGAGTCCATAGTCTATTATGGACATGATGGAGCTGTGAATTGCAATCTTTAGTGCATCTGTAGTCAGATTCAGTTTTTGTCTGTGCAGAAGTCCGATACGAATGTTGACAGCCTTGGCAACAAAGGTGAAGGAGAGGGTGCTGTCCAGGGTAATACCGAGATATTTAAAATGTTGAACTTGTTCCAGGGTGATGCCGGCAACATTGCAAATTGTTAGAGGGTGCGATCGGCACTTGCTATGCTGGCCACAGAAGAGCATAACCTTTGTCTTTTTGTGGTTAAGTATTAGTTTATATCTGTGAAACCAGTCTTCTGACTGCGTGAAGCTTTGCTGAAGTTGCTTCTCAAGGATCTTTGGGTCATGGCTGGGGGTGAAAATGACTGCATCATCAGCGTACAGCAATAAATGGTCTTGGCAGGAGTTAGGCAATCTGTTCATAAAGATAGTGAATGGAAGGGGACCGGGAATGGACCCTTGAGGGACACCATATAGGACCATGTGACTATCAGATTGGTGCCTGTTGATCCTTAGTTGTTGAGAGCGATCTGAGAGGTAACTTTTGAACCAGGATATGGTGTCCCTGGACAGGCCTAAATTCGATAACTGGGTAAGCAGAAGAGCATGATTCACCATATCAAAGGCCTTGGATAGATCTAGAAATGCTGTGTCAACAAAATAGCCTTGTTCAAGAGACTCGTGAATGAAGGCCATGAATTCAATGAGTGCTGTGGTGGTAGGTGCTGTGACCCTTTCTGAATCTGTGCTGTTGAGGACATTGGACTTAGTACTTTTCGAGGTAGTCTACAAGTTAGTCTGCAACAACACATTCCAAGGCTTTTGAGAGGGGAGGGAGGATGGAGATAGGCCTGTAGTTCCCGTGGTCTGCCCTATTACCACTTTTGTGAACAGGAGTCACTAGTGCGGATTTCCACTTGTCAGGGAATTGGGATAGCCTTAGTGAGAGATTGATAATTTTGGTAAGTGGTGTTATGATTTCCTCCAGCGTTAAAGCAACAAGTTTCAGGTCCAGGGAATCTCCTGTGAACCTGGATTTACCTAGGACTTTAAGGAGGTATTTCCTGGCTTGACTGACAGTGATTGTTTTGAAGTAGAAGGGTGTGTGTGGGTGTGGCTTGATGAAATCAGTGTCCTTCTCAGAAGAAGAGTCTGTAAAGAAATCAGTGGTTAGGACACCACTGAGATCGGAAAAAGATGTGTTAAACGTGTTAGCAATAGTTATAGGGTCGAGGGTTGGTGTTCCATCAGTGTTAAGCATTGTTGGGAGTTGCTTAGGGTCCTTGCCTGTTACTTCTTTAATGTTTTGCCAGAACTTCCTCCCATCTTTCTACAAGTTTGTGAGCTCTTCCTTGTAGTATTGGTTCTTTAGGACATGGGTTATATGCGTACAGTCATTCCTGGCTCTTTTGTACTTCTGTGTGTCCCCTAGCCTTCCAGTTGCCCATGCATGTTGCCATAGGTAATCTCTGTGGTTCATGAGCTCCATCAAGTCCAGAGTGATCCAAGGGTTGCAGATACCCTTAACTTTTTGTGTTTTGAAGGGAGCATGTTGGTTACAGGTGGTGTTGAACTGGCAGATGACTAAGGCAAGTACAGTGTTTACATTGTCAGTATCATCAGTCGGGAACCAGTTTGAGTGGGTTGAGGTGTCCATGGAGTAGGGTCCTGCATGTGATTGTGCTGTCAGGAGGTTTAAGAAACTTGTTGGACCAACTGCACATGATCGTTGAGTGGTCACTAATAGCGTCGGGAAGGACAGTTATGCTGGTGATGCATTTAGGGTGATCAGAGAGAACCCAATCAAGAAGGGTACTGGTCCCTGTTTTATAATTTGTTCAGGTATGGGAGGTAACATGTTACGTGAAGTGTTCCACTGAGATGGCATCTCTATAGCTGCCTGCATCAGGGACAGACAGTTTGCATTGAAATCACCCCTCAGGATGGTTTCAGAGCTTGAGTGTAAGTGCCAAATACAGTCCAGGGCAGAGATTAGCCCAGAGACATTGTGCTTTGGTCGGGATGTATATCAAGGCCATGGTGAGAGACTTGTTTTGCGCACCAAGTAGGACCTTGATAGGTAGCACCTGTACATTGTTTTCTAGGTTTGGAATGGGTAATGCATATGCCTAGATGATATCCTTTACATATATTGCACATCCACCCCCTTGCTTATTAAGCTTGTCATACCTGAAGACTATGTATCCCGGGAGGGATATGGAGGTAACCATTATTTTGGGTGAAAGCCATTTCTCTACGACTGAGAGAATGTCAGGGTTATGAGGGGGTGACCCAGATACGTAGGTTGTCCAATTTTGCCAGCAGGCTGCAGACGTTGATGGCAGCCAGCAAGATCACACCATGTTTTGTTCCCGTGGAGGATGAATGTAGAGGAGGGCCAGGATTTGGGTGAATATTGTCAGAAATCAGTAGTAGCAGAAGAATGAGTTGCATGAGGTATTCCTTCTGTCGCTTGCAGGCGATAGCATGCTCGCATTTATGGGAGGATCGATTGTTGGGTATCCGATGAGCAGTTAAGTAGTAGAAAACAGACATAAGGTGGGATGCCATGAGGGAGTCCCTGGGTACAAACGTCCAAGGGTGGGATTAGGGATTTCATCAGATAACTTCGTAGCTTTTGGGTCTGTGAGGAGATGGCTGGTGAAAGTTCCTGTGCCATAGGCATTATAAATTTTGTTTACCAGTATGAGTAATGAGGGCAGAGACTGCTGCACATCAGGCTGCCTGTTAGTCATAGTCAATCTAGCCAGGAGGAGTAGACTGTGGAGGAGGTACAAGGCTGCCATTGTTATATCGGCAGGACCTGTGGCACACACAGGACGGATGCCAGAGTAAATTAGGGGGTAATGTGAACTGGAAAAATGAGGTATGCAATGTGATACTCCGAGCAGAGTGATAAAGATTTCATTGGTGGAGGTTATGAATTATGCAGAAGCAGAGGTAGCTTGGGTTGGACAGCCATAGTTTCACACTTAAGTGTAATGGTGTTCCCTTACCCAGCAAAACAAGGCACTGGCTTGGTCCTGGAGGGTGCACTGGCACAGGGAAATTAACCACTAGAGTATTTCCCTTAGTTGGTTAAGTGTGCCTGTTCCCCAATATTTATAAGGGAGTATTAGGGTTAGGGATGTATGACCTGGCAGTATAGCCTAGAGGTTACAGTAATGAGCTGTGAACGAGCTTGGTACATCCAGCAGACCAGACCTGGGTTAGATTCTCACAACCTCCACTTGCATACTGTGCGACTCTGAGCAAGTCACTTAACCGCCCGCTGAAACATAGAAACATAGACTTTGATGGCAGATAAGGACTGCTTGGCCCACCTAGTCTGCCCATTTCCCTACCTACAGGATAAGCTGCAGATCCTATTTAACCAACAGCCTATTTCTTCCTACCCCCCACAAAAATTGCCTTATGTCTGTCCCATGCATTCTTGAATTCTCCCACAGTTTTAGACCCCACAACCTCCTCAGGAAGGCTGTTCCATGCGTCCACCACCCTCTCTGTGAAAAAATACTTCCTCACATTGCCCCTGAGCTGTCCCCCCTCTATCTTCAAATTGTGTCCCCTTGTTCTTGCACATCTCTTTTTCTGAAAGATGCTACCCTCTTGGACTTTGTTGATTTCACTGAGGTACTTAAACGTTTCTATCATGTCCCCCCTCTCCCTCCTTTCCTCAAGGGTACACATATTAAGCTCCTTTAGCCTCTCCTTGTATGGCTTCTCTTGCAGACTCTGCACCATTTTAGTTGCCCTCCTCTGAACTGCCTCCATCCTGTCTATGTCCTTGCGGAGATGGGGTCTCCAGAACTGGACGCAGTACTCCAGATGGGGTCTCACCAACTGTCTGTACAGGGGATAACAACTTCCTGTTTTCTGCTGGTGATGCCTCTCCTATACATCCCAGTATCCCCCAGCCTCCCTACTGCCTTCTCACATTGCTTGCCAACCTTAAGGTCATCTGATATGATTACTCCAGGTCCCTTTCCATTTTTGTTGTTGTTACTACCTCCCCCCCATTGTGTAATCTTCCCCTGGGTTTTTGTTTCCCAGGTGCATTACTTTGCACTTCTTTGCATTGAATCCAAGCTGCCATACTTCTGACCATTCCTCCAACCTTGCCAAGTCCCTTCTCATCCTTTCCATGCCTCCTTGTGTATCAACGCTGCTCCCAGATCACCCTGAAAACAGGCACTTGGGCCTAGTGGGCCTGACCCAGTTACCAAAGACTAAAATAAAATAAAAAATAAATAAACCCCTTAAGAGAAGGAGTCTGATCGTAATGGAGGGAGAGTGTAGGAACAGAGATGTGTCTCCCTTTAAGACAGGGAGCTAGTCTTTGCTGTCACAGGCCAGCCAGAAGGTGGGAGAAGGACGGGCCTTGCAGGAGGTGCATTTAAAGAGTGACACGGTGGGTGGGCCAAAATTCAGGGAGAAAGAGCAGCATTACAGTAAAAAGGTCCAAAGAAAAGACTAGAAGTTCCAAGCAAGCATACAAAAGTGGCCATTCAGCCAGATAAAATCCATGGAGCGAGCCACAGCGGAGAAACTGGTGCCTATGCAGATTGGTCACAAAGGGCACCAGATTCAAAATCTCCTCAATTGCACTGCAGGGCTGTCTGCCTTTGGGTTGCTGGTACCTGGATCATAGGTTGGCAAGCAGGTGGCCAGGACTTCTTCCCAAACCATGGATTATGGTTCATACCCTGTACTGAGCCCTGTCAGGGGCTACCAGCGCCTGGATCATAGGCTGGCAAGCAGGTGGACAGGACTTCTTCCTGAACTGTGTATTATGGTTCATACCCTGTACTGAGCCCTACCAGGGGCAACCACCACCTGAATTATAGGTTGGCAATCAGGCGGGCAGGACTTTCTCCCAAACCGTGGATTATGGTTCATACCCTGTACTTAGCCCTGTCAGGGTCTACCAGCACCTGGATCATAGGTTGGCAAGCAGGTGAGCAGGACTTTTTCCTGAACTGCGGATTACGTTTTGTACCATGTACTGAGCCCTATCAGGGGCTACCAGCACCTGGATCATAGGTTGGTAAGCAGGTGGGCAGGGCTTCTTCCCAAAACCACAGATTATGGTTCATACCCTGTACTGAACCCTATAAGGGGCTACCAGTACCTGGATCATAGGTTGGCAAGCAGGCTGACAGGACTTCTTCCCAAACCGTGGATTATGGTTTGTGCCCTGTACTGAGCCCTATCAGGGGCTATCAGCACCTGGATCATAGGTTGGCAAGCAGGCGGGCATGTCTTCTTCCTGAACAGCGGATTACAGTTCATACCCTGTACTGAGCCATATCAGAGAGTACCTGCACCTGGATCATAGGTTGGCAAACAGGTGGGCAGGACTTCTTCCTGAACCACGGATTCCGGTTTGTACCCTGTACTGAGCCACATCAGGGGCTACCAGCACCTACATAGAAGTGATATTAGGCTGGGGTTATGGGGTTAAGTGAGTCTGTTTGAAGAGTAGATAGTGATGAAAAAAAGCTGGAGGACTGGTCCAGGCTTTGGCAATTGAAGTTCAATGCCAAAAAGTGTAAGTGATACACATTGGGAACAAAAATCAGCAGAGGGAATATTGCATCAGCTGTATCACAGTAGAGCACTCAAAGGAGAAAAAGAAACTAGGAGTGATAAGAAACAACAGTTTAAAAGAGCTTACCTATGCAGTAAAACATATGGAAAAACTACAGTAACAGGATGCTAGTTAGGGTTTTTCTAATCGTAGTAAAGAGGTGATGTTGCCATTACACTGATCACTTGTTAGACCGCGCCTGGAGTATTGCATGGAATTTTGGAACCTACATCTGAAGTAGAACCAGGAGAGGTTAAAGTCTACCCAGAAGAGGTCTATAAAAATTACCCTGGAGCAGCAGAATAAGACCTATGAGGAAAGACATACTAACATACTAAAATGCCAGCAGAATAGGCCTAACGGTCTTTCGTGTCTGCTCGTTTGGTCAGTCCCCAACCTGGGTGCTGACCTTGCTGTCCCCCTCGCCTTCTCTGGCTTCTCCCTTCCCAGTTCCAGATATTCTTGCTGCATTGGATTTTGCTTCCAGAACCCTTCCTCTGTACCTGTCCCACCCCCTCTTGAACCCCTCCACTGTCTCTGCCTCCACCAGCCCCCTAGGCAGTGCATTCCATGGCTCCACCACCCTCTCAGCGAAGTAGCACCTCCTCCTCCTTTCTCCCCTGAATCTTCCCCCTTCCAGCTTCCAGCCATGCCCTCTAGTGGCCCCTTCCTCCTTCCTTCGAAGCACCCCGACTGTTCCTCCCCTATTTACCCTCTTCATGTACCTAAAGACCCCTATCATGTTCCCCGTCCCTCTCTTCCAATGTGTATATATTTAGCTCTTCGAGCTCTCTCCTCATAGGTCCTGTCCCCAAGACCTAAATCATTTTGGTTGCCCTCCTCTGACCCTCTCCAGGAGGTTAATGTCCTGCTTTAAGAGTGGCTCCAAAACTGCACGCAGTACTCAAGGTGCGGCCTCACCAAGCAGTTATACAGAGGGAGTATCACTTCCCTCCTTCTGGAGGTGATCCCCCTAGCGATGCATCCCAGCATCCTGTTGGCCTTGGCTGCTGTCCTCCTACAAGTCTCAGAGTTGTTCATCTTGACATCCACCACCACCCTCAGGTCCCTCTAAGCCATCGAGACTTGCAGCATTTCCCCCCCCCAGGGTGTACACTTGGCCTGGGTTTCTGGCCCCCAGGTGGAGTACCTTGCATTTCCCTGCATTGAACCTCAGCTTCCACTTTCTAGACCATCTTTCCAGAGCCTCCAGGTCCCCCTGTAGGGCCACCCTTCCCTCCTCCCCATCCACCACCGCCCCCCAGTTTTGAGTCATCTGCAAAGAGACTCATCTCACTCCTGATTCCTGTCCTTATGTCAGATACGTAGGCGTTGAACAGAAGCGACCCAAGGACTGATCCCTGTGGGACCCCACTAATGACCCTCCTTGGGGATGAGACTATCCCACCAACTACTGGACAGTATAAAAATGCACTCTCTGGATGATAGCAAGTCACCCTTGAAAACAGACATTCGATGCTCTTGGGTTCTCACCCGATTAACAAATCAAATAAATACATACATACATACATACAGTATGTACATAAAGTCCCTGATCTCCAGTTGTCCATGTTTTCACAGACAAACGTGATTGTTCATGAACATCCATGGTCATCCCTTCTTTGCTTCTGATCTTTGTCCATGATAAATGCATCCATGGCTTGTTCATGATTCACAGACAAGGCTGTCCATGGCTGATGCACAGATCCATGGAAAACAACACAATAAAGAAAGACTAAACAGGAGAACTAAATCGATTTCCAATTTAATAAGTTCAAGAAGAAAAGATTCTAATAAAATAACATTTTAGATTATTTCAGACAGCCATGTCCATGATCGAAATATTTTTTTTAGTGCCCATGCTTGATAATAGTTTTCATAGTTGGGTTTTTAATCATGACATTCATCAAAATGATTCCTCTTTGCGTCCTGTTTAAGACTGTATCATGAATGATATCCAGGTTAAATAGAAACACTGTTTTCAATCACATTAGTAGCTCCATCATTTAAACTGCTTATGGCACAGAGTTTACAGTAAAACTGTGTAAAATAGTTGTAATTGTCAGTTCAGCTTCATTTCTGAGATGGGTCTACTTTAGCCCTTTACAGGGCTAGATAATTTTACAGGTACAGTATTAACTCTAAGTGTTAGACTAAGTGAGACTGAAAGATATGACTCTTTTGATTTATTTTCTTTCTAGTTAGCCTCTTTATTTTAGATTATGCCATCTTTTTATTTTAACTAATTGTAACCAGTCCAAAGCCTTGACAGGATCAGTTTAACTCTTAAACTAAATTATGCCATTATTCCTTGGTCAATCTTGCTTGCATCACAGAGACCTGGCTGGGCGATGGCACCAGCCCAGTTTCAGAGGCAGCTGTCCCGGCAGGTTTCTCCATTGTGCATTGCTTGAGAGGGGACCACAGGGCCAGGAATGTAGCCATCTATTAGGACTGATTTGAACTTCTCTGTACATTCAGTCAAAATTACCATCATTTGAATGCATGGTCGTGTGTGTATGTGTGTGGGGGGGGGGTCTGGGTGCAGGCTGCAGAATCCTTCTTGTGTACCGACCTCAGGGGCATGAAAGGGGAATTTCTGCAGGAAGTTGTGGACTTCATCACCAAGAGGGTGTTGGAGACACCCAGATGGCTGATTCTGGGTGACTTCAATGCCTAGGTCGATGATGAACTTTCACAGTTCGGATGAGACTTCCTCCAGACAATGAACTCGCTGGGCCTCACACAAGCATTTGCTTCCATGACTCACTGCCATAGCCATGTCTTGCATTTAGTATTCTTGCTGGGTCTTGAGAGCACTGATCTTAGGATTGATCTGGTTGTTTGGTCGGATCACTATGGTGAAGTTCTCAATGATCCCACCCCTGTGGAGATGGTCCATTATCACCCTTTAAAGGGATTGTCCCCAGAAGTGCACAAGCTCAGGTCGAGACACCATCAGAACTGATTATATTTAATTCAACATCATGACCATTAACACCAATAGAAACTAGAGTATTAAGTAATAGCTTATCTTTCAGTCTCACTGAAAAATTAAATACATTTGAATTAAAACTAGATTTAGAATTTTTTTTTTTGAAAGCTCAGATTAAAATATTTTTTGGGGACCAATATACAGACTATGGAAAATGAGACAGAAAAGAGAGAGATAGACATCTCTTGAAAAAAAGCCTTAGGCACTAAATCATATTTTGATCGCATCATTTTTGCACTAGCTAATATTACTAGTTATACTGAAACAGTGAATATGGAAATAGAGAAAGTTATCACTGAGAATACAAAAAAAAGACTTAAATATAACTTAACAAAAATAGAGAAAGAAGCTTTAGATACTCTTAGTGGAGACGGAATCATTATAATAAAGCCAGCAAACAAGAGAGGGGGCATTGTGATTATGGATAGAGAGGACTATAGGAAATAATGCTTGAGACAACTGGCAGATGCAACAACATATGACAAATAAGAAATATTCCTTTTTTTTGGATTTAAAAACTAAAATTAGGGAAGTAGTTTCAGAACCTAGTGACAGAGGCATTATTGAACAATGGACAATGGAAGAACTAATAAATCAAACACGAAGGATTCCCATTTTTTACTGTTTACCCAAAATACATAAGAGTATGGAACAGCCACCAGGTAGACCAATCATATCTGGGATTGGCTCAATAACAGAACCTTTGTAAATTTTTGTAGATCACTATTGTAAACATCTGGTAACAAATACATGGTCCCACCTTAAGGACAGTAAGCACTGCATCCAGATACTAGAAGAGGTAAACAGTACAACAAGGGACTTAAATCATACCCTATTGATAACTTTGGATGTGAGAAGCCTCTATACTAGCATTCCTCATGATGAAGGTTTACAAGCATTGGACTTTTTTCTAACTACAAGGGACTGTAATAAACCAGATAAAGGTTTTTTTTATTACAACTAACTCAAATAGTACTGGAAAATAATTATTTTGCCTTTGAGGATCAAAAGTACTTGCAAAAGACTGGTACTGCCATGGGAGCAACATTGGTTCCCACTTATGTGAACCTTTATATGGCTTATTTTGAGAAATTACATATAGAAACAGAAAATCTTTTTAGACCACATACCATTTTGTTCAAAAGATTTATTGATGACATATTGATCATCTGGGATGGAACAGAACCAAAGGCACAACAATTTAAAGATTATCTGGAAACAGCCAGTAGGAATTTGTTGTTTACAATGGTTTGTGACCCAGAAGAAATTTTGTTTTTAGATCTCAAAATTTTAAAAAAGAATGGTAAATTCTTCACAGATCTTTACAGGGAAGAAACAACTAGAAACACAGTTCATCATGCAAGAAGTTTTCACCCCAATAATCTAAAACATAACATCCCATATAGCCAAATGTTAAGAATTAAAAGAAATAGTGGCACAGAGGGTAGAAGTGAAGCCAATCTGGAGGAGTTATCACAAAGATTTATGGCAAGAGGGTATACAGTAAAAGTGGTGAATGTGGTTAGAATGAAAGTAAATGAAACAGAACATAGTAGTCTGATGGAAAACAAGGACACAGGTGTGAGTCCCCCTCCAAATAAAATAACAATGTCCACTCAATATTCAGAAAGTTTTGGCAAAATTAAACATATTCTACTTTCTAATTGGAATATATTACAAACCAGTGAAATGGGACTTAAAATCTTTGAACAAAGACCGTGGGCCAAAGCATGAAAAACTATTACTATTCAAATCAAAATTGTTAAGACACAGCACTGAAAACAGGAAACAAGGGGAACAAGTTGGTTGAAAAGTGACATCAAGGGATTTTTTCCATGCGTCAGCTGTGTACACTGTAATAGTGGCAAGAAAAGCAAAACAATAAGAAGCACTTGGGATGATGAGGAGTATACAATAAAGGACTTTATTACATGTAATACAGAATATGCTGCATACCGCATTAACTGCCCCTGTGGACTATATCATATTGGGGAAATAACAAGAGCACTAAAGCTACGAATCACATAACATAAAAGCAATATTAGGAGAGGGGACTTAAGATCCCCGTTGGCTAGACACTTCATTGAAAGACAACATCAGATTTCCAGTTTAAAATTTTTTGGAATCGAAAAGGTACATGAATTACCAAGAGGAGGTAACAGGGAATCAGTTCTACTGAGACAGGAAGCTTGGTGGATTTTCACTTTAAGAACACACTTGCATAGATATGGACTGAATGAGAACTTGAGCTGGAGCAACTTTGAATAGAGACTTAATGACTTAGGTGTCCCCTTTATCTTAGTAGCTTTGGTATATTTATTGAGTATCTGTGAAAATGTCCCATTTCCTTTGAGACATTAGTTAATGTTAATTTTTTATGCTTCTGAATAAGGTTTTTTCCCTAAGTCTCCACTTCTGTTTATCCCCCCCCCCACATTCCCTGTTTTGTTTCCCTGTCTTTCCCTTTATCTTTAGTATGCCTTTTTTCAGCTTAATATAAATATCTAAATGGATTGTTGAGAGTGTGAAGAAAAGTCCTGGTTGAAGTAAAGTATACTGAATTATGTGACCCTATAGATTATTTTGTTTTTGAGCTGGCATGGACTCAGAGAAGTCCTGAGAGATTTTGGGGGGATTTCCCTGGTGTATCCACTAGGGGGAAGTTTCAGTATTGACTGGGTCGCAGGAGGTGTAGTCACTGAGTGACATCTGTGTGCTTCCTGTGTGCATACCTCAGTGGCCCAGTCCCTTCTCTTATCACCTGGCAATTGTGAAGGAGCTTCCACACGTTTTTTTCCAGCGTGATCTGTTAATGGTTGCGGGCATGTAAAATAGTCGCAAGAAAACTTATTAAGTGTGGGATTTAAATGCTGCAGCCGAATGCCATTTTTACCCATAGAGTTTTTTTTGAGGTAGGATACATCCCCTCTGTTTGACTAGTTTACTTTAATTGGTTTGTTGAAAGCATTCTTTGAAAACTCTATGAGCAAAAATGTTTTCTCTTTGGTTTTCAGACAGTAAAATCTGCTTAAACAACAATTGGATTTTAAGGACCACAGGCATTTGAAAACATAATTACAATCATAAAAGATTTTTTGAGCATAATAGTTTTCTTAACGACTGGTTCTTTAATACTGACTTGAGTTTATATTTTTTTAAACAGATACTGTGAAATCCTGTATCAGGTATATGCTGGCCCACCCCCACCCCCATGGCAGACACACTTTTGTGGCATTGTTTTGATATTTACAGGTCAGTTCCACCTGTACAGAAGTTTATTTCTTCTTCTGTAAATTCCTTCCGTTGGTCAAGCTGGTGGGAGCGCTGCTCGTTGCAGCTGTGAACTAGCTGCAAATCATTTAACATTCATCAGGATTGTTGGCTTTGTTTCTGGACTACATCTATTTGTCTGCCCACGTAACCTCTGTGCCCGATACAGCGTGAGAGGCTGTATGGTAATCTACACTAACCCGTTGGGGCTGGAGCTGTGAGAGGGGGGCTGCCTGCTGATTGGTTGTGGGAGTGGGGAGGCACTGCTTAAACGCAGGCGCCGCTCGCTAGCACGAGCATGGCGCGAGCATTGTGAGGGGCACGAGCGCCACACGGAGCTGAAATCTGCTTGTTTTAGTTGTAAGGTGGGAATTATACTATGTCATAATAGCTTATGTATGTCAACCAGTTTTATTGTAAAGTAGAGTTTATGTGTATTGCTTGCATGATTTATATGTGCCACTTGGCTTATTTAAATTAGATATGTGTAGGGGTTTTGTTAGACGACTCTCAGGGCCTAGGATTGTCTATGGAAATTCGCAGCTGCATGCGCTGTGTCCTTTTATTCCCCTCCCTGTGTCTGATATTACTATCAGACATTGTAGGGAAGTGGGGATTGGGGGGGACTGTTTTGCGCATGCGCTGTGGGATGACCAGGAACAGGTCGATCAAAGGATTGAGGTGGTTAAGTCCAGGAGATGCCCTGGAATAAATAGAGCATCTAGGAGAAGCCAGACGTGGTTGGTGCCTATTGCCAGGGGGGCCACCAGGTCAAGTGGTCAGGTGACCTCTAGGGCTGCATCACCCTCAATACCTCTGATGGCAGTGCTGTGTAGTGCCAGGTCAGTCTGAAACAAGATGGCTATTATTGCCGCTCTGGTTTCACTGGTCGACCTGGCATGCATTACAGAGACCTGGGTGGGAGATGATGCTGGCCCTGTTTTTGAGGCTGCAGTCCCCCCAGGTTACACTGTGGTGCACTGCCCCTGAGAAAATCGTAGGGGTGGCGGTGTAGCTATTTGTTTTAAATCAAATTTGGACTTCACCGTGCACCCAGTGGGAACCCCAGGTTCATTTGAATGTGTGGCTGTTCGTGGAGGACTTGGCGTTGGCTGCAGGATCCTCCTCATCTATCGCCCTCCTGGTCCGATGGGGGGGTTCCTGCAGGAATTCACAGAGTTTGTTGCCGGCAAAACATTGGCTTCCCCAAGACGTATTTTTCTTGGGGACTTCAATGTTTGGGCCGAGGATAGAAGTCAAAGGTGCACTGATGAGTTACTGCAGAGTATGTCCCTTTTGGGGCTGGTGCAGTCTGTCGGTGTGCCTACCCATCAGGATGGCCACACATTGGACCTGGTGTTCTCACTGGGACTTGAGATCGCTGATCTCGATATTGATCGAGTAGTTTGGTCTGACCATTGCACGGTGAAGTTCACATTTAGTGCTCCCGTCATAATTTCTTCCCCTTCTGAGATATTTCGCTGCCGCCCGTTAAAAGATCTTACCCCTGAGGGTTATTTGCGGCAGTTGATTTATCAAGGGTGGTGATGCATGCGCTGGAGCAGTTGACACCGGGTAGACGCTTATAATGAGGTGCTATCTGTGCCATTGACTTCAAGACTCTGTCCGCGGTACTTCACAGAACTTCATACCTGAGGTCACCTTGGTATGATGGTAATCTCAGGGAAATAAAGAAGCTGAGTCGGAGATTAGAGCGTCGCTGGAGGAAATCCCGTCTGGGGGCTGACAAACTGGTCCTGCGTGCATATTATTGCGCCTATCAGGAGGCAATCAACCAAAAGAAGACAATATTTTTGTCTCGGGAGATTGCTGCTGGGAGAAGCCGACCAGCCTCACTCTTCCAGACTGTTGATAGACTTCTTCATCCATCCTGTCTTCAGCCCGGAAGAGTTTCCTCGAATGAGGACTGTGAGGAATTTGCTCGTTTTTTCTGGGACAGGGTGTCTGCGATCTGGCGGGAGGTTTCCTCAGCCAGTAATATCATTACTGTCAGTAGTCGTCAGTCATGTTCTAAGAGCACTCTCTCTAGGTGGGGGGAGTTTAGGCCAGTGGAGGTTCGTGAGGTCATTGAGATAGCGGCCAACTTGAAGTATACCTTTTGTGAACTGGATCCCGTGCCAACGCGCTTCTTGATGAGGTGCATTGACACTGTTGGCCCGGTGTTTGCCCTGATTGTCCAGTGCTCCTTGAGTCAGGGTGTCTTTCTGGATGCCTTGAAGGAGGCTCTGATGAGACCCCTTTTAAAGAAAGCTTCTCTGGACCCGGAGATTAGGGCAAATTACCTTCCTATCTCCAATCTTCCATTTCTGGGAAAGGTTGTTGAGAAGGTGGTATCACTTCAGTTGGGAGAGCATCTCATGACCCACGAGTTGTATGATCCTTCCAGTCAGCTCTTCGGCCAGGCATAGCACTGAAACTGCATTAGTTCGGTGCAAATGATCTCTCAGGGCTAGAGATCGGGGACAAGACAATTCTTGTTCTCCTATCTCTCCTCAGCATTTGATACTGTGGACCATTGTGTGTTGCTTTTCCGCCTGAGGGAGTTATGCGGACTCACCGGTATTGTCATCAAATGGTTTGAGTCATTTCTTACTAACAGGAGGCAGCAGGTTGTGATGGGCAATTTCTCATCCATACCCTGCCTCCTTTCGTGTGGAGTCCCTCAGGGTTCGGTATTGGCCCCAATGTTGTTCGCAGTATACATGTTGCCCCTTGGGGAGATCATTAGGAGGTATGGTTTGAGTTTTCATTGCTATGCTGATGATACTCAGCTATACCTATCCTTTGCCCCAGGAACATCAAATGCAGTGGATGTGATGAATATCTGTCTGGCTGAGATAAATGACTGGATGTCTTCCAGCTGGCTGCGACTGAACCCTAACAAGACTGAGGTACTGGTAGTAGAGTCAAACAGAGCTCGTGAAGGGATGGCCTCTGATTCTGCGACTAGCATTGTGCTAGGAGCTGTGTCATTGATGGCCTCCCCAAGGGTGCGTAATCTTGGTGTGATCTTTGACAGGAACCTGTCCATGGAGGCTCAAATATCCTCCGTGGTTCGTTCCTGTTTTTTCCATCTTAGAAACATCGCCAGGATTAAGCCCCCTGTTCCGGCTCTGGACCGCCCTACTCTGGTACATGCCTTAGTCACTTCGAGACTTGACTACTGTAATGCCTCTATCTCGGGTCTCTGAACTTCTTCGTGAGACTGCAGCTAGTGAAATGCTGATGCCCGGCTTTTGACTGGACAAAGTGTCGTCATATCACACCGGGTATTGAGTGAATTGCACTGGCTGCCTGTCAGGTGGAGAGTTTTGTTCAAGGTGGGTTTTCTCACCTATAAGACCCTACATGGACAGGGCCCTGGTTACCTTTCTGATCTCCTGGTACTGTCCACCTCTGTCCGGGATCTCCACTCCTCTGGTGGTGGCCTCCTCAAAGTTCCGAGAGCAAGGTTGAAATCAGCAGGGGATCGATCATTTGGAGTCACTGCTCCAGCTCTCTGGAACTCGTTGCCGCTTGAAGTGAGAGAGGCCCGCACTATAGAGGCCTTCAAGAGTCGTCTTAAGACCTTTTTATTTATGCAGGCTTTTGGAGATTAAGTTTTATATGTATGATATTTTAAATGTAATGTACACGGTATGACATACTGTATAGTTTTTGTGCGGTGCCCAGAGCCTTTGGGATTGGGCGTCTTTTTAAATAAAATTGACTTTATTTACATGGAATTGTTTTGATTATTATGAATCTGATGCCTAGAAGAATTAAATTCTAAACAAAGCTTATTTATTTTTTATGTTATACAGAATTCTAGAAAAGCTCCAGAGTCTGATGAAGGAACCATTGTTCTGAAATGTTGCAGAGAAATTCTTTTGGAGCAAGAGCTTACATAAACATAAAGAGTATTTATTTGGAGCAGGAAATTGAAAGCAATATTTAAAGGAAAGCATGAAAACAATAAAAAGAAATATGATTTATATGAGAATGTTAATTCATCATTTGGATCCACTTCCTTGAGGTTGAGAAGGTGTTGTTTTGTTTGACACTCAATACTGTCCACCCTGCTGGTCCCCAGCAACCCATATGCATTTCCGAACATGGTTTGCTGGCATGGCAGGAGATACAGCATTTGATGCCTAAGCCCTCCAAGCCATTGGGGCAGCACCCAGTGGGGCAGTTTTATTTGGGTAATTAGGAACAAAAGGTAGGCATGGGGCGGAGAGCTCTGAATGGGCAGAGTAAAACAACATAGAAATATCAGGGCAGACTCTGTGGACTCATTGGGCTTGATCATTTTCAGCTGTGCCTGCATCAAAATAAATGTGCCAAAATGTTGGACTGCTATTTTCAAACAATATGACACATTCCTGGCGGTTTACCTGCTTTACAGCAAAAGAAGGATGCATGCATCATTATTCTGATGCATGTGTCATTTTCTGAGCACAACTTACGGCACATGCTACAATAAGTTAGATCACATTTTACGTTGTCTAACTTTCTGATGCAAGTAGTGCAGCTGCACTGTAATTGTGATGCAGGTTGGCACATATGTACGGAGGGCCTTTGAAAATCCACCCATAGTCTTTTTATGTCCTTAACCATCAATGTGTCTAAATGAGTAAGAGAAGTCCAATACCGTTGCTTGACTTTAGTCACATGACTGTGTGGTTATTATAGTATAATGACATAGGTAAGTTAAAATGTCCTTTCCTTTGAGTATTGGGGCTTTTTTCACCATTTTGTAACTATGACAAAAATACTCCAAGGTGTATGATTATTCTGTAATATCTCAGTTTTCTGTATATGTGATAGTCCTTGGCACACTGAATAAAATGCACATTCTGTTGTGTAATGTTGAGATGTAGCAACAGACCTCTTATCTCTTAGGATGGTGGAAAATACATTAGCAAAATATTTTTATATGAGATTGAAGGTGAATATTTGTGAGCTGAACCCTTTATAGCTTCAAACTTTGTAATGGTGAAATGTTGAGAAAAATAAAATGTTGCAGCTACTGTGGGTTGCCACCTTTGGATGAGGCAAAAAACAGATCCTAAATTTTTCCCCTAGCCCCACCCCTTTTCATCACTGATAGTGCATTGTTCCGCCTCCAAAGCCATTTGTTATGTCAGTAAAAGGCAACACTTAAGGCAGCAGATCAACTAAAACTTTAACATACTGCACCTGTTAAAGATACTTTCCTAAGTTCTTCCTATTTATTTATTTGAATGACATTGGTTTACCAGATAAATATACAGAGATAAAAGAAATCTCATTTACAGATATGATCTGGGGGAACACAAGGGAAACACTGTAAATAGCATACAGTAGCATACATGGTATTTTAGTTTTATTTATTTATTTCATCTCAGATTACAAGTACCTTTCAGCTAAACAAAGCTCATTTACAAAGGTTCCACATCACAAGGAGTGGTGTAACAAACAGACGAAGGGAAGCTAACTAAGTGATATACAAGCAAATGTTGGCAAATATAATACATCATAGTAAGCAGACAAAAAATAGAAAGGAGCTAAATTAATGGAATTCTAGCAAACACTGGCAATAAAGCCTACAACATAGTAAAAGTTGTAGAGAGAGGAGGAGCTAACAGTTGAATATCTGGCAAACATTGGGTGTTCATTAAACATCAAGGTCAGAGACAAATAGTTGTGAGAGAGAGAGAGAGAAAGACAGAGAGAGAGAGAGAGAGAGAGAGGGAGAGATGGGGAGAGGGGGAGAGAAAGAAAGAGAGAGAAAGAGGGTGAGAGAGATAGGAAGAGAGAGAGAGAGGAGGGAGTGACTAAGTTATTTTAGCACTCTAGGGATTCAGTGTGGAAGCAACTTTTAAGGCCCTTGGGGTATAAGGGTAGCTGCCAATGGCTTTATCTGAGCAGGCCTTAGACCAAGTGCGTAGGGCAGGGTTTGAGGAGTGGTAAGGCTCAGCCGGAGGGAGGAAAGAACACAGGCAGGTACCCTAAAGCTTAGGGGGATACAGTCACAGTGGCTTTCAGTTGCAAGATGCTGCAGAAGCAGATGCTTGTAATGCCCAAGGTTCTGGAGGCTAGTTAATTCAGTGCATAGTCCATTGTACCAGAGTGGTGCTCGGTACAAAAAGGTCCATTGACAGTGGGCAGTCCGGCATCTAGGGACGAGAAGTTGTTCAGCTGTTGACAAGCAGGTGTGTTGGGTCTTGGGAGATTTGTTCAGAAGGCTATCAACTCCCGGTGGAAGGAGCCCAAGGAGAGCTTTTTTTGGAAGTAAGCAGGTTTGGTATATAATCTTGCCAGTGAGCTGGAGCCACCCAGACTGTGAATAAAGCTCACATGTGTGGGTAAGTCGAGGGGCACCTGTGTAAAGTCTGCAAACCTTGTTCAGGGTGATCATTAACCTTCTGAGTGATGTGATGGAAGCAGATCTGTATATGACCAAGCCATAATCAACGACTGATAGGACTGAGCTGTGGATTGCAAGCTTGAGAGCTTCTGGAGTCAGACTCTGTTTGTGTCTACAGAGGAGCCCTATCCTAACATTGACCATCCTGGCAACATTATCAGTGTAAGGTACGTAGGTGAGAGTGTTGTCAAGGGTAACACCTAGGTACTTGAAGTGCTGGATTTGTTTGAGGGGGGCTCCTAGGTTGTTTCTGATAATAACAGGATGAGACTTGTGCTTATTGAGGGAGGATGAGAATATCACTTTAGTTTTCTTATAGTTTAGTACTAGTTTGTGCATACTAAACCATTGCTCAGCTTGTTTGAAACCAAGCTGAAGCCCACATTCAAGTAGGCTGGGGTCAGTACGACTTTTAGAGATGACCGCGTCATCAGCATAAAGGAGGGTCCATTGGTGATATACTGATGGCAAATTGTTCAGAAAGATACTGAAAAGGAGTGGACCCAGAATTGAGCCTTGTGGTACTACAGACATGATGACCTGTTGATTAGAAGTGACATCAGCTATTTTCACCCGTTGGGTGCTAGCACCAAGATAGCCTCTGAACCACTTCAGTGATTCGCAAGAGAGACCAATCTTAGTTAACTGGACAAGGAGCAGCGTGTTGTTAAATGTGTCAAATGCCTTCGTTAAGTCTATGAAGGCTGCTCCAACAAGCTTACGTTGGTCAAAAGATTGGTGTAAGAAGCTGGTGAATTCAAGAAGCGCCATCAAGGTGCTGTGCCCTTTTCAAAAACCATGCTGTTGCGGACATTGGGTGGAGTGTTTCTCGAGGTATTCCACCAGTTGATTAGCCACAATACGTTCCAGAACTTTTGATATGGGAGGGAGGACTGATATGGGCCTGTAGTTATTTAGCAAGTCCCGATCACCAGATTTATGTGTTGGGGTCACAAGGGCTGATTTCCATACCTGTGGGAATTGTGACAGTGTTAGAGAGAGGTTAATGATCTTCGTAATGGGAAGCAGTACTACCTCTAAGGTAAGTGCAATAAGCTTGAGGTCCAGCGAGTCACCACTGTACCTAGACTTACCCAAAACTTTAATCAGGTGTTTTCGAACCTGGGTAGCAGAGACCCTCTTAAAGTAGAAAGGGGGGTGTCCATCAGCTTTTTCTGCATTATGACATACTGTGTTTGCTGAGGTATCATCAAAGAAGTCACTTGGAAGGACACTGCTCAAGTTAGAGAAGGAATCATTGAAAGAATTTGCAATTTTATGCAGGTCCGAAGTTGGTATACTGTCCAGGTTTAGCATTGAGGGTGACACTTTTGGGTCTTTGCCAATGATATCATTGATGTTTGACCAGAATTTCCTGCTACCCCCATGAGTTGATAAGCAACTCTCTGTGATGTTTATTTTTGGCCTGTCGGATAGTCCATGTGCAGGCATTCCTTGCAGCTTTATATGCTTGCAGGTCCTTTTGGTTACCAGAAGCTTTGGCTCGGTGCCATAAGTGGTCCCTATGTTTATTTCAGCAATGATGTCAGGGGTAATCCAGGGATGTACTGTGCCATGGACCTTCATCTTTTTAAAAGGTGCATGCAGATCACAGGCAGCATTGAAGATCTTGATAACGCATTCAAGAACCGCATTGATATCATCAGCGGAGTCAAGTATAGACCAGTCCTGGTAGTGAAGCTACTGTTTCAAGAGCTCAACATGTCCATTTTTGAGCACTCTATTGTAGATAAGCCTGGGAGGCGGTGTATGAAATTTGTTGGTCCAGCTGTAGGAGATGGGGAAGTGGTCACTGAGGGAGTCAGGGTGGATGATTATATTATTTATGAGATCTGGATGATTGGAGATTATCCAGTCCAGGGTGGTGCTTCTTCCAGTCTTGTAGTTTATTCTGGTAGGGGAGTAATGAGGCCCAACACTGCAGGTGGAGGGCCTTATAGTCCCTGGAAGGTCCAGTATTGCCCCCACCCCCACTCTGGAGGGTATTATTGTGCTTAGAAAATGGGCTATAGGTGAAATAAAAAAATATATAAAAAATTAAAAAAATACATAAAATATAAATAAAAAACAAATAAAATGAACTTTTCTGGTAAAGTAGTTCCTGTACTGGTACAATCCCCACAGGAGGACACTGCTGTGTTTTTTTGTGAATAGTTTTTTTCCTATCAGCATCTCCTCCAGGTTATGCTTGATTGCTGCTTTGTCTACCCCACCCCCCAAAACACACACATATACAGACATACAGAACAGAGTGGAGCACTGTTTCATTTATTCACTTTTATGAACACCGAGTTGGAACAGGGGAAAGAAGCTTGCTGAACTTTGGGAACTTCTTATTCCCAATCCAGGGCTACAGTACTCTCCTTCAAAGGGGCACACTTCATCAAGATGAGGGAGTTCACCCACAAGAGGTTAGAAAACATCAGGTAACACTCCAGTGTCAATGAACTTTGGCTGGAAATCAAACAAGTAATCTTAGAAGCCACAAGGACCTATGCGAAGACATCAACCAAAAAGAACAAAGAAAAAAATACCATATGGTTCAACACCCAAGTCAGGTGGCTATCAGAGTCAAGCACAGGGCCTTTCTCAAACACAGAAAGAACCCAGTCAAAAACTAATGGGAAGAGAATCTAGAAAGAAGCAAAATGGCTAAAAAAACAATCAGAGAAGTCAAGGCAAACACAGAGCTCAACATAGCTAGCAATGTTAAATCAGGTAACACAGCTTTTTCGGTGCACCCATGAGAAGAGGAAGAAAATTGAAGGGGTGGTTAAAATTAAGGATGAGGATTTCATAGTACAAGATGACAGACAAAAGGCGGAGGTACTGAACAAATTATTTTGCACAGTCTTTACTAGAGAACAGGATGGACCCATGCCAGTTAGTGGTATCAGACTTCTTACAAAAGAGGTTCAAGCAATGACTCCTCTTGCTTTTACCTCTAAAAGAGTCCTGGAATCCCTTGAGAAACTAAGCCAAGATAAATCACCCAGACGTGATGGCATATTCCCTAGAATCCTAAAGGAATTAGCCAAGGAATTAGCAGAATCCTTGTCCATGCTATGTAACCTCTCACTCCAGTCTGGGGAGGTGCCTGATGATTGGAAAACTGTGGACGTAATCCCTGTGCACAAGAGTAGGAGCAAGGAAGGGGCTGGTATCTACAAGCCCGTTTGTCTGACATCAATGGTGTGTAAACTGATGGAAATCCTGATAAAACAGTACATAGTGGAATACCCGGACGAAAATGATCTCCAGGATACAAGGCAGCATGTCTTCATGGCAGGAAGATCATGCCTGACCAATCTTATATCATTCTTCAATTGGGTTACTACAGAAATAGACAGGGAACACCAAGTAGACCTGCTGTATTTTGACTTTAGTAAAGCCTTCAACTCGGTTCCACACAACTGCCTACTTACTAAACTTAAGCACACAGGCATAGCGGAAAACATAATTAAGTGTATAAAAGCATGGCTCCAGGGTGGAAGTCAAAGGATGGTAATCAACTGACTTGGGTCAAAAAATGGAGAAGTCATCAGTGGGGTTCCCCAGAGCTCCGTCCTCGATCCCATACTATTCAACATCTTCATCAGCAACATTGGGGAGGATATAAAAGGGAGATCAGCACTCTTTGCAGGCAATACAAAATTGGAAGGTAGAGTGGACTCAGAAGAGTCTATCAGAAGTCTTCAGGCCAACGTAGAAAAGCTTGAATCATAGTCCATAGAATGGCAGCTGAACTTTAATGCAAAGAAATGCAAGGTGATGCACTTGAGCAAAAATAACCCCAAAACTGAATATTGGTTAAATGCAATCAAACTCATCACCTCATCTGAAGAAAAGAACCTAGGAGTGTTAATCTCAGAAACCCTAAAAGCATCCAATCAGTGTAACTCTGCATACAGCTAGGTCAGCAGAATGCTAGGGTTCATCAGCAGAAGCTTCAACAGCAGGGACGTCATTGTACCTCTTTATAGATCACTGGTGAGACCTCATATGGAGTACTGTGTCCGGTTTTGGGGACCTCACCTTAGGAAGGAACTCAATAAGCTGGAGACAATCCAGAGAAGGGCCACAAAGATAATACCAAAATTACAACCTGCCATATGACGAATGTCTGAAAGAACTGAATTTGTTCTCGTTCAAAGCTAGAAGGGAGAGGGGGGGACATGATCAAGACATTCTAGTACCTAAAGGGCATCAGCAAAGTTCCCTACTCAGAATTATTTACTAGGTCCAATAACACTAATATGAGAGGACAACTAGAAGCTCAAGGGAGGGAACTTCAAGCGCAACATCAGGAAACACTTTTTCTCAGAGCGAGTGATAGTGCCTTGGAGTGGTTTACCCTCTGAAGTAGTGGAGGCAAAAACGGTCACTTCATTCAAACTAGGGTGAGACAGGACTTACATGAAACATGGGTAGGGGGAAGGGCGTTGCCTGAAATACACATTCTAAGGGATAGTCTCTAAGGCCCAATAGCGGTCCCTGCAAACCTAGGGGCAGAACAGATAGACCATTGGTCTCCTTCTGCTGTCACCTTTCTATGTTCTATGTTTCATTTCAAGAGAAGTAACTTTCTTTTTTTTTTTTACCTATTTTCAAATGTGGCACAAGTCTCCAGCTCCAGTTTCAGACTGGACAGTCACTTGAGATGGGGTATGGTAGTCTGCAGCTCCGGAAAGTGATATTGTTTTAAAAAAAAAGTTGTCTTGTTTCTGTAGTTTAGGGTTTGTTTGACTGCAGGGAAAACAGTACAGACACATAGGGGAATACTGCGAGCCGGGGTAGCCTCCTGCTAAGAGGAACTGCCACTTCTATATTGGCATTTTCTTTTAATGGACTGAAGTTATTTCGAGAAACCAGGCTGTATTTTGGGTATGGGATTATGTTTTTCAAACAAAATAACTGCCTTGGAGTTGTTGGTAGTGTTTCTGAGTGGAGTGAGGGTGGGGGGAAGTCCCTCAGTAAGTGAGTGGGAAAAAATGGCGGGTACTTCATTTTCAAATTGGGACTGGCACATTGATACCAGTTTACCACTGAAGCAGGCTATGCTGGCACTTGTGATTTGCCGGGCTCTAACTGTAAGTTAATGTATCCCTCTACCATGAGTGGCAGACAATCACAATCTTTGGATTTGTAAGTCCACTTTCTAAGTCGAATGTTCTGTATGCATTTACTGTAGGAGAATATGTAAAATTGTGCCATTTTTTTTATGTTTGCTTGCATGGATGTGCAAAACAAACATATTAATGGTGCTCAGGAAATGTAGTGGACTATGGAAGTATGTGCTGTATAAGCCAGTGGATGGAGAAATGCATGAGGCTTGTTACTCAGAAGCTGGTGCTGAGAAAGCTGATGATGACAGTGTTGAGCAGGCTGATGGACATAAACTTTGTGTTGTTCAAAGGATGCAGCTGCACCAATCACACTGGTTTTCCACCCATTAGCCAATAACATAAGTAGGTGAATTAGATTCATATATGAATGTTAAATGATTAGTTTTTTAAATACTGTTGAAGATTTGTTAAGGAAGGATATTGACTTTTATACTTCTATGTACTGTATATATCGTAAGGAATTTTTTTGTGTGTGTGTGTGAAACAGGATTAATCTGAAACTAGGCTTTGGCCTGAATGTGTAATGCCAGTATAAAAATAAATTCTACTTACTTATTCTACCACTGCGTTTACTTTTAAATTCTTTTAATTATCTAATGATTTGGGGGGTGTGGCCAACCATCGAGCTTGTAGCAGCAGTTCTGTAGAGCTTTGTGGGACATTGTTAAAATCATTAACTTTTTGTGTTAAAAATCATGTTTGCAAGACTTACTACAGAATATTGGAAAGCAGAACTCAAGGAAGGTTAAACATTCTTTGATTGGGACTCCTACGTCAAGTGGATCAAAAGTTATGGGCAGAAGCAATAGACTGGGTGCTGGCGGAGAAGGAGCCCGACCTAAAGACCCGCAGCTGGGCACAAACTGATTGGCATTCAGCAATAGTTACTCCAATATTTAAAAAAAAAAGGCAATAGAGGTTCTGTGCAAAATTATCGTCCAATTAGCCTGACCTCAGTGGCTGGTAAATTAATGGAACCAGTAATGAAGTCTCTAATAGATCAAGATTGTAAAAACTTAGGAATTTATGATTCAAATCAGCATGGGTTTACTCCCAAGTATTCCTGCACCACCAACCTGATATCTTTTTACAATAATATAAGTACTCTACTAGATGTGAGTATCCCTACTGATGTAATTCTTTTGGACTTCAGTAGAGCTTTCGATAAAGTCTCACATGAAAAACTCATTACTAAAATGCACAATCTAGGTTTGTCACCTAATATTGTCAACTGGACTTTAAACTGGTTGACAAATCATTCTCAGAGAGTCAGAATTAATGATATCTTGTCTGATTCGGGTAGTGTGACAAGTGGTGTACCACAGGGGTCAGTCTTGGGACCAACATTGTTTAATCTCTTTATCAGTGATTTACAAACAGGGCCAAATAACTTCGTGGTTAAATTTGAAGATGATACTAAATTGGGGGGCAAGGTTAATAATCAAGAAAATATTTCTGCATTAAAGAAGGATTTAGAAAAATTAACACTTTGGGCAAATGAAAATCATATGCAGTTTAATCAAGACAAATGTTTAGTAGTGCATTTCGGTGTAAATAATACAAAAACGATATATTATATAAACGGACTACCACTTCACTCCAAATTGTGAAAAGATTTAGGATATATGTTAATAATAAACTTACATCAAATGATCACTGCGTTAGAACTGCTTGCATGACCAACAGACTTTGAGGCAAATAAAATGCACTTTGTTAATCGCACTGAACAATGCCTTATTCCATTGTATAGGGCATACATTAGACCGTATCTAGACTATGGCTCCTTTCTGGAATCCAAACCAAAAAAGACATAGCAATTCTTGAACAGGTTCAAAGGAGAGTAACTAGAATGATTCCAAGATTAACAAACTTGGATTATCAGAACAGATTAAAAGCTACTGGTCTCTCTCTTCAAACTAGAAGATTAAGAGGTGATATGGTTATGGTTTTTAATTTAATAAATTCAACAGATCTAATGGAAAAATGTGGTCTAACACTCTCCAAAAGGAGACATGTTCTGAGACTGCATAATAAACAGCTTGAAGTAAAAACTTATAAAAACAGCAAAAGGGGAAACTTTTTCCCAATAAGAGCATCCATTGTATGGAACACCTTGCCACAAGAATTGGTAGAGGCAACTAGTGCCACTGCCTTTAAAAACAAATTAGATGTTTGATTGAGGGATAATAGATAAATAATGTCCCACATAGTGTGGGGAACAGTCTCGATGGGCTCTGGCCTACTTCTGTTCTTTCATACCAAGTAATACCAAGTAAGAGGCAAATAAGGAGTCCAGTCAAGAACTAGGAGAGGAAGCACTACCACAGCCTTCAAATGTGGCTCTACTTAAAGCCAGTCAGAGACTCGACAAGAAGGTGAAGGATTTCACTACACAGTTTAAAGTGCTTGATACAAAAATGGGACTGCTGGAGGGTGAAACTAAAGTGGCGTACAAAATGTCTGACTGAGACAGCATTAGCAGTGTCGGCGGGCCTGACTAAAGAAAATGTGATACTTCGTTGCCGACTTCAGAATTTGGAAAATGCTTCCTGGGCCACTTGTGCACATTCTAAGGCTGCCTGAAGGTGTTGAGAGAGAAAATCCTATACTGTTTGTTGCTAATTTCCTTAAAGATGCCTTACAAGTGGAAGAATCAAAAACAATTCTCAAAACACACTGGATAAGCCCACGAGGCAGGAGAGTTCGAACTGTAACCAACGAACTTCCACCTCGTACTCTTCTCATGGTGGTAGGAACTACATTAGATAGAGACATTATCCTGAATCAAGCAAAGAAGTGTGTTCCTCTGGAATGGCAGGGAAATAAAGTGCATTTGTTAGCAGAGCTAAGTTATGCGACCCAACAATGTCGGAAGGGCTTTGACAGGGTTTGCACTTGGTTACGACAACTGGGAGTTCATCATGTGCTCCCTATGCCAGACAGCTTGCACATCATCTATGGAGAAAAGTCGTATCAGTTTGCAGACTGTGGAGAGGCAGCAAAAATGATGGATCACATCAAAAAGGAGTTTTGGGCTAAAACAGAAGGCTCAGATATTGACTCTGGGGACAGTGAGTAACCTTATGTGGGTTTCTGGTATTAAACATCTGCCAAAGACAGTAATGTGATTCCTCATTTTCATTTCTCCTGCTCCTAGGCCATTGGAAAACTCTTAAATAGATATAAAGATACATAGATGTTGTTGGCAGATAAGGGCTTACGGCTCACCTAGCCTGCCCATTTATGCACTTAACTGTGCTTCTTCAAGCTTCCCTGGAACTAGGTTGTCCCCTTCCGACCACCAAGATCCCCTTATGCCTATCCCATGCATTTTTAAATCCTGCAATCGTTCCCACCCCCACCACCTCCTGCTCCTCCGGCAGGCTGTTCCATTTGTCCACCACCCTCTCTGTGAAGAAGTACTTCCTCACATTTCCTCTGAACCTCTCTCCCTCCAGTTTGCCCCCATGCCCCTAAGTCCTGGTGCATATTTTTCTTTTTTTTTTTTTGTGTAATCTTTTTTCCCCTCTGTCATGCACTGGGACCTGCTCCTCCTTCAAGCCACCTAGTACCACCAGCGACCCCTTCCTGCAATTCCCCCAGAGCTGCTCAATCCTACCCCTTTCCCTGCCAAACCCCCGCACCAGAGTCAGTTCCTGAACCCGGGTCGCTGGCGTGATTCGAGGTGTGGCATCCAGCGCTTCAGCCCTCTGCACCACCGGGCCGGCCGTGCATCTTTGTTTTTGAAAAATTGTGTTTTCCTGCATCTTGTTCCTACCTGTGAGGTATTTATATGTTTCAATCATATCCCCTCTCTCCCTCCCCTCTTCCAGGGAGTACATATTTAAGTCTTTCAGCCTGCCCTCACAGGTTTTGTGATGTAATCCTTGCACCATCTTGGTTGCCCTCCTCTGAACTGCCTCTATCCTGTCTATGTCCTAAATTAGGTAAGGTCTCCAGAACTGAACACTGTACTCGAGGTGTGGCCTCACTAATGCCCTGTATAGTGGAATTATGACCTCTCTTTTCCTGCTGGTGATACCCCTGCCTATGCATCCCAGCATCCTGCTTGCTTTTCCTGGCACCTTGTTGCACTGACTTCATACCTTGAGGTCATCGGAGATGATAACCCCTAGGTCCTTTTCCTGCTTGGAGCATTCTATAACCCCCTCAATGAAAACAAAAGCACCGTGCTGCAGAGCTGGGGGGGGGGGTGTGCAGGTGAGGGCTGTGCACCCTAGGCAATCAAGACAAAAAAAAAACCACCACCACTCATTCCAGAGCCAGGAGGACAGATAGCCCTCCAGTGAAGGTGGTCAAAAATTACCACTAAGTCCAGTTTGCTTAACAAATGCAAAATGACTGGTTTATTCCAAGTAAGAAAAACAAAGGCACAAACAATTACATGCAAGTTCCCCGGTGCTTCGCCAATTAAGGCTTCATCAGGGGGATCCCTTTGTCTGTTTGCCCACTAAATAAATATGTCCCAATACAAACATTTGACAGGTCAGTCATGTACAGTAGCCTGAGGAAAATGCAGATATCAGAAAGGAGCCCTGTTCTATACAAACAGCAATTCAGTCAACTGCTTCAGACAATGAGCCAGGTACACTAATCCACTGTCTTTGATAGGATCACAATCAAGACTGGTTTTTGTTTTCTGTATAAACTTTTCTCCCTCAGTCTCCACTTCAGTCACTTTATCTAGCCAGGTAGCTGCCCAGCTCCATCTGCCCAGATCTCTCTGCAGCTGATACCCTGGAACTTCTTTCTTGAGGCATAGTACTGAAATGACGGCTGTACTCCCCCCTTCCCATTATCATGCATTCATTCAGGCAGAGGGCTGTATGGAGTGATGCCTCTGTGTGTGCCACAGCTACTGTATCGTGCTGATGGTAGACAGGCTTTTTCCATTATTTTTGTGTCCCTCTGACTGCCCACCACCCCTACAGCCTCTGATGGCCTTATCCAGTACAGCACAATCTACACATGAACAGCTACTCATGAGGATGCAGACTCCCCAACCTTCCACAAGAGGTAGCTGTGCAAGTAGATGCCGATGTCACTGTCCTCCAGTTTGTCTTATACCACTTTTGGCAGCACTCCACATTCCTGGTCACACACGACCCTGGCTCCCTGAGTCCACTCAGAACCTGGGTCACTGGCATGGACATGCTTCCACTGGGCTATAAGTTGCCTCATCAAGACTGGATTTGATAAGTTTATTCTTTGCCACCTTCCCATGGTAGTTAGCCATCAAAGGCTTTCTTTAGCACTAGACAGGCCATCATAGAATGATTAACTTTGCCTACATGTTTTTGTAACTGATTGGCAACCTCTAGCAGTGCTGAGCTAGCAGAAAGGAACCTGAAGGCTATCTTACTGAATGACTGCTGATTCTGTGTTTTATCCCTGGTCAAGGATACAGTTTGTAAACAAAACTGTGGCTGGAGTCAAGAAAGAACTGTGTCAATTTAGTCTCTAGAAAATACTGCAGCACTAGCACTTTTGCTATGAAATTCACTCAGTATATCTGATGTTAGGACCTACAAGGTTTGAATTAAAAAACATTTGTTCTCATTTTTTTGAGGTATCTATCTAGCCTTGACCCATCATCCCTCAAGCTCTAACTCAGCTTCCAGGGTACATACTACAAGTATTTCCTCCCCAAGGCAGTTAACCTCCATCTGGGGGGAGACTTAGTATGGGGAGATCATGCTTTCTTAAATCTTTTAATGAACGCCATTTTCCCATTAGGGAGGCAGGCCATTCCTACCATCACAGCAGTTACACCAATTCTCTAGTCAGAAGGGTGGGATTGGTTTGCTCTATAGCCATTGCCAATCTTGAACTCACTCACTCACGGGGTATATTTTTCTACTTGTTCACTGTTTTATGAGGTCCCCAAAACAAAGAAACCCCTGCTGGTATAGGATGGAAATCCTAAGTTTGCCCCTGAACCTACTGTAGGTCTCGAGTACTGCTGTGCAGAGTGCTTTTTCCTTGCTGTTGGATAACCCATGAAAGCCATTTCTGCTAATAACTGTAAGGCTGTAACCTGTGGTTGGATGGGGCAGTGGGCAACCTATGCCATGCTCCCTACTAAATGTTACCTAAGCACGCATGCCCCAAGCATCTTTTGCAGGTTTTCTGTGCTGAAGCCCTGTATGCCCAACTTTGCCTCTTGCCACCTCCCACAACTTGCTGCCTCTCATCTCAGAGGTTCACAAAGGCATTCTACTCTTGCTGGCTGTTTGTGGCTCTCCCTGCTGCATCCCCACTCTTGATTTTGCTTTAGGGAACTGCTGGGGTGGGGTCTACTCCCTGTGGGGCTGTTTTAGCTGACACTGATGGACTCTGCCTGTGCCTCTGCCCTGCTTGGATCAGGCTGTGGCTGGGCTCCTGATTGTTCTCTTACTCCTGGCCATTTCTGCAATTATCCACCATTTCTCATGTTTCAGGCCTTTGATCCACTGCTCCAAAACAGTACACACTGGTCTGCCCAGACAGCTGTTCAGGCCTCTTTGAGAGGCTTAACATTTACATCAACTAGCCTACTACCATATCTACTATTTCTACTTTACTTGCAACTCTCTGGCAAGTGTCTTCTCACGTGGGCATACACCCCAATGACAACTAGGTTCATGCTCCAACCTCAATCAGGAACATGGACTGGAAGTCATGCACACACCCTACAACAATCAAATGCCATCCAGTTCTGAGCTTCCACATTACCTGAGCCAGTACACACACGTGTCCATTGCATTATACAATCAATCAGGCACACACACCAGTGACAATAGGGCACATGTCTAATGACAGCTGGGCATATGCACCAATGACAGTCGGGCACATGTCCAATGACAGTTTGGCACACACCCAAACAATTGCCCTTCAAGGGTTCAATATGTTTTCACCCTCTATGGCTTCATACTGCAATAAACCAAACAATACAATGTTCTCTTTTCTCACCTAGCACTACCACTAGTACTCCTCCTGGATGCAGCACAGGGTGTAGTTTGTTTAGGGTTCAGATTGAGGGCCTAGAATTTTAGGAAGCAATGGTAGCCAGATTTTTCATTCTGTACTGTAGGTCTAGCCTGACATGTCCTGTAGTCCGAGTAGTAGCCAAGCTCATCCTGTAGGCTGGGTATATCCTTGAGTGGTGCAACCCTCGAAAAGGGTTTCTTTAATCATACACCATCAACTCTGATACCCTCAATCTTTTGAACACAGGAGGCATTTGGGCAGTTCGTTATTGCTTGCTGCTTAATTCTCCACTAACCTGCCGATGATTATGCCTGGTCTTTACCCATTCCCCTTCTTTTGGCTGGACTATATCTCTCAACCATTTACTCAGGGATGGGGTCCTTTTGGTTGTATGACTGCAACTCTGTGACACCCACCTAGGTTTAGGCCTCCTCACAGGCCAGAAGCTGGGCATTCCTCCATAGCAGAGTTTAGCTTCTCACAGGTTCATCCTCCTTTATTAAGAGAGCAGGGCCTCTCTTCTCCAAGGACAGGGTCTTCAAATTAAGATCTCATTAGTCATACAGTATCAGTCCTGTGAAACCTTCAAGAAAGACCTCCCAGGCAGAAGGATTGAGTGAGCTAGTAAAGCCTCTAAAGTCCACCACTTTCGTTCACTTCCTTTGATAGTACCAAAACTCACGCTGTATTTGTTTCCCCAGTTTTTCTTCATCATTTCTTCTTCTTTTGATCCAATTTCAAAAGAACGCAGAACTTAGAATTTGTCAGCAGAAAAGAACTGGCATGTAATGGCATGTGAGAACTGCTCAGAAAAGCTGCCCCACGGCTGGGTGTGCTACAGGAAAACAAACGAACCAAGCCAAAAAAATCCAGCGCTACCCACCACAACAGAGACACCAAGCAAACAGTTGCAGTACAAAAAGCAGTTTATTCGATGAAGTGCTGACCTCAATAAATGCAGAAGCATTAACAAGCGGACTGCCAATGGGACCCACAAACTTCTGTCAGTTTCGCCAGTGCGTCTTCAGGAAGTGTTGAGTTTTTCCTTTCCTTCGTGCTGAAGATCATAAAACATTTAGTTAGTTTATCAGTTGGTTAATTCCTATCTCTGGCAGTTGAGCTGGATCTGGGATGGAGTTCAATCATCAGATAGTCATTCACTTATATACTTCTTACTCTGGTCCGTTCAGCTCTGTGGCCTCCCACTATTCTTAGTTGAAGTTTATGTTCTGACTGTTTTATCTATGCCTTCAACTCTGACTCTTGGACTGTTCTTTCAAGGAACTTTAGTTAGCAAATCAAGGTCCATTGGCACCTCTAGTGTCATGTGGCACCTCAAGAGGGTTCCTGTACCACAGGCACATTGAAAAAGAGGTAGTCCTTTTTAAGACAGACAGCATGAAAGGCCACAAGTATATAACAACAGCTTAACAAGTACCACAGTACAACCAACTTACATACAACAATCATTTTACAAACAGTACTGAGTTACTGACAGTACTCAGCAGCCTTATCAAATCCAAGTTGCACAAGGACTACATTATGTTGAACAAAGAAAAACTGCAGTAGTTAACCCATGCTTAGTCATTGGCTAAAGTAGTGAACCATGCTGAATTGTATCTATACTTGTTAGGCCAACATAGTTTCACGGTGGTGGGTAATTGCACTAACATTTTGATCCAGGTTTGGAAATGACATTGGGCTCCCAGTCTTGGGCCAGTGAAAGCTAGGAGCACTGTGGAGGTGTTGCATTGGCTACCAAACACATAACTACTCTGTACCAGCAGGCCAGTAAACAGCATGGGATGTGAAGGTAAGTGATCATCTGCTTTCCAGAATAGGGGTGTAAACCCCACCATTTCTGGGCACTTACCTTGTGGGGATCCCAGCCCCATGTACTGCCTCCTCACTCTCCTCCCTGTCCTCACCTCTCATCTTCACCCTCTGGCCCCCAGGACTGCAAAGAAGCAGGACCAGCAGGACTGCAGTAGCAGTCAGGAACACTGGTGTGATCCAAGTCAGGGCTCCATGCAATAGCCCCATGGCTGGAGCCACCCATCAGTACCTGCACTCTCAGCCCCTAGACTGGAAGCGGTGCTGATACCAGGTAAGAACAGCACCATCAGGGGCAAGTGATGGTTCCCCAGCCTCAACAAGGCAGAGGGGTCAGGGGATAGAGATGGCCATGGTGGTTGCTGAAAGCACTACCACATATGCATGGTATCATCTAAATGAAGCTCAAAACAGGGTCCCTGCTTGGGGATTAAAAGACTGCTCGGGGTGGACAGTACCCTTCTTTTTAAATAATTTATTTGTTTGAACTGCATTTCTTGGTTTGGGGTTGTTTTTGCTGTTACGGTACGTTTCTCTTGTTATGTTATGTGGGCGGAACAGTGTCTGCAGATTATGCACTGTTTCCTGGGGAGTAATAGTCTTGTGTGTTAGCATCCAGGTACCCCATATTGCTACCCCAGGTGGAGGCATAGTGCCACTTTTAAGCCCGAGTACCCAGTGTAGCACAACTTTAGGTGACCCAGGTCAGCTCTCTTGGAGGGTTTGGAGAGGTGAATCCCGAGGGCCCTGGGAAGTCCTCCACATGGAAGCACAGCAGGGGATTACTGTGCCACACAGATAATCTCCGAACTGTGATGAAAAAAGAAAATAGCACTCCTTCCAGATTTTGAAATTTGCCATGGAGCTTAAGGAGTTGAAATACTGGAGCTGAGGAGAGTATCTGGATCTGAAAAAGGCAATTCTAGTCACAGGACTCTCCAAAGGTACTGATTGGGCCAGTGTTTTGGAGCCACTTGATGCTTTGGAGTGTTTGGGTAATTTAAAAGCATATGGTGTAAATTATAACTGTACCAACAAAAGCATGACTGCCTTAATTGAGAGTGATACAGAAACTGATGTAAGCAAACAGCCTGCCATGCTCAATCCTGACAAAAAAAGGAGGGGTATAGCACCTCTTTACCAAGGGGAGTAGTCTCCCATCAGTTCCCCCTCTCCCACCAGTACAGCCAGCATATTGGGTGATAAAAGTGAAGATGTTATTGGCTAATGAAGGAAAGACTGTGCACAAGTGACAACCCAAATCCTTCACTGAGGGGGCCTCCATGCCCCCACAGATTTTGAAATGAAATTTCAGTTGTTTTACTGTGCAGAAGAAAAGGATGACAAGGATGTGAGTAACTTGTTACAGAAAGACAGTGTGACATCTCCTGTGCTTCCTGTGAATTCTGCAACAGTAGGTGAAGGATGGGCAGTCATTCTTGTATCCTAGTATGACACCAGTTTCTACTGAAGATTATAAATGTTCTCAGGCACCATCTCTACACCCAACAGGGAAGACAACTACTACATCTGGATGAGTTAGGCAACCCAGATGCTCCAAGAATGGAAGTGCACAGAAGCTGAAAACAAGGAAACAAGTGTTGGAAAGCCTCTGGGACAATGCTTTGGACATTATTCAGACTCTGCACACCTGTCAGCTAAACTGAACCCTGCAGGATTACCTGGCAATGCCAAAGAGCACCTACGGCACAGGCTTGCTCTTCAATTGTGAGCAACCATCCAGAAGAAGGGAAATAAATTGTCCCATTATCTCACCTGACTGGAGACAATAATTCACTGAACAGTCACGGCTGGTGGAATCATCCATGACCAAGCTGACAGGGACAGACTGGAGCAAGTGCTGAAAGGGGCCATACACACAAAGATGACCCTCTTTTCACTTCAGCTGAAAGATAAGGACACACCACCCACCTTGAAACAATTATTGGAAGAAGTATGAGAAGAAGAGTCACTAGTTGAATGGACAGAATCCTTGAAAGTGTCTATGGGAAAGCCAGCCTCTCAAGCTGCAAGCCAGTGCCAAAGGACCTCAAATAAATGTCACTGAGCTAGGAGTGCATATGAAGCAAGTGGTGGGGCAAGTAAAAGCACTGACCACTGCACATGCACAGCAGAAATGAGTCGACTCCAGGCCTCAAGGTAGAGGAAGTTCCCCCAGATTTTCTACTGCCCCTTGGCATGGGCTTCAAGCCCTCCCTCAAACCAGAAACAATGTCCTTTGCTGCAGATGTAGGCAGGATGGACACATAAGCTGAGGATGGAGTCATCCTGCAAACTCACAGCTTGTGTACCAGAAGTGGGAAAGCCAATTGCCTCATCAGAAAAATGACAGTGCAGCCCAGTGAAGGAGCGATCTGGGACTCCAACAGTGCAGTTCTCCATAAAATGGACTGACCTTGAAATCCCCTGAGGGAGCAAGCTGGGGGCCCATAGCTGACATTCCAGTCCTCACTGAAGGAAAACCATACAAAACTTTACTCAACAGAGGGTCACATGTTACCCTCATCCACTGTACCTTCTACAACAGCCATTTAAAACAACTGCCGCTGATGCTTCTGAAAGAAATTGCCCTGTGGGGCTTGAGTGACACCAGCTACCCCTATGGCAGTGACAGCATCAAGCAATTTGTGGTCCCTGTAGTGAATCTCACAGCCCCCACTTGCATACTGTGTGACCCTGAGCAAGTCACTTAACTTCCTTGTGCTCCCAGCTTAAATTATAAGGATTTCACTACTAATTAATTGCTCCCCTTTTTTCTACTGTTCCATTGTTCTTTTCGTACCCTCTCTTTTAAATAAATTGTTTGAACTGCATTTCTTGGCTGGGGGTTGTCAATGCTGTTACAGTATCAATTGTTCTAGGAGTGGGACTGTGTGGGCAGGTTATGTAGTTTCCTGGGGGTATTAGCCTTGTGAATCAGCATCCAGGTACCCAATATTGCTACCCCTGGCGGAGGAAATATGCCATGTTTAGGCCTGTGTAGCTAGCTAGCATTGTACAATTTTAGGCAACTGAGGTTGGCCCCCTTGGAGGGTTTGGAGAGGTGAATCCTGAGGGCCTGGCAGTCTACTACAGGGGAAATGTACAATCTAATTTTCATAATGAAGGGGACTGGACAACCTCTTCAACTCCTTTTGCCACTTTGCCCTTGATGTTCCCTCTCGCACCCCCCGCTGTGATCTCTATCAGGCCCAATCCTTCCCTTCTCTTACTAATAGGCGCCTCTCTCACAGCACTAAATTCACCTCCAAGCACTGGTTGGGAGAACTCCCATCCTACCTCTCTTCCTCATTTATAACTCCCCCCCCCAACTCTCTTAGGTCCACTGACTCCCATACACTGGCAGTCCCCTGCTGATCAACCCTCATCGGTCAGTCTGGCTACTCTTATCGCCTAGGAAATCTGTGGAACTCCCTCTCCCTTCAAATTCACCACTCTTCCTCCTTCTACTCCATCAGCACCACCCTCCATAACTATCTTGCACCTAGCTGTTCCTGCTACAACTCTCCTTAATCCATTCTCCTAACTCCATGCAAATCCCCCTTTTTTGTCATTACCTATACCTCCACCTTCCTTGATGCAACTCCATCCCCCCTTAGATTCCAACCTTTTCTCTCTTTCCCCCTTCTCCCTCTCCTGCTGGCCCTCTCCACACTCAAATGAAAAGTCCTGAAGTTTTCTCATGTACTTTGGCCCTAGCCTCTCCTAGCTGTAAACTCTCACTTCCTCCCTCACGCCTCTTCCCTCTCCATATTTCCCAACTCTCCCCCTCCATCTCTTTAGTCCTCTCAGTCTCTTTGCAGGGTTCTCTGCATCTTGAAGGGTCCTCCTCCTGGGACTATGCTTCCCTTTCTCTCCTACCATCACTCTCCCCTACTGGCCCTCCCCACCCCTTTGCAGGGTTCTCAGCATCCTGAAGGGTTCTGCTGTGGGTTGATCCTAGTCCTCACAATGTTACTAACCCTCACTTGCTCCCTCTCTCCCCTCTTCTTTAAAGTCCTTCTGCCATCTTTCCACCCTTTTCACTCTAGCCCTCTTAGCCCCGTTGCAGGGTTTCTCTGCATCCTGAAGGGGGTCCCTCAGGGACTAGGCTTCTCCCCTCCTCCTTTACTCTCCCTTTTCCACTTGCATCTGCACTTCTTTGCTTACCTCTTTTCTCCAATTAACAACTTTGCTCTGCCCACACATACACTTAGATCTACATGTCCCTCTGGCACTTATTTACCATTTTACTCTTCCCTGTAGAATCTCCAATTGTTGCCTCTCCCTGCTCCATCTTTCTTTACTTTTTCATAGTAGCTAGCTCCTTCTCCCTTTGCTTACTTTTTTCATGTATTCCCATGTCTGTGTTGACCTCTCCTCCCCCTACCTCCTCTTGCACTTATGATTGTTCTCTCAAATGACCTCATTGTATGGCTCACAGTATGCATCACCTGTCTTATGCAAATGCCTGCTATATCAGTGCACCTTATTGTACTGTACACTGTATTTTATACCTGTCTTATACAAATGCATGTAAATGTTGACTTATGTATCTTGAGTGTATGACTTACTGCTCCATCCTTATTGTACCCCCCAGGTCACACTGGGAGATGAGAAACTTGTTGCTCAGTGTGCCTACCTGGTGAAGCATTTCAATAAATAAAGAAAAAAAGCAGAGTAGTACAAAAACTTCTTCTGGATCATATTCTGCAATTTCATATCCAGGGTTCATAGCATGACTGTGGTTCCCAGCCCTGGGCACTCCTTTCAGTCACAAGTGGGGTGCAGCAATGGTTGGTTCTGGGTCTCAGACTATTCAATATGTTCGTTGATTGTTTATTTTTGTTAATCAGATAAGTCTGCTAAGCTCAAGTACCCATTTTCAGGGGTGACTCAGGTGCATAGCATAAGCAAGTACACCTAATACAAGTACAAATAAAAATACATTGCAATAATTTACAGTAAAGTAATAGTTCATTGTCAATATAAAATAGAGATCAATAATAAGCCTCAATCAGTCAGGTGGTGAAACTGTATATTTGCAAAAAGTAATCAAATACACCTTTAGTGCATTTTTGAAACACGTTAAGGTCTGAGCCATTCTTACTGGTAATGGTAGTAAATTCTATCTCTTTGGAGCAATAAAGGAGAATTAATTTTGGCCCAATTCAGTTTTAAATCTTAGGACAGAAAGATCATTTTTACCGTTTGCCCTGGTAGTTCCAAGAGGAAGTAGACTCACTCACCAATTGTTATGATTTCTTATTTATTATGATCAAATCAAATGGTTATAGTAATTTACTGAAAGCTAATGCTTTGAGGATACAATCTCCTCTACCTCATGGCTTTATAGTTACTGAGCCATTGGTTAATCAGATCTGCTGAGTTACTTCCATTTCTTTAAGTTCAATATCTTATTACTATAGTAGATTTGTATTGCCTTGTTGGCAAGTCACCTGGAGAAAATGTTTCCATCTTGATCCTGTACTTTCTACAAGCAGCACCTTGTCTGCAAACGGATGGTCCATGACAGTTGGCAGGCAAGGTGCTAAGGTGCTGAGTATTTCCCTGCATGTACAGGGTACAGGCTTAAAACAGAAATGAAGGAGATTGTATCCTCGAAACATTGGCTCTCGGTAGAATACTGGTACCATTTGGCTTGATAATAAAAAATATGAAATCACAACATTTGGTGATGTAATGTTGTTTATTTCATTTAATGCAAGAGATGTCTAAAAACACAGCACAGTATGCTGGAGACAAGCCAAGCTCTCCGCACTAGAATGAATGCACACAGACATACCATTAATATTAAGATGACTGACAAACCAGTGGGGTGATACTTCTCTCAGAATGACGACTCAATCTCAGATATGTCAGTAATGGTCTTAAATGGACATTTAAAAAATACACAACAGAGATGGACTTTTGAGATTAAGCTTATTTTACTCCTCAATATGGTAGCAGATGGTGTGAATATTGATTTGGGTTTCATGACACATTACCCCACTTAAACTTACACAGATTTTTGCTTTACAGGATGGACATTTAACAGGACTTCAGTGTGTTGTTTTGTTTTTATTTTCATAGAGTCATTTTTAACTGGTTATCAACATGTTGGTTTCTCACCAAATATACATGTGTGTGTGTGTGTGGGGGTTGGGGTTGGGGAGGTTGGGTTGTCTTGGGTGAGTGTGTATGAGGGGGATGTGTGTGGGGGGTTATTCTATGTGTTTTGGGAGTTGGATGATGGCGTTTGTTTTTGTGGGGAAGGGGCTGTGTGGCTGGGGGAAGGGTTGGGGTTGTGCTTACATATTTAGATAGGCTTATATTCAGGTACATGTCATAATTATGCTATAGGGTGGTAGGACTCTTGGCTCACATACATAGTGAATATATACTTCTTTTCAAGTTATCTTTCGGGGGGGGCGGGTTAATTCCACTGGGGTTTTATACAGATTCTTAAGACTATTTCTGTTCATATAGTTAATTGATTGTATACTGACTCATTATTGAACTTTGAACATTTTAAGATGCATGCACTCATTTTCTAGGTGGTCCTTAAGATATTTATTTTTTTATTTGGCAATAATGCTGACAATTGATATTATCTTGTAAAAACATTGTTACAGCACTGTAGGTATTAATGTTTATGGAGTGTGTTAACTGGCTGAGAGTATAGTTTAGAAAATATCTTCAGATAAGTTTAATTCTGTATGAATGTTTTTAACAGTTGTTCATACAATGTATATTTTTCTTATTCCCCTCTTATTTCCATACATGCATTTCTGTTGTAAAGTGTTTTATCATACAATACTATCAAGTTTTAACTTGGACATTTGTGGTATTAAATCTGAAGGTCTTGCTTTTAATTTTGAATGTATTCTCATAACACACTCATTCATTAATAATTTCAGTTCAAGGTTTTGCTGCTTAAGTGTTCAGCTTATCTAATTTGGATGCCATTTGATCTTGAAAAGATTCTCAGTAGTAGCAAGCTAATGGGACGCTATTCATTCCATTTCAATTAGTGATTTTTTGAAATAGGTACTTTAAACCAATGAGAATGTTTTTCTGTTTTTTTATATATGATCGGGGTGTTACTATAATGTGACTCTCTGAACAACTGTCATAAGTCTCAGAGGAAGGACTTGGTTGGTCCAAAAGCTTAGACACTGTTTTCTTTTTGTAACATCTGCAGTATGTTGGTCCAATAAAAGGTATCAAACCATTTGCTTCTGGATCTGTTCTAACATTTGATGAGTGAATCTACTTTCTCCAAGAGTTGGTAGTCACAGTTTGGGCTTGTTCTGGGACAGATTCCTCCCAGTTATCTTTTGTTTTTCAGATGGTGGACCACACTGGAGTCCAGTTGGTCTGGTAATTCCAAAGCCTGATTGAAAATAAATAATTGTTTTAAGACTTGTAGGGCATAGGGAATTTAAAATTTTCCAGACCAAGTTTGCATGTAAATATTGAATCAATAGCGGAGCCAGGTTTGGGGGCTAGGGATGGGGGTGGGGGCAAGTCAGTCATTTGTGGGCTCCAAGATGGCAGCAAGTGAAAGTGATGATCTTTGAAGATATACACAAGATAGTACGTGGTTCTAAAAATCTCTTAAAAAAATAGAAGATGCAGGTAGAAAAAAAAAAGACCTGTTGACCTACTGTGTCTTTCAAATGAATAGGTACTACACTAACCATTGACAATAAGGACACTAGGAGAAAAACTTTGTGCTCAAAAGAACTTCTGGTTTTATTCAACCATCACTGTCATCAACAAAGCATTGGTCAGGTTGTCTTAGGTTTCACCCCATGCCTTTGGGGCTTCGTCAGAGAATACTGATGATGGTGATGGGCAAATTAAACTAAAAGTTCTTTTGAGAAGAAGGTTTTTCTCCTGGTGTTCTTATTGGCAGGGGTGAGTTCTGTTCTATTCATTTGCATTAGAAATCTGTGTGTTTAGCACCACCACCACCCCACTGCACGCTCCGTGCTTGCTGTTTGAGACCTACTGTGTCTGTTCAGTCCTACTTAATGTGCAATATGACAGCCTGGTGACTTTTCACTCCCCTTCCATTCCTCACATTAAACATTGCATCTGTGGTCCTAAGTCTGGCATTTTAAAATGGAAACTCTGACCCTCTGCTTTCATTTGTTGTTTTTTTTGTCAGCCATGGATGTATGCAAATGCAGCACTGCTGGTGCATGCAGCATGTTCACTTATGTACCTAGTGTCTCCCCTTCCCATTTTGACCCTGTTATATTTGGTTCATTCTCAGATGTGTTTTCTTGCCTTTTTTGGCAGCATGCATTACTCCAGGAACATTCAGGGAAGATTTGGGGTCTTGCGGACCCAGGGAAGAAGAGGAGAGGACATTTGCCTTTGTTGTGGCCATTCATACTATTCCAAATTGCATTGCAGTGAGAGTGAAAAGTCACCAGCCTGAGCCATGAGATGTCATTTATTTACTCCATCTGTTTAAAAATGCACAGTCTCTCTCTGGCTTTCCCCCAGCATGGTACAAGCCATAAAATAGAACAGAAGCCATTAGCAAAGACACTTTATCTGCCCCTTCAATAATGTATCAGGCCTGGTTCAATTCAACTTAACTAGCTTTACTAATGTTGGGCAAAATGGCAAATACTAGTGGTGGGAATTGGAAGAAGGAGAGGAAATGTACTTGATGGAGGAAGTGGAAGTCTATCCTCCATAGTTTAGGACGTAGGTATTTGTCGTCCGCAAACTCCCCGTGTATTATATCCTGGTTAAAAAAGAAGTTAGTTAGACTGACTGACCTTTGTTTTAAATAGCTTAGCCAACACTGCAGTGCTCTTTTGCATAGAATAGATTGCAAATGCAAACTTTAACTTACACTGTGACAGAGACAGAGACTTCTGGACTGTCCAGTCAGGTCTGGAAAGGATTGCAGCAGCCAGCAAGTTAAAGTTCAGCAAATCAGCAATGGCAAAGAGTAAGACGAGACTCTGACCTCACCCAGAGTCACTCACCACACAAAAGTCAAGAAGATGGCAAGCAAGCAGCAAGTTGGGCAATCCAGTCGGCCGCAACTGAACAAATGACTCGGCAACAAGTTAGATTAATTAGTGCCACACAGTCAGAGACACAACAGACATCTGACTGATGACAATACCACACACAATGATGGCTCCCTTTTGGCCTTCTTCTTCCTTTCTGGTCTCTTTGGTCTGAGTCTGCCTGGTTGCCTTCAAGCATGCACGTACACTATACATCCTGCTTCACTGTTTAACAAGGGGTGGGGCACCGCCGCGGAAAGAAAAAAAAAATGTCCTGTCTATAGTTTGGCAGAGACAGACTACACAAACACAGCCAATGTAAAGCCAAGCTGACAGCTCCCCAGTCCTCACCAGCCCTCAGCTTGCTGACATATGGAAGTGTGGTCTGGATAATAGCAACTACCTACTGCCCCACTCCTATGGAGTGTGTGACTCGTCTCTTGTCTGTCCCAGTGTGCAGAGTCCCTCTTAAGTTTTTAAAAATTAAAAAAGATACTGATTTGATCGGGCCATGGGGGGTGGACACACTGACACAGGGGTGTGTCAGTTACCCCAAAAAGGGATAGTGAGGCATGACCCATGAAACTGATATTGCTGAGGGGCACTCGCCCCCTTAAAGATGTTGCGAAATTATATTTCTCCTACAAAATCCCAGTGAAATCACTAATTTTGCCCCGTGAAACATTTTGTGTAATTATGCCCTTTTGGCAAAATTTCGCCACCCAGTTTCACCTTAAATTTTACCTTGTGCTACTATTATGCAAAATGAGGTGAAATTGGGCTTTTCACATGATTTATTCTCTGCAGATCACATGGTGACTGTAAACAGGTGGAAGTAAGTAATTCATTTCCTTTGCTACATGGCTGTAGAGGAAGCAGGGAGTAGCTCAGACCCACTCTGAATACAGAGTCTAGTTAGTTTGCAAACACTTGATTTGTGATATTTTTCTTACTTTTTCTTGTATGTCTTTTTATTATTTCATATTTTTGTATCAGTAGAGTGTGTGTGTATGATCCCCTCCCCCATCTTTCTTTGTCTCTCTCTCTCTGTTTCTTTGCATTTTATTTATTTATTTTTTTTTGGTTTGGTGAAGAAACCATCCACCATGGAAAGTAAAAGTAGTGGCAGTGGGGCACCTGTTAACCACCTTAACAGGCATGTATTCAGCCCTTATTTAGTAAGACAACCCCACAGTGGCAGGAACAGGAGGCTGTTGTCCCCAGCCTCCATCAGCAGGAGACTGTGCCCCCCTCCCCAGCAGCAGGAGGAGACCATGGCCCATCCCCCGCAGCAGCAGCAGCAGGATACTGTGCCCCCCCAGCACAGGAGTAGACCGTGCCTGGGGCATCATTTGGTGCCCCCTGTCCCCGGCAGCCCAGATGTTCACCTGCCTAGCAGTTTTTTTCAGCCAATGCAGCAGGTGACCCAGTAGTGACCTGCAATCTGTGTGGCTAGGAAGTCCATTGTGGGAAGCCGGGTTCCCACTTTGGTACAAGTAGGCAGAGGAGCCACATACTGCACCACCTCCCACTTCAGTGGAACTGTAAACTGCAGGAGGTGGGTAGGAGTACGGGAGGCAGCACAGAAGGGGATGAGCAGGAGGGAGGTGTGGCTGGTCCTGTGAGCCATCTTCGGAGGGCTCACAGTTGCAGACAGCAGCAGTCTGCAGCATCATCACCACCCAGCCGGCTCCACCCATGTTCACCGCCAGCAGCAGCAGCACAGACTGCCCTTGCCCCAGCAGTGACACATGCAAACTTGGCTGCAGTCTTGTCCAAGTACAACAGCTTCGGCAGGAGTTTAATCAATTCCACCAGGAGTTCAATGATGCTCGGGGTGAGATGTCCAAACTTCAGTGTGACGTTGATAAAATCCTGGGCATCCTTGGTGAACTGTGTGGCAGCACCACTGGCAGTGGCAATGGCAGCTATAATTAATTTGCCTTTTTTGTTTTCCTTTTTCTATCCTGTCTTCAGTTCTTTGTAAGCCCCTTCAAAAAAAAAAAATATAAAAACAACAAAAACATATTTTCTGTCCTGTGTAATCTTACTTCCTCAAGTCCTCTTATTTCTTTGTTTTGTATTGCTAATCATTTCTTTGACCATTGTTTTTGCGTGTTACTATCTTATGCTGCCTATATAATTCAATCCCTTTTCTTATCGCTCTCTTACTTTTCCCCTCTCACTGTATTACTCTTGTTCTCCAGATCCTGCCTGTCGTTTGTTATACTTATTTTGCACCGTGTACGCCTCCCCTAATAAACACCTTATTACCTTTTATTTTTTGTGTTACTTCTTAGAGCTGGTGACACCTCCAAAATATCTTTTAAAAACATAACAATTAAGTTCAATTCAGTTGCATTCCACATTTATGGAGTTTGCAAAGGAAAGGCCTGCACCTGCCTAAGGCTGTCGGCCATCAGGGCCGTGTGCACACAGTCTGTATTTTTTGAATTCAAATAGTTCATGTGAGTTGCTTCAACTCAAAGTAAGAAGGACTCACCACAGAAGATATCCATAAAGTGCTCTTTCTTTATTCCACTGTGGCAAGAAAACAATGTTAAAAAAGTATTCCATATAACTAAGATAAAAACGATTGCTGCCTCAAGGCACCGTACTTCCTGATACATCACAGGTTATGTCGCACCCAATGCATTTCACACATGCATGCTTTCTGTGTGAGAAAGGAATACACCAGTTTGGAAAAAGAACATGTTGCATTTTAGCAGGTTTTCTATGCCAAGTGAGAAAAGATAACTCACAGTTATACTTGCATTCATATGCCCTTCCAGGCATTGCAAATTAAATCTCTGCCTTGTTTTTGCCACATAATTGTACATCATCTTTTCTCACTTGGCGTAGAAAACCTGTTAAGACGCAACATGTTCTTTTCCTGAACTGGTGTATTTGTTTAAAGCCTCAGGCTAAATTATTTTATATGACCACTCAGTGTATGCAACCTTTTTCACCCCGTCCAGCAACAAATGTCTTCTTTTTTTTTTTTTCTGTTTCTTTATTTATGCGCCTACCTCCTTGGGTGGGGTGGTCCTATGGTTCCCCCATTCAGGTCCACTGGTGGCTCCCACATCGGGAGCCATGCCTGAGCTTCAACCTCTTTCCTTCTCCCTCTCTAAGGCCACATCACGGACCCCATCATGGAAGACCAAAGGGTCAGGGCCAGAGGGAGCTCCTGGAGCATCTGGTGCAGTGCCGCAGGCAGACCCTGATGAGTGCCAGAGGATTCGGCTAATTTTGTCCCCCTGAGTTCCCCCCACATGGCACAGGTGTGCAAGGACAATGTGGCACACGCTGCCGGAAGTCCACCCATGCCAACCCCTCCACTACTCTGCAGCTTGCATTACCTCCTAGCCACCGCTAGGAACCAGCACCTTTGTGGGAGTCCCTCCCCACCCTTCCCAGAGAAGAGCAGTCTCAGGGATGTTCAGTGCTTCTCCCCCCGAGGACCCAAATCCTCACCCAAACCTGGGTCGCTGGCATGGCACAAGGTGTGGCATCCAGCGCCTCAATCCTCAGTGCCACTGGGCCTGCCAGCAGCAACAAGTGTCTTCACTGTTTATTTTGTTGAGGTTTTCCATGCTTTTAATAAGAATTTTGACCTGAATGCTTATAAACACGTAACACCTTATTAACATATTCAATATGCTCTCTAGTGATGGCCAGGGCTACTGGAGAACTGTGGATAAAGTTAACCAGAATTGCAGAGATTTTTGCAAAAATTGCAGGGAAATTGTGGGAATTCTACTATAGACCCTGAGTGCTTCACAATAAATCTTTTAATGTTTTCTGCAGCATATATTAGTCAGTATAAACTGTTAAATGAATACACTGCCTCTTGAATATGTTTAAAACATAAAGAAAAGTTTATGTTCCTAAAAAAAACTCTCTAAATTACTTGAAAAAATTGTCAACATCCAACTTAGAGAACATTTGGATTCATAAAAGTTGCTAAACCCAGCTCAGTCCGGCTTCAGAGCCAAACACAGTACAGTATTGGCTCTTGCCAAAGTAACTAGAGACTGGCAAATGGCCTTGGACTCTAAGAAGCATGTATTTGCCCTCTTCCTTGATCTAAGTAAGGCCTTTGATACTGTGGATCATACCATCATGCTTACTGCACTGAGTAACATCGGACTTGATAGTTCTGCCATTAAATGGTTCACCAGCTACCTAACCAATAGGTTACAACAAGTCAAAGCCATAGGAGATCTGTCCCCACAAAAATCCTTGTTATGAGGAGTCCCACAAGGCTCCATCCTGGGCCCTATCCTCTTTGCAATATACATCAATAATCTGGACTCGCAGCTGGGCACAGCAAATATGTACTTATTCGCAGATGATACTGTAGTCTATACCACAAATTCATCCTTGGATCTGGCCCATGAGTACTTACAGAAAGACTTTGTCACCCTCCAATACAACCTTCTCACTCATAAGCTCCTCCTCAATGCCAAAAAGACTAAAGCAGTGATTCTCTCACCAAAGTCTACTTCCGGATGTCCACATATCACACAGATCCGACCACTCTTAGATGAACCCCTTGAAGTAGTTGATACCTTTAAATACCTAGGATTCTGGCTGGATAACAAGCTCAACTTTCTGTGCCACTTAAATGAAACTTCGAAGAAACTAAGACAGCGATTAGGTTTATTCTATCGCATTAAACACCTACTCACATTAAAAGCCAGAATGAGACTAGTACAAACTACATTCCTACCTATACTGGACTACGCTGACTTCCTTTACAGCCATTGCCCATCAACGATGCTAAACAAACTGGACACCCTTTACCACCGGGCTTTAAGATTTATCTTAACTCTACCCCGTAGTACACATCACTGTCGTCTATACCAGGTTTCAGGATGGACCTCACTCTCAACTAGAAGAAAAAGGAATGTTCTCCTCTGGTTTTTTAGAGCATTATCTGATAACCTCCCTGCATACATCTCGAACATCTTCAACAGGGACACTGGTTTACCGGGATTGAGAAAGGGCATATTCCATTTTGCACATTGTAAAAAATGGTATTGTCACCGGTGTCTGCTAAGCCAAAACCGCTTTTACCGTGTTTGGTTTTGTGTACTTTATTTAACAATTTTAACTCTGCTAACATGCATTTTAGCAATTATGATTTCCACTGTTACATCCTTCCATCCTTGTACCAATTTAAAGTTATTTTAGGTACAAGATGTGATGGTAACAGCAATACAGCTCCCATCCCTAAGGTGTGATGGAAGCAGCACTACGGCCCCATCCCTCAGGTACGATGGCAGCACCAACAGCACTATGACCCCCATCCCACTGGTGTGATGGCAGCAGCAAAAGCACTACAGCCTCCCTCCCTCAGGTGTGACAGAAGTAGCAGCACTGTGGCCCCTATCCCTTAGGTGTGATGGCAGCAGTACTACATTCCCCATCCACCAGTGGTGATGGCAGAAGAACTACAGCCCCCACTCCTTCGTGCGATGGCAGTAACAACAATGCAGTCCACATCCCTCTCTGGTGATGTCAGTAGTGACAGCACTATGATCCCCTTTCTTCACCACCCACACCCCACTTGCACAAGTTACAAATGACTTGGTCTCTTTGCTTGTTAGAACTCAGATGTGAATTAATCTGAACCATCACTGCTAAGGTGGACTACCTTTGGTTTTTCCTATCTATAATTTAACTGCCTGAATTGGATTTCTTCCTGTGACACTGCTGACCAGGGTTAGGGAACAGACTTGGGTGTTGGAGGGCCAGCTGGTGGGTGAGGGCTTGAGTGTCCAATGACCACTCAACTTCTCCTGGGAGGGAGGCTGGGTTTGTGGCTCAGCATTTGCTGGTCCCTGGTGGAGGCCAGAGGCATGACAACATGTCAGCCCTCACTGCAGGAGGGAGCATGATGGATGTCGGCTTGTGCCTTGACATCGTGTGACTTGTCACGCTCCAAAGAAAATGGGAAAACACCCACTGACCCAACTGAAGGACAGCTGTTGGTCCCTCCATAAGCCAGAATCCCCAGACATGTGTCCATTCTGACCCTGCCATGTCCAGGATACACTGGAAGCTCTTTAGGGCAATTCTCCTCCCCCTGGTAGCTTCCCACAGGGGTAGGGGCCCACTCAATGAAGGGTTACTTTGGGTTACCTGGTAGCACAGCAGTAAGCGGCAGTGGATGGTGGTCGACACTCAGAAGTGATGGTAAGGGGCGTTGTCAGGCCTGAAGGAGTGAATGGCCAGGGGGTAAAAAAACTGCTTGAATCTGCTTCTTTGAAATAAAGTGTCTTCACCTAAAAAATCCACAAGTGATTAGTGGAGGATGTTCAAATGGATTTATGCATCTGCCAGACATGTGGATGCTTTTTCTTCCTTTGGTGTCCATGAAAAGGGTGTCTCTCAGTTTTCATGTCTTTGTTCAGATGTGAATTGAGCACTACTCTGCCCACCAGCATCATACAGTCCCTGGGGTCTTACCTTCTGTAACGTCATTGACTGTGCTTTCAAAATCCGCTGGCCAAACATAAGTACACTTAAATACTTAACATTTGCTTTTTGTTGAAGCAGTCTATCAGAAAACCTTTTGTTGTCACAGAGACTGAAACAGTAGGTGGGAGAAAAGCTGCAAATGATCCAATTCACCTAAATGAGGAGCTAACTGTGAAGTATTTTCATAAGTAGTGGCAGTTTCTTCTTTGTGAACATACTTTCATTTAGACTAGTTTTCATTCAAACAACTGAGAATTGTGGATGGCCCTACTGATTATAAACTTGAATAAGCTAGTTGGTAACAGTGATCCTGCATTTAGCAATCTACAACCTAGATGCTTACATGCAAAGAATACAATAAATACCTGACTAAAATCTAAAAACAAGCTTATAAAACACATAAATCTATCTGAACATTTATCTTTACCTATACAAAATCATTTCAGCCCAAGTAAAACTCAGGTAAATTAAATGGTACCCTGACTACCATTCTATGTTGTAGTAAACATGTATTGGTATTTTTTTTATATTCTTTGCAAAGCAGGTAAGGCCCACTAGGCAGGACTGTCTATTTTCAGGAGTGACCTAGAAGAACTGGGAGTTAAGTGACCTGCTTGGAGTCGCACAGTATGCAAGTGGAGGTGTGGGAATCAAACCCAAATCTGCTAGATGTACCTAGTTCATTCACTGCTTGTTGCTCTAACCACTAGGTATGGGTCATTAAACTGAATGGCTGATTACAACAAAGCAGTGTGGGTGATTTCCTTACTGACTCTATATGCAGCAAGGCAGAAAGAATGCAAAGCACAGCAGCATTCATTTTAAAATGCTGAAATCTGTCGGCCTGCTGGTGCTGCGGTAGCACTATTGCTTGCAATGCCAGCGACCCAGGGTCAGAAGTGAACTTGGGTTGCTGGAGGTCTGGCCAGGGGAGTAGGACTGAGCACCTGGGGGACTGCTCTCCTCCTCCAGGGAGGGTGGGCTGTGGGTCCTGCTGCTTTACCACCAACTGTGTGACCATGGATGGTGATGCAATGGTGCTGCAGAGTGATCAGGAGGGGAGGACCCTAGCCAGGAACTGGAGCAGTGGCATGTCTCTATGTGACCTATCTTCTTGGATCTCCTCTAGTGCCAGTACCCTCAGGGACAGAGACCAGGAACAATCACCCCACATTGGCCACTGGCAGAAGGGACCCAGATGCCCCAGACTTCATAACCAGGCTCCATGGGACCCACTGAGCTGCCCAACACACACTAAGGGAGTGTGGATGGGTCCTGGGGTCCCCTTCCTTTCCACCTGGCAGGGGTACAACCCAAGCAGGATAGGGTCAGGACCACAGGAGCTCCTGAGCATTACCTGGGGGTGAAGCTAAGGGATACCCAACCTGAAAAGTGGAGACTGATGCTCTGAGAAGGAGACATAGAGAAAATAAAAAAAAAATGCTGAAATCTTAGAGATTCTGTGCAGTGACATGCAATTTCCATGAGGCACCGGTACAAGAATTCAAAATCCGCAAACCAAGCAGGATTCCGAGATTGTTACCGGTGTTACCGGTTAAAATGGAAAACCAGGGTCCCTGATCTTCAAATGGGCTAAAGGTTCCTATGGCCTGAGATGCTTCTCCTTAATCTGCTTCCAGATTCCTAGAGTGAAAACTACCCTTGGCTCAGCAGCGATCAACTTCTCACTTCCATCACTTTGGAATACTATGAAAGACTCATTAAAATTATCCTCACTTCCAAGCATTTTCACATTCAAAGCTCTATTAACGGATTATCTGAAGGAATCATGCAACTGTTTCAGACGCCGATGACCCCTAAGCCCCAGGTGCCACTCTCAAATCCTACACCTAAGTATCTCATCCACCCCACATTCCTAACAACAGAAACCTAGGACCTACAAGCCTAGTTCCCTTAATCCAAGATGGCCCTGCCTATTCTCTACCTTTTACCTATTCTGGCCTACCTTTTGGCTGCCTACTCTTTCACCCCAATTTCTACCCTATTCCTTAATACCTCCTTATTTTTTATCATTTAGGTATGAGCTCTTACTTAGCGGAGACTATATTGGATTGTTGTCTCTTCTCATTTCAGTAAAGCTTATCATTATGTACCTTTGCATGTTAATTATGTTGACCGGTATGTATTGGCCCATATTGACCGGCACCTTCACAATGTTTTTTTTTTTTTTTTTTTTGCACCGTTGTCCACCATAATTGTAATCTTATGAAGTGTACTGTACTGTATTAATGCCCAGGACCACCTGAAAATGAGCTTGCACAATGGTGTTTATGCCTGGTTAAATAAAGTGATTGCTCGATTGATTGATTGAAAATGAATAAGCTATTGTAAGCGTTGCCTATCTTCCAAAATTTAAAGACATCTGCCTTATACATTGCTAAACAGATTCTATAAAGTGAACCACAGCAAATCAACATTAAGTAAATCCAGAAGGAATATTTTTTTTTTATTTCTGGATGTAGAATAGTGAAGCCTAATCAACAACTGTTTACAGTGCTCTACCAGCTATTCACCCACTTTGGTACAAGAAAAAATAAGCAGATAAAGTGGTAAATAATTGCGTTTTAGTAAAATGTTGTTAAAGTGTTTAATGTTCATAATTTGCACTGTAGGTATTGCACACTATTTTTTGAAATCACATATTTAAACATTAAATCTGGGGGTTATTGGGGCTGGCAGTATAGACTAGAGGTTAGAGTCATAGGAGTCGACTCCATGGGTGCTTGGGTGCTCAAGCACCCATATATTTGACATAAACACCCTCAATTTTTCAAGGGCAGCCTGCAACAAAGGATTACTATGGAATTTGGTCACAGGAAAAACACTGGCAATGAGCACCAGCAAAGATTCTTAAACGTTGGCACCTGGTTAGAGTAACAATCTGTGAATGAGCTGAGGACATCTAGCAGACCTTGGTTTGATTCCCACAACCTCCACTTGTATATTGTGTGATTCTGAGCAAGTCACTTAATCTCCTCAGTGCTCCTGGGTTGCCCCTGAAAACAAGCACTTGCGTCTAGTGGGCCTTACCCAGTTACCAAAAAATATAAAAAAAAATACCAAAATATTTTTACTGCATCATACAGTAGTCAGGGTACCCTGTAATTTACCTTTGTTTTACTCTGGCTGCAATGATTTTGTTTAGTTAAAGGTCATATACATTTTATGTGTTTTATAAGCTTGTTTTTAGACTTTAGTCAGGTTTTTATTGTAGTCTTTGCATGTGAGCATCTAGGTGATAGATTGCTAAGAGCGAGATCACTGTTACCAAATAGCCTATTCAAGTTTATAATCAGCAGGGCCATCCAAAAATCCTCAGCTGTTTGAATCAAAACTAGTCTAAATGAAAGTGTGCTCATGAGGAAAAAAGTACAGTAATGTAAGAACTTACCGTAACAGTAGATCTTTGAGAGGAGCTCTTGCAGCAGGTAATACCATTAGGACTAATGCCACCAGGCATTAGGACCCCACAGAAAACTTGTAGCTAGCAGTCTATAGTGTGGGACCACCCTTGACGTCGGCTCCACCCAGCATTAGACATGATATAAAGGGGGCGGCCCCTGGTGCCATCTCAGTTCTCCCACCGGAGACTGGCTGAAAAATTACTGGAGAACCAGACAGGAACTCCCCAACCTTACAAGAATGTAATGGTAATGATTCCTGGGGGATGGAGGGTGGGAAAGCCACCTGCTGCAAGAGCTGCTCTCGAAGATCTACTGTTACGCTAAGTTCTTACGCAACTGTACTATGTAACTTCGAGGAGGAGCTGTTGCAGCAGGTAACACCATTAGGACTGAGTCCCAAGCAGTACTCCAGAATAGGCCCAGGTCAAATTGGGAGGTGGAGAGAACTATTTGTAAGTCAGCAAGACTGAATAACTTCAGGAGAGCAGGCCTTGCAGGACAGCTAATTCAAAGCCAGCCCTCCCACTAGAAGAAATGTCTAGGCCGTAATGTCTGATGAAGGTGTGGCCCATGCTCCATGTCGCTGCAGCACAGATGTCTGCTGATGAGACATTTTTTAACGAGGCAAAAGAGGTAGCCACAGCTCTCATGGAGTGACCCCTAATGGGTTCAGGAAGGGGTCTGTTATGATTCAGATAACAGAAAGAAATACAGTGTATTAGCCTACGGGCTAGGGACTGCCTGGAGACATAAGCCCCTGCCATCCTTTTAGTAAAAGAGACGAACAACTGGTCCATCTTCCTGAAAAGCTGAGTCCTGTGGAGATAATATCTCAGGATGCTATGAACATCCAAGGTGTGCAACAGGGCTTCACCTTGGTTAGAAAATTCAGGGTAATAAACCAGAAGGTTGATGTCCTGGTTCAGGGTCAGTTCTGACACCACCTTTGGTAAGAACTTAGGGTTTGTACGCAGGGTCACCCTATCCCTGTAAAAAACTATACAAGGCTCTTTGCACATCAAGGCCTGGAGCTCAGACATTCTTCTAATGGACGTAATGGCAACTAACAGAAGAGTTTTCCAAGAAAGGAAGCACAGCTCGCAAGACATGGCTGGCTCAAAAGGAGGGGGCGTGAGCTTCTCCAGAATGAAAGCAAATCCCACGGAGGAACAGGGTCTCTCCTGGGAGGCCTAATATGCAAAACCCCTCTGAGAAATGTTTTGAAGACATTCAGTTGTGCCAGAGTTCTCTCTTCTAGAGGGACATGATATGCGGAAACCACACACATGTGCACCTTGATGGATGAGTGGCTTAGCTCCAATCCAGAGGTGACAGAGGTATTTTAGCACATGTCTGACAGGACAATCCAGGGGATCCAGAGCACGAGCTGTTGCCCAGAGGCAGAAACGCTTCCATTTCATCATGTACATAGCTCTATTGGAAGGTTTTCTCGCTGCGACCAGAACTTCTGCCACCCTGCTTGACACTCCTAGTCTCTCCTCTGCTAAAACTGCAGGTGCCAGGTGTGCAGGTGAAGAGTGTGAAGAGCAGGATGGATGAGTGTCCCCTGCTCCTGTGAGAGCAAGTGGATGGAGAGATGCAATTGCACTGTAGGTTCCATTGACAGTTGCAGGAGCAGCGGATACTAAATTTGGCGTGGCCATAAAGGAGCTACGAGGATCATCCTGGCTCCTTCCAGCTGCAATTTGAACAGTACTCTGGCTGAGTGGGAAGGGAGGGAAGGTGTACAGAAATCTCCCTGTCCAAGAGAGGGACAATGCGTCTCACCAAAAAACACCAGGCCCTGGAACAAGTGAACAGAAATTTCGCAGTTTGGCGTTGTATGGGGACGCAAAGAGGTCCATCTCTGGGAGGCCCCAGTGACTGAAAAGGTCATCTGTGACTTCCTGAAGTAGTTCCTACTCATGGCTCAGAGAGAGCGAGAGAGCGACTGAGACTGTCAGCGAGACCATTCTGGACTTCTGGCAGATGAACTGCCGTGAAGTCTAAGAGGTGTTCTGCTGCCCAATCCCACACTCTCATGGCCTCCCTGCAGAGGGGGTAAGAGTGGGTACTTCTTTGTATGTTGATGTAGAAGACCACTGGTGTGTTGTCTGTCTGCACCAAAAGGGGACCCGTGGGGAGCTGGTCTCGAAAAGCCTGAAGAGCGTTCAGAACGGCTCTCATTTCCAGAACATTTATGTGTAGAGAGTGCTCTTTGGGAGACCAGGGCCCTCGAGTCCTGTGATCCCCTAAGTGAACCTCCTGTACCTGGTCTAAGCAAAGAGACTCCTCCCTCCAGATTTGTGTGGCAGAGCCACCAATCGAGGGAGTGCTGGACCACCTGAGAGACCCTGATCAGAAGATCAAGGTCGTCTATTGCCTGTTCCCATTGCACCCTGAGGTGCCAAGGGAGGACTCTCATGTGCAACCTGGTGAGTGGGACCGTGGCTATGGCAGCTGCCATGTGGCCCAACAGCTGTGGAATGACCCAAGCAGGTACGATGGAAGCTGCCTGTACTCTGTATGCCAGAGTCTGCAGACATGCTGCCCTGTCCGAGGGCAGGAAGGCTTTTCCATGCTCGGTGTCCAGGATTGTCCCTATGAACTGCAACCTCTGAGATGGCCAGGGTTGCAACTTTGGCCAGTTCACCACAATCCCCAGGGAACAAAAGAGGCCTTCTGTCTCTTTGAGGGCAACTTGGAGACTCTGCTCCATTAGAGCCAAGAGAAGTCAGTCGTCCAAGTAGGGATAAACAAAGAGGCCTCTCTGCCGGAGGGCTGCTGCTACCACTGCCAGACATTTAGTGAAGACTCTGGGGGTGGAGGAAAGGCCAAAGGACAGAATCCTGCACTGGTAATGCTGGTCCTGAAACTGAAATCGAAGAAACCTTCTGTGATGTTCCAGAACTTTGATATGCATGTAAGCATCTTGTATATCGAGGGAGCATAACCAGTCCCCTTAATGGAGCAAGGGTAAAAGACTCGCAAGTGTGACCATACAGAATTTCTGGTGCTTGACCGAGAGATTGAGTTGACCTAAATCCAGAATAGGGCGAAGGTCTCCTGTTTTCTTTGGAACCAGGAAGAAATGGGAGTAGTAACCTTTGCCATTCTGCACCAGAGGAACAGGCTGGATGGCCATTTTCTCCAGGAGCTGTTGAATTTCCATTGCAATGAGTAGAGCGTGGGCCATCGGACAATTGACAGGTGGGGGGGGGTTGTCCAGTGGGATAGAGAGAAACTCTATCGAATACCCGTTTCGAATGGTATCCAGCACCCACTGGTCTGTGGTAATGTTGGACCAGGCGAATGGGTGTAGAGTGAAACTCTCTCCCATCTTCTCGTTCTGCAACTCCTGAGGGGGGAAGGGAGAGGCAGTGAGTCAGGCGGTGTGAGTGATGGGGCCTGAGCCCTGGGAGCTTTGGGCTGCCTAGGGCCTTGGGAACCTTGGGGGTTAGGGTGACCCCACCTCTTGAAACCCTTACCCTGGGGGGGTTTGCCTCCCTGTCCCTGTCCTTTGCGAAAGGGATGGCAACAGGGTTCCTGATGCTGGGACTTGTACATGTGGTGTATGTCGGTTACCACTTTTCCTGAGTCTTGGAGCTCTTTGACCAGAGATTCCACCTCTGGCCCAAACAGCACGGGTCCCTGAAAAGGGGAGTCCAAAATGGAATCCTGTAGATCAGGTTGGAAACTAGAGAGTCTCAGTCATGGTTGCCTACATATGCATACCCCTGAGGCCGCAGCCCTAGAGACCATGTCCACTGCATCATAAGAGTAGCGCAAGACATGCTTGTCTACATCCAGGCCTGACTGGGCACAGGCAAGCACTTCCTGTTTCGCTTCAGACTCAGGCAAGGACTTAACCAGTTCCATGGTCTTTTGCCACAGAGATTGCTGATAGGTGACCATATGGGCCATAAAGTTAAGAGAACGTATGGCCCCCGTGGCAGCAGAGAATAATTTTTGGCCCCAGCTGTCGAGTTTTTTTTAGGCTGTGTCTAGAGGCTGAGAGCTCAAATGCTTTGGTTTGGTGCTACTGCCGTGGGCTGCAGTGAGCACCAGGGAGTTGGCCTTCGGCTGCTCTGCTAGAAAAGGCTCTGCTCTAGGAGGCTTATAAAGCCTCTCAGCCTTTTTAGGAACTGCTGGGATAGAGGCAGGCATATGCCAAGACAGGCAAGTAACATCCCGGGAAGGATCAACAAGTGGTGGTATTACCAATGATTTTGGTTCCTTGTTCACCCAAAATTTTGCCAAACGTTTATGTTCTGGTCCAGGTTTTCTGTGTCCCATCCATAGATGGCTTGGATGTGCCTCATGATGTCTAAGAATAAGGGATCATCTGGGGGGACCTTGGAGAGTTCTTTGGGCCTGGAGAGGGAGGAGAGAACTCATCCCCAGAGTGTTCTGCATCCCCCTCATCCGAGGAAGATGTACAGTCACTAGAAGTAGGAACAGGAGAGTGCTTCCTTTTCCTTTTTCCCTTTGGATCTGGATGGGTGCCCTCGTTCCCACCTGGAACTTATGGAGTCGGGGGAGGTCCCATAGGTGGAGGAGGTAGAGTGGGGTCTGGGGGTCTATAAAGGAGGCCCCCTTTGACCGTATACCACCACCATGTTGTAAAGAGTGATCCTATGTCAACCACACTGGCCCTGGTGTCTGGATGTCCTCGGGGACCGGTGTCGGGTTCTGGCCGACGTCCGTATCCAGGCGACCATTGTCTCCTTCACCTGGGGAGCTGATGTCCAGAGTAGGCGCAGGCTTATTGGACGTCCTACCCCTGAGGGGAGGTGCGGATGTTAGATCCTATGCTGACGACCGCCACTTACCAGACGTCGGGGTGCGCGATGCCGGGGAAGGCAAACAGCTGGGTCTGCTGTCTGGTGAAGGGCAGACCTTAGCCGGTTGGGGCAGAGGGGGCATCTGATGCTGGGTGGCTTCCGACTTCTTGCGATCATCCCTGCGTTTTTCTGTCGGACAAGGCCTGCTCTTGTGCTTATCCTTGGACTGGCCACTCTAGGTTGACCCTGAGGAGGATTTGTGCAGTCAGTGGGCCAGAGAAGAAGAAGAAGTCCCAGAAGGGGCTGACTTCCAGTGCCTGCCCTGAGAAGAGGCAGGAGCAGACTTATCCTTGTGGGAAGGCTTGGTCACATGGGCCGGGACCGAGCCGGACCTCCGTCCAGAGGTCGAGGAAGAAGAGGCCTGTTTTGAGGGTGACTTAGGGTGCGACTCTGACATGGCTCTATCCTTGTCCTGGTGATGGTGCATCCCTCTCATTGATTTCCATTTGGGTGGAGAGTCCCTAGCTGGAGAAGTAGAGCTGGCCCCAGTACCGCACTACATAGCCTCCACTTTTTTCTCCAAAAGGTGTGCTTTGAGTGCGTTGGCTCTTCTTATCCTGGTTTTCTGGCTGAACTTTTGGCATTGCGGGCAGGCGTCGGGCCGATGGTCAGGGCCTAGGCAAATGACGCAGGCCACGTGGCCGTCCTTCACTGGGATCTGCTTCCTGCGCGTGCTGTACATCTTCCTCGGATGAGGGGGATGCAGAACACTCTGGGGATGAGTTCTTCAATCTTCCAGTGGCCCTGGTGATGGCCATTTGTAATAAAACTGAATTGGGCCACATTGCATGGAACAGTGCCACTGTTGTTGATTAGGCTCATACCAGACTCCAAACTTTGTAGCTTGCAAGCTGACCATGTGGATCCCGAGAGCTGTCTGCAAGCGGAAGGACTCGGGGTACCGTGGAGTGGTTTAGACCCACAGGCCTTTCTTTGCAGCTGTCAAGAGAGGCAGCGGTAGCAGCTGTTCTGTGAGGGAGAGTGACAGGAGAGAAGCAGAGAGAGCATCCCCGATGGCAGGCTGAAAGAATGGTTTAGAGCCGGAGAAGGCTTGGCTCATTGTGATAGGAGGCGATGGTGTCAGCAAATCAGAACTCACCATCCAGTTCATCCAGGTTAATGGCACAGCTGATAGGACTGATGTGCTCCCCTCCCAACTGGTGAGGGCATGTAGGGGTGGGAGCATGTGAGATGAGAGCATGTATGGCAGGGGCATCATGGTTGTGGGTAGGGGCATGGGATGGGGGCAAGAGGGATGGAGACAAGGGGGAGGAGTGGGTTGGGGGAACAGTCAACCCCACTGGGATCAAAATCAAAAGCAGGGATTTCGGCCTGTGACTGAATTGTTTTGGGGGGGTAATTTTTTTTTAAAGTAGAGATGTGTAGATTGAAGCAATTGCTTAAGGTTAAAGGAAATGGAAGTGTTTTCAGTGATTGGGGAATACAGCAGAAATTTATTTTAGAGAAATATATATATATATATATATATTTTTTTTATTTAGTATTTCTCATGTTTCATTTTCTTTTCATGCCAAGTTGGTAGGAAGTTACCAGTATGGTGGGGGATGGGTAAGTAATGCACATGAAAGTGAAGTGTTGGTATTGGGTTTATTAACCCCTTTCTTTTTATGCTGGCATGATTGTGCAGCCAACATCTTGCGGCAGTGGGATTTTGGAGGCGTGGCCGCTGTTGGGCGAATGCAGGGCATGCATCAGTAGGTGCGTCCCTCATTCCCCAATCAGCCTGGATGCCAGCACCACACCATGCATGCTAATGTGGCGATCACATCCTAGGAAAGGTCTGCTGCAATCCGAGCAAAGCTCGTCAGACACAAGCGGACCCTTCCACCTGCTCGCCACATTAGCAGATGGCGAGTGACGGCAGCGACCGACGGGGTGCAATCCCCCTGCCGGCACTGTGGCCACACAAATTTGCCAATGGGGAGCCCACTTCCTGTCAGCATAAAAGCAGCCCCCATTTCTTATATGCCAAGGGGTGCCCAATCCCCTCGACTCTTGCCTCCCCGCTTTCATAGTGTGCCCGGCCAGTGCCCAATCCCCATCGGCATAAATTCACCCCCTGTTGCATGCTGCGGCGAGGGTGCCCAATCCCGTCGGCTGCGGTAACCCCCAAAACAGTTGGGTGGCATGCTGGGATCCCACCCCAGTGCCGTATCCCAAAAAAAAACTGTCGCGATGTTAGTTTTCTTTTTCCTTCCCTGTAACATAAAAACGGTTTCTCGTAGTTTTCTGCCCCTCACCTGCACCCATCCACTGCGCACCCTGCCTTCCCACACCCCCCTCACCCTCCCTCATCCCATACTTACCTCCGGAGTCCGGCGTGACGATCTTCGGTGGACCGGGAAGACGTCTGCACTCTTCAAAGCTGACCGCGATCTAAGAAAATGTTGGTAAGCTGTATAATGGAATGAATAGGGTTTTTTCAACTTTGCTGCACATCTCAGGCGTTTTTTGGAATTTTGGCACCAAATTTTTAACATGGGGATTTTGGGACCCCTCCTCATGAATTCTATCACTGTCGTGACGTTAATCGGCCTCGAAAGGTGATTTCGCAATCACTGCGTGGAATCACCTTTTGGAACCCATTAATGAAATGACAGTGCTAGTGTTCATGAGGTGGCCTCTCAAAAAGTCTATGTTCTAAATTTGGTGGAAAAAATTCAACAAATGACTGTTTTATGAGTGTGCATTGAGCAGTTGCTACGCAGGCTCGTAACTTCACAAATTCACAATATTTTCATGCCAGATTTTCAACATTGTCATTTTTGTACACCTCCTTGTGAACAATACAGCTGTCATTTTCCATATCCTGCCCCAAAATGTGTTTCCGGACTTCCGGCAGACAATAGCGCAGTTGCTGTGGGAACTCAGTGTTCGGGCCAGATTATGAAAATGACAGTGACACAGTTCATGAGCAGAGGTCCTAAAATGCCTATGTTGAAAATTTGGTGATGATACTCCATAAAATGACTGTGTTACAAGCGTACGTTGACAGACTGCACACACGATCGTCCCGTCGTGCATTTGTGATATTTTCACTCTGGATTTTCACCATTGGCATTTTTCCACACCTCTTGATGAACAGGTCAGCTGACATTTTACATATCCTGCCCAAAATATGTTTTCGCACTTCCGGCGCTGAATAGCATGGTTGCTGTGCGAAATCACTTCTTCTCCCACCCAAAGCTAGTTCTACTTTTATAGGCAGAGGATTTGACTGACAACAGGAACTTCCTGTTTGAGAGCAGGAAGTGAATGATCACAGAGCCACCAAAGACCCACCATCCTAGAAGGGCAAGAGTAGCTCTCCCCCCTCTAGCTGCTGGAGGTCTGCCTCTGAGCAAGTAAGGGGTCTACTGAGAAATATAGGATATTCTTGTCTCAGAACAGGACAATCAGGAGCTTAAAGGGCACACAGGCAGAAAGTAAGGAGAGAGAGAGAAAAAAACAGAGGAAAGAGTAAGGATTGCAAACAGTTAAGGGGCCAGAAATAAGACATGATGGGAGTGGTGCAGTGCAGTGGCTGTGGAGCAGCAGTCTTCCAGGAGACGTTCTGAAGGATGCGGTGTTGTCCCATCTGCAGGCACCTCTCTGGGCTGAGGGAGGAGGTTGCTCATCTCCAGGCTGAGTTGGCCAGGATTTGTGGGACCTCCTCTTCCATCCAGGGACCACCAGTGCCACTGCTGTTGCCTCAGAGGTTGCCAAGAAAGAGGAGTGGTTGGGCCACAGCGGGCTCAGGGAGGGTGAGGGTGGTGGAACAGAGGTGCATTCCTCCAGTTGTACCTCTCCACAATTTCTATGCCATTCTGGCAAAGTGTGGTTCTTCTATGGAGGCACCCGCACTGGAGACCAAGGAGGATGCTGGGAACCTCCACAAAGGAGACCCACAGGAGGGTGGCTGGGGACCCCACAGGGGAAGGAAACAACTCCTGGTGGGGGACTCCATTGTTAGGAAGGTAGAACTGGGGGAGGAAGGGGAGAGGGAGGTAAGGTGCCTGCCTGGCGCTATGGCTTGGAGGGACAGGGAGCGAATTCTCAGGATTGCCGGAGCAGCTGCACAGGGGAAGGAGCTGGATGTCATTGTCCACCTAGGTACAAATGACCTGGCTAAGAAAGGGATTAGAGAAGTTCAGGAAGAGTTTGTGGAATTGGGGAGGGGCCTTAGACAAGTAGCACGCACGGTAACCTTCTCGAGGGTGCTGCCAATCTATGGTATAGGAGAGGCTAGGGTGTTCCGCACCATGGGATTCAATCAGTGGTTGAAAAACTGGTGTGGAGCTCAGGGATTTGGCTTCATTGGGGACTGGGGGTCCACCTGGAGTGATGCAAGCCTATACTGGCATGATGGGCTGCATCTGTCCAGGAGGGGAACCAGGATCCTAGGTGATAGGTTTAAATGCTTCATTGGCAAGCATTTAAACTAGCCAAGGGGGGAGGCACTGGAAAGGAGCAGGGAAATCCTAGCCCCCAAAAAAATCACGGTAGTAAATGCGGTAAACACCAACATAGAGGTGTCGATATGGAGAAGGGCTGGGGTAAATGGAGAAAGTGACAAAGGCAAGAAGGACAGGGATGGGGCAAAAAGGAGTAAGGCCATCAGGAAATGGAGGGTAATGAGTACCAATGCCCGTAGACTGGGCAACAAGCTCCCTGAGCTGGTGGCCTTGATGGAAGAGGGATGCCTGGATATTGTAGCAGTCACAGAAACATGGTACACTCGTACTCTCATGACTGAGATGTTAACATACCAGGGTACATAACCTACAGGAGAGACAGGCAGGGGAGATGAGGGGGAGGAGTAGCTCTTTATGTAAAGGAAGGGATAAAAGCAACTGAACAAAAGAGTAAACAGGGAGGAGAAGAGGCACTTTGGGTCACCTTGGAGACTGGAAAGGGCACCACAATCTGCACAGGGGTTGTGTACAGACCCCCATGTCAGGGGGAGGGAATGGACAAGGATATGATAGAAGGCATTCTTAGAATGGCAGAGAAAGGGGAGATACTGTTGATGGGAGACCTGAATATGCCAGATGTTAACTGGAGCACATTTGCTGCAGCCACATCCAAGAGAAGGGCCATTCTTGATGCCCTACAGGTGGCATGCCTCAGACAGCTCGTTTTGGAACCCACTCGTGAGGGAGCAATCTGAGACCTTGTACACTCAAACAGGGGCAGTGAGAGGATCCCAGATCTAGAAGTGGGTTGCCATCTGGGAACAAGTGACCATCAAACAGTGTGGTTCACGTTAAACTCAGCTACAGAGTCAAGCCATACAAAAGTGAGGGTACTGAACTTCAGGAGGGCTGATGTTGGCAAGATGGGAGAGTGCCTCAGAAAAGCACTAGCAAACAGGCTAGAAGGAGGTGTGGAGCAACAATGGGGAATCATCCAAACTGCCATCACAGAGGCAACAAGCCTTTGTGTGAAGCAAATAAACAAATACAAATGAAAGAAAAAGCCACTATGGTTCTCAAAAGAGGTGGTTGTGAAAGTCAGGAAGAAAAAGATATCAATCCGGAAGTACAAGGAAACACAGAAGAAGCAGGACAGAGAGCTGTACCAGTTAAGGCAGAAGGAAGCAGGGAGGGAAGTCAGAATAGCAAAGGCCCAAACTGAGGAAAAGATAGCCAACTTGGTTAAGAAGGGGGATGAAACCTTTTATAGGTACACCAGCGAGCGTAGAAAGACAAAGGGAGGGATAGTGAGGCTGAATAGAATGAACGGTGGGTGGGCAGAGGGGGACAGTGAAAAAGCAGGGATACTGAATGAATATTTCTGCTCAGTATTCACAAAAGAGGAGGGGGAAGTGCCTAATCCAATTAACAGAAGCACTCTTGATAGAGGGGGGTCGATCCCAGTCCTTTCACAGAAGAAAGGGTTCTGCAAGAACTCCTAAAACTGAAGGTGGACAAAGCAATGGGGCCTGATGGAATTCACCCCAGAATTCTAAAAGAATTAAGGGAGGAACTAGTGAAACCACTGGCTACTCTTTTTAATAAATCATGGGAGGATGGTGTGGTATCCGAGGATTGGAGGAAGGCGGATATGATTCCCCTTCACAAAAGTGGGACCAAGACAGAGGCAGGAAACTACAGACTTGTCAGTTTGACCTCTGTGGTAGGGAAAGTGATGGAGTCACTTCTGAAGGAAAGAATAGTTAAGTACCTAGAGGCCAGTGGGGCATAGGACCCAAGGCAGCATGGGTTTACAGTGGGAAGGTCATGTCAGACCAGAATCTAATAGATTTCTTTGACTGGGTGACCAAAGTAGTAGACCAGGGAGGGGCTGTGGACATGGCCTACCTAGACTTTAGAGGCATTTGACACAGTCCCACACAAAAGATTAATAGTCAAATTAACCAGCCTGGGAGTGGGTCCCAGGTGGTAGCCTAGGTAAAACATTGGCTGGACAACAGGACACAGAAGGTAATTGTAAATGGAGTCCACTCTGAAGAAAGAGGGGTTACTAGTGGGTACCGCAGAGTTCAGTATTGGTCCAGTCCTTTTAATGTCTTCATAAGTGACATTGCAGAGGGACTGGAAGGAAAAGTATGCCTCTTTGCAGATGACACAAAGATCTGCAACAGGGTTGATACACAGGAGGCGTGGAAAGGATGAGAAGGGACTTGGCAAGGTTGGAGGAATGGTCAGAAGTATGGCAGCTAGGATTCAATGCAAAGAAGTGCAAAATAATGCACCTGGGAAACAAGAACCCAGGGGAAGAATACACAATGGGGGAGGTAGTAACAATAACAAAAAAGGAAAGGGACCTGGGGGTAATCATATCAGATGACCTTAAGGTTAGCAAGCAATGTGAGAAGGCAGTAGGGAGGGCTGGGGGTATACTGGGATGCATAGGGAGAGGCATCAGCAGCAGAAAACAGGAAGTTGTTATCCCTCTGTACAGACAGTTGGTAAGACCCCATCTGGAGTACTGCGTCCAGTTCTGGAGACCCCATCTCCACAAGGACATAGACAGGATAGAGGCAGTCCAGAGGAGGGCAACTAAAATGGTGCAGGGTCTGCAAGAGAAGCCGTATGAGGAGAGACTAAAGGAGCTTAATATGTATACCCTTGAGGAAAGAAGGGAGAGGGGGGATGTGATAGAAACTTTTAAGTACCTCAGTGGAATCAACAAAGTCCAAGAGGGTAGCATCTTTCAGAAAAAGAGACGTGGAAGAACAAGGGGACACAATTTAAAGATGGGGGGGGCGGTTCAGGGGCAATGTGAGGAAATATTATTTCACAGAGAGGGTAGTGGATGCATGGAACAGCCTTTCTGAGGAGGTTGTGGGGTCTAAAACTGTGGGAAAATTCAAGAATGCATGGGACAGACATAAGGAAATTCTTGTGGGGGGTAGGAAGAAATAGGCTGTTGGTTAACTAGGATCTGCGGCCTATCCTGTAGGTAGGGAAATGGGCAGACTAGATGGGCCAAGTGGTCCTTATCTGCCGTCAAAGTCTATGTTTCTATGTTTCTAAGTTTGAGGAAATAACAGTGACACTGTACATGAGCAGAGGTACTAAAATGTCTATGTTGAAAATCTGGTGCCGAACGTCCATAAAATGACTGTGTTCCAAGTGTGCGTTGCCTATTTCCCACACACCCTTGTAACTTTGCAAATTTGCTATATTTACATGCCACATTTTCAACACTGGCATTTTTTTACACCTCTTTATGAACTGTACAGCTGTCATTTTTCACATCCTGCCCAAAATGTTTTCCTGCACTACACTACCAAAGCTAATGCCAGCGCGACAACATTCGGCGTTGACAAATGCTTGTTTCTAACAGAGACAGATTGAAAAGCATAGAGAGGTGATGTGAGTTACAGACAGTCACCTAGTGGATGTGTTGGGATTCCAACTTGAGACAGTAGGGTCCTCCTTATAGCCCTGTTTCACAGCTTAGTGATTTTGTTTTGCACAGGGAGGGCAAATAACTTGCAGAAGGGTATACAGTAAGCCCTTGAGGTTTAAGCTCTGATTCTCATTCTCAGTTTATTGCTGTAGACCACACTTCCATTGTGTACACTGACTACTCCAAAGGGGTTGAATTCTTTACTGCTTTGTGGAGCGGGATTTTTCCTGTGGTTAGCTGACAACATCCAGTGAAAGGCATTGGTCATTGATATAGTGTATAAGACAAACGGCATGTTTTGAACTAGGTTGCAGGAAGCATCGGAGTGCATACGGTATACCAGATGAAAAAAATTATTCCCATAAACCGTGGAATAGTGTTCAGTGGTTCATGCATTGTGTAATCCACAGAACATTATTCTGCAGTTTAAGCATGCATTTGTCAGTGCTGAATGTTGGCTTGCTGGCACTGGCACTGGTAGTGCAGGAGTTAGACAGATGCACACTAGGATTGGCATTGAAGTAGTGAACTGACAGTGACCCCAGCCCCACCATGCAGAGAGTGACAAGCACTGGGGTGTGCCCTTGGGTCGTTGGCTATAACAATCATGCCATTTCACCTCACCTTACCCTGCAGAGACTGACAAGTAGTACAATGTGCCTTGTGGTCTTCGGGCCTTACGCTCTCCCCATTCCATAAGGAAATATACTGACATGGGTGCAGTGTAGGAGAATGTGATGAACGTTGGAGCAGAAGAGTCCAAGGCACACCTCGATGCCTGTCACTGCCTGCAGGGTGGGGGGTGGAATGGCATAAGCCTTACAGCTGACAATGGAAAGTCATACCCCTGACACCTGTCAGTCTGTACAAGGTGGGCAGTATGGGTGGAAACCCTAATGCCCAGGGCATTTGTTGGTATTTTCACTTCAAATTTTCAACATGGGCTGTTTGTGACCCCAAGTCATGAACAGTGGCACTATGAGTTTGTTTGCCGAAAAGTGATCTTGTAACAGCGACTGTGCATTTTGGCACCACAGGTGCAAAAACAGATTTCGAGCAGGATGTGAAAAATGACAGCTGCACTGTTCATGGGGAGGTGTAAAAAAATGGCATTGTTGACAATTTGGAGTGAAAATATGAAAAATCGGTGACATCACGAGCGTGCATAGAAACTGCACAATGCACGCCCGTAAAGCAATTATTTTGGGGATTTTTATAACGAAATTTTCAACATAGGCATTTTGGGAACTCCGATCATGAACAGTGTTACTGCGATTTTGTTAATCTGGCCTGAACATTGATTTCCCACAGCGACTGCACCATTGTGCACCACATGTGTGCAAATACATGTCAGGCAGGATGTGGAAAATGACAGCTGTACTGTTCATAAGGAGGTGTGAATAAAGGGCAATGTTGAAAATCTGGAGTGAAAATATTTAAAATTGTCAAAGTTATGAGCATGCATTGAAACTGCGCAATGCACGCTTGCAACACGATAATTTTTTGGAATTTTTCCACCAAATTTGCAAGATAGGACATTTGGGACACCATCTCATGAACAGTGGCATGGTCATTTTGTTAATCAATCCCAAAAGGTAGTTTCACGAAGTGACCGCGAAATGACCTTTTGGGCCCAAGTAATTAGATGACAGTGCATGTGTCCATGAAATGGGGTCTCAAGCACCCCATGTTGAAAATTTGGAGGCAAAATTCCAAAAAATGGTTGAGATATGCACCAAAGTTGAAAAAAAAAACCATTTATGCCATTATCCAGTTTACCAGCATTTCTTCAGTTTGCGATCAACTTTGAAGAGTCCAGACGTGTTCCTGGTCCACTGAATATCATCACGCTGAGCTCTGGAGGTTAGTGTGGGGTAAGAGGAGTGTGGGGAGGTGGGATGCGAAGAGGGTGGTGTGGGTTGGGGGCCCCATGGTGAGGGACCGTTTTCCTTTTCCAGGTATTAAAAAAAAAAAAACACTGCGGACAGTTTTCCTTTTTTCACAGGTGTTGTGCACAGTGGGTGGGCTCCCCAGTGTGCCCCATGACTTTGGGGGCGTGATGTTGGCCACACTAGGGTGGGCTCCCAGTGTGTCACAGAATGGGGGTGAGGGCCAGAACATGCCAACGATGGTTGGCTTTCCTTATGGGGAGGCACACTGGGGTCGGCTCCCAGTGTGCCACACAATCTTGAGGTGGGGATGATTTAGAATGCCGACAAGGGGATTGGGCACCCCTGAAGTCGGCTGTGCAGACATTGTGTGGCAGGTGGCAGCGGCAGTCACTGCTGCCATGTTTATTGAAATACTTCTCCAGGAAAGGCACATCGGGAGGCGTGTTATTGTGCTGCTGCATGACGAGCTTGTCTCTCATTGTAGCGGCACTTTTCTTACATGTGTTGACCACTTTACATATTTTTTGTGAGCGTCTGCATGCTGGCTTATTGGGGAATGAGGGACACACCTGCTAATGTGTGCCCTGCATTCGCTCACACTGACGCACCTCCAAAATCTGCTACTACCACAAGATGTTGGCTGGCGCGCAAGTGCGCAAGCCAACATAATAGAAAATGCTTTTTGGAATTCTGCAGTATTAAAAGAAATTCAGAAAACTTTTTGGAAGCGGAGCTGCCATTCAGCACAAACTCCTGCTGGCAGACTTGCATATTCTGCACATCTCTTCTGGTGAGAAGTAGGATACTAGGCTTAAGTGCAGACTTCCGTCTTTCATGGAGGAAGCTCAGCCAATACCAGCAAGCTGACCCTGTACCTATGTATTGTGAATTGATCATAAATGTAGTTACCTAGGTTATCTGACAGTACTGTTTAACCACTGCAAACACTTACTGTTGAATATTTGTATGCATATAGCAATTCTGTCCCATATGGTGTAAGGGCGCTTCTTCAACTTTCAGTGTAGGGGTTATCGGGCTGCAGATGTTCAAGGTTGATTATTGCTGTCATTGCAGCCTAACAAAGTTGTGAAGACTCAGACCAGTATTTCAACATCACTGTTTATCGTGAGACCCTGTGCAAGTCACTTAACCTCCCACTGGTAAACCTCTCACTCTTTGCTTCAGTCTATGTGTGCCTAATTCCTGCCACAGCTGTTCTTGCCTGTAAAGCACTTTGGGAGGAACATGAATGTGAAATGAGCAATGGAACCAGAGTCCTTTCTCTTATTTTCCACATTTTTATTTACTCTTGAATTTATTTAATTCCAGCCCCAGGAATCCCTCACTTTGGTTTTTACACTTTATGCAGTCATGTAGGCTGAGAGTGATTCCCCGGAGAGCAAAACCTATGCAAATGTTCGAAACTGGAACATACGTTCAAACTCTGCACCCGTGCTCCATTTTGGCCGTTGCTCAGCTCTGTTCCTCTGGCTGAAGACAGCAGTCACCCTGTAGTGCACTCTGGTAAAAGCTGGTTCACTAGCTGGTTTGGTATATTTGTAATTGATTTAAAAAGTGTATTTTTAGTTAGTTTTTCAGTTTCTCTGTGTTAACTAGGATTTTTCTCGTAATTATGGTCTCTCCAGTTCCCAAGTCATTCCCAGGAACTGGAGACTGTCTTAGCTCTACTGTTCTATTTTTGGCTATCTTTTTGGCTAACTAAACCACTTTTTACAGCTGCAGTGGGTGGAGACTGAAGCCGTGTTGCAATCAGCTGGAAAAATGATTGACCAGATTCTGACCGCAGCACAAATCTGGATCTGCAGCATAATCCATTTAGTCAGTAAAAGTGCTCTGATGATTACCCATGGCCACTGAGCTCATGGCACAACAGTCCACTGTGGCCAAGATAGCTGCTGGAGCTCAGTGCACATGAGCAACTTCCTCTGCACATCGCGCATGTGCACTGAGCTCACAGCAGAACAGTCCGTCATGCCCAAGATGGCCACCGGTGCTCAGTGCACATGCACAAGCTCCGGTGGCCATCGTGGGCATGGAGCATTGTTCCACCGTGAACTGCGTGAGTGCAATCAAAGCGCAACTGCAGCCGTGTTGACTCTGGCCAGAGTTTATTTGACTAGCAGTAGTCCTCATTCTAGGTATAGAAAACTGACAATGCACGGATGTCTGGGTTGAAACAGAAGTAGTGTAAGTTTTGAAAATAGAATGAAATGAAGTGGGAAAATATTCCATAACCCTCTTTATTGAGAATCCCTATCTGTAGTAGGTATCTGTGGTCCAACAGGAGCCAGCCCGTTTGGTTGTAAAGTACACAATGGTGATGGTAGTTGTATTGCAGATCTTGTCACCTGACTGTAAAGGGTCCTCACCTTGGACAGCAGTCCCTCTCCAGCCAAACAATAAAACAAAATGCTGTAATCAATTACCGGTAATAGAAAACTATGACAGAAGCATCTTTGTAGAATGTGAATAATGAATTTCATCTGTAAAGAGCTCACAGTTTTTGAAGAATTATTTATGCTATAGCAGTTACGTGTGATTTGTAGGAGAGCAGCTGACCAGGGTGAGTCAAATATATTTAAATTCCCTTACTTGCTTAGTTTCTGCACCCTTTCAGGTACACGAAGAAAGAACCAAATCTACAGACAGCTTCTTTCTTTGGTTATAAAAAAACATTGATTTGTTTTTGTTAGCATTAAAAACCTATTTGTTTTGAAGAAACCTGTTTTGCAAATTTGCAAAGACAGATAATAGTTCCCTCTAGTTGGGAAGGCTGGACCCACTTATGAGGATCACTGTGTCATCAACATAAAGAAACGTCTTGGTATTGCTGTAAATGGAATGTAATGTATTCAGAAATAAACTGAATGAAAAGGGGCCCAGGACTGATCCCTCAGGAAAACCCAGTACAACGGGACAGGAAAGAAAGATGACCCTTAAATTTTGTTCTTTGTGTTCATCCATGAAGGTAATTCTGACACCAGCTCACCACGTCCCCAGACATGCCTAGTTTATTAAGGGCTGCCAGTAACAAATTATGGTTCACTAGGTTAAAAGCCCTGGTGAGGTCCATAATGATGGCCACTGAAAAACAGCCCTTATCAAGGGCCTTGAGAACCACCTGCATGACCCCTACCAAGGCCTTTGCCATGTTGTGTCTGGACCAGAAACCATGCTGAGCTGGCATCAGAACCTCATCATGGCTGAGCAAGTACTCCAGCATCTGTTCAAAGATGATTCACTCAAGTACCTTGGATAAAGGAGCCAATAGAGAAATGGGACAGTCATTGTGTACATTGAATGAATCTCCAGATTTGTGAACAAGAACAATAAAGTACAGTTACGTAAGAACTTACCATAACAGTAGATCTTCGAGAAAGGCTCTTGCAGTAGGTAATTACATATAGGACTGATGCTGGCAGGCATCAGGACCCCATGGAAAAATTTCATAACTAGCAGACTCTGGCGGGGCCCTGCCAGGTGACCAGGGCATGCTACGTCAGTATAAAGGGGCGGTCCTCCATGCCTGCCTTCCAGTTCTTTCCCGTCAAAGGACAAAAGGCAAGACAAGAGAGAAGCAGATATTTCCCATGCTGGAAAAGGAGCTGAAAAAGCTTAGGGGGATGGAGGGCGGGAAGGTATTATCTACTGCAAGAGTCTCTCTCGAAGATCTACTGTTACGGTAAGTTCTTACGTAACTATACTATCTTACTTCGAGAGGGCTCTTGCAGTAGGTAATTACATATAGGACTGAGTCTCAAGCAGTCTGGAACAAGAAGAAGCCAACGGGAGGAGGAAAACTACCCAAAAGTAGAGCCTCTGGCTGTGAAGGTCTTAGGAAAGGAGACCTTGCAAAACAGCCAACCCGAAGCCCGCTCTACGTTGAGAGGCAATGTCCAAACTGTAATGTTTCGTAAAGGTATGGACAGAAGTCCAAGTAGTGGCTGCACAGATGTCGGCCGCTGACACATTCTTGAAACAAGCAGCAGAGGCAGCGACCCCTCTGGTGGAGTGGCCTTTGACTTGACACGGCACAGTCTTGTTGTACTTGTCATAACAGAAAGTGATGCAATGAGCCAACCATTTAGATAGGCATTGCTTGGAAACAGCATTGCCTTCTCTTTTACGAGCAAAAGAGACAAACAGTTGATCAGTCTTTCTGAGATCCTTCATCCTGGTGGTGTATTATCTCAGAATTCAGTGAACATCCAGAGTATGCAAGAGGTACTCTCCTTGACTGGAGTGCTGTGTAAAAAAAGCAGGCAACTTTATGAATTGATTCAGCATAGATTATGCTACCACCTTGGGGAGAAACTTAGGGTTGGCACGCAGAGCCACACGTTCCTTATGAAAAATCAAATACGGGATTTTACACATCAGGGCCTGAAGCTCGGAAATCCTTCGAGCAGAAGTAATGCCCACAAGGAAGAGAGTCTTCCACGGGAGGAACTTCAGATCTGCTGAGGCTGCCTGCTTGAAAGGGGTCAGAGTAAGCTTCTCAAGGATAAAATTCAGATCCCAAGGAGGGGGCAGGAACCCAAATAGGGAGTCTCAAGTGGAGGACCCCTCTAAGGAAGGTCTTGGAGACCTCCAGTTGCGCAAAAGTCCTGCCCCAAAAGAAACATGGGAAGCCGAGATGGCCGCCCTCTGAACCTTCAGAGAGGAATGACTGAGACCCAAATCAAAGAGGTGTCACAAGTAATCCAAAAGCCACCCAACAGAGCATGAGAAAAGGCTCAAAATCTTTGGAAGCAGTCCAAATAGAGAACTGTTTCCATTTCATGGCATAGGTAGATCTAGTGGATGGCTTCTTGGCCTCCACCAGAATCTCAGCCACCTGTGGGGAAAGCCTGAATCAGGCTTGAACTACATCTGCAGGAACCACATGTGCAACTGAAGAGACTTGAGGCCTGGATGGACCAGGGTCCCTGTTCTTGGGTCAGCAAAGTTCACGACAGAGGAAGAGAAAGTGGAGGTTCCTCTGAATACTGTTGCAGAAGAGAGAACCAAACTTGCGTGAGCCAGAAAGGAACGATGAGAATCATATGAGCTCCTTCCAAGCAGAGTTTCTGTAAGACCCTCGGAATCAAGGGGATCAGGGGAAGGCATAGACGAATCTTCCCTTCCCAGTCAAGAGACAGAGCGTCTCTCCAAAAAATGCCGCACCCTAGAGTGAGCAAGCAGAAGGCGGGAAGTTTTGTGTGTCTGCTACCCCCTGATCTAGTTTCCACTCATGTGTGAGAGCAGACGACCGACTGAGGTGGTCTGCCAATGTGTTCTCGACCCCCGAGGTGTGAATGGCCGTGAGGTGAAGGTTGTGCTGCACTGCCTATTCCCAAACCCACATCGCTTCCCAGCAAAGAGGGTAGGAATGAGTTCCTCTCTGCTTGTTGATGTACCAAACTACACACATGTTGTCCTTTTGGACAGCCAGATGCCCGGGAAGCAGATAAAGATGCAGAGCCTGAAGAGCATACAGCATGGCCAGAAGCTCGAGCACATTGATGTGGAGAGATTTTTCAAGCTGGAACTGTCCTGTTAGTCCCGAGATGGGCTCCCCAACCTTCTCCCAAAGTGTCTGTTGTCAGCATCTCGGAGGGGGGAGAAAGGCAGAAGGGAACTCCCTGGCAAAGGTTCTCCTGAACCGCCCACCATTGCAAGTCCTGAGCCATAGGGTTGGAGACCAGAACTAGTTCATCCAAGTCATCCACCAGCTGATCCCACTGAGACCGAAGCATCCACTGAGATATCCTCATGTGGAACTAAGCACGAGGGACTGTTGGAATAGCAGCCACCATGAGCCCGAGGAGGCGAAGGACAGACTTGGTGCTGACCTGCCTGCAGCAGGATAACAGGTTGACCTGAGCCTGGTAAGAGGCCGCTCTGTCCAGCAGCAGAAAAGCCATGCCAGAGGTCATGTCCAGGATCGCCCTGATAAACTGGAGCCTCTGGGACAGGATCAAGTGGGACTTGGCCTGGTTGACAGTAACACCCAAGCAGGCAAAAACCTTCAGGGTAAGGGAAAGGAAGCACAGGAGTTCCTCCCTGGACAAGGCCACCAGGAGCCAATCGTCCAGGTACGGGAAAACCTGCACCCCCTGGGTATGCAGGTAGGCCGCTACCACTGAAAGGCATTTGGTAAAAACTCAGGGTGCCAAGGAAAGACCAAATGGGAGGGCCTTGAACTGGTAGTGGTCCCATTTGAAAAGCAAAATGCAGGTATTTGAGGTGGGAAGGGCGAATAGGGATATGCAGGTAAGCATCCTGCATATCCAGAGCACACAACCACTGTCCCAGCTGAAGGAAGGGCAGAAGACTCTGTAGAGAGAGCATCCTGAACCTTTTGTACTCCACAAACAAGCTCAGGGAGCTGAGGTCGAGAATCGATCTCACCTCTCCTGACTTCTTTGGGACCAGGAAGAAATGGAAGTAGTAGCCCGTTCCCTGAAGGAGAGGTGGTACGGGCTCTATCGCCTCTTTCAGCAGAAGAGAGGATATTTCTTCCCGGACCAGAAGAAGATGTTCTGGGGAGTAAGATGACCTGGGGGGGGTTTGAGGAGGTTTCCGAAGAAACTCTACTGAGTGTCCTTCTGCGATCAGCTGGAGCACCCAAGTGTCTGTAGTTATCCTCTCCCAACCCGGCAGATGGAGGGAGAATCTCCCTCCTACCGGTTCCTCTGGAAAGCCCAGAGGCAGTTGGAGAGGAAAGGAGTCAGGAGGTATGAGGCAACATCACGGCTGAAGCCCCCGCTGCTTATTTGGGTGGGGGGGCTTGGCAGTTGGAGGGGCCCGACGTTTGTTGGCCCACTTTCCCTGAGGTTTCACTTTTTGCCGAGGATGTCTGCGAAAGGGACAATGCTGAGCTTGAGGGGGTTTGTACAGAGAGTCGACCGACTTAAGTGCAGTACCCTTCTCCTGCAGATCAGTGATGATGTCCTTGACATCACCACCGAACAGCACTGAACCCCTGAAGGGCGCATCCTGGATAGCGGACTGCACCTCTGGGACCAAACTTGACACCCGGAGCCAGGTGTGACACTGCAAACCCACGGCGAAAGTTGAGCTCTGACCAGCAGCATCCACTGCATCGTACATGGCACAAAACATGAGCTGACTGGCTGAATGCACAGATCGGACTAGATCCACCACTTCCTGCTTCATCTGACACTCAGGAAGGGAGTCCAATTTAGCCTCCACCTCGCTAAGGATCGCCTTCTGGTAATCCCCCATATAACTAACGTAATTCAGGGCCCTAATAGCCAGAGTGGAAGAAACGTAGACATTCTTCCCATACTGGTCCAGAAGGTGGGATTCCTTGTCGGGTGGTGACGAACTCAAGTTCTTGGGGTTAGCTGTCCGGCCATGAGTGGTGCTGATCATGACTGAATCAGCTCGAGGGTGTGAATTCAAAGAGTCGACACCTGCGGTAGCCTTATAAAGCCTATCTGACTTCCTAGGAAGGGGGGCTAATGCTGACAGTTGCTCCCAAATGGTGGTAACAAGATCGGCATGAGGCTCAATCCAGGGTGGCACCAGGGTCGGAAGCAGTCTCTGGCAGATCGAGGTGTGCAGCGAGTTTCTTACAATGTGGATCTGGCTCCAAGGAATGCCACTGATGAACTACCCGGATTTTGCACAACAACTCTGTAAAAGAAGGATCCTCCGGAGGAAACTTTGGAGGAACGACCATCGGAATTATCTGAGGTGTCTGAGGAGGATGTAGAGGGAGAAGACTCCTTCTCCTGACACGAGTGAGGAACAGACCCCTTTGGAAGCCCCCGGGGAAGCATGTCCTGTCCTGCCCTGGAACCGGAGCACTCACCTCTGGTATCCGGAGATGGGGAGGGAGTCTCTCGTCTTCGACGTAGGAGGTCTGGAACTGGGACCGGCGTCGGAAGATGGCTCTCTACCATCCTGGTGAGCTGAGCCTTGGCCTCAGCCCACCAGGAGGCTAGAGTCTCCTTCAAATCCACCGGCGGCTGAGGGGGTGGTGGAGGAGGAGAAGGAGGTGGATATGGATACTGAGGGTATCTGTACGGCGCGAATCCGTACCACGATGGCGGGCAACCCGGCGTCGGGTACTGAGGCACTGTGTACTGCGGCATCAGATAGGCCGGCATCAGGTACTGGGATGCTGGATACTGTGGCTCCAGGTATTATGGCGTCAGATAGGATGGGGTTGGATACCCAGGGACTGGGAGGTCTGCAGGAGCAGAAGGCCCCAGAAAAAGTCCAGCTGGCAGGCCTGGAACAGGAGACCCGGCCGGTGGCAGGCATGGTGTAGGGACAGCATCTGGGAGAGGGATGTTGCCCGGTGTTGGAAAGACCAGCGTCGGTGCCCGCGTCTGAGGGTCCGATGTCAGGTCAACCAGCCCAGCTGGAGGGAGACCTGACGGGATCGTACCTGCATCCTTGGTATCGCCCAGGGAGGGAGGATTGAAATCCCTGGGGTCTAGATAAGGAGACTCTGGGGCCTCAGAGGGCAACGAATGCTGCGGGGAGCCGGGGACAGCGGACTGAACATCAGGGTCCGGCACTGGCTCCAACGCCGTGTGACCATTGGAAGGGCCAACATTCCTCTTATCGGCAGAGTCCAGGCGGACGTCAGAGGAACCATCTGATTTAGCGGAACCATCGCCTGAGGGAGGCCGCAAAGTGGGGGCAGCCTGGTCGGGCAGCTTAGGGGCCATGCGCTGCCCCGATGGGTCGAGCGACTTAGTGGCCTTCTCTGGCCGGATGTCAGAGGAGCCAACGTCCATTTAACCAGAGCCACTCACACCAGAAGGCCGCACGGCAGCAGTCTTGCTGGGAGTGGATGCCTCCTTTGACCTGGAGGCACCCGAAGGGCCCTAGCGCTAGCCAGACAGGTGGGTCGACGCTAGCTTGGAAGCCTCCAAGATGGCCATCGCTGAGCAGTCCCCCGGGGGGGGGTACATTACCTTGAGCACAGCAACTCCAGCAGAATTCACGGTGGCTGAGGAAGAGGAGTCCTGGTCCCGGTACTTCTCCTTGTCTTTCTTTTTACGGTGACCCTCGGGCGAAGTTGAGGCCCAATGAAGCTTCTTCAGCTCCTTTTCCATGGAGGTCATTTTATTTTTAAGTATGTTCCTCCAGGGATTGCTGCCTCCGTCTGTGGCTGGCGGTGTTGAATTTCAGGCAACGCTGGTACTTCACCACGGGGTGATCCAGGCCCAGACAGAAGAGGCACTGGGAGTGTCCGTCCTTGTGCAGGAGTTGGGCGCCGCACGAGTCACACTTATTCTTGTGCTCGGAGGGTGTAGGGGACAACATACACTGCAGAGAAATCTGATGAAATTCAAGAAATCAAAGAAAAAAATGGCGGTAAAACTACCGACGACAGACTGACGAGCAGTTGAACTTAACCGTGAGGCGCTTACACAAACTAACAGCGGGAAAGAACTGGAAGGCGGGTGTGGTGGACCACCCCTTTATACTGACGTTGCATGACATCGATCACCTGACGTGGGGGCGGTCCCCCACCAGAGACTGCTAGCTAGAAATTTTTCCATGGGGTCCTGATGCCTCCCAGCATCAGTCCTGTATGTAATTACCTACTGCAAGAGCCCTATCGAAGTAAGATCTGTGCTTTTCCAAACTTCCAGAAATTGACCAGAACAGAGTGACAAATTAAAAATTTAATCCACGTCATTCACACCAGCTGAAACTTATTCTGCTAAGTTTAGTAATTTGGGGGAGGGGGTTGCATTGAATTTCTGTATTTAAGCAATAAGGCATGACAGGGTGTTGACAGTACTATGACAACTGCAGGCCCAGGGGTAGTAACATAGAATCTGATGGCAGATAAGGACCACATGGGCCATCCAACAGAAAATATAGAAACATAGAATTTGATGGCAGAGAAGGACCGCTTGGCCCACCTAGTCTGCCCATTTTCCTACCTAACAGATAAGCTGCAGATCCTAGTTAATCAACAACTTACTTCCTCCTACCCCCCACTAGGACTGCCTTATGTCTGTCCCATGCATTCTTGGGTTCCCCCACTGTTCTTGACTCCACAGCCTCCTCAGGGAGGCTGTTCCATGCATCCACAACCCTCTCTGTGAAAAAATACTTCCTCACATTACCTCTGAGGTGTCCTCCCTCTATCTTCAAATTGTGCCCCCTTGTTCTTGCACATCTCTTTTTCTGAAAGATGCTACCCTCTCGGACTTTGTTGATTCCCTTGAGGTACTTGAAAGTTTCTATCAAGTCCCTCTCTCCTTCTTTCCTCAAGGGTATACATATTAAGTTCCTTTAGTCTTTCTTTGTTATGTCTTCTGGTGCAGACCGTCACCATTTGTTCCCTCCTCTGGACAGCCTCCACTCTGTCTATGTCTTTGCGGAGATGGGGTCTCCAGAACTGCACACAGTACTCAGATGGGGTCTCACCAACTGTCTGTACAGAGGATAACAACTTCCTGTTTTCTACTATTGATGTCTCTCCCTGCATCCCAGTATCTCCCCAGCCTTCCTTACTGCCTTCTCACATTGCTTGCCCACCTTTAGATCATCTGATATAATTACCCCCAGGTCCCTTTCTAATTTTACTGTTGTCAGTATCTCACCCCCCATTGTGTATTCTTCCCCTGGTTTTTTGTTTCCCAGGTGCATTACCTTGCACTTCTTTGCATTGAATCTGAGCTGCCATACATTTGACCATTCCTCCAACCTTGCCAAGTCCCTTCTCATCCTTTCCACTCCATCTTGTGTATCAACCCTGTTGCAGATCTTTGTGTCGTCTGCAAAGAGACATAATTTTCCTTTAAGTTCCTCTGCAGTGTCACTTATAAAGACATTAAAAAAGACCGGTACCAGTACTGAACCCTGTGGTACCCCACTAGTAACCCTCCTTTCTTCACTGTGGACTAGTAGGATGGGCTAATTAAGATGGCGACTACAGAGGGAGTTTCTGTCCAATCCACACCTAAGATTGCAAGTAAAATAACCATATGAGATTAATTATCAGTCATCACCAAACTCAACCACTCTGCCACATCTCTCAATCCCACTCACAAAAAAAAGACATACTTTCCCTTATGGTGCTTTCTCTTCTCTGCTTACCCAGCCACTGCCCCTCCCCAATTCCCCCCATGCCACCCTTATTGCTACACCCCATCTCATCCCCTCTACATCCCTTCTGCTGCCCAACCCTGTGATTATGCTGACTACAATCACCATGTCTCACCTCACCCCTATCCCGGCAGTCTCTGCCCACCTGCTCCCATTAACCGTGGGTTGCCCTGTACTATATAGCCCAGAAATATTGTGCTTTGCCCTCTCTCACACTGCCAACAAACAGCGACACTATAAAAGACCTTTGCAGTGTAATCACAAAAAGATACTCAGAACTGTCCTATCTAGGATCTCCACTATCCTCCTGCTACTTGCGGGAAATATACACCCCAATCCTGGCCCCACTGCCCCCACCCCTTGCAAGCCAATGCTAGCCAAAGGACTACGGCTGGCAACAATAAACATATGCAGTCTACAAAAGAAATTTGCCCCAGTACAAGCCTGGGTTTGCCTCCACAACCCGGATGCCCTAGCTGTAACTGAAACATGGCTATCACAGAGTACCCCAGATTCAGCTGTTATCCTGCCAGGCTATACCTTGTACAGATCTGACAGGTTGGGGAGAAGGGGTGGGGGGTGTGCACTGTACCTTTGGGAACAACTGCAAAGAATCAAAATTGAAACTATGCACCCCACTTCAGGTACCCAGGCCCTCACCAATAAGGTTGCTGAGGGCAGCTCAGGTAAATCACTCTACCTTATCTCAGTCTACATACCTCTTCGCAACAAGAAGGATGCTTTCAAATCCATCTTAAAGATCATTGACCAGCTCCCCAAAAACTCAGAAATTGTAGTCCTCGGTGACTTCAACACAAACTGGTCTTCCCCCACCAGGTCTGTCTCAGGGATGCAGCTGCAGCCCATAATCTTTCTCAGATGGTACTTACCCCTATTAGGGTAAACTACAAAAGGGGCACTAGTTCCCTTCTTGATCTCATTTTCACAAATTATCCTGAACTAATACAGGATGTCCAGGTCCTCCCTGACTCACTTAGTGATCACTCCCCGGTCACCTGTTGCTGGTCCAACAGCTGGAAGCCCCCCTCCCAGGATCACCAGCCACCGAAAGCTAAAGAAAGGATCCCTGACACATTTCTGCAACCACCTACTTAACTTTGACTGGTCCCCTCTTGATCATGAGTCGTCAATTGATGCTGCACTGTCTTTCTTCATAAGCACCTTTAAATCCGCCTGCAATATCTTTGCCCCAGTTGTAAAACGTATTGAAAAATCTCAGTCAGCCCCTTGGATAAATCGGTCCTTGCTCTACCTAATGAAAGAGTGAGATAACCTATGGCACTGTGCCCTAGAATCCGGTTGCCTCACTGACCACCAACTGTACCAAGCTGCCCGAAACTCATGCACCTGGGCTATCCGACAGGCCAAGGCAGATTATTACAAGGACAAACTTACTTCCACATGGGGAAATGGGAAAAGATTCTGGGAGAACATAAAGGAGCTAAGTGGTAAATCCACATTCCCCCCCCACCCACATGCTGATTGTTGATGGAGCTCCCAACCAGGACCCATACAAGATAGCGGATACCTTTAATGCATCCTTCTCCAACCTCAGCTCCATTCTCTCCCCAACTTCTTCTCTGCGTCTACTGGGCAGTCCCCCCCCCCGGTGCCCCCCTTTTCACTTTAGAACAATCTCCCCTAGTGCTGCCTGCTCATACTTCATCAAGTTCCTCAGGAAAATTAGACAGAGTGCTTACTCTATTGATATTAAGCTGCTCTCTTTAACACTTGACGCAGTGCTAACACCTCTTAGTAAAATACTTCACATGTCTTTGTGTCTTGGGCAGTTCCCATCATTGTGGAAAAGAGCGATTATCACACCAGTACATAAAAACGGAGATAGAACCTCCACTAGTAACTACAGACCCATTTCCATACTTCCTCCCCTTTCAAAAGCACTGGAAAAAATTGTCGCAGGTCAACTTATTGATTATTTGGACTCACATTACCTTCTCTGCCAGCAACAGCATGGTTTCAGAAAAGGGCATAGTACCACTACTGCCCTCCTCGAGTTTACCTCTTTTATCCACTATGCCCTTGACCAGGGAGCCTTGGCAGCATCTGTCTATATCGACCTGTCCAAGGCATTTGACACTGTAAATCACCGTATGCTCTTAAGCTCTCTCCTCTCTGTTGGCATATCACATGAGGCCACTGTCTGGTTCTACAACTATCTTAATCACCGAACACAGCAAGTTAAAATAAATAACACCCTTTCCATGAGCCTACCTGTCCGATCAGGTGTTCCTCAAGGATCCATCCTGGGTCCATTCCTCTTCTCACTGTACCTAAACTCCCTCCCTATGGCCACCACTGGGCGTCTCCTCCTCTATGCTAATGACGCAGTGATCTTTAGTCGGCACCCTGACCCTTCCCAGCTCCAAACATCCCTACAGACCTCTTTTACAGAAATTGAATCATGGTTTGCCTCCCACAAACTTGTCCTCAACTATAAAAAAACAAAAACATGCTTTTCGCCCATCCGCAACATAAACACAAATCGACCATACTATCTATACAAAATTCCCAGGGCACCAGACTGGAACCAGTTGCCAGCTTCAAATATCTTGGGGTTACCCTCGACTCAGCCCTCACCTTTTGTGAGCATATAGCATCAACATGCTCTGCAATTAACATCAGAATTGGCCTTCTTTATAGACTTAGGTCCTGTCTCCCACCTGATGCCCTTCGACTAGCTATTTCTTGCTCCATCATCTCCCTGGTAGACTATGCAATAGTCATCTATGGGGCTGCATCAGACACTGCCCTGACTATCATTAAATGCACCCTCAATAAGTCCGTACTGGTCTATTAATCTTTTGTGTGGGACTATGTCAAATGCCTTGCTAAAACCTAGGAAGGCCATGTCCACAGCCCCTCCCTGGTCTACTACTTTGGTCACCCAGTCAAAGAAATCAATTAGATTAGTCTGACATGACCTTCCCGCTGTGAACCCATGCTGCCTTGGGTCCTGTGCCCCACTGGCCTCTAGGTACTCAACAATTCTTTCCTTCAGAAGTAATTCTATCACTTTCCCTACCACAGAGGTCAAACTGACAGGTCTGTACTTTCCTGCCTCTGTCTTGGTCCCAGTTTTGTGAAGGGGAATCACATCTGCCTTCCTCCAGTCCTCGGGTACCACACCATTCTCCCATGATTTGTTAAAAAGGGTAGTCAGCGGTTTCACAAGTTATCCCCTTAATTCTTTTAGAATTCTTGGGTGAATTCCATCAGGCCCCATTGCTTTGTCCACCTTCAGTTTTAGGAGTTCTTGCAGAACCCTTTCTTCTGTGAAAGGACTGGGACCCGACCCCCTATCAAGTGCTTCTGTTAATTGGATTTGGCACCTTCCCTCCCTCCTCTTTTGTGAATACTGAGCAGAAATATTCATTCAGTATCCCTGCTTTTTCACTGTACCCCTCTGCCCACCCACCATTCATTCTATTCAGACTCACTATCCCTCCCTTTGTCTTTCTACACTCCCTGATGTACCTATAAAAGGGTTTATCCCCCCTCTTAACCGAGTTGGCTATCTTTTCCTCAGTTTGGGCCTTTGCTAGTCTGACTTCCCTTCTTGCTTCCTTCTACCTTAACTGGTACAGCTGTCTGTCCTGCTCCTTCTGTGTTTCCTTATACTTCCTGAATGCTATCTTTTTCTCCCTGACTGTCCCTACCACTTCTTTTGAGAACCACAGTGACATTTTCTTTCATTTGTATTTGTTTATTTGCTTCACACAAAGGCTTGTTGCTTCTGTGATGGCAGTTTTGATGATTCCCCATTGTTGCTCCACCCCTCCTTCTGGCTGGGTTGCTAGTGCTTTTCTGAGGCACTCTCCCATCTTGCCAACGTCAGCCCTCCTGAAGTCCAGTGCCCTCACTTTTGTATTGCTTGACTCTGTAGCAGAGTTTAACATGAACCACACTGTTTGATGGTCGCTTGTTCCCAGATGGCAACCCACTTCTAGATCTGAGATCCTTTCACTGTCCCCATTTGAGAGTATGAGGTCTAAGATTGCTCCCTCATGAGTGGGTTCCAAAACTAGCTGTCTGAGGCATGCCACCTGTAGGGCATCGAGAATGGCCCTGCTCTTTGATGTGGCTGCAGCAAATGTGCTCCAGTTAACATCTGGCATATTCAGGTCTCCCATCAACAGTATCTCCCCTTTCTCTACCGTCCTAAGAATGCCTTCTATCATACCCTTGTCCATTCCCTTCCCCTGACATGGGGGTCTGTACACAAACCTAGTGCGGTTTGTGATGCCATTTCCAGTCTCCAAGGTGACCCACAGTGCCTCCTCTCCTCCCTGTTTACTCTTTTGTTCAGTTGCTTTTATCCCTTCCTTTACATAGAGCTACTCCTCCCCCTCATCTCCCCTCTCTGTCTCTCCTGTAGGTTATGTACCCTGGTATGTTAACATCCCAGTCAGAGTTCTCTGTGTACCATGTTTCTGGACTGCTACGATGTCCAGGCATCCCTCTTCCAGCAAGGCCACCAGTTCAGGGAGCTTGTTGCCCAGACTATGGGCATTGGTACTCATTACCCTCCATTTCCTGATGGTCTTACTCCTTTTTGCCCCATCCCTGTCCTTCTTGCCTTTGTCACTTTCTCCATTTATCCCTTCCCTTCTCCCTATGACATTTCTATCTTGGAGTTTACCACACTTACTACCGTGACTTTTTGGGGGGGGGCTAGGATTTCCCTGCTCCTTTCCAGTGCCTGCCCCCTTGGCTAGTTTAAATGCTTGCCAATGAAGCATTTAAACCTATCCCCTAGGATCCTGGTCCCCCTCCTAGACAGATGCAGCCCATCATGCCTGGTAGCTTCTTTTAGTTAGCTGCTTTCTCCTCTACAGGCTAGCAACATGAAGTTGTAATTGAAGTCACCTGCTTTTATATTGTCTAAGCCACACCCCAAATTAAGCTCTCTCTCCTCCTACTGATTTAGCAAAGTAAGTTGATACAGTACACTTCCCAGCACAGAACACACACTGACTTTCTTTCTTTTCTTTTTTTAACCCTAAATAAGAACCCTTCTACTTCTAATAAAGTATCTGTCTGCTTAATCTCAACAGACACTGATTCCTGCTGAGACAGAAATGTTAAATTAGTAAGAAAATGGTAGCTTCATTTAGTTAGCTGCTTTCTGCTCTACAGGCTAGCAACAGGAAGTTGTAATTAGAGTCACCTGCTTTTATATTGTCTAAGCCACACCCCAATTAAGCTCTCTCTCCTCCTACTGATTTAGCAAGTAAGTTAATACAGTACCCTTCCCAGCACAGAATACACACTGACTTTCTTTCTTTTCCTTTTTAACCCTAAATAAGACCTCTTCTACTTCTAATAAATTATCTGTCTGCTTAATCTCAATAGACACTGATTCCTGCTGAGATAGAAGTGTTAAATTAGTAAGAAAATGATAGCTTCATTTAGTTAGCTGCTTTCTGAGCTACAGGCTAGAACACAGGAAGTTGTTATTGGAGTCACCTGCTTTTATATTGTCTAAGCCACACCCCAATTAAGCTCTCTCTCCTCCTACTGATTTAGCAAAGTAAGTTGATACAGTACCATTCCTAGCACAGAAAACACATTGACTTTCTTTCTTTTCTTTTTCTAACCCTAAATAAGACCCCTTCTACTTCTAATAAAGTATCTGTCTGCTTAATCTCAACAAACACTGATTCCTGCTGAGATAGAAGTGTTAAATTAGTAAGAAAATGGTAGCTTCATTTAGTTAGCTGATTTCTGCTCTACAGGTTAGCAACAGGAAGTTGTTATTGGAGTCACCTGCTTTTATATTGTCTAAGCCACAACCCAAATTAAGCTCTCTCTCCTCCTATTGATTTAGCAAAGTAAGTTGATACAGTACCCTTCCCAGCACAGAACACACACTGACTTTCTTTCTTTTTTAACCCTAAGTAAGACCCCTTCTACTTCTAATAAAGTATATGTCCGCTTAATCTCAACAGACACTGATTCCTGCTCAGATAGAAGTGTTAAATTATTAAGAAAATGGTAGCTTCTTTTAGTTAGCTGCTTTCTGCTCTACAGGCTAGCAGCAGGAAGTTGTAATAGGAGTCACCTGTTTTTATATTGTCTAAGCCACACCCCCCAATTAAGCTCTCTCTCTACTCCTACTGATTTAACAAAGTAAGTTGATACAATGCCCTTCTCAGCACAGAACACACACTGACTTTCTTTCTTTTCTTTTTTAACCCTAAATTAGACCCCTTCTACTTCTAATAAAGTATCTGTCTGCTTAATCTCAACAGACACTGATTCCTGCTGAGATAGAAGTGTTAAATTAGTAAGAAAATGGTAGCTTCATTAGTTAGCTGCTTTCTGCTCTACAGGCTAGCAACAGGAAGTTGTTATTGGAGTCACCTGCTTTTATATTGTCTAAGCCACACCCCAATTAAGCTCTCTCTCCTCCTACTGATTTAGCAAGTAAGTTGATACAGTACCCTTTCCAGCACAGAAAACTCATTGCCTTTCTTTCTTTTCTTTTTTAACCCTAAATAAGACCCCCTCTACTTCTAATAAAGTATCTGTCTGCTTAATCTCAACAGAGACTGATTCCTGCTGAGACAGAAGTGTTAAATTAGTAAGAAAATGGTAGCTTCTTCTAGTTAGCTGTTTTCTGCTCTACAGGGTAGCAACAGGAAGTTGTAATTGGAGTCACCTGCTTTTATATTTTCTATGCCATACCCCCCAATTAAGCTCTCTCTCCTTCTACTAATTTAGCAAAGTAAGTTGATACAGTACCCTTCCCAGTACAGAACATACACTGACTTTCTTTCTTTTGTAACCCTAAGTAAGACCCCTTCTACTTCTAATAAAGTATGTGTCCACTTAATCTCAACAGACACTGATTCCTGCTGAGATAGAAGTGTTAAATTAGTAAGAAAATGGTAGCTTATTTTAATTAGCTGCTTTCTGCTCTACAGGCTAGCAACAGCAAGTTGTAATTGGAGTAACCTGCTTTTATATTGTCTAAGCCACACCCCCAATTAAGATCTCTCTCCTTCTACTGATTTAGCAAAGTAAGCTGATACAGTACCCTCCCCAGCACAGAACACACACTGACTTTCTTTTCTTTTTTAACCCTAAATAAGACCCCTTCAAATTCTAATAAAGTATCTGTCTGCTTAATCTCAACAGACACTGATTCCTGCTGAGATAGAAGTGTTAAATTAGTAAGAAAATGGTAGCTTCATTTAGTTAGCTGCTTTCTGCTCTACAGGCTAGCAACAGGAAGTTGTCATTGGAGTCACCTGCTTTTATATTGTCTAATCCACACCCCCATTTAAGCTCTCTTTCCTCCTACTGGTTTAGCAAAGTGAGTTGATACAGTACCCTTCCCAGCATAGAACACACACTGACTTTCTTTCTTTTCTTTTTTTAACCCCAAATAAGACCCCTTGTACTTCTAATAAAGTGTATGTCTGTTTAATCTCAACAGACACTGATTCCTGCTGAGATAGAAGTGTTAAATTAGTAAGAAAATGGTTACTTCTTTTAGTTAGCTGCTTTCTGCCATACAGGCTAGCAACAATCTGCCCATTTCTCCCTACCTACACCATTACCACATACTTTGCCCGATCTACAGCTTTCTCTCTCCCCCCATTGCTTTACACTATGATTCCCTTGTGCTTATCCCATGCATTCTTGAACCCCACCTCTGTTTTCTCCTTCATTTCAGTTGGAAGACTGTTCCAGGAATCCACCACTCTTTCTGTGAAGAAGTCCTTCCTTACACCTCTCCTGAATCTACCCCCTTCAGCTTCATAGCATGTCCCTTTTTTCTTCAGCACCTTTTCTTCTGAAAAATACTTCCCTCCTGTATCGTATTAACCCCCTAGGGTATTTAAAGGCCTCTATCATATCCCCCCTCTCCCTACTTTGTTGGTGCCAGATTCACATATTGAGGTCCTTTAGTATGTCCTTGTTGGACTTTTGATGCAGACCCTACACCATTTTAGCTGCCCTTCTCTAGACTACCTCCACTCTATGTCCTTCCATAGATGTAGTCTCCAGATCTGGACACAGTACTCTAAGTGAGGTCTTACCCTTGATCTATACAGAGGCACACCACTTCCTCTTTCTGCTGATGATACCCCTTCCTATACACCACAGCATCCCACTGGTTCACCCATTCCAGTGTGCCAAAAAAGAGCACTCAGTAAATAAGAGTGCAGGCAAAAGGGTGACAGCAAAGGTGAGCAGCATGGACTGGGTCCCCCCCCCAGCCAGACTGCAAACAGTGTCTGCAGTATTTTCTGTAGGGGTCTGTGCCCTTTGCACACCCTTAAAATTAATATAAACACCCCCCATGGTCACACAAGCTGGGGGAAAAAGCAAAGTGTTACGGCTGCACCGCTGACAGTACCAGATGGTCTGGAATCCAGTACACTGATATAGTGCATGCTGTGATGATGGTGCTCTGATGATGGTGCCCTACTTGCAGTGCCCTCACAACAGCATACCCATCCCACTAGCCCTCCCTATTGTCCTGTCGCACTGCCTGGCCACTTTTAGGTCATCTGATATGATTATCCAATGACTCTTTCCTGCTTGGTGGTCATCAATACCACTCCACCTATGTTTTACTCCATCCATGAGTTTCTGTACCCTAAGTGCATTATTTTGCACTTTTTTAAATTGAAACCCAGCTGCCATACACTTGACGACTCCTGTAATTTTCTCATTCTTTCCACCCCTTGAGTGTCCACCCTATTGCAGATTTTGGTGTCATCCACAATAAGGCAGACCTTCCCTTCCTTCTCCTTTGCAGTGTCACTTAGAAAAGCATTAAGAAGGACCAGTCTCAGCACTGATAACTGAGGTACCCCACTGGCCACCCTCCCTTCCTCGGAATGAACCCCGTTTACCACCACCCTCTGTCATCTAGCCCATAATCCATTTCTTATCCAATTTCTCACCTTTGGACCCACTCCTAAGCTACCCAGCTTGCTTACTAGTCTATGTGGCACGGTGTCGAAAGCCTTAAGGAAATCTAGGCAGGCCACATTCACCGATCCACCTTGATCTAAATCCTTTGTCACCCAGTCAAAGAAATCTATCAGATTCAATTGACATGACCTCCACCCCCATGAAACCATGCTGCTTTGTGTCTTGTGACCCACTGGATTCAAGACCACAATACTTTCCTTCAACAGTGATTCCATTAATTTTTGGCCTATAATTGCGAGCCTCCTCCTTGATACCACTTTTGTGTTGTGGGACTACATCCAACCCTCCTCTAGTCCTCTGAAACCACTCCTGTTTCAATTGAGCTGTTAAATAGAACTGTCAGAGGTACAGTCAGTATTCCCCTGAGCTCCTTCAGTACTCTTGGCTGCACCCCATCTCGCCCCATTGCTTTTATCCATCTGCAGATTAGCAAGTTCTTTCAGGACTTTGACCTTCAAAAAAGGAGTAGTATCCACCTCCTCCCTCCAAAGCTTCTGTTTTGTGGCCCCTCCCCTACTCCTTCCTCTGTGAACACTAAAAAGTATTTGTTCAGCATGTCTGCTTTTTCCTGGCCCCTCCGCACAGTCCCCCCTTCCCCTTTTAACCTTAGAATCCCACCCCTGATCTTCCTGTTTTGATTTACATACCTAAAAATTGTCTTGTCCTCTTTGGCTACCTCATGTGCTCTTCTCTCTTCAGTTTTCACCATTGTACTCCTTACTGCTTTCCCTGATTCGCTTTTTAGCTGATATACCTCCTTATCCTCCTCTCTCTATGTATCCCTACACCTTCTGAATGCTACTGTTTTACCCTTTATCTTTTCAGCCACCTCTTTCAAGAACCATAGCAGTCTCTTTTTCATCTTGCTTTTGCTCACTTGTTTGATACAGAGGTTTGTTGCCTTTACTGTGATCCCTTTTATCTTTGACCTCTGTCCCTCCACCCCACACATGCCATCCCCCCCACCAAGTCATCCTTGAGGCATTAACTTATCTTTTTAAAATCTGCCCTCCTGAAGTCCAGGACACTTGCCCTTATATGGTTCAAGTCTGCAACAATCCTTATGTTGAACTACACTGTACAGTAATCACTGGTCTCCAAGTGAGCTTCACACCTTGACATCTGCAGCAGTATCTCTGTTAATGAGTACCAGGTCCAGTATTACCCCATCATAAGTGTGTTCACTGACTAGTTTCCTGAGGAATGCCCACTGCACAGAGTCCAGGACTTCCCTGCTTCTAGTTGAAGCCACTGCTGGGAGGCTCCAATCTACATCTGGCAGGTTGAAGTCCCCCACCAGCAGCACTTCCTCCTCTTCTGCCATCTAGTCAATGGCTTCCACCAGTATCGTATCTAATTTTTTCACCTGTGCTGGAGGGCTGTAAGATCACTTCTACATGAACAGTGGCTGTATTGCCCATCTAGTGGCTCCACTGCCCATCTCTGGGGTGACCCAGAGTATGTCTGTCTCCTCCTGTATTCCCTGTATCTCCGTCGCTCTTATGCTTTCCCTCACAAAAAGTACTACACTCCCTCCTTTCCTTCTCACCTGACCCATACTAAACAGAGTATAACCTGGTATGGCCACTTCCCAGTCATGGTTTTCAGTGCCCCATGATTTGAAGCTGTTGGAGCAGAGATTCCTCTCCTGTCCCCTGTGGTAGATAGACAGCACCTCAGCGAAAACAACTGAGCAAGCTACCTGTCTTAGACCCCTTCCCAGCTCCCTAAATTCCTCCTGCACTATCCCGGCCCCAACCCCATCCCTAGCCAGGTCATTAGTACCCAGGTGGACAGTAACATCCAACTCCCCCTCCTGTCCTGCTGCCCTAATGATTCCCAGGATCCACTTCCCATCCCTCCAGGCCTCAGCACCAGGTAGGCATCTAACCTGCCTCTCCCTCCTTTACTATTCTCAAATCTATCCTTCTCACAATCGAGACACCCACTGGAAGTTGCCTCCTCCTGCTCTGTAGTCCTCTACCCACTCCTTGGGGTCTGCACTACGGAGGCCTCCCACATCATCCCAGGTCATTTCTGTGGGTGCTTCCTCCTGGCAGTCCTGCCCCTCCAGAGTGGTGTAAGAATTATGTTGTGGTACTGGTTGAGGAATATGCCTCTGTCCCAGTGCTCCTCATCCCTGGCATCCTCTGAGGTGACAGTGCCAGACTTGATGGCCCCTGACTGGAGTAAGAGGTCCCCCAAATCCTAGCTAACTCGGCATGGAGTCTAGTGACTTTCTCTCTCAACTCAGACAGGTGTGTGCAGATGGAGCAGCACTGTAGTCTCCAGAAGGTCTCTCTGAAAACTGATATCCCACAGCCAATGCACCACTCCCAGCACTCCTTACTACTACTGTTTCTGTGTTACCTGGAAATACTTTTGTACCCTATATGAAAGGATGTTTCTTGTTTTACCCTTTTTTGTTTGTTTCTACTTGTGTTACCTTGTGCCTTGTTTAAATCTTTTTATACTCCTACCCTAGATTGGTGCTGCTCCTATTCCCAGTTCTGGCCTACCTTTGACCTTCTGCCCTTCCCAACAGTGACAGCTACACAGTAGTGAACAGGTGCCTTGCCTTAGTCAACTGGAAGAGTCCCCCACTTCTCTGATTCCTTCTGCTGGCACCTATTGATGCCTGTGATACAAGTCAGCTGTTGCACTCCTTTCCTGTTCCAGTCACTCACTGGACACAAACATGTGGGACACGTTGGCAGTGGCTGCTTTTATGAAGAACCTACTCCCTCCCTGGTGGCACACTAGTGACTGTGTATATTGAAAATCTGTTGGATTTAAGCTAATGGAGATGAAATATATAAATACTGCAATAAGCAGAGAATGTTAAAAGCTCACTTTGTGAATTTTAAAATGTATATGTAACAAAAGATATTTTTATACATACTTGGAAATAAACTTTACCTTATTTTACCTATTAACCGCGGGAGGCCAGTTATCAACTAGTGTAGTCCTTTAGTCCCTGGAAGTGCAGTTGTCACACTATTACCAACACCCTGGAGAGTCTTATTGTGCTTACTAAATGGGTTTGTATGGAACATTTTAAAAATAGGAAAATAAAACCTTTCAAAATTAAAAACAGTACCTGCTGTTAGTACTGTCATCATGAATGGGTCCTGACCAGTAAGTATGCAGGGTTGTTCCTATCCATTTTATAAGGGGGGAAGAGAAGAAGAAAAAGAGAGAGAGAGAGAGAGGGAGGGAGAGAGAGAGAGGGAGAGAGAGAGAGAACCTTCTATGGTAACCATAACTGATAATTGGCTGGTGAAAATAAGACATGTGGATAAAACAATGAAAAGTAACAGAAGTAAAGAGGGGCATTTTAAGTTTATTAAATCCAGTTAAATGCTTTGAATATTTAAAAGCAAACCTCTCTTCATCGCTCTTCTGCCTGCCGTGTACTGAGGGTCATTAATGTCTACTATCCATGGTTTAGTACTAAGAGACACTGAAACTTTCAAGTTGTTGGGACTGTTCTGCTTTTTGAATACCTTATGAAGATGTTCTATCACCTGTAAGAAAAAAAAATACCATTAATTTCTTCAGATTTTAGAATCTTTGTCAGACAGACCTCTAACAAAAAATACAAAGCGAGAGAAGGAAAATGAAGATGGAAATGTTAGTGCTCTTGAGAGTCAAGTGAAGAAAATCACCATTAGTTTTCAACTGGCATTTGAAAAAGATGCAGATCTGATTATAACGACTGCCTAATTTAAAACAACTCTTTTCTACCATTCATATTGCTTTCACATTGTTCCAGATGTATATTTGTCCCAATAAATCAAACAAAGAGATTCCTACAATTTAGAATTCTGGTATTAGATTGGTAAGTCTGCATACCTTTTCCCACTAAAGGTGTTGTTACTTTGAGCTCTGATAAATGCCTCTTTGTATCCTAAACTACTAAGAGAAGGTCTCATAAGAATCAAACACAGATTCTGATTTAATGAATGTACAATCAGAAACGTCTTAACAATTTATTGTTCTATAAAATGTTAACTATGTTTAAGTTTATGCTTTAAATGGAATGAGAAAATCTTCAATTTAGAAGTGACAAAGAAATAAGTGCCCTAACTGGGATTTGAACCCAATTCTGCTTGGAATACCATTCTACTGCACCTGGCATCCCAAAGGCACTTATCTTTTCTCAATGTGCACCCTGGAGCTACACAAATTAGAATTACATTTTTATTTACAAGGAGTGTGGTGTGCACACATTTGAAATACAGCTTAGAAGTCAGAAAGAAATAAGGGCACTTATTTCTCACTTCTAAATTGCTTTTCAGATACCAGTATATGCTCAATGTTTTCCGGGTAAATACAGTAAAAGAGAAGCTCCTGAAATGTAAGTGTATGATATGGTATCCAGATACATTTTTAATACAGAGTTTCATACTGAGGTAAGCAAGGAACAAAAGGCATGGTGTCCACACAGAGCTCCTATCTCGTCACTCGTAATTATGCATGCCTCCTGTCCAAAATCCAAACATCTAGTTTGTTCTTGAAAACAGATTGACTTTTTTGTTCTTAAAAATAGATTTACTTTCACTCAATATTATCTCAGTGGCAAGAGCGTTCCAAAGGTTCGCTGCTGTCTGTAAGAAGTCAAACTTACTCCTAGTACTATCAAATTTCAAACACCTCAATTTTAGAAGGTGTCCTCGTGTACCCAATGCCTCTTGCTTGAACTCAAATCCTTTTTCATTAACTAAATAAGGGTCCTTAATGATGGCCCAAATAAGAAGTACAGTAGGTCTCCCCTTATCCTTCTTAGTACAAGGGACATAACATTTAACTTTCTAAATCTATTATTGAAGTCTAATTTCCTTAATTTCTGCATGAGTTTTATCATTCTGCTTTGTACTCTTTCAGTTTGAATGCAGTCATTCCTTTTATATGGGCACCACAACTAGGCACAATAATCACGGTGTGGCCAGATGTATGATCTATATAGAGGCACAAAGACCTCAGGATCCCTAGATCTAATATTCTTATGTATTACCTATAGAGCTTCATTTGCCTTACTTATTACTTCATGTATTTGTCTGGAACAGTCCAAATTATTTGATACATAAACCCCAAGATCTTTTTCGAGTGTAGTTTCTAATAATAGTTTGCCACACAGATAGTATTTATATTTCTTGTTATTGTAACCCAAATGCATGACCTTACACTTCTCAAGATTAAATCTCATTCCCAAAGTTGCAGCCCACTGTGTGATCTGATCAAGGACAGCCTGTGTTCTGGCTGCATCCTCAAAGGTGGAACAAGTTTGCCCATTTTGGAATCATCAGCATATTTGGTTGACCAACTATCTAGATTCTATGTAAGGTCAGAAATAAAGACGTGAAAAATGAATGGGCAGAGAACTGACCCCTGAGGCACCCCACTGGGTATGCTTCCTTCCTGTGAAAGTACTCCATTGATCACTACTCTCTGTGTTCTATTACCCAACCAGCTCGACATCCATTTGACCAATCTAGGGTCCACTCCTCTTAGTTGTAGTTTTTCTATTACAGCCCAGAATAGGATAAGATCAAAAGTCTTGCTAAAGTCTAAAAAGCTAATATTACAAGGAATTGTCTTATTCAAGTGGTTATTAATGTTTTCATAAAAGCATAATAGGTTTGTGACACAATACTTACCCCTAGTAAAACCAGGTTGGTCAATATTACATAGGGAAGGTTGAATTTTATCTTTTATGATGCCTTCTAATAGTTTACATATTATAGATATTAGGCTAATATGCCAATAATTTGTGATATAGTGTATGGTGGAATGCTGTTGAGCATGGAAATCCATGCTCCCAACAGTGTTGTTGTGCTCGCCTCAGTGCGTCATGATCTTGTTGTGCTGCACTGGGTACGTCACCGGTGCAGCACAACAAGATCGAACGCATTCCCGCATGCACGATTTAAAAGCTGCGTCAGCGAGGGAGCTAGTAGCGCTGGAGCGAGTCTCAACACGGAAGCCAAGTAAGGCATTATTTTAAAAAATGCTGCTTCCATTCGCTGTTTTGAAATGAATAGACTCCCCATACACTATAAAAGATTGTCTATGGGGAGGCATTCATAAACAAGGATCTTCTCAGATCTCGAGGTATCCTTAGCAACGGACAACCTCTCGAGCTTCGCTCTCGAGGTCGAACGTTGCCAAGGATACTTCTCGGTCGAGAATATCCTTGTTGTGAATGCCTCCCCATAGACAATCCTCTATGTTATGCCTGTCTCCCATTTTGAATAGAGGGACAACATTTCAAAAACCCAGGAGATGAGTACACAATAGCAGGGGAGGTACTAATAACAATAAAAATGGAATGGGACTTGGAGGTAGTCATATCAGATGATCTAAAGGTTGGTAAGCAATGTGAGAAGTCAGTAAGGAGAGCCAGGGGGATACTGGGATGCATAGGAAGTGACATCACAAATAGAAAAAGGGAAGTGGTTATCCCTCTGTACAGACAATTGGTGAGACCCCATCTGGAGTACTGTGTGCAGTTTTGGAGACCTCATCTACGCAAGGACATGGACAGGATGGAAGCAGTCCAGAGGAGGGCAACTAAAATGGTGCAGAGTCTGCATCAGAAATCATATGAAGAGAGACTGAGAGAGCTTAATATGTATACCCTTGATGAAAGGAGGGACAGGCGGATGTGAAAGAAACGCTCAAGTACCTCAAGAGAATCAACAAAGTCCAGGAGGGTAGCATCTTTCAGAAAAAGAGATGTGTAAGAACAAGGGGACACAATTTAAAGATAGAGGGGGAACGGCTCAGGGGTAAAGTGAGGAATTTTTTTTTCACTGAGAGAGTGGTGGATGCATGGAACTGCCTTTCTGGGGAGGTTGTTGGGGCTAAAACAGTGGGGGAATTCAAACATGCATGGGACAGACACAAGGCAAATGTAGTGGGGGGGTGGCAGGAAATAGGCTGTTGGTTAACTAGAATCTGCAGCTTATCCAGTAGGTAGAGAAATGGGCAGACTAGGTGGGCCAAGTGGTCCTTATCTGCCATCAAAGTCTATGTTTCTATGTTTCTATTTGCAGTTTTCTAATGCCTTGGTACAACACTGCTATTCAAACTTTTCTCAAATAACAACTTAAGAGGGTATGATAGATAATCAGACATTAATTTAATCACTCTTGCTGTGATTATATCTAGGCCTGGAGATCAGTCTGCTTTCATGTTTCTTATCTTTGACTTAATTTCATCCACTGAAAATAACTATTTCATTGCAAAAGTCAGTGCATAATAGTGCTGGTATCTTATCTACTTTTCCATAAATGTTGCAGAAATGCTTATTAAATAATTCCACCATATCCTCCACTTTATTGATGGTTGAATTATCACATAGTAAAGGACCCACTTTGCATCTAGGTTTTCTCAAGGGTTTGATATATCCACAGAAGGCCTTACTATTTTGTTTGATAGCATTTCTTGCCAGGTAAAGCTCCATATTACTTTTCGCCCTTCTGATCTCAAATTTACATTGTTTCTGTATAGTCTTATATCTATGCCAAAGGATTGGGCTAGATGATTTTTTGAAGGCTTTGAATGTTCTGTATTTTTATTAATCAGTCTCAGGAGTTTTTTGCTCAACCACTTGGGCCTTGGCTTGTTATTGTTATTAAACTTCTTAACTTTTTTAATTAATCTACTAATAAGATCCAGTACAATAGTTTTTATTTTATTTCACATTGCCTCAGCATCACAGTTTGACGCTAAGGTATCCCACTTTATATTATTTATTTATTTAAAATTGGCAACTGGTAAAGACACACTGAGCAGAGGCTCATTTCCAGGTGTGACCCGGGGAAGGGAAACATGCAAGGTAATAAAAGACATTTGTGCTGTGCAGGGAATTATACATAGTGGGTGGGATATTCAGACTGTGCCAGGCTGTGGAGCAAGACTGGGCACAGCGCAATTGGGATGTACCAGGGCGCTTACCAGGTGATATTCAACGGTGCTGCGCCTGGCTCAGCACCGCTGAATATCACACTGTCGCCACCCACAATGTGCATAGCACAGTGACACTGCACCAGTGCAAGTGGCCAGAGAGGGGCAGGGGGATGCGCAGCATAAGTGCTATTGTGCTAGGCACATCACCCACGATATTCAAAAGTGCACATGCAAATGGGGCCATAATGCATGCAAGGCGCAAATGGGACCATTAGCAAGTCATTATGGCCCCATTTGCATGCAGGTGTCCCCATCCCTGGTGACATGCACCTGGCACCCTGCCAGGCTGCAGCCATGGGGGATCAACATCCCCTGCACAAGCAGCAAAGTGCCCCACTGCCCGATTGCGGGCACATGTATAAAACTTAAAATGTCCTATTTTCCTCATGGTCAGGTGGACCGCTGGCAGCCCGATCGCGGGCAGACATATGAAATTAATATCCTCCTATATCCCTGGTGGTCCAGTGGGCCACTCGCAGCCTGATCGTGGGCAGAAGTATGAAATTAACATCGTCCTATATCCCTGGTGGTCCAGTGGACTGTGTCCAGCCCGATCGTGGGTGTCAGTAATAAAATATGAAAAACCAATCCATCCCTGGTGGTCCAGCGGTACCCCCCTTCCCTCCCGCCCACTGAGCCCCACCACCCCGCTCCCCCCAGTCAGTGGCAGGTGGCAGCTCCCCACCTACATGCCACCCTGCTGCCTGCTGACTGACTCTGCACAGTAGGGCTGTCGCCCATTGGTCCACAGCGTTGGCCAATGGGAGTGCAGCCATACTCTCTACAGTCCAGAAATGAATGGATCCATTCATATTTCTGGACTGTCTCTGTCTGACAGGCTGCATGCCCATTGGTCCACGCTGTGGACCAATGGGCGTACAACCCTACTGTCAGGAGTCAGTTGGTGGGCAGCGGGGCGGCATGTGGGTGGGGAGCTGCCACCTGCCACTGACCGGGGGAGGAGTGGGGTGGTGGGGCTTAGTGAGTGGGTGGGGAGGGGGTACCGCTGGACCACCAGGGATGGATTGGTTTTTCATATTTTATTACTGACACCAGCGATCGGACTGGACCACCAGAGATATAAGAGGATATTAATTTCATACTTTTGCCTGCGATCGGGCTGCGAGCAGTCCACTGGACCACCAGGGATATAGGATGTTTTAATTTTAGTTCATATGCTCGCGATCGGGCTGCCAGCAGTCCACTGGACCACCAGGGATATTGGACCTTTATTACAATACTAATGCCTGCAATCAGGCATGGAGGGGCACTACCATGAAGGTGCCGCTGGATCTCGGGTGGCCACCCACAGCTGGCAGCTGCCTTGTTGCACCCTGCAATATGGCAGCTCACCTGTGGGTGGCCAGCTGTTGCTCCTTTTATTTTTTGCTCAACTGTGTGCGGCGCAGGTACGGGTTGTGCCTGCATCTGCTCAGCACATCCCGGGCTGAATATCAGGATGTGTGGAGTATGCATGGGCATGCCCCCCCACTTGCACCGCATACATTACTGATGCGCTCCGGCGCATTCGGATTTGTGCCACGCACATTCCCCTTCTGAATATCCCACCCAGTAAGTACAGGATTACAGAGCAAAGGTATAAAAAAAGATACATCAGAAAAAAATAATAATATAAGTTAATACAAAAAGTGCAAATATGTACAAAATAATTGCAGACATGGGGTAGCAGAGCTATTTCAAATACTAACATTAAGGATTCTTAATTGTGAGAACTAGGACAAAACAGCAGAGGTAAGACCATGGAGAAACTGAAATAGAGTGATGGGGATGGAGCAGTTTGACTGGGTCGCCAAGGGTTGACAAGGATGGTACTCCTATGGGGGGGGGAGGATAGGGAGGGGAGGAATGGCAAGAGCATGTGTTGTCAGGAACAGCTTGAAGCTGGGATTTTAGGGCAGAGAAAGTAGAGGAGCAGCAAATGTCCCAAGGAAGTTGATTCCGCAGGTGAGGGAGATGGTAGGCAAAAGCCACCTGACCTGTGCAAGTGTGAGGGTGGGGAAGGGAGAACATTCAGGCATCCTTGAAATGAAGGGAGTATGTGGAGGAATTAGCTGGAGATAGGCAGGAGTTGAGGTATGGGGGAAATGTCCCAAGCTAGTATTTGCCAGCAAAGGTGAGGCTATGAATCTGGTGCCTGGTGGGTACAGGCAATAGGCAGAGGGAGGAGAAGAGTATGCAGTGGTGAGTGTGGGGGGTAGGAGCTGGCAAAGCAGCAAAATGAGTTGAGTTGGGTATCGAGTCTTGCTAGGGAGGTAGCAGGAATGGAGTCATGGACAATGTCTGCATAATCTATTACAGGGAGAATGGTTTTGGTGACTAAGTCTTGAAGCGTCGACAGAGGGAGGCAATCTTTGTGTCGGTAGAGAGTACCGAGTTTAGGGTGAAGTTTGGTGCATACTTTATGTTAAATAGGACACTGTTCATTTTATTTATATCAGCTTCTTTGTAAAGATAGAAGTAAGATTCACTGTTAAATTTGATAAATGAAAAATCAGTATTGAACCAAATCACATTATGGTCACTAGTACTTAAAGGTGGACCGGTGTGACAGTTTTTAATATTTAAATAAGGTGTACCCCAAATGATATCAAGAATGTTGGTGCCTCTTGTGGGGTCCAATACATACTGACACATTAAGAGTTGCTCACACGCTGACATCAACTGTCTACCAGGTGCTGAGGTAGCCATGTATGTTTTCCGATCTATATTCCCGAGATTCATATCTCCCCCAAAAAAGTACATCTTCCCATCTCCCCAAAAAAATACATCTCCTTGCTCACAGGTGAATTCATTTTCTGTAATTATTTGTGATGTTACCACTAAAGGGGTGTAAAGGGGGCCATAATATAGCCCAGCGATAAAAGAACCTGATGAATGTGAAAAAACTTTGATCCACAGACTGTCATTGTCAGATGTTTTAGTAATTTTATTATTTATGTCTATGGAGTCAAAACATGAATTAATAAACAAGGCAATTCCACCACCTGTTTTGTTTGCTCTGTTGTGATAAAATCAGTCATACCTATGGTTGTAATTTTCCCCACACTTCATCGCTTGACCACCATGTCTCTGTGACTGCAGTTATATCCAGTTTTTCTTTGGAAGCTAATGCCAGTAGCTCATGAAATGTACAGTATTGTTGAGGCTTCTGGCATTTAGAAGGCAGCCCTTAATTGTGATGTGATTGGTTTTAGGTTTGCCTAGATTCTGTTTTTGTATTTTAAGAGTTTTAGTTTAAAGCATATTTCCAAAGTTTCCTCATAAAATACTAGTTTAAACTCATTTTGTCAAAAGCAGATTTGAAACAATCAGTCAATACATTTGCTCCCTTTTATTCAGATCAAGTCCATCCTTGGAAAAATAGGATGTGCTACCCCCAAAATGTCCAAACTATCAATAAACATTATTCCTTCTTTATTGTACCAATTAAATAATCTGACATGAATCTGGGCCATAGTAAGATTTTTCTCTATGTTAGCACTTGGTACTGGTAATATACTGGACACCGCAACTGAACACCCTTTCCCTTTAATCTTGTTCCCTAAGGACAGCAGATTGTATCATATATCTTTCTCATGGTGCCTACCAATATCACTGCTACCCACGTGTACGATAACAGAAGAATAATCTTTAGTGATCAGTTTGTCTAGTCTTTGATCGATACTTATTATTCGTGAGCCTGGGAGACAAGTGACTGTGGTATTGAATTTGTCATGTTTACAGATATTAGTATCAGAAAAGCATATAATAGAATTATCAACAGGTATTAGTATCAGAAAAGCATATAATAGAATCATCAACGACTATTTTCTGTTTAGACTTTTTTCAGTTACTTATGCTTTTGATAACTTTGGAAGGTATTTTAAGTGATTCGGATGACCCAATGTCTGCTGCAGAAGCTGAGAATTCAGTTGCATTAGCAAGAGATGAATACCTGTTGGATAAAATAACTTCCTCACAACTCAGCGCCCTTATGCCTTTCTTATGAGGATTTTTTGTTACAAGACACCAGTCTTCTGTATCATCACTTTCTAAGTCTCCATTTCCTCATTCAGGGGAATGCACGCTACAATGTGAATCCCCGCTGTCCTCCCTTGTTCTCTTCTTACTGTCTCTATGAATTATGAGAATAGACTGTAATATATTTGCTCAAACTAGAGTTATGTCTACCTGCAAACTCTCATAGCTTCTCTTTCATGACCTGTAGTTCTATTAATAACTGAGCCTATTCTGTACATTTAGAGGATACATATTTTTCCTGGTAAGAATCAGATGAAGTCAGGATGTACATAAGACAGCTGCAGCTTTTTTTCACTGAGCCCTCATTACAAAAGAGTTACAGAAAATCCTCAGAGAGATTTACAAATTCCATAAATATTTACAATAACAACACAATGATACTGAAGACGTAACCTAAACAACTTACAAAGACTTCAAATAAAAAGGGGTGGGCCACCTCCCTCTCCTTCCTCAGTGGACGCAGTCAGATGCACTTGCCTCTGTCCTTGTGTTGCCTCTGCTCAGGTGTAGACCCAGAAGTGATGCTCTGATTAGATAAGGGTGTGGCTAGCACCCAAAATAAAACAAAAGTAAAACTCCAATCAACAGATAAAATATAAAACAGCTAGCCTGTGCTAGGCTACTGCAGGGAAATTTGTCGAAATATATTAAGAAAACAACCCTTTTAAACTGCCTGCAGTCTCCTTACTAGATAGGGTTTCGGCAAGCACAGTTTAATTTCAGCAATAATGTCCTCCAGCTGACTTGGTGCCACTTGCCTGAAACTGAGCTTTAAGGCATAGACCCGGAAGTGAGGATCTGATTGGATTAGGGCATGGCCAGCACCCTAAATAAAACACAAGTAAAACTAAAAATAATGGATAAAATATAAAACAGCTAGCCTGTGCTAGGCTACTGCAGGGAAATCTGTTAAAATATAAAAAAAGTCCCTTTCAAACTATTTGTAATCTCTTTACTAGATGGAGACTACGTTTCACAGCATCCCTGGGGTCTGTCACTTGGGCAACAAACCTCCAGCTCCCTCCCTGGCAGCATGACTTTATTAATTTTGTTTTTGTAATTTTTAGAATATTTCTCTAGTCTGCAGCACACAAACACTCAGGAGATTTGGGGATAGGTTTTCAGCAAGCACACTATAATTTCAGCAATAGCGTCTCCTGTCATCTATTTTTCTCTCTCTTTTATTTGATTATATGAGTTGTAACCAACAACTTGGAACAATTTTATAGTTAAACAGATGAAACAGGGGAGATATGACTGAGACCTTCAAGTTCATGAAAGGTATCGAACAAGAACAGTGAATTTAGAATACGAGGACATGAGTGCAAGCTGGCGGGGTATAGAGGGAGATTCAGGAGGAACATGAGAAAATTTTATTTTTCAGAGAGTGGTTGAGCCATGGAACAGTCTGACAGTTGAAGTGGTAGGTGCCAAAACCTTTTAATGGTTTCAAACATGGCTGGGACAGAGTAAAGGGCTTTAGTAGTTACTCAGGGGGCAGTAGTAAGACATTGAACGTGGGGACGGGTAGTGCAGACAAAAACCCATATAGACCAAGGTGTTGGGGTAAGACAGGGTATTACAGGCAGGCTTGATGGACAGATGGCCTTTTTCCACCGTCATTTTCTATGGTTCCGTATTTCAAATTTCTATGAGGACCCTTAGGGATTTATCAGTCTTAGGATGTTGCTTACTGCTGTACAACCTAGTTTGTGACACTGGCACTGAGGAGACTAGCATATTCAAATGAACTTCAATGCCTTTCTCAGAGAGTCTTTCAAAATTGTTTTATTGGCACCTGCTCTTGGCAGTGCATCAGCAACATACGTATATGTACCAGGAATGTATTCCAGTACATGCCTTCAGACCAAGTGCAGCTTTTCTCGATGCACAAGGCTAAAGGGACAAAATTACACTCAATGTTACTGAAGGGAGAAAAATTCAAGGAAAACATCAGGAGAAACTACTTCACAAAATGAATGGTGGGCATTTGGAATTCACTGCCAGATCATGTAGTATTAGTTGATACTATAATGTCCTTCAAGTTCAGCTTGACAAGTATGTGAAGGAAAAAGGAGTTATGATACTCCCATTGAGCTAGTGGGAGGGAGGAACTCAATGGAACAATGCTCTTCTTTCCCTCTAAATACTGTATGTATGTACAGTGGTAGTTGTGCAAACATTGACTGGTAGAGTGGTATGACATGTGGTGCAGTACAACATTAGCACCTGTAGAACATGTATTGCCCTACACAAATACCGCACAGTACCACACTACTGGTCAATATTTGTGCAATTAACACTGTATACTGTATATAACTATATACATACTGTATATGCATAGTGTATCTTGAGGCCCGATGTTGCCTGTGAAGCATAAGCTACAGTACTAGTCACCGCTGGTCACCCATCAGCTGTAGAAGTACTGTACAGTGGTAGCCATGGCAAGAAGCACTCTGTATCTGGATATATTAGGAAAGAGTGTAGAAATCCGATTGCAATAAATGGAGAGTTCCTGTGATACATTATAATTTATCTGGATATTGTGCATCATGTTGAAGACTACCATTTTACAGCTCCCAAGATTTGTTGAGAAGAATCTGTTGATATTTGAATAGGTTTCTTTGGATTGAAAAATTGGAGTACTGACTCTTCTGTTATCAAGCCCTTGTGTGCATGCCATGAATGCTCATGTCGTTGTTGCCAGTACTATTCTGACCTCTGTTTTATAAACATCCACAAGGGAGCTGTTTTAAAGGAAAAGTCTGAAATGAAGATTCCTAGATAATTTATAATCTCAAGAAATCTCCTCACATTTGCCTTATCTGTGTATCTGTTCATGTTCACAATCAACACCACCTTTTGTGGTTCTGGCTTCACAACTTCCTGACCGATCACATCACCCACAAAGGTGAATTGCCTGTCCCTTAAATTGCCTTGTTTAACTTCAGGTTTACTTTATGGACTGTGCCCAAGGCTATGTGGAAACACTGATCATGCTCCACCTCCTGTGTAGTACCTCAGACTACAGTGTCATCCATCATGGTGTCTGCTCCTTCCAGGTGTTTAAAAACATGTATCTTTCTGTAGTAGTGGCAGCATCCTTCAGGGGTATCAAAAGTACAGTGGGGCCCACCAGGATGCAATTCCGAATATCACAGAATTACTGCAGTAAATGGTGCAGTTTCAATGGCAGTTATTCCTTTTGTTATGATGTATTCTGTGACATTACATTGAAGCCTAGTGAGCTCCACTGTACATATGCTAAATCTGTCCTCATCCGATTTCATCTGCCTGCAATCTGAGAAGACATCTAACTGACTGATCTATTTGACTCATATAAACAAAGTCAGTATCTCTTTAGTGAGAAGTTCATAATGTTCTTTTTTAATGGCCTCATTTAAATAATTTAGGAAAAACATATGCACAATGAGCCATCTATTGTCACACCGACCGACAAACTCATCCACTCTGTTGGTCCTTCTACATAATTAATCACCATCATTTACTCAAACTCTTCAACTCCTTCTCTCAGTTTATCTGCTAGTAAAACGGCAGTCTCTGGGGCTAAGTTGGTCATTCAGTACTGTCCTGTGCTTGTCCACAAAGACAACTTTATATTTGTTGTCTATGTTCTCATACCACTGACGGTTGCACGGTGTAAATTAGTTTCAGAAACCTGATTAATAGCGACTGCTAATCAAAACAGTTTGATTAGCAATCACTTGAGCTTCAGAAGCAATTTCTAAAAATAGTTATTTTCATTGTAGCATAATAATACTGAATGTTTTCTTTATTTGTCAATAAAACAGCAAAGTGGACAATGTTTTATATCATATTTTGCTCAACAGATTTATTTTCTCAAAAAAGGCATAAGTTTAAAAATTGAATACTGTGGTCTGTAGCCTCATTTCTCATCCCAAGACAACCAGATCACTCGGGAGTTTAATAAAAAAACATAAGCAGCACTTCAATCAGTAGTGAGCCACAAATTAAGCCCTATGAGATCACACAAGAATTGTTAAAATAATTTTTTAGGTAAGTGTACAAACTAAATTGCCATAATTTAACTACATGCTTGTTCTAGGAAACGTTGCTTTCCCCTGATCTCCCAAGTCTGATGTAGCACCCATACCACCTCTGGGCCTCTCAAGCTTATCAATGACTCTAGTACCTAACTCACAGAGGTCAGCCCTAAATTCGAACAGAATCGTGTGCACTACCCCCTCCTATAAGCCTTTACCTTTAGAGGCCCAGCAATTGTCAAATACATGTGATAGTGTGTGCATGTCATCTGTACAGAAGCAGGCTTTTCTTTACCCAGGTTGAGGCGGTCACCATCTTACTTCCCCCTACAGCTGGTCTTATACCAATTGCTTTGGAACACCACTGTTTTCTCCTTTGCATCAACTCATCACGGAGAACTTGGTAAATAACATCATGGAGAACTTGGTACCCAGGGTGAAAGCTAATTCTTTGAGATCAGAGAGCACTTTGGATCTTGTTATACCAAGGTACAATACAGATATAGGGAGACATCGGTATTTGTTAGAGGACCACAGTTGTAGAATAACATGCCTACATATTTTAGAACAGTGGGAAAAACTGTAAAGTGGGGGGATGCAAAACTTTGGTTGGGGGCTTTTAATGAGAATTCTAGGCACTATTGCACTTTAATTGAATAAATGTTCAACATACATTGTAGTGGAAAGTTGTGTTTGAAATGTAAATTAAATTAAGAGCCAGTAGGGTATGGCACTCGGATGTGTTCTTTTAAATTGAACTTTTGTATTTTTGTGTAAATTTGTAATTTTGTGTTTTGTCTTTGAATTTACTGTAACACGCTGTAACATGCGGACATCATTGTAAATGAGCAAATGGTCAATTGAGTGTACACAATTCATAAAATAATTTATGAATAAAAACTAAAAACAAAACTCTACCCACTCCTTTAATCCTGTACACTATAGCCGTGTCTACATCTCTGGAGCACTCCGCAATTTGCAGCGTTCCAATCCAGCTCCGATGGACACAGTGGCTCAATTCTGTGTCCACACAGCCTGTTGCTCTGCAGGTTGTTTCCCCCTACTTCGACCTGGCAGGGGTGTGCTGGCGGCGTGCACGAGGTGCTGAAGTGCCAGAAAGCTCGTTCCCTGTTTAGCACAGCCAAGTTCAGCAAACAGCATTTTTCAAGAGCAAAAAAGAAAGCTGAACTCAAGGAAGTCTATAAAAATTTAAAACAAGGGCTACAAGTACTACAAATTAGGTTCCTAAACTAGGACCGCCATACTGGGCATGCGCAAATGCACATGCATATCCCTGCAGAGTGAGAGGATATGCATATGCATTAGCGCATGCCCAGTATCGCGGCCCCAGTTTAGGACCCCAATTTGTACTACTTACAACTCTCAATTTACATTTTTGTGCACCCCCCCGCTGAGTTCAGCTTTTTCTACTATTGAAAAATGCCTTTTGCTGAACTCAGGTGTGCTAAGACAGGTCTTAATGTTCTGGCAGGAGCATCATACAGATCCCTGGAGCCACTGGAAGATGCCGGGAAAGGAGACATTTAATCAGAGTGAGTGCTGCAGACTGTCTACATGACAGGTAATGCACTCTAAAGTAGCTCGCTCTGATACACGTCCCCTCTCCTGATGCAAAGCACGCTTAGGATGCTTCTGAAAGTATCCACACTGCTGACTTTGTGCGCTTTAAATTTGGCAGTGTAAACATGGTGTGTGAGTGCTGTTCTAATCCCACATTCTCATGTTGAAGTGGTTCCCACGCATGTTCAAGGGGGGGTGATCAAATCAATCAGTAGCCTCACACAGGAGAGAGTGTATGTGGCATCACGCATTGGGAAAAAAAGGAAAAAAAATGCACAGTACTGACCCAAAAACTGATTAGCAATTGCTGTGAATCAAATCTTCAGTTAATTTGCGAATAGTGTTTAGTGGTCTCAAACTGTGATGCAAATCCACTTATTTTATGACTTGCTACTGGAGGCTTATACAGCTCACACTCTGTTGTGTAGTTTGAGTCTTTCATAGGCATTCACACAAGGTATACAGTAGGTTGAACACATTTTGTCTGAAGCCAAAAACAGTATCTTGTGTGTAGGATTTTTATATTTCACTGATGTCACACATTTCCCTTTTACAGGTACTGTTGTGTATGAAGAAGCATCATAATCCATTCTCCATATTCATAAGTCAACATAACTATGGACTTAGAACTGCATCTTTAGTCATAAATGCTTTCTAATGATTCGTAACAAGAGACTTCTGTTTTTTAATTGCATAACAAAACCAGCACAGATAACTGGACAGGATGTGACATCTACCAAAGTTTCAATGCCTGGTTAACTGAAGGGAACATTTTGATAACCAACATAATGGCCTTACTATAACCTCTAAAATCTTTCCAAGATACAACATCCCCTAATCTGAAACCCACCATGCTGGGCTACAATATATAACAATAAACATATTTCTACCACCTCATACAGTCTTCCTGTCATTTTGTCTTACAGCTCCTTCTTGTGTATATGTTACTTGCCTGAAGAAGGTAACATAATCCATTGTATAAAATGAATGACTTTTATAGAAACTGCCATCACCTGAAAAAGAGCTTTGTATGAGCCTGAAACTTGAAAGCTTGTATAAGTAAATGTCTTGTTGGCTCAAAGAATCAAATCACCTGCTTTGTTCACCTGTTTGTACAAGGACTAGTATCACAGCAAGCAATTTGCTGCTTCCACATCAGAGTCAAATTATATGTCATGAAAATGACACCAAATCGGAGTCAGATTCATAGAAACTCACATCATTTGATTCAGATGCATTTTTCCTACCAAGGTTTCAAAGCCTGGTTAACTGAAGGGAACATTTTGAAAGAAACATAGAAACACAGACTTTGATGGCAGATAAGGACTGCTTGGCCCACCCAGTCTGCTCATTTCCCTACCTATTGGATAAGCTGCAGATCCTAGTTAGCCAACAACCTACTTCCTCCTAACCCCCCACTAGAATTACCTTATGTCTGTCCCATGCATTCTTGAATTTCCCCACTGTTTTTGACTCCACTACCTCACCAGGAAGGCCATTCCATGCATCCACCACCTTCTCTGTGAAAAAATACTTCCTCACATTGCCCCTATCCCCCCCATCTTAAAATTTCCACTGTTCTTGCACATCTCTTTTTCTGAAAGATGCTACCCTTTTGGACTTTGTTGATTCCCTTGAGGTACTTGAAAGTTTCTGCCATGTCCCCACTCTCCCTCCTTTCCTTGAGGGTATACATATTGAGATCCTTTAGTCTCTCTTCATGTGGCTTCTGGCGCAGACCCTGCACCATTCTAGTTGCCCTCCTCTGGACTGCCTCTATCCTGTCTATGTCCTTGCGGAGATGGGGTCTCCAGAACTGCACAAAGTACTCCAGATGGGGTCTCACCAACTGTCTGTACAGAGGGATAACAACTTCCTGTTTTCTACTGGTGATGCCTCTCCCTATACATCCCAATATCCCCCAGACCTCCTTATTGCCTCACATTGCTTGCCTACCTTTAGGTAATCTACTATGACTACCCCCAGGTCCCTTTCCATTTTTGTTGTTGTTAGTACCTCCCACCCCCATTGTGTACACTTCCCCTTGGTTTTTGTTACCTAGGTGCATTACTTTGCACTTTTTTGTATTGAATCTAAGCTGCCATACATCTGACCATTCCTCCAACCTTGCCAAGTCCCTTCTCATCCTTTCTACCCCCCCTTGTATATCAGCCCTCTTGCAGATCTTTGTGTCATCTGCAAAGAAGTATACTTTTAGTTTCAGCCCCTCTGCAATGTCACCTATAAAGACATTAAAGAGGACCAGTCCCAGTACTGAACCCTGCGGTACCCCACTAGTAACCCTCCTTTCTTCAAAGTGGACTCCATTTACTATTACCCTCTCTGTTGTTCAGCCAATTCTTTACTTACAGTACCACCCTGGGACCCACCCCAGGCTGGCTAATTTGTTTATTAATCTTTTGTGTGGGACTGAGTCAAATGCCTTGCTAAAGTTTAGGTAGGCCATATCCACAGCCCCTCCCTGGTCTACTGCTTTGATCACCCAGTCAAAAAAAATTGATCCGATTCGTCTGACATGACCTTCCCACTGTGAATCCATGCTCCCTTGGGTCCTGTGCCCCGGTGGCCTCCAGGTACTAAAAGCTTCTTTTTTTCAGAAGTGATTCCATCATTTTCCCTACCACTGAGGTCAAACTAACAGATCTGTAGTTTTCTGCCTCTGCCTTGCTCCCACTTTTGTGAAGGGGAATCACATCCACCCTCCTCCATTCCTCAGGAACCACACCATCCTCCCATGATTTGTTAGAAAGGACAGTCAGTGGTGTCACTAGTTCTCCCCTTAGTTATTTTAGAATTTTGGGGTGAATCCTGTCAGGCCCCATTGCTTTGTCCACCTTGAGTTTTAGGAGTTCTTTCAGGACCCTTTCTTCTGTAAATGGACTGGTCAGGTAATGGCCCTATTATAACCTCTAATCCTCATAAACATGTCATATTGGAGACCATTATATATGAAATAATGTAAGACCTGCAAAGGGTGATGAGGCCCTCGCCCCATGGGTTCCTATTGCCTTCATTGTGTTGCTCAGTATAATATTCCTTGGGTTCCCCCAGCCAGTCCTCCGAGTTGGGGAGGGAGGAACCTGGTTCTCAGTTGGCAGTGGTAAGCAGAATTGTGAAAATCACATTTAAGTTCCACAGGACATCCCAGCAAATACACCCTACCCAAATCAGGGCCCCTCAGGTCAGAGGGGCCCACAAAGGCATGTCCAGTGTGTCACAGCGAGAGAGACTGTGAAGACAAATTTGCAGGCAGATCCTGCCCCTGACTTGAACTACATCACTTGTGGATTTGAAGCTGAATGGAACCCTGAGACAGAAGGTCTCCTTGCATTGGAAAATGAGAGGGTACATGATGAGCTAGATTCACTAAGACTGAGAATCATGGTCTTCTTGGCCACTCCAGAACTACTAGAAGGAAACTTCCTCTTGAGTGTCTTATTTTTTGTATGACCTTGGAGAGAAGAGGCAGTGGAGGGAAAGGCATATGCTCCCATACATGATACATGATAGGTTCTCCCATGTCGCAGCAACATGCATTTTGTCGACACTGATCACGGCGCAGGCAAAATGCCAACTGGTATTATGGTGCCAGGCATTTTGTTTCCAGTGATTTATAGCACCAAAGCACCCTCCTGGGAAACAGTCAGCTTTTGCAGTGTGGCCTTTACCCCCACACCCCCAATGTATGGTGCTTTGCCCCCCACATCCCCTAAAACTAAATATAACCTCCTCTGAGGCAGGCATGCCATGGAGGCTGTATGGCACAAAGGGCGACATGAGTGAGGTATAATCTAAAATCAAGATTGCCCCTTTCACTGTTGCTCTTGTTGCAGCACCATAATTTCCGAGGCAAAATGTAGTCAGCAACTTCATGGACTGTATACATGATACATGTATATGTGAGATCAGGCAGTTTTGAAATTCGGAATAAAGTAGAAAAACCTGACTAACATGCACAGTAGTTAAACGCTAGGGGCAGCAACAATAAAAGACATGTAAACTAGAATTTATAACATGGAAAATAATGAAAGTACAGCGAAGTGCTGAGGAGAACTCTCCGAGGCATCTTACTAGGCAGGTGGAGAAAATGAATCTGAACTGTTTAGAACACAGCAGCACCTGGGGCAGCAGTTTGAATTACTGGCACGTGCCAATTATTCCATCATTTACAAACATTCCAGTCTCTCTGTGGCAGCTCAGTATAGGATGCTGACTGAATCAGTTAAGCATTCCTGGGGTTTGAAAGTACAGGTGCGTAAGGACTTACCATAACAGTAGATCTTCAAGGTAATCTCTTTCGTCAGGTTACACCTATTGAACTTAGCTTCCAGGCACTAGGATCTCATGGAAACCTTTTCCTGTTGCAGCCTATTAGGGCCGCCCACACAGACATCATCTGGCGATGTCATCATCCCTGTATAGGCGTAGGTGGCCTTGCTCCTTCATCAGTTCTTTCCCACCAGAGACCTTTCCCATCCGGCTGTCTCCAGGGAACCAAGGAAAGAGATAGACTGCCCAGCCCTATATAAGGCTGGAACACTAACTAACCAGTCTGGAACAGAATAGACTCCAAAGGGGATGGAGGATGGGATGTCATGACCTGATGAAAGAGATTACCTTAAATATCTACTGTTATGGCAAGTTATTACATAACTGTACTGTCTTCATTGGGAATATCTCTTTCATCATGTCACGCTGATGAAACAAGTCTCAAGCAGTGCTGAGAACAAGGACAGTCTGGGTGGCAGGAGCCCTGAGCATTAAGAAAGAAGGACCTGAAGCACAGCTAGGCAAAAGCCTGTCCTTCTTCTGGGTTCCCCTGCTGAAGAGAAGTGACCATCTTGAAAACTTGGGTTTTGTCAGGTGCCTGTTGAGGAGTCTGAGATCCAGAAAACCGGTTTCTTGGCATTGTAGATTTCTAGCAAGGGAGTGCCCCTTGTTGCTGCCACAATAGCAGCAGTTCCATGAGTGGAATGTGTCTGTTTGCCAGCCTTGCTATAGCAGAGCTGGATACAGGATACTATCCAAGGAGCAATGGTCTTCTTAGAAGCTGGTCTGCCCTTACCCACTTCACCATATATAAAGAACAGCTGTAAGTGGGAAGATCTGAGATCCTTAGTGAGGTCCAGATAGAAGCTAAGTGCCCTCTTATCTGAGAGTCCCTTCTTTGGGACCCAAGGTGTATGAGTCCTTTAAAGAATTCCCTGAAAATGGGAGACACAGGGACCTGAGGTTTGGGTATCTAAATTTAAACTATATTGCATCTATAGTGTAAAGACACTACATACAGTATCACCTCAAAATATGCATTTTCACTGGAGGAGGGATTTTTACCTCTGGGGGAGCATCATCATCATAATAATACATTTCTGCCTCCTCCCCACAGCCATCACTTTTAGGTATTGGGGCCGGGGGCTGGCATAGTCATACAGGTGCCCATAACTTGAAAAGCCTGGAAAAATTGCCATGCTTTAGTCATATCCTCAGATGAAGGAAAGTTACTGTACTTTTGCTCACTGGCACCTCCTCTGCCTTTCAGCAGGAGGGACAGTGACATGCTTTTCTTTATGTGTTTTCTTAGTGGGCACAATTGCTGACACCTGCCTTCTATCCACTGGTATTTTGTTTGCCTTTTCAGCAGGAGGGGCAATGGCTTGCTTTGCTTTATGCATTTTCTTCTTAACAGGCACTGTTTCAAATGCCTGCCTACTGTCCACTGGTGTCTCCTTTGTCTTTTCAACATGAGGGCAGTGACATGTTTTTCTTTATGTTTTTTCTTAGAAGACAGTGTCTCCGATTAATCATTGACATTGATTGACAGCTCAGAGAGAGCTGTCATTCAGTGAGCATGTACTGTATACAGTACGTGCTCATTGAGAGCTCAGTCAGTGGTCAGCCATGGTGGAGATAGGAGGGCTGTGCTGATTGCAGGCTTGGGGATGGGACGAGGGGAGCAGGGTGGTGAGGCATTGCCTGCCATGGTGTGGGTTCCACTAGACCACCGGGAATGGTTTACAACTCACTGTACAGGGGATCGGGGACAGGGAGGGGGTCCCCTAAACATTAGGGTAGTGTTTATGTTCACTATACATGGGATCGGGATGAGGGGGTTACACTGGACACCAGGGTATGTGATGTCAGCATCAGGTGGGTGATCGGGTTGGGGGAGTTACCACTGGACACCAGGGAAATCATTTTTATATATTAGGTGGATGATCAGGTGGGGGAGGGATCACTGGAGGGACCACTATCACCAGGGAAATCTTATATTTCTATTGGGTAGTGATCAGCAATCATAGAAACATAGAAACATAGACTTTGACGGCAGATAAGGACCGCTTGGCCCATCTAGTCTGCCCATTTCTCTACCTACAGGATAGGCCACAGATCCTAGTTAACCAACAGCCTATTTCTTCCTACCCCCAACAAGAATTGCCTTATGTCTGTCCCATGCATTCTTGAATTCTCCCACAGTTTTAGACCCCACAACCTCCTCAGAAAGGCTGTTCCATGCATCCACTACCCTCTCTGTGAAATAATACTTCCTCACATTGCCCCTGAACTGCCCTCTTTCTGTCTTTAAATTGTGTCCCCTTGTTCTTGCACGTCTCTTTTTCTGAAAGATGCTACCCTCATGGGTACCACTCATGGGGGGGACCACTACCATTAGGAAAGTATTATTTGTCAATCAGGCTGGTGATTGGTGGGGGGGGGGCACGGGTTACCCGAAATTAAAGCAAGGTCTGGCTCAACTGTATTTTCTCCACACAAGGGAACCCCACAAAAGGCCCTTGCAAGGAGAAAATGCTTTGTGAATGGGACTGCACTGATATGCAGATACCCACCCCCTCATTTGCATTGTAGCCCCTCCACACTTTGCCTTGGCCAAACCCACTTTGCGCCTATAAACAGGGCTTTTGTGAATATCACTTTAGCGCAAAACCCGGTTTGCATGACACAAACAGGGTTTGGGCAAGGGCAAAGTTTTGTGAATCTGGATCCAGAGCTTATATAAACTCTAACATGCACTGCAGGCCATTGAATCTTCTTACTGCTGCCTATCTTCTCACTATTGCCTTCCGCTCATTTGTAATCTGCAGGGGATTCTGGGATTTGTAGTAACAGAAGATGTCAGCCTCCAACTAAGCAAAATTAGTCTGATACATTCTGTTCTATACTACAGTAAACAGTGACTAAACCAAAATGATTTTGTACACAAACTGCACATTAGGACCAGACCCACTCTTGAGTGTGGGGGTCATTGGTGGTGACTGTTCCCCTTTAACATTAGTCAGGTGGTAAAGGAAAGAACATGGACACCACCAGTGTGGCAGGTGGTGAGGACCTATGCTCTTTGCCATAACAGTACATCAAATGGCAAACTAAAATATGTAACATTAGGTTTTCAGGCAGCAGGGCTTGGGATGATGTGGTGTCCATGATGATTGCTATAACACCAAGTAGGCAAGCAAAATAATTATAAATAAAAAAAAAAAATCTCAAGCCAAAAATATGGGTGGGGTGACTGGGGCCCCATCACATGTCCTGCTCATGCTGCCTGTCTTCCACCAAAAAGCAAGCCAGACTCAGTGAAGGAAATGACATGAACGTACAGACACAGAATTTTTTTTTAAGTGGATTTTTTTTGTTTTGTTTTTAACAGAGGGATCTAAAATAAAAGTACTGATGCATTTCTCATACTCAGATAGACTAAAAACAGGTCTAAAATTCATTAGAGTAAATCAGACCCTTTTGGAAATAAACCAGAGTTGGAATCAGAACAGGGTTAAAGTCGACCCTCCCATCCATAGTCTGCATATCTGATGTAAAGATGTTAAAAAGAACATGTACCAATAATGACACTTGAGGCACTTTACTCATCACATAACCTCATTCAGATGAGAAACCCTTCACAGTATTTTAACTTTTTGCCTCCTATTATTGAACCAGTTAGTGATTCACTCTATGATACCTAGGTCGGTCAAGTTATCAATGAGTTGTTCATGGGGGACAGCACTGAATACCTTTTTTTTTAAAGTCAAGATAAATTACGTCCACAATGTTGTTCTCAACCATTGCTGTGCTTACATCCTTGAAAAAGGAAATCAAATTGGTCAGGCAGGATCTTTCTAGTGTGTCAACATATTAACTAACATCCCTGAGATTAGTCAACAGTATATAGGCCTCTACTGATGTTAGACTCATGGATCTGTAATTATCTGTGTTGTCTTGTGCACTTTTTTTTGAAGAAGGAAGACACAAAAGCACCCTTACAATCTGATACCACTTCCCCCAATATGATAGGTTTGTTATGATAAAGACCAGAGAAGGGGCCAATTCTTCTGATGTCTCTTTTAAAAATCTTGGGTGAATCTTGTCAGTGTCTTCTAACTTACTGGGTGTCAATATTCAAAACTGTTGTATGACATCCTCTTTGCTTATTATGAATGGAGTTTAAAAAATTGGTAAATCTTAGCTCCATATCAGGATAATTCTTACTTGAAAAGATTGAGCAGAAGTAATTATTGAACTTTTGAGCTATTTCAGTGTTATCTCTTATAACAAGGTTATTCATTTTATATATAGATATATATATACTGTAGCTGTTTGGCCCACAGCAGCCACCGTGTGCCTGTTTCAGACTTCTCACTCAGTGCCCCAGTCTCATCTGCCACTCTCCCACCATTGTTACTGGTGGGGTGAGACCCAAGGGCACCAGCACTATCATCAGTAGCAACCAATGCGCCATACCTTTTTTGTCTTTTCTCTTCTGTTTCTGCTAAGGGCAGAGTCACGTGAGATGAAGCACATGCATATGTTGACACATGTACACCTTACAGATGTCTACATCGGTGCCCCTGAACTAGGTGCTCACCTGTCAGGGTAGTATTGCAGAAAGTTGCACTGTCCCTCCTCTCCCAGAAGGAACAGAACAGTCCATGGGATGCTCAATCCTTCTTCCCCCACTCGGTCACCAAGTGACCCTGCTCCATTGCTGAACCCAGGTTACCAGTGTGGCAGGTGGTGAGGCAGCCACCACCACGACCCACCTCGCCAGCTGGCCAGTTCCAAGTTATCTTTTTTAAAGGTTCTACTGTTCTGTTTTGCCACTACAATCTCTTGACACAGTCATAAAAGCACTTTTTATTATCCTTAAAAAAAGTACTTTTGTTTTTAAAGATAGTCCAAATTTTTTTAAGGGGTCTGTCAGCAAAGTCTGCATGCCAGTCCCAACTTGTCAGATGGTATTTTATTTTGTCAACATCTGCTATGTAAAACATTCTTCTTTTGAGTAAGGTTTCTTATTATTTTGTCATTGTTTTTCATTTTAAATTGAACCATATTATGATCACTTGATCCTAGAGGCTCTATTGTCAGTTCATTATTGACTTCCTCCCTGAGGTTGCTAATAAGAAGACCAATTACAGCTTTTCTCTTGTGCTTTGGTATGTCACTTACAATGATTGAATTCTCCTTTATGGATATCAAGTCATTTCTGAAAAGCTGACAGATGTAACAGGTAAAATTCCTCACAACACCATCGGTCCTCCAGGCAATTCTTCCCTCACCGGTGACGTACTCAATACTACCTGGTCCTGTACATCAGACAGATATGTAGCTGTCCAAAATACCAAGCACTTAGGTCCTGGGAGGCAACATCAGTGGTTCCTTTCAGTCTCTCTTGACAACTCCTACTAACCCCTAAGGGATGTTGCGGGCTTTGGCCACTTTTCAGATAAGCTGTATAAACAGTAGCATGGATGAGCACAGTTTGGTGATACTGGTCACCTACCATCTCTCAGCTCATCTGAGTGAACTTGTCAATGTTGTCATTGGTTCCAGTCAAGACTGATATCTGATGCAAAATCTGGGCATGATTGCAAAGCAATGCCATAGTCTGAAGGCACTATGAAACTCCTATGAGAGTCTCTAGGTATTCCGTTTTCACCATGATGTATCTATCAAAGGTTGCAAAGGCAGATGTCTCATTTAGGTTCTGTAGAAGGAATGATTAATGACAGTGACCATAGCCACAGCCCAGAAACGCTGCTATGAACATTTAACAACAGTTCCTGATCTTGGGGACAGCTGTAGTATTAAAGATGGTGATTGCAAGCTTTCTTAGAGTAGTCACTAAACAGACTGTGACTACATTGGGAACAGGGTGAAAGTTGCCATGCAAATAACCCATAGGGTCATTCACAAAGCATGCTTCCTCTGTAATTGTGGTCTCATAAAGTAGATTTTCTACATATGTGATATGCTTATGGCTTACATGCCTCACCATTTCAGCATCACCCCAACAGTCTGTGCTTTTCCACCCCTGATATGAAACTGAGATAGCTGCAGAAATAATGTGACGAAAATAAAATCATTCCACCAGGAAGGGCTAGTGAATGCATAATAATGTTTTAGTGCAAGGGTGGGCAAATGGCAGCTTGAGACTGCCAGTCACTGGCATCTGTTCAAGAGAAGGTAAACAACTTGAACCTGGTCTCAAAACTGTGATACATGTCAGGAACACTGTTAGTACAGGACTGCAGTACTTACAGTATTGCACAAGCACACACACACTTACTTAACCACTGTAGTATGCCTTGGGCATAATGTTGAATAAAAAGAAGAAAAGCTTAACATGAGTGAAGGAATTCAAAAGTTTGCATGAGTAAGTGCCCATTCAGAATTCTATAAAACTAATATACCTGCTTCTCCACAACAGAAGGGTCCATGTCAGGAACGAGACGTACTGAGAATTTCCCTAGCACTTTTGCTGGGATGACAGTTTTGGATCCAGACGCAGAGAAAGCACCCTCAATTCCATGGATGGAGAGGGAAGGATATCTCCATATGTGAAGCAGTACATCTTCCTGTAAGGGCATACACACTGGTTATAAAACAAACAACAGCAACACACACACACACACACACACACACGTTTAATCATCACAACATAAGAATTCCTAGACTTAATTTTAAATATAAATTCACATTTACACAGCAATAATTTCCTGGTGCCCAATTTTCAAATGGCCTCGAATGGCCTAGAGACTAAGTCCCTGTATGCAGCTGCTTGGTGCAGGTAAAAAATCTCTGCACTTGTGAAAATGCATATTTTGCAAACATTTTGTGGTGGGTGTCATTTTTCTTTGTTCCATAGCTACGTAAAAAGTACTGTGCCTACTAATACCAGGTGCAACATTTTTCTGCAGCTGTACAAAAAAATATGTGCACGCTTCCATAATTTGTGTAAAAGGCTGCAAAAATGTAACCCTTTTGAAAATTGAGTACATAAAGAAATAATTTCAGTTGCACAAGGAAACCCTCCCTTGCATGACTTGATTTTCCATATGTGCACAATTTTTCTACTTTGAAAATATGGTTCCTGGAGTTCACAGATTTGTTAAATGCAGACAGTGCAAGCTTTCTGCAGCTAGTAAAGCGGTAAACTTCATGTAAGTGACTCTGCCAGGTGATCTCACCATTTTGCAAACTTAAAAACTGCTCCACTGAACTATTAATTACAAAAAGTAAATTATATCCAACCCACATATAAATAAGTACTCTATAATGTGACCAGAACTCCTTCAATAAGTTGAACTCTCATAGCAGACAAAATTGTTCATCTTGGTGCAACTGTTAGCCAGTCAGATTTGATTTTTCCTACCCATTTTCTAAACTCACTATTATATATACATACATTCTGTATATATTTTGTAAAATGTTCCTCACATCTGCCTCTATTGTTGAACTTAGTTTAGTCCATCTCCACCCTCAACTGATCTGATTATAATGATTGAGTATCATTTTTCCCCATGGAAACATGGTTATAAATGTGCTGTTATAACCAGCTGGTTATAACAGTAAACACACACTGGGTTCCCTTGAAACACACATGCGCACACTCGCAGCCAGCAGCCTAGCTTGATGTAAGTGAAACTTTCAACTTACAGCCTGTACAGAGCTCAGGCTACAGCCTGCTCCATGTGAGTGGGAAAGGGGGCAGACAATGCCTGTTGGGAAGTGTAGGAGGCTGCGATTTGAGTACCTTATTCCACTGACCCAGTGTGACACTCCTGGAGCTATGTTTAAAAGTCCAGAAGGACTTATTTGACAGAAATGGGGGGGCAGCAAAGTGAGTGTGGCTGCAGCCACAGAATTGAAGCTGCACAGCAATTTCTTTTGAGGCAAAAAATGAACCCCGACTATTATATAAAACAAAAACATGGTGAGGTGTGTAAACTTGAATTTTATACACCATTAGTATACAGTAAGATTCTTTTATAAACCCCTTGAGCTTTGCTGTCAGGGTTTAGTACCATCCCACACCTCAGATGTGTATAAATGTCTCATTATACAGACCTCCCCATGTATAAGTCTGTATCTACTGTACTTACACAGTTTTACACTATTATTTTGTATTGGCTATGTATTAAAGTGTAATATGAACGCTGTTCTTGCATCCCATGACCTTAATGTACTATATTTTGCTAAGTTTATTCCTCCTCCACCTGCCTCTACCCCCTACATTTCTATCCCCATTACCCACTCTGTTTCTCTAAGTGCTGTACATATAATCCCTCCCAAACTGCTACCTTCCTTTCCAGTCCTCTCTACTTGCTGTCTTCCCCTCACCTACTTTCTCATTACTTTGCTCAGTCTAGTCCTCCCTTATTGCTACAGTAGTTTTCACTTGAAATGTCTCTATTCCCCCTCTCTCTACTTCTATAACCTGCTCTCCCCTTTCTTGTTTCCGTGCCTATCCTATACCTCTCTTCCATTTGGCCTTACTTTCCTTATGTATGCCTCTTCCTCCTTCCCTTGTCTCTTTTTACTCTCTCCCTCTATCCTCAATGCCAGTTCCAACCTTTACCATGTTTCTCCTTCCTTGTTTACTTCTCATCCTACCCCACTCTGTGTACCCTTCACCTTTCCACCTCTTTTTCTCTCCCACAACTCCACCCTACCCATCTCTCCCCCACTCTCCACCTACTGTTATTCCATTTATAGCAGCCTCATTCCTACTCCTGCTCCAAGTCTTCAGTACACAGGGTGAGTTCTGTCCTGCTCCCATCTTTGCCTTCTTATTTGAGCCCTCCTTCCTCCCTCTCCTTAATGGAGGAAGTCTAACACTATCATCATCCTTCTGCTGCTGTTGTCTGGAAATGTTCATTTAAATCCAGGAACCCCTGTCATTCTATCTCCCCTTTGAATCTGTCTAAGGCTCTAAACGGTATTCACAGTAATGTTCAGAACTTACTGCCAAAGCTGGCCCATCTTAAATTATGTGCTCAGTAGCACTAGCCATACATTCTTGTAATCTCAGAGTCCTTCTCCTGGCCAAGATCATAGAAACATAGAAACATAGAAGCTGACGGCAGATAAGGACTGCAAGGCCCATCTAGTCTGCCCATTCCTTTTTCTGCCTTATGAATGAGCCATAGGCATTTACTCAGTCAATGACTTATCTAGTCATACTCATCTGTATTGCTCCCTTATGACTATCTCATGCTTGTTTGAAACCCTGCACTGTATTCATATTCACCACTTCTTGAGGTAGGCCATTCCATGCATCCACCACCGTTTCTGTGAAAAAGAACTTCTTCACATTACCCCTTAATCGGCCCCTCCCTCTAATCTCACGCTGTGTCCTCTTGTCCTGCTATTTTTCTTATAATGAAACATGTTAGACTCTTTCACCTTGTTAATGCCCTTAATGTGTTTGAATGTTTCAATCTTACCACCTCTCTCCCTCCTTTGCTCTAGGGTATACATATTGAGCTCTGTTAATCTGTCCTCATATGTTTTCTGATGCAGTCACTGCACCATTTTGGTTGCCCTTCTCTGGACTGCCTCCATTTTGTTAATGTCCTTGTGAGGGTGTGACCTCCAGTACTGCATGCAGTACTCCACAATGGGGCCTAACCAGTGTCTTGTAAAGAGGAATTATTACCTCCCTCTTACGACTTGTGATACCCCTACTAATACACCCCCAACGTCACCCTAGCCTTACCTACTGCTTTAATGATCTGCTTAGATGATTTCAGGTTATCTGTGATTATGATGATGCCCAAGTCTTCCCTTGGGACTGCCAGCAACCCCCTTCCAACCTACTGGTGGCTTCAGGGTTTCTCTTCCCTGTGTGCATGACCTTGCACTTCTTTTCCTTAAACCCTAGTTGCCACTCTTCCAACCATTTTGCTAGTTTATCCAGATCTCTTCTCATTTTGTCCACCCCATCTGGAACATCTACTCTGTTGCAGATCTTGGTGTCATCTGCAAACAGACAAACCTTACCCTCCAGTCCATCTGCAATGTCACTGATAAAAGATATTGAAGAGGACTGGCACCAGGACTGATCTCTGAGGTACCCCACTTGTGACTTGCATTTCTTCTGACTGAATATCGTTTATCATCTCTCTCAGTTTTCTGTCTGTCAACCAGTTTTCCACCCAGTTGACCAACTTCTGACCCTCCCCAAGCCTACCCAGATTGTTAATCAATCTTCTGTGTGGAACAGTATCGAAAACTTTGCTGAAGTCAAGGTAGGCGACATCAACTGCTCCCCCTTGGTCCACCACTCCAGTTACCCAGTCAAAGAAATCTATGAGATTAGTTTGACAGGACCTTCCTGTTGTAAACCCATGCTGTCTTGGATCCTGTGCTCCTATGGATTCCAGGTGTTGCACTATCCTTTCCTTCAGGAGTGCCTCCATAATCTTGCCCACTACTGAGGTAAGACTGACTGGTCTGTAGTTCCCTGCCTCCTCTCTGCTACCACTCTTGTGGAACGGGATCACACAAGCCCTTCTCCAGTCTTCTGGGACCTCTCCTGTGCTCAGAGACTCACTAAACAGTTCTGATAATGGCTCTGCTAGTTCCACCCTTAGCTCCTTTAGTACCCTGGGATGTATGCCATCAGGTCCCATTGCCTTGTCCACCTTGAACTTATCGAGCTCTTGTAGGACCCTTTCTTTGTGAAGGATTAGTGCACATCCCCTGTCTGTGGTGCTGAGCTGTGGGCCCTGTCCCATCTTCTCCTCAGTAAATACACAGCAGAGGTATCTATTTAGGATAGATGCCTTTCCATAGTCCTCCTCACACTCCCCCTTATCCCCTGTGATCCTAGCAATACCCCCTCTGGACTTTTTCCTTTCACTAATGTATCTATATAAAGTTTTGTCCCCTTCTTTTACTGTTCGTGCTAGTGTTTCCTCAGTTTGAGCCTTTACCTGCCTTACTGCCTTCACTGCTTCCCTTAGGGAAGTTTGGTATGCCTCCCTGTCTTCGTCCCACTGCATTCCCTTATATTTCCTGAAGGCCAGCCTTTTGGCTCTGACTTTTTCTGCTACTGTTTTTGAGAACCAAAGTGGTTTCCTTCTTCTTTTGCACTTTCTTTTCTCTTTAACACAATGGGCTGTTGCTTCGAGTATTGCATCCTTAATGCTTGCCCACTTTGCCTATACCTCCTCACCTGTATTTCTGCTTGCCAGGGCTAGCTTAACTCTGTTGGCCATCTTATCAAAGTCAGCTCCTCTGAAGTCCCATATGTTTGCCTTGGAATGGGATGATTTAGTTCTAGTGGCCAAATTGAACTATACCATGTGATGGTCACTGGCCCCCAGGTGACCTTCTACCTGGAGATCTGTGATCCTTTCCCTGTTAGTCAGTACTAGATCTAGAAAAGCCCTGTGTAATTCCTAGGTGGCGCTATCCCAAGGGCTACTACCCCTACCTGCATGGCTAGTTCCAAGTTAAGGGGCCTGGGCACTGAAACGGGTACCTCCACAGGGTTGTTAGTAACAAGGCTAACCTGGGTACAGCCCTCTGGGACACTGTAACCCCCCTCTTTCTCCTCCAGTGGCCTAGACAATATGCAACAAACACTTTCACAGTAACCCCTATTCAGCATACAGATCCCCACACTGTTTGCACTTACCACCAGGGCTGGTTCCACCAGTTCGACCCTGGAAACCCCCTGTAAAACAAAGTTAGGCACAGCAAATAACAACAGTACAGTGCTTTTGGTACAAACTGGAACCACAGTCAGAATAAATGCAAAAAGAGATCTGATTGATTCAGGAGAATTGAACAAGGGAAGGAAGTAATCAGATTGATTGATTCAAAAACTGATCTAGTCAGTCAATTATGCATGCACTTTTAGTCCCTGCACAGTCACATGCTCTGGGTACCCAGTTGGAAGTAAGGTGGGCTAGCCTGGAATGTTGCCTAGGGTAGGCCAGCATCGCAGCTGGTTGGGGCCCTGTGATGAAAAGAAAAGGCATGCACAACCACACACAATTTGTATTCCAAAGCCTGAAGGCTCAGTTCATGAAAGGAAAAACAACAATGCAATCAGATGGCAACACTTGAGATTTAGCTGTTGTTGCAGGGACCTACCCTGATTGTTACTAATGCTACCTAATGCAAGACACAGGAAGGATGAAATGGAGACTGCTGGTTGACAGCTGGTATGCCAGGAGAAGGGCTGATCCCCGGGTGAGTCTCTCATCGATTGTGTTCTCTGCGTCTGAAGTAGCTGGCTGGGCCAGTGTGGCAGGGCCTAGGCTGGGTAAAACAGTTCGGAAATCAGTCCGGGAAGGCTGGATGCAGCTTCCAGCAAGCGTGGCACAATTAAACAGTGGGGAACCAAATCGCAACCTACTAACAGCACACAGCACATTTATAGTAAAGCAGTCACCATACCACAAAGCGGATAGCAGTCCGGCAGAAATATCAGTGTCTCTGAGCAAAACTGGGAGTTCTATGGTGAATGGATGTCCTGACAGGCCGATTGCATATAGCAAATCTTTGGTCTTCTTCAGGTTTAAGCCTGGTCACACTTCAGTGGCTTTTCTGTCACTCAATTCGGATACAGTCCGGAGTATTAAGCCTTTCAAAGTATTCCCTCTCAAGGGACTGCAGGCAGACAGGCCAGACTCAACCTTTCCACCAATCTCCCACGCTAACTATGTAGGAGCTGCTGCCTGAATTACTCAAGCTGTTTACTCTGCAAACTCTAAGTCCAGACTCACTGACTGCAGCAGGCAGTTTGGGAATTTCCCTTTGGTCCAAAAGGTTCTGGTTGTTTGATCCATCTGTCTGTCAAAGCAAGGGCTCCCCCTCCAGGTCTGTTTTGGTGCCAAAATGTAAAAACTATAATTCCTACAGAAATTTGCTCCCACAAGACCTCTGGGGACAGGCTCCATTTTAGAGTCCCCAAAGGTACTGATCGGCCCATTCTGGCAGTCCAGGATCAAGATGGTGGTGATAAACAGAACTGTCCATGCTGCAAAGAAGGCAGGTTAGACAAACTACAATATCATTACTATTCTAACAGGTAATCAGCAAATAAGTACAGCTTGTAACAGAGCTCTCTCGGTGCAAATAGTGATGGCAGAACGGAGCGATTATCTGGCAGCCTGGGCACGATTCGAGCATAGAAACATGCAGCCCCACCCAGATTAAATAAGCACCATGCTATTGGCAGCTCTTAAAGGGACAGAGTACAGAGGCATTAAGGCACTCTCACACAAACACTTTTAAAGTGCTAAGACACAGGATACCAGCCTGGCAGTGGGCATTTAGGCACATCCAAGGAAGGCTTTCGGGAACCCCCATTTGAAGGGGGTTACACCCTTCCCTGCCTGGTAAAACTTGGCATCTGCATCAAGTCTACACCATCACAATGTTGAAGAATCAATATATACAAGACATACGTGACATTAGCATACTATGGAAATACTATCTGATTCATTAGTTAATGTAAACTTATCACATTACTATACATTTCACTATACCATATCTTCATTGACAATACTTATGCATGTTTCACACTCTTTACTGAGTCTATTATGATTAGCATACTATGAACAGTTACCTATGACTTTGCTTTATAACTTCGTGTACAATAAACAATGTAGAAGGGGGCCCTTACCGATCAGCTAACTTGGGGCTAGATGGAACAGGGACACCATGTTCTGAAGGAAGAACAATTAATCAGGAGGTGGCAGTCAAGCTCAGTTTGGGCAGTGAGCTCTTGGAAATGTAAACACCTTCATGGACCACATTAGGAGGCCAGTCATAACCAAAACGTAGCACTGGCTTAACAGGTCACCCAGACTTTCTGGGGTGAACAGACACAGGCTCTGGGCGGTCAACACTGACACTGATCTTCTCTCCTACAGTGAGGGATGCCCCCACACCGACTGAAATGTCCAGACTGGGAACACCATCAGCCTCTGGCTCTGCAGACCCTACCCCCACAACACCCTGCCCATCATTATCATTTGAAGAGGGCCCAGGCTGCCCATCCCGAGGAGACCCTGGCACAACTAGGCCTTGTGTCACTGAAGGGGTGCTGTCAACACTTTCATATTGTTCTTCGAGTTCTGGTGTGTCACCAGGGAGACTCAGACCATCAGCCCCTTCTTCAGGCAAGTCAAACAGTTCCACAAGACACAGAGAGTCTGCAACCTCAGACGTGATACTTTGCACCTCACCCTGAGGGGGGAACCGGGGAACCGGGTTCAGGGAAGAAGCTGGGGGTTAGGCCATTCTGAAAGCCCAGCCTCATCCCCGCAACTCTGCAGAGGATTGCCTCGAAACAACTGACTCAGTTCATATGAGGGACAATAGGCATTATCACAGTCACTCTCATCAGAGACAGATGAACACTCATTACTATCACTGGGCCTGCTGAGGGGAAGGCCTGAGCTCTGGAACAACACGGACAGGCTGGCTCTGTTTCCTCTCCACAGCAGCATGAGTCAGTGGCCCAGTAGAAGTGTCAGGTGTTGCTTCAGCATCAATAACAACTTGGCCAATGGGCAGCAAGTAATTGCTGTGCATCATCTTAATAGCTCCGGAATCACTCCCTGGGTGCACCTTGTACACCGGCAGATCATCCAACCTACCAACTACTATGTGAGGAAGATGGTGCCATCCATCAGCAACCTTGTGTTTTCTATGCAGTCCCAAATTGTATAATAGCACCCCATCTCCGGGCAACAACTCCCGGGCTCCCACCAATCAATCATGTCTTTCCCTGCTGGCAAGATCTCACTTAGCAGCCATAGTTTGAGCCAGTTGATAGGCATGATTCAACTGATCTTTCAATCTCTGCACGTACTGCAAGTAGCCTTCAGCTCAGACCCCATCTGGAGAGACCCCAAAGCAGACATCAACTGACAGTCAGGCCTCCCTTCCAAACATGAGATGGTAGGGGGAGAACCCAGTAGCATCACTTTTGATGCAACTGTATGCGTGTACCAAGATGCTTATCTGCTGGCTCCACTTATGCTTGTATTTTGGATGGAGGGTGCCCAGCATGTCCAGAAGGGTGCGGTTAAAGCATTCTGGTTAAGGGTCCCCCTGTGGGTGATAGAGGGTGGTTCTTGAATTCCACCCTGCCCCCCCCACAGAGGGAGCATTTCTTTGATTAGCCTACTTTCAAAGTCTCTGAATTGGTCAGAATGGATCCGCTGGGGGGGCACCATAGGGGACAAAGAATTTTTCCATGAGCACCTTGGCCACGGTAGAGGCCTTTTGATCTTTAGTTGGGAAGACTTGTGCACACTGTGAAAAATGATCAGTAACAACCAACACATTGCCAGTGTTGTTTTGGTCAGGTTCTAAGCACAAGAAGTCTATGCAGATCAGTTCCATGGGGGCACTGGTAGTGATGCTGACAAGTGGGGCAGCTTTCGGGGGCAAAGCTTTCCACTGGAGGCAGTGACTGCAAATTTTGACATGATTCTCAACATCTGCCCCCATCTTTGGCCCATAGAATTGGGATCGTACCAAGTCAAGAGTTCTGTCAATACCAAGGTACCCCATGTGATTGTGGAGGGATCTCAGTACCAGCTGCTTAAAGGCCATGGGTAGGACCAACTGTTGCTTGTCTACTTGACCACGATGATCCACTATCTCTCTGTATAACAATTGATCATGCAACTTTAACCTGGAGCCTTCCTTGAACAATAGAACAGTTCGCAAATCAAGGGAGCGCAACTTGGACACATCTCTCCCCGCACACACGGTGTCAAGTGCTGGTTGAATCATGGGATCCTGCAATTGAGCCCACTGAATACTGTCATTATCGAGCTGAGGTAGTGCACTAATATCTAAAGCAGAGAAATGGCAATAGGCAGCCGGTATGCAGGTGTCAGGAGGGCCCAAGCAATCCACTAGGCAGTCCACCGTGTCTGCAGACATTTGCTCATCTTTATCAAACTTTTGGCAAAATGCTTTGATGTCAGGTTCAGACTATCTGACCCAATTGTCCTTGGAAGCTGGCCTTCATGACAGGGTGTCAGCATCAGTGTGGTTTAGTCCCGGTCTGTATTCAGCAGCATAATCATAAGTTGATAGGGCAGAAAGCCAACGGTGCCCAGTGGCATCCAATTTAGCCGAAGTCTGCACATAGGTCAATGGGTTATTATCAGTCTTCACTAACATCTTTGCCCCATATAGGTACTCATGAAACTGGTCAACTATGGCCCATTTTAGAGTGAGGAATTCCAACTTGTGGACAGGATAGTTCCGCCCTGACGGGGTCAAGCTCCTACTGGCAAAAGCTACAGGTCTCAAACCATCTTCATAGTCTTGATATACAGTAGCACAGCCCCAAGGCCTTGCAAACTAGTGTCCATATGCAGAACATAGGGCTTTGTAGGATCAGCTAGGCAAGGAGTGGGGTGTGGGTGAGCTGGTATATGACTTCAAAGAAAACTGCTTCACATTCGGGTGTCCATCAAGTCCCAAAAGGCTCTCCTGTTCAAAAATACATTTTCCCTTCATCTTTGATAGCCCCCTTGTTGTATTTGCAGTTGGTAGGGGGGTAGCCTTGGGTAAGGTTAAGGAGCAGTCAAATCACCTTTGAATAGACTTTGATGAACCTGCAGTAGTAGCTACAGAACCTCAGGAAATTCTGTAGCTCTTTTAGGTTATTGGGCTGGGGCTAAGTGGTCAAAGCTTCAACTTTAGTGAGATCTGTCTGTATCCCTTCCGCAGACACTATGTGTCCCACATATTTCACAGATGTTTGAAAAAACTGGCACTTGTCTGTGAATAACTTGAGGCCAAATTCTTCCAAATGATCGAGGACTTTGAACAGTCTGGTCTCATGTTCCTCTAGCGTGCGTCTGAAAACAATGACATCATCCAAGTACACTAAACATTCCAGCAAGTTCATGTCTGCCCCCCGCACATTCTATCAATCTCTGGAAGGTGACAGGGCACCCGAAATCCCCCATGCCATCCTCAGGAATTCATAGCACCCCAAAGGACAGATGAAGGCTGTTTTCTCACAGTCCTCCAGGGCTATTGGAATCTGATAATATCTGCTGCGGAGATCCAGTACTGAGAACCACTGACCCCCATTTAGGCAATCCAGGGCATCCTGTATGCATGGCATGGTGGATTGATCTGGGATAGTCTGTTGATTGAGGGTCTGATAGTCCACACACATCCTCATGAATCCGTTCTTTTTATGCACCACTATGATGGGGATGCATATGGGCTTTTTGATTCTTGGATAATGCCAGCAGCGAGCATTTCCTGTAGGGACCTCCTAACATAATCTATGTCAGCTGGGGCAAGGCGTCGGGACCTCTCTCGAAATGGTCGGTCATCATGCAGGTGTATGTTATGCTCAGCACCATGGACACACCCTACGTCCCACTCTTTTAGTGAGAACACTTCATCTCTCTTAGCAAGTTTCCTGCTAATTCAGGTCTTCCATTCGGCAGACAAAGGGGAATCACCAAAGTCAAATAAGTCCGGGGTCACTTTCTCCTTTTTGTCAGAGTACTTGTTACTGGGTAATACTGCAGTGTCTACGCAGTGTACTGTAGCCAGCGTACATCCCTGGTTCACACAAATGTCCCTGTCTAACATGTTTCTCACTTGCACCATCACTCGGTGGGCATAGGCATGGGCACTTGCAGGTAGTATACTGGGCTTAACCATCAACCCCTCTGGCAGCTTCCCTTCACCAAGGGCATCTATCATCAGTATTTTGTTCTTTACACCTCTCCTTAGGTGGACCTCTCCATGGATCGTACACTGGGCGTTGGGTGCCAACACCAAAGAGTCAGGATCCTTTGTCCACACTATCCCAACTGGCTTATCTCGGTCCACTTCATCGGGTTTCTGTTGCAAGTCATAAGCCCTTTTGATTAATGCTGGAATCCATAGGGCCCATCCAGTCCGTTGCCCTTGTTTCTCATGGCAGAGTTGTGCCAGTCTCCCAAACATGTGGGTGTTTGTTCCAGTTAACAGGGGAACCCCATCATACAGTTCGGTAGGAGGGCACACCAAGGCTAGTGTCTCTACTTGTTCATCTACACCAGTTACAGTCACAGGAAAAGACAGCCAGAGCCAGACATATCCTAGGTGGGGATGATACTTGTTGCTCAGGCCCCACATATGTAGGCCATCCAGAGATTGTAATGGCACATCAGATAAATGTTTGTCTTACCAGTCCTGGAATACAATGGTCACTTGCAACCCACTATCGAGCACAGCCTGAGCAAGGATACTATTGACAGTCGCAGTAGTTTCCATTGAGGGGCCTACTATTTTGGACCAGTCTGGACAGACAGTAGCAAGGGCCTGGACAGATGATTTAGCCACAAAGAAAGTTTGAATTAGGATTTCTTGATCCTTCACTGCGGTTGTTGCCAGCTCCCCTTGGCCAAGGTCTCAGTTTCTGGAGCTCCTGTTGAAGTCCATACACAACTTTATCTAAGTCTTTCCGAGACCAGCATTCTCTCGTCATATGGCCATCCTTTCCACAGTTGTAACAAATGATAGACTCCGGGGTCATCCTTGGAAAGGACATTGCATGATGGACTGAAGCAGTAGCAAGGGATCGGGGTCCGATATCTGTTTGCAGCGGCGAAGGTGACGCAACGTATCTTAACAGTTCCTTTAGGGTGGCAGTCAGTTCTTTGATCTCAGCCTGGGGGTCACTGTCAGTAGAAGATGCCTGAGGGTGCACTTCCACCCCCATGGCAGTCACATCCAGAGAGGGACCAGGGTCTTTGTCTGCAGTGGAGGACTCCATAAAGGCACCCGCTGGTATTTTTCTGACTTCATTCAGCAGCTCATCTCTCCACCGCTCAGCCCATGGTGGAATATCCATTTCAGAAAGGTCTTCCTGTGCCGTGGTCACTCGGGCTACGCCCACCCCATAATTACAGTCTCTTTCTTCACCTTCAACCCCTGAGTTCTTTTATCAGGTAGCAGTAGTCAGGTGGGTTATCTGTCCTATCATGGAGCTTTAACTGGATAATCTGCAATTTAGAGTGCTTGGTGTGCTGTAGTATGTGCCCCAGCCTCACACGGTTCAAGTCACTGGCGGCTACTCCACCCTTTTGATAAGCTCTCTGCAGGGCCCTCTCTAGTTGAGTAGCATACTCAGACAGACTTTACCCTCTCCACTGTTTGGTACCTTTGAATTGTCACATCAAAGTCTCCCGTGACTCAGTGATTCCGAAATTACCTTCCAGGGCAGACAGGTGCTCTTGAGCAGATGCCTCAGGATTTATAGACCTCAGAAATCTAATGGCTTCCAAGGCTGGACTCCTCAAACTTTCCATGATCCTTTTTCACTTCGCAGCCTCTGCACACTGCCACTCGGGTACCAAGGGGGCAACATAGTCAATCCAGGTCTCCCAGTCATCCTCCCACTGTGGGGTGGGAAGGGTACCTGAGAACATCCTCAACTTGCAGTATGTGTCATGACTAACTGCAGGCACCAATGTAGGTGCAGGCACTGGAGCTGGAACTGGAAGGGAGGGGCGTGGGGGAAGGTACACCCCCAGGTGGCAGGAATAATTGCTTAAAGTCCTCTACAGCTTTCCCTTCTTCCAGCAACAGCTTAGCAAATTTATCCTCAAAAGTCTCAGATAATGGTGGGGACTCATCCTCTAAGGGACCCTTACTATCGTTAGTTATTACCCTCCAGGCAGTTGGGGACTCTTCAGGGATAATAGCCGTTGGCACCTTAGTGCTGTCCATGGTTTCACTAGACTCCATCAAGGCCATGAGGGTCTCTGTCATTAAATCAGCCTGCCGACCATTCACCACAGCATTTTTCAAACCTTTGACTTTGGAGAGAACCCCTTCTATTGTGTACTTACTAATACTCAAGGGAATGTCTAGTATAAGCACAGCATGATGGTGGTGAAACTCCTGCCCCGTACACCACCCCACCAACTGGTGCACAATGTCTTCTACTGGTGTGGCCATATTCCAGCAATAACGATTCTAACATTTGACCACTAGGGGGAGCTAATCCCAGCATCGGTGCCTCCAAGATGTAACCCCTAGGTGGCACTATCCCAAGGGCTACTACCCCTGCCTGCGTGGCTAGTTGCAGGTTAAGGGGCCTGGGTACTGAAACAGGTGCCTCCACCCAGAGGACAGGGTTGTTAGTAACAAGGCTAACCTGGGTACAGCCCTCTGGGACACTGTAACCCCCCCTTTTTCCCTCTAGTGGCCTAGACAATATGCAACAAACACTTTCACAGTAGCCCCTATTCAGCATACAAATCCCCACACTGTTTGCACTTACCATCAGGGCTGGTTCCACCAGTTCGACCCTGGAGACACCCTGTAAAACAAGGTTAGGCATAGCAAATTACAACAGTGCAGTGCTTCTGGTACAAACTGGAACCACAGTCAGATTAAATGCAAAAAGAGTTAGATTTTATTTATTTAGGGGAATTGAACAAGGGAAGGGTGTAATCAGGTTGATTGATTTGAAAACTGATCTAGTCAGGCAATTATGAATGCACTTTTAGTCCCTGCACAGTCACACGCTCTGGGTACCCAGTTGGAAGTAAGGTGGGCAAGCTTGAAACGTTGCCCCGGTGTAGGCCAGCGTCGCAGCTGGTTGGAGCCCTGTGATGAAAAGAAAAGGCATGCACAACCACACAAAACTGGTAATCCAGAACTGAAAGGCTCAGTTTGTGAAAGGAAAAACAACAATGCAATCAGATGACAACACTTGAGATTTAGTTGTTGCTGCAGGGAGCTACTCAGATTGTTACCCACACTACCCAATGCAAGACACAGGAGGGATGAAATGGAGACTGCAGGTTGATAACTTGTATGCTAGGAGAAGCAGGGCCCACACAAATCACCGAGGTGTTGTTCCTGTTCAAGATGTTGAGCAGGGGGCTGATCCCCATGTGAGTCTCTCGTTGATGGTGTTCTCTGTGCCTGAAGTAGCTGGCTGGGCAAGTGTGGCAGGGCCCAGGCCAGGTAAAGCAGTTTGGAAATCAGTCCAGGAAGGCTGGATGCAGCTTCCAGCAAGCGTAGCACAATTAAACAATGGGGAAGCAAATTGTGACCCACTAACAGCACACAGTACATTTATAATAAAGCAATCACCATACTAGAAAATGGATAGCAGTTCGGCAACAATATCAGTGTCTCTGAGCAAAATCGGGAGTTCTATGGTGCATGGATGTCCTGACAGGCCGATCGCATATAGCAAATCTTCGGTCTTCAGGTTCAAGCCTGGTCACACTTCAGTGGCTTTTCTCTCACTCAGTTCAGATACAGTCCAGAGTATTAAGCCTTTCAAAGGATTCCCTCTCGAGGGACTGCAGGCAGACAGGCCAGACTCAACCTTTCCACCAATCTCCCGCGCGAACTACGCATGTAGTATATGGTAACAAATTAATCTGGAAGGGGAAGTGACGCTAAAGTGTAAGACAAAAGACAGAGAGGCCAATCTGCAGTTTTATGTCACTAATACATCGGGAGCTTCCCTACTGGGTCAACAAGCATGTGTCATCCTGGATCTGATTCGAAAAGTAAAGGTGCTTAAAACCAAGCCACCAAGCACGAAAGAGGAACTTCTTGCACAATATAAAACAGTGTTTGAAGGCCTAGGAGAATTCCCTTGAGTTTACCACATGTATACCACCCAAATGTTACTGTTGACCCTGGATTGCACTGTTTGTGACAATACGGATTCAGTTGACTCATCTGCCTGTTGCTCTTCAGCCTCCAAAGCAACTGTTCGGTGTCTCCTCAGGTGTCTCCTGTTCCTGCGGTATCGCTGTCCTGCAGGTGTAATCACACTATAGGATCTTGGCTCATCACGGATTCTTTCCTAGGGACAACAGCCAGGAACAGGACACTTGTCAAGAGTATGAGCAACCTGAGATGGAACCTGTTGTTTTCAATGACACTTTGCCAGAAAGTCCTGAGGCTGTACCCAGTGTGCAGTCTACTCGAATGAGCAGAAGAGGGCGTCTGCTTAAAGTTCCTGAGAGGTTCAGAGATTTTGTTATGACTTACAGTCGGTGGTAAAGACTTATTTCAACAAAGCTGAGTACCAGTGACTTTAGACCCTAACGCATCACAAAGTAAGACTCAACCATTATGTTAATAGTGCTTGGTAATTATTTGTCATTGATATGCAAACCGAAATCAAGGTAATTGCTTTCTTTTACTAGAAGGGGAGATGTAGTATATGGTAACTTACCCTAGTAACAGTGTAGAATGGTTCAGTCCACATCCCCCTGCAGTTCTGGGCCAATGGTATGTCTGGGGTGGAAACTGGGTTTTAGAAACTGCACGAGCAGATTGCAGTAGTAGTTCTGCTGAGGCCTGCTGATCTATCTAATGTATGTTTGTTGAATAAACCTCAGAGCTGTTAGAAGTTACTTGTGGTGTCCAGTCATTCCTAAAACTAGCAATCCTGTAAGAAGCAACTAAAGTGAAATATTATAATGCAGGAGCTGCTATTTGAATCACGCAAGCTGTTTACTCTACAAACTCTTAACTCCAGACTCACTGACTGCAGCAGGCAGTTTGGGAATTTCCCTTTGGTCCAAAAGGTTCTGGTTGTTTGATCCATCTGTCTGTCAAAGCTAGGGCTCCCCTTATAGGTCTGTTTTGGTGCCAAAATGTAAAAACTACAATCCCTACAGAAATTTGCTCCCACAAGACCTCTGGGGACAGGCTCCATTTTAGGGTCCCCAAAGGTACTGATCGGCCCATTCTGGCAGTCCAGGACCAAGACGGTGGTGATAAACAGAACAGCCCATTCTGCAAAGAAGGTAATTAAGACAAACTACAATATCATTACTATTCTAATAGATAATCAGCAAATATGTACAGCTTCTAACAAGAGCTCCCTCTGTGCAAATAGCAATGGCAGAACAGAGCGATTATCTGGCAGCCCGGGCTGGACTCGAGCATAGATACACTCAGCTCCCTCCCAGATTAAATAAGCACCACATTATTGGCAGCTCTTAAAGGGCCAGAGCACAGAGGCATTAAGGCACTCTCACACAAACACTTTTAAAGTGCTAAGACACAGGATACCAGACTGGCAGTGGGCATTTAGGCACACCCAAGGAAGACTTTCAGGAACCTCCATTTGTAGGGGGGTTACATGTTATTTACAAATGTGGATTAGATGCAGTGAATGTATTGTAGTAGGATAAACATATGAGTAGCAAGTACAAAAACATTAGTGAGGTGATTTGGTGCTGTAGAGGGGTTACACCTGTCTCTTGTGGGATGTTGTACCAGTTGTTTGAGGCCCTCCCCATGCAGGGAATCCACTATGTGTCTAGTTCTAGCAGCTGGTATTGACCAATCTGTATCTGGCATGTTGAAGTCTCCCATTATCAGAACCTCCCCTTTAGCTGTCATGTTTTGTATATCTTCTAACAGTAATGTTTCTATGTTCTTCCTCTGGTCTGGAGGCCTGTAGACAACCTCAGTTCATATGGCTGTCCCATTTCCTGTTTCCAGGGTGACCCACGGTTCTTCTGGCTCCTTATGTGTATTCTGAATTTCTGTAGCTTTGATATTTTTATTGATATATAGGGCCACTCCACCCCACTTTTTGCACCTTGGTCTCTTCTGAACAGTACATAGCCGGGTACTGTAGTCTCCGAAGTGTGGTTACTGGTGAACCATGTCTCGCTAATGGCTACTATGTCCAGTTTAGCCTCTGTCATTGTTGTCTGCAAGTCTGGGATCTTGTTTCCCAGACTGTGAGCATTTGTGAACATGATTTTCTATTGGCCAGATTTTGGTGTTTTAGTTGTTGGGTGAGGTCTGGCATTTCCCCAGTGCATTGTATGGGTGTGTTAGTTGTTGGGCGAGGTCTGGCATTTCCCCTGTGTGTCATATGGGGAGCTGGACCTTTTTCCTTACCTGATGATGTAAATGAACTACAAACATGCTGAACTCCTGTTTGATCACTAGCTGACGGGGGAAGGGTGTTCTTCCCATTTGACGTATCGGGTGCTGCACCCCTCTCCCCATTTGCTAGTTTAAATATTTTGCAAAGACGTCAAATTTCTGCCCCAATGCACTGACTCCCTCTTTAGTCAGATGCAGTCCATCAAATTTAAATAACTTTTGCTCCCAAAACTGTTGCCAGTTACCTACAAATTTGTGTGCTTTTTCCTGGCACCAGCCCTTGAGCCACATGTTTAGCTTCCCTATCTCCTCTTCTCTGACCTTCTGTCCATCTGGCCCCCTCTCCCAGACTGGCAGGATCTCAGAGAAGGAGCTGCCGGACTAAATGGATGATAGTTTGTTACCCAGCCTAGTCAGGTGTTCCTTGATCTCCACAACTAACTGGCTGGTGAGATTGTTAGTCCCTATGAGTATCAGGCTGTCGATGTTTTATCCTGCTTCCTGTACAGTTTTTACAATGTGGTCAGTGTCTCTCCACGCAGATGTACCTGGGAGACATCTGACCATTACCCCTGGGTGGAGATAGGTGTCAACTCCCCAAATCATGGAGTCTCCTATGATCAGAAGTGTTTTGGATTTTCTTTTTGCTTTTTTTGTTTTGGTTCCTGTTTGGGTGAGTTTTGTTGTGCTAGCTCCTGTGCTGCAGTGTCCTGCTCTGCACTGTGTCCTCTGTCCCTTTGTTTGATTTCGGATATAGAGGCAGATACGTGTATGTAGGTTTTATATGGTTTATGGAGGTGATATGTTGGAGAGCACTGAGTGATGGGGCACCCGATTTGCCCCTCCTAACCACCTGCCAACCTCCCGGACCAACTACCCACTGCAGTCGAGGTGCATCTGTTGGATGTTGGGGAAATGGCAGGCAGTTCTTATATTTCCTCCTGAATATGTGATTTGAGGCACGTAAGCTCTGCCCATGCTGCCTGGAGCTGAGCCCTTAGATCTCCAATGGCCCAGCATGTAGGACAGCGTCCTAAAACCTGTATAACTGCCCTTTTGAAATGTGTCCTGCAGTACCTGCAGTTAATAATATCCATTCCAGATGAGTTGCTGGATTTATAACCTGGTCAGTGCAATTAGGAGGAAAAATGAAAGCAAAAGTTTGATTATGTGTTTTGTTTGTTTGTTTGTTTTTGTGTAACTTGTTATAACAAGTTAAATTACTTGTGCCCTTGTATATGAGGTCACTGTGTGGATACCCCTCTGATACGCCCCCTCCTGCTTTGCTATGGGAAATGTCATGACTGTGCTATCCTATAAAAGGAGTGTACTGTGGGGTGGTTGGGGATGGGGGTGGGTGGCTTGGGCCCTTCCTCTGCTGAAAAAAAAGAACCATGGATAAAAAAAAAAAACAAGGAGGTAAGAGCAGAAACAATCAACCAACAACAAATGCAGTAGCCCTGAAAGCTTATCCTAATGATAGCTAAAACTGTAAAACCTGTAAAGCACCACCTGTAATAATTTCACAGAAGATACACCCTGTAAGAAACACTTTGCTGCAGAGAAAAATAAAGCAGTAACAGAAGATACACCTTGCAAAAGACAATTTGAATCAGAAGATTACAGCAGTAATTTGTGAGCACAAACCTGTAGGCACACCCTGTAATAATGCAACAGAAAGTATACCCAGCAACAGCAATTTGAATCAGAGAAAAATAAAGCAATAAAATGTTAGCAACAAACAGTAACAACCCCTGTGAGTACAAAAGAAAATAATAATAATAACACACAGTAAATCTGCCTAGCCAAACAAAGCCTTACTCCTTTTCCTTACTCTGGTAAGGTTCCTTGCTCTGTCCTTACAAGCAACCTAGAAGAAAAGAGCTCAGGTGAAGTTATGTGCCTTTGCCAGCAAACCTAGTCTTCCACCATCAGTGACTTAGATGTCATCATTGCTGGGTTGAAAATATTGGACCTCTCATGGAACAAATACAAGTTGTAGAGTAACAATAATAATAAAGAAAAATATTGATTTTAAATATTTAGATAGTTATTCTGACCAAGAAAGACATATTATTTTGATATAAGGACATTTCTATGGGAAACTAGTTACAACTGGATCAACATATGCACCCTTCATTGAATATAGTAGAGTTTTAGCAAACATTATTCAGGGAATAATGCATTTAATGGGTGACTTTATAAATGTATCAGGGAATTGTAATGCTTTATGACCTTGATGACATTTCCAAGACCTCCCAAAAGAAAAATAGTTATCACTTCTTTTACAGGCTTTTGTGAACGGAAACACGTAGTGTGATATATGGAGGGTAAAGAATCACAAGACAAAAAGGTTTACATACTTTCATGAAAAATTTTCTGCTATGATTTATTCTTTTATTTATTTGTTTGTTTCTGATAACTGGGTAGGTGCACTAGACATAGGAAATGCCTATTTTCAGGCACGACCCGGGTGAGTACAAGGCAAACTACAATCATAATGAGGAGTAAGAGTAAACATTGTTTCAAGGAACATGATCAGTGATCATTAACAAATGGCAGAGAAATTATTAAGCTTGATTATCTGATTATAGTTAAATAATTAAATACGTAATGTATTAAATATAAAGGTTGATAATATATATGATATATAATATAATATAATATAGATAATATACTGTACATGGGCAATCTGCATTCTCCTATAGGCTTCCATCACTTTGAAGCAAACTTCCCTCTTCTCTCTGTTGCACCCCATCTCCTGACTCCTTCAAACACCAGCTGAAACTTTAAACCCCCACTTGCTCCTGCTACCCTTCCTCCAGTTACCATTGAAGGTTGAATTTTAATCCAGATGTGTTGTTTGTGATTCTAGACACAGCTTAGGTTCACTGCACTTTATTTATCTATACATGCAAATTGTTCATTATTTGTTCTATTGTTGTATCACATTGTTCACTGACTGCTCAGATGTTTATTTTGCTATTGTCTGATGATTGCTCCCCCTCCTTCTCCCCTAGGTCACACCTGGAAACAAGCCTTGACTCCGTGTTCTTTTCCCAGTTACCAAATTTAAAATAAATAAATAAATAACATATCTGCTTGTCAGACCATGCCTTGACTTGTATAGAACTAATAGAAAAAGATTTCAAACTTGTACAATATGTGGCAAATGGATAATTCTCTTTTTTAAGAATACTGGACATTGTTAGTAAATTAGGAAGGTAATTGAAGGTTTTTGGTAATTTATTATGAAGACTCATGAACAGTTCCAAGTTTATAGGATGCTTTAAAAGCTACATTCAGAAAGGTTATTATCACATATCAGATTAAAACAAATAAAGAAAAATGGGTCCAGATAGGTGAACTGCGTACAGAAATACTGTAAGTCAATTAGATACCAGGATGATACAGGCAGTTACAAGCAAAACTGGATATTATCATTTGATATCAAGGTGACTATATTTATATATCTATCTTTCTATATATATATATATATATATACACACACACACACACATATATACATGCGTATATATATATAACTTTCATTTCATTTCAATAGTTCGGAAAACACCTTTGACCAAATGATCTTTTACAAAGGTTCCACGTCTGTACAACAACATACAATCAAGTTACAGAAATAGACAGAAAATACAACAAATGCTATACAATCAGTACAAAGACAAATCGCATGACTCCTATAAATATTTCAACAATGCCTGGTGATTACAATATCAAATTAAAGGTGAAAATACATTCTGTGAGTAGAAGAAAAAAATAAAAAACAACCAGTTACTGACATCCATCTGGAGATGAGCGTTAAGGGAGAACAGTGAAGAAAAAGGGGTAGCAGCCTGGAGGTCGGGCTTAGTCAAAGGTCCTAGAAGGGGGAATGAGGTAATGACCATGCTAGTGGAAAAAAGGGCATGAGTCAAGGGAGCTGGTGCCGAAGGGGGAGGATGAATGCTTGATATGAGTGGGACCACGAGATACGGGGAGTGGAAAGGTGCAGGGGAGATGCTAGTACAGTATTGGAGGCACTAGTCAACAAGAACAACAGTGTAAGAGCAAAAAATGAGTTTGGGTGGGGGGGGAGGATCAAAATGTTAACTCAGCAAACCGATAACACCCAAACTACCTGCAATTACAGGCACCTGCCTCAGAGAGATGTATCTTCAGCTCAGCCTTGAAGGATGGTAGAGAGCAGTTGTGGAATATATGCACAAGGATTTGATTTAGCTAGAGGGGAGCTCTGTATGCAAAGGAGAACTGACCTATTGTCATCTTCATGAGTGGGACAGCCAACGAGCACCTTGTCTTTCCTCTGGTCTGGTGGCTTGGGCAAAATTCTGTGAGCATTTTCTTGAGGCTGGGGGTGGATTTTCCTGGTATAGCTTTCTTACCCAAGAGGCACGTTTAATATTTTATTCTATTTCTGAAGCTGAGCCATCCAGTTTTCTCGTAGAATGAGCAAGAGTGAGTTAGGTTGTCAACTGCAAGAGTAAGTCTGCAGGCCTTATTTAGGGCTGTTAATACTCACTTGAGTGCGGTGTCAGTTGCCAACCAATACACTACTAAGCCATAGTCAATGACTGATAAGATGGAGGAGGAAACAGACAAGCACAGTGCAGCAGACATAAGATATTGACTCTGTCTGTACAGTACACCAAGTTTAGAGTTCACCACTTTTATGACTTGATCAATGTGGGGGTACAAATGTGAGTGTGTCATCGATGGTGACCCCAAGGTACTTGAAAGACTGTACATGTTCTAGGGATACGTCCCTGTTGTTTGTGATCTACAAGACCGGGGATGATTTCTTGTGGTGGGGGCTGGAGAACAGCATTGTTTTAGTCTTCTTAAAGTTAAGAAGTTTCTGCATCCTGAACCAGTTTTCCATGAGGGAGAAAGTGGATTACAGCTCCTGCTGCAAGTGATCCAGCTGGGCACTGCTGCTGCTGATGACTGTGTCATCTGCATACAGGATAGTTTTAGTTGTGCTTGCCTCTGGTAATTTGTTTAAAAACAAACTGAAATTAAGGGGCCCCAGGATGGATCTTTGGGGAACCCCAAGTGCAATTTCTCTAGGGAAGAAGGTTGTAGTTCCAATTTTTACACACTGGGATTTGTGGGAAAGGTAGTCCTTGAACCAATGGACTGTATCTGAAGAGATCCCCAAGTTCACCAGTTCCTATAGCAGGATGGGGTGTTTGACGGTGTCAAAGGCTTTAGTGAGCTGTATGAAGATAGATTCCACTAGTTTACTACCATCCAGAGCCTTGTGTACAAAGTGGGAGAATTCCACTAATGCCGTGGTTGTACTGTGGGACTTATGAAATCTGTGCTGCTGTGGGCACAGGAGGTCATACTTATGAAGGTACTCAGATATCTGATCAGCCACTATTCTATCAAGGGCTTTTGATTGAGGGGAGAGGATGGATATTGGTCTGTAATTGACTGTACTGGTCCAATCTCAACCTTTAAAAACAGGGGTGACCGCTGCAAGCTTCCATTTGGCTGGGAACTTAGCTAGGGAAAGCAATTTGTTAAACAGTTTGGTGATAGGTAACAATAACTCTTTCAGTGCAATTGCCACCAGATTTATATCCAGGTTATCACTGCCAAGCCTTCTCTTGTCTAACACTTTGAGTATGTAGGTTCTGGCTTCCTTAGGTGTGATGCTTCTAAAGTAGAAATTAGGGTGGTTTGGGCTCACACTAGTGTTTGGTGAGGGTATTTCAGGCTGGCTTCCACTAGCGTTCTGCACAGGTGAGCCAGGGTAGTTGAGGTAGTCAGGTGGAAGGAGAGTGCTGAGATCAGAGAAGGCTGAATTAAAGGATTCAGCAATGGTATGTTGGTCAAGGGTTGAGGTACCACTGATCATTAGCATGGTAGGGTGCTTCTTATCCTTTTTACCAAGCAGTTCCTTGATATTCTCCCTGAACCTTTTACCATTACCCCAGCTTCTGTCCAGTTGTTCCTTGTAGTATTTTGCTGTTGCCTGTCTAGTGAGGTTGGTACCCTTGTTACCAGTGGCCCGGTACTTCTGGTAGTCAATTGGATTACTAGTGCATCAGGCCATACTCCATAGATTGTCCCTGTCCTTCATCTGGTCCAGAAGGTCTCTTGTAATCCACCCATTTGGGGATCCCCTTATCTTCCTTCTCTTCACTGGGGCAAAAGTATCACAAATGCCATTGAACCTGTCAGAGAAGAGCTGAAGTGCTTGATCTATGTCATTAAGATTGCCCAAGGGGGACCAATCAACAAGGGATAAGTCATTTTTAAAGGCATGGGCACAGCCACGCCAAAGGACATGGCTTAGAACAGTGACAGGAGAAGCTCTTTTTGTCCTTAAAGACCCAGTGGCAAGCGACTGACGAGTGGTCACTTAGGCAGTATATATATATATATAAAACATTAGAGGCAAAAAACTCCATTTAATGCATCAGTTAGGGTTGTTCCACAGCGACAAAAGTGAGGAAATTCGATGTTAGGGTTGAAACCCCCTTTGCACTCTTCAGCCCACCCCAACTGGAATCGAGTGCGCATTGGGCTCATCAGCTCTAACTGTCACCCATCACATGTGGAAAGAAGCTGAGGAATAGGAGAATGGGGTGACAGTTAGGACCCATGACCCCAATGCGCACCCCGATTCCAGTTGGGGGGGTGGGCTGGAGGGGTGCAAAGGGGGTTTCAACCCTAACATCGAATTTCCTCGCTTTTGTCGCTGTGGAACAACCCTAACTGATGCATTAAATGGAGTTTTTTTGCTTCTAATTTCCCTTCTTTTTGAGAATGATGATAAATTGTGAATGTAATGCAGCGCCGGGAGCACGGGGCTGTGATGTCTTGTCACATAGTAACATTGTACCCACAAACGCAAATCGTAATGCGCTTGGTGACACAAAGTGAAACAGAAAGAGAAACAGTACTGCAGACAGAAATGTTAAAAACAACGCAAACGCAACCGCAAATGAAAACGCAAAGGGTAACACACATGGTGGCGTAAATGTGAACAGTAAGTGAAACAGGTACGGAACCGCAAGCAGAAACGGTAATGGTAACAGTAATGTAAGCGCACAGGCTGGTTTTCCCCAAAAGCTGTATAGAGAACGCTAGTGAGTACAAAGAATGTATGCAAAATAATGACTCTCAGAACACAAAAATGAGGACTTGGAAAAGTAAATTGCTTATATCTCAGTAACCGTACGACATAGAAAAAAAAAATTTAAAAGTCATATGAATTACCACTTTCCTGGCTAGTTTTGTACTTAGCCCCCACTAGGGGGCTAAGGATTTTTTGACAAAAAGTCCGTATCTCGCACCGTTTTCAAGATACGGGCCCTGAAAGGCATAGCAAACGCCGTAATGTTATCTTATGGGAAAAAACAGAAGTTCAGACTGCCATAACTTTGCCTCCCTGTAATATTTGTTCACCAAACCACTGAAAGGCACATCTGTGGGATGTTGGCTGTGGTCTCTGCAAATTTCAGCCCAAAAGACCAAACCGTTATTTTGCAGCGGGGCGCCAAACGATTGCTGCAATGCGTCGTACGCCGTAATGTTATCCTATGGGAAAAAGTGTCAACTTTGGAGTACCATAACTTTGCCGCCATGTAATGCTTTTTCAACAATACACTGAAAGGCACATCTGTGAGATGTCGGCAGCGTCCCCTCCAAATTTCAGCCCAAAACTCCAAACCGTTCTTTTGCAGCCGGGTGCCAAAGAATTACTGTTATTTTGGGCGTAGTGTCGCAAAGTAGTGTCATGATTTGAGAAAGCTTTCACAAAAATTTGCTACACTTTTGTGAGTGTGACACTACTTTGTGAAATTACTTTTTCCAGAAATCTGAAAAACATTTTTCTGGGGTGTTTTAACCCAAAATAAAGACATGGCTAGCATCCTCAGGGCCCGACTAGGTGAATAAAAAAAGAATTAGGTTGCTAGAGGGTCTCAATTTTAAATGCCAAGCATTTTTCTGATCACTAACTGAAAACAAAATGGCAGATTTGCAACAGTAAAAGGACCATATCCGACAGTAAAAAGTGCATTTGCGACACTGTTGAACTTTTTGTTAACTTTTCCCATTGACTTATAATGGGAAATTGTTTTTTGAATAACTTTTGAACCGTTAAATATTTTTTCACGAAATCTTCAAAAGGTACATCAGGGACCCTGGCTGCATGTTCTCTGAAGATTTTAGGCCGGTCATGTAAACCGTGTGACCTGTAGGCGCGACCGTAGAATTCCAGAAAAAGCGTAAACGCATGCGTTGATCATGCTTAATAACTCCACAGCCATGTATCCAACCAGTACAAAACTTGGCAGATCCTAAGGCATTTGGGTCTTGATTGTGTATTCCAAATTTCAGGCAAATCCGTCAAAGGGTTGCAAAGTTATTAAGGTGAAAAATTTTGGGTTTAACATGTAAATGGCTCCTCAACCCTAACTATAGTGGCACTACCGTGCCACTATAATATAATATATATATATATAAAAGCTGTTAGCTTATATGGTCAAAGTCCAAAGGCAAAAGAATCGTGTAACTAATATTATTAATACAGAAGAAACGTATTTGAGAAATGATTCACAAAATAACCAACTAATTTGTAAAATAATAACAAATTTACCAAAAAGGAAGGAATGAACCTGTGTCTCGATTTAAAGGTTACTTGAATACTATTCCAACCCCATCTATGATGTTGGAGACTACTTTTCTCTCCTTCAAGTGGCTGAGACAAGTGTTAAATAATACAAAAGGTAAAACTCCTGGCAGAGATGGCATATCCACAGAATTTTATTATGTTTTTTATTCAGGAACTTGTACCATGGATATTAAAATGAATACAAGAGACCCTAAATGATGTCTGTTTTCTGGATTTTTTTTGCAGAGGCAAATGTGATTCTAATTCCAAAACAGAAAAAGTTTCAACAAAAATAGAATACTATCATCTGATAATCCTGCTTAATACTTACTATAAAATAGTGTAGTGGCAAAAGTTATAGTTGACAGATTAGTGAAACAAATTACATAGTACACAATACATGCATGAAGATCAGAGATGATTTATAAAAGGAAAGACAATATAGAAGAGTCTTAACATAGCAGACATTTTAATTTAATTTGCTAAACAAAAGAAGGGGGAATCCTTGTTTTGGTCTTGGACTCATCCAAAGGTATTGATCTTATTGAATGCCCATTTATGTTTGAAGCATTAAACATGGCAGAGATGGGGGGCACTGATGAGCAGCCAAAGGTGAAGACGTGGGTTTCTGCAGCTCCCTTACCCGCTATAAATTAAGTTGGTAATTTTGCAGTATTCGCATTTAAAAGTAGATATTGAGGGTAAAGAACAGAAGTTGTAAACATTATGGATGATCATTTGCTCCCAAACGTGGGGAAAAATCAGCGATCCGCTACTAAAGGACAGGGGAAGAGAACAGCAGCAAAGGCCCCGGAGGTAACGGGCCCAATATCGCTTTCAGCAAATGAAATGGCACTCTTAGGCTGCGAGGTCTCGGAACAGGTCATGGAGGCACTTGAAGAGAAATGGAATAATTAAGAACAAAAAATTGATGACTGATTGCAAAATATAATGGAGCAACTAACAGCACAGATGTGAAGAGTTACAGAAATGGAGGAGAGGGTTTCTAAGCTGGAGGATGAGATGGATCCCATGGCCACTCACGTGGTTAAACTCGAGAAGGAACTTGCAGAGTTAGTTGAGCAACATGATTACCAAGAGAATTATGCAAGACGTCTAAACTTAAGGATCTGAGGGCTCCCTGAAGGGAAGGAGGGGTCTGACATTATGGTTTTTTGTGCGGAGAAGTTACCAAGCATACTGGGCATGAAGCTAAAGAGAGGGAAGCTGAAGCTGGAGTGTGCCCATAGAGCTGTTGCAGCGCATCCCCCGGCGGGGCAGCCCCCAAGACAGATTATTTTCCGGTTCCACAATTACCAGGACTGGGAGGAGATGTTGCAGGCCTATCGTAATGTGAAGGAGCTGTGGTTTGAGGGAGAGAGACTGTTCCTGGTGCAGGACTACTCGAACAGGGTCCTGAAGAAACATAGGGCCTTTGGCCCAGTGCTGGCGCAACTCAGAGAGATGAAGGTGGAATGTTTCATGTTATTCCCCGCGATTTTGAAAATTAAACATGAGGGAGCCACATACACATTTTGGGAGCTGGAGAGGACGATGGCCTTTGTGGACGAATTAAAGAAAAAAGCAGGATGAAAGCTGCTGTACGAGGGAGGCGGTCAGAAGTACAAAGACAGTCATGATGTTTACTTCCAAAGGTTTGAAAAAAGGTTTTGAAAGTTGTTGACGGATGTAAATAGTGCCCCCATGTTTCGGAGGGCAAGAAGTTGGTTTTTGGTGTGGTCTCTCGATCTCTCGGTCCCCGTGAAGTTGTGGCCCTTGCCTGGATACCTGAATGAGATCAGTATGATAGTGGGACATACAAGAAGAGCTGGACTTTTGGAAAAGGGCAGAAGAGGAGGTTTAAGGAAAGAAGTGCTTCTGCAAATGGTGGATAAGTCAGATGGATGGACTAATAGAAGGAGCAGTGTGGTAGAAGAGCATGTGGAACAACACAGAGGGACTTGTAAAATTGAACTTCCGCTAAACCAAAAGGGATAGGCCCTTCCCGAAGGCAAGATGGTGCCGAGGTTGGGTAAGTGCGGGTGGGGTGGGTATGCCGACTCTGCGTGTGTTTTGAGGGCAGGGTTGGCACCCCTCAAACCTCTGCAAAGTTTATTGGGATACCTATCTTGCAAAGAATTGGAGAAAATAAGACTGTAAAACCTGGTGCGGGGGGGTCTAGTAAGGCACGAGGAACTTACAAGAGACATTAATGGGGAATAATGCAGAATGGAATGGTTAGAGCAATAGAGACTATAATTAAGTTCTTAGTCTGTTAAAAGTTTTTTGCTTGATACAGTTGAGGGGAATTTTGAATTAAGATTACGCAAATGCTGTGTGTAAATGCAGAAGCGGGGGTGGGGAACGGGACGTTTGCATTTGTAGATGAGTGGGCCATTCTAGTTTTCAAATGGCGAGAGGGAGGATGGTGGTTGGATGGTCTACTATGGGGGGATAGTTATTTTGATGTGGGGGGGCCGGAGGAGGGAAAAGGGACAATACTTGGATCGGGGACTGTTTTGGGTATTTTTTTTATTTTAAAGCAAGATAGTGAATATCTCTCGTTTCTAGTATCTGTGAAAAATGGTGTGGTGACATGTGACTCTGTAGATAACAGGGGTTCGGGCTCTTGGGGAAATACAGCAATGTCAAGCAGGGTAAAGGGAAAAGTTTCCTGGTCTAAAGGTTAAGGGTAAAACTCTGGGGATTGTCTCATGGAATATAAAGAGGATCTTGTCTCCAGCTAAACAAACCAGCATTTTGACAGCTATGCACTGCCAGGGTGCTCAAGTAGCCCTCCTTCGGGAAACACACCTAACTAGTAGGGAACATGGTAAGTTAGAGAGAGGCTGGTTAGGCAAATGTTTTGCATCCCCCTATACATCTCAATAAGAGAGGTGTAGCAGTCTTGGTAGGGAAGATGATTCCTTTTATCAGTTCAAGGGTGGTGGTAGACAAGGGAGAGGGGAGATATATATTTGTGGAAGGGGAGATGTATGGGGAGAAGATTACTTTCGGTAGTGTTTATGCCCCCTCAGTCTTTGACCTGGCATTTTATCAAGAGGTTCTTGTTGTGTTGATGAGGGAACAATTTAAGAGGTTAATCCTGGGGGAGATCTTAATGCGGTCATGCAAGGGAAATTAGACCACTTGGAGGGGAAGGATAGGCGTGGAGGTAAACTAAAGAGATGGCAGGAAGAGATACTTGATCTGGATGTGATAGATTGTTGGAGGGCCAGACACCCAGGGGAGAAGGGGTTCACTTTTTACTCAAACCTGCACAAAACCTGGACTAGAATAGACTATATTTATGTGTCCAGATCTTGGTTAAACAGAGTACAAAAAAATTGAACATAGTCCCATCCTAGTGTCGGACCACGCTATGGTCCAGATGGTTGTGGAGATGAAAGAAGGTAATGAGGACCCCCCGCCATGGAAATTCCCCAGGTATTTGCTGAGCAATGATGAATTCATAGAGTATATTAAGCAGCAGTGGCAGTATTATAAAGAGACGAATGAGGGATCAGTGGAATCCCCAGGGGTGTTTTGGGAAGCTGGAACGGCATATATTAGGGGGTGTCATCATTAGGTTTGTAGCCCAATATAAAAGAAGGAAGGAAGTTACTAGAAAGGAGTTAGAGAGTGAGGTGAAGAGGTGGGAAAGGGAGGTAGTGGAAAGGGCATCAAGGGAAGGGGACAAGAATCTGAAAGCTGCTATGGAAGCTTTAAATGCCTTCCTATTGGGGGAAGCTCGCTCTGCTGGTATGTTAGCCAGAAGCTGGTTGTTTGAGTGGGGAAACAGGTCTGGCCCATTAATGGTCAGGTTAATAAAGGGTAGATGGACTTGTGTGCATATACCTGGAATAAAGGAGGAGGGCGGGGAATTGGTAACAGCTAAGGCCTTGATAAGGAATAGGTTTGAGCAATTTTATAAACAGTTGTACCAAGTGGAATGTGTTGGAGCAGGAGACATGGCTGCTGGGTTTCTCAGGGGAGTTAGAATACCTGGGCTGAATGAGCAGCAGCAGAAACAGTTAGATGGGGAAAGCACACAACTGAAAATCAGACAAGCAATACAGTGTATGAAACAGGGAAAGGCTAGTGGGCTGGATGGATTCCCCATAGAGTTTTATAAAAAACTTATGGAACATATGGTGGAACCTCTCCAGAGGGTTTTCTCTGTGGCTGGGAAAGGGGGGAATGGCCTTCCGGCCTCATTTAAGGAGGCAGTCATTTGCTTGGTTCCCAAGCCAGGGAAGGATGAGCAGGAGTGTTCATCATATAGACCGATTTCACTGTTAAATTGTGATGCTAAAATATTTGCCAAGGTTTTGGCCAGGAGACTGGAACGGTATTTACTGGGTTTAGTGCATCCAGACCAGACGGGCTTTGTTACTGGTAGGTATTCATATCAAAACATGAGGAAACTCCTCAACATAATATGGAGGGCATCCCGGGGTCAAAGGAATATAGCGGTGCTAACAATGGACGCCTAGAAGGCGTTTGACCACACAGAATGGGAGTACCTATTTGGGGTACTATGAAGGTTTGGCCTAGGGGAAAGATTTATAGGTTGGGTTGAAGGTTTGTATGAGGCCCCAGAGGCAAGAGTTCTGGTGAATGGAGGTCTGGCTGCGAAATTTGCTCTTCATAGGGGTACCCGGCAGGGGAGCCCCCTCTCACCTCTTCTGTTTGCATTGGCTATAGAGCCTCTGGCGATTGCCATTAGGAGCTCTGAGGAAATGGGGGGGGGTTGGGTAGTCGGGGAAAAAATACAAAATCATGCTATATGCGGATGACATGTTATTGTATAATCCGGGACCCGGCCAGATCTGTTCCCCCACTGTTAAAAGTGATAAAGCAGTTTGCACTGTTCTCCAGATACAAAATAAACATTCACAAGTCTGAAATGATGTTGTGGGGAGGAATTGAAAGGAAGTATGGTAACACAGCATGGGGGTTAAAAAAAGGCAAAAACAGAGTTTATATATTTAGGGGTTTGAATAGGACATGATTTGAGTCAACTATATAAACTAAATTATGGGGCGTTGGTACAGAGTGTGGAAGAAGAGTTGAGTAGGTGGAGAGGCCTTCCTCTTTCGTGGTTAGGGGTATACATCTTATAAAAAATGAATACTTTGCCACATATGCTTTACTTGATGCAAATGTTGCCAGTGGGCCTTACTAAGAAGGACATAAAGAGAATGGATAAGGCTTTTTCAGGGGTTTTGTGGAATGGGAAGAGGCCCAGAGTGAGCCTTCGGAGGCTTCAGGCAGATGGGGATGGGGTGGCTTAAACTTACCTGATCTAAGGAACTATGCATTGGCCATGCATTATAGATTGACAGGGGACTGGGTGAATAGGCCACCAGAGGCCGGGTGGTTGGACTTGGAAGAGGGGGAGGGGGGAATAAGGCTTTCGGCATTCTTGAAAAGAGGAGGGAAGAAAATATATAGGAACCAGTTGGATCCAAACCCTTTGGTGGTCTCAGTTTGGAGGGGTGGGAGCAAATACTTAAGTGGGTAGGGGTAAAAGTAGGGGAGGAGACATTGCTCCTCCCATTGAGGGGGAACCCGGGGTTTATAGTGGGGATGGAAGACACTGAATTTTTGTGGTGGGAAGAAAAAGGAGTGAAATGTGTAAAAGATTTGTGGAAGGGGCGAAGGCTAGTGTCAGGGGAGGATCTGGTTGGGGGGATGGTTTAGGTATGTTTCGTATTTTTCAGGTGAGAAACTATGCTAAAACAATTGGTAAGGACCGGGAAGTGGACTCTCCCTTGGAGGAGGTGGAACAGCTAGTACTTAGCACCCGGAAAGGGGTGAAAGGAATAATAGGAAGGGCGGCAAAGATGGGACGGAAATACCTGCCGACTTATCAGAACAGCTAGTATTCTTCAAGTGACACTATCTCTGGCTGGAAGCTGCAATACTGAACATAGGATTTGCAAGAAAGCGAGTTGTGCTCACAACAGAGGGGAGGTGAACCTTACAATTGTCTTTGGTTTGTAGCAGATATTATGCAGGTGGAGGCTACTTCTAACTGAAAGATGAAATAAGGAACTGAGAATTATCAGGAAAAGACAGTCTTTCGAGCAACAGAGGGAGGTGGATCTAGCTTTACTTTTGTTCCAATTCTTAAGATTTTCAGTGCATGAAGAGTTTAAACCCTGGGCTAAGAATTTGTCATAATTCCTGAAATAAGTGCAGGTACAGGCTGTGTATTTGACCCAGACAGTGCCCTAGGGGGTGGAAACTGTTTTTATCAGGAAGTGCTTACATCATAGCTACTTATCAGCTAATAGCTTTGGTAACAGACCTGAGGACAATAGTATTATTAGCAAGTGTTTTATACAAACTCATCAGAACAGCTAATATTCTTCAGGTGACACTACCTTTGGCTGCAAGCTGCAATACTGAACATAGGATTTGCAAGAAAGCGAGTTGTGCTCTCAACAGACGGAGGTGAACCTTACAATTGTCTTTGGTTTGTAGCAGATAATCTGCAGGTGGAGGCTACTTCTAACTGAAAGGTGAAATAAGGAACTTAGAATTATCAGGAAAAGACAGTCTTTCAAGCAACAGAGGGAGGTGGATCTAGCTTTACTTTTGTTACAATTCATAAGATTTTCAGTGCAGGAAGAGTTTAAAGCATAGCTGACTTATTTTGGGGCTGACTGCTTTCAGAGCACAAACTACCAGGCTGTTTTGGGGCTGGGAAGGTTTACCTGTGTCTGACTTGGATGTCTGGATTTTTCTCTGTTTGATTAGCAGGGTATTTTCTCTGTCAAATTGTTGTGTAGGGCATCTTGCTGACAGGAAGGCACTCATCGCAGTGGTGGTCAGAGCTTTAGCTGATTGTTTTGTGAGGGCACAGTTTAGGCCCAACCCTTCCCACCCCTTACCCCACCCACCCTGGAAATAGTTCCTTATACCTGGGTTCTGACATAATTTCCTCAAGAGTGCAGATGCATATCACTGTCATATCCTCTTAGCACACTGCACTGACAATATAAGCATACACATTGTATAATATATATATTTCTATATAACAAATCACACACCCAAAAAAAAAAATAGATAAACATGTGGGGAGTAGTGCAATGTAATGGCTGTGGGGCAGAAGTCTTCCTGGAGTCTTTCTGGAGGCTGAGATGCTGCCCTATTTGCAGACAGCTCTCTGCCCTGAGGGAGGAAGTTGCCCATCTTCAGGCCACACTGGACAGTAAAAAGGGAACCTTCCCCCAGGCCACACTGGATGGTAGGAAGGGAACCTCTCCCATCCAGGGAGCAACAGAGCCACCACCACTACCTCAAAGGTTGCGAAGAAAGCACAGCAGTTGGACCACAGTGGGCTCAGGGAGGGTGAGGATGATGGAACAGAGGCACACCCAGTCAGTTGTTACACTCCACAATGCATACACCATTCTGGGGGAGCATAGCTCCCCTATGGATGCACCCGCAGAGGAGACTAAGGAGGCTGAGGACAACTGTCACAAGGGAGGCCCACAGGAAGGAGGCAGAGGACACCACAAGGAAATTATGCAGCCCTAGTGGGGACTCAATTATTTGGGGATAGAACTGGGGGAGCAGGAAAACTGAAGGTGCCTGCCTGGTGCCATGGCTTGAGGGACAGGAAGCGCATCCTCAGAATCACGAGAACAGCTGCACAGAAGTCTGAGCTGGACGCCATTGTCCACCTAGGGACAAATGACTTGGCTCATCATGAGATTAGAGCAGTGCAGAAGGACTTTGTAGAATTGGGAGGGCCTAAGACAAGTAGCACACCAGTATCCTTCTCAGAGGTGCTGCCTGTCAATGGCATGAGTGAGGCGAGGGTACTTTGCACCATGCAGTTTAATGAATGGTTGAAAAATGGTGTGGAGCACAGGGGTTTGGCTTCATTGTGGACTGGGGTTCCACCTGGAGGGACACCAGCCTATACTGGCAGGATGGTCTGCATCTGTCCAGGAAGGGACAAGTCTTTTGAGCAATCGGTTTAAATGCTTCATTGGCAAGCTTTTAAACTAGTCAAGGGGGGAGGCACTGATAAGCAGCAGGAAAATCCCAGCCTCTCCCTACAAAACAGGGTACTAAATGAGAAAAAGACCGAGGTAGAAAGGTCAGTGGGGGATGCTGCAACAGAAGGTAAAGCCATCAAAAAATAGAGAGCAATGAGTACCAATGCCCGTAGTCTGAGTAACAAGCTTCCTGAATTAGTGTCCTTGATGGAGGAGGAAGATCTGGATATTGTGGCAGTCACAGAAACATGGTACACACAAAACCATGACTGGGACATAAACATACCAGGATACACTATCTACAGGAGGGACAGGGAGGGTAAAAGAGGAGGAGGAGGAGCTCTTTACATAAGGGAAGGAATCAAAGCAACAGAACAAAAGGGTAAACAGGGAGGAGAAGAAGCACTGTGGGTAAATTTGGAGACCAGCAATGCACCACAATCTGCAACAGGGTTAGATACAGACCCTTCTCAGGGGAGGAAATGGACAAGGAAATGATAGAAAGTATACTAGAATGGCAGAAAAGGGAGATATTGCTGATGGGTGATCTGAATATGCTAGATGTTAACTGAGTGCAGTTGCAGCAGCCACTCAAGAGTGGGGTTATTCTAGATGCCCTATAGGGGCATGCCTTAGACAACTAGTATTGGAGCCCACTGAGAGGAGCAATCTTAGACCTGGTTCTCTCAAATGGAGATGAAGAGAGGATCACAGATGTAGAAGTGGTAGCCATCTGGGAACTAGCACCATCAACAGTATGGTTCACAAAAACACAGCACAGAGTCAAGCCTACAAAGGCAAAAGTACTGGACTTTAGGAGGGCTGACTTTACCAAAATGGGTGAGTGCCTAAGGAATGCACTAGCAAATGGGCAGGAAGGAGGGGTAGAAGAACAATGGGGAATAATAAAAACTGCCATCACAGAGGTAACAAGCCTTTGTGTGAAGCAAATAAATAAAATGAAACGATGTAAGAAACCACTATGGTTCTCACAGGAAGTGGCAGTGACGGTTCAAGAGAAAAAGAAAGCATTCAGGAAGTACAAGGAATCACAGAAGGAGCAGAACAGAGAACTGTATCAGTTAAAGCAAAAGGAAGCTGGGAAGGCAGTCAGAACAGCAAAGGCCCAAACCAAGGAAAAGATAGCCAACTCAGTTAAGAAGGCGGATAAAACCTTTTATAGGTACATCAGGGAGCGAAGGAAGACCAAGGGAGGGATAGTGAGGCTTAATAAAGGGGAGGGAGGGTAGGCAGAGGGTGACTGTGAAAAGGCAGAGATACTAAACAAATATTTTTGCTCAGTATTTACAAAGGAAGAGGGGGAGGTACCTAAAACAAACAGTAGAAACACTCTGGATACAGAAGTTGATACCAGCCCATTTACAGAAGAAATGGTTCTGAAAGAACTCTTAAAACTGAAGGTGGACAAAGCAATGGGGCCTGACAGGATTTATCCCAGAATTCTAAAAGAACTAAGGGTAGAACTAGTGACACCACTGACTACTATCTTTAACAAATCACGGGAGGATGGGGTGGTACCCGAGGACTGGAGAAGGGCAGATATGATTCCCCCTTCACAAAAGTGGGAGCAAGGCAGAAGCAGGAAACTACAGACCTGTTAGTTTAACCTCAGTGGTAGGGAAAATGATGGAATCACTTCTGAAGGAAAGAATTGTTGAGTATCTAGAGGCCAAAGGGGCACAGGACCAAAGGCAACATGGATTCACAGCGGGAAGGTCATGCCAGACAAATCTGATAGATTTCTTTGACTGGGTGGCCAAAGTAGTAGATCAGGGAGGGGCTGTGGACATGGCCTACCTAGACTTTAGCAAGGCATTTGACACAGTCCCACACAAAAGATTAATATACAAGTTAGCCAGCCTGGGAGTGGGTCCCAAGATGACAGCCTGGGTAAAGAATTGGCTGGAGAATAGGACACAGACAGTAATAGTAAATGGAAGTCCATTCTGAAGAAAGGGGGGTTACTAGTGGGGTACCGCAGGGTTCAGTATTAGGACCGGTCCTCTTCAGTGTCTTTATAAGCGACATTGCAGAGGGACTGGAAGGAAAAGTATGTCTCTTTGCAGATGACATAAAGATCTGCAACAGAGTTGATGCACAAGGTGGGGTGGAAAGGATGAGAAGGACTTGGCAAGGTTAGAGGAATGGTCAAATGTATGGCAGCTTAGATTCAATGCTAAGAAGTAAGGTAATGCACCTGGGAAACAAAACCCAGGGAAGAGTACACAGTGGGGTGGGATACTAACAACAACAAAAATGGAAAGGGACCTGGGGGTAGTCAAATCAGATGACCTAAAGGTGGGCAAGCAATGAGAGGGCAGCAAGGAGGGCTGGGGATACTGGGATGCATAGGAGAGGCATCACCAGTAGAAAACAGGAAGTTATTATCCCTCTGTACAGACAGCTGGTGAGACCCAATCTGGAGTACTGCGTGCAGTTCTGGAGACCCAATCTCCGCAAAGACATAGACAGGATGGAAGCTGTCCAGAAGAGGGCAACTAAAATGGTGCAGGGTCTGCACCAGAAGTCACATGAAGAAAGACTTAAGGAGCTTAATATGTATAGCCTCGAGGAAAGGAGGGAGAGGGGGGACATGAGAGAAATTTTCAAGTACCTCAAGGGAATCAACAAAGTCCAAGAGGGTAGCATCTTTCACAAAAAGAGGTGTGCAAGAACAAGGGGGCACAATTTGAAGGTGGGGGGGGGCAGCTCAGAGGTAATTTAAGGAAGTAATTTTTCACAGAGAGGGTTGTGGATGCATAGAACGACCTTCCGGAGGAGGTTGTGGAGTCAAAAACAGTGGTGGAATTCAAGCATGCATGGGACAGTCATAAGGCAATTCTAGGGGGTGGGGGTAGGAAGAAGTAGGCTGCTGGTTAACTAGGATCTGTAGCTTATCCATTAGGTAGGGAAATGGGCAGACTGGGTGGGCCAAGCGGTCCTTATCTGCCATCAAATTTTATGTTTCTATGTTTCTATGGCTTACACCTGTAAAACCAGGGTGCTTTGGAGTAGGGACTTGAAAAAGGGAATACCTGATCAGGGGTGGGAGTTGTTGTTACAGCCACATAAAGGGCTTCTGGTATGTAATAAATATCAAGAGTCTTATTATAAGTTCCTGCACAGGATTTACTGCCCCCCCAAGTCTGGTCCATAGATTCCGACCCGAGATATCACCCTTATGTGGGAGATGTAAGAGGGAGATGGGTACCTATACACATTGTTTTTGGGAGTGCCATCAGCTGGAGCGGTTTTGGGATGGAATTGCCACAGAAGTGGGAAGAATGTGGGGTAGGTGGGTAGAAAAAAACCCGTTGTTCATGTTGTTTGGAATGGATGACTCAGAGGAAGAGGAGTGTAGACCCCTCCCAAGATGGGTACGAGTCCTGGTTGCCCTTGCCAGACACTGTATTTTAAACACATGGATTTCAGGGGTTGCTCCCACCTTGCAACAATGGAGGAATTTGAGCCTGCAGGCTCTCGACATGGAAAAGCTTTATTATATGGCAAGAAACAGGGAGGATCAGTTTTGGAAAATGTGGGGAACATTCATGTTCTCGCTCTCCTCAGGAGAGAGGGAAATTATGGAAAAAGGGTTGGAGGGTAGAGGATGATGACTTGATGTGCCGAGAGGCTGGAGGAACAGTGGTATAGAAGGAATGAGAAGAGGAGTAAATACTCGGGTGAGAAGGGTGAGCCTGAAAAAGGGGATTAACTTAACCTTGGAAATATGCAGAGTCAATGATTAATGTTCTAGAAGAATCTGGAAAAGGGTATAATGCACGGGAGATACGAGAGATATCAAGGGGTTTGTAGTAGGGAGGCGGGATGAGGGGGTGAGGGTGGTTTTTTTTTTTTTGGGAAAAATTAAGCAGTCAAAAGTTGATGGAAAGTGAAATGGGGGGAAGGGGGCATATGGAATGAATATGGACTAATGTAAATGGAACATATGTAGTTGCACCTGGATGTATAATGGAAAATCTAATAAACATATTATGCCAAAAAAAAAAAAAACATGGCAGAGATACTGCAACATACAGTATGTTGAAAATTATTAAAAAGGTTACATAGCAACCCAAAAACCTTGTTCAAGATACATTTTTATTTATTTTACAATTGTTTTAGCCAGGAAAGACAGACTAAGCTGAGGCTTGTTGCCAGGTGCATCCTGGGAGCACAGGGAAGTTAAGTGACTTGCTAATGGTCACGTAGTATGCAAGTGATGACTGTGGGATTCAAAGCCAGTTCTCCTGGTTTGCAGCTCAGTGCTCTTAATCACAGTGCAACACTGCCTCCCAACTGTAATTTAGATACACAGAACCTTCTCTTCCGCTCCTTCTGCTGCTTCTCCATAAATTGTCCCACTACCACTACTGCTTCCATAACACCAGTCTCTTTTTTTCCCCATCTCTGGAAGATAGGCACTTCATATACTGTACATCCTTCCTCTCCAAATTCTGGTTTAGTTCTTTCCCCTGCTACCTCTCTTTTCCTTCCTCCTCTCCTCTCCCCTCCCTTCTCTTCTCCTGCTCTCTCTGCTCTGCTACCGCCCATGCCTTCTTTTTCCCTTGTTCCACAACTTCTGCAAGGTGAGCAGACTTCATCTTTCACCTATCTTCCCCTTAAGAGTAGCCTCACCACTGCCTTTCACTCCTCCTTTTCTCCCATTTCCTTGACATCTCTGCTCTCTTATAAGTTTCTGTGGTTTCCTCTGACTAGCCTATATTAACATGCATGTAGCTTATAGCTCCATTATACCTCCACTGACACTTTTGCTTGTTGGTGTTACATTTTTATTTGACAAATTCAGTTTTACTTATCTATTAAATTTGCTGTGACACCTCTGATTTGTATAGTGTGGTTATTTATCTGGTCAGTCTGCTTACCTGTTAGGTCTTTGATTTTTTTTTTTTTTGTATATAATGTTTATTTTCCTACTGTATTTTTATATAATTTCTGGTGATCCTATTTATGAATCGGACCATGATTACTGTCAAACACCACAATAACTGGATTTCGGGTTATTATAGCTCAAACACCATAATAACCTGAAATCCAGTTATTATGGCATTTGCTCTAAGTCTTGAAACAGTAGACTATCAGGCTGCATCATTGGCCCCTAGCCATAAATGGGCAGGCTGAACAGTTTAAAAACATCGGGGCTCCATTTCCGCTTACTGACCACTCGCTACACAGGCGGAGAGTTTCTGGTACTGTAAGTCTCTCCAACTCAATTATTTATTCTTTAATTTAAATGTATCTGGTTGATCCTGCATTTTAAATAACAGTGCATCTGGTTGATCCTACTCTCTGCTGTGTTTGGGCAGGAAACCATGAGTCTGACCCAGCGCAGTCACCAGAAGGACAGTCTCTCACCTTTGAACTGTGATTGAAATGCGGTTCTGTTCAACATTTTCATTTTTTAACAGAAAAAAAGACAAAATAATGCCTTGCTGGTCAGGGAGAGAGTGAGAATGAGTGAGTGAGCAAGTGTCTCTCTCTCTCTCTCTCTCTGTGGCACAGAACTCCCTGCACCAATAATTATAAAAAATGAAAGATAGACAACTGTGTATTTATGGATTTTTTATACACCCTTGGTTTGTGATGACATCATAAACCTCGGGTGTGTAAAAAAATTCATAACACACAGTTGCCTATCCATTATTCTCCATATAATTACTTGTGACCCCCTTAAATACACAGTCTGGATCTCTATTTCAAACACCGTAATAATCAGATTATCTGGTTATTACACCATTTTGCTTTAACTCACCCATCAGTCAAAATCATTACACCTCCACATTGGCTCATATTCTGTGACAGGGTTGGCAGAACAGTTCTGCAAACATGGTAACTCCATTTGTCACTCAGCAACGAACCGCTGCAGCAATGGACAGTTTCCCTTCCCTTATTGTAAGTCTCTTCAACTTACTGTATTTTTTTTTAGGAGAATTTGTTTGGTTGATCCTGCCTTTCAAGTGATGATCCTGCTGTGCATTTGGTTCAGGAAACCACAAGTCTGACTCAGTGCGATCACCAGAGAGACTGTGTTTGACGTTTCCCATGACTTAAGCACTGTTCAACACATTGAAGAAGAGAATGGCTTTTGGAAGGGAATGTGTGTGTGTGTGTGTGTGTGTGTGACACAGAACTCCATGCACCAGTAATTAGAAAAAACAAAAGATATACAGCTGTGTTTTTATGTATTTTTTTTACACACCCTTTGCTCACAAGGTTCATGAATCATCACACACCTCAGGTGTGTACAAAAAATCCATAACACACAGTTGCCTGTCCATTATTCTCTATATTATGATCTGGTCTTATCCACTACTGCTTTGTGTCTATTAATTGTACCCCATCCTCCTTTCTGTAATTTCCTCCGTGGGATCACTGCTGGAAATAAGCCTTGGCTCAATGTGTCTTTCCCGGTTATCTATTTTTACTAAGCGATAAAAACACATCAATAAAAATGAATAAATAAATAAGTAGTTTAGATATGATTAGCTCATTCTTGAATGGAATAAGAAATTATAAGCAAGCAAAAAACATTATAATAATAACATAATAGAGTGTAATCCATTTTCCTGCTAAACCAAAATATCAACACAATATTTATGCTTCACCAGTTAAAAGGCATCATAAAGGATACATTCTAAAATTCTGAATTCTCATGGTTAATGTACCATCATAGTGAAGTAAAAGTAAATGTGAAGAAACTTGCTTGGCTCGAGAAGACCAAGTTGAACTGGGAAAAGATCTTCACCTTACAAGCTGTGACAAAGGCCCCTGAAGATGCAATGAAAAAAGTATTGGACAAATATGGTCCTATTTTCCAGGATGGTTATTGCACAATACAGGATTTCATGGGAAAGATCCAATTGCAAATGGGGTCCAGTCCAGTCTTCCACATGCATCAACCAGTAGCCTATACCTTAAAAGAAGCAGTACAGAAAGAAATTGATTGTCTGGAAAAGCATGGTATATTGTCCTGCGCAAAGAGGAGCGATTAGGCTGCCCTATCATTGTGGTACCAAAGCGAGATAAAGCAGTGAGGCTGTGTGGTGACTATAGGGTTACAGTGAACCATTGCACAGAACCAGAAACATAACCATAACACAATGCTGAGGACTTGTTTGCCTGCCCTCATAGGTGGAATGTTCTTCAGCAAGTTGGAAATATCCTTTGCATACCAGCAGTTGGAATTAGAACCAGAGTCAGAGCCCTATCTTATCATAAACACCCACAAGGAAGTTTACCGATATCATCACTTGGCCTATGGAGTTTTGTCAGCGCCAACAATTTTCCAGCACACAGTGGGCTAGATGCTGCATGGACTGGACCATGTAGTCTGCTTTATGGATGTTAACTTGGTAACAGCATCCACAGTCAAAGAGCATCTGACAGTCCTGGACACTAAACAACTTCTGGTGCAGATGAAACATATCCCTTTGATCATGCATGATTTTCAGATCTTTATCCTGGGCCACTGAAATAGGACAATTTATTGGATCTTCTATGTAGTGGCCTATTACATTTTGGACATAGTTTTGTCCTGCAGCTGGGCTTCCATCAGGTCAGAGTTAGGTTCATCCCTTACTAATGCATGGGTATCCTTAGAGAGAACTTCAGTGGTAGTATGATCCTTATGTTGATCTTTTTGTCTGGTCACCTGCTCCTTAGCTTATCGCTGAGTGATGACAGCTAGGTTGGCAAACGGCACCAGTGGGTAGGTCCATAGCTGTCTACACAAGGGTCCTTCGCTGGCTAGTGTTTTAGCCACATCATTTCCATTTTGATCAGAACCCTTGGTCTATGACTGACCCTTGACCTTCTTCCAGTAAATAGTCATTGCATGGGTATGGACCATATTGTCAGTTGTGATCAAATCTTTGTGCCTTATGTCCTTACCCATGGCAGTCTTGAATCCATCTTCCTTCCAACCTGGAAGGTAGGACAGTAAACTTTGTCTTATGTAATCAGACTCTTGGATCACCAACTCAGTGATGTGGCTATCCAGAGCAGCTTAAATTGCTAGTAGAATGCCAGCTATCTCAACATACCGAGTAGTCTTTGGGCCTAAGTTTAACCTCTGGGGAGGAGTAGTAGGTTGGTCTTGTTCTCAGTACACCCCAGCTCTGAGTACACTTGTCCCTCCTGTAGGAAAGAATACCCATCAACATTGATTCAGGGTAGCATCTCACGCAGGCCTTCCTCAAAAGGACTATGTCTGCAGATCTTTAGGGACATTAGAGGACTTTTCTGATCATCAGTCAATCTTTGGGGACAGTCCACTGCATACTGGTGCAGGTCTGCTAGGTCTTGAGCCAACTTGCTTTTCTTGTTTCTGGTATATCAGATCTCAATGTCATGTCCCTCTAAAACCAATGTCTAGGAAAATACTGTATAACAGTTTATATTCACACCCTTTATATTAAGTGCTCCAAGCACAACCCCACATTTTAACTTCCTCTCATTTTCACTGGTGGAACACTAGTGCTGCTATGTATAGTGATGTACATAATATTCACTGTCTTTTTATTTTCACTGTAATATGGAACCAGCAAATATAGTGAAAATAAAAAGACAGTGAATATTTCCTGTTATACAGTATTTGGCCACCAGACAATTTGCCATCTCTGACCTTAGCACTTTTAAGGTAAGCTACAGATTGGAGGCAACTCAAGCCTCCACAATCACTTTCTCCCCATTGATTATATAAGCAGAATGTTGTAAGGACCACATGGTGGCAAAATAAACCTTTTCACACTCTAAATATTTCTCTTCTGCTTCACTCAGAGCCTTACTTGCACAAATAACTCTGTTTTATTGGTCATACCATTGATGCAGAACTGCCCTAACACACTTTTCAGTCTGACCTGTCAAGGTAAAATTTCTTACCCTTCAGGGGATAAACAAGGCAAGATGCTTTCCTCAGTCTTGTCTGCAGCTCCTTCATGGCAGTATCTTGTTCTGAGCCCCATAATCAGGGTTGCTATTTTTTTCAGGACTTTGGGTAAGGGTTGGGATACTTGTGCATAGTTCTCTATAAACTGGCATGGATAGTTGCAGATACCCAGCAGGCTGCATAGCTCAGTCACATTAGAAGGTGTTTTTATATTCTGGAGTGTCTGAATCTGTCCTGCTTGATGGGGCTACCCTCTGGACTGATTTCAAGGTCTAAGTAGTTCACTCTGTCCTGGCACCACTGAACTTTTATCAGGTATAACCTTGCACCTACTTCTTGCAACCTGAATACACATACTGTAGTGCTTCCTTATGTTCTTCCCATGTACAAGAGGTGACTAGAATGTCACCAAGATATATTTTTAACACCCTTCTAGTCTACCTTGGACACTACCTTCTGCAGAAACTCTGCAGGTGAACTAACATAGCCAAATGGGCACCTATTCCAGGTATACTGGTGCCTCCCAAAGGAGAAGACCAATTTGTATTGATCCATAAGAACTACCATCATAGGCCAGAAGCCATTTGAAACATCACAGGCTGTGAAGTACTTAACCTCTGCCTGCTTGGTCAGACTCTGATCGAGGCCAAGGGTCATCTGGGGTGGAGGAACCTGTTTATTGAATTGCCTATATTCTATGGTCAACCTCCGTGCACCTGTAGGTTTAAGTAAAGACCAAATGGTAGAGTTGATGATTGGAATTACACTCTCTGATTATTCCCCTCTCCATGAGAGGATCCAGGATTTCCTGCACTGACTCATGAGCAGTCATGGGAACATGGTATTGGCACACATATACCAGCTTTGAATCAGGGTAGGTTTTAATCTTAACCTCATGAATTCCTGTTTCACCACAGTCTAAGTTGTCTTTAGAAAACATATTAGAATGATCTCTAAGAATCTTAGCCAGTTCTTCCTACTCTACAGCTTGGAATACTTCAGCTAATCTGGTCTGTAACTGTACCTGACTCTGAAACTCAGGAAAGGGGTTCGGACCCCCTGTTTCCAAACACTCCTCTATGGTGTCTGACACACCTCTTTGGTCTATCGGGGAGACACCAAAGGCCTTTGATGGATATTCAGGGAGATTTTTGTGCTTCCCTTCCAGCTGACTACCACAGTCATCAGTTTCATGGGAATCTTGTCACTTGGTAAGGTAGTGAACACCCCTGGTTGCCCTGCCACCTTTGGAAGGGTTCCAGATAGTGGACCCACCACTGGAATGGTGGGGGCAAACCTAGAAAAAAGTGGTACAGTATCAACTACTACTCTTAAATGTATCCTGGTCTTCAGGTTAATGAGTCTTGTGATAGGGTTATCTATCAGGATAGAGGAGGTTGCTTCTTTAAACATCAGTGGATGACATTGATTTCCATGACTAAGGATTGGTCCCAACTGGAGGAAGGACCTGGTGGCATGAAAGAAGGCCTTGGATCCATACAGAACATGCCCTCTTTTAACATGGATCCTTAGGGGAAAATCCACGGCTTTACCTGGGATTTTAACAGCATAGTCACTAACTACCTGGCATGCCTTGGGGTAATGCCTGTTCTGCCCCATCTGGTCCCAAGTACAAGTTAAAAATAGTGAAGGTCTTTCAGTCCCTCAACCATGTATGCATGTTGACTCATCCTTTTGCTGCCAATGGTAAACTCCAGAGCTGCAATATCTCTTGCTTCCAGGGGTGCCTTTGCTTCAGGCATCTCATTGAGGAGTGTGCTTTTTGTAACCATTGCAATGTTTGGGTTTTGACTTTTGAACTTCTGGTACAGTTGTCCACTTTCCTAAGTTTTTTTCAGAACCTATCAGCAGACATGTTTCTGGAAATTCATTGCCCTGCACCCAAGTAGGGATATATTTAAACTCATCTTTATTTACCACCAATCTGCAAAGTCACTGTGCAGCAGGACCTACAGGACTTTTCTAGCCTGCAGTGGTGTCACTAGAGGAAGTAGGCTTTTGCACAAGACTTCCTTTTATTGACATGCTTTCTTGAAATATTCCTGCTTTTCTAGGAATCTGGAATGTTCCCTTTCTATTCTGCAACTCCACTCCTGGGGGAGGGCAAAACCCTCACATTTTTGGGAACATTGTCCACAGTGCTGACTTCTAAATTTAAGGCATTTCTGTGTGGGGGTCCCAGCTATGGCTAGAGAAGTGCTGGAAACCCTCCTCTTCAGGCTGACCTCTAGGCAGCATCTCACTAGTGGGAAGCTGGGAAGTGGTGATTTATCTATGGGGACAGCCTGCTTTATGGGACCCATGTTCAAGTAATCCAGCTCAATCCCAGAATATGGGAAGGGGTGTCTTACTCCTAACCATGAGGGTTGAGTTTGAAGGAGTGGTACAATTATAACATTGTTTTACTTGCTCAGGGCCTAGTGCAAATTGACTAGGACTAGTGCAGCTATCCCTCTACTTGTCCATGTTGACTACTGCAGATTTTCTGTGGCTGCCAATGTAGAGGAAAAAGTCCCTACTATATAGCAAGCTGTAGTCATCATGCTACTCTCCCTTAATATTCTAAATGTCTTAGTGTGATTAGTAGCTCTTTAAGAGTTGCACTTATCTGGCAGCACAAGAGGAGGATCCCACAAAAGACTGAATGTAAGTCAGTATCACGCCATTATTAGGGCTTTCAGCTAGTGGCCAGGCTGTGTTCAAGAGTAGAATGCTGTTAAATTACTAGCTTCCAATGTTCTGAACTTGCCTGTATGTGTCTAACAATTTGTCCCACATTATTAAAACAAGTGCCCTTCATTTCCATACATTTGTTGTGTGTGCATCCAACATTTCACTGACAAAATGCTAAGGAGTGCACAGGGTCTGCACTACAGGTGGTGGGCTTTATCTCAGTCTCACCCTATCATCTCCCTCTCCCCTCCCAATCTCCCAACTCTGTACTTTCCTCTGGACACCACTGCAGATTGAAATGACCATTCATAGAACCCTAGCTGACATTACTGGCAGGTGTAGGGGTCAGCTGCACTTCTTAATGGACCATGCTAATCAATGCCATCTATGCAGTTCCACCCTTATCCCACAAAGCAAGTCCTTTGATCCCAAAACAATGCTTTGGACCTTGTAAATATTTAATACTTTGAAAGGTAAAAATAGGCATTCCTGGGATGCATAGATCATCCTAAATAGAAGTGGCGGTGGTAGAGCTTCATGCCTGGCTACTGTTCTCTTTGATTGCTGAAAGGACATTGTTTAAAAAAGTGTTGCTGGGGCAAAGCATGTTAAAATGAATCCTTTTGTGCATGGTATATATAAATAAAAATGTTGCAAAGTTTTCTACTTTCAAAGCCCCACAAGTTTGCCTGGTCCCTTCTCCAAAGAAATGCTAGACCTTCTCCTGGCTCACTTGACACCATACAAAAACTTCCAGAAGCACTGGTCTCCTGTTCATCACAGGGTGGGGACTGAGAGTGTCTTTCTCTGTATGACTCTGTTCATTATCCTGTGAGTGAGACTGTGGTGAGGTGCATGATGATGTTTGCTATTGTTTGTACAAAGCTAGGAATACTTTACTGAATATTTGCTGTTGTGGGATCCTCTGGTTCTGTTAGGGGTTGGGGCAGAAAGAGGAAGAGAGGGAGCCATGGTACAAAACAATGCGGGGCACTGTGATTGCATGGCAGTTTCCTTTTTAGGGCTACAGTGATCATAGCCCTGCAGACCTATTGCTTTCAAAAAAGGACTCCACATTCCTTGCATTCTTTGTGACTGAACAACATGTTGGACTTCCACCACAGTTGCCTCCACATCCGTGGAGCACTCTGGTTGTACTGCACTATTTTTTTTTGAATTGGGCTGTCCTGATCAGGACACTGGGGGATTGGTCACCCCCAGTGTCACTCTCATACTTCTGGAGTGCGGTGGTGAGAAGGAGGGTCAGGTGGGGGCATATTCCTAATTTTAAAGAAAAAAACAAACGGTGGTCACGGTTGGACACAGCACATTCTGCTGTGTCCAAGATGGCTGCCACACTGTACTGTGCATGCGCTAGCACTAGCACATGCACATTGTAGTGCAGCACCCATCTTGGTCACAATGGAGTGTGCTGCACTCTGCTGTGACTGATTTTTTTTTCTTTAAAATTATCCATATCCCCTCACTTGACTGTACCTCTCAGCACCCACCACCCCACCCCCACCCAGAAACATAAGTGACAATGGGGGTGCCCACTCCCCCAGTATTGCAATCCTAACATTACTGGAGGAGCCCAATCCCCAGTGTCCGTTGGACATTTTTTAATATATGTATATTTTTCTCCCCACCCAACCCTCCCTCTCAGCACCCACCACCCCACTGCCCCCAAAAACATAACAGTGACACTGGGGTGCCTAGTCCCACAGTGTCGCATTCAGGAATCCTCCATCCTGTTTTTTTTTCCACCTGTAAAAAAACAAATTGTCCTTTCTTGACCCCCCACCCAGCCCCTCCAACTCAGCACCCATCACCCCGCACCCCCCAAGCCCATACTTAACCATCAGGGGTCCAACACCATAATCCTCTCTAGACCACAGACACATCTTCACTCTTCAATACTGGACTGCGAACTGAAGAAACAGGTATGCGCTTCAATGTATTTCAGTGGTGTTTTATACTTAGTGGCATAACTTGGGCATTTTTGCATATTTTTGGCCCAACTTTTCAACATGTCTTCCTTGGGACCTCGCCTCATGAACAATTGAACTCTCATTAGGCAAATCTGTCCCAAAAGGTGATTTTACACAGGGACCACAGAATCACCTTTTGGGCAGGAGTTAAAACTTTTCTCTGCCCTTGCTCATGAGGTGGGATCCTAAGAAAGCTATGTTGAACATTTGGTGTAAAAATATTGAAAAATAATAAAGTTATGAGCCTACACTGAATTTTGCTAATGCAGGCTCATAACATTGGTAATTTTGAATATTTTTACCCCAAATCTGCAACATAGCCATAACTTTACAGCACCTCATGAGAGTGACAGCTGTCATTTTTCAAATCCTGGCCAAAATGTTTTTTTTTTTACATCCCAAAAAGTGATTTTGTGGTTCCTGTGCTAAATCACCTTTCAGGTAGGAGTTGAAAATTATCTCTGCCCTTGTTCATGAAGTGAGGTCATAAGAAGTCTATGTTGAAAATTTGGTGTAAAAATATTAAAAAACAACAAAGTTATGAGCCTATGTTGACTTTTGCGAATGCAGACTTTGATAATTTTCAATATTTTTCCCCCAGATTCACAACATAGCCAAAACTTTACAGCACCTCGTGAATGTGACAGCTGTCATTTTTCTAATCCTGGTCAAAATGTTTTTTGTACATCCTGAAAGGGGATTTCACAGTTCCTGCACAAAATCACCTTTTGGGCAGAAGTTGGACATTTTCTCTGCTCTTGTTCATGACGCGGGTAATAAGAAGGCTATGTTGAAAATTTGGAGTAAATATAACAAAAAAAACAAACAACCAAAACAATAAAGTTATGAGCCTACGTTGAATTTTGCGAATGCAGGCTCATAACTTTGGTAATTTTTCGATATTTTTACCCCCAAGTTTACAACATCTTTACAGCACTTCATTAATGTGATGGGTGTTATTTTTGAAATCCTGACCAAAATGTTTTTCTTTTACATACCAGAAGGTGATGTTGGGGTCCCTGTGTGAAATCACCTTTCGGGCAGTAGTTAAAAATTATTTCTGCCATTGATTATGAGGTGGAGTCATAAGAAGGCTATGTTTTTAATCTGGTGTAAAAATATTTTAAAACAAAAACATTATTATGCTATGTTGAATTTTGCAAATGCAGGCTCGTAAGTTAGGTAATATTCAGTATTTTTAACCCACATTTTCAACATAGCCATTCTTTACAGCAGCGCATGAATGTGACAGTTGTCATTTTTCAACTCCTGCCCAAAATGTGTTTTTTGCATCCCGAAAGATGATTTTGCAGTACCTGTGTGAAATCACTTTTTTGGGCAGGATTTGAACATTTGCTCTGCCCATCTTTGTGAGGCAAGGTCATAACAAGGCTATGTTGAAAATTTGGTGTACAAATATTCCAAAACAACAACTTTAGGAGCATACGTTACATTTTGCTATCAAAGGCTCGTAACTTTGGTAATTTTCAATATTTTTACACCAAATTCCTCTCCTGCAGCCCTATCAGCTCTGGCCAGAATTTATTTTTTGCTGAGGTAGGAAGCAATGTGGGAGCAAGATAAATGAGCAATAATCAGAGTACTTCTTGGCTTGAATTTTTAACCTGTATCAGTGATCAAAATTCACCATTATAACTGTGGATTAGTGCAACCATCTGCACGCTGGTGCAGTTTTACATTGACTTGTCCTGCCGGTTAGTGCAAAAAAATGGTTATGGTTGACCCCTGTTTGAAGGTTAGGGCAAGATTTGAATCTATTTAAGATAACAATACCAACCAGAAGCAGTTTTTCACTGTTTTCAAATACATAAACTGAATGTGATATCTGATTCTTGGCAAAGCTCAACAACAGGTTGCAATAACCTATGGATTTAAAAACGGATTCATTACAACTGGACAAAGCAATTTTATGAGGTACCACTTCAACCTTCTGATGGATATTCTGGACCTTTTTGTTTAGCTCCTTTCATGTTGCTGTGGACATCAGGGAGACTTCAGCACCAGTTTTCACCAGACTTGACATGGTACAGGTGTCTTGAAGAACCACAGTGTGCAGGGTAGCCTCATATGTGGTGGCCACCCCCCCGCCCTACACACAGCTAGCTGGCCAGTGGCACTGCATGGCACCCTGATGGTATAAAGAGACAGGCATCCTGCATGTCCATGACTACAGCTACATCACATCCCTCTGTGTAGGCTGCTACTGGCACACCCAGCTCACACACACACACACACACACCCCCAGTCCCAGGGAGTGTTGACCCAAGGTTGCTGGGCAGCCATACCAGGATGCAGGCACAGGCTGCACACATGTGGCCCATCACATGCCACATGGGGATGCTGCACATCCATCACCTTGCAGCTGACCATGGGACCCAGCAGACAACTGCTGCATAACCACTGCTGATACTCCATGTTGGCCACAGTTCACACTGCCACAGGCACATCACACATGTGAACCACTGTCCTGTGTGGCTTGGGGATATACACACCTGCGAGATATACCCAGAACTATGGGGGCTGACAACTGGATTCAACCCCTTGCCATGACCACCTAGCAGAGTCACCGACATGTGCCGTACTACCACCCAGTAGTGACACTGTTCTTCATCTGTCATTACAGGTGCTGGTCAGCAAGCTGCATGTGGCAGCTGGAGGAGACACCATGAATCTGAGCCCTTGAAAGAGCAATGCAGAGGCAGAAAATGTCTAGATGCCAAGGCATATGCAGACTGCACCAGGTGCCATCTACAGGAGGCAAGGGCCACTGCTAGGGAGCAGCAGACTGGTGATGACAATAGGGCTGTACCATGAACCACTGAGCCAGGAGCAGGAGCCCATGCCAATGTGGTGCATGAGGCTGCTACAGTGGAGGAAGCTGTGGATGCTGTGACAGAGGATGCACCCCCCAGTGAGGATGGAACCACTGAACCACCCCAATAGATGAGGCACCACCTAATCCTGAGTTGCTCATGGGGAGCCAGCTGGATGCAGGGAGGGATGTGGCCACAGGACAAGAGGATATTGGGGAGGATGAACAGGAGCACCACTGCCTCAGAATGTGGGCATTTATGCAGCCTGTTGGGAATAGCCTACAAAGCATTATGGCAGATGTGGCACACCTGCAGGGCTCCCTTTGGGCCTTGTATAACATGTCTCCAAGTATTACAGTTATACAGCATGTCTGCATAGGGATCCACAAATACCATGGGCACTTGCCAATACCCCTTGGGTGGTGGGTTGTATATAGTTTTGCTGAGTTCCTGTTCACTGCAGCCTTTTCATGTTTATATTTATTACAGTTCTTACTTCCCCAGTGTTATGTCTCCTGTGAATACATATATTCTTTGTTACCTGACAGACATTGTTAGTGTCATTCTTTCACTGTTGTACTATCTGGGGGGGGGCACCTGCACAGTGCACCAGGCTATGTGTGTAACTGGTGTGTCATGTGGGCTGGCACTGGTTCTCCATTGCCAGCATGTCAGCATGCAGCACATCACATTGGTTTCCAATGCACATATGTGCAGGCCCTACATGGCCACGTGGTACTGCTCCACAGCATGCGGTGGTCACAGCCACTGTGCCACTGCCTGTCCTGCTGGTGCAGCACATATACCATCTGGAAGTGCTATGTGTGTTACCTACCAGCCCTGTGTGTCCTGGCATGTCCTGGGTTCCCAACTGTGTCAAAGTCTGCGCCCAGTGGTGTTTATATGTGAAACACCCTTAACCACCATGCATTCCTCACACCAGTACCTGTGCACAGTGGCCAGCATTAGTGGGTCTCACCCTGCTGCATGCCTTCACGCACTGCACAGTGCAGACCCCCCTGGCGTGGTGCAGGATGGCCCCTCCACAGTCACAGCTCATCTGCCAGGCACTGGACAAGGTCCTGTCATGTACTTGTACCTGTCAGGGTTATGGCAGAACTCAGGCCAGTGCAATTTTACAGGACAGTGTGATGCCTCCAGACATGGCAAGCACATACTGTATGTTCCACTGATGACATGAGCACAGGAGGTGTATATAGGTGTCATACACTACCTGGTAGCGGTCCACAGAGTGCCTGCCTGTCATGTATCTTGGTCACCGCACATGCCTCTTGGCCACTGCCAACCATACGGTGCAAACAACCAGTGTGGGAAGCATTATTGCTGTGTGTGGGTGGGCCACATGTGTCTGGGACAAAAGGACACACACTAACATTGTTTACCTGTATTACCTTTAATCATGTAAACACTCATGATCAGAAATGGCACACTTATCCACTATCCATGCAGACAGTTTATAAAACACATAACCTGTGGATGAATTTCTGTTCATAATGTGCTCCTTGGGGAACCTCCTTGGGACCTGCTGCTTGCTTGTGAGACTTTCTGCCCCGTGTCTAAGTCACCAGTTCACAGTTTATATGGCACGCTTCCCATGGTTCCATGTTACATCTGCTGTAGATATTTGTTGTGGTAGTTGGGTGGTACAGGATCTTGGTGTCTGGGATGTGCAAAAGGATGCTCTCACAGTGGATGCCACACCACTGTATAACTGGGGTGTTGCCTTGTAGGTGAGAGGGGTTTGCAGACCCAGAGTGTGGTGGCCCAGGTTGCCCATCATGAGCACTGTATTATAGGGCTCCACAATCACATGGATGTGAGACCACGGTGTAGCCTGTTGAGGTGCCATATTTTTGGTTATGTGGACACATGGGTGTGTGTGCCTGACTGCCTCTCTGGGGTCTGCAAATCGCCATCCACCCATACACCACACATGGGGCCCCCCTATGCACAGTGCCATGGAGTGCACACCTCCAACACTATGCCACGGTGGAAATCCTGGGGTTGGGGGGGGTGACATGGAGGACTATCTGCATATGGCTAACATACTACTCCAGCCTGTCAGGTTGGATTTTATGCTAGTGACATGCTGCCTATCAGTACTCAGTAGATGTTTATTTTGGGGGGTTGCCATAAATCCTATGGGCCGCTGGCCCATTATGTGGCTTATAGGCAGGCGGGCCTACTACAGATGCTACGCAGAACATCATGGCACAGCCTGTGTGTGCCACCACCACTGAAGGGGGTGCACATGGTGGTGGAGGTTGGGTCATGTGTCACCACATGCTGTCTTGGTTGCCATCCACATGTGCTACACTGGGGTCCATCTGGGATACATGAGAGTAGCATGGCCTTGCTCTGCCACCACACATGTGTTGGCATGATCACAAGTGCACCGTGCATGCCATTGGGGTCTTTAGAGGGCCTGTAGTGTGTGGAGCAGGGGATCATTTATTTTATTTTTATTTACTTCAGTCTTTGGTAACCGGGTAAGGTCCACTAGGCACAATATGTAAGTGGAGGGTGTGAAATTCAAACCCAGGTCTGGTCTGTCGGATGTACCAAGCTCACTCACAGCTACTCTAACTTCTAGGCTATACTGCCAGCCATATGACTGAGGTCCCTACCAGGTCCTGCCATTATGTCAGGCCAGCTTGTGTGCATGGCACGTCCCTACCATTCCCATCCCAAATAGGCACTGGGGCTCAGCATGTGTCCTGTGGTTCATCTTCCCTGACAGTACATAGCCAATAATTCCCCACCAGAACAGTATGCTCTCTATGTTGACCATGATATGTTCTTGTCATATCCCATTGTGACGTGTTCACTGCAGTCTAGGGTTCTGTATCCATGCAGTGTGCATGGGGCATTGGTCCATAGTGAACACTCCCACTTATCTACTGAGCTTGTGGTACACTCCTACTGGTCTACTGCACTTGTGGTCTACTCTTTCCCATCCCGCTGTGCATCTGAGTCCATCCTGCCTGTATCTGTGAGGTATGTGGGTGCCACGATGCCATGCCAGCCCAGCTCTTTGTTGTATCCCCTTCTGGTCCCCCTGGATTGGGGACTGTTGTCTGTAGTGACCTCCTTGTGGCTGATGCTGTGTCATGGGGAGTACTTCCATTTAGTGTTGCCTGTGTCACGATATCCTTTGACTTCCTTCCATGTTTCCTGCAGGGGCACTTGTGGCACTGTCACCTTCCGTGGCAGGGGTGTCCTGTGTGGGTAAGCCCCTGGTAGACATGGTGCTCCAACAGACACTGTTGTGGGATTGTGTCTTGCTGGAGGTCTGGGTTGTGGGAAGCCAGACCTCTGTTGTGTGCTGGGTGCTGTGTGCCTGCTCTTTCCTGTCAGTGTCTTCCGGGACCTGTTGTGTGGTGGCACCCTGGGTGGTGGTTGGCCATGGTTGAGGCTCATGTTGGGTACATGTGGCATGGGTAGTCATGGCAGTATACACCACCGACAGTGAAAAGTCAACAGCAATTGTCGCTACAGTGACTGCAGTGCCAGGTTGCTGTAGTGTCGGCGCTGACCCTGGCACTGTATTCTAGGGATCTTGCACCCCCTCCCCTAATCAACTCTGACTCGGAGTTGATTATATTTAGTGGGGGTGTGTGGGGTGCACAACCCCCTATATGGGGTGTTCAGGAGCAAAGCCCCCCAAAGAAAAACATGTTTCTAAGTTGGAAACCGTATGCTGACCGCAAATGTGGTCGACATGACAGTTTCGCTGTACGGTTGTTCGACAAAAATTTTGTCAACAGCCGGTCGTGGATCCATCGTGGCAGTGGGTTATGTTGCCGGAATGGAGCTTGGGGCCTGGGATGTTGCATTTTCATGTGCTGGTGGCTGCAGAGCACTGCTGGACTCCTTTGTGGGTGCTACAGTGTCCTGGACCTGTGGATCAGTGTGGGTCTGTGCCACCTAAGCAATATGTGCCTGTAGTTGCTGTGTAGTGTGGCACACTGGCCATGGTGTACTGGGTCACCCTGTACTGTCTGCACTGTACCCATTTCCACTGTATACAGTGTATGCTACCCTGATGTAGCCTGTTTGTCCATATCTGCTAGGCCCACTGTCCATTGGTCCACTGAGAGCCCAGTAGTCAAACCTACTCACTGTCATGTCACCTTGTGCACTGTATGCCTGGGTTGCATACCCACTGTGTTGCCAGCTGCTGTGAGCGGTGTGATACCAGATGCCTGGTACGCTACCTTGATGGCTACTGTTCACATTTTGACAATGATGGTGTGGCGCACTACTACCATCATGCTCCTTGTGCCATATTGCTTCTGTGGGTTTTGTAGTACAGCAGTGATGACATTGGTCTGTTTCTGTTGTACTGCAATGCTCCTCTCCAGCACTGATGCTCTGCACCCTAGGGCTTCTGCCTGTCACTGTGTGGTTGCCTGGAGCCTGTGCAGTGTTACTGTGCTTTCTGCATGCTAGACTGCAATCTGCTGTACCTCACATTGAACAGTATCCTGTACCCCGGCCATGGCATCGTCCTTGCAGCTGTAGTGGGCCTTGGCAGCAACGCAGGATGCATCTATGGCAGCCTGGATTGCCGTCATCTCTCGACTCAATGCCACCTCGGTGTAGAGCATACTCTAACAGTACTGGTCCATCTCATCATCCTCCATAGCTGCAGTGGGACTGTCCTCTGCAGGATGCTGTACCATCACCTCCTCCCATTCTGATTGTGTGTGGCTGACTTTTTTGACAATGTTGTCCTGTATAGGCTCTCCAATATCAGTCTCAGAGGCTTCACTGTCAACCTGTGCATCCAGTGTACCCCCATTTGTGTCAGTGGTCTCAAGAGTCACCACAGGCATTTCCCTCCAGCCTCAGCTCTCTGCTCCTGGCCATCCTCTGTCCCCATGCCACCACTACTATCTGTGGTCCCTGTGTCTCTGTCAACCATCCCATTTTTCAGGTTGTACATGTGCAGTGGTACCACTAACGCACAGTGTTGCTGTTCCTGATTATTCACCAGAGACACCTGTGGGGACACAACATATCCAGTTTTAGTTTCTGTAGTTCAGCCATGTCAGTAGGTAGCTGTGTCTTGCATGCACTGCCACTCATTGCTGCACAACCTCCTCCTTCACCTGGTGGTCCCTGACTGCTAACACAGGGTGCAGAGTACGTTGTAGCACAGTTTCTAGCTACTGCTGTGTTGTAGGCCCCTCCCACTGTCCTGTGAACAGTATGCCACCTTGCATGTGTCTGCACCACTAGCCTGCATTTTTTCAGCTCTCAGGGTACAGGTGACATGCCCTCTGTTCCACCCACCTGCCCTACATATATTGGCATCCCCTGTTGCAGTCACATCTTCCACAGTAGTGTGATGTGCACACATCAGCTGCATGGTTTCACTGCCTGTGTGCAAGCCACTGGTGGGCCTTGCACTGGGATAGGCAGGGTAACCCCGTGGGTGGGGGTAGGCATGACACTAGCATGACTAGAGGTGCTATGGCATGTCCTGCGCAGTGTGGCTATAGCATATACTACCAATGTGTGGTTTTCCAGTGTCTCTCTGCAGGTCACTGCTCTGTGGTACAGGAGTGGTTGTTGGGGACCATGCTGTCAACACTGGTTGTTCTGTGAGCAGGGTGTTGTACTCTACCTGCACATGATACCTTTCCCCACCACACACCCATGGGATGTGTCTAACATGACATCTGCCCTATGGCAGCCACATTCAGTACCCCTTTATGCACCCCCCCCCCAGCACCAGCCACCTTCAATGCCTATACCATGCAGTTATACATAACAGCCAGGCCTATGCCTGTATATTCTGTATCCTTCTCTTAGTCTGCAGTCCATGTCCAAGTAACCACCCCCACGATGATCCCACCTATATGTTGCAGGCCTCTATTATCAGCCTGTAGGTCACCTCACTGCTGCATGCTATGTAAGATATTCCAGTACTGCTTCATGTTCTGGCCATAGAGGTTGTCCCATGCCTGTTGTCGGCAGTGCAGGATACACATCACCCCTGTCATCCTGCAGATATATCCCCACTGCCTTCCCAGTCCATGCTATGTGGCTATGGCCTCTGCCACAGTGCTCACTCCCTTGACACAGTCACCACACCCCCCTCCAGGTCTGGGTACAATGTGGCCCTGTTCCCATCATGCACAGCTGGGTGTGACATGCCTGATGTGCCGATGGTGGCCATTTTGTGTTCCATTGCCAGTGTCATACACCAGCCATGCCAGTTGTGGCTCTTTCACACCTTTAGCATTTTCACAATTCTGTACATGTCTACCTGGTACACAACACACATACTGTAGGCTGCCTTTTTGGCTGTGATGCATGCGTATGGTCCTTCACACATGTGCTGCCCTTGCCTGATGATACACATGTTCGGCGTCAAGGCAGGCATGATATTCCCCCAACTTCAATCTATGCTGTGCACACCTTCGTGTGCCTGTGACCCCTACATGTGCATGTGTTGGAAATTGCCATCCACACTCCCCCGGTGCAGCTACTGTGCCTGTGACATACCTGCCAAACTCTGAAGTCTGAAGACATCCAGGTTGCAGTCCCCTTCAATGGTGCGGCTACTGAGGTGTGATGCCACATGCTCCTCCTGGCTGCTCTGGGCAGCACTTGGCTCTGTCCACTCTAGTAGCCATGCAACAGTGTGTGTTGTGGGAAATCTTCTCCTTGGACCTCCACCTGATGTCATGGTAATGCTTCTGGAGTTCCTGTATGGAGTGCCTCATTGGGCCCACTGCATTGACTCTAGTGGCCACCTCATCTCAGGCCTGTTTCCTTTGTTTCCTTAGCTCCTTGTCTCCACCACTGGATAGCAATAGGGACCACTAGTGCATCCACCTCATCCATGATAATATCAGTTTCTTCCTGTGTGAAGTTTTTTTTCCTCTGGTGTTTGCCAGTCCTTCTTTCCATCAGTGTTTGGCTAGTTTCCTCTGCCATTGCTTGTGCCACTTTTTTGACGCAGCTTTTATCATTCCTATCCCACGCACAACATTTCTGATGCAGCTTGCATCTGGCATCATCTTGGGGGAGGGAGGACTTTGACACAATGACCACCTCTGTACCAGAATCTGGCGCAAACTACAGTATTTGACATCGATGCAAGATGTCTGTTTAATGCATCTTGCATTCCTCTAATGGTTCTTTGAAAATCTGACCCTGGATCACTGCTCTATCAGCACTGGCTGCTTGTCTACACCTGGCATCTCAGTTCTGTTTATGACAATACAATCTTGTTGTGGAGATAATTGTTATGTTATAAACACATAGTTATACTGTCATGTGTAGAAATGCAACCAGAGCATTTCAGAGTCTAGGAAACAGTAATCTTGTTTTCATGCAGATTTCTTTAGTAATAAAGAAAAAAGGGGGGTGTTGAATTACAGAAAATATATAAACTATAAACTAAATTGGGTCTAAATCTAACATTAATTAAAGTTTTCCAAACAGCGTTTGGGGCTTTTTAATTCCCCACTATAACATGCTTACACAGTAACATAATTTATTCAATAAAGCAGATGATTCATGTGGGCTGCACTGCCCAAACAGCAGCTGTAGATATAGATGCTATCCCAGGCAAGACGTACACTATTACTCTTGCTCCATACCTCATGAACCCACTCTGGGCTATATATTGCATCATGTTTTCTTACCATTTCTTAAATGCTGAGTAAAACTGCACTAAGAGAGAAGGAGCCTGTTTCCCTCCTGTTATAAGATCCACTTGTGTCTGCACTTATGGCTTTACTAACATGCAGTACATGAGAGGAAGAGCTCATGGAATGCAGGATAGGCCTATGGTGTAGTCTGGTAGTTCAGAGGTCAGTGCTATGGATTTGGAATTTTCCAGCTGGAGTACACAAACTTCCTATAGTGGGGGGCATGTATAAATGCATGTCATGCTGGCAGAGATGCATATTTATGAATGCCACTTTGGATGTGTGTTACTCTACAACAGTGAGCATGTATAAAGATATGCCATACAGGTAGCAAGATGCCCATTAGTGAGTGCTACTGAGGACATCTATAACTGGTGAGGCACAATGCATGTGCAACTGATGGCTATGTACATCAGAGGTGACAGCTGTGTGTTCTCAGTGTTTTGGGGTCTGCCAGTGTTGGTGTAATAAACTCCCCTTCTACTAGGTATTGATGGGTGTTCCTGTGCCATCTATTTCTCTCATGGGCTGTGGCAGTTAGCAGACTGGGTGAGGTTGTGGGTGCTGAAAGTGTTAACCTTCCTGGGTGTCAGGTGATAGTGGGAGGAGCCCTGGTATAGAAACATTGAAACATGGAAAGTAAGGACAGAAAGAAAGTCCTTTGGGTCTGTCCAGAGTCCCTACTGCAGATCAGATTACTAATTGTTGGTCATACTTGCATCAGCCCCCATGTACCATCTCTCCAGTATTTACTTCTCCCCTATGCAAATGATCCCCTTGAAATTATAGGACTGACTCTGAGTTCTGAAACCATTTATGATCTCTTAATTACCGTATCTACAGAGTTATTGTACTCTAGATAACCTCTTCCACCAGTCCATCCTCCTTAACATGAAAAAAATGTTTTGTAAATTCCTTTTAGAAATTCTCTCCCATAAATCTAAGACTATGTTCCCAGGAGGTTGGGGTGTTTTTTAAATTTGTTTTGAACAATTCACTGCAGTCCAACCCATTTGTATCTCTTAATATATTCATGAATCTCTAGCAGATAACCCCTCACTCTCCTGACACATAGTGAGCACATATTGAGATCCATTAATCTCTCCTCAGAGGTTTGACCTTGCATTTCTTGAATAATTTTTGTCACCCTTCTATGTACTATCTCCAGTCTATCCTGGTCCTTTCACAAGGAATAGTAAAATAAGATCATACTGAGAAAAGTCTCCCCTCAAGAGAAGTATTCTGATGGTTGTCAAGTCCTGGATTGGGAAATAGGATGACCTCAAGAAGGAAAGGAAAATGGTTGTTCTGCAGTCAAGATGTGATGCTATATGATAGGAGCATGGCACCACTCTGCCTTAAGCCATCATGGAGTCTGTGGATCAGAGCACAGAAGTAAAGTTCCCTGAATGGCCTCAGACTGGGGACTCCTGTGGGGACATGATTTCCAGATTTGGGGAGGCCGAGGAGGCTTGTGCAAAGAGATATGAGCGGGTGAGGCATATAGCTTCATTTGGGTCTCTGGATCTTTGTATCATGGCAGAATCATGTATTTAGTTCCAGCTACAAGAGCTAAATAAGTGTGTAGCTACCCTTCAGAGTAATGTTGGTGCATCTGAAAGTAATGAAATCTCTAAATATGTACTGTCAAAAGATTTCAGTAAATGTATCAATTTGTGCACTACATCATGTCTCTGTACTTCCTTATTACCACTGCTAGATGTTATAGTGTCTTAGTTTTGTTACAACAGTCCTGATCCTTTTAAAATACTCAGCCAGGCTCCCCCCCCACATCTGGGTATCCCCCCCAAAAAGGCCTTGGGGGCTTAACTTGGTATCTCTCAAACGGAATAATTCCTTCTATGAGGTATTTGATTCTTTTGCCCAAGCTTCTTTACACCACAAGACAGAATTGCAAAACCACAGCTGGAACCCAATACAGCACCTGGTCAGGGTCTTACAGGTGCAGCACCCCAGCCTGATGGAACCACCAACTGCAAGTCATGCTGTCAACTCTATGCATGCAGGTTGCTACTTGCCCAAGTTACTATACCTTCGTACTGTGCAGAAACTGTTTGACACCAATTTGTTTCTTGTGTGTTTCCACATCAAATTCAATATCCTGATACAGCCTCTGTTCTTCTTCTGTGAGGGGAGCCACTGCTTCATTGATACCAGGTATCAGGATGCGTCCCGAAGAATCCGCAAGACTGCCTAAAATATGAATAAGTAATTATTTGTCTGACAAAGCTTTGCATAAGTCTTTCGGATGAGACGTTAAACCGAGGTCCCATCTGCCTGGATTGGTGGTAGTTCAGGTGGATGTTAAAGATCCCATGGCACTTATCGAAAAGAGTAGGGGAATTTCCCCAGTGTCCTGGCCAAATTTCCCTCATTCACTAAAAATACCATCAACAGCTTAATCTGGTTCAAGGTCAGTTGGCATTCATCTGTATTCCCCCTCCCCCGGGTCGTGCCTGAAAATAGGCAGGATTTGTCTAGTGCACTTACCCGGTCAACAAAAAGCTAAATAAAAATAAATAAGCAGAACTGTAGCATCTAGTCTTGGGTGTTTCGTGAGTTATATAAAGTATGCTTGTATAACCCAGCGGGATGACAACAGTGTATCAAATTTTCCACCTAGAAGCTAGGGGGAAGATCATATAGAAACCTTAGAATCCCACACTAGGATGGACTGGGGGCGGAGTGCACCACAGAAAGGAAGCCCCCAACACCAAGGGGATGGTGCAGGCCATCTGGTACTGCCTTGCACACCCCATGCTTGTAAGTTATGGAACTGTATTGGCACTGTCTGCAAAGGTAGTCCCTTACCCAGCCTTCTGGCAAGTGGAATGGTGTAGCTGCAGTGATCCCAGTTTCATAGAGTGGAAAATATGGCAAATTGAGGACAATGGGAAGACTTTAAGCCGGAGGTTCAATGGGCAGAGCAACTACGTCATTCCCCCATCAGGCTTTAAAAGGCCGCTCCTCCTGGGCTGTCCTAGGATTAATTTCTCGTTGCAGCTGGAGGCTCGGTCCTCCATGCTGCTCTCCCTGTTTCTTGATTTGTGTGCCTTTCCTTTTTCCTGATTGCACCTCGATCCCTCTTCTTTGGCTCTACTCTGCTTTCATCTCCTGTGGCTGTATGTCCTCTCATTCTCCCCCCCCATCCTCCATCACCTGCTCACCCCCCCCCTTATGCCTTTGGGCCCACCTTCCGGCCCCTGCTTCAACTTGATTCCTTTCCCTTTCGACAGATTTTGTTCCACTTACCTGTCACTGGAATCCTTTCTCCTGTCGCAGAGTCCTTCCCTCCTGTGCAAGCTGCTTGTGGCTCTTCTGTGGCATCCCCGCCAGCTCCTTGTCCTCCTGACCTCAGCAGCTGCCTTTCGCTGCTCATTCCTTTTCTCCTTCCTGCTACCCTGGCAATCTGCCGCTGCTGCAGTGCTCTCCAGATTGCTGCTTTCTTGTGGCCATTGCTCAGTGCCTGCTGGGGAACCTGCCTCATGTCTCGGTGTCCACTCCTCTGCTTTGCCACAGCTGTTTCCTATGGTTCCTTGCTGTTGGCTACCACAGTGAGTCTTTTCGGCTCCCTGCCGGACTTCCCTTTCCATCTGGGCTCGCTCCTGCTATTTAGCCTGTCTTGTACCTGCATTGCTTCTCCCAGTTTCTTCTTAGTCGCAGTGGTGTGCCCCAAAGTTGGGGCTTCTCCTAGGGCAACTTGTTGCTGTATTGTGGCAGGGATCAGTCAGAGGCACTGAGACTGGGGTCAAAGGTCCCTATCTGCAGTGCTGGGTTTTTCTGGTGATATGGGATTTGCACCAAGCTTTTCACTTTGACTGAGTCATAAAATTTATCAATTCATTGCTGGCAACCGCTCCTCAGGACGGGCAAGATCTGCCAGACTTCGTGAGCATTAGCTTCTCCTGCTACAAGCCCCGAGTGCATCCAGATTATTTCTCATATCACGGCTGATCCTGCCTTGCTCTGCACCACTAGAAATGAATCCTATCAATTCCAACCCCTTGTATCTGTGGGGATGGATGTGCATTATTATTCCTTTGCCTCCTGTGTCTCTCCTGTATTTTCTTTTTTTCCTCCGAGTCAGACATCATCTGCCCCAGTCCTCTGTATAGTCTCAGGTCCTTCTCCACTGACCTTCCCTGCATACCTCTCACCTGTCCCTGAGTTGATACGATGTCATTCATTCATCCTCCTCATACCTGCTCTGTCCTTCATCCTTCCATCATGGAAACGGTGCTACCCACCTGGTGACTGTGCTGTACCTTTAGACTGGAACCCCATCTACTGTTTGAGCTATTGTGGATGCATGACTTGTTCCTTCGTTGACCTTGTTGCTGGCCTCGGTCCTTCTCTCTGCCTATGTCTACTCTATCGGGAGGTCTACCCCTGTTAACTCCACTTGTTGCCCTCCTCCTCCCATTCCTTCCCCCTTCATTCCACTTCTTCTCTGACCCTTTCCTTCTATTGTGGTTTTCCCTATCCTGCCATCACCTTCCCTATTTGTATCCTCTTCTTACCCTAGTCAGTCTAGTGTTCAGGTACCTAAGTCTGGTTCTCCTTCATTCAGTCTGACCTCAGGGTCTACTTATTCATGTCAATTAATCGAGCATACCTCTCATTGGGTTTTATGCTACCTTATCGACCTGCTGCACTCCTGCGGTTATTATCACCATCAGTCTTCTCAAGACTGCACCTGGTATCCCTCTCTCATCTGATCTCTATGTGGGTCTAACCCTTCATATTGACTCCTTGAGCATAACCCTCTTTGGTCCATGCTAGCTCAACTCATCCTGTTCTCCACTTGGAGACATGCCTTCGTGTCTATTGCCCCTTTGCTCAGAGCTGCCAGCTTCTCTCTATCATCGTACATCACTCATTTCATATCTCACCTTAACTGTCCCAGCATCCATGGCTTCACTCCATCATCATTCATCTTCCCCTACATATTTCACCTTTACTGTACCAGCCTTCTAAGCCTCATTCCATGATCATACATCATCCAATAATCCATTTCATTCCTCACCTTGAACCATTCAAGCCTTCATGGCTTCTTTCCACCATAGTACATCCTCTCTTGCTTTTGAGAGTCTAATTGTAGAGACATTGTTTGTATCCCTCAATAGCTGGCCATTTAGAAGGACTGAACGAGAGCTTCCTCTACATTGGACTTTTCCTCCTTCCTTGATCTTGACTTTAAATTGCTGTAGCTGTGTCATCACTAATCAAAATGTCCTTCTGCCTGGAGGAAAGGTGACCTAGGCCTTGGATCCCCAGAGGTTTTTTCCTCAAAGGGTCTTTTTTCCCCTCTCCTTCATGTTGATGATTATAATGTTAGATAGGGTTAGTGCTTTCATAGGTTCCATAGTTAGGTTCCGCTGTTGGATGGAGTCGGATGGTGGCCCTGGCAGTTCCCCCTTTCCTTAGGAAGTCACCCTTCTGCATCTCATCAGCTTTCACTTGTACTTTGTCCTTGACATATCTTGTTCTGCTCCTGTCCTTCCCATCTACATTTATCTCCTTACTTTCTGGTCTCGACCTATTCGGATTTCTCACCTCTTCGATGCTCACCACCCTTTTGGGTATTCTTTTTGGGCTTCTTCCTAAGCTACCTTTAGCTGAGGGAATAATTCCTGTGGCACCTATGGGGGGAACCCTCATCTAGGGTTCATTGCATCTTACCCCTACAGGGTGGTATATTCCACTGATAGAGAGGTGAACTGCCACAATGTATCAAAGTCACACAAGCATACATCTCATCCAGTTGCATAAGCACAATTGAATGGGAAGGTTTTAAGCCTGAGGTTCAATGGGTGGAGCAACTATGTGACTCCCCCATCAGGCCTTAAAAGGCCACTCCTCCTGGCAGGGGCGTAGTTTGCTTTTTTTACAGGAGGGGCAAAAACTTCTAAAAGTCCTGCTTTTCCTCATAAATCCTAAATCAATAGGCTGGGGGACTGGGGGCTGCCTAGGCCCCCATAAGCTATCAGGTTTTTGATGCATTCTGGTGCATTTTAAAGGGACACTGTCAACCCCCTTAGGTCTCAAAGTGTCCCTAGTTTAAAAAACATATTTTATGATTGCCAAAATTCTGTAAAGAGTGTTGATGGAGCTGGTAGTTTGAGTCTGACTCTTATTTTCTTTAAAAAAGTAAAAAACAGACTGCCCAACATACTGGTGTTATCACACCAAAACAGGTTTGTTTACATTCCTTGATCAACTCCAAATGCATCTTTCCTGAACTTGGGAACACCCACAGAACAGTTTAGCCCCTCATGATACATTGGGAGATTAGGAGGCTACTGTCTTATGAGTGAATGCACTTCTGTGTGTGTTTCTAATGCTCAGGACATATGCAGTAAGAACAGGACCATGATTGTAAACAAAAACAATGTTGTTTATAAATATACATCGCCATGCATTTCAGTTCTACTAAGCAAGGTTACAGACAAAACAAACAGCAACATCAGTACATTTTAGAGAGGTTAAGCAATCATAAAATGTGGGGTTTCAACTAGAAATAATATAATGAAAAACAGATTGACAGTGTCCCTTTAAGGGTCATTTTGGCACTGTTTGGCTGCTTTTTAAGCCTTGTTTAACTTGCTACAAAACAACCACTATTCCTATCAAAATAACTAGATTTTTATTTTCTTTAAAAAAATTGTCAAATTTAAAGCAACTTCTTGATTAGTATCAAGGAGCAGAAACCGCAAATGTCTGTTATCCAGAAAATTCAGCCATAAAATGTTCACATTGGGAACCATATTGCACATAGGGTTTACAAATGCTGTTAAAAAAAATACAGTATAAGGGAAGTGATCACTGTGGAGATAAAATAAGTTACCACTGTTTATTATTTCTTCTGTTTATCTGTGTCTCAAGTTAAATTATAGCTACTGGCTAACCAGAGTAAAAGACAGCCCTATGTAGCAGCAATCAAAGAGTCCCTGACCACTCACCACAGTGGCTTGGCTAAAAAACAAATATTGCAATATAAATAATACATACAGTATTCATAATGAAGGTCAGAGGCCACTCCAAGTAAATGCTAGCATTGACCTCTGGCCTTTATTATGACTATATATTTATCATTATTGTGTTATACAGATCATACTAGTATGGTACAGCAACTGCTACAACCCAGAGCCATTCAAACAATAGAGAATAATGTACCCCCCCCCCAAGCATGAGGTAGTACAAGCTGGTATTCCACACCCAAGTATTGGTCCCTCAAAGGAGGTAGCAAGACAAGGTTTGTTCATAATGTCTTTTAGGGTACAATACAACCAAATGGAACATGAAACATCATAACACTTTATTTAGAGATTACCAAATAAACAAACACATGAACTTAAACAAAATGCAAATCTCTCACAAAGTACACAATATTTATTCAGTGCAATGCAACCCAGTTTCATTTACTTTCATGTTAATATTTAAAACTATTATTTCCAACATTGGAGGCAGTATAGCTATGGGGGGAAGGGTAACTCTACTAATGGGGTTGACATTTCCAGTAGTTTTGGTACTGTAGCATGGTTAGTGATTTACAGTGTTGCTCACAATTTTCAAAGAGGACTGCATTACTGCGTCCTTCCTTGTGACAGAGTGTGTGAATTTGTGAAACTTCTTTTGTCACACATTTTATCACAATGTATGGTCACAGTAACACAGTGCTCTCTGGGTGTTCTGCTGACCTATCTGTTCCTTGGCTCAGCCTCAAGACACACTGTGTCCCTGACAGGCACCTCTCACACTATACTCCCCCTTCTCTCTCCACATTTTGCTTTAGCTCACTGCCCTGCTCTCTCCCTCCCACCCTGTTCTCTCCCTTCTGCTGCTTTGCACAGCTTTTGAATCCATGTGTTATGACCCACCTCCTTGGCATGTCAAGCAGCTTGCCAGCTTTCTCCATTCAACACTCTTCATTCTGAAATGTTATTCCATCTTTCCTCACTCCCCTTCCTGTACTTCTTCACATTTTTTAAAATACTTCTTTTCTGTGATCATTAATGTCCTAGCTGTGCAGCCAGCTGCCAGAACAAACAACTCAATGACTCATCTCAGAGTCTGAGATTTTAAATATACCCTACCAGTCCATAAGAGCAAATTGAGCAGCCAGCCATCCTCCATCCGCATTTGGATCCAAATCATGCCCCCCCCCCCGCCATCCAGCCAGCCAGCCAGATCCCACCATGCATACCTTAATAAAAAGGCTACATCATGGCCCAACTCATCCCAACTAACTGACTGACTACATTTTTTTGTATTAGTATTCGCCTTGGTTGGGACTTACTTGAAGGAACGTTTACTTTTCTCAGGGGCCCTCACCTCAGCTTCACTCAGGCAGCAGCACTTCACCAGCCAGCAGGTTGGTCAGTCAGGACAGCAGCACAGCAGGCTCTCATCATTGTTAGGCTCTCCCCTCCCCTGGCCCCTCTCTGCTCTGGCTCTTCTCCCTTCCAACGGTGAGTCCCGTGGCAGTCTATTCTAACTGCAACCACTCTTGTCTTCTCCCATGGTGCAGCAGGTCTTGCAGCCTGTCGCTGTGGCCCGGTGCTAGAGCCAGCCCCATCATGACTCTCCAACTCCTCTCCTCTCCTCGGCTGGTCAGCACTCTTATTCCTTCCTGGTGGGCCTGGGGTGGCTGGTGTTCTGGACGGGCAACTCGGGAGGAAGAAAATGATTAGCAGACCAGCGAGTCAGTGACCGAGGAGAAATCCTTAAATTGACAGCAATGATGAGTCACTCATGGACTGATGCCTAACCGGACGGGACACTCACCACACCATCAAAGAATGTGCACTATTGTGCTCTCTCCCTGATGGCAGGCAAGAAATGGCACCATAAGAGGTTTCAAATTGTGCTGGCACATGCGCAACTGTGGCTGCAGTGTTCTGCAATTGGCAGCAAAATGCACATTGCTGTGGTTACGGCAGGCTTGCAGCCAATCGGAAACTGGGACATTCGGAACAAATGTCGGGAGTAGGACAATTTAAAATCTGCACTGCACAGTAGTAACAAAATTGCCAGGGAAAGCATTTATGGTGCTTCACCTGGGCTGGGTTCAGTTTTGCATGACCAGCTACCAGAGCCACCTAGTACCACGATATAAGCTGGCATAGGCCAGCCCATGACAAATCTAGCAAGATGTCATGCCAAAATAAGCGCACAGTGCTGTTTTCCCAGTCTGGATTCTCCTGGATCCTGCCATGAGGTGTGTGCACTGCTTACCTCTCAATTGTCCCTATTGTTTAGGAAGGTCCCTAATTTGTGCCTCAAAAAATCCTTCTGTCACTCCTAACATTTGCATTTCTGTCACTGAAAAATAGTGGCCTAAAGCTTAAAAAGTATCAGACATTTGAGTAAATTTTTCTTCAGAAAATCCTTTTACTATAAAACCACAATTGTAGGAGGCTTCTTGAGTTGATCATTACCATTTTTTAAGATTTGTCCCTGATTTTGATTATCGATCTCAGACTTTTTTTAAAGCCCTGTCCCTGATTTGCAAGTCATGAGGTTCAGAGGTACTGATGTGTGGTTTGCTTGATGTCATCTCCTCCTGACCCCCACCTGCCGCATTGTGAAAGCCTCAGACATGCTGATGGGGTGGGGGAGCACAGGCACAGGGGGTCACATTCGAGTGTGCTTGGATTCCAGAAGGTAATCCGATTATATAAGTATCCCAATTTCCCTGTTTACATGCTTTTACATTTCTGACTCAAATCGGATTGCTGAATCGGAATGGAGAATTCCATTTCAAACCAGATTCGAGCTTGCATGTAAAAGAGGTGAGTGACTGCCAGACTGGGGCACAGTGGAAGTGCTGCTGATTTGGTCAGTGTGTACTATAATAGTGTGTGTGTGTGTGTGTGTGTGCATGCGCGTGTGAGAGAGATCCTTCCTCAACTGACAGACACACTGCAACTGCCCTCCCCTACTATCTTCTCAAACAAGAGGGCTCTATGAGTCAGGCAACACCTGGGGATCCATACCTCTGCAGCGACTGGCCTCCCGATCTGGTCTTCTGGCTCCCAACCCCTGATAGCCAGCAAACTCATGCTAACACAGAAACAATACTGCTGCGCTCTTCAAAGTTTTAAAAAAAAGTTTTCACGCAATTGTTTGGGACTGGCCTGGTCCCAACCAATCAAATGAAAAGCTTTCTGTTTTGGGACGGGAAGGGGACTGGATGCTGATGGGGAGGAGGAGGGCTGGCAGGCAATTGAATTGTCGAGCAGAAAATGTGAGATATCTGCCACAACAATTAAAAAAAAAATCAATGTTCTGTGTTTTTACCGCAGCGCCACTCCTGCAGGTCCAAGTGAGCTAGGAGAGAATGGGGGGGGGGGGATGCACTTGCACCCAACTAACTCCCCCCGATCTGCCACTCATTATTCATACATTAGCTGAATCTGATTACATTGTTTTCTTTGTAGTCAGAGATCCTTTGAAAAAGTCCTGTCTAGCAGATATTGATTGTATCTTTACTGTTTGTACATTTCTTGTTTTCTTGAAAGGCCCTTAAAACTTTGAATTTATCACCCATCTTTAAGAACTTTTTAATAACAGGCTGTGTGGCGCCAGCTACTCTCCCCTAGTCTAGATAAGAGGAGGGAGGTGAGCTGTCTCCAAGGGGGTCACAGGGAATCTCCAGCATACTGGTCTGCTGGTCTACCCCCACTTGTTACAGTGCCCCTGAGTAGGCTTAAATGGGAAACCTGCAGCACAGCTCTACATCTGACTGAACAGTAGCCAGTCTTATAGCATGGGGTAGGATAAAGAAAGGAACAAGTGAATGTTGCAAGCACTGCTCCTCTGACCTGGCACTAACATGTGTGCAGACTGTAATGGCCAATTCTGTCGATAGGCACTTATTCAATATTGCATCATCAGAGGCTTGTACTTCTATCACCATGCCAGCAGTTTTTGTCTTTTTGGTTTATGATTTGCCAGGCACAGACTCTGCTTGAATGCGCGGGAGCAGGCTGAATATGACACACTGGGCTCATTGTAGAGGAGTGTTATGTAAATCAAAGGAGCCAGCACTTTATGATATGAGTGGCTGGCTCCTTTTAACTACACAAAGTTTCTACCCTATAACCAGAGAATGGTGTCATGATTAGCCTTGCTGGTCATTGAGCTGTCACTGTTGAGCCTCTTCTAGCCTGAGCTGCATTGTACCCGATGTGACACACCTCTGAAATGATGTTTCTTCTGACAAAATATTTCTTGTATTATCACAAGGAAACATAAAAAGGGACAGTATATTCCTAGAGATGAAGAACTGCAAAGAAAATGCAAACTGTCAAATAATGTATAACGGGATTTGATGTGATACTACTGGAAATGACCAGAAGTGCCTACACTACACTTGTAATACATCTCTCATCCTACAGCAGTGTTCACCACAGCTGGAATGTTTATACCTCAGTGCTTGACTGGGTCAAACACGGTGGCCTTCAAGGCATGGATAAGGTTTCAGTTATATGGGAAAAGATTAGACTCAGGACGACGCATATATGTTGCTGGACATATGGTTGGCTAACATAAATATGTCAGGTTTGATATTGTAGTTTCTTTTTTTCTATATACTTTATATTTTATCCCCATTTTTCCCCTGTATTGTTCTCCCAGCCCTTGTCCCAGCCATACATGCACACCACGGTGATGGAAAACCCTCCCACTGCTTGACGCCCACCCATCTACACTACCCTCAGACCTCTATCCAATGGCAGTGGAACTACGTTGGGTGACAGGGTGCCGCCCCAGGAGAGGAGAGCTGCCTTTTGGCTGCTCAATCCTGCTCCCTCCCTCTCCCCCCATGCCGGCTCTCTGACGACCTGAGCTCATTCACGAACCTGGGTCACCAGTGTAATATGAGGTAAGGCATCCAGTGCCTCAGGCCTCTGCACCACCGGGCTGGCCTGATATTGCAGTTTCTAACAAACATGTTGGCCTAGTACTCAGTAAATGGCATACAGACTTATCAGTGGGCATCTTGGAGGAAGTGCCCAAAACATTTTTGTCAGAGAGGCTCAGTTAACAGCACTCATGCCCTTGGACAAGAAGGTGGAGAGTTCAAATCCCACACTGGGGACTTGAGTTCATACCTAATGTTGACACTGCAGTGCAGTATGTAGGACAGGATGCTTACTGCCCCATTGGATGTGTCATTCTTCAAATACTGTACATATGAACTATGGCCCCTACCTTTCTGCCCATTTCTGGTAGCTCTGCAGGTGGAATTTAAATAAGATCCCACGGTACTTTTCAAAAGGAGTATAGAATTACCTCAGTGCCCTGGTCAATATTCCCATTCTCAGTAAAACAGATTCTAATGTAACTATTCACGACTAGGTGTGAGCTGATGCTGAATGCATAAGAGTGCCTCATTTTGTCTCTGCACAGTCATTATGCTACTATAATTACTAGGTCTTCCTTTTCCCCATAGGGAAACCATGGCATAATTCACTGTTATAAAGGAGTGTTTATAATGGTGAACACATGCCCGGTTTCCCCTCACACTGTGCATGCTCCCTCCATAGCTCTTCCTTCCCGACTGCTGGCCACACTGTCTTCCCCACAGATGGAACCGCTACTCGGACTTGGTGGTAAGTGACTGCCATAAAGAAAATCATCAAGAAAAAAAGATTAGTAGTCAAATTAACCAGCCTGGGAGTGGGTTCCAAGGTGGCAGTCTGGGTAAAACATTGGCTGAACAACAGGACACAGAAGGTATTTGTAAATGGAGTCCACTCTGAAGAAAGAGGGGTTACTAGTGGGGTACCGCAAGGTTCAGTACTAGGTCCAGTCCTTTTTAATGTCTTTGTAAGTGACATTGCAGAGGGACTGGAAGGAAAAGTATGCCTCTTTGCAGATGACACAAAGATCTGCAACAGGGTTGATACACAAGGAGGTGTGGAAAGGATGAGAAGGGAATTGGCAAGGTTGGAGAATGGTCAGAAGTATGGCAGCTTGGATTCAATGCAAAGAAGTGCAAAGTAATGCACCTGGGAAACAAAAACCCAGGGGAAGATTACACAATGGGGGGGAGGTAGGAACAACAATAAAAATGGAAAGAGAACTAGGGGTAATCATATCAGATGACCTTAAGGTTGGCAAGCAATGCGAGAAGGCAGTAGGGAGGGCTGGGGGGATACTGGGTTGTATAGTAAGAGGTATCACCAGCAGAAAACAGGAAGTTGTTATCCCCCTGTACAGACAGTTGGTGAGACCCCATCTGGAGTACTGCGTCCAGTTCTGAAGACCCCATCTCTGCAAGGACATAGACAGGATGGAGGCAGTTCAGAGGAGGGCAACTAAAATGGTGCAGGGTCTGCAAAAGAAGCCATACGAGGAGAGACTAAAGGAGCTTAATATGTATATCCTTGAGGAAAGGAGGGAGAGGGGGGACATGATAGAAACGTTTAAGTATCTCAGTGGAATCAACAAAGTCCAAGAGGGTAGCATCTTTCAGAAAAAGAGATGTGCAAGAACAAGGGGACACAATTTGAAGATAGAGGGGGGGCGGCTCAGGGGCAATGTGAGGAAGTATTTTTTCACAGACAGGGTGGTGGACGCATGGAACAGCCTTCCTGAGGAGGTTGTGGGGTCTAAAACTGTGGGAGAATTCAAGAATGCATGGGACAGACATAAGGCAATTCTTGTGGGGGGTAGGAAGAAATAGGCTGTTGGTTAAATAGGATCTGCAGCTTATCCTCTAGGTAGGGAAATGGGCAGACTAGGTGGGCCAAGCGGTCCTTATCTGCCGTCAAAGTCTATGTTTCTATGTTCTATGTTTCTATGTTAAGTACAACAACATAAAAAATGAAAATTTGGGCTGCAACAGAAATAAATGAATAAATAAACTTTAAATAAATAAATTTAAGCTACCGTGGACCGTGCACCGAAACCTAAGCAGACCATGGCTACACAGAGATGTCCGTTTTATCTTATATAATTGCTCTGGTGAAAAAGGAAAAGTCAGAAAATATATAAAATAAAATATGGGAGTGTTCAATTTCAAAGTTTACACATGCTCTTTCTGTTAGATGCTTTCACAAACCCCTTGAGCTTCGTTCTCAGGGTTTATGTAGCATCTAACACCTCAGGTGTATGGAAACGTCTCGTTACACACACCATCCAATACTTTATTCTGTATAGTATCAAAATTATTTATAAAGTCCTTTGAGATACTTGATGCATGACAGAAACTACCAAAGTCCATAATAATTAGTGGTTTGGCTTGTTAATGCATGACGTCACGTCCATGAATCACACAGAGCTCTCACATCTGTATTCAACTGATGGTGTCTGTCAGAAAAGCCATTTTTTATTTAAAAAAATAGTGTTTCAAGATTAGCTATTCTTATGGTCCATGGTCTGCTAGCACTTAAAATTAACTGTTCTGGTATGCTAACTCAAGTCAGGCACCTGATTAAAATGCAAAAAGGTCCAGACTCCTTTTGAGAAGGGCAAAAAGTGAGTAAAAGAGAAGTATAAATATCTCCTAATGTGTCATAACTCTGTCACAGAAGGTGCCAGGAATCATACAAATATGATAAAGGGAGCCGTTATGATTACTTTTTTGTACATGCCTTTGGTGGGCGATGCCCTGATTAACCTCCAGAGCTTCACTCTCATGGTTTGTGTGAGCATCATGCACCTTGGATGCGTAAACTTTTGTTACACATAGCTTCTGGCAAATTCTGTTCTGTTCTGCTCTGCCCTGTTCTGCCTGTCCTGTCCTGTCCTATCCTATCCTACCCTACTCCATTCTACTCTACACTACTGAAATTGTTCACTATGATGTATTTATTGTGTTGTATCTGTCTTATGCCATTGTCTCCCTTCACTCTGGATGCACCTGAAAGTGAACTGCACAGCTCAGCATACCTTTCTTGACCAACTGTTATAACTAACTAACTGCATACTACATATATAAATTTATAAATGAATAAATAATTAAATCCCTATCCTACCCATGTCTACTCTACTCTCTACTCTCTACTCTATCCTACTCTACTCTACGTTGCTCTGTTCCACTCAGTTGTACTCTACTCTATTCTGCTCTACTCTACTCTACTCTACTCTGTTCTACTCTACTCTACACTGCAGTACTCTACTCTATTCTGCTCTACTCTACTCTACACTGCACTGCTCTACTCTGCTCTAAACAAAGCTGAAATTCTGGCTCCACTCACTCAGCGTGCCCCGTGTAAACTAACTAGCTCAACAAAAAAACAGAAAACCAAGGCACCATCAAACATAAGGTGCTGATAACTTTATTTAGTGCAAAAGGTGCAAAACAGTGAAAGCACACAGCTTCCCACAGCACGGTACACCCTCGACCGGTTTCTACTTTGCTCTACTGTACTCCTGTCCTGTCTTGCAGATTTAGAATGCATGTTTTGAAATTCAATAAAACCAACAGTAAACATAGCATAGATAAGAACTCCCCACTAAAAACACACTGTTCCATCCTAGCCTGTATAATCTTGTAACTTTCTATGTAGCACAAATGGTGTTCTGAATAATATTCTTTGAAATAGTTTTTGTTTCCTTTCCCCTAGTGTTCTGCATAATTGTTTTTGTAACAATCAATCAATCTTTATTTAACCATTTTTACCGCTTCCCCTGCCTCCTCACCTTTGTTTATTTTTGGCCCAAGAATACCTGGGAATGAATGTATTTCCACTTAGTCTGCTCTCCTGGTTGAAGAAAGTTTAAATGAAATACATTTAAAACAAACAGATTAATTAATTTTAATGACTGGCAGACTGTGTGGTTATTCTGTTTCTTTTTTCTTTTTTTATTTATTATCCCCCAACCCCTTCCCCACACACACACTGCCAGTCTACTGCCTTCTCCTTCTCAGGCTGTTCTGAATCTGTGTCTCTGGCCCACATGCCACTGCCTTGGGCAGCTTTATTTGACCTGTTGCACCCTGAGGGAAAACCTCATCAGTGCCATGGCCTAGGAGTACCTGGTCACTGCAGGCCTTAGGAGGAGCTGATGTAGAGCAATATCCTATCATGTAGGTGTCTGACTGCCTTCATTCACAGCAGCAGTGTGCTTTTAGCCCCTGTAAAGTTCTGCCTGCCAGACCTGCACCAACACACACTTCCAGTCACTGGTACAAGACTATGGCGTGGTCACCCAATCCAGTAATGCCCCCCATGGTCTTTAGAAGATGCTTGAATAGTGAGACAGTGATTCTTTCCCTCCAGATCCTGAACGAGCTGCCTCTGCAATGTGTTGTAAGCTTCTACTTGCACCTCAATCCCAAGTCTCAAATGGGAGTGTAGCCCACTCTGCCAGCATGATTGAGCCAGTGTGTGTAATATTCTATTTCAGCAAAAATATAGGTTGTAATTAGCAGCATCGCCCCAGGCGACACTGACTAAGGGTGCAGTTCTGCTGTTTATTCTTGTTGTACAGTCTCCCTTCCTCAATTAAACTTCAAATGTACCATGTGGTTCCATTAGAATATAAAAGAGAACTGTGGTAATTTAACTAATCATTACTCTTGAAACTTGTAAGCAGTTACTAAAATTGACTAAATAATGCATTACCGAGCAGAGCGATCAGGTCTGTCATTGCTTCATGGACTGCGCTGCCAAAGACTCCTGAATGAAGATCCCGGTTGGAACATTCCACCTACATGAAACAACAGATAACCCATTAGCTAAAACACAGATCAGTATGAGTGAAGGAGAGGGAGAGAAACTAAAGTAATATAGTGCAAGCTAAACAGCATATTTCTAGGATACATGAAAATGCACAAATCAGGTGATTTGATACCTTTTATTGGACCAACAGATTACTGAAAAACCTTTAGCGTTCCACCTCCAACAGAGATCTTCTTCAGAAGAAAACAGACCTATGTTGGAGGCTGAAAGCTAAAGGTTTTTCTGCAATCTGTTGGTTCAATAAAATGTATCAAATCACCTAATTTGTTCATCTTGTGCAAGGACCAATATGGCAACTAAAATTGTTTAGGCTACAATGAGTAACTGAATACTATTATGGATATATGAGAGGATATAAATGAGTACTGATCATAATGATTTGATGTTTGTCCAGAAAAGGCTGTTGTATTAATCTGTCATCTACCTTCAGACTTGATTCAATGGTTCTATCTTCTGTGATGAGCAACCAAAAAAAAAGCTTACTCCACTGTCAGTATGACATAGTAAAAATTATATACAGTAGTTGCCTCTTGAGTACAAAAATTGAGGGTGTCTCACCATGGATGAATAGCTTGACATAGGAAGTGGGGGAAGGGGGAAGAAAAGTTACTTACTGTAGTAATAATGTTTCTTCTAAGGGGTCTAATAGTGATTCATACAAGGCTGCATCATCTCACCCATCTGATATTGCCCCAGTGATAGCATTGGAATTTGGAACACTTTTCCACCTCTGCACTTTAGTCACACTCCTTCTAATGTTTTAACACTGGATTTGTTGCTGAATAGCAAAGGGAGTAGTGACCACCTATATAAAACTATGTTAATATTCTTATATCCCTTAATAAAGAATAACAGTAACACGCTTTAAAATTCATGAAAATTGTAAACAGTTGTAACAATAAATGCTCAAGCAATTTAAAACACAACTGATTACTTACAGAGTCCTATTGAGTCACTATTACCTCCCATAGAAGAAACATCATTACTATCATGAGCTGTGTCTTCTTCTAACAACAGGAGTCTAACAGTGATGCCATACAAGTCTACAGACTCACAGTACCTTGAAAGGCTGGGTGTAGTACCTATTTAGAAAAAAGGTTCTGAAAGACTGTTGTTCCAAACCTAGCATCCCTTCTGGACCAGATCTACAGGCAATACTGCCTTGTAAAGGTATGAACTGTAGACCAGGCAGCTGTTTTATAAATTTCCTGAAGGGGGATACCCCTTGTGTCTAAAGAAGCTCTTGTAAAGTGTGCTGTTAGGCCTCTGGCTTGTTGCTTACTGACGTCTGATAGCAAAACTGGATACAAGAGACTGCCCACTTAGAAATAGTCATCTTTGCTACTGGTTGGCCTTTGCCTACCTTGCTATAAGTGACAAACAGCTGTGTGCTGTCAGATTTGGTGTCTTTTGATCTATCTAAATATTAGCTCAGGGCTCTTGTTACATCTAGACAATAGAACTTCTGCTCACCTGTGCTTGAGTGGTTTTGGAAAAGTACAGGAATTGTAACTGACTGATTTAGGTAAAATTCTGATATCACCTTAGGAAAGAATTTTCTATGTGTTCTCAGCACTACTTTGTCTCGAAGTGAGACAGTGTGTTCTGTTCAAAAGGTCTGAAGTTCATTGATCCACCTAGCAGAAGTCATTGCTATCAAGAACACTGTTTTCCATGTCACATACTTGAAGTCTGCTCGGGCCATCAGCTCGAAAAGAAATCCACCAGTTGTGCAAGTCATATGTTCAAATCCCAAGGGTAAACCAGTTCCCACACTGATGAATATATGTGATTTAGGCCCTTAAAAACTTCCTAACACAGGCTATGAAACAAGTGAACTTACAGTATAAGCTGAAAAAGCTGCCAAATGCACATTCAGGGTGGAAGATCTAATAGTAATGGAAAAATAATAGGAGTCCGTGACCAATTTACGGGGACAAAGATTTGAAGGTGTTTTTTTATATGAATAAATGGTGCTAAAAAGATGGGCTTGGGGGACTCTCTAAAAAATTTGGGCAATTGCCACTAGGTGACCAAATTCAAGATGGGTGCCAAAAATCTCTAAAATGGCATATCCCAGCTCACAGTTGTCATATAAAGCTGTATTTGGTATCTAAATGGGGGTTTTGAGGGTCAAGAAATTCATTTCTTATAATAAAAATGTTCTTTCTTGAAGCCAAAGACACCATGACAACATGTTTTCAAATTTACACTATATTGACTGCTTAATTTCAAGTTCTTCCACCCCCAAAATCTGAAATTTGTGTTCTAAACTGAAGTATATAATGCATGTAATTTTTCAGTGTCAGAAAAATAACCAACTTATATTTTTACAAAATCTGGTTTTGCACAGTTAGTAACATTTTTAATTGAAAAATTCTAGTTAGGTAACATTAGTTGGATTGTACAATTATCTAATATCCATAATGTTTGAAACCTTATTGCTGTTGTAACCTTCTCCAATTAATGTTTGTAGTGCTGTCTTCATTTGAGCAAGCCCAAAATCTCCTACTCATTTTCTTCATCCATGTTATTCTCAGAGTCATTATCAGAATCATAGTCTGTATTAGATTCTGAATCAGATTCTGCATCATCTTTTCCAGCTGTTGAGATGTTCTCTTGTGCTACAATATCCCTGAGGCTCTTTGGTAGAGGTGCCTTTGTATATCAAAGAGGTTGACATTTCCCTTCAATCAGAGTCCAGCCATGGTCCAGTGGTGATGGTGGAACATCAGGCTTGTCATAGTTGAGCAGGATATACACCTAGTAGTTAACTCGCTTCACCTTCAAATCATGTGACTCGTGGTCAGGAGGTATTTCTCTGGGTTGACTTTCTATTCATTTTGTCCCACTTTGATGTCTGAGCCTCAGCTAGTGTCTTACTGATACTATTTCAATAGACACACCTGATAGTAAACTTTGCCAAGTTGTCCAGAATGTTTGGTGTCACTAGGAGACTCTTTCCAACACCTGACAACAACCTATGTGCTGCTTCAGATTTCAGTGCACTTTGAAATACTGACTTCTTTCCATGTCCAAGTAACCCTGGGACTGCATCTGCTCCTGTGTGTATATAAAGAGGTACAATGACTTGAGCAACTTCTTTTGAACACAGTGCCTTGCAGTCAAATATGTCTGTCTTTCTCTTCAAGCCAAGAACACCATCAACCTGGTGTGATACATATGTAGCTAAGACTACTATGTCAATGTCTTCTGCATCAAATACAACATCATTTACTCCATTCTTCCTCAGTTGTGAGTATATACACAGAAGTATTGTGTCTGCTTCTATGTGGTGACACTGGAACTCTTTAATGTGCACATGTTCATCCTCAGATGACTGATCCCAACAGTTGCTCCTCAAAGAATATAGAAATCAGATGGCTGGATGTTGATGTGCAAACACCCTGATTCATCCTTCAGGAATTGCTAGATATGTATTTTGTTGCCTGGGTTTTTGAACATGTTGTGGAACTCCTTTGAAGCAGGCAGCTTATCTTCTTTCTCTCTCGGTGTATATATATATATATATTCTGCATCCCTCCTGTGTATAATGTGCATGTTGTCCTATGTTCATGCTCACCATCTTTGATGCTCACCTCCAAGTCATATGGATCATTCACAAAGACGATCTCAGAAGTTTTGGGGTATCAAACCAGGACATGTGCAAACACCCTATTAGCATAATCTGCCCATGAGAAGTCAGTCTCATCATGCTTTTCTCTATCCTCTGCAGAAGGAGTGGCAATCTTCCAAATGAATCCCATGTCTACCAGGGCAATGTAGCTACTGATGGGGTATAATGGAACCAGGCTCAACTTTTCAACTAACTTTGATTTTTGCACTTTGTCCATAGTTCCATTAGGACTAAATATTGAGAGACATTCCTCTGTCACACAGTGTTCCAGTACTTGTGACAGGTCAAATTTCTCCTTGATCTTTTCAGCAAGAGATACAATTTGTGCCATGGCACTGTTTTCCATTACACTAATTCTCGTTACAATGGTTGTTGTTCCATCTCTGATAATAGGTGGTCTACTGATGTTGTACCTTGAATTTCTGTGAACTATTGCATCAAATAATTTCTTACATGAAAACATCCGCTCCTGAAAGAATTCATTGACTAGTGATTCACCATCCTCGTGTGATGTTCCAAAGTCCAGGACAAGTTCTTCTGATGCAATCATTCCAGATTGGCAGATTGGAGAGTCCTTATAGTAGGTTTTTTAAGGTCAAAAGGATCACAGTCAAATTCTGTGATGCAACAATCGAGATCCTGTACTACCTGTTCATCTGCTCTGAGTCGAGTGGTTGAATTCTCACTGTGGCATTGAGAGATAGTCTTTATGTTTGTGATGGCATGCAGAGAGACTAACTCTATAAAGTTTGCATTTTGAGTGCGAGTTAGCAGCATCTTCTTATTCTTTAAAATTCTCACCCCACTGGCTTTCATCTTTGAGCCCTTGTTCATTGTCATTTCTATCCATAGATCCCATGGAAAGCAAGAGTAGGGGTCCTCTGTCATTGATTGTGCATATAAACCATCACACATGTACAGTACTTGACTTTCTCTTCAGGCAGATAGCTAATCTCTAGCCAGAACACAACGCGTCATCTTCCATACCTGTCATTGTCATATACTTTCAGCCATGGCAACATCAGTCTGAGTGATGCCTGAAATGCCTCCAAATCCTGAGTTCTTAATGCATGGATATTCAGCATCAGTATTTCAGTCATGTACATGAAACTGAGCCAGTACTTTGCCATTGAACTATTAGAATTTTCAACCGCTTTGAATACTTTCACAACAAATGAAGATAGCTTTTGATCTGCCTCTGGTTCATCACAGATCATCTTAAGCTCTTCTCGTGTATTTGTGGAGGGGTGTCTTAGTTTTTCCAGCTCTTCGTTTAGCTCTGGAGACAAGTGTAGACCAACACTACGTCCTTTTTGAATTATTCTGTTGTCAGTACCTCGTACATCAGGCGAAGACATCTGATGCTTCTCTTATACTGTTTTCCGCTCAGTGCTTTGTCAACTGAACCTTCTGTAATCACACTAGCTGCAACAAAAGTGTCAGATAAATCAGATCCTCTGATTCATTTTTTGATTGCTGATATGAAAGAACACTGCACATGGAATGGACCTAGGCATGGAAGGATGAGTTCAAACTGTGTAGGATTCTCATTTTTCAACTGAACAATTGGAGCATAGACTGGCTGGTCTCCAACCAGTTGAATGAAAGGCATTGATTTCTTTTTCACTACAATGACTATGCAACACATCACCTCATGTACTACTGACTTATGGGGTGGTTTGGGCAATGTGAGGTAGTTGTATGCCTTGCTTTTTGTAACCAACTTCTGGATATTGTCTTGAAATCCAGCAAATGCTACAATCTTCTGGCTTTCTGCTGGAACCTCTTTGCCATTGCTATCAAGACAAGCCAAAGAATGTACTATTTCTTGAATCTTTGGTCCCAAGTGCTTTGGGTGAGATATCAATTTCCGTTCGAACTGATGGTAGGCCATGTTTGACCATCTTGTAAGGTTGAACTCGGTGTTGTTCTGCACTGATATTTTTCATCTCAAGAGGCTTTGCCATGGTCAGTTTAGGATGATTCTCAGTAGAAACTTTAATAGCGACATCCTCTGGTTGAATAAACATCACATTTGTGCAGTTAGATGTATCTGCACTGGTCAATGTGTCATCCTGAAATTCGTCATTGTCTAGAATGGCAGTTCCAGAAAAATTGTTGGCAAGCTCTTCAGGACAGATGTCATTCTTCTCAAGCTCAAACTTGGGCCATGTAGCATACAGATTAAGAACATCTTGGTAGCTTATTCTGAGTGATAATTTCTTCATCATGTCTTTAATCTCATGACTTCTATTCAGGCCGTGAATCGTCATTGATAACTTGACCTTTAAGGAAGCGTGTTTCTCCATGATGAATGAAAATAACAGTGATGACAAGGCTGCAATCTCTGGATCCTGGCAGGCATCACTAAAGTCACTAGCAGCAGGGTTCTTTAGCCAGGTGAGAAATTTTAATAACTCAGGATTAGGTTCATCAGTGTTCTCATGCACATCAATATGTGGAGGAAAGCTGATTCCTGTATCATGCAATAACTTATCTTTCAAGCGCCTGGCAATGGTATTCAGAAATTGTTCGTCGCTCACTCCCCATGAGTAGATAGCTGCTTCTTACATAACTTCCACCAGCGGATGTGTCATTCACTATGGTACTCTTGTTTCTGTGGAAATTATCATGACATTTTATCCTGCTTGCAAACTCCTTTTGAATCATTTGCTTAATTGTGCTTGATTTTATTGTACTTGTATCATAACTGAAATTCCTCAACAAGTTATTGTAGTCCATCAGTAGCCCTTGTAATGTTCTTGGCTCATTCATATCCAATACAACTGTCCATACATGTTTGAAGAACATTTCTCAAACTTCTGCAAGACAAACCTGTTGTTAGTGGAGATCTGAAATAATGCTTTTGTCCTGGTGGTATATTAGAGATATATATTTTTTCCAACAGGAGCGATGATACCAAATCTCAGTGGCAAAAGGATCTGTTATACAATCAATTACAGCTAAAATACTGTCACACATTGTAGTATCTTCTAGGTACACTGTGTGAGCCTTGAACGTGTGCCATGCATCCATTTGTTGGAGAAGACACCACTTGTCTCAGCCAGGATGTTTTTTTGTCTTCTGGCATCAAGCACCAGAGGCAGAGATCCTTGTCCTGTAGAAGACCACTCCATGAAAGTCTAGCAGGAAGGCCAGGAGCATTTGCAGGGCAACTGTCATGCTCAGATTGGGATATGAGGATTTCTTGCATCTGCTGTTTCTTTTTTCTAGTTTTGGGCTTGCTGAAGCTTCCTTTTACTCATGAGTCCAGTCTTACACAATTTGTGAAAAAACATGCCAGTTGGACCAGAATCCCAGTTTACGTTCTCAAAAACACTTCCATATTTATCCAACCCCCTCCATTCCAGTGCTAGACTCTTCAGTTTGTTCCATGACTCAATTGGATTGTCACTTTTGTCTTCGTCACACTCTTTATCCCATAATATACACAGTTCTTTAATCACCCCAGCTCTCCTCCTTTTCTTTCCTCTCGACTGTTGTACTGGTTTTATCAAAGGTGTTGACATCTCATCTTTCCAATCACAGAACTTCATTTGGACACACCTGCTAAAAGATAAAATATATCATATATATATATATATATATATATATATATATATATATATGAGACAGAGAAACTTGGCTTCAAAAAAGAACATTTATATTATAAGAAATTAATTCCTTGACCCCCAAAACCCCATAAAGGCACACAATTCAGCTTTCTATGACAACTATGAGCTGACATATACCATTTTAGAGATTTTTAGTGCCCTTCTTTAATCTGGCCACCTAGCGGCAACTGCCCAAATTTCTGACAGGGTCCCCCAAGCCCATCTTTTTTAGCACCAATTATTCATATAAAACCACCTTCAAACTTTTGTCCCCATAAATTGGTCATGGACTCCTATTACTTTTCCTTTACTAGAAGCCAGAGAGGCCACAATTGCACCAGTGCACCAGTACCACAGGCAAGTCTGCCTGTAGTGGTGAGACATTATGTGAAGCACAGCAGAGTGAAAACGTTTTCCATTTTGAGGACTATGTTTTCCTTGTAGCTAGTTTTCTGGCCAATTTTGGAACCTCCAATACCTGGTCACAGGGCTTCATGACAGAATACTCTAGCTTTTCAAGAACCAAGCCTTCAGGCTCAATGTTCTGATATCTGGATGAGTCACCTAGAAACATAGAAACATAGACTGTGATGGCAGATAAGGACCACTTGGCACACCCAGTCTGCCCATTTCCCTACTTATTGGATAAGCTGCAGATCCTAGTTAACAAACAGCCTACTTCCTCTTACCCCCACTAGAATTGCCTTATGTCTGTGCCATGCATTACTGAATTCCCCCACTGTTTCTGGCACCACGACCTCCTCAGGAAGGATGTCCCATGCATCCACCACCCTATCCATGAAAAAATACTTCCTCACATTGTCCATGAGCCGTCCCCCCTCTATTTTCAAGTTGTGCCCCCTTGTTCTTGCACATCTCTCTTTCTGAAATATGCTACCCTCTTGGATTTTGTTGATTCCCTTTAGGTACTTTAAAGTTTCTATCATGTCCCCCATCTCCCTCCTTACCTCGGGGGTATACATATTAAGCTCCTTTAATCTCTCTTCATATGTCTTCTGGTGCAGACTCTGCACCATTTTAGTTGCCCTCTTCTGGACTGCCTCCATCCTGTTTATGTCCTTGTGGAGATGGGGTCTCCAGAACTGAACATAATACTCCAAATGGGGTCTCACCAGTTGTCTGTACAGAGGGATAACAACCTTGTGTTTTCTATGGGTGATGCCTCTCCCTATAATAATAATAATAATAATAATAAAATTTATTTGATTAAGCGCCTTTCAAATATTTCAAGGCGCTTTACAGTCTTCATACATTTATCATAGTCAAAGATAACTATAACAGTACAACAGATAAATAAATAAAACAATTTAAAATACAACAGGGAAGGCCTGAATCCATAAAAAATGATTTTAAGGCCTTCTTAAACCCATCCACAGTTGAACTTTCTCGGAGCTGGTGGGGCAGAGAATTCCAAAGGGTGGAAGCCACAAAGCCAAATGCACGGGCTCCAGAGGACTTCAAATTCACCCTCGGAATCTCCAGCAACCCCTCGTCAGCCGAGCGGAGCTGTCTCAGAGGGGCATAAAGCACCAGAAGCTCTTTCAGGTAGTCGGGACCTAAACCGTGTAGGGCTTTGTAGGTCAAAAGACCCACTTTAAAGGTGATCCACCACTGTGTAGGCAGCCAGTGCAGAGTGCGCAGCACAGGGGTGATGTGAGATCTTCTAGACACCCCAGTCAACAAGCGTGCTGCAGCATTCTGCACTAGCTGCAAGCGGATTTCAACCCCAGCAAGCCCTAGGTACAGGGAGTTGCAATAATCAAGATGTGATGTCACCAAGGCGTGGACCAAACCGCAAATTGCCAGGTGGAACCAGGTGCCTAATCCTGGAGATGTTTCTAAGATGGAAAATGAAATCTTGACTACTGCAGACACCTGATAGCGAGGGTCAAACCAGTGTCAAGCTCCACACCCAGGTTACGGACCCATTCAGAGGTGGGGATCTGGTCTACCCCAAGAACTAATCCAGAGGGGGACCCTATCCCCTGACCCTCAGCCCTGCGACCAGGGTCCACCACCATAACCTCGGTCTTTCCCGGGTTCAACTTTAATCCACTGATATTCATCCAGTCTTGGATATCAGTGAGGCAGTTATTCAGCACCGAGATAGCACTAACCTGGTTGGGTGCAAAAGACAGGTAGAGCTGGGTATCATCAGCATAACAATGAAACCTCAGCTCATACCATCTTACAATGTCCCCGAGGGGTAGCATATATACTGCGAACAACATGGGAGAGAGCACCGAACCCTGAGGTACCCCACAAGAAAGAGAGACAGCCCCGGATGAATGTACACTGGAAACCACTCTCTGAGTTCTCCCCAGGAGGTAAGATGAAAACCATCTGAGGACAACACCTGAGAGCCCACAGATGGACCTCAGATGGTCGAGCAAAACCCCATGGTCCACAGTATCAAAAGCTGATGATAGATCAAGGAGAACCAAGATAGAATGGTGTCTCCGATCTCTCGCCATCAGGAGATCACTGAGCACCCGAACCAGAGCGGTCTCGGTGCTATGCCTCTTACGAAAGCCTGACTGCAGAGGTTCGTATAAACTATGGATGGTCAAATGGTTGTCAAGTTGAGCCACCACAACCTTTTCAATAACCTTCCCCAAAAAAGGGAGGTTAGAGATTGGACGGTAGTTGGCGAAATCATTCGGGTCTAAGGAAGTTTCTTCAGGAGGGGAGTCACCACCCCTTCTTTCAGAGAGCTAGGGAAAACTCCCATTTCCAAAGAACACCGAATTATCCGAACAAGGACCAGGCCAATAAATTCACTACATCCTAAAATTAAGGAAGTAGGGCCTGGATCCAAACTACAAAAAGTTGGGCGCATCTCAGAGACAGTCCTCATAGTCTCCACGAGGTCAGAAAGATCAAAGGAGCTCCAGGAAACTCCGGGCTCTGGGACAACACCCCGATCAACTGCAACAGCCATAGAGTGAGGCTGGGGACACTGCCTCCGAATGCCTTCCACCCTATTCGCAAAGAATCGAGCGATCTCCTCACAGTCAACCTGCGTAAAAACTCGACGGAACTGCTGACAGGCTGGGTTGCACAGTCTGTCAACAGTTCTGAAAACTGAGCTGATCGATTCTGGCGACAGATTTCCCTGGACAGGAATTCTGCCTTCTTGGAAATTTCAGTTTGATAGAGCTTGTAATGCTCTAGCAAAATAAGATGTCGGCATCCAAGGCAGTCTTCCTCCAGCGACGCTCCAACCTACGCCCTAACCTCCGCAGCCCTCTCAATGCTCCATCAAACCAAGGGGCGGCAGGACAGCGCGGAAGGGGGCGAACATGGAATGGAGCTATCTGGTCCAGGGCATCTGAGATGACCCCATTATAGGCCACCACCAGCGGCTCAGGATCCGAGCACAATTCATCACACAACGAGAGGTCAGTAACCGCCAACAGGTCTTCAGGGACGACGTCCCACAATGGACAGTATTTGATCATCTCCACAGGGGCCGACCTACCCAGGGGGGCCACAAAGTTGAATCCAACTGAGTAATGGTCAGACCAACTGACTGGTTCCGCCACCAAGTCGGAAGCCTCGACCCCCAGGAGGAAGACCAGATCAAGAGAGTGCCCTCCCTTGTGAGTAGCTGTGAAACAACCTGAGTGAAGCCAAGAGATGACATCACCTGGAGGAAATGTTTAGCAAAAGGCGAAGATTCGTCGTCGACCCAGGCATTGAAATCACCCAGCACCATCAATCTGGGGGATTCCAAGGCCATGTCGGTGGCGAAATCTGCCATTTCCTGCAGGAAAAGCTTCTCATCCCTGGTGGACGGTAGATGAGAGCAATCCTGCACCCCACCCCAGCTACCACAATGCACTCAAACGATCTGGCCTCCTCAACTGAAACTTCAGTTAGACCCAACTCGGTCTTGAAACAGACCACTACCCCCGTGATCCAATCTCGGGCGGTGTAAAACTGAGAACTGGGAACAGCAGCCTCTAAAACTGGGGCTGCATTCCCATCCAACCAGGTCTCGGTATTGCAAGCCAGATCTGCCCTCGCAACAAAGTCCGCTATAAGAGCAGTCTTATTGCAGACAGATCTGGCATTGCACAACAGCGCCCGAGTTGGGTGAGGGTGATGAGCTGTCCCAACCACTTGCCCTCTAAAAGAAGAGGTGCCTTGGGTATGGGAACTAGAATGGGATTACCGCACTCCAGAACCCATTTCGCCCCAGGGCGTCTTCGAGGTCTTACCACCCGAATGGGAGAGCAACACTCACTCCATTGTCCACACCCTCCAACGCCCCCTCGCCTCACTCTCCCCCTTCACACAATCCCCAAAGTCCGACAACGGTGATAAACCTGAGGTGGCAAGGGGGGGGAGAGAAGAAGGGCGAGGGGTGCGGAGAGTGGAGGCCGAGTAGCGGACAACAAATGGAACTGGCAGACACATCAAACTGCTATGAAATTAAAACCAAATAAAACAAATAAACTACAAATATAAAACTCAACCACCCACCATAAAACTAAATAAACAATAATATAATAAAGCAATTAAACACTCAAAAAATTACTCAAGTCCCACAGTCCTCTCACGACCACGAGACAAAAAGTAAAAACAACTATAACAACTACAACAAAAGATAAAATGCAATAAAAATATATACAGGGAAAAATAAATAAACCACCCGCCGGAACTCTCTCACAGGACCGAAAGGGTGGAGAATAAATTAAAATCAAACACTCTTGCTGCTTGAAATTTTCCCTGACAAAAAACAAAATAACACAAATCCTAAAAATTAAATACAAAATAGTACAATAAGTCAATTTAGTCCATGGGCACTTATCTTAAGGAATCTTCTTCCAACCACGTTGTTGCATTTCTTCAAAAAGTTAAACAGTACTGGACCCACATCCTTAGAATAATCCAACAGCCAGGATACCAAGCAAAGCCCACAGTATAAGGAATTCCAGAGAAGACGAAAGTCAAAAAAGAAGATGTATCAGCCACGTCGTTAAATCAATTGACCCAGAGGCAATACCGGGCAACAGTGGTGATCCACCGCTACGGCTCCAGCCGGATCAGCCCTTCGACTGATTCCACTCAGAGTCTAGGGGAATGGGATAAAGGGTTAGCTCTACAGCAGGCCCCAATCCCAACCCCTGCGTGAGCCATCAGCTGAATAATGCCACAGTAAAGCCAAGGGGTCCAAGTAAATAAACCAATATGCCCAATAAACAAGGACACAAAACGGCTTCCTGGTGGAATATTTCCAAAGCACACAGATTCGAACAAAGAAAGACTTGCTTGAAGAACATCCACATCCACGGCTCCAATGGACTGCAGCAGGGTAGTCTCACACTGCTCCAGTTCAAACGAACAATAACAGTCCCCGATAATCTGCAGTTTCACTCACTTCCAAAAAATCAATCCATTGTGCGCATCGAATATTCCCAACCGCACTTCACAAACGAGCCGTCAGTAATCAAAGAAGCTCTCCAATACCTTCCATAGGTCGAAGTCCAACAAAATTCAAAGGTCAGTGGACGCCAGGTCTGAACCCAAAGACTTTCTGGATTCCTAAAATGAAAAAAATGTCCATGCCAGTGAAAACAAGACTAGCGAGCAAAACAAATGTAGAATAGTCGTAAAGGCGATCGCAAAACAAAAAACGAGCAATCAAAATAAACTAAAAACAGATAAACAAAATGAACTATAGCAGTAGCAGTCCGATGGCTAGCCCAGCATGGCCGCCATCTTCACTATACATCCCAGTATCCCCCAGCCCTCCTTACTGCCTTCTCACATAGCTTACCTACCTTTAGGTCATCTGATATGACTACCCCCAGGTCCCTTTCCATTTTTGTAGTTGTTAGTACTTCCCCCCAACCTTAACCATGTGACAGGGTCAGCTGACTGTATCTCAGAAGCAGTATGGTTGGGAAATGTGACAAGGACAACACTGGTGAGTTCCAGTCCTGTCTGGCTCAGTCTGGATCTATCAGGATAATTGTTTCTGACTCACTTCTCAGTGTCAGCAATATCCTCTGTATTAGAGTAAACAAAGGGAACGAATACAGGAACTTTCCCTTCCAGGACAGGTACAGTGTATCCTATGGGACAGTCCTTTTGGAGGGTGTTCTGCAAGAACACTAGGATAACTTTCTATTCTCCCATAAGGTGAACAGATCCATCTCTGGAACACATCATGTTTAGAACACTATTCGTTGGTACTTCAATGGCCCCATCTCAGCTGACCTATTTAGGTATTTACTTATCTCTTTTTTATCTAAATTAAGAGCTCTGAATCTTGATCCCCTGCTCAAGTTGATAGCCCAGGATCTTGCTAGTTGTAAGCCTTTACCCCTCATGCTTTGGGGATCAAAAAATATTATCAAAATGAATAGTCTGCCTCGGCTCCTTTACCATATACAGATGCTTAATATTCGCCTTCCTTTCACGTTGTTTAAATCTTTGCAATTGACCCTATCCACTTTTTTATGGAAGGAGAAAGCACAGCGCAGGGCTTAGTTTAAGTTTACTTTCCCTAAAGACCTGGGCAGGCTTCGGTTACCTAATTTTCAATTATGTTACCTGGTGTCACATGCTAGTAAATACTTTTTATGGGGCCTTTCCCAAGAGTAACTTTCCTCAGGCTATGTTCCCCAATGACTTCAACTTGAGCAAAACTTGCGCAGTGCTGTTGGTCTCAACCCCAACTCTTTGTTTTATAACCCCTTATCTAAGGTGCCTGTGGCCCTGTGTGGCACTCCAATTTACTGATCAGTAAAGGCTCATACTCAATTGTGTTGCTTATTCCAGTTTGATCTAAGCAAACCCCAGGTTCAACCTCTTTTTGAGAATCCCAATTTTCTGATCGCGGGCAAGATTTTATGACCCCACTCATGGCCAGGACTATCTGAGCTCACTGTTTCAGATTTCACGTCAGAAGAGATAATATTTTCCCTTCACCACATCCAGCAGTCACATTGTATCCTGTCTTTGGCCAGTTTTAAATTATTACAACTTTGACATTGTATTTCCAGCTATATGGACTCCCCCCCTTGGTTGAAGAAGACAAGCGAGATTATTACCCAGTTAATTACTAAGGCAAGTTCACCTCGTCCCATCTTGCATATTTATTCTGCCTTTCAAAAATGGGATTCTAGGGTAGGTTATACCGGATGTTCAAAAATGAGATTCCAGGGTAGGTTATACTGGATGTTCAAAAATGGGATTCCAGGGTAGGTTATACTGGATGTTCATACTGGGATTCCAGGTTTAATTTGTCTTTGGGCAAGGCAGGCTGAAGTAGGGTATGGAAGGACTTTTATGCTTATGTTAAACAGGATAGATTAGGGCTGCAGCAATTTTATATTTTGCACAATTTATATTTCACACTCAGTATATTATTTCATATGGGACAGGCATCTTCAAATTTAAGTTTACAATGCTGTGAGTCTAAGGGTATCCTTTATCATAATCTTTGGCAATGTGATAAGCTACAAACTTTTAGAACTGATATTTGGAATTCCTTAGATCCCCTCCTGGGTCTGCAATATGCCTTTTCCCCAGAAATTTGCTTGTTGGGGTCACATCACGGTCACATAATTGGACCCAGGAAGGGATACACTGCTTTAGTCTCTGCAGTTGCTAAACTTGTTATTCTGCGACATTGGCTGAATGCTTCAACACCAACCAGAGAGGAATGACATAGAGAAATTCTCAACATCCTAAACATGAAGAAGCTGATCACCAGTCTGTCTGGACATCATTCATCATTTCAGAAGTGTTGGGACTTTCTTTACATTTTGTTAACCAATTAATTATTTCATTTCTTTCAAGTCTAGTACACTATTTCTGTTGGGTACTCACTGGATATCAAGTGGTGGGTTTTTTTTCTATTTTTGTCAGTTGTTTTTATGGCAGTACCTTCAAACAAGACTGCTTTTTTAATACATTTGGCTTCAGAGGAGGTGGTCTATTATATGATATCGTGCTTCACTGTCTGATCTGGAGTGGGGGGGGGGTGCCTTTCTTATTGTGGTTGGAGTCTGTTCACTTTTTGTAAGCTATTCCAGATACTTTGTTTGACTGTGGTGTATTCTTGTCTGTTAACATTTTTTGCCTTTTTTTCTCTTTCAGTTTTTGTTAACATTGTTGTTTTCCTGCTGTCTGTTAAAATTCAATAAAGTATATTTAATTAAAAAAAAGAACACTGTTCAGAACATGCTGATCTAGTGACCATTCTCGATTCCCATGACTAAACCTTGCTTAGGGAATCTGCCAGGGCCTTGTATTTTCCTGGCAGGTGCACTGTAGTTATTTTAGCATTCAACACATTTGCTCATTTCCATTGCTGCACGGCCTCTGTGCAGAGCTTTATGGATCTGATACTTTCCTGCTTGTGTATGTAATATACTGTACTGTTGTTGTATTGTCTGTCTTGAGCTGTAGGGTTGGACTGTTTAATCTTTAACAGGGAGGAGAAAGACTACATTGATAGAAGCACTGCTGGGACCTCTAGCAGGTTTATGTGCTCCTTGTACTCCTGTGCACTCCAGACACCTCTTAATTTTTTATCCTCTAGATGCCCTCTCCACCCCATAGTGAGGCATCTGGTGTGAGGACCTATGTAGGAGACAGCTGGGGGAAGGGAATGCCCTCTCACAGATTGTCCATGTTCTTCCACAACTCCAGGACCAGAAACAGTTTTTGACTTACTGGTACTGGATGGTCTAGATAATCTACTCTGTCTTGCATATATCTTTCTTAGGTGGTAATAGGCTGTTGGTTAACTAGGATCTGCAGCTTATCCAATAGGTAGGGAAATGGGCAGACTAGGTGGGCCAAGTGATCCTTATCTGCCATCAAAGTCTATGTTTCTATGTACTGCACATCTTCCTTTTCTGACAAGACCATGGCACCACACCTGTTGCTGAAACCATATAGTCTAGGACTTTCAGAAGTTTCTGGGCAGTCTTTCTGTGGCCTGTCAGCACACAGCCTACATACTGAGTAAGGGTTTCTGCCCTGTTCACAGCAGGCAAGCACTTACTTCTATTGTTTACAGGTCTGCTTCTATGAACTCCAGTACTTGGCTAGGTTCTAGGTGTGATTTTTGTAGGCTGAAGAGGAATCCCCATGTTTCCAGTGTATTCCTTATCACAGTTATGAAGTGCACTGCCTCCTCCTTTCTCTTCCCAATTATAAGCCAGTCATCTAGGTAGGGGAAACTACCACACCTTTCTTTTGCAGATGTGCTGCCATTACAGCTAGGCACTTTGTACCGATGTTAGGCTGAAAGGCAGTGCTGTGAAATGGTAATGGCCAGTGCTCAGCCTGAATTTTAGATATCTTCTGTGAGTGGGTCTTACTGGGACATGGAAGAAGCCATATTTCAGATCCAGAGACCCCAACTGTTCCCCTTCTTTTGCAGGAATGGGACTGCTGTTTCCAGTGTTACCATCCTAAAGTTTTTTTTCTTGAGGTGTCTGTTCAGGAAACGTAGGTCCAGAATGAGTTACCATTCCCAATTTTCCTTTTGTGTAAGAAAATAATTTGCAAACAGTCCTTTCCTCTACTGAGGGGAGGGGACTTTTTCACAGCTTTAGGGTGGAGCAGTTATTCCACTTTCATTTCCAAGAGGAACTTTTGCTCCTGACTGTGGGCTAAGAAAACCTCTTGCTTTGCTTAATTTGAAGAATTTACACATTGACGGGTTAAACCCTGGCCCACTACTTCTAGGACCCACTTGTTTGTGGTAACATTTTGCAGCTCCTTGAATCAGTGGACCAGGTGCCCTCTGTCTGGCAATGAGTCCATGGTGACCTGGAAAAATTTATGAACACACATCCGTAGATTGGAAGAAAGGTACAGCACTCCAACATGGGTACAGCAAATTGTGATTTACTTCCACATCACATCACACACCATAAAGAACAAAACAGCAGCAGCAGTACTGGTGTATAATGAGTCAATTAAACCCATAAGCTAAAATTGTCCATATGCAGTTCCAACATGCAGACAGCACTTCAAATTCCGCGGACTTAGCAAAAAGCACCAGGCTTAGCTAGATCATTTAGGTTTCTGCATCCCAACTGATGCCTTCCTCAGAACTAGAGAGCACACATATCTGGTAGGTTTAAAACACACACATTTAAAGATTTCTGTCCTGTACATAGGAAGGAAATTGTGCTGCATATTTCTTGATATGGAAGACAATGAATTTAGACATGGGTTTTGTGGCAGCACCAATTGAAGAAACGATAGGATGTCCTGGCACTAGGTTTTGATTTTTATGAATTTTGGGTAACAGATATAATGCAGGTCTATGAGGTTCTTCTATTACCAAATGCGCTGCTTCTGTTTCAGAAATCCAATTATTGCTGACTGCTTCAGATACAAACATACTGATGCATCTTTTAATCATGGGTGTTGGATCATTTACCAGAAGACTATTAAAACTGCTGTCATCAAGCTGACACTGAGCTTCAGCCGCATAATCTTTAATATCCCAGATCACTATGGCTCCGCCTTTGTCAGCGGGCCGTATAACAACATCTATCATATTCTCAAATTCATTTAATGCTGTATGCTTATCATTACTAATTTTCTGGAAGTCATTCCAATAGTGACTCTGCAGGAGATTGTCTGTTTCTCGTTCCACAGCCTGAATGGACGCTTGAGAGGCTACATTATTAGAAAGATGACAAAAGCAAGATTTATTTTTAAGACCAGAATTCTCGTGTGTGCCAGTAATAACTATATTACGGTTTTGAGGCTTACTTGAAAAAAATTCCTTCAGTTTAAGTTGACAGAAGAAGTCTGTCTTAATTCCAAATGTAGATCAAAGAGGTGAAAGTTTGAAGGATAGACTATAGGCAAGAGAAGCATTTTTAATGATAACCTTGGATACTGTGAAGCCCCGTGGACTGAATTATTTTATGTCTTTACACAATTTAAAATGAAGCCCGCCCCTTCCCTGTTTGTATGGTTATTATTATTTTTCATCTGTCTGTCTTAGTTTTTATCTGTCTGTCTCAGTTGTATTCTGTCTTATCCGTATTGTATTGTATTAAGCATTTTATTCAAGCACTTTATCTAAGCACGTTAACACCAGTGGGTGTTTGCAATCTTTGCACTGCTTTTTGCACTTTGTGGAGTATTGTCTCTTTAAATGTACATGTTTTAAATCTACCAGCTATGTGTGCTCTCTAGTTCTGAGGAAGGCATCAGTTGTGACGCAGAAACGCAAACAATCTAGCTGAGCCTGGCGTTGTTTGCTAAGTCCACAGAATTTGAAGTGCTGTCTGCATGTTGGAACTGCATATGGACAATTTTAGCATATGGATTTAATCAATTCATTATACGCCACTACTGCTGCTGCTATTTTGTTCTTTATGGTGTGTGATGTGATGTCGAAGTAAAACACAATTTGCTACACCCATGTTGGAGTGCTGTACCTTTCTTCTGATCTACGGATGTGTATTCATAAGTGACTGGTTCTGCTAAGTTGCACCCTTTCTTATACTGGTTGCAGGAATTGTGAACTGCCAGAATTGTTAAGCTATACCCATTTTCTATGTTGTTAAACTGGAAAAATTGTCAGGGGTTTTGCTTCACTTGAGGCTGAGGAGCTGATGCTAGCTTCTGTCTTGCTTCTCTTCTGTCTCTGCCAGTGTTTTCTGAATTGGATAGTTATAATGGGCACAGGACCTACTGTAGTAAGCTGAACCCCAGCTTCCCATTCACAAGGCCTGTAAGTAAAGCTAATAATGTGTCAGTGTCTAATGGCTGCAATCACTGATACACATGATCTTTTCTAACAAGGCATGCATTATAAAATGTCTTTTGCCCTCCAAGGGTTGCAGTCCTTAGGTGTTCCTGTGTTGTTATTTGGCAGATGATACACTTGGACCAGTCACTAGGCTGGTGTTTTTTTTTTGGTGAGGAGGGTCAAAGTCTCAGCAGGGTCTTCAGCCATTTTGTTGCCTCTCAGTTGTTGTTATTATTACCTAAAAAAAAAGAAATGCTGTAAGAAATATTTTCATTAGTACATTATTCATCTTGTAAAATTATAAAGAGAAAACACCCTTCATCCATGTTTTATAGCTGTAAAACAGGATGTTGAAATAAGCTATTTTTTTTATAAATTATATAGTGTAGGCAGTTGATAAATTATACATATAGATGAAACAGCAAACAGAGAACATATTTAAAGTACATTTGACATAATGAAATCAATATAGGATGAAAACACTGTAAAGTTATATACATGTTAAAGGAGAGTCATTATTCTGACTTTTTCAAGACATTCGTGAAGGCAAGTTAACTTGATGTAGAAAAGCATCCATATTTCACAAAGTTACCACTGCATAATACCGTATCCCCCTAAAATCACTCTTTGGGGTTAATCCCATCAAAAAAAAGTGTTAAACCTTTTTCTGTTGGGGGGAGGGGGTGCTATCAATTTCAAATTTAGGCAGGGTTTTCCATTTGGACCCCCCAGACTACTTTTTTCGTGCATGCTTCTGTTCTGTCACCAAAAAGTGATGACCCTTCAAAGGGGAAATTAATAGTTTTACTTCACATATCCTGGATTAGGGTTGTAACCCTTAGGCAAGACAATCTCCTATGGTCTCATAATGTGCCAAGGCTCTGGATGCTGTATCACTGGCCTCCACTGCCAACTGAAACTGGTACTCTGTGGCTTATAATCCAGCTTTAACTGTGCCAGCCAGATTGTCAGCTCTTTCACCTTGGAGGTTTTCACACAGTGTCATGACAGTGTTCCAGAGAGCTTTCTGATGTTGGGCTGTGTATGCCACCTGTCTTAGCTGCAAGGGGGCTATTGTGTAAGCCTTCTTTGCAATGTTGTCGAGCTTTCTGAAGTCCTTTTCTGGTGGAAGGGCTGAAAGAAAGACCTTTGCTTTTCACAAGCAGTAGCATGCACTACTCCCCCATGGCCATGACTGGCAGGCAAGTACTCTGAACCCTGTTTGTCCACTTACATAGCTTTCTCTGTACTTTTTGTATATGGCTTTTCTTTTCTTGCCATCATTAGCAACAGGGCTCCCCCATCAGGTGCCTTGTGCTCTTTAGTGTGCTCTGAGGAAGGCTTAGCAGTCTTTTTGGTCTCAGCCATCTTTGAAGTGCTTGTGGTGGTCTAACCTAAGTATTTGGCTCTGCTTATGCTTGAGCCTCTGATTTCTCAATTCCCAAGCTGTTGCTGTGGCCACTATAGTGCCATGCCTCAATAATTGTATTTGTGTGTGTGGTGTTTGCATTTGTTTCCCTGCTACAGTATTTGTATTGTTTGTACATTCACATTTACTTAAACTATAATTCTGCATTTTAAACCTGTTTTGTTCTTAATGATGGCACAACACCAAGAGGTTGAGAGTTATCAATAAACTAATTAAATATACATTTATGTAATGAACAGTAATCAAGTTTGTCACTGAGACTTTGCTCAGGGTTAATGTTATTTTATGTAATCAAAGACAAGTGTAACTATTTAGGAGTGATATTTGTAAACATTGCAGTATTTGTGTGTATTCATCTTAGTTAGTATATGTATTACCCATCCCTAGTTTCTTTTGTAGTGGTGGGTGAGCATCTGGGGTTCATGTCACCATCATATAATAACATTCAATATAATAAGAGCTAGGGTTAAGGTGAAAGCATAAATAAAAACTCTGAACTTTAACAGGATAGACTGTGATAAATGGGGGGTAGGTTGAGGAGGATATGGGGAAAAATGAATTCAGAGAAGGGGTGGAAAAGATGTGGAACTCCAACAGGATAATAAAAAATGCTGTGGATCACTAGGCACCCATGATGAGGCAAGAAAAAATGAGATATTTAAGGAAATAGAGGGAGAGATACCCTGTAAAAATGGAGCTAGATATATTCAGACTCTAAAGATGGCACCAAAAATGCAAAAGTAGCATCAGGCTTAATTAAATGCAATATAAAAAAAACTCTCTAGTTATATTAGAATCTAGTGAGGGGACAGTATCAGATTATTCCTTGGCAGCAAAAGGCTAAATGAATATTTTACCTTTGTAATTTCTAATGTGGTGTTGAAGACTTGTAGAATATTCTTGATGAGAAATGCAAGGGATTAGCATAGTCCTGACTTGAATGAAAACTTGGGATAGCACCTTTTTTGTAAACAGAACTAAAATAGCTCTTTTTATGTTCTTTTTGTAGAAGCATATCTTCGTTTTGTGTATACAATTCAAGTCAGTTCTTACTGACACAATAATACAGCAAGAGACCAGCATGGAGCAAGTTCTGCACAGTCTTTTGAACCGCCCCCAAAATGTGATGGGGACAAGAATAATTCATTAGTCCAAGAATGATAAATCTTTGATATCCATTATGATTTATTATGCCATTTATGTATCTAGTGCCAGTATTTTAATTTAATCTGGTTTGTTCATTTTTAAATTTTTGTTTTATATAGTTTAAAGTTTATTGCACTGTCTTGTGACATCATTATTTATTGACTTCCCATGATGCACTTCATATTATTTAAACAACACATTTTGCACTTAGTATTCATGCTTGATAATGCGCCACTCGACATGAAACTGTGCTGAGTGTTTTATCAGACTGTCTGTGGTCCACCTGTGACGATATGCCTCGCACCTTATGTAAACAGTGTATAAAACATATTTTTCACACTGCATATCTGTTTTGAGGCTGATCTTTTGGTAGAGGGGGTGCAGTGTTTTCTTGCTTGCTGTTACGGTTTTTTACCCATACACCACTGGTCTCAGGGTAAACTTTTACCTGGCTAAATGAATATTTCACCTTTGTAATTTCTATAGAGTTGTTGGGAGACCTGTAGCATTTTCCTGATGGGGAATGCAAGGGATTAGCAGAAAATGTCTGTACACAATGAATACCACTGCTAGCTCACTTGCTATACAACTTGAATAAATTGAAGGTGAATAAATAACAAGGCCTGACAAAATGTTGTGCAACCAATGATACTTGAGGTCAGAGCTAAAGAGTACAATAGAGAGTACTCTGCATTGATTCCTTAGACGTCTCTGGAAACCGGTGAACTGGTCTGGAACTGGAGGAGGGCAAATGTGACTCCTCTGTTTAAAAAGGGAAATAAAAGTGACCCAGAGAACAATAGACCAGTGAACTTGATCTTGACTGTGGAAAAACTACTAGAGGAGAGTATCAAAGATCAGATTACAGAACATTTGGACAGATTGCAGCCTTCAAAGGAGAGTCAATATGGGTTCAGTAAGGGAAGACTGTACCAATCTATTTTCTTGGTAAATTAACTACTATACAATTAGTTTTAAACTGCAACACTTCTTAGTTGGTTTTGCACTGTTTTAGAGTTGGCAATGCATTTACAGCTCTCATTCTGTTGTTTTTAGCACTCAATTAGCTTAACAGCAACTTTTGGATAGTGGTCTTGCAACTCAGGTGGAATGAATCTGCAGTCCTGTCTTGACACAATGCAATGCTGAGTTGTAACAATTGAGCAACAGTTTATATTAGTGTCTGTGTTGGATCTAGTAACACTTACAATATGCAGTTCAGACAGAGCTGCTGAAGTAGCTAACTGGCATGACAATGTAATGTTATTTGTACTGTAGACAGGGCAAAGGCAGTTGACGTCATATACGTAGCAGCATCAGTTGCATAATAGGAAGCACACTCAATCCTGGGTTGGAAGATAAGATAGATGGTCATCTGTTCTAGTTCCACACCAGGCACTTGGGTGAATAATCAATACTGGTGCTGTAGAGTAGCACTGGGGTCGGGGGATGCTGCACTGGTGAGGGGATGTCCTTTGGTCCCTTCTGCTCATCTCTGATGGCTAGCCAAGTGGAATTTAAAGATCCTTTTTCACTGATTGAAGGAGTATAGGATTTCCTTGGTGTCCTGGCTAACCTGCCCTCTGTCAATAATACAGGTCTGCACCAACCCCCCCCAAAAGCAGTTCGAAATAGGTTGTCACTGCTTAATGTGCCTTTCTTAGTAAAATTAAAATGCTGTAAAACATTCAGCACTATTCCCATAAAAAAATGGTCCTGAAGTTTAAGAAAATTAGAATGATAGGAAATATAGCACAAAATAGCACAACAGGTAGAGAACTACAGTAGTTATGACACAGGATTTAACAGGTAATATAGCCTTGGCAACATCACACCAGAAGGAAGTCATCACTGGGGTCTCCAGTGATTGGTAAATGAATCCTACTGTTTAGTAATTGTATTGATGACCCTTGAATCAGGGTTCTCAATTAAAGCAATTAAATTTGTAAATGACACAGAGGTAATGAAGCTGGTAGATTTCAATGAAGGGACAGATAGTCTGCAGAAGGATTTAAATGTACTGGGAAAGTAGGCCAACAAGTAGCAAATGAAATTCAATGTGTGAATATAAGATCCTGCAGTTAAGTCAGAAGAATTCCTGTTTGAGGTACTATTTAAATAGAAAAAAACAACTGGCAGCAATGGGCCATGTAAAAGATGTGGAGGCCCTCATCAATGGGTATCTGAAGCTATCACAGCGATATGCAGTGGCAGTAAATTAGGCAAATCAAATTCTGTCTGCATTTAAAGAGGCAGAACATGAGCGTGAAGTGATTTAGTCCCTTTTTAGGGCACTGGTCAGGCCACACTTACATAGAACATAGATGGTGATGGCAGATAAGGACCATGTGGCCCATGTAGTCTGACCCTTTTCCCTACCTAATGCAATAACACAGACCCTATTTGATCTGTGGCTTACGCTCGCTTCCCTACTGTGAGAGTACTGTTATGTCTATCCCATGCATTCTTGAATTCCCCTACAATTTTTCCCCCACCACCTCTGCAGAGAGGCCATTCCAAGTATTCATTAGTCTTTCTGTGAAAAAGTACTTCCTTATGTTGCTCCTGAGCCTATCCCCCAGCCTCATTTCATGACCCCTTGTTCTTGCACACCTTTTCTGAAAGATACTACCCTCCTGTACCTTGTTTATACCCCTGATGTACTTGAATGTCTCTGTCATCCCTCTCTCTCTCTCTCTCTCTCTCTCCTCTCCAGAGAATACATATTGAGGTCTTCTAGTCTTTCCTTGTATGACTTTTGGTGCAGTCCTTACACCATTTTTGTTTCCCTTCTCTGGACAGCCTCTATTTTGTTTATGTCCTTGCAGAGATATGGCCTCCAAAACTGTACACAGTACTACAGATGACGTTTCACTAGTGATCTGTACAGTGGCATAACCACCTCCTTTTTTCTGCTGGTGATACCTCTTGTAGCAACCGTGTACAGTTCTGGTCACTACAGTTTAACAAGGATACTGCTGCAGTCAAGAGTGTGCAGCAGAGAGCAACTGAAAATGATTAAGGGAATAGAGATGATCAGCTAAGGGCAGAGCCCCTAGATCTCTGTGGCACTCAAGTCCCAGTGTGTGCAGTAGGGCTTTTAGGCTTCTGTGGCAGCATTTGTGCTTTTATGTAGCAAGAATTATCCACTTCTGTGGCAGAATGCCATCCTGCCATTGTCTAAAATGTTGTGTGATTTCACTGATGACATCACATGCTGAAAGTAGAAGAGGAGCATCAGAATAACCTGATGAGGATGGGAGCTACTGTAGATAGTGTGGAAAAATTGGATACTTCAATAAACATAGAAACACAGACTTTGACGGCAGATAAGGACCGCTTGGCCCATCTAGTCTGCCCATTTCCCTACCAAAGGTCACCAAGAGTGCTAAATTCTTCAGTATGGCATATATTTTCAGTTCACTTTATTTTTTTATCATAGAATAATTGTTATTGTTTTCCAATAGATCCATACCATAATCAATAGACAATGTACAACATTAGATAGAGCAGGATATTCCTGCATGTAACACATTGTCTATAAACAGCTGAAAAAAAGGAAAGAAGAAAACAGTAATATGCCATTTCTACTAATAAAGCAAACAGTAATCTAAGGTCTACAGTCTCCCAACATTGGTGCAGATGACGGAAGTACAGATAGCAGGAGGAATAATCCATATTATAGGCAAATCTCTCAAGTCAAGAGTGGACAGGAAAGTACAGGTGAGAATTATAGTAAGGGGGAGTGCCTTCACACAAGACAAGGGTGTCATGCTCCTCACAGAAATCCTCTCTACAGGTCTGCATGTTTGAGAGCTAAGTTACCCAATCTGCTGATCCAGGGGAGTTTTGGGGAGGAGGAAGGGGCACCCGACAGAGGGTTGAGTTGAGGTATGCCTCCCATTTGCTGTGATATAGGGACAATTGTCCCCTGCCAGCATAAGTAAGCCTCTCAAAAGTGGCCAGCCTGGCCAGGGCAGAGTGACAGAGGGAGATAGCAGGCGGCAAAGGTTGTTGCCAGGACCTCAACAAGATGCGTTTATCTTCCAGCAAAGCTACTAAAACCCATTCCCGCTGCTGTGGTGAGATCTGCTCCAAAGAGGTGGCATCTCCCAATAGTAACATGGGGTTGGAAAGGTCAACAGGCTGCCCCAACACACCTGAGCAGTCCACTTCCATTAAAGCCCAAAAGGGAACCAGGGTGGGACATTGCCACAATATATGCAAAATGTGGGCTGGGATCTTGCAGCATCTCCAGCATTCAGAGTGAGGGAGGATGCCCCATTTATGTAGAGCTGCCAGCGTGTGGTACTGGCGAAGCAAGATCTTAAGTTGTATCAGTTGGCTTTTGGCATTCTTATATGAGGAGTGGGCTTGATGCAAGCAGTACGCCCATCTGTCTGGCGTAAGCTGGCAGTCAAGAGCACTACTCCAAGCAAGTCTGCAGTCTTTTGTGTAGTCTGGTTGTGCCTCCCACCAAGTGCTGTAAAACTTAGCTGCAAGGCCCCGAGATGTAGGTCTTAGGTGCAAAGTTGAAATCCAGATCCATTTCGAATCAACCGTCTGAGACCAGTTAGCGGACTGCACTGCTGCCCGTAGCTGCAGGAATTTCCAAAAGTCTTGGGATGGAAGTGAATAGCGAATTTTGAGTTGCTCAAAAGACATGAGTGTGGTGGAGTCAGGGAGATATAAGTCCTGGACTGTATGTATACCATTCTTGGCCCACAGCACCCAGTTAAATGGTTTGTTATCCATCATTAGGAGCCGGTTGTGCCAGAGATTAAAGTATCAGAATGGCATCCAGCCCTCAGATTTTTTAGTTTGGGCTGTGGCTATGAGGCGAAACCACGCCTTCCTGGTTTCAGCCATAACTGGCGTGAGCAAGTTGTGGGGGACCAGTAATTTGGTCAGAAACAAACCGGGGAGGTCTCCCATAATACTTGAGCTTCCAGCTGGGCCCACAATACCAGGGGAGAAGGTGTGGGTAGGAACCATTTCATGAACTAAGCTGCCAGAAAGGACCAATGGTATCCTTGCAGCCAAGGGAGTTCCATGCCACCCTTAGACCAATGGGCTCGCAGTTTATGCATGCTCCATCATGGTCTCTTGCCCTCCCACAAGAATTGCGAGGTAATTCTGTCCATCTGTCTGAAGGTTTTTTTTGACAGGGCAATAGGGAAGGTATTAAGGAGGTATGTGACTCTAGGTAGGAAAAGCATTCGGATTGCAGCAATTTTCCCTGACAGAGAGAAATTGAGCCGGAGCCACTGAGATACTTCAGTGGTTAATTGCTCTAAGAGGGGAGAAAAGTTCCTAGATTCAGTATGCCTCCAGTCAAATGGTATATGGATGCCCAGATAGATAAGGTTACTGGGGGCCCAAGGGAGTCCAAGGTCCTGTAGGCAGTCTTGGGAACATGCAGCATTAAGAGTGGTGACACTGGTTTTCCGCTGGTTAATTTTCAGGCCAAAGAGGTGGCAAAATGTGTATAGGACATCCAAGGTTGGGCGTAGTGAATCCTGTGGGTGCGATAGTGTGATAAGTAAGTAATCTGCACAGGAGGCCGTTAAATACACATGTTTCGCTACCAGAATGCCTTGGATCTCCCTAGTGGCCTGTAGTTTTTGGGTGAGAGGATCCAAGGCAACCAGGAACAGCAGTGGTGACAACGGACAACCTTGCTGAGTGCCTCATTGCAAGGGGAAAGGTGAAGATATGTACTTATTGGTAAGGATGCAGGCTGAGGGCTCATTGTATAACACTCAGATCCACTGCCAAAAGCGTGAGCCAAAGCCATATTGCTGGAGTACCGCTGCAGATAGGGCCATTCCACGGAGTCGAAGGCTTTCGAAGAATCCACCGCCATCGCAGCCATAGGAATAGTAGGTTGCAGAGCCAGCCACTTAAAATTGAGGAGCAGACATATGTTGTCCATAGCAGCTCTCCCTTTAGTAAACCCAACCTGGAACAGGTACACTATGGAAGGCAAAACCTCCATCACACGACTGGCAAGCATCTTGGCTGCTATTTTGCAGTTCTCTGATATTAGGGATATGGGGCGATAGTTGGCACAGTTCATTGGGTCATCCAGTTTTTTTGGTAACAGAGTAATGAGTGCCTCACGCATGGTGGGTGGGAGGGTACCGGACATGTAGGTCTCCTGAAATGCAGAGAGCAACTGGGTGGCGATTTCTGAACTTATGAGTTGGTATAAGTCAGTGGTCATGCCATCTGGCCCGGGGGATTTACCCTTAGCAAGTTGGGACAGTGCCACCTTGAATTCTAGCTCTGTGAAGGGCTCATCCAGAGCAGCCCTCATGTGTTCTGCCAGTTGGGGAGTTTTGGCTTTAGAGCAGAAGTCCCTCAGCTGGGTCTTCAATTGGCTCTGTTCCAGGGTGGTGTGCAACTGACAAAGTTGTTGGTAAAACTGTTGCATGCAGGCATTGATCTGCTTAGGGTCATTGACCGTGTCTGCATTATCACTCCTGAGCACATAGATATGCAAAGCGGCCTGTCATTTCTTTAGCTAGGAGTTTGCCCCCTTTGTCTCCTCCCTCCCAGGATGCATGCTTGGCCCGGAGCATCAGCCACTCTGCCTTTTGATGTAGTATCGTATTGATGCGCTACCGTAGCCTGACTATGATTCAGAGAGCCGCTGCATCAGGCTTCCCTGTTGCAGACAATTTGAAATGGGCCTCCAATGTAGATAGTTTGGTTTGAAGGTGGTGCAGGTCAGCTCGCCGGGCCTTGTTCTTTTGGGCCACATAGGTGAGGATGCAGCCCCTCAGCACTGCTTTAAAGGGCTCCCATACCGTAGCTGCCAAAGTATTAGTGGCCTTATTAAGGGCAAAGTAATCCTGAGTGGTGGTCTGTACCATCGCTTGGAATGCAGGCTCCCTAATCAACAGGGGGTTGCAACGCCACCTAGGACTAGAGCTGGTTGCCCCGAAGGGGTATACAAACAGGAAACTGGGGCACCATCAGAAACAAGGGTGTTGTCTATTTTGGAGGAGACAACATCATGAGCTGCTGAAGTATTCACTAGCCAAAAGTCTATATGACTGTAAGTAGTGTGTACTGATGAAAAAAAGGAATAGTCTCGCCCAGTGGGGTAGTCCCTCCACCATATATCAACCAACCCACATTCTTTCATTACCTCCTGCAGGGTAAGCACAGCTTTGGGATGTGTCTGTGGGGTCGGTTTAGATTTATCCAGGAATATATCTATCGCTAGGTTAAAGTCTCCCCCTAGCATGATGGGAAAGTTTGGATACCTCATGGATAGTGATTCAAGAGCTTGATTAATGTCTAGGAAAAAATCTGGGGAGTCCACATTAGGTCCATAAATGTTGGCCACAATAACATAGCCACCTGGGTAAGAGAACCGAGCCACTATCCAGCGGCCCTGAGTATCAGTGAATACCTTGTCTGTTACCCTAGGACATGATTTTCGGACAAGGATAGCTACCCCCTTGGTCTTGGTTTGTGCTGAGCTGGCCAGTACCAAACCTACCCAGGATTATTTGAGCCATGATACATTCTTTGCAGTGAGATGCATCTATGCATCTCTTGTATAAGTGCTACGTCTGCCTGCAAGGAGCGTAGATGCTTAAGGACTACTGACCTTTTGGCTGGATAGTTCAACCCCTTAACATTCCATGATATAAGATTAATCCCCACTGTAGAGTTCTGCATAGTTAGGCCCCAAAAAAATAAATGTGGAGCTGCTCACCCCAGAAGTGCAGCAGGGAAAAGTAGGAGCAGATAGAGAGAATACCTGTGACACACCCAGAGAGATCAAGCAAGAGTAAGGATCAATATAGACTGATGGCAGGTAAGAAGAACTGCAGCACCCTGGTAGTAGATAAAATAAGCAGGTATAGGTGATACAATATATCAGAGAACAACAATTGCAAATACAAATAACATCTGTTGCAAACACTCAGAGCAGGAAATACAGCTATTTAACAGTAAATCTAGACTTACATTGGATACACAATCCAGATAAAGGAAAAGACGGAAAAACCCCAACAAAGCAGTAACCTCAGTAACAACTTCCTAGATTAATTCACTTAAACAACAATTTACTGGTACTTGGAAGTATACACGTAAGTGCAACTTTCCCACAAAGTGAGGCAATGTCACACAGCCGCGCTGCCAGAGTACCCAAAATGGGGTTTAGGAATTTAACCAATATCAGCTCTAAGGCTCTACCCCAGCTACGACATGATGCTACTAAATTGTCACCCTTATCCAAAGGAGCTACGAGGTGTGATATTCAGGGGAGGGGGGGATTAAAGCCCAAGCTCAAAAGGAGTGCTACTACTGATAGTAGGCAATAACGTTAGTCTCTAGAGTGGGTCCTACATTATGCAGCAAGGAGGATGGGTCCCTCCCAGGTGCATGAGTTGCCCATCACCAATTAGGAGATAAAGCTTGGTGAATTAAGTTGTGCTACCCACCTGGGTTAGATTCTTATACGCGGAATGCACCTATAGGATGGACACCCACCTGATGGTGAGGTAGAGTCCTCCCCGGAACCCTGGTATTGAGGGGTGTAGGCAGCACATTCACCCACAAACCCTGGTAAACATCGCAGCAAGCTCTTGTGATGCTACATGGGGGGGGGTAGCATGTTTCCTTGCTATGATACAGTCTCGTTAGCAGTAGCATGCACCCCGGTGCCCCAAACACATAACAATGCCAGCAAAATATTAGAGGAAAAGGAGACACTTATGGAATAAATCAGTCCGCTGGAGCATCACTTCCGATGGGAGCTGAACATGTAGTGGGATTGATCAGACCCTTGGAAAGCTCTTCAGCAAATGATCAATCAAATCAATCAATTAAAATTTATTTATAAAGCGTTTTTCAGAAAATCAAAGCGGCTAATACAAAACAGAGATAAAACATCAACACTAATAAATAAAAACATAAAACAATAAAATATTCATTAAATAAACTAATCAAATGCCAGCATAAATAGATAACTTTTCAGGGATCTCTTAAATGCTTCCACGGACGGGCACTCTCTAACCTGACCTGACGATGATAGTAGGCCAGACTTAACAGGCAATGAGGCAATGTCTGTAAAATCTTCTATTTCAGATGGGAAATCTGCCCAAGACTCCGTCAAGGCCGTTTCCATAAGCAGGGCATCAGGGATGTCTGTTGGTTCCAATAGAGTCTGCAAGGAGGTAGCATCCCTTGTTTGTTTGGCTGGTGGTGCCATCTCCTGCTCTTCAGGTGATAGACTAGGGTCACCATTTGAATGGTGACGGATCCTTGTTGTTTGTCCCAGTCCCCGCTGTGGCCTGGGAAGGAGAGAATTAGGCATGGACTGCTGCTGAATACTGGGCTTACTATCTACCGGCCTAGGCAGTGCTGTACAAGTGGGAGACCTGGGGGAAGCATTAAGGCGTGTGGCAGTCAGTCTGTTAACTTGGTCTCCAGGAACACTGCTGCTAGTTACTTGGGTTCCTCTGATGTATGCGTGATGGCCTGGGCTCCAAAGCTTCCTGGGATTTGGAGTTCCAAGGGGTACCTGGGGCCAATACTTAATGAGCCATGCCTTAACCTTGTGAGGAGTTTCAGCCACAATCTCTCTCCCTTCTCCAGAAACATGCAGGTGAACCAGGTGCCTGAAACCATATTTGAAACCTTGCTGTGCTAGGATTTGTTTTATTGGGATAAAAGCTTTCCTATGGGCCGCTATCTCAGCAGAAAAGTCTCTGTAGAAGGAGATTTTCACCCCACGACACAGGATATCCCCTTTATCTCTTGCTGCTCGGAGAACCTGCTCTTTAGTGGAATATCTAAGGATGTATGCAATGATAGGCCGTGGTTGCAAGTTTACAGTTCGGGGACCACTAGGTATCCAGTGTGCTCTCTCTACATCAACTGGACCATGCCACCTTTCCTCTAGCATTTTGGGGATTTCCTTGTCAAGAAAGCGCTCTGTATTGTGGCCTTCTAGCCCTTCAGGTATGCCCAGGATTCTAATATTATTTCTCCTCCTTCGATTTTCCTGGTCTTCTGCTCTCCACCATAACACAGCCAATTTGGCATCATGCTGCTGCATGCACTGTAACATTTTTGCCTGGCTGACCTCCAATCCCTCCGTCCTCTGTTCCACCACGTTCATTTTATCGTTGAGGGTATGAACATCAGCTACTGTGACTGCGAGCATGGCTGAGATGGAATCCACCCTACTGAGTAACGTCTCCAAGAGGGTTGTTATGTGCTGGAGGGATGAACCTACATCGGGTGGCTGAGAGGTGGAAACTGCGGTAGCTACAGCCTGAGCATTCTGAGAAGATGAGAGAAATGCCATCTGATAAGATGGCCGAGATTCCAGGACTTTCCAGAGGTAAGTGAGGGAGGGTAAGCCTTCCGACTACCACGTAGAAACAGGTAGTAGCTCCCAGCGGCCGACAGAGTGAGGACGTGGTGCGGCAGAGGTCCGATCAAGTCAGGATATACCGGCCTAGCAGGTCTGGAGAGGGTCATGAGAGGATCAGCACCAATCGGTAAATAGCCGGCGTCCACGTGCAATGAGACCCACCTGAAACATATGTTCAGTTGTTGAAGAGGCATATTGTGGCTTCAGATATGGGAAAGTTCCCTGGATGCCGGTATTTTCACACAGATTGTCTCAGCTAGGGAGCAAGCTGCGAGCTTAGGGGTCCATCTTCCTCGGCGTCCAAGCCACGCACCCCCTTCAGTTCACTTTATTGACAGGATAAAACTCCATTGAGCAGACTTATTTGCAAGGAGGTCCTGGTACAAAACAGTCATAAACACAGACCGTGCAAACAGTAACGGCAAGGAGAACTTAAAATCTACAAAACATTTACAGCAATACAAAATTATAGACCAGACATTTACAGCTATATAAAAATCATAGACCTGGTAGGGTAAGGGAGAAGTACAATGTATATGCAATATACAGGTAATAAAGAGTATTTGACAGGGTGATAAATACAATGGTTGAGCAAACTTAAAGCAGTTATAATTATATGCAGTACACACTACCATAAAAGTGAATGACTGGCAGTATGCAGGAATCTGATCTGCTGAGGTACAGCAAGGTAAGAAGGTAGAAGGTAATAATGTGGGGGGGGGAGGCTGCAAAGACATGGTGGATAAGGGATAAGTAAGTACAAAAGGGTGGGTGGATGAGAACTGCGGGGGTGAATGTGGAGTTGGAAAAGGCGAAGGTGGAAGGGGAAGGGTTAGGGGCATGTCAGTGGGACTGGAAGGGTTAAGGGTATGGTAGCAGAATTGGAAGAGAAGAAGGAAGGGAAAGGAGGCCAGGAAAGTCAGTCACAGGTGGAGAGGAAAAAAAGGGTGAAAAGACAAATGTAAGGGGTGGGAGAGAGGAAAGGAGAATATTAAGAGATCGTTACTTATTGGCAGATACAGACTTCATAGAGCCTGCTGGAAACCAAGTTCCTGAAGTTGTTTAGAGGGATCAGTGTCTGAAGTTTAAGCCAGGTTTGGGCTTTATTCCAGGCAGCCAGAAGAGCATGGCTTATACCCATATTGCCGAAATGGGATCGGGTGCTTGAAACATTTAGCATGATGTAGAAATTCTTATGTAAAGGGTAAACACACACCATTCGCTGAAAGAGGTTTGCTATGTAAGAGGGGAGTTTTGACAGGAGTGCTTTGTAAAGCCAAATGAGGGAGTGGGTGGGTCTTCTTGTTCGCAGGGAGGGGCCCGCCCAAGGAGATATAAAGATCGCAATGATGTGTCCAGCGATGGGCATTAGAGATAAATTGTATTGCTCTATGGTAGAGCATGCGTAACTGATGTAAAGGTAGTCTGAGCAACAGCCATACAAAATGTCTGCATAGTCTAGGAGTGGGATAAAAGTTGTCTGAAACAACCGGAGCCTGGCCTCAAAGGTAAACATAGATTTATTTCTGTAGAAAAATCGAATCCTTTGTCACAGTTTCTTTGCAAGTAATAAGATATGGTCAGAAAAGGTTAGATGCTGGTCTAAAACGCAACCTAGGTATTTGAAGTTATTGACTACCTCAAGCTCATCGTCTAGGAGGGTTTTGATAGGAGGCGAGGTTCTGAGTGCTTTCGTGACTTGTGTCAGGTGGTTGGAATAAAAGTACATTACCTTGGTTTTCTTTGCATTTAGGAGTAATTTAGATTGGACAAGGCTGCATTGCAAAGCATCAAATTTGAATTGTAATTCCACCCTGACTTTGGCTAATGAGGGTCTGGATAGGTATATCACCATGTCATCTGTGAACAGGTGTAGTTTTGCCTTATCAGTGTTGTATTCAATAGCATTTATATAAATCATAAAAAGGAGGGGACCAAGGATAGAACCTTGTGGAATCCCTCTCATAAGCAGTAGGAGAGGGGAAAAGGAGCTGTCTGCTTTCATTTGTTGCAGTCTGTTAGTGAGGTAGCTGTTAAACCATAATAGTGCTGGGCCGGAGATACCATGCCAATCCATTGTATCAAGGGGCAAAGTAAGGTCGACTGTGTCAAAGGCTTTGCTTAGATCCAGGAAGACAGCCCCTGTAACATGTTTCTTGTCCATTGCGAGGAGTCAGTCATTTGTGACAGAGGCAAGGGAGGTGGTGGTACTGTGGATGGGTCTAGAGCCTGATTGAACTGGGTTTATTAGGTTGGATTTGGCAACGTAGTCCCTTAGCTGGACATTAACTAATTTCTCAAGAAGTTTTGAGAGTAAGGGTAAAATAGAGATAGGGCGGTAGTTATTTAGGTCCATAAGGTCACCAGATTTGAAAAGCGGGAATACTTGTGTTAATTTCCAGATGTTGGGTACCGCGCTGGAGCTGATGGAAAGGTTGAACAGGTGGAGTAAGGGAGCTGTCAGATATCTGGCACTGACTTTAAGGAAGTATGGTCCTATGCCATCTGCGCCAGCACCTTTCTTAACATCTAGGTGTAAAAGGAGGTCTTCTACCTCTTTAAACTGAAATGGAGTGAAGGAGAAGTGGTTGCTTGTTGGTGGCGGGGATTTATTAGGAAGGCTGGATGTGATGGTAGTTACATTAGACGAATCAAATGCCGAGCCTGCAGTAGCAAAGTGGTTATTGAAGCTATGCAGAATTTTGGTCCTATCGGATAAGATCTTGCCATTAAAGGAGACCTTGCCAGGTAGAGAGGAGAACAATTGGTAGACTTCTGCTTGTTTAATAATCTGCCAAAATTTGCTAGTATTTCCCTTTGCGGAGCCAAAAGCTGATAAAAAGAAGTTTGATTTTGTGGCCCTGATCATTTTAGGGCAATTGCTGTGGCAGGCTCTAAAGGCTGCCCAGTCTGATGGGTGCTGGGTCTCTCTGGCTGTGGACCAGAGATGATCCCTCGCCTTTAGCATAGTCTTGAGATCAGTGTTAAATCAAGGGCATGAATGTTTCAGGATTCTGCATTTTCTTACAGGAGTGTGCCTGTTTATTACGTTACTCAGTATGCTGTTAAAGAGGGAGGCCGCATCATGGATATTTGTGGAGAGGTAAAAATCGTCCCAACTGATGTTACTAAGGTCCATAAGATAGGAAGATACGCTGAATTTATGGAAGCCCTTTTCCATATCAATCTGCTCGCTGTTTTGATGGGAGTCTGCCCGCTAACCAAGGCCACAGTGCAGTGATCACTAATATGGTTGTGAAAAACCATGGAGTGAGTGATCTTGTAAGGTCTATTTGTGATGATAAGGTCAATCAAGGACCTGTTAGTGGAAATCTTGTGATTAGGATGTATGACATCTACCACAAGCTGGGTGAACCTGGCTTCATCACAGAACTCTTTGATTTGCAGGCTTTTGGGGCAGGATTTTAGCCAATTGATATTCAAATCGCCAGTTATAATGACTTCATTCTGCCTTGTGTCAGTGTAGCCTCACAAGTGATTTAGAAGTCCTATACCTCCAGAAGGATGTCTACAGCAAACTATCACTGTGAGAGTTGCTACCTAGGAAAGAGATATGCTTATCAACAGAGATTCAAATTCTTTGGATGAGCTAGTGGGAATGACCTTGGAAACCGTGAATCTGTTCTTGATGTAAATAGCTATGCCCTGACTCCTGGTGGGTCTGTCACATCTGAAAATGTTGAAGTGGAGGGATAACACGGAGTCAGGTATTGAAGTTTTTAACCATGTTTCAGTTACAATTAAGATATCTGTGTCTGTGGGGAAAATCCAGGTATGGACTAGGTCTAGTTTTTTCAGTAGGCTACATGGATTTATGTGTATGCGTTTCAGACCTTTAGCAGCAGCGAAGACTGAAGGTGATGCTGGTGTCTGTGGTGGGCTGGGGTTCAGTTCAATTCTACCGGTACAGACTAGTAGCAAGAAAATGACTTATTTGATCCATTGGTAAAGCAGTTTGAATTTGGTGTAATTAGGTTGCCTCCATAAGGGGTAGGTGTGTATCATGCTGGTGCCAGTGCAATGAAGGAAGGAAGGATGTAATGCATAGAATATCAGTGCCATCCTAATGAGTCATGGGTAAGAGGCAGTGAGGTGTATGGAAAGCAGGGCTGTGGGATAATTCTAGACAGGGCTCGTGAAACTACAAGCAGACAGGGTAGGTGAGGGTGGGTAAGTTTGAGTACCAGTCGCCGTATGTGTAAGATTCAGGTTAAGGGCAGCAGGGCAAGATGTATGGAATGAATGGGAGGTTGGGGGAGTGGGTGTGTAGGCATGGAGGAGAAGTGAGCAGAAGAGGATTAATCCCGGAAGAGAGAGCATAGTTAGCCACAGGTGACTTTTTCTGATGCTGATTGGGTGATTGAGCTCTGGATACCACAAAGTGGCTGAGGGCTAAGCACCTAGTGGCTACACTAGGACTATACTGGGAGGCAGAGGGCTCAGCACCTGGTGGTTGCGCAAGTACTATGCTGGGCGGTGGGAAGCGTTCATAGTTTAAAGATGTATTACGGGAGTGGGGGAGCTGACTGAGAAGAAGTTATCACTGGATGTGGGTAGTAAGGTAGCCGTGATATCTAATCAACAGACTGGGCTGCTGAGGTCTGCTTTGGAGCACTGTTGGAGTTGGAGAAGTAGCCAATAGGGGTGAGGTGGTTGGGAGGGCGATGCTTAGGAGTATTTAATAGTGGCCCGGGTTGGGGCTGCTGGGCGGGACAAAATGTAGAGCAGAATATGGCAGCAGATGAGGAGCCACGGTCTTGCTCACTTTTGTGGCATGATGTGAGTTTTCAGAAAATTCTATGGCCGTGGAAAGGAAGGACTGCAGAGGCCTTGGCTAAGGGGCATGTTTAGACATGTTACATGTGTTTTCCCAGGAGAAAAGACGTCTAAGAGGAGAAGGATGAGGGGAAACTCTTTTAGCTTGTTCTGGGCATTGAACTAGAGGGCATACCCTATGCTTAAGTGAAATTGACTTAGGAGTAATGAGAAGAAGCATCTGTTCACTCAGGGAGTCATAAACCTATGGAACAAGTTCTTAAATGGAGCATTTCAAAGTAGAAAGCATTGATCTTTTAAACCCTAGTTGGATTAGTCCCTCAGAGGGAATAATAACATTATTATACAATAGTTAATTAATTGAAGAGGGAAGGGTTCCCAGAGGTTTCCAATATTTTACATAATATTAAAGGCTGAAGCTGTCTGGATGGCAGCAGACAAACAAGATGCATTCTTGGTCTTTTTGTTGTCTAGCATTTCCTATATTGTCATGAAACACAGAAAGCCTTAATTATGTTCTTTTTGCAGCATACTGTGTGTAAGGAGCTCATTTTGGCTTAGAGTTTTGTTTTATAAAATGATGGATAACAGCAACAGACTGTGAAACTTTTGAACAGATGGGGATTTCTCACTCTGCGTTAGAATTCAAAGAGGCTTTGTCTTTCAGTACATGCTGTATGCAGCAACGGGCACCTTATTGTACTGGAGCATGCATGAAGTACTAGAGCTCTGGAACTGCAATGAAGTCATGTATATCTGCCCTCACCACTAGCTCATGTGATAGGACAAAGGGGCATAACAAAGAGCAGGATGAAAAGACAGGGGACCTTCTCCAAGATCATGCTCTCCAGAACCTGACACATTACAGTAGTAGCCACAGACACTGCCAGCTATTTCCTGAAATGTCTGTGATGTTTCTAGAGAAATCTCCTGCTTTCTGCATTTCCACAGTAGGGGCAACAGAGAGAAGCTCTTTAGAAATTATGTGAAATATCTGGAAATAGCTGGCACTACTGTACATGGGGATCCTCCCATCTAAGGTGTACATCATGTAGCAGGGGCCATGCTAGTGAAGCAGAAGAGAGGGCTTGTCCTGGAAGTTTGGAAGGTTTCAAAACAGAGACAGGAAAAAGAGCTTCCTAGTATTTGTAGATGTAACCCCCCCTACTAATGGGGGTTCCTGGAAAGTCTTCCTTGAGCTTGCTTAAATGCTCACTGCCAGGCTGGTGTCCTGTGTTTTAGCAGTTTAAATGTGATTGCCAGAGAGTGCCTGTATAGCCTCTATGTACGGTCTCTTTAAGAGCTGCCTGGATTTCAGTCATAAGTAATCTGAGAGGGATCTCTGTTGAAAGATGTAACTATTTGCTGGAAATCATTTAGAGTGACAATGATAATGTAGTTTGTCTAACCTGCCTTCTTTGCAGCAAGGACTGTTTCGTTTATCTCCACTATCTTGGTCCTGGATTGCCAAATTGGACCAATCAGTACTGGTGAGACCTAAAATGGAGCCAGACTACAGGAGCTGTCTGGAGTCAGAATCTGTAGGAATTGTAGTTTTGGGCTTTTAGTGCCTTTTTGCACCTGAAGGGGGAGCTCCTGTTGTGACTGACAGATGAATCAGCCAACCAAACCTTTTGGATATTGGGGAAATTCCCAGGCTTGCTGGCAATTGAGTCAGATCTAAGTTGGGAGCTGAAGAAACAACAGCTCGAGACAGTCTCTGTGGAAAGGCCTGAGTTTTGGTCTGCATGCCTGCCTGCTGCCCCTGAGAGGGAGAAGAGAATCAGTTCGGACTGAATCCGAGTTTCTGAGAACGAAGTAAGCCACTGAGTTGTGACCAGGATCAACTTGAAGAAGACCGAAGATTTGCTGAATGCATCGGCCTGTCAGGATTTCCAGCTCCCTCTAAACTCCCGGTGTGTGCAGAGACTTTGTGATTGTGACCGGAGAGCGATTTGCCTGGTATAGTAGAATCTCTTACATGTAAATGTGCTGTGTGTTTATAGTGGTCAGTGATTTGGTTCCTCATTGTGTGAATTGTGTTCTGTTTGCTGGAAGCTGTATCCCACTCAAACAGACTGATTCTGCGTTCATCTCCATACAGCCTGGGTCTTGCCACACTGGCCCTGCCAGACTACCCCACTGCACAGAGAAAGCCATCAATGAGAGACCTGCCTGGGGATCAGCCCCCTGCTCCATGCTTGAACAGGAATGACGCTTCCGTGAATCATGTGGGCCCTACTTCTCCTGACACTCCAGATCAACCACCTGTAGTCTCAGTTTTCGTCCAGCCTGTGTCCAGTCTTGGGTATCATGAGTAACCATCATTGTAGCTCCCTGCAACAACAGCTTAATCTAAGTGTGTCATCTGATTGTCTTGTTGTTTTTTTTCTTTCATAAACTGAGCCCTCCGGCTCTGGATTACAATTAGTGTGTGTGGTGCATGTTGTTTTCTTCCATCACAGGGCCCCAACCAGCTGCAATGCCGGCCTACCCTGGGCAATGATCCTGGCTAGCCTACCTCTTCTTCACCTGGGTACCCAGAGTGTGACTCTTTATGGACCCTGAAATTCATGCATAACTGTTTGATTGTTACAGCCTTTAAGCAAATTAACTTGATTACACCCCTCCCTTGTTCAAGTCCCTTAAATAAATCAGATCTAACTCTTTTTGCATTTATCCTGACTGTGGTTCCAGTTTGTGCAAGAGTACTGTACTGCTGTTATTTGCTGTGTATAATCTTGTTTAACAGGGGGTCCCCAGGGTTGAGCCAGAGGAAAGCCCTGGTGGTAAGTGCAAACAGTGTGGGTACTTGTGTGGTGAATCAGGGGTATTGTGAAAGTGATTATTGTGTATTGTTCCAGCCACTACTAGTAAGGAAAGAGGGGGGGTTACAGTGTCCCGGAGGGCTGTGCCCAGGTTAGCTTGACCACTACCAACCCTGACCTTCGGGTGGAGGCACCCATTTCAGAAATAGGGCCCTTTACCCTGCTCCTAGCGAAGCAGGCAAGGGTAGTAGCCCTTGGGATAGCGCCACCTAGAGGTTACATTTTGAAGGCTCACCGCTGGGATTTTGTGCCTTCTAGTGGCCAAAAATTGTGAATTATTGTTAAAGATTAATGGCTACCCCAGTAGAAATGGCTGTTGGTGGGGTGGTGTACTGGGCAGGAGATTGACCCCCAAAATGCTCTGCTTATGCTGGATATTCCCCTGGGTACTAGTAAGGACACAATAGAGGGAGCACTCTCCAAAGTTGAATGTTTAAAAAACTCTTTGGTGGTGGGTTGACAGGCTGATTTGATTGCCCAAACTTTCATAGCCTTGATAGAGTGTAGTGACCTCGTGGACAGCTCTAAAGTGCCACAGACTATTGTATTAGAAGGGGTTCCAGCTGCCTGGAGAGTGATAACAAAAGACAGTACAGACCCTGGGGAGGATGAGCTCCTACCATTATCGAGACTTTTAAGGAGAAATTTGCTAAGTTGTTGCTGGAGGAAGGGAAAACTGTAGAGGACTTTAATAAACTGTTCCTGCCACTTGGGGGTGTTCTTTACCCAACACTCCCTCCCACTCCAGCACCTGTTACTGCCCCACTTTCTGTGCCCGCGGCAATACTGGCCCCTATATCTGTACCCGCCATTAGTCACGACTCCTACTGAAGGATGAGAATCTTCTCGGGCACCCTCCCCACTCTCCAGGGGGAGGATGACTGGGAGAACTGGATCGACTATGTTGCCCCCTTGGTACCCGAGTGGCAGTGTGTGGAGGCTGAGAAATGGAAAAGAATCATAGAAAGTTTGAGGGGCCCTGCCCTTGAAGCCATTACATTTTTGAGGTCCACGAACCCTGATGCATCTGCTCAGAAGAACCTATCTGTACTTGAAGGCAATTTTGGAAGCACTGAGTTAGGGGAGACTTTGATGTGGAAATTCCAAGGTACCAAACAATGGAAGAGGGAAAGTTTGTCTGCGTATGTTACTTACCTAGAAAGAGCTCCGCAGAAGGCTTACCGGAAAGGTATGGTAGCCGCTAGTGATTTGAACCGTGTGAGATTGGGGCACATACAGCAACATGCCAAGCATTATAAACTGCAGATCATCCAGTTAAGGCTCCAGGATAGAAGAGGTAACCCACCTGACTACTGTGACTTGATAAAAGAACTCTTGGAGGTAGAAGGTGAAGAGGGAGATTGTAATTATGGGGTGAGTGCAGCCCAAGTGATCATGGCACCAGAAGGCCCTTCAGAAACGGAGACCACTAAGAGTGTCTCACCGTGGGCTAAACGGTGGGGGAAGGAGTTGCTGAAGGAAGTCAGAAAAGTACAACCGGGTGCATTCACTGAGGTATCCCCTGCTGACAGAAACCCTGGTCCCTGTCAGGACGTGACTGTTATGGGGGTGCACCCTCAGGCATCCTCTACTGAGGGTGGCTTCTCGGCTGAGCTCAAGGAATTGACTGCCACCCTAAAGGAACTTTTGAGACATGGTACACTACCTGCAGAAGTCAGACCACAATCTCCCATCGATGCTTCAGCATCCCCTGCTATGTTTTCCCCAAGAATGCCCAGAGAGAGCGTGTCATTTGTCACAATTGCGGCAAGGATGGCCATATGAGGAGGGAATGCCAGTCTCAGAAGGACTTAGAGAAAGTGGTGAACCAGCTTCAAGGAGAACTTCGGAAAATGAGTCAGTGGCCAAGGGGTGCATGAAATGACCTCAGTAAAGGCTTCGGCCATCCTAACTCAAACCCCTCTGTGGCTAAATAGTCTGTCCAGGCCCTTGCAGTTGTCCCTTCAGACTGGTCCAAGATAGAGGACCCTTCAATGGAGACTAATGTGGTTGTGAATGGTAATCCTACTCGGGCTGTGCTTGACAGTGGGTCGTAAGTGACCATTGTGTTTCAGGACTGGTATGACAAACACTTATCTGATGTGCCCTTACAATCCCTGAAAGGCCTGCATGCAGGGGGCTGAGCGACAAGTCTTATCCATATCTAGGATATGCCCACCTCTGGTTGTCTTTTCCTGCAACTGTCACTGGCATAGAGGAGCAAGTAGAGACACTGGCTCTAGTGTGCCCCCCCTCCAGACTGTAGGATGGGGTTTCCCTGTTAATTGGAGCAAATGCCCACATGTTTGGGAGACCAGCACAACTCTGCCATGAAAAACAAGGGCAGCTGACTGGACAGGCCCTACGAATTCCAACCTTAGTAAAAAGGGCTTATGACTGGCAACAGAGACCCGATGAGGTGAAACTAGGTGAACCGGTGGGGATCATGTGGAAGACGGATCCCGAGTCAATGGTACTGGCACCTAATGCCCAGTGTATCATTCAAGGGGAGGTCCACCTCTGGAAAGATGTCAAGAATAAAATACTGATGTTGGATGCTCCAGGCGATGGAAAATTGCCAGAAGGATTATTGGTCAAGCCCAGCATCTTGCCTGCTCTTGCCCATGCCTATGCACAAGTATAGGTCCAGATTCAAAATGTGTCAGATCGGGAGATCCGGGTGAACAGAGGGTGTACCCTAGCCATGGTACACTGTGCAGACACTGCAGTATTGCCCAGCAACAAGTGCCCTGATGAGAAGGAGAGAGTGACCCTAGACTTGTTTGACTTTGGTGACTCCCCGTTGCCAGCTGAATGGAAGGCTAGAATTAGCAAGAAACTTGCCCTGAGAGACCAAGTGTTTTCGTTGAAGGAATGGAACGTGGGATGTGTCCAGGATGTGGAGCATAACATACTCCTGCACGGTGAATGGCCATTTTGAGAGCGGTCCCGACGTCTAGCCCCAGCAGACATAGATGATATGAGAAGACACCTGCAGGAAATGCTCACTGCTGGTGTGATACAAGAATCCAGGAGCCCATACGCCTCTCCCACTGTGGTTGTGCATAAGAAGAATGGGTCTGTAAGGATGTGTGTTAATTATTGAACCTTGAACTGGTGGACCATCCCAGACCAATACACTATGCCTCGTATACAAGATGCCCTGGACTGCTTGAATGGAGCAAATGATTCTCGGTGTTGCATCTTCACAGTGGATACTACCAGATCCCGATGGCCCCAGAAGACCATGAGAAAACAGCCTTCATCTGTCCATTGGGGTTCTATGAATTTCTGAGAATGCCACAGGGGATATCGGGCACCCTGGCCACCTTTCAGCGACTGATAGAGCATGTGGTGTGAGATATGAATTTGCTGGAATGCCTGGTGTACTTGGACAATGTCATTGTGTTTGGGAGCACCCTAGAGGAGCATGAGAACCAACTGTTTAAAGTCCTAGACTGACTGGAAGACTTCAACCTCAAGCTGTCCATTGACAAGTGCCAGTTTTTCCAAACCTCTGTGAAGTATGTGGGGCACATAGTATCTACAAGAGGGGTACAGGCTGATCCCAGTAAGGTTGAAGCACTAACTACCTGGCCCCAGCCCCAAAATTTGAAAGAACTACGACATTTCCTGGGGTTCTGTGGCTACTACCACAGGTTCATAAAGGACTATTCCAAGGTGATTTGCCCACTATTGAATCTTACCCAGGGTTACCCTCCTATCAATCATAAATACAAGAAAGGGGCCGTCAAAGAGCCAGTAAAGGTATACTTCTGCCCAGGTGAACTCTTTGGGCCCTGCTGAACACCTGACTGTGAAGCAGCCTTCCACAAAAACATATACCAGCTCACCCACACCCCCATCCTTGCCTATGCTGACCCCACCAAATCCTATGTACTGCATACTGATGCTAGTCTGCAGGGTCTAGGAGCTGTGCTGTATTGAGACCATGAGGACGGTTTGAGACCAGTAGCTTTTGCCAGTAGGAGCTTGACCCCATCAAAGCAAAACTACCCTGTATATAAGTTGGAGTTCCTTGTGCTAAAATGGGCCACCATTGACCAGTTTCATGAATACCTCTATGGGGCAAAAATATTGGTGAAGACTGACAATAACCCATTGACCTATGTACAGACTTCAGCTAAGTTAGACGCCACTGGACACTGGTGGCTTTCTGCATTATCAACCTATGATTATGCTGTTGAATATAGACCGGGCCTAAACCATACTGATGCTTACGCCCTATCACGAAGGCCCACTTCCAAGAGTGATTGGGCCAGGCTGTCTGAACTTGACATCCGAGCATTGTGCCAAAAGTTTGATAGAGATGAACAGATGTCTGCAGACACAGTGGACTGTTTAGTAGATGGCTTGGGCCCTTCTGACTCCTTCACACCAGCTGCTTATTGTCAATTCTCTGCTGTAGATATTAGTGCACTACCTCAATTTGACAATGACAGCATTCAATGGGCTCAATCCCAAGATACTATTATTCAGACAGCACTTGATGCCCTGTATGCGGGGAAGGGTGAGTTTAAGTTACGTTCCACTGACTTGCGAACTGTTTTATTGTTTAAAGAAGGCCCCAGATTGAAGCTCAATCAGTTGTTGTATAGACTGAGACAGTAGATCATAGTGGCAAAGTAGAAAAGCAACAATTGGTCCTGCCCACAGCCTTTAAAGATTTGGTACTGAGGTCCCTCCACAATCACATGGGGCACCTCGGTACTGACAGAACCCTTGACCTGGTATGATGTAGCTTCTACTGGCCCAAAATGGGGGCCGATGTTGAGCACCATGTAAAGACTTGTAGTCGCTGTCTGCAAAGAAAAGCCCTGTCTCAGAGGGCTGCCCCCCTTGTTAATATTACTAGCAGCACTCCCATGGAACTAGTCTGCATAGACTTCTTGTGTTTAGAACCTGATCAGTGGAACACTGGCAATGTGTTAGTGGTTATGGATCATTTCACATGGTATGCACAAGCTTTTCCCACCAAAGATCAAAAGACATCTACCGTGGCCAAGGTGTTAGTGGAAAATGTCTTCATCCACTATGGTGCCCCCCAACGGATCCACTCTGACCAGGGCAGAGACTTTGAGAGTTGACAAATCAAAGAAATGCTCTCTCTATGGGGGGTGCAGAAGTCAAGAACCACCCCCTACCACCCGCAGGGAGATCCCCAACCAGAACAATTTGACCGCACCCTGCTAGACATGCTGGGTACCCTCCATCCAAAAGACAAGAGGCCCGGCTGCCAGTTGATGTCTGCTTTGGGGTCTCTTCAGATGAGGTCCGAGATGATAACTACCTGCAATATGTACAAAAAGTGAAAGCTCAATTGAACCATGCCTCTCAATGGGCCCAGACAATGGCCGCCAAGAGAAATCTAGCCAACAAAGAGAGGCATGATAAAAAAGTAAAGGCTCAAGAGCTTCGATCTGGAGACCATGTGATGCTAACCTAATTGGGACTGCATGGCAAACACAAAATTGCTGATCAGTGGCACCATCTCCCCCATGTAGTAGTTGGAAAGTTGGATGATTTACCCATGTACAAGGTGCGCCCAGAGAATAACTCCAAAGTTGTCAAGACCATGCACTGTAACCACTTGCTACCTATCGGCCAGTCATAATTAAGGCTGAACCCTCAGAGATTGATTCCGCTGGGCCGGTGACTCATGCTACTGCAAGAAAGAGACAGAGTCAACCTTCCCCAGTGGTTACAAGTTCAAGGTTTCCTCCGCAGCAGGTTCAGAATGATAATGACTGTCAGTCCACCTCGGACGAAAGTGAATGTGACAATGCCTATTACCCCTCCTATGAACTGAGTCAGCTGTTTCAAGGTAACCCTATGACTAATTGTGGGGATGAAGCTGGGCCTTCTGGACTGCCTTACCCCCCAGCTTCGTCCTTGGAGCCAATGCTCCCAGAAAGTGAAGTGCAAAGTATCACATCGGAGGATGTTGAGTCTCTACGTATTGTGGAACTGTATGATTTGCCTGAAGAAGAAGCTGAGGGTTTGAGTCTTTCTGGTGGGATACCAGAACTTGAAGAACACCATGAGAGTCCAGACAACCCCCTTCAGTGCCTCAAAGTTTGATTGTGCCTGAGCCTTCGCAAACCGAGTCAAGTGTTGTAGAAACAGAGCCTGCAGAGCAAGGAGCCAACAGTGCCCCAAGTTTGGACGTTCCCATCCAGGCAGAGGCACCTCTCACAGGTGACGAGAGTCCCCAGACCAATGCTGAGAGTACAGAGACTGTAGTTGTCCCCCTCAGAAAGACAGGCCAAGCTGTCAAGCCAGTAGTATGCCTCAGTTATTATTCTCCCGGGAGGCCAGTGGATTTGCCTCTCAATGTGGTCCACAAAGGGGTTTATGTTTCTCAGAGCTCACTGCCTAAACTGAGCCTAAATGTCAATTCCAGGTTGATTGTTCTGCCTTCTAGGTATTGTGCCCCTGCCCCATCTAGCCCCAAGTTAGCTGATAGGGAAGGGCCCCCTCTTACATTGTTCAATGTCCAAGAAATTATTAAGTTATTACATGATTTCGCATAGTGATGTGTAAATTACCTGTGTGAAATATGCATGATGTATTGTCAGAATGGATATAGTATTGTGACGTGTAGAGAATATCTATAGTAAAGGTATAAGTTTACGTTGACTCATGCATCAGATGTCACTTGCATAACATGCTAATGGTATAAATGTCTCGTATAGTTTGCATTTGCAATATTGTGATGCTACAGACTTGACGCGGATGTCAAGTTTTCTCCAGGCAGGGAAGGGTATAACCCCCCTACAAATGGGGGTTCCCAAAAAGTCTTCCTTGAGCTTGCCTAAATGCTCACTGCCAGGCTGGCGTCCTGTGTTTTAGCAGTTTAAATGTGATTGCCAGAGAGTGCCTGTATAGCTTCTGTGTACTGTCTCTTTAAGAGCTGCCTGGATTGCAATCATAAGTAATCTGAGACGGATCTCTGTTGAAAGATGTAACTATTTGCTGAAAATCATTTAGAGTGACAATGATAATGTAGTTTGCCTAACCTGCCTTCTTTGCAACAAGGACTGTTTTGTTTATCTCCACTATCTTGGTCCTGAACTGCCAAATTGGACCAATCAGTACTGGTGGGACCTAAAATGCAGCCAGACTACAGGAGCTGTCTGGAGTCAGAATCTGTAGGAATTGTAGTTTTGGGCTTTTGGCACCTTTTTGCACCTGAAGGGGGAGCTCCTGTTGTGACTGACAGATGAATCAGCCAACCGAACCTTTTGGATCTTGGGGAAATTTCCAGGCTTGCTGGCAATTGAGTCAGATCTAAGTTGGGAGCTGAAGAAACAACAGCTCAAGATATAGTCTCTGTGGAAAGGCCTTAGTTTTAGCCTGCTGCCCCTAAGAGGGAGAAGAGAATCAGTTTGGACTGAATCTGAATTTGTGAGAATGAAGTAAGCCACTTAGTTGTGACCAGGATCAACCTGAAGAAGACCGAAGATCTGCTGAATGCATCAGCCTGTCAGGATTTCTAGCTACCTCTAAACTCCCGGTGGGTGCAGAAACTTTGCGATTGTGACCAGAGAGCGATTTGCCTGGTATAGTAGAATCCCTTACATGTAAATGTGTTGTGTGTTTATAGTGGGCAGTGATTTTGTTCCCCACTGTGTGAATTGTGTTCTGCTTGCTGGAAGCTGTATCCAGCTCAAACGGACTGAATCCATGTTCATCTCCATACGGCCTGGGCCTTGCCACACTGGCCCTGCCAGACTACCCCACTGCACAGAGAAAGCCATCAACAAGAGACCTTCCTGGGGATCAGTCCCCTGCTCCACACTTGAACAGGAATGACGCCTCGGCGAATCGTGTGGGCCCAGCTTCTCCTGACACTTCAGATCAACCACTTTAAGTCTCAGTTTTCCTCCAGCCTGTGTCCAGTCTTGGGTATCGTAAGTAACCATCAGGGTAGCTCCCTGCAACAGCAGCTTAATCTAAGTGTGTCATCTGATTGTCTTTTTGTTTCTTTTCTTTCATAAACTGAGCCCTCCGGCTCCGGATTACAATTAGTGTGTGGTGCATGTTGTTTTCTTCCCATCAGGCCCCGACCAGCTGCGACACCGGCCTACCCCAGGCAACGATCCTGGCTAGCCTACCTGTTCTTCACCTGGATACCCAGAGTGTGTGATTGTTTATGGACCCTGAAGTGCATGCATAACTGGTTAATTGATACATCCTTTAAGTAAATTAACCTGATTACGCCCCTCCCTTGTTCAAGTCCCTTAAATAAATCAGATCTAACTCTTTTTTGCATTTACCCTGACTGTGGTTCCAGTTTGTGCAAGAGTACTGTACTGCTGTTATTTGCTCTGTATAACCTTGTTTTACAGGGGGTCCCCAGGGTCGAGCCAGAGGATAGCCCTGGTGGTAAGTGCAAACAGTGTGGGTATATGTGTGGTGAATCAGTGGTATTGTGAAAGTGATTATTGTGTATTGTTCTGGCCGCTAGTAAGAAAAGTGGGGTTTACAGTGTCCCAGATTGCTGTGCCCAAGTTAGCTTGACCACTACCAACCTTGACCTTCGGGTGGAGGCACCCGTTTCAGAACTCAGCCCCTTAACCTGCTCCTAGCCTAGCAGGCAGGGGTAGTAGCCCTTGCGATAGTGCCACCTAAGGGTTACATAAGCATCGAGTGCAAGAAATTGCATGCAGTATTGTACCTGACCTAGAGCAGTAACGTCTCTGGTCAACATGCCCTATAGACAAATGTGCTTATTTACCTCCACAGAAAAGTAGCAGTTCCCTCTCGTCCCATATGTGAGGGCTGGTTTCTTGGTGAGCCAGATGTTATCTGAGATAACAATGTAGTTAACATCAGAAAAAAAAGTAGCATTTTTTTGTGCAAGTAGCTGATCCAGTCCAGGGGATCCCACCTCTTCCATGCCTTCGATGATGAACTTGATGTTTACTGGAAGCTCCTAGTACAAGAATGTACCCTTCATGAGCAACAAGTAGTGTTATAAAGCTTTAAGAAAACGTCATATCCAACAGATGCACAGAACTATCAACAGTAGAACTGCATTTTTAGAATGAATAACAAGCAATGCAAATTCTCTGTTATTATTATAGATTCCCTAGTTAGCTATGCAAACTCCACCAGTTACTGGTACAGATACCTCAAATTAACTATGCAGATTGTTCAAGTTATCTATATAGATCCCCCAAGTAGACAGTGCAGAGACTCCTCCCCCAGTGTGACATTCCTGGTGTCCAGTGGCCCTTCCCTCTCCATCATCACTCCCCTCCCTAGCTTACACAGTTTCAAATGGGCTCAAAGAGTTGACAGGTAGTAACTCTGCAAGCTCATCACAGCCTGTGACCCAGATTATGAGGGTCATAATTCTACTGTATGGTAATAACCCTGTGGGTCATTAGTACTGAAGCCACATCCCATTTCATAAGTACTTACATATGACTTTGTGGGTGCCTAGGATGTGTTTAAGTCCCACTAAGCATGAGTTTCAAACTTAGAGTAGGTGCAACGTGATCTTTGCAACCATGGTGTACCTGACTTTATGACCAAACTGTGCTCATTGGTCTTTTGCACTAAGCATAAACTAAGATCCTGAGAACTAGCTTGCACATTATTTTCTTATTCGTCTTCACCTGTGCCTTCAAGTGGTTACTCTGGAACCAACAGGTTTCTATCAAATGTTATGTCCCCTTTATCCACTGTCCGTGTCTGCTCCTGAACCACCCAGTTGTTACCCCCCATTCTTGTACTTATCTGGCTGACTCTGTAAGTCTCCCATGGATTGCTTACCCCTTCCCCCCATAGTGGTGCCAAGGGAGGGAGGTCCACCCACTCGGTGTCCACTTCCAGATTGGAAGCCAGGGCCCAGTCACTGGTGTGGGGCATGCAATGAGTGAGGGCTTCATCCTGCCAGCGGGGTTCCATTTTTCTCCCTAACCCCATCCACCTCCTCCAATGTCAGGCCATGTCCACAGTTAACCTCTCTCACACACTAATGTCCCTCTATATAGGAAGCAAGGTCCCTGGCCCACTCAAAATGTTGCCAGTGTGGCAGAACTTGTTGTCCCTCCCCCATACTGGGAGTGCTGCTGCATAGCAGTGCCTTCCTAGCCCTCAGGAATGCTAAACCAGCTTCTTGAACTAACTTCCAAACTTGGTTTTCAGCATGGGCATGCATAGTCCTACCCATTGGACTACTGGTGGGGCCCCAAATTGACAGTTTTTAAGAACAAAGAGTAAGCCCTTAGTTACCAGATACAGTGCTACTGTGCGGCGGTTGACTTCCTCTTTTCTTTACCAAGCCAAGAATTGTTCAGGAATACAACCCAACAAGCTGGCTCCATCAATGGAAATGCAATGTTTTTCCTGACTTTACATAAACTCTGGGTAAAACTGTCCTCATTCCTAGTGCTTAAGAGAACATCCCCCAGTACAGTGAGTAAAAAGGTTTAAAAGAGGCAAGGCAGCTGAGCAGAAACAAAACAATCCAGTTTTTAGTTTGCCTTTTAGGCCTCCCCATCCACCTCATTAGACTCATGATGTACCTTCTTAGGCCTCCCCTCATACCTTTCAAGTGTTCCACATTATGAGGGACTTCCCTCATTTTACCCCTTAAATATGCTCTTCCCCACATCCATCCTACACAGAAAAGGGGTTGCCTACACAGAAAAGGGGTTGCAAAATCAGGAATTCATAATATTCCAAGATGCTAAATCAAAATTAAACTGTAAATAAATAACAGCACTGATATCTGAAGCTGAATTTCAATTTTTGATGATGTGTCCCAAATTATGAAGACCAGGGTCACACCTTGTCTCATATTTTGAGTATCAGTGTCCTACATTTCAATGAGAAAAGGCTAAGAGGCAACTCCAGGGATGCCATGCCTATAGAGTCAGGGGAGGGGGAGCAGGTGCCCCACAAATTCACATCAAAGTAATGCCTTATGAGCTAAAGAAGACTGTTAAAGTATAATTTAGTGTTCCCCTTAGATGAATTTTGAATTATGTCCCTTACGGAAATTCTCATAGCATGACATTTCGGAGTATGTCCCCTCATGATCCATTACTGATAGTTGGGAGGAATGATGCCTCCTATTACCCTACTGCTCTTACATTACTCAGTTTACTTCACCCATACCTGACTAGGCAGCTGTGAGAGTCAGTGTTTAACCTCACCACATTGGATGTCCAGGTGTCTTGTTCTTGGCTGACAGGGGGTAGTCATATGACTAGTCAAACAGCCTTCCCTGTATGGAATTTGAGTGCATTGCCCAACTAATTAACTAAAAAGTCCCTAGTCCAAGGAAAGAAGATTTGACCCCAGGTATCGCACATGGTATCACAACAGACCGCTAACTGCACCACTAGGTCAGCTAGGGCAAAGCCCTTAATCAGTAGCATTTGGAGTCTCACACTGAAGATTGCATGTGTGTGTGTGACCACTCTATAGTCTTAACCTTCATACCAGAAAGAGTCAGAAGATCATGAGACTCCTACAAATTTTTTCTATGAGAAGAATCTGAGTTCCTTTGAGTTCCTGCATCACGTAAAGATTTAAAACAGAGCCTGGAGCTAGAGAAGAAGCCTCTGACTTGGAGCATGATCAGGAGAATTAACTGAGTCACTCTCCTTCCAGTGAGATATTGCCACTATTAAACAGTCAAAAATCTAGTGGTTCATTATGGTGCACTTGATTAAGAGGTTGGAAATTGAGGGTCTGTTTGCCCTGATCCTCCTTGGCCGAGACTTTAAGACTTTTACAAGCTTTGCATTTATTGAATGCCTTTCTTTTGGGGGATGAAATTCCACTGGTGAAATGCAGAATTTCACCCACAAAATACAGAATTTCATCCATGAACAGCAGAATTTCACCACTTGCGGGTGAAATTCTGCCATTCGTGGGCAAAATACCACATTTCGCTAGCAAAATTATGTATTTCGCAGGCGTAATTCTGCATTTAGCACCCATTAAATATTTCACAGAATGCATGAATTTTTCCAAATATTTCACATGGCGAAATTCATGATTTCACTAGAATTTCACTGCATCTCTACTCCTTCCCCCACATTTGTTATCTTTCAGCCTTCTTACTAAGCCTTGTTAATTAGTCCCCAAGTGAGGATTCCTCAGCTCATTCACTCCTGCTGTGCCTTTTCATACTCATCATCACCTTTTTATTTTCTAGCTTCTATTCTTACCTATGGTACACAGAGAACCATGACTGGGATGTCAACATACCAGGGTACACAATCTACTGGAGGGACAGGGAGGGTAAAAGAGGAGGAGGAATAGCTCTTTATGTAAGGGAAGGGATCAAAGCAATGGAACTAAAGGGTAAGCAGGGAGGAGAGGAGGCACTGTGGGTCACCCTGGAGACTGGAAATGGCACCACAATCTGCACAGGGGTTGTATACAGACCCCTATCTCAGGGAGAGGAAATGGACAAGGAAATTATAGAAGGCATCCTTAGGATGGCAGAGAAAGGGGAGTTATTGCTGATGGGGGACCTGAATATGCCAGATGTTAACTGGAGCACCTTTGCTGTAGCCATATCCAATAGCAGGGCCATTCTTGATGCCCTACGGGGGGCATGCATCAGACAGCTAGTGTTGGAACCCACTTGGGAGGGAGCAATCTTAGACCTCGTACTCTCAAATGGGGATGGAGACAGGATCTCAAATCTAGAAGTGGGTAGCCATCTGGGAACAAGTGACCACCAAACACTGTGGTTCATGATAAACTCAGCTGTAGAATCAAGCCATACAGAAGTGAAGGTACTGGACTTCAGGAGAGCTGATTTTGTCAAAATGGGAGAGTGCCTCAGAAAAGCACTAGCAAACAGGCAAGAAGGAGGGGTGGCACAGCAATGGGGAACCATCAAAACTGCCATCACAGAGTCAACAAGCCTTTGTGTGAAGCAAATAAACAAATCGAAATGAAAGAAAAAAACACTAGGGAGAAAAAGATAGCATTCAGGAAGTATAAGGAAACACAGAAGGACCGGGACAGAGAACTGTACCTGTTAAAGCAGAAGGAAGCGGGGAAGGCAGTCAGAATAGCAAAGGCCCAAACCAAGGAAAAGATAGCCAGCTTGGTTAAAAAGAGGGATAAAACCTTTTATAGGTACATTATGGAGTGAAGAAAGACAAAGGGAGGGATACTGAGGCTGAATAAAGAGGATGGTAGGTGGGTAGAGAGGGACAGTGAAAAAGCAGTGATTCTGAATGAATACTTCTGCTCAGTATTCACAAAGGAAGAGGAGGGGGAGGTACCCAATCCAGTCAATAGAAATACTCTGATATCAGTCCTTTCACAGAAGAAAGGGTTCTGAAAAAAGTCCTAAAACTGAAGATGGACAAAGCAATGGGGCCTGATGGGATTCAACTCAGAGTTCTAAAAGAACTAAGGGAAGAACTAATAACACCATTGACTACTCTTTTTAACAAATCATGGGAGGATGGTGTGGTACCTGAGGACTGGAGGAGGGCAGATGTGATTTCACTTCACAAAAGTGGGAGCAAGACAAAGGCAGGAAACTGAAGACCTGTCAGTTTGGCCTCAATGGCAGGGAAAATGATGGAATCACTTTTGAAGGAAAGAACTGTTGAGTACCTAGAGTCCAGTGGGGCACAGGGCCCAAGGCAGCATGGATTCACAGTGGAAAGGTAGTGACAGATGAATCCAATAGATTTCTTTGACTGGGTGACCAAAGTAGTAGACCAGGGAGGGGCTGTGGACATGGCCTACCTAGATGTTAGCAAGGCATTTGACACAGTCCTGCACAAAAGATTAATAAACAAATTAGCCAGACTGGGACTGGGTCCCAGGGTGTTAGCCTGGGTAAAACATTGGCCTGACAACAGGATGCAGAAGGCAATAGTAAATGGAGTCCACAGTGAAGAAAGGGGGGTTACTAGTGGGGTACCGCAGGGTTCACTACCGGGTCCAGTCCTTTTTAATGTCTTTATAAGTGACATTTGCAGATGGACTGGAAGGAAAAGTATGTCTCTTTGCAGATGACACAAAGATCTGCAACAGGGTTGATACGCAAGGTGGGGTGGAAATGATGAGAAGGGACTTGACAAGGTTGGAGGAATGGTCAACTGTATGGCAGCTTAGATTCAATGCAAAGAAGTGCAAAGTAATGCACCTGGGAAACAAAAACCCAGGGCAAAGATATACAATGGGGGGGTAGTAACAACAATAACAATGGAAAGGGACCTGGGGGTAATCATATTAGATGACCTAAAGGTTAGCAAGCAATGTGAGAAGGCAGTAAGGAGGGCTTGGGGGATAGTGGGATGCATAGGGGGAGGCATCACCACTAGAAAACAGGAAGTTGTTATCCCTCTGTACAGACAGTTGGTGAGACCCCATCTGGAGTGCTGCATACAGTTCTGGAGACCCCATCTCCGCAAAGACATAGACAAGGTGGAGGCTGTCCAGAGGAGGGCAACCAAAATGGTGCCGGTCTGCACCAGGAGACATACGAAGAGAGACTAAAGGAGCTTACTATGTATACCCTCGAGGAAAGGAGGGAGAGGGTGGTCATGATAGAAACTTTCAAGTACCTCAAGGGAATTAACAAAGTCCAAGAAGGTAGCATCTTTCAGAAAAAGAGATATGCAAGAATAAGGGGGCACAATCTGAAGATTTAGAGGGGAGATGGCTCAGAGGTAATGTGAGGAAGTATTTTTTTATGGACAGTGTTGTGGATGCGTGGAACAACCTTCCTGAGGAGGTCGTGGAGTCAAAAACAGTGGGGGAATTCAAGAATACATGGGACAGACATAAAGCAATTCTAGTGGGGGTAGGAGGAAATCGGTTGTTGGTTAACTAGGATCTGCAGCTTATCCATTAGGTAGAGAAATGGGCAGACTAGGTGGGCCAGGCAGTCCTGATCTATCATCAAATTCTATGTTTCTGTGTTATCCATTATCACTTTTTCTCCTAGATCCTCCTCTGATTTTGTCTCCATATATATATATATATATATATATATATATATATATACAGTATGTGCCGCTTGTAAAGGACTAGTTTGACACATCACCATATGTCTGTTACAAGCGGCGTCCGTTACATCATTAGAGCTCAGATCTCAGTCCTGTGCCCGGTCTCAGTGCAAGTCACAAGTGGCACTGTGAATTTGCTGCAAGTCACAAGATGCACAGGGGCACGAGTTGAGCAATCAGCACAAAAAGTGGAGTTGAACTGCCAGGAACTGTGAATCTGGGAGCTTTCATGGGTTGCTATTGTCATGCAAAAGACTATTAATTTTCTCTCTCTCTCCGTGTGCCTGTACTTTGAAACTGCAGTGACAGCTACCAAGCAGTGCAATGGGTGGTGAGAGAGAGTGAACAGGTATGGGTGAGAAATAAAGTATGCAGCTCTTTCTTGGCTGAATTCACTACAAGTCGCAAGTGTGAGCAGGCACAGGTGAGCAGGCACAGGTGAAGAATAGACACAAGTCGCAAGCAGCCCTGATTTAGTTGCAAGTCGCAAGATGCATCAGAACCAGACAGGCTTCAGATCCAATGCCCAGTCTCAGTCACCGAAAGTGCGAGTAGGCAGGAATTTAACCACAAGTGAAGAGTATAGAATGCTAGTAGAACAAGGTAATGTACTACTGTACTTGGCGGCCGCTACATACGGAGATACAGGTCCACTTAAAAGGGTGCGTTTTCCATTGGGCAGTATAGCAAATGGCATTTGGCTTTGGTGAAATGTCCGGTAGAAGCGGCTGTCCTCTACAAGCCTGTACGGTATATTTGGTGCATACTGTATATATATATATATATATATATATATATATATATATAAATATATATATATATATATATATATATATAGTATATACAGTATACACACACATATCCCTTATTTCCTTCATCTCTCCACTTACTTTGCTTTTTACGCTGTTAGATAATTCCTGAACAAGACCTTTGGTTGATATGTCGATTCCAATTCTATTTTTAGCATGCATTTAATATTACTGTTTTGTTTTGTTTTCAGACCACAGGCTGACACAGCACCATGTTTTTCATTCTTACAGTATTTATCAGAGCTGCATGCTCAGTTCTCTCACAGTTCACCAGGAGTGCTACACTAGAAGTGTGTACTGTGTACTATGTACCAACCTGATTCAGTGCTTGATAAGCTTCCACTGCCTGCAACCAGGCTAAGACAGGACCTTTGTTATCGCTAGCTCCGCGTCCATATAGGTTCCCTAAAGAGATACAAGTAATACAAAGATCAGGAATCAGGATCTGACTGGTGCTTTACAGACCTGTATTTAATTTCATTTCATTGTTATGCTTGCGAGGTGATGAGCATAACTTCCTATTTTCACCAGTGACAAGTTGGTAAATAACAAATCATAATGATACAAATAATTAAAACTTGTAAACGTACTTTACATATAGTATCTTCCTAATACATCAATCGTCATAAATATATGCAAATATTCCTTTTGTGTAACTATACTATATTGGTCCAGGACCTGCCACGTAAACAGAATGTTGGCAGGGCCTGTGATTGATTTTATTTTTTCAGTGAACTGATGCTGTATTAGATTTATCGCAGTTAAAGGCAGGGGACATTTTATAATTTATTTTTTCAAACATATTTTATCTGGTAAACAAACAATGTCCAGAAAAGGATTGTTTCCATTTGTGGTTTGGGGGAGGGGTAAGGGGGTAAGATGGTTAAAGTAAGAATATATTTACCCACAGGGGGGTCTTGAGAGTAGCATAACAGTGACAAAGCTTCATAAATATAGTACATTTTTCCCATATAGGACCTTATAAAACAGCAGCAGTACATCATATAAGATACAATGCAAATACATACAATGTGCAATATAGAAGATAGGATAACGTGGTTGTTTTTCACTCGAGAAGTTTCTTTGGTAACAGGAGACCTCGAGAGTAAAAAAGATCCATGTTGTGTATGATTGCTCATACACTGTCTTTTATAGTGTATGGGCAACTATAAATAAACAAGTTTGACCTTACCTTTTTCCTTTTTTCTCACCACCACCCTTTTCTGGGTCTGCTGTCACTGCCGAAACTGTTTATTTATTTATTTTATTTAGTTTTTGTTGACCGGGTAAATGCACAAGACAAATTCTGCCTATTTTCAGGCAGTTTGAGTAAGAAGGAAGGTTCACATGATTCACATGCGCGAACGCCTTCCAAGTTGCTGTGCTGCAGTAGCTACATAGCTAGTGCAGCACAACAGCTATGATGACATAGCTACTGCAGCACAACATTTTTTGAGGGATGGATTTCTATCCTCAACATTGTTCCGCCATACACATTAATTGGGCAGGTGCAGTAGGAGTCTGTATAGTAGAGACCCACTTTATCTGTGAAGCATGTTGCCAATGCAGCATACAACAAGCAGTGTGACTGTGGGCCTGGGTTGCAGAGGAGGATAGCTGGTGCCTAGCGGTCCCACTATGTGATGTCAGACCTCTGATGGTTGCAACCAGAGGAAGAGTTACTAGGGCAGCTGGGGCATGAGGCCAGAGAGGCATGGTGAGCTTTGATTCACCACTTAAATTAAATAAAGGAAATGGCTGAGGTGATTTTGGTAGGCAAACTGTTCCAAACTGAGGGAAGCCTGTAGGTGATTGAATCTTGCTCTACGTTTCTATTGCAACATGGGATCTGGAAATGGCAACTGTCCTCTGACCTAAGAGAATAAGAACAATTTGTAGCAGGTGTGAAGAGACCTAAGAAGTCACTGAGGTGCTTTCCTGTCCAGTTCCTTGCTCTAAGTAGGGCAGTGTGCAGAAAGTGCCTCTTCAGGACCAGTAGCCACCAGAGCTCATTGTGCATCATACAGTGATGTGTTTGTGGTGGGGGAGGCCAGTACAAACCCAAACAGGGTTTTGAAAAACATAGACAATTTAGATAGGACGGAGAAGTCACACCTGCATAGACAGTGTCCCCATAGTGCAGTAAGGGGAATATGGAGCACTAAACCAACAATTTCCATGGCTGAAGGCAGCTTTTCACCCTATAAAAGGCACTAAGCTCAGCATCACACTGTGCAGTTACTGGACATTCTGAATTTTCAGCGCCAACACTCTTATTGGAGGATCTCAGCCTCACTGGCTTCTTTCCTGCTGGTCTTCATTTTACCTTGCTTCATTAGAGACGTTTATCAGTGCTGCTCACCCTGGGACTATCCTTTTTTGTAAAGAAAGAAATACTTTTTTTTTCTTTTTTTTTTGTCTACTTTCCCATTTGGAAATTATACTACAAAGCCACTAGAGGGCTACAACAGCTGTCTCTTCTGTTAAAGGGAAACACTTTATATTTACTTCTTCCTCTTCTGCTCCAGTGGACCTGGGATACCTCTCTTTCTGAGGACCATCCCCAGGGTGCTTCTGCCTGTTTCTCAGGCCAAACCATGCTCATCCACTAAGGCCGAAAGACTCGAACGCCTACCCCCACTCCCCTTCCACGCTGGTGGAGCAGGGCCAGAAACAGAAAAGAAAGCTACAGACCAAGCTTGCCACACTGGATTGCAGCCTTGAACCACCTCACTGATTCAGTTGCAAAGCATTGCTCCACAGGTACATTCAGCGCCAAAACCACCTCTCAGCCAACAAAAGATTTTGAACTTAGGACACCTGATTGCTGATTGGTCTTGGCTTCCAGTGACTCTCTTGGGATTGGCTGGCGCTTGTCTTTCAGCTCTCTGTTTAAATATCTATAGCCGTATCATAATTCCTCTTTGGCTACCTTTGCTCCTCTGCCTAGCCCTCTGTGTGATAATTACAGTCACTTGTGTAAACATGGCTCTTCGTTACATGTTTGAGATGCTCCTATTACTTCTACTCCTACTATGCCTTGACTGGGTTGTTATAACTTTCCCAGGATCCTACCCCTTGAGTTCTTCGAATGCCCTACATGCTGGTGTCAGTTTCTCTAACCTAATTACTGCATCTCAACCTATGCTTGCTTTTAAGCACTTCCTATTCTCTAAGGGTTGTACCTTTTATGTGGTGACCACACTTAAAAAACGCCTGCTGAATCAAGCAGTTCCTTTACTGTTTGGCTATCAAAAATGATGGTTTCTCACCATCTTAGCTATCCTTCTTGCAGGGGATGTCCAAATGAACCCGGGTCCACGTGCACTCTTCTTCCCAGCTGACATCTTCGCAATTTCTAGCAAAGGGCTTTTCATTGCCCATATGAATATCAGAAGTCTCTCCCGAAATTTCAGTGATCTTAAGGCTTGGGTGGGTGTCTACAAGCCTGATGTACTCTGTTTGTCTGAAACATGGCTAAAGCCCACTATCCCTGACTCTGTATGCTTCCTAACTACTCCCTTATCCGTAGGGATAGGCTCTCCTCAAAGCATGGCGGAGGGGTTGCCATGTTCTATAAAGATCATCTAAACATCACAGACACCCTGTTCTCAACATCCTGTGCCTGTGAGTCCCTTCATGCTACTCCCACCCTGGGAGCCAAGAAACTCCACATTGTCTGAGCCTACAATCCCCCAAATGGGGGCACTGTAGGTCTGCAGGACTTATTTGATCAGACCTCTTTGCACTCCTAACACAATGAGGTCATTATATTGGGTGACCTTAACCAAAATTGGCTAGGGACTGCCCAGAGCACGCTGTTCTCTCTGGTACAAAATTATAACCTCCACCAGCTGTTAACAGAGAATACCAGAGTTACTCCTTCACTAAAATCCTCTTCCCTTATTGACTGGGTACTGGTAAACCGTCTGGATGATGTATACCAAACAGGCATCGTGGCAGATTCGCTTACTGATCATTCCCCTGTCTTCTGCATCTGGAGCACTGAGGCTGCTCCATCCCCTCCACCGTGCTATGTCACCTTTACAAATTTCACCAACCTGGATATTGAGGGTTTTTTTCATGATGTCTCGAGGATAAACTGGTCTGGTATTTACCTTTCCCATAATGTTGAGTCTGCACTAAGTATCTTTCTTAATGTATTCCTGGCCATCCAGAACAAGCATGCCCCCAAGGTGACACGGAGGGTGAGGGGTAAACAAACAAGATGGCTTCACAAAGACTTGCTGAAAAATCTATGCTCTAGGGACAAATGCTGGAAAAAGTACAAAGCCTCGGGGCTACAATCTGACTATGCTGCCTACAGAACCATACGTAACTTCTGTAAAAAACAGGTCAGAACAGCTAAGAGTGCCTATTGTAAAAAATTGCTGACAGACTCTGCTGGGAACCCTAGGAAATGTTGGGCCCATGTCAAGACCTTTCTCGGTGTGTCCCAGTCAACTAGCACCAGTGATATGGTATTAAATGGAGTACATTGCAATGACTCCAACACCATTGCTAATTCCTTCAATCAAATGTTCTTGGACCTGTCTCAGTAAACCTCTGCCTTCCCATCTCCCCAGGCAGCCTCTCTGCTTGCAACATCAGCACAGTCCACTACGCTCAGCTATCCTTCCCATTGAATGTCTAAAAATTCCCCGTTCTACTTCAAGGCAATCTCAAATACTGAGGTATTAAAACTATTACAGACTGTCCCTGACAACACTAGCTCTGGATCAGATACACTTGAGCTTCGGCTTCTGAAACTAGCAGCACCATACATAGCCTCCCGTCTGGCTAGAATTTTCACCTTGTCTGTCTCTAATAGCCAAGTTCCTGACCTCTGGAAGATTGCTCGAGTAACGCCGGTCCTTAAAAAAGGTGATACCGAAGAGATTACTAACTACAGGCCTATAGCCATCCTATAAGTCCTAAGTAAAATTCTGAAAAAACTTGTTGCAAATCAAACCACTGACTACCTCACAAAGTACAGCCTTCTCTCTGACACACAACACAGTTTCCATAAAGGTCACAGTACCTCTATAGCACTTCTCAAATTCGCTACCGATGTGCTTACCAGTATGGACGCTGGCCAGCTGACAGGGACAGTTTTTATAGACCTTACAAAGGTCTTTGATCTTGTTGATCACCCCCTGATCCTCTCCACTCTTTGCAATCTGAGCTATTCGCCCCCAGTTGTTACCTGGTATGGAAGCTATCTATCAAATAGAACTCAAATTGTGAAATTCATCTCCACTTTATCTGATGGTGCTACCATCAATATTGGGGTTCCCCGGGGCTCTATTCTGGGAGTTCTTCTTTTCTCACTTTTTATCAATAACATAGATGAGGTTTTTCTTTCATGCTCACTATTCTCTATGCAGATGATCTTGTATCCTATTCAAGCTCTGATAAGGTTGCCAGCATAAATGCATCCCTTTCTTCCAATTTCACTAATATCCAAAATTGGCTTTCTGCACATAAGCCTGTACTTAATGCTAAGAAAACCCAAGCAATGTTACTTGGATCTGCCCCTAAACTTAGGACATGTCAAACTCCCCTATTGGTGCAAGACAGCAGTGGCACACAAATAGAATGATTTACATCTTTTAAGTACCTGGGAATTCTTCCGGACCAATCCATGGACTTCAGCCTGCATATACAATCTTCCTGCAAGGCAGTGAATGCTAAACTGGGGGTTGCTTACACTTTCAGTTTCATGTTGACTCCCTCTGCTAAACATGCTTCCTTCCCTCACCTATGGCATGCTGACCTTTGCTGCCAAACACAAAACCATCCTTCATAAGTGGGATGTTACTTATAATAATATCTGTCGATACACCTCCTCGTCACTATGGCTTAAGCACCACTGCCAGCTGTACAAGGGCCTGGGCTGGTTATCCCCCCCAGCTTACCGTCAATACTCTCTCTTGGCTCCCTGATTGACTCTGTACTCAGAAACCAGACCCCTTCAGTGCTCGCAACATTGCTGGTACCTCAAACCTCCTCCTATAGACTGCAATCAGTAGATTAATCCCTGCTGAATGTACCTAGATGTAAAACATCAAAAGGCTCTGTTGCCTTCAATCACTCTGCTCCTATGCTTTGGAACTCTCTCCCTCAAGCCCTTCAAATATCTGGATCCTATGACAGCTTCAAAAAGGAGCTGCGCTTACATCTATCCCTTGCTGATCTCTGCACTTGTTTTAATCCTCCCTAATCCACTCACCTGCCAGATGCTGCCTGGCCTAACCTTAACCTCCCTACCTCATAGCACTTCTTACCCTTATTATCTCCTTGAGAGCTAATCTACCTCAACCCCCACACACACACACCTGAGTCTTGTTTCAGAGGCCGTGATAATGCATCCTGCCCAGTCAGGAATTTGCCCTTGCCTTGTTTCGCTGCCTATTTGAATCTTCATTGTTGTGACTAATTTTAACAATATTTCTTTGCTGCTATGTTGTGGTATCTCTTCCTAGACTGTGTAGGTTTTCTCTGCCTAAAATTTTATGTGAATTGCATTGATTGTTATTGTCCTGGCTGCAGATATTCATTACTACTAACTGTTTTGACCTATGCTATTGTAATTTCAATATACTCATGCTATGTACCTGTCTTTGATTGTTGTACTCTCCCGGGTCGTGCCTGAAAATAGCCATTTCATGGCTAGTGCACCTACCCGGTTAACAAAAACTAAATAAATAAATAATCAAGGCATTGGTCCAAGTGCATGCCTAAATATTTGTATGAAGACACCGAGTCAAGGCATTCCCCTTGTGAGGAGTGCAGGTTTAGTGAGTCAGGAGCTCCACTTAACCAGTGGCATGAATCTGAACAGCATAAATACTGTTTTCTTCTAGTTCAAAACTACTTGGTCCTCCTGAAACCATTTTTTTGAACAGCGGAGAAGTCCTTTTGTAGGGTCTTTTCAGTGTATCACTACAATGAACATTTTACAGGTCCACTGCCATCAGCTAGCAACTACAGTGGAGTCCCCCTGGATGAAATGCAATGCTGCAGAATTTTGCAGCACTCTGCAGAATGCTGTAGAAGACCTACTTAATAAAGCAATGTCATTGCAATGGTAATTAGTCCCCTTTGTCATTCAGGAAAATGTGACACTGCCAAGATGAAGTGAATGCCACAGTTTCCTGCATGACAAAGGGGACTAACTGCCAGCAAAATTACATTGCTTCATTCAGTAGGTCTACTGCAGCTTACCGCAGAGTGCGTTAAAAGTGCGTTTTGTCCTGGGGGATGCCACTGTACATATAACATTAATGAGCTAGTAAGTGTAATGTTGTGGGCACTTTAGTTAGACTTGAACATATTCAAAAAATTCTATACAACAAAATTTATACATTTGCATTAGCATATGGTACTAGAACACACCATTGTTGCATTTTAGCCCGCTAAATATACATTTTTATTTTAGTCTGGGGCTGATTTTTTTATTTTGGTTTTAGATGCAAAGAAAAGAAGCCTTACTGTTAGGTTGATCAACTCAAATATATTGAAAATGCTTTTATCCTAGTTCAGCTTATGATCGTCTTCTGCATTTGCCTTTGATGCGTAATAATACAAGATAAATACAAACAAACATAAAAGGCACAAATATGCTTTACCAGTGAAAGAAACATTAAGTATGGTTCACAACAAACACAGCAATAGAGTCAAGCCATACAAAGGCAAAAGTACTGGACTTTAGGAGGGCTGACTTTGCCAAAATGGGTGAGTACCTAAGGAATGCACTAGCAAATGGGCAGGAAGGAGGGGTGGAAGAACAATGGGGAATAATAAAAACTGCCATCACAGAGGTAACAAGCCTTTGTGTGAAGCAAATAAACAAAACAAAACAATGTAAGAAACCACTATGGTTCTCAAAGGAAGTGGCAGTGAAGGTTCAAGAGAAAAAGAAAGCATTCAGGAAGTACAAGGAATCACAGAAGGAGCAGGACAGAGAACTGTATCAGTTAAAGCAAAGAAAGCTGGGAAGGCAGTCAGAACAGCAAAGGTCAAACTGAGAAAAGATATCCAACTCAGTTAAGAAGGGGATAAAACCTTTTATAGGTACATCAGGAGCGAAGGAAGACCAAGGGAGGGAGAAGGAGGCTTAATAAAGGGAGGAAGGGTGGGCAGAGGGTGACTGTGAAAAGGCAGAGATACTAAACAAATATTTTTGCTCAGTATTTACAAATGAAGAGGGGGAGGTACCTAAAACAAACAATAGAAACACTCTGGATACAGAAGTTGATATCAGCCCATTTACAGAAGAAAGGGTTCTGAAAGAACTCTTAAAACTGAAGGTGGACAAAGCAATGGGGCCTGATGGGATTCATCCCAGAATTCTAAAAGAACTAAGGGTAGAACTAGTGACACCACTGACTACCCTCTTTAACAAATCATGGGAGGATGGGGTGGTACCCCGAGGACTGGAGGAGGGCAGATGTGATTCCCCTTCACAAAAGTGGGAGCAAGGCATAAGCAGGAAACCACAGACCTGTTAGTTTAATGTCAGTGATAGGAAAAATGATGGAATCACTTCTGAAGGAAAGAATTGTCGAGTATCTAGAGGCCAGAGGGGCACAGGACCCAAGGCAGCATGGATTCACAGCGGGAAGGTCATGCCAGACGAATCTGATAGATTTCTTTGACTGGGTGACCAAAGTAGCAGATCTGGGAGGGGGCTGTGGACATGGCCTACCTAGACTTTAGCAAGACATCTGACACAGTCTCACAGAAAAGATTAATATACAAGTTAGCCAGCCTGGGAGTGGGTCCCAAGATGACAGCCTCAGTAAAGAATTGGCTGGAGAATAGGACACAGAGAATAATAGTAAATAGAGTCCACTCTGAAGAAAGGGGAGTTACTAGTGGGGTACCACAGGGTTCAGTATTAGGACCAGTCCTCTTCAATGTCTTCATAAGCGACATTGCAGAGGGACTGGAAGAAAAAATATGTCTCTTTGCAGATGACACAAAGATCTGCAACAGAGTTGATGCACAAGGTGGGGTGGAAAGGATGAGAAGGGACTTGGCAAGGTTAGAGGAATGGTCAAATGTATGGCAGCTTAGATTCAGTGCTAAAATTGCAAGGTAATGCACCTGGGAAACAAAACCCAGGGAAGAGTACACAATGGGGGTGAGATACTAACAACAACAAATGGAAAGAGACCTGGGGGTAGTCATATCAGATGACCTAAAGATGGGCAAGCAATGTGTGAGAGGGCAGTAAGGAGGGCTGGGGTGATACTGGGATGCATAGGGAGGCATCACCAGTAGAAAACAGGAAGTTATTATCCCTCTGTACAGACAGTTGGTGAGACCTCATCTGGAGTACTGCGTGCAGTTCTGGAGACCAATCTCCAATGACATAGACAGGATGGAAGCTGTCCAGAGGAGGGCAACTAAAATGGTGCAGGGTCTGCATCAGAAGACATATGAAAGAGACTTAAGGAGCTTAATATGTATAGCCTTGAGGAAAGGGGGGGGGCATGATAGAAACTTTCAAGTACCTCAAGGGAATCAACAAAGTCGAAGAGGGTAGCATCTTTCAGAAAAAGAGGTGTGCAAGAACAAGGGGGCATAATTTGAAGATGGGGGTTTGGCTCAGAGGTAATTTAAGGAAGTATTTTTTCACAGAGAGGGTTGTGGATGCATGGAACGGCCTTCCGGAGGAGGTTGTGGAGTCAAAAACAGTGGTGGAATTCAAGCATGCATGGGACAGTGATAAGGCAATTCTAGGGGGTGTGGGTAGGAAGAAGTAGGCTGCTGGTTAACTAGGATCTGCAGCTTATCCATTAGGTAGGGAAATGGGCAGACTGGGTGGGCCAAGCGGTCCTTATCTGCCGCCAAATTCTATGTTTCCTTTGATCTGCCTGGAACTGGCAAGTCATCCACGTAGGGCTACACTACTATTCCTTTTATTTGCAAGAGGGAAGCTACTGCTGCTAGTCACTTTCTGAACACCCTTGGAGCTGAAGTCAGACCAAAAGGTAGTGTAGCAAACTGATACTCGTCTGTTCTTAATCTGTATCTAAAATAATTTCTGTGACAGGGTCTTACAGGGATGTGAAAATACACATATTTCAGATCCAGCAATCTCAGCCACTTTCTTTTTTGCAATGATGGTATCACTGTTCCTAGTGTTACCATTTTGAACTTGTCCCCTTTTTTATGTGCCTGATTAGGAACCCTAAATCCAGAATAGGCTGCTAATCTCTATTTTTCTTCTTTGTGAGAAAGTCTTGAGATAGGTATCTTCTCCACAGAGAGGGATGGATCTCTTCTATGGCTTTCATCCTTAACATCTTCTTTGCCTCCATTTCTAGCAGGATTTTTTCCTGAGTTAGGAGTGGAGGAATGATTTTTGAGCTCTTTAGTTTTGGAAAGCTTTTGAACAGAAGAGTCAGTCCCTGTCTCACTACTTCCAGCAGCCCCTTGTCTGTAGTGATAGTTTCCCATTCCTGCAAGTAATGAGTCAGGTAGCCTCCTACTGGTGGAGGGCCCATGGTGGCTTGCACAGAGTCAGGGATTCTGTTTCTCTTGTGGTTTAAGAATAGGTGCCTGCTTCTGCCTTGCACATCTCCTACCTTTGCCTCTTGAGGCTCCCCTCTGAGGAGGGTAATCAAAGAAGAAATAGGGTACCTGATAGTTGACCCTGCCCCTACCTCCTCTTCCATATGGCCTGAAGGAGTTAAATGCTCTTTTCTTCTGAGTCCGATTTTTATAGCTAGTTTTTTGTTCATCAACCTTTTTCATATATATAGGCTTCTGTTTTATACCCAAAGAGGGATGATCCCTCAAATAGAAAATCCACAGCCTTGTTTTTTGTGTCTTCAGAAAGTATAGTTGTTCTTAATCAAGCAAATCTCCTCAGAGCTACTACATGTGCTAATACTCCTAAGGTTATGTAATTTGAGTCCACAGCCATATGAAACTGATATTGTGTGGCTTCCAATGCATCCTTAGCAGTCTCTGCTAAGTCATTACCAATATCACCACCCATCTTTTCATTAAGAGTCTGGACAGTCCTCAAAAGAGCTTTTTGGTACTGTGCAGTGTATGCTATATATGCAGCCTGCCTTAATTGCAGGATTGCTGAGGTGTACTCAGGTTGCCACGTAATCAGACTTCCTAGAATCTTTTCAGGTATAGCACTGCTACCAGTGACACCTTTGATTTTTCACATGCAGCTGCTTGCATAACTCCCTCATGGTCAGGGTGTGAGTTTCAGAAGTCCAGCCCCTGCCTTTCTACCTGGTATTCCTTTTACCCCTGTTTTGTCAATGTCAGGAACTAAATTTGAGTGTTCTGAAATTCTGTTAGTGGCTTGAGAGATTTGTGGATGGGTGTTGTGAGCCTTTTTAATGAGGTCAGCTCCCGCATACTCAGAAATTCTGCCCCCTCAATATCCTCCTCAGTCTCATTAGAGTGGATATCCAGAGTCTGTACCACAAGTCTTATAAAAGAGTAGTATGAGGTAAAATCCTCATTGACTCTGGGTGGTGAATCAAAGTCATGTTGATGGGTTGTCTCTGTTTCTATCAGTTCCCTTTCATCCTTTTCTTCCTCCTCCTTCAGCACATGTTAAAAAAAAAACTGAGGCTGGGGTTGGGGGAGGAGGAATAGTTGTTAAATTATCCATGGTTTGATAGGCTTGAAAAAGCTGCCAAATTTTAGTAGTGTCCTTAGCGGAGGACATAGCTCTCTGTTCTACTGCTGGACCCTGGTCCCTTTCGGAGATGCAGTCAGATGTTTTTCTTTTTTGTTTTTTTCTGAGCTGGTGTTGATGGCACCAGAGCATCTGTAACTTTTTATTTCTGCCATCCACAGACAACATCAAGGTCCCCCCATTGGACATCCTGTCCTCTTTAGCTGAACTGGATGCTGACATAGAAACAAAGAATTTGACGGCAGATAAGGACCGCTTGGCCCACCTAGTCTGCCCATTTTCCTACCTAACAGATAAGCTGAAGATCCTAGTTAACCAACAGCTTACTTTCTCCTACCCCCCACTAGGACTGCCTTATGTCTGTCCCATGCATTCTTGAATTCCCCCACTGTTCTTGACTCCACAACCTCCTCAGGGAGGCTGTTCCATGCATCCACAACCCTCTCTGTGAAAAAATACTTCCTCACATTACCTCAGAGGTCCCCTCTATCTACAAATTGTGTCCCTTGTTCTTGACATCTCTTTTCTGAAGGATGCTACCCTCTTGGACTTTGTTGATTCCCTGAGGTACTTGAAAGTTTCTATCATGTCCCTCTCTCCTTCTTTCCTCAAGGGTATACATATTAAGCTCCTTTAGTCTTTCTTCATATGTCTTCTGGTGCAGACCCTGCACCATTTTGGCTGCCCTCCTCTGGACAGCCTCCACTCTGTCTATGTCTTTGCAGAGATGGGGTCTCCAGAACTGCACACAGTACTCCAGATGGGGTCTCACCAACTGTCTATACAGCGGGATAACAACTTTCTGTTTTCTACTATTGATGCCTCTTCCTATGCACCCCAGTATCCCCCCAGCCTTCCTTACTGCCTTCTCACATTTTTGTCCATTTTTAGGTCATCTGATATAATTATCCCCAGGTCCCTTTCCATTTTTACTGTTGTCAGTATCTCACCCCCCCATTGTGTACTCTTCCCCTGGGTTTTTGTTTCCCATGTGCATTACCTTGCACTTCTTTACATTGAATCTGTGCTGCCATACATTTGACCATTCCTCCAACCTTGCCAAGTCCCTTCTCATCCTTTTCACTCCATCTTGTGTATCAACCCTGTTGCAGATCTTTGTGTCGTCTGCAAAGAGACATACTTTTCCTTCCAGTTCCTCTGCAGCGTCACTTATAAAGATATTAAAAGGACCGGTCCCAGTACTGAACCCTCACAGTACCCACTAGTAACCCTCCTTTCTTCACTGTGTAGTCCATTTACTACTACCCTTTGCGTCCTGTTGTCTAGCCAATTTTTTATCCAGGCTACCACCTTGGGACCCACTCCCAGGCTGGCTAACTTGTGTATTAATCTTTTGTGTGGGATTGTATTAAATGCCTTGCTAAAATCTAGGTAGGCCATGTCCACAGCCCCTCCCTGGTCTACTACTTTGGTCACCCAGTCAAAGAAATCTATTAGATTCGTCTGACACAACCTTCCCATCGTGAATCCATGCTGCCTTGGGTCCTGTGCCCCACTGGCCTCTAGGCACTCAACAGTTCTTTCCTTCAGAAGTGATTCCATCATTTTCCCTACCACTGAGGTCAAACTAACTGGTCTGTAGTTTCCTGCCTCTGTCCTGCTCTCACTTTTGTGAAAAGGAATCACATCTGCCCTCCTCCAGTCCTCAGGTACCACCCCATTCTCCCATGATTTGTTAAAGAGAGTAGTCAGCGGTGTCACTAGTTCTACCTTTAGTTCTTTTAGAATTCTTGGATGAATCCCATCAGGCCTCATTGCTTTGTCCAACTTCAATTTTATTAGTTCTTTCAGAACCCTTTCTTCTGTAAATGGACTGGTATCGACCCCTGTCTTCAGAGTGTTTCTCTTGTTTGGTTTAGGTACCTCCCCCTCTTCTTCCTTTGTGAATACTGAGCAGAAATACTCGTTCAGTATCCTGCTTTTTCACTGTCACCCTCTACCCACATTCCCTCCCTTTATTAAGCCTCCATATCCCTCCTTTGGTCTTTCTTCGCTCCCTAACATACCTATAAAAGGTCTTATCCCCCTTCTTAACAGAATTGGCTATCCTTTCCTCGGTTTGGGCCTTTGCTATTCTGACTGCCTTCCCAGCCTCTTTCTGCTTTAACTGATACAGTTCTCTGTCCTGCTCCTTCTGCATTTCCTTATATTTCCTCAATGCTATCCTTTTCTCCTTAACCTTCCCCGCCACCTCTTTTGAGAACCATAGCGGTTTTTTCCTTCGTTGTGTTTTATTGATTTGCTTTACACAAAGGCTTGTTGCCTCTGTGATGGCTGTTTTGATTACTCCCCATTGTTCCTCCACCCCTCCTTCTTGCCTGTTTGCTAGTGCTTTTCTGAGACACTCTCTCATTTTCCCAAAGTCAGCCCTCCTTAAGTCCAATACTCTTGCTTTTGTATGGCTTGATTGTATGGCTGTGTTTATCATGAACCACATTGTTTGGTGGTCGCTTGTTCCCAGATGGCTACCCACTTCTAAATCTGAGATTCTTTCTCCGTCCCCATTTGACAGTACCAGGTCTAAGATTGCTCCCTCCTGAGTGGGCTTCAACACTAGCTGTCTGAGGCATGCCCCCTGTAGGGCATCAAGAATGACCCTGCTCTTGGATGTGGCTGCAGCAAAGGTGCTCCAGTTAACATTTGGCATATTCAGGTCCCCCATCAACAATATCTCCCCTTTTTCTGCCATTCTAAGGAAACCTCCTATCATTTCCTTGTCCATTCCTTCTCCCTGAGATGGGGGTCTGTATACAACCCCCATGCGGATTGTGGTGCCATTTCCTGTCTCCAGGGTGACCCAGAGTGCCTCATCTGCTCCCTGTTTAGTCTTTAGTTCTGTTGTTTTGATCCCTTCCTTTACATACAGAGCTACTCCTCCTCCTCTTTTACTCTCTCTGTCCCTCCTGTAGATTGTGTATCCTGGTATGTTGACATCCCAGTCATGGTTCTCTGTGTACCATGTTTCTGTGACTGCCACAATATCCAGGCAACCCTCTTCCATCAAGGCCACTAGTTCAGGGAGCTTGTTACACAGACTATGGGCATTGGTACTCATCACCCTCCACTTTTTGATAGCCTTACCCCTTTTAGCCCCATTCCTGTTCTTACCGCCTTTGCCTTTTTTTACATTTACCTCTGTCCTACTCCCTAATAACTTCTCTACCTTGGTGTTTACCTCACTAATTACCATGTTTCGTGGGGGGAGGCTGGGATTTCCCTGCTCCTTTTCAGTGCCTCCTTCCTTGGCTAGTTTAAATGCTTGCCAATGAAGCATTTAAACCTCTCACCTAGGATCCTGCTTCCCCCCCTGGACAGATGCAGACCATCGCACCAGTATAGGTCTGCATCCCTCCAGTTGGCTCTCAGTCCCCAATGAAGCCAAAACCCTGAGCTCCACATCAGTTTTCAACCACTCATTGAATTCCCTGGTGAGTGCCCTAGCATCACCCTTGCCATGAACAGGCAGCACCTCCGAGAAGGGATTTACCATATGCTACTTGTCTGGGCCCCTCTAACTCTACAAACTCCTCTTGCACTGCTCTGATCCCATTCCTAGCCAGGTCATTTGTCCCTAGGTGGACAATGACATTCAGCTCCCTCCCTCGTGCAGCTCCTCCCATGATCCTGAGGATTCGCTTCCTGTCCCTCAAGCCGTGGTGCCAGAAGGCACCTTACCTCCTCTCCCTTCCTCCCCATTTCTGCCCCCTAATCATTGAGTCCCCCACCAGGAGTTGTTTCCTTCCCCTGTGGGGTCCCATGCCACCCTCCCGTGGGTCTCCTTTGTGAAGGTTCCCAGCATCCTCCTTGGTCTCCACTGCAGGTGCCTCCATAGAGGAACCACTATCCACCAGAAGAGCGAATGAATTATGGAGAGGTACAGCTGGAGGGATGCAACTCTGTTCCACCACCTTCTCCCTCCCTGAGCCCACCCTGGTCCAGCCTCTCCTCTTTCTTGGCAACCTCTGAGGTAGTGGCATTGGCCCTGGTGGTCCCTGGGTGGGGGAGGAGGGTTCACGAATCCTAGCCAGGTCAGCCTGGAGATGGGCAGCCTCCTCTCTCAGACCAGAGAAGTGCCTGCAAATAGGGCAGCATCGCAGGCTCCAGAATGTCTCCCGGAACACTGCCACCCCACAGCCATTGCACTGCACCACTCCTATCATGTCTTATTTTGTGTCCCCTCTCCTGTTTCTCTGTATGCTTACTCTCTGTTCTCCTTACAGCTCTCACCCTTCCTGTACAGGGACAGCAACTTCCTATCTTCTTCAGTAGCCTCCTTCTTCCTTGCTCAGTGTCAGACCACCAGCAGCTAGGGGGGGAGAGTGAGCTACTTTTTTCCTTTAGGGTTGACAAAACCAATGTTTCTCTATGATCCTTCCCTTCTTACTGCCAAACAGGAAGTTCCTGTTGACAGTCAAATCCAGTGGCTATAAAAGTAGAACTGGCTTAGGGTGGGATGGAGAGCAATTAATAAGAAAAAAAGGCTAGCAACAGGAAGTTGTAATTTGAGTCACCTGCTTTTACAGTGTCTAAGCTACACCCCCAATTAAGCTGTCTCTCCCCCTACTGGTTTAGCAAAGTTAGCTGATACAGTACCCTTCCCAGCACAGAACACACACTGACTTTCTTTCTTTTCTTTCTTTTTTTAACCCTAAATAAGACCCCTTCTACTTCTAATAAAGCATCTGCCTACTTAATCTCAACAGACGCTGACTCCTGCTGAGATATAAGTGTTAAATCAATAAGAAAATGTAGCTTCTTTTAGTTAGCTTCTTTCTGCTCTACAAGCAAGGCTAGCAACATGAAGTTGTAATTTGAGTCACCTGCTTTTATAGTGTCTAAGCCACACCCCCAATTAAGCTCTCTCTCTCCCCCTACTGGTTTAACAAAGTCAGCTGATACAGTACCCTTCCCAGCACAGAACACACACTGACTCTTTCTTTTCTTTCTTTTTTTAACCCTAAATAAGACCCCTTCTACTTCTAATAAAGTATCTGTCTAGTTAATCTCAACAGACGCAGACTCCTGTTGAGAAATAAGTGTTAAATCAATAAGAAAATGTAGCTTCTTTTAGTTAGCTGCTTTCTGCTCTACATACCTCTCAACCTTTTGTGCCCCAAATGTGGAACATTATCTCTCAGAATGTGGAACAAATGAGCAAAATGTGGAACACTTAATCAAATCTTTACCTAGGATGCTCAGAACAGTGTTAAAATGTTTGCATTTATGTTCAGAAAGTCTGTTATTAATTGAATAATATATTTTTGCATCATTTACTATAGATTTTTGCTTTAAAATGTTAATACTGAATGTGGAACAAGTCCTCACAATGTGGAACAAGGAGCCTTTGTGAAGTAAAATGAGGAACGTTCCTCGTAATGTGGTACAGTTGAGAGGCATGCTGCTCTACAAGCAAGGCTAGCAACAGGAAGTTGTAATTTGAGTCACCTGCTTTTATAATGTCTAAGCCACACCCCCAATTAAGCTCTCTCTCCCCCTACTGGTTTAGCAAAGTCAGCTGATACAGTACCCTTCCCAGCACAGAACACACACTGACTTTCTTTCTTTTCTTTCTTTTTTTAACCCTAAATAAGACCCCTTCTACTTCTAATAAAGTATCTGTCTACTTAATCTCAACAGACACTGACTCCTGCTGAGAAATAAGTGTTAAATCAATAAGAAAATGTAACTTCTTTTAGTTAGCTGCTTTCTGCTCTACAAACAAGGCTAGCAACTGACTTTTTAGAGTTTTCTGCTCTTTGATCAGCGACTGCTGCTTATTTGCACCTTTTGTATATTTTGAGGAGAGGAACTTGAGGACGCATACCATCCACCATCTGAGGTACTTCCCTCCATTTTTGCGCTTCTTTTAGGAGAGCTGTTACTTGACTCTGTGGCATACTGAGACTCTGAGATTTGCCCTTTTCATTTGGGCTTTGGGGCAAAACAATTAACACAATTCACAATTTAAATAATCATGGGTAGGGCTTAAGCAGTCAAAATAATGGTTGTGGTGGTCTGCCTTCACCAAGATCTTTTTACAGGATTCACAGTTTTTAAATCCTGTAGGCCTTGTTCTTTTCTCAGGCTTTTCAGCCATGCCACGTAACTAAAAAAAAAATGAAAAAACTATTACTGGTTCCTTAATTTCATTTAAAGGCACAAACTGTTTTGTAAAACTAGTTAAAATAAGTGATCATTTGAAAATATATTGTTGAAAATATGGGTTACTGCAACAAGTCTTTATAAATTGTCCAGCTCTTTTGCATTTCATATAAAGCTGCTTAGTTTCCTCAGTCCAGCAGCATGGCCCCCAACGCTTTCTCTATCTGGGGTCATCCATATGCTGAATGTCTAGAGCCATTATCTTGTATTAATTATTTTTCGTGTAGCACCAGGCTTGAAGAAATAGGAAGCAGCCTCTTAAAGTGACACTGCACATTTATTGTCCAGCAGAAATATGAACTAGTATACTCTGAAGAAGGAGCTTGTTTCTGTACAAGGAAACATTGGTTTCTGGTATTGGTGTATATATATATATATATATAGAGAGAGAGAGAGAGAGAGAGCGAGAGTGGCACGGTAGTGCCACTATAGTTAGGGTTGAGGAGCCGTTTACATGTTAAACCCCAAATTTTGCACCTTAATAACTTTGCAACCATTTCACGGATTTGCCTGAAATTTGGAATACGTAATCAAGACCCAAAAACCTTGAAATCTGCTAAGTTTCGTACTGGTTGGCTACACGGCTGTGGAGTTATTAAGTGTGATCTGCGTGCATTTACGCTTTTCTGGAATTCTGTAGTCAAGGCTTCTACAAGCTTCCATTGTGTTTGGCGCCGACCGGCCTGAAATTCTTCAGAAACGTGGCGGTTAGGGTCCCCAATGTGCCTTTTGAAGATTTCATGAAAAAATATTTAACGGTTCAAAAGTTATTCAAAAAACAATTTCCCATTATAAGTCAATGGGAAAAGTTAACAAAAAGTTCGACAGTCTCGCAAATGTACTTTTTACTGTCGCAAATCCGCCATTTTGTTTTCAGTTAGTGATCAGAAAAATGCTTGGCATTTAAAATTGAGACCCTCTAGCAACCTAATTATTTTTGTATTCACCTAGTCGGGCCCTGAGGATGCTAGCCATGTCTTTATTTTGGGATAAAACACCCCAGAAATATGTTTTTCAGATTTATGGAAAAAATATTTTCGAAAAGTAGTGTCGCACTCACGAAAGCGTTGCAAATTTTTGTGAAAGCTTTCGCAAATCACAACACTACTTTGTGACACTATGCCCAAAATAGCAGTAATTCTTTGGTACCCTGCTGCAAAAGAACGGTTTGGAGTTTTGGGCTGAAATTTGGAAGGAACGCAGCCGACATCTCACAGATGTGCCCTTCAGTATTTTGTTGAAAAAATATTACATGGCAGAAAAGTCATGGTACTCCAAAGTTGACGCTTTTTCCCATAGGATAACATTACGGCGTACAACACATTGCAGCAATCGTTTGGCGCCCTGCTGCAAAATAACGGTTTGGTCTTTTGGACTGAGGTTTGCAGAGAACACAGCCAACATCCCACAGATGTGCCTTTCAGTGGTGTGGTGAAAAAATATTACAGGGAGGCAAAGTTATGGCACTCTGAACTTCTGTTTTTTTCCCATAGGATAACATTAAGGCGTTCGCCGCGCCTTTCAGGGCCCGTATCTCAAAAATGGTGCGAGATACAGACTTTTCGTCAAAAAAATTCTTAGACCCAACTGTGGGCTAAGTATAAAACTAGCCAGGACAGTGATAATTCATATGACTTTTAAATTTTTTTTCTATGTCGTACGGTTACTGAGATATAAGCAATTTGCTATTCCAAGTCCTCAGTTTTGTGTTCCGAGAGTCATTATTTTGCATACATTCTTTGTACTCACTGTCTTTCTCTATACAGCTTTTGGGGAAAACCAGCCTGTGTGCTTACATTACTGTTACCATTACCATTTCCGCTTGCGGTTCCGTACCCATTTCACTTATGTTCACGTTTACGCCACCATGTGTGTTACCCTTTGCGTTTTCATTTGCGGTTGCGTTTGCATTATTTTTAACATTTCTGTCTACAGTACTGTTTCTCTTTCTGTTTTGCTTTGCGTCACCATGTGCATTACGATTTGCGTTTGCGGACCCTTCCACCACCGCATTACATTCACTATTTCTCATTATCATTCTCAAAAGAAGAAATTAGAGGCAAAAACTCGTTTAATGCATCAGTTAGGTTGTTCCACAGCAATAAAGTGGGGAAGTCGATGTTGGGGTTGAAACCCTTTGCACCCCCCAGCCACCCCCAACTGGAATCAGGAGTGCGCACTGGGGTCATCGGTCCTAACTGTCACCCCATTCTCCTATTCCTCAGCTTCTTTCCACATATGATGGGGTGACAGTTAGGGCCGACTACCTAAAGCGCCGATTCCAGTTGGGGGTGGGCTGGAGGGTGCAAAGGGTTTCAACCTTAACATCGATTTCCTCGCTTTTGTCGCTGTGGAACAACCCTAACTAATGCATTAAACTGAGTTTTTGCCTCTAATATATATATATATATATATATATATATATATATATATATATAGTATATACACACACACACATATCAATAAATCTGGTTTTGGTATATATGATACAATAAATAATGGTACTACCAGTATATAGCCCTGTAGTGAGTGGGCCATTTTGTCCAATCTGTTGTCAGTGTATGTGCAGTCCTGCTTGGAACTGGCATCTCCTTTAAAAAAGTTTATTTATTTCTGAGACTGTCTGATCTGGAGTTTCTTTTTCCGTAATGCACCACATACTTTGTCATGAGTCTGTCTCCAACAGTCTGGTCTTCATCCAGAAGGACTGGTAGAATGACATTCAGTCTACTGGCCCATATGGCAATGAAAACCTTGCAATCAAAGTTAAATACTGATCTATGGTGGTAGGACGGTAGCAAAATAGGGTCCTTCCCCAGTTTCAGTATAACCAAGATAATGGCATGCTACCACGATGGTGGGGGAGAGCCCCAATTCTGCACGTATTTATAAGAGCAAAGCATTAGAGGGAGTAAGTGTCCTTGAAATTTTTTACGGTATTTATCTGGGCACCCATCTGGCCTCGGGCATTTACTTGGATTTGATCATTTAATGACCTGCAGGATCTCATCCTTCATGATTAGGATAAGAAGTTTGATAAATCTGAGCTTGAATTAATTGGGGTAGATAAAGTTTACTTGAATAAGCACTACTCAAACACCGATCCGGCTATGGCCCCTGGGTGTAGCGTTCCTTATAGTAGGTTACTAAGATCTGACTAAGATCTATCCCATCTTTGGGTCCCTCAGCTGAAATATACAGGCCTTCTTTTTGCAATCTCGAAGCTGCCTGGCTACTTGCCTAGCTCCTCTCAGCCCCCCATACTATGATTGATGGAAGTACATAAGAACCTGTTCTGCTTGTTAGTCCATCAATGTCAGTACTTCCATTTTCACTTGGGCAATATGATATGCTATAGCCCTGTCTGAGAATCCAAGAGTTGCAAAGTCTGACGTTTGACTTGTAAACTTTCTATTTTTCCTCCCTCCACTCCTTTCTGTTGGTGGCTTAGGCCACCAAACAGCCCCTTAGGACTGTTTTTACATTGTCACAGAGGACTGATGATGAAATATCCCCCTTGTCATTATGATCGGAAATCCAAGAAATTTCAGTTTCCACCCATTCTCCAAAAGTCTTGTCACAGAGCAGAGACAGATTTAGCCTCCATGTAGTGTCTTTTCTCATTTTACCCAGCTGCATTTTAAGAATTACCATGGCATGGTTGAAAAGGAAATGGGTCCCATGGGCTATGACCTGTACTTTCTCCACAGCACCATTGTAGTAAAAATATAATCTAATCTTGCTGAGGTATTATATCTAGTGAAATAATGTATATAGTCCTTTCCCTTGAGAATCAGTAGTCTCCAGTCATCAATAAAACCCAACTGGGACAACGCAAATGTAAAATATTTTTGTGCTATATTATTGCAGTAACTCCTGGAGGTATTAGTGTGCGGTGCTGGGTTCAGGACCAGACAGATACCCCCATGATCAGAATTCTCTAGTGCATGGACAAAAGCTTCCCAAAAACTGCTGGAAGACCCTTTTTGGGAACCTGTGGTGAAATAAATACTAACCAGTGCCACAATAGTGTCTTAGAGGTATCCTAACAGGATCACAAATCTGCCCTCTGTTTTAATACTTTTCTCCATCATCGTGAAAGGCATCTTACACAGGATCAACCCTGTAGCCCCACTAGGCCTCCCACTGGGGTGAGATAAAGCCTCCACAACCTTGTACCCAAAGCGTGCAAACTTATTATGTTCTGTAGGGGAGAGATGTGTCTTCTGCAGTATCAGGATCTCAGGGCGCTCTCATTCAAACATCGGAAGCAGCCTAGATTGTCTGATGGGGTCATGTCCCTTATTTACATTGTATGATATTATCTTAGTTGATAATGCCATCTAGGAATAGAGAGGGAGCCATGGCAATGTTGTAGTTTAACCTGAGCGATGTAGGCTGCACCCATTGAGTAGCAAAAAATAAACACATCTTTTACCTCCTACGCCGCCCCCCCCCATGCACTGTGTACACAATGTTGATAGAAAAACAAACTGAGTACGTCAGCCAGACTGTACTGAACTGATGATGCATAGGTAACCAGATCATACATCAATATAACATAGATCTGAGAAGCATAACATGTGACAGGACAAACAACATCAGTATTAAAGTCTTATCAAGCTGACTGCCTAAGTTGGGAGGGTGTACTTTAACTAACTTGAACATCAGAAAAATTCAGCATTTGCCACCTGTTTGGCTAGGGACACCACTCAAAAAAGGCTTGGTAGAGTTCCAGCTAGAAATCTATCTTTTTATTTAATCCCAGGTGCAACCACAGACAGAATTATGCCTGATGCATTTTGATCTTGGCTAGACCCTTGCATCAGGTATGAGTCTGTGTCTGTTTTTGCATCATTTTCAAGTGGTGTCAAACAAATAGTGAGTGCCAGATTATTTTGATGTTCTGTTTGCAATGCTTGTGTAGCGCACCACTAGCCTAGTGTGACTCTTTTCAGTTGTATTGTTTTGTAACAACTCTTCCATCCAGCACCAGAATGGTGGTCGATACAGAGAGGGGGAAGTCCAAGGGATACTTAGGCTCCCTACACAGGCTTGCCTGTGAAGTGGATATGCCCCAGTGCTACATGAATGAGATAATGATAACACAGCAAATGACAAAAAAAAATCACAGTAAGAGTTTCCAGTGCCGCTTCTAGAAACATCTGACCATATCAAACTATGGGACACATAATAACCCTTCCCAGAGTCTCTGCTGCTCCAGGGGTACTGCCTGTTAATGCTAGAGAAGCAGCTCTAGAAAACAATGTCCTCCACTGTAACTCACAAAGTCTTGGTGCTCAGAATCAAAGCATGAGGAACACTAGCCTGATGCCTCCAAAAATCATGAAAGGCTAGTCTTGCAAAAGGTGTAAGGGAAGTGTACTCCTGATCTGGTCTTAATTTCTGTAGAAGAGGTGCAAAACTCAATAATAGAGGGCAGCACCAGCTAGGCCAATCCCAGTAAAGTGCAGTGCAAGGGGAAGGGGGAGTAAAACTCTCACAAGAGGAAGTCTCCAAACACATATGGTAGCTAAGCATATGATCAGAAATGTTGGGGGAGGATAGTTTGTTGAAAAATCAGAATCGAGTCCAGATAGTTCCCCTGCTAGCTTTGCCAGAATGGCAGATTAAGGCACCTACAAGCACTTTATAGCTTGAATACATAACAAATGGCACCAAGGTGGCAGCTGTACTGTACAGCACCTGCATAGAGTTGAATGGTAATTGAGTCAGATGGCTGCCCCCCCCCCCATTAGGAGGCTTCACTCGACCAGCCCACCAGACCTCTCTGCAAATAATTCTAGCCAGAATAGTGTTGTGACAAATGATGTGCTATACCAACAGCCATGCATAGTGTCCAGTGCCCTGTGGGTCCAAGCTGGCTATCCTCAGAAGGAGGGTGACCCCACCCTGGTGCCACCAGCAACCGGACATCACATATATTCAGCCAGCCACACCCATCATGCAGACAGGGTACCCCAACATAGAGTAAAGCTAAACTGACATACATGAGGTGCCTCTACTTAAAATATGTATGCAGCCGATATGGCTCCAGTATGGAATGCCATGACTGTGACTGCTACCCTCTGCTCCCTTTCCGAACACCAATGGGCCATCGTACTCAGCCTTTAGCTCCTCCCTCCAGTCCCATTTACCACACTGGAAATGCAAAGAATAAAAATTCAACTGATGATCGTGCTGCTAATAATGCAGTTTTAAAGAGTTGAAGGGAGTCAGGAAACATGATGTCAAATTCAGTTCTTTATGCTGTTAGATCATCTTGGAACACTCTGAAAATGTTGTAGGAGTTCTTTTTTGGCTTCCAAGGTCTCCAGTGCCTGCCTGCATACCACTCCAACTGATGTAAAGCCAGTACTAGATTGTCCAGGAGTGTCCCAAGATAATGACTGGGTGGGTAATGTTCACAGCCCACAGTGCCAGGGCTACGAGTGGATCAGTCGTGGTAGTTCAAAGCCCCTGCACTGAAGATTTCCCTGAGCTTCTGCAGGAGTATGATATAAAATCACTCCATCTTCAAAGTGCATATGTAGTTTGGCTGTGAAAGGAGTCAAATCAAATATTCACTTTCCACAGAGCACATAGACAGGGTGTATAGGCCATCCTCAATGCTTAGATACATAGATACATAGACAGTGTCAGCAGATAAGGGCCTACGGTCCACCCAGTCTGCCCATTTGAGCTTGTAGATTTACTTTGTTTTCCTGGGAATCTGTTGCCCCTTAACCCTGACTTCCAGAATTCCTTTATGTCTAGCCCATGCATTCTTAAATCCCGTGATTGTTTCAGCCCCCACCACTTCCTCTGGCAGGGTGTTCCACTTGTACACCACCCGATCTGTGAAGAAATTCTCCCTCACGTTTCCTCTGAATTGTCCTTCCTGCAACTTCATCCCATGCCCTCTTGTTCTGGAATATCCTTTTCTCTTAAAAATAGTGTATTCCTGCACCCTGTTCCTCCCTGTAAGATACTTGTTTGTCTCTATCATATCCCTCTCTCCCTCCTCTCCTCCAGGGAGTACATATTCAATTCCTTCAACCTGTCCTCATAGGACTTGTGATGCAATCCATGTACCATCTTTGTTGCTCTTCTCTGAACCTTCTCTACCCTGTCTATGTCCTTACGCAAGTAAGGTCTCCAGAACTGTACACTGTACCCCAGGTGGGGCCACACTAGTGTCTTGTATAGTGGAATGATGACATCCCTTTTCCTGCTGGTGATGCCCCTGCCTATGCATCCCAGCATCCTATTTGCTTTACCTGCTGCCTTGTCACACGGTTTCCCTACCTTGAGGTCATCAGAGATGATAACCCCAAGATCCCTTTCCTGCTTGGTGCATGCAATATCCTCACCTCCTAACTGATATATTGTGCTAGGGTTTTTGTGCCCCATATGCATTATCTTGCACTTCTTTGCATTGAATTTCAACTGCCAAACTCCTGACCATTCTTCAAGTTTCTGCAGGTCCCTTCTCATTCTGTCTACACCCTCTGGTGTGTCTACTCTGTTAAGAGCTTTGTGTCATCAGCAAACAGGGAGATTCTGCCTTCTAGGTCTTGCACAGTGTCACTGATGAAGATGTTGAATAGGACCGGTCCCAGCACTGATCCCCGTGGTACCCCACTGGTCACTCTTCCCTCTGTGGAGTGACAGCCATTTACCACCACCCTCTGTGTCCTGCCGCCCAGCCAGTAACCTACCCACTGCACTACTGTCCTGCCCACCACCCATATTCCCCAGTCCGTGTAATAGTCTTCTATGTGGCACAGTGTCAAAGGCCTTGCTGAAGTTCAGATAGGCCATGTCCACTGCCCTCCTCTGACCCACCTCCCTAGTCACCCAATCAAAAAATTCAATGAGGTTGGTCTGACATGACCTCCCCCTGGTGAAACCATGCTGCCTTGGGTCCTGTAGACCACTGACAACCAGATGTTCCACCAATCTCTCCTTCAGTAGTACTTCCATGATCTTCCCCACTACTGAGGTGAGGCTGACTGGTCTGTAGTTCCCCGCTTCCTCTTTGTTCCCACTTTTGTATAAGGCGACTACATCTGCTGTCCTCCAGTCTTTGGGTACCTCCCCTATTTCCAGTGATCGGCTAAACAGGATTGCCAGAGGTTCAGCCACCACCTCTCTTAGTTCTTTAAGAACCCTGGGGTGCACCCCATCTGGCCCCATTGCTTTATCAACTCTTATTACTTCCAGTTCCTTCAGGACTCTTTCTCGTGTAAAGGGACTTGTGTCCATTTCTACACCATTCCACCCTTGTACTCCTTCAGACCCATACCCTCCTCTTCCTCAGTAAAGACTGAACAGAAATACCTGTTCAATATGTCAGCTTTACTGTTGTCATCCTCCACGCAGCCCCCATCATCCCCCTTCAGTCTCACTATCCCTCCTTTTGCCTTTCTTTTTTCACTTATGTACCTGTAAAAGGTTTTGTCCCCTTTACCCACTGATTTTGCAATGTGCTCTTCTGTCTGAGCTTTGGCTTCCCTTACTGACCTCCCTGCTTCCCTTTGCTTCTCCTGGTACTTCTCCTTATCCCCTTCTACCTGTGTCTTTTTGTATTGCCTGAATGCAATCTTTTTGGCTTTCACTTTATCCGCTACCTCCTTGGAAAACCATAATGGCCTCCTCTTCCTTTTCCCCTTACTAACCTGCTTAATGCATAATTCTGTTGTTCTTGTAATCCCCATTTTAAATACTACCCACTGTTCCTCAACGCTTGATTCCAGCCCCATTCCCCTTAATGCCTCTTTCAAGCATCTTCCCATTTTCCCAAAGTCTGTCCCCCTAAAATCCAGGATACGTGTTTTTGCGTGGTTGGTTCTGCTCCTTCTGTGATTTCAAACCACAATGACTGGTGGTCACTGTTCCCCAGGTGCTCCCCCACTGTTACCTCCATCACACTGTCCCTGTTTGTGAGCACAAGGTCCAGTATTGCCTTTTGCCGAGTTGGTTCCATAACCAGTTGCTTGAGGAAGGCACCCTGAAGGGAGTCCAGGATAAATCTGCTCCTAGTTGATGCTGTTGCTGGGATGCTCCAGTCCACATCTGGAATATTGAGGTCTCCAACCAGCACTACCTCACCCTTGTCTGCCATCCTTTGGATGGCTAGCATCAGCTCCCTATCTGTTTCTTCCTCCTGGGCTGGTGGTCTATATCCACACCTGTGCGGATGGCTGGCCCCATTTTCCTTTCCAGCTTAACCCACAGTATCTCTCCCCCATTTTGTTCCTCCTGGATCTCTGTGGCCCTTATGTCATTTTTCACATACAGTGCCACTCCTCCTCCCTTCCTTCCTGCCCTGTCTCATCTGAATATGTTGTAGCCAGGTATGGCCACCTCCCAATCATGGTTATCATTACACCATGTTTCTGTGATGGCCACAATGTCCAGGTCTGACTGCACCATGACAGCCTCCAGATCCTCCATCTTGTTGCTAAGGCTCCTGGCATTGGCACACATGGCTTTCCATGATTTGACCTCACTAGACTTTTTAGCTGTTCTACTCCTGCCCCTTCCCTGGTTGTCCTTTATCCCTGGTTCTCCTTACTGTTTGCCCTTCTGTTGAATTTTACCCCTTTTCTGCCTATCCACCTCTTGGGCACTTATCTCCATCTTTTGCACACTGCTTTGTAGAGATATCCACTCCTCCAGTTCACTGGTTCCACTGCTAGCTGTGGGGGGTGGGCAATTAGGTACCCTCCTTGCTGGCCTGCCACCCCCCTTGGCTAGTTTAAATGCTTGTTAATGTAGCATTTAAACTTATCATTGAGTGCTTGGATTCCCCTCCAGGATGGATGCAGGCCGACAGGCTTGAACAAGTCTCCATCCCTCCAGGTGGGTCCACAGTCACAAATGAAGCCAAACCCTTCCTCACAGCACCAGTTCTTCAACCATGAGTTAAAGTTCCTGGTGCATGCACCCCTATGCTCTCCCATGCCTCTCGCAGGTAGTACTTCCGAAAAGGTGACAGAAGTAGCTATGTGCTTAAGACCCCTCCCCAATTTTCTAAACTCTTCCTGAACTTCCTTTGGTTCCCCATTTGCCAGGTCATTAGTACCTAGGTGGATAATGACATCCAGATCACCTTCCCATCTTGCCTTCCCAGCGATCCCCAGGATCTTCCTTCCATCCCTCCATGCCATGGCACCTGGTAGGCACCTCACCTCCCTGTCCTCCCACTCCTGTGTTCCTAGCTGGATCCCCCTTATGATGGAGTCCCCCATCAGGATTCTCTTCCTCCTCCTCCTCCTCTGGGGTCCACTGCTCTCCCTACTGAGGTCACCTCCTTGGCTAACCTCCACATCCTTTCCTTCCACTTCTCTGGGTACCTCAATTTGGTTGTCCCCATTTGCCAGTGTGACATATGAGTTCTTGAGTGGAATAGGATCTGGAATGTGCCTCTACCTGATTGCCCTAACCCTTCCTGAGCCCACTGTCATCCAAGTGCTCCTCGTTCTCGGCATCCTTTGTGGCAGCGGCATGGGACTGGGTGGTCTCTGGATAGGGGTGATGGTTCTTCTGACCCAGTTTACTTCTGCTCTGAGTCTGGCTACCTCATTCTGCAGTCCAGAGAGATGCATGCAGATAGGGCAGCACCTCAGTGTACGGAAGGTCTGCCTGAATATAGCTGCCCCACAGTCACTGCATTGCACCACTCCCCACATTATACTACACTTATACTGCTATTCCAGTACTTGTCTGTTACTGAAGCTCTCCTAGTTCCCTTTTTATTAAATTACTGTCCTTAAAATCCTGCCACTGCTCCTCAGATACTTTTCTTTAAAAAATAAAAAAAAAATAAAAAAAAGAGTCAAAACACTTGTCGTGCTGAGGGCGGGCTTCTTCCCCCTTATGTCCCTCCTACTCCACAACCCCTACTATATCCTGTGCTTAGCTCCTGTCAATCAGATTTAACAGGGCATATAATTAAGAGTTGGGGCGGGGGGGCAAAAATTTGCAGCAATTAAAGACAGCAAAGAAATACATCACCACTACAAGCACAACAAACTAGGTTTTAAATTTTCAACAGCCCAAAAACAATTCTAAGTAAAGAAATTACAGCGTCACTAAAAGCCCACAATCTATGTTTAAAACAAAAATAGCAATGTACAATTACTGTGAAGCACTGAAATGAATCTGTTTCCTTCCCCTTCTGGGTTCTGGCTTCTTCTGAGAAAACAAAAATCACTTGCTGCCTCAACTCTGACTAAGCCTCACCTCCAATTATCATGTAGCTGAGGTCAGAGGCCAGACAATTAGCACCCCTCACCCAACTACAGGGCAAGTCAGACAAGCCAAGACAAAATTTGCAGCAGTTAAAGACAGCAAAGAAATACACCACCACTACAAGCACAACAAAGTAGGTTTTAAATTTTCAACAGGCCAAAATCAATTCTAAGTAAATAAATTACAGTGTCACTAAAAGCCCTGAGGAGCTTGGAACTGAGGAGCACAGCCCTGATCTAAGTAAAGCCACTCAATTTCCTGTTTAATTTCTTTTTTTTCCGGGCAACAATGAGCACCTTTTCCTTCATTTTGTAGCTGAAGAAACACATGATTAACTTCAGTCACTCACCTTAAGCTTGTTTTGGGTGCTCAATGAATGTGTTTGATAAGCAATTGCTCCTCCAAGGGGATGTCCAACTTTTTGTGTAGTAAGTGACCTATAAAATCCAAAATATGCTGCCCCTCTGCCCTGTACAGGAGGTCAAACAGTCAGAGGTTTTTCGTTTTGAATCCTCCCCACCAGGTCACCATACTTAAGCTCTAACTGGACCTACTGATACTTCATTGGGAGGATCAGGTCTGATATCATGGCCATCTTCTCAGATAGATCAGTTACCATACCTTGTAACTCTTTGTTTCCTTTTGCAGTTCATCAACATCTGATGGGATGGTCATCAATACAGAAGCAGTCTCTGCATGAAGTCTTTAAACTCTGACAGTAACTGTGCATTTGTGATGCTCAGCTCCTGAGATGGGTGGGGCCTAGAGGGAAGGACACCGTACTAGTGAAAGGAGAGGAGCTGTCTGAAGCTGTGTTCTCCCGATCATTGCTGCTTCTTTTTCTTCAAACCCCCCACATTCTACTGCCATCTCCAGTGATGGCAAATTTTGTTCAGTTTAGCTTAGCCTTTTTTTGGATGTGTTTTGCTTGCAGTTATAGCGGAGCTATGAGAAATCACTCCATGCAGCTCACTTACATCACAGGAAGCCACCAACAAGGCTGTGCTCCAATTAAGGTGTTCTGATGACACCACAGAATTCAAGGGTGAAGTTGAGAGATGTCTGATGTCATCAGAATCCTGAGCTGGAAACAAAGCTTTGTGAAAGTGGTTGCACATCTGCTATTTTTATAGAATATGGTTTAAAAAATCAATGTGTCTCTCTCTACCCAGAAGAGAAAATGTCCTTTTTTATTAATTTAACAAATTTAAACTGAACTTGCTGCTAAAACCCCTTGATTTCAGTATTAGTGCTTTTTGTTTTAAAACTAGTTTGGAAAAACATTACTTATTAATAAGATCAAGCTCTGAAGGACGTGAAAGCAATAAGCCTCCATGTAAGCACTTCAGTTTGAATTAGTACTGATTTAAATGACAGTGCCCACACTGTGAATCATCTCGCACACTTCTCCCTCAGTGCTCAAACTTATTAAAAAGTAGTGCTATTTGTAATACGTTTGATACTATTATTAGGGTTGCATGGATTTTAGTAGCTGGGTGCGTAGTGGGTTTATTTTTTGTAAACTCATTAAACATCTGGAAGTTTCTGTGTTATGGGGAGAAGGGAAGGTGTGGGTGTGTGTGTGTGTGTGTGTATATATATGTGTGCGTGTGCGTGTGTGTGTGTGGCAAGGGGGTACAGCATTTACGAGGAAGGACAGAACACAGACGGCATAAGCTTCCAATCAACTGAAAAGCTGTTGTGCACACTATTGTACAACAGCGTTTCATGACCTTTGAACTGTGGTACAACAACTTTTCATTTGGTATGGATTTCTACACTGAAAAATGGCTTACCGTGACCTTTTATTTATTTAAATTTTGGTGACCGGGAAAGGCACAGTGAGCCGAAGCTCGTTTCCAGGTGCGACACGTGTGCAAAGTAACAATTGTGTTAGAAACATTAGTTACAGTAAAAAGTAAATTATGTAAAGTTTACAGCTATGTACATATACAAGGACCTTTGAACTTTGGTACAAAAGCTTTTTAATTTGTATGGATTTCCATACAGAGCAAGGGCTAACCATATACTTTGATTTATGCGTTTTGTCATCACTTAATTCATTTTGTGAATAAAACCTAATTTTGCTAAACTTATTTCATGCTATGGATAAACTCTCATTAGTCAAAGTCCTAACTGCATTCTGTCAACAAATAGTTAATATATTATATGGCTGTCCCCAAGTACCATTTAATTTCCAGTTGATGTGAAACCTGGTTACCAACTCCAAACGCATCGTTGCAATGGGTAATGGATGATTGACATTTCAGTTAATACAGTTATTCACTGAAGGAATCCTGCCCAGACAAAGTTACTGTACCTCTGATACAAAATACAGAAACAAAAATAATTTATGTCCATGAATGCCACTCACTCTTTCACTGAATACAAAACCATAGTAACAGAAACCTACCTGCACCACAAAGTTCACATAAAAGATAACAAAACTCCTATAGCAAGAAACACTGCAGTGATGTCACATAGGGCCAACGTCAGCACCCAGGCCACCCGGGCAACTACCTGGGGCCCTGACACCAGAGGGGGACCCACCAGGGGCTTAATTTGGCAAGCGGGCAGCTGCTGTGCTTCTCTAGCTTTGCTCTGCCTCCATCGGCTCACTGGTGACATGACAACCGAGCCGCTGAGACTGGAACAACTATAGATCCCAAGATTCCCTGCCTGACCCCTGGAAAAAATTAAAGCTGTGAGCCCTGCTTGACTGGTATGCTTCAATGATGGCCAGTCCATCTGAGACACTGGAGGGTTCCACATGGGGCAGCGTATGGATGTGCAGGCAGCAAATGGCTACAGAGTATGGCAGAGGGGGAGTGGGCCTGAGTCACCTGGCTGGCACTAGCTGTTTCAAAGGCAGGTGCAGGAGTCAAGGCAGCAGCGTGGTGGGGTGTCTGGCCAGCAGCTGGGGCTGAGTGATTAGTAGAGTGAGCACGATCGAGTCATCAGGAGAATGAATCCGTGGTGCATTGGAGGAGGGAGAGCTCTGAAACGGCACCATCATGGTCAACCATCCTGACACTGCAGCAACAGTGGATCATGGAGCTCCATCACTTTCCTCTTGCTTGCATATGTGTGGTGGCCCTGGGCTTCAACCTGGAGCTTGGGCAGGCAGCAGACAGGCTGTAGAAGTAAATCGCTTTTATGAGGTTGATTGACCTAAATTAAAACACTGAATTTTGAATATTTCTTTTTTGTTTTATAAACAAATTTTGAAACAAGCATGAGTCGGAGTCACTATCTGAAAATACTTATTTAGAAATTGTAAGACTGCTTTTTAACTTTTCTTTTTTTTAATATTCTTTATTTTTTATTGTTTTTTTATATAGTTATATATGTATATATATGACAGCAGGCGTTCATCTATACATTATTGCTCTTTTGTCTTACAATACATGGAATGTTCTTCGGGATGGCAATTCATGTTTCTACAACAGCATTCTGTTATATATCAAATGACACTAGATCAAAATTCATATCCTACAAAAACTGGCAACTTACATATAGCTCTATCAGGGAACAACTTTTCTTTGACAATTTAGAGCCAATTATTTTTTGTTGGATCACAGTTGACTCAGTTTGCTTCGAGTTCTGCTGTATTCGTTGTTAAGATCAAAGTGCAACCCACATAACTGCCAACATCCACTTTGAAAGCAGCAGAGCAGAGAGATATGGGGCCAATATCTTTGAGTCGGGCTGGGGCAGGAATTATGTCACGGTTGTGATGAGCACCTGTAAATTTGTGGGGCATTTTGGATGGATCCTTTTTAACTAAAACTGTGTGTGCGCCATGCAGAATTGCTCTGGTGGGAACCTTGTGGTCCAATCGTGAGAGCACTGCCAATTCGGGATTGGGAATGTGGCTGTGGTTAGGGAAGGGTGGGCTGCCTACATTTTTTTTGTTTTGTTTTTGTTACTTGGATGGATGAATCTGAGGGGGGGCCCAATGGAGGTGCATTGCCCAGGGCCTACAAAAACCTGAAGCTGGCCCTGATGTCACACAAACAGTAATATTACCTTCCTGCAAAGGCAAGCTAAGCAAACAGCAGAAACCAAAGTAACAGAGTGATGCCCCCCCAGTGATGCCACACAGTCTTTTACGGCCTGCACAAATTAACGGAAACCTACCTACAACACAAAGTAACTGTCAGAAACACAAAAATCAAATGAGCCATACAGCAAGTCCTACAGAAAAAAGCAAAATAAACAAATATACTATTCCTGAAGCACAAGTTCAGACATTCAACTCAATCAGTAATCCTATGATTACAATACACCTAATTTTAGCATACAGCACCTTAAGCAGGTACTGTAAGAACACACACTTGCAGTCTTCAATGGAACTGCTATATTTACTACAAAAAAAAACAAACATGTTTCGAGAGGAAAGTAGAACTACTTCAGACGCAGTTCACAGTAGTAGACAGAGTTCCCATAGCTGAACAGATATTACTTTCCTTATATCCTCCGATGCAGACAGGGAGGTTGTATAGTGTAGTGGTTAAGAGCACTGAGCTGCAAACTTGGAGAACTGGGTTTGAATCTCACAGCCACCACATGCACACTCTGTGACCTTCAGCAAGTCACTTGACTTCCCTGTGCTCCCAGGATGCACCTGGAAACACGCCTCGGCTTAGTGTATCTTTCTGGCCAAAAATTGTAAAATAAAATAAAACTAATCGTAATGCTTTGTGCCACTTCTTGTCACTGTTTTTAAATGCAATAAATAAGTACTGTCATCTGCAGGGTTGTTAAAGAGTCAGCAAGGAGCACTGTACAGAAAAGTACTGCATATGCGCATGCCTCCATAAGCCCTTTAGCCTTCAGTCTCTAGTGGTCAGCCAGCAACTTTCAAGACTGGCAAGTGCAAAGTGATAGCCTTGGCAATTCTTGAGAGTTCTTCACCCAAGATACTGACTGACATGTCTAAACAAAAGGGAACCTAATGCTGGCCACCACTGAACTCGGGGAGTTTGCTGGCTCCCTGTTTAGCTCCTAGGAATGTGGCATGAAGTGTATGCCTCAGCATAAATGGGACCCAACCCAGCTGATTATACATAGTGCAGTGGTAGATGCAGGAAGGGCACAAGAGGGTAAACCTGCACAGGGTGTTAAAGAGGGTAACCATCAACTGGCCAGCCAGTGCAGTGGTTTGGTTTCTACCCACGACTCTGACTTCCCAGGTTCAGGAATGGATTTGGGAGTTGGAGGGCCAGCTGGGGAGAGGATTGAGTGCCCTGTGGCTTGCTCTCCTTCTCTGGGGGGAGGGGGGTTGTGTGTCCGGCACATAGGATGACCCCTGACAGAGGCTGGGGGTGCAAAAAGCATCTGGCACCTTGATGTTGCAGATGTGGGTCAGACAGCAGCATTTATGCCAGTCTGACATTGCATGCACCACCTCCATCCAGCTACAGAAAAACAATGTGGAGGAGCAGAATGCTGCCCGGCCGAGTCAGTGGTCCCTCATAGCCTCCCCCATGACTCTGTCAGGGATGTATCCTACCTTCTGCCAGGTGGTTGGGTCCCCCCTTCCCGTGGCCCTGCTCGGGGGGGGTAATCCAGTGCATATCCCCAGTAGGGCTATCAGTGGCGGATGAACAACTTGATGAGACTTGAGTCAGGGTCGATGGGAAGCCGGCATAGAAAAAACATACTAAATAATAAAATAAAAAAGAGGGTAACTAGCTTGAAGAAGTCTGATTTGGGGGGAAGAAGAGAAAACATCGCCATAATCCAAGCTGGGAAATATCATTCGCTCAAGCATCTATTTCTTCTTTTTTTTTAATCCATATGTTTTGCATTTTAGTAACAAGGAATAGAGGGAAGTCGATAAAACAACACAAGCTTACAATACACATCACTTATAGTTTCAAGGTAACTACTTATTGCTCCACATTTCATTTGTTGAAGAATAGGTACTAGAGCTTATAAAGTATCGATGTTGGAGTAACATCTTGAATTAACCTATTCCCTACCCTAAATTTGTTGACTGTTTAATTTTTATTACTAATAACAAGCTTTCCAGGATACTGATCCAATATGGTTTTGCAGCCTTCTCTAATAGTAGCACAATTAAATTAGAATGACATTAATGTTTGTGACATGTAATAAAAGAAAATAAATCACCAGAAGAGCAGAAGAGAGAGCTAAGAAGGTGTAAAGAAAGAAAAAGTAGAGAGAGATAGATGATCAAATAGAAGTACTGTAAATGGGGCCTTAGTCAACCCATGTCAGTTAAGCAAAATGCTAGTAAAGATTGTGATACACTTAAGCAATATACCATGAGAGGGCGTGGATAATGCCAGGATTTACCCACGCCTGGTGTATTTGGTCACAAGGCGCAGTCGAGTTACCAGCAACACATCAAAAGTGTGTAAATCCTGGCATCATCCATACCCTCGAGTGGAATATTGCGATTATACAACATTCCAATTTAATTTTTGTGTTAAAAAATACATAAAAATTTAGTTTGTGTGGTATTTTCAATGATTTTTTTTATGTAATATATTCTTTTCAAACAAAAAATAGTCCAGTGACCACATTTATTTAAGTACTATATTTTGTCGCTGCCCCCAAAATAGTGTGCACCCAGGAATTGACAGTGACACTCATTAATATGTATAGGGGCTTGTCTTTTGTTTATGAGCCCTGAACTGTGCAACAGAGCTTTTCGGCACTCATTTTTTTGAAAGAGGCCTCTCCATGGCCTTGTATGTGCCCTGCTACAGCACTTTTTGGAGCTCCTTATTTTTTTTTTAAAGAGGCCTCCCCGTGGCCTTTTGCTGGTCCCCGGTGACTAGCTAACTGACTATGGGCACCATGACCCCAGGACTGCTCCATTTTGACCGCAATGGTAGTCGCTAAATTCAAAGGCACTTTTCTTGTGCTTACGCGATCATCAGCTAACTTCAGGAAATGCTGGCAGCTCACAGTTCCACGCTGTGAGCCCATCCAGGCCATAAACAATTCTAAAACTGCATGGGGGTACTGGGACTGGGGGAAATTAATGGCATTGGGCAGGGCAGTGAACATAGTGGGGATGCCAGGAGGAGGACTGGCAGATGGGAGGAGATGAAGGTATGCCTCCTAGGGGGATGTACATGCAGGGAGAGCATCACAAGTCAGTGGACCAATTTTCCATTTCGGGAGGGCTCTGAGTAATTTCTGGAGGGGGTTCCTTATGCGGCTGACTGGCAGCTAGTATGCTTTACCATTGGGTGATAGTACGATTTACAATGTGTACATCGTACCAGCCAGCCAATCAGCATCCAGGATTTTCCAAGCTATTGTATAATAAATAATGGTAAATGGGCTGTGTTCCTAGGGGACAAAATCAGAGTAGTTATCTAGTTGAAATAATACCGACCTGCACCACCTAGTCTCAAATGTGGACATACAATTCTGCAGTATGGGTAATATATGTTCCAAGGAATACAATTTCAAAGTCAATGCATGCCAATGGTCCTGAGTAGGTATTTTAGTAGTATGCCAGAATCTGGTGATGGCCTTCTTAGCAATCAATATAAGCAATGATATCTGTTAGTGGGTGCTCATATTTATTGTCACACTCTCTGGGGGAGTGGATGTAAGTATATAAGTGGGGGTTAAGATGCTCGAATAATCAAACATAGTCTCCAGGTCTCGAATGACAGCGTGCCAATATAAGTGAAGTAGTGGGGAAAACAACATAATGTGGGAATGGTGTGCAGGAGTGTGGCCACAGCCACTCCAACAATGGGCTGCCTGAGAGCCGACATACTTGGCAACAACTGCAGGCATGCAAAAGTATCTGGATCTGCACTTCCATTGGTATTCTTTCCAATAGGTAACAGTAGAGATCTTATGGGTGGGGAGAGCATATTTGTTCCAGATATTAAGTGGGATATCACTTGCTAATTCAGTAGAAGTGAACTGTATTGCTTTATATAGAATACTTATGAGGTGTTCCTGGGTGAACCCAAGTAGATAGCGCTGGAAAATATGACCTCTATCACATATTTCTGAAGATAAAGTGAAGAGAGTCCTTTATCCATGAAGTGCACCTAGTTTACCATAACACTTTGTAACAAGTTCTGGCCAGAGTCAAAATGACTGATATAGAGAATAATGGATGACTATCAGTAACAAGCCGGTTAGTTCATTAAGAGGTTCCCATGGCGACCGTTTGAACCTCAAGAGCGCAGCTTCAGAAGTTTGGTCGTCATGGGAACCTCAAGATGTACTAACACGGCATGTTACCGATCATTAGTCATCCATTGTTTTTTATAGTGTATGTTTCAAATAAATTAGAAAAGAGCAATTGTACAATGATTGTCGCTTACTTGTTTTGGCTTTTTTTTCTTTACAACAGGCTTGCTGTCGTCGCCAGGCTGTTGCCGAGTAGGGAGAAGATTGCGCACCGTGCATGCGCGATCACGTTCTCAGTTGTTATGCAGCACTAGCTATGTAGCTAGTACAGCATAACAAACTAGCTGATGTGGCTAGTGCAGCATAACAAGGTTTGAGAAGGGATGGATTTCCATCCATAACAACGTTCCAACATACACTGTAATGCATTAATCTGATAAGAGACACAGAATTAAAGTGTGGCTGGGTTTTAATGGCTTTGTAATAACTAGCTGACATTTTTTCTCATTGATGAAGTAAGTTACAATTTGTTGTTATAACTCATGGGTTATAATGGTGAACATGCACTAGCTTCTCCTCAGCCAGGCTTACACTGTCTCACCGAACAGTGAAACAAGTCATCAGTCTGCACAACTTCAAAAACCTCACTGAGCAATTCCCAGATCCCATAAACTACTCCCAAACCCTTTTAAAAGGCCAAAATAATGAATTCTTTTGTCACCAACCTTCCAATTCGCTTCCACATTTTAGACAGTCCCTAGCTCCGAGCCTTACAGGCATTCTCTCATCTCCAGAGAAACCAGAGTGACCTCCGACCTCAGCAGCTAATTAAAATATCACCAAGGCAACAGTAATCCGAATCAACCAGAAAAAGTCCAAATGAAAATAACATACTAGCATCTTGCCTAAAGTTACTGTACTTTACGACCTTTTTTTCTGTAGCAACAGTGCTTTACTGATAACTTTCTTCTTACTTGCCGATTTTAACAACAGTCGTTTTCATACAGATCCCACAATACAGATCAAAATGAAACAATTTCATAGCTTTCTAAAAACTGGTTTACTACTTACTGTGTTTCTAAAAGCAGATTTATTTAATGATTTTAAAATGTGTATTGGTTAATTTTCATATGTTTAATGCTGTTTCATGTTGAAATGAGTAAAATTTACAACCAACACCCTGTGTCACGGAGTTTTTGTATCTGGTTGGAGAAAAAAATGGCACTCAGCAATTACATTAAAAAACAATACATGAGTGCAGTGCAAAACACAAATTTAATGCACACTCTCAGTGTGGGCTGCTTTGATAAACTATTTATGTACACCTCGAGTGTGCATTAAATTCTCATTATGTACGCCCCCCATGTATTACTCTGTATGTTATAGTAATGTGATATTAAAATGTTAGACTGACACCACGATAATACAAAAAAAAAAGGAAACCTTGAGGGTCAAGATAATGTAGACGCAGGTACTGTTGGCTCTGGACATAATGTACACCCCCTGATACAGCCACACGTGTACATACACACACACACACACACACACACACACTTGTGTACACTCGGACACAGAAACACACATTTCTCTGAATTTGAAGTGTAACAGATGGGGATCACACAGAATAAATATATGTACAATCATTGGATGCTAGGAACTGATGGCCGATGTCGCTGGGTCATATCCAGAGTTGGGACAGCTCCACAATGTGCAGTCAGATGGTGCTGGACAGAGGTCTAGCATTCATAAACACCCCTCCTAGGTGGTTCACCTCCCTGTTTGTCTGCTCAGCAAAAATTAACGACAAAAAGAAAGCATTACAAACAAAATAATAACTCGTATGATATTAAACATGAAATAAAAAGTTTTGCATCTGGCAGTTAGTTTATACCCTCCAAGTGTCATGGAGATATAGCTGCTGTCTGATGGTGGTTGGATTAAGGAAGAGATGGGGGTGTCGGGAAAGATATGAGATCGAGATGGGTGGGTGGGGGGTTAAAAGTGATAGCTGTACTATGGCTTTAGATAAAAAAATGCTGTCAGTCTGATGGCATGAGGAGGGTTTGATAGCACGAGGAGGGTTTGAAAGTAAGCCCGAAATATGAAGGGGGGTTGGGGAGGGAGAAGTGTGACAGATGAGAGTGGGAGAGGATTCATATTGATGTGCTTCGACTCCATTCACTGGGTGAAGTGCAGAGCACCAAACTGTTATGCATTTGGTATCAAATCATACCCTCAGACCCCCTTTTCTCTTTCTCTCCTCCTTTTGCTGTACATTAACATAAGGGAGGTGGAAGAAGCAACAGTAAATTCACATAAAAAAGCCAGCAATTCTATTAACAGCATCATCCAGCAGCCATAATAAACCACGACAGAACTATTTTTTTTAAATATGCATATACATACAGAAAAACCCACACAAATAAGTTTGATACCTTCTTGTTTTGCTTTTTTAATATATAAAAAAGTGTCCAGTTCATAATCACAATAATATACTCCGGGGCATCTTTTAGCATAGGATATCATCACTCCTTGAGTGCATAAGGCACTTGGCTTGTCTTTGTGCCTCACAATACACCTGAGGCATGATGATATCCTATGATAAAACACACCCTGTTGTATACTATTGTTTAAATATACCACAGAAATACCAGTAAATAATCACATACCTCAGAAAGCACAGTGCATGATCCATAAATGAATAGAACATCCATAATCATTTAATACTAACCGATGCATATACTATGATTGCATTTTCACTATAACAGTGCATACCACAGATTTACTAGCATTTTAACAGTACCAATTGGAAGACTATGCCTGTAGTTCAATGGGGCAAGCAACCAGCCACACCCCTTCCTGAGCTATATAAGCAGTTCCTTCCAACCTCTCTCTGAAGCACTTTTTCTTTGCCAGCCAGAGGCTCTGTTGGTCTGTCCTCCCCACTGGGGCCTGCTCCCTTGCCCCTGCCCTGTTTGTGCTTTGGGCTCTTCTGGACTCTATTTCTTGTGCTACTCCTGCTTTGGTTAGTATTTATTGCCTCCGGCTGCTCCTTGCGTCCTTGTTTTTTTTTTTCCATTTGTATTTCTATTTTGTGTTTTCTTTTAGGGTCTTCCTAGTTTCTTAGCATTCTGTTGCTGTTTGATTGTATTGTGCAGTTCACTGCAATGTTATATCTTGGTTTCAGTTCCAGCTTCTAATCCTCAGTTTTCCTTCACTTGTCATTGTATGCTGCATCCCCTGCTGCTGTATTTCCACTGTCTCCTGTGCTTCTCCATTAATTGCTTGCAGCTGGTCCACACTCTTACAGCTCAGCAGCTGTTACTCCATGTTATACTGTTTGTGTTTTACTGCTCTACTTCACTCACTCAGTGCTAGCACACTGCTCCCTTACTGTTCCTTGCCAACCTGCTACCTAATCTACTGCCTCAGAATTTTAGCAAACCATATTTTTACCAAAACCTTAGCAATCCATTTTCTGTCTTCTACTTTACTGAAAATGTAACCCTTTAATCAGCTCTATGGGGCGGGGGTGGGGTTCCTACCCTACCAACATCACAGTTGCTATTTGATCTCCTGGTGCTCAGCTTGTGACCTCCCTGTTATTCCAATGGCAGGGGACTGTGATGTCACAGTGGGGCACTGCAACTCCAAGTAGTAGGAGCATGGTTTTATGTAAGTGATATGATTTTGCCCTGCTCCTTCCGGCTACATGGCTTTCACATATCCATGACAAAATATGTTTACTTTGCAGCCTATATGGCTTTCAGAATTCATGCATTTTATTACTATGTTCCACCATTTCAGTACTGCCTTTCAATAACCTAACCCTGTCCTCATGGCATTTGAGGTATTCATACCAATCCTATCATTCTCTAATCATGCTGAAACCAGAGCCCATCGATATCAATGCTATTTAACCATCCATTTCAATTCTCTACTTATGTTGCAACCATAGCAATCACTGCTAAACCTCATGGATTCAATTTACCAAACTTCATTGACTCAGTTTCTGACATCCTGCCTCTCACCGCTTAATGGCTTCACAGCCTCCCATTATTCAATCACCTACTTTCCATGGCACTGCTAATTTGGCTCCATAGTGGAATTGGTTGGCTTGCTTTTATTGGCTTTGCTTATATCACACAACCATTTTAAACCTTCCTTCCATCGATGAACTTTCCTATCCATCAATTTCATTAACCAATCGTATCAGTCCATTGTATCAATCAATTATCTCAGACAATCCTACCATATATCAATACCTACCCGACGGCCGCTGGTTTTGGCCAGCCCCTCATATTAGTGCTTCATAGCTATTTATATTCTCCTTTATAAATCAGAGGCTTGCCAACCATGACCATTACTTTCTGTGGCTGAGGCCCCCCTACAGCCAACTGTCTTGCTCTGCACTGAAGTCCGCATCTTGAGCATGTGAAACCTGGGGTGGGGTCCTTCTCATTTGGCCCACAGTGGGAATGTCTGCTCTGGGTGGAGTTTTGGCCGTTCATAAATCAGCGGCGGCTCATGATGTAGAATTATGACTAGCTGTGAAGGGTGGTTAAACGCGATCTTTTTTGGCTGTATATTAATTTATGACCATCGGCACCTTCAATGCATTCTCCCTGCGATTACTTTTGGTTTGCTTGATTTGGGATAGTCGGTAGGTCAAGCAATACCTCAGCAGTCATTCTCTCCTCCTCCCGCCTTTGCTGAACTTGTTGCAGAGACTTTCCTCGCAACCTTCAAAGGCATTCCCATTAGAGGGAATGAGTGTCAGCTTCCTCTAATTTGGACTTCCACTTCTCCACCAATTTGATCTCTAAATTGCAGTAGCCAAGCCGTTACTAAATAAAATACCCCAAGCCTGGAAGTAAAGTGACCTAGGCCTTGGATCCCCAGAGATTTCCACCTCATAGGGTTTTTTTTCCTCTCCTCTGAGCCAAACGTCATAAAACATAGTTAGTTTTCAGAGGTATTCCCTTGTTCACTTATGTAGGTTCCGCTGTTGGATGGAGGTGGATGGTGACCCTACTCACTGTTCCCTCTTTCCTTAAGAAGCCCTTATGTCATCAGTGCAATCCTGATAACATATGCATCTCATTTGTATTCTCAATCTGTCTCATTACTAACAATATGCTTTTCAACCTTGTAGTCAATGTGTGACTGCTCAATGCTCCTTCTTGGGGCTCCTTCCTAATGTACCTTTAGCCTAAGGAATCTTCCTGCGGCACCTCTAGGGGTGGAATAGTCTTTGAGGGTTCCTTATCTTTGGTACCCCTACAGGGTGGTAATTCCCCATGGAATAGAAAGTTTGATTGGCTAAACAGTTTTTTACAATTGCACAAACATAACACTACTCTACGCTAACCCACTCCTGCAGTGCCTTCTATTCTTGTGCCCTCTAGCCTCTTATAATCTCACCTCTGCTCTCAGTTCCCTTCACACTCTATTCACCCCACCACCCTCCTACCCATCCTTTTCCATTCCCACCCCCCACATCCATTTCTCTGCTCACCCTCCCCTTCCCTCCAGTTGCTATATAACCTATATTCTGCCCCACCTTCCAACCCCTGATTCTGTTTCCTTTCTCTCTCTCACTCCTGCCCCTGCACATGCAGCTGTCATCTTTCCTGTCAAGGTACTGCCCCTCTTCTCTTCTCTTCTCTTCTCTTCTCTTCTCTCTCTTCTCTTCTCTTCTCTTCTCTTCCTATAACCTTGTAACAATACCTAATTTAGTGTACTTGACTCTGGCTTCCAACACAGCCTTTGTATAAATGCCTACCTAATGTAACCTCACAGACTCTGGCTACTGTGATCAGCCAATGATCATGTACATGCTGTGCTTGCTCTACTTTGTCATTCCAGTACAATTGTGTTGTAATTTACTTATGTTTTATGTTTCTTATAACTTTTTTGTCTAGACGCAGAACCTACTTAATGAGTTTGTACTCAAAGGTACTATCCAATATCTCAATAAATAAATAAATAAATACTCTGGTTGCATAGGCCCATTGAATTGAAAGGCTATGCCTGTAGTTCAATGGTGCAAGCAACCAACCACACCCCCTTCCTGAGCTATATAAGTGGTTCCTCCCAGCCTCTCTCTGAAGCACTTTTTTCTTTGCCCCAACATCCTCCCCTCCTCCCCCAGTGGCACGCCTCTCTCCTCAGCAGGCTCCTTCCTTTAGCCAAGGGAATCTTCCTGTGACATCTCTAGGGGTGGAACCCTCCTCAAGGATTACTTGCCTTTGGTATCCCTACAGTGTGGCAATTCCCTGTGGAACAGAGAGTGCGAATGGCCAGACAGTTATTACAGTTGCACAAGCATAACACTACTCTGGTTGCGTAGGACCACTGAACCTATATCAAACTAATAGCACTATTGTGGTATGACAGTGATTGCAGAATAGCACTTTAAGAGAAATATGTTAACTGGGAGTTCCTAAAGAGGCTTACTACCACAACATTTTTTTTTACTTTAAAAAAAATAATGGTTTTGTACACAGAATGACAGACACATAGAGACTTTTGATAACAGTCAATCAGAGGATCCTGAAAGACAACCAGTAGGTTTTTAAGGTCGCTGTTAGCAATGGATTTTCATTACTTTTACTGCAGACCATAAATGACCACTCATCTAACTTGTAGAGTCCAAATAATTTATAAACCCAAGTCCCTCACTAGAAAGCCCCATATAAGAAAGCAGGGGATTTGTACACACAAAGAAAAAAAGCTACAATTATAACTGCCTGTCAGTAACACCAGGAGCAGCTGACAAATTGCACAGATGTGTATTCAGGGCAGGGTGGGATACATTTGTTAGCCATGTGGCCAATGGCTACTAAAAAATGATTTGGCTACTAGATTTTAAAAGTTATTGGCCAACTGGCTACCTGCCCACAAAATGATTTTTGAACCCTTAATGACAGCTACTAAAAATATTGATTTGACTGCCAGATTTTAAAACCTAGTAGCCAAACTGACCATGAGCTAGAAAAGAATTTGCCCCACCATGATTCAGGGTCTTGGTGAAATTCAAGCTGCTGGACCGAACTCAAAATGGTAGAAACCAGACCAGCCAGACTGGGCACAACTTGCACAGTCCGCTGTTGTGGCCTGACCAGTCGTTTTCAGTCATTACAGTTTTGATCTATCCATTACAGACGGTTCAAATTTCTTCTAGGGTGCCTGACCTGACCTTTTACTGTTTTGGTCTGGTTCCAGACCGGTGTTCTAGATTTAACCCATACCCATCACCCAACATTAAATCCAGACCAGCTGGAATGGACAGACTAAAACACTAAAAACCAGACTGACTGGTCCGCCTTGAACAGCTGGACTGGTTTTTACCTTTTTGGGTCTGGTCTGGATTTAACCCACACACACACATATTCACAATATGCAAGCCAGTTCCTAAAGATTTTCCTTCTCCTAAAATGCATGCAGTGAGAAGAGTTAGAAATTGTGATAGATATGCTTTTGCTAGCCATGTTTATGTGCAGAGTAACTGGAATGACAGCACTTTCACCTAGGGTGTGACTATTATTTATCTGATTGCTAAAAGAAGGAAGTTTGGGATTCATTACATGGGTAAGATTGTCAGCTGGTTCCTAATGTTGATAACAGGTGGTTATTATCATAGCCTATTGTCTTTGTGTGTACATACTCCCCTTTCTTTCTAAAATGGGGCGTTCTATGAGGGACTTGGTACTGTATATTAAATTATCTTGACTCTAGAAGTTAATCTCTAAGATAAGGCTTGCTTAAAACAGTTAAAGGATTCGAAAAATACAGAATCACATTATTTTACCTTCAACTGCCCCTCTCAGCTGTTAGAGAAGTAGTGTCATCACAAGTGAGTGAGGAGCGATAGTGATGGGAAAACTATGCCCACTTCTTTTAGTTTTTTAAGTAATTATTCTTGATGCCTGTCTGGGAGAATATAGGGGGGAGGGGGGGTTCAAATGCCACTGCAGAAAACTGCAAAGCAGTGTATTAAAATAATCAGCAATGATGGTATTCAAGCTGATGGATAGAAAGAGTGAGAGAGTGGGAGAGTGAGAGAGAGAGGTCAGCCACCAGGGGAGAGAGAGCTCAGGGGCTGTAGTAGGGAGAAATCAAATGTGCAGAGCAGCTTATTTGCTCAAGCACATCAGTGGGAGGAGAGAAATCAGTGACAGGGTTGCTGGCACTGCAGGTGGAGAAATCGAGAGTAGAGCATAATCCAAGTCATGGCAGTTCCAGTGTTCACAGGCCAGGGGGAGAGAGATCAGGGGTCAAGGGAGAGCAACCAGGGCGAAGGGACAGAGACCAAGGGCAGAGGAGAGATCAAATGTCTTAGAGTGGAAGCGGCTTATGAACCCCCCTGGCCTCTTACCAGGCAAGTAGCTTGGCACACAATCTCTTTACCAGTGGAATGGACTGCTTTCAGGCCTGAAGGTAGTCAAGTGTGGAAGTACCTGGAAGGACCAGCATAGGTCACTCCAGTAGGGAAGAACCTGTACACCTACAAAAGGCTGATCCAGAGAGGTGCATGCCTTTTTTGGGCCAGCAGCAACACAAAATATGTTTAGTTTACAGCAGCAGCAGCAGTTTCCCTAAGGCCTGGTAAGCCCACCATGTGTTTATTTCTTTGTTTGACCAGTCAGCTTTTCTTTCCGTCCCTCCCCTTTTTTCTTTTTAGTCCTGATGTTTCATTACTTCTGTTTTCCCCTTTTGTTTTTAGTTTTGTTTAGTTTCTCTTTTCTTGCTTCTTATCTTGTCCTGATGGATATTTTTCCCCACTTTCCTTTCCTCCTTTCTCCAGGTTTCCTGCAGAGGGAGTTCTTTTTGTTGCTGCCATCTCGCTCCCTGTCCCCTTGGTCAATGCTCCACTTTTAGCTTGACTTTTCTGTTCACCTGGCCTGCTTTACATTCCCCTGCTGGCCTTTGCCCCCCCCCCCTTTGGCTCCCCTGACCTGCTTGTCCATGCTCTTGTTTAGTGTGTCAGTTTTAGCATGAGCCCCCATCACTTGGCTTGCTTTGCAGCCTCAGCTGGCCATCCCTCCATACTGTAGTTCTGCTTCTCTGCCCTTTTTGTTCATGGACCCTAGGCATGACCCATCAACCCCCTACTCCCTTCCTGCATTTCCTCTCTCCCAGCCTTCCTCTGGCTCCTGTCCAGCACTTTCCCCCTGTTTCTCCTTTTGTGGCACATGTTGCTCAACCTTTTGGGCCACCCACTTTCATTGGGCCCCTTTAAGCTCCCTCCACCTGGTCTGCTTCCCTGGGTCAGTGCGCTGCTGGTTTGGCAGGCCATCCTGCTCCACTTTGGTTCTGCTCTTCCCTCTGCCACCCCATCTGGTGTTTACCCCTTGTGTCCTTCTGTGTTCCAAGGTAGCGAGCAGTTCACCAAAAACAAAACAAAGAACCTGATTTTCTGCACTTCTATGTATTTCTGTATTTTACAATATTTTCCCTTTCTGTATTTCTACCCCCGTGGTGACATCACCGCTCTCTTTTGTCCCCTCTGACCCCTTTTTGTCCCCATTTAGTCTCCCCCTGTCTCCCTTCCCCCTCCCCTCTCCCCTTTAACCACCATTTTCTGCTGCTGACAGTGAGTGCCCCATGGCCACAGAACTCAAATTCTGTGCCCATTGTCCCCCCTACCTTCAGTACGGTGCCTGAACATCAGGGGGAGGAGAAAGAAATCAACAGCAGGGCTGCTGGTGCTGCACTGGAGCTGGCAGGTCCAGGGTGAACACTGGGGAACTGGGGAAGCAATAGGAGGTGTGTGTGATCAGCATCTGAAGGTAGGATTATTTTGCATGGAACAGGGGCACTGGGGAAAGTTTGAATGGAACCAGGGAGGCAATCAGGAGAAGAGACTGGAGTACAGACAATAGTTCCAGCAGAAAACTTTTAAAGTAGGTCTGGTGAGGTGGGGGGAAGAGAGGAACAAAGTGAGTGAGAGGAAATGCTGAGCACCATGACTTTAGATAAAAACTGGCACTGTGAGTGTGATAGTGGGGGTGTGTGAAAGTGAGCAAGCGATGGAATGGTTCTGGAAGGGGAAGTGAGACAGATGAGAGCAGGAGAGTGTGATCAGTGATTCTCATTGATGTGCTTCAACTCCACTCACTGAGCAGAGTGCAAAGCACTGAAACTGTTAAGCTATTGCTATCCGGTCACGCCTCCCAGATCCCCTTTTCTGTCTCCTCCCCCTTTCACTATACATTGGCACAGCTCTTGCTTCACAGCCATAAAAAGGATGCAAATATAATCAGGGCAGTTCCCAGAATGACACCAGCTCCCTTGTTCCCTGGACTATAGTTGTGTGAGCGACACAAATGTGGGAATGACCAAAGCTCTCCTGCTTCCTGGACTGTCATAGTATGGGAGACATGGATTTGGAACTGACCCCAACTCTCTTACTCACTGTACTCTCAAAGTGTGGGAGATATGGATTTAGAAATGACCCCAGTGTGCCTGCTTCCTGGACTGTTGCAGTATTGGAGACATGAATTTGGGAATGGCCCCAGCTCCTCTGCTCCCTTGACTGTCACAGTGTGGGAAACTCAGATTTCAGAATGAGTTACCTCTCTTCCTCCCTGAATTATCACAGTGTGGAAGGCACAGATTTGGGAATGACCCTGGCTCTCCTGCTCTCTCAACAGTCACAGTGTGGGAATGACATAGCTCAATTGCTACCTGAACTACAGTATATAGGAGGCATAGATCTGGAAGTGACCCCGAATACCCGGATCCCTGGACTGTCCCAGTGAATTCTGCTCTCAGGACTATTGCAGTGTATGAGACACAGATTTGTGAATGAGCCCAGTGCTCCTGCTCCCTGGACTGTTACAGTGTGGGAGACATGGATTTGGGAATGAGCCCAATTCTCCTGCTCCCTGCACTATTGTAGTGTGGAAGACACAGATTTGTGAATGAGCCCAGTGCTCCTGCTCCCTGGACCATTACAGTGTGGGAGATATGGATTTGAGAATGACCTCAGCTCACCTGCTTCCAAGACTGTCACAGTGTGTGAAATGAAACTTTGGGAATGCCCCCTGTTCTCCTGTTCCCTGCTCTGTCACTGTGTGGGAAACAAAGATTTGTGTGTGGATCACGCTTGGTCCACCTACAAAGCATCCTCCTCCCTAGTCCTCTGGGAGGCCTACAGGCATTGGAAAAACCAGTCTAAGCTCCTGGCCAAATTGCTGAAACAAACTAATTTCCGTAAAAATTAAAGGCTAACCTTGGTGACCCCAAGAAATTTTGGAAACCAGTTGGCTCCCTTCTAAACCCCCCCCCCCAGCACTGCTGCCCTACATTTAAACTCCATGGATGGCCTGGTTTCGGATCCCCTGGAAGTGGCCAGGACATTAAATAGTACGTTCACTGATCTATGCATCTATCTAACTAAGCTCTCAATTGGCAAACCAAACAGCTCGGACCCCTATCTTAATCCAATGTCATCCTCTACCAGCTGTACCAGCCACCCTCCAATCCAACCTCTCTACTTCAAAGTGCTCTCTAGCTCTGATACCACCAAGCTCCTCAAAATCCTACCCAATCACGGCTCTGCTGGAGCTGATGGCCTATCACCAGTCTTCCTCAGACTGATCTCGCCAGCTATAGCTAAACCACTCACCTTTGTTTTTAACCTTGCCCTCTCCACCTCCTCCATGCCCAACCCCTGGAAGACAGCTAGGGTGATCCCCATTTTCAAAGCTGGTGACCCTCAATCCTGCAACAACTACTGACCGATCTCCATCCTCCCCCACCTTAGCAAACTGCTTGAGAAAGTGATCCACAGTCAACTTGCTGAACACATCAGTAAATACAACCTTCTGTGTAGCCAACAACAAGGTTTCCATAAAAAACATTCCACTGCCACTGCCCTAGCACTTCTGACTGACCATATCCTCATGAACATGGATATTGGTAATGCCACCGGTGCTGTTTTCATTGACCTCTCCAAGGCCTTCAACATGGAAAACTATGCCCTTCTCCTCTCTAAGCTAAGCTGCCTAGGCTGTTCTCAGGAGGTAACAGACTGGTTCGGGAGCTACCTCACCAACTGATCCCAGTTCGTGTGTATTGGTGAGGCCTGCTCCCTTACCCTACCCATCTCCACAGGGCCCCCCCAAGGCTCCATTCTGGGCCCCTTTCTATTCTCCTTATTTATAAACTCCCTTCCTTCAGACAGTCTCAGCTGCCACTCTGTCCTCTATGCTGATGACCTCGTACTCTTCTACAGTAATAAATCCACTGCCAGCATTTCCACAGCTCTCTCTCAAAACTACACTGTGGCACACTACTGGTTCACAAAAAATCTCCTCTTGGTAAATGCCAAAAAAACAAAATCCATGTTGTTCGGATCAAAGCTCTTCCTTGCCAAATCCAGGACTCACTGACCCGTAAACATTCTTTCCCCTGATGGACTAGCCCGGGAGGACGTCAACACTTTCAAATACTTAGGAATCTTACTTGACCCCTCCCTCACTTTCTCCGAGCATGTTAATTCCCTAGTTCGCAGGTTCCATCAAAAACCAGGGCACAGCCTATAGATTCCAGCAATTCCTCATCCCGGAGGCCAGACTAGCAATTGTCCAGGGAAATTTACTCCCAATACTGGACTATTGCTCCACTATCTACGCCAGGACATCTGTAACCACTATAGCCCAGCTCTCCTCTGCCTATAACAATGCCTGTTGTTTTGCCTTGCTGGCCCCTTTCTCTACCCACCACTGCATCCTCTGCAACTCCCTTGGATGACTCCCACTGCAAGGTTGCTTTGACCTCACCCTCTGCTGCCTGGTAGATATTAAATCCATACTGGTCAGGAATCTCCCCTTGTGGCTCTCCTCAAGACCCAAACTCGCTGCCGTTGCCTCTGCTCAAATAGCACCCCCACTCTAGCAGTTCCTAGGGTATCCATGAATATGGGTGGCAGAGCATTGTCGGCACAGCCCCTACTGTGTGGAACAAACTGCCAGCTGAACTCCGCTCCACCAACACATACTGTAGTTTCAAATCCCACCTCAAATATTGGTTTCTAGCAAATTCCTGCTGTCACTGTTCCCCTGTGTAGGCCACCTTTGCCAAATTTGTCCACTCTCATGCTGAATCGCCCTCCCTTTGGTTTTCCCTCTGTTTCCCTTTTCATCCACTCACTACTAATGCATTTTTGCTTTTGATTGCAGGCTATGTACTCATACTGTCTACCTGCCAAATGTAGTTATGTAAAATTACTTATGTATATGTAATAACTGACTTATGTATCCAATCTTGTTTTATTTGTAACCCGTACCACAGTTTCTACTGTCTTTTTCTGTTTCTTATGTTTTCTGTACTGTGTTATCTGTGTCATTGTAAGTGGCCCAGGTCGTGCCTGAAAATGGTCCCTGGGATCAGTGCACCTACCTGGTTTTCAAAGTCATAAATAAATAAAAATTAAAATAAATAAATGCTCATGGAGCTCATGCTCCCTGGACTGTTGCAGTGTGGGAGACACACATTTGGGAACGATACCAGCTCTCTTGCTTCCTGGACTGTCGGTTTAATCCAAACTCTTCTGCTCCATGTGCTTTTCAGTGTGGGAGGCATGTATTTGGGAATGACCCCAGTTCTACTGCTCCTTGGACTGCTGCAGTGTGGAAGACAAAGAGGGAATAACCCAGGTTCTCTCGCTTACTTGACTGAGTCAGTAGGGTCTTAGTATCCTGTGTTTACTGGACCTGAGCTGTCCTGCTCCCCCAACTGTTACAGTGTGGTAGCTATTAGGGGATGGTGAATACCATATTTTGAATATTTGGGCCAAATATTATATTTAGACCCCTAAATATTTGAATATTTGGTATTCATATTTGTATTTGTTATCCAGGTGATTTAGTTAAAAAAAAACCAAAAAAACAAGAAATACCCCCACCCTCCTCCTAACCCCAGTCCTTTAAAATCTCCACCCCCAACACCCACAATCTGTTAGAATCCCAATCCCACCCTCCTCCCCACTGCACCCACAATTTGATCTTTTAAATGAGTATATATAAAAAAAACTCCCACAATGGGTGCACGGCATACCCACTTGCCTCCATGGCCAAGCGACATCTTTCTGTCTGCACTTATTTAAACCAAAACAAATATGTCCTCCCACCTTGGCAGTACTCCACTCCCACTGATCACATGATTAGCTGGTTTAACTTCGTTAGTAATCATGTGAGCACTTCCATTCTGAAGAAGGCGGCCAGCCATGGAGGAGGGCGGGGTTGTGTCTGTTGTCTTCTTTGTTCTCAATCTAGTTTTTTTCCATATTGCTTTTTGCTCCCCTGTTACTCCTCTGCCTTGCTTGGCAGCAGGGGAAGACATGTATTTTTGTGTTTTTTCTCCCGTTACCCCTGGAACCCAGATCGCGGTCATGAATGCGCGTGGAAGCACACATGCACTCCACAGTGCCAGTGACGGCCCCTTCCACCCACCCTGCCTAATGCCAGGTTTCCCTTGTGGTTTGGCACTGCCACCTAGCCTCCACCAGGTGGCGGCCAAGAGCCAGGGAAACCCCACATTCTTCTCCAGAGACTAGAGCTGCCTTGCAGCTGCTCGACCCAGCTTCTCGCCCCCCACCCCAGCCAACCCGAGCTTATTCCCTAACTCGGGTTGCCAGCGTGGTGCGAGATGTAGAGTTCAATGTCTCGACCCTCGGCACCACCAGGCCAGCTCTCAATCTCATTTTTTTATAAGGAAAAACTGGGGGTTGGGGGGAGGAGGGTGCGAGTAGGTGCTGCCTGGGAGAGGGGGTGGGGGAATGTATGTGGTTTAGCACAAACAAACAGTGAAAGATGGTGGCAGCTGTGGAGGCTAGGGGGCTGTGCAAGTCTCCCATTGTGGTTTCTTGTGTGTTAAATATAGATTTAAAAGATCTAGTTGTGGGTGTTGGGGGGAAGGATTAGGAGTCTAACAGAAGGTGGGGGGACAGGGTGGAAATTTTAAAGCATTTAGGCTGAGGAGGAGCTTGGGGGCTGTTTATTTTTTATTTTTTAAAAACAATAGCAGTTTTTTGAATAGAGTAGGGGATGAATAATTCCATTGTTTACTATTCAGATCCTAATAACATACAATGCATTATTCATGGTATTTTGGAAATGCTATCCATTATTCACACACCCCTAGTAGACGCAGATATGGGACTGTCCATAGCTCTTCTATGTCTTGGACTGCCACAGCTTGGGTGAACTGGATTTGAGAATGACCCCAGCGCTCTGCTTTCTAGATTGTTGCAAAGAGGATACACATTCTCTGAGTGGAATACCTAGTAGCAAGTTTGTCTAGAGCAAGATTAGGCTTTAGTCTCAGAGCTGTTGAAGGGTTATCTTAGTGACTAGAGGTGTGTAAAATTAAAAAGCCTGCCAGAATTGCAGTGCTCCAGTCCACCTAGTTGTAAAATTGGATAGATACAGAAGGATCCCACTCAGTATGAGGTGTTCCATCTCAACTGGCTAAATAAGCTATTTTTCACCTATGCTAAATAAACTAAAAATGTTGATATCCTGGCCAGATTTTCAGAGCAACTTTTTGCAAAGTCCTACTCCACAACTTCAGTTGCGAACCGACATCTTTGCAGCTGCAGAGATTTGTATTTTCAGACCCCCCGCAGCTGCTGGATATGCTATGCCTGGTCCTAAAACTGGCTGCAACATTTTTGCTCAGCTGACGGAAACAGCACCTGCAAGCTGCTGTAAATCGTGAAGCCAGTCACAACCCACCTCCACTTTTGTAAAATACTGTAGCTGTGGGGAAAACTGCGGCTTTGCAAGTGGAGACTTGCGCCAGTTTTTCTCCACAGCTGTGGGAGTTCCAAGGGCTCTGAAAATCCAGCCTCCTGTCTGCAGTATAATTCTGGGGTAGAAGTAAGGCATGAAGCATTGCTGTAGTGTACCCATTCAGATACTGCAGCTATATTCTGTTGTTGTATTTTACAGTTTACAGGTGACTACTCAGTCTAAACCCCTTCAGAATTTGGTCTGCTGATGGTCACTCCTATATAACCCCAACTGTGAACTGAATGGAAAGAATAATGGAACCTGATTGGCTAAGAGATATTTGGAGCTGTGATTAAATCCCACCAAATAATCATGGCTTAAAAAAAACTTCCAGTCACGAGCCTCCTCACTCTCCTCAAATAAATCTGCTTACCCCACACCCAAATGCCCCTCTGTCCATGCTCATGTCAAATCAATCAGTTGTTAAAAATAAATATTTTTTTTGGCAGCATAACAGACTGATACCAATAATCATTACTTAAACCCCATCATACACGCTCATTCAAAAACTGAAAAAAGGAAGAAGCTGATCTGTAAATAAGCCCCAAACTACACCATTCAAAAACATTACCAATCAAGACACAGTGGCTGCCACTGACCACAACACAGAAGCCCCATATCCAGCCACAAAACTGCTGCTGTCTTTGCTTAACAGACCCTAACTGCACAACTAGAGTACCACTTTTCTCCTCCTCACACAATGTCATTAGTAGCAAAATTCCAAGGACCGTGCCATCATCCACCGCAATCCTTACTTTTACTTACCAGTGCCACCGTTCCTATTCAATGACTAATAGCTATTCCCAGTTTCAGCCCTGATTTAGAAACTGCAACCACCGCTTACCTCATACCAGTTTCACCTTCTGAGTACAGCTTTCAGCACTTGGATTCATATAACATTATTAAAGAAAAGGATAACACACAAACAACTGTCTGTATCTATGAATATGGGAGAAGGAGGAGGGGGTTTACATATAGAGCCATCAATGCCTGCTACAGTGCCACCTACTGTAGTGACATCCACACAAAAATGGAACTTTTTTCTCATGTACCCATTCTCATTAAAACAAATCATTGAGAAAAAAAAAATTGTAAACTTATTTTTTTAAATGTTTAATTTATTTAAATAAAATCCAGTTCATAACAGCAATAATACACTCCAGGGTGTGGCATATCACTGGTTGTATTCATGCCTCAGGTGCAGGAGGCACTCTGTCTGTGGCATCATGCCTTACAATGTACCTGAGGCATGACATTATCCCTTGACATACCACACCCTGCCGTGTATTATTGCTTAATCATATGAAAAGTATCTATTGTAAGCCAATCAGAACAGAGGGAAACTGTCATTTACTATCCACCAAACTACTACAACCACATTTTAGACATGCCCACAATTGATTATACACATTTTAGTTATGACCACAGTAGGTTATCCACATTTTAGATATGACTACAGTAGTGTATCCACATTTCAGACATGCACACATGAGGTCATCCATATAATCAACAGACAAAAAGGGTAAAAGGCACGTTCCACTTCAAATACCACAGAACTTTTAAAACCCTGGGTTCAAAATTCCTAGTCATATATTAGTAATAACATTCAGTTATCCAGAGTATACTCAAAATAACTGGCTTCTGGAGTTGATTAAATGCCTCAGCCTTCTGTATCTGCATTTAATCATCTATGGCAGCCTGTTTAGTCCTTTGTATACTCGAGATAACTGAATGTTCTCACTTTAATCTATTGTATTGTGTACCATGCCATTGCAAGACAGCTGCAGATTACAATCCCAGATGGGGATTGTGTAATGCAGCACTATTGTGGTAAATATTGGATTATTATTCTCTATGGTTGTCATTCATGTAGTTATAACCCTGTTGTATACAGTATAAACTTAGTAATTAAAGAGATACTGACCATTCACTTCTGTCAGTGTATATGGGTGTGTTACCCACCCATCTGACATTTGGGCTGGCTGTACATCCACATGTCCATAAATGCACACAGTTGGTTTCTTTGGGTCTTTCTTCAGTTCAGCTAGAATTACCCGAGGAAGTGGAACTGAGGTTCCATCAGGTCGCTGTAAAAATAATTATATGTCAATGAGCCTGAAATGTGCAATCTGATTGTATTAAACCAGTGCATTGAACCCTGATAAAACTTCCTGACGTTAATAATGAACTAGACAAATAACAAAATGCTAAATGTAAGAACTGTATGCTGTACAAACAAAAAAGATAACCAAAAAAAGAATATGGAGATGGATAACACATAGAATAATGTATGGGGGTGGAGTGCATAATGAGAATTTTATACACACCCAAGGTGCAGGATGCTAAATTTATTTATTTGTTTTTGATAACAAGGTAAGTGCACTAGACATCAGAAATGCCTATTTTCAGGCACAACCCAGGAGAATACAAAGCAATACAAGCAACTTACAAAAGGTAATACATCTAGGCTCAGAGAAAAGGTATAATCACCATGAGTCTAGTTCATACAGTACATACAGGGTGTAAATAGGGAAGGCAGTTGATCACTGGAATAACAATACATTAAAGGGACACTGTCAACCCCCTTAGGTCTCAAAGTGTCCCTAGTTTAAAAAACATATTTTATGATTGCCAAAATTCTGTAAAGATTGTTGATGTAGCTGGTAGTTTGATTCTGACTCTTATTTTCTTTAAAAAAAGTAAAAAACAGACTGCTCAACATACTGGTGTTATCACACCAAAACAGGTTTGTTTACATTCCTTGATCAACTCCAAATGCATCTTTCCTGGACTTGGAAATACCTCCAACACAATATAGACCCTCATGATGCATTGGGGGATTAGGAGACTACTGTTTTATGAGTGACTGCACTGTCTCTGTGTGTTTCTAATGCTCAGGATATATGCAGTAAGAACAGAACCATGATTGTAAACAAAAACAAGGTTGTTTATAAATATACCTTGCCATGCATTTCAGTTCTACTAAGCAAGGCTACAGACAAAACAAACGGCAACATCAATGAATTTCAGAGAGGGTAAGCAATCATAAAATGTGGGGTTTCAACTAGAAATAATATAATGAAAAACAGGTTGACACTGTCCCTTTAACAACTACATATGAGCAGTCAGACTGCTAATAAGAAAATCAGAAGGACAGTACAACAGTTAAGGAGAGAAACCTAGTAATACATATACAATTCAGAGAAGCTTACTAATATATGTACTGTACAATTCAGAGGGAATAAACCTCAATTAACACTTGCCAGATTGACACAGTACAATGGTTAGGGAGAGACACTTGCTAATACATATGCAATTCAGAGGGAACAAACCTTAATTAATACATTCAGATTAACAATAGAGACAAGTTACAGTAGTTGGGCAACATTGGTTGAGTCAAGAGGGACTAGTGTTTAGTTAGAAGTTTAGGGCTTTGCATAGATACATAAATGCTGGGAGAGTTAGCTAGAGACTGGGCTGAGGACAGGTGAGCATGACGGGGTTCTTCGAGGAGGAAAGACACAGGTGCATTGGTTTAAGGCTAGGAGGTGGTTATGTAGATTTGCACTTAAAGCTGGTATAAATGAATGAGTGCCGGAGGGATGCAGCTAATGAGTTCCAATACAGAGGAGCAAAGAGGGAGAAGGCCTGAGAGCCATATTAGTTCTGCATCTGGAGACTGACATAAGAGTCTGATCACCTGAATGAAGAGCATAGTGGGGGTTCCGAGGAGTAAGCATGCAAGCTAAGGAGGAGAGAGTACTTGCACGAACAATGTTATTTATCAGAGTGCCAAGGGCATAGTACCAGTGATCTTTTGGTGGAAGCCAATTGACACTGCTGTATAACTGACACTGATGCATGAGGCGTTGAGAGGAGAAGGCAAATCAACATTATAAATAGTGTCCCATTTGTGCAGACAGTCTTTGGTAGCACCAGTATAGTAACTGAAGCATATGCTAATGCTGGGAGAAGAACATAGATACATAGAAACATAGACTTTGACGTCAGATAAGGACCGCTTGGCCCACCCCATCTGCCTATTTAAATGCCCACAGCCAATTGCAATTTTGGCAGAGGGAGTGAGGGCATAATTTGTTTTGTAGGCCAAGGAAAGCTTGCAGTAAACCACTTTACAGGTAATGGAGATATGTTCATTAAAATCCAAGGCGGGATCAAGAGTAACTCCAAGATACTTAAATGTATTTATGTTTTTGAGGGGCAGATAGTGCTGGAGTTGAATAGTTTTCCTGGGCCTTTACTTAGTCTAGGAGCAGAGCCAAACAGCATAGAGTGAAATTTACCAGTATTACTGTATGTACAAGCTTGTTTTTGGAGAACCAGTTGTGAAGGCAGTGGAAATCTGACATAAGAGTAGTATTTAAGGTAAGGAGGTTATTTGAGCTGGTATAGAGAACCAGGTCATCAGCATATAAGAGGGTGGAGCATGAAGAGACTTTAGAAGTTATGTCATTAATAAAGATGGAAAATAGTAGAGGGTCAAGTATGGAGCCTTGAGGTACACCAATGTTAATAGTAGAGAAACTGGATGATGCAGAGCCATATGTGTCAAATTGTAGCTTGTTTGTTAGGAAACTATTGTTCCAAGTTACCACTTCAATAGAGAAGCCAAGAGAGAGCATTTTAAACCCTGAGAGCAAAGCCCTACGGGTTTATAAAAGTATCCTACACCAAGAGTATGCATAAAATTTGAGTTTTGTTCTCCTCCTCATGTATTGTTTTATGTGATTGTTAGGGACTGTTTTTTTTTTGTTTTTTTTTCGTCCAGCTACTGTATTGGAAATAAAAAGAGTCAAAAAACCTGTGTTTGTCTGTGTTTTATTTTTCTATTCACTTTTACAGACAAACACTGTCATTTGACAAGCAGCCAATGTGAAATAACTGCATTTTATTTGAAAAACTGTATTTGATTTGTATTTGAAAAAAATCAAGTGCAACATGGACTGACCTCCATATTCGGCAACAGGGTCAACAGCAAGAGAATGGGAACAGTCAGAACAGCAACTGCATGTAAAACACTGAGTAAACTAATCCAAGTAGCAAGATATTACCAGAAACTTTGTTTTACTACTGATTCAAATGCCCAGAACCTTGAAAATCTTGTGATTAGTTGAAGATTAGTGCTGCTCTAAAATATGGTTGTCATAGTGATATTCAAATGAGGAGCACAGTTTAGATGTCACCATGGTTTCTATTTGACCTGAAATCATACTGCCACTTCGCCAGGCTTGAATTTTCTGTGGGATAGCAGCTGAATTACACTACACTATATGTTGCTGAGGTGAGTTCACACTGAAAAAAGAGAATGACACAGTAGTTCAGAATGGGCTCTCTTTGTTTCAAGAAAGAGTCCCAGCACATGTGAGGTTTACTGTGCAGTTGTGGGAGCGCGGGCTGAGCAGTGGAGAAGCTGGTGCATGTTCACCGTTATAACCCGCAGGTTATAACAGCAAATTATAACCAGCTTCTCCAATGCAAAAAAACAGTACCCAGTTGTTACAAAGCAATAAACACCATCAGCCCTAAATCACACTAACACAAATGTGTCAGCCTGCCCATTTTTTTCTTTGTTCTGAAGCAATGACTGCAGTCCTACTATACAGGTTCCTTTGAAACTGCAGTGAGGTTAAAGAGTGGAAGTACTTTCATTTTATTTATTTATTTGATTCACCAGGAAGGTAGACTGGATTAAAGATCCATTTTTAACCATGCCTGGGGAGAGGGGAATAACAATAAGTAAAACAATACAAAACTACAGATAAACAAAACATCAAATCAAAAATATGTTTTAGAAATATATACAATATTTACATAAGTACAACTATAAGCAGATGAAACTTAAATGAAAACTTCAAGTGTTATCTAAACAATCATACACTGATAGTCCATTTAAATGGTATTTTACAGTTTTTTAAGCACATTTGTTTTGAAATGAACATCTGTCCCCTGTTTAATAGGATCGTTTCGTAGTCTGGGACCCTAAAAAGTTATTGAACGTTCGGTCACCTTAGTTCAGATCTGATTTTTTTGGTACTGTTTTGTTGAAGAGAAGTGCAGTGATCTGCTAACTACTTCTCATTTTAGCCTATCATTTAAAACTTGAAAAATTTAGGAGTTTCTATCTTTAAACCCTTATGAAGAAATGTTAGTGTTGAATAGTGAATTCTTTGTTTGTGAGACAATGTCCCAAACTTCTGATATAAGACAGAGTGATGGTCTTGTTTGTTTTGTTTGGTAGCAAACCTAATAATATTATATGTATCCATATACTTTTGAAGAGTTGAGTTTGGTAAATTGTACAACAAAACAAAGTTGTATTCTAGGGCTAGAAGGAGTCCGTGGTTCCCTATGGTTCATTTAGCAGGCAATAGTAAATTATTTTTGTTCCCGTAAAGGTAGCCCAACTTGTTATTGTTTCTAGTTACCTTTGTAACATGCTCTTAACAACTTAGTTACCTTTGTAACATATCCTATTAACAAGGTTCTGCAATGACAAACAACCTATCACTAAACTGAGACAGATATCAAGTGATCTGGTGGTGAAGAAAGCAATAGCTCCGTTCACACGGTCAAATCTGTGGCATTATTGGTGGCGCACTGCAGCAAGATCGATGCTGCTGTGCATGTCTGAATGCCCCAGTTTTGCTGCTTAGGGCTGCCATTCTGCTGTGACTACAATCCCAGTTTTCTTGAGATCATGTAGTGGTACAGGCATTTTACGCCAGTTTGTATGGCCGTATGAACAGCCTGCACCAGCCACAACACTGTGACAGGCTTTTCCCAGCTTGCACTTGTGTTTTTTGCAGCATAAACCACTACTTTTCTAGACCTGAGTTCAGCTAAAGGCTGTATGTTACAATTTAAACACAGCTGAACTCGGGAAAGTGATTGTTTTTTAAAACTGAGGGCTAGAAATGCAAGAAAACATGGTCTCAGAGGTGACCTGAGCTGTGACACTGGGTATGCGCATATGCATATGCACACGGGCATGCCCAGTGTCTGGGTTCAACTCCGAGACCGTGTTTTCTTGATCTCTAGCATTCCTAGCCCTCGGTTTTAAAAAGCAACCACTTTTCCCGAGTACAGCTGTGTTTAAACTGTAAAACACAACCAGCTGAACTCGGGTCCAAAGACACATCCCCGATCCTTTTGTGGCACTACCAGTTACTCAACCATCCCCTTCCCTACCAGAACCCTCCACAAAATGCCAGAACTTCTAGGGAGCACACGTACAGCGCTGCAGAGCCAGGACGTCTGAACGCTGCTCCGCAGCATTTCAGGGAGAAGGGACAGACCTATCTACACGGCTCTGATATAAATTCTGGACATGCGAACATGCCATATAACACACAACAAGGTCAGTCGTTAAAGGGGAACAGTCAGCACTGAGAGCCCCACACTCTAATGTGGGTCTGATCCCAATATGCAATTTGCATGCAGAACATTTTTATTTTACTTACTGTTTACTGCAGTACAGTAAATTGTATCAGGCTTATTCTGTTGACTTAAAAAGTGTAAAATCCCGCATTTGTAGCCCAGAAACCCAGGGGAGGAGTACATGATTGGGGGGAGGGTACTGACGACCACCAAATAGGAAAGGGACCTGGGGTTAATCATATTGGATCACCTAATGGTGACTAAGCATTGTAGAAAGGCTGTGGGGAGAGCCAGTGGGATGCTAGTTTGCATAGGGAAAGGTATCACCAGCAAAAAAAAGGAGGTGGCGATATCACTGTACATATCATTTGTGAGACCCCATCTGGAGTACTGTGTCCAGTTCTGGAGGCTGCATCTCTGGAAGGACATAGACACAGTAGAGGCAGTTCAGAGAAGAGCAACAAAAATGGTGCACGGTTTGCACCAAAAGTCATATAAAAAGAGACTAGAGGACCTCAATATGTATATCCTGGAAGAAAGGTGAGAGAGGGGGGATATGATAGAGACCTTCAAATACCTCAGGGGCACAAATAAGGTACAAGAGGGTATCATCTTTTAGAAAAAATGTTCAAGAACAAGGGGTCATACTATTAGGCTGGAGGGGGGTAGAATCAGGGGTAATGTGAGGAAGTATTTTTTCACATAAAGGGTGGTGGATGCATTGAGCAGGTTCTCAGCAGAGGTGGAGGGGCAAAAATAGTACTGGAATTCATGAATGCATAGGATAGGCACAAGGTAACCCTAACAATAGGAAAGAGAGGGCAAAAGCCGGAGATCAAGTAGGATCTACAGTATTGCAGTAGGTAGGGAAAATGGGTAGACTAGGTGGGCCATGCTGTCTTTATCTGCCATCAATTTCTATGTTTCCACTTCCAAGTGGACATTTTCTTTAACTACAAATTCCAGAATCCCTTGCAGCAGACATCAGAGCAGGGCTACAGCATTGGAAGACTCAATAGCCTGCAGGGCATACTGGAGATTTTATAAGCTCAGATCACATGTTTTCTGGTCCCATTGTTCTCTCTGGGCTAAAAGCAGTCCCCTGTGACTTTGCTTAGTTCCAGAAGGACAGTGGGAGCAGCAAATAAAGGAACAGAGCATATAAAAACTCTAACAGGCACTGCAGGATAAGGGATTTCTGGTTCCAGCAAATGCCAGCTTGGAAGTCAGCAGAATCAGCCTGATATAATCTACTACACTGCAGTAAACAATATTTAAAAACATGTTTTGCACAAAAGTTCAAATTTGAACCAGCCCCAAACTTGGGTATGAGGCTGTTAGTGTAGACTGCCCCTTTAAGTGGCCTAGTAGTTAAGTGGTCTTCTTCCGTACAGGGCAGGGTTGGGAGAATCTCAAACCCCAACTCCAATTGGGCTAGTCAAAACTTGGAAAGGTGTTCCTTCTACTTAAGGGAGGAATTACTTACAGTTCAGGGGTGGGTGGGTGGTAGCTGTGCTCCTCTTGACCCACCATCACCTCTCCTAGATCTAGAGTGTCCTTTCAGTGACACTGTAATGGGAGGTTTCAAGGTGGCAAAAGCAGACTCTGGCACTACACTGGCTCTGTATCCCACCCAGTGGATGCTTTCCATGTGCTCCTTTCCTAAAGCAGGATGCCATTCACCCCAGAGTTGGACTGACCTCTCCCATATGCACAAATGAGGGGTCCAGCAGCCAGCATGCAGGTTAGCCTGTCTGGTGCAACCATGTATCTCATATAAGCAGGGGAGCAGGGTTAGTCTGTTCACAGATGATACCAAATTGGGGGCACTGGTGGACGAAGAGGAAGGATGGAAACAACTACAACAGGACCTAACCCAACTGGAGGTATGGTCGGAGAAGTGGCAGCTGGGATTCAATGTGAAAAAGTACAAGGTTATGCACTTTGGGGCAAAGAACCTAAGGAGGGACTATTGGTTGGGAGGGGTGAGGCTAGGGATCACTGAGGAAGAGAAGGTCCTAGGGATGTTGGCAACAGGGAACATGAACAACTCTGCCCAGTGCAGGAAAGCAGCAGCTAAGGCGAACAGGATGCTGGGCTGTATTGCAAGGGGTTTCTCATCCAGGCATAGGGAGGCGATCCTGACCCTCTACAGATCTGTGGCCAGGCCACACTTGGAGTACTATGTGCAGTACTGGCGGCCGTATATTTAGAGGGATATTAATTTACTGAAAGGTATGCAGTGGAGGCCAACAAAAATGTTGCAGGGGATGGAGGGCAAGGTCTACGAGGACAGGCTGAATGAGCTGAATATGTACACGCTGGTGGAGAGGAGGAATGAGGGGATATAGAAACATAGAAACATAGAAGTTGATGGCAGATAAGGACCGCAAGGCCCATCCAGTCTGCCCATTTCTTTTTCTACCTTATGAATGTGCCATTGGCCTTAGCTCTGTCAATGGCCTATCTATTTATACTCATCTGTATTGCTCCCTTATGCCTATCCCATGCCTGTTTGAAGCCCTGCACTGTATTCATATCCACCAATTCCTGAGGTGGGCCGTTCCATGCATCCACCACCCTTTCTGTGAAAAAGAACTTCCTCACATTACCCCTTAATCAGCCTCCCTCTAATCTCATGTTGTGTCCTCTTGTCCTGCTGTTTTTCTTATACTGAAACATGTTAGACTCTTTCACCTTGTTAATGCCCTTAAGGTGTTTGAATGTTTCAACCATATCACCTCTCTCCTTCATTTGTTCTAGGGTATACATATTGAGCTCAGTTAATCTGTCCCCATGTTTTCTGATGCAGTCCCTGCACCACTTTGGTTGCCCTTCTCTGGACAGCCTCAATTTGGTTAATGTCCTTGTGAAGGTGTGGCCTCCAGTACTGCACACAGTACTCCAGATGGGGCCTAACCAGTGTCTTGTAAAGAGGGATTATTATCGCCCTCTTCTGACTTGTGATACCCCTACTATTACACCCGAACATCCCTTTAGCCTTACCTACTGCTTTAGTGGCCTGCTTGAATGATTTCAGGTCATCAGTGATGATGACGCTCAAGTCTCTTTCTTCCCTTGTGACTGCCAGCAACTCCCCTCCCACCCTATAGGTGGCTTCAGGGTTTCTCTTCCCTATGTGCATGATCTTACACTTCTTTGCTTTAAACCCCAGTTGCCACTCTTCCGACCATTTTGTGAAGGTGTGGCCTCCAGTACTGCATGCAGTACTCCTGATGGAGCCTAAACAGTGTCTTATAAAGAGGGATTATTACCTCCCTCTTCCGACTTGTGATACCCCTACTAATACACCCCAGCATCCCTCTAGCCTTACTCACTGCTTTAGTGGTCTGCTTGGATGATTTCAGGTCATCAGTGATAATAACGCCCAAGTCTCTTTCTTCCCTTGTGACTGCCAGCAACTCCCCTCCCAGCCTATAGGTGGCTTCAGGGTTTCTCTTCCCTATGTGCATGATCGTGCATTCTTTGCGTTAAACCCCAGTTGCCACTCTTCCGACCATTTTGCTAGTTTATCCAGATCTCTTCTCATTCTGCCCACCCCATCTGGATCATCTACTCTGTTGCAGATCTTGGTGTCATCTGCAAAGAGACAAACCTTATATGATTGAAACGTTCAAATATTTGAGGGGGATAAACAAAGCTAACACTGAAGGGGTTTTAAACTTAGGAAGGGTAGGGACATGAGGGGGCACAGACTAAGATTGGAGGGTGGAAGATTTAGGAGGGAGATGTGGAGGCACTACTTCAAGGAGAGGGTGACGTCTAAATGGAACACTCTACCAGAGGGGGTGGTATCATGTAAGACAATAGGAAGTTTTAAGAGGGTGCAGGGCAGAGCACGAGGGAGGGTCTGGGTGGAGAGGGCTGAGGCTGTCATGGGAATGACAGATGGGGAGGGGGTTGGGGCAGCTGCAGTCTAGAGGGCTAGCTGCACATTCGGGCAGACATTGACAGACCGGGTGGTCTGTTTCTGCTGGCAGATTCGTATGTTCGTATATAATAATTTCCTGGTATCAGTGGAGGTTTGGGCCAAAGAAGGGAGGAACAAGCTGCAGGTAGTACAGAGAAAAGCAGTAGGATGATGACAGGATTGTGACTGGGCCAGACAGTAGCGCCTGATCAGCACCAGGCAGCAGCATGAGACAAATAAAGGGATGAGAACAAATGAGGGCCCAGCAGCCAGCATGTCTACCAGCCTGTCTGGTGCAGTCATGCTGCTGATGTAATCAGTTCCTGGTATCAGTGGAGGTTTGGGCCAAAGAAGGGAAGAGCATGCTGCAGACAGTATAGCAAAGAGCAGTAGGATATGCTGGGACTGGGCATAGGTCAGACAGCAGCTCTAGAAAGAATACCAGGCAATGGCGTATAAGAAAAGCAAAGAGATGAGAACATGGAACATTGAGAGACTAAGTAATATGCTACACACACAACAGGGTGTGCATCGGGGGAATCAATGCCTAGCCATGTGATGTTTGTCAACCAGTTGCATACTACTGCTTCTTTAAGCCCATTTTCTACAGGCTCCATACCGCGCTGCCATTCATTGTAACCATTTAACCCAGTGCTTCTTTAGCCACAAATCTGGGTGGTTTCTAAGTATTTTTTTTATTATTATTTATTTGTTTAAAGTTTGGTGACCGGGAGAGGCACACTGAGCCAAGGCTCATTTCCAGGTGCGACCCAAGGGAGAGGGAAAGAAGGGGAAAAGTAAAAACAGGCAGGTTACAGAAGCATAGGTATATAAACAGAACTTCTTTTGCAAAAATACAGATGGTTAAGTAGAATAACATTGACCTGGGTGTACAATATATACAAGTTCAATAATACTGCTCCTATCCCCTCACATGCCCAGCCTTTTTGCCAAATGTATTTGTGGATCGTAAACTAATTGTCTGAATTGTATGAAATAATTTTGTTTATAAAATGGGAATCAAATACAAATACAAATCCAGTGTTCAGATTGTAGAAAACACATCACATGACCATGCGTATATCAGAGCGGGACTGCACACCTACACTTTTACTCCCCTCTAAAACAATTTTGCCATTTTATAAGTTAGATAACCCACTCTTTGGTGTGCGGGTCTCTGTATTGCGCCTTGGGAAAGTGCACTCAGCAGCTGTGGCCCGATGATAACTATGCACACTAAGGTGTGCGTATATCTGAGCGCAACCGCACACCGAAGAGTGGGTTATCTATTTACATATAGATCATCTTTGAATGTACAATACTACTCAGTATAGCTTATGTAACTGTATACATATTCACTGTACGGGAATAATGTTATGAATTGTGCTTGGTGCCACTTGTATATATTGATTTGTTTTGGCCTTACTCGTTCCCATCTTGAGTATGAGCTGATAGCTGGAAGGCCCTAAAGATGGGAAGAGCACCGGAGAAGGAGGAGGAGAGGGTGGAGGAAACTGTGAACGCTAAACAGGAGGGGCTGAGCGTGTAGGTATTTTTTATAGAGGGAATCCCCGGCCATTGAATTACGGGTGGGCCCTTCAATTCACTGTGTGGGAATAATGTTACAAATTGTGCTTGGTGCTACTTGTATATATTGATTTGTTTTGGCCTTACTCGTTCCCATCTTGAGTATGAGCTGATAACTGGAAGGCCCAAAAAAGAATAGTGTCCACCTCCTCCAACTCACAGAGAGTATACCTGGCAGCACTCAGGAGAGGAAAAACCCCCTTTAATGGAGGAAACCTCTGAGGAACCATGGCTACCAAGTTGCCTTCCTTCTAGGCGTACTACAAGGAGATGGAAAGAAAAGCTGAATGCATTTCCACTTTGGGATTAGGAATGTATGTCTCAAAACAAGATGATGTCCATCTTCCCAGATGTTTAATGATGTAGGCTGGAACTTTTTTTCATGAGGCAGAGGTAGCAGCACCGATTCTAAATGAATTGCCAGAATAAGCGAAAGGATCAAGTCCCAGGCGTTGTAGTAGTGAAGGAATTGAATCCACAAATTCTTTGGTGGTTAGAGGTGCATTATTATGAGAGGTTAGTAGAGGAGATTCAGGACCGGATTGACAATGAAAACTGCATAGCTGGTTCAAGAAGTAGACGGGGCACCAAGCAGTATTTGTAGGAAAATATTGAATGTCCACACCTTCTCATAGCCTGTCCGATTTTGATGCAGGAAGATGGAGAACATAGTAGTCAGCTTACTTGGTAAGATGTTTGACCTTGAGAAAGGACGTTGCAGAAATTGATGAAATTGTGAATTCTCCGGGACGTAGAAATCCATAAAATGCCAGACAGATAGCTGCAAGTAGTATGGTGGAGTGTGAAGTAGGAGGTTCGGACTTCAGTAGATTAATTAGCTGTTTGAAGATGGTATCATCGATGGGCAAACGAGTAGGCATCCTTTTGAATGAGAGTTTTTGGATTGCTGTAAGAAGAAGCTTAACTGCAGGATATGATGTCAAGGAGACAGAAGCTGGATCTTGTAAGCAAAAGTGAAATTAAATGCCAGCTAAGTATTGGCGAATGGTAGAGTAAGATAATTTACTGGTTGTATGACAATAGGTCATGAAAACTAATATGGTAGGTAGAGAAATCGGAAATGCAGAGGAGGCTGACATGGAGCAAAATGAATTGTATTTTCTCCAGGCTGTTTTGTAAGCTGATTGTGTGCTGATCGATAAGGCTGACCACATGAGGTTTTGTGCTGTAGTAAGGTAATTAATCATGGCATGACTAGATTCTTGAAATGAGGAGCTGGAGTTGGTAGAGGATCTGCAGTAGGAAGGAGAACACAAAATTTCTGAAATTGAAAACGGGAAAGGTAGTCAGCGGCTGTATTGAGATGACCAGGAATATGAAAACATTGAATGCAAAAATTATGAATCAAAGAAAGCCTTGTTAATCTCTGCAAGAATAGCATAATTGTAGGAGACGATTATCTGCCTTTGCTAATAATATCTACTATTGTTTGATTATCTGTATATATTAACACCGTAGACAAAGACCAGCGATGACCCCAAGTGAAAGCTGCTGCAACTACAGGATATATCTCAAATAAAGGGGAAGAGGTTGTGGCTGCAGGCAATTGTAGAAATTCAGAAGGCCATGTAGAAAAGATCCAGGATTGATGGAAAAAGCAGCGAATCCGTGAGTAGGTGAAGCATCCGTAAATACTCGAGGAGAAAAATCTTGAGAGATGTCTTTGTAGAACATAAAGTGACCATTCCATTAGTTTAGGAAGAGGAACCACATGGCAAGGTTGGATTTTGCAGTAGCTGTAATGGAAACGTGATGGTGGAGAGCTGACGCTGAAGGAAGCAGACCAAGCAGATATGCTATGAAGGTACGTCCTTGAGGAATTATACGTGTAGCAAAGGAGAGGTAACCTAGCAGAGACAAGAGTTCATGTTTTGTGCAGGATGAGTGATTAGAGAATGACAGAACCAGAGTCTTGATTCTGCGTAGCTTGTCCATAGGGAGTCTGGCTTCCATGCTAACGGAATCGAGATTGATGCCCAAAAATTCCAGGGAAGTGGCAAGACCAGAAGTCTTTTCCTCCGAGACAGGTACAGCTAATTGATGAAATAAACGGCGTAAGGCAGAAAGGGCTGCAGCTGGAGGCGCAGAAGGAGGTTCGATAAGAAGAAAATCATCAAGCAAATGGATCACTGAGGATACCCGACAATGATTCAACAACAATCAGCAAAGCGTAGAAGAAAAGATATCGAACAGTTTTGGACTGCTTTTGCAACCGAAAACTACCCACACAGCAAAGTAGTAGGAATCTTCCCATTTGATGCCATAGAGATGCCAAAGGGACGGATGAATAAGAAGGAGTTTAAATGCATCGGCAATGTCTGTTTTAGAGAGCCATGCGCCTCTGCCAATTTGTTTGATAGTCAATATGGCATCGTCAATCTTGGCATAGGCCAGAGAAAAATCCTGAGAAGGGATAAAAGAGTTGATACTGGGAATGTAAGTGGCACGTGGAGTGGATAGATCGAAAATAAGGCGCTGCTTCCTTGAGAATTTGCAAGTAGCAATGCCAATAGGGCTGACACGAATGGCAGGAAATGGCGGATGGAGAAATGGTCCGATGTTATATCCGTTGTCCAGCTCCTTCTGCAAAAGGGAGGAGACTAAGTCTGGTTGAGTGAGAGCTGTTTGTAAATTAGGAGATTCGTAGGAGTCCTGAGGAAGAGAACAGATGCCAGTATGGAATCCAAAAATAAATCTGGAGAGGAGAAACTGCACTAAAGAGCAAGATGGATGAGTGGCGAGCAGACAGGACAGTTCGCTGACGTTAACAGGAGTAGAAGGATGATGCAATAGTCAGGTTCTGCTTCTCAAATTAGGGCAGATGGATTTTGCATGAGCTTCACCACAATGACTGCAAACATGCAGCAAATGGCAGGGATGAAGGGAGCAACCCATATCGTTGAAATTATTACAGACAGATCTACCAGCCATGAAAGTAATAGGATGACCATGTTTATCGTAGGACAAGCGAGGCATAGCAATGTGATTGCGTATAGTCCTGGTAATAGTGGAGTCTGAAGTGGTAGTATGGGATGTAGATGAATCAGGCACGGATAAAGGGCAGAAAGAAGCGGCATGGGAAAGGGAGCAGCAGATCTGGCAAGTGAGAGCCTGTTGACCAGCGAAATGGCGGCAAAACAACTCATTGTCGAGTGAGCCCCAGTGAAGTCGGACATTCAGGTGAGAGAGAGCAGCAGCAGCTTTATCTGAAAAAGATTTATGGTAATCGAAAAAATGAGTGCCACCATAGCGGACACCAAGGTCAACAACTAGATACAGGTAGGTATCCAGCTCCTCCCTGCAAGATGGAAAAGCAGAACACAAAATGTCTCTGAACAGACTAAAGGCCAAAACAAACTCAGGAAAAGTCAGTTTTTTGGAAAGCCTAGGGTCCTTAGAATGAAGAACAACAAAGAAATCACCACAGGAGACGACTCTGTTTTCATTGGTATCGTGGGAAGAAATAAGCAATGAGATAAGGTTGACATCTTTCCCTTCAATGATATCCTTGCGGAGATGAGCGGGAACCAGATGAACAGGTGAGACAGCAGGCACAGAAGCTAGAATACCTGAGGTGGTAGCAATGGCAGGCACGGAAGGAGACGGTTGAGGCAGTGGGGCTGGAGCAGACTGAGGGGCAGCCGGAGCCTGACGACGTTCCATAACATCCAGGTGATTGGAAATATCAGACACAGAAGAAGCCAGATGAGAAATCAGGTCCTTCAATTCAGCAAAGGCATCAGGAGCAGGGATAGCAGGACAAGCTGGCATAGGACTCAGATTAAGATCCTGATTCTCGAGCCATAAATCATACAGTTCCTGCTTCTTGGCACCAGCAGGAACAGGGACCCCCAGTGTCTTCAATTCAGCCAGGAGATGAGGAACGGTCCAGTCTTTTAAAGAGTGTTTAGACTTTGCAGACTTCTTCTGAGGAACGGGGGAGGGGGGTGTCCTTCAGGTGGAGCAGGAGGATCCATGGAGGCTACCAACAGGTTGAAGTACAAGCAGGAGGCTGAGAGCTGGAACAAGAATGGCAACACAGCCCAAAGCCAGAATACATATGAGGGAAACCAGCAGGGATCCCCAGAGGAATGACCAAAGGGAGTCCAGGACAACTGCAGGCAAGGCAAGGAAATGAATCCAGAACAGCGAAACGAGCAAGGAACCACCAGGAGAGCGGCACGGCAAATGATGGAGCCAGTAGCAGGCGGGACCAAACAGCAGCCGGACCAGGAAGGAAGCAACTCGGATGAACTCCGGGAAGGGCCCGGCGGTGTGGAAGAGGAGAGGAGAAGGACAGCGAACCAGGCAACCAACACCCGAATCCGTGGAAGTAGGAAGGGAGGAGCAAGGAGGAGATATGGCAGGAGAAGCACTGAAGAGTTGCTGCAAGCGGCGAGAAGAAAATCGCTGGCAAATGAACAAGGCAGCAGGTAAGCACCAGCGAAGGAAAGAACCACACACCCGGCCCAGCACTCAACTGTGAACGCTAAACAGTAGGGGCTGAGCATGTAGGTATTTTTTATAGAGGGAATCCCTGCCCATTGAATTACAGGTGGGCCCTTCAATCAATCAATCAATCAATCAATCAATCAAAATCTTTATTTATTCAGGCGGACATCATTGAGCGAAGCTCATTTACAAGATGGACCTGATAGGTCAAGATCAAAAAAAGGTACAGTAGCATACATAAACAAATACAGAGAAAGAGACAAAGACTTAAATATAAATAAACAGCTACAGTAATAAAAAAAGTATATACAAGCAGGTAGCTAATGATTTTGGACCACAAAACAAAATAATTCAGACAGGTTTGACCCAGATGACTGTAAGGTATTGGGATTGTGGAATTGGTCAGGTTGTGTTGTAATTGGGTAGATACTTAAGCAAGTAGAAATGGGGGGATAAAAAAGAAAGGGAATGGCAATGGATTTTAGGGTATATTGTAGCTAAGTTTAGAAAAAGTATATAAAACTGTGATAGAAAGAAAAAAAGGGGGTAAAGGGTAAGAGGGGACTAGGCTTAGTGAAAGCAGTTGCATATCTCAGGAAAGAGACTTATGAAGAGCTTTTTAAAGGATGTTATAGGGATGAAGGTGTTCAACTTTAGGGTCTTCTGCAGAGAATTCCAGGTAGATGCTAAGAAGTAGCTGATTGCAGATCTCCCATGCCGGTACAGACTTTGAGTATCTTCAAGGTGATAAGGTTATTGCTTCTTAGGGCATATGATCTAGGTGTAGCCAGGGTAAAGCAATCAGAAATATAAGATGGAAGTTTGTTTGATAGAGCTTTGTAAATCCATATTGCAGCATTTTTATTCCTCCTAAGGTGTAAGGATGTCCAGCCAACAGCATTATAGAGAGAGCAGTGATGAGTGTTGAAAGGAAGATCTGTGATGAATCTTAGAGCTCTGTGGTACAAGGTATCCAATTTACTTAAATAGGACATAGTACAGTGGCCATATAGGAAATCTGCATAATCGATGAGAGATAGAAATGATGCCTGTATTAGTCTCTGTTTAGACTCTTTGGTTAGATAATGTTTGATTCTGAAGAATAGGCCGAGCCTCTGTCTGAGTTTTTTCAGGAGCTCCTCAACATGTTGAGTGTAATCAAGTCTATTATCAATCCATACCCCTAGATATTTGAATTTATCCACATAATCAAGTTTTTCTCCAAGGATGGTGGATAGTTGGGGAAGAATGTTTGATGAGAGAGTGGTAGAATATATATTGGTGGAAAAGAACATAGCCTTTGTCTTCTTGGCATTTAATAGTAGTTTCTTTTCAAGTAGTTGATGTTGCAGCAGGGAGAATTCTGATTGTAATAACTCACAGGCCTTTGATGGTGAGGGGTTACTGACATACAAGAAAGTGTCATCAGCAAAAGGTGGACATTGGCAACAGTGAGGTTGGAATCAATGTTATTGATATAGACAGCAAAGAGGATAGGGCCCAGGATGGATCCTTGTGGTACTCCCCTTAGAAATGGTTTTGAGGAGGATAGGACACCTTCATTTTTCACCTGCTGTATTCTATCAGTGAGGTAACATCTGAACCACCCAAGAGAGGTTGAATCCAGGCCTAAGGAGTGCAGTGAGGAAATTAGCAGCTCATGATCCACTGTATCAAAGGCTTTACTTAGGTCTAGAAATACAGCACAGATGCTGTTTTTTTTGTCTAACTCAGTTTGCCAATCATTTGTTACTTTTGCTAATGCAGAAATGGTACTGTGTCTGGTCCTAAACCCAGATTGAGCAGGGTTAAGTAGGTTATTAGCATCGAGGTAGTCTCTTAGTTGGATACTCACCAGTTTTTCTAACATTTTAAACAGCACAGGTAGGATGGATATAGGTCTATAATTGTTGAGATCCATGGGGTCCCTGATTTGAGGAGGGAAACACTTGTGCTGTTTTCACAATGTAGGAACAGAACCAGTGGATAAGAACAGATTAAAAAGATGAGTTAGGGAACTGCAATGGCATGTAGAGCAATTTTTAAGTAGGGGTCCAGAGAGTCTGCACCTGCACTTTTCTTGGTGTCTAGATGTAGCAGTAGGTCTTCCACTTGTTTTAATAAAATGGGCTTGAAGGAGAATGAAGAGGCAGCCTTCTGACCATCGATAGACTGGAATTTAAGTTGTGACCGTAGTAGATTTGCTGGGGAGGAATCAAAAGCTAGGCCAGCCATAGTGAAATGATTATTGAATGCATCTAAGATTTCACGCTTGTCAGTGATAACAGCATTGTTAAGGTGCACTTGGGATGGCAAGGAAGTACTGGAGTCCTGCCCTAGGATCCCCTTGATGGTGCCCCAGAATCTGGCTGGGTTAAGGTAGGAGGCATCAAGCTCGGCTGTATAGAAGGCAGCTTTGGCTTCTCTCACTTTTTTGGTGCAGCTGTTTCTGGCTTTTCTGAACTGAAGCCAGTCAGACGGATCCTTGGTCTTTCTAGCCCTTTTCCAGAGTTTATCTCTAGCAAGCAGTGCAAATTTAAGATCGGCAGAAAACCAGCGGCAGGATTTGCTTTTATTCTAACACTAGTGAAAGGTGCATGAGTATTGAGGGCCTATGAAATGTCATTTAGCACCTTGAGTGCTGTTTCCACAGAAGCTGTGTGATAGAATTTCTGCCACTGAGGGAATGATATAGGTCATGGAGATATCCTTCGATGTTAAGGTTTTTTAGACCTTCTTGTAGGAATTTCGTGAGGGTTGGATGGCTTGACTGATGATTTTATCCCTGCAATAAGACAGTGATCGCTTATATCACTGAAAAGCACTCCAGCATGGGAAAACAGGTGCGGTTTGTTTACCAACATAATGTCAAGTAGGGTGCTGTTACTTTTGTTTTTTGAGTTAAATCTTGTCGGTTCATTTATTAATTGAGTGAATCCATATGTGTCACAAAAAGATACTAGGGGTGCAGATGCATTGGAGAGCCAGTTAAAGTTTAGATCACCTAAAATGATGGTGTCCTCGGGGCCCAGATTAATTATATTTCCCAAGTGGTTTAGGAGTTGAAGGCCGGCAGAGGGGGGCCTATAGCAGCCAACTAATTGAAAAGCTGTCATATTGGGGAAAGTTATTTTAAGGGATAAACATTTGAATTCTTTGGGCACTGATGTTACACTGAGGCAAGATGCAGAAATATTTGATTTAACATAGATAGCCACTCCACCGCCCCTTGTCAGGTGGTCCGATCTGAATAGCTGGTAGTTGGGTAGATTTATTTCCCTGTAATGTGTAGCAGGTTTAAGCCATGTCTCAGAGATTACCAGAAAGTCTGGCAAGGTGTGGGCGACCCAGGCCTGGATTAATGAGATCTTTTTTAGGAGGCTGCATGCGTTGATGTGAAGGAAGCTTAAACCTTTAATGGAGGCTAGATCTGATGGGGAGGTAAAGCCTTCTGGGGGTCCTGGATTGATTTCAATATTGCCAGCGCAGATCAACAAGAAGAGTAATAGTTTAATAAGGGCTTCAAGTGATAGCATGAGGGACCAAAAAGAGGGTTTTCTCTTCTTGCTCGGGGTCCAATCTTTAGAGACGGTCCAGGATGGGTTGAGGCTTAATAAATTTTCACAGAGTACCAACTTGATGGACAGGTACAAGGGGGCACTATAGAGCCAAGATATGAGCATGGGGCGTAGGGGATACATGAATGGTTGTGACCCTTTTAGAGGGCTACCCCATGGATTACAATGAAGCAACGGTAGTGCATACTTGAGGAATTGATAGTCATCCACTGGGGGTGAGACAGGGAGGTCACCCTGGCAAGCCACATTTTTCAAGAGGGCATGGACTGGAAAGGTATCATCCTCAAGATATATTATAGGTGAGAGAGAAAGAAACAGTAGGAGAAGCATCAGCATGATTACGGTAACTAAGGGTTAATAATAGTGAAGGCAGTGGGGGACTGTTTCCAGATTATTGGCTAGAATTTGGCTATGGGTGGAGATAGGAAATTGGGCGGGAAGGAGTGTATAAAGAAACACTCAAGAGGGGGAGGGGGGCGGCAAAAATTTTAGTGACTTTCCGTACCTTGCTGGCTGTCTCTCCCGGGCCTCCTGGTTTTCCTTTAAACCCGCGGTCGCCGCCCGCCCGCTGGCAGCTCGGAGCCCCTGCGCTTACGGGTGCTCGAGGGCAGGGTCGGCTAAAGTGAAGGAGACAGAGGAGAGGACAGTCAGGAAAGCACAATTGCAGTATTCAAGCGATTCTGCAATGAGGTGCTAAAAAGTTTTGCACAACAAAAGACTGGGGGGTACGGCGCCTTAGCGTCTGGCCCACCAGAAATCCCACCAAAGACTGTATCACTTAGACATTTACAAGAAAAACAACATAAACCTAGAATTTTTAACAATTTGGTAAAACAGCTTTTTGAGAAAATTAAGGTAAAACCCACTATTCCCGGGCAGTATTTGGAAGTGCAAGCTTGAGCAAAGTCAGTGAAGAAGAAGGACCAATCGGGAAGCAAGGCTGAGTGGCGCTCACCCTCCGATTGGTGGCACTCCGATGCCTGGCTGTCTCTCCGGCCTCCTGGTTCTCTCTTCGAGCCTCGCGTTGCCGCCCGCCGCTGGCATTCGAGCCCCTAAGCACTGGGTGCTCGAGGGAGGGTCGGCTAAAGTGAAGGAGACAGAGGAGAGGACAGTCAGGAAAAGCACAATTGCAGTAATCAAGCGATTCTGCAATGAGGTGCTAAAAAGTTTTGCACAACAAAAGACTGGGGACGGCGCCTTAGTGTCTGGCCCACCAGAAATCCCACCAAAGGACTGTATCACTTAGACATTTACAAGAAAAACAACATAAAACCTAGAATTTTTTAGCAATTTGGTAAAAACAGCTCTTTTTGAGAAAAATTAAGGTAAAACCCACTATTCCCGGGCAGTATTTGGAAGTGCAAGCGTGAGCAAAGTCAGTGAAGAAGGAGGACCAATCGGAAGCAAGGCTGGGGTAGCGCTCGCCCTCCGATTGGTTGCGGCTTTCCCGTACCTTGCTGGCTGTCTCTCCCGGCCTCCTGGTTCTCCTTCCAGCCTCGCGGTTGCCGCCCGCCCACTGGCGGCTCGGAGCCCCTGCGCTTACTGGGTGCTCGAGGGCAGGGTCGGCTAAAGTGAAGGAGACAGAGGAGAGGACAGTCAGGAAAGCACAATTGCAGTAATCAAGCGATTCTGCAATGAGGTGCTAAAAAGTTTTGCACAACAAAAGATTCAATTCTCAAGTATCTATTATGTGTGTCTGCTTTATATTCCTTTCCCCCCTTCCGGAGTTGCACCTAGAAACGAGCCTTGGCTCAGTGTGCCTTTTCCAGTTATCAAATGGTAGGAGGATGGGGGAGAGAGCGGGAGGAGTAGAGGGTGCAATGGTGAGTTCTTGGGGGAGCATTTAAAGTGAAATGGCAGAAGGCGCTGAATAGAGTGTCCAGCTGGAGAGGGTGGTGGAGGAGGCGGAACTGTAAACAAAGTCTGTATAGTTGACAATAAGTAAGATAATCTTTGTGAGTAGTGTGCAGCAAACTTGAAGGGAGAGGGAGTCTTTGCTTCTGTAGAGAGCATCAAGTTTTGGGCAGAACTTAGAGTGAATGTGGTTGAAGTGGGTTGTATAGTCTAGGTGGTAGTCCAGCCAGATGCCTAGGTACTTGTAGGCTGATACTATGTCCAGGGTGGTGCCATCAAGGCAAGCCTTGGGGTACACCTACTATAATTTGATGGGGTGGTGAGAGGGTGTTGCCAGTCAGAACACTTTGGGTTTGATTAGATGGGTAGGATTGGAACCATTCAACTGTGGGGGTGGAGAGGCCAGCGAGACTGAGTTTGTTTAGTAGGAGAGCATGGGAGACAGAATCAAAGGCCTTAGCAAGGTCGATGAAGATGGCAGGGTATGGCCACCAGAATGTATTGGTGGCCTCACTCTGCATTTTTCACATTCCAACCCCTTTTGTAGCAAATCTTTTTGTACAGAATACTGTAAGTCAAGTTTCTCATGCCTTTACACATGAAATGTATTGCCCATGTTTTCATGAGTAAAAAACAGCCATTTCTAACAAACTTTAAAACAGATCTCCAAAGACCTCTGTGGCTGCACAAAACTGTACTAATAGCCACATATGAATTTTTTTTTTTTGTCATCTCAGTGCCAGGTATCAGCCCAGTGATGGCCCCTTGCCCACATATCAGCTGTTCTCCCTGTGCCCCCTGGCTTGCCCCCCAGGGCGGGGCCACGGCACCGGCTAAGGTGCCATGGACACAGTTCAGGTTGGTGGGAGCCAGCCTGAGCACAATGGAGGGTTGGCGAGGTGGCGTCATAGAGGTGCTGAGGCGGATTTTGTTTTGGATATTACTCCCTCTGGAGCCGGGTGCATGCAATGACGCCAGCTGAGGGGGAACACGCACGCTCCCATGCACACTCTCCTCGAAGTGTCTGCACTCGGCTCCTCCCACGCTCATGCACGTCACCTTGCCCCCAGCCTCCACCTGAGGGTACTCAGGTGCTGATGCAACAGTACCCCCCCTCTCCTGGGAAAGAGAGCAGTTAATCGGACACTCAATCCTTCCCCGCCCCTGCCAACCCCCTGTGGCCCATGCCCATTCCTGAACACAGGTCACCAGCGTGGCGTGAGGTGTGGCGTCCAGTGCCTCAACCCTCAGCACCACCGGGCCGGCTAACATATAAAATATTAATCTAGTCCCTGTTATATGTTAACGTTTTTTAGTAGAATACTGCTCTCTGAAGAAATATATCTTTATACAAATTAATTCATGACACGCTGCTATTTGCCCATCAAATAAAACCTATTTTTCTTTGCAAAGTCAAAATTGCATTTTAAACAACTGTGATGAAGAAAAGATTTGAAAAACAACTGATATGAACTGTGAAAATGAGTTAACAAATAACCTTAGAAAGAGAATTACTACCTGTTGAATACCCGCATCTGCGAGGTCAACTGTTCCTCCCAAGTTTTTAATCTTCTCTGTTGCTACCTCAAGCATCCGATTAACTTCTCCTCTTAACAGAAGGTCATTGGAATCACTTTCAATAGCTACCCATTCTTTCAGCGTCTGAAAGACATTGAAATAAAAAAGATCATGTAAATACACATGGGGTAGTGACCCTTTGTAAGACATCTTCATTAAAAATGCACAATTTACCGTATTTATGCAAAAACAAGTTATACAATGTATGTACTACAATCTCAAGGTCAGTTTAAAAAAACACACATACATTAGAAAGACAGTGTGGTTCTCCTTTACGGAATATCTCTAATATATTCTGAGTTGTCATGCATGAAAACTTTTTGCTCTAAAGTTATAAAATGAGTAAGGAGAATCCTAGCTTCTGATCAGCTGACGCAGTCTGCTACACATATACATGTACCTCATCCAAATACCTGGTAAAAAAAAGTACCAGTGTGATTTAGAATTTGGATAAATCACACACAGAATTCATGATTCCTTCACTCACCTCCGAGTGCCTTCACAAACAGCTGCCACCGTTACTCACTGAAAACCTTCAGCAAGGCCCCAAAAAGTGAAACTTGTTTAAATTAGAAAATAAACAAATACATATTCTTTCCTCTTGTGATCCCTTCTTTACACACATACACATTTAAATGCCGAATGTTTGTATGCAGAGTAACAGGGCTTTAAAGAGCCCCGACATACAAATACATACAGTGGTAGTTATATAAGAGTTGATTGCAGTACCGCGGTATTGCAGCAATCACAGAAGAAAATACCACAGATATACCACATATCTCAGAAAAACTGCATGTTTTTCAATGCATTTTTTGCTGGGGTAGCAGCAAACTGCAGTATTTTTTTTTCTGTGGTTGTGGCAAATACCGCAGTACTGATAAGTTTTTATATAACTACTGTACCACTGTATTCCTCCATCCAGGTGGACAATAGAGCTGTATCAAAATGTCATGTCATAATTTGGAAAAGTGGCTTATTCTAGGCAGCACACTGTTTTTTCCAAAACCCTTGAATATAAGTACAAGAGAAAAAAAATGGTCCTTCATGTCCAGTTCTGGTGTACAACCCTCTCTCAAGAGAGAATCTGTCCTGAACAGATATACTGTATGTTTCTGTGCATATTTAACATTAAGTTTATCATGGCAACATAGTCACATAGCATCCTAAATTTTCGTGAGGATCCTTTCATTGGTTAAAACTTTTAGAACATTGGTTTCGGCATTGCTCACTGACATGGAGACACCTGGAGCGACCTGAAAATTATCACATCAGATAAAAACATAACATCCTTTCTGAGTTAAAGTTCTCATGGTAGCAAGAGTCAAATCCCCAAATTTAAATTTTTTTGACAGAGACCAAGGATGTACCCTGGAATATCCCAGCAACCCATTCTCTTCCTCTTGGTGGACCCTCTTTCCCAAACCTGTACAAAACTTTATACCCCACCCAGAACTCAGGGAGGTGGTGATGCTCTAGCGAAAATGGTTGGAGGTTTGTGGGGTCCCACTGGTGTTTTCCCTTCTGGTAAGAGGTCTTAGCACTTTACGTAATAAACTATATTGAATTTGACTTAATGTGGACTGTGGTTTTGTTGTACTGATGTCAGGTAGTTCTTTGGTTTTTGTGCTGTGAATTAAACCTAAAATGCCATATTTTCAGTCATCTTTGTAGCCTCTTTACATCCCTGACTTTGTTTCAGACTCCCCTCCACACTATGCACCCTCCCACAGAGTCTGGTATAATCCACAAACAGTAGCTTTCCATTAATCCCTCCCCCTATTATTTATTTATTGAAACATTTCACCAGGAAAGGCACACTGAACAAGTTGCTCATTTCATGGTGCGTCCTGGGGAAAAGGGTAGTGGAAATACATACACACACACATCCAACATTTCTGAAATGTACATGTTGAACAGCATTGGTCCCAGAACAGGGCCCCAAAGGATCACACTAGTGAATATCCTCATTGCTGATCATTTGCTGTTTAGTACTATCATCTGGGTCCTCTCATCCAGCCAGCTCTCTGTTCATCATGCCAGTTTCCCCCATGCCAAGGTTCCCCACCTTTTTAACCAACCTCCCGTGTGGCATGGAGTTGAAGACCTTACTGAAGTCCAAATACAGGACACCCACCGCCTGTCCCCTAGCCACCACCTGTGTCACTGAATCAGTGAAATCTATCAAATTAGTTCAACACGACTGTTCTCTAAGACGTCTATACTCATTTCTGTCCTGCAATCCTTGCACTTCTAGGAAATCCACTATCCACTCTTTGAGTACAGTTTCCAGCAGCTTCACCACTATGGAGAGCAGACACACTGGCCTATAGTTCCTCTGATCATTTCTATCCCCACTCTTATGTACAGTAGTGGCACCATAACTGCCACTCTTGAGTCCCATATCACCACCACAGTCTGCAGGGAGCAGTTAAAGTGGTATACCAATGGCCCTACCAGAGCCTAAACTGCACTTTAAAAGCCTGGAATTGAAACCATCTTGCCCTTGGGATTTATGTATACTGACACCCTTCAGCCTTTTTAGGATTAAGGCCTCAGTGATCTGAGCCACTCCCAACTTCTTCTCTAACTCCCTCCCCCCAAATAAACTGGACCCTGCTCTTTAGCAGTGGTCCACCTGCTTCTGCCATAAAGATGGGGCTGAAAAGTTAAAGGTGTTAGCCTTCTCAGTATCATACTCTACTGTGACCCCCCTTCCTCCCTGTCTGGCTAGCTTTTTTATACCTCAGTTGGGCTTCTTTTTCTCACTTTTGAAGCAAAAGGTTTTGTCATTGGCCTTGATGACCTCCACTATCCTCAGCTTTGGCCCTCTTGATCAGTTGTTTGGTTGGTTTAAGCTGATTCACATATTTCTCCTTGCTCCCCTCTGTCTGCTACCCTTTGTATTTTCTGAATGCTGTAGTGCTTGCCCTGACAGTCTCCCTAACCTGACTGTTGAACCAGATTGTCCTTCTACATTTTCTACCCTTTCTGGTATATCTAATGCTTTCCCTTGCAGCCCTTAATGTCTTATTTTTATGTTAATTGAGCGCATGCGCAAGAAACATATTGCGGCAGCTTGCTCCAGAAGCAGGTTGTGGAGGCGTGGCACTGCTGTGGCCAGTGCCTCCACAGTCTTTGGAGGCTTGGCCCACTTTTCCCAATGGGGTGGCACACTGCTGCTGACTCTAGTTCAGCCAGCATGCCACAACCTTGTAAGATTTTAGCCGCTGCAATCAGGGGCCGCCTCATCATTGCAGCGTAAGCCATTCCGCTGCAATGAGAAAGTGACTCATCATTGCTGGGCGGAACCTTGTTAGTGTGATATTGTTTGTGAACATCACGTCGGCTTGCTGCCATGTTCACAAACAATATAAAGCAGCCCTACTGTTGAGGGGGTGCCCAATCCTCCTCGGCAGCATGTGCCCCTCCCAACATGTTTGTGTGCCGATGGGGCCCCAATCCCTGTCGGCTTCAGTGCCCTAAAGTTGATGTTGCTGACAGGGGAGCCCACTCCCCATTGGCATAATCCCCCTAAACACACTACAGTTGTGCCGAGGGGGCCCAAACTGCGCCAGCTACAGTTGCCCCCAAACACTCTGCATGCTGGAGCTCACCACAGTGTGCGCCAATGGCCCTGTAAAAAAGTCCCGTGATGTTTTTTTCGTACCTATCAAACAAGAAAACAGTCCTCACAGTCTCCCTGCCCCTCCTTCAACCTGCACCCACCCTCTGCACAGCTTGCTCTCCCCACACCTCTCACCCATACTTACCTCTCACGGAGTCTGGCAGCGATCTTGATCGGACCGGAACCGTCTGCCTCTTCAAACCCGACTGCCGAACTGAGGAAATGCCCAGTGAGCTGTATAATGGTATAAATAGGGTTTTTCAACTTTGGTGCATATCTCAGACATTTTTGGGAATTTTGGCGCCAAATTTTCAACATGGGGTTTTTGGGACCCCTCCTCATGAATTATGCCACTGTCATGGCATTATTCGGCCCCGAAAGGTGATTTTGCAGTCACTGCATGGAATCACCTTTCGGGACTGATTAACAGAATGACAGCACCAGTGTTCATGAGGTGGGCTCTCAAAAAGTCTATGTTGCAAATTTGGTCGAAAAAATCCAAAAAGTGACTGTTTTACAAGCATGCGTTGCGCAGTTGCTACGCACGCTCGTAACTTCACGAATTTGCAATATTGTCATGCCAGATTTTCAACACTGGCATTTTTTCACACCTCCTTGTGAACAGTACAGCTGTCATTTTTCACATCCTGGCTGAAATATGTTTTCGCACTTCCGACGCAGAATAGCACGGTCGCTGTGAGATATCAGTGTTCAGGACAGATTAAGAAAATGACAGTGACACTGTCCATGAGCAGAGGTCCTAAAATGCCTATAGGGAAAATTTGGTGATGATACTCCATAAAATGACTGTTACGAGTGTGTGTGTTGCACAGTTTGCGCACACGCTCGTAACTTCGCGAATTTATATTTTCAATCCAGATTTTCAACATTGCCATTTTCCCACACCTACTTATGAACAGTACAGCTGTCATTTTTTCCATCCAGACCAAAATGGCTTTTCGCACTTCCAGCGCATAATAGCGCACTCGCTGTGGGAAATCAGTGTTCGGGACAGATTAAGAAAATGACAGTGATACTGTTCATGAACAGAGGTCCTAAAAAGCCTATGTTGAAAATTTGGTGATGACAACCCATCAAATGACTGTGTTACAAGTGTGCATTGCGCAGTTTCCACGCACCCTTGTAACTTCACAGATTTGTAATATTGTCACGCCAGATTTTCAATAATGGCATTTTTTCACTGCTCCTTATGAACAGTACAGCTGTCATTTTGCATATCCTGACCAAAATGTGTTTTCGCGCTTCCGGTGCAGAATAGAACGGTTGCTGTGGTAAATCAGTGTTTGGGACAGATTAAGAAAATGACAGTGACACTGTTCATGAGCAGATGTTCTAAAATCCCTATGTTGAACATGTGGTGATGAAACTTCATAAAATGACTGTGTTACAAGCGTGTGTTTAACTGTTTTGTTGCACCCTTGTAACTTAGCAAATTTGTAATATTTTCACGCCATATTTTCAACACTGCCATTTTTTCATACCTCCTTATGAACAGTACAGCTGTCATTTTTCACATCCTGGCCATAATATGCTTTTGCACTCCTGCTGCAGAATACCATGGTCGCTGTGGGAAATCAATGTTTGGGACAGATTAAGATCGAGCGAGTGGGGGGGGGGAGTGACCGAGCTCAGGTGATCTCTGCCGGAACTGCAGTGGATTTCTTTGTGGGCAGAAAAAGGCCCCAACGCAGGTGCCCAGTACAAAAGGGCAGCCTGCAGCAGTGGGAGAAACAGAACAAGAGAGTGAATGAGGGAGGGGGAGTGAGCAGACTCAACAGAGCTCTATCGGGACTGCTGCGGATTTCTTTGTGGGCAGAAGAAGATGTTAATGCAGTTAGGGGCCCAGTACAAAAGGGCATCCTGCAGCGGTGGGAGAAACAGTACGAGTGAATGAGAGAGGGGGAACTGAGAGAGCTCAAAGGAGCTCTATCAGGACTGTTTTGGATTTCTTTGTGGGCAGAAAAGGCATCAACAGAGACAGGAGCCCAGTACAAAAGGGCAGCCTGCAGCGCTAGGAGAAACAGAATGAGTGGGTGAGAGAAGGATAGTGAGCAATCTCAACGGACCTCTGTTGGGACAGCTGTGAACTTCTTTGTGGGCAGAAAAAGGCACCAACTCAGGCAGAAGCCCAGTACAAAAGGGCAGTCTGCAGCGCGGGGAGACACAGAACGGGCGAGTGAGACGGGGGGGGTGAGTGAACTCAACGGAGCTGTGTCAGGACTGCTGCAGATTTCTTTGTGGGCAGAAAAAGGCACCAACACAAGTAGGATCCCAGTAGAAAAGGGCAGCCTGCAGTGTCAGGAGAAATAGAATGAGCGAGTGGGAGAGGGGAAGTGAGCAAGCTCAATGGAGCTGTGCCAGAACTTTAGAGTTGCCCACCCTCCCGCCCAGGGCCTCTGTGGTCCTATATTACAGCAGGGTCTGTGGAGTGGAGACAAAGCAGTGAGTAGATATGCCCACACCTCCTTATGAACAGTACAACTGTCATTTTTCACACCCTGGCTGAAATGCGTTTGCGCACTTCCAGCGCAGAATAGTGCGGTCGCTGTGGGAAATCAGTGTTCGGGATACATTAAGAAAACCACAGTGACACTGTTCATCAGCAGAGGTCCTAAAATGCCTATGTTGAAAATTTTGTGATGAAAGTCCATAAAATGGCTGTTACGAGCGAGCGTTGTGCAGTTTCCATGTACCCTTGTAACTTCGCAAATCAGTAATATTTTCAGGCCACATTTTCAACACTGGCATTTTTTCACACCTCCTTATGAACAGTACAGCTGACATTTTTCACATCCTGGCTGAAATGTGTTTTTGCACTTGCAGAGCAGAATAGCGTGGTTGCTGTGGGAAATCAGTGTTTGGGACAGACTAAGATCGAGTGAATGGGGGGGAGTGACCGAGCTCAACTGACCTCTGTTGGGACTGCTGCAGATTTCATTGTGGGCAGAAAGAGGCCCCAATGCAGGAGCCCAGTACAAAAGGGCAGCCTGCATCACCGGGAGAAACAGAACAAACGGGTGAGGGAGGGGGAGTGAGTGACCCCAACAGAGCTGGCTGCAGATTTCTTTGTGGGCAGAAAAAGGCAGTAATGTAGGCAGGGGCCCGGTACAAAAGGACAGCCTGCAGCGGTGGGAGAAACAGAACAAGAGACTGAGAGAGGGGGAGTGAGCGAGCTCAACTGAGCTCTGTCGGGACTGCTGCAGATTTCTTTGTGGGCAGAAAAAGGCAGCAATGCAGGCAGGAGCCCAGTACAAAAGGGCAGCCTGCAGCACCAGCAGAAACAGAATGAGCGAGTGGGGGGGAGTGAGCGAGCTCAACGGAGCTCTGTCGGGACTGCTGCAGATTTCTTTGTGGGCAGACAAAGATGCCAACAGAGGCAGGAGCCCAGTACAAAAGGGCAGCCTGCAGCGCCAGGAGACACAGAATGAGCACGTGAGAGAGGGAGACTGAGCAACCTCAACGAAGCTCTGTCAGGACAGCTGTGGATTTCTTTGTGGGCAGACAAAGTTGCCAGTGCAGGCAGGAGCCCAGTACAAAAGCGCAGCCTGCAGAGCCAACAGAAACAGAACGAGAACTGACAGAGGGGGAGTGAGCGAGCTCAACGGAGCAAAGCAATCAACATTCAGCATAGACAAATGCATATGCTTTCCATTTGGTTTAATTCCTCTATAACTCCTTCTACTTATTCTGGAAGACCTCCCTCTAACTACTGAAATCGGTTCTTCTGAAGTCTTGGACCAACACTGAAGAATCTGGCTTCTGATCTCCCAGGGAGATGCTAAATCTCACTGTATTGTGGTTACTTGAGCTCAGCAGCTCCACTATCTTTATGTTGCTTATAATCAGGACATCTAGTTCTCCATGGCATTTCAGTACTGATTTCTATGGCAGGGTTCTTAGGCTTCTGTGGAAGTGTTTGTTCATTCCTGTGGAAAGAGTCATTCATTTCTGTGGCAGAATGCAGTTCTGCCATTAGCTGAAATATTATGTGATGTCATTGATGACATCATATGAGCTTAGAGGAGGGGTTTCAGGATAAACAAGGCATGGAGGGGACCTAGGCACTATGGGAGAACTGTATATTTGAATGGAAAATAACCAAGAGCCTGGAATTCTGTGACACTACTGTGGCATTATGCAAGTTCTGCAGAGTAATCTGTGGCTGTGGAACCACAGAATTCCAGGGGCCTTGCTTTTAATGTCCTGCTTGGACACAAGATCAAGGATAGCTCCTTCCCCATTCTCCTTCCAAACCCACTACAGTAGCTCAGGAAACCACCCATCATGGCCTCTATAAACTCCTGGCTTTATAGCATTGCCTGTTACTAGGATATCCCAGTTTACATCAAGGTGACTGAAAACTGTTTCACAACCCTGCAACACAGACAACACAGGTTTTGACAGGGGCTGTGGTGGGATTTGTACCAAACCCCTTTTGTTTTAAAGTTGGCCCTTTAAGGTCTCACTACACTGGATGTTCATTCAACCTGTTGGCTATCTCTTATGGGAAGGCTGGGAAGGGGTAGTGTTAACAAGCAACACCTGAGTCAAATAATGGGAGAAGAATGAACAAGTGGAGACAGAAAGAGACTGAACTGCAAGAAGTTTCTGTTAAGCTGAATACAAGCTGTTTGTTTCTTTTTCTTGCTAGCAAAAGTAAAGCAGATTTTATTTAATTTAAACTGGTGCCTGGAGTGTTTTCTTTGAGAGTGTTCTCCAGAAGACACCCAGTTCGCTGTCTTGGCACACATCTGATGTTTTAATTGACAGGTCTTTTTCAAAGCAAAAGGTACACACATACTAACCCCTTTACATAGAGGGAAATCAAAGGGACAGTACCCCATTAACAGGGGCACTGGAAAATTGCACCCGCAATTTTTTTGCAGAATCTGCAATTTTCACCATTCTCCGTAAAAACTGACTTTTCACAATTTCTTGAGATTTTTTAGTTTTTACTTTGAACTGTGTAAAACGTATTAACATTTTCAACAAAAGACTCAAATATATTGACAATTTTGCATGCAGACTTAGGTTTGGCCAAAACCATGCAGTGCAAAGTAGGGAAAGGTTTTATGTGACATTGCCTTCTTTTGAATCCTTGTCAGGTTTGATTTCAAAATCCACTGGCCAAGCACAAGTATACTTAAATTTGTGTTAAAGCAGTCTATCAGAAAACTTTTTGTTGCTACAGAGACTGAAACAGCAGGTGGGAGAAAATGTGCATATTATCTCATTCACCTAAAAGGGGTGCTAACTATGAAGTCTTTTTGTAAGTGGTAGGGCAGGTGTTTCCCTTGTGGACATTTTTTAATTCAGACTAGTTTTGATTCAAACAGCTGAGGATTGTGGATGACATTGCTGATTATAAACTTGAATAAGCTAGTTGGTAACAGTGATCCAATGCTTAGCTATTTGCAACCTAGATGCTCACATGCAAAGACTACAATAAAAACCTAACTGAAGTCTGAAAACAAGCTTATAAAACACATAAAATCAGCCAGAGTAAAACAAAGGTAAATTACAGGGCACCTTGACTACTGTATTATATAGTAAAAGTATATTGGTATTTTTTTTTGTATATTCTTTGATAACTGGGTATGGCCCACTTGGGCACAAGTACCTGTTTTCAGGGATGACCCAGGAGCACTGGGGAGGTTAAGTGACTAGCTCAGAGTAGGTTGCGGGAATTAAACCTAGGTCTGTTGGATGTACCCAACTCATTCACAGTTTGTTACTCTAACCTCTAGACTATACTGCCAGCCCTAATAACCATCAGATTTAACGTTTTAACATGTGATTTCAGAAATAGTGTATAGAACCTACAATGCAAATTATGAACATGAAACACTTAGACAGCATTTTACTAAAACTCAGTTATTCACCATTCTATCTGCTTTATTTTTTCTTAGACCAAAGTAGGTGAATAGTTGATAGAGCACTGTAAATACCTGACAGTCCCTGGTTACAAAATGTTTAGGAGGCAGAATGGGGAGAACATCAACTGAGAAATATGGAGGCAAAGAGGGTGGTTAGAGAGGCAAAGGCAAACACTGAGCTGTGTATTACAGAAGGGGGTCAAGGGCTGGAAAAAGCACTTCTTCAAGTATATTAGGGAAAAAAGAAAGAAGGGAGAATTGTTAGGCTATCTGAGAGGAGGTAGGGTAATCAAGCAGGAGGTGCAAAAGGCAGCTATGCTTAATGATTACTTTTGCTCTGTCTTCACAAGGGAAGACAGTGGGCCCCTGCCAAAGAGTGGCATCAAGGCAGCCATAAAGGGGGTCCTGAAGATAAGACAGCCAGTATTTACCAGCAAAAGGGTCCAGAAAGGGCTAGCAGCCCAAAAGACAGATATCACCCTAAGGACTGAAGGGATGCATCTGAGGGTACTCAATTAACTGGCAGCAGAACTGGATGAACCCCTGGAAGGGCTATTCAGTAGCTCATTACAGACGGGGGGATTCTGAAAGAATGGAGGGTAGCAGACACATCTCCTCTACCTAATGGAGGACAAGGAGCAAGCAGGGCACTACAGACCTGTCAGCCTTTCCCCTGTTGTGGGTAAATTGATGGAGTCACTGGTTAAGTAGGACCTCGTAGACTACCTGGTCAGAGAGCAGTGGACTCCATGGCAGTAAACAGCATCGGTTCATGGCAGGGAGGTCTTGTCAGACCAGCCTGATCATCTTCCTTGACTGGATGGTGAGGGTAATGGATAGCGGATATGCTGTGGATTTACTGTAGTTTGACTTCACAAGTCTATCGACTTGGTGCCTCACAGAAATTTGCTGAAGAAGATGTAGGATCTGAGTGCAGCAAGGGACATAGTAAGGTGTAAGGGTAGGAAATTGGTTGAAAAGAAAGGCAGTAGAGGGTTGCGATTAATGGTCTCAAATCAGAAGAGAGAGGCAGGTCATGAGTGGGGTGCCACAGGGATCTGTCCTGGGTCCTGTCCTCTTCAGTATGTTCATCAGTGGCATTGGAGAAGGACTCCAGGGCAAGTTATGTCTCTTTGAAGATGATACTAATCTCACTGTGAGGCTATCGCAACAAGGAAATTAGGGAGATGCAGAGTGACCAGCAAAGGCTAGAGAGGTAGTCTAAGGTTTGGCAGTTGCAATTCAACACCAAAAAGTGCAAGGTGATGCACCAAGAGAACAAGAACCACAGGACAAAATACAGGATGGGGTGTGGTAAAGCTGCACACTGCAGCTGAGGAAACGGACCTAGGAATCATCACTGATGACTCCCTTCAAAAATCAAGCTAGTGCAACGTGGTCCATAATAAGGCGAACAGGATGTTAGGCTATATCAGAAAGGATATTGACAGTAGAAGAAAAGAGGTATTACTATCTCTTTGTAGATCATTGGTGAGGCTGCACCTAGAGTGCTGTACCCAGTTCTGGAGTCCTTACCTCAGGAAAGATAAGGGCAGGCTAGAATGAGTGCAATGAAGAGTGACCAAGATTATTTAGGGCCAGCAGGTCAGATCTTATGGGGATTGGCTTAAGGCACTGAACATGTACTTGCTGAACACCAGATGAGAGAGGGGGTATGTGAAAGAGCATTTCAAGTTCCTGAAAGGAATGAACAAGATAAACTGGCAGGATTTATTTAGTATGAGTAACAGTGCAAGGACACGGGGCCATACATGAAAACTGATGGGAGGGAGGTTTAAGAGAGAAGTGAGAAAGTTTTATTTTACAGAAAGGGTGATGGAACTGTGGAACAGTCTGCCAACCAGAGTGATGGGAGCCAAAACTGTAAATTGTTTCAAGCACGGCTGGGAGAGAGGAAAAGGTGTAGTGGTTAGGCTACTCTGGGCAGTAGCAGTAAGAAGGGGAACAGGGGAGTGGATAGTGAGGTTACTACTCTGTATGGAGATACGTCCTGGGGTTTGATAGGAAACTACAGGTAGACTGGGTGGACCATTGGCCTTTTTCTACTGTCGCTGTCTATTTTTCTATGTTTCTAAATGTTTTGCCAGATTGTTTTTTTTTTTCAGTTGTAGCCAAGTCTAGACTTTGGACTCAGTAAACTCTTCAGTGATGTTTTTTCCCCTGGCCCCAGTGCTGCCAAAACTTTCCTTCCTAGGCATTACCAGATACGAGTAAGAGAATCTTTCTGTGTTTATCCCATGTCAGGCTATTGCTTGTATTAATCCCTAAACTTTTTGATTGGGTGATAAATCAAATAGAATGCAAAGCAACTCTTAAAACCATGGCAGCTGCTTGTAACTGAACAACAAATGATGGAATTCAAAGATGTTTACGAGAATGAGTTTAATTCCAGGCTGATGACTAGCTCCGACTACCAGCCAAACCATGTACAGTACTTTGAAAGTTTGTCAGTATCGGTGACTATGTTTTTTTCAGTGCTGCTAACAATAGTAAGTTTAAACAGGGACACAGATTTTCACTGGATGCAAAATTAATGCTTACGGAAAACATCTACCATGGTGACTCGTGTTACTAATGAATGATTGTTTTCCTGTGTTAGCATGCCAAGGTAGGCATTCTCGAGTTTAAAACAAAGTCATAGTTTATTTAAGAAGTTCAGTGGCATTGGAATAAATGTCTAAAAACTCCAAATGCTACATAGGGCCCTATTTATATAGGGCCTGGAACTACATGAAAATGAAATGTAAGCTCAGCAGAGCTATGCATCTTGAAAACAGATATGCGCAGCTGGCATGCACAACTGAGGGCATGGCTGATGCAGCAGCATAAAAGATTAGGCATCTCCGTTTGCAGATGTACACTGGTAAGTATTTCTACCCACCATCCACATGGATATGCCACTTGACCCCATTGTACATGGGCATGAAGAAATAGCAGCTAGCCCTACATGACTTGGAAAGACTTAGTTCATAGTGTCAGAAGTCAGAGCTAGAAAAGGCCATGACAGCAGAAGAGTAGCTGTCAGCCAATGTGCCCACCAATAGACACAGGCAGTCATAGCCACTGGGGAGCCTGGTGTGGCATTATCCCATGACCACATGACGCTATTTTCATCCCTGAACAGGTATCAATAGTGGTGACCAAGATAGTCATCCATCACCACTAGCAGACACTGCATGGGCAGGCATCCTAATAAAAATAATAATAAATAATAATAATAACTTTATTTAGAAAGCGCCTTTCTTTAATCAAGGCACTGTACAACTTAAAAACAAATAAAATCAAGTGAATGAAAAGTGTAAAAAAATTAATGTACAGCAGGCAATAAATACCAATCCGAATATAACAATTTAAACATCATAAGCAAGATGCCATAGATGAGTCTTCAGGGCCTTCTTAATGCTCTCCACAGTCATGCACTCACAAATCTGATGAGGTAGAGAATTCCACAGAGTCAGAGCCACATACAAAAAAGCACAGGCCCCTGATGTTTTAAACTGTACCCTGGGAATCTCTAACAACCCCTCATCAGCTGAGCTGAGAGGTCAGCCAGGGCAGTAAAGCTTCAGGAGCTTTTGCAGATAGCCCAGACCCAGTCTGTGCAGGGCCTTAAAGGTCAGAAGCCCAACCTTGATGGTGATCCACCACTAAATAGGCAGCCAGTGCAGTTCATGTAGCACTGGTGTGATGTGACTCAAATGAGGAGTCCCCATCAACAGCTGTGCCGTAGCATTCTACACTAGCTACAAGTGGTGGATATCAACCCGCAGTAGCCCGATGTACAGGGAGTTGCAGTAGTCTAGGCACGAGGTTATGAAGGCATAGATCAACATTGGAAGGTCACCGGATGGAACAAGGTGCTTAATCCTGGCAATGTTCCTAAGATGGTAAAATGAGGACTTGACAACTGTGCAAACCTGGAGAAGAAGGTTCTGATATGGTTGGTAATTCTGAATGTGGTGAATTCCACAGGGTCTACAATAGCAGAAGTGGCAGGATAGGAGGGTGAGTATGTTCCACAAGTTGGCAAACATCTGCCAGCCCCCGAGTGCCACCGGAGGGGGGAAGACGTATTGGCGCTTACCCTGTGGTGGATATCATTGTTGACACCATTTCTGTCCCTTCCCTGGATGGACAGGCCGATGGACCGAAGAACTTGCTAAACAAGTAAAGGACAGTGAAAAACACATGGAATGTTAACCATGGTACTAAGGACCATACTAATCTGTCACCATCCAGGGTTTTAGGATAAAGACACAGGGGATAAATCAGTATTGACACCTAGGGATAAGCATGTCCAGTCACTCCATCCAGGTAACAGGCTAAGCCTACCTCGAACGTTAGACACAGAAGAGCTTGCACAATGTAGAACAACCCTGTCATGCACAAGCCTTGCTAAATGTGCATTTCCATCCACAGGGACTCCATCTCTAGAAGTGGATATCATGGGAACCTGTTGGGTAGAAACCACTTGGGGCTGAAACGCTGTCTGAACTATAGTAAACTCAAAACCATAAAAGAAAATGACTTAAAAAATGGAGCTAATAGCATTTTGGGTGTTAGGATGACTGGGCTACTGGGGGCTTTATGAGAAGTTTTAAAAGAAGTCTTAACAGCAAACCAGTTTTTTTACTGGTAGTATGCTGCAGGAATAAGTGCACAGAGTGATTTTAGTGCATAAAATTCTACTTTTTAACCAAAATCTTCCTCAGAGTGAAAGCTGAAACCAGAAGTCTGGCCAAACAGCACTTCCAGTTTTGAGCTATATAAACAATAGCCTGTGTGAGTTTCGGAGAGCACGGGGTAGAGACAACACTGGCAGGGGCAGTGTCTGCCAGTGTCAGTCAGGGAGTACAGGATCAATTGGGAGCACTCTGTCATTGTAAACAGGTGACTAAAATATTTGTATCAACAATTGGAGGTATGTGCAATGATGCAACTCCCCCCCAGGGCTTCCAGCTAATGCTGCCCCCTTCCCCTTATGTGACCCATTCTGCACTGCCAATCTCGGGTTCACCCGAGAGATGGCAGGAGAGCAGCGGAACAGGTAAAGAACCCTCCCTAGAGAGGGAGAGCCGCCATTGGGCATTCGATCCCTCTCTCCCCTGCTGACCCCCGGTGGTCTGAGCTCGTCACTGAACCCAGGTCGCTGGCATGGAGTGAGGTGTGGCGTCCAGCACCTCAACCCTCAGTGCCACTGGGCAATAACTACGATTTTTGAACCATGCTTATTCATATTGTTACTGCTATAATAATGATTCAGTGGAAACACACTTCTTTTATGTTTCACAGTTTGAATTAAGTATTCCACTGTTTAAAACCTTGTTAAACATTATGTGCAACTGTGCACATCACTTGTGAATGAGTATCAAAGATATGCTAAGCATTGTGGGACAACTAGTCACATTTGCATACTATCTTATTCATAATATAACACATGTATTTCAGCTTCTTTTAAAACATTTAAACAACTTTTGGTGCTGGACAACACTTTTTGACTGCTACAAGTATTTTTCATTTTAGATTTTGGTTTAACAACAACGATTTAAATTGCATGGTTGTTCTGACGTGATACCAGAAACACAGGAGTAGAAATTACTTTTCGGGTGAGCTATAATAATTTAAATTGACTGGCCTGATTATGGTAAACCTTGACAAGTTGAATGGGTTATTTGCACACATTTGGAGAGGAGCATTATTTCCAGACGTTCGGTAATTTCTTCTCTCTTTCTGGTCTGATTATTACTTTCCTCACTGTCTGACTTACACAGGGTTGTCACTTTTCCGGTACTGGAGTGTTTGTTAAGCCCTCATTTCTAGCTTGGTCTGCTCTTTTAGAACTGCAATAGGTTTGTTTATCTGATGGTTTGCTGTATGTTTCTGGAAGGGTGGAAGGTTATTGTAGCTGTGGCTGATGGCTCAGGATGCATCTGGGGTATTGCTTTCTGTCCGGGTGTTTGTGCTCGAATTGATGACCACTTGTGCAAGGTGCATGAGTCATGACGAGATCTACTGTGTCCACTGGGTGGTTCGGAAATTCAAGTTTATTTGTAGAGCTGTGGCTACTGCTGGTATTACACAACAGGGCATATCTAGGGAATTAATGCACGGTTGAAACAGAGTCACCTGGTGTATTTCAACCAATGGCTGACTGTTTTTTCAACTAATAATTATTGCCATGTTACAATATGTAATATGTACTCCTTTCAGGGATTTGAAGGGGAAAGGATGTGTTTTCATGCACCAAATGCAAATATATATATATTGGACTGAAAAAAAAGAAAATATTATGCTAAAGGCAAAGATAGAAAAACTGGAAAGGATTAATGAGCTAGAAAGGTTTAACCTAGAAGTTCATAACTTACTAGGGGAAGTTGAAGAAGAATAAAGTCTACCACAGGGGAATACATCTAACAAACATGACTCAGAGTATCCCAGCAAACACCTACAAGAGAACCAAACATTTAGTAACGAGTAAAAGTCAATCTAAGTAGGGAAGGAGAGAAGAGAGCAAAATGTGCAAATGCAGCAGGTAATAAAAATTATATCAGCGAGTTTGACTGGACGGTGGTAAAGGGAAGGAAAAGAATAAAAACAGACAGACTGGCAGATAGCTATCTAGTGACACTCTCAAACTGGTATGAGGTGCTTCCCAATGATGCAACACCAACAATGGATTCAAACACCCCTAACAGGGAATGCCCCCTTAACTGCCAGATATTAACTAACAAATTGAGCCTGCGAAAGAGCTAGACACACACAGGACTAAAAACACAGAAATAAGGGGGGGGAAGGAAATATCAAGTGTCACAGCCTAGTCCCAAAAAATGACAGGATTATACTTTATTTTAGATGACTCAATTATACAGTATACTGATCGAGACATTTTCATAAATACAAAGGACATGATCACTGTCTACTGTCTCCCAGGTGTGAAAATCAGTGATATAAAAGAAAATCTTGAAGTGTTTCTTAAGGGCAGTGGTACAGAGCCATTAGTGGCACTCCAAGGAGTGACTCCACGTAGGGGGAAATGTAGGAAGGAAACTCAAGAATAAATGATGTAAACTGTTAGCATCCAAAATATTGTCATTCCCAAGAGCAGGACCTGGCAGAACATCAGTCTTAAAGAGCTGCTGACACAATTTACTTCTTGTCTGCCAACTCCTGATTGTAGTCCTGTGGGTGCATTTAGAGGTTGCTGCTCAATTTCCATGCCTGTAGGTATCCACAATCAATGTGAAATTGTAAATTATCATGGTGCTTGTGAATGTGCCTGACTGTTGATTGGCTAATCTGCATTGGTCTGCAGTGACATCAGGTCTGGAAATACAAACTGCACCGCTGTAGTTCCAGCCACTGTTCCAGTGGATGATCATCATGGAATACCGAACACTGCATTTCTTCGTCTCCCTCTTATTGAACTAATATATTTCAATAACCAAATTTGTGTTTGTGTGTTTCTTTTTTTTTCAGTGTAATAGTTTGCATTGGGTGGAACTGCTGGAATAAAATACAGATGTGTTGCTGTGCTGAACCAACACGCTCGCTGTTGCAGTTAGTCTCACGGTATGATTTCTGTGCTGGTACCTCCCATGTTATCTCTGCTTTTATTGGAGTAACTATGCACCACTATATATGTTCAAAAACAACACTGTTTTGTAAAAAAGTGTTGGGTGTCTGTGAAGCACTGTTACCATGGTCAGAAGTGACTGAGGACAGTGACTAGGCAGCCTGTGGGTCTCGGAACCAGTGTGATGGATGGTTGTTTTTCTGAACAGTTGTTAGGCAGCCCCCATCTGTCTCAAGCAGCACAATAAAAACAAATTAAAATTATCACCATAAATGAACTATCTCCTATTGTGTATTTGCTAGTACACAGTAGGGCACACTTGACCCTTGTCCTGGTGGGGGGGGGGCAGGGTGCACCCGCCAGCCATTTTCAGAAAGTGAATATAGTGATTTCTCCCCGACACAGCCATTCGCATATTAGTTTTGAGTATGATGCTTATATTGACTAGCCCACCCATAGGATGGAGTGTAAAAATTGAAACACATTTCAGCAGCTGCTAGGTCACGGCTTTCTTAGGGGGAAACACCACAATATTCACTCTCTGAAATGGGCTGGTAGGCACCCCCTCTCCCAACCCAGACAAGGGACAAGTGTGCCCTAGTGTGTACTGACAAATACACACTAGGAGACATTTCATGTATGGCAAGCGTACTATATTTTGGCATTGCACTGCTTCTGTTTATGTCTGGGTGGCCAGTACTTTGAGTCTCCAGGCTTGTTTAGAATATCTCTGCCCTGAGACTGCCCACCAGCACTGTTTTCAGCAACTCCATTTATGTCTATAAAATGCTGAATATCACAATGCCACTTTTTACTGCCCGATAACAGCTTCTGTGTAACACTGAGGATAGAGGAAATATGACCACATTTTATTTTTGGACACTGCTTCATGCAGTAGCAATGCTGTAGCTTGTACCTAGGTCCAGCAGTTGTAAAATGGTAATGCACTGGGGTTGGTGTTTGTAATATGCTACATTCCACACCTGCGATCTTTCCTGATGTCCCTGCTTGTGCCCACTGTGTATTGTGCCAGCCGCTGAAAGTGGACCAATGGCAATGAGCGCTGCAAGATGTCAGAAAATGCATTCTTTGTATCCATCACCAAAACTGGTGTATGGCATGGGAGGGGTGGACTATTTGAGAATGAAGCAATGTATGTGCACAGTTACACCCCCCCCAAAAAAAGATTAAAAACAAAAAGGCGAGCATTGGTGGTTAAAAATGCTTTTCTTAGTGCAGTTGCAATGCTGTAGCTTGTGCCAGAGTCCAGCAGATGTAAAATGGCAATGTACTGGGGACAGTGTTTGTAATACGCTATATTCCACACCTGCGATCTTTCCCGATGTCCCTGCTTGTACCTACTGTGTATTGTGCCAGTTGGTGACAGTGGAACAATGGCAATGAGCTCTGCAAGATGTCGATGTCAGAAAATGCAGTAGCAATGCTGTAGCTTGTGCCAGGGTCCAGCAGATGTAAAATGGCAATGTACTGGGAATGGAGTCTGGGAAGACACGTAACCAATAGCATAACCACAGACAAAAATATAAGTAATACTTGTGGACAAGATGTGTGGGGCTGGGGTCGTTTAGGGTGTGCTGGGGGGGGAGGTAGTGTGAAAGTGGTGATGTGAATGGGTGAAGTACTACTGGCCACATATCTGACAAACAGTCGGTGTACTATGGTCAGCCAAGGTTTCTCTCATTGTAAGGGGACAGGAAGAATGGAGTGAACTGATGTGTATAAGAACAGGGACAGAAATTTAGACAACATATGAAGTATGTCATGATTGCTCAGATGAAGAATCACAACGATTATTATCTGGCTAGTCTCCTGATATTGCAAGGAAGGCCACACAGATCTCAGGACTGCAGCCAAGAATGGCGTCAAGTGCACTCTAACATGGTCGGACTTCCAAACCTGATGTCATCGAGTTCTGGAATGCTGAGAGGCAGTTCAAGATCTGCAGGGATGTGCATGGGAATGGCGACTGCAAAAACGACAAAAAAAGACCATTATAGAAGTAAGAAACCACACAAATTGATAAGTAGAACCTTATTGTTGCTTGCAAACTGTTAAACTATGAAAAGTAATGCAAGTTATGTCACTGGCTCTTTAAAACAAATGAGCTCATGGCCGAGGAGCTGGTCAAAAAAAGAGGGTCATATTTTTGTGCAGAATTGAGATTAGTTTACCAGGAAGCTGGGAATCTTTAGAGGGATGGGCTACACTTAAATAGAAGGGGTGCATGTTTGCTTGGTGAGAAAGTTACAATCACCACAGATAGCAATGTGAGCTAGATATAAATGGGAGAACAGGTCAAAATAGGTCTTTGCAAAACCCATCAGGTGAGTTGTCAAATAAATATTGCAAAAACTTAAATCAAAATCCAGAACCAAGTAGCCATACTACAGATATCAGATCAGACAACAACTGCAAGGGTACAAAGTTAAAATATATCCCAAAATCAAGGGTAGGGTCTAGAAACCTCAAAGGAGTATTAATTAATCCAGGACACATGAGGAACAAAACTGACTTGCTGGAAGCCGTTTTAAAGACAGAGGATGCAGATGTAATAGGAATAATAGAAGTATGGTGGAAACAGAAAGATAACTGGAATGAAGGAATAAGTAGCTATACACTACAGAGAAAGGATACAGAGGGAAGACTGGAGGTGGGATATCATTCTTGATCAAGAATGACATAAAGATTAAAAAAATACATGTAGAGATAGACTTGTTAGAGATGCTGGCAGTAGAATTAATAAATAAAGGAGCATTACCAGTAACAATGATCCTTTTTTACAGACCTCTGGTTAGTATTGGTGATAAGTATGACATGCTAATCAGGACTATAAGCATAATGAGTGCAATTGCCATCTTTCGCATTTGTACAAATTAATGTCAAGCAACAATAGGAAGACAGCTGGTAAACTGACAGTCAGCATTTAACACTGCAAGACTATTATTCCTGGAAAGTGAACTATGGCTTCCCATCTTCCGTTGCTCAGTGTCTGTAACAAAGTACATAACAGACAACTAACTTTTGCAGGTGTGATCAGTGTGTCCCAAAATGATGGTCCATAACAGATGTTGACAGTTCAATGTTCATGGAATACAAGAAGGATCTAAATCTGAAACCTATAATGTCCATGGTCGCCAGAGGTCATAAAAGTAGGAAGATTATTCCAAAGAAAATACGATAGTTATTCCATGTAATACAAATTATCTACAGTTGCAATCCAGTGCTGAAAGGTGTGAATCTCTTCCCACAACCATAACCTAGTAATGACTTTACGAACAGTAAATAATAATATAAATTGGTTGCATGATTGATTGATTGATTGACTGATTGATTCATTCAATCATTGAATGTTTGATTTCAAAAGTTTTAATGTTAAAGATGTACTGAGCTGGTTACAGCTGGTTTTCAAATGTATCCTGAGGGAGGGGGAAGGGAGGAACACAGGTACACTAAGAACAATAAATACAAACACAATTAATACAGATAGGTAACTGAGTATTATAAACAACAATTGTGCAAGGACACATATTCTATGTAAGTGAAATACACTACAATACAATATAGTGCTGAAGGATAACAATACTTACAATGTGCATCAGGCAATACTGAGTTTCAGAAGGGGGCCAGTGGTTGTGAAAAGGGGGGGGGGGACAAGGGGACTGCACTAGTGCAGCATGAAAGGGGGAGAGACAAGCCCTGGGTCCAGTATCAAAAGCAACTGCAGTAGTGGGTAATGAAGTTGCGGAGCAGAGAGATGAGTAAGTGGGAAGTGGCAGAGCGGATGGCAGGAGGGAGGGAGGCACCCCAAAGTTTGGGAACTGGAAGGAGAAGACATCTTGGCCAGCAGTGAATTTCCTTGAGGGGAGTGCGAGAGAATGACAGCCAGAGTTGCAAAGGTGGTAGAAAGTGGTGGGAGGAGTTGAGGAGGGAAGCAAGGCAGAAGGGATGGAGCCAAGCCAGTATTTAGAGATAAAGGAAGCACAATGGGCAAGGCATCTGGACTCATGGGAGGGGGAAGAAAATGAAAGAGCACAGGGAGTAAAGGTGGGTGAGAGGTGGACAGTTCAGGGTGAATCAGCAAAAGTAGCAAAAGAGGGGATCCAGTCTGGCCATGGTGGACTTGGGAGTAGCACTGTAAATTTTTGTATTTTATGTTTTTTTTCTAACTTTATTTCTACACCGTACCTCGGTGGACTCTCCCCAGTGAGGATTCTTGGCTTGTAGTTCTGCTGCCCACCTGATGCCCCCACTTATCTGCACTCCCAGCCAGTGAGTCTCTCTCCTTCCTCGTCAGCTGCCCACTCCCCCCAGCTCTGAGTCCTCCAGGGCAGGACTGCCATCTCCTTCCGGTGCTCTATCTATAATCCAGATGAGCGGCCCGGAGGAGGCGAGAGACACAGAAGCACATAGTGATGGAGCCCAGCATTGGGCATGGGACCATGGCCACTGAGCCCACCTTCGCCTATCCCTGAGGCAGGGTTTTTTTTCTTTACGTTCCTCCCCCTAGATGCGGCATGCAATGGCATCAGTGCAGGGATCCTCCCACAGACCACCTGCCATCACCAATCCCTTCTACTTATTCCTGCTACTGAGCTAAGTCCCTAGCCTCCACCAGGAGCTGCCACCGAGTGAGGGAACCCCAGAATCCTCCCCAGGAGAAGTGAGCAGTCCTCTGGATGCTCAATCTTCTCCTTTTCCTGCCAACCCCCAACAGCCCAGGCTCGTTCCTGAACCATGGGTCACCAGTGTAGCGAGAGGTGTGGCATCCAGCACCTCAACCCTCAGTGCCACCCGGCCAGCACGTAGCACTATAAATTATGTAGCCATAATCCAAGATGGGAAGTATAATCTTTGAGATGATCTCTCTAAGGACAGGAATCAGGATACATCCCTTATTCCTGTAAACTTTACCAAGTTTGGAGTAAAGCTTTTGGTAGATGGCATCCACATACACAGAAAAATAATGCTGCTTGTTCTACCAGACCATGCAGTACATAAATTAGGAGACATTCTCAATTGCCGCATCATCAAGGATATGGGAGGAAGGGAGGGGAAGGGCTGAGCCTAGCTGGCCTCTTCCGAGATGCAAAGGTCATAGAGACTGTTCTCCTGATTTTCAGAAACAGCTGATTTGCCAGGCACCAGTGTTGAATGTTAGTAAAGTCCAGCTAGAGTCTGTCAGTAAGGTCAGGGGCAGAGGAGCTGCAGGCAAAGATTACCATAGCATCTGTGCACATATGGATGAATGCAGAGGAACAGGGAGTGGGGAGGTTCCTTTAGGACGATGGAGAAGAGTATAGGGCCAAAGACAGACCCTTGGGGCATGCCTGAGCTGATAGAAAATGGTGGGGGGAGATGGATTCTCCAATATGGACAGCCAGAGACCTGCCTTAGAGGTATGAAAGGAACCACCCAACTGAAGAGTCAGACAGCCCTACTGCCTTGAGATTGTCCAGGCGAAGGGGGTGGGCAACAGCATGGAAAGCCTTGACCAAGTCAACAAAGATGGCAGAGGTGGCCAGGCCCTGATCCATGCCAGATAGACTGGAGTCAGTAAGCTGGAGGAAGGAGGTGGAGGTGGAGTGGGACATCAGGAAGCCAGACTGGTGAGGAGTGAAGAAGGTGGAAGAATCAAGGAGAGCTGTGATAGCACAAGATGTTCCTGAAGCTTAGCTAGGGTGGGGAGGAGGGGAATAGGGTGGTAGTTGCCAGTAGAGGTGGAATTGCCCCCTCCCCTTTAGGAAGGAGGTTAACTGCAGCCTGTTTCCAAGAATCAGGGACTAAGGCTATGGAGTAGGAGAGGTTGAGAAGGAAAGTAATAGGTAGTGTAATAGCAAGGGTGAAGAGGCTCAGGAGTTTGGGGTCTAGACCATCAGGGATGACACCCTTGTGGGGAGGGTTATAGGTAGACAGGAGGTTCTTAATGGATGCAGTGGGACTGGTAGGACATAAGGAGAAGGGGTGGTGTAGAGTAGTGGGAGAAGGGGGAGAGAGATTGGGAGAGGAGGGAGCAGGCACAGGAGGTGAAGAAGGAGTTGAAACCTGAGGCAACAGAAGAGGGGTCAGAAATAGGAATGTCACCCACCTTTAGAACAGGGAGAGGGGACTGGGTTGGGGGAGAGAAAAGGGCATGTATGACCTTCCAGAACTTGGAGGGGTGATTAAGGTTGTTCTGGAGTATGGATGCAAAGTATTCTGACTTAGCAAGACTGGTAACTCTGGTACAGGGATTATGAATAGTCTGGTACTTGATTAGGTCTGCAGGGAAGCTAGAGGACTAGTGAGTTCACCAGACAAGGTCTCGTACACAGAAACAGGCCAGCAACTCTGCAGTTATCCATGGGAGGTGGGAACCTTAAACCTTGGTTTCTCTAAGGTGTGCATGTAGATCACAGGCAGACAAGGATTTGGAGTTGGAAATATTGGAGGACGAAACTTATGTTGCTGGCTGTAGAGATGGAAGACTAGTTGGTAGCTACCAGGTCAACATGGAGACAGAACATGTCTAGTAACCTGCAGGACCATAGCTAGATGACTTTAGGGAGGGCTTTGGGACGGTGAATCTTGTACACACATTAGACCACATGGTGGCCACTAAAGGCATCAGAGAGGATACCATCATCCATGATACAGTGGGGATGGGAAGCAAGAACCCAGTCCAGGAGGGAGTGATTGAGTGATCTGTGATTGTGACGGTTGGGGTCAGTCATAAGCTGGGAAAGCTGGAAGGACTTAATGTTTTGGCACAATTCATTTAGTGAGGTGGAGAGCCAATTGAGGTTAAAGTCACTGTACAAACACAGAATTTGTCAGTAGATAAGGACCACTTGGCCCACCCATTATGCCCATTTTTCTCTGCCTATATTGTCACCATAGACCTTACCTTATCTCCAGCTACCTCCCACCGCTTTCCCACCAAGATTTCTTTGTGCCTATCCCATGCATGCTTGAAGCCAGCCACTGTTTTCGCCCCAATACCTCTTCTGGCAGACTGCTGCAGGCATCCACCACTATTTTAACAAATAGCTACTTCCTCATATCCCTCTGGAATTTCCGCACTTTCAGCTTAATTGCATGCCCCTTTTGTTCTTGTGCACCTTCTCTTTTGAAAACTACTCCCCTCCTACACTTTATTCACTCTGTGTGGTATCTATAGGTCTTTATCATGTCTCTCCTCCTCTCTTCAAGGGGCTCTGTTTTGTTTTGTATTTTTAGGTGCAACTTGCCAGCCTTGATTTCCACAGTGTTTTGTTACATTTATGCATGAAGAAGAGCACTGGATTTTATTGCTGCTCACCAGAGAAACAGACTGGAATCTATTCAGTGATGGATCGCAAGACCTAGCTTCAAAAAACTGTCTGTGGTACTAACTCGACACTTTGAATTTCAAACTCTATGAATGCTAGAATCTAGTTTTGATTGTTATGTACTGAACATATTTTGCTTGCAGTAACTAAGGACATGTTTTTACTCTTTGATATTCATTAATTATATTAAGCATGGGTGTTGGTTTCTTGACCGTTGGTTATGCACTTGTTTTTAATTGTACCAAATGAAATAATTAATGGTGCACCTGTTAATGATGTATCTGTTAATAGTACTGGTCATACTGATAGTCTCCTCCTCCTGATAAAGCCTTCAAGGTGAAGTGCTGGGGTGAGTGGTCCCAATATGTGTGTGGCAGCACCTGGCCTTTGATTATGATCAAATAAAAGAGATTATGAAGTAGTATTTATCTATGTCTGGACAGTGCTTTCTTTGCCAGGAATGGTGCATTTAGTGGAAAGTTGAACTTGTTTAGGATTAGCCACCATGTTTCTGCTTGCACCCCTCTGGCTACAGCTGAGATTTGGCTGGTTTGTGTGGGAGGGAGAAGGAAGAGGAAAAGCAAGGATAAGCAGTAGGAGTGAGGGAGGTGAAGGAAAATGGGGGGGGGGGGAGTGGTAGCTTTAGAAGTAGCATAATTGAGGGATAGCTGCAGTTGTCACCCTGAATTTTGTCAAAATGAAGGCGGGAGAGTAAGCTTCACTCTGGTAGGGAGGACGTCAACTATGATGGGGAGAAGGCTAAACTCAGGAGGGGAGGATGCCTAAACTGAATGAATTTGGGGGAGATGTGGGGCTACCACCAGATGGGAAAAAAACCTAATTTAATAATTTGAGGTGGATGCAGGCATCACCGTGACAGAGGAAGCCTACATTAAAAACTGGTGGAGAACTGGGCTACACCAAGCTGCAAAGTAAGTCTAAACTAAACAATTTGGGGGGGATGCAGACTTCACCCAAATAGGGAAGAAGCCACAAATTAATCAGTTGGGGGAGTGAGCTTCACCCACAAAGGGAGGAAGCCTAGTAACAGAAAGGGAGAATGGAGCCACTCCCAGGTGGGGAGGAAGTCTAACTTGAGCAGTGGGGTGTACCATGCTTACTAGGTAGATGGAGAGGGTGGCAGCACACAATGCAACAGGACCCTGCTAATTCATTAAGACAGCTCAGTCAGGGGGCTGGGTAATCTCCAGTAAATAACACACTTGTCTTACCTCTTGTGGCAGTAGAACAAACACAGCAGATTGTAAGGACACAACTGGAGGCTAACATATATACCTATCTGTCAGTAGCTCTGTATTAACAATAGAAAATAAGACACAGTAGATGGTATGAGTACAGCTGTAGTCCTAATACCAATACCAAACAAACAGCAGTACAATATACATCTGATATGCCAGGAATAAGTTAAAACAATAGCAGAGGGAGTACTGTACAGGAAAGATATTCACAAACTTTAAGACAGAAACTAGTCTTCCTCAATGTAGTGAGTTCCACTGCAGATACATTGATTAAAAACTGCATAGCAGGAGAGCCACTGGGGAGTAATGACCATAACATAGTTGGTTTTACTATAAATAGGCAGCTTGTCAAAGATACTGGGCCAACCATACAAAAATACTTTAGAAAAGTAAATGTCAACAAAATGAGAGCAGCAGATTCCAAATGGTATTGGAAATAAGACTTTACTAATACCAGCCTAGATAAACAATGGAATGCTCTTAAGTCCATAATTAAGAACCTAGAGGATGAATATACACCTACCAAAATAAAATACAAGGGTAAAGGAAAGATCCCTAAATGGTCAACTAGAAAGATCAAGCTATTAATCGAAAAGGAAAATAAACTTTATACACAGGTCAAATGAGAGTGAGATAGCTTACTAGTAGAAAACTGTAAAATATCTGGATGAATACCGAGAACAATAAGGGCTCAAAAAGCTAGAATGGAAGAGCGAACAGCAAACAATGCATCTGCTATGTCCGAAGGAAAAAAGCAAGTGGAAAGGAATGTGGGACTCACAAGGGTTGAGGAAAATATAATAAGCAACAATAAAAATATTACTGACCAGTTCAATGCACCCTGCATTCTTCTGCTCAGCATTTAATAAAAACTGTTGACAAGTCAATGGAAGGAACAAAATACTAGCAATGTTACAATTTATGAGAAATCAGTACTGAGCAGGCTGTCTAAACAAACAAGCATTTGTCAATGCTGAAATTCGCTATTGGTACATGTATTAGCATTGTACCAGGAGGGGCAGGGCTACAGGTCCCAGTGCAGGCTTATTTACATGCAGTTGAGTAGCATCATTTCTCACCAACAGTACAATGTTCTTATTTATCCCCAGGTAAATTTCTATTGTCTGTGCTCCCTGCATCCTCAATCCTCCATGCTCAAGTGCCGACTCCTCATTGTAGTCCCTCCCCGGCTCTTTTGTAGGGCAGGAGAAGTCCCACTAGGCAGCCCCGAGGATTGGGCACCATGACTTGGGAGGGAGATTGTCTTGCCTACGGCCCCCCTTTCTCAGTGCTGAATGGCACAAAATTGAACAAAGAGACAGGGGAGGTGGGGCCGTGGGACTACAGGCAAGGGACTGGAAGGTAGGGGGACAAGGAAGAAGAAAAATCCCATATCACAGAGAAAGTGCCCATTTTGTTATTGTGCCCCTAACTTCTGGGTACTATACTGGCAAAGTGGGAGGAGGGTCGTGCCATGAATATAGGAGTAAAAGCCCTCCCTCTGGGCTTGCGGGGCTGGGGTATCAGGCAATGTGGGGGGAAACAGCCAGAATGAACAACAAAACACTGGCTTCTCAGGTGGACCCCCCAGAGTTCAGGGCCCAGGACAAAAGTCCTGGTTGTCCCCCCCATGATGGTGAGAGCAGAGTAAGGAGGCAGCAGAGAGAGCAGAAAAGGCCAGTCCTGCGAGGGATGGGATCGGTTGTGGGGGGACGTTAGCCAGGCTGATCGGGATGCAAACAGCTGTATGCTGGATGGTGACCTGCAGATGAAAGGAAAAAGCTACCACATGATTGGTGCAGCTTTTTCTTTTCAAGTGCAGACCATCTCAGACAAAACTCGGTCACGATCAGCCTGGCTGATGATTGGTGTGGCACAGTTGAGCCCCTTGCAGAGAACTTTGCATTGGTCAGACAATGTCACACCCACTCAAAAGCAACTAATTTCAAGAAGTTCACTGTGTGTGCATGCACGGTGAACTTAAAAAGCACTCATTAGTCTCAGCTACATGCTGAATTAGCCTTCAGACCAGTACAGCAACAATCAGAAATACCAGTTGTAGGATACTTAGCTGAATATAAAATAATTGCCTTGAAACCAAATGGATCCACTCCAAAAATCCATGACAGGTGAGATTTCTGCTGGTACCAGAATTAATAACAGTAAATAGTATTAGAAGGCACTACTGTACATGAAAGGAACTGCAAATGTGACCCGGACCACAAACACCAGAATATAACTTTTTTTTGATACGGTGGTTTGGTTCCAGTAAATTAATTATTATTACAATAATGCATAACATATGCTGGTTAAAAATATTATTTTAAATAATCATGCCTCCATTACTACATATGATGGAAAGTAAAGTGCTTTATTTCTTCATTAATGTTTAACAACGTACAAGAAATAAATAAACAGATCAGGGCAAGACAGTTCCACACTTCGGCAGTTCTGCACTGATTAGGTTATTACTTACACAAGGGTTGAGGCACTGCAGCGTAGTGGTTAGAGCACAGAGAAGTGAACCTGAAGAGCATTTTTTCCATCCTACTACCTTTATTCATTCACTGTCTGTGAGACCTTAAAAAGCTTGTGTATCAAGCATTTCAAACCACTTTGAGCTTACTGGAGTACTGAGTTACTTCTGTTTTCAATGTAATTAAATTTTTTGTTTGTTGATATTTTAGTTCTAACACACGAGTCAACCCCCAAGTTGCAAGTATTTATCTCGGCAGTAGCAACTACTGTTGGTCTCGAGTGATAGCCTGCAGACAGGAAGTGACGTAGTGGGGGGAAGCTGCCTGGTATTTTCAAATCCCAGTACACAGCATAGAAGTTCTATGGCCAGGGAACTAAATGTCCATGCCATCCTCCCAACAGTCCAGTCGATTGCGACCCACCCTTTCCCTCCTCACACTGGGTCACATCTGCTCCTACACATTTAACTCACCCCTCTAAGGCATCAAGTGAAAGTTGGTTGTGGATTTGCAGCATCTGTTTAATGTGAGCACCACACTGTTCACTAGTCTCAGTGATGTCTTAGTGCTAACTAGCCCGAAATGCTAAATGTGCAACGGGACATTCTCTTCACCAGAGTGGTGGCAATTTCTTAAGAACACCGGCAGCAGTGGGTATGAAAAGACAAGCAACTTTCTTGACAGAATGAGCTGCAAGCAGTGTCTGCTCTCTCTTTCCTCTTCACTGGAGTGGCATGGATAGGAAACTGGAGATGGGGATTTGTGTATCGGCTTTGAGAGATGAACTGCTTTCTTGACCTCGGTGCCAGATTGTAGTGGTGGAGATATAAATCGGAGACCACAATAGATTACGATTTGAGGCATGTAGGATATCCTCCTGGAAAAAATTAACCATGCATACAAGTCAATTAATGAAACCTCACCATGATTCAAATAAGCTTGCATAGCATTTCATCATTAACTGCAACTGAGTTACGGTATTCCTGTTCTCTAGTGTGCCCTTTTTTTTGTTAATGGAGATCTCCACCGCTGCTGTCTGGCATTGTGGTCAAGAAAGCAGACTGTCTCTCAAACCACCTACACAAATCCAGTCTGCAGTTGCTAGAGGTGGTACCCTCATTTGCTGCAGTGGCTTTTGTTGTATACCATTCAGCAGCTAGCTACTACTGTCAGGATCCGGGACCGCACACTGCCATAGAAGCCACTTTAAACTCTCAAGTTGCAACTTCCACCAAGAGCACTGCTGGCTACAATCTCTGGCCACGTACACAATTAACTACCTCGGGGGGACACCGAGCAAAGCCATGTGCTGTAGATGGGGAGGGAAGGCTTGTGTAGCTGCTGTGTTTTTGTTGGGAGTTGGGACCACGGGCAGGCAGCCAGGAGAAAAAATGAGGAGTGGGAGGTTATGTGGGCATGTGAGATCAGGAGCTAACTCAGGCAAGCCTCTTTCCCTTTCAGTAGGAAACGAAATAAAAATCTGAACATCTATACAGCAGAAAAAGCCAGACAGGCTTTGCTTTGCACAGAAAAGGCCACCCAGGTAGCTAAGTAACATAATCTAGACTGGGGTCTTTTCCTCCCAGGACTTCACTTCCAGTTTCTTAGGTGACACAGCTCTACAAGCCAGCAATGTATAAAACTATTACAATATTTAACAAGCATTTGTTAATGCCGAGTGTTTGCTTGCTGGTATTGGCATTGGTAGTGCAGAAGTTAGAGAGATGCATAATAGGAATGGCAGTGAAGTATAGAAGTAACGCCAACCCCACCCCCACCCTGCAGAGACTGTCAGGTGTTGGGGGTGTGCCTTTGGGTCTTCAGCCATAACACTCACACCATTCCACCTCACCCTATCCTGTAGACGCTGACAGGTATCATAGTGTGTCTTGAGGTCTTCGACTCTTAAGCTTACCCCATTCCATAAAGAAATAAGCTGAGATGGGTGCAGTGTAGGAGAATGGGGTGAACTTTAGAGCTGAAGATCCCAAGGCATACCTCAATGCCTGTCATTGGCTGCAGGGTGGGGGTTGGGGTGGAATGGGCCGAGCCACCCTCTGCTGGGCTTGACTTACTAGCACACCTCCACTCCCTGATGGATAAGGTGAGCCTAGAATGCATAATAATGGAAGTCTTTAATCTCAACTGGAATGATGACTGCTCCAACAAGATGAAGGAGTTCTGCGATGTACACTGGCTAACCCAGATTACACCCGGGAACACCCGCCCTAATAAGAAAAATCTCAGCCATAGTGCTGTACCGGACCTTATGCTTGTCAGTAAGCCACATAACATCTCCCATACAGGGGTCTTTCACAGTGACATAAGTGATCACTGTGCCACCGCCTGTATTCAACATGCCCCCAACTGGTTATTTACTTTTACCTTCAAACTAAAAAGAAGCCTAAAAAACTTCTGCCGGACTACCTTTCTGAAAGACCTTGGAAATATCAACTGGCAGGATTTCTATTTGGCCCCCTCTGCCACAGAGGCTTATACTGTCTTCCAAAACCTACTTGTGGGGCTGATAGGTAAACATGCTCCACTTAGGAAGATCAAAACAAGGAAAAGGTCCTCCAACTGGTTCACTCCTACCTTAAAGAAAGCTCTCAGGGACAGGGATGTACTGTGTAAAAGAGCCAGGAAAACAAAATTAGAAGGTGACTGGCTTGCTTTTCGGGTCGCTAGGAATGCCTGCAGTAAGTTAATTAGGGCAGAAAAATCACGTTACTTCCAGACCGCCCTTGAAGAAAATAAAAATTGCTCTGCCAAATTTTGGAATATTCTTAGACAGATTGAAGGCTACTCGCCAGCCTCCCCCTGCCCACTAAGATAGTGGCAGGAAACGTTTCATACACTAACAGAGCTGACATTCTCGAGCAACTCAAGAATCATTTTGCCACAGCAGGCCTTGCATCTGATGATTTGCAGATTAGCAAGCTTATTGTCTACAGCAACGCCATTGATGGCTTAAGCTTCAGCACTGCCCCTAACCCGAGACTTTCCTCCTTCTGCTTTCAACCAGTAATGTTCAAACAGGTGGAGGACCTCCGAATGGCCCTGGACACAAAAATGTGTGGTGGCGCTGATCTTCAAAACCTTTTTTCTTGAAAATAGGCTTCTTTCACCTGACAGCCCAAATCACCCTCCTGTTTAATAGTTCCCTGACTCAAGGTGAGTTACCTCCTCTTTGCAAAATAGTGCACATCATTCCCCTTTTCAAGTCTGGAGATTCAACTGACCTGAACAATTACCGACCAATTTCTCTTGTTCCTACCCTCTCAAAAATCCTGGAGAAAATTGTCAATTCCCAATTTAGGGAATATCTTGAAACTGAAAACCTTCTAAACCCGGCCCAGTCGGGTTTTAAACCCAAGCACAGCACTATAACAGCCCTTGCCAAAGTATCTAGTGATTGGCATACCACTCTGGATACAAAAAAAAACATCTATGCCCTCTTTCTAGACCTTAGTAAGGCCTTTGATACCATGGATCATAGCCTTCTGCTTAATGTCTTGAACAGTTTCAGCCTAGATAATACTGCCCTAAAGTGGTTTGAATGTTATCTCACCAACAGAATGCAGCAAATTAAAGCTCAAGGGGAACTCTCCCTGCTAAAAATCCTTCCTCGGGGTGTGCCACAAGGCTGTATCCTGAGTCCCATTCTGTTGGCAATAAACATAAACCATATTGACTCTCACATATGCACAGGTAACGTATATCTATTCGCTGATGATACGGTTCTCTACACTATTAACTCATCCCTGGATCTCGCTTACGAGGAGCTTCAGCATCATCATCCTTCAGTACAACTTATATGAAGCTCAAACTCCTGTTTAATGCTAAAAAGACCAAAGCAATGATTATATCACCATATGCCTCACATACCCTAGGGTCACTGGCTAACCACCAGATTTACACCTTACTTGGCGAACCACTGGAAGTAGTGGATAAGTTCAAGTACCTGGGCGTCTGGTTGGATAACTGGCTTAATTTCACAGTCCATCTGAACGAGCTAACAAAAAGGCTAAGACAACGAATAGGTATATTCTATCGCACAAGACACCTTCACACATTAGAAGCCCGGAAGAGACTAGTCCAAACAACTTTCATTCTGCTGCTCGACTACACAGACCTTCTTTATAGCCATTGTTCGAATCAGGCGTTAAGTAAACTTGACACCCTTTATCATCGCACCCTGTAGTTTATTCTGGACATACCCCTTCGTACCCATCACTGCCTGCTCTATCAAAAGCTGGCTTGGCCATCTCTTACATTGAGGAGGCAAACAAATGGTCTCCTGTGGTTCTACAGGGCGTTAATCGATAAACTGGCAGCTTATATCTCAACTCTATTTGTGCGCGACACGGGAACATATCGCCTAAGGAGCACCTCTCTTGTCTCCTTCAAGGTGCCCAGAATAAGGACACAGCATGGTCTGGCTGCTATTAACTTCTCCTTCCCCTCCCTCTGGAACTCCATGCAAAAGACACTAAGGATTTCATCCCTTCCGGGTCCTCATACCTTTAAGTTGCTGCTCGCTCATAATGTGTAAAGCCTGCTGCTGGTGATCTCCTACCAACCTCCCTGCTTAGCTCCTCTTTTACCTAGCACTTATACATTCGACTAGCACTTCTCTCCTTTTTTTCCCCTCTTTCTGGTCGTATTTTGGTTGTACTAACCTTCCCCTCCTGTTAGCTATCCCCCCATCCACATTCTCCCATCCCTCCATCCTACCCCTATGCATGGTCACCCCTTGATCAGTCCTTATTATGCCTCATCTATTACTCTTGCTTCATGTATATGTCACGCCTCTGACTAGGTGTTGCCACCAATCTTGTTGCATATCTGTTCACTGTGTATTAGTTGATGATGTTACTGCTACTTCTCTGTATGTATCAGCCCTGTATTAAGTGTATTTAATGTATTTTTCACTGTACCTGTACTACCCTGCCCAAGACCATCTTGCAAATGAGCTTGCTCAAGGATGATTTGGCGGATTAAATAAAGCTTGATTGATTGATTGATTATGGCCAGCGACCCCAAGTCACACCCCTGACGCCTGTCAGTCTGTACAGTGTGGGCGTTGGTTGGAAACCTAATACCCCAGATCGTGTTGATATTTTGCTCCAGATTTTCAACATGGGCTTTTGGGACCCCACCTCATTAACAGTGGCAGTATCATTTCGTTACTCAATCCCATAAGGTGATTTTGCACAGCGAGTGTGCCATTCGGCGCCACAGATGTGAAAACACATTTTGGGCAGGATTTGAAAAATGACAGCTGTACTGTTCATGAGAAGGTGTGAAGAAATGGCAATGTTGAACATCTGGATTGAAAATATAAAAAAGTGATGTAGAAACTGTGCAACGCACCCTCGTAACACAGTCATTTTTTGGAATGTTTTCACCAGATTTTCAACATGGCCTTTTCGGGACCTCCCCTCATGAACAGTGGCACTGGGATTTTGTTAATCCATCCTGAAAGTTGATTTCGCACAGTGACCACGCCATTCTGCACCACAGGTGCAAAAACACGTTTCGGGAAGGACGCAAAAAATGACAGTTGTACTGTTCATTAGGGAGTGTGAAAAACTGGCAATGTTGGAAATTTGGAGTGAAAATATTAGAAACTGATGAAGTTGAGAGTGTGCATAGAAACTGCTGAACGGATGCTCATAACGCAGTAATTTTTTGGAGTTTTTTCACAAAATTTGCAACAAGGGCTTTTTGGTACCCCACCTCATGAGCAGTGGCACTGTCATTTTATTAATTGGTCCCAAAAGGTGATTCCATGCAGCGACCACAAAATCACCTCTCGGGACTGAGAAACAAAATGACAGAGGTGGAGTCCCAAGAACCCTATGCTGAAAATTTGGGACCGAAACTCCAAAAATAGGCGAGATATCAACAAAATTGACCCTCCCCACTGACTGCCATTATAGGGCTTACCATCATTTCTTCAGTTCCTGGTTGGTCCGAAGAGTGCAGACATGTTCCCGGTCCACAGAAGATCTCTGCTCTGACCTCCGGAGGTAAGTATGGGTGAGGGGACTGCAGGGAGGGGCACAGAGGGAGGGTGTGGGTTGGGGAGGGGGCCGACGGAACAATGAGGACCATTTTCTTTTTTTCAGGTTAAAAACAAGACCTTGTGGGACTGTTTTCTTTTTACAGGTGAAATATTAATAAAATGGATTTCGGCACACTGGGGTGGGTTCCCAGTGTAACAGAGTACTGGGGGGGATCAATGCTGATTGGGGGATTAGGCAGCCCGAAGTTGGCTGAGAACATAAGGGTTTGCGGGGGGTGGTGCATCCAACACTAGGAATGGCATCCTGGTGTCAGAAACATCAAAGAGGTAGGTTTTTTTTGCACACTGGAGTGGGCTCCCAGCATGCTACATTAATGAGGGGAGGGGGATACATGCTGACATGGGGATTGAGCACCCCGATGTCAGCAGGGGGGCAATGCCAATCCAGGGATTGGGCATCCTGAAGTCGGCTGAGAGGGGATACATGCTGACACGGGGATTGAGCACCCCAATGTCAACTAGCTCTTTAAGCCTGTTGTTCAACCTCATATGTCTCTCATGGTGGGCTGCAGTTGCAGCCAGCCCTGCTAGAGCGATCGTGCTTAAGCGAAAGTGCCTTCGGGTACTGTAAACTCCCAGCCCATATGGAACTTAGGCTGTGGCCTACTCTGCACGGGTGGGAGAAAAGGAGCACAAGAAGTCAGCGGGAAGTGGAGGAGGCAGGGGAGAAAAATGCCTCCTCACGCCTTCCAGAATCACTGTTCCGGCAGCACTATTGTAAATTTATTTATGCCCTACAGGGCTTAAGGTGTCAGCCAAGGGTACAAGGGTATAGAAAGGGAAGGGACCGGTTGGGTGGCAGGCGGAGAAGTCAGCCAGATTGATCAGGATGCAAACAGCTGTTTGCTGGGCAGTGACCTGCAGATGAAAGGAAAAAAGCCACAACATGATTGGTGCAGCTTTTTGTTTTCAAGTGCAGACCAGTTCAGGCAAAACAGTGTCATGATCAGCCTGGCTGATGATTGGTGTGATGCCATCGAGCCCCTTGCAGAGCACTCTGCATTGGACAGACAGTGTCACACACCTCAAAAGTCACTCATCACAAGAAGTTCAACGCGCATGTGTGAACTTAAAAATGAATAAATATGCAGCACATGAGGAGTTACACCCCAGAGTGATAAAAGAACTGGCATCTGAATTAACAGAACCTATATCAGCAAAACAGGGCCTGTACAGGGGTGATGAACTGCATCCCTCTGGGTGAAGAACTGCAGTACTCAATGGATGATTTAAATGTTACTTTGATGAACATTTAAACTATCTGGCTGAGGTGGTGGAAGGAAAAAAGGAGGCATACCATGCCCCCTCCACAGACTGAAGCAGAGAGAAGGGAGGACCCGAGGGGAGAAAAATCCTCCAAGATACAAAATAAAGAAAACAGCAGCATGGTAGAAAACAAAGGGGACAGGAACAACAGTTGTAATAAGAGAGGGAAAAAGGAGGCAGGGCAAAAGGGAAAAGGGGGGAGGTAGCAGGCAGAGTGGGAAGAAAGAATGAAAGGCCATGTGGGCAAATGCAAGAAGCCTACAATATAAAATTCTGGACCTAGAGACCATCATGTCAGAGGCAGACCTGGATACTGTGCCATTACTGAGTCGTGGTGTAGTGGAGACCACCACTGGCACATGGCCATACTGGATTACACTCAGTTCAGGAAAGACAGGGTCGGAAAGAAGGGAGATGGGGTGGTGCTATATGTAAGGGTAGGTATCAAAGCAACAGAGACACAGGGAATCTGGGGGGTGGGATGGAGGTGTTGAAGATGCTGTAGGTCACCCTGGAGATAGGAACAGTAGCCACCATTTGCACTGGCATGATCTACAGATCTCCAACACCGGAGGAGAAACTGGATGAGGGACTAATGTTAACCATTAGCACAATAGCAGAAAAAGGGGAGGTGCTGCTAGTCGGGGACTTCAGTCTGCCGGATATAGATTGGAGCCTCCCAGCCACAGCTTCAGCTAGAAGCAGAGACATCCTAGACTCCCTGCAGGGGGCATTTCTCAGACAGCTAGCCAGGGCGTGCACTCATGACCCCCAACCACTCCCCTCTTTTTCCTCCACCTCCTTGTGGGAGATGTGGAGAGCAACCCAGGCCTTGCTGACATGCATATCATTTCCTCTGATGCATCTTGGGCAAGAAATGCAGGCCTTAAAATTGTGCACATGAATGTATGTAGCCTCCCAGCAAAGTCTGCCGAACTTGAAGCGTGGGAGACCATGTACTGTACACGCCCCACTTGCTAGGCCTCTCCGAGACCTGGCTAAAACCATATCATTCGGACACCTTGTATCCTCTTCCCAGCTATTCCCTTCTACACCTAGCAGACCAGGCAAGAAGAGGGGTGGGGGTGGCACTCTATGTGGAGGATCATATATCTGCCTCCTGTATTGGCTCCTCAACCCCCTCTTCAACTAGTGAGTGGCTCCTTGCCGAGATCACCCTGGATAACACAAAAAAACTATACCTTGGAGGCTGCTACAACTCTCCCACTGGGGGCATCTAGGATCTATCCTGCTTTTTGGATGGGCTTGGGTGCATCTCACCCCCCAGTGATACCATAATAATTGTGGATTTTAATCTCAACTGGTCAGGTGACTCTGTGCCTATATATGCCAGTTTACTGAAGGCACATAGCTTGGAGCAAGTAATCTCCTCCACTACTAGGCACAACCTTCACTCACCTAACCACTCCACTCTCAACTGAATCGCCACTAATAGGTTAGAGTTGGTCCTCCAGGCTGGCACTATGTCTTATTCCATAAGTGACCATGCTCCCACATTTATAATCATAACCAACAAGTATAAACGTCCGCCCCCCCAAATTACTGTCTTTCAGGAATTCAACCACCAGGATCCCGATACAGTTATTAGGGATGCTATGAGTGCTGACTGGTCTGTCCTCTACCTGCAAAATAACATCTTGAATGCAGTCACTTATCTCACTAATGTCCTCCACAAATTACAGGACAAGCATTTCCCCCTCACTACCAGAAGAGTCAGAGGAGGCTGCATGTGATTGGTATCAAAGGAACTTCTGGTGCAAGTGAAAGAAAGGGACCGCAAATGGAAAGCCTACAACGCATCCTCCACCCCCCCATCTTTGGAATGCCTATAGGGAACAATGCAACATATGTAAACAGGCAGCCAAACCATTAAAACATAAGTACCATCTGTTGCAACAGAGTAGCTCCCTCAGGAACCCTTGTAATTTCTGGGCAGCCATTGGATCCATATTAAACCCTCGTACAAGTAACCAGATTACCCAGATCAAAACCCCCTTGGGTAGCATCTCAGATCCCTCTAAAATTGCGGACATGTTCAACATCATGTTCACTGACCTATCCGCCTATCTCAATAAACTCCCCCCTCAACCACCCATTGGAGGGAACATCAGCCAAAACTGCCCTCCTTCTCACGCTAATCATGCCTCCCCACCCTTCTTTTATTTTAAGGCCATTAGCCAGAGAATCATTACCAAACTCCTGAAGGCACTGCCAGGCAGAGGTAGCCCCAGCAGTGATGGTCTTTACCTGTCTTTCCTAAAACTGATTTCCTCCGCTATTGTCAAACCCCTTACTTTCCTGCCCTCTCATCTTCCACTGTGCCAGACTCCTGGAAGCTTGCACACATTATCCCTATTTTCAAAACCGGTGACTGACTTGCACCAGAAAACTACAGGCCCATCTCTCTCCTCCCTCATCTCAGCAAATTACTTGAAAAAATCATTCATTATCAGGTATCTGAACACCTGGAAAAGTGCAACCACCTATGCCCCCTCCAACACAGTTTTCGCAAACATCATAGTACCTCTTCCACCTTGACACTTTTTACAGACCACATACTTAGAAATATGGACAAGGGGAAGGCCACAGGTGTGGTTTTTGTAGATCTATCCAAGGTGTTTGACCTAGTTGACCACCATTGTCTTAACTCCACTCTTCGCAGTTTTGGTTGCTCATCTAACCCTATATCCTGGTTCAACAGTTATCTATCTGGTAGATCCCAGACTGTCATCAGAGGCAAAGTACACTCTTCCACTTTACCTATTGGTACTGGTGTCCCCCAGGGCTCAATACTTGGCCCTTTGCTTTTTTTCATGTTTATAAATGCACTCCCAGCAGATAGCCTCACCTGTAATTCACACCTCTACACCAATGATTTAGTCCTCTACCATAGTGACAACTCACTTGAATCCATCTCATCCACCCTATCTGTCAACTACAGTGCTGCTCACAACTGGTTCCTCTCCAACAAACTGATAGTCAATAACAAGAAGACTAAAGCTATGCTGTTTGGCTCAAAACCCTTCCTGACTCAGGCTACCAAAGCCAACTCATCCCTCCTGGTTCACACCCCTGCAGGTCCCCCGCTGGACATTGTCCCCACTTTCATAACTTTGGTGTTACCCTCGACCCCTCTCTTACTTTTGTGGAACACATTAACACCGTGCGGAAAATCCACCAATCCATCTTCAGGCTAAAGCAACTACTATCCATGGAAGCTCACCTTGCCATGGCACTAGGCAATCTTCTGCCCCTGCTAGACTACTGCTCCCCTGTCTACTCTCTCATGTCCTCCTCATTGCACACCCATTTAAACTCCACTTACAATTCCATATGCCACTTTGTGCTTCAAGCTTCTTACTCCACCCACCACTGTGCTCTCTACCAGTCTCTTGGATGGCTCCCATTACAGGGTCGCTTTGACTATACCATGGGCTGCCTAATTGCAAACTCCCTCAGGAGCCATCAGTCATCATCCTACTCTTCTCTTCTCTTCTCTTCTCACAGACCGAGTGGTACCTAGGAGCCTCAGGATAACCTCTGTTCCCCCACTTGAAGTGCCACGTATATCTTCTGTCATGGGCAGTCAAGCTTTTTCAGTCTCTGCCCCCACCCTGTGGAATAAATTACCTGCATCCATCCACTCCTCTGCTACCCAGCTGTCCATCAAAACCAATCTGTGCAACTGGCTTCTAGTTGGGTCAGGTTGTAACTGTCCCCAAGATAATATTAGAGGGAGCGGGCTATCAAGACACTAGGCCCTGGTGAGCTGTTGGGACAAATCCAGCGCTCTACATTTCTGGCCTTTCTCACTCTGTTTGTCCCTTAGCTTTCTTTGCCAGCATCAATTGCCCCCAAGATAACACCAGTGGGTGCGGGCCATTGTGGTGCCAGGACCTACTGTGCCATCTTTTGGGACCCCTCCCCTTCCTCCAACTCACCTCCCTGTTGCCCCCTAGCCTTCTCCACCTGCATCGTACCTCATGGTACTCTCTGCTCTCCTAACCTGTTCTTACCTCTTTGCAGTACTACTGATCCACTGTTTTGATATTTCTGAAGCAAGTCTGAGCTTCTATGCACCAATTTTCCTAGATCACTGTCAGCTTGTACAGCTTGTATGCTCTATATAAACTTCCATGCACCTGCTAATTTAGCGTACTGCCCACTGTTACAACAGGTAGGCATCTTAAATAGACCTTGAACACTGAAACTATGCTTGCAGACCTGCTTTGTCTCTATCACGTGTTAATTACCTCGTCTGGAGGTATGTTACCAAATCTTGTAGTATATTGTATATATTGTATTATATGTGTTACTCTATACTATTGCTATTTTTGTGCATCATCTCTGTTGATTATGTTATTTTGCAGCCAAATTTGTGGCCCAGGTCCTATCTGAAAAAGGTCCAATGGATCAGTGCACTTACCTGGATACCAAAAACATACATACATACATACATACATACATACATAAATAAATAAATAAAACAATGGGACAATACTGGGCCTGATGCTCACAAACAGTGACAGTATTGCAGATGTCAAGGTGGGAGGCCACCTGGGGACCAGTGATCACCATACAATGTGGTTAATCATAAGAATAGCAGCGGGAGTAAACCACACAAGAATGAGGGTTCTGAACCTCAGAAGGGCAGATTTAAAAAAAAATATGGGTGAATGTCTCTGAACCTAGCGGGGGAAGGGATGACATAGGTGGGGTGGAGGAACAGGGGCTAAGTAAAGGGAAGGCATAGTAAAGGTAACAAACCTCTATGTAAAGGAAGTGAGCAAAAACAGGAGAAAAAAGAGACTGCTATGGTTCTCAGATGAAGTGGCTGAAAAAATAAAGCCTAAAATAATAGCATTCAGGAGGTATAAAGAGACAAAGAGGCAAGAGGATAGGAAGGTGAATCAGGAGTAGCAGAGGGAAGCGGGGAAAGCAGTGAGGAGCACAAAGGTGCAAATTGAGGAAAGAACAGCCAAAGGGGTAACTAAAGGGGACAATACCATTTTTATGTACATAAGTAAAAAGAAGAAGACAAGGGGAAGGACTGAGAGGTTAAGAAGGACAGGGAGGGACTGTACAGAGGAGGATAGGAAAAAACAGATATCCTGAACAGAAACTTTTATTCAGTCTTCACAAAGGAAGGGAAAGGTGATGGATCACATAGAAGCAGCAGACGCACTGGGGGAAGGGAGGCAGACATAAGTCCATTTACAGAGAGAGTCCTTGAGGGACTCACAAATCTCAAAGTGGACAAATATATGGGGCCAGACAGGGTACACCCAAGGATATTGAGAGAGTGTAAGGAGGTACTGGCTGCACCTCTGACAGCTCTATTCAACAACTCACTGGAAACAGGAGTGGTTCTGGAGGACTGGAGGAGGGCAGATGTCGCTTTTTACAAGTGGTAGCTGGGAGGAAGCTGTCAACTATAAGCTGATCAGTCTGACATCAGTGGTAGAGAAGTTAATGAAGTTACTATTAAAGGAAAGAATTGTGAAGTATCTTGAATTCAGTGGGTTACAGGAACCCAAGGCAGCATGGATTCATGAGGTGGGGAGCGTCAGACAAATCTTATAGATTTCTTTGACTGGGTGACCAAGGAAGCAGATTAGTGTGGGGCAGTGGACGTGACCTACTTTGATTTTAGTATGGCATTCCACACCATATAACATAGAATACTGATAAGGAAGCTGGGCAGCTTTCAGGTGGGTCCTAAGGTGGTAAACTGAGTTAGCAGTTAGTTAAAGGATAGACAACAGATGGTGTTGGTAAATGGAGTTCATTCCATGGAAGGAAGAATGACCAGCAGGGTGCCTCGGGGGTCAGTACTGGGACCAGTCCTTTTTAATGTCTATGCCTCTTTGCAGATGACACCAAAATCTGCAATAGGGTAGACACCCCAGAGGGGTGGAAAGAATGTGCAGAACCTGAGAAAACTTGAGGAGTGATCAAGGATACAGCAGCTGGGTTTCAAAATGAAAAGGTGCAGAATCATGCACCTAGGGCACCGAAGCCCAGGGGTGAAGTACAAAATGGGAGAAGAGGTATTGTCAGTCACCAAACAGGAAAGAGTTCTAGGAGTAATCACATCTGATGCCCTAATTGTGGTGAGACAGTGCAACAAGGCAGTAGGAATGGCCAGTGGGATGCTGGGGTACATGGGGGAGGATTATCACCAGGAGAAAGATGGAGGTGGTGTTGCCACAGTATAGATCACTGGTGCAGTCCCACCTGGGTTACTGTGTCCAGTTCTGAAGACCACATCTTAGAATGGACATAGACAGGGTGGATGCTTTCTAGAGGAGGGCAACTAAAATGGTGCGGGAGCTGCATCAGAAACCTATGAGAAGAGACTGAAGGACCTAAATATGTACAACCTGGAAGAGAGGCAGGAGAGGGGGGCATGATAGGGACCTATAAATATCTCATTGGGGTGAATAAGGTACAGTTGGGAAGCATGTTTTGGAGGAAAAGATGCACAAGAATGAGGGAATGCGCAGTGAAGCTAGAAGCGGCAACATTTAAGAGCAATCTGAGGAAGTACTTCTTCATTGAAAGAGTGGAGAAAGCCTAGAACAGTCTTCCAGCAGAGGTGTTGGGGTGAAAACAGCGATAGACTTCAAGCAGCATAGGACAGGCACAAGGGAATCTTAGTTGATACATATGGGAGAGGAGCCAATGCTCAAGTAGGGTCTGCGGTGACAGTATAGGCAGGGAAAAAATTAGCAGACTGAGTGGGCCAAGTGGTCTTTATCTGGTACAAATTTATGTGTTTCCATGTCTGTTTTATAATTCTTTAGTATCACAGAAAGTACCCAGAAACTGGAAAGATACACTAGTTATACCAGTCCACTAAAAGAGGGTCTAAATCCTGTATTGGAAACTGCAGGCCAGCAAGCCAAACATCAGTAGTATGGAAACAGATGGAGGGCATTATGAAAGAGCTACTAGAAAAATATTATTTATTTAAAACTTTTGTTGACCAGGAAAAGCACACTGATCCAAGGCTCGGTTCCAGGTGAGACCTGGGGAGGGGGCATATACAAAGGACAAGTACAGAGTATAAGAAATGCAAACAATAATAAGTTACAGACAGTAGGGTACCATGTTACTAGAAACAGACAAAAGGTAGGAACCAGGATTGTGGTAGAGATGAATCACTAAAAACTAAGTATGAGCAAATATCATAAAGCCACAAACTTCAGAAATACACAGAAGGGAGCCATTGCCACAAAGGTCAGGCTGGAAATACCAACTTAAAGTAGAAACAGAATGTTTTGAATCAAGCTCCATTTGTGATGACATCCAACATGGTTTTAAAAATAGCAGCTCATATCAAACTAACTTAAAAAACCTTTTCTATCTGGTAAGTAGGGCCCTTGATATGGATAAAGCAGTGGACATAGTGTGTCTGGACTAGACAAGGCATTTGACACAGTACCACACATATTATTAACAGAAAAACTCATAAACTAAGGAGTCCCGATAGGCATGACAAACTAGGTCAGAGATTGGCTAACTGACATATATCGGCAGGTCAGGGTGTGTAGGCTGGTTTCAAATTGGGGAAATGTCACAAGTGGTGAACCACATGGGTCAGTATTGTGCCCAACCCTGTTTAATTTTTCCATAAGACACAAGCACCATGGTCTTCAAGGATGTACAGCACAATTTGCTAATGGCACCAAGGTGGGATTAGAAATAAATTTGGCATGCGACCACCTAACGACACAAGACAACCTGAATATATTAGGAACATGGACAGGCAATCAAACATGATATTCAATGCTGAAAAATGTGGTCTTGTGCTTTTTAGAAAGAATAATTCCAGATCACAATACACACTCAATGGACATTCAGTCAGGGAGTCATCAAGCAAAAGGGGCCTGGGGCTCATAGTTACAAATTTAAATGGGGAGAACAAAGCATATCAGCAGTCTAAAAAACTAACCAAGTCTTAGGATATATATCAAGAAGCATTACTAGTATGAAGACAGAGGTCTTCATACCATATAGATCACTGGTAAGACCACATTGGGAGTGCGCAGTACAATTTGGGTGCCTGTTGACAGGGATACAACAAAAATAAAATAGATACAAAGTAATTTCATTGAAATGGTAAAGGGGTTGCAGGAGAAATATATGATAAGAGATTGAAGGAACTCACCGTATTCACCCTTGAGAGGAAAAGACAGAGGGGAGACATGATTCTAACCTATAGGGCTACCAGGAAGCCAGACTTGCTCAGGACACTAATCCTAAAGAAGAGGGTAGTCAAAGATGGTATGAGAATGCATCATTTTCAAATAAGTATTTGTGGATCATGTCAGGACTGACTGTAGGGGAAACTGGTTCACCCAACGAGTGGTGACAGGAGGTAATTGCCTACCATCAGATCATATTTTTTTAAAATAAATCTAGACAAATGTATGGATCGTTCAATGCTACATGGTTACAATTGGTGAGAACCAACAGGTAATTAATAAGGGCTTACACCTACTCTTTGTCTGACAAATTACTATCTTACTATGAGCTAGTCCAGGGTCAGCACCAAACAGTCTGTTGACCAAGATCACCATCTCAAACACCCATGCACTTACCCCTACAAACACATCAGCACAACTACCACAACCACCCCTATTATCACATCATAACCCCCTGCAAGCCTGGACCGTAAACGGTTTTATGTGATAAGGGCGAAACTTGAACAGCGAACCTGGAATCATGAGGCACAAACCAGAATGCTGACTTTTTCCTTTTTTGTAGGGGACTTTGCTCCCCGCACCCCCTGTTGTGGGTGTCTGTCCTCCGCACCCCCTTACAAGTATAACTAACTCTGAGGTCATAGCACCTTGGGGAAGGGGTCAAACTTTTGTCGTCATTCCGGTTTTGCCCTTTTTACAGCGCGATTCTGGGTGTCGGCTTTTTTGTTTTCACCGACATTACTGACCACTCAATAAACTACTTCAGCACAGAACAGCTGTACACCATCCACACAGAAGCATACTAACCTGTTTACTCAACATGAGTCAGGGATGACCATTGTTTAAGGGCCAAGAAGCACTCTTGTGGCCCCTGGGTGGACCCCCTGGTGGAAGCAGGGAGAGGAACACCCACTGACCATGGACCCAGTATCTGTGGGCTATTATGTTTGTTAAGCCTCCTGCCAGTGTCACCCTTTGTCTGCAGTCTGGCACTGAAGAAGCTGCAGATTGTGAGGGCACAGCTGGCACAGTCATGAGCACACATGGAAGCACTCTGTGCCCACATGTAGAAGCTTATGGTCCAATGGGAGGAGCTCATAGTCCACCATAAAGTCATCCATTAGAAACCTTAAGCTAGCACACAGGTGCAGCATGCATCTAAACTTCATTGTAGCTGATTGGTGACATGCTGGGTAGAGATCTGCAGGTGCAACTATAGCTCACATGAACCACCATCATCAACATTGTCATTGAGCATGGCCGACATCACAAGCTGCAGCAATACCATCACCAACACCAAATGCACCCATAGCACAATGGGATACACAGGGCACCACCTCCACCCTCCTCCACACTCTCAAGCAACACTGGTACTGACATCTGCAGTCACTCCCAATCAGACCCCAAAAATATAACACCCACCATTGCAAACACTGGTTGAAGCCATGTCAGGAAGACCACATCTAAGATGAAGCATAATGAATCCACCCAAGTCATGCAAGCCACACTAAGGCACATTATTCCACCATCACCATACCCAGTCCATCAGCCCTGCTCGTATTGTGGTGTCATTACCTTAGATACAAGAGGTACTGCTTTTCTGTATGTTTACTAGGATACATCACTCCGAATGGCACTGCACATGACCCCATACCTCATCTGCTACCTTATCAACCCTACAGCAATGCTGCCTATAGCAGGCTGAGTGACATGTAGCACCATTTAGCTGTTGTACTTAGTTTTTCAAATATTGTAGCATTGCTTATTTTGGGACGAGAGTAGCACCACTGGACTGAGTGGCAAGCAATGCAGTTTACCTGCCCTGCCTCTTAGTAATTATTATATTTGAATAGTGTGACTTATTCATGAGTGACACCATCTATAGTGGGCTGAGTGGTACACGGTACGGTTTAGCTGCTGGACCATTTTGTAATTATCATTTTATCATATGATTTTTTCATGTAAGACACATTACCTATAGCAGGCTGAATGGTGTACAATTCAGTTTAGGTGTTGGGCCTTTTTACTGCTGCATAGTATAGCTATGTAAGGTGTAATGTGTTCAGAAATAAAATGAGAAAACTGAGGTGAAACTGATGCATACTACATTAGGTATCTGTAATAGAATCAGAAACCTTCTTAGTATGCATTTTAACTCTGCACTGTCGCCCTATGTTAAATTAATCAGCAACAGGAGGTTCCCATCCCCAGACTCATTGGAACCATTCAAAAACAGATTGCTGTGCTTCCTTCCTTCCCCCTTCCCTACCCTTCCATGTGCCCACACTAGTGAATAAGGGGCCAAGTAACAGCATAGGAGCAGCAGAAGTGGCTGTCAAGAATAGTAGCACTGCCACAGTTTCAGTCTGCAGGAGTGCTGATATCAATGACTATACAATGACCATAACTCCATTTAGTTTGAGTCAACACTTTGGACTGGAAAGCCCCAGTTGAGAACTGAAGCCCTTGATTTTAGGAGGGCAGACTTCAGCTGCCATCCTTAATGATTATTTTTGCTTAGTTTCCACCAGGGAAGAAGATGGGCCATTGCTTGAGAGTGTCATCAAAACAGCCAATAAGAGGGTCCTGGAGATGAGGCATCCAACATTTACAAACAACAGAGTTTAGAAAGGGCTTGCGGCACTAAGGATAGGTAAGGCTTGCATCTGAGAATACCCAGGGAACTGGGAGTGAAATTGGTTGAACCCCTGGCAAAGCTATTCAACAGCTCAATATGGACAAGGGTAGTTCCGAAGGACAAGAAGGTAGTGGATGTCATTCCTCTCCATAAAGGGGATGGGAACAAGAAACAAGTAGGGAACTAGAGACTTTCATTCTGACCACTATCATAGGGAAGTTGATGGAGTCACTGGCCATAGAAAACCTTGTGTACATCTTAGTTTCCAGTTGCCTTGGGGGCACAGCTGGTAGCACAACCAGAATGGTATTCTGGGTTGCCTGGGTTCAAGTCCCAACTAAGGCACTTATTTCTTTCTCTCTTCTGTTTGTTTGGGTTCCATAAATGTTCACACCGAACCGTTGTGATTGAAAATGCACTAGGTTGTGCATTAGACAAAGAGTAAGGTTCCTTGAGATGCCCCAGTTTCCAGTTGCCTTGGTGGCACAGCTGGTAGCACAACCAGAATGGTATTCCAGGCGGCCTGGGTTCATGCCCCAGCAAAAGTACTTTTTTCTTTCTCTTCTCTCTTTGTTTGGGTTCCACAAATGTGCACACCATATCCTTGTGATTGAAAATGACCTTATGAAATACCTGAAGAGCAACAGTCTCCAGGATAATAAATGGCATGGGTTTGTAGCAGAGAGGTCCTGCCAGATGAACCTGATAGTCTTCTATGATTGAGTGATGAAGGAATTGTATAGGGGCAACACCGATTTTCTCTATTTCAACTTCAGCAAGGCTTCTGACTCAGTGCCCCACAGACATTTGCTGAAGAAGATGAAGGATCTGGGTGCAGCTAAGGACATAGTTAACTGGGAAGGAAATGGGCTAAAGGATAGGCAACAGAGGATTGTGGCCAATGAGGTCAAATCAGAAGAGAAGGGAGTCACAAGTAGGGTGCCACTGGATTTGCCCTGTGCCTGATCCTCTTCAGCAACATTGGAGAAGGTATCTAGGGCAGGTTGTGTCTCTTCACAGATGACACTAAGCTCTATGGGAGGGTGGATAGTGACAAGGGAATCAGGAAAATGCAGAGTGACTTACAAAAGCTAGAGGGATGATCTAAGATTTTGCTGTTGAAATTCAACACCAAAACCTGCAAGGTAATGCATCTAGGGAATAAGAACCCCTGGACAGAGTACCGGATTGGAGGGGTGAGACTTAGCACAATGGCTGAGGAACATGACTTAAATGACTTAAGAGTTATCATCAGTGACACTCTCATGCAATCGAGCTGGTGAAACAAGGCCCATGGTAAGGCAAGTAGGATGCTAGGATGTATAGGGAGAGGTATTGATAGCAGGAGGAAGGAGGTAACACTACCCCTTTATAGATTGTTTAGTGATGCCACAGCTGGAGTACTGCACCCAGTTCTAGAGCCCTCACCTCAGAAAAGATAGGGACATGCTGGAGATGGTGCAGTGCTGGATAACAAAAATGATTCAGGGCCAACAGGGCAGGTCTTACGAGGAGCACCTCAAGGCACTGAACATGTACTCACCGAAGACTTGCCGAAGGAGAGGAGATATGATAGAGACTTTCAAGTTCCTAAAAGGAATAAAGAAGGTGAACTGTGAGGAACTATTTAGCTTGAATGCCAGTCTGAGGTCACAAAGGAATGAGAGGAAACTGGCAGGTCGGTGGTTCAGGAGGGACATGAGGAAGTATTATTTTACAGAAGGGGTGGCAGAGCCATGGAACACTCTACCAGTCGAAGTGGTGGACACTAAAACAATTGATGGTTTCAAGCACAGTTGGGACAGAGTGAAAGGTATAGTAGTCACTTGAGGTGACAGATTTAGGAAGGAGAATAACGGGAAGGGGAAGGGCTGAGAACCTGGATGGACAGCAGGTCTCAGGGTAAGACAGGAAAATTAGACAGACTGGATGGACAATTGATCATTTTCTGCCATCATTGTCTATGTTCTGTTTCTATGTCAGCTTCCAGCATTTTAAGCAGCTCCTAGTGCCACCATGATCTGTTTGACAGGTGGCCTATTTACTGCTACCACCACAGTAGTGTTATGTTTAATAGATAGCCAGTGGGCGAGGATGAGGAAGCAGCCAAAAACTGGGCAGGGATTTCAGTTCTAGAAACTCACTGTGAGCTTGGGAAAAAAAATCCTGCAACAAGGGCCATGGTTCCATGGAAAGTGTTGAGCATCAGAATATGAAAATGAGAAATTTTAAAGTAATTTCCCACTCATATCAGTTCCTTATTCCTGCATAACCAACAATGGGGGCTCAGTGTAATTGTGACTCCTGAGGAACAAGCCCACTGTATGTGGCAACCACCAATGGGGACATCAAAAAAGACACACACTCCATAGGGGATATTGTCCAACTGGGTCTTTCATAAAGGCAAACAAGTGCAGGTTCTAAATAAACTTCAAAAGGAAAAGAGTTCCAAACAGAATGGCACCCCTTCCCCCAAAGCACTTTACATCTTGGCAATACCTCCAGTGGAGTGTGTCTTTTTTCATGTCTCTCACTTGCATTTCAGTTTAAAGATGGTGGTCGAACTCTCCTGAGTGTGAGCTGATGGTGTGATGTTTCTGGTGCTAGCCAATAGAAGCAGCACAACACAATCAGGGCTAATGAGGAGCAGGGAGCCCTCTCCAGGTAACACCCCCAGCTTCTGGAGTGGGCAGCCCGCTTCAATTAACAGCCACCCACTTCAGCAATACTAGGATTCCAGAGGGTTGGGGTGATGTAGCATGCTCAGCACACTCTGCTATGAATTACTGTAGGCAGCACAAGGAAGCTGCTCTCTCTACCCGTCATGTGTATTGGCATTCAGAATTAGCGTTCTTTTTTACAAAAGCTTGGTGCAAGTTCCAGCAGTAAAATATGAATGTTTGCCTCTCATCTAATTAAAACTTGCAGTAAGGAAAGGGATCTGACATTACCATGGATGCAGTCAGTTTTGGCGTGCCAAGCAATTAAACAGCAGGCATTTTCTTTAAAAGAAAATTGCCGTTAACAGCCCCACACCATGAACCTCTGTCATCCTTTCCCTAGCTAGCAGTGGTTTAAACTGGATAGCCTCCAGGGTTTGGATGGCACCCTGCAGTTCTGGCAATGCAAGGGATGCCATTTTTCAGAAGCCAGTTCTTTTGAGCAAAATTTGAAAGAATTAAGCTCAAGGCTTCAAAAGAGAGGAATCATGTCCTACAATTCCCAAAGCCATAGAAAGGTCTATTAGAAGCCTTTAGGAGAAATAAGTTAAGTAATGCTACACAGAGACATTTTTCCTGATCTTTTTTGCCACTGGTACTCACATTACTTCAAGTTATAACAGCCTCATCCAGTACAATATGAGGGCCAGGATTTTGTGATAGAATTTACTGAACCTCCAACTAAAACAGTTAAAACTATTCGGGTAGAAGACTGGGTTTGCTGGCCAAGGCACCTAACTTCACCTGAGCTCTTTCCTTCTAAGACTGCTTGAAAGGCAGAGTAGAGAAACTTACCAGAGCAAGGGAGAAGGATTAAGACTTAGTTTGGCTAAGCAGATTTACTGTGTGGTGGTGTTTTTATTTTTTACTCACAGGGATTGCTACTGTTTGTTGCTAACATTTCATTGCTTTATTTTTTCTCTGATTCAAATTGTTGTTGCTGGTATACCTTCTTCTGCATTATTACAAGGTGTGCCTACAGGTGTGTGCTAACAGATTACTGCTGTAATCTTCTGATTCAAATTGTCTTTTGCAAGGTATATCTTCTGTTACTGCTTTATTTTCTCTGAGCAAAGTGTTTCTTAGGGTATATCTTCTCTGAAATTATTACAGGTGGTCTTTACAGGTTTTACAGTTTTATCTAACATTAGGATAAGCTTTCAGGGTTACTGCATTTGTTGTTGACTGATTGTTTTGCTCTTACCTCCTTGTTCTTTCGTCCGTGGTTTCTTCTTTAGGCAGGGGAAGGGCCCAGCCACCCACCCCACGCTACACTCCTTTTATAGGGTACCACAGTTGTGACATTTCCTGTGGCAGAGCAGGAAGGGGCGGATCAGTGGAGCCTCCACAAGGTGATCTCATTTACAGGGGCACTAGTAATTTAACTTGTTATAACAAGTTAAACAAAGCACAATTAAACCATTACTTGCATTTTTTCCTTTTTTTTTCCTTCTAATTACTCTGACTAGGTTACAAACCCAGCAACTTATTTGGAATGGATTTCATTAACTGCAGGTACTGTGGAACAATTTTCAGAAGGACAGTCTTACAGGATTTAGGACACTGTCCTACATGCTGGGCCTTTGGAGATCTTAGGTCTCAGCTCCGGGCAGCATGGGCAGAGATTGCACGCCTCAAATTTCATATTGAAGAGGAAATACATTATAAGAACCACCCGCCATTTCCCCAGCATCCAACAGAAAAACCTCGACCGCAGAGGGTAGTTGGTCCAGGAGGTTGGCAGGTGGTTAGGAGGAGCAAATCAGGTGCCCCATCACTCTGCTCTCCAACACATTACCTCCAAAACCATATAAACACTAAAACAGGTATCTGCCTCTATCTCTGAAATCAAATAAAGAGGCAGAAGACACTGCAGAGCAGGACACTGCAGCACAGGAGCTAGCACAACAAAACTCACCCAAATCAGGAACCAAAACAAAGCACAAAGGAAATCCAAAAAACTTCTGATCATAGGAGACTCCATGATTCGGGGAGTTGACACCCATCTCCAGCCAGGGGTGATGGTCAGATGTCTCCCAGGTACATCAGCATGGAGAGACACTGACCGCATTGCCAAAATTGTTCACAAAGCAGGAGAAAACATTGATGTCCTAGTACACATAGGGACTAATGATCTCGCCAGCCGGTCAGTTGTGGAGACCAAGGAACACCTGACTAGGCTGGGTGACAAACTATCATCTATTTCGTCCGGCATCTCCTTCTCTGAGATCCTGCCAGTCTGGGAGAAGGGAGCAGATGGACGGAAGGTCAGAGAAGGGGAGATAGGGAGCTAAACACGTGGCTCAAGGACTGGTGCCAGGAAAAAGGACACAGATTTGTAGGGAACTGGCAACAGTTCTGGGAGTGAAAGTTCTTTAAATTTGATGGACTGCATCTGACTAAAGAGGGAGTCAGTGCATTGGGGCAGAAGTTTGACGTCTTTGCAGAATATTTAAACTAGCAAATGGGGAGAGGGGTGCAGCACCCCATACGTCGAATGGGAAGAACACCCCTCCCCCCTCAGCTAGTGGTCAAACAGGAATTCAGCGTGTTTGCCGTTCATTTGCATCACCAGGTAAGAAAAAAGGTTTGTCTCCCCATACGATGCACAGGGGTAATGCCAAACTTCACCCAACAACTAAGACACCAAAATCTGGCCAATGGAAAATCATGTACACAATGCTCACAGCCTGGGAAATAAGATCCCAGACCTGCAGGCAATAATGTCAGAGGCTAAACTGGACATAGTAGCAATTAGTGAGACGTGGTTTACCAGTAACCACACTTGGGAGACTTCAGTACCTGGCTATGTATTGTTCAGAAGAGACCGAGGTGCAAAAGGGGGAGGAGGGCCCTGTATGTTAATGAAAATATCAAAGCTACAGAAATTCAGAATACACATAAGGAGCCAGAAGAACTGTGGGTCACCCTGGAAACAGGAAATGGGACAGCCATAAGAACTGGGGTTGTCTACAGGCCCCAGACCAGAGGGAGGACATAAACACATTACTGTTAGAAGATATACAAAACATGACAGCTAAAGGGGAGGTTCTGATAATGGGAGACTTCAACATGCCAGATACAGATTGGTCAATACCAGCAGGAACATCTGCCAGAACTAGACTCATAGTGGATTCCCTGCAGGGGGAGGGCCTCAAACAACTGGTACAGCAACCCACAAGAGACAGGGCTATCCTAGATCTAGTACTGACTAACAAAGAAGGGATCACAGATCTCCAGGTAGAAGGTCACCTGGGGGATGGTGACCATCACATGGTATGGGTCAATTTGGCTACTACATCTAAATCATCCCATTCCAAGGCAAAATATGGGACTTCAGCGGAGCTGACTTTGATAAGATGGCCAACAGAGTTAAGCTAGCCTGGCAAAAGAAACACAGGTGAGGAGGTACAGGCAAAGTGGGCAAGCATTAAGGATACAATACTTGAAGCAACATCCCATTGTGTTAGACAGAAAAGGAAGTGCAAAAGAAGAAGGAAACCACTTTGGTTCTCAAATACAGTAGCAGAAAAGGTCAGAGCCAAAAGGCTGGCCTTCAGGAAATATAAGGGAACACAGCGGGATGAAGATAGGGAGGCATACCAAACTGCCCTAAGGGAAACAGGTAAGGCAGTAAGGCAGGCAAAGTCCCAAACTAAGGAAACACTAGCACGAACAGTAAAAGAAGGTGACAAGACTTTCTATAGATACATTAGTGAAAGGAGAAAGTCCAGAGGGGGTATTGCTAAGCTTAATGGAGAAAAGGGAGCATGTGAGGAGGAGGACCCTGTAAAGGCATCTATCCTAAATAGATACTTTACTCAGTATTTACTGAAGAGAAGGTAGGGCAGGGCCCACAGCTCAGCATCATGGACACAGGGGGGAGGGAGGTGAGCACTACTCCCTTCACAAAAGAAAGGGTCCTACAAGAGCTTGATAAGCTCAGGGTGGATAAGGCAATGGGACCTGATGGCATACATCCCAGGGTACTTAAGGAGCTAAAGGAGGAACTAGCAGAGCCATTAGCAGAATTGTTTAGTGAGTCTCTGAGCACAGGAGAGGTCCCAGAAGACTGGAGAAGGGCTCATGTGATCCCGCCCACAAGAGTGGTAGCAGGAGGAGGCAGGGAACTACAGACCAGTCAGTCTTACCTCAGTAGTGGGCAAGATTATGGAGGCACTCCTTAAGGAAAGGATAGTGCAACACCTGGAATCCATAGGGCACAGGATCCAAGACAGCATGGGTTTACAAAGGAAGGTCCTGTCAAACTAATCTCATAGATTTCTTTGACTGGGTAACCAGAGTGGTGGACCAAGGGGAGCAGTTGATGTCGCCTACCTTGACTTCAGCAAAGCTTTGACACTGTTCCACATAGAAGATTGATAAATAAGCTAGGTAGGCTCGGGTGGGTCAGAAGTTGGTCAACTGGGTGGCAAACTGGTTGACTGGCAGAAAACAGAGAGTGGTGGTAAATGGTATACAGTCAGAAGAGATGCAAGTCACAAGTGGGGTACCTCAGGGATCAGTCCTGGGTCCAGTCCTATTCAACATCTTCATTAGTGACCTCGCAGATGGACTAGAGGGTAAGGCTTGTCTGTTTGCAGATGACACCAAGATCTGCAACAGAGTAGATGATCCAGATGGGGTGGGCAGAATGAGAAGAGATCTGGATAAACTAGCAAAATGGTCAGAAGAGTGGCAACTGGGATTTAATGCAAAGAAGTGCAAAATCATGCACATAGGGAAGAGAAACCCTGAAGCCACTTATGGGCTGGGAGGGGAGTTGCTAGCAGTCACAAAGGAAGAAAGAGACTTGGGCATCAACATCACTGATGACCTAAAATCATCCAAGCAGACCTCTAAAGCAGTAGGTAAGGCTAGGGGGGTGTTAGGGTGTATTAGTAGGGGTATCACAAGTCGTAAGAGGGAGGTAATAATCCCTCTGTACAAGACATTGGTTAGGCCCCATCTGGAGTACTTGTGCAGTATTGGAGGCCACACCTTCACAAGGACATTAACCAAATTGAGGCAGTCCAGAGAAGGGCAACCAAAATGGTGCAGGGACTGCATCAGAAGACATATGAGGACAGATTAACAGAGCTCAATATGTATACCCTTGAGCAAAGGAGGAGAGAGGTGATATGATCGAGACATTTAAACACCTTAAGGGCATAAACAAGGTGAAAGAGTCTAACATGTTTAAATATAAGAAAAATAGCAGGACAAGAGGACACAGCATGAGATTAGAGGAGGCCGATTAAGGGGAATGTGAGGAAATTCTTTTTCACAGAAAGGGTGGTAGATGCATGGAATAGCTTACCACGAAGTGGTGGCTATGAATACAGTGCAGGGCTTCAAACAGGCATGGGATAGGCATAAGGGAGCAATACAAATGACTATGAATAGATAGGTCACTGACAGAGCAAAGGCCGATGGCACATTTATAAGGTAGAAAAAGAAATGGGCAGACTGGATGGACCTTGCGGTCCTTATCTGCTGTCAACTTCTATGTTTCTATGTTTCTATGTAAAGGAGGCCTCCCTTTCAGGCTTTCTTTTAAAACTGTATTGACTTCTGTTTAAAAAGCAAGGAGATAGGGGAGAAGGAGAAACAGATGGAAAAGAGTAGGAAAAAAGGGAAAAGAATGACCCATGTGGGCACAAGAAGGCTGTAGTAACCAGATAAAGTTTAAAACTCATATTACTCAAAGCATTCAAATTGTCACAAATTTACAACAACAAATGAGAATTTCTAAATAATTTAAGACTTCAGAAGCAAAATCCGATATAAAGGCTGAGGTAGAGGAGTCTTTTTCCAAAAGTTCCAGACAAATTCAAAATGTGAATGCGATTCTCCACAGAAAAAAGTTTAAACATACACAACTACCTTTCAAGAACTGTTGCAGCCCGGCCAGTTTTCAAAAAATTAAAATGGGTCAAAAATCACAATTATAGGGGAAAAAGAAAAAAGGAGAAAGAGAAAAGACAAAAATAACTGCTAATTTAAGACAACGTTACACAAACATCTTCAGTAAGGGATTCAACTACATCAGAAAATTATATAGATAAAATTACTAACAAAAATCTGAACCCCAGAAAACAGCCAGAGACTGAAATAATAAGTGATGTGTCCAAAGATCATACCAGTAATTAGAAAAAAGAGCTAGAGACAGGTATTAGTTAACAATAATTTTAAAATGATCAACCACCTGGTTGGGCAGCAAACTTATTAGTCAACATTAATATTTTGCAAGAAAGCATTGCGAAACTCCAGAAATTGCCTGACAGTATAAAATAATGAAATATTCCCAGTGGATATGCATATGCATAGGTGCATACCCAGTATCATGGCTCCGCTATTTGGCCATGATTTCTATAACTTATTGCCCTTATTTTTAATGAGGAGTCAGTTTCCCTAGTTCAGCATTCCTCAAAGACTTAAAATATGTGACTAGCTGAACATGGATCGTGGGAAGTGAGCACGAGCCTCCCAGCGCTTCAGTGCTGTGGCAACTGGAGCACTGTCACTCTCTTTTTAGGATTAGTCTTGCACTGCAGCAGCCAGCCAGTGCGATGACTGACTGTTTACTCATACAAAGTTGATTAAGTATTTTAGAATATTATGCATTTCTGTGAGAGCAGTAGCAGCACTTTTTTTCATGAGGGACAGAGCAGATTTTAGGGGTAAAATAAGGGAGGTCCATTGTAATCAGGGACAGTTCAGAGGTATGACTAGAAGGAAGATGCCGTTTAATTTAAAGTATTCCCACCTGAAGTATGGAGCTTGCCTGAAATGAAGGAGAGTCCCTCCAAATGCAGACAGTACACACAACCAGCTCTTCATTCTTTGTAAAAACAGCTGCTTCTGGAAACTAGGAAAGATCTCCCCAGCAACAAAAGACAATTTTTTCTAGCAGAGTAATAAAATCATTAAAAATAATTAAAAAAAAAAAACTCTTTTTCTTTTTTTCTTGATTCTAAAAAAGGGAGACAGTATATAATCACAATAAACCACAGCAGGTTGAGGGTTATGCTGGGATCTACCCATTTCTGGTGTGGATTTGATCACAAGGCCACACCAGGCATGGATACATCACAGCATAACCCACACCCTGTTGTGGTTTATTACTTAAATAATCTTGAGGGATTCTATACTTTAAACCATAAGAAGATGCTTATATCTCTAGCTGATAAACATCCAGGGTGGAGCAAAATCCCATTGTCTTTATGGGGCAAAATTCAGATTGTTAAGATGCTGGCAATTCCTATTCTAAACTACGGGCCTCAAACTATTATTACACCTATACACCCAAATGGTTCAAAAAATGTAATGCACTTATACAGAAATGTATATGGAACCACAAACAATCCAGGTTTTCTTGGCAGAATTTATGTTTACCCTAAGATCAAGACAGTGTGGCTTGTCTAAATATTGAAACCCAATATTATGCATATATGAATATGATCGCGTTGGCACTATTGTGGGCTTGCTCTGATTCAGATAAAAGTGGAAAATTCAATTTTAAGAGAAACAACTCAAGAACAGTTGGATATTAAAAAATTGACTCACCCCAAGCAAATTTAACAATTCCAACAGTACAATAATTAAAAACCTCTCTAGAATAGTTAAAACGTTCACAAACAAGACCAAATAGGCATGCTTCTCTCGCTAGTGACATTTGGAATAATCCTAATTTTAAAATAAATAGAAAGGTGCTATACAGGAAATCCTGGATAAATAAAGAGATACAAAAATGGTAAGACCTTTCAGATAATGGACAATTCATAAACTGGGAAAATTGCAGAAACAAGTATAATCTGAATAATCAACATTTTCTAAACTATAACCAGATCTGTAGCCTCTATAAGAAAGATTACTAATGCTGGGGAAGAGCCCCAAATAATACAAGATCAGAAAAGGAACTACACAGTATTCTGATGAGCAAAACAAAAAAAAAACCTTTTTCTTGGATTATTATTCAGTTACGTACTTCTGCAGAAAAAGTATACAGAGACACTATTACAAAATGGGAAAAAATATCTGAAAGGCTCTTTCACTAATCAGCAATGGTTACTAGCATGCATTTTGATTCATGACTACAAACTTTCCTGAGGTAAAACTATTCAATTTAACATTTTTAACAGGGCCTATCTTTCTCCATACAGATTAAATTCATTTTGAACAATCTCTAAATTAGACTATTGGCATTATAGGTGCCCCAACACAGATGTCTTCCATCTATTCTGAGAATGTTTTCTAAGCAAGAAATGGTGGTCTCATTCTTTTGATCTGCTAAAAAAAAATATTAATTTTAATTTTTCCCATTGGCAAGATCCTACTTTTTCAATTCTAGACATGTATAATCAAAACAGCATGGATTATAAAAACAGGACTATTACTAAGGAAAATATTATGGTAGTCAAGAGATTGATTTTAAAGTAATGGACATATCCCAATACTACATTTGTACTGCCTATCTTTGAATGGAAACAGTAATTTTTAAGTTTCCTTTATAATGCAATTGTTTTTAATGATATTGAACATTTTTGGAAACTCTATAATAAGGTTCCAGAGAGTTGGAGGCATGAAGATTTTGTAAGATAAGAGATAGGAATCATCCATTCTATTTACAGTCTATTCCTCATAATAGAATTGGTGTAGGGTATGGAAAATGAGAGTGCCTGATACGCAGTTGTAATTAAGGCAGGGCATGCTTTTCTTTGAAAATATATTTGCACTATTTATTCTGACCAGTTCCTGTTTGCCTTATCTACTGTTTTATAGGTATCCATATTCATGTATTATTTTTTTTATATTTCTGTCATCAAGACAAATACAAAATTTTACTTGCAAAAAAAAAAAAAAAAGCATCGTTAGACTGGCCCCAAACACTTTCCAATTGCAAAGCAAAAATAAATCAATTGCTAAAAAAAAAAAAAAGCAATATTGGGCTCCTGAAGACTCCAAATAACAAAATGCTGCAATTACAATCACTGCACTTTTAGTGTAAAGCATTTGTGTTTGGGAACAGTTTTGCTGATACAGCCCCAGTGCCCTGCAGACTTTACATTATTCCAGATCTGTGAAACAGTTACACACACCCTCAGTACTAGGAGGAGCTTTTGAGTCTCCTGATGAGTGTGACTTTGTCAGTGTGTATGTACAGAATCCAGACGAACTGTCACCATTTGTTTATCCTCACTATTTTGTGTGCTTTAAAACTTCAGGAAAAAGCATCAGTCCTGAATAGATATTTATGTTCAGTTTTCACAGAAGAAGGTGAAGGGGAGGGACCACAGCTAAGAAACAGAATCGGAAGGGAGGTGGACACAGGACCCGTTAACAGAGGAAAGTTTCCTAAAGGAACTCACAAAACTAAAGGTGGACAAAGCAATGGGACTGGACAAGGAACACCCTAGAATATTGAAGGAGTTAAGGGAGGTGATGGCAGCACCACGGCCAGCCCTGTTCAGTGAGTCTGTGGATACAGGGGTGGTTCCAGAGGACTGGAGGAGGGCAGATAGAGGAGGGCAGATGTAGTCCCTCTCCACAAAAGTGGGAGTAGGGAAGAGGATGGAAAATATAGACCTGTCAGCCTGACCTCGGTGGTGGGGAAAGTTATGGAAATGGTGCCAAAAACAAGAAGAGTGGAGAACCTTGAATCCAGCGAAGCACAGGATACAAGGCAGCACAGATTCACATCAGGAAGGTCATGTCAGACGAACCTGATATATTTCTTTGACTGGATGACAAGGGAAGTAGATCAGGTGGGAGTAGTGGATGTAGCCTACCTGGACTTCAGCGAGGCATTCAACACTGTTCCAAATAGAAGGCTGATAAATAATAATAATAATAATAAACTTTATTTTTAAACACCTTTCAAATACCAAGGCACTTTACAATAATAAAACATGATTCCATAAAATAACAATTACAATAATATATAGTACAGCAATTACAAATACCAACAATTCACTGGTAAGCCTGACCCCACAAAAAAGTTTTAAGCGCCTGTTTTGATAAACAAGCTTTGGAGCCTAGGCTTGAGACACAAGGTAGTGAACTAGTTTGCAAGTTGGTTGAAAGATAGAAAGCAGAGAGTGGTAGTAAATGGAGCTAGATCTGATGAGGGGAGGGTGACCAGTGGGGTGCCACAAGGATCAGTTCTTGGGCCAGTCCTGTTTCATATCTTTATCAGTGACATTGCAGAGGGACTGGAGGGGAAGGTATGCCTCTTTGCATGTGACACAAAGATCTGCAATAGGGTGGATACACCAGATGGGGTGGAAAAATAAGAAAAGACGGATAAACTGGAGCAATGGTCCAGAGTGTGGCAGCTAAGATTCAGTGCGAAGAAGTGCAAATCATTCACTTGGGGTGCAGGAATCCAGTGGAGGAGTACATGATGAGTGGGGAATTGCTATCAGCCACCAAACAGGAAAAAGACCTAATGGTTGTTATATCCAACAACCTTAAGATAGCTAAACAATGTGCCAAGGCAGTGGGAAAAGCCAGCGGGATGCTGGGGTGCATAGGGAAAGGTATCACAAGTAGAAGAAAGGAGATGGTGATGCCACTATATAAGTTTTTGTAAGACCACATTTGGAGTACTGTGTACAGTTCTGGAGACCACATCTCCATAAAGACATAGACAGAGTAAAGGCAGTTCAAAGAAGGGCAACAAAGATGGTGCAGTGCCTGCACCACAGGTCATACAACGAGAAGCTGGAGGCACTCAATATGTATACCCTGGAGGAGCGGAGAGAGAGAGACAGGGGTGGGACAAGATGGAGACCTTCAAGTTCCTAAAGGGAATAAACAGGGTTCCAGAGGGTAGCATCTTTCCAAAAAGGAGTTACCCCAGAAGAAGAGGGCATGACATGAGACTGGTAGGGCGTAGACTAAGGGGTAACATGAGAAAGTATTTCTTCACAGAAATCGTGGTGGAGGCATGGAATAGCCTTCCAGCAGAGGTGGTGGGGGCAAATTCAGTGGGGGAGTTCAAAGCTGCATGGGACAGTCATAGGGGAACCCTATCAGTACAAAAGAGGAGATAAGGCCAGAGATAGTGCAAGGCTTTTAGTAGATAGGGAAAAAAGGGCAGATTGGAAGGGCCCATCGGTCCTTATCTTCTGTCAAATTCTATGTTTCTATTATTCACTGGCCTGTGTAGGTGTAGCAGTACCACTTGTGATGCCCAGTACCTCGGTTCAGGAATTACCCTAAGTTGTCCGAGGGCTGGCCAGGGGAAGAGGATAGAGCATCTCAGGAGTTGCTGTCCTCCAGGGGTTTGGATCCAGTGCCCTCTGATGAAGCTCTCTTCTGCAAAGCACTGGGGTTTTGTGGCAGCAGTCTGCTGGGAAGGTAGGCATTGCAAGTGGGATTTTTCTTTGCACTGGTTTTGAATTTTTGCACTTTACATTTTGTCACATCTGTATGCATATTCTTTGCAAAAAACTGCATTAATGCACTAGTTAAGGTAACTTAAACCACAAAATCAGGGAAGTGCGACATTAGAGGTTCCCATTCTAACACCCCCCCCCAAGCAGCAAAAGGAAAAAACATTAGGATTTTGGGTCTCCAGAGTCTTAAAAAATTAGTGGTGGGGTCTTATTTGGGGGTTGTCAACCCTAAGGCCCACACCATTCCTTGAACAAGCAATGTCTCACATGATCTTTCTTCATGCAGGGCCCACATGGGGGAGAGGTGAGCATTAGGATTGAAAGCTGGTGCATTAACGTCATTTTCTGCAAAGCATTTCCTTACTTTCTGAGATAGTATAACTGAATCCTCATTTGCCTGTGGGAGCGCAAGGCCTCTGAGCCCAACCCTCCAATCCCTCCATAGATGCATACGTGTATGTTGCCAGGCCCTTCACTTGCATTTCAGCCAAAACAGCAACCAAATTGTCAGCTTAGCCTTGTTATTACCCCACTTCATGAACAACATGCTGAGAAGTTTCAAATTGCTGCCAAAACTTCATTCCATGCCATAGCAATGTCATTGTGCAACACAGTTGTGAAAACATATTTTGGCCAGAATTTGAAAAATGAGGTGGTGTGAAAAAATGGCCATGCTGAAAATTTGGTATCAAAATATTTAAAATTACCAACATTACGAGCAAGCATAGTAAAATCTCAACGCACACACATAACTTTGCCATGTTAACACATTTTGACCCCACATTTTCAAAATAGCCTTCTTATGGCCATACTTCATGAACAAGGGTGGTGAAAAGTCTCAAGTGTTCAAATCCCACCCAAAAAGTGATTTCGCCAAGCGACCGTGAAATTGTCTTTCAGGTGGGATTTGAAAATTTTGCAGAATTTCACTGACATTGTTCATGTGGGGTCCCAAAAAGGCCACATTGAAAATGTGGTATCCAAATATGCAAAAATCTCTGAGTTATGCATCAAACTTGAAACACCCATTGAAATACTATACTTTGAATCCCATTTAACTTAGTTTCTCATATTGCAGTCAATGGTTCCAGCAGCAAGATGTGTCTTCGATCAGAGAATGGGTCTTGAACCTGGGGCCTGTTCAGGTGAGTGAGGGTTTGTGTGGGAGGGGGATGTACTGGGGATTGTGGGTGGTGGGTGTTGAATGAGAGGTAGGGTGGGTGAGCTGATCGGTGAGGGACTGTTTTCTATTTTGCAAGTTTGAAAAAAAAACATCAAGGGACTGTTTTCTTTGTTTCAGATTTGGGCAGTGATTGGAGGGTGCCACTAGACACCAAGGAATATATTATTTTATTAGACAAATGGTGATCGGCAGGTGGGATGTACCACTAGACACCGGGAAATTATTTTATTACTGGGACAGCCATCAGTGGGTGTGTGGGGGGGGGGTGCCACTAGACACCAGGGAAACATTTTATTGTGGAGACTGTTTGGGCAGCACAGCATATACACACGTACACATACACAGCCCAGTTAGGTCAGCCTTTTTTATGTTTGCAACATATTGTTTATGCCTGTTTAGAATATTGGAGCTTTGCAGAAATAAAAAGAGGGAAATGTAACCGATGTCACAACAAAGAAACAAATGGATTTGTCACCAAAAGAAATACATGCCACAGCTCAATGTTATTACCACCTGTGTTTTTATGGCAAAAGGAAAAACCATGTGTCGATTCATGAACCACAAGGATGTTGGAGACCAGGTTGAAAAAATGAATAAGTCGGCAGGGTGAGCTGACTGAGGAAATGCATGTAGAATTTACAATGGAATGTATGATCACACTGAGCAACATCCGGGGGCCTGGCTGAGGATTATGGCTCACGCTTTTAATGTGGGGCACAGTAATGTCAAAAAGTGAAGGTTGTGGGGACAGCATGGTTAAAACAGGAAACAATAAAACTTGAATAAGGAGAAGTAACAGGGAAGCGTCATCGGGTTCGAGTACTGCAGCACCCACCTACAGCAGGATCGAGTTCCAGCACCATGTGAAGAAATGGACCACAAGAACATTGAAAATGGTGCTTTCATTTAGAAAAATATTAAATTTTACAAACAAATATAGCACTGAAGCAAAAGGATCAGGAATGGTAGATGGTTGTGGGGTGCCCGATAGAAAGGCTTTCCAGTAATTTGACATGTGGTGGTTGGATTTGCAAACTGTTGAGCCTTTGAAACAGCACTGCACAAACAATTGTTCTTCATGGACAGATGTGGCTATTTGGATAGGGAAATTGTGGTTAGTAAATTAAATTCTTATGAGCAGCCATCAAACACATTTAGTATTCTTTTGAAACAATGTGTTATGAATTAGGATGAATAACAATTTTGTGTGAGGGATTGCAGAAGTCAAGAAAGTCCTGCTATCTTATTATGGAGATGGTGATCAGAAGGGTGGGTGGGGGTGCCATTAGACTCCAGGGTAACATTACACATTGGTAGGGATGGCGATGGAAGGGAGGGAGGTACTACCAGACACCAAGAAAATGGCGGCTTACAGCTCACACTGCAGCCCACAGCATGAGCTCCAGCTGTGGCTGCAGAAGTCAAGAAAGTCATGCTGTTTTCATACAAAGAATGCAGGGAACAGATCCTCTCACTAAGCTGGGCGCCAGAGATTTTAGGTGCCCAGAAAAGGTATCTGTAGCCATCATGTTAAAAAACAAACATAAGAATCTAGCTACTGTAAACGAGTCCTATTTAGTTAGGTTCTGATGTTTGCTTTTTTTAAAATGTCAGCATTTTTATGCATTTTCTATGCTTGTTAGTTCATGGAAAAAACAATGCGATGGTGGTTGTCACAGCACAAAAAATTTTTTAGTTTCGTGCCAAACAAGTGGTAAGAAATCAAAAATAGGATCCGCGATATCAAATTTTTCATTTCACACCAGTACATTGCCTCAAAAACCCTACTGTGCATGCGCAGAATGGAAAAAACTAAACTTTAAAGCCTTATAGCTCTGCAACCATTTAATATTTTTCACCAGACCCATCAAAGGCACTACCTTAGGACATGACAGATGTGCCTGCAAGTCTGGGGTAAAAATGCCGTTCCTTGTATGATGTAGGTGAGAGGAAAAAAATGTTTATAGGAAAAAAGTTACAATTCATTAGTAATTGACATATACGGGTCTCCAAATCTGCATAAACTGCCATGACAAAACTTTACACAGATCAAGACCTTGCCTACTACACTACACATGCAACAGTTCAGCTAATTTCATCAAACTGTGCAAACGACATTAACGTACAAAGTTTTGGGTTTAATATTGAACAGACTACCCAACTCTAACTATAGTAGTGCTGTTGTACCACTATAATACAACCTCTAGCTATACCATTATTGTGACTGCCAGATTGTTAAATATCATAAGATAGTGTGGCACCTTAATTCCGCATACGTTTTTACATTTTTTGCAATGTCTTGCTTAGAAATGTTGTGGTCATCATAGGCACGACAGACTACCTACAGGAAGCAGACAGACAGCTCTCAGATACAAAGCATTATAGAAAACTTCAGGAGGACCTCACCAAAGAATATTGCTAAATCACCTAAAGGTATCATCAAACAAACTCCCTGCCCAAGTCAGTGAACAATTTCAAACACTGATTCCCAAGGACCCCAAATCTGGCATCTTCTATCTGCTTCACAGAGGAAATCCAGAACAGCCCACAGCTCTGTGATAAATATAGACAATAATCAGGGAATGATCTGTTCCTATGGGGACCACATAGCCATTCAAAGCAGAGGAAATCAGTGGCCACTCACCCAGACTTGAATGTGTATTAGAAAATGTATTTATCACTATACAGATATTTGCAGGGCCCCACACACCATCAACACTTCTGCGGAGTCAACCTCTTCCTCAGGGTAGGGAAACTTACTCTCTGTGTATATTTTCAAATGTTTTTACTATGTAAATGGCTCAGTATTTCCCTGTGAGTTATCAGTCTCTTTAAATCTTTCTGTGCCATTTCACTGATAAAGATGACTGTATTGGTGGGTTTTTTTTTTTTTATCCAACTCCGTTTCCCTCTGGTCACCAGCCACACTGGGATCTCCCTCAGATGTGCCCCCCAAGGAGCTGGTCATTTCTCCTGCCCACCCGAGATCCTCCACACCAGGCTCCCATCTGGAACTCATATTATCTCTGGCCATCTGACCCCCAGCTTGCATACCCACCGAGGAGGGCCGTCGCTTCTCTTTGGTGCCCTTTCTCAGAATCTAGTTGGTGGCCAGAGTGTAGGAAATTGGAGACTCTGGTGCAGGCAGAATCTGACGATGGGTGTGGGGGATCAGCTGTAGGGTCCATCATTGTCCTCCCAGTGACCGGGGTTTTTCCTTTGTTCTGGATGTCCCTCCACAAAGACACAGATGTGCAGTGATGTCAGCGTGTGATGGCATGCTCCCGTACCTGCCCACAGATGTCAGCCAACAACTTCACCCCAGCACATACCCTCAGTCTCCACTGGGAGCCACTACTTGATGGGGAATCCCAACCCACCATTCCCAGGAGAGGAAAGCAGTCCTCGGATGCTCAATCCTCTCCTCTCCTACTGACCCATTGGCTCCCCAAGTATGCTCCCAAACCTGGATAACCAGCATGGTGCGAGGTAAAGTGGATGCCTCAGCCCTCAGCACCACTGCGCCGTATTGGCATTCTTGATATAATTTCAGTATTCTACAGGGCCAGCAGCTAGGTCCATCTCATACACTGATGCACTTGTCAATCAAAGTTGTTCACTCCCCTAATGACTGCTCCTCCTCCTGTTGAACTATCTTGCTTCAGACTGTGTCTTTCAAAGCCTCACCTCATAAGCACATTTAATTACTTAAATCCTGAGTCATGAAATTTCAAGAGGGCCAAAGTCTGGCTCTTCTCCGCTCTACATGATTCAATATGCATATGGGTTAGATAACATTCTCATGGATTAGCAACCTTCTATTTGTTTTGGAAAATTTGTTTATTTTAAAATAGCCTAACAGGGGTAACAGAATGGAGTCCATGCTGTTACTCCTGTTAGGCTCTATCCACAGTGATGGACTATCAGACTGCAGACAGTATTTGGAACAACAGACTGTACTGACAAAAGCAGTTACTTAGATCATCCAATTTATACTCTCACACAACTACTTCTCCTTTGCAAAGGACACACACCTGCAAACCATGGGCACAACAATGGGCACAAGAATGGCACCTCAGTATACCAGCCTATTCACAGCTAAGCTAGAAGAGATGTACTTATCCACTTGTCACATCAAATCCCAAATAGATTTGCAATGTACTGATGACCTATTTCTTATCTGGACCACCGGTGAACAGTGCCTCGTGCAATTTCTGTTTAACTTCAGTTCATTCCATCATACCATACAATTTTAATTCAGTTACTCATCCACACAGGTCAGCTTTTCTGATGTCATTATAAAAGATGGAAAAATGCAGACATCCATGTACCACAGACTCACTTATCAAGTCAGCTACTTGCATAATAATAGCTTCTTTCCCAAGCACACAAAGCACTGCATCATGTACAGTCAAGCCATATGGGACAGTCAAATATGCTTTGACACAGAAGACAGAGACAAACAGATCAGCACCCTTAGAGAAGCCTTCACAAATCAAGGATACTTCCCATAGATTAGGGAAAAGCATATCTGCAGGGTAACAAGAATATCCATTAAGAACTTAATAGAATATAAAAAAAAACAGAAAAATTACTGCACACCACTGGTTGTTACCTACAGCCCACATACTGAGCACCTTCACAAGATAATGATCTCAATCCTGCTCTACAAGAGGATGAAAGACTTCAAGCTGTTTTTCCACAACTCTCACTTCTGGCATATAGCACAGACTTATCCTCAACCAGAAAAAAAAACAAAGACCATGATCTTCTGCTGCCCCCAAAACAAATACAAACAATATCAGCTCTCCATTAAAACCAAGGAAGGATTCACCCTCGAACAAGTTCATACCTTCAAATACTTTGGCCTCACCCTCGACTGTAATCTCTCCTATGTCCCAAACATCAATAACGTGTCAAAAGTAGTCAACACCAGGATGGACCTTCTATTCTGACATAGGAAACATCTAATCCCAGAAGCTCTGTCCATCGCTGTCCAGAGCTCCATCATCAGCATCATTGACTATGGTCTCATTATCTATGGATCTGCCACAACCTCCTCTCTCAGGGCGTGTTTTGACTTCCCTCAATCAAGCCTGTCGACTCATTACTGGTTCCCACCGTCTCACCCACACCTGCAACCTCTACTCCAAAACAGGCTGGCTGCAACTGAACAACCGAATCAAATACCAAACCTGCATCACTGCTAAGAAAATCATGATGGGGAAGGCATCTCCAGGAGTCAGCACCCTCCTTAAACCTAAAATCACCAACTGCAACACCAGGAGCCCCAAATCCTTCAAATTCCCCACTGCCGCACGTCCCAAGGCCAAAGGTCGTTTGCATACAGGGCTCCAAGTTGGCTGAATGAGCTCTCTAGTGACACCTCATCCACAGCAATGCTTGGGGCATTCAAAAAAAAGCTCTGCCACTCCATAACTGGCACCACTACCTGTGCTTGCACCCCATAACATTGTTATCCTCTACACTGCTTCTGACCTTATAGGTGTCAATTTCTGTCCTCTCTTCTTGCACTTACCTGTCCAATGCAACTTCTAATGCACTTGCCCTGTGTCTGCCTGACAAGGCCCCTTGGCTGCCTCACCCTGCCCCTCTACACCTTTGCCTTCCCCTACCCTCAGCCCTCTCCCCTTCTTGCCCTCTTCCTCCTATTTGTTTCTTGTATTACACATCGCTCAGTCTGATTATGTCAAGCAAAGTTACTGTCCGAAACCTTGTACCTGTAACTGTTTTACGTTTGAGTGTCTGTTACCCTGTAACCAACCTGACATGGAACCTTTGTAATCCTAGACATAAATAAAATAAATAAATAAATATAGGCAACCCCAAACCTGTGGCAATTTATAGTCTGAAGCAAGATGTCAGCAGATAAGAATGTATCACAGACATTCTGCTGCCAACAGAGAAGATGCTAAAAATGCATTCACAACAGACACAATCCCCATTCATCAGGAGGAAGAGGATTACAACATCCTGGGATCATTCATCTGCTGCTCTGCTAATACTGTATACCGGCTTATCATGTGCTCAAAATGTATCAGGACAAATCTTTATGTGGGGGAGATGGGGTAAACTCTTTGGAAGCAAATGAACCTGCACCATAACAACATCAGACACCAGTTCACAGACACACCACTGGGTGAGCATTACTCCAGTTTGGGACATGGTTTGCAGGATATGCAAGTGGCAGTCTTGAAAGGCAACTTCAAAACATAGATGGAGAGAGGACATCAGAGTTCAACTTTATGCAAACTTTTAACGCCCTGGAGTCTCACCTTAATAAAAACAGAGGCTTCATGTCTCACTACATAACAGCTTTTGAACTTAGTACATAAAAAAACACTTCCCTTTCTATTAAACAAACAGCAATACAGGACTGCTTCATAACAGAAATCTATATGTAAATGGTTTCTTACCTTCTGCTCAGCCCTTTTGATGGAAGTCAACACTAGAGAGCTTGTTTTTATCCCTAGTGTTTTAGCTTACAGCTACTGCTTGATATTAATTAGCATTTCAAAGTTTACTCAAATCTCTGCAGTTTTTTTACATGCATTGCTTCAGATGCTTTAGCCTACATTGTGTAGCATACCTGAAGAAAAGGCAGTACTATAGGCCTCGAAAGTCTGTATCTTCAACTATTTGTTAGCCTAATAAAGGTATTAGCTTGACCCAGCAAAAAGATTCACTTTTTGTTTCCCTCCTGGTTTTGTGTGGGCTAGTGTGGAACAACACTACTTTAACTTAAAGGAAAACTGCACCCTCATATCTTCTAAATGTTATTTGTTTCCATGTCAACAGACAACTCTTTTCCTGTAGCTGTTAAAGATGTATGTAACTGCTTCAGTTAGTTTTCACACTTCGTATTAGACCCTGTCACTCTCCTGGGAGGGTCCATTTCGTGGTTGTTGAAATCTCATTGTCTCTGACAGCTGCATTAGCATATGAGAACATGATATCAGATCAACCATTTATATCATGTATATCTATACTAAAATAACAAATACCCTGCAAAAACTCTCTGGAAACTTATAAACCGAATGGAGTTTAAAGTGGAAAAAACTGCATTACATCTCGGATAGCTTGTAAAACTCACTGAAGGTAAATGTGGTATTTCACACCTTCTTGCAGCTTGGTTCTTTTAAAACTTCTTAAGCAGACAGGCATACTGGGGAGTTTAAAGGTTGATTGTGCATCACATTCTCATATGCTAATGTGGCTCTCAGGGACAATGAGATTTCAACAACCATGAAATGGACCCTCCCAAGAGAGTGACAGGGCCATCATGAAGTGTCAAAGCTAACTGAAGCAGTTACATACATCTTTAACAGCTAACATGAAAAGAGTTGTCTGTTGACGTGGAAGCAAATGACATTTACAAGACATGAGGATGCAGTTTTCTTTTAAACATAAGATGGTTAATAATGAGGATTGGACCCAAGGCTTCACAATGCCTAATTTATGATAATGTTATAGTTTTTTTTTAAATTCTTTTAATCATTTACTGATATTACTTAGCAACAGCACTGTAGCTGCCAAAAGGGCACTGCTATCTATAAACATGATAATTTATCGCCTCTGTTGTTCTTGGAGATTAAACAAATTCAGTTTGCAAAATGTTGTGTGTGTGTGTGTGTGTGCGTGCATGTGTTCGTGTGTGTGTGTGTGTGTGTGTGTGTGTGTGTGTGTCAACAGCAAGTGAATTGCAACAGGGGTAGAAATTAAGCATATTTATGTAGGTTGGCCATACAGCTACTACCCCTTTTGTTTTGCTAGAGTTGCAAGTAGCCTTTGTTATTTGAGTACATGCTGGTTTGAGGTGATTAAAACGACCTGATTTAGGATATTTGAACACCAAAATGACATTCAGAAAATCTGTTTTAGTAGATGACAGATTCTTAGTTTGTTCTGTTTTATTGTGTCATTTTTCAAGTTTATTTCTTCATTAGTTGGATGGTTATACATCAACAGTCCATTGAGTACAACTCTATTTGCATGTTCACAAGTAAAGCATGACTCTAGACTCATAACTTGCTATGCTTAAGTGCTCACCTTAAAAACAAGCATGTCAGACATGTACTGGTATATAGAAATGGGAATCCAGAATAAGGTATGCCTCTTTGCTGATGACACTAAGATCTTGTGGCAGAGTGGGCACCGAGGAGAGAGTTAGAGAAATTAAAAGGGACCTAGGAAAATTGGAAAATGTGTTACAGTTTATGGAAACTAAAGTTCAATACAAAAAAAGTGCAAAGTGAGGCACATCAGTAGAAAGAACCCTAAAATGGCTTAATGAATGGGGGAGTGAAAGTGGTGTAGACAACAGAGGACAGAGACCTAGAAGTAATCATTAGTTACAACCTCAAGTCCACAGCTCAGGGCAACAAATCATATGGGAAGACAAACAGAATATTGGGATGTATGGATTGGGGATTTTATAGTAAGTGCGTGGAGGTGATACTGTCCCTGTACATGTCACTATAAAGGCTACACTTTGAGTACTGCATACAGTTCTGGAATCGGCAGAACAAGAAAACAGGGAGGGACTGCATAGAGATCATACAAAGGAGAGCCATGAAAATGATCCTGGAACAGCTGGGGAGTTTGTATGAAGAAATGTTGGCAGACTTAACATGTAGACACTGGAGGCTAGAAGGAAAAGATAGGATATGACTGAGCTGTACAAGTTCTTACAAGGAATAAACAGGGCAAACGGTATGGGTTCTATGCAAGGAACAAGGGCATAGTGACCAGAGTACACAGGTGAAGGCCACTGGGGGGGGGGGGGATTCAGGAGGGACATGAGAAAGTACTTTTTTATGGAGTAGGTGGTGGTGGACAAATGGAAGAAACTGCCCAGAGAGGTAGTCAATGCCAGGACTGTGATGAGGTTTAAACTTGGGTGGGACACATATAGGGGAGTTCTGGGACCCACAGGCAGAAGAGGGGAAGGGATGCTTAGGGGAAGGGATGACAATCAGCCACTAAGGCTATCAGATGCTATCAGATCTTTAAATCCAGTCTGGCATTAGGCCTAGGATGGAGTTAGATAGCACAATGTGGAAACTGGATGGACCACTGGTTCTTTTTCTGTCAACACAGTCTGTGTTTCTATGGCAACTGGTGACAAGAGAGCTAGAATGGGAATTGGCACAGACTGCATGGTGTTTAGGGAGGCCAATATAGTGATTCAAATTCCCCTTACTATCAGGTTACCATGTTAACAAAGGGTCAGGCTGCTCCCTGCACAGGCTGTATGCAGCTCAGTTAAATAGAAGCTCTTGTCAAGGAGAATCAGCAGGGCTGGTTCTTGCTCAGGTTGTATGCAGTTTGGATAATTATGAGCTGTTTTCAAAGTGAGTCAGTAACCTGCTTTCATTGAGAAATGGCAGTTAAAAACTAAAGGAAAAAGAATTCTGAAACTGAAGTTTACTAACCGATATAATACTATACAAAGCCCCTCGAGAGCCTATGACCTCCAAAAATATATGACACAAAGGAACACATGCACTAAGGCTATACGTTCCACCAAAGCTGACTTCTTTAAAGCTCAACTTGATGCATGCCACCCACCTCAGCCGCTTTCTGGAAAACTCTCCACTCCCTGCTTGGCTCACCATCCCACTCCCCCCCTTGCACCCACTCCACCAACAAACTCTCTCGAACTGCCGCCTCCTCCATAAACTACTTTTTCACCACTTGTTCCTTACCCCAGGGGCAACTGGTCCACTCCCCTATCCTCTCCACATTGACATCATTATATCCCCTCTCCCCCTATGCCTAACCTGATATTATAGCATCCCACCTCCATCCCCTCACCGTGACAATGAGCTCACTTGCCATCCCTCACCCAGCCACACATTCCCTCCATCACCCCATTAGAGGTAATCCGTGCTCTCAAATCACTAAATTCTTCCAAGCAGAGTCCGGATAGAATGAATCCCATCCTACTAAAAAATCTCTGCCTCCGCTATAGTACCACCAGTCATACACCTTTTCAACCTCTCTCTCTCTCTCTCTCTCTCTCTCTCTCTACTAGCTCCTTACTCAAGGCTTGGGAACTGGCCAAGGTCATCCCTCTTCATAAAGGGAGTGATCCATCCATCCCTGGCAACTACAGGCCAATCTCTCTCCTCCCCTCCCTCTCAAAATTTCTTAAATCCCTCATCTCTAAAAGGCTGAACTTCTTCCTCTCCTCAAAAGCCATTCTGACCCCATATCAATCTGGCTTCCAATGTTTCCATTCCACCTCCTCATCTCTCCTCTGCCTCAGCAACCACATCCACACAGCCATGGATAAGGGTTACCTGATATTGGCTATTTTCATTAATTTAGCCAAGGCCTTCAATTCAGTTGCCCACAAATTGCTTATAGAAGACCTCTCTTCTATTGGCCTCTCACCCTCCACTTCAAGGCCTACCTCTCTGACAGGTTTCAGTTCGTACAGTTGGGGGAATCTAAATCATCCCCCTCCCCCATACACACCAGAGTACCGCAGGAGTGGACCCTTGGCCCCACCCTTTTCTCTACATTCGTAAATAACCTCCGTTCTGTAAGCTCAGTATCCCTTGTTCAAATGTGCACTGACAACACTGTGATCATCACCTCCAGTCCCTTCCTTGCCAATGCTAAACCCATCCTACAAACCAATTTTGTGAACATATGGCATTGACTCGATTCCAAATCACTCAAGTGCAGTACCAAGAAAATAGTCGCTATGGATTTCGGCTCTGCCCAGAAACTGGCCAAACTACTTTCCCGTCCCTCATTCTATGCCCTAGATGGTTCCAAAAGCCTAGAAATCTACTTCTTCAAATATCTGGGTGTATGGCTCGACCCCAAATTGGACTTTTCAATACACCTAAATGCCATTCACAACAAGCTAGGTTCTAAACTTGGCATGCTGAATAGGTACAAGGACAGACTCGCCCTCCCCATCAGGAAAGAATTGGACACCAAGCTTATCGATTATGCAGGTGTGGTATATAGCTCTGCTCCACAATCCTCCCTCACCAAGCCTGAGCCACTATTTCATGCCTTCTATCGATTTGCTACAAACCTCCCTTACCAAAATCATCATTGCCTCCTCTACCACACTGTCTCCCTTCCTCTACTAGCAAACCACCACCTTGCACACTGTGCATCCTTCGTCGCTAAGTTCTGGTTCAACACTCTTCCCTCCTACCTCTCCTCCTTAGTAGCAGCAGCCCCCAGTACTAGCTATGCCTTGCAGTCCTGTGATCAATGTTCTTTTGCCTTAGCCACTCCACACTCACTGGCTGGGAAACAAGCCTTCAACTACTGGCTCCCTGCCCTATGGAACTCACTACCCCTCAATGTACTCAATCTGCCTACCTTGGGCTCCACCAAAAAATATTTCAGATGAATCCCCCTGCTTCTGTTGCCTCCCTCCATAGTGCTTCTCCCTAGACTGCTCCATTGTTGTGAACTTTGCAGCAGTTAGTTGAGGTATAGCTGTACCTGCATCATAGTGCTCTGTTGTGTCACACTCTCCTGTCTCATTTGTAAACAACTGTAAACCACTGTTGATTCATTCCTGCATCTTTTGTAAGCAACTGTGAATTCATTCCTGTACATATGTAAATTATTGTTTACAACTGTAAACTGCTGTGTTTTCACTTCTGTACCATTTGTAAACTAGTGTGATTCCTGTATCATACGTATCCTATGTAAACTATTCTCCTTGCCCCTTGCCCTGGGTCACAAGTGGAAACTAGCCTTGGCTCAGTGTGCCTTTCCAGTTACCAACTTTTAAATAAATAAATATTGATGCACACATGACACAAAAGAGGGGATGATGACAAACTCAGTTTATAATTTTTGAGGCAAAATGAGGCTTATAAGTGGCAAAAGAAACCCTCTCAAAATGGATATGTGGGCTGAGTAAGTAGATGGATTTTAATTACAACTTGTTTGATCGACCCGCATCAAAAAGAGGTGGCGGTCTGGCACTATTTTACAAGTCTCATCTAAACCTAACCTTACTATCATGCCCCTCGCTTGTGTCCTGTGAGGTAGTTCATGCATTTCTTCTGCTGGGTGACTCCAAAAAGCTGCACATTGTTTGTACCTACATGCCTCCGGTTTCCTGCAAACATGGGTTCGAGGAGTTCCTGGCTTTTCTCTCCTCGGTCACCAAAAACAACAAAGTGATTTGTCTAGGTAACTTCAACCAGATTTGGCTCAGCCCAAACTTCCCTGTCCTTGACTCTAATTTAAGCATGGCCAACCTAACCCAGCTTGTCTCGGTGCCTACGTGACATTCCAGCAATGGTAATAGTCACACCCTCTTTGACTGGGTACTTACCAACAGGCCGGACAGAATCTCTTCCATGACTGTGCTATCGGACTTCATTAGCGACCATTCACCTGTCACCTGTGTCTGGGATGCCAACCCCACCCACCCAAAATCATCACCATGTCTGACTTCTCTGCCCTCAACACCTCAGCTTTTCTAAGGATCTTCAGCATGTTGACTGGTCCCCTATATTCATGACAAATAATATTGACTTGGCTATGCAATACTTTACCAGCTGTCTGCGCTCCTTGCAGTCAAAGCACATTCCTTCCATCAGGCACAGGGTATGGGGCCTGCCTACCAAATGGTTAACTAGCTCTCTTCTGCATATGCTTAAAGCATAGGACAAACTCTGGACCAGATGGAAAACCTCCTTCCTTCTTTCTGACTTCATCACATATCACTCCCTTCGTAACTCTTGTAAGAAAGCACTATGGACTCAAAAGCAATTACTACAGAGGCCTTCCTCATGCCACCACTAGTAACCCAAAAAGGTACTGGGCACAAATAAACTACATAATGGGATGCACCACATCCCCAACCCCCTATAACTTTCTAATAAATAACTTCTCCTGTAACAACCCTAATACCATAGCTAATGCTTTCAACTCACTCTTTACCGCCCTCCCTAGCTTTGATGCTGGCAGTCCCCCCCCACCACACCTCCCCACCTGACCTCCCCCCATCCCATCCTTCCATGATTCTCCACCCGGTCTCTAGGCTGGATGTCCTACAAGCTCTTAACACGCTGTCACCCCATGGCAGCGCAGGCCCTGATGGACTGGAACCCCAAATTCTCAAATTAGGTGCGTCTCTTCTTGCTACCCCATCATGCAATTGTTCAACCTCTCCATTAGCTCGGGTACTGTGCCCCTCTCTTGGAAAAATGCCAGGGTTATCCCAGTCTGCAAAAAGGTTGATCCAAAAAACCTAACAAACTACCATCCTATTGCGCTCCTGCCGACCCTCAGTAAACTCCTGGAGAAGCTTATCCATCGCCAGATATCTGACTTCATTTCCAGCTTTAACCTGCAATCTCCTGCTCAGCATGGCTTTAGGCCAAACCACAGCTCCACAATGGCACTAGTGCAATTCACTAGTGACATCAAATCTGCTATGTACCAAGGCCAGCTTACTGGGGCTGTTTTTATTGACATGTCAAAGATATTAACTCGCTTAACCACAACCTGCTCCTGTATCAACTAGGCTCTATTGGAGCCTCCCAGTCCACACTTGCCTGGTTCTCCAGCTATCTGTGGAGCCGCTCCCAGTCTGTCTCCTGTCATAAAGTTCTCTCTGCCCCTGCCCTACCTCATTCGGGCATCCCACAAGGTTCCATACTTGGGTCCCTGTTTTTTTTTTGTTCTTCAATAGCCTACCTTCTGTGCCCTCCCACAGTTTCTCCTTACTCTATGCCGATGACTTGGTTCTGTATGTCTCCTCCAGCTCTATTCATGAAATTAACTCCCATCTCTCCTCTGATCTTCATCGTATCCAAACCTGGCTTATGTCCCACTGCCTGGTGCTAAATGCTGCCAAGACCCATGCTATGCTCTTTGGGTCACAAAGAAATCTGTTGCTTCAACTCCATCTCTCCAGGTTTCTTGTCTTGATGGCTCCCTTGTGGAAGTAACTCAGTCTTTCAAATACCTACAGGTCACGCTGGATCCATCTCTTAACTTCTCTCTGCATGTCAAAGCTGTTTACAAATCAGTCAATACTAAAACTGGACTGGCTTATTGAGTCCTTCCGTTCCTGACCCCTGCTGCCAGGATCTCTGTCACCCAAGGCCTTCTCTTCCCTGTAATCTGCTACCCTCTGCCTGTCTTTGCTATGGCACAGGCAAACATTTTGCAAATGTGGGACATAGCCTACAACAACGGCTATCTGCTCCTCATCTTAAGCACCACTGTACTCTCTACTCTGACCTCCACTGGTTGTCTGCTTCCTCCCCCGAGCTTATTCATTAGGTTGTCTGACTGACAACATTATTCATTCTTCCATCCCTGCCACACTCACTGCTATGCTCACCTCTGTTAACTGCCCTCGTTCCCTCCATTCCATGTCTTTAGCTCTGCTATCTGTCCCAAAATGCTCTACCAGGATGGGTGAACTTTTTTTTTTTTTAAGTTGTTTAACCAGGAGTCGCACACTAAACTGAAAGCTTTTTTACAGGCGCGAACTAGGAGCACAGGGAAGTTAAGTGACTTGCTCAGGGTCACACAGTATGTAAGTGGAACCTGTGGGATTCAAACCCAGGTCTGGTCTGCTGGAAGTCACCAGATTGACAGCTCAGAGCCTTAAACCACTGTGCTATACTGCCTCCCTAAACTCCCTAACTTGCCTTCTCCTTCTATGCCCCCAAATTTTGGGACTATCTCCCACTTGATCTTAGGCACTTCAAATCCCAACCCACTTTCAAGAAAGGCCTCTCCAATTACCTTGCCTCTCTTGACATTTGCAAATGTCCCTACCTTCATGAGTCGTGCAAATCTACCATTGTCCTGCACTTAAATTTCCCTGTGGCCTCTTGATTCCTCCCTTCCCCACTCTTCCTTAGCTATAGCTACGCACTTTGTTCCCTGTCTCTGCCTGGGAATTGTCTCCTTGCTGACTTACCAACAGCACTGTCATGTTCTGTACATTATTAACCCTAAATTGTGCCTTTTGTCTGTTTTGTTCCTATTATACTGTGTGATATGTACCTCCTCTATGTACTATGTAACTTGCACCTCTGTATAACTGTTTGGAACTCCTATTGTACAACACTGTATATGTATTTGTTTTTACCTGTTCCTTGATTTGTACTGTCCCGGGTCATGCCTGAAAGTAGGCAGTTCTGTCTAGTGCACTTACTGGATTACCACTCAGTTCTTGGAAAGTTAATATGCCCTGTAAAATGCGTGAAATTTTATTGTAATTTATTATGTTTTTATGATATATTTTATAATGTTTATGGTTTGCTGTTTTGTACTGAATGTTGAAGTTTTAATCAATCTGTTCAGCGCCTTGACATAATGAAAGGCGCTTTATAAATAAAATTATTATTATTATTACCAAAAGCAAATAAATAAATGTTGTCATGGATTGATTTCTTCCGATGTATAAAGGTAACTGCTAGGTAGACTAGGTTAGGTTACTTAGGAAGTGTGCAGTTTCTAGGAAATTAATGAATGGCCAGGTAATATGTTTTGACCAAAAAAGTTGTTAGATTTGGTCATGTTCTGAAACCCCATTTTATAAAGTGTATGCTTCTGCTGCTGCTGTAGTCTTCCCTGAAAAGCAGCTGTAATTGAGCCTTTGTCTCAGCAGACCTTCCTAGGTAAACAACAATAACTCAACTGGAATTTCATGTACTAATGATACATGAATAAACGACTTTATTCACAAGATATGAATAGATGTATTACATTTGATATTTACAAGGAAGATACAGCCATATTAATGAAAGTTCTGTACTAGATTTGCTCAAATGTACCATTATAACTTACAGATATCCTTGGATTTCAATGATTTTAAGCCATACTGTTTGGGTAATACAGATATTTGGGGCTCTGCACCTAGGAAATCTAGAGTTTTATTTTCAAAATGGAGCTTGGGGCGCTCCAGGTTATATATGCACCCCTAGTGAGGGTCAGGATTACTTGAAGTATCCCAAACAGTAGTAGACAGTCTAGTAGTAGTTGATAGTACTGTTACTCCATTATGCTCAGCTCTGTATCCGTGACAGTTGCTCACATCATACAGATGATCTTTTTAGTAGTGACAGAGAATTACAAATCGGTAGCCAGACAGTACTGTACTTTCATTGGCATCAGGTTTTTCATGTCATACAGAAGAGCGTATCAGTAGTGACTGACAATCATTTAATTTCATTAGCCTAGGTATTAGTATTGTGCCTCAAGGGATAGCATATCATATTGCACCATGTCACACACAAGATCATATCACTAGTGATTGGAAACTATTGTATATATCATTAGCCTAGGAATTAAGCATTATAATGATACTATGCCACAGGTGACTTGCGTTGTTCCTCACTGATCCCAAGGTACACAGTGTGCACAAAACATAAAGCCCTCTCCTTCTCTGTACGATACAAAAATCAATATTATTAGAGTGCAGTCTTCCTGGGTACAGCCATAGCCCTTGGGAATACTAACAATGTATGTTACAGATAAAAAAGGGCATCATCCCATGATGAGTCCTCCAAACAGCACATGAAAGAAAAAAAAAGCCAATCTACAGCAACTGATGGAGAAGTTGGAAATGTTCACTGTGGTGTTATAAAGAATCAAAAGGCAAAGAGTATCACTCCCAGCCAGTGGTGCTTTTGATATGAAGAACAAACAGTTAGTGCTAGTAAGTCAGCTTCAACATTTCATGATGTGCCTCCTTACTTGACTGAAAGCCGTACAGTTCCACATGTGCTGGTCCTTGCTGGAGGTCCAGAACTGACCATAAAACTAAAAAAGCCCAGCAATTTTGAAGCAAGTCAGACATGATATTTTAAGAGGCTGACAGGTGTATGAGACTGTGTATTAGATTATGCTCAGGCACACTGAAGTGGATAAGAGTGACTTGGGGAAGATTGTACAACATGGAAAGGCAGGAGGGCATGAGATTAATCTGACATCAGAGGGTTTTAAGCTGGACTTGAGGAAACACTTCTTTACCAACAGAGTTGTCAAGCTGTGGTGCAGTCTAAGAGGTGATGGAATGAGGTGGGATCAGTTATAAAGCTTATGAGGGGGCTGGATGTCTACTTGTATACAAAGGATATTAAATGGTATACCCAGTGAGACAAAGACTAGGTAGGCATTTCTTTCTTCTGCTCTGAGAACTGTAGCGTAAGGTAGTTAGAAAAAGACAAAGAGTACAACAGGTAGTCACCACATTTTAGAGTTTCTCTCCTCAATTGACATAAGGCAATACTGTGCTGAGTGGGCTAGTCCACACTGATGGTCCAGCAATAACCATCAAACTAAGAAACCAGCAATTATGACTGTGAATGGAAGGCAGAAAAATAGCATGCATGCCGTGTAAAAATTCTGACTGCATGGTGCTTCTGCTGCTGACACTGAGTGTCAGGTGGTCCACCATGTAACAAGCAGTGAGCTTTTTGACAAGAGTGGTACTAACGGGGCTGGGGCTGATGACTGGGATGACACTGAGGGCAAAATGTATGTACCACCACCACCACCAGATCTTTAGTTTGCTTGACTGAGGGAGAGGAGGAGGAATAGGATAAAAGATTGCTCAATGACATTCACAAAATTTACAGATTGACATTACTTTGAAGCTATCCGTTCTGGGACGGTATCAAAATATCACGTCACTGATGTATAATAATAGCTCATGGTGAAAGGGCAATCTCTATATCTTACCACATCATTCATTGTTTTTAAATCCTCAGAGCGCACCAACAGTATCCAAATTTTGGCAAAACTGGTGGTGGGGATGGATAAGATTATCTGATTCTTTAGTTTGCTAGTTTTCAGCTTTTTACATTTTTTTTTATTTAGTCTATAACATTTGTCTGACTTTCACGTGACCATAACCCATCTCTTGTTTGCTGTATTTAAGTCACTAGGCACTTAATTATATTGCTACATGTTTCACCCAGCTGTCATCAACTGTTGGGAGACTTCACACAACCACAAGCCGTGTCTTATATGTTATACTTCTGTCACTTGGTCCCTGCCTCCATTATTGCTTTATTCGGCTAGCTCTTATCAATTGTTTTGAGATTTCTTTGTTTGGCCACTATCCATGTCTCATCTGCTGCATTTTTATCCCTGGCCTCCCCCTATTATTGCATTATAATAACTGGTGAGCATTTTTTTTCTTAGGCTTAGTGACTTGATATTCACCTTAACAACCAATGGGTTATTACTAGGGCTGTGCATGGTCCGAATAGTATTTCCCAAATACCACGAATAGTTGGCTTGCTGAATATTCGGATGGATGTCCCGAATAGTTCACTATTTGGCTGCTATTCGGGATGTACTATTCGGTGGGTGAGATTTCAAAATCTCACAGAGCTTCTCTGGCCAATCAGAGGCTGTTTTTGGAGCTCAGAGCCAGAAACACCATGTGATCTCCTCACTCTGAGTGTGTAGATGAGAGGAAACAGTTGTTTCTCAGAGAGCTAGCTCTGTTTAGTTTACCACTTGTAACTTTTATAACTGTTTAAAAAACGTTTTGTGTGTGATCCAGTTTTTACATCTGATCATCTTGTGACTGCATCCGACTGCAGTTTTGTTTTTCATTCTTGAAACTTGGCTCAGTTTCAAGGAAAAGGAGAATCTGTGTGTGAGTGTATCTGTGTGTGTGCTGCTGCATGCTGACTCCGTCCCCTCCCCCACTGCTTACAGTTTCACAGCTCAGCTGAAGCAGTGTGGTTTGAGTTTTTGCTTAAGAACCAATTAGTTCTTATCAGGATTTTCTTTTTGCCAACAAAGTCCAGTTTGGCTTTTGTATGTAGTGAGTAACTGTTACTGGGCTCAGTAACAGTGAGTGGCTCAAGTTTTTGCTGACTGCCCCATCTCCACTGCTGTGCTTGCTTAGCTTTTTGTTCCAAATCCACACAGCCCCGTGGTATTTTCTATTTCTTTTGTGAAGCAAATTGGTATTTTGCTGTAATCAGGTTCCGGGCTCAGTTCCCTGCATAAGTGAGGTGTGATAGTCATCTGACTTCCTCTTGTCTGCGTTGCAGCTTACCACGGCGCATACATCATCCATGTGTGCATTGTATTGTTATTCTTGTAATCTGTGTCCTGCAAGTGCATGCCCAGTTGTCTGCATGCATTTTTTTTTTTTGATTTATAAAGCAGTGTATTTTTGTCTCACTGGGTCAGGCTTGGCCCATTGAATTGTTGCTGACTGTAGTCTGGTTCTTGTCTCAGTTCCCTGTACAACTGAGTAAGGAGGGTGTTGCAGGTGACTCCTCCCTCCACAGCTCACTGCACCTGAGTGGCCTCCCGTGCATGTGAGTTTTTTTCTTTTTTGTGTGTCTTCACCCCCTGTGTGTGCACTTCCGTGAGTGTGTACACGTAAATTTTCTGTGAACTGCTTTAGTATTTCTGTGTGTGCCAGGCGTGACTCACTGGGTTCTGTGTGTTGTAAGTTGTCTAGTGCACCATCAAAGCTTGAATTGCTGTACTGTATGACTGCACAACTGACACCGTACAAGTAAGAAGTTGTTTGCTGGCTCCATCTTTCTCTAGTATCAGCCTGTCTTTAGTTGCTGCTACATAAGCAGTGTTACTATTGTTGTTTTCTGCAAGAAGTACCAACATAAACAAAAGCACTAATCACAAATAATATACACAGTAAGTTATGGACCATGTCTCATCAATCTCGTAAACGTGCATGGTCCAGCCCAAGCAAGTCATCTTCACCACCAGTCGTAAGTGGTGAGGAACAGGGTGAGAGAAGGTCTGTTCCTATTCGCCGCTCTAAAATAGTTTTCTCTCCTGACAAGCCTTCAGGTTCTGGTGTCAGTAAGATTGGGGGTAGTACTAGTACTACTATAACTTCAACTGCTGCCACTACTATTACTAGTACTGCATTTGCAGCACTATCATTTTATAAAAGTAGGCGGGCTTTACAGCTGACATCTCCAGTTATACAAGAACAAGAACCCACCCCCCACTACCAGTGGTAGTGCTATTCACACAACCGCTCCCATAGAGGGAACATCACTTATCAGTGTGCTCCTCCCCATCACTACTGCTGCCGTGATTTCAGCAACCAGAGCAAATCCTTTGTGTACTGTTGACACCACCACTGCCATAACAGTGTGCACTGTTATTTGTGCAGCTTGCACAGCCACTGTCACCACAACCTTGCTTCCATTAGTAGCCCTGAGTGTTCTGCTGTCACCATGACAACTGCTGCCAGTATTACAACTAGCTGTAATATGATGCCAATTTCTTCGACTGTAACTCCTGATTCTAATTCTGGCACCAGGACTACTGTCGACAGTGCTACTACCTTGCCAACTGTGCCCATGACCATAGGTACTGTGACTAGTACTGACCATGAGAGTGTTACAACGACTGCACCAATTGTGTTGCCAAAACATACTGTTGCTCAGCCTGACAAGTTTCCTTTCACCACATTTTCTTTTGCTGATGTGGAGGATTCCAAAGAAGTGCATTCATCTGGTTCTGAATATTTACCAGAGCCTCAAGATTTGCCAAGTACATCATCTGACAGTGATACCCACCTAAGCGAATTTGGCGATGAGGCTGAATATGCGGCATATCTGTGTGAAAAGCATGAACATGCAGCTGCCAAAAAATGCAATGCTTCTTGTCGTGGCAAGCAGGCTGGTCAGGGACACCCTCCTCCTCCTCCTATAAAAAACAAACAGTCCACCCTGTCCTTTCAAAGAGTTGTGTCAAGTTCAACTCCATCTGATACAAAAAGTAGTTTTACAACTACATCTGTTGCGGAGAAAGAAAGAGGTAGAACAACTGCATCCACTGCACACAGGTCTGATAAGGGGAAAGGGGCAAAACATGCCCATGGTCGCCCTATTGGGACCCGTGCTTCCACTGTCAGTGCAGGGAAAAGTGTGGTGTGCTGTACATTAGTGTTGCAAAAGATGTCCCAGACCCTCACAGAAATGTAGGTAGTCTGAGAGCCACACCCGTGGTTCTCTGATGAACCTGACCTGCCAGACTGCCACCCGCAGTCCAGGTGTGAAACCACCAGCCTCTCACAGAAGCACAGGTAGTCTGAGAGCCACAGCCGTGGTTCTCTGACAAACCCAACTTGCCAGACTGCCATCGTCAGTCCAGGTGTGAAGCCACCAGCCCCTCACAGAAACGCAGGTAGTCTAAGAGCCACAGCCGTGGTTCTCTGACGAACCCGACCTGCCAGACTGCCACCCGCAGTCCAGGTGTGAAGCCACCAGCCCCTCACAGAAACGCAGGTATGGACTTGCCCTCAGAGACTGATTACCTCCAGGAAGGGAGCCCTAGCTTCCAATTTTTTTGCCCAGCCACCCACCCCCCCCGGTCCTGATTAAATACACATAAACTCTGCCCTGGCTTTCTAGCTCACTCCTACTGGCTAGTGCCAGCCATGCCTCATTGGTTATCTAGGCCTTAATTTTCACTGGTCCCCCATCCCCCCACAGGAACCACTCATTTCCCTGGCCCTGTCAAGGAACTGTTGCAAATCCTGTATTTATTACTGGTAAAAGGAAATATCTCCACGTTAAGAATGCCATCTGTGCCTATCCTTCTCTATAGTTGCCTTATATTACTAAGTTATGCTCTACCCCAAATTTTAGTTTGCAACTCGGACAAAGGCCAGTTTCCCTCCTCTATCATCTACCAAGATATAGCCTCCCACATTAGACCATGGCATCCTACATCAGGGATGTCTCCTCTATGGTCATACCCCTTCTCCCACCAGGCCATAACTATAGAACACATGCAGTTCCCAAGGATGGTATCGGCCCTATCAGTTTTCTATGTTTTATCCCTAGCAAATAGCAACCCTGCCCTTAACACAGCCACCGCTAAACCAATGTATGCTATAAGGAGTAACAAAAGACTATTTAGCAGGCTAAGACACCACCTTAAAAAACTACTACTGCTTCTCCTACTCTGTTCGGGAAATGTTGAATTAAACCCAGGCCCACCTATTTCTCTGGACACCCCTGCAGACCTCCCTCACCATAAAGGGATTAGCTTTCTCCATATCAATATCTGCAGTTTGCTAAAGAAGATTGACTCTATACAGACCTAGGCTCTACATGCATCTCCTGATTTCGTCATAACTGAATCCTGGCTCACACCCTCGACCCCGGACAAATCTATCAACGTACCCGGATATATCATCTACCGCTGTGATAGACCGACTAGAGGGGGAAGGGTTGCAATATATGTCAAAAGCAAATTCACAGTCACAGTCTTTAACTGTACCTCAAAGGCTAAGGAATTTGAATGCCTGGCTCTAAAATTATCACTTTCCAGCGAGAAATCATTCCTTATGGCAGCATGCTACCGACCGCTCTCTGGTGGCTGGACACTTCTGCCACACCTTCAAAACCTTCTTGACTCTGCTAATACTGAGTGTATTCTAATGGGGGATTTCAATCTAAACTGGAATGATGACAGCTCTAAGAAATTGAAGGATCTATGCAATGTTAATGGTCTGTTACAAATAGCGACTACTATAACCAGACCTAACAGAAAAAACCCTGAGCGCAGCACCCTCCTGGACCTTATGCTAGTAAACAAACCTCACAATATCTCACATACTAGAGTATTCTTCGATGATATAAGTGACCATTGCGCTACTGCCTGCATCAGACATCCTTCCCAAATAAAAACGGCCTCCAAATTCAAACTGAAAAGATGCCTAAAAAAGTTCTGCCAGTACACTCTCCTGAAAGATCTAAGCAACATTAATTGGCAGGATTTCTATCTAACCCCCACCTTTAACAAGGCATTTAACATCTTTCACAGCCTCTTACTTGGGCTAATAGACAAACACACCCCACTAAAACTGATCAAATCAAAAAATAAAACTCCTGGCTGGTTCTCTCCCATCCTGAAGAAAGCATTTAGGGATAGGGACTACTGGTGGAAAAAAGCGAGGAAATCCCATCTGGAGGCCGATTGGTTAGCATTCCATACCACTAGGAATGCTTGTACCAAGCTAATTAGGTCAGAAAAAGCTAGGTACTTCCAAAAAGAACTAGAAGACAATAAAAACAACTCTGACAAGTCGAAGGTCAGTCCACTGCAACAGCCCTTCCAAACAAAATTGTGTCTGATGGTACCACCTATACGGACAAAGCTGATATACTAGAGAAGTTTAATGATCACTTTGCCACTGCAGGGCTTGCCTGTGACACCTTACCTATCAGCAAACTTAGCCCAGGAACAGACTACACTGTTGGCTTCACTGATAACCACAACCATAACCAACCGCATCCCACCCCCTTCAGCTTCCTCACAATTACGTTCAAGCAAGTGGAGGACCTCCTCCTTTCTCTGGATATAAAAAAGAGTGCAGGTGCAGATAATATTGAACCTTACTTCCTAAAACTTGGCCATACCTATCTGACTGCCCCCATTACACACTTATTCAACACCTCTCTGATTCAAGGTGAGTTACCTGCCTCGTGGAAAACTGCCCACATCCTACCATTATTCAAGTCTGGGGATCCGAGTGATCCAAACAATTACCGGCCTATTTCTATACTATCCATCCTCTCTAAATTACTTGAAAAAGTTGTCAACATCCAACTTAGAGAACATTTGGATTCCCAAAAGTTGCTAAACCCGGCTCAGTCCGGTTTCAGAGCCAAACACAGTACAGTATCAGCTCTTGCCAAAGTAACTACAGACTGGCAAATGGCCTTGGACTCTAAGAAGCATGTATTTGCCCTCTTCCTTGATCTAAGTAAGGCCTTCAATACTGTGGATCATACCATCATGCTTACTGCACTGAGTAACATCGGACTTGATAGTTCTGCCATTAAATGGTTCACCAGCTACCTAACCAATAGGTTACAACAAGTCAAAGCCATAGGAGATCTGTCCCCACAAAAATCCTTGTTATGAGGAGTCCCACAAGGCTCCATCCTGGGCCCTATCATCTTTGCAATATACATCAATAATCTGGACTCGCAGCTGGGCACAGCCAATGTGCACTTATTCGCAGATGATACTGTACTCTATACCACACATTCATCCTTGGATTTGGCCCATGAGTACTTACAGGAAGACTTTGTCACCCTCCAATTCAACCTTATCACTCATAAGCTCCTCCTCAACACCAAAAAGACTAAAGCAATTATTCTCTCACCAAAGTCTACTTCCAGATGTCCACATATCACACAGATCCAAACACTCTTAGATGAACCCCTTGAAGTAGTTGATACCTTTAAATACCTAGGGTTCTGGCTGGATAACAAGCTCAACTTTCTGTGCCACTTAAATGAAACCTCGAAGAAACTAAGACAGTGATTAGGTTTATTCTATTGCATTAAACACTTACTTACATTAGAAGCCAGAATGAGACTAGTACAAACTACATTCTTACCTATACTGGACAATGCTGATTTCCTTTACAGTCATTGCCCATCAACGATGCTAAACAAACTGGACACCCTTTACCACCGGGCTTTAAGATTTATCCTAAATCTACCTCGTGGTACACATCACTGTCGTCTATACCAGGTTTCAGGGTGGACCTCACTCTCAACTAGGAGAAAAAGGAATGCTCTCCTCTGGTTTTTTAGAACATTATCTAATAACCTCCATGCATACATCTTGAACCTCTTCAAATGGGCTAAAGGTTCCTATGGCCTGAGATGCTTCTCCTTAATCTGCTTCCAGATTCCTAGAGGGAAAACTACCCTTGGCTCGGCAGCAATCAACTTCTCACTTCCATCACTTTGGAACACTATGCAAGACTCATTAAAATTATCCTCACTTCCAAGCATTTTCACATTCAAAGCTCTATTAACGGATTATCTGAAGGAATCATGCAACTGTTTCCGACGCTTATGACCCCTAAGCCCCGGGTGCCACTCTCAAATCCTACGCCAAAGTATCTCATCCACCCCACATTCCTAACAACAGAAGCCTAGGACCTACAAGCCTAGTTCCCTTAAACCAAGATGGCCCTGCCTATTTTCTACCTTTTACCTATTCTGGCCTCACCCCAGTTTTTACCCTATTCCTTAATACCTCCTTATTTTTTATCATTTAGGTATGAGCTCTTACTTAGCAGAGACTATATGGGATTGTTGTCTCTTCTCATTCCAGTAAAGGTTATCATTATGTACCTTTGCATGTTAATTATGTTGACCAGTATGTATAGGCCCATGTTGACCGGCACCTTCACAATTTTTTATTTTTGTTTGCACAGCTGTCCACCATAATTGTAATCTTATGAAGTGTACTGTATTGTACTAATGCCCAAGACCACCTTGAAAATGAGCTTGCTCAATGGTGCTTATGCCTGGTTAAGTAAAGTGATTAATTGATTGATGATCCAATAAAGGCTGTATGCTGTGTGTGTGACTGTACTATAAGTCGTGGTAAAAACCTTTCAAATCTCACAACAACATCAATGATGAACCATCTCCGAATGAAACAGCCCAGTGCACTTCAAGAATCCACAGCTGTTCCTCCCCCTCCACAACATGTGCCTGTCAGCCCTTCTTCTGGTACTGGTCCAGTAGATGCACAAAGTATTGTTAGTGATTCTATTACTGATACAGACAGTGTGCCCTAAACTCCCTCTACACCACTTATAGTGCATCCCCGTACAGGAGCATCACCCATTCTACCTTCTTCTGCTCAATCGTCTATTATTGTAACACCCTCCACCATGGGTTCGAAGTCAAAATCGATGCAATGTGGTATCGCTTTGACTACACCCATCATGCAAGTCTTCCATGCCCACACCAAATACCAGGTGTCACACCCAACAGCACAACAGATCACCAATTTAATTGGTGAGATGATGGCCTTGGATCTGTAGCCATTTTCCATTATGGAAAACACAGGTTTCCATAGGCTGCTGCAGTATTTGCACCCTAGGTATAATATACCATTATGGACCACATTTTCACGTACTGTAGTAACCAACATTTACCATGATTTGAGAAAAGAAGTTGCCAGACTACTAGCTCAGACTGTTGGTGGAGGTTTCCACTGCACAATTGACATATGGACCAGCATGAATTCAACTCATGCACATATGTCACTGACAGCACACGTGTGTTGCAGATGTGGTAAGTCACTGGTGGTGATGGTGGTACTGGTGCTGGTTATGTCTCTTCCCCCTCTCCCTGCAAGTCTGTTCTTTCTCCTCAGCTGGTGTAAGGCATCTTGCCTTGGAGCTCCCGCGACGATCCTGAGCCGCCCCCCTGAAGCTGGTGTAAGGCATCTTGCCTGGAGCTCCCTTTGAAGCGATCCTGAGCCGCCCCCCGCCTGAAGCTGGTGTAAGGCATCTTGCCTTGGAGCTCATGACGATCCTGGCCGCCCCGCCTGAAGCTGGTGTAAGGCATCTTGCCTTGGAGCTCCCGCGGCGATCCTGACACCCGCCTGAAGCTGGTGTAAGGCATCTTGCCTTGGAGCTCCGCAGCGATCCTGAGCCGCCCCCGCCTGAAGCTGGTGTAAGGCATCTTGCCTTGGAGCTCGCGGCGATCTGAGCCGCCCCGCCTGAAGGTAACTGTAGCTGAATGGAATACCTTGTACAGCATTCTTCTCCTTTGTCTGCCTTTAAACTTGGCTTCTACGAAGCGGGCAGTGGCACAGCAAGCTTAAACACTGTTCAGCGTAGCTAAACGTTTGATTGAAGTCGCGGTATGGCCCCTTTGCTGTCTCCCCCTGACTCAACAGGCGTCCCCTCGCTCTGCAGACCCTGGCCTGCACAAGCGCCGGTACTGACTGAAGGACCTGTGTGCTAGTTAGGAGGGCGCTTTATATGCTACATGCTCCTACTCTGGCTAAAATGGACTTGATAGTGCTGATTTAATGTAGACACAGTTTTGCACAGTTAAGCTGCTTATTTGTTATGGTTGATTTTAAACTGCATAATAGTTCCTGTACTGCATACTATAGAGAAGTGTTCTTTAGTGTGTTTCAGACTGCCATTGTAAAATCCTGCTACCCGCCTTCTTTCTTTGTTCCCTCCCTCCCTGACTCTGTCTCTTTGTCCCCTTCTCCTCCCCCTCCTAAGTTCAACAACTTGCACCTGCCTATAATTATAACCTCCCCATACAGGACCTCACTCACCCCTCTTCTTTCTCCTCAGCTGGTGTAAGGCATCTTGCCTTGGAGCTCCCGCGACGATCTTGAGCCGCCCCCCCCCCCGCCTGAAGGTAACTGTAGCTGAATGGAACACCTTGTACAGCATTCTTCTCCTTTGTCTGCCTTTAAACTTGGCGCCTTCTGAAGCGGAGCGGTAGCACAGCAAGCTAAACACTGTTGCAGCGTGGCTAAGCGCGTTTGATTGAAGTCGCGATGCGCCGGCTTTGGCTGTCTTCCCTGACTCAGCAGGCGTCCCCTCGCTCTGCAGAGCCCTGGCCTGCTGTGACTCGGTACTGGACTGAAGGACCTGTGTGCTCTCTTCCCGCAGTCGCCCGACTGCTCCCCCCGCCCCACCACCCCACCCTTGTCTGGCATTTGCTTTATAGGCTATGCCACGCCTCTAACACGCCCCCGGTCGAAAATAACTAACTCCTCAGATTTCCATTTGCAGGTTATATCAGTCTACAACTAGAGGCGTTCTGATTTATCCAGCACTATAACTGTTTATAGCTATATGTTAAATTTTATTTCCTTCAGCCTGGTCTCCTTGTCTAGCTCCTTCTCGGACATTAATACCCTGCTAAACCTATACTTAAAATGGATATTAAATACATTGTAACCTTTCTATCTATTACAATCCTATTTAACCACTGCTGGGTCCAAGTCCCCTGTAGAACCAAAAAGTCATCACTTAGTTGTTTCCTAGTCATTGATCCCAGGCACAGTTCGTTTCCAACACCCTTTCTTTATCCCTTTGACACCTTCTCACTTCTTATTCCTCACAAACTAGCATACCACTTAGCCTACTCCCTCCATAAACCTGTAGGTTGTAAATTTCCCCTCCTAACTTTATCCTTTCATCATAAGCTATGGCACTTCCTCCGCCTAGCAATACTTCTATCTGGGGACATTGAACTGAATCCCGGACCTATAACAATGAACCAGTCACCAAATAATGTGACCTGGGCAGATTCAAAAGGACTACGGATTGCTCACATGAATATTAGGAGCCTTCTTCGTAATCTACCTGAACTTGAGGCATGGGTGGCACAATATCTTCCGGACATCTTATGCCTATCGAAACCTGGTTAAAGCCCTCGACTGCTAACCATTTGTGTGCCTTACCCAACTACAATCTTATCAGGCAAGATAGAATGCCGTAAAGCGTGGAGGTGGGGTTGCTATCTACTACAAACAGCACCTAATGCTAAGCCAAAATGTTCTTCCTGCCCTATCTCTTAGTGAAGCTATCCATACTACCTCCCTATTAGGTTCAAAGAAATTGCATTTAATCTGTGCCTATAACCCCCCCGCAGGAGGGTTAAAAGGCCTAGAAGAACTTCTCCAACACATTGATAATACCACTGGTCATAACGAAGTCCTTGTATTAGGTGATCTAAACCTCAACTGGGCTAGTAAAGCGTCTCAAGCCCTCCATACCCTAGTGCAAAGTCATAATTTTCAGCAGTTGATCTCTGACCCTACCAGAATTAGGGCCCCCTCGCAGTCTAACACGCTTATAGACTGGATCCTTACTAATTGCCCTGATAGCATTAGCTGTGCAGGCACTTTACCAGATGCAATCAGTGATCACTCCCCGATATATTGCACATGGAGTTCATACAAAAAACCATCACTGCCCCCAAGACTTGTAACTCTTAATTGTGCCAATTTCAACCCTTTTCACTTTATTAATGACCTTTCTATGATTGACTGGTCCTCCATTCATAATGCATCAGATGCTCAGTCCGCCCTAGATAGCTTCATCACAATTTTCCAGCGGCCCAAGATATCCATGCTCCATGGATCACCAGGCGCTTCGTGGCACTCAGACAAAATGGCTTACTAAAGAGCTACTAACCGGATTAGGGCCAGAGACAAAGCCTGGAGTCTTTTAAGTCCACAAAGTTGGAATCTGACTATTGCCATTACCGTTCACTGAGATGCCTGCAAAACTACATCCGCCTATCCAAAAGTACCTTCTGTAGAGAACCTGCTAATAAACGCCTCTGTTGATTCTAGGAAATTCTGGAATACCATAAAAACTATCATCAGCCCTAATCAAAGTCCTACACTAACAGTATGTTACTTGATGGTATACACTGCAATAACCCGTTAACCATAGCCAATACCTTTAATAACCTTTTCTCAGATTTATCTAGCTACCTGTCCACCTTCCAAAATGCTAGCACTGTGCTGCCTCTCGTGACATTAAACCACTTCCCTCAAACCCCCTTTTAGGTTCGGATCATTCATAAAGAGAAGTTGGCTACTTCTCACTATCAATGACAACAATAGTCCAGGGTCTGATGGTCTTGAACCAAGGCTGCTGAAAGCAGCGGCCCCCTTTATAGCCTCCCCAGTAACCACAATTTTTAATATGTCCCTTTGCCGTGGTATAGTACCAACTATATGGAAAATTGCTAAAATCACTCCTATTCCAAAGAAAGGAGACCAAAAGGAAATAAAGAACTATCGTCCCATTGCTATACTCTCTACCTTAAGCAAAATTCTGGAAAAACTAGTCGCCACACAAACAATCGAATACCTTCAAAAATATAACCTCCTCTCCAGTTCCCAACATGGCTTTCGTAAAGGCCATAGTACCACCTCTGCCCTGCTAAAGCTGACCAGTGACATTAACTCAGCCATGGACCTAGGCCTCCTGACTGGTGCAGTCTTTATTGACCTAACTAAAGCTTTTGACCTGGTAAACCACTCGCTCCTTCTATCAAGACTACGGTCCTTTGGTTTCTCCCCAGATACCATAACTTGGTTTGAGAGCTATCTGACCGATAGGCAACAGACCGTGGTCTTTAACTCTGCTATTTCAATCTTGCACCTATCCACGTTGGAGTGCCACAGGGCTCTATTCTTGGTCCGTTACTCTTACAATATTTATTAATGACATCCCTTCAGTCGCACTACAATTGTTGGTCTTTGCTCACGCCGGATGATTTGGTTATCTATCATAGTGCTAAAACTTCCATCTCCTCACATCATCCTCTTGCATCGATTTGAAAGTATCCAAACCTGGCTTACTCATAATAAACTTGTCCTAAACTCTAGCAAATCTTACTCAATGGTGTTTGGCTCCCAGGCCAGACTCAAAACTAATCCTTATCCCCTTAACATCTCCTGTGCGGACAACTCTCCTCTACCCTCTACCAATTCTTTCAAATATCTTGGTGTCACCCTGGACGAATCACTTGACCTTGACCTTCATATTGCTACTATTTGTAAGTCAGTCAATGCTAAGCTAGGAAGTGCCTATCGTACCAGCTACGCACTTACCCCTCAAGCCAGACTAGCAGTGGCTCAAGGTTTCCTTCTACCGGCTCTAGTATATGGCTCGCCGATCTTCCTTTCGGCATCTAAATCTGCCCTTCATAAATGGGACATCACTTACAATAACATTTGTCGCTATGCCGCAGCCTCAACACGCTTCAACCACCACTGCCACCTTTATCGGGACCTAAAATGGCTTAGCCCATCCGCCTATCGCCTTCAGACCTTTGGATCATTAATTGACTCTGTCATCAGAACAGGTCTCCCCTATCCCTTTCTTCTGCAAACCCAACCATCTACTCATGAATTACGATCCACTGATAAAGCCCTTCTCGTGTGCCAAGATGTAGAACAAAAATGGGCACTCGTGCGTTTTCCTACACTGCCCGAAATACTGGAACTCTTTACCTCTCCATCAAGTCAAACAAACACATGCTATCTTCAGAATCTACATCGTGAACACCTTCACACTCTGCATCCCTGCACTTGTTTTAACCCACCTTGAATCCCTACTAATGCTTGCTCTCCCCTTATCTTCATCCTATCTACCCCCTTTTCCTTCCTCTACTTATGATCCTTATCTGCCATGCTCTTTCATCCCTCTTTCCTTCTTCTCTCTCCTCTACCACTTACGGCACTTACTGCACTTTAACATACTACCTTCCACGTTGTTTTGTTTGATACCAATCCTGTTTCCTCCTTCTGTTTTCATGGTATCTTATCCTCACCAATCAGTATGTCATTGTATATACTATACGCTGTTTTTACCCATTGTACTGTTTCATGTGCTGCGTCACATGTTAATTGTTATGTCTGTAAACTGTTTTCTCCCGGGTCGTGCCTGAAAATAGGCATTGTTTGCCTAGTGCACTTACCCGGTCAACAAAAGCAAAATAAATAAAATAAATAAATGTCAGTGTTATGGAAAAGGATCACTGGGCTATAAACATACTGTCATTCCTGCAAGAGATGTTGAGCTCATGGATTGATGGCAACAATTTTCAGGTAGGGTTTGTGGTCACAGACAATGCCACAAATATGATAAAAGCACTTAGAGATGGTAATTTTGAGGGGATACGCTGCTTTGCTCATACAATAAATTTGGTGGTGACAAAGGCTTTGGCAAACACAGCAGAGGCAGATCAGTCAAAGTAGCCAGAAGCATATGCAGCCACTTACAGCACTCTGTGAAAGCCACAAACCATCTGCATCAGCTACAAGAGCATCTCAAAATGCCGCAGCATCATCTCATCCAGGATGTACAGACTCGATGGAATTCCACCTACTACATGCTGCAAAGGCTTCTGGAGCAAAAGTGGGCCCTTCATGAGATGAGCATGGAAACAGATATAGGGGGAGTCATCGGACATCAGGACTGGGCTGTGATTGAGGGCTTGGAAAAGGTTTTAGCCCCATTTGAAAGGAGCACTCATGACCTTAGCTCTGATTCTGCACTGCTAAGTCTGATAATTCCTGCTGTACAGATCCTGAAAAAAGGCATGAGGAAATTCAGTGAAAAAGCTGGGAAAGATCCAAATCAGACACCAGGAACAGTGATATCCCTTGTGGAAAACCTCACCACAGAACTAGAAGTTAGATTTTCTGATCTCTGTTCCAATAAAAAGCGCATATTTGCCACTATGTTGGATTCACGTTTCAAAGTGTGAGGTACTACACTTTATAATGCCCACTCACATGGTTACAGACTTTCAGAAGCAGATTTGCTCAGAACTTAGTTTCTGCATCCTTGGGTCGATGAGACCAGCAGGTAACCCTATTGATGAGCCAGTCTCAGAATCACAAACTGAAAGCAGTATAGAAAACCTTGAGAAGGAAGGTGACTGTTGGGCTGAACTCAGCTCATCACTACAGGCTGAGCAGCGAAAGAGAACAGAACAGCAGCCACAGTCGGCACCCAATCTGCTGAACAGTTATTTCAATGAGCCTCTGGAGTCATTCTCCATAAATCCAGTGGAGTACTGGATCAAAGGATGAAAGCATCTCCGCACTTGACACAGTTGGCCCTTACTTATATCTGTTGCCCCCCTACCGGCGTACCGTCTGATCAAATGTTTAGCACTGCTGGGGATGTGGTGGAACCTCACTGATCCTCACTTGACTCAGCACATGTGGAACAACTTGTGTTTACAAAAATAAATCTACCTCAACTTGGGTACACATAAGGCCACTAACAATTGTATTAAATAATTGTCTTGTACTGGATACAACATTTGTGTGTTTTAGCATCAACCCATACAAAAGCTGTTCTGTGTTAACCATCATTGTTCTGTTAGCAAATAAGCACAACATGTTAACATTCATATTCAAAGTCATACTAACACAAATCTGTGACCAGCACCCTTTTCCTTTTTTACTTCCACTGTCATGGTGTATTCTTTTGAACGAGCATGCCCTGCAGTTCCCAGTGCCTAAAACTGCCACCCACCTATTGATTGCTGTTCCCAATACAAAATCCTCCACAGTTGTTGCTGCATCTCTCCTCCCTTGTGTTGCTCATGCCCATATTCCATCGATCTCTTTAACAGCTTTCCAGGTGCCAGTTACAAGTGTGACATCACCAGTCTCAAGTATTTTACGTGCATAAAATATGGCAGTTAGTGAGGTATCTCCAGTCTCAGTATTTCCCATGCCTGAAATATGGCAGTTACAAGTGTGGCATCACCAGTCTCAAGTATTTTGAGTGCATAAAATATGGCAGTTAGTATGACATCTCCAGTCTCAAGTATTTCACATGACTGAAATATTATGGTTACCAGTATGGTATCACTTGTCTCAAGTATTTCACATGACTGAAATATTCCGGTTACCAGTGTGGCATCACCAGTCCCAAGTATTTCACATGCCTGAAATATTCTGGTTACTAGTGTGGCATCACCAGTCTCAATTATTTTCCATGCCTGCAAAATTACTGCATAGTGCTGCAGTATGCTACAAGGAGCAGTGTAATTCAATGGCAATTAAGCCCTCTAGTCATCCAATATTTTATGACAGCATTTACTGCAAAGTACTGAAATGCATCTTGTCTTGCTCCTCTGTATACTATTGATACATAATACAATTCCAGAGAAGGTGATGAGATAGACTACATGGACGAAGACAGACAGATGTCTCTTTATTAGATGGTCTCAAATATTTTTCTCCCCAAGCAAGCCTTTTAGTTCTTGTAACATTGGGAATAGTACTACTACTACTAATACCACCAGCAGTACTATTACCACTACTGGTGTCACCACCTGTTCCAGCTATACATTCACTGTCACACCCTTTTGTGCAGTAGTAGGAGGGCATTACTGCATACATGCTTTGTGCAGAAAGCAGCAGACACCACCACCAGTGTTCCCACTGCTATCACTATGGCTGCTACATCTACAGTCAGTGTGCTTCCCACCACCACCAGTGCCATTCATGCAGCAGCCACCCTTTCAGCTGTCACCACTATGGCAGCCACAGTAACCACTATTCTTATGCCTATGGCCAAAGCACCATCTACCCCGTGTCTGTGGATTTATGTGATAACCATGAAAGCGTAATCGCGACTAGTGGCAGGGAAAGTATATAATCACCAAAAATCTATTTCAGTGATGTACACCCCCAACGCACAAAAAAACAGTGCCAGGGACTTAAATTTTGATTGTTCATGCAGTGGGCTGTGCTTCCTGCATTCCCCACACCCTCCTACTAAAGAATTCTAAATTCCGGGGTGATGTCGGGTGCAAAATCTGAAGAAAAAAATCGGGGGCCGGACACACAAAAATGTAAGTTTGCCGGACCCAAACCTGGAACCCTTGCAGCTTTAGGCTGACAACCACCAACCATGCTATGGGGCCAGTTCAGCAGCCCCACACCAATCACACCAGGCCAACCCACCTCCCTTCCATCACGCTGGACCCCCCACACGCGTACACATATAGTGATGTCCTGTCGCTATATGCACCCACCTCCCCCATCCGGTCACCCTTCCTCAGCAGTAGCCCCTTCGACATGCACCAGGATTGAGTTGCCATTATTGCAAGCACTCAATCGCCAATGCCCATGTCATGGGCTACCGTGTCTGTGACCAGGAACACCCTCCAGTGCTGACCCAATGCAATGCTTGATATCGTTTTTGGAGTACTATATGTGTGGTGTAGTGGATTGAGTGTGCCACATGTAGCTTTTGTTGCATTAACGAGAGCTCTGCATTGGTGGTTGAAGTTTCATTAAGGTGTATATGCTACACCAGGTTTCATGGGTGATTAATGGTGTTGTTAAAGTGCTTTTTTAAAGTTTCCTTAAAAAAACACCTTTTCTGGCCAAATACCGAATATCTGGGACCCGAATACTGAATATTCGGCCAAATATTCGGGAAAAGGTATTCGCACAGCCCTAGTTATTACGGTGAACACGTGCTCTGTCTGTCACAATTGAGCGCTCTCTCAATGGCTGTCATCCTATGTGTGTTGGTGGACAGAACACTTCCTCAAACATGGCGGCTCCAATTCTCTGCTAATAAGGAGCTGCCACAACAACACTCCTCACCTTCTCAAAACTATTTTCTTTATCTATCTGGTTGATCCTGCCTTTAAATTAAACTAAAAAAGAAACCTTATCTGGTTGATCTTGCAGTTTGCCAACTTCAGGCGATGCAGACTGCAAGCAGGAACGTGTCCATGCGGTAAGCGTGTTCGTGATCCTGATGTCAAGTATAACTTTAAAAATAAATAACAATATTGTAACAGCAAATAGCAGGCAGAGAGAGGTGTGTGTGTGTGTGTGTGTCACACAGGGCAGGTCTCAGGCTGAAAAAAATTGCTCACCAGATATTATATAAAAATTAGTGATGGGGAAATGTGTGAAAGTCAAATTTAATGCACACCCTCAGTGAGGGATGCTTTAATAAACCCCTTGGGCTTTGCCCTCAGGATTTATGTAGCATCCCATAACTCAGGCGTGCACTAAATTCTCATATCACACACTTCCCATCCTTTATTCTATATTTGCAGTCATCTGTCACCAATTATTTTGAGACTTACAGCAGTAGCCATCACCATTTATAGTAACAGAGTGCCATGGCATTTGGTACCTGAATACCTTGCAAAGCATTAGGTTACATTGCAGTGATAGCATCTGCTATCACATCATGGCTCGTTATACAACTGCTGCTGTTACTGATAATGATGGCTACCTCTATATTCACATGACCACAAACCACATGTCATTTTCCATACTTCAGTCATTCACTCACTAGGCTTCTGCCTCTATAATTGTGTTATTCAGCCTGCTGTCATAAATTATTTTGGGACTTATTCATGAGACCATAAGCCATGTCACATTTTCGGACTTAAGTTAACTCACTGGGTCCCTGCCACTATAACTGTGTTATCCAGCCACTGTCTTCAATTATGTTTGGACATTTTCTTGCAACCACTCTACAACCCATGTCTTCCGCTGTGACACACTTAAATATGGTATTTTTCAGTTTCTTTTTTTGTTTCAATCTGGATTTTATCCCTCGCCCAACTGCTATTTGTGTAGACCCGGTAGAGGGGGTATTTTCCTTAATGGTTTCTGCCTGCTTTCCTCCCTCCTCCCTGTAGCGTGGAACATGCATTAGTTAGCCTTGTGCATGTACAGTATGCTCCTGCAGAGGTGAAAGCACCCTTTCTACATGAAGGGGTCTCTGCAGTACTATAAACCTCTGCCAGCCCTCCCTGGCTGAGGTGTACTGTTTCTTGGCAGCTGTCTGCAGGTTGGCCTGCCTCCTGACGCAGTGACCTGAGTCCGCTCTTGAACCCAGGTCACCTGCATGGCTGTGCAATTCACTGCTGCTGGGCCATCAGGGTGGCCTTCCCTCAGTCCCTTTATCATCTTTTTCTTTTATGAATACAAACTGAAACAAAATAAACAATTACAATAAAAAAGGATAATAAATCATAACAAATAAGAAATCATTAAAGGGACAGTAAACTTTGCAGGAATTTCTCAGACTGTGAAAGCCCATGAAAAGTTATGCTGAACAAGGTATTTGGCTTCCTTGTAAGTGTAAAATGTCCCAAGATATGAATATTTAAATCATCTGAAATCAAAACAAGGCAGCAGCCATTTCATGCAATCTTACAACAGAAAGTGATGTCACTCAGGGGCAAGCTGTAATTAACAACATAGAGCTAGCCCCTCAGTGACATCACTTCCTGTTTTCAAGACTGCATGAAATGACTGTTGCTATGAGTTAATTTACACATTACTTAGCTATTCATATCTCAAGACTCCTGTTGCCTACATGTAAACCCAGTACCTCATTTGAAAGAAATTTTCATGGGCTTTCACAGTTTGGGCAACCCCTACAATGTTTAGTGTCCCTTTAAAATGCATGTCACTGTTCATGTTATCTTCCACTGTTACTTTATTTCATTTGCATTGCACCTCAGACTAGTCAACCTGTCCCTTTGTATCTAACAAGGCATTTCATGAGTGCGTGCTCTGCACACAGTCTGAAGTTGTAGTTGGCCAATTTCCTTACATTGGCACACTGGCTTTATTTTACTTTTAAGATCTTTGGACATCACTGTAACTGGGTCCCACAAACACTCCTGATGCTCTTCCATATGAACTTGATTACTCCCCTGCTTGCAATTCAGCATATCTGTGGCCCATATAGCAGTCCCAGACACACCCAGCACCAAGATAATCAATTCAGAATAGGCCCCCAAATGATTCTGAAAATTTGCCCCAGAACATCAGATCATCCCCAAATATGGTTAACAAGCACAAACAGGGCAGTTGTTGCAGTAACTGAGCAATTTGTTTTACCTTTACACATAATACTGTACATAGTCAACAATGTATGGCAGGCTGTCAAGGCAGTGTGATATTAAACAACTTGATCAACTTAGGAAATACACAAAATTCCATTTCTCTGTCTCATCAAGAGCTATTCCTGAAACATCAGTTTTCTTTTTCCAACTACTTACAGTCTATTTACACATCTAACCTGGACTACAACTGTACTGCTTTATGTTGCATCTACTTTGCCATTTTTGGGAATAAAAGATTCATACTATATTTGAAATAATCACTCCAGGGTGAGTGTTACTGTGCTATATTATGCCATCCCCAGTGGTTGCGATAGATAGTGCATCCCCTGCTGCTTGCACATTTATCATTTAGAAAACAGGAGTTGTACACTTATCCGCTATCTGCAAATGCTAATGGCCTAATTCTATAATGCATACTATATTCAGTGCATAGTCTGAACCCAGCCAGAACCATAAAATATTAATCAGTTAAGATTATCACTCCACCATCATGAGGGTCCGGGGCCGGGGGTGAGCTTCATAATTCTGGAGTTCATGTTTCAAACATTGAGATGTAACACCAATATACAAATGAGCAAATCCATTCTCTGAATGAAAATGAATGCTGAAGACAGCCACCATTTTTCGAAATCATTACAGTACCACCACAGAATGCCTCCAAAGGTGGCGCTACAGTACATGTCAGCAACTGAGCCATTTGGTTGTTTTTTAATCATTTTTCTAAGAACAACAAAAAATTATATAGCCATTGTTGTTGGTTAATGCTTTTTATGCCATCTTTGCAGCTCATTTGAAGGCAAGATAAGCTTAATCAATAATACATTAAATTTTTTTTCAAACATCCTAGAATGTGTCAATTTTCAGGGCATCTGTGGGTGAGACAGTCTGCACAAAATAAGAGTGTCTCATGCACAGAGGAAAGGAGCACTATGATTAAGTGGGAGTGCTACCTCAATCTGTTATCAAAAAACAATATGTGGCTTAAGCAAATGGCTAATTATATTTGGCTTCTATGGCCAATATACCCATGCTGGTATCCTGTGATCTGGGCTAGTCACAAGTGGGCACCTACCGGAACGGCGACCCACTTGCAGTACATACCCAGATGGTGAGGAAGTAGGGAGGGTGACTAGATAGGGAGGGTTTATGAATGGCGACAGGATGTCGCTATACATACATGTGCGGTGGGGGAGTGAGCACACCAAGCAAGGGGTGGGATGGTTTGTGAGGGGTGGTTCTGCGATCAGCCGCCAAGCTGGCTCCATAGCATGGTGGCTGGATGCTGGCCTGGGGTGGCTGGGATGCACGGTTCAGGTCCAGGTGCAGGTATGTTTTGTTGCACTCAGCCCGAGTAGGTAAAAAAAATTGTTTACACTGTTGCACCCCCCCAACATGCACCCCCGGAGTTGAGACTCTAATAGTAGGGGGTGTTGGGAGTGCAGCCCCCTGCATAAAAGTAAATTTTAGTGCCCCTTGCACCCTATTCTTTGTTGCTGAGGGTGTACATCACCGAAACTGAATTGTGGTGATGTACATTCACCATAATGACATAGAACCTTAAATGCCTCCACACCTTCAGTGAATAAACATAGAAAGCTTTTCCCATCCTACAAGAAGGGAAGAGAGTGTGGCAAGAATTATCTTAATGTTTTATTTGATTTCTAAAACTTTTTTTAACTAAAAATTTGTGCGTTTCTATGGCTGGCTCTTTTTTTTCCTCCTTAGCACCCACACAGCCCCCTTCGGTCCTCTGCCTCTCTCAGTCTCATCACCCACCATCCCTAGGACTTACCTCACTCTGTCTCCCTGTGGATGACCACTTATGGAAAGGGTCACCTTGGGGTCACCTCCATTAACCCTCCGGTAGAGACTAGTTTCAGTGAGGAGCAACAATCCATTCGACAGTGTGGAACCCGCAACAGGATGATGAATGGCATCCTGCGTAGGCAAGGGATCTTCCACTTGATGCTGCCTCCACTCAAACATCAGTGGAGTGATGTGGTATGATGCCTTGATGTCCCATCCCTGATACTGGCTCCAGCTGTCCTCTCACCTGTGGTCACTCAGGAGGCAGTAGAACAGTGGAAACTAAAGCCCTCCCTACCCCCAAGGAGGTGAACACCAATGAAACTCTTAGCCATTTTCACCCAGCTGGCCCCCACTGATCTGGGCTCATTCCTGAAGGAATCAGTAGCACAACCATTGTGCCAGTGGGCCATTTTATGGTTGGCTGTTACTGGCACCCCAATTATCTAGCATATTTTTTCTTTGTTTTTTTTCTTTCCACATTGCTTCTTTCCGTCAGTCTGGCAGGCAGGCAGGCTACCCCCCCCCTTCCATGGCTCTGCTTTCAGACATAAGGGTCCATCGGTATTCTCCTATGGATTTTCCCCCATGACAAGGCCAGAGGGGAGAGGGCCATCCTCCCCCTTCCCCCAAAGCACAATCCAGATCTGGGGTCATCAAAGTCAGGCACGAAGTTGCAGAGTCATGAAGCCTGCCAGACCCTTTTCTCATTTTCTCCCTTACACCACCCTCCATCATGGCATGAATGTGCGTGTGTGGAGGCACGCGCACATCGTGTTTCCACACTCCCGTGCATCCCAGCCTCTGACACTGCCCTCCGGCCACCACTAGGGGACAGCTAAGGAGCCAGATGACAACCCTCCCTGGGAGAGGAGAGCAGTCCATGGGATGCTCGATCCTCTACCTTCCCTGCTGACCCAGGGCAATCAGAGGTTGCTCCCAACCCCAGGTTGCTGGCATAGATGAGGTATGAGGTGTGGCATCCAGTGCCTCAACCCTCAGCATCACCAGGCCCGCCCAGTATTTGTTTTTTAAACTTCATTTCTGTTTGCCTGTTTGGATGAGTCACAGCAAAAGGTCTAGCCTTTGTATGTCTGCACTCCCCCCATGTTCTTGGTAGGTTTCCATCTTCTTTTGTGTATAGTACTTTTTTCCAGCAGTAGTTTCCTCACTCTTTTTCACCTGTAAGTTAGTCAAACCAAAGTTGCCTGTGTGAGTCTGACACTGTGCATACAAAATGACTGTATATTTTATACAGAGATGTGTAACATTAGGCTGCACTTGCTCAACAAATCTCCTTCATTGTCTGCTTTGTCCACCATCATTACCTGCACAAACTCATCTTGGTGATCTTCAATATACTGCAACACCTGATCCAGCATTGGTGAGGATAAGGGCGATGAAGACGATGGTAATAATGATAGGCTTGTGCCAGAGAGTAACGTGAGGATGATGAGGATGAGCTTCAGCTGTTAAAAGAAAGAAACATTTAGTAACCGAATCTGAAGCTTGTAGGAAAAACAACCAGTGTTATGCTTCTTTGGAACTGTTCCGACACAGTGTTTATGGTTTCTTTAGCAAGCACAGTGGAAAGAACAGAAAAACAAGTTGAGCAAGTGGGAGGCTTTAAACAAGTGAAAACACATTACTGAGCAATACAATGCATGTGGAATGTGCACAGTGGCACACCTTTCATGTAAGCACCTCAGGCACCTCACTGTGATTCATTAAAAGGCATACAGAACGAAGTATATCAAGTCAGACAAAAGATAAGCTGAGTTCTCAGTTCAGGAATGGAAAGTACTTGGCTTTATATAGCATCTGTAATACAAACTGTATCCTTTATCGTTAAGGAGAGGGAGAAAGGGAGAAGGTTACCATCATTAGGCAGAATGTGAAATTCAAACAGCACACAAAGATTAGTGAGAGATTACAGTGAGGTTAAGTGACTTGCTAAGGATCACACAATGGCAGATGTGGGATTTATACCTGATTCTCCAAATTCACAGCTGTGCATCATAATCTCATGGCCAAATGTTTTCAGATTTACCCAGAGTCACACAATCTTAAAAAGAAAATCTGGCCCCCAGCAGAGAAATTGATATAGGCATCAGTAGAGCTCAATTGCACTGCATTTCAAAAACCACTGGCTTTTAAACAAAGCTGCTGGTATCTATGGGTGAGTGGGCACCAGCACCCTCACTTTTGCCCATGAGCATTCAAAGTGCCCCTTTAATACATGGAATGTCAGAAGAGAAGTAAGTATTGGGCCCTATGTATGATGCCAATGCGCCACGCAAACTTGGTGCATTGGCATTGTTACACATGAGTGCCGTGGAGCGGTGTCCACACGGCAATCACTAAAGGGGCATGCAACAGTTATGCACCCAATCCCCCAGCTACTTGGACAGCAAGTGTGCTGGGGGCGTGGCAGCACTATGTGCCATTCACAACAGTGCATAGTGCAGCCCGCATGGGTGTGGAGAAGGGTGCAGGTTACAACAGTGGGGACCCTGCCATAACCCACTGCATACCTCAAACAGACATACCATGCTGGTCATGGCAGGACTGGGTGAAGACCCTCCATGACGCCCCAGCCCAGTAGGCGGCAGGTGAGGGCTGGGGAAGCCGATCTGGTGGGTACGGGGGATGGGGGAGTGGGCAGGTGGTGCCGGGGGGGTGATACTGCTACCACTGGGGGCACAGGGGCACCAGGATCAGGGGTTGGGGGTGCCTTCAGGTCTGGCCTTGTCAGGGTAGTCACATGTGCACATGTGGGGTACTCCATTGGGATGGGGCACGGGGGACTTGGGGTATGTGGCCCCATCTGGCCAGGCATGGATGTGTGGTGGTGGGTGATTGTGGGATGGGAGTGGGGTCCTCCTGATGAGGGTCCTGCAGTGCACCAGGAGGGCACTGTGTAGCAAGGGCTGGGCCAGAGGGTACACCGGATGATGGGTCCATGCCACGTGGGTCCAGGTGCCTGTGATAGGCATTCACGCACCCAAACCCATGCTTGTCCATGTAAGGGTTCCACTGTGGGACCCAGGACCCATTGGATGCCCACCTGGGTCCACAACTCCACCCCTGGCCACCCTGTGGAGTCTTGTGCACCGTGGGTGTGGAACCACAGCCAGGTGGCCGCCGGTAGTGGATTCTGGCATATGCACACCTGTCCACAGGTGTGGACCTACACAAGTGGAATACATGTCTCCAATCATGAATAGGGCCCATTGTAAGTATTACAGTGCTCCACCACACACTTTTCCCCATTTTCCAGCACCCATGGTGTTATTTTTTTTTAAATTTAAAAGTTTAATGGTTTACAAGATGAGTTCTATGAGAAACAAGTCTCATTTGCAGAATGTCCCAAGTTGTAAATACATCATACAAAGACATAAAACTGACCAATACATAAAAGTAATAAAGTATAACCTCGATTATCTGACCCTCCATTATACAAGCCTCTTGATTATCTGAACTGATCTTATTCCCCCAGTGGGTTCGGGTAATCGAGGCTGTACTGTATTCACAAAATGACGTAATCAAAATTCAACACAGATACAATAATAACAACTCATGATTGAATCATTTACAATTAATTAAAGCAAGTGCATAGTTATTTCTGTTAAAGTGACCTCTTCAAACTTTGCTTGAAAGTGTTCAAGGAATGAAAGTTCTGCAGTAAGGTGAGAAGTTTATTCCAAGAGATAAAGGGGCGTTGTATGAAAATCTATTTTTTCCAAAGTGCATTTTATTTCGCGATAAAACTAAACCACAATTTGAAATGTCTTGCAAATTGTGACTATGGTTAGAAATTGAAAGTCAATCAGAGAGATAAGTAGGAGTGTTATGGTTTATAGTTTTATAAATCATGGATAACTAATGAAGGGTGCGTCGAGATGAAGGAGAAAGACAGTTCAGCTGGGAAAGTAACGTACAGTGAGCTTCCATCCTTTCAGAATTCAATATAAACCTCAAGAGCTGATAATAAATAGTGTCCACTAGGGAAGGGCTAGAGGCATTGGCATTATGATAAATTGTAGCTCCATAATCTAAAATAGGTAATATTGCCTGGGTCACAATTAGATTATGATCCGAGGGAGACAGGCTCTGCCTGGCCCATTTTAAGTGATCCAAACACTGATGGGTCTTAAGAATAGAAACACAGAAACATAGCATTTGACGGCAGATAAGGACCGCTTGTCCCACCCAGTCTGCCCATTTCCCTACCTAATGGATAAGCTGCAGATCCTAGTTAACTAGCAGCCTACTTCTTCCTACCCCCACCCCCTAGCATTGCCTTATGATTGTCCCACGCATGCTTGAATTCCACCACTGTTTTTCACTCCACAACCTCCTCCAGAAGGCCGTTCCATGCATCCACAACCCTCTCTGTGAAAAAATACTTCCTTAATTTACCTCTGAGCCACCCCCTCTATCTTCAAATTGTGCCGTCTTGTTCTTGCACACCTCTTTTTTTGAAAGATGCTACCCTCTTGGACTTTGTTGATTCCCTTGAGGTACTTGAAAGTTTCTATCATGTCCCCCCTCTCCCTCCTTTCCTTGAGGCTATACATATTAAGCTTCTTAAGTCTCTTTTCATATGTCTTCCGGTGCAGACCCTGCACCATTTTAGTTGCCCTCCTCTGGACTGCTTCCATCCTGTCTATGTCTTTGAGGAGATTGGGTCTCCAGAACTGCACGCAGTACACCAGATGGGTCTCACCAGCTGTCTGTACAGAGGGATAATAACTTCCTGTTTTCTACTGGTGATGCCTCTCCCTATGCATCCCAGTATCTCCTCAGCCCTCCTGGCTGCTCTCTCACATTGCTTGCCCACCTTTAGGTCATCTGATATGACTACCCCCAGGTCCCTTTCCATTTTTTGTTGTTGTTAGTATCTCACCCCCCATTGTGTACTCTTCCCCTGCGTTTTTGTTTCCCAGGTGCATTACCTTACACTTCTTAGCATTGAATCTAAGCTGCCATACATTTGACCATTCCTCTAACCTTGCCAAGTCCCTTCTCATCCTTTCCACCCCACCTTGTGCATCAACTCTGTTGCAGATCTTTGTGTCATCTGCAAAGAGACATACTTTTCCTTCCAGTCCCTCTGCAATGTCGCTTATAAAGACATTGAAGAGGACCAGTCTAATACTGAACCCTCGGTGCCCACTAGTAACCCCCTTTCTTCAGAGTGGACTCCATTTACTATTACTCTCTGTCCTATTCTCCAGCCAATTCTTTACCCAGGCTGTCATCTTGGGACCTACTCCCAGGCTGGCTAACTTGTATATTAATCTTTTGGTGGGACTGTGTCAAATGCCTTGCCTAAAGTCTAGGTAGGCCATGTCCACAGCCCCTCCTGATCTACTACTTTGGTCACCCAGTCAAAGAAATCTATCAGATTTGTCTGGCATGACCTTCCCACTGTGAATCCATGCTGCCTTGGGTCCTGTGCCCCTCTGGCCTCTAGATACTCAACAATTCTTTCCTTGAAGTGATTCCATCATTTCCCTACACTGAGGTTAAACTAACAGGTCTGTAGTTTCCTGCTTCTGCCTTGCTCCCACTTTTGTGAGGAATCACATCTGCCCTCTTCCAGTCCTCGGGTACACCCCATCCTCCCATGATTTGTTAAAGAGGGTAGTCAGTGATGTCACTAGTTCTACCCTTAGTTCTTTTAGAATTCTGGGATGAATCCCATCAGGCCCCATTGCTTTGTCCACCTTCAGTTTTAAGAGTTCTTTCAGAACCCTTTCTTCTGTAAATGGACTGGTATCAACTTCTGTATCCAGAGTGTTTCTACTGTTTGTTTAGGTACCTCCCTCTTCCTTTGTAAATACTGAGCAAACATATTTGTTTAGTATCTCTGCCTTTTCACAGTCACCCTCTGCCCACCCTCCCTCCCATTTATTAAGCCTCACTATCCCTCCCTTGGTCTTCCTTCACTCCCTGATGTACCTATAAAAGGTTTTATCCCCCTTCTTAATTGAGTTGGCTATCTTTTCCTCAGTTTGGGCCTTTGCTGTTCTGACTGCCTTCCCAGATTCCTTTTGCTTTAACTGATACAGTTCTCTGTCCTGCCCTTCTGTGATTCCTTGTACTTCCTGAATGCTTTCTTTTTCTCTTGAACCTTCACTGCCACTTTCTTTGAGAACCATAATGGTTTCTTACATTGTTTAATTTTGTTTATTTGCTTCACACAAAGGCTTGTTACCTCTGTGATGGTAGTTTTTATTATTCCCCATTGTTCTTCTACCTCTCCTTCCTGCCCATTTGCTAGTGCATTCCATAGGCACTCACCCATTTTGGCAAAGTCAGCCCTCCTAAAGTCCAGTACTTTTGCCTTTGTATGGCTTGACTCTATTGCTGTGTTTATTGTTAACCATACTGTTTGATGGTCGCTAGTTCCCAGATGGCTACCCACTTCTACATCTGTGATCCTCTCTTCATCTCCATTTGAGAGAACCAGGTCCAAGATTGCTCCCTCTCAAGTGGGCTCCAATACTAGTTGTGTAAGGCATGCCCCCTGTAGGGCATCTAGAATAACCCCACTCTTCCAAGTGGCTGCTGCAACTGCACTCCAGTTAACATCTGGCATATTCAGATCACCCATCAGCAATATCTCCCCTTTTTCTGCCATTCTAAGTATACTTTCTATCATTTCCTTGTCCATTTCTCCCCCCTGAGAAGGGGGTCTGTATCAAACCCTGTGCAGATTGTGGTGCCATTGCCTGTCTCCAAATTTACCCACAGTGCTTCTTCTCCTCCCTGTTTACCCTTTTGTTCTGTTGCTTTGATTCCTTCCCTTATGGAAAGAGCTACTCCTCCTCCTCATTTACCCTCCCTGTCCCTCCTGTAGATAGTGTATCCTGGTATGTTTATGTCCCAGTCATGGTTTTGTGTGTACCATGTTTCTGTGACTGCCATGATATCCAGATGTTCCTCCTCCATCAAGGCCACTAATTCAGGAAGCTTGTTACTCAGACTACAGGCATTGGTACTCATTGCTCTCCATTTTTTGATGGTTTTACCTTCTGTTGCAGCATCCCCCACTGACCTTTCTACCTTGGTCTTTTTTCTCATTTAGTACACTGTTTTGTAGGGAGAGGCTGGGATTTTCCTGCTGCTTATCAGTGCCCCCCCTTGACTACTTTAAAAGCTTGCAAATGAAGCATTTAAACCGATTGGTCAAAAGACTTGTTCCCTTCCTGTGACAAAGCACATCTTCTTGACCTGGAAGGACACTACTTCTTTATTCAGCTATGAGCTGTGTGAGAAATTCTGTATTGCACTTGATATCTGCAACAATGTGCACTTTTGCTCAATTCTGTGGGAGGTGAAACTAACTACCCTTGGTAATTGCTTTTTATTTGCATATTTATTTAGTGTTTAACCAAGAAGGGGCTTGCAAACTCTGTTTATCTTGTGAGTAACTTCAGAAGGATTTAAATACAGCATTTGGGTAGACTCTTGGAGGTAGCTAGATTGTCTACTAGGATTTTCTGACAATTAAACTATTTTTAAATTTACAGTTGGCTAAGGAGTTGAAAAAGGAGCTTGCAAACTCTGCTTATCTTGGAAGTAACTTCCCAAGTGTTTGAATACTGAATTTTGGTTGTCCCTTGGGGGTAGCTGGATTGACTACTAGGATTTTGGGACAGAAACTATTTTTAAATAATTTACTGGTGCGTAGGGGTTTGTGATAGCTAAACTATTTTTAAATAAGTTACTGTGGTTAAGGAGTTGTCATAGCAAAACCTGCAGTGTGAATTGAAACACAGAGAGCCTCAGGGCAGGAAATTGTTTGCCTCATTGTTTTCAGACCACAAAGTGTTGGATTGGAACAGGAAAGGTTGCATCACAACCATTGTCAACAAATTGCCCTGCTGGAGATATCCAGACTAGATCAGATTACTATAAATTACTGGTGGCTGCAATATTTAGAGACACAACGCACATCTTCTTGACCTGGAAGGACACTACTTCTTTATTCAGCTGTAAACTGTGTGAGAAATTGTATATTGCGCTTTGTGCTCACAACAGAGGGAGGTGAACCTTGCAATTGTCTTTGGTTTGTAGCAGATATTCTGAAGGTGGAGGCTACTTCTAACTGAAAGGTGAAATAAGGAACTTAGAATTGTCAGAAAAAGACAGTCTTTCAAGCAACAGAGGGAGGTGGATCTAGCTTTACATTTGTTACAATTCTTAAGATTTTCAGTGCAGGAAGAGTTTAGAGCACAGCTGACTTATTTTGGGGCTGACTGCTTTCAGAGCACAAACCACCAGGCTGTTTTGGGGCTGGGGATGTTTACCTGTGCCTGACTAGGATGTCTGGATTTTTCTCTGTTTGATTAGCAGGGTATTTCTCTGTCAAATTGTTGTATAGGGCATCTTGCTGACAGGAAGGCACTCATCACAGTGGTGGGTCAGAGCTTTTAGCTGATTGTTTTGTGAGGGCACAGTTTAGGCCCAACCCTTCCACCCTCACCCCACCCACCCCTGGAAATAGTTCCTTTATACCTGGGGTTCTGACATCATTTCCTCAAGAGTGCAAGGTGCATATCACTGTCATATCTCTCTAGCACACTGCACTGACAATATAAGCATACACATTGTATAATATATATATTTCTATAACAAACCAATCACACACACAAACACACACAAAAAAGTAGATAAACATGTGGGGAGTAGTGCAATGTAATGGCTGTGGGCAGCAGTCTTCAGAGTCTTTCTGAGGCTGAGATGCTGCCTATTTGCAGACAACTCTCTGCCCTGAGGAGAAAGTTGCCGTCTTCAGGCCACACTGGACAGTAGTAAGGAACCTTCCCCAGGCCACACTGGACAGTAGGAAGGGACCTCTCCCATCCAGGGAGCACCAGAGCCACCACCACTACCTCAGAGGTTGTGAAGAAAGCACAGCAGTTGGACCACAGTGGGCTCAGGGAGGGTGAGGATGGTGGAACAGAGGCACACCAGTCAGTTGTTCCTCCACAATCCATACACCAATCTGGGGAGCATAGCTCCCCTATGGATACACCACAGAGGAGACTAAGGAGGCTGAGGACAACTGTCACAGGAGAGCCCACAGGAAGGGAGGCAGAGACACCACAAGGAAAGGAAGCAGCTCCTGGTGGGGACTCAATTATTGGGGATAGAACTGGGGAGCAGGGAAAACTGAAGTAAGGTGCCTGCCTGGTGCCATGGCTTGGAGGGACAGGAAGCGCATCCTCAGGATCACGAGAACAGCTGCACGGGAGTCTGAGCTGGATGTCATTGTCCACCTAGGGACAAATGACTTGGCTCATCATGAGATTAGAGCAGTGCAGAAGGACTTTGTAGAATTGGGGAAGGGCCTAAGACAAGTAGCACACACAGTATCCTTCTCTGAGGTGCTGCCTGTCAATGGCATGAGTGAGGCGAGGGTACTTTGCACATGCAGTTTAATGAATGGTTGAAAAATGGTGTGGAGCACAGGGGTTTGGCTTCATTGGGGACTGGGGTTCCACCTGGAGGGACACCAGCCTATACTGGCAGGATGGTCTGCATCTGTCCAGGAAGGGAACAAGTCTTTTGAGCAATCGGTTTAAATGCTTCATTTGGCAAGCTTTTAAACTAGTCAAGGGGGGAGGCACTGATAAGCAGCAGGAAAATCCCAGCCTCTCCCTACAAAACAGGGTACTAAATGAGAAAAAGACCGAGGTAGAAAGGTCAGTGGGGGATGCTGCAAAAGAAGGTAAAGCCATCAAAAAATGGAGAGCAATGAGTACCAATGCCCGTAGTCTGAGTAACAAGCTTCCTGAATTAGTGGCCTTGATGGAGGAGGAACATCTGGATATCGTGGCAGTCACAGAAACATGGTACACACAAAACCATGACTGGGACATAAACATACCAGGATACACTATCTACAGGAGGGACAGGGAGGGTAAAAGAGGAGGAGGAGTAGCTCTTTACATAAGGGAAGGAATCAAAGCAACAGAACAAAGGGAAAAAGGAGGAGAAGAAGCACTGTGGGTAAATTTGGAGACGGCAATGGCACCACAATCCGCACAGGGTTATACAGACCCCCTTCTCAGGGAGGAAATGGACAAGGAAATGATAGAAAGTATACTTAGAATGGCAGAAAAGGGGAGATATTGCTGATGGGTGATCTGAATATGCCAGATGTTAACTGGAGTGCAGTTGCAGCAGCCACTTGAAGAGTGGGTTATTCTAGATGCCCTACAGGGGCATGCCTTAGACAACTAGTATTGGAGCCCACTCAAGAGGGAGCAATCTTAGACCTGGTTCTCTCAAATGGAGATGAGAGAGGATCACAGATGTAGAAGTGGGTAGCCATCTGGGAACTAGCGACCATCGAACAGTATGGTTCACAATAAACACAGCAATAGAGTCAAGCCATACAAAGGCAAAAGTACTGGACTTTAGGAGGGCTGACTTTGCCAAAATGGGTGAGTGCCTAAGGAATGCACTAGCAAATGGGCAGGAAGGAGGGGTGGAAGAACAATGGGAATAATAAAAACTGCCATCACAGAGGTAACAAGCCTTTGTGTGAAGCAAATAAACAAAATGAAACGATGTAAGAAACCACTATGGTTCTCAAAGGAAGTGGCAGTGAAGGTTCAAGAGAAAAGAAAGCATTCAGGAAGTACAAGGAATCACAGAAGGAGCAGGACAGAGAACTGTATCAGTTAAAGCAAAAGGAGGCTGGGAAGGCAGTCAGAACAGCAAAGGCCCAAACCGAGGAAAAGATAGCCAATTCAGTTAAGAAGGGAGATAAAACCTTTTATAGGTACATCAGGGAGTGAAGGAAGACCAAGGGAGGGATAGTGAGGCTTAATAAAGGGAAGGGTGGGCAGACGGTGACTGTGAAAAGGCAGAGATACTAAACAAATATTTTTGCTCAGTATTTACAAAGGAAGAGGGGGAGGTACCTAAAACAAACAGTAGAAACACTCTGGATCCCGAAGTTGATACCAGCCCATTTACAGAAGAAAGGGTTCTGAAAGAACTCTTAAAACTGAAGATGGACAAAGCAATGGGGCCTGATGGGATTCATCCCAGAATTCTAAAAGAACTAAGGGTAGAACTAGTGACACCACTGACTACCCTCTTTTACAAATCATGGGAGGATGGGGTACCCGAGGACTGGAGGAGGACAGATGTGATTCCCCTTCACAAAAGTGGGAGCAAGGCAGAAGCAGAAAACTACAGACCTGTTAGTTTAACCTCAGTGGTAGGGAAAATGATGGAATCAGTTCTGAAGGAAAGAATTGTGGAGTATCTAGAAGCCAGAGGGGCACAGAACCCAAGGCAGCATGGATTCACAGCGGGACGGTCATGCCAGACAAATCTGATAGATTTCTTTGACTGAGTGACCAAAGTAGTAGATCAGGGAGGGGCTGTGGACATGGCCTACCTAGACTTTAGCAAGGCATTTGACACAGTCCCACACAAAAGATTAATATACAAGTTAGCCAGCCTGGGAGTGGGTCCCAGGACGATAGCCTGGGTAAAGAATTGGCTGGAGAATAGGACACAGAGAGTAATAGTAAATGGAGTCCACTCTGAAGAAAGGGGGGGTTACTAGTGGGGTACCGCAGGGTTCATTATTAGGACCGGTCCTCTTCAATGTCTTTATAAGCGACATTGCAGAGGGACTGGAAGGAAAAGTATGTCTCTTTGCAGATGACACAAAGATCTGCAACAGAGTTGATGCACAAGGTGGGGTGGAAAGGATGAGAAGGGACTTGGCCAGAAGGTTAGAGGAATGGTCAAATGTATGGCAGCTTAGATTCAATGCTAAGAAGTGCAAGGCAATGCACCTGGGTAACAAAAACCCCGGGTGATGAGTACACAATGGGGGGTGAGATACTAACAACAAAAATGGAAAGGGACCTGGGGGTAGTCATATCAGATGACCTAAAGGTGGGCAAGCAATGTGAGAGGGCAGCAAGGAGGACTGGGGATACTGTGTAACCCCTTTGTTACCCAGGGTTACTAGAATCCCAGCAAGACCTAGTGGTAGGCAGGAAGGCAGCTCAGAAACTCCAGTTAAATGGGTTTCACACTGTCTCACTCTGTCCTCAGTCACAGCTGAGACTTGAGAGATGACATCATTATAGAACTGTCGCAGCTGCATGAGCCACTTTGGAATCTGCCGCCGCCATTACAGGGTGGGGTAGTAAAGTAAACACAGCAGCAGAGGAGCCATTTTAAAGCTACAGAGTGTGTTCATTTAAAGTGAGACTTTCAATTACAGTGAACTTTTGTTTGTTTACTGCAGTTATGGCCTCAGGACCAGCTCGTTACCCGGATCATGCCCGGGTGGCAGTAACAGCAGCAGTAAATAGATTGAGAGATATTGAAAATTGGTGCTATAGAGGGCAACTCCCTCCTGATGTGGCAATTCCTAATTATCCAGTGCATGTATGCCAGATGTGCTTGAGTGCTGGAAGGGATGTCTTCATGATTCCTCACTGTGCTGGATGTCTACAAAAATATGGCTTGTATAAAGTGCCTCAAATTCATTTGGCTCCCACATGGACACAACTTCAAGAATCTGCAGTTGGCAGCACACAGCATCAGGCAGAGCCTGTGGAGGAAGGTCCCTCGAGGGAGTGTGGCACAAAGTTAGAGAGTGCAGAATTAGAGACTGAATCTGAATTGAAGCATTGGATGCTGGATCTCAGAAGGCAAGTTCAGATAAAGCATCAATAGTCCCCTGGGTGGCCCAGCCCAAGTCTCAAGGTGAAGATGAGATGCGGAGGCCTTGAATGGGAGGTGTCGACCTCCGCTCCCAGTGATGAATGGATAGTCTCAGGGGTGAGAACTACTGCTCACTCCTGGGCTCAGATCCTCAGTGAAGAGAAAGATGAGGGGGAACCTATGTGGCCTTGTGAGAAAGGAATGGGTACACAGCCTCAAGATCTTGCCTCAGAGGAATGTGTTCTAGAAGGTGGTGATGCCACTGCCCTGGCTTCACCAGAAGAAGAAGAAGTCATTGATCCGTTTTTAATTTCATTGAGGATGCGAGGCTGGCAGAACCAGGACTGGCCAACCCCCAAGCCAGGCCGATTGACCAAAGCAAGTAAAGAGGAGAGACTGGTTCATAGAAAGGCCAATGAAATCTTTGGTATGACCTTTCCTACCTTTCCTCAGAGAGTCTGGGAGGAGATTGAGAACTGCAGGAAATCCTGGATCTGGGATGAAGCAATGAAACATGTGCATCCTGGGGCTAACCAGCATGTAAAGAATAGACTATTCCATGAAAAGTATACACAGTGAAAGAGAGGCAGGACACTGTTTATGGACAGAGTGAGAATAGTGGACGGAGAGGGATACAAAGTCTCCCACTGTGTGAATTATGTGCGTCCAGACGGAGTAATAATTCAAGCCCCTGACCCCCTCTACTATTGGCCTCAGTGCAAGGACCTCCCAGTAATTAAGCCTGTGCCTAAAAAATGGAGAGCCGAACAGTGGTAGTCAATACTGCCACATCTAGACTGTGAAGTGCCCTTATTGTACTGCCAATATGAATAAATAAGGAATCAGGTGCCCCATATTCTTCAGTCCACAGTGTACTGCCCTGTTCAGCAACCATCTACTGGTACCACCAGATGACTTCAGATCTAGAGAGGACACCATCCCAGCTGATTTCCTGTTCATCGCCTGGTAATCGGATGACGCCGGACCAGCGTTTCTCTTTTAGTTCCTGTTCTAAGGTTCCTTCTCCAGTTATGACATCATCCCAGCTGTTTCCAGATGTGCACTCCTGTGGGTTCCCAGAAGATGTCCGCCCAGCTGTATCAGAAGAAATGCTGCCAGGGAGAGTCTTCGGAAGGGACCAGGTTTGTGATGTCCAAATACTTCAAGAGGCTGGTAAGTCCGAAAAAAACCTTTTATTCTATCTTTATGACATTGCAATACACACCCTACACTACAGACTTCAAACAGTGTGTGAACTGTCAGCAAAGACTCTTCCCTTCGGGATTATTGCCTTCAAGAACTATGCTTCATGGGGCTGGTAAGGGTTGTTGTTGTTGTCGTTGTTGTTTAGATAGACTGTACATGCAGATTAGGATGTGTTTTTTTTTTTTTTTTGTCTTTTCTTACAGGTGTTCCTAGAAGACAGAAGAGAAGACAAGAAGAGGAGGAGGGGCTTATCGGAGTCCCTCATCAGTGCTTACGGTGTAGAATTTAAATGTACTGTGTTATTATTGCTAATGGTTGTAGTTGCAGGCTGCCCAAGGTCGGGGAGGTCCCCGGGTTTTGTTTTTGTTTGGGATGTTATGTTAGAGGCAGATAGGTTTTCCCTAGAGGGTTAGAGGGGATGGACAGGCTATGGCCCTGACCTGCAGTAGGGGCCACAGTGCTGATCTATCAGGGCTATGCTCTGCATGGTTCTACCAGAGCCACTAGGTGTCCATAGTAAGTGGATAGAGTAGAGGCTATTATGTCAACTATAGGCCTCTAGGCCCTTAGTGTTGCCTACCTGTGCTCCAACATGGTAGGAGGGGGCCTGATCACCCCTCCGCAGGTAGCACATAGGGTGGGATGGCCTAAGGCCGGGTGCATAATGAATGGGGACAGTCATTTTCCTGGTCAGGGCGAGTGTAACCCTTTGTTACCCGGGTTACTAGAATCCCAGTAAGACCTAGTGGTAGGCAGGGAAGGTAGCTGTGAAACTCCAGTTAAATGGGTTTCACACTGTCTCACTCTGTCCTCAGTCACAGCTGAGACTTGAGAGATGACATCATTATAGAACTGTCGCAGCTGCATGAGCCACTTTGGAATCTCCAGCTCAGGGAGTGAAATTTAGAACTTTGGGAAATTCAAAGGTGTTCTTCAGTTTGTCCTTAAGCAAGAAGGAAGCATTAGTCAGCAGTTGGATCTCTCACTCAGAAAAAAGGAAGTGTTCCTGTATTTTACCTTTTTAAAGTGGTGGAGACCGCTCCCCCGGTCTCAGTGCCTCCCTCCCTCTGGGGGGGAAGGAAAGTTTTCTATGGGTTCCAGGGGCAATCCCCTTCTCCCACCCTGGGAAGGAAGCTGCCTGATTTAATTTCAGTCTGTTCATGTATAACAGCAAAGGTTACAGTACTTCGCCTGTGGGGCACCTGCAATGAATGGGTGAGTGTTTGGCTCCATTTGAAGGGGCAAACAACTTCTTTTCTTCAGTTGGGAAATAAATGTAGACTGCTATTTGGGAGGACTATGTCAACTAGGACAAACAAATAGAGCAGTCAACTGTTTAAAGTTTTAAATGGATTTAACGTTCGCTGTAGAGGGGGTGCTTCAGGTCATCCACCGTTCTATCTACATTTTAAAGTCTAAAGTTTTCTGTGCGTCCAGAGAAATGGCCAGGTATGGGCTGTGGGAGCTGAAGGTGGCAAAACCCCCCATCTTTAGTAACCAGGTCCACCTCTACGGATTTCTTCTGTGTTTTTGCTACTTACCTCATGCACTTGGCCAGTGATTGGGTGGGTACCCAGACGTGGGTTGCAACTTGAAAATCTCACTAGGAGTTGCAGACTCTAAGTGGTGTGGGGAGCCACAGGATGGGAAAATTACTCCTTGTTGGATAGAACTCTCCTTGTTTGATGGGAGTTTCGATTGGAAGTATGAAAACAAATCTCTCCAGGAATCACAGACTTCAAGTGGTGTGGGGAGCCACAGTTTGGGAGTCTCCTTGTTTGATGGGATGTCTTTCCAAGTAAATTTTGGGTTCATTCGCCAAGTGGACTGTCAGTCGAGTGGCCGGCAGGGGAGCCGGGCCAGTCGGGATATGTATCCAATGCGCATGCAAAGTCCGGGCTGAGTGCCTGGTGGGTCCAAAGCCAGACAATTGTAGTAATGTGTTCATTCCTCAAATGGACTGCTGTGTTTAACCTCTAATCTGTACATACAGTAACGTAGCCCTTTGGGGGACAATGCAGTGCTTTGTTTATGTTCAGTTAGTTAATAAATAAAGCCACACTGAAAAATCCCAATTCTGGTTCTGGACATTACAGTTATTGCTTCCTGTAGTTGGATTTACTTGGGTGCCCCTGTGCAGAGTAGCCAAACCTAGGTCCATTGTGCCAGGTAACCTCATCCTTCCCCAAATCCATAGACATATGTGTAGATATGTTACACTGGGATGCATAGGGAGAGGCATCACCAGTAGAAAACAGGAAGTTATTATCCCTCTGTACAGACTGCTGGTGAGACCCCATCTGGAGTACTGCATGCAGTTCTGGAGACCCAATCTCTGCAAAGACATAGACAGGAAGGAAGCTGTCCAGAGGAGGGCAACTAAAATGGTGCAGGGTCTGCACCAGAAGACATATGAAGAGAGACTTAAGGAGCTGAATATGTATAGCCTCGAGGAAAGGAGGGGGGGGACATGATAGAAACTTTCAAGTACCTCAAGGAATCAACAAAGTCCAAGAGGGTAGCATCTTTCAAAAAAAGAGGTGCAAGAACAAGGGGCACAATTTGAAGATGGGGGTGGCTCAGAGGTAATTTAAGGAAGTATTTTTTCACAAAGAGGGTTGTGGATGCATGGAATGGCCTTCCAGAGGAGGTTGTGGAGTCAAAAACAGTGGTGGAATTCAAGCATGCATGGGACAGTCATAAGGCAATTCTAGGGGGTTGGGGTAGGAAGAAGTAGGCTGCTGGTTAACTAGGATCTGCAGCTTATCCACTAGGTAGGGAAATGGGCAGACTGGGTGGGCCAAGCCGTCCTTATCTGCCATCAAATTCTATGTTTCTATGTTTCTATGTTTCCTGGACAGATGCAGACCATCCTGCCAGTATAGGCTGGTATCCCTCCAGGTGGAACCCCAGTCTCCAATGAAGCCAAACCCCTGTGCTCCACACCATTTTTTCAACCATTCATTAAACTGCATGGTGCAAAGTACCCTCGCCTCACTCATGCCATTGACAGGCAGCACCTCTGAGAAGGATACTGTGTGTGCTACTTGTCTTAGGCCCCTCCCCAATTCTACAAAGTCCTTCTGCACTGCTCTAATCTCATGATGAGCCAAGTCATTTGTCCCTAGGTGGACAATGACATCCAGCTCAGACTCCCGTGCAGCTGTTCTCATGATCCTGAGGATGCGCTTCCTGTCCATCCAAGCCATGACACCAGGCAGGCACCTTACTTCAGTTTTCCCTGCTCCCCAGTTCTATCCCCTAATAATTGAGTCCCCACCGAGCTGTTTTTCCTTGTGGTGTCCTCTGCCTCCTTCCTGTGGGCCTCCCTTGTGACAGTTGTCCTCAGCCTCCTTAGTCTCCTCTGTGGGTGCATCCATAGGGGAGCTGTGCTCCCCCAGAATGGTGTATGGACTGTGGAGTGGAACAACTGACTGGGTGTGCCTCTGTTCCACCATCCTCACCCTCCCTGAGCCCACTGTGGTCCAACTGCCGTGCTTTCTTCGCAACCTCTGAGGTAGTGGTGGTGGCTCTGGTGCGCCACGGATGGGGGAGGTTCCCTTCCTACCATCCAGTGTGGCCTGGGGAAGGTTCCCTTACTGCTGTCCAGTGTGGCCTGAAGATGGGCAACTTTCTCCCTCAGGGCAGAGAGTTGTCTGCAAATAGGGCAGCATCTCAGCCTCCAGAAAGACTCCCAGAAGACTGCTGCCCCACAGCCATTACATTGCACTACTCCCCGCATGTTTATCTACTTTGTGTGTGTGTGTGTTGTGTGTGTGTGTGTGTGTGTGTGTGTGTGTGATTGGTTTATTATATAGAAATATATATATTATACAATGTGTATGCTTATATTGTCAGTGCAGTGTGCTAGAGAGGATATGACAGCGATATGCACCTTGCACTCTTGAGAAAATGATGCCAGAACCCCAGGTATAAGGGAACTATTTCCAGGGGTGGGAGGGAGGGGTGGGAATGGGTTGGGCCTAAACTGTGCCCTCACAAAACAATCAGCTAAAAGTTCTGACCCACCGCTGTGATGAGTGCCTTCCTGTCAGCAAGATGCCCTACAAAACAGTTTGATAGAGAAAATACCCTGCTAATCAAACAGAGAAAAATCCAGACATCCAAGTCAGACACAGGTAAACCTCCCCAGCCCCAAAACAGCCTGGTGGTTTGTGCTCTGAAAGCAGTCAGTCCCAAAATAAGTCAGCTGTGCTTTAAACTCTTCCTGCACTGAAAATCTTAAGAATTGGAACAAAAGTAAAGCTAGATCCACCTCCCTCTGTTGCTTGAAAGACTGTTTTTTCCTGATAATTCTAAGTTCCTATTTTCACCTTTCAGTTATAAGTCTCCACCTGCTATTGGCTGATAAGTAGCTATGATGTAAGCACTTCCTGACAAAGTCTGGTCTGGCCTTTTAAGGCACACACACATAAACACAACAAACAGTTTCCAACCCCTAGGGCACTGTCTGGGTCAAATACACAACCTGTACCTGCACTTATTTCAGGACTTATGACAAATTCTTAGCCCATGGTTTAAACTCTTCCTGCACTGAAAATCTTAAGAATTGGAACAAAAGTAAAGCTAGATCCACCTCCCTCTGTTGCTTGAAAGACTGTCTTTTCCTGATAATTCTAAGTTCCTTATTTCAACATTCAGTTAGAAGTAGCCTCCACCTGCAGAATATCTGCTACAAACCAAAGTAAATTGTAAGGTTCACCTCCCTCTGCTGTGAGCACAACTCGCTTTCTTGCAAATCCTATGTTCAGTATTGCAGCTTCTAGCCAGAGGTAGTTTCACTTGAAGAATATTAGCTGTGTGATCAATGTGGGATTTAAATGTTAAGGCAGAATCAAAAGTTAGACCAACATATTTAAATTCTTGCACAAGCTGTAAAGGATTGTTATTGAAAATTATGGAGAAAATAGAAGATGCTTGGTTAAGAATAGATTGGGACCCAAGTAGCATTGTTTTTCTTTTCTTTTTTTTTTTTTTTCTTACTGTTTGGGAGTAATAGATTAGAGGAAAATTAATAAAACATTTTATCAAATTCAGCTTGAAGAGTTTTGAGGTCACAAAATAGCACGGTATCATCTGCATAGAGACGAACTGTGCTATTTCTAACCACAGAAGGCAATAGGTCAACAAACAAGTTGAAAAGAATAGGGCCACGAATATAAACATGGGGCACCCCTGTGAGTGAGGGAAGAGCAGGGGAAAGATACCCATCCCAAAGAACAGATTGGGAACAACCGTGAAGAGAGGAAGAAAACCAAGTGATTGCATTGTGAGAAAAAAATGTGAGACTGTAGACATGTCAAGAGTAAAGAGTGATTAATGAAATCGAAAGCTCTTGACAAGTCTATGAAGACAATGCCTACACAGTGCCCCTTGTCCAAAGCTCCTAAGATGGAATCATAAAATTTATCAGAGCACTTTGAGTTAAACAATGAGACCTAAAGCCAGACTGGTTATCAGAAAGCATGTGATAAGAATCTAAGCAATCCAGTACCTGTTTACAAACAATCTTTTCCTTAAATTTTGAAACTACAGGAAGTAAAGAAATTGTGCAATAGTTTTCAACTAATGATTTATCTCCACTTTCATGAAGGGGAATGATAATGGAATGTTTCCATGTAGCAGAGAAAGTTTGAGTAGTGTGTGACAGGTTAAAAATGTAAGTCAATAAAAGGGTTATTATATCAGCACAGGATATGAGCAAACAGTTACCTAAGTTATCACTGCCTTTAGCAGAATCCTGTTTCATGGACGAAAGAAGTTCAGACACTTCCCCAGGACAAATATGATGAAAATAGAATTTAGGTCTTAAAGTAGAAGTTGAAGATTGATAGTCAGGACATGAGCTTCTGCAGGTTAAGCCAGCCTTTTCCAATAGCAGACTTGGAGCTTCAGAGAAAAAAAGTGTTCAGAGAAAAAAAAACATATCACCTGTTCTATCTTTAGAATGTGCTGTAGTCCAATTGTAATATGGACTAGGTGTGTTTGATACAGATGGCACTTTCCAAGTGGAATCCACTAGTTGCCAATTTTTTTCTAGGATTTGACCTTGAGTTGATCAGATGGGCCTTGTAGTAAGATGATTTGGATTTCCTGATTAAAGTAATACAATCATTTCAAAATGTCCGAAAAGATTGCCAGGTCTCTGGGGTGCCCAATTTCTTGGCCTTACAGTAAAGTTTATCCCAAGCTTTTAACTGGGAAACAATAAACTGAGTTACCCAAGGAACGTTTCGAGTTTTAACCCTTTTTTCTAGTAGGGGAACATGACAATTTGAAAGTGAACTAAACTGATGAAAAAAATATGCCCAGGCATCATCCACATTTGTGAGAGCAAATAAATCCCCCAATGTATGTTACGTAAGTTCTACAGTAGCAGACCGCTGTCACAAACCAGGGACTATATGACTTTGGGTCCAGGATAAACCTTGGTTATAAGGAACTGTAAGGGACAAAGGTCCAGTTTTCATGTACAGTAGATGTTCTTAATAATAATTATCAGAATAGACTAAAATTCAAATATTTGTGTGAAATGTTGTGTCACTGAGTTCTTTTGACACCAGTTGTGATTTTTGCAGATGACCATATTCCATTTTTGTAGTCACATGTAGAGAACACCCAGATACTGATTCAAAATCAAATGACTTGGCATGGCATCTGTATATGCAATCTTTGGTTCAGGAGTGATACCAGTCAGGTATTAGTAAATCAGTGAACGGTACTATTGCAGAATGTGACCTGAGTTCATGCTGACTGTAATCAACAATGAGGTCTGACTAGAGAGGCATTGCCAACAGTATCCATGTGTGAACATTCTTTGACTACATCCTGCATCACTTATAGAACCATACTATACATGCCATCATTGACTGGATGTGTGCCCCGTCCTGGGTTAGCACATGTTACCTATGTGCTGGTGCAGTCACAGACTGGGCAGAGGCTGCACATGCTGAAACCTAACTAGCATGGTTTTTGGTGAGTCTGCATGTAGTGCTGTGCATGTGTGACTACTTATGATCACCACCTAATATCCTTGGCATATCTGTGTTACTCAACACAGCCAACAGCAGTTATTTATTCATAAGGGGTGATCAGATTTAGTAGAATCTGATCTCTCTGCATTCATCAGATTATCGTAAATTCCGATTCTACCTCCGATTCTGCATCCGATTCCAGATGGGCATGGGCATCCGAAACATATCCGGAACTGAAATTTCCGATTCCTGGATTCCTCCAACTTATTCTGAAACATCTTGTACAGTGTACCCAACATGAATAAAGGCTTTGCCTTCCCCAGTTTTGCCACTCCCATACATTGATGTGACTAACACACTGATCCAGTTTCTTGCTGCTGGGGAACAATATGAGAGATTTGCTGTGTGCTGATGCAGCTCAACTTAAGAAATAGACGTTTAAAAAAATGGACTTTGCTGTGCCTCTGTCCTCCAGAATCACAGCATGGAGTGGACCTGCCCTAGCCTGAGGAACCACAAACTTAAAAAAAAATACACCGCCCTGGCCGCTACTCTGCACTGATACAGTGGTTCTTCACCTATCCAGTGCATGAACATTAGGCTTGGTAAGGTAAGGGATGTAGTGGTGGGCCGTGAAATGTATTATGGAGTTATGATGAGGGTGCGTGAAGAGAGGAAGATATTGTTACACTGTAAATGTTGGATGCAAAATCAGAACCGAATTACGATCTAAAAATCCAGTTATGGGACTCTTCTTTCAGAATTAAGATTTTTGGAGTCAGAATCTGAAAATCCTAATTCTGGATTTCAGACCTGAATTGGGTTAAATTTAATTCTGGATTCCAAAATCTGATCATCCATATTACTCATACCCTTACTACAGCAGCACAGACATGATACAACCCAGTACACTGACAGAACATATAGAATAGTACATGATGAGGTGTGCATAACAAGAATTGAATGCACACCCGAGGTGTGGGATGCTACACTATCCCCAAGGGCAAAGCCTTAGGGGTTTATCAAAGCATGCCACACTGAGGGTGTGCAATAAATCTGAGCTGTGCACTCTCCCCGTATGTATTGCTTTATGTAATTGCTGGGGGGCCTTTTTTTCCATCCAGATTTCTTGAAATAAAAGCCACTCTTAGTAAAATCTTGTGTCTGTTTTTTTTTTTTTTTTGTTGCTTAGAGAAGAAAATACCTAACTATTAGAGTAGGGCATTTAGACTATTGTAAAAGGAAGATTTAAAACTTGACTGTCAAGTGTTTTTAAGATTTAGTTTAGTTCTAGGTGGTGGTTGTCACCGCGATATGTGAAAGCTGTTCAGAGGTAGCTTATTTGCATACTTCCATGACAATGAGGAACTGGAGCTGGAAAAAAAATCTTAAATAATGTTAGTAGACTTCAGAGATTTTTTTTTTTTTAATAGTTTATTCTCTGTGAGTGCAACAAATTCTGGTTTAGTGAGACCAGTGAGGCTGACTGACCGCGAGCAGGGCAGAACAGAATATACGTCTGTGTGTGTGTCCGATTCTATACTGCCAGATAGTTGTCTCAGACTGGTTAGATATTTATTTTCTTATTGCCTTTCACTTCTGCCAGCAATTTGCAGTCTCTGTGGTGTTTCAGTGAACTATCTCTGTACTTGACTTTGCAGCAGTGTGAGAGCTTCAGTTCAGTGAATGAGCACGAGCAAGGGTTGAGGAGAAGCTGGCCCGTGTTCACCATTATAACTCGTGGGTTATAACGGTGAATTATACCAGCTTCTCTAATGAAAAAAAGTTCCCCAGTTATTATGAAGGTATTATTAGATGTGGGCATGACATGGTAATGACAATGTGCTTTACATGCCTGGCCAGGAGGAGTGGCACATTAGGCTGTTCCCTGGAGTGGTGTGTCATGTCTGCTGCATTTTGCAGGGTATAGTCTACCTGGTGATGGAGTCATCCTTTCAGATGCTGGTGCTGGTTGCAATTAGGATATGACATGTCCCCTAAACATTCCATCAGAGAGATGGCTGCACACGTGACTTGCATACAACAGTGGCAACAGGTTGTAGATACATGTGTCACACAATGGTGGTGGTGGCATAATATGTATCAGGTGGAATACCATGTTGAATGTTTGCAGTGTACTGTAGTTATGTGCATTACAACCATGCATGTACAGTGTGCTATAGCCACTGTTGAACTAATAGGATCTGCAGGTGTGACTGTGCATACAAGTGTTGTACCAGAGTGGTGCTGTCTTCTTAGGAGGAGTTTAAGATGGCATGCACTGTTGTGCTATCTGCCCTCGACTTCAGCTCCACAGCAGGTTGTGCAGCTGCCACATGTACTGGTTCCAGTTTTCACATTAACAGCTGCATACTGGTATCTGCCTCTGAATCAACTTCTGCTTAATTCAGTTGCCATTTTGGCATTTGGTCCATGTGGGGAATTTCACCTCCTTATGTGGTGGAGTCAAGTGGCGTCCCATGTATGTATATGGCCTCTTTCCTTTTGCACTGTTTGGCACTGCCCTACATGCACATCAGCCTGTCCCACCACCATTGTGAATCTGGTGATGTGGTATTTGTTATGTGGTGCATATCTACTCACAACACATAACATGACTTTTTGGCATATCTTGCACACCTTTGTGGATTGGGCCTCTGTTACCATATTGGATGCCAGGGGTCATGAACAGTAGATGCAGCAGTGGTACACATAGGAACATTAGAATGTAAGATAGAAGTAGGTCATGTAGTCCATCATAATAGTCTCCTACTGTAAATCAAAAACGTTTAGACTCACAATCTGCCTTTTCTACCTGTCCAGTTTTATCTCAAAGGAGCTGAATGTCTCTGTCCCAGCTACTACTTCTGGCAGACCATTCTAAGTTCCTCCTTTGCTCCCCTGATGTTAGCTCCTTTAGTTTGTGTGCTGTGACCCCGAGTTATTGTCTCGTTCTCGCTCTGTTATACTGAATCCTTCCATCACAGAAACATAGAATGATGCTGTCAGGAAAAGACTTATAGTCAATCTTATCTGCACATTTTCCTACCTGAGCCATACCAACCTACCTTTGATCATACCTAGGTAAAATGCCCATTGGTAGAGTGTCCCCTTCCTCCTGCTCTGCATCCCCTTCATTGTCTTAGTTTCCACCAATCTGTTATAGCTGTTGCAAGTTCTCTAGACACGTCACCATTTTGACATTTACCACCTCCATTGGCAAACTGTTCAATCTATCCACCACCCTTTCTGTGAAGAAGTACTTTATTATGTCTTTCCTGAATCTACCACACCACCATCATGCCTTCAGAGCTCCCTGTGGAATTACTTGAAGCTCTTCTCTGTGTGTGGTTGTCCTAAACTGCCATAACTAACCTTGATCCCCTGCACTGGACTTACATGTCCTTCTTTTGGTACCCTTGCACAGGTCCTGATGATGCATCCTGCCTGCTTGGGTTCTGCTCTGTATATAATGTATTTACTCTCTGTTTCAGGCAATGCTTTGACAGTGGCTCTGCTTTTGGGGCTTTGAGCTGTATAGAATTGTATAATGCACTGCTCATAGCCTTGGTGACTCTATGTATATATTTTGTTCCTATTCTAACTGTGTTTACTGACTACGTGTGTTATGTTCATCTTGTTCTACCTGATTCTGTATAATGCCTAACTTGTATCATGTTGTCCTCTGTACAAACTTGTATTTCATTGTACTCTCCCGGGTCATACCTGAAAATAGGGAAATGTCTTGTCTAGTGTACTTACCTGGTCAACAAAAGTTAAATAAATAAATAAATCAGTTTACGCTCATGTTCCCTTAGCTGCTGATCCCACCCCTTGTCTACTCACCAGAGACCTCCTTGGTTTGATGAGGATCTCTGGGGTTTAAAGACTAAGGGGCGGAGGTTAGAGAGGTGCTGGAGGAAGGAGATCCAATCTGCCGAAGGACTAATTGGCCCTGAAGTCCCATTATGCCGACTATCGGGGGCAATCACCCTTAAGAGGGATAATTATTTGTCTAGGGAGATTGCTGTGGTGAGGAACAGGCTGGCTCAGCTTTTCCACATGGTAGACAGGCTTTTACATCCTGCTTGTCTCCGTGTAGGGGGTGCAGGTTCTAGCACTAGGTGTGAGGAGCTGGCTGTGTTCTTCACCAACAAAGTATCCTCTATCAGGGATGAGGTCTCCTAGAGTGCCTCTTGAAAGGGATGCAGAGCCAGCCTGAATTGTGCTGAAACACTCCTCCTGTCTGGGATGAGTTTGAGCTGGTTGGGGTGGTGGAGGTAATTGAGATAGTCTCGAAGCTGCGGCCAACACAATGTGATCTACATCCAGATCCGACCCAACTTTTGGTTGGATGTTTGGACCTAATTGGACCTGTGGTCGATAAGGTCTTCTGGAGTTCCTTGAGGAGTGGGGTCTTCCCATTGGCCTTGAAAGAAGCCTTGGTAAGACCCCTGTTGAAGAGACCCTCTTTGGACCCGGACTGCCTCAGCAACTACAGGCCGGTCTCGAACCTCCCATTTTTAGGGAAGGTTATTGAGAAGGTGGTGGCCATCCAGCTTGAGAGGCATCTTGCCTCTTCCTCCACCTATGAACCTTTCCAGTCTGGAGTTGACGATGGGGTTAGCCTCATCTAACCTGAAGACTCTGTGCTGTGGGGTTTTGCAGGGATCAGTCTTGTCGCCCTTGTTGTTCACAGTATACATGCTGCCGTTGGAGGACATTATCAGGTGGTACAGGCTGGGTTTTCACTGTTATGCAGATGATACCCAGCTGTACTTGTCCCATGCACCTGATACCCAGGTGTCAGCCTTTGTATTTAACACCTGCCTTGAGGAGATCCAGTCTTGGATGACTCAGAATTAGCTTAAGCTTAATCCAGACAAGACAGAGGTACTAGTGGTGGATCTAGGTCATTGGGGTGTCACTTTTAGGCTAGACTATTGCAATGGCCTGTACATAAGATTATACGGATGCAACCTCCGCAGGCTGCAGCTGGTGCAGAATGCAGCAGCAAGGTTATTGTCAGGGGTGAGAAGGTGTGAACATATCACCCTAGTTCACTGCAGATTGCACTGACTGCCAGTCAGGTGGAAGATTGTCTTCAAGGTCAGGCTCCTGAACTACAAGATCTTGCACAGTTGGGGACCTGTCTATCTGCAAGATTTCCTTGTACCCTTCCATCCACCTTGGGCATTCCATTCTACTGGGGGGGGGGCTCCTTAGAGTTCCCAGGGCAAGGTTGTGGCATTCGGGGGACAGGACACGCTCAGTGGCCGCACCTACCTGTGGAACTAATTTCCAGCTTATGTGAGGGAGGTTCCCTCGGTAGAAGCAGACTTTTACTGACTAACTAGTGGTCTGTTTTAGGATAGATAGATGAATTTTAATGTCACTCTCAGTTGCACTGTTAAGCATATATAGTTGTATATTACTGTATATTATTATACCGTTGTTTGTGTTGTTGTACACCATCTAGAGTCCTTGGAAATGGACGCTTTTATAAATAAAATATCTATCAATCTGTCTGTCTATATATCTATCTAACTATCTATCTATCTAGCTATCACTCTCAGTATGTTTAAAAGGCCACAAACCCTGTTTATTCCTTTGTGATGCATTAAGGTGCCGATCATGTCTCTTTGGCCAGATGGACTATACTGCACTGGTTTAATAGAGATACTGCAAGTGCTGGCAGTGCCTCTGGCAGATCTCTGCAACTGCACCCTGGACTCAAGACAGGTGCCTGTAGACTGAAGGGGGGTGGATGTTGTGCCCCTGCACAAATGTGAAGGGAAGAATGAACTAGGAGCTATAGACTGGTCAGTCTGACCTCAGCAGAAGGCAAATGCCTTGAATCTGTTTTTAAGGAGATGCTAGTGGATTTCCTGGTGGCAAAAGGGCCACAGTACAGAAGATAACATGAGTTTGTGGCAGGTGGATCCTTGTCAGACAAATGTGATTGACTTCTTCAACTGGATAACAAGGCTGGCAATAACGATAAGCAGCTGATATACTATATCTGGACTTTAATAAAGCATATGACTCAATTTTGCACAAGAAGGAGCTCAAAAAACTGGAGAGCTAGAGGTGGAGAACAGACTAACATACCGGGTAGGAATTGGGGGAAAACTCAGAGGGTAACAGTAAATAGGGAGTACTCGGGAGGCGGTCACAAGAGTGCCCTGCAAGGGTCAGTTCTCGAATCAGTACTCTATAACATACAGTATTTATCAGTGACTTTTGAAATGGGTATGGAAAAGCCAACATCCTGACTGGCTGCCACCTATATTATAGCTCTGTCTAATGCACAAGGAAAATAACATGCTGACAGTCAGGACACTGCAAACTAACAATATCAATGTACTTTTCAAAAAAATCCTCATTGCCATTGCAAACATGGCTGCACCTAAAAAAACAAATTGATTAAATGTTCTCTTCTTTTATAACCCCCTCCTTGCATGCACATACAAAAATAAGAAAAATTAAGTTCTCTTCACAGTTTTATATTTTGGTGTTTCTTTTCCGACCATGCCCCCTCTTTCCAGCTTCAACTGCTTACCAGGAAAATCTCTGCTGCTTGGCACGTCACACATAACATTCAATCCCTGGCTTTACAGAAGCCTTCTGTTGCATGTATTTCTGTGGAGAGGGGTGAACATTCATTCATTCTGTGGAAATTAGAATTCCCGCATTACTTGATAAACAAACAGCCCTTCAATTGAATATGTAGATGGAGAGTTTCTTGACAGATGGGGGCAGGGGCTACTTTTTACTAATTGCTATTAATAAAAGAAGATACCTATTTTTTTTTATTTTTTTTTTTAGTATTTACTTATCCCTCCTTGGCCGCCTGAACTGCTCCCCCTTCAGGGATATCCAGCCACCACCCGCCTCTGCTGAAGACACCCAAACTCTGTGGCTTCTCTCCCGCAGTGGGGCCGCAGGGAGCCCTGCTCATAACTCTCTGCAAAGCACAGATCAAGGCAGGTGCCATGGCAAAACAGCGGACAGCCATCAAGCCGCTCGCTTCAGGTGCCATTTTTTCCAGTTTTCTTGTCCCGTCAGTGCATGCTCAGACTGGGAGCTGCTGCTGAGCGATGCATTCCCTGATCCCGGCCCTGGAGAGGACAGCTGTCCTCCGGATGCTCAATCATTTCTGCCCCTGCCGACTTCAGCACCCCAGGTCCGCTCTCACTGTCATCAAGGCTACAAGGTAAGGTGCCAGCACCTCAACCCTCTACACCACCCGGCCAGCGCGAAGATACCTATTTTTGATTTTAAAAAAGTTTTAATTTTTTTCTCAGTTTACCTATTTTAAAAGCACATAAGACACTTCTGGGGTGTGCATTATGCTGATTTATGCACATTTCCAGGGCCTAACAGCACTCCACCTCTGACATGGTGCCTCACTAAGCCCGTAAGTATGTGGTTAGATCAGCATAACTCCCTCCATTGTGCATCAGAGTGAAAATCTGCCTTTTTATGGACAACACTACACTTAACTCTATGGCAGGGCACATAGTGAGGAGGGATTTTGTGAGCTGAGAGAGGATCTGGAAAGTCTGTAACAATGGTCAAGGATTTAGCAGCTGAGCTCTAATGCCAAAAAAATGTAAGGTCATGCACATTGGCTGCAGAAACCCTGGACAGAACACAGGTTGGGAGCAGAAAAGATTGCAAAGATGAAGAAAGAATGCGAAGCAGGCATTTCAGACAACCTCAAGTCTACTGTGCAAAGCAGCAAAGCTACAGGGAAGGCAAATAGGATGCTGGGCTGCATTGGGAGGGGATTGAGTTGCAGGAGAAAAGAGGTAATTTTCCCTCTGTACAGATCCCTGATATGACTGCACCTGGAGTACTGCATACAACCTTTTAATCCCCAACTAAAAAAGCATAGACCAACTGGAATCAGTACAGAAGAGGATGACTTAGATGATATATTGGCAACATGGTAGGTGGTACGAGTAGAGACCGGAGCGTCTCAGTGTGTACTCACGGGAAGTCAAGAAGGAAAAGAGGACATGATTGAATTGTTTAAATACATGCAGGGAATAAACAGTGGACACCAGTGAACTGTTCACTAATAATGGCAACAATAATAGCAGGGGCAGCAGTAGGAAATTGATGGTGAGATGTTTAAGAAGGATGTCAGAAAGTACTTTTTCACAGAGTGGATGGTGGAGAAGCGGAACTGACTGCCCTTTACAGTGGTCATTGTGAATAGGGTGGGGGATTTAAAAAGGGGTGGCCCAGGCACAGTGGACTGGTAAGTGCACTGAGGAGGATGGGGTGAAGGGGAGGATTGGCATGTACTATTAGGGTCCATGGAACCACCTCCCCCAAGTAAACAACAGGGCAGACTGGACATACCATGAGGACTTCTGCCATCATTTACTCTGTTTCTATGCCCCCCTCTTCCTTCTAGCTTCCAGTGAGTATATGTTCAAGCTGGCTGGCATCAGTTTGATATCCTTCTTTATTTTATACATGTGAAAAAAGGTTCCTCCAAATCTTCTCTTCTCTAGACTGAACAACTGGAGCTCAGATTGTCTGTCCTCATATGTTTTCCTTGTCACTGGCAAACAGGTTAAAAAGTGACAGGCCCAACACCAACCCCAGAGGCCCCAATCCAATGTGTACCTGTTTACTCAGACCATTTATTTATTGAGATGTTGGATTAACATCTTTGAGCAGAAAGCTCTTTCATAGGTTCCACATGAAGTATGACACAAACAAGAATACAGTTATGTTCCACAGCTATAGATACAGCAAGAAACAATTGAAAACTATGTCCAGGCATAAATTCTAACAGTAGTTACACAATCTAAGCATATACAGGGAGCAGAGTCAAAACAAAGGCTAACATTTCACTAGGTAACTGTAACATAACATGAGGACGCTTATTTAAAAAGGAGAATTGCACAACTAACAACATAGGTAGATAACTGGATTGTGTCTGAGTCAAAGAAAGAAAGAAGGAAGGTCCTGTACCAGTAGAGTGGGACAGGGGAGGGAGGAGGAAAGTGTGGGGAGGAGGAAGGCAAGCAGAGGTGGGGGGGTAGGATGGGGATAGATAGGAGAGAAAGGGAAGAATAACTATGTAGTCAAAGTGGAATAAAGGGGAGGAGGGTGAGGGAAAGGAGGGGTGGAGGAGAGTAGGGAGGAAGAGGTGGTGTAGGTAGCGGGGTGATGATGAAGATGTAGTAAGGTGGTAGGGAGGAAAGAGGTATGGAATGACAGAGGGGCCAAAAAAGGAAGAGGAGGTGTAGGTAGGTAGGAGGGAAAATAATTTAGGCAGGGGTAGAAAGCTCATGAAAGTGTTAACTTGGCTGGGGGCCCAAGAAATGGACATGAAGCGTAACATTTTGCTAATCAATAGAGATCACAGAGATTGCAAATGGTAGGAGCAAGGTAAAGGCAAATTAGCGGTAGCAGTCACAGGTTGCCAGTGAGATTAGATGCTGCCAGAGTTGTTTCTTAAAGGAGCCCAGCAAAGTGGCATTGGTTATGTCAGGAGGCAGGGAACTGTACCACAGCAGAGCTGTGTATGCAAATGCACATTGTCCAAAGGTGGTGCGGCACCATGGGATTCTGAAAGCCTGTTTACTAGAGCTTCTGGTACTTCATGGGTTATGCGCAGGGGAAAGAAGGGCCAGTACGCCAGGGGGTAGCAGTCTCAAGGTGACTTTTTTTGCAAGCAGGCACGATTGGTATTTGAGCCTGCTGTCAAATTGTAACCAGTTAACCCGGGCATAAAGATCGCAGGTGTGTGTCAAATGTGCGGCACCAGTAAGAAGGTGGCATGCTTTATGTAAGGCCATTTTTAAAATGTTGGAAGGCAGTGTCTGTAGCAGCACCGTAAGTGACAATACCATAGTCCACAAGAGAGACCACAGAACCGAGGTTGGCCATGTTCAGTGCTTCAAGAGTGAGATTATGTTTGTTCCTGTATAGAACTTCTAAACACTGGTAAATAGCTTTGACTGTTCAGCCAATGTGCTGGGTGAAATACAGGGTAGAGTTAATAGTTATAGCCAGGTACTTGAAATGGTGAACCAGTTCAAGAGGGGAGCAAGTGTCCTTAATGATGGTAAGCAGAAAGGTTTTGTGTCTGCTTTGGGAGGTAGAAAACAGCATTGTCTTAGTCTTGTTATAGTTAAGGATGAGCTTATTTTCTCGAAACCACTTCTCTGCAGATGTAAAGGATTGCTGAAGTTGGTTCTGGAGAAGGTGATGGTCCATGTTGCTGGTAAAAAGTACAGTGTAATCAGTGTATCGATGTATGTGGTCACAGCAAGCTCCTGCTAGTGAATTGAGGAAGATGCTAAAAAGCAATGGACCCAAGGTAGATTCCTGTGGGACTCCAGAGCATACAGGCCTACTATTAGACAAGGCGTTGCCAATTTTTACCTGCTGCATTCGGCTGCTTAAGTAGCTGGAGAACCAGCTTGCAGTGTTGGAGGAAAGATCAATGGAGGATGGTTGACTGAAGAGGAGATCGTGGTTGACAGTGTCAAAGGCATTGGTAAGGTCTATGAAAGTTGCCCCTACCAAGAGCCCTTGTTCCAGAGAGTTATTGATAAAGCCTGTAAACTCCAGGAGTGCAGTGTCAGTACTATGCCCACGCCTGAACCCATGCTGTTGAGGACATTGGAGTTGGTAGTTATCCAGATACTCTATGAGTTGGTCAGCTACAATGTGCTCCAAGGCCTTAGAGATAGAGGGAAGAATAGAGATCGGGCGGTAATTTCTCAGTAGTGCTCGGTCACCACTCTTGTGCACTGGGGAGACCACTGCTGATTTCCAAAGATGTGGAAATTGTGACTGAGAGAGTAACAGGTTGATTATTTTGGTAAGAGATGTGAGGATTTCCTCAAGGGTAAGGACAAAATACTCTAAGTCCAAGGAGTCCCACTGAATCTAATTGTCCCAGTACCTTCTTAAGATAATGTCTGGCTTCATTTGTAGACACTGCTTCCTGTTTACATAAGGACTAAGACATGACAGAGGAAAGATAATGCTGTGTTAATGTACCAACTGGGGTTGGCCTTGGGCTTGATGGCTGCCACTGCCCATTTATTTATTGATTTATTTAAAAGGTTTCACAGGAAAGACAACATGAGCTGTAAACAGCTCATTTCCAGAAGTGTCCTGGGGGGAAGGGATACATAAGAGGGTGGAACAAGTAAAAACATATTCAGGCAATATTCAACAAGGCTAATACACATGCTAAAATGAGGGATAAATACAGGATAGAGAATAGGCTAGCATACACAATATGCAAATATACAGGATAAATGCAGGATAAAATACAGGTGCATATACACAAATACACATATATACATAAAGTATACATAAAGTGTACCCCGCAGTACATACATAAAGTATACATAAAGTGTACCCTGCATTTATGGTCAGTTTACTACAAGACTCTCACTGCTTGTGAAGTGCTTTGGGATAGAAAGTGTATGAAAAGCACTATATAAATTGGTAATTCTTCTTTTTCTTCTTCTTAGATCATAGAGATGTACATTGACTGAAGCATACCCCTCCGCTGGAAATATCTTATTCCGTTTATAAAGTGTTAATGTTTTAACTTTGTTGTAATGTGGTGCTGTTTCTTTAAGGACTCACTTCTTATGTGTTATGCAGTGAGTATTGCATCGCACTTATAGGGCAGAGGTTTTATTTGTTATTATTAATATTAAGGTTCACAGGGCACAATAGGCTCATTGAGACACTAATCTTGCTTACAAAGGCATCCCGATAATGGATGTGACACATTAACACAATGAAAGGGAAAGGTAAAAGGTAATACATTTGTAGTAATGTTTCACAAATGAAAGTCATGGTAAACAATTACAAACAATTAAAACTGAGACCTGAGCTGACTTATTAACCCTTATCATTTTAAGCTTCCTAATTTTTTGGATGCATGATGTTCCATGATACCAGGGTGGCATAGGAAAAATAACATTTTCAGTAGTCATTTGACCCTAGGGAAGGTGAGTGATGGACTAGTTACAATATTTGTGACACATGACTGACCAATTTCCAACAAGTGCATGGCACTGAAATTATTTATGGCTTTGTACATAAATTTGAACCAACTAAACTTTCTCTTGAATTCAAGGGGAAGCCAGTGAAGCTGAGCCAGCATACAGCGATGCTGAGTATAATAAACACAGTCGAAGATATCCCTCCAGATTATATTACACATTTCTGGGAGACATAATAAAGTAGTCTAGGATGTGCAACAGTAAACTGCATTGCTGCACTCCAGTACTGGCAGCACAGCCTGGCTTACTATAACCTATACGTTTCTTGTCAGACAGAGAAAAACAATTTTCGGCCCAAAAAATTAGGCGAAACATACAATGTATGAACTATCTTGATAGCATCTTAGTGAGGTTTAAAGGAGAAAGAGTTTGATCCAAAATCAAAACAATATGTATAAATGAAGAAACAGACTCAAAAATACTGGTACCAGAACGGATCATGAAAGAAGAGGAGAGATGAGATAGAACAAAAGGAACCAAGGGGCATGGTTTTAGATTTGTTTGTATTCAGAATTAATAAATTGTTAGCAAATCATTGCTGGGCATGATTGAAGTCTTACTGGAGATTATGGCAAAGAGCTGAAAGGGAGTTATGAGACAGAAAGATAACAGTGTCTTCCACATAGAGGCATGTAGAGCAGGTTGATGAGTAGGAAGGTAGATGATTGATAAAAACAGATAAAAAAAGAGGGCCAATAACTTTTCTTGATAGCATTTTTGTGAGGTTTAAAGGAGCGAGTAGGATCAAAAATTCTTTAGGAACACCCAAAGAAATAGACTGAAAAGAAAACAAAGCCCTGTTCCAAGAAGCAGAAAAAAAAAGAAATGGCTTGAGAGTGATTGGAGAGCTAGGAAGAAAACCAAGCCATAGTTTTAGTAGAGAGCCCATATTCGGATAACCAAGAAATAAAAATCTTGTGACTAATTAAATCAAAAACCCTGGACAAACCAATAAATATTGAGCCCTCCCAGTGAACTATTATTCAGAGAAGGAGCTACAGTACAGTGTCATGAAATTCAGCCAAGGCAGTCCAGATGGTGTGTTTAGGATAGGTATAGGGACTGGAAAGCGGAGATAATATTGTACAAGCACAGCTAATCCCAGCCATACACACGTTCCCAAAAATGTTGGAAGTAGCTAGTAGTAATAGTGTTAGTTTTTATTTGTAGTTGCTGATGCCCATCTGCAGAGACTTAGGGCACCATTACAATAAGGACAAATAAGGCAGGAATAAACAGAAAGTAACCAAGTAGGACATTAGTTGCCAGCAGAAGACAAAGATGCCCTTTTGTGGACAGGGATAACAGTAAATTGTTTTCATGTGGATAGAAAATGTTTAGAGGTAAGGGACAGATTGAAGAGAAAAGCAGTAAATAAATAATTCCCACACCAACTTTCAAAAGAGAATTATCTAGGTCATCCAGGCCTTTAGCAGTAAATTCCCCAGTGCCAGATAGAGGTTTATAAACTTCAGCAGTCTTCATTTGCTTGAAATTAAAAAGCAGTCTGGTCACAGGGGATGTGTCCAGCTGAGACAGAGTAGGAGGGTTGTCAGTAGAAAGACCATTTCCCATTAATAGAGCATTTGGAGCTTTCAGTGGAAAAAAAAATTCAAAATGTTACTTACACCAGACGTGAATAGGAAGTAGCGCCATTATAAAAGGGTTGTGAAAGAGGAGAATCTGATTGAATTCTACAAAGCAAGTCAATGGTGTAACGGGGATAGCCATCTGCCAGTTATGTGTACATAAGTTTGTTATAAATCATGTGTCGTATGGCAGTACTGCTTAGGAAACAGGCCAAGCAGCACAGCCTCATGGAACATTGGATTTTACAAGAGAAGAAAAAAACCGATCTGCCCTCTCGTTGACGTAGAGGATAAGCTGGCTAGAACTTTCTTTCCTGTTTTAATATCTACCTGCCAAAACCTGTGTAGCTGTTATACAACCAGGTTATAAAAAAAACAACCACTTTGAACTTAGGAAGACTGCCATAAAAGGTTACATTTTATAGGATAACAGGAGGAAGATTGTTTTTGGAAAGCACATGTGAATTAACCTTACAGGATATTTCTGCAACATCAAAGGGTGTCGTAAACCATACTCTGAGGAAGACAGACTGTCGTGTAATAATTAAAAAGATATTGCTGTATTTGTAGACTCCAATCAAGTAGTAATCTGATCTGTTTGCCTATGCAGCTGCATGTTACAAATTAAGTGTGCAGGACTGTGTGTGACCTCACACTAGCAGCTCAGAGCTGTGACATCACAAGGAGGGAGGGACAGTCTGGCCTCCCTGATATTGGAGAAGCTTGGTTGAAAGGACTGACACTCTTTTCTGGACTTCTAAGAGTTATCTTTGTTTCTGGACTTCTAAGAGATACTTCTACCAATATAGGTAACAGCCCAAATAATTTGCCAACTGAACACCTGAGGTAGAATTAGCTAAATCAGTTACAAGGCACTTTGTTTTGTAATTGCCCATTTCTTTTCTGACTGTAACATTAATGTATATATGTTCTGTATTTATTTACTATTTTTAATTTCAGTAAAGCTTGTTTTTCCTTAAACCTGACTGGGGTCTTGTTCATTTTGAGTATGAATGGTGGGACAGTATTAATAATTCTGACATGACTGCTAAATTGCTTAGAGTGTCTCCATATGCAACCACGCTAACAAGGATCTCTGCAAAGATCCAGCAAGGTAAGAAAATACCAGTGTCTCAATTGAGTCGGCAGTGGGGTTGTGAACCAGGTTGGTTGTATGCCCGCTGGGTCAAGTATTGTGCTGCTTCCCCAAAGACAGTGTGATATTTGGACCTGTTACCACGGTGTGCTGGCTAAAAAGGGTTCATAACTGACCCCAGGACTCAAGATGGTTGTTTGCTCGGACCCAAAACAAACAGGAGGGTGTTCCTGTTTGTCCCCAGTTTACGAATTGCACTTCAAGGTTGGGCACTGTGGGAGCAGAGGGCCTGACCCCCGGAGTGGATTTTGTAACAAATACATCTCCAGTATGTTATAGGGATTTCTCTAGTTTTGGTGACGTGTATTGCTGCATCTATATATGTGTTTGCATTTGTATGGAACAGTATTTCTGAAAATTTTCTATTGTGTAATTAGGTATGCATTCCTCTTTTTGTCTGTTTGAATGGGGAGCATCACACCAATTAAGAATTTCAATTCGAGCTATTTCAGGAGGAAATATTTTTTCTTTAGTTTTGTCAGATGGATTTCAGGTTTCTTTACTTAGAAATTGTGTCTTTTCTTTGAACAATATTTCTTAACATTTTGGTTTGAATCCATGCTTGTGAGCAATGTTGCCTGTGATGGTGGTGGGAACTAGGGTCATTTTGGTCCTGTGGTTGCTTGATTTGCATAATTTTTAAAAATCTTGTTATGTTGTGTGCTTTGCGTGTTAACCTTCTGACCCTGACAGGTTGTAGTCTCGACTAATATACCCCTAACATAGGTATGCGTTATGCTAATGAAGTACAGTGAGACAAAGTTCTTACTAATGAGGAAGCAGAATTGGCCTGGCTGCATTACATAAAAGCTTTAAGTCCATTGCAAAGTTGGATAAGTCTTCCCAGTCCCTTTTGTTCTAATGTATACTACATCCAATGGTTTACCTTTATCCAAGATCTAACTTACTATTTCAAGCAGATTAGCAGGTGGGTTAAGCACAACTGACCCATAAAAAAACCATGCTGACTCTCAACTATACTGTAATATTCTCCTCTACAATGTAACTTTTTTTTATTTCCTCTCTTAGACGATCCTCCATGATAGATGTTAGGCTCATCTGCCTATCATTGCCTTTATCTACTCCGATTCCCTTATTTATGAATGGGGACTACTACCATATCTTTCAAATTTTCCAGTACACTAGTGCTACCAGGGTTTTATTATGTATGTTTCATTACATATGGAGGCTTTTGACAGTGCCATTTTTTTACCAATTCTTTAAGTACTGTATCTTTAGTTTTATGCCATCAGACCCTGCTGCCTTTAAACATTACAGTTTAGTGTATATTCCCTGGGATGTTTGAATCATGCTGGTTTAACTCCTTGGCAATATATCACTTCATTGCATGTTATTGTTTTTCACATGCTGTTTGCACTTTGACTTTTGATAATTTAAAAAAAAAAGTGCTTGCCATTAAGTTTTGGAGTACAGCTCCTTTGATTTTTTTAGCTCTCAGAGGGTGCTGAATTGGTACATTTTAGTGAATGTTTGGGGGACACCCCCCCCCATAGGCGTAACTAGCCCTCTCTGTGAGCGTGTCATCCTCTTTCAATTTTTAGTCAGAAAAGGCTTCTTTCTGATCAATTAACAAAATTAATCCGTGGCCATATAAGTACTCTTGACATTTCATAACACCAAAGATTATGCTAGGGACCTTTTTCTCAATTTCAGCATAAGGCCTTTCACTGGCAGACTGCTATCTATATGAATGTTATTGGGGTCTCTCTTGACTTGATGGCATGACGTACGAGATGACCGCCCTGAACTCACAGTGGGAGGCAATCTCAGACTGGAATGCTGCATCACACTGTGGTGACCAGTTCTAATTTGCATCTTTTTAAAGTAAATCTTGTAATGGTTGCAGCAGCATGGATAATTTGACCACAAGACACCCATAATTCATATGGCATAGGAAAGATTATAAGTCTATTAACTTCAACCCTACACATTTACTTATGACACTACAGCATGACTTCAATTGTCTTCAGGAGTGGTTCATAAAATCAGACCTGGTCCTAAATATAAAAAGAAAAACACAAACAATGCTGTTCAGATAGGAAAAACAGAACAGTAAGGCAGGGATCAACCTAGGCATCAGAGCGCTAAGTGGCCAAACATTTACCAAGGTCGAGGAATACAAATATCTATGTAGGTGTAATCATAGATGAGGCATTAAAATTTGACTCGCACATAAACAATAGTGTAAAAAAAGTAGCTTGCCGACTAGGAGCCCTTAGATGGAAAGCATATTTTATTCCCAGGGAAACAAGAAGAACCATAGCCACTCAGCTCCTACTACCAGTGCTGGAGTACAGGAGCATCGTATACCAGCATGAACCAACACACTACTAAAAAAGCTAGATAAACTATATAACAGTCTAGCAGGATTTATGCTAGGTTGTGGTTATGAATACTATTGCTGACTAATGTATGAAAATCTAGAGTGGGATTCCCTAGAAGTAAGGTAAGAAAAACTGAGTGCTCAGATAGCTTAGAAATTGCACAAAGGCACCACCACTACCCCAAGTCTGAAACATAGTAAACAACACCCACTTAAACTAAGGAAAGTAATGAACAGAGCAGCAGTCCTACCCAGGATATACTCCTCTTATGGGCAAATGACCACAAGCTGGTGGTCAGCTAAAGTGTGGAACAAACTACCCCCAGGGCCAGGAAGGCACCAACCATAAGTTCTTTCAAGCAACTGCTGGAAAACATATTTAAAGATATCTGTAACTGTCTGTGAAAATGGCATGCTAGCTCTGGAACACCTCTAAGTCTGTCTGCCGAGGATTGCATATAATAAGGGATACAAGGAACATGAAATGGAATGTGAAAAAATGGCAAATCGAGCAAATTGTGTCCTAGATGTTGTAAATATGCACTTAGTGTCAATGCAATTCCTTGTATGTGAGCTGTAAACTATATACTAATTAACACTATGTTCAAATGTCACCATGTCACCTACTCTATAAAACAGGGCTGTAAACTCCTAAAGTTTCATCCTGTCTAAAAAAAATATTGTATCTATCTATCTATCTATCTATCTATCTATCTATCTATCTATCTATCTATCTATCATTATGTTGGAAAGCACAGGTACATTGACAATAGCTAAAAAACACACTTGATAGTTTAACAGGCATGAGAAAGTTCAAAACTTTGTTATGTTGGAAGGCACAGATACATTGACAATGATGGCCCACATTTCTCTCTACTGGGTGAAACCCTTGAATGTTGATCTGATATCCCATGTACTCAACAGAACCCTGTCGAAACTGACATTTAGTGAGCTTCACTCACACCCTATACCTCTGTAATCTAGACATAACCTGTCCAAGATCAATAGATGCTCCTTCACAACTGGTGCTGCAGCCAGAGATTGTGTCTTACTAATTTGCATAGTTTTTATGAGCCAATTCGCAAAAGTTTGGATTCAGCTGTACCAGTTTCATAGGTGCCATACGAGCTATGTAAGGCAGTGCACATAACAGCTCTCCCAGTTTTCAAAGAGAGTATCCTACTATGTTATTCCTTATACAATGCTCATCCAATTTCATTTTAAACTCTTGCATACTTCTGCTTCCCACTATCTCTAGTGGAAGAGTATTCCATATTGTCACCACTCTTTGATAAAACCTGGTAGCCCTCTTCTTAGTATGGCAAATGTCGTCCCTGAGTTGCAATATATGAGATCTGGTGTCATGATATTAATTTTTGAATTTCAACCCTAAACAATCCTACAGGTCATGATTTTCAAAAGCACTGTATACCAGACATAAGTCTTCTCCCACTCTTCTATGCTCTAGAGGATGCAAGTCCAGCATATCCAACCTTTCAATCAATCAATCAATCAATCTATCAGTCAAAATCTTTATTTTGCCAGGCAGAACATCATTGAGACAAGCTCATTTACAAGATGGACCTGGGGCAAAACAATTGCCAACAGGGTTAAGACATAACAGGTTGAGTGAATGTACATAACAATTACATTGTAATAATAACATCATAATAACATATAACCATCACATGTAACAGGATACTTCCACCAGAACATAACAATAGGTTCAACAGGAGGTAGTGCCATTTAAATACAATTACATAGATACAGATATATGGGCATAAGGTAATGAGCTAAAGTTTATACAGTAAACATCATTGTAGGAGTCACAGTGAGCAAGAGTGGCAGTTCCTCTAGCGTCAAAGTGCGAAGAAGATTGAGATGTGAGAGTCCTTTGATAAGTACTGTAGGCATGGCCTGGCAAGTAGGGTGGGAAGGGAAGGGAGGTATAGAGAGTGGGGAGGGTTGGTCAGATGAGTTAGGAGAGGGTTGGACATGATGGCCTAGAGAGGAAGGACTGTTCTAAGGGAGAAACATGACAGATGCCACAGGCAATGGTTGGGGTTTAGAAACATAGAAACATAGACTTTGACGGCAGATAAGGACCGCTAGGCCCATCTAGTCTGCCCATTTCCCTACCTACAGGCTAGGCCGCAGATCCTAGTTAACCAACAGCCTATTTCTTCCTACCCCCCACAAGAATTGCCTTATGTCTGTCCCATGCATTCTTGAATTCTCCCACAGTTTTAGACCCCACAACCTCCTCAGGAAGGCTGTTCCATACATCCACTACCCTCTCTGTGAAATAATACTTCCTCACATTGCCCCTGAATCGCCTCCTTCTATCTTTAAATTGTGTCCCTTGTTCTTGCAAATTTCCTTTTCTGAAAGATGCTACCTCTTGACTTTGTTGATTCCACTGAGGTACTTAAAAGTTTCTATCATGTTCCCCTCCCTTCTTTCCTCAAGGGTATACATGTTAAGCTCCTTAGTCTCTCCTCATACGGCTTCTCTTGCAGACCCTGCACCATTTTAGTTGCCCTCCTCTGGACTGCCTCTATCCTGTCTATGTCCTCTGGAGATGAGGTCTCCAGAACTGGACACAGTACTCCAGATGGGGTCTCACCAACTGTCTGTACAGAGGATAACAACTTCCTGTCTTCTGCTGATGATGCTCTCCCATACATCCCAGTATACCCCTGCCCTCCCTACTGCCTTCTCCATTGCTTGCTAACCTTAAGGTCGTCTGATATGATTACCCCCAGGTCCCTTTCCTTTTCTGTTGTTGTTACTACCTCCCACCCATTGTGTATTCTTTCCCTGGGTTCTTGTTTCCCAGGTGCATTATTTTGCACTTCTTGCATTGAATCCTAGCTGCCTACTTTGACCATTCCTCCAACCTTGCCAAGTCCCTTTTCATCCTTTCCACGCCTCCTGTGTATCAACCCTGTTGCAGATCTTTGTGTCATCTGCAAAAGGCATACTTTTCCTTCCAGTCCTCTGCAATGTCACTGATGAAGATATTAAAAGGACTGGACCCAATACTGAACCCTGTGGTACCCCACTAGTAACCCCCTTTCTTCAGAGTGGACTCCATTTACAATTACCTTCTGTGTCCTGTTGTCCAGCCAATGTTTTACCCAGGCTACCACCCTGGGTCCCACTCCCAGGCTGGTTAATTTGACTATTAATCTTTTGTGTGGGACTGTGTCAAATGCCTTGCTAAAGTCTAGGTAGGCCATGTCCACAGCCCCTCCCTGGTCTACTACTTTGGTCACCCAGTCAAAGAAATCTATTAGATTCATCTGACATGACCTTCCCGCTGTGAGCCCATGCTGCCTTGGGTTCTGTGCTCCACTGGCCTCTAGGTACTCAACTATTCTTTCCTTCAGAAGTGACTCCATCACTTTCCCTACCACAGAGGTCAAACTGACAGGTCTGTAGTTTCCTGCCTCTGTCTTGGTCCCACTTTTGTGAAGGGGAATCACATCCCTTCCTCCAGTCCTCGGGTACCACACCATCCTCCCATGATTTATTAAAAAGAGTAGCCAGTGGTTTCACTAGTTCCTCCCTTAATTATTTTAGAATTCTGGGGTGAATTCCATCAGGACCCATTGCTTTGTCCACCTTCAGTTTTTAGGAGTTCTTGCAGAACCCTTTCTTCTGTGAAAGGACTGGGATCGACCCCCCTATCAAGAGTGCTTCTGTTAATTGGATGAGGCACTTCCCCCTCCTCTTTTGTGAATACTGAGCAGAAATATTCGTTCAGTATTCCTGCTTTTTCACTGTCCCCCTCTGCCCACCCACTGCTCATTCTATTCAGCCTCACTATCCCTCCCTTTGTCTTTCTACGCTTGCTGATGTACCTATAAAAGGTTTTATCCCCTTCTTAACTGAGTTGGCTATCTTTTCCTCAGTTTGGGCCTTTGCTATTCTGACTTCCCTCCCTGCTTCCTTCTGCCTTAACTGGTACAGCTCTCTGTCCTGCTCCTTCTGTGTTTCCTTATACTTCCGGAATGCTATCTTTTTCTTCCTGACTTTCACAGCCACCTCTTTTGAGAACCATAGTGGCTTTTTCTTTTGTTTTGATTTGTTTATTTGCTTAAGTCCAATATTTGAAGCAAAGACAGACAGTGATGTTGGGACCTTGATTTGGACAATGACAGAAGGGAGGACTCAAATGGCGCCTCAGGCAATAGTTGAGGTTTAAGTCCAGAATTTAAAGCAGTAACAAATCGTGATGTTAAGACCTTGACTTGAAGCAATGACAGACCTTGGACAAGGTCCTCAGGAACAAGGATTTGAAGAGGGAGAATGTGACAGGGGAAGTGAGCCTTAAGGTTTTCTGGATTTTATTCCAGAGCGTAGGAAGAGTGAAGCTTACTGAGGCTCTACCAAAGCTTATACCTTAGATTTTTAACAGCTGATATCATCTTAGTAGCCCTGTGTTGAAATCTCTCCAGGATTTTAATTTATATCTTTGTACTTGGAGACCAGAACTGTGCACAGTATTCCAGATGTGGTCTGACAAGGGAAATGTATGAAGGAAGTACAGTATAACTCTTCTGTCCCAACTTTGTATATGCCTTCTAATAGTACTCAAGATGCTGATGGCTCTCTTTACCATCAGATGACAATGTTTTTTGAACCCTAAATTATTAGAAATTATTATACCAAGTCTTTTTCCTCATCTATTTCTCTTATAGTATACCCTTTAAAAATATACTTAGCCATGGTGTTAATTTTACCTAAGTGCATTACCCTCACATTTCTCGATGTTAAAGTTTTATTTGTGTTTCAGGGCCCATTGCTCCACATTTGTTAATTCTGCTTGTAATTTATCTGTTCTTATGTGATTATTCACAACTGATCCTAATTTTATGTCATCAGCAAATCTGAGAGCCACACACCATCACTGCTGGTAATTGACATTACATAGATATTAAATAGACAGGGTCCTAAAACCAGTGCCTGTGGTACTCCACTGGTGACATCAATCCACCCAGATGTATTCCCACATATATCCGCAACCTGTTTCCTGTTGGTGAGCCATGAGTTTATCCATGCCACTAACTTTTTATTTAATCCTATGTTAAGTAACACCTCCACAAAATGTTCATGTGGCACTTTATCGAAGGCCTTACTGAAGTCCAAAAAAAAACACATCCACAGGATATCATTTATCCAGTGCTTCACTGGCCATATTATAGAACTTTAACAAGTTCTTCTGACATGATCTTCCCTTGGTAAATTCGTGCTGAGTTATATCAAGCATACCGTCTCTATTAATGAATTGCTCAAACACCCCCTTTAATACTCATTCCAGAACCTTTCCAAGCACTGATGTCAGGCTTACTAGTCTATAATTCTTGCTTTCCTTTCTGGACCCAGTTAATGTCATCCTACATGACTTTTCCAAAGCATTTGATACTGAGCCGTGTAATGCCATAATAAGCAAAATGATTGAACTAGGACTAGGCAGTTGCCTCACAAAGCGGATCACTGAATGTTTAAATGCAAGGAAGCAGAGGATAAGATTAATGAGTCACTTATCAGTGGCACTTTTGACCAGTGGAATTCTGCTGGGGATCAGTCCTGGGGCTGTTACTATTTAATATATTCATCAGAGACATGACAAAGGATATCAACGTCTGGTTCCAAAAATTGGCAGATGATTCAAAACTGGGATATGTTGTCAGTAATCAGAGCAATACAAACCAACTGCAGACAGACATGAGTAAGATTGCTAACTGGGTGGATAAATGGGAAATGACATTAAACATTAATAAGTGTAAAGTCATACATATGGTGAAACCCTCTAAACAGCCATATTTTATTAAAGCAATCCCTACTGCAGTAACCACAGAGGAGAATGATATTGGTGTGATAATCTCAAATGATTTCACAAGCTCAAAACATGCTGCAGTAAATTCTAGAGCATGAAAGATTGCGGGTTATGTTGAAAGACACTTTGTTTCTGGAAGCAGTGATGCCATAATGCCTTTATACAGAAATCTGTTGAGACTCAATATGGATTGTGTCTTGCAATTTTGACCTCTGTATCTAGAGAAGGACATTAAAACCATAGAAAGACTCCTAAGAAAAGCAACCAAAATCATACGAGGAATGGAGGATTAAAATATATAGGGACAGATTAGAGATACCAGGTCTTACGTCGCTTAAATCAGGAAGAGAAAGTGGTGATCTTCTATTACTCTACTAAACATTAAAGGAGAGCAAATTAAGTTATAAACTAGGATTTAAATTTAGGCAAACTGATAAAGCCATTAGAGATCAAATAAAGCAACTATTATAAACCAGTTTTACAATAAAAAAAATAAAACATTTGTTTTACGCGGAGAGTGATTACTATTTGGAACAACTTAAGTCCATCTGTAATTGATTCTGAAACTAAGGAAATTTTTAAAAGCAAATTTACAATCTAATCCTAATGGGAAACCTACAGCTGGCACACCACTGAAGAGTGGGAGGCAGTCTTGATGGACCCCAGGTTTTCTCTTGCCTAACCAACCGTAGTAAACCTTAGTAAACCCTAATAAATTTCATCCATGAAACAGACTACACCGTTCATCACACATGCAGCATCTGGTCAATTGTACTTTGGAGCACTGGCATGTTCACTGAAATTCCATTGGCCAGGTGACTGTGTCTTTAAAGGCCCTTGTGGGTAATTATTGTCATGTCAGGCTCCAGTTCTAACTGCTGCTATGAAAAGGATAACTCTAAGGGTATAAGGGTAGAACTAGTGACACCACTGACTACCCTCTTTAACAAATCATGGGAGGATGGGGTGGTACCCGAGGACTGGAGAAGGGCAGATGTGATTCCCCTTCACAAAAGTGGGAGCAAGACAGAAGCAGAAAACTACAGACCTGTTAGTTTAACCTCAGTGGTAGGGAAAATGATGGGAATCACTTCTGAAGGAAAGAATTGTTGAGTGTCTAGAGGCCAGAGGGGCTCAGGACCCAAGACAGCATGGATTCACAGCAGGAAGGTCATGCCAGTCAAATCTGATAGATTTCTTTGACTGGGTGACCAAAGTAATAGATCAGGGAGGGGCTGTGGACATGGCCTACCTAGACTTTAGCAAGGCATTTGACACAGTCCCACACAAAAGATTAATATACAAGTTATCCAGCCTGGGAGTGGGTCCCAAGATGACAGCCTGGGTAAAGAATTGGCTGGAGAATAGGACACAGAGAGTAATAGTAAATGGAGTCCACTGAAGAAAGGGGTTACTAGTGGGGTACCGCAGGGTTCAGTATTAGGACCGTCCTCTTCAATGTCTTATAAGCTATATTGCAGAGGGACTGGAAGGAAAAGTATGTCTCTTTGCAGATGACACAAAGATCTGCAACAAGAGTTGATGCACAAGGTGGGGTGGAAAGGATGAGAAAGGACTTGGCAAGGTTAGAGGAATGGTCAAATGTATGGCAGCTTAGATTCAATGCTAAGAAGTGCAAGGTAATGCACCTGGGAAACAAAAACCCAGGGGAAGAGTACACAATGGGGGGTGAGATACTAACAACAACAAAAATGGAAAAGGACCTGGGGATAGTCATATCAGATGACCTAAAGGTGGGCAAGCAATGTGAGAGGGCAGCAAGGAGGGCTGGGGGGATACTGGGATGCATAGGGAGAGGCATCACCAGCAGAAAACAGGAAGTTATTATCCCTCTGTACAGACAGTTGGTGGGACCCCATCTGGAGTACTGGGTGCAGTTCTGGAGACCCAATCTCCACAAGGACATAGACAGAATGGAGGCTGTCCAGAGGAGGGCAACTAAAATGGTGCAGGGTCTGCACCGGAAGACATATGAAGAGAGACTTAAGGAGCTGAATATGTATAGCCTCGAGGAAAGGAGAGAGAGAGGGGGACATGATAGAAACTTTCAAGTATCTCAAGGGAATCAGCAAAGTCCAAGAGGGTAGCATCTTTCAAAAAAAGAGGTGTGCAAGAACAAGGGGGCACAATTTGAAGATAGAAGGGGTGGCTCAGAGGTAATTTAAGGAAGTATTTTTTCACAGAGAGGGTTGTGGATGCATGGAATGGCCTTCCGGAGGAGGTTGTGGAGTCAAAAACAGTGGTGGAATTCAAGCATGCATGGGACAGTCATAAAGCAATTCTAGGGGGTGGGGGTAGGAAGAAGTAGGCTGCTGGTTAACTAGGATCTGTAGCTTATCCAATAAGTAGGGAAATGGGCAGACTGGGTGGGCCAAGTGGTCCTTATCTGCCGTCAAAATCTATGTTTCTATGTAGCTTACTGAATAAGTTTCCTCCTGCTAGCATGGCAAACAAACCCTCTGTGTTTGGTAGTGGGTAACATTATGGTTCCACTCAGCAGTTTACTGTAGCTCTCTAGTCAACACAGAGCCTTCTGGCCTTGTCACACTTTGGTACAGTTACAACAGGGATGGCCCAGTTAGTCCTCTGTACCCGTGACATGATACCACACCACTCAAGCTGATCAAACTCTTGCACTGTCTCTTCCCACAAGCATAGGTCACAGGTCACAACTTGTGAAAAACATAGCAGTGCTTGCTCATACTCACATCTTTGCCATTAAAATACTGTTTGGTGCCATAGTATGTCTGGAAAATAGGACAATGTTTGTCCATTACCTTTTGATAATGTCCTGCATTGCAACTGTTGGCACCTGCAATGTAAAGATCTATGTCTAATTTAGTTTGATTTTGCCCTGTCAGTTTCTTCCCTGCAGAGTGGGTCTATCACTCTGCATCACTGTCAGTTGCAAGATACACATTACCTCCTCTTGTGCTAGTGTTGTAAACAAATACAAAACCTTTGTCTTTGATAGTGGTTAAGGTTCTGGTTTCACACAACAGTTTACTGTAGCTTTGTAGTTACAACTGAGCCTTATGGCTTTGCAGCACTTTGAAACTATTACAATAGGGTCAGCTCAGTTAGTCCTCTCTGCCCTTTACACTATACCATGTCACACAAGCTGAACAAACTCTTACACTACCCTGTCTCACAAGATAGGACACAGGTTACAACTTGTGGAAAATCAGAGTAGTTTGTGATCACACTCTCTATGAATCAGGGAGGAGAAGGGGGCTAGGACCCCAGAAAAACAGTAGGTCCTCAGGATAAATAAGGATCTCGGGCAGACTGGATGGACCTTTGGAGTCTGATTCTCAAAGCCCTAAGTTTGATGCAAGGTGCCTGTGCCAAATATATTTGGCGCAAGTGGCACCTTGCATCAAACACAGCCCCCTGAGCTATTCTCAAAGGCAGCCTGCGTCAACCATGGGCTGCTTGCCCCAAAAAGGGCTTGAGCCACCGTTGCACCAAAAAAAGGTCTGCGACATGGCACTAGGGGGTATGTGGCAGATGCAGACTGCCACATCTCCATAAATGGGATTCAGCAAACTCACCCTGAGAACATATTTCTAAGCACCCTTAAACCAGCCAGGGCTGGTCTAAGGGTACTTAGAATAGTCTCCTCAGGGAGAGTTGCCTGTGTGCGGCAATGTGCCATGGTCCTTGGTACCAATGTTGCCAACTGCAAGCATTCCCATACCCCACCATCCCGATCCCCTGATGTTGATATTGTGAATGGTAATACATAATTCAACAAGCCCCCCCTTCCCGATCCCCCATTGTTGCCACCGTGAATACATAGATACATAGATACATAGATACATAGATACATAGACAGTGTCGGCAGATAAGGGCCTATGGCCCACCCAGTCTGCCCATTTGAGCTTGTAAGTTCAGTTTGTTTTCCTAGAAGTCTGTTGCCCCTTACCCCTGACCTCCAGAATTCCTTTATGTCTATCCCATGCATTCTTAAATCCCGTGATTGTTTCAGCCCCCACCACTTCCTCTGGCAGGGTGTTCCACTTGTCCACCACCCGTTCTGTGAAGAAATTCTTTCTCATGTTTCCTCTGAATCGTCCTCCCTCCAACTTCATCCCATGCCCTCTAGTCCTGGAACATCTTTTTCACTTAAAAATAGTGTTTTCCTGCACCATGTTCCTCCCTGTAAGATACTTGTATGTCTCTATCATATCCCCTCTCTCCCTCCTCTCCTCCAGGGAGTACATGTTCAGTTCCTTCAACCTGTCTTCATAGGAGTTGTGATGCAATCCATGCACCATCTTTGTTGCCCTCCTCTGAACCTTCTCTACCCTATGTCCTTACGTAGGTATGGTCTCCAGAACTGTACACTGTACTCCAGGTGGGGCCTCACTAGTGTATTGTATAGCGGAATTATGACCTCCCTTTTCCTGCTGGTGATGCCTCTGCCTCTACATCCCAGCATCCTATTTGCTTTACCTGCTGCCTTGTCACACTGTTTCCCTACCTTGAGGTCATCAGAGATGACAACCCCAAGATCCCTTTCCTGCTTGGTATGCTATATCCTCACCCCAACTGATATATTGTGCCAGGGTTTTTGTGCCCCATATGCATTATCTTGCACTTTCGCATTGAATTTCAACTGCCAAACCCTGACCATTCTTCAAGTTTCTGCAGGTCGCTTCTCATTCTGTCTACACCCTCTGGTGTGTCTACTCTGTTACAGAGCTTTGTGTCATCAGCGAACAGTGAAATTCTGCCTTCTAGGTCCTGCGCAATGTCACTGATGAAGATGTTGAATAGGACCGGTCCCAGCACTGATCCCTGTGGTACCCACTGGTCACTCTTCCCTCTGTGGAGTGACAGCCATTTACCACCACCCTCTGTGTCCTGCCACCCAGCCAGTTACCTACCCACCACACTACTGTCCTGCCCACACCCATATTCCCCAGTTTGTGTAATAGTCTTCTATGTGGCACAGTGTCAAAGGCCTTGCTGAAGTCCAGATAGGCCATGTCCACTGCCCACCCCTGATCCACCTCCCTAGTCACCCAGTCAAAAAATTAAATGAGGTTGGTCTGACATGACCTCCCCCTGGTGAAACCATGCTGCCTTGGGTCCTGTAGTCCATTGACAACCAGATGTTCCACCAATCTCTCCTTCAGTAGTGCTTCCATGATCTTCCCCACTACCGAGGTGAGGCTGACTGGTCTGTAGTTCCCTGCTTCCTCTTTGTTCCCTCTTTTGTATAAGGGGACTACATCTGCTGTCCTCCAGTCTTTGGGTACCTCCCCTGTTTCCAGAGATCGGCTAAACAGGATAGCCAGAGGTTCAGCCACCACCTCTCTTAGTTCTTTAAGGACCCTGAGGTGCACCCCATCTGGCCCCACAAGCCCCCTTCCCAATCCCCCAATGTTGCCACCATGAAAGTAAAATCAAGCCCCCCTTCCCAATCCCCTGATGTTGTCACCATGAATAGTAACAAACTCTGATCAGAGTCAATATGGCTGTGGAGAGCTGTTGGGATGCTTTTACCTATTATTTCTAATGAATTTGCACAATGCAGATCTGCTGAGAGGCAGTTTCAATGTGATCTTCCTTTTACACTTTTTACAATGTATTTTCCTAGAATATGCCTGTTGATTGCTATATATATTTAGCCTGGATAGTTCACAGAAGAAATGGCACCTAATTTTTGAGTGGCAGAGCACTGGCAGTAGTACGCTGGAATGTGTCATACATAGGCATGAGCTGTGTGCGGGCGATAATGCCCAGTGGCCACACACCTCAGGGGCTCACATGCATCATCCCAGTGCCATTGCACTGCTCAGTGCAGGTGACAGCCAATGCTGTACCCCCTCACACAGGTCCTGGAACAGGTATTACAGCCAACATTCCATTCGGTTGTACAATTGGGGAACCACGGATGCACTATCTATAGCCTGGAGTGTACACTGTAAATGGCATTGCAGGATACCACACCCCATGGCACCCAGGATACTGCAGCAGTCTGGAGGGTGGCATGTTACACAAGGGAATGGGGAAGAGTGTGGGTCTGCAGTGGTGTATGACAGCAGGAAGATACAGCATCAACAAGGCATGCATTGGAGGTATGTCAATTCCCTCTTATGGTTTGCCAGGGACATAGACACAGCTGCATACACTGGTGGGTCTGCAGCTTGCATGGTGCCCCAGTGCATGGTACAGCCACTTGGGTCATTCTGGAGTGCAGGTCCCCAGCCCGGGTCCAGTGCAGTTGGCAGATGGCCATGGCAGGGTGTGGAGGGTAGTGCCAGTCTCCGCAACAAGTTGGGTATGGGGGGCGGGGGTGTCTACATACCAAGATGGTGGGTGGGGGTTCTCTATGCTATGGATTTGGACCATGGTTTCCTCTGGTGCTATTGGGCCTGGGGAGGCCCTATACTATGGAGCTCTTCAGGGATGGAGTTGAATCAATCTGGGATGGGAGGGGGTACCGCTAGTCCACCAGCACTACCAGGCTGCTGTGCATCTGGGTGCACTTCTGCAGCCCATCTAGGGGTGGCTGGCTGGGTTAAGCCAGCTATTCATGGCCTGACTGTTGGCCGTCCTGCTCTGGATTGCGAGGGACACATTCCCACTGAGTATGCTGCAGTGCGGCATATGCATGGCAATGCACCCTCGACTTGCATGACATACTATTTGTGTGCACCCTGGCCCATTCCCTTGTGACCAGTGCATCCCGCACATTTGAATACCATGCTGCAGTGCATTGTTAGAGTTGCGTGACACATCTCCCTTTTCCGCTGGGATGCGCAGCACATCTCCTTTGAATATGGGGGCCCTGGACTAGACTACCCTGAAGAAATACATTATCAAAATGGTTAAAACATGACCCCACTGAAAACAAGATATTGCATCTAATCTGAGACAGCTTGAATAAATACAGTGCAAAATGTGTACATGAAGATCCCTATGACAATGAGATGTAGCATCTCCCCTGCACTATCCAGGATACAAAATATAGGATGAGAAATATTTAAAGGAAATCTACTCTAAACTGAACTTCACTCTGTTCACTGACATAAATAAACAGTTTCTTTATTATTTTATAACATATTAGAATGCAGTATTTATTTTGAATGTTGCAACCATGAGGATGGTGTGTACAGAGTGTGTGTGTGTGCGTGTGTGTGTGTGTGTGTGTTTGCGTGTATGTGTGTGTGTGTGTGTGTGTGTGTTTGCTGTAGCTCAATATATTTTTTTCCCAAAAAGCATAGTAGAAAATGCCTGCTGATTGCTACATATTTAGTCTGGATATTGTAGTTCACTGAAGACCTGGCATATGTCTGAGACAGTGTTCATCAGATAGTGTCTTTAGAGGTTAAAAAAAGTGTAAATTATAGATATGCTGGGAAAGGGATGACATTTATGAGGTATGAATCTTTCTTGAAAGACTGTCAGTGAGTACTGTAAAAACAGTATTATATTCTGAATGATTCTGCTGTTGGTCAGGAGTCAGGACAGTGCACCAGGGGCCTTTCAATATTATATGGTCCGTCTCTCACTGGCTAGGGCTATTATGTTAGGGCTGCATAAACCATTTGAATATGGGCACCCAAAAGCTGAAAAATGGTGAACAGACTAAATAACATCTTTATAAGCTACTGTTTCTTCATAACTTAATTTTTTTTTATATTTTAACCTCGCAGTTTCAGCATAGTCTTTTTATGACCCCACATTATGATCAAGACTGATAGAATTTTTTTGAAATTCCGTCCAAAAGGTTATTTCATGGTGATTCTATAAAAATATATTTCATAGGAGATTTGAAAATGATGCCTGTTATGTTCATGGGGAGGGGGCAACAAAAGGGCTATGCTGAAAATTTGCAGCCCAAATCTGCAAAAATCATAAAGTTATGAGTAAACATTGAAAAAATCCAGTGTTTCATCATAACTTTGTTTTTTTTAACATTTAGACCCCAGATGTTTAGCATACTCTTTTTATGAACCACCTTAAGATCAAGAAAGGTGCAATTTTTTAAATCCTGTCTGAAAGTTGATTTTGCGTAGCAATGCAACTGTAAAAACATGTTTTAGAGGGGATTTAAAAAATCACACTTATATGAGGTGGGGTAAAAAATGTTCTGCTAAAATTTGGGGTAAAAATGTTAAAAAATGACAAACATATGAGTAAAAGTTCAAAACACATTAAAAAGACATTACCCAGGCTGATCTTGTTTTCAATCAGTTCCCGGTGGTGTTGGTAGTAGCAGGACATCGCCAGTGAACCAGATAGTAAGTGATGGATGGGTGGGTGATGAAAGGGAGTGCGGGTGAGGGTCTATTGGGAGCAGAACAATAATGGACCGTTTCCTTTTTTCTTCAGGTTTAAAAAAAAAAAGAGGATGACAAGGCAGTTTTTTGTATTGCAGGGGCTGACACTGGTAATTGCTGGCACTGGGAGTGGGGGTAACATTTTCTGGCTGTGGGGTTGGGCACTGACTGCCAGACTTTGGGGCATTGTGTTTTCTAGCAGCAGGGTATAACACATGACTGCAGGACTTGGGATGGTGGGTCGTGTTTTCTGGTAATGGGTTTGGGTGCCTGACCACTTGAGTGTGGGGAGCATTTCTGGTGTTTTCCTGTGGTGTGGTTGGGCACCCAACCACCAGACTGTGGGAGGTTCTAGCGTTTTCTGCTGACAAGATTGGAAACCTGACTGTGAAACTTTCAGCAGTGTTAGTAGTTTCTAGCATGCACAAAAGCAAGTATAGAAATGTGATCAGACTGGTTGGCATGATTCTCCATTACAGAATCCGTGCTGTCATAGGGACAAAGTTATTATTCTGTAAGTGCTAAACAATTATGTTTCTTATTGTCTGAAGCACCTTCCTTGGTATTGATGTAAATCAGACTAGCCTATAATTCCCAGGCTCAGCCTTCCAAACCTTTTTGAATATTAGTATAACATGGGCCACTATACAATCAATTGGCATGAATGCAGTTCACAGTGATTGATTGAATATTAGTGCCAAGGAGCTACAGCACTTCCTTTCTATAAACAACCCTCTAAAACTCCCTCTTATAGTAAACACCTTTGATGGCTCCCATTGTTGACTAAGTAGGCAAATTAACTCCTCACAATTGTGAACACCTACAGTAGAGATAGTGAACACCTCGGCTGGCTCCAGAGTTGTTCACTATAGAGAGGGACCACTGTATATACAATAGTTCCATGGCTAATTCCATCAAGATTTTTGGTTGCAGTTATTCTGGTCCCATTACCTTGCTTATATTAAGCATCCTCAGCACTGCTTCAACCTCTTCACATGTCACACATATTTCCTATAATGTTTCCTGTTGCTCCCCTGTAAAAAAATACTCTCGCTATTTGGTATTATTTCATCTTTCTTCTCTAAATACTGTTGCAAGATACTCGTTTATGCATTCAGCCATCTGTTCCTCTTTGGTAATGTTACCACTTCTCTGGTTCTTCCAAGTTGCCTCAGTTGTTTCTGCTTTCCTCTTCTCATTTACATAGGAGACGAATGTTTCATTATTGGATTTCATTTTAAGTGCCATCTGGTCCTCTGCCATTACTTTTGCACACCTTGTCCTGTGTGTGTGCTGTCAGGAGTTCCCCCTGTAGATTAGTCTGTTTTCACTGGTGTCTAGCAACTTATTCATCATGTATCCCTCTTTTTCCCAAATTATGCTAGTACCTCCTTCTTCATTTGTGTGGATTTATGACTCCTACTATAGTACTCCCTCCTCTGTGAAATACATTCTTGTTTTATGTTGTCTAAATAGATTTTGAAGGGGGCCCATCATTGTAGAACACTTCTTCCCATGAGACTGTTTCTTCAAGGTGCTTGTGCTGTCAGGTCCCTCCTTTTTCCAAAATCTGCCTTGAGCAGAAGCATGGTGTACATCCCTTTCTTTGCTGTTCCCCCTGTCACTGTCAGTGCTGTTCTGATGATGTCATGCTCACTGTTTCCTAAAATATCTAACATAATGTGTTGATTTCACTCCTAAGCTTCATGCATATTGAAGGGGAGAAGACGAAGAGCAGACCCTTGAGGACTGTTTTTCTTAAAGTTTTTTTTTGTAGCTGCTGTTAATTTTAAACATACAATTCAGATGCCAGTGAAGACTGAGAAGAAATTGTTAGCCTGAGACACTCTTCTCGTTGGTAATAAAGATATCAAAAAAGTATATGGTTGTTCCTACTACCCATCCCAAAATAACAAATACTGTATCCTCTTCTCTCAGCCTCTATAGCACCTGATACCCACACCAGTGTACTGTGTCAGGTAGCAAAATGCCCTCGATTTACCTTCCAAACTGGCCAATGTATTGTCAGAGTCCTGGCTCTTATTGTGGGGGGCAAGACGGGTGCATTGTGCCCCAAGATTATATCACTCACTGATTCTGGCTCCTATTAATAGAGGAGATAACCCCAGTCCTTTTTTTGTTTTTTATTGTTATTATTATTGAAATTCCCCACCCAATATCTTCCCGGGTTCTTTATGTATTAAATACATCTCCGATGTCCAAACCTCTGTTGACTCCCAGTCCAACCCACAATCCCTGTTTATGTGTTGTTAGTTTTTTTTCTATTTAATACCCCTACTGTGTCCAATACTTGGTAAACTCCCTCCCCACTCATGATCCTGTCCTGCTCCTGTAATTTTCATTAAATTACTCTCCATGTCAAACTCTTTCCCTGCTTTGTCCCTCACTTCTGATCCTTGCCTTTAATTTCTATTAAATCCTGCTCCCTCTAGCTCAATGAGACCAAGTGACACGTTGACAACTTGGGTCATCTCCCCATCTTGGACATCAAGAATGGAGGCCAGCAAGGAGGGCTATGAGCATTTATTAAACAAGTCAAGAACTCCCTAGAAACTGGTTCCATTTACAGGAGTGATCCGGGACATACAGTAATGCAATACATTTCATAACAATGTGTTACAATGGCTTAATACAGATTACAGCACATGACAATGTGCTCATTTTCCTTAGTGCAGATTACATATTAATAACATGTACAGTACATCCTAATGCTGGCATACAAGTGCTTTATGAATCTTAGTTTAAATTGATGACAGGTATTGGAATCATATATTTACATGGATAAATTGTTCCATACTTTTGACTTAAGGCAAAAACATTCAGAGCAAAACATTGTAAAGCACTGACTAGTGTAAAGGCTTTTATTGAACTAGTGTCTAAGGTACAAACAGCTGCAAATAATTTAAAAAACTATGAGCTTCACTGGGTGTGAGCTGCCTAACATGCTTCACACATATAATGGGCTTTTCTCACGGACACAATGCACAGTGAGTGACATCATTAAATAGTGCTGTTTTAAAGCTGCACATACATACCACTAGCAATTAAAATACATAACATCAAAGACCCAGATGAAACATTTAAAAATATATCAAAGACAGCTGCAGTACCAAATTAATAATCAGTGCTTTTTAAAGTTACAGTTTATACTGCACTGCACTGTACCTCTCAGCTAAAAGAATAGTAACTTTAAAGCTTGCTATTTAAATTATATTAGGGTTTTGGAGCATCCTCAATTGTTGGCAATCTTCTGTTGTGTACTCATGAACTTCTACTAAAAAAGAGGACTATAGCAGGATATTTAGTTGCAGCTACTTAACTTTAAGATAAAGGTACAGCAGTGGTGTTACTTTTGCTCCCAGTCTGGCTAATTTATACAGTATGTAGGACTCTTGGAAATACAGTACATTTATGACAGTGACACAAATCCATTTTTCACAAGTTAAGAAGTTAAGCCTTTGGAAAATATTTATTGATGACGTGGTAGCCATGTGGCATGATGCAATAGAGGAATTGCAAGAATTTGTCTTTGTGACAGGGTGCTCCCTGTCATGAGTAGGGGCTCTGATATTCCTAACTCCCCCCCCCCCGTTTAGATCTGCAGTGTATTGATAGGCTTGGGGAGGAAGGTACAAGAGTGCATATACAGGACTGTTCATAGCAAAGGGACATTTCCTATTTGAGCACCGCTGTTCGAACCCCCACCCCCATCCCCTATTGAGTTAAAAGAATCCTGGTCACTGGCTTTAGTTGTAAAAAAATAGCCAGCTTGCTGCAGGAAAGCAAATCATGCCCAGCTAACAGGGTGCGTAAAACTCCCAAGTAAAGAAACTACCATTGGGAACAGAGCAGCATGTATGTTTAATTGCACTCTTATATGCCCTCCGTAGAGTTTCCAGATTTGGAGAAAATGAGAGATGTCTAGAGAAAGAGAGAGAGAGTCTTGTAAAATAAAGCAGGAGCACGTTTGCCCCTCCCTGTTTTCTCTCTCTCAAGTAAACTGCTGAGAGGCGTTGTTTTTTTTTTTCTTAGTTGCCGTTCCAGCTTTGGTCCTTGCAGTTCACTCATGGAGTACATGACATTTTTATTGTAAAAAAGTGCCCCTTTCTGGTAGACATACTCTGTGGGATTTAAATAAATATATGTATATATTTTGAAAGAGAGAGTCACTTGGTTAATTTGCAGCAGCATACTGCACTTTGCTTGCTCTCTCCCTCTAAGATATTGACAAATTTAAAGTAAAAGTGCTTGGTAACATAGATACATACATAGATACATAGACAGTGTTGGCAGATAAGGGCATATGGCCCACCCAGTCTACCCAGTTAAGTTTCTAAGTTCAGTTTATGTTTTCCAAGAAGTCTGTTGCCCCTTACCCCTGACCTCCAGAATTCCTTTATGTCTATCCCATGCATTCTTAAATCCCATGATTGTTTCAGCCCCCACCACTTCCTCTGGCAGGGTGTTCCACTTGTCCACCACCCATTCTGTGAAGAAATTCTTCCTCACGTTTCCTCTGAATCATCCTCCCTCCAACTTCATCCCATGCCCTCTAGTCCTGGAACATCTTTTTCGTTTAAAAATAGTGCATTTCTGCACCCTGTTCCTCCCTGTAAGATAAGATATATGTAACATAGTTTGATTACCAGAAAACCTGATAACTATATAAAATGCTGTCATGTTGCATAATGTACATGACAGAATTTAACAGTACAGAAAAAGCTGTTTTTGTCTTTTATGATTGACAAGGGTTTTATGTTGAATTAAGCCCTCTGTTAAAACTGTTGCAGGGCATGACTTTAAATGTTTTGAATAAGCCACGTTTTGTATGCTGTATCCTGTAGGCTTGCTGCGACCTGCAAGAATAAAATGAAAAACATGTTGAGAACCTCTTGGTTCTCTTTCCTATCCCTCATTTTGTTTTCTGGCAGGAGCTCATGAAAAGTTGTGGCTTTTCCTTGTAACTATGCCACTGAGCCCCTGCACGATTATGCGAACACAAGCGCCGGTGATTTCAGACCTGCTCGAACGTGCGCACGTTCATGAAGGTATTTAACCTTCTAATTCTGCCCCAAATTAAGTTTTTGTTTTAAAAATCAATTTTCCCAAGTTTGCTTACCCTCTGGAATTGAATTGGAACACATTGGGCTGTTTTTAAGTTTTTTATGTAATGAGGGATTTTCTGTTTTCTTCAGCATGTCAGAGCCGTGGATTTCTTCCTCCTTCTGCTGCAGTGTTTTGCTAAGAGCCAGCCAGCCACTGTCTGTATACTTTTTTGTCACTGTTAGACGGGGTGGTGCTTCCTGAGGCTTGAAACAATGTATAATATCCCTAAAAAGAGTGTAACCCACTTTAGTGAGTGTATATATGCTATTACATTGGTTTAAAAGCGTATTGCTACCGTAAATAAAATGGTGGAAATAGATACAAAGTTTAAAGTAAGGCACGGGGTGGAGTTAGGTAAGTCACCTGACTCCTGCATTGTATATAAATTGAGCACCTAGAATAGGTAGAGGGGGGGGGTGTCAGTCTAAAGCTGACAGTGCGAGGTGTAAGACCACTATTGCAAGAGCGTGTTCCCAATTAATGAAGCTGTATGTGTGTGTGCCATTAGGCAGAACAGTGATATTTTTTTTTGTGCTTTAATCCTGCCACACTAACTAATATCTCCTTAATTTCTGTAAAACTGACTGATCATTTTATGCAAAAAATTAAAATAAGTGCCTTGCCGGTGCTTTTTATGCGCCGATTTTGATGTCTGCCTGAAATTGGTTTTCCTGAACAACAACCACGCTACAGTCTAATATAAATTCCATGAACCCCCATCTCAAATTTACTTGCAACTTTGATCCTGACAGAATTAATTTTCTGGATCTAGAAATGTCAAGGTGGGAAGAAGGACAAGTAAACATGAATAATAACTGGTGATCCTTGTTATCAACCAGTTTTCAAGTACTGTAAAAAGTCATATCAACCTGCAGGTTGATACGTCTTTTATAGCCTCACACCAAGAAGCCTGCAGCATTCGCATTCCACAGTAAACAGATTCAAAGCACTCGTAAAAAGCACCGTGGAGACCCATGGGCAAAACGCTTCTACTTCCTTACTGGTAGGCACGCCACTCGCTATACGTTATGTGGTGTCAGCGTGGGGCGTGCCTACTAGTAACAAGTAGGGCGTTTAACCTCGAGTCTCCTCGTAGTGGAAATTGTAAGAAATATTTTTTTGTACCAGTTATTATATAAAATAAAACATACGTAGGGGTAGAAATGGAGTTTTTTTACACACCTTCATCGTGTGATAATATTAAAACCTCTCGAGCTTCGCTCTCGAGGTTTACATATTATCACACAACTTGGGTGTGTAAAAAAACTCCATATCAACTCCCTACATATGTATTATTCTCTATATATCTATTGGAAAACAACTGATAGAAATGGAGAAAACAGTCTTGTCCAGGGAGAGAAGATGGCCGTGCTGCTGCTCTGTTTCAGGCCAGACCAAATGAGTGCTCCTAGCTTGTAAGTTTACAAGCCTTTTTTAAGAACATTTGAACATTTGAAGGTAATTTATGACTGAAACTTGCCTCATTTTTGGGGCTAGAAGTATGAAATTAATTCTGTGCAGCATGTTTTGTTTTATTTTCTCTGTTTGGCCGCTCCTCTGGTTTTATTGTTTAAATGCCGCCCACCTACTCAGTTTTTGGGGGTTGCGATTTTTTTATGGTTCTTGCTCCAATGCTCTGTTGTTAAAATTGGAACTGGTGTTTCTGAGCCAAACAGAGTGAATTCTGCTCTGTGATCCACCCTGGCAATGAGGAAAGGTGATGAGGAATTGAGGGAGCAGAATTGCTGGCGGTATTAGGACAGCTGACAAGAAGACAAAAGAGAGGAGTAAAGGAGTAAGAGTCAACATACAACATACAACATGCAACATACAATGTACAACATACAACATACAACATACAACGTACAACGTACAACATACAACATACAATTGCACTATGAGTGCTGACATGTCTGCAAAATTTTTAAGAAAGATATGCTAGCTTTGCGGACGGGGGGGAGACGGGTCATCATTATCTACCCCGGAATTTACTGCGCTTAGTGGAGTGCTCGTTTTTGATTCTTTCTTTCATGTGTGGAGAAGAACTAAAGCACCTTTGGAAAAGGGCTACTGGAGGAGGGGAATGCTGATTAAACTTTAAGAAAATGGTTGATAAAAGGCCAGACTTCTGAGGATAGTGAGTACTTTTTTTTTAATGTTATGTATTTATCTCCCCTGCAACTCCTCTACCACTCCTTCAGGCCAATTGCCCAAGGACATTCACCTCTCAGTCTGTTCTGCTGCTGACTCGACCCCACATTACAGCCACCACAGGGTACCCTGACATATCCCTTGCGTCAGGTGAGTCGTCCTCTTCCAAGAAGAAACAGCCTATTGGCCTTGGCATTGGACCTGGGTGTGGTCAGGTGGGCTGCCACGGATCCCGAGGGGACACTGGTCCAGGCAGCCATCATCTGGCAGAAGGAGACACCATTTTCATTTTTTTCTCCGATTTCCTTCAGTCACGCTGTCTCTGAGCTTCCCCTGGTCTCCACCAGGGGCCACTGCAGAGTGACACCAGTCCCCAACCCACCCCATGAGAGGAAATCAGTCCTCTGTATGCTCAATCCTATTCCTTCCCCTGCCAACCTTCTGGCGCTCGAGTTCTTCCCGAACCTGGGTTGCTGGTTTGGTGTGAGGTAAGGTGCCAGCACCTCAGCCCTCTGTGCCACCGGACCGGTTAGCGAGCACTTTAAGTACGGAAAGTTTTGTGTATATTCACAACAGGTGCCCTGCTGATCCAAATGCTTAAAGAAGTTTGCTGATACTATCGAATTTTAACTGAAGTAAGACTATTAGAGACTATGGGGAAACTTTAGAGATTTTTGCAATCTGTAGAGCATTGCTGACAGGTTTTTGTTATTTAAAATCATGTTGTGAAGTCACTGGTAAGTTTCTAGTGAGCTGTTGGCTATGGGTGGGGGAACTAATCAAGAAATTGAAAGGTATTTTCTTATTATCATTATAATTATCCAATTGATTGTGCATGTTTTGAATAGGATTCCCGGTTTGGAAACCACTTACCGTTAAGGAACTCTAAGCCCTCCTCCTATAAATTAAATTAAATAGTGAGCAAAAATTTGGCAGATTGTAAATGACTCTAGAAATGTTTTTAGAGAAGCAGCTCATGTTATTTATTTTAATTTAGTTTTTGTTGACCGGGTAAGTGCACTAGACAAATCCTGTCTATTTTCAGGCATGACCCAGGGGAAGGGGATACAGATGAACACCAACTGACCTTGAACCAGATTAAGCTGTTGGTGGTATTTTTAGTGAACGAGGGAATTTTGGCTAGGGCACCAGGGAAATTCCCTTACTCTTTTCATAAGTGCCATGGGATCTTTAACATCCACCTGAACTACCACCAATCCAGGCAGATAGGACCTCAGTTTAACATCTCATCCGAAAGACGGCACCTCAGAAGTGCAGCACCCCTCTCATGCTGCACTACAGTGTTAGTACTGGGATATTAACCCAAGTGCCAGATGTGAGAACTAAACCAACAGCCCTCTGATCTCCAGGCCTCAGTGACGAGTGTGCTACCTACTGAGCCACTGACACTGTCGTGTAATAAGTGATGAGTGATATCAGTGCTCACCAAAAAATGTTAAAGTATGAATGCTGTAAATGCTGTGTTGAGCTGAGCTCTGTGCAATAGACATTTTTAATGTGGCAAATGTTAATTCAAAATGTTACTCTAATTAACCTATAATATCTGAGGCCTATTAATTAAATAGTTTGTTACTCTGATATGTCATTACAAAACTTGCTGTTTTAGATGTAGCTAAATTTATCTGGGAGGTGTTGTAATTTTGTTCATGGCAGGTGAGGGAACATTGAGGAACATTAAAGTTACCAACTGCAGTTTGCTGAATCTAGAAATTTTTGGGGTACTATATTGTAATTAAGATGAATTGTGCAGTCTGGGATGGGACACATAGTTGCTCTATGCCCGAGATGCCTGGGTAACTCCAAGTCTGATTATCTAAAGTTGGAGTTTTTGGACCATAAAATGACCCAAACAAAAGCCTCTCTGGGAAGCCTGCCCAAGACAGACTAATAAGGGATCCTTACTGGTATGCTCCAACCAGGAATTTCAAGACATAGTCGGAGTAACCCTTTAAAGCATATCCTGAGTTCTCAATATGGGGTTAAGATATTGTACTAAGTGTCTTAAAAATGAAAAGCCTCAAAAAAGTAACAGAAAAGCTAATGGAAGTATGGTGATGTATGTTTTTTATGTTCCTTCTTCTGTATTTTGAGCTTTTTCTTTTGTGCATTCCCTATGGTTCAGGATGACACCTCTACTTGGGCAGATTGATGTAAATATCAGAGAATATGAGTTATTAGTAGTATTCAGTGATTAGAGATAATGTTTGTTTATTGTGGGAAGTTGTATTCTTATACTACAAAGCATTCTGAAGTGCTTGAATTTAATTCTCGACTAAGGATAACGGGATGATAAGCACAAGAATAATGAATTATTATTATTATTTATTGATTGGAATACATACTCTTTCTTACATTATTGTCTTTATAAGTCATTGTATGTTTAAACTACTGTGCAGGTGTTTTTATTGGACATTTCTTGCGAAATTTGTAATGGCTTTTTCTAAAGTCGAACAAATAAACTTAAACTTGAACTTGAACTGATAGAAATGCCTTACTTTTATATTTCAGCTGTCACCCACACCACATGGTTACCTACATCCCCAAGGGCCAATTTCTCCACCTCAAAAGAAACTGCAATACTGAGGAATTTTTTGAGAAGGGGTGGAAGATTTGAGGGAAAGATTTCAGGAAAGAGGGTATTCAAAAAGGCATGCAGAAAAAGCTAAGGAATTTGCAAGGGGACAGAATAGAAAAGAACCTACAATTGTGTTACCCATTGCATTTCTTTTTGTGGCTACTTTGTACCATGTTGTTGTGTTATTGTGCCATCTTCATGGCCTGGGTCATGCCTCAAAATAGTCCATTTTGGCCAGTCGACCCACCTAGTTAATAAACAAAACACATACATACATACACACACAAATAAATAAAATATAGGACTAGGCAAGTTTCAGATGAACAGAGCACAATGAACTTTGTGACAACATACTCTGCTCATTCTAAGTTTGTTGAGAATATTATTAAAAAACACTGGTCAGTTCTTAGAGGGGGCAAAGCTTTAAAACACTATGCAATCAATCCACCACACATGTTGTACCATAGGGCTACCATTTTATGTGACTATTTAGTCCATAGCTAACAACAGAAGATGGGAGAGAGGAGTACTTGGCTACCTTTTTGTAGCAAAGGATGTTATCCCTATAAAAGATGTTCTTATTGTGACGTGATCATACAAAGTAAAGAACTGATCAACCCCCAAACAGGGCAAACTATGGAAATAAGAGGTTTAGTTACTTGTGATACTGTTGGGGTGATATATTTGGCTACGTGAAATTGTGGGACCTATTATGTAGGTAAGACCATTAGAAAATTTGGTACACATGTGGGAGGAACATTGTCATGCCATTTTGAATAAAAATATGAACTACACAATGGCAGTACATATTTAGAATGTTAGGGGTGATCATAAATTTCAGTTTAAAGGAATTGAAAAGGCATATCTGAGCTCTAGGGGGTTTGATTTGGACAAGAAAGCTCTACAACGAGAAGCGTTTTTTGATTTTTACCTTGGGGGCTAATGACTGGCCAGGTTTAAACTGGGGCTTTGACCTGGCACCGTTTTTGAAACACTGAAGTCTGCATAAGGAAGTGTTAATAACTCTCCTTTTTTGGTTTTACTCTAGCTGTAACTAAATACCCTGCTGTAGTTTCCTTTTTGGTAGAGGTTCCTGAGTACCCAACAGAAGATGACCTACAGTTGGGGATACTCCAAATCCCTAATATAATTTAAATAACAAGCTTTTGAGTCACTAATCTTTTAGCTGAGAGCTACACACTTGTTACATAAATGAGTGAGAGCACAGTATGATATAAATTGTAGCTTCACTAAGCACTATTAATTTAGTACAGTAACTCTCTTTGATAACTTTTGATGTTATGTATGCTAATTGCTAGTGGTATGTACAGTATGTACAGCTTTAAAACAGCACTATTTCTGCTCAGTATTCACAAAGGTAGAGGAGGGGGAGTTACCTAAATGAAACAAGAGAAACACTCTGAAGACGGGGGTCGATACCAGTCCATTTACAGAAGAAAGGGTTCTGAAAGAACTAATAAAATTGAAGGTGGACAAAGCAATGGGGCCTGATGGGATTCATCCAAGAATTCTAAAAGAACTAAGGGTAGAACTAGTGATATCGCTGACTACTCTCTTTAACAAATCATGGGAGGATGGGGTGGCACCCGAGGACTGGAAGAGGGCAGATGTGATTCCTCTTCACAAAAGTGGGAGCAAGGCAGAAGCAGGAAACTACAGACCAGTTAGTTTGACCTCAGTGGTAGGGAAAATGATGGAATCACTTCTGAAGGAAAGAATTGTTGAGTACCTAGAGGCCAGTGGGGCACAGGACCCAAGGCAGCATGGATTCACGATGGGAAGGTCATGTCAGATGAATCTAATAGATTTCTTTGACTGGGTGACCAAAGTAGTAGACCAGGGAGGGGCTGTGGACATGGCCTACCTAGATTTTAGCAAGGCATTTGATACAGTCCCACACAAAAGATTAATACACAAGATACCAGCCTTGGAATGGGTCCCAAGGTGGTAGCCTGGATAAAAAATTGGCTAGATAACAGGACGCAAAGGGTAGTAGTAAATGGAGTACACAGTGAAGTAAGGAGGGTTACTAGCAGGGTACCCCAGGGTTCAGTACTGGGACCGGTCCTTTTTAATGTCTTTATAAGTGACATTGCAGAGGAACTGGAAGGAAAAGTATGTCTCTTTGCAGATGACACAAAGATCTGCAACAGGGTTGATACACAAGATGGAGTGGAAAGGATGAGAAGGGACTTGGCAAGGTTGGAGGAATGGTCAAATGTATGGCAGCTCAGATTCAATGCAAACAAGTGCAAGGTAATGGACATGGGAAACAAAAACCCAGGGGAAGCGTACACAATGGGGGGTGAGATACTGACAACAGTAAAAATAGAAAGGGACCTGGGGGTAATTATATCAGATGACCTAAAGGTGGGCAAGCAATGTGGGAAGGCAGTAAGGAAGGCTGGGGGGATACTGGGCTGCATAGGAAGAGGCATCAATAGTAGAAAACAGGAAGTTGTTATCCCTCTGTACAGACAGTTGGTGAGATCCCATCTGGAGTACTGTGTGCAGTTCTGGAGACCTCATCTCTGCAAAGACATAGACAGAGTGGAGGCTGTCCAGAGGAGGGCAACCAAAATGGTGCAGGGTCTGCACCAGAAGTCATACAAAGAAAGACTAAAGGAGCTTAATATGTATACTCTTGAGGAAAGAAGGGAGAGAAGGGACATGATAGAAACTTTCAAGTACCTCAAGGTAATTAACAAAGTCCAAGAGGGTAGCATCTTCCAGAAAAAGAGATGTGCAAGAACAAGGGGACACAATTTGAAGATAGAGGGGGGACGGCTCAGGGGTAATGTGAGGGAGTATTTTTTCACAGAGAGGGTTGTGGATGGATGGGACAGCCTCCCTGAGGAGGTCGTGGAGTCAAGAACAGTGGGGGACTTCAAGAATGCATGGGACAGACATAAGGCAGTCCTAGGGGCGGGTAAAAGGAAGTAAGCTGTTGGTTAACTAGGATCTGCAGCTTATCTGTTAGGTAGGAAAATGGGCAGACTAGGTGGGCCAAGTGGTCCTTATCTGCCGTCAAATTATTTGTTTCTATGATTCTATGTTAATGATGTCACTCACTGTGTGGTGTGCCTTTGAAAAAGCACATTATATGTGTGAAATGTGCTAGGCAGCTCACACTTAGTGAAGCTCGTTGTTTTTTTTTTTTTTGCACCTATTTGTACCTGAGACAACAACTTAATAAAAGCCTTTGCACTGTTCAGTGCTTTATAGTTTTTTTCCGGCTGTGAGTGCTCCGAATTTTTTGTCTTATGTAATTTTAGTGTTTTTTTTCATAGCATCCGATCCCTGTGGTGTGAGACTTTTTCTGGAATTTCTGTTCCATATCATTACAGTTGTGTAATTTACAGTAAAGATTTCTGTCCTGCAATGGTTCTTATCAGCAGAATTGCCAATAGGTTTTTGTCCTACAATCTGAGGTGCCCAGTAGGCTTGGTCTGTAGTCCATGAAGATTTCCAACAGACTGGCAGGAGCGTTAGCACTTAATATTTAGTATGTAAAAACTGCCAATGTGTATTTTGTGTATAGATCTAGTGGGAACCGTTTCAAGTCCTTCAGCAGGTCAGAATGATGTGTACTGCAACTAGAGGCCATTGCAAAATGGTATATTAGATTGCACAGTAGCACTCTAGTAATGATGTGCCTTAGCCAAGGCCTAGGCTGATCAAAGGCGTTTAAGGCTCCCCTTGCAAAACATTTTGTGGGTCCCTGCATCTCCACCAATAAATGTAAAAGAATCATTTGAGCATAGGTTCTTTTGTATTGGTATTTTCTGTAATCCATAATAAAACAGTACTGTTTACTCAGATCTCTTTTCAAGTCCAATTTCAAAAATCAGTGTCTTACTTTTAAGGTTGAAAATGTATAAATTACATCTAAAACATTCACATGAGATGCCAGGTCATTGTTAGCTGAAAATACTGCAAGTGCCGACAGTCTCTCCTGGGCCATTACTGACTGCAAGGATGTTTAAGTAAGTTTTGTTTTGCATTTCTGAATGCTCTCACCACATAAAAGACAGGAACTGGCCAACCAGCCTCAATCAACCAGACATCTAGAGAGAGGGTACTTGGGAACATTTAATTTTTTAAAGTCATTCCTACATACACCATATTCCTTAGGTATCCCATCAAGATCATGCAGGCAGAGACGCATGGTCAAAACCTGTGCAGTCAAAATGGCATGCACAGGGACGGAATTAGTTTTTTTACTCTAGAGCAGATTTCAATCACACTACATTACACTACCCACGCAGCGCTGGTTCTGACTGCGCAATTTTATGGGTGACCCTATCCCTTACAGGGGTTTTCAGAGACTAATACCTTATAAATGCTACCACACCAAACACTACAAATACCACAGTGACTCCACAACTGAAAAAAAATGAAAAAAGCCCTCCCCCCAAAAAAAACACCAACCAAACAAAGCTAGAAAGATGGTGACTGAGATGTTTCTTACAAGTAATTCTGGTTGTGGCTGGCTCCTGTGGGCAGTCATCATATGGTATGGCCCAAATAAGTAGTGCCTCAATGGGATGGATAAGTGTTGCATTACCAAACTCAGTGCCACCTGCCAAAAGCAGCACTGATGGAGCTGAAGACATTTAGATGGTAATGTCTAGTAAAAGTGTGAACAAAGGCCTATGTTGCAGTCCTATATATATATCATTGAGGAAGGCTGAATTGGCTATAAAGAAGTGGCCCCTGATTCCTGCAGCCCTAAGAAGGAAAAAAACAAATCAAACAGTAATTAATGGCATATGAGACCAATCAAGCACTTCTTGTGTAGTTAGACAATGACCATGTATTGCTGTGTTCAAAAATAAAAAAGAAAGCTAACCAAAATCTACAGCAAATGCTGCTGCTCCAGCCCCAAGGAGGAGTAAGTCAACTGTATGCACTAACAGATCCAACTAGATACAGTGCATTTGTCTGTGGCAGACTCTTTCTTTCCAGCATTGAGCAGGACAAAAGGTCTGTCCTTGTCAAGAAATGGCTAGGTGAGGTTAAGGCAAATTTTGAGGGTCTTCCTTACATCCAGTGAGTACAGATGCTGCTTCTTGGGGATTAACAGATTGGGGTTTAAAGAGGGCAGTGCAATGTCTCGTTTTTTTGTGGTAATCCCATATAAAGTTGGGAAGGAAGGAGGGCACAGTTCAAAATCCACTTTTTCATTGTGGAAATTTACATAGGGCTTAGAGCTCATAATGTGGTGTGGTGAACAGATGGACACTTGTGAGCAACACCTTCAATGATGGGTACCAGAGCCACACCTCATAAAGAGCCTCAAAGGTGAGATCTAGAAGAGCTTCAAGGGCCAAAAAGATTCCAAGGTGGCAGAATCTGCCTAAGTCTTGGACATATTCTATAAGAGGGTTTTGGCAAAAGAATGATGTCCGAGTGGTGCCCAAGGGAGTGAGGCCTCCTATGGGCAGTCAGCTCAGAAGCCTGGCATCTTCTTTGGGATACTAAAGAAGATGGAGATCAGCCCTTTAAATCATTAGTGGCGTGAGACCAGTTGAGTTGCCCATGGCTCTCTGAGATGACTGATGGCATCCTTGAGCACCTGAGCCTTGGTAGAGTATTGAGATATGGGAGCTGAAGGAAGAAGATTGTCTGAGATCTTTTGCTTGTAGAGCACCCCTCTGGTTCAACTCACTGCACAGAGATATCTCTACCGAATCAAAATCGGGGTCATTCAAACACAAGCTCCACCAGCCCCATGTAGCTAACAGTAGCTGTGACTGTTTCCCCCTAGCAGCTACCTCTACTCGGTGTTAAACTTCCCCAGCACTTTAATCCTACCTCAACTTGTGAGCCTTGATCCCACACCCTTCTCCACTCATGCTTTATCCCCCTGTTCCCTCTCATGATACTCTTATCCCCTCTCCACTCCGTTTCCCCCTCTCCCTCTCTCTCTTCATCCTCTTTATCCTCTGTTCCCTCTTATGCTACTCTTATTCCCCCTCTCCACTCGGTTCTCCCTCCCCCCCTCCTTCCCCTTGCCCTGTCTTCTACCATACCTAGCACCCCCATTATCTACTCTTTCAGTCTCGACAAGGCCTTCTAGGCTGCCCCCCTTCTGGGCTTCATCTGTACCTTCTCCCTGTACAGTTACATTGAGTGCCTACCAGTGTTTATAAATGCTATTTACAATTGTACTAGTCAATTTATAATGTTGATGTTCCCTTTAACCCGTTTACCTGTTGTTCATTTACCATTGTATGTCTATGCCCTATTCCTATTGACTTGGAACCTTTCTAAAAAGAGTTTTGTTGCTCAAAGGTATTGTAATCCAAGATTTAATAAATCAATAAATAAAATAATCAAATGAGATGCCGACAAGTACTCAATGAAGACACCATCTAGGACTCACAGGTCTGCTACGTTCACATGGACTTTAATAATGTTGCAGCTTGGTCTGCCCGAATCACATTCTGTTAAACACAGATAAAAACAGATCTATAGTATTTAGGTCACATAATATTTTGAAGAACACAGAAACAGAATTTTATTACAGACAGATAAGGACTGCTTGGCCCATACAGTCTGCCTTTTCCGCCCTACCTACACTACTACCGTAAACCGAATCCGATCTTAGAACTCTTTCTCCCTCCCTTCCCCCTTCCTTTGAATTATGATTCCCTAGTGCTTATCCCCTGCATTCTTGAACCCCACCATTGTTTCTGCCCCACCACCTTCGCCTGAATGTTGTTCCAGGAATCCACCACTCTTTCTGTAAAGAAGTAATTCTTTATTTATTTATTTATTTATTTATGACTTTGTTAACCGGGTAGGTGCACTGATCCCAGGAACCATTTTCAGGCATGACCCGGGCCACATAAGGCGGCACAAAGTAGAAACATCAGAATAACAAGAACATAGCAAGAGCAGGTAATACATAGTGAAAGGTTACAGTTGTTACATTTGGAAATACATGGTGGCAGTAGTTGAGGGACAACATATAAAGCAAGGCTCATGGAGGTACAGTTTCAGTAAATAAGAGAACCTATGTGGACCCGGCCCCAGAACCTTTAGGGGGAGCTAGTCCTTAAAGCAATGGCAGGTGGATGCCAACAGGAGCCAGTCTTTGAGGCGAGTCTTGAACTGGCAGTGAGTGTTTATGTTGCACAGTTCAGTGGGCAGCTTGTTCCATAGTGTGGGGGCTGCCACAGATAGGGCTCTAGTGCCCATGTTTGTGGCTGCACTGGGGATTTTCATAGAGGTGATACTGGAGGAGCGTAGGCAGCAGTGTGAGGTTTGGATAGTGAGAAGGGGAGCAAAAGGGAATGTATGGCCACTACAGATGGCAGAATCAATAAAACTGCACAGTGCAAGGTCAAAGCGGACTTGTGGGAGCCACCCCAGTGTAGTGCAGAGTGTACAGTGGTGTGTGGAGAAATCAATCAATCAATCATGTATTTATTTATCCAGGTGAACACCATTGAGTAGGCTTATTTACAAGGTGGTTCAAAGTCGAAATGAGCACTCAGTATCAATACCCCCCTTGAAGGCGTTGTGCCAAAGCACAGGGGTTTTGAATCTATCCTGGTATTAAAATACTTGCATTGACTTATACCCGATACTGGGTGCTCATTTCGACTTTGATCTGTTGATAATTTGAAGTTAGCACCTCATGTAGTGAGCACCCTCTCATTGTAGCTGCACTGTCTTCACCTGTCTATGTTTATTTACAAGGTGGACCTGCATTACACAAGGTCAAGAATAACACTTTTATGTACAGATAATAGACGCAATTATACAGAAATAGAAAAAAAAATACACAGAGCAATAACAAGTACTTCAGGTACAGGGTTAACAAGGTTAGGGAGAATGGTATAAGAAGGGAAATTAAAACACTCTGAAACAGCCAGCATATTAAAACATTTTCAAACAGCACGGAAAGGGGCCAGCAGGGAGAAGCATCAGGAACTGATGTATGCTACTGATAGTTTTGCCATGGTGAATGCAGAGGTCCTGGAGTAGATGGGAGAGCAGTAGTCCACGATAGGTAGCAGGTTTCCCTGGATGATGGCATGGCAGGCCTCAGGGGTGAGGTATTGTTGGTATCTGTAGGCAGCCCCTAGTTTTTGGTGAAATCTTAGAACTGGGGAGTTTATGTGCTCCGTAAAGGAAAGGGAGAGGTCAAGCACAACTCCTAGATATTTGAAATGTTTGACATCCTCTAGGGCATGGCCATCAGGGAATGTGATGATTAGGGGTGGGTTAGATTTGCTTTTCGTTAGATCTGAACAACATTGTTTTTGTCTTTTTGGCATTGACCAGAAGGAGGTTGTTCCTCAAATCTGTCCTGCATCTAACCCCTTCCAGCTTCATAGACTGTCCCCTTGTTCTTAAGCACCCTTTTCTCTGAAAAAAATATATCCCTCCTGTACCTCATTTACCTCCGTGAGGTATTTAAAGGTTTCTATAATTTCTCCCCGCTCCCTCCTCATTTCCAGGATGTACATATTGAGTTCCTTTAGTCTCTCCTTGTAGGGCTTTTGATGCAGACCCTACACCATTTTAGTTGCTCTCCCTTTTGGAGATGTGGTCTCCAGGACTGGACACAGTACTCTATGTGGGGTTTTACCAGTGATATACACAGAGGCAATACCACCTCCCCCTTTCTGCTGGTGATACCCCTCCCTATGAACTCCATCATCCCACTAGCCCTCCCTATTGCTTTGTCTTGCTGCCTGGCCACTTTTAGGTCAACCAGTATGATTACCCCAGGTCTCTTTCCTGCTTGGTGGCTGTCAATAGCACTCCACCCATTTTGTAACCCCCCCCCCCGGGTTGCTGTGCCCTAAGTGCATTATTTTGAACTTTTTTCACATTGAACCCCTGCTGCCATACCCTTGACCATGCCTCTAGTTTTTTCAGGTCTCTGCTCACCCTTTCCACCTCCTTCCTGAAGTGTCCACCCTATTGCAAATGTTGGTGTCATTTGCAAAGAGGCAGACCTTCCCTTACTGCTTCTCTGCAATGTCACTTATAAAGACATTGAAGAGAACCAGTCCCAGCGCTGATCCCTGAGGAACCCCACTGATCAGTTGCCCTTCCTTGGAGTGAACTCCATTTACCACCACCCTCTGTTACCTATCCTCTAACCAGTTTCTTACCTAATTTACCACCTTTGGACCCATTCCTAAGCTACCCAGCTTGCTTACTAGTCTATGTGGAAGGGTGTCAAAAGCCTTACTGAAATCTAGGTAGACCATGTCCACTGCTCCAAATTGATCTAAGTTCGTTGTCACCCAGTCAAAGAAATCTATCAGATTAGTTTTATAATGACCTCCCCACTGTGAACCCATGCTGCCTTGAGTCTTGTAACTCACTGTATTCAAGGTATTCCACAATCCTTTCCTTCAGCAGTGATTCCAATAACTTTCCTACCACTGATGTCAGGCTGAATGGCCTATAATTGCCAGCCTCCTCCCTGCTACCTTTTCTGTGTAGTGGGCCTACATCTGCCCTCCTCTAGTCCTCTGGAACCACTCTTGTTTCCAGTGAGCTGTTAAATAGAACTGTCAGAGGTGCAGCCAGTATTTCTCTGAGCACCATCGGTACCCTTGGATGCACCCTATTTGGCCCCATTGCTTTGTCCACCTTCAGATTAGCAAGTCCCTTCATGACTCTCTCCTTCAAAAAAGGACTAATGTCCACCTCCATCCCTCCAAAGCTACTGTTACTTTTTTGTGGCCCCTCCCCTTCCCTCCCCTCCTTTTTCCTCTATGAACACTGAGCAAAGGTATTCGTTCAGGATGTCTGACGTTTCCTGGCCCCCTCTGCACAGTCCCCCCCTTTCCTTTTTAACCTTATGATCCCACCCCAGTCTTTCTCTTTTCACTTACATATTGTACCTAAAAAATGGCTTTTCCCCTTTGTTTACCTCTTGGGCTATTCTCTCTTGAGTTTGAGCCTTTGCACTCTTTACTGCTTTCCCTGCTTCCCTCTGTTTCAGCTGATATGCCTCCCTATCCTCTTTCTTCTATGTCTCCGTATACCTCCTGAATGTCACCCTTTTAGCCTTTACCTTTTCAGCCACCTCTTTCAAGAACCATAGCGCCTTTTTTTCCTCTTGCTTTTGCTCACTATTTGACACAAAGGTATGTTGCCTTTATTATTGTACCTTTTATCTTTGCCCACTGTTCCACCACCCCACACAGGCCATCCCCCCACCAGGTCATCCCAGAGACATTCGCCCATCTTTTTAAAATCTGCCTCCCGAAGTCCAGGACCCCTTACTGTTGTGTGGTTCAAGTCTGCAGCTGTCCTTATATTGAACCACACTATACGGTGATCACTGGTCCCCAAGTGGCCTCCCACCTTGATGTCTGCTACAATATTCCTGTTAATGAGTACCAGGTCCAGTATTGCTCCATCACAAGTAGGTTCACTGACTAGTTGCCTAAGGGAACACCCCCTGCAGAGAGTCCAGTATATCCCTGCTTGTAGCTAAAGCTGCTGCTGGGAGGCTCCAATCTACATCTGGCAGGCTGAAGTCTCCTGCCAGCAGCACCTCCCCCTTTTCTGCCATCTTGCCAGTGGCTTCCACCAGTACCTTATCTAATTCCTCCTCCTGTACTGGAGGTCTGTAGCTCATGCCAGTGCAAATAGTGGCTCCATTCCCTGTCTCTAGTGTGAATCACAGTACCTCTGCTTCCCCCTGTATTCTCTATATCTCCATCGTTTTTATGCTTTCCCTCACATAATGCACCCCCTTCCTTTCCTTCCCACCCAGTCCTTCCTGAACAGAGTATAGTCTGATATGGCCATGTCCCAGCCAAGGTTTTTAGTGTGCCATGACTCAGTAATGGCCACAATAACCAGGTCGGCCTCTGCCATGATGGCCTCTAGGTCTAGAATCTTATTTCCTAGACTTCCAGCATTCGCACATATGACCTTCTAGATTTTGTTTCCACTGTACTTGTTGCCCCCCTTTTTTCCTTTTTGCCCTCCTTCCCCCTCTCTTTTTAATGCTCCCATTCCCTTCCACCTTTATCTCTACCACCCTGCTTCCTTTATTAATTTGCACCCTGGGGGATTCCTTTCCCTTTGGGTTCTCCTTACTCTCTACTTCAGCCTGTGGGGGGGATGTTCTGCCTACCTGATTCCTTTCACCACCACCCTTGGCTAGTTTAAATGCTCATCTAAGTAACATTTAAACCATCCACCAAGGACTGTGGTTTCCCTCCCAGAAGAATTCGGGCCATCACCCTGTATAAGCCCTTATCCTACCAGGTGGGCCCCCAGTCCCCAACATAGCTGAACTCTTCCTCTCTGTACCATTCCTTTAGCCATGAGTTGAAGCTGCTGGTGTGGAGATCCCTCTCTTTTTCCATGTCATAGACAGGCAGCACATCAGTGAAAGTCATTGAGTGAGCTACCTAAGACCCCGCCCTAGCTCCCTAAACTCCCCCTGCACTATCCCAGCTCCATTCCTAGGGAGCTCATTAGTCCCCAGGTGGACAATAAATCCAGTTCTCCCTCCTGTCTTGCTCCCTAGCAATCCTCAGTGTGACAGGGTGACCCCTGTCATAGTGGACACCCCTAGGATAAATTGGGGTCCCTTCCCAAAGCAGTTTATATGTTTTGTATAATGTCCAACTTGCTGCTTGGCTGGTTATAACAAAACTAAGAGTACAGTTACAAAATGAGAGGGCAGTTTTCATATAAGAATAACAAAAGTTTGTGTCTTCTTTTTCTAGATGTTAGCAGCCCTCTTCTAAGATATATTTTGCAGCAGACAGCATGAGATAATATGACCCTGCAAGAGAGTTTAAGAGAGCACAGAATGTTCTGACCTTGGCTCTGACCATTAACAATTTTGTAAACAAGTTATGTAATGTGCTCCAGGTGGCTGCCAAATAACCATTCTCTATGGAGCAACAGTGGCCCCTGAGGGCTAGTTTTATGTTATGTCTGCTGTTAATCAAAAGGCAGTGGAAATCATTTTTCCAACTTCTAATGAGCTTATAAAAAGCCTTACTTCAGTGCTGAGAGAGGAGATAGGGTGGTCAGTTGGATACTGACTGAGGAAGGCAGAAGACCTCATGGTAATGTGTGCTTTCACACTGTTTGATTCATGCTATGCTGAAGAAAAAAACCTTAGAAACAGTTGAAGCTAAGCAGTTGTCTGACTTAACCATTTTGCTTTCTGTATATTTTACTTGATAAAAAGAAAATGACAAACACACTTCTGCATTTTTTATGCTCCTGATTTAGGGTCTGCCTAAAATTGTGTTATTCTAAACCCATGCCCGGTGACACTCAGGATGTGCTTCTCATCCGTCCGGGCCATGGAGCTGGGTAGGCACCTGATCTGCCTCTCTCCTCCCCCTTTGCTATTAGCAAATCTATCTCCCTCACAATCAAGCCCCCCAACAGAAGTTGTTTCCTCCACTTCTGGAGCCCTCTACCACCATTCTTGGCATCTCCACTGTGGAGGTCCTCCACATCCTCTGGTCCCTACCACGAGAGTCTCTTCCGGCAGTCCTGCTTTCCAGAATGGCATAGTAATTGTGCAGTGGTAGTGGTTGAGGAATGTGCCTCTGCCTCACCACCGCCACCATTCCAGAGTACATCATAGTCCAGCCATTCTTCTTCCCTGGCATCCTCTGAGGTAACAGTGGCAGACCTGCAGGCCCCTGGGTGGGGAAGAAATCCCTTGAATCCTAGCCAGCTCAGCTTAGAGTCTAGCAACCTCCTCCCTCAACCCAGAGAGGTGTATGCAGATAGAGCAGCACCACAGCCTCCAGCCACTGCACTGCACCACTCCCAGCATTCTCAACTTCTATTCTTCCTGTGATCCTGGAAATACTTCTGTACCCTTACTGCTGATAGTGTTACTAGTTTTCCCCTTGTTTGTTTTCTATTTGTGTTCCCTCATGCCTTCTTTAAATCTTTTTATACTCCTAACCTAGATTGGTGTTATTTCTATTCCCAGCTTTGTCCTACCTTTGACCTTTCACCCTTGCCAGCAATGACTGTTAAACAGTAGTGAATACGTGCCTTGTCTTAGTTGACTGGCGGAGTCCCTGCTTCTCCGCTTCCTTCTTCCAATGCCTGCTGATGCCTACAACACCTGTCACCTGTTCCAGTCACTTGCAGGAACATGAAAAAAAAAAAAAAAACTTGAGCTCCCCACACCCTCACAGACAAGACTCCAGAAGGTGTTTCAGTTGAACACATGGAAACAGAACACATATCTAGGGGCGAGGCTGGACCCTTCCCTGATCTTCACGAGCAGGTTGATCACAGCTTATCCACTGTGGATCCTAAAGATCAAAGCATTGTCTCAGTGCTCAGACCAGAAAGCAGGTTGTTTCAGTTTATAAAATGGACTTCAGAATTCTCCAGGTTCCCTTTCACATCACTGGTTGAAACACATCACCTGACCTTTCATTAATTTCCAGTATTTATTTATTTAAAGTTTATGATTACAGAATGAGTTTTATGAGATGCATGACTCATTTACAGAATGTCCCATGTCAAAAAATACTATATAAAGACATACTACATAGCACAGTAAATTGTCAAAACATCCAATCAAATAACAAAATGGTTGCAACAAAGCTAAGTTTTCAATATGTTGGATTTTACAACATTTCTAAAAAATGTAAACACATGGTTGTCACTAGCTAACAAAATTTACCTAGCAATTGCCTAACTATACAAAAGTAAAACCTTTTTCCATTAAAACATTTTTTTCCCATTTTATAAGTGCAATGCACCACTTCAGGATGTGAATTTCTTGAGAATTAATGCACTACCCGCATGCGTTGAAAGGCACTCAGCTGTTGCACATGTGTTATCCAGTTCACCTGGCCTGTGCATTAATTCTGTAGAAGTTCATGTCATATTGTTGGTTATTGCTTACTTTTATTACCCTTGGTTTATTATGGTGATATTGTCTACCATACTGCATGTACTGTAAATCCATTCTGCAATGTTGGATTGTCTACACAAACAACCGTACAGGGTCCTCCAATCCTTTGATCACTTTATTTGTCACTGTCTTCTATATGACTTTCTCAAATGGTTAAGCAGACCTTCTCAATCCTAGAACTATAACTGACTCTCAATTCAGCAGAATGTGCCCACAGCAAGGCCCTTCATTACCCATTATCCAATCACACACACCATTGTATTGTGCATGCTCTGTGAGGCCATCATCAATCTTAAACTTTAAAATGACCATAGAATCTGGCAGGGAGTCTTTTGCCTTTGTGGTGCCAGTTGCACTGAATAAGTTAATGACTCCCTTACAAAGTGCTCCTAACGATACAACTTTTAAGAATAGTTTATTGTGCAGCATTTGTAATAAAGCAAGTTTTTCCAAGAGGGATAGCACACATACAGTATAATGGTAATAAAGCTTATTATGATGGAAGGGTTAAGCATCTCTCTACTTCATTGTTTGTGGTTCGATGATACCATGTAAACACATTGGCCCAGATATTCAAAAGGGATGCACCATGTGCAACAGAGATGTGCCAGCGCAAGTACGAAAATGCGCTATTGTGTGATATTCAGTGGAAGGCAGCTGCGCCGCGCAAGTAGCAATGCGTAAGAGCACAATAGTAATGAATGCATGCACAACTATAGGGGGAGGAACCATGAATAAATGGCACAGTGCGCTATTCAACAGCATGTGCCATGTGCAATAGGGGAGCTAGCGGAAGTTGTGCAACAGCGGAAATGATCCAAAATAAAAAGAAACAAGAGAGAGGCGCAAGAATGCTACAGAGAAGCCAGAGGTGGGAGTGAGGTGACAGCAACAAGGAAGAGGGTAGCAGTAAGTGGGACTAGGCAGGAGCAGGACAGGGCACACCTGGAAACAACCAGGAACAGGATAGGAGTGGGGAGCCTGTGCTGCTGTGAAGGAGTGACAGGGAAGTGCCACAGTGGACTGAGGGCAGTGGCAGTAGGCAGGACAGCCAAAGGCTGGAGGTGTACCCAGTGCAGGGGGAGCATCACAAGTGGACAGCGAGGGGAACGGGATAACAGCTGCCGGCGGGGGAACACCAGCCAGAGACATGGCCAGTTCCACCTTCCAGATGGAGGCGGTAATGAGGGGTGTGAGAAGACAGGCAGCGGGGGGGGGCGGCCATGGAAGGGCCCGTCGGTGGTACGCCCCCAACAGGCTGTACCAAGCCCGCACCACCTTCGAGCACTACTCTGACACAGAGATTGTGGGCTGGTACCACCTGAACCAGGCGATCCTGAGGTGGCTCTGTGAGCTGTGCAGTGATGAGATGCAGGCAACCACATGACAGAGCCATGCTCTGTCAGTGGAGACAAAGGTGACAGCTGTCTTGTGCCTGCTCACCACGGGCACCTTCCAGAGACCAACAGGAGACAAAACAGGCATAACCCAGTCGGCCGCGTCACGCCTACTCACACAAATCCTCAGCGCACTGCTGCCACATGCTGCAGAGTACATCCATTTCCACAGCACACAGGCGGCGAGCACAGCACACATACAAGAGTTCTACAGGTTAGCACGTATGCCTGGCATGCTCAGGGCCATTGACTGCACCCATGTGGCCATCCATACACCACCTGGCCTGGACGGTGTGTCTTAAATTAACCGGAAGGGGTTTGCCAGCATCAACTGCCAGTTGGTGTGCGATGCCAAGGGGTGCATAACCAATTTCTGTGCCACGCACCCTTGGGGAGCACATGATGCCTTCATCTGGCACCAGTCTGCACTGTGCCACAGGTTCGAGAGTGGGGACATCTCCACTGGCCACCTAGTGGGTGAGTACGTACATCATGCAGGACAACATTAGCAGCTGTGGGGGGGTGCATAGTCAGAGGTGCCATGAGTACCGGCCTTGATGGCCCATGGCAGACCGATGCAGACCACCATACTAATGTTCACCCTGTACACACAGGTGACAGTGGCTACCCACTCCATCCCTGGCTGCTCACACCATACTGGCGCCCTTCGACCCCATGGCAGCAATGGTACAATGAGGCACATGCCACCACATGGAATGTCATCAAGTGGGTGTTCGGGATGCTGAAGGCACTTGTATGGTGCCTGGACACGTCAGGCGGTGCCCTACAGTACAGTCCCTCGAAGGTCTGCAGGCTATTCCTGGCCTGTTGCATCCTGCACAACATGGTCAATGACTGTGGGATAGCCGTAGAGGTGGAAGAGGGGGACAGTGATGGGGACAATGAGGACGCCGGTCCAGATGGTGATAGGCAGCCACCCCCTGGGCAAAGGGACCCCCGCCTGATCCGGATGTCATAACTGTACTGGGACACCATCACAGAGGAGCACTTCGGCCAACACAGGTAGGTCACGGGGCCATGTGCAACCACCTATGGCAAGGGCACAACCCACAGACAGGCATAGACGAACCCCAGGGGTGGATGGCGGCAAGGGAATGGGTCTGAGCGTGGAACCGCACATGCCGTCAGGGATGGGCTGGGCCAAACACAACACATGCTCACACACACACAAGACATGCACAAGGGGTAGAAGGCACACCAACCCCAACTGCAACCCCTAGCCAGACACAGGTCCACACATGACCACGCCCAGTGGCCATCACTGTGCATGTCTCAGATGCTGGGCACCATTGCACACTGACGGACAGCACAACGCAGGCATCATCATGCACACACCACAGTGGCCATCAGCCGGGAGGGTGTGCACACGGACCATGTGTTTGCAGGGCCAGGTACCCCACCCGTGCGTCATACGTTGCACAACACACTGCACACAGGGCAGCGGCAGACAGTAGCCATCGTGGGAGACAGGTCAGTCATGTGGCACAGTGCCACGGCCGCCACGGATGCATGGGCAGCCCCACCGAGTCCTGCCAGCTGTGCCAGGCTGACCATTGGCCTCATGGAGTGGCACCGATGGTCCCCCCAGGGGTGATGCTGCAGGAACTTGACCGTGTTCACGCAGGGGTCTGCAGCTCACTGAACACGCCCACACCAGGCGTGCTCAGTATGCCCACAGCTGAACCCGGTGTCGACATGGAAGGTGTTGTACGACACCAGGAACGGGGGATGGACGTGACACTGCGCAGTGTCTGCAGCACATGGGCAACGAACTGGGTGCCCAATGTGGCCATGACAGAAGTGAATGCATGTGTCTGCCTGTCAATGGCAGCTGTCACATCATCCCGCTGCTGGGCCATCTCTGCCAGAAGCAGACCATAGTCTCTGCTGCGCCGCTCCTCTGCCTGGCGCAGAACCACACTGAGTGCATCCACTGCCAGCGCAAGCCACAACTGCTGATCCTCTGAAGCCTGGAGTAGGCGGCTGTGCTCATCAAAGAGGTCATCCGCTGGATCAGCATGCTGTCCCTCATGGTGTTCCTGGCTGTGCTGGGCAGCACCCCTTGACGATGGGCACTGCACACCAGAGCCATGCCGGGGCACGTCCACATGCGGTGCACTGCCGCTGCCCCTTGACACTGTCCCCCCATCCCCATTGGCCAACTGCTGGCACTGCCCCTCTGGCCGCCGACCACCAGGGCTCACTGGTGCCACTGCAGTGTCTGCAACAGCTCCACTGGCCTGGACACACACCTGTGCTGCCCCACTGGGGCAAACAGGCACAGGCTGGGACTGTGATGTCATGCAGGGCTCCATGGCGGCACCATCCACGGCTACGCCTGTGCCATTTCCTACTGTGGGACCATCCTGCGGCCCACACGTATCACTGTCTGGGATGTGTGATCCATCATCATCGGTGCCTGATCTGGCACCAGTCCGTGTCCCAGCATGCTGGAGTCTGTGGCCGCTGTCACACTGGGACACAGGCAGGGCCTCATTTGCACCAGCACCACCATCTTCAGTCCGGACAGATAGGCAGGTATGCAGTGGTCCTGACCCTCAGACACCTGTGGAGGTGGATGGGCACTCCTCCGTGTCCAGGGCCTCGCCCACAGTGGACACACCCACTACCATTGACCCATGTAGATGTTCAGGAGCTGTAAGGGAATACAGTAGCATTAATGTCTCTGCCCTACCCTGTGGCATTCCCCCCACCTCCCACACAGTGACAGCACAGGACCTACCATGCAGTGATGGGCTGCCACCCATCTGGAAGCCACCACCTGGAATGCCCTCTATGGCACAATGCCGCATGCTGCCAGCCACCCGCTCCTCCTGTGGTGTCAGACGTGGCACATCCGGCTGTCCACCACTGGTTGCAGCATGTGCTACCCTGATGGCAGTCACCTTGTCCTTAATCCTTCTCTTGTCCATGCCGACCTTCTTTTTACATTTCTGCACAGACCACTGGTGCCTGCCATGCTGGTTCATGGCATGCGCAACCTTACCCCATGCCGCAGCATGGGCCTGTGGTGTTCCCCGCTGTTCACAGAGCAGCAGTTCCCTGTCGAGGTAGGCCTCGAACAGGGCATCTGATTCCACCGGGGTGAAGTTGGGCCTCCTCCTTCTCCCATGTCCCTGTTCCTCCTCTTCCTCATGTTCGGTCATTACAGAGCCTGTGGGAATGACAGGTGTTACCTTTGATTATGCAGTCCCATGCATCTCTCACACACCACAGTCCACACTTCCAAACAGCATGCAACCCACCACAATAGACTGCAATACCACACTATGTCCTCTGCAGCCCCATGTCGCATTTATATAGTGCAAGGCATGCAAATGAGGTGAGGTGCAACTTTAAGTGGATGCTAATGCAGTGGCTGCGCCATGGAATTACTGATGAGCTGATTTGCATATGCTGGCTGAATATTGTGCTGTTGTGCCTTGCGCAATTGTGTTGAGCATGCTCAGGTAAAGGCGCAGCTCTGTGATGTGCGCAGTAGGCACCGCACAGCACATGCCCAGGGTGCTGATGCCGACGCCTGCCACGCTGATGACGTGCTGAGTGCGGGATGCAATGCAAGGCATGGCCACCATTGTGCCAGTGGCACTAGTGCGCTGTTCACGAGTGTGGCGCTCGTGCCCTGGAGCGCCGTATGCGCCATGGTGCCACAGCGTGGTAGGCCACTGCAGGGTGTTACACACAGGCACCCTACCGTGCTGCATGCAGGGAGTCCCAATAGCACTGTGGCAGTCCGCGCGCTACAGATCCTTGACCCTGTGGTCGACCCTTGCCCCCTAGGTGCAATGCGTCTGCATGGGTGCACCCCTTTCGTGCTGTTCGGTGACAGCGCAGTGGGGAATGGCAGCGCTGTACCATGCAGCATCTGCACATGGGGGACGTGTGTTACAGAGTTCCATTTTGTGATCTGGCCTGCATGAATGATGGCATGCAGGAGAGCACCACAGTGGAGCATGCTACAGCTGACCAATCTTGTGGCCATTGTTGAGCTCCATGCTGGGGCCTTGTTTGGGGAAGACCCTTTGGACAGACCTAGAAGCACTGTGTGGGATGAGGTGGCAGAGGCAATGGAGGAGGCCACTGGGATTGCCCGCAGCACACAGCAGTGTCACCACCGCTATGGGAACCTCCAGCGGAGGGACCCAGATAGGCTGGGTTGACTACGGGCATGCACCAGGTGAGGTGTCATGCCATGGCCAGGTAGGTGCTCCATCCATACACTGGTAGCGCCTGTCCATCTGGGTATCGCGGTGTGCATGTGTCCACCATGCAGGAGGGTGGGGGCCATCCAGTGTGGGCGGTTGTGGTGGTGGTGGTGGTGGGGTTGCGGCATGGCTGGGCTGTGTGGGATTGCACATACCGAGGGGGGCTTTGCTACTGGTTTGTACTGATGTTCTCCTCTCCGTGTTTGCACCCTAGGCCCTGAGGAGAGACGCCGTGCTCAAGAGGCACGGGAACAGTGAGACAGGGATGCTGCCCAGCAACAGGGACGAGGTGGAAGGGCCATAGTACAGCAGCGCCTGGCTGTTGCAGATGCAGGTGAGTGCCTTTATTCCAAGAACTTCTCTGCATGCTGTGTTGAGGGGTTGGCAGCGGGGCATGGCCACCAGCCCTTGACACCACCGCCGTGCACACCACATGGTACACTCAGCACTGTCCTGTGGCACTGCATGTATGGGCGTGCATCACTGGTGGCCCGTGCGTGCACCGGGTACATGGCTGTGCCACTGCCTTTGCACCGCATAGCCATGTCACTGTACGGCCATGGTGGTGCTGTGCAGGACTTGGGCGGTGGGTGTGTGTAGTGGTCTGTGTGGCTGTGTGCACCTGGGTAGGCAGGTCTTGTGGACACGGTCACTGTGGGTGGTCGCACACCATCACAGGGACGTGGCCCATGGCTGTATGCCATGCACAATGGGTGGGCTGCAGGGGGATGGACAGTCACATGTATTGACTCTGCTCCCTTGTCCTAGGTGGACATCACAGGATGGCCATGGAATGAGGCATGCAGGAGTTGTTGCAGCTGGCGTGGGCGTCCCTGGCAATTCTGGAGAGAATGGAGCAGGACGGGGTACGGAGACGAAGCACCCGGAGGCACCACAGGAGTGGAGAGCTGGGCAGGCAATAGGCCCTCCATGCCCCTTGACTCACCTAACCCCCCCCGGACCCAGCCTCACACCCCTTCTTCCCTCTCCCATTTGTTCACTTCTGCCCCATGCCTGCCCCCACCTGGTTTGTGGCCTTTCCCTCCACCCTTGTAAATAAGTTGGTTTGTTACCTTTTTCAATACATGCATTTTGCTATGACAACTGTGGTGGTCTCTGATTTGCAGTAGGCTACGGGTGCTTGGCTGCAGTGGTGTGCATGGTGTCAGGGGTGGTGCAGGCATGGGCATGTGTGTGTGTGTCTGGCAGGGACCCACTTATGGTGTGGGTGGGGGACTCAGTCACTGTCTGTGGTATGTATGTTGTTCTCTGTGCACTGGACACCTGTGTGCAGTGGTCCACGGTGCATGCACTGTGTCCATGGCGCCCCTGTCAAACTGTCCATGGCCTGTGCAGCTGACACCCTTGCATGTCTGTGCTATGCATGGTCTGCTGGCATGTCAGTGGTGGCTGTCCATGCTGGACACCCTCTGTACCCGGCGCAATGCTGGATTGCCTCCTGTCACTGGTATGGTACACGTCTGCCTTGGGTGGCACTGTGGCCTCCACTGTTGTTGTCCCCCCTCCATGCTGTCGCTTGTGTCTGTTGCAGGGGATGTGCTCTGTCACTTATGCTCCGGCCGCATGCTGGTGGTGTACAGATTCATGGTGCATGCACAGGGTGGCTGATACACCTGTGCCATGGAGGGGTGTTGGCCGTGGGTACACGGCTGCTGTGGATGCATGCAAGTGGGTTTGTTGCCCCGCTACTGTGTCCCTGTGTTGGTGTGCCCTTGGGTAAGGGTGGGTGTTTGTCTGTGCACTGTGTTGCATCCTGTGTGGTGCATGCTTCCATGCACCACTCTGAGCATCTGTGCTGGGACTGTTGGGGCCAGTGCTGGGACAGGGTGTGTGCTTGGGTGGGTGTGCAGGGTGCTGTACCGCTGGTGATGGGGTCCAGGGCAGGCCCTGTCACATGCGGGGTGCCTCGTTTGCTGACACAGGGTAGGTCTCTCAGCTGTACCTTGGGGGGGGCCATGCAGGGTGGCACTGTGTTTGCAGTTGTTGCATCGGTGGCTGCTGCCACCCACTGCAGAGTGCCCATGGTGGAGCCACCTTGCATGGCTCCATGGTGCACAGGGTTGCATTGTCACAGTGGGGGTGGTGGCATGTATGGGGTGACATGCACTGTTGAGTGCTGCTCCTGGGCAGGGTGTCTGGGGATTGCTGTGCAGGGTGTGCTCTGCATTGGTGGGATGATGTAGCATGGGGTGGCCGGACCTCCTTGTGTTCCGGTCACAGTTTGCCAGTGGGTGTGCTGGGGCACCATGCCCCGGCTGTGGGATTGTTGCTGGTGTCCATGGGCTGGTGGTTCTTCCAGTTCTCCTCAGGTTGTGCGGTTCATGGGGTGTGGGGGCGATGTCTGTTCTGCTGCGTGCTCCTCTGCCCATATCTTCCATGGGTGGTGAACCCCTGCATCCTGTCCCTGTGCATCCCTGGTTGTGCTGATGTGCTGCTACCCTGCTCCACTGTGCATCCCTGGTTGTGCTACTGCACATCAGACCTGCACCACTGCGCATCCCTGGTTGCGCCATGGCACGGTTGTCGCGATATTCAGTTGTGTTGCGCAAGCGCATCTTGTCCTGCGCAGTGTTTGAATAGTGCGCGTGTTGCGCATAGGCTCACTGAATTTGCGCCTGCTCCTACTATTATGCTACTTTGTGGCACAGTTTGAACATCTGGGCCATTGTATTACAAGGGCAGAATTAGCTAAGGCATGACACAGTCAAGATGAATAATATAGACATGTGTAACAGCCGTAACAAGTCATCATTAATTCTCAGATTTTGTTGACATTTCTGTTGATGTACTTTGCAGGCAGAACACAACCAGATGAATTATATGCAATGAAATTACCTATAGCAAGTGGAGGAGAGCAGTATTTAAAGGAAAACTACACCCTCATATCATTTAAATGTTATTTGTTTCCATGCCAAAAGACAACTCCTTTCCTGTAGCTGTTAGGGCTATATGTGTTACCTTTAGTTTGTTTTCACTGCTCATGATCAGTACCGCAGGAAGGGTGGGGCAGGTGGAGCAGCAGCCCCAGGTGCAAGCCTCCTAGGGGTGCAGTTGCATTTGAAGCTCACTCTATTATTAACTTGAAAAAATGAGCACTGCAACTTTAATTTCTTTTTTTTTTAACTTTCTTTAGGTAATTACTATTTGCTGCCAGCAGGGCGCATCCGCTGACCAGCACGTTGGGGGGATCACATGATATGTTGCTGCAGCAAGAAGAACAATCACATGGTATACCGAGCAGACAGTTTGTCTGTGGGGGCAGGCTGGTGCCCAGTGAAGTATATAAGGTAAGCAGACTCCAGAGTGTTGTTAGAGTGGCAGAGCAGTTGAGCAGAGGCAGTTAAAGGAGAGCTGAAGTAAAGGAGAGAGTGACTAGTATTGGAGAGAGAGAGAGAGAGAGAGAGAGCATGGACTGTTTAAATTGATTTTGTGTAGCAGCATTTTTTGACAAGCGAACAAAACTTCCTTCCACGTCCTTGATCTGTCTAATTAAATAAATGATGATGATCTGTGTGTTTGGGGCAGGGTGTTAAAAAAAAAAAGTAAAAACTACTTATTGATCGTCCCTCATTCAAAGAAGACAAAGGGTTAGCCTAGGATATATAGGATTAGATAACTGGGCTCAGGGCTGGCTGCTCTGTATATAACTTGTCCATTTTGCTTTGCTTTTGGAGTGGACCCTTGTGCTGACTGACTGGCCGGCACGGCCTTGTTCTCCCTCACCCCCTGATTCATTCATTCATCCTCCCTCTGAGGCAGGCCGATTGATCATTTGTGAATGATGAGATCCCTTCTGGTCTGGCCCTGGGTCCCAGTCCACTGCCCCTCTTGCCGACTCCTGAGGCAATTTTATATTTTTACAAGACAGCACAAAACAACGTCTTGTTCTCCACATCCACGGTCCCAGACTTCCACCTTGCAAAAGTTGATTCAATGATTCTTGATTCCCCGGTCCCAGGTCCCTGCCAGCCGCCCCACCCACCTGTCTTGCCGACTCCTGCCAACTCCCCGACTAAGCCTGGAGGCTGCTTGGCTTGGCTGCCCCTGCCAGCTGCCCACCCCATCTGCTGCTTTCCTAATCCTGTCCGGGTGTCCCAGCAGTAGTTACTTAGTTTGTGCTGCTGCCTGCCTTTGAAACCAAGTCTGCTGGCTGGGGCCTAGGCTGGCTGTATTTTTTTAAATAAAAGCCCGGTGCCTCACGCCTCCTGAGTCAGTCCTGAGTCCGACCCAGACCCTACTACGAAATCAGCAGGCAGCAGTATTTATAGAAACAAAAATCATTCTGTGTGTGTATGGGGGTGAATTAGCAGTAAAAAAAAAGAAAAGAAAACCGTTGAAACTCAAGTCTCCTTTCTTTGTGTGTGTCAGTCTGGGGAGGGTATTAGCGGTATTAAAAATAAAATAATTAATCTGCAGGGAGTCTGAAGGGGACTACGTTTAAAAAAGATAAAGGGACACAAGTGAGACATGGGGTCCTCTTACTGAAGGAGCTTTGCTATACATGCTTGGGCATCCTGAGGGAATGCAGGAAGGGACTGAAACTGTGATTTCTGTGTGCTGGTGCCAGCAAACAAAATAATCTGAAGGACAAGGTGGGATTAAAGGAGGGTAAGGAGATATCCAGAATAGTGGTAGAGTGGGTGAATATTATGGGTTTTTAAGCGACTGCCAGAGAAATGCTATCTGGGATACCCCCTGATAAAAGGGTCTCTGCCCAAGAAACAACTTCAGCAGCGCTAGTGAAGCACTAGGGATGGGGACCCTATGTCAACAGGTAAAGCAGGGGCATAAAAGAGTCATTTGAGATGGATGTGGAGAGCTATGAGGGGACAAGGTAGGAAGAAGGCATCACAGGCCGCAGCACCCGTGGTGCAGTCATCTTCAGGAAAGTCCTCAAGAGGCAGCAATGTTGTCTGGTGTGCAGCAGGTTTGCAGCACTCACTGTGGAGCTGGGTGCAGTAAAGGAAGAACTTAACCTTCTTAAAGTGATTCCCAGTGGACACTGGTGCAAGCAGCCACTACTCCTTTCCACTGCACACCGTGCCACACCTACTGTACAGTAGGTAGGGGAGATGGGAGAAGAAGGGTCTATACAGGCTGAGACCCTGAGGCGGCAACAGCAAACAGATTCACCCCTCATGTGCAATTTGGTTCATCTAGTCCCCAAAGTGAAAAGGCCATACCCTGCAGGCATGCAAGAGACCAGGTCTGTGCTTAAGAGTGCACCTTACATGCGATCGGAGTCCAAGAGGCAAGACAGTGCTAGGAAAGAGCTTGTGATAGGTGATTCCATCATAAAGAGGACAGAAGGGTGGTGGGTGCAGAGAAGCAGGGGGCAGGAAGGTTAGATGCCTTCTGGGGCTTTGGTTGGATGGGATGTAAACAGGGTAGAAAGAATTGTCACTAGAGTGAAAAGCAGTCCTACTAGGCACTGATAACCTGGTTTGCAGACTCCTAGAGGTGGTTAAGAATAGCTTTAGAAATTTTGTGGGGGACACCCAAGCTGGCAGCTGCCTCACTGACTTCTGAGTTTTTTCTGCCAGTTTGAGCAGAAGGGAGAACTAGAAGAGGGTTTATCCAATTGCTCACTTTGACTCATGGCTGATGGAGTGGTACAGCAGGAGGGATGGGGTGCCTGGGATATTGGAGTCACTCTTGGATGGATTGAAAGCTAGTCAAGCTGGATGGCCCTCAACACTCTGAGGAGGGCATCAGGATACCAGGGAGCAAGTTTAAAGAATTATTTAAAAATTAGGCAGCTTTAAACCAGCAGAGGGAGATGCTGTGCAGATGCGGACAACAAATGCACCTACTAAACTGAAAGAAGCCTAAATGGCCTCTCACCACTGCTAAAAAACATGAAAGGAACAATATGGCATAACAAATGTGGAGAAAGAGGGAGGCTGGAACAAGCTGGAGGAGAGGGGTTGCAATACTGGATCTGGGTATCTAGGAAGGAGGAGATAGGCAGGGCCAAGGCTAGAGAACATAATTCAATTTTAGTTTTTCCTTTGTTTACACACTTCTTAAATATTGTCACTGTCTGCTCATGCTCAAAGATTGTATTTTTTAGATTTTACTTTTCTGTATCAAAAGTATGTTTTTCTTCAGAAAAGCCCCCAAATCCACCAAAGAGCATGTAAATCCCCCAGAGCTTATGTGGGCCTTGTGGCCCCCAGACCCCCCAGCTCTTTTCTGAAGGGGGGGGTGCAAAATTAGTCTCTTGCCCAGGGCACCAAAATGCCTTCCTACGGCTCTGCTCATGATATCTCCTGTGATTGCCCTGGGGGTCTCAATTTCATGGTTGTTGAAATCTTATTGTCCATGAGAACTGTATTAGCATATGAGAACATGATGTCATATCAGTCATTTGTATCATTTATCTCTATGCTGAAAGAACAAATACTCTGCAAAAACTCTCTGGAAACACATAAACTGAATAAAATTTAAAGGGAAAAACCCTGCATTACAACTCAGATAGTTTGCAAAGCTCACTGCAGTGGTATTTCATAGCTTCTTGCAGCTTTAGAAACATAGAAACATAAAATTTGACGGCAGATAAGGACCGCTTGGCCCACCCAGTCTGCCCATTTCCCTGCCTACTGGATAAGCTGCAGATCCTAGTTAACCAGCAGCCTACTTTTTCCTACCCCCATCCCCTAGAATTGCCTTATGACTGTCCCATGCATGCTTGAATTCCACCACTGTTTTGACTCCACGACCTTCCTCCGGAAGGCCGCTCCATGCATCCACAACCTCTCTGTGAAAAAATACTTCCTTAAATTACCTCTGAGCCGCCTCTATCTTCAAATTGTGCCCCTTGTTCTTGCACACCTCTTTTTGAAAGATGCTACCCTCTTGGACTTTGTTGATTCCTTGAGGTACTTGAAAGTTTCTATCATGTTCCCCTCTCCTCCTTTCCTCGAGCTTTACATATTAAGCTTCTTTAGTCTCTCTTCATATGTCTCGGTGCAGACCCTGCACCATTTTAGTTGCCTCCTCTGGACAGCTTCCATCCTGTCTATGTCTTTGTGAAGACTGGGTCTCCAGAACTGCACGCAGTACTCAGATGGGGTCTGACCAGCTGTCTGTACAGAGGGATAATAACTTCCTGTTTTCTACTGGTTATGCCTCTCCTATGCATCCCAATATCCCCCAGCCCTCATTGCTGCCCTCTCACATTGCTTGCCCACCTTTAGGTCATCTGATATGACTACCCCCAGGTCCCTTTCCATTTTGTTGTTGTTAGTATCTCACCCCATTGTGTACTCTTCCCTGGGTTTTGTTTCCCAGGTGCATTACCTTGCACTTCTTAGCATTGAATCTAAGCTGCCATACATTTGACCATTCTTCTAACCTTGCCAAGTCCTTTTCATCCTTTCCACCCCACCTTGTGCATCAACTCTGTTGCAGATCTTTGTGTCATCTGCAAAGAGACATACTTTTCCTTCCAGTCCTCTGCAATGTCGCTATAAAGACATTGAAGAGGACTGGTCCTAATACTGAACCTCATGGGTACCCCACTAGTAACCCTCTTTCATCAGAGTGGACTCCATTTACTATTACTCTGTGTCCTATTTTCCAGCCAACTTTTACCCAGGCTGTCATCTTGGGACCCACTCCCAGGCTAGCTAATCTGTATATTAATCTTTTGTGTGGGACTGTGTCAAATGCCTTGCTAAAGTCTAGGTAGGCCATGTCCACAGCCCCTCCCTGATCTACTACTTTGGTCACCCAGTCAAAGAAATCTATCAGATTTGTCTGGCATGACCTTCCCGCTGTGAATCCATGCTTGGGTCCTGTGCCCCTCTGGCCTCTAGATACTTGACAATTCTTTCCTTCAGAAGTGATTCCATCATTTTCCCTACCACTGAGGTTAAACTAACAGGTCTGTAGTTTCCTGCTTCTGCCTTACTCCCACTTTTGTGAAGGGAATCACATCTGCCCTCCTCCAGTCCTCGGGTACCACCCATCCTCCCATGATTTGTTAAACAGGGTAGTCAGTGGTGTCACTAATTCTACCCTTAGTTCTTTTAGAATTCTGGGATGAATCCCATCAGGCCCATTGCTTTGTCCACCTTCAGTTTTAAGAGTTCTTTCAGAACCCTTTCTTCTGTAAATGGGCTGGTATCAACTTCTGTATCCAGTGTGTTTCTACTGTTTGTTCTAGGTACCCCTCTCTTCCTTTGTAAATACTGAGCAAAATATTTGTTTAGTATCTCTGCCTTTTCACAGTCTCCTCTGCCCACCTCCCCTTTATTAAGCCTCACTATCCCTCCTTGGTCTTCCTTCCTCCCTGATGTACCTATAAAAGGTTTTTCTCTTTGAAGACTAATTAAGCAGACAGGCATACTGGGGACTTTAATGGTTTATTACGTACCATATTCTCATATGCTAGTGCAGCTCTCAGGGACAATGAGATTTCAACAACCACCAAATGGAGCCTCCCAGAACAGTTACAGGGCTTAGTATGAAGTGTGAAAACAGATTAAGGCAGCTGCATGCATTTCTAACAGCTACATGAGAAGAGTTGTATGTTGACATGGAAATAAAATTTAAAAGATATGAGGGTGTAGTTTTCCTTTAATAAAACCAAGCACAGACCGATATTAAACTTACGGTATGTGAAAACATGTAGTGTATTGGCAAACTTCCAGCAAAGGTGAATGCAGAATGAGCGCAGTCAGTAGGTACAATTGTAGGATTTAGGTAAAAACAATCCAGCAAGAATGAGCTCCGAAAAGAGTATGAGTTAAAGAAAGACCATCTAGCTGAAAACTGGGGGAATGCACAAGGATGGTAATAACAGGAAGCAGCTACAAGATGGCTTACTGGGATCAAGTTCTCAAAGCAGCAAATTTCTGACGTACAGCGCTTTCTCATCACTTAGATCCATAGTGTTTGGGATTTGAGCTACTGTACATGACCAGGTGAAAGTGCAAAGCCTTTGATGCAGTTCAGGGCTGGTAGCGTGAACTGGGCGTAGCAAACTTTCTTATGCTGCTGGCGCATCTCCGGGTAACACTGACTTATCTGTTTACTGTGCCTGCCAAGGCCATGAATTTCACTGATCAGATAAGAAATGAGCTAAAGACCCAGGGAGGCAGAGAGCAATGTGAACTAAGTACCTACAGCACTATAAATCCTAATTGTGTCTTTTCTAGCTGTATTCATGTGACTTACACATGCTTCACAGCAAGGCTGGCAGGGACCACGAATGGTTAAATAAGGGAATGGTACCAGCAAAAACATATTTTACACCAGACCTACTGCTGTCAAAACTGCATTTCCCAACAATAGCCCTTTTACTAACCTAAAGGCCAGGGCCCAGCAACTGTCCATAATCATGATCCCACATAGGGCTATTGACATTTTGTGTATACTCTCTTGTATTTCCTATAACTGTTAGATCTGCAGCTATTCTGTTCTGCTGCTGTCTCTGCTGGGATTTCCATGAAAATTAGATGATGCATGTCATAAGGATATCCTTGTTGGGGAAATTTTCAATAAATAAATAATCCTACCTCTGATTTAAGTTTCTCTAGAAGTTCTCACAGACCGCTCCTTTCTGGCAAATCTTGTGTTTTTCATCTGACATGCAGCTGCTTTAATCTTTGTCTTTACTAGTCACGTGGGCACATCCCAGGACATGGTTTCCACCCTGTGGTAATTTCTAGGGTGATGGAATTCCAGCAAAGTAGATGTGTCTCACAGCATAAAATGTGATTAAGAATGCATAGCTCCTGCATTGGTTTGGTGACCTTTAGAAACCACCACTGTTAACAATTAACCCATTTTAAAGTTGTTTATCTAGTTTGCACAAATCTTAACTGCTTGAAAGCTGATCCAGCTGTAATAAAACTAAGGGTTGTAGAATTGCTTTCCTAAGCATTGTGTTCCCTCTAAGTTTTAAAGTACAGTAGCTTCCCCGTCCTTTCAAACTAGTGGAAACATCTGGAGTTTGGAAGTAGAACACAATACTGCAATATATTCTACTACTTTGTTATTCCAGAGGCAATATAATGGCAGTGAGATTATTCATGAGATTATTATGGATTCCTTTAGTAAACAGCAATTAAAACTAGTACGGACTGGATAATACACCACGCACTTCAGATACAGAAGATTTTATGAACTTTGATCAGAACAAATAAACCAGGCAAACTTTATCAAGTCCAATCCCAATCAGTTCACTGCAAATGACTACTGAATCTCCTCCTACCCCCACTCCCAGTTGCTGCCTGGCCTGGCTAGGGGTGAATATCCTCGATGGGCCTCTACTGGATAGTGGTCTGTCCCCTTGGCATCTTTGTCATCTACATATGCAGAAGTCTCAACCTGCTGCTGTCTACTCTGGTAGGCTGAGTGCATGTGATATACTGTACCCCAGTGCTCCCACCACCTCAGCGCCTGGTGTTAATCTCCACATAGGTGGCAAGTCGCAGCTGCCATTACTACAGTACCTTTGCAAATTGGTTAAGAAAACATTGCATACTGCATTAAAAAAGATTTTATTTGTACAGGAGGTAAGGTGTGGTGAGAAAACGTATGCATATATTGCACCAACAAGTTCAAACTCACTGCCAGGTAGTGTGAGAGAAATGAATAACCCAAATATCAAGAGTTTCAGAATAAACTTAGTGATTACCTGTTAGCTAACTCTAAAAGCAACCGTCTCTCGTAACTAGCAAGGCACTGCCTGCCTTGTACTTGAATATTGTACTGTCTGCTTTGAATATTGTGCTGTCTAATTTGAATATTGCACCATCTGCTTTGACTATTGTACTAATAGTGCCTTAATTCTAATATTAACTCCTTCGGTCCATAGCTGCCATGTGGCATCAGAACCATTCATTGCTGGACCTGACCAAAAATGGTCACGGGGAGAGAACTAGTTAATGTTAATTCTAATATTAATGTTAATGTTAAGCTTCTAAGTGAAGGACTTGGTTGGTCCAAAAGCTTAAGCACTGTTTTCTTTTGTTACATCTATGTTGGTCCAATAAAAGGTATCATGCTATTTGTTTTTGGATTAATTCTAATATTTCACGGTATGTCTTCAAACATTGTAAATTGTTTATTTTCCTGGGTCATTCCTGGGGTGAATGCCCCAGAGTAGGAGTGTGACATCTACCTTAGGGATGTCTGTAGAGTGTTTTTAGGTAGTCTGAAGATCTGCATGGAATTCTGCTTGTGCAGGTATTCAGTACTTCATCTTTTTTCACTTTATCTTTTTATTGAAATTTGAGTATGCAAGAAAGCACACATCTTATACAATAGAAGACTATCCTCCATGTAAGGTATAAAATATCACTTAACAAAACGCAGTATTTAGGGTAAACATATTGGAGAAGCCTTATATACATGTACTGATAATAAAACACAAACCTAGACAGGATGTAAGTGGAGAGCAGAAGGGTTACAATCAATAGGGTATTATAAGATCAAAATTAGCAACCATGTATGAAATACATGCTATGGCAGGCTATGGCAAGGCATTTAGTAAATTGCAAAAAGTGATAAATGTGGTAATATGAACAATGTTCAGTAATGGAGAGGTGAGTATAAGAGAAAAGTGTGCAAGGAAAGAAAGAAGAGAGAAAAAGGCAAGGAAGAAGGGAAGAAGAGAGGGAGAAAACAGGGAAGAAGGGAAAAAAAAAGAGAAATATGTACACAAAAGTTTCGAGAAAACCTAATCTGAGAGCAAAATAAGAAGGAGGGCTAAATATCCCTAAGAATTAGGGTCTAGAAGAACTAGGTTCATGTACTTGAAGTAATCCTGCCAACATCTGTCATATACAGTGAGTCGGTTATGAGTAACATGAGATAATCGGTCTAGAGAGGCATACTGAGAGAGGTTCTGAAGACTATCTGAAAGAGAAGGCACCAGAGTTGATTTCCATTCCATAAGAATCAGACATTTGACCAGAAGAGAAAGTATGTTTAGATATCTAAAATGCGCATGTGAGAGGAGAGAGCTGTTGGGGATAAGGATGCCTAGAAGGAATAGCTTGGGGTCAAAAGGCAGTTTTTGTCCTGTTACTCTGGAGGCAAGTAAACAGACTTTATGCCAGACCTTATTAATCGGAGCGCAAGACCACAAGATATGGAGTAGATCCCCGTTGGCCAAATTGCAGCACCAGCAATTATTATTATTTAATAGGCCCATCCGTTGAAGCACAGAGGGGGTTGTACACCAAAGATGTAGGATTTTAGTTTGTATTAAAGAACTACAGGCATCTTTGAAGGTATTATGTGCAATACGCCAACAATTACTCTATTGTGCATCTGAAATATTGTAGTTAAGAAGAATACTCCATTTATTTTTGGACTGTATAGACTGATCAGGTAGATTATCAATAATGTCTTTGTAAATGGAGCTATTTAATTTTACTGATAAATGAGTCCAGTGCAAGATGTATGGATTTAGAAGAGTATGCCTATACACTAAACTAGAGAGAGAGTTATAAGCTGCCCAAATTTGTAAACACTTCCGGAAGTCCTGTTTAGGAAGGTTCCATGTGACCTGCAAGTCTAAGAATGATCTAAGAGTGAGTGAATTCTGGTCCAAGATATCTCCGAGAAAGAAAATGCATTTGTTCCTCCATGTACGACAGAAAATTTGGTGATCTTCTAGACTGAGCAGTGGATTGCCCCATAAAGGGGCATAAAACCAGGGCGTTGGATTGGATTTCAGGAATTTGTGGGTTAGTTTCCAATAAAGAACAGAGGATGATGTAATCAGGTGATATTTTAGTTTAGAGGAAATGGGATTAAAAATGAAGGAAGAGGGAACACCTCCCTGGCACAATGCGGATTCCATTGCAACCCACAGTAGTGAGTGAGAGGAGGGTTTCTGAAACCATTTAATGGTTTGGGCCATTCAGAAAGCCCAGAGGTAGCCTTTGAACCAGGGGAGTCCAAATCCCCCTTTTTTCCAACGTGATCGAAGTTTGTTGCGGTTAAATCTCGGTGGTTTCCCGTCTCAGATAAAGTTACTTATTAATTTATCAATTTTAGCAAAAAAGGAGGATAGTAAGACTAAAGGAATATTGGCAAAGGGATAAAGAATCTTGGGAGAAATGGACATCTTAATGGCTGCAATTTTCCCCATGAAAGAGAGATTAAGAAGCTTCCATCTGTCCAGAATTGTTTTGATGTTATCAAACAAGAGGTTAAAGTTAATGTCCCATTTCTTCCCTAAGTTACTAGTAATTTTGATTCCTAGATATGTTATACCCTGTGGTGACCAGCAAAATCCAAGAGGTATGTTCATAAAGGCTTTACAGTGGTCGTTAAGGGGCATAGTTTGTGATTTGCCATAATTCAAAGCAAGGCCAGAAATTTAGTAAAATCATTAAGCAAATCATCCAACGGGGCCCAGCCTCATGCAAATTTTCGAGTAAGATTAAGAGGTAATCCGTATAGGAGAGAGAAACATATCTTGAATTGCTCACAGGTATGCCAGTAATGCCAGAAGACTGACATAAACAAGCAGTCAGGGGTTCCATGGCTAAAATAAACAAGGAAGGTGACAGGGAACAGCCTTGTCTAGTTCCCCTTGCTAGATGAAAGTAAGAGGAAAGGGTGGAATTAGTAAGTACTTTAGCAACAGGAAAGTTATATAATAGCTTGATCCAGGAGCAAAAGGTATGAGAAAGACTGAAATAAGATAAAACTTGATGAAGATAGTCCCAGTTTAAGGAATCAAAGGCCTTCTCAAAATTAATAGCTATGGCCGCAGCTGGTGTCTTGAGGGATTTGGCTTTGTGAATTAAATTAAATAAGGAACATAGGTGATCAGAACCAGATCTACGGTTAATAAAACCAGCTTTCAAACAATGAGTTAGCTTGGGAATCAAGGATTCAAGTCGAGAAGTTAGTAGTTTAGCAAATATCTTCCCATCAGTGTTTAATAAAGAGATGGGCCTGTAACTTGCGGGGTGAGTAGGGTATTTTTCTTTCTCAGGGATTAGGGTTATGATTGCTTCGGTGCAAGATGGGGGAAGCTTGCCAGTATTGGAAGCTTCTTGATAAACATTAAGAAGAAGGGGACATAAGGTGTTGGAAAACATTTTATAGAAATCGACAGGGAATCCGTCACCCCCAAGGGATTTGCTGGATTTCAAGGAAGACAAAGGTTTCTTGATTTCCTGAAGCGAAAAGGGTTCATCTAAAGAATTTGTTTCAAAAGTAGATGAGGAACATGTAATGATTTAAGGAACTGTTGAATTTGTAAAGTAGATGGAGGATTTGTGTTAGAGTATAGTTTTTGATAAAAGGTTTTCATGATACGGTTTTAAGAGGGGTTTATGGGAGTGAATCGTACCTTGTTCATCTTTTAGGCTTAGGATGTGTCATTCCATTTGTTGTGCTTTGAGCTGGTAAGAGAGGAGTTTCCCATTTTTATCGCCGTATTCTCAAAACTTATATTTAAGTTTAAACAAGGGCCAGTTTGTTTTTACAAGAAATTAATTAGTTAATTTTAACTCTAAGTTGAAGAATTTCAAGATGAAGTTGAGAATCAGGACAGTGATTATTAAAAGAAAAGTATAAATTCTCTTTAGCCGTAAGAGTTTTTTCCAAGTCAGCCAGCTGTCGTTCTCTTACTCTTTTCCTATGTGCAGCATAACTGATAATTTTCCCTCGAATCGTAGCTTTAAGAACTTCCCCATACAGAGGACATAGAAGATTCGGTTGGGGTATTGTGAAAGAGGAAGTCCTGAATTTGTGCTTTGATCATGGGTAAGAAATTGGGATCCTTGAGAAGGAGAGGGTCCAGCCGCCGGTAAGAAGATTTATGTGCTAATGAGCCCCACAAAAGTTGCAGTTTGACAGGGGAATGGTCCGAGATTATGATGGGAGAGATGGATGAATCAATAGTTTTTTCCATTATAACAGGAGAGGCTAACCAGTAGTCAATTCTACTGCATGTCTTATGTAGAGAGGAGTAAAAAGTAAATTTTCGATCACGGGGGTGAAGGAGGCGCCATACATCAGCTAATCCAACATCTTGCATTAGTAATGAGAGGGCTTTAATACTTCTAGGATGGGCATCTGTACTGGGGCTACTTCTGTCAATGCTGGATTCCAAAACTAAGTTAAGATCCCCTCCAAGAATAACCGGTATATTATCAGTGTTAAAGGATAGAATCTGTTGAGCTAAATTACAAAAAAACTCCAGGGAATCGTCGGAGTTGGGTGCATAGACATTAACAAGAAGAAGAGGACTAGAGTTGGTATTCAGTTTGACCATTACCCATCTGCCATCAGTAACAGAAATGGAGTTTACAGGTAACCATTTGAGAGACTTATGAATAAAAATAGCAACTCCTCTTTTTTTTTTTGAGGTATAGGATGATTCGTAGATCTGACCGACCCAATCTTTTTTAAGTCTATGGACATCCTCTGCTAATAATTTTGTTTCTTGAAGGAAAGCAATTTGTGTTTTATGTTTTTGAGATGTGAAATAATTTGCTTCTGCTTACAAGGAGAATTAAGTCCCTTCACGTTCCATTTATATAAAAGTATGTCACTCATATTGTTAGTGTTAAAGAAAGGGAATAATCGCTGTAGTGTGAAGGGACAAATAGATGAGGAAGAGGATGATTAGAATACGATATAGAGAGCTTATGTATATGCAGAGAGTGGCAGGAACATTCAAGCCAAAAAAAATGAGATGTATGATACATGAGTAGCACAGATATCTTATTAAAGTTAGAATAGAGATGGGGAAGGAGAAAAGTCATTAACAACAACAATACTAGTAAGCTAAATAACAAAGAAAACATTTTATGGGCGTGAAGAGATACGAGTCAGCCAACTGGCTAAGAGACTCTCTCACCACACTCTGGGGCATTGATGTAGGGAGGAGACTAGGGAGGACCGGGTATAAATATTGGCCCAAACCTAAGTCTGATCCCAGTAATATAATAAAGTAAAAGTATTCCTGATAAGTTAAACTGAAAGGGAATAATACGAAGAAAGGCAGGGGACTGTAATAACCTCAGCTTAATTCTAAGCTAACAGGACAAGGTACAAGGATAAAGCTAAACACCAGAACTTATTTATAAACATTAGTAGTCATAATCAATCAATCAATCAAGTCTTTATTTATACAGGTGGTCACCATTGAGCAGAGCTCTTTTTCAAGGTGGACTTGTTTGAAACATGGACACAGGTTATACAAGCGACATACATTAGTTACAGTATACAGTATGGGCAATGCCCCAACACTGAGTTTATATACAAATATACATAAATATAAAAGACTTAGGATACCGACTAGGATTGGTCAGCAAAGGATAATTGCATAACAACATTTGTGGACTACAGACCCCATGTATGCTTACAGCTGTACGCCGGCTGGCGCTAAGAGGCAAGGATAATTTCTTAAAAGCATGTATGGATTAAAGACCCTTAGTACGCTAGAAGACTCAGCTAAATGAGAGGAATACGGCAGCATGCTTAAGTGGGACAGAATAAGGGGTTTGGAGTAAGTGGGTATAGCATTGAAGCTCAAGTTAGAATATTTCTCAACATACAGATGATAGGACGGTAGCAACCACAGTAGTTTAGAGGTGACTGTGATCATGGTTCAAACCTGGTGGTCAGCCATGAGTGGTTTAGGAGCTGTTTGGAGACAAGCAAAGCAGTTGCAGACTTCGCTTACTGCACGCAAGTATAAAGCCTTAAAGATGGGCAGAGGGACAAGGGCGTCTAATTTAAGAGACTTTTGTAAATTATTCCAAAGGGTCGGGAGCATGAAGCTAATTGCCGTTCTACCGAAACGCAAGTTTACTCTAGGTATTGCAAGGGAGATGAAGGAATGGCTTCGGAGAGCATATTTTCTTATAGTGCATAGGGGTAGGCAGTCGGAAATATATTGGGGTAGTTTGTTTGTGAGGGCACGGTAGGTCCAAAGAGCAGCATTTTCGTGGTGCCTAAGTTTAAGGGATGTCCATCCCACGGTTTCATACAGGATGCAGTGATGAGTAGAATTTGGGAGACCTGTGATAAACCTTAGGGCACGGTGGTACAGAGTGTCGAGTTTGGCTAGCTGGGGGATGGGACACTGGCTGTACAAGAAATCCACGTAATCCACAAAAGATAGGAAAGTAGATTGGACCAGTCTTGCTTTGGTATCAATAGTGTGGAAGTGGCTTAGCCTGTAGAAAAGTCCAAGCCTTTGACGAAGTTTTTTCAATAAGTCTTCGATGTGTTCTGCGAAGGAGAGTCTGTTGTCAATCCATACTCCCAGATATTTAAATTTGGTTACAAATTCTAATTTTTTCACCTAGTATTGTAGTGATTTCCAGAGTGGGTCTACCATCTGTAGGGCTAAGTGAGTGGGCAAGCAGAGAAAAGAGCATTGCTTTTGTTTTTTTGGCTTTCAATAGTAGTTTTTTGTGGATTAGCTGACTTTGCAGGAGGTCAAACTCACTTTGAAGGTCATTACAGGTGGCCTCTGGTGTGGTTCAGCTGATGTATAGGATGGTATCATCCGCAAACAGGTGGATATTGGCATTTTTTATGTGGTGGTCTATGTCATTTATATATATTGCGAATAAGAGCGGACATAATATAGATCCCTGAGGGACCCCTCTTAGGAGCAGTTTAAGAGGGGACAGCTCACCTTCTGCTTTAACTTGCTGGAGATGTCCTGAGAGGTAGTCAGTGAATCAGAGCAGCGAGAGGTAGGGTCCACTCCTATGGTTTGAAGTGAGGTGAGGAGAAGGCTGTGATCAACCATGTCAAAAGCTTTGCTTAGGTCCAAAAAGACCACACAGGTGAAGTTCCTTGTGTCAGGGGCTCTCAGCCACGCATCTGTGACTTTGGACAACACTGTAATAGTGCTATGTTTGGCTCTGAATCCTGACTGCATCAGGTTTAATTGATTTGTTTCTTCGAGGTAGCTCCTTAGTTGTGTATTCACGATTGTCTCCAGTAATTTAGACAGCACCAGGAGTAGAGAAATGGGTCTATAATCGTTGAGGTCCCCTGGGTCATCTGATTTAAAAAGTGGTATGACATGGACAGTTTTCCAGGCAGGTGGTAGGGTGCCCTGTGAGAGGGACAAGTTGAATAGGTGAGTGATGGGGATGGCGAGGAAATGGTATGCAATTTTAACAAAGAAGGGGTCCAATGAGTCAGCACCCGTGCTTTTCTTAGTGTCCATCCGTAGTAATAGAAACATAGAAACATAGAATTTGGCAGCAAATAAGGACCACTTGGCCCACCTAGTCTGCCCATTTTCCTACCTAACAGAAAAGCTGCAGATCCTAGTTAACCAACAGCTTACTTCCTCCTACCCCCCACTAGGACTGCCTTATGTCTGTCCCATGCATTCTTGAATTCCCCCACTGTTCTTGACTCCATGACCTCTTCAGGGAGGCTGTTCCATGCATCCACAACCCTCTCCGTGAAAACATACTTCCTCACATTACCTCTGAGCCATCCCCCTCTATCTTCAAATTGTGCCCCCTTGTTCTTGCACATCTCTTTTTCTGAAAGATGCTACCCTCTTGGACTTTGTTGATTCCCTTGAGGTACTTGAAAGTTTCTATCATGTCCCCTCTCCCTTCTTTCCTCAAGGGTATACATATTAAGCTCCTTTAGTCTTTCTTCGTATGTCTTCTGGTGCAGACCCTGCACCATTTTGGTTGCCCTCCTCTGGACAGCCTCCACTCTGTCTATGTCTTTGCAGAGATGAGGTCTCCAGAACTGCACACAGTACTCCAGATGGGGTCTCACCAACTGTCTGTACAGAGGGATAACAACTTCCTGTTTTCTACTATTGATGCCTCTTCCTATGCATCCCAGTATCCCCAAGCCTTCTTTACTGCCTTCTCACATTGCTTGCCCACCTTTAGGTCATGTGATATAATTACCCCCAGGTCCCTTTCCATTTTTACTGTTGTCAGTATCTCACCCCCCATTGTGTACTCTTCACCTGGGTTTTTGTTTCCCATGTGCATTACCTTGCACTTGTTTGCATTGAATCTGAGCTGTCATACATTTGACCATTCCTCCAACCTTGCCAAGTCCCTTCTCATCCTTTCCACTCCATCTTGTGTATCAACCCTGTTGCAGAACTTTGTATTGTCTGCAAAGAGTCATACTTTTCCTTCCAGTTCCTCTGCAATGTCACTTATAAAGACATTAAAAAGGACCGGTCCCAGTACTGGTAGATCTTCTATTCCTTTTAGCGAAGTGGGTTTTAACTTGAAGAAGTTTGGGGTAGCTGGAGGTATTTGAGGGGCATAGTTTGATGTACAACGTATCTTGCAAGCTGGGGAGTTGTCAAATGCCAGACCTGCAGTTGCAAAGTGGTTATTTAAGGAATCTAAGATCTCTGCCCTGTCATTAATGATATTATTTCCTGAGATAACTTTGTTCGGGAGGGAGTTACCTGTAGGGTGACCCATCAGATTCTTGATAGTGCTCCAGAATTTGCATGGGTTTTTGGAAGAAGCATCTAGTTCTGTGTGGTAGAAAGAAGCTTTTGCATCTTTAATAGATTTGGTGCATAGTTTACGCACCTTTCCGAATAGGTTCCAGTCGTTAGGCAGGTTAGATTTTCATGCCCTTTTCCATAGTTTGTCTCTTTTGAACAGCAGTGCTCTAACCTCGGGGGTGAACCATTTGTTGGTTATAATCTTTGTACGGACTTTGGTCAGTGGGGCATGTTTGTTGAGAGCTCCTAATAGTAAATCATGAAAGATGTCGTAGGCGGCGGTGACTGTTTTAGCAAGATAAAACTCCTGCCAATGCAAGAAGAAATTCAGGTCAGCAATGTAGGCAGCTATGTTAAAATTTTGTCTTGATCTCTTCTGGTGAACGTTAGAAGGAGCGGGAGGCTTGCTGGTAGATCTTACCCCTCCGATGAAGCAATGATCACTGACATCTGAGAAGAAGGTGCCAGCATGGGAGAAAAGGTGGGGTTTGCTTACAAGCAATATTTCCAGAATGGTACTCTTAGCAGGATTTTTTGTATTTGAGCATGTCGGATCATTGATGAGCTGGGTTAGGCCATGGTCATCACAAAAAGAAACTAGCAGTGCAGATGCTTTGGACGTCTAGTCAAGGTTAAAGTCGCCGAGAATTATGGTTTCAAGCAATCCTTGTTCTAAGATATCGCTTAGATAGTTTAGGAGCTTTAAGACAGCAGAGGGGGGTCTGTAGCATCCTATAAGCTGAAGAACACATGACTGGATGATTTCCACTTTGAGGGTTAGGCACTCATACTCGTTGGGAATGGAGGATGCAGCTGTACATGAGACTGAGAATTTATCTTTGACATATATGGCCATGCCACCTCCTCTAGTGTGCCTATCTGCTCTGAATAGGGCATAATTAGGGATGTTTACTTCCATGTCAGTAGTTGTTGTTCTTAGCGAGGATTCAGAGATCACTAATATATCAAGGGATGTATTGGATGCCCATGCTTGGATCAGTGTTAGCTTTTTGAGCAGGCTACATACGTTGATGTGCAGAAAGCTCAGGCCCTTTAGCAAGGGCAAATCTGAGGGAGAAGGAATTGTTGCCGGTGGGCCAGGGTTCAGTTCTACATTGCCTGAGCATAGGAGGAGTAGGAATATTTTTCTGAGAGAGGCAGAGAATAGCTTTAGAGTCTTAGTCTTGTTCCATTTGTAGTATTTAGTAGCTTTGGGTGATACGTTGTTCCCATTGCTGAAGGCGCCACCAGTAATTGCTGCTATTAGTACTCTGGGTTAATACAGCCTGGTGGTGCAGGAGTGCTGCATGAAGGGGTCTTGTGCTGAAGTGAGTGTATCAAACTTGTGCCACCTGAACTAGGAGGCCATATGTAATGGTGCAATTGAATGTCCATAGCCATACAGGGGCAGGTAAGCTTTAAGGTGCCAGAGAACATATGGCACAGGAAATGATTATAATCCATGCAAGGTATCGGTCCATTGGGTAGGTATCAGCTGACTGTGATTCTAAGTAGGAGAGGCAATAGACATAGCTGTAAGAGTCCCCACATGATGAGGCTTAGCGTAGACAGGCGAGCCAATAGCAAAAGGGGGCAAGATGATCTGTATAGAAATGTGCCAGGGGATGGGCGGGTGGGTGAAAAATTGTGGCTTTGCTGCACTCTCGGTGAGCTGAATCTGACCTTGAGGTCTCGGGCATCAGCCTCTGCAGCACCGACCACCCGGTGGCCCCAAATTCGAATGGCGGAAGGGCTGGGAGCCCTGGGAGGGTTTTGGCAGCTGAGGAGGGAAAGAGAGAGGAGGCAATTTAGTACTGGGGAGGACAAAAGAGTCTCAAAGCCAGTGACAAATAAATTTCCAATTGAATAGGGGCAATTTCCTTGGTGCCTGGGAGTCTGGCTGCAGTACTAAGACAATGAAAGGGCTGTAATCACTGTATCCTTAGGTAACCTTAGCAAGTTAAGACAGCTTTTTTTGAGAAGATTTTAACAGATTCTAGGCATATAAAGCAATAAACAGTCCAGACAGTTAGATTACAGGCAGTTATGCTATAAAAATTGAGCCTTTTCACTTCGCTAGCTAAGGAGAATGGTTGAAGTAAAAAGGGACCAATCGGAGGGAGCCTGGTGAAAGGCGCTTGCACTGTGATTGGTTTGCGGCACCTATTGGCGAGCTAAATCTGGCCTTGAGGTCTCGGGCGTCAGCCTCTGCAGCGCCGACCACCCGGTGGCTGTGGTTCGAGTGGCGGAAGGGCTGGGAGCCCTAGAAGGGTCTGGGCAGCTGAGGAGGGAAGGAGAGAGGAGGCAATTTAGTACTGGGGAGGACAAAAGAGCCTCAAAGCCAGTGACAAATAAATAGTACAAGATATACCAACTCGAAATAACAGTAAATTAAAGATCCATATGTGAGATGCCAGTACAGCCTAAACATACAGCAAGGAATTCAGGGAGCCAGGTGGAATGCAAATGAACAAATATAAAAGGAAAAGTAGATCATTACCACATTAGAGTGACTCTGAGTATACTTTGTAGTGCAACAGAATAAGTACATAGTAAATACAATATTGAGGGGGAAAGAAGAAAGTAGAGGTCAATTTAAGCCCTTACGCCCTGAGCCAAATGCAAATTAGGATTATGTGGAGAGGTATAGGCTTCGGTGATAACTGTAGACAGAAGAGATAGTCATAGTAAAGATCAGCTCCGATTACTCGAAAATTATCTAAATAGGTGTTATATGGGTGACTAGGTCTAGAAGACTAGTCCCAGTGAGCCCCCAAACAGGAGGGACCACACAGCAGTGGATTTCTATAATATCTGTAGGCTTTGAGTAAAATAAGGAGCATAAGGAAGATGTAGAATGACAATCCTTTTCAACAGTACACCAAACATAGTCCACCTTTTTGAGTGCTAATGATAGTTCTATACTGTAAACAGGAGATAGAATAATGGAGCGTAGGGAAGGAGATAGATTAAATGTAGTTGCCAATAATACTTAAGAACCTGTCATCAGGAGAGGGAAGGGGTAAGTTGCCTTGAAATATATAATAATTCACATATGAATAAAGAAAAGGCAATAATCAGGATGCATACTGATTGAAGATATGCAACTGAACAGCCAAAAGACTATAAACCTGATGCACTGCTAAATTGGAGAGTAAAAGGCTAGATACAGATAGCCTGTTTAGTGAGGTAATGTGTAAGATCTAACACTAAAATAATGGGTTAGAAAAGAATTGCTGATATACCAAAGTTCCCTTGAAGACCTTTAAGCTGCTCGTTTAAACACTGCAACTAAAAGTAAATTGATCGCACTGCAATGTACAGCCTTTGCTTTCTGCATCCACTGGAAGCGAAAGCAACCAAGTTGCACAGACTGTAGAGCAGGCAGCTAAGCAGAAAAAGTGTACTGGCACTCTCTTTAAGTATCCTGGAAGCAAAACCTACCAAGATATAGCAACTGTGACCATATTACTGACCATATAAACTCATGACACCTTAGATTTACTAGTAGGATTGTGACTATTGATGTTCTTGCTTTTTGTCTTTGCCCTACGTTTCTTCTTGGGCGGCTCTAAAGATTTGAGGGGGGAACTTGCAACAACTTCTGCCCATGAAGTATCGGCAGTATTCAATGGGATCTGTATTGCTGAAGGTAGCATAGAGGACTGATGCCTAGAACTCTCTAATTTATCTCCCTTTGGCAAGTCCCGTTTGTTAATACTGGAATCAGAACCCGGTTTCCATACAGGAGGATTTTCTGATAAATTAAAGTCTGCATCCCAATCAGGGTCAGGAGTCCAGATGCCTAAAGGTACTTGCTTCCATCCTGCACCTGCTAGGGCCTTTTCTGGTGACCAGGGCCCACAAGGCAGATTAGATGCACTAACTTGTGTTACTGAATCTTTTACAGGAAGTGAAACTTTTGTAAAATCATCTATGATTGTATCATGTTGATTGGACTTTACATGTGGAAAGAAAAATTCTGAGGCACCAACTTGGGATGTAACTTTTGTCTGGTATGCAACTGCAGGAGAAAAAAACAACTTAATCGACAGCCGTTTTTTTGAATACAAAACCGGTCATCTTGCTCAGTGGTGCACTTAGTTCTGAGGTAAAATCAGCTGATCGTGAAGCCGCCTTCTTCTCATGCTGAACAATAGCACATACTGAGTCTGTAGAGACATTACCTTTATCAAATGTGATGCCAGGCTTTAGGCACTCGTTAGCTGCAATGAATCTATTGCCAGCCTGTAAAATGACATTCCCTGGTTTAGCAGGGCATACAATGTTAATAAAGGCTTGAGATGACTCCCCGAGCCCCGTTGGGGCTTTTGAAGAAGTTGCATCAGCTGCCGCGTTGACAGGCTTGTTTGCGCTGATGACAGGAGAGGCCTCCGTGCTCTGCAGTGCTTGCGTAGGCTCGGCTTCACTCTGTTATTTTAAAGGTAGATGCACATCCTTTTCTCTAGGAATCTTAGCAGTATTATTTCTTTGCAGGTCGATGCTCATCTCAGCAGTATCGTGAATATTTTTTAAATCCTCTGTAGAGATGGGTGCTTCATGAAATTCATCCTCCGATTCAATTTCAAAGTTATTAACTAGATTTGCCTTTGATTTTGATGCAGTGGGAGATGAGGCCAGCGCTCCCGCTTTGCCGACGTCTTCACCCTTCAGCGTCTCGCTCCGAGTGGCCATCATGCAGACAGCCTGTCCCCCTACTGTCAAAGTAGGAGAATTTCCCCAGTGCCCTGGCCAAATTTCCCCCCATTCACTAAAAATACCACCAACAGCTTAATCTGGCTCAAGGTCAGTTGGCATTCATCTGTATCCCCCTCCCCCGGGTCGTGCCTGAAAATAGGCAGAATTTGTCTAGTGCACCTAACCAGTCAGCAAAACTAAATAAAATAATTGTAATTAAGGAGTGTATAACTGTGCAATAGAAACATAGAATTTGTTAACAGAAAAGGACTGCTTGTCCCAGCCAGCTTGTCCAGATGTTCCTTTTCTAATCTGTCTCGGTAAGCCCTAACTGATCTCTGATGACCCTCCCTCCTCCCTGCCTATTTTCTAATATAGCCCTATGTTTATCCCATGCATACTTAGAGTACCCCACTGCTATTGCCAACACTGCTTCCACTGGCAGTCTACTCCAGGTGTCTACCACCCTTTTGGTGGAGAAATATTTCCTCAAATCTCTCTTAAATTCTCCCACTGGAGCTTTATTGCATGTTCCCTGGTGCTGGTGTTCTTATTCATTTGAAAGACACTCTGCTCCTGCACCCTGTTCACCCCGTGAGGTAGTTGTAAGTCTCTATTCTATCATGTCATCTCTCGCTCTGCACTCTTCCAGAGTGTACATGTTCAGATCCCTCAGTCTCTCCTCATAGGGCTTCTCTTGCAACCTCTGCACCCTTTGAGTTGCCCTCCTCTGAACTCGCTCCACCCTGTCTTTTTTTATTCATTTATTTATTTGAATTTTGGTAACCAGGTAGGCCCACTGAGACCATGCAGTCCCGTTTTCAGTGACAACCCGGAGATAATCATGGCACAATACAATTGATAGATACCGGGATAAGACAATGTACAATGAATTAACAATGATTCAGTGATAATACAGTGACTTCAACTTAACAAACAGCCATATATTTACATTGCTCATAGAACAAAATTGTAGTACAGTACTTAGTAGTGAACATATTTACAAGACAAAGGTACAGAGAAGGCAGTGATTAGTTAAAGCAAGAGCAGAGAGGAGGTTTAAGTAGATAAGAGGTAAGCTCCTTTTTGAAAAGAGGTAGGGTAGGGCAGGTGAGTAAAGCAGGTGGAAGGGAATTCCAAGCAGTGGTAGCTGAGAAGGCAAATGAATGCTTACCCAAAAGACAGTGTGGCTTCTGGATCGCTAATAAGGGAAGATAAGTAGATCTGAGTGGGCGAGCACATGCTTTGCGGTAAAACATTCCCCTTAGTCAAGTGGCATTAAAGAGCTTAACTAGTTTGAATACAAAGCATAGTGTGTGGAACTGTAATATTGAGTCATAATTAGGCCATTGAAGAGAATACAGGGTGTCGTAGTGATGTTTTCTGGAATTAGCACCTAGGACAAATCTCCTGATCCTGTGATAGAGTTGACGTAGCCAGGCAAGGGATGAGGATTGAGTGGAGAGTAAGAGTGGGACACCATAGACCAATATAGGGAGAAGGGCAGTGGAGGCAATTTTTTGACAGGTGGCAGCAGATAGTAGGGGGCGGAAACGGTATAAGAGCCCTAGCTTCCGGTTTACCGTTTTGGTAGCCTGAGCTACATGATGTTCTAATGAAAAGGATGCAGCAAGGTGCATCCCAAGATATTTTAAAGTTTTGACTACTTCTATGTTGTTGCCAGGCAGTGAACAGATTTGGAGCAGATTGACTAGTTTAGGGGAAGGGTTGTGGAATAACATAGCTTTTGTTTTTTTCGTATTCAGAAAGAGTTGCACAGACACACCACCACAGAAGTTTGGGAGCTCATTTATGACGAGTGAGAATAATATTTTTAGGTCTAGGCTTGCAATACCTTTGAGCCAGTGCTCTTTTACAAAGGTTCCACATCAGGTTACAATTCAAAACATAAGACATGTAAGTCAGATTACAAATTCAATACACAGGACAAGGTTACAAAAGTGTAAGCTAAACAGAGTTACAAGTGTAACCCCCCTATTACCCCGGGGTTACTAGAATCCCAGTAAGACCTAGTGGTAGGCAGGGAAGGCAGCTTGTGAAACTCCAGTTAAATGGATTTCACACTGTCTCACTCTGTTCTCAGTCTCAGCTGAGACTGAGGGATGACATCACCATAGAACTATCGCAGCTGCATGAGCCACATTGGAATATGCAGAAGGGAGTTAGATTGGAATGTTGAGAGTTTTGAACAGTCAGTGTGCAGTCAGTAGTTGGAGATTGTTGTGAGAGGAGTACAGCAGTTCTGTGCACAGGCTCTTGGAGCCTCAGCTCTGAAATAGAGCTACATTTTGGGAAAGGTGTGTGTTTTCGCCTAAAGAGGGACACAGTAAGCTGTTCTTTAAAGTGGTGGAGACCACTGATACAGGTCTCTGTGCCCCATCCCTCAGGGGATGGGGCTGGAAGGTTTTCCTGCTATTCCAGGGGCAACCCCCTGGCTACTGCTAGAGAAGAAGCTGCCTTATTTTTCCTAAGTGTGTGGGGTACAAGAAGATTTCAAGATTCAACTGTGGGGCACCTGCAACCGAAGGGTGAGTTCTGCTCTTTCTAAAGGGCCCATGTTTCATCCTGAACTGTGTTAAAGTGGGGGTTGGACTGCTGAAGTAGTGGGAGGCCTAGAGTAATAGGCTTAGCCAAAAGTAAAAGTATGTTTAAATCCAGCACAAGGGGAAAGTCAGGACATGTAGAGGAGATGTGATATACGTCTACCCTGTAATCTACATTGCCAAGTTTTCAAAAAGAGTGATTTAGTGTCCAGAGAAATGGCCGAGTATGGATTATGGGAGCTGGAGGTGGGAGACCCCCCCCATCTTTAGTAACCAGGTCCACCTCTACGGATTTGCTCTGTGGATTTCTACTTTGCCTCATGCACTTGGCTGGTGATGAGGGAAGTACCCAGATGTGGGACTGGAAGGAAATTTCCCTTAAGGAGTCTAAGGCTCTAGGGTGGTTTGGGGAGCCACCAACAAGAAAACTGGTTCATTCCCATATGGACCGCGATCAAGTGGCCGGCGGGGGAGTCGGGCCAGGTAAAAAATCCAAGTAGTGTACAAGTCGGACTGTGTACCCAAAGCTGCGTGCAAGTCCGGGCTGTGTGCCTGGTGGGTTCAGAGCCTGAGAGCTGGAATAGTGAAGAAGTGTTCTGTTGCTCTAATCTGCATTACCAGGAATGTAGCCCAGTGGGGGTCTGTCTATGCTTTGTTTGTTCAGTTTGGATGTGAATAAAAGCCACACTTTAGAATCCCATTCCTGGTTTGGACATTACAGTTGTTGCTTCCTGTGTTCGGATTTACTTGGGTGCCCCTGTGCAGAGTAGCAAAACCTAGGCCCCCTGTGCCGAGTAACCTAGTCCTCTCCGAACCCAGTCCCCGCTAGGTACTGCTGTCAGCTTCAACAGCATGCCACCTGTCGTTTTGCAAAAAGGCAGGGGTCAGGGTCTTACACAAAGCATCTGAGAAACAAAACAAGTTTTGGAGGCTAGGTTACAAGGAGATGGCAGATGAGGTGCACAGAGGATAGAGGACAAGACAGAGGAAGAGTAGCAGGAGGACAGAGAGCTATAGAGGAGGAGCGCAGCCAGAGGCATTGTCGTAGACATACTAACATACTATTTGCCAGCAGATTAGGCCTTACGGTCTATCGAGTCTGCTCGAACTTTAGATCCTTAGTTGGGTGCCGAGACCCTCCCATCCCTTGTGCTCCAGAAACCCGTATCATCCATCCCCACCCCCCTGGGACAGGACATCATCTGATACATCCACTTTCTGTGTCTGTCTCATCCTCTCTTGAAGCCCTCCACTGTGGATCTCTGAACTAGCTCACCAGGCAGTGTATTCCAAGGGTCCACCACCCTCTCAGTGAAAAACCTCCTCCTCTTTTCCCCCCTTACCCTTCCACCTTCCAACTTCAAACCATGCCCTCTGGTGATACCTCCCTGCTTTAGTCTAAAGATCCCTCCATGTTTATCCTATTTATTCCCTTGAGGTACTTGAAGACCTCAATCATGTCCCCTGCTCTCTCTCTCCTCCAGTGAAAACAGGCAGAGCTCTTAAGTCTGTCCTCATACGCCAAATCCCCTAGCCCTCATATCATCTTTGTTGCCCTCCTCTGTACCCTCTCTAGGAGCTGTATGTCCCTCTTTAGTGGTCTCCAGTACTGTACACAGTACTCAAGGTGTGGTCTAACCAGTCCATTGTACAGCGGCAGAATCACTTCCTTGCTCCTAGAGGTGATCCCCTTACGATGCATCCCAACATCCTGTTTGCCTTGCTAGCCGCCTCCTGCACTGCTCAGAGTTATTCATACATGCATCCACCATGACCCCTAGGTCTTTTCCCTATTGAGGCCTCCAGCGCCCTCCCAGGGTGTACCTGTGTTTGTTTCCCACCAAGATGCAACACCTGCACTTGGTGATATTGAAATTTAATTTCCATGTGTGAGCCCAGCTTCAGGGTGTCCAGGTCCCTTGCAGGGCCAACCTCCCTCTTCTCCCTCAACTACTGCTCCCATCTTGGAGTCATCCGTGAAGAGACTCATTTCACACCCTATACCCTCCCTGATGTCTGATATGTATGCATTAAACAGGATCGGACCCAGGACCGAGCTGTGCGGTACCCCACTACCAACCTGTCTAGGGTTCGAGAGCTCCCCACAGACCACTACTCTCTGAGTGCATCCAGCTAGCCAGTTTTCAATCCATCTGACCATCAAAGGGCCTACTCCTAACCCCATCAGTTTCTCCACCAGACCATTGTGGGGGACAGAGTCGGGAAGTGCATGGTAAGGGGTAACCAAGTGCTAATAGGAGAGAGAACTGCATAAGGTTAGGGAAATATTCATGGGGTCAGCTAATGGAGACAGTCACAGGAGCTAGAGGCAGTGAGACAGACAGAGAGGCATAGCCTCGATTCAAATGCACCAAGGGTAGGAGTGGAGGAGATGTAACTGTTTAGACCATTTAGCCAGCTGGGCACCCTGTAGGCAAAAGACCTTTGACCTTGTGAGGTATGACAACGTGGAACCTGCAGGAGCTGTGATTCAGACCCCCTGGTTGAGCAGGGGTTATTGCTAGAGTGCAGGAGTGCACACATTCCAGAGGGCGCAAGACCCATAGTTATTTTCTTCACCATGGTGCAGGTTAGGTACCTTATCCAATTGGTGAGTTGCAGCCATCCAGTTTGTGCATAGAGGTCGCACATATGTGTGAGGTGGTGGGATCCAGTGAGAAGTCAGCAGACTTTATTGAGGGAGGTGGATATGCATCTAAGAGTGGTAGCGGGGGCAGAGCCATAAATGATAACCCCATAGTCAGTGTTAGGTAAGTTACTTTTTCTATTACTTTCTATTACGTTTGGAAACTTGTTCCAGGAAGCTCTGTGCAGTCACTAGCAAGGATGGAGAGGTACTAGAAAAAGTAATACACCTTACAATTATAGTTACTTATTTCTTTTTATACAAAAACAAAACAAAAATAATAAATGACTATAACAGATTACAATTTTTGAAAGTAATAGGTTAGTTACTAGTTACTTTCAAATTAATGTAATCAGTTACAGTTACGTATTTCTTTTGTATAAAAAAGACATACGTAATTGTAACTGTAAGGTGTATTACTTTTTCCAGTACTTCTCCATCCTTGCTAGTGTCTGCACAGAGCTTTCTGAAACAAGTTTCCAAAAGTAATAGAATAAGTAACTTACCCAACACTGCCCATAGTCAATAATGAAGACAACAGAGCTCTGAACAGCGACAGTCAGGGCTTCTGTGGTAAAATGTTGCCTATGCCAGAAAAGAAGGCCAAGGCGAGTATTTGCTGCTTTGGTTACTGAGTCAATGTGGGCACTGTAAGTTAGACGAGGGTCTAGAGTGATCCCAAGGTACTTAAAAGCTTGAACCTGTTCCAGGGTGACTCCGTGACTTGTTTTGATGGATAGGGAGTGCAGCTTATGCTTGTTATGAGAGCTGCTGAACATCATAGACTTTGTTTTCTTATTATTGAGGACCAGATTGTGATTTGAGAACCAATTTTCAACAGATGTGAAGCCAAGCTGAAGGTTGTCATGTAGAGATTTAGGATCCTTGTGGTAGGCAGGAATTACAGCATCATCTGCATAGAGGATGATTGTTTTGGAGCAAGAATTTGGAAGGGAGTTCAGGAACAAGCTGAATTGTAGGGGCCCAGAATGGATCCCTGGGGGACACCTGAGGGAACAGTCCTGGTATCAGAGAGGACATCTGCAATTTTTACTCTTTGAGACCGGTTCTCCAAGTAGCTTTTGAACCAGGCAGTGGAGTCAGGAGAGAGCCCAGCTTTTAGAAGTTGCACAAGCAGTAGGCAGTGATGGAGACTGTCGAACACCTAAGTCATACTGATAAAGACGGACCCAATTAACTGACCATTGGCCAGTGAGCTGTGAAGAATGCCAGAGAATTCCAGTAGGGCAGATAAGGTGCTATGTCCTTTCCTAAAGCCATGTTGTTGTGAGCACAGGATATTGTATTTGTCCAGGAAATCTGTGAGCTGATCTGCTGCAATATGTTCAAGGGCCTTGGAGAGGGGTGGCAATATAGAGATCGGACAGTAGTTTCCATGAGTGGCCCTGTCACCACTTTTATGGACAGGGGTAACAGTGGTGGATTTCCATTTGTCAGGAAACTGGCTGAGCCTAAGTGAGAGGTTGAAAATATATGTCAGTGGCTGTAACACCTCATCAAGGGTGAGGGACAGCAGTTTAAGGTCAAGTGTATCACTGCAGGATCTTGATTTGGTGATGGCTTTGGTAATGTATTTGTGGGCATCGTGCATCTTGACTGCTTTGAAATAAAAAGGCAGGTGGCTAGAGGAGGAGGAGGCATTGAGGGAGGAGAGGAAGAGTCATAGTCCTTGGAAAATTCAGAAGGGAGAACACTGCTGAGATCAGTGAATGCAGTGTTGAAGGTATTTGCTATGATTTTAGGGTCAAGCATAGTAGACCCAATTATGTCGAGCAAGGTAGGGGAGGTTTTTGGCTGCTTCCCAGTGACCTCTTTAATATTGTTCCAAAATTCCCTCCCATTAATTCAGGTATCCATGAGAGCGTTCTTGAAGTAGGTAGATTTCTTTTGCCAGAGAGATTTTGTACAGTCATTCTGTGCACGTTTATACTGTAGTTTTGGATGTCAGTTTCTTTACCAGTGGTTCTGGTCAGATCCCAGAGGTGATATCTAGATTTTAGCTGATGTAAGAGATTGGCTGAGAGCCAGGGATTGCAAAGGGCTTTGACTTTGAGCTTTTTAAAAGGAACGTAGGAGTCACAGGCTGCATTGAAAGTGTTGATGAAGTAATCCAGCGCAGTATTTACATCTGTTGCTTTGTAGATAGGGGACCAGTCTTGGAGGTTGAGGCACGTTTTGAGGTGTGACAACTGGCCATGTGGTAGGACACTACCAGTGATGATATTAGGAGGGGGCTTGTGGAATTTGTTTGACCATTCATTGACGATAGGGGAATGGTCGCTAAGCAAGTCAGTAAAGACTGAGGTATTTGTGATATGAGTTGGGTGGCTGGTAAGAATCCAATCCAGAAAGGTACTGGTGCCAGATTTGTAGTTTTTCCTGGTCAGAGAGATGACCATCTGGGTGAGATTGGCCGATAAGACGGCATCCTTATGGACCCCTGCATCAGACGTGAAACAGTTTATATTAAAGTCTGCAAGCAGAATCATTTCAGAGTCAGGAGGTTGAGACCTGGTGAATTCCAAGACAGTGTTAAGGCCATTCCCCTGTTCTTTTGGGGGGATATACACTGAGGCAACTGTGAGGGGTTTGTTATGGGCACCTAATAAGATTCTGATAGGGAGAATCTGTGCAGCAGTGGCTGGGAGGGGGGGGTAGTGATGTAGTGTCCCAGTAGAGAATCTTTAAGGTAAATTGCACATCCACCACCTCTTTTAGACTTCCGGTCCAGCCTGAAAACATTGTAGCCTGGAAGAGCGATAGCCAGGTCAGGGATTTTGGGTGTAAGCCAGGTTTCTACAACTACCAGGCTATCTGGGCTGTGCTGAATGGTAAAGATTTGTAGGGCATCCAGCTTGGGGAGTAGATTATAGATGTTGAGAGATGCTATGGAGACTGTTCCTGAGGGTTTTTCTTAGTAGATAGAGCTGGAGATGATTGGGCCAGGGTTAGGATGGATGTTTCCCGACAGCAGCAGGAGGAGGAGCACAAGCTTCAGGGTGCGCCAGAGTAAGTCCCTGAGCATGAGTCTACATGCCCATTTTTTGTAGGAACTCACATTAGGTTGGTGGCAATAATCCCAGAGTGATGGCACGTGAGACAGTGATGAGAGTGTCCAGGGCCTGTGTACAGTGGTAGGTGGAGACTGCCATCCATTTGCAGAGGGGAGCACTCGGGTGGGGGGGGCATGCTCATGATGGAGAGTACCGGAGTGATGATAGACAGGGCCAAGTAGGTTACTGAGGGGGGAGAAGGGAAGCAAGCTCCAGGGAGGAAGAAAAGCGGAAAGAGGGATGAGAGTAAGAGAAGCAGAAACTGCAGTGCATAGAGGGACATGATGTGACAGTCAGGAGGATTATATTGGATTGGATTGGGTAAGTGTGCTTCTAACTGGGCCCTCTAGTTGCTAAAAGATATAACCTGCTAATGGAAAAGTCAGCACTTTAAACTGAAGAAATTCAGCACTGAGTATTAGCTCATAATAAAGGCAATTGTCCTTAGAAAATTTGCAGACAGCCGCACAGCCTTGAGTTCCATGAATGCTGTCCAGGCCGTACCTGCTAGCAAGGGCTCGGGGAGTGCGGCAGCAGCCTCTTCTCGCTGTGGAGGCATGTAGACCCCCATCTGAGTTGCTGTTAGCCCAAAGGGCTATGAAGATGCCTGAGGAGAATGGACAAGCTGGGGTTAGTTACAGTATAGCACCAAAAACAATGGGAGGTATCCTGCTTTGCAATTCACAAAGAAGCTTTGTCACAAATAATGGGAGTTTAAATTGTAGGGAGGGATTCAGGTAGTGAGCTAGGTGCCGGCTGGGTCTGCAAAGAGAATAAATAAAAGATACTGAAATTGGGGGTGGTGACGGTGGAGGGTGGAGAAATTAACTGAAAGTGACTTTTCACAGAAATACCCAATGTGGTAACAGAAACTCAGCACAGAATTAGGAATACAGTCTAATCCTCTAAACTTCCAAGTTCAAATACATACAAGTACAGTTAAAAAAAAAAAGTTTAAACCGAAGAAATTCAGCACTGAGTATTAAAACAGACCAGATATCAGAGGCAATACTGGATTAGGAGAAAAAAAGGTTAAATAAGCTGGCCAATGGTAGTGACCTAGTCCAGTCAGTAGGAATTTGGAAATGGCTGGCAGGATGAGGAACCAAACACGGACCTCGTGTTCCATGGACAGCCAATAAGAGCTGTCCCAAAATAAAGGTAATTGTCCTTAGAAAATTTACAGAGACAGACATGCAGCTTTGAGTTCCCGGAAAGCTGTCCAGGCCGTACCTGCTAGCAAGGGCTTGGGGAGTGTGTCAGCAGGCTCTTCTCATCGTGGCGGCATGTAGACCCCCGTCTGAGATGCTGTTAGCCCAAAGAGCTATGAGGATGCCTGCTAGCAAGGGCTCAGGGAGTGTGGCAGCAGGCTCTTCTCGCTGTGGAGGCATGTAGACCCACATCTGAGGCGCTGTTAGCCCAAAGGGCTATGAGGATGCCTGCTAGCAAGGACTCAGGGAGTGTGGCAGCAGGCTCTTCTCACCATGGAGGCATGTAGACCCCCGTCTGAGGCGCTGTTAGCCCAAAGGGCTATGAGGATGCCTGAGATATTGGACCAGGAGTTGAACCCTGAGGCACGCCATGCAAGATGGGTCTGAGGGAGGAGCACGATTCGGACCATTTTACTCTTTGCGATCTACCAATGAGATAGTCCTTAAGCCACGTGAGTGATAGGCAATCCAGGCCAAGTTGATGTAGTTTACCAAGCAAGAGGTGATGGCTGACAAGATCGAAGGCCATAGTCAGGTTAACGAACACTGCACCAGTCACTAGGCCATTGTCGCTAGCCTGAAGGATATCAGCCAACACTTTGACCAGGGCTGTGGCAGTACTATGACCCTTTCTAAAGCCATGCTGGCAATCTGTTAGAAGCTGATGTATGTCTGAGTAGGATAGCAACTGGTTGTACAAGATCCTCTCTTGGACCTTAGCCAGGGGACATAAAATTGAGATAAGCCTATAGTTTTCAATAGCATGTGTGCCACCCTTGTGGAGGGGGACCACCACAGCCACTTTCTGTAGACTTGGTTCCACTCTGGCAAGGAAAGAGCTATTTAGAAGATTGCAAACAGGTGTAGCAAGTGCTGCTGCCCCAAGTTTGAGGAATTTGGGTTCTAAAGTGTCATGGCCTGGAGAGCTCTCTGACTTGAGATTCGATAACTTGTGAACTTCCCCAATTGCGGTGAGTTTTAGGTAGAAGGGAGGGTGAGGGCCAAGGGCAGCATGGGGCTGAGTAGGGACAGAGAACTCAGAGATGGGTGCAAGGTGAGCCGTATATGTATCAAAGTCAGTGAAGAACTGATTAATTCCTCCTGCAATAGAAGAAGGATCATGCAGGTCACCTCCAGACAGTATGGAGCTGGGACACTGAGTTATTTTACCTTTAATCAGGGAATTAATCTGTTTCCAGAATTCTTTGGGCTTCTCGAGGTTATCAGTCTGAAGTGAGTGGTAATAGGAATGTTTATCACCCTGTATCTGCACTGATTTCTCAGCTGACGATACGATAACCAGTCTGAGCGTAGCTGGCTAATTTTATAGGATTTCCAGGCTGCATCACATTTCTTCATGAGGGACCTGATTTCAGTAGAAAGTCAAGGGGCTTTGATACCCATGGATCTGCATTTAGTTAGGGGGGCATGTCTGTTGATAATATCTTTAAAGGTAGCAATGAAGTAGTCAAGGATCTGATCTATGGTGGGGAGGTGAACAAGGGGGCTCCAATCAGCATTTCTAATTGACGTTAAAAATTCATCCATATTAAACTGTGACATGTTTCTTGATTCCTGAATGATGGGGGGTATTAAAATTGTTGTGCCACACGCAGTAGATGGGAGAGTGGTCTCCAATACAGTCAGGTAATACATCGACTGACTTGATCCTGTGAGGGAAAGTAGATAGAATCCTGTCCAGTACGTTAAAGTTCCTGTCTTGAAGTTACATTGTGTAGGCTCAGAGATATGCTGTCAATATACATTTGAGGTGCGGTTACCAAAACTGTACTCCAGGTGTGGCCTCACCAGTTAGTGATACAGTGGCAACACCACCTCCCTCCTCCTGCCACTTTGACGTTGTCAGATACGATAACCCCAATGTTCCTTTCCTGTTTAGATACTGCCAGTATCACCTTCCATCCTATATCAAGCTCCTGGATTCCTATGCCCTAGGAGCACGATTTTGCACTTTTTGGAATTGAATCTCAACTGCTGTACTCTTGATCAGTCCTTGAGTTTCCTAAGATCCCTGCACTTTTTTCCACCACTACCCCCAAGTGTCCACCCTAGTGCAAATTTTGGTATGATCTGCAAAAAGGCATACCTTATCTTCCAGTTCTGCTGCAATGTCATTTATGAAGATATGGAAGAGGAATGGTCCCAGTACCGAGCCCTTTAGCACCCTACTGGCCACTCCCTCATCATTAGAATAGGTGCTGGTAACCATCACCCTCTGTCTCCTATCCAGTAACTAGCTTCTAACCCAATTCACCACTTTAGATCCCATCACTTGGCTGCTCAGTGTCTATCAGTCTCCTGCGTGGGACAGTGTCAAAGGCCTTGCTAAAATCCAAATAGGCCATGTCCACTGCCCTTCCCTGATCTATTTTCCTTGTCACCAGCCAAATAAATCTGTTATGTTTATTTGGCATGACCTTTCTCCTGTGAATGCATGCTGCCTGAGGTCTTGTAGCCATTGAATTCAAAATACACTACCAGTCTTTCAATAGGCTTTCCATTAATTTTCCCACCATTGAAGTAAGACTGAGCGGCATATAGTTGCTAGCTTCCTCCCTGCTGCCATTCTTATGTATAGGTACCATGCTAGCTCTCATCGAGTCCTCCAGAAACACACCTGTTTCTAGTCAGCAGTTGAACAGGGCTGGCAGTAGTGCAGCTAGCAGCTCAATGAGTTCCTTCAGTACCCTTGGGTGTATCCCGTATGGCCCCATAGCCTTGTCCACCTTCACAGTTGCAAGTCCCTTCAGTACTCTTTCCTCTGAAAATGGACTTGTGTCCCCCTTCCTCTGTTCCTGCTACTCCCTAGTCATCCATCCCCCCTTCCCTCCACTATGAAGACTGAGCAGAAGAACCTGTTCAGGATGGCAGCTTTTATTGGTCCTCTTCTGCGGAGTCTCCCTCTTCCACCTTTCTAATCCTCACTGTCCCTATCCTTGCTTTCCTCTTCTTACTTATGTATCTGAAGAGGTCTCATCTCTTTAGCAACCTCTTTGGTTATCCTTTCTTCTGTCTGCACCTTTGCTCCCCTCCCAACCTTTCCTGCTTCCCTTTGTTTTTCTTAGTATTTCTCCCTGTCCTCCTCCATCTGTATTTCCTTATACCTCCTGAATGCCACCCTTTCTCCTTTACCACTCTGGCCTCTTCCTTTCCATAATGGTCTCTTCTTCCTTCTGCTTTTACTCACTTCCTTCATGAAGAGGTTGGTTGCTTTAACTATGCCTTCCCTTATTTTTCCCCACTGTGCCTCTACCCCTCCTTGGCAAACCCCCTTACAAGGCAGTTTCTGAGGCAGTCTCCCATTTCTTTAAAATCTGCTCTCCTAAAGTCCATGATCTTTGTCCTTGTGTGGTTTGCCTTTGTTGTATTTACATTAAACCACATGGCACCGTGATCACTGGTACCAAAGAGACTGGCCCATGTGATGTCTGCAATGCAGTCCCTGTTTGTAAGCACCAGGTCCCACGCTACCCCATCCTTAGTGAGTTCTTTAACAAACTTCCTGAAAACAAACCCTTGTAGGGAGTCAAGGATAGCCCTGCTCTTTGCCAAAGTCATCACTGGAAGGCTCCACTTCACATCAGGCAGACTAAAGTCACCAACTAGCATCACCTCTCCTTTACTTACAGTTCTGATGACGGCTTCCCTAAGTGTCTTATCCAACTCCTTTCCTTGTGCTGGAGTTCTGTACACTACCCAGTATGGACAGCAGCTCCAGAGCCTGTCTCCAGGATGACCCACAGCACCTTTGCCATTGATTTTCCTCTGGGTGCCTCTACCTCTGTGGCCTTGATTCCCTCCTTCACATATGATACAACTATTTCTACCTGCTCTGACTTTCTTGAATAGAGAGTAGTCTGCATTTGCCATGTCCCAGTCATGGTGCTCGGTGCACTATGATTCTGTTATGGTCACTAAATCCACATCAGTCTCTGCCACAATGGCTTCCAGGTCTGAAAAGATTATGTTTATGATGTACAGTAGCCTTATAGTGCAAGGTAATTCCTACTGCATAAAAACATAGAAACATAGGCTTTGATAGCAGATAAGGACCGCTTGGCCCACCTAGTCTGCCCATTTCCCTACCTACAGGATAAGCTGCAGATACTAGTTAAACAACAGCCTATTTCTTCCTACCCCCACAAAACTTGCCTTATGTCTGTCCCATGCATTCTTGAATTCTCCCACAGTTTTAGACCCCACAACCTCCTCAGAAAGGCTGTTCCATGTGTCCACCACCCTCTCTGTGAAAAAATACTTCCTGACATTGCCCCTGAACCGCCCCCTCTATCTTCAAATTGTGTCCCCTTGTTCTTGCATGTCTCTTTTTCTGAAAGATGCTACCCTCTTGGACTTTGTTGATTCCACTGAGGTACTTAAAAGTTTCTATCATGTCCTCCCTCTCCCTCCTTTCCTCAAGGGTATACATATTAAGCTCATTTAGTTTCTCCTCATATGGCTTCTCTTGCAGACCCTGCACCATTTTAGTTGCCCTCCTCTGGACTGCCTCTATCCGGTCTATGTCCTTGCGGAGGTAGGGTCTCCAGAACTGGATGCAGTACTCCAGATGGGGTCTCACCAACTGTCTGTACAGAGGGATAACAACTTCCTGTTTTCTGCTGGTGATGCCTCTCCCTATACATCCCAGTATCCCCCCAGCCCTCCCTAATGCATTTAATCTACAATTGCTTTTGCATTTATAACCATCTTAATGTTACTTATCTAATCCAGAATATGATGCTACTCATAATGGAGAATGTCTTCCTTTTCTCTTTATGTCATTAGTGTTACTGTGTAAAATAGTAATTATAGTGATTCCCTATCTGGGGTAGATTAACATTGCAGTTAAAGACAAAAAAGCAGTACAACAGTGTTATTTAGTGGGTGGCCCGGTGGCGCTGAGGGTTGAGATGCTGGATGCCACACCTCGCACCACACCAGCAACCTGGGTTTGGGAATGAGCCCGGGTCATCGGGGGTAGGCAGGGGAGGGAAAAGACTGAGCATCTGTAGGACTGCTCTGTCTTCTTGGGGAGGGTTCATGGGAGTGTTCACTCCTGGAGCGACCTCTGGTGGTGGCCGGAGGTGCCCGACGTAGTGATGCTGAGTAGAGGGGTGGAGTTGCAGCACAGTGTTGCCTTGTCGGCCGCTCTCTGAGGGGATCCAGGAAACAAAGAAAAATTCCCACCCTGGGTATAGGTGATGGCACCTGAGACCAGAACCACAGTCCAATGCCGGGCTTCCTCCTCTCTGAGGTCCACCCATACAGTCCTGGCACTCTATACTATAGATAGAGCACCCTGTGTGGATATGGAGGCCCTTCCTCTGGGGGGGGGCTTAGATCCGGGGTTTGCATCGGGACATGCGGGGGAAAGGTAGGAGGTTTCAGGTCAGAGGTAGAGTCCTGGACCACAGGATGCCTGAGAGAGTTCTCCGGTGAAGTGGTGTATTAAAAAAATAGTTTATTATTTAGTAGTTGTTGCAAACTCCCTGTCTAGGTTAGGGCACATTAAGGAACAACATAAAGGGTGTCTGGCAGGTAGACTGCAACAGTGTAAGCAGTATATTTGGCAAAACTGCCTGTTTGTGGTAGGCCATTTCAGGGAGTAACTAAAAGTATAAGAGGCAGGTAGAAGGAAGCAAGGGATTATTGCCGGTAGCGAGTTAATTATTGAGTATAGGGTGACAACTGACAGTATGGAGCATAGGTACAGTGGGAAGGTAGTCAGCTGCAGGGACTGTGGGGTGTTCATCTCCAGGGTTACACTCTGGAGGAGATGAAACTGCCTCATATGTAGGACCACTGGGGAGCTCCATCAAAAGCTGGTAGCAGCACAAGATATCACAGCTGTGTTACCAGCTGCGCTGGTTTCCATGACCCACCCACCCCCACTACCCCAGAGGACAACTGGCCCAGGGGGCTGAGGGTGGTGAGGAAGGGGAGGAGGAGAAGGGTGACTGGACAGTCACAAGGTGGTCATCCAATCCCTCATATATAACAGAGTTAATAACTATATACAAACATTTCATCCCTTCTTTACTCTGCACTCCTTATTAGATCAATTTCATTTTGTTTTTTCCCATCCTGGTGTTCCTAAGTGTATTTGAAATTAGATATCATTGAGTCTTTATGACTTCAGGAACTGTCTGGACTTTTTAATTTAAATAGGTAACCACAGTTATTTATTGTCATCCTTCTTCATGTAAACTGGAAAATAGTCAAATAGGAATACTGACATCTAACTATTGTAGTAGTTTCTTAGTTTGATTGTATTGTCTTGATTCTATTCCAAGTTGGATGTATTATCATTCCTGTTCTGTTTCAATAAGCACGTATAAAAAAAGGTGGTCATCCAAACCCACAAAATCTTGACAGCAACTTGCTTTGCACCCCTAGAAGTGGAGAAAATACCCAACTCAGACACGGGTTATCAGACTGGTTGAGAAGGCTATGCAAGATGACTTGGTGACACCTTGGGGTGACAGCAGAAGGAAGCTAGCCAAGAATATTTTAGTCACAGATGTTTCTATGGTTAGGGGGGGTCATGAAGGTGGTGGGAAAGGAGTAATGGAAGGGGGGGATCAAATGCCTTCCTGGTGCATCCACCATGTGGGGCATGAAGAGGATGGGCAGAATGGAAGGGGAGCTGGGGGTGCTTATACATTTGGGTATCAACAATCTGGCAAATCAGCTTATCAAAATGGTGAGGTGCAACTTCTGAAGACTACAGGGATAGACTGAGGGTACAGTCAATTTCCCTGGCCATTTCCAAGATCCTCCCTATATGTGGGTAGGGAGTATGGGAAGGATACATTGAGAAAGGAGGAGATAGAGGAGTTTAACAGGTGGTTGAAGGGATGGTGACAGGAGGAGGGGTACCACTCTGTAGAGAACTGAGGTGCTTCTGGGAGCAGAGCCTTTTCAAGAGCGATTGCCTTCAACCTAACAAAAGAGGGGACCAGTGCACTGAGGCAGAAGTTTGATGTCTATATTGGTGGACACTTAAACTGACTGTGAGGGAGGCTGAGACTTGGGGATCACTAAGGCAGGAGAAGAAGTGAGAAATCTTGCTAGGGCACCCACAGAGATGGGGACTAGGAACACTGGAGAGGGAAGCTGCAAGTTAGATGTTCATGAGAGGGTCAGAAAGGAGTTCAGGGAGGTAGAGTTCACTAAGCTGGCAAAAAATAGGAAAAAACAAGAAATTAAGTAGGTTGTAGGACAATAAAAGGGGAGTATCAATAAAAGATGGGGAGGGATTTGGGTGCAAGATGGAAGACATCCTGCCTTAATGCCAGAAGCTTGAGGAATAAAAATAGTGAGCTGCAGGTGATGGTGGCAGATGCGGGTTGGACCTTGTAGCCATTATGGAAACCTGGGCCACAGGGAATAACAGTTGTGAACTGGTAATCCTGGGTTACACCATGTGTAGACAAAGTAGGGGGCATGGCAAATGAGAAAAAGTAGCCTTTATGTCAGGGAAGGCATTGAGGTGGTAGAAGACGGGGTACATCAAGGGAGAGAACGGAGTGACAGAATGGTTGTGGGTGCAGCTCACAACAGCATCAGACAAGAAACTGCACATGGGGTTGGTCTATTGGCTACCAGGATGGGGGGCATGAGGGCAATAGGGAACTAGGGGTGAGAAAACAGAAGAAAGCCTCAAAGGGAGAGGTAGAGGTAGTGGAGGATCTCAACCTGCCAGGTATTGGGATATACCAGCAGTTAGGAGCACCAAACGTCAGGCCTTGCTAGATACACTGCAGGACTGCTTGCTGGTGCAGCTGGTCTTGGAACCCACAAGAGAGGCTGCTCCAAAAAGGTGGGGACAAGGATTCTTGACATGGTGCTCACCAACTCAGAAATGGTAGGCGGAGTAAGAGTACAGGAACCACTAGGGCCTCATGACCATAACACCATATGGTTCAAAATGGCCATTGGCACTGGTATACCCTCATCAAAGGCTGAATTCCTGGATTTCAGAAGAGCAGACTTTAACCAGATGAGGGAATTACTCTATCCTGGAAAGGATGGTTGGAGTGGATGGAAACAGATGTGTTAAGGAAAGGTAGTGAGAAATTAAAGGAGCCATTCTTGAGGTAACAAAGTCATGCCTGAGGACAGTCACCATGAGAAACAAGTACAAGGGACCGATATGCTTTTCTAAGAAGGTCAGAGAGGCAATGAGGACCAAGAAAAATGCCTCCATCAGTACAAAGAGAAGCAGGGGTATGAAGAATGGCATAATTACATAGGAAATCAAGGGAGGCCAAGTGGGCCGTCAGGGATGCAAAAGCAGACACAGAACTGCATATATGAGCAAGGAAAACATTTTTTTTATATATAAATATTAAGGAGAAAAGAAAAACAACAAGAGGAATTATTAAGCTGACAGAAGAGGACAGGTAATAGAGGAGGACATGCAAAAGGCAGCCATTATTAATGAATACTGCTCAGTTTTCACAGTGGAGGACAACAGCTGTTGCAGCAAAGAAACAGAAAGACTACTCAGAGTTCCAATTGCTAGAGGTGCAGTGGTGGAGAGTACTCTTCTTCATTTAATCTGGGAGTGCCCCAATATTCAAGGGTGGTGGCATGAGGTACTCTGTTTTATGGAACAGATTCTGGGATTTCCTATATTGAGGGATGTCTCTTTGGTTGTTTTGGGTAATACTCTCAGACTTCCTGTCCCTTCTCAGCCTCTTCATGAATGGTTCATGGCTGCTATTAAAGAAGCAAAGAGGCTTTTGTTATGGTGATAGTGAACCTCGGCCATCCCTTCGAAGGGGAAGTGTTGGATGCTATGTTTAAACTTGCCAGCTATTAAAGATTATCATATATAACAGCGTGTAAAATTAATCACTTCCCACAAGTTTGGGGTCCTTTCCTTTCTCAGTCTGGGGTACCACTAGACAGGGGCTTGGCCAGGATTTTCCCTCGCTGTTCCTTCAGTTGAGTTAATGTATTATATGCTGGTTATCTCTGCAGTTCTCACTCTGTGTGCAGACTGCATGTATCCTGGGTAGCTTTCCCCCTTCCTTCTTGTGTCCCGGGTGGTGGCTTGTGTGAGTTTTGTACCAAGTTTTATCTTTGTTGCAATTTTTTACTGGTTTCTGATGCTATACTTTGTTCAATTGTATGCTACTTATGGTTTGATTAAATGTTTAGTATTCTAGATTTATGGATAGTTTTGAGACAGGTACTTAGAGGCAGACAACTTTGGCAGTCTGGGGTTGATTGGTCCCATAATATGGGTATGAGCTGAAGTGGCATGCTTTTGCCTTGGGGGTATTTTTCTAGTGCATTACTTGATTCTTTGTATTTTCTTGCAAGAATCTCAGTCATGTGTTTTAGTTTGTAATTCCAGGAACAAGTGACCATGGCCAGGATCAGAGATGGTACTATGTTGCTGCTCAAGTTGCGCTGTAATTATGGAAAATCTCAATAAACTATCAATTATAAAGATACAGAAAGGCTGCTGATAGATTTCAGAAATGAGGCAGAAGATGTTTACAAGTGAAAGGGCCAGGAAAGGGCTGGCACCTCTGAATGTAGATAAGGCCCCAGGGCTAGATGGGCTGGATCTGAGGATGTTCAGGGCACTGGCAATGGAACTGATTGAATCCCTGTCAGGGCTGTTCCATAGTTCAATTTGGTCAGAGGTAGTTCTGAAAGACTGGAATATAGTGGATGTATTTCTGTTCCAGAAGGGTGGGAACAAGGAGTGACTGGGTAACTACAGGCCTGTCAGTCTTAGCTTTTGTTGGTAAACTGATGGAGACACTAGTCAAAGAGTACCTAGTGGAAAGTGATGGGCTCCAGGTTAGTAAATAGCATGGGTTCATGGCAGGGGGGTCTTGTCAGACCAACCTGATAATATTCTTTGACTGGGTAACTAGGGCAGTAGTTAAGGGATGAGCAGTAGATATACTCTTCTTTGATTTTAGTAAGGCATTTGATTCAGTGGGAGCCACATAGAATGTTGCTTAAGATGCTAGATGTTCTAACTGTGGCAAAGGACATAGATGAGGGGTAGTTGGTTAGTGGGGAGACAGCAGAGGGCAGTGGTAAACATAGTTAAATCCAAATAGAAAGAGATTACAAGTGGAGTGCCACAGGGTTCAGTCCTGGGTCCAGTCCTTTTCAATATGTTCATTACCAACATAGGAGGAGGCATTCAGGGCTAGATGTGTCTCTTTGCAAATGACAGCATGCCCTGCGTAGGGTAGACAATGAGAAGAGGGTAAAGGAGCTGCAGAGGGACCTGCAAAGGTTGGAGAGGTGGTCCAATGTTTAGCTCTTGAAGTTCAACCATGAAAAAGAATGTGAATGTTCCTGGTAGTAAACTCTCAAGATACTGGTCCACTGAGATACTTGAAAAAGGCTCAATGTACACTCCAAAAAACATGATGTTGAGTATCAATCAACATCCAAGAAAGCTTTACCTGGTGCTCCTCATGTATTCTGTGCTGTACTCCAGTTATGAACTTCAGCAACCCTATATAGTAACACAATACATAAAAAACAGACACATTCGAAGAGGCTAAGGGTCCTTATTGAATCCAATGTGAGCTATTGTGATACAGTGCTAACTGAAAGGTGGATGCGATAAGGGGAAAATGTAGCATAGACTTTATGGTATTTGTCATACAGGCTAAAGCCATGGAGAGGGAATGATTAAGACAGGGGATTAAATTAATTAAAGGACAGCTAACAAATTTGTTAACAACAGATGAATACATTCTTGGATAAAATTAAGCAAGATTTACAGTGATTTGAAAACATCTTGAGGGAGAAGAAACTTAAAAAGTATAGACTATTAGGATGGTAAAGTTTATAACTGGAGTACAGCACAGGATAAGCAATGAGCTTTCTTGGATAGCCAGTCATAGTCAAAAGGGGAAGGCACTAATAATCAATGGACTAACCAGCAGTCAAGACCTTTTTTAATCAGGGCACAAACACAAAAATTACAGATCCACAGACATAACAGACAGAGGTGGAATATTGTTCAGAATCCATGAGTGGTCCAGAAGTACTGGGACATACAGCACAGGCACAATTTGTGAGATGAAGGAGACAACAGAAATAAAAAAGAAAAAGAAACAATAGAGCAAGACATAGGAGAAGGAGCAACAGGTGACATGATAACAACAAGATCAAAGACAGCATCATCTTTAGTTTGTCCAGTGAAGGCAGTTGACAAAAACTGAAACAGAAGTGTTGGAAATAGGGTTAACCTTTGCTCCCACAGTATTACCCAATACATTCCAGCTTCAATTGGATTTGCAGAGATTTTTTAGAAAGATCAGGTTGAGATATAATTATTTTGATTCTGAATTACAGGTGGAACAGGAAAAGATGATCCAGAAACAAAAATTAAAAGTTACTTCCAAATTAATTTGGCATGGACCAATCCCAGTACCTGTACACTCATATATTATTCAAGTTGATATGATGTTAAAAAAAAACGTTCACACAAGAACCAGAAATCTTACCAGGGCACAGAGAGAAGAACTTTAAGTACAGATAATACAATAATTATTATGCAAGCTGATAAAGGGTGAGGAATTGTGATTAATGGTTTATAGGATTATAAAACTGAATGCGTGTGAAAATTAAAAAATGAGGAAAATTATAAGAAACTCACACTTGATCCAACAGCTGAGTTTTTACAAGTGATCAGGGAAACTGTAGCAAGAGGTAAAGAGAGGGGAGAAATACTGGAGTGGATTAGTGAAGCACTGATTGTAGTGAAACCAGTAATTCTAGTATTTTATTGTTTACCTAAGATTCATAAATCTATCAGACCCCACCAGGGAGGCCAATCATGTTAAGCCTGGACTCCATCCTGGAGTCTTTGCTATGCTGCCTTGACCACCATCTATGAGTCTGTCTCAAAATGCCTTCACATCTATAGGACACCAGGGATATTAGTAATACTTTGGAAGAACTCAATAAACATCAGTTGCAACCCCAGAATGTTAAAACTGTAACAATGGAGGTAGCAGATCTTTAGACATCAATCCCACAACAAGAAGGGTTACAAGCCATTAGAGGAGTACTAAATTTGAGAAATTTGGATGAAAACCCCAGTACTGATTTCCTGATTGGTTTGGCAAAATTGGTACTTTATATGAATTATTTTAAATTTTATGATAGTTATTATTTACAGATCAAAACCACGGCAATGGGCTCAACTATGGAACCATCCTTTGTAAATTTATTTATGTACACCTTTGAAAACAACTTTACTACAAATGATAGCAATCCATATTGGTCTAAAATTATCTTATATAAAAGATACATACATGATTTATTTTTTCAGTGGCAAGGAACTAATGATGAGTTGGTTGATTTTCACAAGTATCTGAACATGGTAAAGCCAAGCATACAATTCACTTTACAAAGTGATAACCAAAATTTACCTTTCCTAGATTTAGAAATTTATAAAGATGGAAACAAATTGTTTATTTATTTATTTTTTAATTTTGAGTCTTGGATTACTACACCTTTGAGCAATACAACTCGTTTTCAAAGGTTCCACATCAGTAGTACAAAATCAAAACAAAATAAACAATAGATAAGTAAATAGCAGATATCAAGAATATACTTAAAAAATTAATACATCAAAAGCAATCAAAATAGCAAATTGTTGACAAAAAATTATAGAAAAGTTACTGATAAAAAATACTTTCTTGGAATATAATAGTGTACACCCTAAGAAACTAATAGAAGATATTCCGTATGGACAATATCTGCATTTAGAAAGGAATTGTACAGTTGGTAATGACTATCAGATAGCAACCAGTCAGTTAAGAAGGAGTTCTGAGCAAACGGGCTATGAAAATAAGAAATTAAATGAGGTTCAGAATAAGACTAATGGAATGCCAAGAGAACACCTTCTTCCTGAAAACCCAAGTCTTTTGAAACACCACCAGGGGTAGTTTTGCAACACCATATAATGCAGCATTTGGTCAGAATAAAAAGATTATACACAGTAACTGAAAATTATTAAAATCAACATCCCAAGGTGAACAAGCCTTTGCAATTGCACCTTTAATGTAATGAAAAAAGGCCAGACATTTAAAGACAGATTAGTGCACTCAAACTTTGTGGATAAAAAAGCAAGTAAATCAGGTTTCAGTTTTGGACTTATTCAACCAGGAAACTACCCCTGTGGAAGTGGCACACATTTCCATAATACACGTCAAATGAAAGAATTCACAAATCCTTTAACCAATGAAAGGATAAAAATTAGAGATGTTATTATGTGCAAAAGTATGTGTATGGTGTATGCTGTTAGATGTAAATTCTACAAATACTAAGCATACAGGTAAGTCAGTGATAAAATATAAAGATGAAGCCTCAAAGATAGCCCGCCATTTCATTGCAGAAAACCACCAGATTTCATCACTTAGGTTTCTTGGAATAGAAAAAATATCCAGACCAGAGAGGAAAGGGGACTGGGACAGAACATTGTTAATGCAGGAGGCATACTGGATAGACCGGCTAGGGGTACTTGATATAAGAATTAGGATGAATGAGGAAACTGACTTGGTTCCATAGTTATAAGTATTGGGCTCGTGTTTCATGATCATGGCTTCTTAACCAGGTATCTTAATCCAGGACTGTGTGGACCTTAGCTCAGTGGTTAGAGTACTAGCAAGCAATGCTAGGGTCCTAGGTATAATTCCTTGTGGTTCACATTTTCCCTTTTCTCATTGAAATTCATGATCTAAATTTGCCTCGCAGTGCGCTCATAAACTGCACTGAGAAGAGTTGATTGGCTGTTGTTCTGATGTGTTTTTCATAGGTTGCAAAGTTACTCAACACCAGAGGAGGGGAATGTGAATTTGAAGGAAAGTCTTGGACAGCTGCCGCAGCTGTGTGAACCATATCTCAGTGCTTAGAGTATTAGCACGGAATTCTAGGGTCCTAGGTTCAATTCCTAGTGGTTCACATTTTCCCTTTCTCATTGAAATTCATGATCTAAATGTGCTTTGTAGCGGCCTCATAAACTGCACTGAGAGGAGTTGATTGGTTGTTGTTCTCATAAGCACAAGGCTGGATCAGACACTGATCTGACTGCAGTGAACATTAACCAGCTGCAGTGGTGGTTGGTTGAGGACATTTTTAGATTAATCTAAACTGGTAAGAGACATTTGCTCTCATAAATATTGATGCAGAATAGTTGTAGAATGTTGTTAAAAAAATGTACAAATTACAAATGATTTTGTCCTTTGAAAGCAATTCAATTAAATTTTTTTTTAACCAATTATTTTACCAGGTGAGACACACTAAGCTGAAAGCTTGTTTGCAGGTGCAACCTGGGAGCACAAGGAAGTTAAGTGACTTGCTCAGGGTCACACAGTATGCACCTAGGGGGCTGTGGGATTCAAACCCAGGTCTCCAGATTTGCAGCTCAGAGCCTTAACCCACTGCACCATACTGCCTCTAGATATGTATTATATATATTTTAATCATACAGGGCCACTGTTCCCTCGATAAAGCCAAAGGGTATCAGTGAAGATATTTGGGAATACTATTTTGGTGAGGCCACAGCCAACAGAATGACGTGTTCAAATAAACTTTAATGAGACCACCATGAAATTAAGTCTGCTGGTTGATTCTTTCCATTGTGTGTTTGAAGTTGAAGTACAACGTTAAAAAGTGCAAAGTGATACACATTGGGAACAGGAACTTCAGGACAAAATATTGGATGGGAGGGGTTAAGCTAGACATTACTACTGAGGAAACATGGAATTTGTCATAGAAACATAACATTTTGTTAACAGCAAAGTACCATCTGGCCCACCCAGACTGCAGTGAAAAGGGACCTAGAAATCATCCTACATGACTCTCCTAGACAATCGTATCTTTATAACAAGGCCTACAGCTAGGCATCCAGGATTCTGGAGTGTATAGGGAAGGGATTTGATAAAAGGAGAAAGGAAGCATTACTACCTCTCTGTAGCTCACTGGTAAGGCCACATGTGGAGTACTGTGCCCAGGTCTGGAGCCCTCACTTGAAATAAGACAGGGACAGGCTGGAGACAGCGCATCATAGAGTAACAAAAATGAGTCATGGCCTGCAGAACAGATCCTATGAGGATCAGCATAGTGCACCGAACATCTACTCGCTGGAGACCAGAAGGGAAGGGAGCGATATGATAGAGACCTTCAAGTTTCTGAAAGAAATGAACAAGATAACTGCGAGGAACTATTCAATAAGAATGGCAGATTTAGAACATGAGGACATGTGTGGAAACTGGTGGGATGGAAATTCAGGAAGAATGTGAGGAAGTTCTTTTCAAGGAGAGAGTGGCTGAGCCATAGAACAGCCTGCCAGCTGAGGTAGTGGGTGCCAAGACCACTAATGGCTTCAAAATGCGGTTGGGATAGAGTTAAGGACTTAAATGTTACCCGGTTGGGTAGCAGCAAGGTGGGGAATATGGGGGTGTGTAGCCTAGGCATAAACCCCATTTAGACCCTAGGGCTGTGCACACAATAGCCTTTTTAAGACATTTTAACAGTGTTAAAACATTTTAAGAAGCAGTAACACAGTGTGTGTCCACAACTGTCATGGTTTGTAAGCATGTTTAAGAACTGTGCTTAAACCCTGCTAGCAACCAAGGCTTAAACACAAGTTTTAAACATGCTTACAAGGATAAAACATTTCACCTGGTAATGCAGACAGGTGAGCATTCCGTGCTTGCAATAACATTTTTGTTTATCCTCCTACTCCCCATAATGCAATGCCACAATGTATCCCACAATGCAGTTCTCCATAATAGTGGAGGAAAGTTGTACCAGAGTGACACTCAGCGGCAGGCAGTGGGAAGCACAACTGCTATTTTACAGCTGTCAAAAGCTGACTGAATTTTGACAGTTAAAAAGTAATATTTATTACAATACTACACAGGAGTGTGTGTACATATGCAGGTGACTTCTCCAAAATATAGAAACATGGAAACATAGACTTTGACGGCTAATAAGGACCACTTGGCCCACCCAGTCTGCCCATTTCCCTACCTACTAGATCAGCTGCAGATTTTAGTTAACCAACAGCCTACTTCCTGCCACCCCCCACTATAATTGCCTTATGTCTGTCCCATGCATGTTTGAATTCCTCCACTGTTCTAGACCCCACAGCCTCTCCAGGAAGGCGGTTCCATGCGTCCACCACTCTCTCCTTGAAAAAAAATGTCCTCACATTACCCCTGAACCGTCCCCCCTCTATCTTTAAATTGTGCCCCCTTGTTCTTACACATCTCTTTTTCTGAAAGATGCTACCCTCCTGGACTTTGTTGTTTCCCTTGAGGTACTTGAACATTTCTATCACGTCCCCCCTGTCCCTCCTTTCATCAAGGGTATACATATTAAGCTCTCTCAGTCTCTCTTCATATGGTTTCTGATGCAGACCCTGCACCATTTTAGTTGCCCTCCTCCAGACTACTTCCATCCTGTCTATGTCCTTGCATAGATGAGGTCTCCAGAACTGCGCACAGTACTCCAGATGGGGTCTCACCAACTGTCTGTACAGAGGGATAACCATTTCCCCTTTTTCTACTTGTGATGTCCCTTCTTATGCATCCCAGTATCCCCTGGCTCTCCTTACTGACTTCTCACATTGCTTACCCATCTTTGGGTACCACTTAAGGAGGCTATAGTGTTGACTACACAGTGCAAACCAATATTTTCTATTAGTGTACTGCACACAAAAAAGTACTTTGTGTGACTGTTCAGCCAGCTGGAGTGAAGAAGCATCAAAACTGTTAATTGACTATGGGACTCAAGAGTTTGTGCAGGACGAGTCTGCTACCTGCAGGAGAAACACTAGGATATACCAACAAATATCAGAGTACCTAAATGATAATGGTGTAAATAGATCTGCAAAGCAATGCAGAGAAAAAAATAAAACAACTAAAAGTAAAGTACCATAAAGCTAAGGACAGTAATCATAAATCTGGAGGTGGCAGGCTATCATGTCCTTTTCATGGAGAGCTGGGCCGCATACTTGGCACTCGTCCCACATCTGACCCTGTTTTTTTTTGTTTGTTTTTTTTTTACTGGAGAGTTCTTCTGTCGAGCCATCAAACAACGAAGAGGAACACAACTATTCAGAGCCCAAGCCATTACAGTCAGGTACCTCTGATCTAAGTAGTTGATTAAACTTTGCATTTTGTGACTGTAAATTACTAATGATCTACTTTTTACAGACACCGCCTAAGTGTGACGCTGAACATGCTTCTTCCTGTTAGCAGATCACTTTATTTTTATTGGGTGTAAAAATGACACAAGTTTGGATGCCATTTATATGAGGAGTGCTACCACCAACCTATCCCTCCCCCTCTTGCACCAAAAGAACATCCTGCCCTTCAACACTGGGGCATCAGTATGTTGCTGTTTGGTCCTATGGGGCAGAGTTAACATGGAGGACAACAGTGGCCACACTTCACATATGTTGTTCAGTGTGAGTCCGTACTACTGTATTTGCCACTCTACTGTTTGTGCTATTATCTATAACTGAGTGCACTACAGAAAGACGTCAAGCAGCAGCTTCAGTGCGTCTGCATTGTTGCCCTTTTGCTGAGCACATAGTTATGCACAAATGGATCAAACTGGTCATACAAATATTTTAGAATGTCATATGTGCTGTATTTCCAATTATCTTTTGTTATGGGCCCATGTTGTTTAGGGTTTTATACAATGCCACCGTGCTTGATATACACGTCCCCCCTACCCAGGTGAGACAATCTTACTCTGAACCATGTCACATGCTCATATCCCTTGGTAACTGGCACATTCCCTGATGGTGTTTTCCATATACATTGTAATTTCTGCTCCTCAATTGTACATTTTTAAGCAATAAGGCATCACCATGGGTTAGATTAACAGTCTTTTAATCATTCCATAGAGATGTAATATGGCATGAGGCACAGCCGATTGCTATATTACCCATATAAGGTGATTAACTGACTGTTAATGTAATTCTTAGGACTGCATTGTTGCCTATCTGATAAAATTATTACAAAAGAAAAGTGTTAAAAGAATACGCGTGATGAGAATGAGTGATTTCATCCACCTGGATGTGGTGTAAACCTAGTATTATTTGTGGTGTGCGCCCAATCACAGATGCAGGGCATCCGTTGGGTCAGTCATCTTGCCACTGGGGTGATTTTCCACCTTTTCACCCTGTTAACCCCAGGATCCCCTGTCATTCAAAGAGGCCCATGAACATTGGTACCAGAGATGGCCACGATCTGCCCACCCAGTCTATTATCTTAGCCCCTGCCCCCCATGCTCAAAGCTACCAATGAGACTACTCAGTGGCAGTCAAGGACTAGAGAAGCCCACTGCCCCCACCTGGGAGAGGAGGCCTGCCTTGCATCCACTCCATCTGCTCCTATCCACCCACCTCTGACCACCAGCGTCCCATGCTCATTCCTTAACATGGGTCACTGGTGTGGAGCAGGGCAAGGCATCCAGCACCTCAGCCCTCTGTGCCACTGGGCCATCCTCATACACAACTTCTAAAGTAGTAGCATACAGTACTAATGATTTTCTGAGCCTTATAAGGAAATAATAACTTTTGATGCTACAAGTATGTGCTATAACTCTGGATTTTCTTCTGGGTTTGTACAGATAATGAGAATTGCCAAGAAACATCAATGAACACTGAAGGGTCTTCACTGGATGCAAGCAATGTTACACAACAATCTAGACGTCATGATGGCCCATCAACGTCATCAGCTGCAACAGTAACACTTGCAAAGAAAATGGCTGGTATTGATAAACTATGTAATCTTAGAAAAAATCAAGGATGACCAGGATGCAGGAGATGGTTGAGGCAGTTTTCGAGCCCACTAGGAGGTTATTGGTTGAACAACATGAGCAGTTGATGCAGCAAGAACATGAAAGGGCACGGGCAGACAGGGAGATGGAAGAAAAGTTCAGAAAGCAGGAGATAGAGAATTAAAATCTACTTTTTCAGAATATAATGAAAATGTTCTCCCCCAATTACATATACCAACATGCAAATACTGTCTGGCAGTAGCATTAGCTCTGGGAGTAGCATTGTCTCACGTGATAGCATTGCCTCAGGAGGTGGCGTTGCCTCAGGCGATGGCATTGCCTCAGGTGGTGACATCGCTGGCAGTAGCACTGCTACTGGCAGTAATTCACCACACTCACATCCATTTAATCAGAGTAACATAGGTGGACCATCTGCATGTCCCACATGTAACCATCACAGTGACAATTACAGTGTGCCATTTCAGCACCACATTGCTATACAGAATCTGGCCACTCATGTTAGAATGCCACCACCGGATTGTGCAAACCCTTCCCATGTGCACCATGCCAGTAGCAAGAATGTCAGTGTAGTAGGGTTCATGGGTGGTAACAATGATCAGACTCAACCATTTTTAGAGGATCTGCATTCAGACAACATTACATGGATACATACGTGAGCATGGTTACCAGAAGCATTAGGCACACTGACACTGTATGAGACAACTATCGATTACCGCAGTCTTGGGTTTCTACATGGAAACATAGAAAATGTTGGCAGATACGGACCATCAGACCCATTCAGTCTGCCCAAAAGCCCTACACTAGATTGTTTCCACTGACCATACCTAATCATATAGGATAGTGCATGGGCAACTATGCACAACCAGTGTGTTGTGCCACCGAGGGGTTCTGATTCCCTGTGACCTCGAGAGTGAAACTTGAGAGGTCCAAAGGAATCAGATCCCTGAGGTGGCACAACACACTGGTTGTGCATAGAGTTGCCCATCTGCTATTCTATATAGTGTATGGGCATACATGCCTATTTTGGACATTGCACTTTGTTTCAGTGAACTGGTGGTTGAGGGGTCACTTGAGGGTTGGTGGTGAGCTCAAATTACTGACACAGTGTACTGCAGATGTTTCTGCAAGCTCAAGTTTAAAAAACAACAACTTACAGCTTAATTGAATATGGGAAATCAAGTATGTGGCAGCATTCCAAGTTGTTCTGCTGCAGTAGTGATATAATGATGATGTCACTATTGCAGCAGAAAAAGCATATTCCAGGCATGGAATTCCATGCATAACAGCATTCCACCATACACTATATAGAGGATTGTGTATGGGCAACCATACACAACAAGGCAGTTGTATGATCGAGAGGTCTCCGTGGTAACCAGAAACCTCGAGAGCGCAGCTCGAGAGGTCCGTTACCAAGGAAAACTCGAGATCTTGCAACTGCCTTGTTTGTGTATGATTGCTCATACACAATCTTTTATAGTGTGTGGGCAACCATAAGCAGCACTCTGTGGTCCCCAAACAAGTCTCCCAGAAAAAATAAGCCTTACTTTGGCAGATGTAGCAGCACACTTACTTCCTCATCACCATGGGCCACCCAATTGTGCATGCACAAATGCGTTCGATCTTGTTGTGCTGCACTGGTGACGTACTCAGTGCAGCACACCAAGTGCAGCACAACAGCGTTGTTCCAGGCATGGATTTCTATGTGGAACAGCATTCCACCATACATTATAATGGCTTTCCTGCCCTCCTTCCCAACACCAATGTACTCTTATGCCTGTCCTATGCATGTTTAAAACCTCCACTGTGTTAGGCACCACCACCTCCTGTGTCAGTTTATTCCATGCATCCACCACATTCTATGAGAAGAAAACAAATGTTTTTCTTCTCTCAGCCTGCAACCCTCCAATTTCATGTCATGCACCCTAGTAATTGTGCACCTCTTATATTAGAAGATGTCTTCCTCTGTATCTTGTTTATGCCCTTAAGGTACTTGAATGTTTCTACCATGCCCCCCCCCCCCCATCCATCCTCTCCTCTCCTCCAGTGCGTACATATTGAGGTCCTATAGTCTCTCCTCATATGTTTTCTGGTGAAATCCTTGTAACATCTTAGTCTTCATCTCTGGATTGCCTATGCCCTGTCAATGCCCTTGTGAGGGTGCAGCCTCCAGAACTGCACATTGTACTGTAGGTGAGATCTCACTATCATGTTGTACAATTGCACAACCTATGGTAAACCCATTTGTAAAAATGGACACTGGCTGTTGTGTGTCAGCGAAAACAAGTGTCCCATTAAAAACAAGCATGTGTATTACCATTCATGTATCAGTATCATCACTCCCTTCCTCCACCAAACCCCATTCCCAGTTACCACCCCCCCAATCACACAACACCAGTCAGCACTATAGCAACCTCTGGCTAATGTTACATTTGATGTTGATGATTATACAAATGATGAATAGAACAGTTTTAGGTTTTTGTGGATGTTGTTTGAAGTATGCTGATGTTCAACCTATCTGATGTAGATGGGACTACATATCACCCTATTACAAATTAGGAGCACTGTCTGTGTTAGGCCACCTTCAGTAACGTTGAATGCCAAGTCATTCTGCATTTATTATGATGTCATTGCTGTAGCATGTCAGTTTAAAGCAGATAAAAAAACATTTTATGTTGTTATTATGTGGTAAATAAATAATGAATAACATACAGTGACATTCCTGTATGGTTCTTTGATATCTTAAATGCTTAGAATTAACATTCATTTATGTACTCGTTATGCTGAATGGATTGTTGTCTTGCAGTACCATTAGCAGTTCCCACATTCCCACCAACCCCCACCCCATCATTGGCTTATCACACATGTAGCTTACCCACATAATAGCAAGGCCCCTACTTTTCTGCGGCACAGTGGGACCAAGTTCTGCGGCAAGACTACCATTTGCTGCAGAACTTCTGTGGCAGTGGTTTGTAATTTCTGCAGAAGTTCTGCGGCACTAACAAACTACCACATCACGGTGTCAGCTTGTCATACTGACTTCACTTTCATGGCAGTGGTTATAGCAATCAGGATGGTGGAAAGCACAGTAACACTAATTCAAAAAATAACAAACTTATAAAAATAATTTTATGCCTAAAAAAGCAAAACAAATGTCTCTTCCTTAGGGTCCTAGCCTATTGCATAAATGTCATATGCAGAGGGGACCTTATGTGATAAATAAGGTATTTCTATATGCATGCTATCTATCCCACTAATGAGGTCTCCACTGTGTATCACTTATATATTTGTATGTGCTTTCTACACCACTCATGAGGTTCCCACTGTGTATCACTTACATATTTATATGCAATCTGTAACATACATACAAATATGTGTGTGTGTGTGTAGTGAGAGAGACAGAGATACTGTATGTGTGTGTGTATATAGATATACTCTGTGTGTGTGTGTGTATATATATATATATATATTTTTTTTTTTTTAATTTACATGAAATTGCATCCTCATTCGTACAGGTCCCATTGAAAATGGAATAGAGGAGTTATTGCAAAACTCATTTTTCATGTCAACCTGCTTCCCCTGCCACACTCTGTAACACCATCAGGCCATGACATGCATGTGAATCGATTGTGAGATAGAGCTCTCCAGCCCATCACAATGTGTCCACCATGTGACAGAACACTGCACCATACCTTCCCAGGCTCCGAGCAGTGATGTGTTCCACCAATCCTTGTGCTTCCCAGCCAGCTCCCAGAGCTAATCTCTGAACCTGAGTTGCCGGCACAGAAACACAGCATGCTACCCTCTGGCCCAACAGCTGTCCCTGCACACAACATTTCTCCATAATTTTTAAGTGATTCTATCAACCAATGACAATATGTAATCAATAACCCTGGCAAAAAATGCGTGTAGTGCAATTATTTATTTAACAGGTCTATTCTTTCAACAGGTCTACACATTATTATATTCCACTTTTCTGGGCATAATTACTTTATTTTTCTTAAAAATGGCAGTTAAATTCATTTTACCAGTTATTAATTTCAGATGGCATCTCTATACCTTAAAGGCACAAATAGGTTTGTACAAAGTGAGGTGTGGACTCAACAGGTCTGTGCTATTGACAAGATTTTGTTTAAGTTGGCCCTAGTGCAATATTTTAAGACTGAAAACTGTATTAGGCTGTAGTGCAGGTTGAGCAAATATCACCATGCCTTATGTGCTGTGCCACCGTCTCTGGCAGTGGGAGCTGTGGTAGATAAATGACTGTTCATTTCTGTTGCAGAATGCAGCTATTTCATTAGCTAATGTATGATGTTATAGCAATGATAACATCACTTTCTGAGCATATGGGGAGTTTTGGATATAAAAAAGAGGGGAAAGGAACCAGATTCAATGGATAAACAGAAATATTAATAATAAATCACCAAGAAGACTGAATTCTGTGGCACCGCAGAAGTTCTGCGGTAGATTGCAAGTTCTGTGCAAAATTATGTGGCCACAGAATTCTAGGGGCCTTGATAATAACCCATGAGACTCAGCACAAATAGCTGCCAATTCAAAAAAATCCTTTCTTTTGCTGCCACTTGTGCCTTCACCAGTATCTGGGTCATTAAGCACAGGATAAATCTGCACCTTTTCGTCCATGGTGCCGAGCCACCCAGAGTTCATTCTCTACCCGTCCAGATAGCACAGTGGGGTGGGAAGCCACTATGAGATCCTACAGATTACTCCTGTCCCAGACCTAAAGAACAGATTTTGTTGAACCAACGGTTATTGGTCATTATATAGGTAAGCTACAGTGCTTCCTGAGATGGGGCAGCAGGGTTACATAAAAGTAGAATGATAGGATGGGACACTAAAGATAGTAGGGAGTGAATAAGCAAACTTTTTTAATGCACAAAATAAAAGTTTTTTGCCAACTGTTCACAACTCCTATGGTGATAGGTCTAGGATGGGGAGGGGGGGGCTGTGTTTCTCATATAAACTGTATACATAATTACAGGCTTTTTTGCCATCCATGCAAGATCAGCCAATTAGGTGGGGGGGGGGATGATTGTCTGTGAGAACTGCTAAATGACACTGCAACTGTAATGGGTCGACCTTTTTAAAGTGCAGCATAGAATCACCGTACCATTTAAACAGTTGATGAGTCCTGTGTGAAGGGTGTAACAAACTGATTTTTCTATCAGGAGTCTGTGATGTGGGAATTTCAAAGCTTGCCACGCACTGACTCCTGATATCAACATACCAATTGACTAGACAATTGTCCTTTCAGCATAATTAGCACATAATTAGATGTAGAGTATATTCTAAGCATTTTAAATGAAAACAAAATACATGAATGCCACTGTTTGTTTTTTATTATTTATTTACCAAAGCTGCCACACATCAACCTGCTTTTTACACACTAGCTGAGAACTGTGTATTACATCCTGCCTGCTGACTTGTGACTGAAGCTATTGCCCTACCTGTGTGTGAACTGTGAGCTCAAACTCCTTGGTAGACCGGAGAAGCAAATGTCCAGAGAGGGCAGAGAATGGAGGGGCACGTCACATGAAAGGAGGAGCCACACAGTACAAAAGGCTCTGTGCTGCTACAGGTTCAGGTACACCAAAGCTGCGACACACCAACCGGCTTTTTACACACTAGCTGAGAACTGTGTATTACATCCTGCCTGCTGACTTGTGACTAAAACTATTGCCCTACCTGTGTGTGAACTGTGAGACCAAACTCCCTGGTAGACTGGAGAAGCAAACGGTCGAGAGGGTGGAGAATGGGGGGGCATGTCACATGAAAGGAGGAGCCACCAGTACACAAGGCTCCATGTTGCTATACAGCAAGCGCCAGGAGATGTGTGAGTGGGCGAGCGCCACCAGCAGAGAAAAAATTTGGAAAATAAGAACTGCTCATTTGGTAATTTGAATTTGGGCTTGAAATAAGTATAAATATTATACTTAAGTAGGTAGCGTATAGTAGAACTTAAGTAAAATAGGTAAAATTAGAACTTGTGGTTTTATATTCAGTGCCACTAGTGTTTGATGTCATTCTGAAACCTCACTATCTGCCGATTGGTAGTTCACTTGACAGATACTGTATTGATTGCTCACTATTGCTATTAGTAGTTTAGTAGATATTTATTTTTTGGTTTTAAAAATAATACTACTGTAGAATAAAATATGGCATTTAAACAGATTTACACAAGCAACAAAAAAGTGATATTTGGCTATGTTCTGAGGGTATTGATAATATTAATATGTTTGTCCCATGCATGTTTTATAAGCACGGCTGCATCTTTTCCCCTGAAGTGCCAATTCCATCAAAGTCTTCACCCTTCTGCCCATTCTACCAAAAATGGACCTGGCCTGGTAAAGAGGAGAAATCTATTCATCCTTGTGAAACTCCATTTGAAGGATCAACAGGTGAAGTATGATTTTATTTCCAGGCCAATAGGTATAGCAAATGGATGGGTTCGTTTGGTGATCTTGGCTCTCAGTGGAGATACTGACACAAACCCGGGACCAGAACCTAGGCAAATAAAAATTATGCATGATAATGCAAGAAACTTGGTAAATAAAATGGACTTGCTTTGTACATGGGCTGAAATGGAAAAAATGGAAATAATCGCACTTTCAGAAACTTGGCTGGGAAAGAAAGAAGAAAATAAGGAAATAGATTTAAATGATTATTATTCTCATAGAAGGGATAGAGAGGCAAAGAGAGGGGGCATAAATTGTATGTAACTCACACCCTGGGACATTCCGAGATTATCTATTCTTGTAAAATTGAAGGGATGGAATGCATTTTGGTATACATGTTCTCTACTGATCTTGTTGTTGGTGTGGTTTATTCCCCTCCCAAGGTTAAATCATGCCGTTTTGAGAAGTTGGCTGATGCCATAGGGTTGCATATTAAGGATAAAAAAACAGTATTAGTGGGTGATTTTAATGCTGCTTTGGGGGAAAGGAGAGGTCAAAGAGAGGAAGCTAAAGGAATCATTTCAGATTTTAATTTGACCCAAATAATTACAACCCCGACCAGGAAGGGTAAAATAGATATCCCTGGACATATATTAGACCTTATTTTTTTGTCTCCTGACATTGTAGTCTCAGAAATAAAGGTTTGTCTCCCAAACATTGGAGATTATAATGTTGTATCCTGTCCCATCACTATTAAACAACTCAAAGCCCATCTTCAAAGAGTGAACATTACTGTAAGGAGATGTTACAGAAAATAAAACAAACAACGTTTTCAATTTTATATGTCACAGCAAAAGGGATATAGGATTTTTCTTATCCCGGATTTAAATTTGGCAGTAGAGGAATTTACAAAAATGTTTTTAAAAGTATGTAATATATGTGCCACTTATAAAAAGAAGACAAAGAACCAATGTTATTTACCATGGATGAATGATACTTTAAAAAAATTGATTACATACATAAAGCAATTATGGAAAAAAGCCAACAAAACCTTAAATCAAGCTGCATGGGATCACTTCAAAAAGATACAAAATGAAACTATTCAGGAGGTAAAGAAAACAAAAGCACTTTATTATAAATACAAAATTAATGGAACAAATTATCCAAAGAAATACTGGTCCTTAATGAAATTTCTTGTCAAATCATAAGTAAAGTCAAAAAGTATAAAGGTTATTGAAAATGGAGTTCTGCAAAATCCAGATAGTGCAGCATATATTTTAAATAAATATTTCACTGAACTCCCCTGATTTAGATATTCCTAGTAGGTCAAATAAAATGAGATATTATGGGTCAGAAGCTAAAGATATTCAAACTGACCAAAAAAAATCCCAATATTTAGATTTAAAAAAATAGCCAAGAAGGAAGTGATAAAATAAATAAATAAATTACAATCTAATAAGGCTAAAGGTCTCGGCGATGTTGAAATAAGATTCCTGAAAGAGTCTGTTCTTGAGATGGCCCAATCTTTAGCTGATCTCTTTAACAAGAGTTTGATCGAAGGAATTTTTCCTAGATCTTGGAAACAGACTAAAATAGTGCCTATACACAAAGGGGGGCTCAGATTTTGGGCCAACAAATTACAAGCCAATTGCTTTACTATCTGTTCTTTCTAAATTGTTGGAAAGGTTGATTCATAGCCAACTTATGGATTATTTTGAAAAATATAATAAGTTAAACAAATTTCAATCAGGTTTTAGAAGGCACATGTCAACGACCACCGCACTCACAGACTTTATTGATTTAGTACCGACTCCTCTTGGTGAGTCAAGATCCATGGGTGCGGTGTTCGTTGACTTATCAAAGGCTTTTGACCTGGTCAATCTCTTGACATTGTTACAGAGGTTGAAACAAATAGGCTTAGCAGCTGAACCACTAAACTGATTTCGATCTTATTTAGAAAATCGATCCCAAATGGTAATGGTGGAAGACACTTATTTCTAAATTCCTTCCAGTAACTCGTGGTGTCCCACAAGGGTCCATACTAGGACCCTTGTTGTTCATTACTTATTTAAACAAACTTCCTAGTCAAATAAAATTCACCCATATTAGGATTTATGCTGATGATACAGTTTTGGTCTCCAAAGGATTCGATTTGGGGGCGGTAGAAGCCAAGTTGCAGACAGACTTTAATGTACTGCAGGCTTGGTTCACTTCCTCAGATCTTGTCCTAAACACCAAGAAGACCCAAACAATGTTAATTGCTTCAAATACCATTAGGAAAGGTTCACAAGATGGAACATTGCAAATAAATACCGTAAATGGTAATTGTTTTATTTATATTTTTTTTATTTAGTTTTTGTTGACCGGGTAAATGCACTAGACAAATCCGGAATATTTTCAGGCACAACCCAGGGAGGGGGATACAGATGAATGCCAACTGACCTTGAACCAGATTAAGCTGTTGGTGGTATTTTTAGTGAATGAGGGAAATTTGGCCAGGATCATGATTTTTTTATATAAAAAGGGAGACTCCCAAAACTTAAAAAATTGGAGGCCATTAACTCTGTTACTATCTGGTTGGCAAAAATTGCGCAGAAGTTGATTGTCCTGGAGCAGACTTGCACAATACCGGGTAGGAATATTATTCAGAATCTGACCTTTGTTAGGGAGATTGTGGAACAAAGTCTTGAAAATAAGTTAGCAGGTTACTTAATGTCAGTAGATCAGGAAACTGCTTTTGATGCAATAAGACAGGAGTACATTTGGATGGTTTTACAACACTATGGGATTCCTAAAGCATTCCTAGATTTAATTAAAGCATTGTATACTGAGGTCCAAGCTATTCCATTAGTGAATGGTTGTTTAGGGGTGCCAATTTTTTTTAAAGAATGGGGTAAAGCAGGGTTGTACAATGAGCCCCTGTTATATGTTTTTGGTCTGGATACTTTATTAAGGCTGACTGCAAAGAATAAAGATATTAGAGCTGTTACAAATCATAATGGATATGTTTTTCAAAAAATTTCTGCATATGCAGACGATTGCATTTTTACAGTAACAGATGGGGAGTCTGGTGCTCGAATATTAAAAATGTTGCAAGAGGTCTACGATGTTACAGGAATCAAACTTAATATGGGAAAGAGTACTGTTTTGGTGTTGGGGTATTGGGAAGGTAGAGGGTTTTCCAATTTTAATGACTACAGATGATATTAAAGTTTTAGATTTATTTTTTGGAACTAAGGGATCAGAAGAACGTAATTGGAATACAGTTTATGACAAAGCACAACTTAAAGTTTTGTCTTGGTTGTCATGGAAGACGTCTAGGAAAAAGCGTTTTTTTTTTCTTTATTAAGGGCATATATAGCGCCAAGTTTTTTATATGTTTTCCATGTGTTCCCCCTTCCTTATAAGATGCATACAAAGGTTATGGGTTTATTTTTTCATTTTTTTGTGGGGATGTAGATTGAACCCAGTTAAAAGGGTTCATACTTATAGGGTGATGAAAGAGGGAGGTTTAAATATGATTCATCCTCTGGTTTATTTTTTTGGGAATTTCCTTTTTAGTTCTTTTTGCCCCTTGTTTCAGACAGCAGGGATGGGGCAAGTGTGTATGCAGTTGTGGGGAAATTCCTTCTTGGAAGCATGGGGTAGAGGTAAATGGCATCCTATGGATAAGTTACTTCCAAGTTATATGCAAACTGCTTTATGTTATATATGAACTTGGCAGATTGAATTGAAGTGGTGTATAGGAAAAGGGAAAAAACTGTTTTATAAGAGTATTCTGGATAAATGGTATCGGGAGGAACCGGTTTTTCAGGTTTCATCCACGATTAAAATGAATTTACTTTTAGAAAGTATGATAGATCCTAGGATTCCCCTTAAGATGCAAGATTTTGTTTGGATTTGTGGGCATCAAAAATTGCAGGTGAAAGGCAATCAGAAGCATAAGCAGCAAGATGATAGAAGGTGTGGGAAGAGTGCTTATGCTGATGCTGTGGAGACTATGCAGCATCTCTTTTTCGAGTGTATACATTTCTCTGACTTTTGGAAGTCATTGATTTGTGGGGGGAAAAATTGTTTCTGTCAATGAACTATAACATTTTAATTTTAGGACAAATTCCAGCCACCTGGAAAAAATGGACAAAAAGCACAGTTAATATCCTTTTGGTCTGTATAAAGTGGTTCATTTGGCAGGCAAGATACCTTAGGTTCCTGCAAGGTAAAGTGATACTGCAACAAGATGTTTTCTTTAGAATACAGCAAGAACTTGATAATGTTTATGAGTATGAAAAATGTACACTAGGGCAAGTGGTGGTCTCAAAATTGTGGAAGAATGTTGGATGGGTGGGTTGATTTGTTGTATTAATATCTTCCCTTTTTTCTTTTAGTGGGCCAAACCAGTGTATCTACCTTTCAGCAGAAAATTGTTTCTATTTTTATTTTTTTTTTGTTTTGGTGATGGTTTTTTAAGGAGTCTAATTGTTTCTGAATGATATGTTTTTGAATCTATATAAAAATGTTTGTACCTTGTATGATTTTTCCTTTAATGTATAATATGGATGATTTGGTTTATTTCTTCTTGATTGCACCTTTCTTGTTTTCTGTTTTTGAATTCGAAATAAAAAATTTCCCCTACTCTTTTCGATAAGTGCCATGAGATCTTTAACATCCACCTGAACTACCACCAATCCAGACAGATGGGACCTCGGTTTCATGTCTCATCTGAAAGATGGCACCTCAGAAGTGTAGCACCCCTCGCATGCTGCACTACAGTGTCAGTACTGGGATATTAACCCAAGTGCCAGATGTGGGAACTGAACCCACAGCCCCCTGATCTCCTGGCCTCAGAGGTGACTGTGCTACCCACTGAGCCACTGACACTGACACTGTTTAACTCAGGTTTTAGTCTATAAGTATTTGGGGGTGCTTATTGACCAAAAGCTTTCTTTTGAACAACATTTAAATAGGCTGATAAAAAAAAGTTCATTCCAGGATAGGTGCGCTCAGAAGAATAGTAAATTTCCTGAGTACTAAGGATAGATTGGTCATAGCAAATCAGTTAATAATTTTTTTGATTGATTATGGGAGTCATGTTTATTCTAGTGTGAATAAAACAATGTTATACAACTTTGATATGTGTTATAACAGGTTAGCAAGGTTTGTATTGAGATGTAAATTTAATATTCATCATTGTTCCATGTATACAAAGTTAAATTGGGTTTCTCTTGTGATCAGGAGACAACAAATCTGGACAAAGTTAGTTTTCAAAATTTATAAGACTGGCTATCCCCTCGGCCTGGTAGAGAGGCTTATTAGACCCACTCATCAGTTTAATTTACGTAAAAAAAGGGCGAGAGATTTGATAGTCCATAAAAATAAAAATAGGTTTGTAACCACGACCTTTCAGTACAGAGCTGCCATAACCTGGAATGAACTCCCACTAACATTGAAAATTCAGGATATGATTACAGTCAAATTTAATACAGCCATGAAGCAAGAAATATGCTTTCGCTGCTTGTGTAATAGATGATTTGTCTTATTTTAATGATGATATTGTGATGTGATACACAATTTGTCTTGTGTATTAGTAATTCTTGTATTGTTAAATGTGTAGTTTCTGTCTGTTAATTGTTGTAACTACTGTATTTTGACATCAAACAGGTGCACTTTGTAAAGAGGGCCATGTGGCCATAATGGAGTTTGAAACTGCCTTCTTATCCTGTATACATAAATGTTACTACTGTGGCTACTCTGAATAACAATGTACATCATCTCCACTAACCTTTAATGAGGTGGAGGGCTTACCTTTCAAAACAGCGTACCAACAATCAATGTAAGAATTAACTATTGTGTTTAAATAGTATTTGTTTTCACATTTCTGTCATGTTTAATAAAGATTTATGACTAAACTCAAATGTATTAGTACTGTTTAAGCTTTAATTCATTTTAATATATGGATGCTTAAAATATACCCTTCTAAAGCATGCAAAAAATCCCCGGTAATACAATCGCTCCTGGAGCGATAATGCCACCATTCTCGAGGGATAATACTATCATTCAGGTGCCATAATAGTATCGTTAGGGACCTGAACGACAGTATTATCAGCAAAACTCAAATGTGCAAGTGCAACTCTGGCCAGGACATTATCCTAAGCATGCCTTCTTATTGGCCACTTTTCTAGAGTGGGCAGGTGGAACAATTTTGAAAAACATGGCTTTTTTTTCACTTGCTTAGCAAGAGAAATATCCTCGGGGGATAGCCGCACGGTATTTTCATTTTTTTAATTTTTCCTTTCCTTTTTCAACGCCTCCAAAATATCTGGTTGATCCTGCTTTAATTCATCTCCCCACAAAAAAAGAACAAAAAGATAAAAATAAGCAGGTAAGACTCGAGTGAGTGAGTCTTCAGCGCAGTGCTCCTAGCTGAGCACAGCAGTCGTCAGGCACCCAAAATGAGTGATAGCTGAAGTAGTGGGGCACCCATTTTTGATCCAAGTAAATGTTTGAAACGGTCCATATATTAAAAAAAAATTAAAAATAGGTGAGTGTGTATCACTCAGTAATAAAACCATGTCAAGGTTCTGGGGACAAACGAACCTTCTGGGCTTCACTCTCGAAGTTCCCTTGTCCCCAGAACCTCTTGATGGTTTTATTACCTTGTAATATACTCTCTCACCTATTCATTATTCTATTTATAATTAATGTTCAACCAGAGAAACAATTCCTGTTGGTAACATTTTAATTTATTAATATGTAGTGCAGAGTAAATATTCTTAGAACAGTATTTCTACTTAACTGTTTATTTAAAAAACAAACTGTAGAAATAAATGCATTCTTCCAGTGCTGTCTTGCACAATTAATTAATGTTAAGACTACAAACTTTATTAAACATTTTACTATTAATTTATCAATGATAATTATAAAAAAGTTACTAAACATTTGCTTTTAGTACACACACCAATGCAAACAATTGTGTTTTAAATAACATGTACAAACCTGTTGGTCAATAAACTTGCTTAACTGTTTAAGAAACATATGAGTTTCAATTGTTATTTATCAAGTGGAACACGCAGCCACCCATGTGATGCTGAGGATTGAGGTGCTGGACATCACACCTAGCACCACTCTACGAGTTTGTGAGCAAACTCGGTCCCCCACTGGGATGGAGGAGAGGAAAAGAGACAGATTGAGACGTTGTAAGGCAGCTATCCTCTCTGTTAAGGGACATGTGATTTCCATGGTCTTTTGGAAGCAGTGTCAAGAAAAGGGAGAAACTGGAAATAGACCAGGTGGGAGGAAGGAGCAGTCAACAAAGTAATGTGCATGCACGGCCATACGAACATACAAACATGCAAAATGCCAGCAGAAACAGGCCTCACAGTCTAGTGAGTCTGCTTGAATGTGCAGCTAGCTCCTCAACTTGTAGCTGCCACACCCTTCCTTCCCCCTCTTAGCACCCCCCACTCTGTCCCAACCCCTCTTAAATCCCCCCACCATTCTACACAATACCACTTCCTCAGGCAGAGTATTCCACTTGTCTACCACCCTTTCTGTGAAAAAGTGTCTCCAGATTTTCCTCCTGAATCTCCCCCCTCCTATCTAAGTCGGTGCCCTCTCGTGTCCCTCACCCTTCTGATCTGAAGAATCCCTTCCATATTAGTCTTATTTATTCCCTTTAAGTATTTAAAGGTTTCAGTCATATCCCCCCATCCCACCTCTCCTCCAGGGAATACATGTTCAGCTCTCCCAGCCTCTCCTCATAAGATTTTCCCTCCATTCCCTGGATCATCTTCATTGCCTGATGCTGCACCCCCTCCAGCAATCTGATGTCCTTCTTCAGGAATGGATGCCAGCTCTGCATGCAAAATTCCAGGTGTGGTCTGGTCAGTGACCTGTACAGGAGAAGGATCACCTCCCTGTGCCTGGAGGAGATTCCCCTAGCTATGTACCCCAGCATCTTGTTTGCCTTTGCATCCACCTTCCTGCACTGAGATGAGTGGTTCATACTCCATTATTAGTACCCCTAGATCCTTTTCCTCCATGGTGCTTTTCAATTATGTCCCTCCCAACTGATATTTCCTCTGCTAGTTCCTTGCTCTGAAGTTCAGGACCTTGCACATCTTGGTGTTGAACCCCATCTGCCATATCTCCGACCACCACTGTAGTTTGGTCAGGTCCTACTGCAGCCCCCTCCACCCCTCTATGTCATCTACCACAGCTCTGATTTTAGTATAGTCTGTGAACAGACTGATCCTACTCCAGATCTTGTTTGAGATATCGGCTATGAATATCCCAAACAGCACCAGTCCCAGAACCGATCCCAGGGGCACCTCGCTCATAATGTCCCTTGGTGATGAGAGTTCCCCTACCACCACCACCCCCCTTGCCTGCCTACCTCTCAGCCAGTTGGTGATCCAACTGACCATTTTTGTTCCTACCCCTATGTATTCCAGTTTTCCCCCCAGCCTCCCATGCAGCATCAAGTCAAAGGCCTTGCTGAAGTTCAAATACAGGAAGTCCACTACATGGCCCCTGTCCAGTTCCCTGGTAACCCAGTAGTAGTACTCGAATAGGTTTGTTTGACAGGATCTGCCTGAGACAAAACCATGTTGATGACCATCTTAGAGACCATTGTCCTCCAAAAAGGTCACCAGCCTCTCTTTTAGGATTGACTCCATGAGTTTCCTCACTATTGAAGTGAGGCTCACCAGTCTGTAGTTGCCTGGATCATCCTTCTGGCCATTTTTATGACAGGGCACCACATGGGCCATCCTCCAGTCCTGTGGCATGCATCCTGTGTTCAGTGATGTATTGAACAGGTCTGCCAGTGGTCCTGTCAGGATCTCCGCTAGCTCCCTGAGTACCCTAGGTGAATGCCATTTGGTCCTGGTGTCTTGTCCACCCTCAGCGCCCTTAGCCCTTCCAGGACCCTGTCCTCTGTAATCCTGAAATTAGTCACCCCCACTCCCCCTCTACCCACTTCATCCTTCCCATGGGGTATATGCCCCCCTTTTCCTTCATGTATACAGACCAGAAGTATTCATTCTGAGTCTCTGCCTGGTTCTCCCTCTTCTCTACCCACTCCCATTCTTCTTAATCCTCACAATCTGGTCTTTGTTCTTTCTTCTCTCACCAATGTAGCAGAAGAAGTCTTTTTTCCCCATTCTTGATTCCCTGTGCCAGTCTCAGCTCCCTGGAAGCCTTGGCCATTCTGACAAACCTGGTAACCTCCCTGGAATTCTTTATGTACTCATCTTTGTCCCCTTGCTCTCCCAGTTTCCTAAACCTCTGGAATGCCTTTCTCTTGGCCCTCACCTCATCCATGACCTCCTGAGTCAGCCAGCTTGGCTTCTTTGCCCTACAATTTTTGCTCTGTGTCCTGGTACAAATTTCAGTTGCCTCTGCTAACTCTTTTTTAAGGATATCCTACTTTTGACTAGCGCTCATGCATGTCTGAAATCCCATCAGGTGCTCAACCAAAATTACCCCCATACTTTTGAAGTCCTCTACATTATGGCAAATACAAACAAGCATTTGTCAATGCTGAATGTTGTCACGCTGGCATTGGCAGTGGGAATGGAGTTGCTAGAAATGCATAGTGCTGTGATTTTGTGAATGTGTCTCAAAAGGTAATTTTGCACAGTGAGCATGCCATTGTATGCCACAACTGCGGAAACACGTTTTGGGCAGGCTGTGAAAAATGGCATCTGGACTGTTGATAAGGAGATGTGCACAAATCTCAGTGGTGACAATGTGGCATGAAAATATTGCAGATTGATGAAGTTACAAGGGTGCATGGAAACTGCGCAATGCACGCTTGCAACACAGTCATTGTATGGAGTTTCAGCACCAAATATTCAACATAGGCATTTTAGGACCTCTGCTCATGAATAGTGTCACCGTCATTTTCTCAAACTGTCCCAAAAACTGATTTTGCACAGCCGTCGTGCAATTCTGTGCCGGATGTGTGAAAACACATTTCAGGCAGCTGGAGTGTTCATAAGGAGGTATGGAAAAATGCCAATGATGAACAGCTGGAGTGAAAGTATTACAAATTCAGAAAGTCATGAGTGTGCATGTAAACTGTGCAATGCATGCTCATAAAACACTCATTTTATTGACTTTTGTTTCCAAATTTTCAGCATTTTAGGGCATCTGCTAATGAACGGTGTCACTGTCATTTTCATCACGTGTGTCGAATATGGACTTTCCACAGCGGCCACGCTATTCTGCGCCGGAACTGCGAAAAATAGATTTTGGTCAGGATGTGAAAAATGACAGCTATACTGTTCATTAGGAGGTGCAGAACAATGGCACTATAGAAAATCTGGAGTGAGAATATTAAAAGTTTGCAAACGTACGAGCGTGCGTGCAAACTGCACAATGCATACTCGTAACACAGTCATTTTATGGAGCATTCTCACCAAATTTTCAACACAGGCATTTTAGGATCTCTGCTCATGAGCAATGTCACTGTCATTTTCATAATGTGTCCCAAACACTGATTTTGCACAGAGACCGCGTTATTCTGCATCGGAAGTGCGAAAACACATTTTGGCAAGGATGTGAAAAATGACAGCTGTACAGTTCACAAGAAGGTGTGGTAAAATGCCAATGTTGAGAATGTGGCATGAAAATATTGCAAATGTGCTAACTTACGAGCGTGCATTGCGCAGTTCCTATGTACGCTCGTAAAACAGTCATTTTATGGAGTAAAGTCACCAAATTTTCCAAACAGGTATTTTAGGACCTCTGCTCATGAACAGTGTCACTGTCATTTTTGTAATTTGTCCCGAACACTGATTTCACACAGCAACCATGCTATTCTGTGGCAGAAGTGCAAAAACACATTTTGGGCAGGATGTGAAAAATTACAGCTGTATAGTTCACAAGAAGGTGTGGTAAAATGCCAATGTTGAGAATCTGGCATGAAAATAGTGCGAATACACTAACTTATGAGCGTGCGTTGCGCAGTTGCTACTCATGCTTGTAAAACAGTCATTTTTTTTTGATTTTCCCACCAAACTTGCAACATAGGCTTTTTGAGAGCCCCTCTCATGAACAGTGGCACTGTCATTTCGTTACTTGTTCCCGAAAGGTGATTCCACACAGTGACTGCAAAATCACCTTTTGGGAGCGAATAACGCCATGACAGTGCAAGAATTCATGAGAAGGGGTCCCAAAAACCCCATGTTGAAAATTTGGGGCCAAAATTCCCAAAAATGCCCGAGATATGCATTAAAGTTGAAAAAACCCTATTCATTCCGTTATACAGCTTACTGGCATTTTCTCAGTTCGCGGTCGACTTTGAAGAGTGCAGACGTGTTCCTGGTCCACAGAAGATCATCTCGCCGGACTCCGGAGGTAAGTATGGGGTGGGGGTGAGGGATGCAGGGTGCGTGGTGGGTGCAGGTGGGGAGGGGCATCGAGACTACGAGGGACCGTTTTCGTTTACAGGAAAAAAACAAAAAACATCATGGGACAGTTTTCCTTTGCAGAGCATTTGGCACACTGGGTGGGCTCCCAGCGTGCCACCTAACTGTTTTGGGGGGTGTCAGTAGCCGGACGGAAGTTGGGCACCCTCATCAGCACACAACAGGGGGAGGAGAAATAATACGGGATTAGGCACCCTGTTGGACACCGAAAGAAAGCTGGGGTGCGAGCTGAGGGGATTGGGCACCGGCATTCAACAATTGGGGTTTATGCTAATGGAGTGGGCTCATTGGCACACAAAGATAGCGGGGAGCATGTGCTGGGGGATTGGGCACCCCGCATTCAACAATTGGGGGTTTATGCTGATAGGGAGTGGGCTTCCCCGCGCACACAAAGACAGTGGGGAGGCTAACCGACAGGGGATTAGGGCACCCCGAAGTTGGCAGACATTAGGCGGTCGTCTTACTAACCATGCACATAATGGCGGCGAGCATGGCAAGAAAAGGACCGCTGCGTCTGACGAGTTTTGCTCGGATTGCAGCAGACCTTTTCTTAGATGTGCTCGCCCCATTATGTATGCATGGTGTGGCGCCGGCATGCAGGCTGATTGGGCAATGCAGGATACACCTACTGGTGCGTGCCCTGCATTCGCTGAACAGCGACTACGCTTCCAAATCCCCACTGCCGCAAGATGTTGGCTGCGCACGCACACCAACATAAAAAATGGTGTTTCTTTGTATGAACACGTTAGCTTGAAGGATATGTGTATCAAAAGGTGATTGCGTAACTGCTCAGCCATTTGATGAGCAGCTTTCATGTAGATGATAGGAACAAACAGCTATCTCATATAAGCATCTCTCCCCTTTCAACTACACGAAGACTCCACTCTGTACATGCTGAACAGTGTCATGACCAGCCTCACTGAGTATTTGCCCATCACTCCCAAATACATTACCTGATTTTGGGCTCTACTGTGACACCCATATGGAATGCTGTTCTTTTTGCAAATAAAAAATGCAACAGTGGATTAAAAAGAAAGAAGAAAAAAATAAAGAAAGGTAAAAGTCTGTTATTTGGTTTCTCAATAAATGGCACTGATGGGTAGCAACTTGGTGGTAGACAATAAATAAAGGAGGGAAAATGAAAAAGAGATGGGAATGCAGGTAGAATTACATTGCGATACACATTAAAGTATGCTATCAATCAAAGTAAGCTGCAAGAGCATCTCTGAGTTGCATTGCATGTCTGGTTTGAGCTGCAGCTGTAACATCAACCCCTATTGTTGCATCAAAATCAAGCTGAGGCACTCTGTCAGGGTCTTCTTCGACTAGCTAGTCAGCATCGAATAACTCCCCTTTATTTTCACAAATGTTGTGAAGAACGCAGCATGCAGCAACAACAAATAGTACATTTTCCAGGCTGAACTCACTCCTCTTTAGGAGGCATCTCCACCTTTCTTTAAGCCTTCCGAAGGCACATTCGACCACCTTTCTGGCCTTGCTCAAACGATAATTAAAGTTCCTTTTTACCAGGTGTGTGTAATCCACATACGGCTTCATAAGCCAAAGCAAAAGTGGGTAGGCAGATTCTCCCAGAATTACCACTGTCAGGGTAATTCCACGGATCTGTCTGTTAACATTTGGAAAGAGAAAACCATTATTGCCTCCAGTGTACAGTTTGCTGTTCCCAAACATTCTGTTGCCATGGACTTTACCTGGTCAACCAATGTTGATGTCCATGAATCGATAATGGTGGTCAAATAATGCCTGCATTACTACTGAATAATAATTCTTCCTATTAAAATATTCTGTCGCATTTTCAGCTGACAAAGTTATAGGGATGTGAGTTCTATCCACTGCCCCTCCACGGTTTGGAAATCCCCATTCCCTCTTGAAACCTGAAATTATCTCATCTACGTTCTGTAATCATATCACCTTTGGTAACAGTATACAAACTATTGCCCTGAATACATCATTGACAATTTCACCAACTGTGGACTGACCAATGCCGAACATCGCACCGAGGGTACGGTAGTCTATGCTGGTCACCGGACGCCGTATCATAATGGACACACGTCTGGGCACTGGAACTGCAGCATGGAATCAAGTATCAGCCTTACCAACATATGGCTCAAGTTCTACGTACAGCATTTGAAACGTGGCTTTGCATATACAGAAATTGGCGAGCCACTGTTCATCACCCCAGTGACAAAGCACTTTGTCACTTCACCATGACGAGAACTTGACTACTGCCCATACCCTCCTGTTAATTGAGTTAGCAACATAGACACATACCACCATATTCTGTATAACTGTTAACATTCTACATACCTGTTGCTTTCTAATATTGAAATGTGCTGTCCTCAGAAGCATTCTCCATCTCAACCTTCTTAAATTGTGACAAGATTCACATTTTGCCAGAGTTTCATAAGCTGACAGCATAGTCATAAACAAGATAACAATCTCTTCAATGAGGGGTGCCATTTCTCAACTACAGCTTGCAATGAAAACATCCACAGCAGTCTGATATGCACTGCATTGCATTCTGGGTACCTACTGCTAATGTATATACATTTGTGGTTTAATGTTAAAAATTAATATGTTTTGAGGGATGGATGCCATTACTGACAGCATAATAAATAAATTCTGACAGGAGGAACTGAGTTTAATCCATAAATAATTAGCACAACAAACAATAGAGGATAACTCCAGTCAGTAATTTTGCGATGGGGGCCACCATCTTGATACATTGTTTTGAAAAGTACTGCAGGGGTATATGTGAGTCATATGCATGTGTCTGCAGAGACCGGAGAACTGTGCCAGCAAACCAGACAGAAAACCATGATGCGGACACAAGGCAATACGAAATTCAACATGCTTCCATGTGATGCAGACAGAATATCAGAGTGAGTTTAAAAATGTGTCATGTTCCATTTTAAAATCTAATAATCTAGTGTGTACACAGCTTAGGTCTTGGTGGTAAGATAGGGTATTATATATAGACTAGAAGGACTAATGGTCTTGTTTTGCAGTCAATGTCTACATTTCTATGTTCATTCCTGTAAAAGGGATTTCTAGTTCCAGTGAACTTACCAAGTAAGCAATTAAACTAAACCCTTTCAATTTCACACTCCACTTAGTTCTGTTCACATCAGCTGTTTGATTGCTTTGCACTTTGATTATTGTCCACCTGACAAGCCCTCTAGCTCCATAACTCCAACACAGACCACAGTCCCATCCCTGTCAATCATTCTAGTTCTACCAGACTGAGTGAACTCTATGCTAACCTCACACTCCAGCATACTTATCTTGTTCCCCTAATCTATTTGCTTTTAATTACTTTTGTTGATGAGTCTACTGCTGCCCAGAAATGTCCACTTCGTTTGTCACTGAACTTCTTTCCTGTTTTCACTCCTCCAATGGGGAGTTGCTTATCCTTGGTGACTTTAATATTAATTGGTTCTCCCCCTTCACATAAATTTATTCAAAATATAAATGCCCTCCAATGATCCCAGTTACCCTGTTATCCAAGCTGATTTTTGGACCCCTACCCACCTCAATCATAATTTTTTTAACCACTCCCTCTTGGACTGGGTCCTCTATTCTCACTCCCATGATATAGCCCCGGCACCCACCCCTATCCACCCACCGCACTCCCCCACCCCAACCCATCCTTGGACCCCCCCCCACTACCTTTCAATCTCTCTGCTACCTACCCATTTCCTGCACACTAGCTGCACAGCCCCATTCTCGTCGCCCAACCAGAGTCATCTACTGCTACCCCAGTAAGAATGCTCACACTACTACTACTCCTCTTGGGAAATGTCCCCCCATCCCAGGTCCCACCCCCACCTGCACACCTAGGACATCACCCACAGGACTCTGCATCGCCACTTTGAACATATGCAGCCTGCTGAAAAGTCTGCTGTGCTTCAATGTTGGCCCACCATGCATCAACCAGACATCACTGCACTAGTTGAAACCTGGCTCTCCAGTTCTACTCATGACTCCTCTGTCTCACTCCCCGGGTACACCCTATACTGGGAGGACCTGGTGGGAAAACGTGGAGGTGGTTGCGCGTTCTACATCAAGAATAACATTACTGGCCACTTGCTCCCATCCCCCCAAGCTCAAAAATGGTGCCCAAGCCCTCACCTTAAAAATCACCCCGGACCCCTCCAGGGACCCACTATATCTCACAGTCTTCTATGTTCCCCCTAAGAATCAAAAGCCAGCCATCATATCCCTCACTGATTATCTCCCAACCCTTCCACGCAAAGCTGACCAGACACTAGTTGGGGACCTAAATGTTAACTGGCTTGGTCCCTCAGCTGCACCAATGAGGGATTCTTTCTCCGCCCTTGACATGGTCCAGTTAGTCACCTAACCCACTAGATGTCATCCCTCCACTGGTATCAGCACACTCCTGGATGTCATTATCTCAAACTGCCCCCACAAAATCCAGGATATAAATGTTCTCCCTGACTCCCTAAGCGACCACTCACCCATCCTATTCCTATGGACATCCTCCCCCCCAAAAAAAACCATAGTCCAAACCACCTTCCGTAGGTGTCTCAGACCAGGAGAGTTAAGTAAACTCAAACAATTTCTCATCCAAATGGACTGGTCCCCATCAAAATAGCCCAGAGCATTGACATTGTACTCACTCTGTTTACACAGGCCTTCACCACAGCCTGCGATCTCTATGCCCCACTCACCAAACACTGCTCCAAAAGACAAAATGCTCCCTGGATCACCCCCCCCCCACTCCACAAACTAAGGATTAGGGACAATCTCTGGTACAAAGCCACGGAGTCTGGCTGGATGGTTGACAGACAAGCCTATAACACCGTATGCAACAGCTGCACGTAGGCCATCCGCAGGGCCAAAGCAGACTACTATCAATCTACCCTTCACCACCACATGGGGTTCAGCCCGAACCTTCTGGAGTAATATCAAAGAACTCAATGGGAAGTCATGCTCCCCACTCTTTCCAGTTCTCCATAAACAGCATCATCTACACTGACCCACTTACAATAGCAAACTCTTCTAAACACCACCTTCACATATTTTAGCACTGTCCTCCCCAGTTGCTTCTTTGACCCTGTGCCTAAGTCCCAACCACCTACCTTGCAGCACCCCCATTTCCTCCTGCACAAAATATTGACCCAAGAAGCCCGCCCATACCTGCAAAATGCACTAAACAGCAGCAACCCTAGCAATGATCCCCTAGATGCTAGCCTCCTCCGGCTAGTCCTCGATGAGGTCCTAGTCCCTCTCACGGACCTACTCAACAGATCCCTTTGCCTTGTACAATTCCCCAAGGCCTGGAAGACAGCTGTTGTTACCCCCATTCATAAAAATGGTGACAAATCCTCCCCTCGGTAACTATCGTCCCATCTCCATTCTCCCCCCCTCGCAAAAGCCTTAGAAAAAGTGGTTGCCATACAGCTCACTGAATACCTCACCAAGTATGACATCTTATGCCCAGAGCAGCATGGCTTCTGCTCTGGCCATAGCGCAATCATAGCCTTCCTAGAATTCACCAACTTCTTACACTCCTCCCTAGACTGAGGTAACATTGCTGGAGCTGTGTACATAGACCTATCCAAGGCCTTTGACATGGTCTGCCATCCACTACTGCTTGATGCCCTCTATCAACTCGGCTTCTCCTTGGGCCCCCTGGCATGGTGTGCTAGTTACCTCTCCTCCCAGTCCCAATGTGTCAAAATTAATGGGATCCTATCTGATAAGCTACCTGTCCACTCTCTGGTGCCCCAGGGCTCCATCCTGGGTCCACTACTTTTCACCCTCTACCTAAACACCTTGCCAAAGGCCTGTCCCAAAAAAATCCTACTGTATGCGGATGATGCAGTACTCTATACCTCACACCACAAACCTGCCTCCCTCCAGAACGCCCTCCAAAATGCCTTCACTCAGGCAGAATCATGGTTCATGGACCATAGACTGGTCATAAACCTAAAAAAGACGAAATCGATGATTTTTCCCACCACCAAAACAAAGCAAAAAATGCACCACTCCTCCCCAGCACCCAGCACCCCTCGAGCAGGTTCTTACCTACAAATATCTTGGACTTACCCTCGACTCTGCCCTTACCTTCTACCACCACATACAGAGCTAGTGGCCGCTGTGAACACTCGGATCGGACTCCTATACTGGCACAAGGATTGCCTCCCTCCCGATGCCATCAGACTTGCAATTACCTCCTCCATACTGTCTCTCATGGATTATGGACTTCCTGTGTATGGGATAGCAGATAACTCCACTCTTCAGAAAATTCAATTCTCCCTCAACAAGGCCTGCAGGCTCCTAACTAGTGCCCCTAGGCTCACCCACACCTGCTTCCTCTACTCCACAGCCAATCTTCTCAACCTCGATGAAATACTCCACTACCAGACTTGCCTACTGACCAAGAAAATATTGCACAGTCTCTCCCCTCCCAGGGTCTCCGCCTCCCTCCAAACTACCACCCCCGCTATCTCCACCTGAAACTCGGACAAAGCCGTCCTGGCTGTACCCAGGGTAAAAACATCCCTTGCCCAGAGATCTTTCCGCTACAGGGCTCCTGTCTGGTTCAATGCACTCCTAACTACCATCACCAGCATTCCCAAGATTGTCCCTTTCAATGCGACTCTTCACAACCACCTCCTCAATACCCGCTCCTGCAGCTGCTGCTACTAGCCGCCCACAAAACACTCCATAGGGCCCAAATCATTGACAATGTCCTTTATGGACTGTCTCCACCTCATCAATGTTTAATCAAAAGCAGACTTCTATATAAAATGAATTACACTGTACCGCATGCTTTCTCATGGTAATAATATTTCTTGTGATCTCTCATGGTAATAATGTTTATGTGCTTATGTAGATATCTGTATCCGAATATGTATATATTATCTGTAAACAACATCTGTATATTATACATGACGGCTAAACCTCTGTAACTCACTGTTTTCACTGTCCATTGTAACTGTCTGTTATCACTGTCCTCCTTGTGACGAGGTACCTTTGTAAATGAGCCATTGGCTCAAAGGTTGTAAATCCGATACATCAAATAAATAAATAAATAGCAGATGCAGGTATCATCCCTGATGCCACCAGTGATCATCATATGGTCTGCTGTGCACATAAGCTCTGCCACCCTCAAGCCAGTGTAAATTAATCTTTCTAAGGTCTTTCAGATCGCTGAACTTGTCCTCCCTTCACACTGACCTGTTAGCCACTGATTGGTTCTCTGCCTCTGCAGCCACTGATATTAATTCTGCCCTCCAATCCTTGCAGTCCAAATTCATGGTTGTATGGGATCTCCATGCCTCTCTTAGGAAGACCAGAGTCCAGGTCTCCCATTTCCCCAGATCTCAGCAGAGCTGCTGGCTTGCAGTCATGCCACAGATCTAGTCTGGCAGGTCTACAAGATCACTAGCTCCCCTGTCACCCTGACCAACTATCACTACCTTCATAATACCTGTACCAATGCCACCAGGCTTGCAAAGTCTGAGTATTTTGTATCCACGCTCCAGAACCACCTTGATCACCCCTCCGAGTTCTAGAATGTTATACACTCACTCTTCTCTCTTCATCCCAGCCCCTCCTTTTGTCTAGGTTGGCAACTCCCTCATCTCTGACTCTGCTGCTGTTGCTCTTCATTTAATTCCTACTTTACCACCTGGTCTTTCCCTCATCTCCTCCACACCTTTCATTCCCCCTTCCTTCTCCCACACATGCTTTCTCCTTCTCTCTCATCACTCCCTCTGATTCTCAAAAGTCCCTCCTTGCTTTAACCCTATAAAGGGCATAAGCCCTGGTGGTCTGGACCCCAAACATTTTCATCTCCTTGCTCCTGCCATTGTTTTCCCTTTTACCTTCCTTCTCAGTCTCTCTCTGTCTCTCTCTTGTGCCACTGTATTTGATGCCTGGAAGCAGGCTACTTTCATCCCCCTCCCTAAAGGGGTGATCCTACTTCTCCTGGTTACCACTGTCCTATCTCTCTCCTCTGTACTCTAGTTAAGCTACAGGAACACCCTGTTTTCTCATAGCTTTCCTCCTTACTTGACTCCTCCTCCTCCTCCTTCTTTACTCCTTTCCAGTCTGGCTTCAGGAAAGCCAATTCCACATTCACCTCCCTACTTCAGCTCATTGACTTCAGGAATTCCACTGCACATTCACCTCCACACTTCAACTGATTGACTCCATCCTTTCAGGTGTGGACCAGGGTCAGATTACCTCTGCCATCTTTGTTGACTTGGTCATGGCCAAAGTCTTTGACACTATTGCACACCCTCTCCTCCTAAACAAGTTAATGGTGTTGAGTCTTGCTGTTCCCTTAGTCAGTTGATTCTGTTCCTACTTTGAGGGCAGCCTCAAGTTGTATGGATTGGAAGTACCCCATCCCCTCTCTCTCTCTATTTTCTCAGGCATCTCACTAGGGTTTGTCCTTGGCACCATTCTATCTTCCATATTCTTAAATGACCTCCCTGCTGAAACACAGAATTGAATTTGTCATCAGATAAGGACTGCTTGGCCCACCTAATCTGCCCAGTTTCTCCTTGCCTATACTGCCACCACAGACCCTACCTGATCTACATCTAGTTCTACTACTGCCTGTCCCTCCCCTAGTCTTTCTTTTTTCACTGATATATATATATATATATATATATATATATATATATATGTTATTTTTTTCCTTTCTTAATATACTGGGCTATCTTTTCCTCTGCTTGAGCTTTGACCTTCCTAACTGCTTTTCCGGCCTCCCTCTGTTTTTCCATGTATGATTTCTTATCTTCCCCTCACTGTGTTACTTTGTACTTACTGAATGCCTTCCTCTTTTCTCTCACCCTCCTAGCTATTTCCTTAGTGAACCATAGTAGTTTCTTCCTTCTCGTATTCTTGCTTACTTGCCTGATGCACATGTTAGTAGCTTCATCTATTGTACCCTTTAGATTTGCACATTGCTTGCCCACCCTCACACTCTCTCCCTTCCCTGTAATGCTTTCTCCAGACATTCCCCCATCTTTGCAATATCGACCCTCCTGAAATCTGTGATTTTTACTGTTGTGTGACTGGACTCCCCCTTCCCCATTTGTATGGAAAACCACACAGTACAGTGATCACTGGACCTTAGGTGGTTGCCTACCCTTACGTCTGAAACTCTTTCCCCATTGGTGAGCACCAGGTAGCTCCTTCTCTGGTAAGCTCCATCACCAGCTGCCTGAGTCCTGTGCCTTGCAGAGCTTCCAGGATTGCTTTGCTCCTTGCTGTGGCTGTGGTATATGTGCAAACATTAAAAAAGGCCCTTATGACTTCCAGTGACGTCACGCTCCCGATGCCAGCCTGAATCAGGAGGCTCCTGCCGTAGCAGGTAAAAAACCTCCATTTACACCATTAAATAGTTAAAGTTAGCATCAGAAACACCCTCAGAGGTGTAATTATGTCAAAACGTGGGGAGAAAGCTATTAAAAAAAACCTGCGGTGGCCGATGAAGGAGGATTGTCCGACTCCGGCAGCGAAGTGTCACAGGCCTCATTCGCCTCAAGGCACAGCACAGACAAGACCGAGCAGCCACCCCTGACAATGCTGCAGTGTCAAATGACCTTGGTCCTCTCGGAGCTCCGTGAATTCCGAAATGAGTTTCGAACCACTACAGCAGCCCTCAGGACAGATATTGGAAAGCTCAAGAGGCAACAAGAGCAACTGGAACAGCAAGCGATGGAATCGGGCACCAGGACAGTTCCGAATGGGCCATAATGCAGTTAAACCACAACATACAAGCCTTGCAAGAGCATGCCGAAGACGCAGAGAGCTGTAGTTGGCACAATAACGTTCGGATCTCAGGGATCCCAGAGGGGGAGGAGGGCGCCAATCCCCATAAATTTGCTCGCTGTTTGCTACAACAGGTATTAGATATCCCTAAGGAGGCAACCCTGGAGTTTGAGAGGGTGCATCGCACAGTTGGGCCCAAGCTCCCCAGATGCTAGGCCACGCACTATGCTGGTGCGATTTCTCCGATTCCAGGAAAAGGAATTAATATTGCATGCGGCTTGGAAACAGGGACAAGTTAACTATAAAGGTCAGCGGCTATATTTTGAGAATGATTTCGCCCCTGAGGTGATGGCCAGATGCAAGGCATATATACCGATATTAAAGGCGCTGAAAAAAGCTGACCTGCACTTCCGCACCCCTTGCCCAGCAAAATGAATTGTTTTCCATCCGGATGAGCAGCTTGTTTACAGCTCGACAGAAGAGGTGGTGGAAGGCCTTCAGAAATGTGGAGTTGAAATTCAGAACTCGACTGGGCGCTCCATATGGGGTACTCTGGCAGCAAAGCTGTCGCAGCAAGCCTGGCAGTCGTGACAGCGAGAGGCTAGGAAGCGTCAAGGAGCAGAGGCGATTCGAAAAATTGTTGATTCCCTGTGAGAGCAGTCCCAAACGAACACTTGATTACCTAATGGGCTGAACTGAGTAAAGTTTGAGACACATTGGTTCATCTGGAGGAATTGATAGAGAGGGGGCCACAGCTCTATTACCTAGAACTTAATTGCCTGGAAGATGGGAATTTACTACTCAAGCATTTTGGACATTCTGACTGTTGCTGTTGAATTATTCAACCTACTTGTTTATGTTTACTAATCATTTCAGATAAGTCTCGGTTTACTAATTATCAAACATCTGTAGTGTCTCTTAATGCTTATTTCTGTCTACTTAACTACTGCCTGTTTGTCCAGTAGCACCAACACTCTTTCTCTCCTTCTGTGCAGAATCCGATCTTGGCTTCAGTGGAACAGCATGCAGAACTGGAGAGGGTAAGAGTAAATTTTATTTGGTCTGGCCCTCCCTGTCTCTACGCTGGCGAGCAATAGATAGCTCAACGGAAGCTTAACAATATCACCCTCATGTTTTAAGAGGGCAATTACTCCTGCATGTAAGACGGTCACTTCCTCAGACACTGGGGTGGGCAGTGTGTATTCGGCAGGGCTGATGAAACCGTGTAACGGGATGGGCTCCAAGGTTAGATAGTTAGATGGTTGTGCTACTGGGCAGATACTTGCGAGCTAACTCACAAGAAAGGGGGACGGGGTGGAACCAGATGTTATAGGGGACGGATGGGTCCTGATGCCTTAATGGAGCAGAAACTGGCACGTCAGGCTCAAGGCTCATGGGAAATTTAGCATTCAGTGATATTTTCCCAGCCCTTTTTCCCACCCCCCCAATCTCCAGACCCATCGGGTAGTGTTTGGTTCTCCTTACCCTCCGGATTGTTCATATGCCCACTACCGGGGTTGGTTGCAGGAGGATACTGTGGTTTGCCCTCTTGGGTTCTATATGACCCCCTGGACAAGCAAAATAAGAGCACCTGATGATCTCTAGGGGACATCCTTAGAACCTCTGACAAAAGCTGTTCTGTGCATTTTTCATCTCTAGCTCTTCTCCCCGTAACATCACATACTTTAGCAGGTGGCTAATTGGCCGGAGTGTGACTAACCAAACCCCCCCCCTTTTTTTTCTATACATCTATCCTAGGCATTAGAAGTGCCTTGGAGTATCTCTGTTTTGGGACATACCCCTTCCCGGTGAGGATATCTCACTGTAGAGATCTAAGAAAGCTTTCAGACATTGGAAGTACTAGTTCATCTATAGCCTCGAGGAAAGGAGGGAGAGGGGGGACATGATAGAAACTTTCAAGTACCTCAAAGGAATCAACAAAGTCCAAGACAGTAGCATCTTTCAAAAAGAGGTGTGCAAGAACAAGGGGCACAATTTGAAGATGGGAGGCTCAGAGGTAATTTAAGGAAGTATTTTTCACAGAGAGGGTTGTGGATGCATGGAACAGCCTTCGGAGGAGGTCGTGGAGTCAAAAACAGTGGTGGAATTCAAGCATGCATGGGACAGTCATAAGGCAATTCTAGGGGATGGGGGTAGGAAGAAGTAGGGTGCTGGTTAACTAGGATCTGCAGCTTATCCAGTAGGCAGGGAAATGGGCAGACTGGGTGGGCCAAGCGGTCCTTATCTTCCGTCAAATTCTATGTTTCTATGTTCTATCTCTCCTGTTTTAACTAGTTAGGTGTTAGTGAAGTTAGTTAAAGCCCTGTTGGCTCTGGCTTACTTCAGACACCTCTAATCAGCCTAATTGCTATTTAGAACAGATGGTTGCTGTTCTCAGTTATTTCTTGTTGTATGTATGTTGCCAGTTTAAAGGCAACCAGTTGTTAACAGCAAAGAGTAATGTTAAATTTTGGAAAATTAACTGCAACTGCTGTAAGTCAATGGAATGTCAATTGTGTCTATCTAATTATGATGCGCAGGGAGTGGGGAAGCCAGTTGGGGGGAGCTCCCTGGGATCCACGCGGTACACTATCTTAAACTCACATAATACCCGGACTCAGCTATGGAGGGGACCCCTTTGAGGTTGTTGTCCTGGAATGTAAATGGACTCACCTCCCCAATCAAGCGATCCAGGGTTCTTTCGCAGCTTAAAAAATGTAAAGCGGACCTTATCTATTTGCAGGAGACCCACTTAAGTAAAGAAGAGCACTTGAGGTTGGGGCAGCTCGCGAGGGGTGAGGTATATAGCTCTACTTTTAAAAAGGGCAGAAGGAGGGAGGTAGCAATAGGCAGCATACGCCTTGGCAACCACAAGCTAAGTGGATAGACCCTTTCGGTCGGCTAGTATTACTTCGGGGTTTAATTGGAGAGGCCGAGGTTACCCTGGCAAATGTATATTTCCCTTCAGACACACCAGTGAACGAGGTTAAGGGCTTGCTAGACAGAATCACACAATTCACCAGAGGCATATTAATGCTTGCAGGAGATTTTAACATCCTGCCTCACCCTGAACGAGACTCATCGAGTCTTAACACTCCCAGAAAAACTCCACAGCAGAGGTTTTTAAGCAGGTTTCTAGCTGAGGTGGGTTGGACTGATACCTGGCGCCACTTACATCCTTACACTAGGAATTACACACATTATTCAGCAGTTCACCACACATATTCAAGAATTGATCTCTGTTACACCCAAATAGAACATATGGGCTTAATGGTGGACTCCCATATTGGGGATGTCTCCTTGTCTGATCACGCACATATAACCATCACATGGAAACTAAGAATTCAAAGGAGATGTACACAGTGGTGACTAAACCCCTACCACTTAAAGTCAAAACAGTTTAAAGAATATCTAGCGGATAAGCTGACCGAGATACCTGCAGATAACTCTAGTCCAGAGACCTCACCGAGTATGCTCTGGGACACAATAAAAACGGTATTAAGAGGGCACCTCATTAAGTACACCTCTGTACAGGTGAAATCTCGCAAACAATATAAAGCTAGGCTGGAAGAAACCCTTCATTTTTTGCAAACGGCACATAAACATGGTGATAGTTCAGTGCTCCCGCAACTTAAACAAGTCAAGCTAGACCTGGATAAGTTGGCTCTGCAGCAGACAGAAATTGCCCTAACTTTCCTCCAGCAGCGGTATTATGAGGTTGGGCCCAGGGCTGCTAGACTATTAGCCTATCAAATCAGAAAGCAGAAGAAAGCTGTTACTATCATCACCATTCGTCATCCAGTTGATGGCAGGCCCCTGCACAAACTCGATGATATAGCAGATGCATTCACTGAATACTACTCTGCCCTCTATACTCCAGAGCACCCTGTAACAGCAGAAATGGTAACAGACTTTTTTACAAACTGTTAACCTCCCGGGAATCACTCCAGAACAGGGAAACCAACTGGTTAGCCCTATTACGATGCAGGAACTGGTCAGCGCTCTGGCCCTGGCCAAGACCATGAAGGCGCCAGGGCCTGATGGCTATGGAACTGAATTTTATAGAGCCGCAAAAGAACAGCTCCTGCCTACCCTCCTTTGTACCTTTAACTCGGTACTAGAGGGAGACCCTCCCCCACCCACTTGGTCTTATGCCAATATTTCGGTCATCCCCAAGCCAGGCAAAAAACCCTCAACTCTGTGAGTCATACCGCCCGATATCAGTCTTAAATTCTGACTATAAATTATTTATGGGGATAATTGCCCATAGACTGGAAACTGTGCTACCGCAAATAATACACAGAGACCAAACTGGCTTTGTTGGTGGGTGAACAACTACAGATAATATTAAGAGGACATACCACATAATACGCAAGATGCACACTGGGGATTACCCGGCAGCCCTAGTCAGCCTAGACGTGGAAAAAGGTTTTGACAGGGTGCTCTGGCCATTCTTATACACAGTCATGGAGAGCGCGGAGCTCCCTCTATCATTAGTCCATGTGATTAAAAACATTTACTCTGCCCCGAGGGCATGGGTGCAGGTTTCAGGTCACCACTCAAGATGTTTTCCCCTCTACAGGGGCACCAGGCAGGGATGCCCTTTATCCCCTCTCCTATTTGCCCTATTCATGGAACCCTTAGCACAGCTTATCAGGCAATCTCAAGACCTCCATGGGATTGAGGTGGATGGAGAGGAGCACCTTATAGCCCTTTATGCAGATGATGTTCTCCTGTACCTCCGAAACCCAGCGATTACCCTCCCGAAGGTTAATAAGCTGCTAGTAGCTTTTGGACAGGTCTCGGGTTATAAGGTTAACATCTCAAAAACTGAGATCTTGACTTTCCAATAGTCCTCCCGATCGGAATATGCAGGAGCAATTTCCCTGCAAATGGGACCTGGGGAAAATAAAATACCTAGGGATAAACCTAACTAAGGATTTGCAGGACGCCTACAAACAGAATTATATCCCCTTTACCAATCGCCTTAAGGATGATTTAGCTAGTTGGAGTACACTCCCATTGAGTCTGTCCAGAAAAATAGATGTCATCAGAATGGTGGTTTTGCCTGGGGCCCTGTTCCTTTTTAATAATATTCCTATTAGTGTGCCACACTCAGTGTTTTTGGACTGGGAGAAGGCTATTTCTCGTTTCATCTGGGCGGGCCGCAGGCCGAGAGTTAGATTAAAGCTCCTTACCAAACCTAGGGGCTCGGGGGGGCATGCCCTCTCAGATCTCCGACGGTATTATCAAGCTGCGCAGCTGACGCATGTTGTCACTAGACAGCTGGCTGTAAACGAGGCACACTGGCCAGATATTGAGCAGGCAATCATTGCTGACCCAGAGTATTATGCCATACTCTACCAAGGCCATATAACCCCGGAAACAAACATTAATTTAGCCTTAGAGTTACAGCATAGAGTGACCACCTGGAAACAAATTAAGAAGCAATTTTCGATTTCCCCTTTTATACCATTAAAATGTCCAGTGGCTGCCCTCCCAGATTTTCAGCCTAGTAAGATGGACCATGCCTACAGCCAGTGGAGCAGATATGGTTTGAAATACCTGTTCCAAATTACTACAAGAGGGGTACTGTGGTCATTTCGGGAAATACAGATAAAATTCCGCCTGCCAAACACACACCATTACAGATACTTACAATTAAAACACTACTACGAATCATTACCATCAGAGGTACGAAACCCTGAGCAATGGCCTCCCCTGGTCACCAAGTTGCAATCTTTGCTTGCTAATCCAAATCGAAGTCATTTGATATCTGCCCTCTATCAAGCTCTAATGTTAAGTCTCCCCCAGCAAATCTTGAAAATATCCAAGGGAAATGGCAACAGGAATTAGGCACACACATAGCGGACAAGCAATGGGAGCAGGCATGCCGCCAGGCGGCTTGTACTTCTAGTTCACACCAATGGAGGGAATATGCATGGAAATTTCTGGTTCGTTACTTCAAGACCTCGGAGATTACAAGTCACTACACTCCAGGACATTCTGCCTCATGCTGGCGTAACTGTGGAGAAAGAAAGGCTCACCTCACACATGTAATGTTCACCTGCCCTAAGCTGGAACCATTTACTCGTTCACTGCAGTCCGAGCTTCAAGAACTATTTGATAGACCCATCCAGTTAACCCCACAAACATTCATCCTGTTAATTCTTCCTGACAACCTTAGGGACCGGGATACTCGCTACCTCCTAGTCATTCTGCTTACAGCAGGTAGAAAGACCAGTACTAAAATGTAGTTATCCCCTAAGATCCCTACATTGCGGGATTGGTGGGCAATATCAAGGCAAACCTACCAGCTTGAGAAGATAACTCATAGTTTAAACGGTAGGGAGGAAAGATTCAATGCTAGATGGAATAGATGGCTTTTATACTATATGTTAAAGGACACAACTTTTGTACCATGAGGAAATAGAAATTCCCCCCCCCCCTTACATATTATGGGGCAGTTGTGGGTGGATCCCGGGGGGCCCCCTGTGGCCGCCCAAGATTGAGTATGCTAGGTTCGATAGGATGCTGAAGTATACTTGTTCATTGTGTAAATTTGAACTCCCAATCTTCTGTCTGACATTCAGGACCTTATTGGGCGGCATTCAATGAGGTGAAGGTATCCCGAGCCTGGGTCCTACTGAAACACCCAGGCTCGCCATGGACATTGAACTCTAACCACCCTGGTATTAAGCCTTTACAGTATTTTGAGCATTCTGTGCACTGTGACCAAATGGACCTCTGTAAGTACCTCTTCTTGATTTCTTTTGCTCCTATTGCTGGACATAATTGACTGTAAGTGAAAATGAAATAAAGATGATATTAACAAAAAAAAAAAAAGGCCCTTATAAAACAAGTACTAAGTGTAGACCACAGCTGGGCCAAACTGTCACTGCAACATCGGCTGATGAACTTCCCTTTTTTTATATCAAGGCACCCCACATTCAGTTACGGGTTGCTCACTAGCTGAATTGCTTTTGAAGCACCAGCTCACAAACAAATTTACTTTACTTAGGCCCAGTGGTGGATTTAGTCATTTTGAGGATCCTGTGGAAGCAGGACCCTTCTTGCCTGACCACAGAAACAATTTAATGTGCACTGCTACAGTAATTTAACCCCTCACACATAAGAAAGAGTGACTTGAAACTCACTTTGCATTGGCTTTATTTAATCCAGGTGTGAAGTGGTTAAACTGGACAAAAGCATAGGCTTCGGGCTTCACCCTACAGCTGCTCAAACTGCTGCAGGGCTCACCTGCTTTTTCTGCTTTACTGCTGTTGTTGTGGGTTCTTAAAAACCTGTAATTTTGTACAAAATATCTAAGTATATTCATGTCTGATTCTCGCAACTGTCTTAGCTTGCTCATCCAAGGCTATTTACCTGGCCAGGACTGTTTTCTTGCAATGTTGCAAATGATATGTGCCATACCAGTTTGCTAAATGCTTGTCAAACTTAAAAATATTGAAACAATAAAAAACTAATAATTACAAAAAAAAAAAAAAACTGGACAAAAACAAAGTACAGCCTACTTGCACAATTAATCAGCAAGGAATCTATTCTGTGACAGCAATGGGGACTGATTTCCATTCAGATTTATAGCCAGCCTTGACATGAGCCTGTAGCTGCTTAAAAGAAAGAGCTTGCTATTCCTATAAAGTCTTTAGAAACATAGAAACATAGAAGCTGATGGCAGATAAGGCCCATCCAGTCTGCCCATTTCTTTTTCTACCTTATAAATGTGCCATCGGCCTTTGCTCTGTCAATAGCCTATCTATTCATACTCATCTGTATTGCTCCCTTATACTTATCCCATGCCTGTTTGAAGCCCTGCACCATATTCATATCTACCACTTCCTGAGGTAGGCCATTCCATGCATCCACCACCCTTTCCGTGAAAAAGATCTTCCTCACATTACACCTTAATCTTAGACTTTGCTTTCTTATTCTCTTTTTCCTGATTTCTAACCGAATTTCTTGATTTCAGATGTCAGCTGAGATGTTAAAAGGGATGCAGCTCAGAGCTATTATTTAGGCAATTATATTTTCTAGGGCTGTGCGGCTGTATAGTGCATTTTACTCAATTTATAACTGCATTTTCTTTGCTTTGTCTTGGTATAATTTATCAAATCAAAAACGTGGTATTGACAGACTCTGCTTTGCTTTATATTCAGCTTTGCTTATTTTGCTTTATATTGCTTTATATTCAGCGAGAATTCACAGAAGACACAGAGAAAACTATTGATATACTGATTGCTTGCTATGTCATACAGCCATGCAGAATAAAACTGATTTTGTGATTTTTAGTTGATTGTGTTGTGGTTGTGCAAGGAAGTGACAGACAAGGAAAGGGTAATTATGAAAAGTAGTGACAAAGTTTACTTGTATTTGACTATTCCTTTTGCCTTTAAATCTTTTCAGAATTGAAATGCTTTAAAAATGTGTTGCATATAAGCAAAGAAATTGACTAACGTGCTTTAGTATTTATGCTGGTATTGTGTACATACTGTATGTATATGGGTATATTGAAGACAAAGATATGGTGCCGAGGTATTTTGGTTGCAGATAATCCCTGTGACTGCTAAATTATATTTGGGACATTATATCATGAAAAAAAAGGTTTTTGCCAGATCATCTGGGCAGAACCCCTGTTTTGTTCTATGTTTATGCATGTTAAACCTCATGCTGTATTAGCCACATAAAATATATGGTTGCATGAAGGTGTATTGTGTAGCCAAACAAAATTACAGTGTTAATAAACCACTGAATAGATGAAGCGTTTATGTGAATGTTACTGTAACTTCATTTTCATTAAGTACAAAAAAGGTACGTAGTACAGAAGAATCATTTATTTGATGTTACACAAAGTAGCATTAGTGTTTTAATATGTATAAAATATCTAAAATTAACTTCCTTGTGGCCCACTACAGACATTGCATTGAGTGCACAGTAATGAATCCATAAGCATTATTTGATCCAACTTTGACTCCACCCTTATATTTGGTTCTGTCCCTTTATTCCTGCCACAGGACTCTTTTTAAAACCCTGAATCTACCACTGCTTATGCCAAGCCTTCAGAGAACTGCTGAAGCCAAGCAAAAGAGGCAAAAAGTACAGCATAACAAGGGTTAGAAAAATCTGCGAAAACTCAAACCTCAGGACAAGGTGAAGACACATTGTTTCCCAGAGGGGAAGGAAAAATGGGACTGTGGAACCATTGTAAGGAAATGTGGGCCTCTGGTTTATTTGGCTCAGATGGGCTCAAGAGTATGCAAAGTGCATATAAACCATTTGTTACTGTCTGAAGTAACAGATCTTATCATTGAGGTAGACAGACTTTTGAGTCCTAAAGCACAACTAGAAGCAGTTGCACTGGAACCTTCATCAGTGAGTGTTCATACTGACATGGATGTCTCAGTAACCAATGGTGAAGGTGAGCCTAACTTTGAAAGACAATATCCAGTAACAGCTCATAAATCACCAAACTGACTGAATCTATAAAAGTCAGACAACAGAACAAGTTCCCAGTCACAGGGAAGAATAATGCCCTGAACTTGTTACAAGGTAAGAGCAATCTACTACTATATTGTCAGCACAGTGGGGAATAAATGGTTTACTTAATGTTAAATTGTTGGTTAAAGTTATAGTAATAAAAAGAAAGAAAGTTTACTAATGGGACATAGTGCTCTCAAATTTAAGGGGAAGGAGTGTTATATATTGTTTCTTATAAGGGTATCTACTATGATAAAGCAGGGTTTGCTGTGTTCCATTGTAAACTGTTGTATTTCCTGTGAACTACTTAGCCCAGAATGCCTTGCATGACTCAGTGAGATGATGTCACAGTGGAAAGAGAGAGAATAAAGTAATGGTTGAACATTGCAATCTATGTTGGCTGTTGTTTTGTATTACTGTCAGTAAATATATTACAGTCCTTATCATGAAGACCTAGCTTAATGACCAAAGGTTGGGGCATCTTCTTATGCCCAAGGTTATTTATTATCCCACAGACCCAGTGACCTGGCACATTCTGGCTGACAATGCATCCTTTTTGACCTGCAGTGGAAAGAGATATAGCATAACATTTCACATTTTCCAGTGGCAACCCTTAGTAAGCAATGGTCCCAATGATGTCTAAAGTCAAAGTGTTTCAGCAAAGGATGCCAGCAATGCTGCAGATCAGGAACAGGGCTCTTAACAAAGGGCACATTGTAGGAGTGACCTTTGTTGACCTATCAAAGGCAATTGACACGGTCCATTATGCCCTTCTCCTTGAACAGCCCTCGGGCATAGGGCTAGCCCAAGAAACCATAGCATGGTTTTATAGCTACCTTAGTCTGTGATCACAGCAAGTAAAGATCAGGGACATCCTATCAGAAAGTCAACCAGTCAGATCGTGGGTACCAAAAGGATCCATACTCGGTCCGGTCCGTTAGTCTTCAGTGTCTTCCTAAATAACCTCCCGGCTGCTTGCAATATCTGCATGCTCCTCTACACAGATGATGCGGTGATCTTTACTAGCAACCTCAGCCCCACACTCCTGGAATACAACCTCCAGAGTGGCTTCACAGTGGCTGAAAAATTATTCAAACAGCAAAACCTGGTCATGAACTATAAAAAGACCAAGACCATGCTCTTCGCCACTGCCCAAAACAAGCTAATAGGCTATGCCCTGGCCATTCAGAATGACACCGGTAACACCCTGGAACTAGTCCCCCATTTCAAGTACCTGGGAATCTCACTGGACACTGCCCTGTCTTACACACAGCACATTGACATCATGGCCAAAGCCTTTAACACCAGGATCAGTATCCTCTATAGGCACAGACATTGCCTGACCTATGAAGCTCTGAACTTGGCAATTAACAGTTCACTCATCAGCTTGACTGACTATGGCCTAGCTGTCTATAGCTCCGCTACTGACACATCACTCCAACACCTCTCAACAGCCTTAAACAAAGCCTGCCGCCTGCTCACTAATGCCCCAAAACTCACCCACATCTGTGAGCTTTAAGTGTGATTAGGCTGGCTTCAATTGAAGGACAGAATACTTTATCAAACCTGCCAACTCACAAAAAAAGGTCTCAATAAACTTACTTCCTCAAGGAGTTCTGACCCTTCTATCACCACCTATACATGCCAGGCACACCAGGAGCTTGACTACACAAGTATTTCATGTGCCCTGGTGCCGCACAACTATGGCTCAGTGATCTTTTGCTCACTGGGCCCCTCTGAGGACAAATGGTGTACCACTTGACATTGCCGGAGCCACAATCCTTGGTTCCTTTAAGCGCAAACTCTGTCAGCACCTCACCGACAATAGTACCTGTAGGTACCCCCGCTAGTCTGCACCCACAGCTTTAGTCTGTCTCAGCACTTCCAACTCCTGGCCCGCCAGGTTAAGTCTTTGCCCAAGCACTTGCCTCTCACACCCTTTGCCCTAGTACTTGCCTCCCACACCCTACCCCTTGGTTCTTTTCATTTCCTCTGCCCTCCCTATCCCAGCTCCCACTGCCTCTCCCTACCTCACCATAACAGTCCTTTTTTTTTTTAGTCTTTGGTAACCAGGTAAGGCCCACTAGGAACAAGTGCCTGTTTTCAGGGGTGACCTGGGAGCATTGGGCAGTTAAGTGACTTCCTCAGAGTCCCACAGTATGCAAGTGGAGATTGTCAGAATCAAACTCAGGTCTGATCTGCCTCTGCCTGTCTCTCTTCCGCAGGATGCTGGCATACCATGTACAATGCCTTAGCACAATTTGTGAACTGCTTTTCATTGCGACTCATGTACTGTTGAATTTTTTGTACTCTGTATGCATAATTTACTGCAAGTATATTGTGTCTTCTTGTGTTAATGTATCTGATGTGGAACCTCTCAATAAGCATCCACTTACAGGTGTCATTCAAGACTTCAGTGAATAAAATAAAAAAAAGCATAAACCAGTGCACCCCCTTTGGGGACACTGTCCCTCTACTGCTGCTGTAGGAACTAGGAAAATGGGTGGTGGCTCCTTATGCAGCATCTCAGTGAACTGACCCCATGTGTCTGCAGTTCTTAGTAAACATCAATGGCTAGCCTGATGCTAGCTGTGTTTTCCTGATGGTCATCTACACATGCACCTGACATACTGTATCCCAATTTTATTGTCCCAGTGCATTGCTCACAGCCATTTGCTACCATTCATCATGTTGTACCCCAATCAAAAAAAATGTAATGTTCTCACACCACAATCAAGTTCTCAGTTGCAAACCTGCTTCCTACAATAACAGGGAACCCAACTTTGCAACCCCCTTTCACTCACTCTCTTGCTGTGTGACTGCACCCAGTGAGAGTGACATGGCCCAGGGTACTTCTGTGCCTAGGGGTGTTAGCTGGAATATGTGCTCACCAGGAGCCCCTGCAACAATCACCAGCTCGTTCCACCCATCTCCTTCTGAAGGAACTGCTGAGACAAGCTTCACACTTGTTAAATAATAACATGACACAGTGACTACTCTTAGTTTTAGCTATCCCTTCACTGAGGCTCCAAGGGTAAAGGGTACGACGTTTGAATGCATTTTCTGGTCAGAAGCACCCATCTTGGAACATTTAACAATCACAGTACTCAAGTATTCGATTGACTTTATTATACCAGCTGAGGTCGAACCTGTGACTCTATTTCCTGGGTCCTCTTGGTCCCCGCAACATACATGTGTATGTTGTAATATGTAACCCAGTTAGTACATTTCCTAGGTACCACCTTAGCTATTGCATTGAATTTGCAAAACCCCAATAATCAATACATTTTTATTAATCAATAAATGCAAAACCCCAATAGATTCACAAAGCTTGGGTGGGTACTGATAATATGCTCATTACACTGACACATTGGATATGGTATCCCAAGATATTATGAGTAACTAGGGCTTTGCACCCCTCTGACTACCATGTGTTGATACTTTTTAGCAGCTCCTGATGTCTACGCACCCATGGCATTTGCGAAGCCATTTAAACCTCTGTTCCCATCTTCTGCTACCCATTGCAGGCCTGGCCTGAGGGGGCTTTCCCGATCTGGCAGTCCCAATTGCACAAGCAAATAACCTCCTCAGTGTCCCTCCCTAATGCTAGAGAGGGAAACTCTCCTAGTTAAACCATGGTGACCCTTCACCACTCTGGTCCTTGGTCATCTTGGCCTCCTTCAGAAAGCTAACTTAACTCTTTTTTTTTTTGATCTGCCATCAACCAGCCCCCTTCGACCAGGGCCCACTGCCCAGCCCTGTCATCCACCCGAAAATGTACCTGCTTCTGTGTTCCTCTGTGGATGACCCCCACCATGGGAAGGGCTGCCTGGAGGTGGACCCTATCACCTCAGAGCAGAGTTAGAGCATCGGTCAGGAAGAGGCAGTCCAGGCAACGGTGCAGGACATATGGCAGATCGGCAGGCAGCATCCTGCATGGTTGTGGTCTCTTCCGGTCTTCTCCCCTGGAAGGTGTGGCATGCAATGACATCACAGCATGGCTGCCTATGTCTGCCCCACCTCTCCATACTGTCAAGCTCCTTGCTGCTAGACCCCTTGCCTCCACAAGGGACCAGTCATGCACTGGGCACTGTCCCAAACCATGCACCCACCTACCCGGTGAAGGACAGCAGTCCCCAGGACACTCCATCCTTCCCCCCCCCCCGGCCAGCCCCCCACAACCCGGCCCGCTTGGAACTCAGGGCATTGGCATCGCAGGCGGAGCCTCTACCACTACGTCAGCAGGCTGGCCTAGCTAACTTGACTCTTTAACTTCTCAGTGTTTCTCTCACCCAGCTTTGCATCTCCTCACACTTCCTCTCAGGCATCCTCTCAGACCACATGAACCATTAGGTCACATACCTTGTGGGTGTACCACTCAGGATTCCTGCCCTCCCTCAGTAACGCTTTCATTGTCACTCTTCAGCAGAATATGGCTCTTAAAACACCTCTTGCTTTTCTAGGTGAGACAAAGAATCTGAGGATCAGGTCACATTCCTGCCTAGCTATACTGCAGCACCCAAGTGATGACTCTGGGTTGGGGACCAAATGCCAGCCCCGCATGAACATGGCCAACCCTCTAGTCCTGAGTGGGGGCCATACAGGAACCACCATGCCTGAATCCTATTTACAGGACCCAGCCAGTTGGATGGGCTGCCTCCCTGCCTGCACTCCCAAAATGCATGGATGATCCCTGCGCATCATAACCACTACACACTGATATCACTGAGCCTCCCTCAAACCCCATCTCTGCCAAGAGATGTGAAGCTGGCTGCACAGTGTCAGGCAATGCTCCTAGGCTGGGATGCTTTTCTCCTAGGTCCAGGGTAGGTGAGCTGGCGTGGACCTCTGCAATCCCACAAAGCTAGAACATCAGTAGAACTAGACTTACTGCATGCTGCACAAGCTACCTGCTTCATGTGCTATCTCCCTTCAGAGCCTCTTCATTTACATAGACACAGAACACAGTGTTCCTGTCAATTAAATGTTTACCAGCAGCAGCTACAGACTAAATGAGTCTGAAAAATCTTTCAGCCATAACTCCAGGGCCAGAACTTATCATTGTGCGAACCATGTGACTGCATGGGCCCCCAACTGCCTTGATAACTTTTTTTATAAGTAGTCTAGCCCAGGTTACTGATACGGCCCCCTTCCCCTCTGTGACACAGTGCCTGCATTCCCCAGCTTTTCTCCAAAGACAAAGAATCCCCCCCCCCCCATCATGGAACAGTACTGTGGTGATAATGGGTGTTTACTCACCTGGTAAAGGTGATTGTGTTGGTTGACATCAACGGCACTCCAGACATTACATCATGGGGTTTTAGCCCACCTGATGGGCTAGTGATACACATGACTCTAGGATCAAATTTCTTGTATATCCAGGTCCCAGAAACCCATGTTCTCCAGTTTGACTCTTCCTTAGCTGAAATCAAGGTTATAAAGCACAAGTACGAGAAACAAAACAAAAACAACACTAACCATTGTATACAATGATGCATACTGAGGCGATAAGTACATGTGGGCCAACGGGCCTGGTTTTATTTACCTATTATTACAATCTCAACTTGACTCCTAATAGGTTGACGGTCAGAATTTTCCCTTTTTTTGGGTGTCTTCAGTGAAAGATAGCTTAAGCCCCCTGAGGTCATTCCTGTGAATAGTCTAATCCTGGTCACTCTGAGCACTCTGTTCGGGAGGGTCGTGGAGTACCATGGATGTCAACCAACACAATCACCTTTACCAGGTGAGTAAACACCCATTGTGATTGGTTGGCCATCCATGGCACTCCAGACATTACATCATGGGTAGATAAGTAGCAGTACTGTACCCTAGGGAGGGAGACAGAGTGGTCTAGGAATGAGAGGAAGAGCTGGCAGTTAGGAGGACCTGTGTGGCGAAAGTGGGCTGTATTTTGTAGAGGTGTTCCAATCTATAGTGTCTGGCAAACATATGGCTGGAAGTCCATGTTGCTGTTTTGCAGATGTCCTCAGAAGACACGTTTGCACTTTCTGCCCAGGAGGTGGATACTGATCTCGTGGAATGCGCCCTAATACCTTCTGGGGCTGTCATTTGCTTAGCTATGTAAGCTTCCTGGATGATTCTTCTAAGCCAGCCAGCAATGGTGGTCTTAGAGGCTGCCCTGCCTTGTCTTTTTCCCCTGTGATGATGAATAACCTCTCTGTCTTATGTAAGGGCAGAGTTCTTGATATGTAAATGGACAGGGTGATCCCGACATCTAGTTGGTGTGGGGCAGGCTTAGAGCCGGGTGGGTGTCTCCAGAAAAGGTAGGCAACTCGATGGGTTGCTCCCTGTGGAATGTGGAGGATACCTTCGGTTGGAAGGCCAGTACTGATCATAGGCGTACCCCTTGAGGGGTGAATACGGTGTAAGGCTCTTTGTGGGACAGTGCTCCTTGCTCTCTGATCCTTCGAGCTGAGCAGATAGCAATGAGGAAATAGGTCTTGAGACCGACCCAGAAGAGGTCTACCTCATGTAGTGGTTCGAAGGGAGCAGTACTGAGGGAGTCTAACAGTAGTGGTAGATCCTAGGGGGCGATGGATGGTCTGACTCTGGGTCATAGCACTTCCACCGCCCTCAGGAAGCACCGGGCATCCGAGTGTGCTCCCGGGCTGTATCCCCCAGTGGGACCAGTGGCTGCTCCAATGGCTGAGAGCTGTACCCTGAGGGATGAGTGAGCCAACCCTCTGTCCACTCCCTGTTGAAGGAACAAGAGAATAGTGGACATGTCTGGTAGTTCATGGTCCTTACCATGTTCTCGACACCACCTCGCGAACACTGACCATTGTCTACCATAGGTGGAGGTGGTCGAGGATCGTCTAGATTGTAGCATCGTTGATATGACTGATTCATGGTAACCTGCTCTCATCAGTCTCTTCCTCTCAGGAGCCAGGCCATGAGTTTCAGGGTCTGTGGAGCCGGGTGAAGTACTGGACCCTGTGTCAGTATATCCGTCCGGTAGGGTAACCTGCAACTGTCCATTGTCATGGCCAGTACCATGGCAAATCATGTCCTCCGTGGCCAGTAGGGTGCCACCAGAATGATGGTACATCGGGACGATTGTATCTTGGTTAGCACCTGGGGTAGCAAGGGAAGGGGAGGGAACACGTATGCATGCTCCCAGGACCAAGGTTGTGACAGGGCATCAGTCCCCTGGGACCGGTTGTCCCTGTTTCTTGAATAGAACCTTTGGACCTGCACATTTTCCGTTGTGGCCATAAGGTCCATAGAAACTGGTCCCCAAGTCTCCTGAATCATCTGGAAAAGACTGGAATGGAGGCGCCACTCCCCTGGGTGGACTTGTTGTCGGCTGAGCCAGTCTGCTTGCACGTTGAGCCTGCCTGCGAGATGTACCATGCCAAGATGTGTGAGGTTGTTCTGCGCCCAATTGAGGATGAACGCCTCCTCCCTCAGCATAGCTCTGCTCTTGGTGCCCCCTTGTTTTGCGATATATGCCACCATGACTTGGTTGTCAGAACGTATCAGAACCGACTGACTGGAAAAAGAGGATCTGAAAGCTTTGAGAGCATGGGATACTGCCCTCATCTCTAGGACGTTGATGGACAACTTGGTTTCTGTTGATGTCCATAGGCCTTGTGCCATCAGGTCGCCCAAGCACGCTCCCCAGCTTGATAGGCTTGCATCCGTTTCTATAGTAGCATTGTAGGATGCCTCTAGTGGAACCCCTCTTATGAGATTGGAGTTCACTGTCCACCATGTTAGAGAGTGTCTCACTGATGGTGGTAGTGAGACTATGACATGCAAGTTGTACTCGTTCGGTGATCCCGAGTGAGGACGTGAGTCTGTAGGGGTCGCATGTGCCACCTGGCCCAGGGAATCAGGTCAATGCAAGATGTCATGCAACCTAGTAACTGGGCTATCTGTCCCATGGTTGCCTGATGGCAAGCCCTCAGGTGGCAAGACAACCTTATCAGGTTGTGCACCCTTGTCTGTGATGGTTTCGCCCATCCTTGTGATGTGTTGATTAGAGCCCTTAGGTGTTCTATCTGTTGCATGGGCACCAGGTGGCTCTTGGCCAGTTCACTACCCAGCCATGCTCCTCTAGTGCTTTTAGAGTGAGTACGTGTGTGGCGCTCTGGGCGCACCGGCCACCAGTCGTCCAAGTAGGGAATGATATCCAGATCTTGTTCTCTGAGTCTGGCTACTAAGACTATTGACACCTTGGTAAATACCTTGGTGCTGAGGTAAGAGCGAAGGTAAGGCCTGATACTGGTAAAGTTGGCCTAAGATGTGGAACCTGAGGTATTGCCTGTGTTTTGGTCTGACAGATATGTGAAAGTATGCATCCTTTAGATCTATGGACATGAGATAATCACCTACCCGGATACTGCATAGGGTGGAGCTTAGGGTTTCCATTTTGAACCTTTGGGAAACCACGTGTTGGTTAAGGTGCTTCAGGTCCAGAATGGGGCGTAGTTCTCCTGCTTGTTTGGGCATGAGAAAGAAAATGGAGTACATTCCTAGTTTCTGTTCATGCAGGGGGATGGGTTGGCTTGCTGTGTTGTGTAGCAAACCCAGCAGGATATGTTAGACCTGATGAGTTGTTGCCTTCTTCTTGGCAACGGGAGAGGTTAGGAACCTGTGTGTGATTGGGGATTAGGATAGCTCTATGGAGTATCCTCTCGACACCACCTCATGGACCCACTTGTCTGAGGTTGTGCAGAACCACTGGTGTCTGAAAAGTGACAATCTTTGTCCAACGGGAGGGTACGTTCCCTGACCGCGTGGGGATCTGTCCACGTAGTCATTGTTGCTTTCCCCTATTACCTCTACCTCTTCCCCCAAACTTGGACCCACGAGCTCTAAAGGAGGAAGGTTGGTAGGAATGGGAGAAGGGACTGTGGTATCCGCTGGATGTTCCCCTGCCTCGAAATGTATTGTTCTGGAAATACGTGTCTCTGCGTGATTGGTGAGACTTGTCCCCCCCCCCCCGAAATCTCCACCTTGCTGAAGGGAGATGGGTGTGCCTATTCTTATTTCTGAGTATGTCTTTGCCCTCCTTTTTCTGTTTCAGGAATTCCTGTAGGCCCTCCCCAAAGACGTGCTTTCCCTTCATAGGTAGATTTTGCAAAAGTGTTTTGGATTCGTTGTTGGCCTCCCATAATTTTATCCACAATGCTCTTCTGGCACAGTTGGTGATGGCTGTGGCCCTGGCATGCAGTCTAAGGGTGTCCACCGCCATGTCTGCCAGGTATTTTGCAGCATCGAGAGTGCACTGTAACAGTTCTGCCTCTCTGGATTTGGGGTTTGTCTGCTCAAGGAGCTCTTTGAGCCAGCGGATCTGGGCACGTGCTGTGTAAATGGCTGTAGTAAAAGCTTTGGCCACAGTTCCCTTGATTTCAAAGGCCTTTTTCAACATGTCTTCCACCCTCTTGTCTGTCGGATCCTTTAAGGATATGGTCCCGCATGGTAGGATGGTTTTCTTACTGAGTGCCGCTATCTGAGAATCAATGGTTGGTGCTGTGCACCAGTTGCTGGCCTTGTCCTCTTGGACCGGATACATGTGGTCCAAGTTTCTCTTATTTGACATGCTGCTAGGCTCTGTGGATTGCCACTCTTTGTTAAAAATAGCCTCGATCGCTGGGCATACCAGGAAGGTCTCCTTGGTAGTTGTCTTTTGCTGGACCATGGGGTCTAATTTTGACTCTGGTTTTCCTTCTTCGACTTCGAATCCCATAGTGGCCTTGACTATTTTCTTGAGGCCCAGAACCATGTCAAAGGAACAAAGTTTAGATGTGAGGGATGGTACGGATTGTGGTTCCATGTCCTCGTCCTCGGTCTCTGCCCCACCCTCTTCGTCTGGCATATCTTTGTCCTCTCCACAATCCAGTTTGATTATCTGGTACTGGTTCTGCAGTGTCTGGACACTCTTCATTGGGCCCCCCCACATTCTCTGGCTCCGGAAGTGGTGCGGTAGTTGATCTATGCTGGGTAAGGTATTCTAGTGTCTCCATTATCTTCAGCACAAAATTCTGTTGGCTCTCCATCATTGCTACCGTGGCCTGTTGGTTCTGAAGTAGGATGGTTCCAGGATCCATCCAAGTAGAGCCACTGGTCCCTGGATTGCTGGGACCCATTGCAGGAGTCTGCTCCAGCGATAGGTCATCGTTGTCATGTAGACAGGTGGAGCATAGGGGGCCCGGGGCGTGGGGCAGGAGGGTAGCATTGCAAGAGGTGCATTTCTTGGCCTTGACAATCTGGTGAGAAAGGAAGAGGAGAAAGGCAATTGCCTTGTTAGGGCTGGTTGACAATGTGCCTCCCAATTAGTGGATGCAGTTAATACAGTCCTAGAAGTACAGCACATTGTAGGAGAAATCCATAAGGTGCTGTTGAAAAAACCGCTGGCCTGGGAGGGTATATATATAGATTTGCAGGTAAAGTTCAGCATGGGAGGTCACTATAGTGAGGGACCCAGCATGTAGAAACACATATTGGAGGTCGCTATGGAGAGGGACCGCCAGTCTCCTAGTGAAGCATGTAGAGTCACTAGTGAGAGGGACCCCATATAAGTTAGAGGGAGGTTTTTCCTTTTGTATTTGCAAAAAATATGGGGTCACTATTGGGAGTGACCCCATAAGAAATAAGGGAGGACATTGGGTCGATAGGATGGCTGTGCTGATTGCCATCATTGTTCCCTTGAGACTGAGCATCTCGTTCCTCAGGTCTGATGGTAGGCCCATTTGTGAAGTGCTCCTTTTTATGAGCCATTATAATATTATTATGTCTCTCGCTCTCAAGAAGTGTTTGTAGAAATCAGCGTTGTTTTTGAGAGCCACAGGATCCTCTACAACGAATGTTACAAAAACGAGCGTTATACCCCTCAAACAGAGTGATCCCCCCATCCTAGGCCATAGCTGTACGACCGTGTGGCCAAGATTAGCATGGGGAAGAGAAACAGTCACTGAATGGCATTATTCCTGTTTCTTTTTGGATTGAAATACCAGACGGGGCTGTAATGGCAGGGTTCACTATCGCACAGTGCAATAGGGCGATCCCAGAGTAGGCCGCGGGCCATGCGGCCGGAGGAAGTGTGAGGCGACAAGAACAGGCCTCAAAAAATAAAGGGAAAACACCAAAAAGAGTGACTGTGAGCATGGGGGAGGTTTTCCTGCCGTGTTCACTGCAACAGTCCTTTCGATTGCACTAGATGCCGACCATGTGGCTGGGGGGGGAGGGGGAACACCAAGCTTGCTGCTTAGTAGTAGGCCGGAGACCTAGAATAGCAGCATGCTCCCCTGGTTAAGGTGCAGGCTGGCCTTAGGAGGAGCCTTTGAAACTGGGGAATTCTCCTTTTTCTGCAGATCGTTTCATTGATCGCATTGTCACTCGCACGGGGAGTTAGTGAGTGAGTGAAGGGATATGGGGGCAGACTGCCTGCGGGTTTGCGCTACTACATGAAGTGTAAGGGGTGCAGGGAGATGCCAGAACTCACAATCAGGTGAGGGGTAATTGATTTTTGAAACTTGTGATGAACAGGACTCAGTAAGATCCCCCTTCTTTTTAAGAATGGGTAACATTATACTCTCGCTCAAATGGAGCCAATAGACCCTTCAGAAATTAACTAAAGAAAACTAAGACAGTAAACAAACTTCAAATAGCCCAACAGGGCCAAAAACAGAGGTGAGTTAACAAACAAGACTTCAGAAAAAAACACAACTGTGACACAATTTGCTGGCTTTAAGATATATAGCAACATAGGAATATGTATAGCCACAGAAACAACAAACCAAAAAAACAACAATCAACAAGCTGGCCTCATCATTCTTTCTTTTAAAATACTGAATGCTGCATTTCTCCTTTTTAGACATGAACAACTGCAGAACATAGTTTTACTGCTCTGCCTTTAGTATTGCAGCCATATAAGGAACATAAATGAGAGGCCTACCTTTCTGGAGTAGAACAACAGGGATCCTGGTGTGCTAGTAGCCTTATCAGATGCTCGATTTGAACTGCAGAACAGGGGTTTCTGGGACCTGGATATACAAGAAATTTGATCCTAGAGTCATGTGCATCACTAGCCTATCAGATGGGCTAAAACCCCATGATGTAATGTCTGGAGTGCCGTGGGGGCAGGCAGTGGGAAATCAGGTTTCCAATCAGAGGTGTCCTGTCCCTGTCCCCTTTGTTACAAAAATTGTAGTAGTACTGTACTTACTTCTCTTCTGCATCTCGGCTTGGAGCTCAGTCAGAATGTCTCTGTGGTGGTGACATAGAATAGTCCTGGCTGACGAAACCTTTTTGAAAATAAATCCCTTGGTATTTAAAACACTTACTAACCCTCCTGTATAAGAAAGAATTACCAGGTCTAGTTTTACCCAGAAATTGCTGCTTTCAGCAAGGCTCACCGGATCCCACATCAAACATTTTTGACAGATGTTTTTTATTGTTTTGTGTTTGTAAGTACCGGCATCAATTCCCTGAGAACTGTTCGTAACTTAAGTAAAAAGTGGCTTAAAAAGTCACTTCCTTCCCATTCCACACTTGTCAAGCCCTCAGAAAAAGTAACTTCCTTTTAGAATGTGCTGCTACTTACAGGGTTGCTGCCTGTCATAATTCCATGAAGTATGAGGCTAGCCAGCTTATTGGGGGGTGGGGTGCTGCCGATTTGACGAGAGATGTTTTCATTTGCCTCCAGGTGGATTGGTCCACTCTGCCATGCTATGATTCCCATCTCTAACCTTAAAGGAAACTCCATGTTAAAATCAGAAAAATATATGTAGTAGTCTTTATTTCTGTGTTCTAACCAGTTCCCAGGGTTTTCTTTTCCTCTGGTTGTGAGAGATGTTTTTTCTAACTTTCCCTAACTGTTTTATTGCCTTTGTAGTTGCCATTCTGGTTTCTGTTATGGCCTCTAGTCTTCCCAGAGTGCCCTTTGGTGTGATGTCTAATTGCCCCTGCAGAAAGCCAGTGTCTTGTTACAGTGTCTGTCACAGCTAAGCCAAAGAGAAAATACTTCTTCCAAAGAAGACACATTGCTAGATTTTGGGTGAGTGTAATCATTATTATTTTTTCATATTGTACCTTGTCCTGCTATGTTATGCTCTGCGTGTGTGTTTGTGTGTGTGTGTGTGTGTATGTGTGTGTGAGTATTTGAATCATGTCACTGTTTACTCTATTCCTCTCAGTCATTTTCAGTTTTTGCACCAGTACTAAGTAGCAAAATTGAACCACCTTATAGATTGTAACATAGCAGGACAAGGTACTAATATCAAAAAATAATAATGATTACACTCACCCAAAATCTAGCAGTGTGACTTCTCTGAAAGAAGTATTATATTTGTGGCTGAGCTGTGACACACCCTGCTAAATCTAAGGGCATAGCTACATCATTGTCACATAAGCCAGAGTGCATCGTAGGAGAAAGAACGCCAATAAATCTATTTGTGATGGTGATCCCCAGGGGTCGTAAAACTATTATACAGCCAGCAGGCTAATTTAGGAAAAACTCCTAATAGCAGACAGAGGGAAGGACACACTAGGACTTAACACACATATCAAAACACTCTACATAACATATGTTTTTGCACATTCTGGGTGGACTTCTCCTTTAACTTAACTGTACAGAATGCATTGCAAATGTACTGCACTTCACTGCTGTGATGGTCATTTAATGTCAAAAAGAGGAAGCAAGTTTTAAAAAAAACTGCAATCTCAAGCATTTGCCCACATCCTGTGAACCATTTATACACACTCTCTCAGACCCTTATGTAAATCCTTATACGGAAAGCTTGGATCTACATGCTAATTACTTCACTTTTTGCTCTTCATCAATATTCAGCTACCTTTTCCAAGCAGTGAGTCTGAGTTTCTGTTAGACGAATAAGACTAAATGGTAGGTGGCTAACAAATTAATATATGTGGCTAGCATTTCACCACTGGAGTCACAGGTTCAAATCTGACTCTGGTAATAATAATAACAATAATAATAAATATTAATACATTTATAAAATGTAATAATGTTTTATTCTCACAAGCGCCTTTCGACCATCAAGGTCCTCCTATAGTTGAGTGCCTCCCCCCCCCCAACTTGTTCAGTGTAAAATTTAATGGCCAGGTGGGGAACTGGGAGCTGTCAAAGTTTTATGGGTAGAACGGGGCAACCCAGACAAACAATCAGGTTTGAACATGGAGGGACTAATCAGGTCAGTCAGGTATGCATCTGAGTCTGGTAGTCATATCACATGGCTAAATGAAAATGAAAAATGCACCATCTTTGCAACTGCAGGGGGCAAGCAAGCACAGTCTCTCTGAGTGTTTCTGATTTCTTGTACGGAATTTTTGCAAGGTAACAGGCAAGCAAACAAGATTTTTCTATGATGGTCACCAGACCCAGGACAACAAAAATAGTTTTCAGTCTCAGTGCAGCATGGTTAATAATATTTGTTAATAGGGTAATCATTATACATCTACACAGAATATTAATAATAAGAAATAAAAATATTTTTTATAGTAAAATACACAGAGAGTCGTGATAGATTTAAATAGTCTATCTACATCTATTTTGACTCTCTGTGTATTTTGCTATATAAGAAAGTTATTTTATTTTCTTATTAGTATTCTGTGTAGATGTATAATGATTATCCCATTAACAATTATTATTATTAACCATGCTGCACAGAGAACTATTTTCATCATCCTGAGTCGGGGGCATAGAAAAATCAGAAAAACGCCTGTTGCCTTGCAAAAATGGTACAAGAAATCAGAAAAACTCAGTGAGACAGTGCTTGCTTGCCTTGCAAAAATGGTACATTCTTCATTTAGCCATATGACTTCCAGACTCACAGATGCAAGTTTGTCCTTGTTCAAACCTGCTTGTCCCATTCCCATCTCATAAAACTTCGGCTGTTCCATCCATCCCCAGCCATTGTAGTGTACACTGAAGCTGGGGGGCAGGGGGCAGGCAGCTATAGGAGTGTCAGTGTCGTGTCACTACTGTCTGCACAGAACTGTGATGCAGGAGAGGTGTGAACATAGGATGTGGGGGGCTACAGGGGGGATTTCGCACAAGGCCCTAGAATGGTTAAGGCTGGTCCTACAGCACTCCTTTTTCAAAACTCAGTTCTTTGCTACCCAGCCAGTAACAGACCACTGCCACCTTTTCTTTGGGGAAAGGGATTGTCATAAACAGTTGAGCATGGTGTTGGCAATGGAAAAGTACTATAAATATCAGCCTTAATCAGTGGCCACTGTTAGAAACACTCGGCACTATTCAAAATCCTTTTAATGAGGCCACATGGGCCAAAAGTGTTAATGCAGTATGTCTAAGCCAGATACTCCCCCATATTGCTTGCTTAACCATCAACTTGTTTAAGTCTCAATAGGAGGAGAAGATGAATCACTCATCTATGAATCTGGTAGAAAAGAATAAGAGCATGTTTCTGGCATGATACACACATTCCTGAAATGCACAGAGCTGACCACTGTCTTTGTTCTCCAGTGCAAGGACAACCTCCAGATGTTCTTTGATGCAGACAAATCTGGTAAGGATCAGCAGGTCTATAAAAACTAAATAATCCATCTTGTCTCTGCATGCGTGACAAAAAAGGCTGAAAGTAAAAGTGCAAAACAAGGGAAACAATCATCACTGCTTGCTCACCCACTGACAGGCAAGGTGGAGGAGAGGGAGGAGGGAGGCCACGGATGCTAAGGTGTTGCTGCTCCTGTTGAGGAACATCAGAGGGGTCTCGTTCCCATCCCCAAGTCAGCACAAAACTGATGCCGCTATTCCCCCCCAAAATGAATCTGTTAATGACAAACCACTTTGGGAACAGCTGTCTGACTGTGGCTCACTAAAAAGGAACAGAAAATCATGGTCTGGCATAGTGGTGCCTGAGATGACAGCAAACACAATACTGCAGGACTATCTGGATGGGAAGATAGCACTAGCAGAAGAGATGAGCCTCCATTGTACTGGTACCAAAAAACACTCTTTGGCTGTCTTTGACAGAGGCAGCTGTCGGGCACCTCAGTTACCTACTTGCAAGTACAAACTCAGAGAGAATTTTCAGTGTTTCAGGCAATATAGTCGCCATGAGATGAATATGCCTCTCCACGGCAGAGATGCTGACTTTAAAAAAAAATGCCTATTTTTAACAAGACCTACTCCACTTTAAGGTTTATGAAGGATGAATCTTCTATACTACCATTTCTAACACACTGATGACCCGGGCCACTGGAAAATTGCGGGTGCAATTTTTCCGCAGTTTCCGTAATTTTCACCCTTCTCCGCACAAAATCTGCAATTTCTTGCAGTTTCTTACATTTATGGAATTTTTGACTGAAATTGTATTAAAATATTTAAATTCTCAAGGAAATCTACTCAGATATGGTACACAGACTTGGATTTGACCAAAACAGTACAGTGTGAGGTGAGAAGGGGTCAAATGTGACTGCTTTCATGTGATGCTCTTCCCTGCTTTGGTTTCAAAGTCCTCTGGTCATGCATATGTAGACTTGAACACTTAAAATCTGTGTTAAAGCAGACTATCAGAGAACTTTTTGCTGACACAGAGACTGAAACAATAGTTGTGAGAAGAGATGCAAAGTGCCCCATTCACCTAAATGAAGCCTTGACCACAATGCTTGTTTTTGAATGGTAGGGTAGATTTTCCTTGCATAAATACTTTCAATCTGAAAGGATTTTGATTCAAATGTGTCAAGAGTTTGGATGGCCCTGCTGATTATAAACTTGAATGTGCTTCTGAGGGGGGTGGTGACAGTGATTCCTTACATGTCAGTCTGCCACAACTGTATACTCACATACAAAGCCTACAAAAAGCAAACATTTCTGAAAACATGCTGAACAGGTTAAGTATAGTTAAACAGTTACCAAGTAGACAAAATAATTGCAACCCAAGTAAAATCACTGCAAACCGAGTAGAACAAAAGTACAATGTATTAAAAACTATTGTATGATGTAATGAAACGCTATTGGTATGATTTGATACTTTTATCATGTGATTTTAAAATGTACTTACAGTGCTGATTAAGAACAGTAATCATTTTAACAAAATACATATTTTTCTTACTAGACCTTTATTAGGCAGCCTGGTTATCTGTTTATTTTTTCTTGCACCAAAGCAAGTAGTTTAAACAGGCTTCATCATTTAACATCTAGAAACTGCCAAAATATGTTGTTTCAGGATGTATTCAGTACAGACTGATTGTAAATTACTGAATAAAATCTAGTTAGCACTGCATTACTTAGAATGTCTTGATTTTTAGAAGATATGCTACATAATGATTAGTTTATAGTGCATTTCAAAAACACACATCTTTCTTCTTATTAAAAGCATTTACAAGTGGCAATACATTTATCTAACAATTTATATGATCAATACATGCTGCAGCAAACAATAAAATATTTATTAGGGGGCAGTGGGGATGTACAGTGAACCCCCGCAATTTTCCCGCAATTTTTGCAAGAAAATCCCATTTTTGGGTAAAATTTTCCACAATTTTCCAGTGGCCCTGCTGATGACAAGGTGGATATTGAGGGCTTCTGTGGTCATTAGTTACTGGCACTGCAAGTCCATATCCGTGCTGCTTCTGTTATGTTCCCCTCACCTAGCCTGGGCTGCTGCATCATTGTTATCAATGTCCATTTCTTAATTGGTTGCCATGTCTGGCTGGCTGATTGGCCTCCTTCTACTACCGCTCACTGCAATGCTTAGCAAAGTTATCCGTCCACTCACCCATGTCTGTAATCACTTCAGACACCTTGCATTTTTATGGTACTGTATCTGGCTCACACTATGCAGGGTGTTCAACTGTCTCCAGGTCTTCCTCTTGGAGACTGGGACAATTTTTTTCTGGACTGGGATACTAACTGTTCTTGGCTAGTTTTTTTATGCCATACGCAGTACTAGATTATTTCTGCTTTGTACTTTGGGAAATTGTTATGATAATATTTGTTAGCCAGTGACCAATCACTTATGCATTGCTTATTTCACCCTTGTCTTTGTAAGCCTTGAAAATATAAGTATTATATTTTGCAGGCATATTTGGCCAAGTACTCTTTCTACAACACTGATCCCTGGCATAACAGGAAGCCTCATCCACATTTAGCAGTGTCCAGATATACTGTACATACTTTTCAGAACTAGTAGGTTTCACACTCTCCAGGATACTGTACTCTTATCTTCAGCATACAAACCATCATATGAAGTTGTTAACCTATACAGACATTTTATTTTGGGGAAAAGTGGGTGCAGTAGCCTATTTACAACACTTATCCTTGGCATAACAGGAAGCCTGGTCCACATTTGGCAGTGTCCGAATGGACAGCATTTTTGGAACTAGTAGCCTTCACACACTGTGGGCTACTGCACTCTTGCTTTCAGCATGTAAACCAACATACACCTCTGTCAACCTATACAACCATTTAGTTTTGGGCAATAGTGGGACAAGTTATTTGTTTACAACACTTATCCTTGGCTTAACAGGAAACTTCATTCATGTTTTGCAGTACCTGAATGGACATCATTTTTGGAACCAGAAGTGTTCACTGTGGACCATTGCACCATTTGGCTATTTTGTGTGCTTCATGTGTTTGACATGTAGAACATACTCTCTAGTATAGTCTTAACCATAAAGCAGTGGTTTTCTACTGTCAACCCATGGCAAGGCAGGGATATTTCATTTATAGTGCCCCTATTCCTAGGACTCGGTGCTTTACAAAGAACAGTGCAGAAAAAATATGTTAATACATCAAAAAAGTTAAGCAAAGTAACAATAAGTAGTCTACTATTTAAGACAGAGTAAATTCCACCAATCCAATAAAACTGAGTACCTAGCTATCAAAATTTCCATGTTTACCCTGCACCAAATGCTTGCAAGAAATGGTTTTGGACCCTTCAACTGAGGGTGAAGTGGGGAGGTAATTTAGGGACAAAAGACCTTGCAACTCAAACCTTGGAGCAGGTAAAGGAATCATTCTGTATGCTAAGGGTAGCATTTAAACAGGAAGCAGCAACAGTCACCTTATCTGAGGTACTTAAAGTGCACCATAGAATGGAAGGCAGAAAGGCACAGGGCATAAACTTTAACTCATGGCTGAAACAGTGGTGCAGTACTGAAAGGTTTAAATTTATGGGGAACTGGGATGTAGGTTAGTGGGAGCACAGGCTGTTTAAGAGGGATGGCCTACTTCCAGAAAATGAGAGGAATTTAGTGCTGGTCCAAAAACTGGATGCACTATATATATATATATATATATATACACACATATATATCTCAGTTTTTAAACTGGATCAGGATAAGCCTAGAGTACAAATCTAGCACAGACATGGATAAGGGGGTGTTACTTGCTCTCCCCCAACTATGTTGTTCAGGGAGATAGGGATCATCATGGTAGGAAGTGGAGTGGGTAGGAAACCCGTGGGGGGGGGAATTGAAGGGATGCAACAGGAAAAAGAAGAGAAGGTGAGGGGAGGGTACATCACACCACAATCCACACAGGGGTTGTATACAGACCCCCATTTAAGGGGGAGGGAATTGACAAGGATATGATAGAAGGCATCCTTAGGATGGCAGAGAAAGGGGAGATACCATTGATGTGGGACCTGAATATGCCAGATGTTAACTGGCGCACCTTTGCTGCAGCCACATCTAAGAGCAGGGTCATTCTCGATGCATTACAGGTGGCATGCCTCAGACAGCTAGTTTTGGAACCCACTCATGAGGGAGCAATCTTAGACCTCATACTCTCAAATGGGGACAGTGAGAGGATCTCAGATCTAGAAGTGGCTAGCTATCTGGGAACAAGTGACCACCAAACAGTGTGGTTCATGATAAACTCGGCTACAGAGTCAAGCCATACAAAAGTGGGAGTACTGGACGTCAGGAGGGCTGAATTTGGCAAGATGGGAGAGTGCCTAAGAAAAGCACTAGCGAACAGGCTAGAAGGAGGGGTGGAGCAACAATGGGGAAACATCAAAACTGCCATCACAGAGGCAACAAGACTTTGTGTGAAGCAAATAAATCAAAACAAAAGAAAAAGCCACTATGGTTTCCAAAAGAGGTGGCGGTGAAGGTTAGGGAGAAGAAGATAGCATTTAGGAAGTATAAGGAAACACAGAAGGAGCAAGACAGAGAACTGTACAAATGAAGGCAGAGGGAAGCAGGGAGGGAAGTCAGACTAGCAAAGTCCCAAACTGAGGAAAAGATAGCCAACTTGGTTAAGAAGGGGGATAAAACCTTTTATATGTACATCAGGGAGTGTAGAAAGACAAAAGGAGGGATAGTGAGGCTGAATAGAATGGACGGTGGGTGGGCAGAGAGGGACAGTGAAAAAGCAGGGATACTGAATGAATACGTCTGCTCAGTATTCACAAAAGAGGATGAGGGGGAGGTGCCTAATCCAATTAACAGAAGCACTCTGGAGAGGGGGGGTCAATCCCAGTCCTTTCACAGAAGAAAGAGTTCTAAAAGAACTCCAAAACTGAAGGTAGGCAAAGCAATGGGGCCTGACGGAATTCCCCCCAGAATTCTAAAAGAATTAAGGGGAGAACTAGTGACACCACTGACTACCCTTTTTAACAAATCATGGGAGGATGGTGTGGTACCTGAGGACTGGAGGAAGGCAGATGTGATTCCCCTTCACAAAAGTGGGAGAAAGACAGAGGCAGGAAATTACAGACCTGTGAGTTTGACCTCTGTGGTAGCGAAAGTGATGGAATCACTTCTGAAGGAAAGAACTGTTGAGTACCTATAGGTCAATGGGGCACAGAACCCAAGGCAGCATGGGTTCACAGCGGGAAAGTCATGTCAGATGAATCTAATTGATTTCTTTGACTGGGTGGCCAAAGTAGTAGACAAGGGAGGGGCTGTGGATATGGCCTACCTAGACTTTAGCAAAGCATTTGACACAGACCCACACAAAAGATTAATAATCAAATTAACCAGACTGGGAGTGGGTCCCAGGGTGGTAACCTGGGTAAAAAATTGACTGGACAACAGGACACAGAAGGTAATTGTAAATGGAGTCCACTCTGAAGAAAGAGGAGCTACTAGTGGGGTCCCGTAGGGTTCAGTACTGGGTCCAGTCCTATTTAATGTCTTTATAAGTGACATTGCAGATGGACTGGAAGGAAAAGTATGCCTCTTTGCAGATGATGCAAAGATCTGCAACAGGGTTGATACACAAGGAAACGTAGAAAGGATGAGAAGGGACTTGGCAAGGTTGGAGGAATGATCAGAAGTATGGTAGCTTGGATTAAGCGCAAAGTGCAAAATAATGCACCTGGGAAACAAAAACCCAAGGGAAGATTACACAATGGCGGGGAGGTAGTAACAACATCAAAAATGGAAAGAGACCTGGGGGTAGTCATATCAGATGACCTTAAGGTTAGCAAACAATGTGACAAGGCAGTAGGGAGGGCTGGAGGATACTGGGATGTATAGGGAGAGCCATCACCAGCAGAAAACAGGAAGTTGTTATCCCTCTGTACAAACAGTTGGTGAGACCCCATCTAGAGTACTGTGTCCAGTTCTGGAGACCCCATCTCTGCAAGGACATAGATAGGATGGAGGCAGTCCAGAGGAGGGTAACTAAAATTGTGCAGGGTCTGCAAGAGAAGCCGTATGAGGAGGGACTAAAGGAGCTTAATATGTATACCCTTGAGGAAAGGAGGGAGAGGGGGGACATGATAAAAACTTTTAAGTACCTCAGTGGAATCAACAAAGTCCAAGAGGGTAGCATCTTTCAGAAAAAGAGATGTGCAAGAACAAGGGGACATGATTTGAACATAGAGGGGGGACTACTCAGGGGCAATGTGAGGAAGTATTTTTTCACAGAGAGGGTGGCGGATGCATGGAATGGCCTTCCTGAGGAGGTAATGGGGTAAAAAACAATGGGGAATTCAAGAGTGCATGGGACAGACATAAGGCAATTCTAGTGGGGGGTAGCAGGAAGTAGGCTGTTGGTTAGCTAGGATCTGCAGCTTATCCAATAGGTAGGGACATGAGCAGACTGGGTGGGCTAAGTGGTCCTTATCTACCATCAAAGTCTATGTTTCTATGGAACTATGCTATATGACTAGAAAATGGCAATAAGGTGCCAGCAATTAAAGCACATTTATAAGGTTAATCCTAGCCCTGTTTATCAAGGTTCTGAGGTGTATGTATACCTTTGAGGAAAGGAGGGAGAGGGAGGACATGATAAAAACTTTTAAGCACCTCAGTGGAATCAACAAAGTCCAAAGGGGTAGCTTCTTTCAGAAAAAGAGATGTGCAAGAACAAGGGGACACGATTTGAAGATAGAGGGGGGAATGGCTCAGGGGGCATGTGAGTATGTATTTTTTCACAGAGAGGGTGGTGGATGCATGGAACAGCCTTCCTGAGAAGGTTGTGGGGTCTAAAACTGTGGGAGAATTCAAGAATGCATGGGACAGACATAAGGTAATTCTTGTGGGGGGGGTAAGAAGAAATAGGCTGTTGGTTAACTAGGATCTGCAGCTTATCCTGTAGGTAGGGAAATGGGCAGACTAGGTGGGCCAAGCGGTCCTTATCTGCCATCAAAGTCTATGTTTCTATGTTACAGCAAGATAGAGGGACAGACATTAAGGGGAGTTACAGGAGAGGAAATAAAGGGGATGAAGGAATGAGGAAGGAAAGAGAAAAGGAGCAGGGGGAGGACAGTGTCCTAAAGCACTGGGGCAGTGTAAGAAAAGTAAGTGGAGGGGAATCAGTCTAAATGCCTGGAGCTTAGGCAACACAAGTGACCTCCAAGTGGTGGTGGCAGAGGCTAACCCTGATGTAATAATATTGACCAAGACCTGGGCATAGGAGTATAGTGAGTGGGACTTGATGGTTCATGGGTACTCCCTGTTCTGGAGGGATAGGTTGCCTAAATGAGAAAGGATGTAAATGCCATGAAGGACTCTACCATTAAGGGTGAGGGTGACTTGTAATCTAAGGGGTATAAACAAAGTGGAAAGTGAGGACCTGTTCACCAGGAACTAAAAGGTGGTAACTAGCGGATATGATTGGAGACTGACAAGAGGTGTAAGAAGGGTGTAAGGAAGTTCTTCACTGAAAGAGTAGTACATCAGTGCGCTAAGTTGTCAAAGGGTTAGTGGAGGCAGGGAGAGTGACCAGATTCAAGGTCTGGTGGGGCAGGTATAGGGGGCTGGTAAAGTTGAAAAGGGGAGTGGGAGCGAAAACAATTAGACCCATATGGTGGTAGGTCAACTGGATTATATTTAACAACCTAAGGGCAGACTTGATGAACAGCAAGTCTTTTTCTGCTATTACCATCAATGCATCTATGTGAACTACTAAGAGGATTTGGTAGAAGGTTCCAGACAATAAGCATTGCCACTGAGAAATCTCTGTCACCAGACTGATTAAGGCAGAACCTTGGGATGGCCAACAATTTTAACTTAGTGCAGTGAAGAGGATTACCAGGAGCATAGATAGCCAGGAGGTCTTTAATGCAGCCTGGGCCCATTCTTGCTGATAGACAAACAGATTATTTAAATACATTTTTCCTAAACTAAGGCCCAGTACAAAGTAACATTAAGGCAATCACATGTATAAAACGAAACAATGCACAGTATAAGGAATAACGTATGGGTGACCTACACAACCTACCTGTGTTTCCATTGAGAAATAGAGATAACAACATTTGAACCTCGAGAGTGAAGCTACTGAGGTCAATACTGTTATCTCAACACGAGATGGACACACAACCTAAGTTGTATATGCTCATATTTTATCTTTTATAGCACCAGTACAGATAGAGAGAGAGAGCATGCTCAGTGAAAATGAAAGCAGGATACCAGGTGGGAGTCAGTGCAAGCAGGGACACAGGTGCACTTGATGATAGAACGTGCACAACTTTTTGAGCGTCACTGAATTCCATACACTGTAGCAACATAACACACATGATAAATACTCTGTTCCTAAATGGGCCCATTTCTGTCTTTCGGCTGAGTCGTTAAACCAAGGTCCCATCTGCCTGTTCTGGTGATAGTTCATGTGGATGTTAAAGATTCAATGGCACTTCTCGAAAAGAGTAGGGGAATTTTTATTGAAGATTTGGACTTCATTACAGAAACAAAAAAACATTCACTAAAATACCACCAACAGCTTAATCTGGTTCAAAGTCAGTTGGTATTTATCCGTATCCTCCTCCCCCGGGTCGTGCCTGAAAATAGGCAGAGTTTGTCTAGTGCACTTACCCGGTCAACAAAAACTAAATAAATAAATATAATAGTACTTTACAAGGAAAAGCATATATTTATCACATTCTAAGCAAAAAAAAAACATAATAAAATAAAGATAAACTAATACAAGTACCCCCTATATTAAAATAACACGTTAACTAATCCATTAATCACAGTGTATCCATAAATGGTTCACTTTTTCCATTGGAAAACGTATCATATCCAACTGTAAAATTTTGTTCAATGCTTTTCTGACATTAGAAATTATTTCTTCATAAGAGACTTTCCTCTGCTGCATTACCCTCATGCAGTGGTATTGCCAAATAAAATACCTCAAGACAAAAAAAAACAATATACACAGTATCCATATGGTATTTACTCCAGAAACCTGAGGGAGGGCCATATACTACTTCTGGGGATGACAGGGATGAAGTAAGGAGTTCTTTCCCTTCTGAGGCTAAGTACGTCCAAAATTGAGATACATAACTACACTCTACATATAAAGACTGCCTTAGAAAGATTCTGCTAATAGCTTGGCAGAAGACACCAGGAGAAAGGACTGCTGTGTGACTGAACTTCTCTGCTGGGACTAAAGCAGAAGAACTTTTGTATTTGGACCTTTAATTTAGGGTAAAAAAACTAACATACAAAACAAAAAAAAGTGTGTGTTTGGGTTAACTGAACTGAATGGGTAACTGAAAAGTCATCTAGGTGTAAATCTCAGGTGACTGAAAGGACTTAACTGCTGTGAGGTTTAAATTACTTGTAGAAAGATCTGGTAAGTAGGGAGTGGCTTAGCTAGAAGGAAGCTACATTTAAAGACTGCCTTAGAAAGTTTCAGCTAATAGCTTGGCAGAAGGCACCAGGAGAAAGGACTGCTGTGTGACTGAACTTCTCTGCTGGGACTATATTGACCTCCTCCCCTCCCTCCACCCCACCCAAAGCTAGTTCTATTTTTATAGGCACAGGATTTGACTGACAACAGGAACTTCCTGTTTAGGGGCAGGAAGTGAATGATCACAGAACCACCAAGGACCCACCATCCTAGAAGGGGCAAGAGTAGCCTCTGGCCCCTCTAGCTGCTGGAGGTCTGCCTCTGAACAAGTAAGTGGTCTACTGAGAAATATAGGGTATTCTTGTCTCAGAACAGGACAATCAGGAGCTTAAAGGGCACACAGGCAGAAAGTAAGGAGAGAGAAAAAAACAGAGGAAAGAGTAAGGATTGCAAACAGTTAAGGGGCCAGAAATAAGACATGATTGGAGTGGTGCAGTGCAGTGGCTGTGGAGCAGCAGTCTTCCAGGAGATGTTCTGGAGGATGCGGTGTTGTCCCATCTGCAGGCACCTCTCTGGGCTGAGGGAGGAGGTTGCTCATCTCCAGACTGAGTTGGCCAGGATTTGTGGGACCTCCTCTTCCATCCAGGGACCACCAGTGCCACTGCCGTTGCCTCAGAGGTTGCCAAGAAAGAGGAGCGGTTGGACCACAGTGGGCTCAGGGAGGGTGCGGGTGGTGGAACAGAGGCACATCCCTCCAGTTGTACCTCTCCACAATTCCTATGCCATTCTGGCAAAGTGTGGTTCCTCTATGGAGGCACCTACAGTGGAGACCAAGGAGGATGCTGGGAACCTCCACAAAGGAGACCCACAGGAGGGTGGCAGGGGACCCTGCAGGGGAAGGAAACAACTCCTGGTGGGGGACTCCATTGTTAGGAAGGTAGAACTGGGCAAGGAAGGGGAGAGGGAGGTAAGGTGCCTGCCTGGCGCCATGGCTTGGAGGGACAGGGAGCGAATCCTCAGGATTGCCAGAGCAGCTGCACAGGGGAGGGAGCTGGATGTCATTGTCCACTTAGTGACAAATGATCTGGCTAAGAAAGGGATTAGAGAAGTGCAGGAAGAGTTTGTGGAATTGGGGAAGGGCCTTAGTCAAGTAGCACGCACGGTAACCTTCTCAGAGGTGCTACTCATCTATGGCATAGGAGAGGCTAGGGTGTCTGCACCATGGATTCAATCAGTGGTTGAAAAACTGGTGTGGAGCTCAGGGATTTGGCTTCATTGGGGACTGGGGTCCACCTGGAGTGATGCAAGCCTATACTGGCATGATGGGCTGCATCTGTCCGGGAGGGAACCAGGATCCTAGGTGATAGGTTTAAATGCTTCATTGGCAAGCGTAAACCAGTCAAGGGGGAGGCACTGGAAAGGAGCAGGAAAATCCTAGCCCCCAAACAATCACAGTAGTAAGTGTGGCAAACACCAACATGGAGGTGTCAATAGGAGAAGGGCAGGGGTAAATGGAGAAAGTGACAAAGGCAAGAAGGACAGCGATGGGGCAAAGGGGGTAAGGCCATCTCAGGAAATGGAGGGTAATGAGTACCAATGCCCGTAGTCTGGGCAACAAGCTCCTGAGCTGGTGGCCTTAATGGAAGAGGGATGCCTGGATATTGTAGCAGTCACAGAAACATGGTACACAGAGAACCATGACTGGGATGTTAACATACCAGGATACATAACCTACAGGAGGAGACAGGCAGGGAGAAGAGGGGAGGGTAGCTCTCTATGTAAAGGAAGGGATAAAAGCAACTGAACAAAAGAGTAAACAGGAAGGAGAGAGGCACTGTGGGTCACCTTGAGACCGGAAAGGCACCACAATCTGCACAGGGTTATGTACAGACCCCATGTCAGGGGAAGGAATGGACAAGGATATGATGGAAGGCATTCTTAGAATGGCAGAGAAAGGGAGATACTGTTGATGGGAGACCTGAATATGCCAGATGTTAACTGGAGCACTTTGCAACCACATCCAAGAGCAGGGCCATTCTTGACGCCCCTACAGGTGGCAGGCATTAGACAGCTAGTTTTGGAACCCACTCGTGAGGGAGCAATCTTAGACCTCATACTCTCAAACGGGGGCAGTGAGAGGATCTCAGATCTAGAAGTGGGTTGCCATCTGGGGACAAGTGACCATCAAACAGTGTGGTTCACATTAAACTCAGCTACAGAGTCAAGCCATACAAAAGTGAGGGTACTGGACTTTAGGACGGATGACTTTGGCAAGATGGGAGAGTGCCTCAGAAAAGCACTAGCAAACAGGCTAGAAGGAGGTGTGGAGCAACAATGGGGAATTATCAAAACTGCCATCACAGAGGCAACAAGCCTTTGTGTGAAGCAAATAAACAAATCAAAACAAAAGAAAAAGCCACTATGGTTCTCAAGAGAAGTGGCTGTGAAAGTCAGGAAGAAAAAGATAGCATTCCAGAAGTATAAGGAAACACAGAAGGAGCAGGACAGAGAGCTGTACCAGTTATGGCAGAAAGAAGCAGGGAGGGAAGTCAGAATAGCAAAGGCCCAAACTGAGGAAAAGATAGCCAACTCAGTTAAGAAGGGGGATAAAACCTTTTATAGGTACATCAGCGAGCGTAGAAAGACAAAGGGAGGGATAGTGAGGCTGAATAGAATGAACGGTGGGTGGGCAGAAGGGGACAGTGAAAAAGCAGGAATACTGAACAAATATTTCTGCTCAGTATTCACAGAAGAGGAGGGGGAAGTGCCTAATCCAATTAACAGAAGCACTCTTGATAGGGGGGTCGATCCCAGTCCTTTCACAGAAGAAAGGGTTCTGCAAGAACTCCTAAAACTGAAGGTGGACAAAGCAATGGGTCCTGATGGAATTCACCCAGAATTCTAAAAGAATTAAATAAGGAACTAGTGAAACCACTGGCTACTCTTTTAATAAATCATGGGAGGATGGTGTGGTACCGAGGACTGGAGGAAGGGATGTGATTCCCCTTCACAAAAGTGGGACCAAGACAGAGGCAGGAAACTACAGACCTGTCAGTCTGACCTCTGTGGTAGGAAAAGTGATGGAGTCACTTCTGAAGGAAAGAATAGTTGAGTACCTAGAGGTCAGTGGAGCACAGGATCCAAGGCAGCATGGGTTCACAGCGGGAAGGTCATATCAGACGAATCTAATAGATTTCTTTGTCTGGGTGACCAAAGTAGTAGACCAGGGAGGGGGCTGTGGACATGGCCTACCTAGACTTTAGCAAGGCATTTGACACAGTCCCACACAAAAGATTATTAGTCAAATTAACCAGCCTGGGAGGGTCCCAGGGTGGTAGCCTGTAAAACATTGGCTGGACAACAGGACACAGAAGATAATTGTAAATGGAGTCCACTCTGAAGAAAGGGCGGTTACTAGTGGGGTACCGCAGGGGTTCAGTATTGGGTCCAGTCCTTTTAATGTCTTCATCAGTGGCATTGCAGAGGACTGGAAGGAAAGTATGCCTTTTGCAGATGACACAAAGATCTGCAACAGGGTTGATACACAAGGAGGCGTGGAAAGGATGAAAAGGGACTTGGCAAGGTTGGAGGAATGGTCAGATGTATGGCAGCTAGGATTCAATGCAAAAGTGCAAAATAATGCACCTGGGAAACAAGAACCCAGGGAAGAATACACAATGGGTGGGGAGGTAGTAACAACAACAAAACTGGAAAGGGACCTGGGAGTAATCATATCAGATGACCTTAGGTTAGCAAGCAATGTGAGAAGGCAGTAGGGAGGGCCGAGGTATACTGGGATGTATAGGAGAGGCATCAGCAGCAGAAAACAGGAAGTTGTTATCCCTCTGTACAGACAGTTGGTGAGACCCCATCTGGAATACTGTGTCCAGTTCTGGAGACCCATCTCCCAAGGACATAGACAGGATAGAGGCAGTCCAGAGGAGGGCAACTAAAATGGTGCAGGGTCTGCAAAAGAAGCCGTGTGAGGAGAGACTAAAGGAGCTTAATATGTATACCCCTGAGGAAAGAAGGGAGAGGGGGACATGATAGAAACGTTCAAGTACCTCAAGGAATCAACAAAGTCCAAGAGGTAGCATCTTGCAGAAAAGAGACTTGCAAGAACAAGGGGACACCATTTAAAGATAGAAGGAGGCGGTTCAGGGCAATGTGAGGAAGTATTATTTCACAGAGAGGTAGTGGATGCATGGAACAGCCTTCCTGAGGAAGTTGTGGGGTCTAAAACTGTGGGAGAATTCAAGAATGCATGGGACAGACATAAGGCAATTCTTGTGGGGGGCAGGAAGATATAGGCTGTTGGTTAACTAGGATCTGCGGCCTATCCTGTAGGTAGGGAAATGGGCAGACTAGATGGGCCTAGCGGTCCTTATCTGCCGTCAAAGTCTATGTAAATGCTGTTGTGTCTCTAACACCTGTATACATGAGTCTCTAGGACAATAATGTTCTGATAACTGTTTATTTTTATTATTCCCTTTCACACTCAACCTGCCATAGTTCCCTAGCCACACACAATCCCATACAAAGAGCGGAATTCTAGGATTGGTCAGCTGCTTCAACACTTCCTCTATTTGTGTATCCTGACAAAGGGGAAATGAAACCGCAGTTTGACATTCTGAATTCAAAATAGTCTTGTACATGGTTTTCCTATCAAAGATCTGGAACTGTAGAGGAGACGTTTTCCATCTGACAGCATTTTTAATGTAGTCTAAGCCATATTGGGGAACAGTGGCTACTCTCGCCAATAGTCAAGGCTTCTCAAGGACTCAGGGGTTAAGACATGGTTGTAACCATAAATTAACTAGAGGCCTCCATAGCTTCATGCCAGGTTTTAGGGCACTGGCAATACTGTAACTAAAGAAAAGACTGAAAAAAGGCTATGGGTAAACCATATTCCACCCCCCCCCATTGCATGATATGTGAAATCTCTCTTAATGGGACTGAGCCTGGAGACCCAAAAGGCTTGAAAAAAGACACTATATAGTCTGATCGTTAGTTCTATGGGTGGTGGATAGACATAGAAACATAGAAACATAGAATTTGACAGCAGATAAGGACCGCTTGGCCCACCTAGTCTGCCCATTTTGCTACCTAATGCATAGGCTGCAGATCCTAGTTAACCAACAGCCTACTTCCTCCTACCCCGCACTAGAATTGCCTTATGTCTGTCCCATGCATTCTTGAATTCCCCCACTGTTTTTGAGTCCACTACCTCCACAGGAAGGCTGTTGCATGTATCCACAACCTTCTCTGTGAAAAAAATAATTCCTCACATTACCTTTGAGCCGTCCTGCCATCTTCAAATTGTGCCCCCTTGTTCTTGCACATCTCTTTTTCTGAAAAATGCTACCATCTTGGACTCTGTTGATTCCTTTGATGTACTTGAAAGTTTCTATCTTGTCCCCCCTCACCCTCCTCTCCTTGAGTGTGTACATATTAAGCTTCTTTAATCTCTCTTTGTATGTCTTCTGGTGCAGACCCTGCACCATTTTAGTTGCCCTCCTCTGGCAGTCTCCATCCTGTCTATGTCCTTGCAGAGATGGGGTCTCCAGAACTGGATGCAGAACTCCAGATGGGGTCTCACCAACTGTCTGTGCAAAGGGATAACAACTTCCTGTTTTCTACTGGTGATGCCTCTCCCTATGCATCCCATTATCATACCAGCTCTTCTTACTGCCTTCTCACATTGCTTGCCCACCTTAAGGTCATCCGATATGACTACCCTCAGGTCCCTTTCCATTTCTGTAGTTGTTATTATCTCACCCCCCCATTGATTGTGTACTCTTCCCCTGGATTTTTGTTTCCCAGGTGCATTACTTTGCCTTTCTTTGCATTGAATCTACGCTGCCATATATTTGACCATTCCTCCAACCTTGCTAAGTCCCTTTGCATCCTCTCCACCCCACCTTCTGTATCAACCCTGTTGCAGATCTTTATGTCATCTGCAAAGAGACATACTTTTCCTTCCAGTCCAGACATAACTAGATATAGAAATATGGGGACTAGTAGTGTCTTAATCAATATTACCTTCTTGTTTTTTTTTTTTAAGTTGCTGCCCTTTCCAGCTTGCCATGAGCCTATCGGTTCAAGATAGCCCGTACTCCCAGTTTTGTAAGGCTATTTCACCAGGGCCGAAATCCAGGCCCAAAATTTCAATTGGGTCATAAATAATCTTAATGTCTGCAAAGTAGCCTGATGCAGGTATGGGAACTTCACCAAGTGTGACTCCTTTACTTTTAACTAAATTTGTTTTAGACCCAGATATTTCAGAGAATCCCTGCAAGGTATTGGACAAAATAACTTTACATGTATCTGTTGCTAATGCTAACACCAGATCATCAGCATAAGCTAAGATCTTTGATTGTTGAGTGTCTGGTATTATGGAAAGTGCTCGAATCTCATCAGTGAGTAGGGTTTTTCTTTTAAGGATATCTATCCCAAAAACGTACAGGAGAGGGCTTAGTGGGCACCCCTGCCTAACACCCCTATGAACCTGGATATGTTTCCCATACCATCCATTGACATTCGGTATGATTGACGCTCCCTGATACATATCTTGAATCCATTTGACAAACGAGGATGGTATGCCAAAGGCCGGCAGGGTAGCAAAGAGGTACTCATGAGCTAACCTATCGAAGGCCCTTTCCTGGTCCAATCCAAGTATATACCTCTGTAAATTACCCTGCTCTCCCCTGAAAAAACAGCTCTCTAAGTACTATAAGATTGTCTTGTTATTTTCTACTAAGAACTGCACAGTTCTAAGAGGGGCAAATTAGATAGCAACAATCGTAAGTCTGGATAGTAAAATTTTACAAATCAGCATTCATGAGGCTGAGAGGCCTCCAATTACCAATATCTGTTTTCAGACCCCTTTTGTGTAGCAAAACTAACACAGTGTCATTCATGGATGCAGCATATTTTGAGGATGATAGCATATGTTTGTAGAAGATAACTAGAACTGGAACTAACTCCGCATGGAAGGTTTTACAAATCCCTGCCCTATGTCCATCAGAACTTGGGGCTGAATCTTTTCTGAGTTGCTGTATAGCTACTTCTACCTCTTCAGGAGAAACTGGCCTAATTAAACTTTGTGCATCACGTTCTAAGACTTGTGGTAAACTCAGTGAACTTAAGTAACTCTGGACCTCTGAAGTTTGGGGTTTAATACCAAACAAAGTTTCTATGTGTTGTTCTACAATATGTAAGATGTCTTGGGGGCTAGAAGTGGTCTTCCCTGAGTTGCCTGTGAGTTCTGTGATCACCCTAATTTCTACCCTGGCTTTGCACTCTTTAAATGGATCTAATGATCCTTTTTACACATGGGTACCAAATCTATGTTCTTGTGACAGTGATTTTGCCCGATTATACTAAAAATCTGCATCTGTGTTCTAATGTTATGTATCTGAGGGCTATAGTCATAACCAATAACTTCTGATTGTGAAGTTAGATGTTGTAATTGCTGACGTAAGTGGAAATAACAGAGATATTCTTTGTTAGATACATATTGAGCCCACCTCTGGAATAGGACCTGCCATGATTTTCTTGTGTCCTTCCACCAGTCTATAACATCTTCATAGCACTCTACAACAGATAGTCTAGCAGACCAATCCTGTCTCCACATGCGTTGGGCTACTGGCTCATCTAGCAGAGACTCATTAAGTCTCCAGGAATTCTTTTTGCATCTACGGGAGTTCTGCCACGAGACTTTCATCACAATTGCCACGTGATCAGAAAACTCACTGTCCTGTGTTTTAATGTCTATGACTTGTAAACTGGAGAAACAAAAATAAAATCAATGTGTTTTCAAGGGGCCTCTGAAGTAGGTGAAACCACCTGTAGAATGGCAGCTCTGATACGCATCCTTTAGACCTGCAGTAGTAATGACCTGCTGTAAAGTGGTAGTATCACAAAATAATTTAGAGGGCTGGAGCCCTCTATCTGTTTGCTTTAAACCACAATTAAAATCTCCCAACCGGACAAGGAGACGGGAAGTACGTAAGTAGGGATGAGTTTCCCTAAATAATACAACCCTGGGTGCTTTTGTTTGAGGTGCATAAATCACAATAAGATGAAACCTTTGAGTGTTACGAGAAAAGTCAAAGAGTAGGGCTCTACCTGGATGTATAACCACTAATTGGGACACTTTAAGTAAGGGGTTAGCCAGAAGAATGCCAGCACCATCACAGGTGTCTTCTCCAGTGGACCAGAAAGAGGGGCCCAGGGTCTAGAGTTTAGATACCTGTTGAAGTTCAAGGTGTGTTTTAATACGGGTGTCCTGTATGCACACTGTGTCCATGCAGTTGTCTTGAAGTGAGAATAGCACACCTACCCTCTTTCTTTCACTCTTGATACTGTTAACATTTAATGCTAAAAAGGGGAGGCTATGCATCAGGAAGAAAAAAAGGAAAAGAAACAGGACCATCATAGCTTAAAGAAATGACTTACGGATCTTGGATAGTCTCCCCTGGTGAGTACTTTTAGTAATGGAGTCCCCTTCCCCCTTCTTCTGTATCTGTTGTGGAGGTGATAGAAGAGGTGTCAGTCCCTTCCTCCCCTGAATCCCCTTCAGCCAAATCTAAGCTAAGTGCTGCAAAGGAGTTACCCTTTTTCCAGGAGGGGGGACCTGTGTTTTGTTTTGCTCCAGTATCCCCAAATTGCTTCTTAAGGGCTTTCCCTAACGAGAACACTTTTTTTGCATAATAAGTTTGAAAGATTTTTCCTTCTCCTGCGGGGGAGGGGGGCATAGCATCATGCATTTCTTGAACCAAACTTTCAGGTACAGTAGTGTCACCCTCCCTTTCTGTTGTTCCTGTAGCTAGGTTTACCTCTATCTCTAGATCCTTCCCCTGCATATCTGTATTCTGAGGGACTGGGTTATCAGGGGGTAGTTTTGCTGGCTCAGGCTCAGACACTCCTCTATCTGCCTGCAGATGTTGTTCAGCTACCTTCTTGGCTTTTAATTCCTGGGCTATATTTATCAAGCCTTCATGGGACGGGCAGTCCTCCCTGTTGTGTGAAGCTCAGGGACAACACCCATAGGCATGGCCAGTCCACTCACACAAGTTACATTTAAATAAATTCAAACAGTTTGCAGCAATATGTCCATACTCCAGACAGTGACTATACCAGGAGGTGTCACAAGCAAAACTGAGATGGGTGCGGGAGCCACATTTAAACAGGAACATGCTTGTCCTATATAAAACAAAAAAAAAAACAGTCTTGCCCTAGGAAAAAGGAACTAGGGAGGTGTACAGGTCCTGAGTTGGTGGAATACAGCTTCACCTTGACCCTCCACCCGCCATCCCAGATCTGCTCGCTATCTAACACGGGTGTTGGCTTTCCTAGAGCTTCACAGCATTGTCTTAGCCAGAATAAGATGTCCTCTACATTGACTCCCTCATTTTTGCACATTACAGTAATGTTCTTAAGTAAGGGCTTTGTGAGTGGTATGGCCTAGAATGGTATCCACACTGGATTATTTTTTTGCACCTGATACTGAGCCCAAAATCTGTCCAAACTAGATACATTTTTGAAACCTATATCATAGTTGGAATTGCCAATGCTAATGAGTGCAAAAATCTCTAATGAGAAAAACTTCATCACCCCTTTAATAAAATCTTAGCTATATGCAACCTGTCTGGTGGTGATTCCAGTCCCCCTTATACAGTAATCTAACTGCGTTCCTTCTAGGTGCAGGTTCACCTTTATTGTGGCATAAATCCGATAGTATGAACACTGGGTCTAACCTGGACTGATTATCTGAGTCTCATAGTGATTCATCAGTGGGCCCCATTCATACAGGGTGTTCTACTACCTGGCTAACAGTGGCACTAGGCCCCATATCAGAGTTTATTGTAACATTAGCCCCAGCCTCAGTAGCAATAGGATTATCAACATCAGACATGACTGTATTATTCTGTAAAACATTAGAGTCAGATATATTACCCCGGGGTTCATTAGAGCTCTTTCTATATTCGGCAGCCACCTCTTTAGTTACAGCTGAGAAGTATCTCTGAAAGGTACTGTCCATGGGATCGTGGAGCCATTGTCCATCTGGTCCCTGCACCCAGCCGGTGTCCTCAAGGGTGTGAATCAGCAACCAGTTCCATGCCCAATTTCTGTATTGCGAGGGGCCTCAGTCTGTTTACTCAACACAGGAATATTTTGTTGCTGCTGCATGCTCCATCCAGAGAATCCCTTATTTCTAGGGAACGAGTACACAGAGTCAGAGTCAGTGCCCTTAGATGCTGAATCCAGGACCGTAGAAGTTGTGCACCTAGGAGCGGCGTTCTGCCACGCTGCACCAAGATGTTGCCATGTTAATTTATTTTTAGACTCTATGCCATCAGAGATAGGAGCTTGCAGCCTTCGGCACATGTCTTCCTTGCCATTTTTGCTGCCAGTCGGACTGGAAGCTCATCCGGAGAGGTCATTTTGTGTTGTATTGTTGACGTTGCAGGGGCGGCTGAAGCCACAGCAGGCTTTGGTGCTCCTACATCAGCAGGCCTCTGGATTCATGCTGACAGATGGAGCTGAAGATTTGGCAGGTAAAGACTGTGACATTAGAGCATTCTGCTCTTTTTCGAAACTTTCGACTTTTTCTAGGCAATGTTCTTTTCCAGCTCATAGTCGGTGCAGTTTCTCAATATTAGGGGAGTGATTTCCTGCAGTTGCCCCTGAATCAAGTTGACATGTAACTTGCTTAACATTACACAGTTTTGTAGCAGGAGAAAGTACCTCTTCCTGCAACTCCTCCAAAGACAAGAATACCTCATTAGCAGAGTCTCCATACAAAATTTCTGCCACAGCCATTGTGGCAGCTATGGCCTCTTGGGTTGAGAGATCGGGGAGGAAGCTTGCTCCCCTGTCTTCTCCATGTCCATCCTCTCTGCTGTTCCCACCGAAGTGGCCATCTTAAAAAGATGGCCAAGGGTTCCCCCTGCTGGAGAGTAGGGGAATTTCCCCAGTACCCTGGCCAAATTTCCCCCAATTCACTAAAAAATACCACCAACAGCTTAATCTGGTTCAAGGTCAGTTGCATTCATCTGTATCTTCCTCCCCCAGGTCGTGCCTGAAAATGGGCAGAATTTGTCTAGTGCACTTACCCGGTCAACAAAAACTAAATAAATAAATAGTAATATAAAGTGACAGGGCTTGCAATAGAGCCAGCAGCTAGAAATCATCTTCAAAGGCCCGTCTAAGGAAATCAGGTGTTCAGTTTACATTTGAATCAAGAGACCAGGGACAGAACATTAACTGCTGCTTCCATTTTCAAAAGATGCCTTCCTGTTTTTACTGTGACACAGCTAGAATATACTATACACTGTGACTTTCTATCAACTGCTTTGATATTCTCAACATGCCAAAGTTTCTGCATTAATTACTTGCATTTTTAAAGGGAATTTAATCCCTACATGAGGTGCTTCAACCTACATTGTGCAGCATACCTGAAGAAGAGGCAGATCTATAGGCTTTGAAAGCTTGTATCTCTAACTTTTTTGTTAGCCAAATAAAAGTATTATCTTCACATAGCAAACAAATTCTCTTTTTGTTTCTCTCCTGGTTTTGTATAGGCTAACACGGCACAACCCTAGCTTGATCTTTAAAATCATAGGCAAAATATTACTTAAATGGTTAAGACATTAGCAAAAGTCAGCAGGAAGAGTACCTAGGTGTAATAATCAGAACAACATTAAATTAAATCAACAGTGAGGGGGTGTCAGAGGACTAGTGTTCACCGAAGGACCATTTCTATGTTTCCAAAGTCTGTTGCAACTGCACGCTTTTCTTTTCTCTCTCTGCTTTACTCCTATATTCTTAAGGACTTAAGGAGACTTAAGGAGCTTAATATGTATAGCCTCGAGGAAAGGAGGGAGAGGGGGGACATGATAGAAACTTTCAAGTACCTCAAGGGACTCAACAAAGTCCAAGAGGGTAGCATCTTTCAAAAAAAGAGGTGTGCAAGAACAAGAGGGCACAATTTGAAGATAGAGGGGGGGCGGCTCAGAGGTAATTTAAGGAAGTATTTTTTCACAGAGAGGGTTGTGGATGCATGGAATGGCCTTCCGGAGGAGGTTGTGGAGTCAAAATCAGTGGTGGAATTCAAGCATGCATGGGATAGTCATAAGGCAATTCTGGGGGGTGGGGGTAGAAAGAAGTAGGCTGCTGGTTAACTAGGATCTGCAGCTTATCCAATAGGTAGGGAAATGGGCAGACTGGGTGGGCCAAGCGGTCCTTATCTGCCGACAAATTCTATGTTTCTATGTTTCTATGTTATATTCAATTTTCCCCCCATCTACAAGTAGACCACCTGTAGATGTGTTTTTCTGTCTCTGTATTTCTCTGTCTCCTCGAGGTACACAACCTGGTTACCCCTTTTTAGATAGTACTGAATCAGATAAACAGTATTGAAAAGGTTCATTTTTGTGTGGGAATTATGGAATAATATGCTATAAGGTAAACAATAGTTGTCCCCACTCATATTCATGGACAAGTATCCGGTTTCGACTGTTGGTGGTTTTTAAACCCAGTCGGAGTAACACTTGGGACCCTATAATGCAAGCCAGGATACTTTTATGCTGTTATGCTGCATTTTGTTAGGAGTTTTCCTGTTAATTACAATAAGCAAAAGAGGCTATAACAATTGTTCCCTGTTCTCCCCTGCCATGCCCATACCTCAGGCAGTTTAGGTGCTATCTTCCGACTGCTCCGCTCCATCACAACACTAGCCTGAACATCTGAAACCAAAGCTAGCAGGCTGTATTTCTTTTTTCAACTTATTTTTCCTGCTGGTCACTGCTCCATTGAGACTCTCTTGAGCATCCTAGCTTGTCCTGCCCTCCTGAGACTCCCCCCTGAACCTGAGTCTCCCCCCACGGTACTCCAACCCTCTCACCTACCTCGCAGCTAGAACTCCTTGGCTTATACCCCCCAAGGTGGGGACACCACTACTTCTTTGGTGCTCCTTGAAGTCTAGATTCAGCTGCAGGCAAGGCCAGGGGATTTGAGAGAAACAGGAGACCAGGTGGGTGGGATCCAGCGGTGGGCATGGAGACCAGGTGCTGTCGCCTACTCAGCAGTTCAGGGATTTTCCTTTTTCGTGCATGTTATCCCCCAACCCCGAGGTGTGGACATGCAATGATGTCTAGTGCAGGCGGACGCGCTCCCGCACCTGGCTACAGGACGTCCGTTGACACCTTGCCCCATCTTGATGTGGTCCCAGGCTGCAGTACACCCAGCCTCCACTGAGTGTCACTGGCACAGGGGAATCATACCTCACCCTCCCCCAAGAAGAGGAGAGCTGTAGTCGGACACTCAATACTCTCCTCCCAGGCTGACCCCTGGCATCCCGAGCTTGCTCCCGAACCCGGGTCACCAGCATGGTGCGAGATGTGGCATCCAGTGCCTCAACCCTCAGCACAACCGGGCTGGCTGCTAGCAGGCTGTATTGCAGGAACACTTGCCAACTTAAAGGCAGAAGTTGAGAAAGAGGAGGTGGGGTGGCTTCAGGCTGAGCGTAGAAACTCTTCAGCGCCACACCACCGTTTAGCATTTTATTTACGTATAACTTTCCTGTATAAGTAAGAAGGGACAAGACAAAATTGGTTCCTTAGCCTAAGAGGGGAAAATAATATTACTAATGAAAGATAAAGCTCACCAGAATGTTATTTTTTTCACACACTTTTTACAGACTTTATGGGCAGACTAGATGGGCCTAGCGGTCCTTATCTGCCGTCAAAGTCTATGTTTCTATGTTTCTATGTTTCAGACCAGCAGAACCCTTCACAAGCCTCCTGTTCTATCTCTATAGAGCCGGCTGGCACATGCAATCACTTTTTTATAGTGCAGAAGACGTATGGGAGGAGTCTGTATCCATATTTTGTCACAAATGGATGGTTTCTGCTAAATATCCTTTATTAAAACACACTGCTGCCATTACATGTGATTGTAATTGAGTTTAAGTATTGGCAAGACTAAAAATAAATATGTTTTCTTGATTTGTGGATATACTTATGTGATGTGGGTGGAGCTTAGCTTAATCATATGGTGTAACTCAGGAATAAATGGAGCACAGCTCGAAAGTCCATTCAGAGTTATGTAGGGCTCAGTAGCATGCTGACAGTGTACGTACCCTAGCTGTTTTCTAGTGGTATAAGCCCCCAGTGATGTGAACTGTGATCTTGTTTTCATTTATTGTTTATACTCTCTTTATTTTTGTCTTTTAAGTTGACTTATATATTTTGTTCCACTGTCCTCATAAAACTGATTATTGCTTTGCCATTCCTGTTTCTGTGTCCATCTATACCCACAGTCTCACACTTGGTGACAGAAGTGGGACAGTTGGAGAACAAGTATCGGTGGTGCTTCAACAAGGATATCAACAAGGTATCCAGGTGGATGGTATATGCAGTGAGACAAGGCAGGCCACCCCAAGCCCAGCGGGGTACTGACCAGGACGATGACTGAGAAATATCAGGAGCCCCTTCTGACTGGGTTAGAAGATGTAATGAGGAAGACGATGACAAAGAGCAAGGACAAAGTAGCAGATGAAGGTGCCCAGGCAAGGGAGGAAGAGACCTCAGATGAGGACCCACCCGGGGAAATTCAGGAGCTGCTTTGATGGCTCTGTATAAAACAAATGGACACAGACAAACAAAGAAAAAGAGGCTGGCTACAGAGCGAGGCTAGGTGGATAGACACCCTCCGAGCCATTCAGGTCCTCAGTACTGCCAGACCCCCTTCTTCCAGCAGATGGCTGAAAGGACATAAAATTATCAAAACTGAGTGAGTCAGATGATATTGAGGCCTATATCATGACCTTCGAGCGGGTGGCAGCAGCATGTGGATTACCAAAAGGACAGTAAGTGATTCGGTTGGCTCCTTACCTGACCAGAAATGCTCAACTAGCCTACAGTCATATGGGCAGCCATCATGCTAACATTTATGACCTGGTTCATCAAGCCATCCTGAAGAGATATGACATCAGCATAGAAACCTACTGACAGAGGTTCAGGACATTTAAATTCCAGTCCACTGATTCACCCCAGGAAGCTTATGTTCAGTTGCAAGAACTTTGTCACAAATGGCTACAACCAACTACCAGAACCCTTAATCAGATTTTGGAATCCATAATTCTGGAACCATTTGTGAAATCTTGCCCCAGGATGTACAAATGTGGGTGAGAGAGCACCGCCTGGAGACTGCCGAAAAAGCTATCAACTTAGCTGAAGATTACCTGACAGCTAGATCAAATCGTCAGAGGGGACATTTTGGAGCAGGTGCTACCCCACCCATGGTAAGAACTTTTCCATTTCATACTACTAGCATAATTCGAGGCAATAGGAACAGTAGACCAGGAAGTGTGTTTAATCCCGATATTATTTGTCGTGAATGCCAAGGAAAAGGACATATTGCTAGATTTTGCCCGAAAAGGAAATCTGAGCCTACACAGTTGGCCTTAGCAAACTGACTTCTGTACTTGTTGAGGGTAAGGAAGTGACTGGACTTCTTGACTCTGGGAGTAAACAAACTTTGGTCAGGGCATACTTGGTCCAAGGGTTGGATACCAAAGGTGCTAAAACAGGAGTGACCTGTATCCATGGGGACATTCATTATTACCCACTTAGGGAGTTGGAGGTAGAAGTCCAAGGGTCTACTCAGCAGCTCATGTTTGGACTAGTTCCCTAGTTGCCTGTTCCAGTGTTAATCAGATATGATTATCTGGGTTTTGAGACATTATTAGCAAATGCTACTAATGTATGTGCTGTTACTACCAGGGCCCAGGCAAAATGGCAAGATACATTGCCACACATCTTTCTCTTTGATGAAGACCTGTATGGGGCTGTGGGGAAAACCTGGAAGTCCAGGAGAGCCAAAAGACTGGCTAAAACACAATGGACCAAGAAATATGGGGATTCTGATGCTGCAGCTCCATCTCTTCTTGTGAGACATCTGATCTCTTGGTGCCGAATGTATGAGATGATGATATTTTAATTTGTGAAAACCTTGAACGTATAACATGTTAAACCTCCAGGTTTTCTCCTAAGCGGGGAGGAGTATGTCAGAGGGATAGTTTTCACTGAGGGACCATTTCTTTTTTCCAGTTTGTTGCAACAGCATGCTGTTCTTTGCTCTCTGCTTTACTCCTATGTTCAATTTTCCACCCTATCTACAGGTAGGCCGCCTGTAGATGTGTCTTTCTGTCTTTGTACCTTTCAGTCTGCTCGAGGTACACAACCTGGTTACTCCCCCCCTTTGTATAGTACTGACTCAGATAAACAGTACTGAAAAGGTTAATTTTTTGTGGGAATTATGAAATAAAATGCTATAAGGTAAACAGTAGCTGACCCATGCATATTTGCGGATAAGCAGCCGGTTTCGACTGTTGGTGATTTTTAAACCCAGTTGGAGTAGCGCTTGGGACCCTACAGTGCAAGCCGGGATACTTTTATGCTGTTATGCTTTATTTTGTTGGGAGTTGTCCTGTTAATTACAGTAACCAAAAGAGGATAGGACAATTGTTCCCTGTCCTCCCCTGCAATGCCCGTACCTCGAGCGGTTTAGATGCTATCTTCTGACTGCTCCACTCCATCACAAAACTAGCCTGAATATCTGTAACTGAAGCTATCAGGCTGTATTGTGGGGACACTTGACAACTGAGAGGCAGAAGAGAAGAAAGAGCAGGCAGGGCGGCTTCAGTCTGAGTGTAGAAACTCTTCAGTGCCACACCGCCGTTTTGCATTTTATTTAAGCAATAAGGCATGACAAGGTACTCAAGGAGTGATATTATTACACGATAACACACACCTCGGAGTGCCTTATTGCAATTTTTAAACTGCTCGATGTTATAGAAGACAAAAATAAAAATAAAAATGTTTTTAGTAGATTTTTAGTGAGGCAGTATATCTTTGTTTCTAAAAAAAAAAAAGGTGCATGCTCCATAAAATCAGCACAGTGATGTTATTGTGTAATATCATCCCTGTCTCAGGCACACAATGACCAATCAGAGCCCAGGAAATGTTCTTGCCATTGTATAATTATGTATAACTTTCCTGTGTAAGTAAGAAGGGACAAGACAAAATTGGTTCCTTGGCCTAAGAAGGAAAAGAATATTAATAATGAAAGATAAAGCTCACCAGAATGTTATTTTTTTCGCACACTTTTTATGGACCAGCAGGATCCTCCACAAGCCTTCTGTTCTATCGCTATAGAGCCGGTTTGCCCTTGAAATCACTTTTTTATAGTGCAGAAGACTTGTGAGAGGAGTCTGTATCCGTATTTTGTCAGAAATGGATGGTTTCTGCTAAATATCCTTTATTAAAACACACTGTTGCTATCACATGTGATTGTAATTGAGTTTAAGTATTGGCAAGATTAAAAAGAAATATGTTTTCTTGATTTGTGGATATACTTACATGATGGGGGTGGTGCTTAGCTTAGTCACAGCTCGAAAGTCTCTTCAGAGTTATGTAGGGCTCAGTAGCATGTTGACCCTGTAAGTACCCTTGCTGTTTTCTGGTGGTATAAGGCCACAGTGATGTGAACTGTGATCTCATTTTCATTTATTGCTTATACTCTATTTTTGTTGTTTAAGTTTGCGTATATATTTTGTTCTGCTGTCCTAATAAAACTGATTATTGCTTTGCTATTCCTGTGTCTGTCTCCATCTATACCCATAGTCTCATAGGGGGCAACAGGCAATGCAGACAGACTTAGAGCATTCATAAAGAGAAACTTCATAAGGAGAGCAAGAGATTTTATAATGCCCTTATATAGATCTTTGGTCAGGCCCCATCGACTCATAAAGATGACATGGGTGTCCAATCCTACTGCAGATATTCCCTGTCCCACCCACCCAAGTTTTAACATCACCAAACGTGGGTGCACATCACCACGAGTATCCTTCCTGCTGCTAGCCTGAACTTTAATGTCACCAGAGATAGTTGTTCATCACCGCCCCTGGAACCCCCCTCTCCTGCCCACCCAAGCTTGATTGTCATCATTGCTGGGTGCACAGAAACACATTTAGGGTTGGATCAACAAGATGCCACTTATTGTGAGGTGGTATAGTAACTTGACTACCCTGTCAACATAGGCCCAAAATGGCATGTTATGATTAAAGGAAAAAATGGGAGAAATACATTCATGCAAAATAGATGTATTTCAGGACTTAGTTCATTTTTCATGCTTTCTCCTTGTGCTCATAACTTGGTGATTTTTGGCCATCATGGATCCATGATTTCAGGGTGGCCAAGCTGTCAACCTACCTCACAGCCACATAAGTTGCACCTTATAAATGTGACACAAAATGTACTTTGGGAGGTGGATCTCAAAAAGGTTTTGCTTCATATTTATAGAGTCCCACTTAGGTGATCTTGAGGGGTGTGGTGACTTGCGCGCCTTGAACACATGGGCCCAAAACTGCTAAAGATGGCAATGTTATGAATAAAAGAAAGAAAAAAAAACTACTTTAAGTCCCTAAATGCAAGTATTGCCCATGCATGATTGAAGACTAGTATTTTTCAGTGTCTGATCCCATTAGCACCATCAAGTACCTGCACATTGAATGGGGACTGTCCCCGATTTAAAGGAACTCAATTTAGGCAGCACACCTTTTTTAAAAGGAGCCAACTTCAGCAAATACATTTTAGAATAAGGACCCAACTGATGGGTAGTCCATTGTGATGTTTGGTGGATGGGCTTAAATTCACATCAGAGCTCTGAAATGGACAACAGGAGACCCCCTTCCCCTTTGAGAAAAAAATAAGTAAATCTGCAATTCAGAAAGAAAGAAATTTGTGATTTTTGAAAGATTTGTCGGGGGCACTAAATTCTTTGTTTTAATTAAACAGATGTTTGAAACTGATGGTTGCCATGCTGTTCTGCTCCACAGTTCTCCATTTCATTTGAGATTTTCTGTGAAATATATCAGTTACTTTTGAACTGTTTTAATAATTTAGTCAGAGATTGTAGCGGTCTTGTATAACACATGACTGTTGTTCGTTGTAGCCCTGGGAAAGTTCAGTTGGAGTTGGGCATGTTGGTGATGTCCGGTGGTGAACGCTTGTCTGAATCACATGGGAGTGGGATGCCAAAATAGTATTTCTGACTTTTCTCTAATAAGACCAGGCACGCAGCTAGTGACTGGACATTTGTGGAGCCTGGGGACTAATCAGTTATGGTGCAATACGGAGAGATTTCTTGGATCTGGAAATGGAAAGGACCTCAGCCCCAAACCATAAAAATCATCCGTCTGATATTCAAATGGAGAGGGGAAAACCCGGCAAAAGGTGCCAGAAGTAATTGGAATGCACTGCAAGTGTGGACAGGCTTACTTTAATTTTAAAACATGTATGCCAGCAATGCCTAGGGTGAGGGAGCTATGGATCTTGATTTCTGGCAAGAAAAATGTTACGCTTTGCAGAGTGATTGTTTTAAAAATTATTTTGATGAAAAAGTCTCAGAAAACGTAACCCAGAAAAGAGAAGGTAAGACAGCAACCTAGCTCCAGAAACATTCGAGTGACATGAGTTGAAGAAGAGGAGGCAAAACCATTAGAACTATTGGAAGTTGGAGTACAAGGATTATTAGTGATCCACTGTTTTCCCTGAATGTGGTATTAGAGATGGCCAAGGAGTTGCCTAGGAGTTTGGGTTTGAAGCTGTTATTCTTCGAACTGCAACACTTACTTTTGGTGCACTTAAAGGCTGGTGGATAACACAGGCCCCTAGTATGAAGGTAACATTTAAGCAATAAGCATGACAGGGTGTGCATCGCTGAACAACGTCACACCTAGGGTGGGTCAAAGCATGAGGCCATAGCTCGAGTGCTTCCACCACCCTAGGTGTGATGTTATTCAGGGATGGCGCACACCTTGGAGTGCCTCATTGCAATTATAATGTAGCTATAAAGATTGTGACAAGACTTTAATGATTAAGCAATAAACAGAAGAAACAAATCAGAAGTTATAACTTTATTATAATTAATTTAAACATAAAGTAGAGGTAAAATAATCCCTTCAAGAGCTTTACTGCATCCCTCCATATTGCTTACATTGACTATTTTATAGCCTATTTTGTTACTTTGAGCTTAGCAATATTTTTTATACTTCTGCTTTTATCTCATTTTTCACTTTGTAGAATTGAACACATTTATATTGACAGTCCCATTTAGTGTCCCTATAGAGATCAATTGTGCTGCGGCAGAGGCATCCATATGGTTATTTTCTGTGTTTTATTGTTGCTTTTTTTTAACAAGAGTGAAGATTGTCCTAGCAAACAGAAAAAAAAACAACTAAGCAATCAGACATGTCAGGGTATGCATTGTGGTTGGATAACGGCACACCTCGGGTGCATTATGAGGCATGAGGCATCACCGAGTGCCTTCACTTCAACCGTCCTAGAAGTGTTGTTACCCCACCTCAGTGTATACCCTGAAGCAGGGGTGTCGGCAGGCATACACACTGTACTCAGCAGAGTACAGTAAAAAATAATCAGACAGGGGGCAACAAATCAGGCAGGGGCAACAAAAAGAGGAAAGCAAGGACATTATGAGTCACATTGCATCTGTGTCGCACTGAGACCTTTTGCCTTTGTTGTTCACTATGGTGCACTGATGCCACCAGCCAAATACACAGACAAGAACAACTACCAGGCAGGCAGAAAAACAAAGGAAGGAGGATTAGAGGAAGAAACTGACTACTTGAACTCAGACATGACAAATGGGGGGGGCAGGCCTATTGTTGGTGTGGCGTGGCAGCACATGTTTTAGTTTATGTTTACATAATGGGGGGGCAACAGTGCATCTGTTTTGAGTACAAGTTTAAAATTTCTGGCTACACCCCTGCCCTGAAGTGTCTTACTGTGATTATTAAATGGGTCTAAGACTTTTTTGTTTGGGGGGTGAAGAAATGCACCAAATCAAAAAAGAAACATTTTATGACTTTTTTAAAACAATACCAGCACAATCCAGCACTGACATGCCATATCAGGTTTAAATATTATGTACAGCAACATTCATGTATTTTTAATTAGCTCTTAAACCGTCTAGTTTCCTCCAACCCAACCCCTTTTACCCATTCACTCACCTTTCTTTCTTTTTCTTTATAATATTCCCTCCCTTTTCAATCAATCAATCAATCAATCAATCAAAATCTTTATTTATTCAGGCGAACATCATTGAGCATAGCTCATTTACAAGATGGACCTGAGTGGTCATAACAAAATAAGGTTACAAATTTTACACAAAAACATGATACTGAATAAACACAAATACAATGAATTATGAATGAGACAGATATACAAATATTTACATATATACAAGGCAAAATGACAATAAACCTAAATCATATTAAAAGGAGAGAAACAAACAGTATAGTAGGGATAAAGCTCGGATAGTTGGACTTGGGTGGGCATTTATGTATGAAGTTGGTTGGAGAACAAGCTAGAAGAACGATAGAGAAATAGGGGGGAGCTTAAAAAAAAGGGGGTGGGGGAAGGAGGGGGTGTGGGAGGACTAGGCCTTGTGGAAGCAGTTGCATGATTCTGGGAATAGACTGGTGTACAGCTTTTTGAAGGATGTGAAAGGAATGAGGGTATCCAATTTCAAGGTCTTTTGAAGAGAATTCCAGATAAGTGCTAGGGAATAACTGATTGCAGCCCTTCCATACCGGGTGCAGGTGATAGGAATCTTCAGCATGATGAGTTTATTGATCCTTAGGGTGTAAGGCCTGGATGTGATCCGGTTGAAACAGTCTGAGATGTAGGAAGGGAGTTTGTTTGTCAGAGCTTTGTAGATCCAGATAGCAGCATTTTTATTTCTTCTGTGTTGCAGGGATGTCCAACTGACTGCATTGTAGAGAGAGCAATGATGGGTGCTGGAGGGAAGATCTGTAATGAATCTAATAGCTCTATGATACAAGGTGTCTAATTTATTTAAATGGGAGAGGGAGCAGTGGCCATAGAGGAAGTCAGCATAGTCAATGAGGGACAGGAATGATGCCAGGATTAGCCTTTGTTTGGAATCTCTGGTCAGGTAGTGTTTGATCCTGTAAAATAGGCCAAGTCTTTGTCTTAGCTTTTTCAGGAGCTCTTCAATGTGGCTAGTGTAGTCAAGTTTATTGTCAATCCAGACTCCAAGATATTTGAATTTGTCCACATATTCCAGATTTTCACCAAGGATGGTAGATAATTGTGGGAGGGTGAATGATGGGACAGTGGAAGAGCAGTTCTTGGTGGCAAAGAACATAGCTTAGTTTCTTGGCATTTAGTAGTAATTTCTTTTCTAATAAGTTGTGCTGTAGGAGGAGAACTCAGACTGTAAAAGCTCACAGGCTTTTGATGGTGAGGGATTGCTGACATATAGTACAGTGTCATCTGCAAAAAGGTGAATATTAGATTGTGAGAGATTGGAGTCAATATTGTTGATGTAAATGGCAAAGAGGATGGGGCCCAGGATGGAGCCTTGCAGTACACCTCTTAGGAGTGGTTTAGAGGTAGATAGGTCACCTTCATTTTTTACCAGTTGTAATCTTCCGGAGAGATAGCATCTGAACCATTTAAGAGAGAGTGAGTCAAGGCCTATGGAGTTCAGACAGGAGATTAGTAGTTCATGGTCCACAGTGTCAAAGGCTTTGCTTAGATCCAGAAACACAGCACAGGTGTTATTCTTTTTGTCTAAGGCAGTCTGCCAGTCATTTGTAACTTTTGCTAAGGCAGAGATGGTGCTATGCATAGATCTAAACCCAGATTGAGCTGGGTTAAGGAGATTGTCGGTATCAAGGTAGGCACTTAACTGAAAGTTTACTAACTTTTCAAGCATCTTGGACAGTACTGGTAAGATGGAAATGGGCCTATAATTATTGAGGTCCATGGGATCACCTGCCTTAAGTAGTGGAAACACTTGAGCTGTCTTTCATATTGAGGGGATAGAACCAGTGGCTAGGGACAGATTGAAAAGGTGGGTGAGGGGGGCAGCTAAGGCATGCAGTGCTACTTTTAGAAAGTAGGGATCCAGGGAGTCTGCACCTGCACTTTTAGTTGTGTCTGGTTGGAATAGAAGGTCTTCTACTTCTTTTAAGAGTATTGATTTGAAGGAGAATGTGGAAGCAACCTTTTGTCCCTCAGTAGATTGTGTGTTTAGTGATGATCTCAATAGATTAGCAGGTGAGGAGTCGAAAGCTAGGCCAGCTGTAGTGAAATGATCATTGAAGGCATTTAAGATTTCTTGCTTGTCAGTGATTTCAATACTATTTAGGTGCACTTTGGGTGGTAAGACAGGAGTAGAAGTTTGACCTAGGATCCCCTTTATGGTACCCCAGAATCTGGAAGGGTTGTGATAGGAGGCATCCAATTCAGCTGTGTAGAAGGCAGCCTTGGCATTTCTTACTTGTTTTGTGCAGGAGTTTCTGGCTTTTTTGAATTGAAGCCAGTCATTTGGATCCTTTGTCTTTCTTGCCCTTTTCCAGAGTTTATCTCTGGCAAGCAGTCTTGGATTAAGGTCAGCAGAGAACCAGTGACAAGATTTGAGTTTGGTTCTGACACTGGTGAGGGGTGCATGTATATTGAGGGCACTTATGATAATATCACTTAAGATCTGAAGAGCTGTCTCTATTGAAGCTGTAAGATAGAATTCTTGCCAACGTGTGGTGTGGCACAGATCATGGAGATATCCTGAAATATTAAAGTTCTTTTTTGACCTTCTTGGGAGGAATTTTGCAGGGTTGGGTGGCTTGATTGTTGATCTTAGCCAGCTCTCTTTCTCTGTCTTGTTTATTTTCTGTCTTGCCAACATTCAAGAGATGGAATGTTAACTACAGATATAATGCAAGAATTCAAACCTCTGCTCAGTTCTGCTGGCAGAATGTTTACTCCCACTAGCACATAGCGGAAGGCCTCAGATGGAACCAGGGCTTTATGTTTTATCTGTAACAGCTTAAACAATACAGATTTCCCTAGTAAGCAGGTGAGGATAGGAGGGGGATTTTTCATGATCAGCAAAGAAACACCATAAATCTAAAACAATGGGGGAATTCAAATATGCATGGAACAGACATGAGGCAATTATAGTGGGGGGTTGCAGGAAGTAGGCTGTTGGTTAACTAGAATCTGCAGCTTATCCAATAGGTAGGGAAATGGGCAGACTGGGTGGGCCAAGTGGTCCTTATCTGCCGTCAAAGTCTATGTTTCTATTTAATTCTAAGTACTGTAGCACTTCATTTTTTAAGTTATGTATATGTGTGTGTAACATGAGGGCAAATAATATTTAATTCTTATGTTTATAAATTTAAGACAGCTTTATTTTTAGGGCCTGGTTGAAGGTTTTCAGTGAGTTAAGGTGACAGCCACATTTGTGATGGCAGTCAGGAATGGCTGGTACTATTGATTTTATTGTGAAGAGGCTACTGGACCTTCTTCCAGTGCTGTCGTCCTGGGATATCAGCTCTGGATTCCGACCTCCTAAGCCAATCAGATTATTGGATTTTTTATAGCCATATTATAATTTTCATTTTATAAACAAGAGTCATAAAAGGCCTGGAATTTCAATATGGACATTCACAAGATTGGGACAGGGACTCTTGGAACATGTGGAATAATTGCCAAACTATAAACCTTGACTTAGTTTTGCTGGCACTTGCTGTAAAAATAATTATGTATCAGAGGCCATAGCTATGGAAGTGCCCACTTTGGAAATATTTTGAACACTAATTTGATGCTAATATCTCATGGCCAGCTATCGATATGTGACAGTAGTTTTAAAGGGGTTTTTAAACTATTTAAGGATCAGTTATAAGCACTGAATAATAACATTCATATAATTTGTTTCTTCATTTTACTTTATCCTGGAACCATGAATTGTATTATTTTCAAGGAAAGCCCACTAGATAATTATAAAACTACAGATATCTACCATGTGAACTTAAGACCCAAAGAAGATTTTAAAACTGCCAGTCCCTATAGGGATAATTTTAAGGTCCATATGAATCACACTGAATTGGTTATTCAGTGTTGATGAATAATATGGAACCCTGGGACTACAACGATTGATGTCTGACTTAACTTTTAATTCCCTATCCTTGAGAGTGAGTAATAGGTGGTTGTAGCTTCTCTGGGTAATAGCTAGACATAGGAGAGGGATCTTGGGATAATCTCCCTAGTGCTGGGCATAGAACACTTAGTATGGCAGATTTTAGAGGAGACACTTAGCCTGTTGTGTTAGACCACAAACTTAGGGCAGGACCAAATACTACCCAGTGCCTGGACAGCAGATGAGAACTGATTCTGACTGCCATCTGTAAATATTTGGTGACCAGGGGCTGTTAACAACCCAGTTTGCCTATTCAACCTAAAAGGGAAGCTTACTCAGCTTAGTGTGTGGTAGTATGAGGAGCTACTTCAGTTTAGCCTCACCAGGCAGAGGTTGTGAGACATTTATTCAGAGCACTAACTGATCTACAGCTGGTGGCTTTGTTTGGCGGAGCCCTTATGTAATGTGAGACAACAATATGGCTAGGATCACCCCAGATGAGTTTCAAAAATATCTTTACCACCTGGCAAAAGTAATCATTCACAGGAATGCTGCTATGAAAAGAATGCCTCCCCATTTATGCTGAATATCACAAAAACACTCTTATATAGATAAGGGAGAATAATGGGGTGAGGCTTCAGTCTCGGATATGCATCTTGAATAATATTAATTATTAAATTTCAGGTATGACTGATTCACCTGGGCTAGCCTTTTATTTATGCCAAATTGTATACCTTGTAGAATATATTAGATCCCAGGTTAATATGAATACCACAAATATAAAGTGGATGTACCACTTGGTCTAAATAAAGGGTTCTCATATTTTTTCCATGTCTACCTTAGTCACCTGGAAAGTGCATGGAATGTTCTGGTAAAGTCAAGTTAGTACCACATGGATATATAATTGTAAATATCATGTAATTGTGTTAAGATTTTTTTCTTTTTCTCTCCTTGGTACGTGTGTTTATTTTATTTAATTGGTCTAATAATGTTACAGTATGTTGTAATGCTTTAAACAAAGAACAATACATTACTACTACTACTACTACTACTACTACTGCCATGTTTGTAACCTGGATTGTGCTCTGGCATTCACGTCAGTGGGGTTCTTGAGGGTGGTGGAGGGGGTGGGTGGGGAAATACATTAAATAATATCTGTCATGGAAAACATTGCCCCTGCCAATAAAATCAGTCCTTATAAACTGTACTTGTATTTAAATTTATTGGTACATTTTAATCCCTGTATACTTGCCTATCAATGTATGAAATACTATGGTTGCTTACCAGCAAGTGTATGTAATGCAGAGTATCACGTGCCCACCTAGTTGGGTTTGTTAGCATCTTCCTGTGTATTCCAAATTAAGCCAGCAAGTACTTTGTTAAGCTTTGTAAATCAGATTCTAGGAATAAATGCAGCAGTGAAATCATGTTAAGTATATAAAACATTGTTGGGAGAATTGACAATTTATAGGAAGAGAGTTGCACCTTGCGAGATGCATTAAAAATAAAGTTTCACCCAATACTAACATATTAACATACTAATTGCCAGCAGATTAGGTCTTATGGTCTATCGAGTCTGCTCTAACCTCAGATCCCTAGTTGGCTGCCAAGGCCCTCCCCCCTCCTTGTGTTCCAGAAACCCCTATCATCCATCCCCACCCCCTGGGCCAGGCCATCATCTGATACATATGCTTTCTGTGTCTGTCCCACCCTCTCTTGAAGCCCTCCACTGTGGATCTCTGAACCAGCTTGCCAGGCAGCGCATTCCAAGGGTCCACCACCCTCTCAGTGAAAAACCTCCTCCTCTTCCCCCCCCTCACCTTTCCACCTTCCAACTTCAAACCATGCCCTCTGGTGATACCTCCCTGCTTTAGTCTAAAGATACCCTCCATGTTTACCCTATTTATTCCCTTGAGGTACTTGAAGACCTCAATCATGTCAGACAGAGCTCCTCAAGTCTGTCCTGATACATCAAATCCCCTAGTCCTCATATCATCTTAGTTGCCCTCCTCTGTACCCACTCCAGGAGCTGTATGTCCCTCTTCAAGTGTGGTCTCCAGTACTCAAGGTGTGGTCTAACCAGTCCATTGTACAGCGGCAGAATCACTTCCCTGCTTCTAGAGGTGATCCCCCTTACGATGCATCCCAACATCCTGTTTGCCTTGCTAGCCGCTCTCCTGCACTGCTCAGAGTTATTCATACATGCATCCACCATGACCCCTAGGTCTTTTTCCCCTGTTGAGGCCTCCAGCGCCTCCCCTCCCAGGGTGTACCTGTGTTTAGGGTTTCCCCACCCAAGATGTAACACTGTGCACTTGGGGGTGTTGAAATTTAATTTCCATATGTGAGCCCAGCTTTCCAGGGTGTCCAGGTCCCCTTGCAGGGCCAACCTCCCCTCTTCCCCCTCAACTACTGCTCCCATCTTGGAGTCATCAGTGAAGAGACTCATTTCACACCCAATACCCTCCCTGATGTCCGATATGTATGCATTAAACAGGATCAGACCCAGGACCGAGCCCTGCGGTACCCCACTACCGACCTCTCTAGGGTTCGAGAGCTCCCCACCGACCACTACTCTCTGGGTGCATCCAGCTAGCCAGTTTTCAATCCATCTGACCACCAAGGGGCCTACCCCCAACCCTGTCAGTTTCTCCACCAGATCATTGTGGGGGACAGAATCAAACGCCTTGCTGAAGTCCAAGAATAATACATCCACAGGCTTTCCCCTGTCCAGTTCTGATGTTACCCATTTGTAGAACTCCACAATACATACACTTGATTAAAATAAAATAGGTGTGCACACGTTCAGCAACAGGCCTTGCATTTGAAGTCCTTCATTTTAATTCTGTAAGGGCAAGGCAGTCATTTTCTTTCAATGGTCCAATGCTTTGGAATTCAGTACCAGTTTTGGCGAGAACAAGATGGATTCCAGTTTCAACAACAAACACAAATAAACAAAATAGAAAGATAGAAAAAATGGCTTATAGCCAAAGGTGTGTAGTGTGATAAGTGCCAACTGTGATGCTTGGGCAGCTGGTTATGATTGTTCTATGATATTTGTATATAGAATGTGGTATGTGAGTCTCTCATGAGACAGCCTGTGGGATGGGTGCCACCCCCCTAAGGTTTCAGCTACAGGATATATTAACCTGAAACCAGGAGGTAATTAAAGGACCAGAGATGCTTAATTAGAACTGACACAGCTACCAAGATATAGGGATCATAAACTTTTATGACATTTTAGCGGAAAAACATATTATATCGATATGGTGCTAAAAGTCATAAAATCCTTTGAAGAACCCTGGAAACAGGAACTTTCAATACCAAAGAGGACAGGCTTGATCACAGACTTATAATTTGGGAAATTAGTTTTTGCTGAAGTCACAGTATTTAAAATATCTCCTGACAGTAAGATCATTGTTTATATAATTTTTATATTCTGTGACTGCTACTAAGTTTGCTCTTGCTCAATTGCTCTGACAAAGCTCCCTGAGTGGCTGCTCCCAACCTACTTCCATTCACTTCCTATTGTCCTATTCTTTTTTTCACCTCCTCCTGTCTCTACACCCTTCAGTCGGTATACTACTACCACTGTTTGTTTTGATGTATAAAATATCTGTTCCAATCTGTGCCCTGCCAATGCAGTATTCCTTAAATTTGTATCCAACATATGTCTTCATGTTTCACTAAATTTTGTACTCTGTCATGATGTAACAAGTTTGTTTTTACCGTATTTGTCCTCTTTGTGATGAGGTACCTTTGAAAATGAGCCTCTGGCTCAAAGGTTGTAAACTGATGTACAAATAAATAAATAAAAATAAATATTCTAAAAGGAGGAGCTAGTTGACCTCATGGAAGGGGTGGAGACAGACAGTTTAACCTAGGATTGTGTCTGATTTTTGTGACATTTCTTTTGTGGACTCTTAAGAAACAAGACCTAACTAAGACACTTACAGAGGTAATACATTAGATAGAAAAAGTCTAATTGTATTGTGGTAGGAGTTTTAGTTTGTACTTTTCCTTGTTTTCTTTTAAGTGATTGTATGCTTTGTGATATAGTGTTCTGTGTTTACATTTGACATATTTTTATCCATTTTTAAGTAAACTTTTCATCTGAAAAGACTGCCTGGGTGTGTCTTCGAAGTTCTTTCTTTTGCATGTGATGTATGGAGGGCTAAGACTGACAAAACTGTTCATAAGCTTGATGGTGGGAGGCAGTATAGCGCAGTGGTTTAAGGCTCTGATCTGCAAATATGGTGACATCCAGCAGACCAGACCTGGGTTTGAATCCCACAGCTTCCACTTGCATACTGTGTGACCCTGAGCAAGTCACTTAACTTCTCTGTGCTCCCAGGTCACTCTTGTAAAAAAGCTGTCAGCTTAGTGTGCTACTCCTGGTTAAACAACTAAATAAAAAAAAATAAACTGGGAAAAGATAAGAATATATCTAAGGTCTTTTATAGAGTTTTAAGGGTTCATTTTGGATACCTGGTATGTGCCCTTAGGCAAAAGATATCTGGCATCCCCCCGAAAAGCAGACTGTCTGAGCCTGTACATTTGGGTATGCTAGCATAAGGTTCACAGTTTGAATCCCCCCCAGAACTTAGAAACATAGAAACATAGAATTTGATGGCAGATAAGGACCACGTGACCCACCTAGTCTGCCCATTTCCCTACCTGACGGATAAGCTGCAGATCCTAGTTAACCAACAGTCTACTGCCTCCTACCCCCCACTAGAATTGCCTTATGTCTGTCCCATGCATTCTTGAATTCCCCCACTGTTTTTGACTCTATGACCTCCTCAGGAAGGCTGTTCCATGTATCCACAACCCTCTCTGTGAAGAAATACTTCCTACCATTACCTCTGAGCCATCCTCCTCTATCTTCAAAGTGTGCCCCCTTGTTTTTGCACATCTCTTTTTCTGAAAGATGCTATCCTCTTGGACTTTGTTGATTCCCTTGAGGTGTTTGAAAGTTTCTATCATGTCCCCCCTCTTCCTCCTTTCCTTGAGGCTATACATCTTTAGTTCCTTTAGTCTTTCTTCATACTGTATGTCTTCTGATGCAGACCCTGCATCATTTTGGTTGCCCTCCTTTGGACAGCCTCCACCCTGTCTGTGTCTTTCAGAGATGGGGTCTCAAGAACCGTACACAGTACTCCAGATGTGGTCTTACCAACTGTCTGTACAGAAGGCCAGCAACTTCCTGTTTTCTACTGGTGATGCCTCTCCCCTATGCATTCCAGTGTCCCCCCAGCTCTCCTTACTGCCTTCTCACATTGCTGGCCCACCTTTCATCGTCTGATATGACTACCACCAGGTCCCTTTCCATTTTTGTTGTTGTCAGTATCTCACCCCCCCATTGTGTACTCTGCCCCTGGGTGTTTTTGTTTCCCAGCTGCATTACTTTGCACTTCTTTGCACTGAATCTATGCTGCCATACATTTGACCATTCCTCCAACCTTGCCAAGTCCCTTTTCATCCTTTCCACCCCACCTTGTGTATCAACCCTGTTGCAGATCTTTGTGTCATCTGCAAAGAGACATACTTTCCCTTCCAGTCACTCTGCAATGTCACTTATAAAGACATTAAAAAGGACTGGCCCCAGTACTGAACCCTGCAGAACCCCACTCGTAACCCTCCTTTCTTCACTGTGGACTCCATTTACTATTACCAGCTGTGTCCTGTTGTCCAACTAGTGTTTTACCTAGGCCACCACCCTGTGATCCACACCCAGGCTGGATAATTTGTTTATTAATCTTTTGTGTGGGATTGTCTCAAATGCCTTGCTAAAGTCTAGGTAGGCCATATCCACAGCCCCTCCTTGGTCTACTGCTTTGGTCACCCAGTCAAAGAAATCAATTAGGTTTGTCTGACATGACCTTCTGGCTGTGAATCCATGCTGCTTTGGGTCCTGTGCCCCACTGGCCTCTAGGTACAATGGTAGCCACAGATATTGCAAGCTATTTCCAGATATTTTGTGAAATTTCTGAAGAGTTTCTCTCTGCTGCCCCTGTTTGAATGCAAAAAGTATCAGATATTTCTGGAAATATCACAGAAATTTCGGGAAATAGCTTGCAGTGTCTGTGGCTACTACTGTACTCAACAATTCTTTCCTTCAGAAGTGATTCCATCATTTTCCCTACCACTGAGGTCAAACTGACAGGTCTGTAGTTTCCTGCCTCTGTCTTGCTCCAACTTTTGTGAAGGGGAATCACATCCACCCTCCTTCAGTCCTCAGGTACCACACCATCCTCCCATGATTTATTAAAAAGGGTAGTCAGCAGTGTTACTAGTTCTTCCCTTAGTTCTTTTTAAATGCTGGGGTGAATCCCATCAGGCCCCATTGCTTTATCCACCTTCAGTTTTAAGAGTTCTTTCAGAACCCTTTCTTCAGTGAAAGGACTAATATCTACCCCCTATCCAGAGTGCTTCTATTGACCAGATTAGGTATTTCCCCCTGTTTTTCCATTGTGAATACTGAATAGAATTATTTGTTCAGTATTCCTGCTTTTTCACTGTCGCTCTCTGCTCAACCACCTTCCTCTTTGTTCAGCCTCAGTATCCCTGCCTTAGTCTTTCTTTGCTCCCTAATGTACCTATAAAAGATTTTATCCCCCTTCTTAACTGAGTTGACTATCTTTTCCTCAGTTTGGGCCTTTGCCATTCTGACTGTCTTACCCACTTCCTTCTGCTTTAACTGGTACAGTTCTCTGTCCTGCTCCTTCTGTGTTTCCTTATACTTCCTGAATGCTATCTTTGTCTCCTTTACCTTCCCTGCCACTTCTTTTGAGAACCATAGTATTTTTTCTTTCATTTTGATTTGTTTATTTGCTTCACACAAAGGCTTATTGCCTCTGTGATGGCAGTTTTGATGTTTCCCCATCGTTGCTCCATCCCACCTTTTTGCCTGTTTGGTAGGGCTTTTCTGAGGCACTCTTCCATTTTGACAAAATCAGCCCTCTTGAAGTCCAATACCTTCACTTATGTGTGGCTTGACTCTACAGCTAAGTTTATCGTGAACCACACTGTTTGGTGGTCACTTGTTCCCAGATGGCTACCCACTTTGAGATCAGAGATCCTCTCTCCAACCCCATTTGAGAGTACCGGGTCCAAAATTGCTCTCTTCTGCGTGGGTTCCAAAACTAGCTGTCTAAGGCATGCCTCCTGTAGGGCATTGCGAATGGCCCTGCTCTTGGATGTGGCTGCAGCAAAGATGCTCCAGTCAACATCAGGCATATTCAGGTCCCCCATCAGCAATATTTCCCCTTTCTCTGCCATCCCAAGGATGCCTTCTATCATTTCCTTGTCCATTTTCTACCCCTGAGATGGGGGTCTGTATACAACCTCTGTGTGGATTGTGGAGCCATTTCCTGTCTCCAGGGTGACCAACAGTGCCTCCTCTCCTCCTTGTTTACCCTTTAGTTCTGTTGCTTTGATCCCTTCCCTTACATAGAGAGCTACTCCTCCTCCTCTTCTTCCCTCCCTGTTCCTCCTGTAGATTGTGTACCCTGGTATGTTGACATCCCACTTGAGACTAAAGTTGATTCAGACCCATAAGCAGACAGGAGAGTTACCCTGTTCTGTTACCTGTTCACAATACTGTGCTTGGAGGTTAGCACTGTGGGAGCAGAGGGCCTGACCTGCTGAGTGCATTTGTGACAAATTGGTTGGCAGCGATTCAGATAAATTTGGTAACACAAGCTTTAACTGTTCAGTGTGTCAGCTTAATATTGAACAGCTCACTTGAAAAGTAAGGCAGTGATTTATTTTTAATAAGGAAACAGAACTATATCATTTTGTTTACAGTCAAGTTCCTACCTATTTTATTTTTTTTTTCACTAAAGTGCAAGTTAGAGTAGCAGTAGTTAGGGAAGAAGATGGCTTCCAACTACAGCAGGCACACTGTAGACTACTTGAAGCAGTTGTGCCAGGACAGAGGAGTCCTGTATGAGGTGACAGCCACCAAGCAGAACCTCATGGATGCCCTGATGGCAGCAGATGTCCAGAGCATTGAGTCACAGACTGTGACTGTAAGGGACCAAACCTTGAGCATGGAGGGACCAGTGGCCAGTGCAGTGTCCAGATCTGGTGAGGATGACAGCAGGACCAGTGCCAGCGAAGGGCCACAGCAGCAGGGGAAGTTCACCAGCTTTCTGGAGCCAGAAGCATTCAGGCTGCAGATTGAGTTGCGCAGAATGGAGCTGGAGTTCCAGGCAAAGAGGGAGTGAAAACAACGAGAGGCTGACTGTGAAGAGCGTGAGTGCCAGTGAGCCACAGAGGAGAAAAGGGAGCAAGAACAGAGAGAAGCAGAGTGAGAGAGATGAGCTGCAGAGGAGAAGTGGGAGCGTGAACAGTAAGAGGTGGACTGTGAGGAGCATGAGCACCAGAGGTGACATGAACTGGAGAAATTATGACTCCAACCACCAGCACCAGAGCAGGTAAGTGGCTTGGGTTTAACTGGAACTATAGGACTGGGTTACGAATTGAATTCCAAATTGATAGCTTAATTTAAAGAGGGGGAGGATACGGATGCCTTTTTAAATTCTTTTGAAAAAGTTTGTATTCTGGCTAAAATTTCTAGAGGGTCCTGGAGCTTCCAGCTATCCCCGCTACTTACCGGGAAAGCTTGGGATGCATTGGGTCAAATGGACAATGAGAACAGTAATGATTACAGCAAACTTAAAGCTGCACTTTTAAAAAAGTTTGAGTTAACTGCTGAAGCATACAGAGCTAAATTCCATAAGCTCAGGAGAAGCCTTGATATGAGCTATGAGCAGCTAGCCATGAAACAATGTCAGTTTTTAAAACATTGGTGTGAACGAATTGAAGCAAACTCTGTAGATAAAATTGAAAATACTATTTTGTTAGAACAGTTTTTTGGGCATGCCCAGCAGAGATGAAAACCTCACTGGAGGACCAAGATCCCAAAACACTGCAAGAGGCTGCTGAACTCTCGGACTGCTATGCCAAAAGCAGACTTGCTCTGAGAGCGAATGAGGGGCATGGCAGTGCAGAAAGGGAAAAGCGCACCTTCAGAGCAGCTAAGACCCTCACTGCCTCCACTGAAACCAGTTAGCCTCAGGTTTCAAAGAAAAGATTTCTCTGAAAAAAATAAATGAATGTTAGGCTTGTAAAGAAACTGGGCATATTGCCAGACACTGTCCCAAAAAGGTGAACAATATGCAGAATGATGCTAGGAAAGAAGTGGGTTGTTTATGTGTCCCTGGAAGCATGCCTGTGAACATGAGGGAACACATGCACCAAGTCACGGTGAGTGGTGTACAGACTCAGGGGTTAAGGGACACAGTGGCATCCCTAGCATTGGTAAAAGGGGATCTGATAGAGCCTGGTCAGCTTATACCTAATGAATTCGTAACTGTGCAAGGGTTCACTGGTGATGAGACCACATTGCCACTCACTAGTGTTCTCCTGGACTGGGGTGAAACAGGGGGAACTGTGCCATAGGTGGCTGTAGCCAAAACACTAGCAGTGGACATCATTCTTGGCAACAATCTCAAACAGGGGATGGTGTGTGAAGTTACCCATAGCCAAGCAGCAAGAGAACATTTTAGTTCCCTGGACCCCACAGAAGCCATTGTGGAAAGCACTAGGAGGCTGATTCCCCAGCCTGTGTCTCCTGATATGGAGACTAATGAAAAGGGGGTAGAAATTTCCCCAGTAGCAGTTAACCACACAGCTATGAAGGGTTACTCCAAAGAGGGATGGGTGACCCATTGTCAGCAGGTTAGGGATGGTAATGATCCTGTGTGCCCTGATGCTAGTACTTGGGACTCTAGTTTCGAGACTGAAGGGAACCTGTCCCATGCCTTGGGAATGTGTAAGGAGTTTGCAGCTGCTCAGAAAAGTGACCCTAGTCTAGAGAAGCTGAGGGCTTGGGCAGACTCTGATGGAGCACAGGGAGGTGACGGTAAACATAAGGTTTATTGGGCAAATGGACGATGTATACTCAGGCTGTGCAGACAGAGGGAGGGGTGATAGGTAGGCAGCTTGTCATTCCCCAGGGGTATCATGAGCAGTTGCTCAAGATTGCACATGATATTCTCTTGTCTGGTCATTTCAGAATCACACGCACTATGCAGCGGTTGGCCCTGAATTTCTATTGGCCCAAATTCACCAAGCAGGTGAAGGAGTATTGCAGGTCTCATCACAGGTGACAAGAAATAGGGAAGGCAGGTACGAAAACTCAAGCCACCCTATTTCCATTGCACATAGTGGAGGAGCCATTCCAGAAGGCAGGCATGGATATTGTGGGGCCTTTAAATACCCCCAGCTCCTCCAAGAAGAGGTTCATCCTGACTGTGGTGGATTATGCCACCCAGTACCCAGAGGCAGTTGCCCTATCCTCACTGAGGACAGACAAAGTGGCAGATGCCTTACTTGGGATTTTCTCCCATGTCGGGTTTCTGCAGGAGGTTATCACTGATCGAGGGGGTTCCTTCATGTCGGACCTGATGAAATGTTTGTGGGAGAAGTATGGGGTGGTGCAGAGATGTATGACACCTTATCACCCACAAGCCAATGAGCTTGTGGAGAGATTATATGGTACCCTGAAGTCAATGCTCCAAGCATTTGCTAAACAGCATGGGAGGGACTGGGAGAAATACCTTCCCCACCTGTTGTTTGCATACAGGGAGGTGCCCCAAGAGTCTACAGGATTTTCCCCCTTCAAAATCTTATATGGACTCCGGGTACATGGGCCCCTAGACTTGATCCAGGAGGACTGGAAAGGCAAGCATACCACCCAGAGAACTCCCATAGTGGATTACGTCCTTAGGTTTAGGGAAAGGCTGAAGGAGCTTATGGGGACAGCCCAGAGCAACCTGGCAGCTGGCCAATGGAAACAAACAGTGTGGTATGACTGCAGAGCCAGAGCTCGCTCATACATGGTGGGTCAGGAAGTCATGGTCCTTATTCCGGTCCACAAAGACAAGCTGCAGGCTGAGTGAGCAGGACCGTACAAAGTAGTTAGAAAGGTAAATGACATGAACTATATCATAGAGTTACCTGACAGAAAACAGACAGAAAAGATGTACCAAGTCAACATGATGAAGCCATATGTTAATAGGGCTGACAAGGTGTTTGCAGTATGTAGTCCTGGGGAAGGGATTTGCTGGAAGAAAGCAAGTGGGAGTCCTCTGTGGAGGCAGTTAAATTGTCTCTTCAGCTGGCCCCGGACAACATCCAGGAAGTAAGGTAGGTTTTAGCAGCATTTGCCCCATTGTTTAGCGCCAAGCCTGGGTTAACCCCCTTAGTGACTCATGATGTGGAGACAGAGACACAGACGCCCATACAGTGGACAGCATATTGGGTGTCAGAGGCTGTCCAAAAGGACATTAGGAGGGAGGTGGAGGAAATGCTGGATTTAGGGGTAATCCAGAGATCCCACAGCCCCTGGGCCTGACACGTAGTCCTTGCGCCCAAGCCAGATGGCTCTACTCATTTCTGTGTGGACTATTGTGGACTGAATGCAGTCACAAAGTCAGATGACCACCTAATGCCCCAGATGGACAAACTCCTGGACAAGTTGGGAGGGGCGACCTACCTTATAACTATTGACCTGACAAAGGGGTATTGGCAGGTAGAGTTAATGGACAGAGCTAGGGAGAGGTCGGCCTTCATCACTCTGATAGGTTTATCTGAATTTAAAGTAATGCCTTTCAGAATGAAGAATGCCCCAGCCACTTTCCAAAGGTTGGTGAACCAGGTGTTAAATGATGCTGAGGAGTATGCCGTGGCATACCTGGATGACAATGCCATTTTTAGTGCCAGCTGGGAGGAACACCTGTCCCACCATAAGGAAGTGCTGGGCAGGATACAGAGGGCCAGGCTTACTGTCAAAGCAGAGAAGTGCCAGGTAGTCATGTCTGAAGTGGTATACCTTGGGCATGTTGTAGGCCGGGGACAGCTCCTTCCTAACCAAGTAAAAATAGAGGTGATCAAGGCATGGCCCAGACCAGAAATGCAGATGCAGGTCAGGAGTTTTCTAGGGACAGCAGGATACTATAGGAAATTTGTAACCAATGACAGTGTCCTGGGTGCTCCCCTATATGACCTGGTAAAGAAAAGGATGCCTAAGAAAATTACCTGGGAACCAGCCTGTGAAAAAGCCTTTACCAGACTGAAGGAGGCACTGTGCAATGCTCCTGTATTGACAAGTCCTGATTATAGCAGACCCTTTATAGTTCAGACTGATGCCTCAGACATGGGTATTGGAGCAGTACTGAGTCAGACATCCAACCTAGGGAAAGATCACCCTGCAGTGTACCTGAGTAAAAGTTACTTCCCAGGGAGCAGGCTTACTTTACTGTGGAAAAAGAGTGTCTTGCCATAGTGTGGGCCCTAAAGAAGTTAGAGCCATACTGATACGGGCAGCATTTTGAGGTACAAACAGACCACAACCCCTTGGTTTGTCTGACCCAAATGGGAAAAACTAATGGTAGACTGTTAAGATGGAGTTCTGCCTTGCAAGGGTATGACATGACAATCTTACATAGGGCTGGAGCGACCAATCAGAACACAGATGGCTTTGTGCATATATATGAGGAGTGAACTGATTTGGGAAACTCATCCCATACAGGGGATAGAGCCCCCAAATTCAGTCTAGGTGGAGAGGATTGTGCTGCTTGGCCAGCTGGTTATGATTGTTCTATGATATTTGTATATAGTATGTGGTATGTAAGTGTCTCTCATGAAACAGTCTGTGGGATGGGTGCCACCCTCACCCAAGATTTTGGCTACAGGATATATTAACCTGAAACCAGGAGGTAATTAAAGGACCAGAGAGACTTAATTAGAACAGACCTAGCTACCAGGATATAGGGATCATAAACTTTTATGACGTTTTAGCGGAAAAAACATGTTATATCACTATGGTGCTAAAAGTCATAAAATCCTTTGAAGTACCCTGGAAACATGAACTGTTCAAGATCAAAGAGGACAGACTTGATCACAGACTTATAATCTGGGAAATTAGTTTTTGTTGAAGTCACAGTATTTAAAATATCTCCTGACAGGAAGATCATTGTTTGTATAATTGTTATATCCTAAATGGAGGCGCTAGTTGACCTCATGGAAGGGGTGGAGAGAGACACAGTTTAACCTTGGACTGTGTCTGATCTTTGTGACATTTCTATTGTGGAGTCTTAAGAAGCAAGACCTAACTAAGGCACTTATAGAGGTTATACATTAGATAGAAACAGTCTAATTGTATTCTGGTAGGAGTTTTAGTTAGTACTTTTCCTTGTTTTCTTTTAAGTGATTGTATGCTTTGTGATATAGTGTTCTGTGTTTCCATTTGACATATTTTTATCCATTTTGAAGTAAACCTTTCATCTGAAAAGATTGCCCGGGTGTGTCTTTGAAGTTCTTTCTTTTGCATGTGATGTATGGATGGTTAAGACTGACAAAACTGTTCATAAACTTGATGGTGTTATCAAACTGAGAAAAGGTAAGAATATACCTAAGGTCTTATAGAGTTTTAAGGGTTCATTTTGGATACCTGGTTAGGTGCCTTTAGTTGAAAGATATCTGACATCCCCCCCGAAGAGCAGATTATCTGAGTCTGTACATTAGGGTATGCTAGCATAAGGTTCACAGTTTGAATCTCCCCAGAACTTGAAACTAAAAGTGATTCGGACCCACAAGCAGACAGGAGGGTAACCCTGTTCTGTTACCTGTTCACAAAAATGCGCTTAGAGCATCTATAAGGGATTAATGCATGGTACAGCAGCCAATCAGAGTGCGTTTATGCCTAAGAAATAAATTAGACATATGATGTTAAATACAGCTTGCATATCAGTGATATCACTTTCTTTCTCAAGATTCCATGAAACAACTGCTCCCTTGATTAGTTTATGAATAAGTTAGACATTTGTATTTCAAGACTTCTGACACCTACAGGTAAGGCCAGTGCCTTGTTTAAAAGAACATTTCATGGGCTTTCAGAATTTGAGTGAACCACCAAAGTTTATTTCCCCTAGAAACACAGTTTTAAACTGAAAGAGGACATTTAGAGAGGATATAAGGAAACATTATTTTTATACAGAGAGTAATACAGTTGTGTAGTAGTTTACAAAGTACATTTGTAGAAGCTAAGGATGTGAAGTAATTTTTTTTTTATTCATGTGTTTTTTTATTATTTATTTATTTCAAATTCAGATTAATACATTTGAGCCGGGGGGCTCGTTTACAAAGGCTCCAAGTCAACAAGGAATACGAGACATTTACAGGTGATGAAACATTGCAGAACAGAAAGACATCAACTAACAAGTGGTATTAGTGTGCAGTTACAACATTAAGCAGGATACAAGAAGTAAGGAGAAACAGGACCACACTTCCAGAGAAACATATTAATGCAGCACTAATTAAGTGCAGTACAGTGTTTAACAATCATGTTACAGTTCAGACAGGTGCTCCAAGTCTGCAGAGATGCATGTTTTAGCAGCCAAGGTGAGGCTTTGTCAAGGGGCGGTAGTAGGTGGTGGAGGTGGGAGGGGGAAGTGGGCAGTTGTGGAACAGGAGGGTGGGAGTGAGAGAGGGTAGCGTTTGGCGGGTGTGAGAACCGCCTTCAGAGGCCATGGGTTAACAGAAACACTGGCAGTCAGATTTGCTGGCAAGAAGAGAACGAAGCCCATTTTTAAAGTAGCCAAGTCTGGGGGAGTTGGCAAGGTCTGCAGGCAGATCAGTGAACCATTTAGGCCCACAGTAGGAGAGGGATCTTTGGCCAAGGGTGGTTCCTTTGAAGGGAACAGTTAGAACAGTCCTGGAGGCATTCCTTGTGTATTTAGATGGTTGTGCAGGCTCAAAAAGGGCTGAAGTAGCCGTAGGCATGGGCCACATCAGGGACTTTTTCGCAAGGAGGTAGACCTGGTATTGGAGTCTGTGGTGGAGTGGGATCCAGCCAGTTTCCTTGTATAGGTCACAAGAGTGAGCCATTTTGTGTACTCCCAGGACCAGGTGGCAGGCCTTGTTGAAGATGGTTTTGACTCTTTTGAGCTCTGTGTCTGTGCCTGCCCCATATATGACAAGACCATAATCCACAGATGAGAGAACTGAACTGCACGTAACAAGTTTCAGTGCAGCCGGTGTCATTGAGGTGCGGTGTCTGTACAGGATGCCAAGCTTCATGTTGGTGGACTTTACCAGTTGCCCAGCATGGGCAGTGAAGGTGAGGGTGTCATCAAGGTGAATCCCTAAGTACTTGAATGTATTGACTTGGTCTAGTACTTCTCCTTCGCCACTAAGTATGTGCAGTGAGGACCCTCGAATCTTGCTCTGTGGGGTGCTGAAGAGCATGCTCTTTGTCTTTTTGTAGTTGAGTAGCAGTTTACTTCTGGTGAACCAGGATTCCAATGCATGGAAATTGTGCTGAAGTTCAGAGCTAATTGATCCCAGGTCTTTCCCTGGGATGGAGATAACTGCATCGTCTGCATAGAGTACGGAGTGTGCAGGACAAGTAGAAGGCATGTCATTTATGAAGAGGCTGAATAAGAGAAGACCGAGGATAGAACCTTGTGGGACCCCTAGGTTTACTCCCCTGGGCTCAGAGATTATATTGCCAATCCTGACCCATTGAAATCTATGGGTTAGGTAGCTATGGAACCAGGCCACAGATTCCATTGACAATCCTGTAGAGAGGAGACATTTCAGTAGCAGTTGGTGACTGACTGTGTCAAAGGCATTGGTGAGGTCTATGAAGATAGACCCCACCACCATCCCTTTATCCAGGGCCCCATAAAGCTGAGTCGTGTACTCTACTAGCACGGTGACAGTGGAGTGGTTTTGTCGGAATCCATGTTGTTGCAAGCAGAGAAGGCTATGCTTTTCTAGGTACTCAGTTAGTTGTTCTGAGACCACCTTTTCAAGTGCTTTGGGGGGGGTAAAATCGAGATGGGCTGAAAGTTTACTAAATTAGCTCTGTCTCCTGATTTAAAAACAGGTGTGACTAGAGCCTCTTTCCACCTGTCAGGGAAGATGCCAGATCTTAGAGAGGCATTGAATACCTTGTCGGGTGGTGCCAGAAGTTCATTTAATGTGAGTGCTACCATCTTCATATCGATTGTGTCACGTCCCATCCTGGTCTTACCAAGGACCCGTTTGATATATTTGACGGTCTCACCTATGGAGATTTGCCTGAAGTAGAATGGTGGGGTAACATTATCCTGTGGTGATGGAGTGTTGAGGTTGTGCTGCTGGCCTGCAAGGGTGTGATTCAGATATTCAGGGCAACACATTGCGAGGCCGTGAATGCAACATTAAAGCATCAGCGATTTCCTTTGGGTCTTACAATGTACCGAGGTGGTAACTATAAGGTCCAGTGGGGCCCTTGAGGCTGTACCCAAGAGAGATTTTACAGAGTCCCAGTACTCCCTCCCTCTACCCCAGGTCTTTCCTAGGAGGTCATTGTAGTAAGCTGCTTTCGCCAGACATATGGGTTTTGTGCAGGTATTTCTAGCTGCCTTATACGCTTGGGAGTCAGCTAGATTCCCGGTGGCTTTGGACCTATGCCACAAGTGATCTCTGAGTCGCATGTGTTCAATTAGAGGGCTGGACAGCCAGGGGTTGGGGATTCCTCTGGCTTTCTTTGTTTTGTAAGGAGCAAAGATGTCATAGGCTTTAGTAAAAATACTGCAGAAGTAATCCAGTGCTTGGTTTCCATCCTTGACTCTATCCAGTGGGGACCGGTCAATCCCTTTTAGGTAGTGCCTGAAGGAGTCTAGTTGACCAGGCCTTAGTGATCTGTTCCTGGTGGTTTTAGGCTTACTCTTGGTGAACTTGTTTGTCCAAGTAAGTAGTACAGGGCAGTGGTCACTGATGGTGTCAGGTAGGACTGTTACCTCTGCAATATGTTCAGGACAGGAGGAGAGTAGCCAGTCGATGAGGGTGCTGGTTCCCGTACGGTAGTTTTGTCTGGTGAGTTGTGTGACCAGTTGGATCAGGTACAGTCCAGCTATTTGGTCTCCAGCTGTCGCTGCATCCTGTGCTTGCCAATTAATGTTGAAGTCCCCTAGGATTATATGTTCCCAGTTTAATTTGTTCTGTTCGAGGTGGCTTATAAGCTGTGGGAAGCCAGTGAGTAGTGTCCCAGGAGGCAGGTATACAGCGGTTAATAGTAGCACTTTGTTTTGTTGGCCAATATTAAGTTTTAGTGTTAGAACCTGTGTTTCCTTGGTGTGGAAGCTAATTGGTAGTATTTGCCCTTTGATGTCACTCTTGAGGTAAAGCAGACCCCCCCTTTTTGAGGTACGGTCCTGCCGGAACAGGTTATATCCAGGAAGGGCAATTGCTGTGTCGGGATCTTCGGTGATAGCCAGGTTTTGTTAGGGAGATGACGTCAGGATCAATCTGAGCCACCCAGGCCTGAAATTGTGGCAGTTTGGAGAGAAGGCTGCAGATATTCAGAGATACAATTTTTAGATGTCCTGGACTATTGGTACAATTCATCATACAGGTCACCCAGGGCCACAGCTAGGCAAGGATTATCCAGGAAAGCCCAACTGAGATGCAACATCTCATTTTCAGTGGAGTCCCTCTTTAGCTTAATATTTATATCTGGAGACAGAAGCAAAGGGAGGCCAGGCAACATGCTCGAAGTAACAGAGTAAGTAAGTGGGTTAGGTGGGTTTGTATCTGGATTGCACCAATGACATGGCAACTGGCTGATGAGAAGGGAATTACACTATCATTTATACTTTAATGAGAATTGCGGGACTCAAAAGACTTACCAGGCTTTGCTCATACTGCCCAACATTCCCTGTCAGTCCTTTGTATAACAGATACTGGATCCCATCCCCTCTATTTATATTGGCTAGGCTCCTCCTACTTACACCCAGGGCCCCTTTCTAATCTCACTATCTAACTAAACTCCCAAGAGTTTCGTAACCCCCTTCCTTCTCCTACTGTAGAATGTGCTCTTACCTCTTCACCGCACTGCCACCAGTCACAGCCAGACTACATAGGTTGCTTGACAAGAAGGCCATTAGTGATTATGTTCACTAAAATGCAGGGAATGAACATGATGGGAAAATTATCCTTCTTCCACTTTCCACCTTCTAGCTTTAGCTGTCACAATATGCAGTGACAGATGGTAAGGTAATTCAAATACTGTCCTGCATTAAGAAGGGCATAACAAGCCAGGAAGGGGATTGGATTCTGCCACTTTATAGGATGACTGATAAGGCCACACTTGGAATATTGCAATTGATTCTGATATCCCAACATAAAAAGCATATTGTATCAATTGAAGAGGGTGCAGCAGAGAGCAACAAAAATGATACAGGGCCCTATTTATGACAAGAACTATTATTTGACTGATTGATTGATATGATTGGTTTGTAATATTTGAACAGGAGATGCAACACTGTGCTATGGGAAGTGTAATAATGTGCAGAGGCAGGAGAGACTGGCTTGCGGCACTGTACTGAATATTGCCAGCAGAAACATACATATGCAGACTAACTCAAAGTAAACACAATTCTGGTAGGCTACAGCCTGCCAATACTTATTTATAGCAGGCTTTCAAAAGAAGTGACGACACGCTCACATGCATCATTAATATGCATGTTCTATTTACTATACATTTCCTTACAGGAAGTTCATTTCTGGGTGTGTCCTGGGGGACTATGAACACTGGAGAAACAGACAATCAATATACTGTAACATTGCCTGCCCGGTGGCACTGAGGGTTGAGGCGCTGGATGCCACACCTCATGCCATGCCGGCGACCCGAGTTCAAGAGCGAGTTCGGGTGCCGGGGGTCGGCAGGGGAGGGAGAGGATTGAGCGTCTGATGGACTGTTCTCCTCTCTTGGGGGGAGGGCATTAAGGCTGTCCGGCATCCCAGTGACCCCCGATGGAGATCAGGGGCACTGCAGGATGTAGGACCAAGCGTGTGGGGAGCACAGCAGACTCCAGCAGGGTTGCCGTGCACCATGGTGTTACTGCACACCATGCTCTGGGGAGGAGGGAGCTCATGGGGAACCAACAAGGAAACCTCCCTTTGACCTGGATAGGCGATGGCCCCACAGTGCCTGGCTGCCACATGCCCAACTCTGGACCCCACCTCTGCCCCATCGATCTCCTTGTGGACCTGTGGGGTGGGGTCCCGCAGGGAGGAAGTAACGTCCTTGAAGAAGGTGGAGGTCACAGAGGGCAGTAGAGCGGCAGGTGAGTTGGGAGCCTGAGAGAGTTCTGAAATTACCAGAGGAGATAAATAGAATTGACAAAAAAAAAATATATATATATATATATATATATATATATACTGTAATATTCATACAGTAAAAATATTGGGTTACAAATTGTATATGCATGGTTCTTCTGTAGCCTATTAATGCAGCTTCAATCCCTGCACCGTTTGGCATTCCTAGACATTAATTACCACTGTGCACAGCACATGTGCAGAACTTTGTATAAAGAAAGGGAGCAACTCAAGGGGAGGGACTATGCTGGATTCTGGTCAGTCCTGTAGTAGATCCCCTGAACTGCATGAGCAGGGTATTATGAGATGTGGCAGCCCACAGCTTGGATTTCTGTAATCCTTTAAAACTGAAGTTTTTTTTTTAATATACATTTTCCCTTCTGCACCCCCCCCACCCCGGCCTCTGTTCCACAAAGGAGGGCTGGAAATATATTTCTGGTGGGCTGATCAGGACCCATGCATATCCTAAGTAATATGTGGTGTGTGTGGACAAGTTGATGCTGGGGTCCCATGGAGTACCTTCCATACCTAACCAGTTTCTGTAGGTTGTTGCGGACTTTGGTGACTGACTCAGTGCAGCTACTACCTTGCAGACCAAAGTTAACATATGAACTGTGGAATCCCATGCTGAAACCAGCTAGGGGCTAGGCACATTGAAACAATGTGGTGCTTAGCTCTGGGGTAAAGGGTGTAGGTTGGCTAGCATTCCCACCCCCCTTTCTGACCAATCACAGAGTGGTGCTGTTGTTGACTGTGAAGACAGCTGCTCATGTGCCCACCTGCCTGGAGGAAGGATGCACGCAAGTGCAGTGACTTCTGTTAGGGTGAGGGACAGAGAAGCCCAGAAGAGAGAAACAATGACAAGTAGAATAATACCATTAAATACCTGGCTTCAGGCATGCCATGGAGAGTGGTACCCCCTCCCCCAGCATGTCCCCCAATCCAGCCACCTCTGTACCTCCACAGGTAAAACAATATCAGGTCAATATCTCCTTATGAGGCTGAGAGGGAGTTTTGGAGAATGCCTTGGGGGGCCTCCTTGGCCACTCATTATGAATTGAGTCCTATTGGAATGGAGAGGTGAAGCTATGGGAAATAATTAGACAAGCTAGAAATGTTCTCCCTGGAAAAACAGAGTGCTAAATGGCATGGTTCAGATTTTACAGGTTAACATGTTTAGACAATGTGTATCAGGGACAAAATGTTAATGAGTACAGTGGCAGAGATTCTACGAGCTGGAACCAGCTGCAGAGAAGCAGCCACAGAGTGTTCCATCATTCCTGTGGGAGGTGGTGACTGGGAGACTTGGAGATGCACAGGTAATTCCATCGTTCCCAGAACTAAAGTGGCCTACTGCCGGGGGGGGGGAGCATTATATCACCATGCAGGAAGTGCAGGGTGGCAACATATCTGGCCCATTCCAGTAGACCAAGTGTGATATACGTTTTGGTGGGGAGGAAAGCAGGATGTTCACCAGGGGTGATGGGATGCCATTCAGCGGGTTTGTCATGGTTGGCCAGGGCCATGAGTATGGTGGAAAACTCAAAGGCCTACAAAGTGCAGATGCTCTTGAAGGGTTGGCAGAGGTCTACTACTTACCCGCCAGATGATCGGAGACCCATCACCCCGGCTATTCTCAACAGACTTTGGGCAGTCCTGCCCATGGTTTGTTGGAATGAGTATGAAGCTCGGTTGTTTGAAACATTATTCTTAGTGACCTTTTGTGGGAGCTTTAGAGTAACTGAGCTGACACAGCCCACAGGTAGCAAAGGGGTACCGGGGTTACTGGCACATGATGTGGTCTTGGTGGTGAGGAGAGTATACATTCAATTGTGAAAGTCAAAGACTGGGCAACGAGGGGCAGGGTACTGGTATGAGCTGAGGCCACCAATGAGGGCTGGCTGGCAGGTCACTAGGATGATCAACACATGTCAGGTGTCCCACCCTGAGTCAGGGGTAGCATTTTTTGGCCACCAGGATGGTAGGCCAGTAACTGCACATCAGGTACAGTATATTTTGGAAAAGGCGCTCCAGCAAGTAGGCCTGAATGACCGAGAATATGGTACATACAGTATTCCTTTCGCATAGGAGCAGCAATGAATGCCTGGACTTTGGGCCTGCAGGATTCTGATATCCAGGCACTCGGGAGATGGAAGTCCCAGGCAACTTGAGCTATGTGCGACCGCACTTGCAGTAACATTTTCTTGTCTCTTGCAGGCCCCAGGGATGACACCATCAGCATATGGATAAGTGAACACTTCATGAGGTGGGCAACAAAGAGAGCAGTCTGCCAGCCAGGGGGCAGCAACCTGTCTTTTCCACATCATGCAGTCCACATCAGGTGGCTGGGAGTTCAGGGTATGCATTGTGGGAGGGGTTGTTGCCGCAGCTTTGCGAGGAGGCTAGCAGGCAGAAGAGGCCAGATATTCTCCTGATTCACCTGGGAGGCAAGGACTTGGTGCACCGGAAGACTGGGAATCTGCTGCTGTCAATGAAGGAGGATTTGCTTACCATTAAGGCTTGGTGGCCTATTACGATTCTCATCTGGTCACATCTGGTGATGAGACACCGCTGGCCACATGCAAAGTGTGGGGTGGCAATGAACAAAGCTTGCAAGGGAATCAAAAGGGAGAAGAGAGTTTTTATGGAGTCCCTGGGGGGTGCAGTATTGAGACATGAAAAGATTTATAATACCCATCGAGGCCTGGCAATGGGAGAGGCAAGACAAGTGCAGGTGGAAGGTTTAGATTGCCTATTGGAGGATTTTAGGAGGATCTTGGAGGTCACAGTTGAGTAAGTGGCTTGGGGGGTCGGACGGGGTCCAGTCTGTGGTGGCTCAGGAGGAGCACCAGAGGAAGGTAGTGGAAATAAAGGGGAGGAGACCAATTCTCCTGAAGGTTTCCTTGCCCTTGGTCAGCGTGAGAATGGGGGACCACAAGACCTGGTCCCACTTGGGGGGGTCTCGGTTCAATCTCAGCAGTACATACTGCAAGGTCAGTGGTGCAGGACGTGAAGCAGCCTCCTGGATCTTGGCCATTTGGCCATCCCTACTATCATTGAGAGATACTTCAGCATGCACTATAAGGGAATCCCAGGCTAGTGGGTAGTGCCGGGGCTGGAAGTTAGGCACATCCTCCCAGCAGTGGACGTTACTCAATGTGGAATAGAATATTAATATTAATGTGAAGTAATAAAGAACTTATTACAATATAAGCCTTTTGAAGGGTTGATTGCTAGCAGGGCATTTAGGGTGTCATTTGGGGATACAGTAGCGAAGGAGAAGGGGAATCAGAGGGGGGCATTCGTAGGCGCTAGGAAGAAGGAGAGGGGGCGCAGTTTGGGAGGGATTGGAGTAGCTCATCAGCACAAATGGTTTAATAGGAGTTGAATTCAGTAGCTACTTCAACAGGATTGGCATCGAGGGTGGTGTTTAAGTATGGGGGTGGGTGGACAGGATGGGGGGTAAAGTTCATGGACCAGTCTCCAGAACTTGGAGAGGTAGTTGATGTTAGTCGCAAAGGTAGATTTGAAGTACTCTGTTTTGGCTAGCCTGGTAGCCTGGGTGCAGGCATTACAGAGTTTTTGGTAAATAAGAAGGTCATTTGGAAGCTGTTTTAGTTTAGTTTATTAGTCTAGGAATTAATACCTTTGAGCCAGGGCTGTTTTACAAAGGTTCCACATCACAAAGAACATTTAACAAAGCACGATACACATTACAGGTAAAACCAGACAGGAAAGTTACATCATAAATTTGCTATTAACAGTTTAAGGCAGTAACGTTTTTAAGTTTCATAGAAAAACAAGCTATAACAGGTTCAAGCGAGTAGACAATTTCGAGGTTAAGGAAACTTCCAGGAGAGGGTGATCATTAGGCGCCAAAGGAGGCTAGAGAGGAGGAAAGGTGGTGAGCAGGAGAGTAAGTGAGAGGGACAGGAAAAAGGGGGTGTGAGTTTGGGTGGGAGACAGGAAGTAGTAGAGGTACCAGAGGTTCATTAGTCAGGAGAAGAGGCCTCAGATGTGAGGATGGACATGAGGAGTAGTACTCTTTATCTAGCATATCACAGTTGCTAATGGTGGTGAGGTGGGCATAGAGCATGGATTTGAAAGCTTCAAGCGAGGTTGAGGATAAGTAGGTGGACTAAGCGCATTGAACCATGTCGGGCCCTGATCGAAGATCTTTGTCCCTGTGCAGTCCGGCATCTCAGAACCAGGAAAGGTTGGCGTTCAGATCTGGTGGAGGGTCGTGAGCCAGGATTCAGTCGGAGTAGGTTTGAATACATAATGGAGTCAGTCCCAAGATAGATTTTTTTGCCATTGTGCAGGTGAGATAAATAAGACGATTTGATAGGTTCAACCAGCCTGATTCATAGTACAGATCACACGTGTGATCAGTCTTTGAGCCCCATGAGGAGCCAGCAGGCCTTAGTTAGAGTGATTGAGATACGCCTTAGAGCAGTGGAGGTAGCTGAGCCATAAATAATAAGGCCATAGTCAATGATTGAGATTATGGAACTCTGTATAGCTATTCTCAATGCCGCTTGATTTAGAAATTGATGATTCTGAATAGTATTCCAAGGCGTTGGTTCACTGTTTTCGCAGTGTTGTCAATGTGGGTTGCAAAGGTGAGCTCTTGGTCAAAAGTGATGCCAAGGTATTTGAAAGTATTTACTTGGTCCAGTGTAATTCCATAGAGGTTTGTATGGTGAGTGGAGTATGCCTATTTTTGTTTTGGTGATTGGAGAAGAGCATAGCTTTGTTTTATTGTGGTTTAGCACAAGTTTACTATCAGGAACCACCTTTCAACACTAGAAAGCAAGTTGCAGGCTTTTCATAGGAGTTTGGATCCTTGTGGGAAGAGAATTACAGTATCATCAGCGTATAAGATTATTTTCTCCTGGCAGATATCTGGGAGGAGTTAAGGAACAGGCTAAAGAGGAGTGGTCCAAGGATTGATCCTGTGGTACACCGAGAGAACTGGTTTGAAGTCAGAGAGTTCATTAAAGATTTTTACAGCCTGTGACCGATTGGACAGGTAACTTTTACCCAAGCACAAGGACCTTGACCAGGCCTAGGCTAGAAAGTAGAGGCGGTAAGTAGGCCATGATGGACTGTGTCGAAAGCTTTTGTAAGATCGATAAAGACTGCACCTGTTTGGCACCCTTTGTCCAGGGCTGAGTGGACTTCTCAGAGAAATCAAGTAAGGCTGTTGTTGTACTATGTCCTTTCCTAAAGCCGTGCTGTTGATTACAGAGTAGATTGTATTTGTCAGGTAATCAGAGGTTGGTCTGCCACTATTCGTTCAAGTGCTTTGGAGAGGGAGGGAGTATTGATATTGGTCGATAGTTTCCTGTTGAGGTTTGTCCCCCTTTTGTGCACTGGCGTAACTATGGCAGATTTCCATTTGTTGGGAAATTGACTTTGTAAAGTGACAGATTAAGAATTTTTGCAAGGGGTGAATTACTTCATCCAGGGTGAGACAGGATTTTTAGATCTAGCGTGTCACTACTTGTTCTGGATTTGGAGCAGGCCTTTCTTATGTACTTGTGTCTTCGTGCACTTTGATTTTCTTGAAGTAAATTGTGGTTTGTCACAAGGGGTGTTTTGTGATACTAGGCTAGGCACAGGTAAGTCCGAGAAGAAATCTGGGGAGGACCCCACTAAGGTCTGTGAATGTCTTATTAAGCGCATCTGCAATAGACTTTGGGTCAAAGTGGTGGATCCATCAACTTTCATAATGGTAGGTGTGATTTTGATTGTTTACCCATTATGTTTGGATGTTGTCCCAAAAGCTCTTCCATCACCCAGGTGGATTCAAGGGCATTTTGAAATAAGCTCTTCATTTGCCTAATTTGTGAGGTGCATCTATTTTGTGCCTGCTTGTATTTTAGGGTATCATGAGGTGAGCCTGTGTCTCTAGCAACTGCCCAAAGGTGGTCCCGTACCTTGAGCTGGCTTAAATGGTTGGCGGTAATCCATGGTTGATAGCGCTTTGATTTTACGTTTTTACTGGGTATAAGTAGCATGCAGAGTTGAAAGATTTAATAAGTATTCTAGTGCGGTATTAATATCAGTTGATTCAAGGATTGGCGTCAGTCCTGTTGTAGGAGATGGGTTTTCAACTTGATAAGATACCCATAAGGCAATACTCTGCTTGTTATAACTTTAGGGGTGGCTTGAGAAATTTATTAGGCCAGGTACAGGACACTGGGGAGTGGTCACTGAGGAGTCAGGGAGGACTTTAATGTTTTTATCCGGTCAGGGTGATTTGTGAGAACCCAGTCAATAAGGGTGCTTGTACCAGTTTTGTAATTTTCCGGTGGGGAGGTTACCATCTGAGTCAGGTTTGCTGCTAGGATGTCATCTTTGTAAGAGCCAGTGTCAGAGGCGAGCCAGTTTATGTTGAAATCCCCGAGGAGGAGGAGCTCATTTTCAGAGGGCTGCAGACTAACAAAATCAAGTACAGACTTAATACTGGCACGGTGGTCTTTTGGAGGGATATAGACTGCGGCCAGCTGGGAGACTTTGTGCCATTTCTAGGCCCAATCTCTGGCTCTGTGGCAGGCTAGTAATTCAGGGGTAATCCAGGGAGGTGATGACCTCTAATCCTTGTTTGTTTTAGGGGTGAGAAGACATTCCAATTTGCTACGAAGATGTCTTTAAAATAGATTAATGGCGTTATTAACTGAGGAGGTGCTTGGTAGAAGGAACCAGTCTGAGAGGGCAAGGCTATGTAGGAGAGGTTCCAGTTCTAGGGATTTATAAATCCACATTTATAGGGTTTTACATGGGGATTTAGGGTTGTGAACTTTTCTGACCAGGAAAACTGGGTTGTGGTTGCTGAGAGCATCCAGGAGGATGCCGGAGGTGATGATTCTATGGGGGTGGGAAGTTAGGGCCCAAACAAGTAGGGAGTGGTTTTGAGTCTTGTGGTTAGGGCGGGTGGGTTCTGTAATTAATCGAGTGAGGCTGAGGGCACTGGTAGCATTTCTTGTGGTAGATGTTGTTGGGGGACAACCAATTTAAATTGAGGTCACCAAGGATGTAAAGCTCACCAGATTGAGAGAGGGAAGTAATGGAAGTTAGGAGATCAAGGGAGACAGTGGGTTGGACATGTGGACGGCAATAGATACCGGCTACAAAGATAGGGAGTGAGAAAGGGAGGGATACATTGATGGCTAAGGTATCATGGGTTGCTGGGTTGGAGGAGGAGAAGACTGGAAAGTATTGGAGGGAGGCGTGGATATACTGTACACGGCCACTCCACCACCCCTGCCTGCTCTGTCTAGCCTTAGGATGGATTAACCAGGGATGGAGACCGAGTGGTCAGAAATTGTGCTCTTTAGCCATGTTTCTGTTATAATTAGAATGTTTGGTTTCGGGGCAGCAACCATGGCTTGTAGGAGGTCTATTTTTTGAAGTAGGCTACAAATGTTTAGGTGTAATATCTTGAAACCCTTTATGAGGGCTGTTGGGGTAGTGGTATGGGTAGCGGCAGTGGGGGAGATGGCAGGGGTGAAGGAAGTAGCAAGACTGGAGTTGGAGTGGATGTTTCCAAAGGTGAGTAATAGTAGAGCTAGGATGAGGAAGTGTAGCTTTGTGGATTTGGAGTGAGGGAGCTTCGACAAAGTTCAGCGTTGGTTTGCAAACCACCAACTATCTCTTAACGCCAAAAAAACAGTCTCCGTGACCTTCAGCACCAGGCACAGACTTACCAGGTTTCCCTCTCTACCCTCCTTCCACACCCTTGATGGGACTTTACTTGAGGACACTTCCTCCTTCAGGTATTTAGGTGTCTGGCTGGACAACACCTGAACTTCCCTGGTCATATTGACACCATTCAGAAAAAATTGCATCCCAAGCTTGGCGCCTTATTCAGGAACTGTGCCTGCATCCCACCCAAGGCTAGGCATGAGATTGTCCAGAAGATGATCCTACCTATCTTCCACTACAGTGACATAATCTATGGTGTTGCCACTAAGTCTTCTGTGGCCAGACTAGATACTCTCTTGAACTCCTTTTGCCGTTTTGCCATTGACACCTCCCCTCTGCACTCATCATTATGATCTCTAACATGCCCTATCTTTCCCTTCCCTGATAAACTGACATTTCTCTCACTGTGCAAAATTCACCTCCAAGCACAGGCTGGGTGAACTTCCCTCCTATCTCTCCCCTGCCTTTACAATCACCCTCCCCCTCCTTCCCACTCCTTAAGATCTACCGACACACGAACCCTGGTGGTCCCATGCCGCTCCACCCTTATTGGCCAATCGGGTTATTCTTATCGTCTCCCAAAAATATGGAATTCACATCCCCCTCAAATTGGCCACTCGTTCTCTTGCTACTCCATTAGCTCTGCCTCAAGAACTTCCTTGCCCCTTCCTGTGCCTGCCATGACCCTCTCTAATCCCCCTGCCATCTCCCTTAAGCCCATATTACCATATGTCTACTTCCCACCACTCCTATTTCACGCTGATCGTGCTCCTTCTAGTCCCCTACTCTCCCTCCTCCTAAAGTGTTCCTCCCCTTTCTTTCTCTACCCTTAATCTATTTCCCTCCTGTGAGCTTGATCACTGCCTTGTGCAGGCAGGATCCATAGCTCACGGTGGGCAACAATTTTACCCCTTTTCCTCTATTTCTCCTTTTACTGGACCCCCTCAGTCACTGCTAGATCACTGTCTTGTGCAGGCAGGTTCACTGAAGAATGGGTGGTTACTAATGGGGTACCACAGGTTCAGTACTGGGACCGGTCCTCTTTAATGTCTTTATAAGTGACATTGCAGAGGGACTGGAAGGAAAAGTATGCATCTTTGCAGATGGCACAAAGATCTGCAATAAGGTTGATACACAACGCTGTGTGGAATGGATGAGAAGGGACTTGGCAAGGCTGGAGGAATTGTTAAATGTATGGCAGCTTAGATTCAATGCAAAGAAATGCAAAGTAATGTACCTGAGAAACAAAAACCTGGGGGAAGAGTACATAATGGGGTGGGAAGGTAGCGACAACAACAAAAATGGAAAGGGACCTAAGGGTAGTCATATCAAATTATCTAAAGGTAGGCAAGCAATGTGCGAAGGAAGTAAGGAGAGCTAGGGGGATACTGGGGTGCATAGGGAGAGGCATCACCAGTAGAAAAAAGGAGGTTGTTATCCCTCTGTACAGACAGTTAGTGAGACCCCAACTGGAATACTGCACGCAGTTCTGGAGACCCTGTCTCTGTAAAGACATAGACAGGATTGAGGCAGTCCAGAGGTGGGCAACTAAAATGGTGTACGGTCTGCATCATAAGCCATATGAAGAGAGACTAAGGGAGCTTAACATGTATACCCTCGAGGAAAGGGGGGGGCATGATAGATACTTTCAAGTACCTCAAGGGAATCAACAAAGTCCAGGAGCGTAACATATTTCAGAAAAAGAGATGTGCAAGAACAAGTGGGCACAATTTGAAGATAGAGGTGGGATAGCTCAGGGGCAATGTGAGGAAGTATTTTTTCACAGAGAGGGGGTGAACACATGGAACAGCCTTCCTGAGGAGGTCACGAGGTCAAAAACAGTGGGGGGAATTCAAGAATGCATGGGACAGACATAGGGCAATTCAGGTGGTGGGTAGGAGGAAGTAGGCTGTTGGTTAACTAGGATCTGCAGCTTATCCAATAGGTAGGGAAATGGGCAGACTGGGTGGGCCAAGCGGTCCTTATCGGTTATCAAAGTCTGTTTCTATGTTTCTAAGTGTGTGTGTGTGTCGAAGGACTTCCCATCTCGTACAGGACTGCATCCTCCCAATTTCCATATGTATAGTTCCAGGGCAGAGAAAATACATTTGATTTTGTTTCATTCTTTGGGTAGAAAGGAGGCAGTATAGTGCAGTGGTTTAAGGCTCTGAGCTGCAAATCTGGAGACTTGGGTTTGAATCCTACAGCCCCCACTTGCATACTGTGTGACTCTAAGCAAGTCACAACTTCCTTGTGCTCCCAGGTTGCACCTGTAAAAAAGCTTTCAGCTTAGCGTGTTTCTCCCGGTTTAAAAAAAAAAAAAAAGGGTTTGGACTGCATAGTGTGGCATATGGTTATTTTGTTAGCTTAACTGGAACTAGAACATTCATTGCACAACAGACTTACCTAGCCCCACATCTGACTGAAAATTCCAGTCATTCAGGGAAAATAAAATCCCTAAATTATACTTGTATCATAGTAAATGAGTCTACTGCAAAACAAGTCCCTCACATGGGTGGATATTGGAGATAAAAGACCAGCTGCAAGTGGAATTGTTTGAACTATGTGGATAAAACCCATGATTACCCTTGCTTAGAAGCTAAGAAGATGTAATATGTTTTTGGTGCTTCAGATTCAGCACGTTGGTGTCAGGTGGTGGGATTTATCATGTCCTACTAGTCTATAGACAGGGACCTAAAGAGCAACATCTTCAAAACATTCATTTGGACGCCAGAGAGGTACGAATTCTGAAGATGAATTCCATTAGGGGTGTTTACAGGTGTACTCACCTTACATGTCTGTGTGCATTTTTCAAAGCACCTTTTCAAACCACATGCTTTTTCCTAACCATTATCATTATAATGCAACATGGCACAAGAATACCACAACACAAAAAGCAAACTAAATGAACTCGATTGGAGCAACAGCAGCATGTGACTGCAGAGCAACCATGGATTAATTTCCCTTTTTCATCCATGGTTGCCATCAGGAGCAGGCTGTAGAAATATTTAACCACAGTTGCTATCATAACTGACTCGGGAGAAAGCTCAACAATCCCTATGCTCATTGTTTATGTTTTCCAACTCTGACTTCCATTCCCGATCCTGCAGTCCCTGCACCAGCTGTAATTGCCACAGACATTCACAGGGACTTTAGAACTCGCAGTCTGTACACTGACTCCAGTTTAGCACACATAGCTGAGTAGTTCAGTTGTCAAACCTCTGCTCCAGTCTTCGATCTTGTCCCTTTACACCCACCCGCCCCATGGACCTCTGAAGACCGAGTGTACAGTGTCCCTCGCAGCAATTAATCCCTGCTTTATCATGCCTGGTGCAGGTAAGGATCTGTTTGGGGGGAAGGACTAGAGCACTAGGGCATTGGGAGCATAGAAGCGCAATGGGGGAGTCAGTATAATATGTGCAGCACAGAGGCTGCACCTTCCATATTATAGGAAACATGTTTTGGAAATTAGTTTTGCATACTTAAATATGCAAATGTTGTACATTCCCGCACAATACAGTACTCTGACACAGGAATCGGAGGTAGGAACAGAGGATAAAATGTTAGAACTGTTGATTAGAAGTAGCAATTGTTGACATTTATCTTGATTTTTGTACTTCACCTACTTCATGTAACGTTGGTTCTTTTCTAAATTTTCAGGCACTACATTAATACATGTGCCATGTTCAACATTCGCACGCACGTTTGCTGATTTATGCAGCCTTTCAAACAGGCAGAGCTGAACCATGAAAATGTTTCCCCAAATACAATATAGTGTTTCTGGTAATTTTTCTTTAATTTGTTACTCCTACCAGTGCTCGCCATGTGACACATGTATTAAACCACTCCAGAGCACGGTTCTACTTGTGGCATTAATCCATGATTTGCAGGCTGGACACACTCAGCCTTTGGCCTCACGCGCCAACCAGCCCAACCATGGATTAATGCCACAGTAGAATCATACTCAGTCATGGTTTAATGCTTACATGTGGCATATTTAATTTTTTTAAGGAATTATTATGTTTTTAGTAAGGTACAATCAACATCCTGTATCATCTTGTGACAAGGATATCTCAAAATTTTAAATATAACAGGAGCAAGCTGTTGGCTGCAGTCTAACTGGATGGGGACACATGGTTCAATGGGTAACTTAAGACAGTACTAATACATATTAAGAACAGTAGTGCTGACCCAGTTGTATCTGCTTAAACTTCTGTTCGTTAAGGTTATTTAGTCTCTCTCGCTTACATCAGGGGATCTCTCAGGGCTACTTGGGATTAACAAATTCACTAAATTGCAGAGGAGGAAAAAAAGACATATGCCCATGAATTAGCTTCTATTAGGACAAGATGTAGTAGTCTAGATTTCCTTCTGTGGAAATACAGTCATCAAGATTTGTTTTTAATTTTCCTTACTTGGACTGGTTATTACATCCAGTGGTAATCTATTCCAAAGATTGGCCACTCTTACAATATAATATTATTTTCATTTATTAGTGTGAAATCTATCAACCTTTGTAATGGATGACCTCTGACATTAAAACTGAAATTTTTATATTCAGTATTTAATGCTATCATCAGGGAAGGGTCATCTAGGTTGTCATGGTATAGTAATAAACCACCCCTACACCATCTTAGTACCAGTAATAAACCACCCCTATACCATCTTAGTTCCAGGCTATGTAAGCCTAAATTGGTTAGTCTGTCATTGTAGCCTTGATTCTTTAAAGAAGTTATGGATTTAGTATAGCGTCTGCGTACTCTCTCCGGTTTGTTTATTTCAACTGCTTTTGTACAAGGGTTCCATAGCTGACTGCCATAATCCATCATGGGCCTAACATATGATAAGTAGAGAAACATGATAAATTCTGTATTTCTACTGTTGATGTTTCTTTTTATTAACATTATTGTTTTATTTGCTTTTGCGATAGCTGAACTACATTGTTTATTAAAGTTAAGGTTATTATCAATAACTATGCCATGATCTTTTTTCTAAATTATTCTTCATTATGGCAACATCATTTATTGTATAAGTATGTAAAGAATTTTGTCTCCCATGGGCCAGATATTCAAACTGCGCCCAAAATGTGCGCAATAGCAGGAGCAAGCACAAGTCAATTGCGCACATGCGCAATAGACGCGATATTCAAACATGGAGCAAGTCAAATTGCGCAACCAGCCAATGTCTGAATATCGCACAACCTGTGCCATAGCACAACCTGGAAGGGGAAGCTGAGCAGATATGATGTGCCATAGCGCAACAAGGCCAGCCCAGCTGAGCAGTCCAGAGGCACCATAGCACAAGCAGAGAGCCCCCCAGCAGCAGAACAATGGAACTGCACAACCAGGGAGGTAGGCAGGGGCCCACCACCCATGCCACAGATGGGCACAGGAACACACTGCAGAACAAACAATACACCCCCACACCCTAAGCACAGCATCACTGGGGGGAGGGACGGGCTATCCACTGGCCCATGGGGACAAGCCAACAAAGTACAGCTGGGCCATGGTGCCCCAGCACACCCACTGGCAAGCTGACATTGATGATGCGCCCACTGGCATCACACACCACCTGGCAGTTGACACTGGAGAATGCCTTCCGATTGTGATATGCGGCCCCATCATGGCCACATGGCATGCGAATGGCCACATGGGTGCAGTCTATCGCCCCTAGCACACCAGGCATATGTGCTACCCTGTGGAACTCCTGTATGTTTGCTGTATGCTCTGCCGCGGTGCTGGGGAAATGGATGTACTCCACAGCATGTGGCAGCAGTGCACTGAGGAATTGGGTGAGGATGCGTGACGTGGCCGACTGTGTTATGCCTGTGGTGTCCCCTGTTGGCCTCTGGAAGGTACCCGTGGTGAGCAAGCACATGCAGGCTGTTATCTTTGTCTCCACTGACAGAGCGTGACTCCGTCGTGAGGGTGCCTGCATCACATCACTGCAAAGGTCACAGAGCTGCCTCAGTATTGCCCTGTTCAGGTGGTACCAGCCCACAATCTCGACATCTGAATACAGTTCAAAGTTGATGCGAGCACGGTACTGCCTGTTGGGGGCATACCGCCGATGGGTCCTTCCACGGCCATGTCCCCCTGAAGCATGCCTTCTCACCCCCCTCATTACAGCTTCCATGTGGAAGCTGGCACTGTCCATCTCCCTGGCTTGTGTCCCCCCCGGCTGTTGTTGATCTGTTCCCCCCGCTGTACTGGCTGCTACCTCCACTGCACCGGGTACACCTACTGGCCTCTGCACTCTGTGGCCCCACACACCTTCAGCTGCCCCTATTCTATCCTCAACACTCCCTGGCCTGGACTGGTTACTGCTGTGGCCTGCTCTGTCTGGCTGCCACATGTGCATTCCCTGTCACGTTCTTGCGCCTCTTCCTTGAGCCTTTTTATTTTGGCTCATTTCCGCCGTGGCGCAACTTCCACCTGATCCACTGTTGCACATTGCGCAAGCCTTTGAATATCGCATTGCACACTTTATGCATGGTTCCACCCCCTTCGGTTGTGCATACCTTCATTTGCATTGCGCTGTTGCTCAGTATGTTTTCTGTGGATCAACTGCCTCCTGCTGAATATCGCACTATGGCACAATTTCGGACTTGCGCTGGTGCAACCCTATTGAGCATGGTGCAACCCTTTTGAATATCTGGCCACATATGTATTACGCAACACTTATTATAGGTAAATCACACATCCCACATTGAAGTCCAAGATCAGATTAAGTTTATATATATTGTATTAGTTTGATTTGCTCCATGCTACCACATGGACTACAAAGTTTCGGGTCAGCTATGTATTTAACAAGTGAATTTCCAATATTTTCATTTAAGTGACACTTGATGCAGAGAAGGCATGGTGGTAAGGGGCTGCACAGTTCCTCCCACTGTATCAGTATGAACAGAGTGAAACTTAATGCAGATAAAGTGTGAGTGTAAGGAAATGCATAGTCCTCTGACTGTTCCAATTCCCCTCCACGGTCTAGTATTGTAACATAAGCCCTGTTTACACCACCTACTTTGCAGTGCATCAACCCATACGCACTGGTTGATGTGCTGCAAATTCAGGAGTGTGGACACACTCTGGAGTGCCACAAGTACAGCTGCGATTAATTTTCTACACCAACTCAATTGTTGGTACCCCTATTGGAGCGAGTGCAGCAACTGGCAGTGTAAACACTTTGCTGCGCTTACTCCGCATCTTTCCCCATGCTTCCATGCATCTCCCATAGCATTCGCAGTCCCTCCTTGGCGAGACCTGCAGCACTGTGAGAGCAGGTTGTGTAAATGGGGGATCTCATTTGGAGCAGCCACCACAGCAGGAAGGGAGCAGCGCAAATGCCAGAGCACTGCCGCCATGTAAACAAGGCTATATAGTAATATTAGGTTTTTCTTTTGTTTATTGAATAAGCACCTGAACAGACACAAAAATACAGGTTACTCACCTGTAACAGGAGTTCTAGGAATGGTATATGTTGTTCATCCACACTCATTGGCAGTATCCTTGCCGCTTTAAATCTTGCCGGAAGGTCTTCAAGCTTGCTCCTCCCACCCACCCGGGTGGTATAACTCTCGGCTCCGCCCCATGACGCCAGATCTGGCCCGCTGGAAGCTCAGGTTGTGCGTCGAAGCCGGGGAGGTCGGGTGGAGTGTGGATGAACAACATATGCCATTCAGAACTCCTGTTACAGGTGAGTAACCTGTATTTCAAGGAACATGGATATGTTGTTCATCCACACTCATTGGCAGACTCCTAGCAGTTCTCCGGGAGGAGGAGGCAAGCGCACCCCATATACTTACTTGGGAAAGAGACTGGAGAACCGAGGCCCCAAAACCAGCATCCGGCGTGACTCAAGGTCGATGTGGTAGTGGGTAATGAAGGTGTTTGCTGACTTCCAGGTAGCAGCCCTGCAGATTTCCTGGATAGGGGACGTCCCTGGAAGCAGCCACCGTTGCAGCAGTATGGCGGGTAGAATGAGCTCTTATCCCTCGGAGGCTCCATGCCCGCTAACTTATAGCAGAGATCTATGCAGGAGGTTACCCACCTGCTTATCGTCCGCTTGGCTGCAGGTCTGCCAGATGCGGCTTCAGCGTAGGTGACAAACAGCTAGCGAACTCTCCCAATTTCAACCGTGCGCTCCTTATAATAGCGGCGCCCTTCTAGGATCCAAGTATGGAGCCTATTGGCCTCCGAGGTGTGATTGGGGTAGAACACCGGCAGAGTCAACACCTGGTTAAGGTGAAACTCCGACACCACCTTCGGAAGGAATTTCGGGTGGGGGCGCAGGACAACTTGTCCCTGTGGAAGACCAGGTAAGGAGACTCGATGGAAAGCGCCTGGAGCTCTCCCATCCTTCTGGCTGGCGTGATAGCCACCAAGAAGGCGGTCTTCCACGACAGGTGAGAGAGAGCACACCTGTGCATAGGTTGAATAGCTTGCCCATGAGCTTGCCAATACCAGCAGTGAGATCCCGCGAGGTGGGGTTCCCGCACTGGAGGAAATGTAATCGAGGCCTTTGAAAAGCGCCAGACCACCTTCTCTGCGCCACGACTGCTTCCGGCCAGCGCCCGGTAAGCAGAGATGGCTGCCAGGTGCACCCTTAGGTCAGTCGACCTAAGCCCTTGACTAGAAAGGGACCATAAATAGTCCAAGATGCTTGCCAAGGAACAGGAGGAAGGGTCCAAGCCCTTGCCCTGACACCAAATGGAAAACCTTTTCCATTTGAAGGCATAGCATTTTCTGGTCGACTCCTTACGGGACGCCTCAACTACATTGAGGACCTCGTCGGAAAGACCCAAAGCCTGGAACTCTAGCCGCTCAGGAACCAGGCCGTCAGGTGCAGGGATTGAAGGTCCGGATGGAACACCTTCCCCTGATTGACTGAGAGCAGGTCCGGGCGAGCTGGAAGCTGCCGCGGAGTCCTGGAGCTGAGACTGAGGAGATCTGGGTACCAGAACTGGCGAGGCCAGTCTGGGGCTATCAGAATCACCTGCTTGTCCTCCTCGCCTTGAGAAGCACCTTGTGGATCAAGGGAAATGGGAAAGCGTAAAGAGGCCGGGGTCCATTGCCTCGAGAAGGCATCCCCCTGCAGCGAGCCCTGCTGAGGGGGGCGGGCATGGAACAGACTCAGCTTCGCGTTCTCCGTGGAGGCAAACAGGTCCACCTGAGGTGTGCCCCAAAGGGAGAACAGATGCTGTACTACCTCCGGCAGGAGAGACCACTCGTGGGATGCAGCCCCTATCCGGCTCAGGGCATCGGCCAGGGTGTTGGAGGCTCCTGCCACGTGAATGGCTAGGAGATCCGCCTCCAGGCTGCGCACGAGTGACCAAATGCGGAGAGCTTCCTTGCATAGAAGCATGGAGCGCGTCCGCCCTGGCGGTTTAGATAGTACATGGTGTGGTATTGTCCGTCTGGACTCGGACCACTTGACCCCGGAGGAACGGAGCAAAGGCGGTGAGAGCTAGGCGGACCGCTCGGAGCTCCAGCAGGTTGATGTAGCATCGGGACTCCCGCGGGGACCAGAGGCCATGAGCCCGGTGTTCCCCCAGATGGGCACCCCAACCCATCAGAGAGGCATCGGTCGACAGAGAGACCGTCGGCTCGGGCGGACGAACGGGATGCCCTCCTGCAATTGATCTGGAAGCGGTCCACCACTGGAGAGCATTCCACATCCCTGTGTCACCGACACAAGCTGGTCAAGGGATCGTGAGCGTTGTGACCACTGGCTGGCCAGTCCCACTGAAGGGGACGATGTTCCAGCGGCCCAACGGACCACGCTGGTACAGGCCGCCATGAGACCCAGGGCGCAGGAAGTCCCGGGCAGGCGCAATTGCCCAACCAGAAATGATCGGGCAAGGAGGAAGAACCTCGGCCCTGTCCGCGGCAGCGCTCTGGCTCGAAGAGAGTCAGCCATGCCCGATGAATAAAATCACCTGCTCGCTCGAGTTCTGACTTGGCCTCGTTGACAAGGAGGCCAGTTGAGAGCAGACCTGGAGGCCAGATCTCTGGACCACTCCGCCTCCTTCCTGGAGGGCTGCTATCAGCCAGTCGTCCAGGAAGGTACACCCGACCCCTCGGCGCCAGGGAATGCTGTCACCACTGCCATGCATTTGGTGAAGACCCTGGAGCTGGAGACAAGCCGAAGGGCATGGCTTGGAACTCGAAGAGAGATCCTTCCGCTCAGAAGCGAAGGAATCTCTGGTGAGACGGACGGATAGGGACGTGAAAAAACGCGTCCTGCAAGTCCAGAGAGCAGAACCACACGCCGCTCAAGGATGGTATTATCTGAGCCAGAGTGACCATCCTGAAGGTTCGAGACCTTAGGAACTTGTTTGAGTCGTGTGGAGTCGAGAATGGGCGCCAGCCCCGTCCGTTTCGGAACCAGGAAGTACCTGGACACAAACCCTGGGTCTGAAGGAGGGTCCACCACCTCTCTTACCACCTCCTTCTGGAGGAGGAGAGCGATGTCGGCTCGACGAGCCGCCAGTGAGGCTGGGGATCCCAAGCCCCAGGCGACGGCTCTGAAGGGTGGTGCCTGCTCGAATTCCAGAGGAGGCCTCTTCCCACCACCTCCAAGACCCACCTGTCCATGGTAACAGCGGACCAGGCGGAACGAAGTGCAGGGCCGTCCCCACGGGGACCCAGGGTAAGTGACGGGATGGGGCGACACCCCTCAGCCCGTCACTGGGCAGGCTTGGAGGAGGGACCGGCCGAGGGACCTCCTGGGCCCTTTCCTCCCTGCCTCCTGTTAGAGGAAGCCGGCGGCTTGGGTTTGGGATGCCAAGGCCGAGCCTGCTGGCCCTGACGTTGCTGGGCTGGGCGCCGGGGCAGAAGGGACGAAGGGCTTAGGCTGTGGTTTGCGGCCTTTGTCCTTCTGGCGGAAGAGACCGAGTCAAGGTGGCATTGGACTCTCGATCCTCTGAGGTGATCTTCCACCCCAGGGCGAAGAGGTCAGTCCCAAAAGGAACATCCGCCAACTTGTGCTGGGTATCCGGTAAAGGTGGATATCCTCAGCCAAGCCCGCCGACGATAGCCACCGCGGCCGCCACCGATCTGGCACATGAGTCCCCTACATCCAAAGCAGTCTGGAGCTGCTGTTTGGCCACTGCCCTGCCCTGGTCCGCACCTGCTTAACCGTAGTCTGCAGATCGGGCGGGAAGATGAGGATGACCTCATCCAGGGAGCCCAACAGGGCATGAGAAAAATGTGCCATCAGGGGCGGCCCGAACTGGCTGTGACGAGAGAGGCCTTGGCGTAGACTTTTCGCCACCCATAGTCCAATTTCTTGGACCCTTGTCAGGAGGTTTGTCCACATCCCTGGCGTAGCCGGGCGCCGGAAAACGCTGTCGGTAACCAACCCTCAGCAGAGGGGTGTTCAAAAACCGGACAAGGAACCGGTGGGGACCGTGATACTTCCTGGCCATCCTGGCCAAGGCGAGGGCAGGAAGCAGGGGCTGCCAAAGTTCCAGTGCTGGACCCACTATGGCCTCGGCCACGGAAAGGCCTCCGTCGGAGAATCCCCTCGGTCCAGAATCTCCGTGAGGGGATACCTGGCCCGTTTGGAAACGGGTTCGGGCTCCATCCCGGTAGACTCCGAGATGAGCCGAAGCAGTCCTAGGAAGGACGATGGGCTATCGTCCATTGGCTGACCTCCTGAAGACTCAGTCCAGTCGCTGGAGAAGAAGGAGGAATCATCTTCGGACTCGGAAGAGTCCTCGAAGAGCTGCCTCTGGCCTGAACCACCCTTCACCTGCCGAGGTCGGTCGGGAGTGAGGTACTGACAGCCGATGGGTAAACCTCTGAGCCGATCGAGATCCTTGGTCGGAGCCCCAATTGGTGGCTGTGAGGCGGAGGTTCCACCGCACAATCGGTGGAGCAGCTGGTTTTGGCCGAACAACCGGCCTGGTATAGGCCTCGGGCAAGTCGAGGGTTGTGTCGGCTGCCCGGTGACAGCCACTTAATGGCGGGAAGGCGCCCGAGTCGGCTTATTCCGCCAGGAGGAGCTGTTGCAACATAAGGTCCTCGTTACCGCCGACGTAATTTACGCCAAGCCTCCCCTCATCCGAGGAGGAGGACGCGCGACGCCGCCACTGCTGTGCCGAGACCGAGACCGCCTATGACGGTGGGAACGGCTGGACCGCGAAGAGGTCCGAGACCGAGACCGAGAGTCCCGGAATTTCGGTCGGTGCAGGAGGTGTCGGCCGGAACCGACACTCCTTCGCTCGAAGGTCCATCCGAGGGCTCCGGAACCGAGGCACAGGCGAGCCCACGGATCTCAACTCCTCCGGGGAACCGGGAGAGGGGAATTCGGCTGCTAAAGGCGACAGCCCGTCCAATGGGTGTGAGAAAATCTCGACTTCATCAGTGGGAGTCTCGGTCAACTGACCTGACAGGGACACCGTGAGGCCAGTGGCGAAGCAGCGGTGGGCAAGCCGACGGTCGGACGGCCCGAGGAGAGGGACCTTTCCGCTCCCAAGGCCGACGGAGGGACTTACCTTGTCCCTCTTTTTGGACCGAGAAAAGGTCCAGCAGACGCAGGCCCTTCTCCTTTAGTGAGAGGGACAGACAAAGCTCCTTAAAGGAAGCCGTGTAGGAAGAACCCAGAGAGCAGGGATAAATGCGCGGCCGAGGAAGATGACCCTGCGCCTCCTCCAGGCGACCATCCGCCGAGCTGATCCACCGGTCACTGGCCATGGACACCGCCAACCGGGCCTCCCTTGACCTTCACCGAGGAAACGCCGGACGGCCCAGTTGCAATCGGGCAGCACGGCTCGAGGACGAGGTACGAGAAAGATGAGCACAGGTCGCAAGCCCGCGGTCGTGCTCAAGGCCTAAGCAGTAGACACACGCGGAGTGTGGATCCGTCCGAGACATCTTCGCCCGATGGGCATCTCAACCGAGTCGATTATCCATCGCATGTAGGATCAAGACTGAAGTCTTGCAAAAATATTTTTAAACCGCAAACGGAGAAATAGGAACTAGTCACAAACGCAGAGCGTTAAGGAGGGAACCTGAGCTTCCAAGCGGTAAGGAAGATCTGGCGTCATGGGGCGGAGCCGAGAGTTATACCACCCGGGTGGGTGGGAGGAGCAAGCTTGAAGACCTTCCGGCAAGATTTAAAGCGGCAAGGATACTGCCAATGAGTGTGGATGAACAACATATCCATGTCCCTAGAACATATGTTCACATAACACATTGTTAGATCTCTAAAATGGAATTATTTAAGCAATAAGGCATGACGGGGTGTGTTGTTGTTTAGTAACGTCACTCCTGAGGTGGGTTGATGCACGAGGAACAGCTGAGTGCTTCCACCACCCCAGGAGTGATGTTTTTACACTATAACACACATTCCTGGAGTGCCTTATTGCTATTATACAATGGCTTGTTTTGCTTTTAGAAGAATAAAATGGGAAAATGTGTTTACTTATTTTATTTTTCTCTTGTTATGGTAAGTATACTGTTTAAAAAAGGAAAGACCATGGATTATGTGTTGCTTCATATGTTGCCAGCAGATGGAGCCACCCTTATGTGGCTGTGCTGTTAATTTGTAGACCTTGCTTTGAGGCTCTGTTTCTGTTCAGTGGAATCAAGGGCAATCGGGATCTATGACTGACAGAGGGAAAGAGAGGGGGTATCTGTGTCCATTTGTCTTTGAATATTGACCGAACTGACTGCACAAAAAGATGAGAGTCCTGAGAAGAATTGGGGCCGGAGACTGGTGGTGAGCATCTGTGCAGTGCGTCACTGTATCATGCATGCACTGTCACAGTTGCGATGTCAACCAAATGGAAAAGCTGTTTAGAGCATTTTTTTCCTTGTTTTGGGAAATAGTCTAGATGTGGCAAATATAGTTTTCATGCCAGCTTTTTACTCCAAATGGAGTGGTGCCTCTGAAGCACTTGAATGGCAGGTATGTTCAGTAGAGTCACTCACCTCGTAGAAAAAAATTGGCATGAAAACTACATTAAATTTGTATTCTTCACTGCTGTATTTTATTGTCCTTACATTTTCCATGAAATTCCTGTTTGGCTGGTGGTGATTTCATGAGGGGAGAGGGGTTTTGGGGAAGAGTGATGAAGTCCATTACTGTGCAGACTGGATTGGCAGTACTTTGTGGAGGGGAGGCAGGATTTTAGACTCCATCGTGTGGTCATCTGGGTGCCTTGACTTCTCTCAGCGATGTTATCATGAAATAACATGACTGTTCCAGACACCTGCTGACCAATCAGATGTCAGAAAATTATCTTGCCATTGTATAATATTTTTTAAGAGATCTTAAAATACTTTATCAAATGGCTTCACTCATTCTAGTAGTACTGTTGTCATTCCCTTAATAGGTCATACCTCTGGAAAGGCCAGGCTGAAGCAGTAATAAGTTAAAGTTGAGTTTTTTTTTTTTTAATAAAGGCTGTTTTCCCTGGGAGTTCTGCTAAGCATTTTCTCCATTCCTCTGCTAAGCCATTTCCATCCCAACCCTGTCCAGATGTTTTCAATGGAAACTCTCATTAGTGTTTGCCAAGGGTACACTGTAGAACTCTGAGCTGTAGCACAGGCAAGCCTTAATGTCCCTCAGAGAAGTTCACTCAGTCAAAAAAGTATTTGCTTACAAGGCTCCTAGACAGTATGGATCAAAAGCTAGTAACATTCCAACATACTGCCAGGATTAGACAGTGACTCACAGTTTTCTGAATTTCAACTGTATTGAACTACAGTATTTCCTGCAGCATTCTATTTTGTAAAAAGAAATTCTAGCTGTATTGGTGCTTGGAAGATAGGAAATGATGGAAGGTTCGATATCTTTTATTGGACCAACAAGTGTCTTGTACAAAGATGGAATTATACACAAGCTTTCAGGGCATTACAGGGCACTTCTATTTATTTATTTATTGAACAGTATCGGAAGCACAATCCTTTGCATCAGAGACTCATTTACAAAGGCTCCACATCAGGATAATACAATACTATACAAACAAATAGTTAGAGAATATACATAACATAAGGTGGCAAATTCTGTAGTAGACACAGCATAATAAAACGTCGACATTGGTTGTATGTAGAAGTGGAATCACTCGAAAACAGAGGTGATCCAATCCAAACAAGTAGTTAGGCCAGACAGATGGATGTCCATTGTCAGGGAGCAAGGAAAGGGTCGGGGGGAGAGGAAGGGCTAGCCAGATTAATGGCAGTTGCAGGTGCGGGAGGCAAGTAGATGGTCAAGGAGGAGTGATTTGAAGTGTGTGAGATTGGGTTCAGGGGTGATAGAGCTGGGAAGGGAGTTCAACAAGGAGGGGGCTCCGTACGAGAAGGAACGCTGACCTAAAGCAGTCCTAAGATGTGGAACTATCAGGTTAGATTTGAAAAAGCTGTGGGTGGCTACAGCTATGGGTGCAGGTTGGATGATGGGGGTTAGTCCAGGTGGGGCAAGACCACTGGCTATCTTCCTGGCAACTAGACAGGTCTGGTACGTTAGCTGATCAACAAAGTTAAGCCAGTTAGCCAGGTTGTAAAGTGTGCAGATGTGGGTGAGTCTAGGATTACCTGTGGCTACCCAGCATGCCTTATTTAAGGAGACTTTGATTCTGTGGAGGGCAGTGCTTTCAGCTGCCCAGTAGACCAGTATCCCGTGGTCTATGAGGGACAGGGCAGAGGATGATATGGCAAGGCAGAGGGCTTTGGGGGGGGGAGGCAGCTCCTGTGGCAATAAAGGAGGCCAATTCTCAAGCTGACTGTAGTGCTGAGGAGATCAATATTGTGATGGAAGTGAGCGTGGAGTTCAGGGTGATTCTGAGGCTTTTGAAGGAATTTACCTGCTCAAGGAGGTGGAGAAGGCTGGTGTGGATTCAGATTGTGATTCCTTTGTGTTTGCTTTGGTGATGGGTAAACAGCATGACCTTGATCTTTTTGTGGTTTAGAATGAGCCTGTGGTTGATGAGCCAGGATTCAACCTCACTAAAGGAATTCTGGAGTGACAGTTGAAGGGAAGTGGGATCAGAATATGAGGTGTACAGTACCGCATCATCGGCATATAAGAGGATTTTCTCAGAGCAGGCCTTAGGAAGGGTATTGAGGAATAGACTAAACAGAATGGGCCCCAAGATGGAACCCTGAGGAATGTCAGAGAGGACCAGGAGGGGTTTGAGAGAGTACCACTTATTTTGACGGATTGGGAACAATCAGATAGGCAGTCCAAGAACCAGGCCATGACTTCCTGGGAGAGGCCAAGATGGGAGAGGACAGAATGGAAGAGGGTGTGATTGACAGTGTCAAAAGCTTTTGACTAGTCAAGGAAGACTGAGCTAACCAGTCACTCGCTATCTAGAGTGTTATGGATAAAACTGGAGAATTCCAAGAGGGCGATGGAGGTACTATGCCCCTGCTTGAATCCGTGTTGCTCTTTAATGAGGCAGACATATTTAGAGAGGAAGTCAGTAAGCTGGTCTGAGACAATTCTTTCAAGGGCCTTCGAGACGGGTGGGAGGATAGATATTGAGCAATAGTTACCAGGGAGAAATGGTCACCACTCTTGTGGATGGGTGCAATGATATAGCGGTTTTCCAGAAGGAGGGGAATTTCCCAAGGCAGAGAGAGTCGTTGAGTAGGCAGGTGAGGGGGGGAGAGGATTACATCCAGTACCAGGTGTAGACGCTTGAGGTCAAGGGTGCCATTACTGTGACAGGAGCCACTTAGGGCTTTGAGGAGATAAGGCCAGGCTTCCAGAGGAGTAAAAGCTCTGAAATGGAAAGGAGGGTGGGTGCGCGAGGGGGGCTTGGGTGTAGCAATGGGATTAAAGAAGCCAGGTGGGAACACAGAGCTAAGGTCTGAAAAGGAGGAATTGAGTGAGTCAGCGACGAGTCTTGGGTCAGTAGATATGGCACTATTGACTTTAAGTTGGGTTGGGGGGTAGTGGAATTACCGTTGATTATCTTCATGTTGTCCCAGAATTTTCGACCAGCGTCCCAGGTAGTGGTAAGGGAGGTTTTGAAGTATTCAGCTTTTGCTTTTCATATCACCCACATGCATTTGTTATGTGCTGCTCAGTAGCATTGCCCCTCAGTAGGCTTGCAGGAATCAAGAGCTTTTTTTCCAGAGTTGGTTTCTGAGGCACATCTGAGTAAGTAAATCCTGTGAAATCCAAGGTTTGTCAGAGCCTTTGATAGTATGTTTAGTGAGAGGGGCAAAAATATCACAGGCATCGTTAAAGAAGCGAATGAAATAATTGAGGGTAGTGTCAATGTCTCGAGCAAGGTTTATTGGGGATCAGTCCCAGTGGACAAGGAGATCTTCTAATGGGCCTAGCTTGCCAGGTTTGAGCTACCACCGGTTGACAGTCTTCAGGGCTGGTTTCATGAACTTGCATGACCAAGTGCATAGGACTGGCGTGGTCTCTGAGGGCATTAGAGGCACAGTGATGTCGGAGAATTTGTGAGGTCAGTTGGACAGAACCAGGTCCAGCAGGGTGGAGGTGCCCATGGTGGGATTAACACGGGTGGGATGGGTAGCAAGTTGGGAGCGGACAAGAGTGGTTATGGCATCCTTGTAAGGGGAGGCTGAGTGGAAGAGTCAGTTTATGTTGAAGTCTCTGAGGATTAATTGCTCAGACTTGGGGGGAGGGAAAAGAGGTAGTCCATCAAAGATTGGAAAGTGTGTTTGTGGCCTTGAGGGACAATGTGGACAGAGGTGATAACCAGTGGGGTCCTAGAGGTACCAGGTATGATGTTGAGCAAAACCGCTTGGGCACTGGCCTCCAGCTGGGGGGGAAGGGTATGCACTTGGAGGGATTCCCAGAGGTAGATCATATATCCACCCCACCCCCATTTCCTGACTCTGTCTGCCCAGAACTGGGTATAACCAGGGATAGAGATAGCAGAGTTGGGGGTGGATTTTGAGAGCCAAGTCTCCACATTGGATAAGATGTCAGGCTGGTGTTGAACAATCCATACCAGGAGGTCATCAAATTTTTTTAGAAGGCTGCATATGTTTATAGAAGCAATGCGAAGTCCAGGAGAGGAGCAGGGCTGGGAGGGAGGGTGGGGTGGGGGAGGACCTGGTTTGGGTGAATAAACCAGACATCAGGAGGAGGAGCAAGAGTGTTCTGAGGAGCAGGTGACTTAGTAGCTTATACCGGCTAGGAACAGTAAGATGGGGAGGAGTTGGCTGTAGGAAACTGGTTGGGATGGATAGGGCACAAAGGTGGGGTATACATAGGAAAAGGAGGGGCCGGAGAGTCAGTGTGGGCATTGAGGGGTGAGATGCACATGGGGGTGGGAGAGAGGGGCGACAGGCAAGGGTAGTGGTAGAGTGAATGTACTGGGGATGTACTGAGGAGGGAGCTGGCTGGGGTGGGGCCAGGGGGGGAAGCTGGGGGGCGGGAGTAGAGCAAGGAAGAGAAGAGCGAAAGGGGTAAGAAAAGTAGTTGAAGCAGAGTGGAGGCATGGGGCCATGCTCTGGCAGTGTAGGAAACAATTGGAGCAGGGAAGGTCATGCCAGACAAATCTGATAGATTTCTTTGACTGGGTGACCAAAGTAGTTGATCAGGGAGGGGCTGTGGACATGGCCTACCTAGACTTTAGCAAGGCATTTGACACAGTCCCACACAAAGGTTAATATACAAGTTAGCCAGCCTGGGAGTGGGTCCCAAGATGACAGCCTGGGTAAAGAATTGGCTGGAGAATAGGACACAGAGAGTAATAGTAAATGGAGTCCACTCTGAAAAAAGGGGGGTTAGTAGTGGGGTACCGCAGGGTTCAGTATTAGGACCGGTCCTCTTCAATTTCTTTATAAGCGACATTGCAGAGGGACTGGAAGGAAAAGTATGTCTCTTTGCAGATGACACAAAGATCTGCAACAGAGTTGATGCACAAGGTGGAGTGGAAAGGATGAGAAGGGACTTGGCAAGGTTAGAGGAATGGTCAAATGTATGGCAGCTTAGATTCAATGCTAAGAAGTGCAAGGTAACGCCCTGGGAAACAAAACCCAGGGAAGAGTACCACAATGGGGGTGAGATACAACATAACAAAAAATGGAAAGGGACCTGGGGTAGTCATATCAGATGACCTAAAGGTGGGCAAGCAATGTGAGAGGGCAGCAAGGAGGGCTGGGGGATACTGGGATGCATAGGAGAGGCATCACCAGTAGAAACAGGAAGTTATTACCCCTCTGTACAGACAGCTAGTGAGACCACATCTGGAGTACTGCGTGCAGTTCTGGAGACCCAATCTCCGCAAAGACATAGACAGGATGGAAGCTGTCCAGAAGAGGGCAACTAAAATGGTGCAGGGTCTGCACCGGAAGACATATGAAGAGAGACTTAAGCAGCTTAATATGTATAGCCTTGAGGAAAGGAGGGAGAGGGGGACATGATAGAAACTTTCAAGTACCTCAAGGGAATCAACAAAGTCCAAGAGGGTAGCATCTTTCAAAAAAAAAAGGTGTGCAAGAACAAGGGGGCACAATTTGAAGATAGATGAGGGGCGGCTCAGAGGTAATTTAAGGAAGTATTTTTTCACAGAGAGGGTTGTGGATGTATGGAACAGCCTTCCAGAGGAGGTTGTGGAGTCAAAAACAGTGGTGGAATTCAAGCATGCATGGGACAGTCATAAGGCAATTCTAGGGGGTGGAGGTAGGAAGAAGTAGGCTGCTGGTTAACTAGGATCTGCGGCTTATCCATCAGGTGAAATGGGCAGACTGGGTGGGCTAAGCGGTCCTTATCTGCTGTCAAATTCTGTGTTTCTGTGGTGGGGTGCTACCCCCCTACTATAGTTGACCTCTGCTACCCTTTCCCACAACATCCCTCCCCCAACACCCCCCTCTCTCGCATCACTTTATATAAATAACTCTCATCGCGTATAACCTGTGTCCTACCAGTAGGGCTGTCCTCTGCTGTGTCCAGATAGGGATAGCACGACACTGTTGAATTTCAACTCCTCCCCCTTCCCCTCCCCTTGGATATCCCCCATCTACAATACCTCTCTCTCATTACTCTACCACACTCTACCTCTCCTGTCCTCCTACCCCCCCTTCCGGGTAACATAGCCTAACACTGGCCTACCCCTACACTCAATTAAGCACTTATAACCTACCCCTATACCCCTCTTATATGCACTTTAGTCCACCCTGTTGTCTCTGCTTGCCTCGAAAATCATATTCTACCTGCATCTGTCCTTAAATTTCCTTTCCCTTCTTCTATTCTGCCCTCCGCAATTTTTCGTTCCCTTCTTCCATGCTTCCATTCTTTACTCCAATCACTGTAAATCTTGAATATATATGTTACACTAATGGCTACCAATTACTATTGTGTCACTTTACCATCTAGTGCTGCATACTGTTGCCAAGTTATTATATGTTTTCCAGTGTTACCAACTGTCACCTAATTGCTATATGTGTCTTCATATCTAGCATAGTTAACTGTTGCACTATTAGCCAATGTGATCTACATGTAATCCCTCCTGCTCTTACTGTATGCAAGTAAACAAATTGTATTCCAACATTATAACATTTCTCTGTATTCTATCCCATTGTTCCCTACTCCCCAGGTCACACTGAGAGACGAGCAACTTGTTGATCAGCGTGCCTTCCTAGTGAAACAGTTCAATAAATAAATAAACAAACAATAAAGAGCAATATTAATATTCAATTGGTAAATAAATGCATGGCTATAGCCATTTCCTCCAGGATCTGTGTGTGTGTCTTATTTGGGAAGGGGGAACTGGGGGGCTACAGGACAATACAGTTAGAATTAGGGTAATGTCAGACACTGTTTCACTTAGTAGTAAAATGATGAAACAAGCTCTCAAAGTGGTGGATCTGGGGAGTGTTATACCATTTAAACTGAAGCTGGTTTCTTACAGAAAATAGCATTACAGGGTAAATTGGACTAGTACTATATTCAAAGTGAGCATACAGGGGACATAGAAACAAAACATTAAGAGGAGCAGTATTTATTTAAAGGGAAATGGATGGTCACACAGCATTGACTCTGTAATAGAATTAGTATTGTTTACTCTACTATCTGAGATTGTTTACATAACAATATGACTAGAAGGAGCGGATGGGTTACTTGGCGCTAGGTTCCCAGAGGATTCTGCCTGCAGTGGTTCAACTCTCCACAGTGCTAAAATCCATAGAATTTACTAGTACTACTTCCCATTGAATGACGGCTCAAATAAGTTCTCATAATATTGAACACTTCAGCTGCCTACATGACAGGAGGTGAACGCCATGGGGCCATTGGTTTCTTGCCTTCCAGCATTTGCTGTGTTCTTTTGTTGTAGTCCCACATTCCTAACATTTCTCTACCCTTATATTTTGGTATATGTACTTTCAGTGCTCCTGGTGGAATGTCATCTGTCATCTTGGTAAGCTCAGTTTGCTGGAGGTCTGTTCAGTGTTCCCTCCCCAGCTATATCTCCCCCAAATTTAGGTGCAAATGCAAGATACAGTCTTTGCCTCAGGGATCTTGAAGTCAGACTGCAAATTGACTTGTTCAAACCTACCTGGCCCACAGTGAACCCAGCTAGTCAGAGAAACACACACACACACACACACACACACCTGGGATAACAGTAAACCTTCTCTGCTAAAGTGACCCAGATGCCACTGGGACAACAGGAGTTATCAGACAAGAAGAGGGAGGAACAGAGGTGATTGGGAGAGAGGGAAGATGGAAACTAGAGTACCTCCTCATAGGAAATCATGGGACAGATAGGATAGACTGTTCAGGTCTTTTTCTGTCCATTGCTTTTCTATAGTTGGTTTCTATGTTTCGTCTGAGGCACGACTCCATCTATATCTTTCATTGTTAATCATTGTATGACCACAGCATCTCCATCCCTTAGACTTCAACTTCCCCTGCAGCCTGTCTACATCTAATGTCTTAATCAGTTGCTTATGGTATCATAATCATTTTGACTGCGACAGACTGTGGCTTCACAAGCAAGACTACGGCAGTACATATAGACAAGCAGCAGCAAATAACATATGAGAGGCACAGATGTGGTTTCCATACAAATGTCCTTAGGAATAAAAACAGGGAAGAAAACTGTAGCAAATATATTGGTTGTATGCTGGACTGTGTCTAAATATTACATTTTCTGAAATGCCACCCTTTAGCATTCCGAGTTTTTTAGGTACAGTAGCTCACAAAGGCAAACCTCAGTTTAATGGACATATGCAACCACAGTGTGGAGTAATGCTTGTGAAACTTGTCGGTAGCTGAAGGCTAGTTGTATGGTTGGATGTTGACTGACATTTGTAGCTAGTTTAACCATTTGCACTTTCCATCCCTCAGAGATTACCACCCTGTCAGGGTACCAGGAAAGCAAAGGACCCCTCTTCAGGAGGGCTCCACCCCTAAAGGTGCCATGGGAATGTGATTTTTTTGACTAAAGATACCTTAGAAAGGAGCCCAAGAAAAGAAGAGAGCTGCTGGAGGAGGTGGGGTGGATGATGGAAGCAAAGAAAAGAAGCTTACAAATGAGGTTGATGGAAGCTGGTTTATATATCCCAGGAAGGAGGTGTGGCTGGTTGCTCCCACCCAACAAACTACAGGCTGTGCCTTTTAAATTAATGGGTGTGTATGGAGTAATGCTTGTGCAAATTGCTGTTAGCTGAAAGGTAGATGTATGGTTGCAAGTTGACTGACATTTGTACCATAGTTAGATTGGTCTTTCACATTCTCTGTCCCAAGGGACTACCACCTTGTTGGGGTATCAGGAAGGCAAAGGAGCCCTCTTGAGGAGGGTTCCACTCCCTGAGGCACCATGAGAATGTGCTTCCATTGGGCAAAGGTAGCTTAGGAAGGAGCAGAAAAGAATAGCACAGCAGGAGCTGCAAACATAGAGAAGTAATGTGGTGACAGAAACAGCTGCTAGGTGGTGATGAGTGATAGCACACAGGCATGACTTCCAGAGGACAGTGGGAATGGCAGGATTTTAGAAGATGGTAGGCCATCACCTGACCCCACTCACAGCAGAAATTCTAATACTGGGTAAATGGTACTGGACAACTACTTTATGGCTTTTGGCACAAAGGAGAAAAAAAACTCAGTGGAGGAAATCTCTAGGTATCCATGGCCTCGGCCACCATCCCTCCTGGCATGCATACTATTATTAGGCTTTCTATGCTAATTTGGAATTCCAATTCAGGGAAACTTTTGAAGGGTTCTCTCCCTGTAGTGGGATAATGCTGTGGGAGTGCCATGAGTAGATCTCAAAGCCAAATAGCGGTACCTCAGGGAAGGGCCCCCCCCCAAATAAAAAGTGGACTGAGGAGAAAGCGACTGCTGAAAGGCTAGCACCCAGCCTCAAGACCATGAGGAGGCCTAACCTTGACCAGAAACTAAAAGAAGGGGATATGGAAAAAGACTAGGTGGACCTTAGCTAGACACAAGCAGAATACCTTTTGAAGATGCTGCTGATATAGTCTGCCCAGCTAAAGGAACCAAAGTGGGCTTAGGGTCCCACCCTCCAGCAGATGAAGTCTAAAATACTACACTACTGAGGTGCCACCAACCATGAGTCTGCACAGCTGATGCTACTCCCAGAGTGGTGGACCTTACCACCATGTGGGACTGCCAGGAGGCACAGGAGAAGACAAGCAGCTTGACAAGGACCCCCTGCCCATGGTGTGGGACTCACCTTCAGGATGCAGACTTCAAGGGGAGTAAGTGAGCTTGACTGATAATGGCAGTAAGAATGTGTTCATATAGCCTGATGGCATGATGCAGAAAAAGACTGAGTGGTGAGCAGGATGATGATGATGCCAAAGAGCAGAATACTTGTGAGCAGTATGAAGGCTGACAGGCCAACTGCTGTGTTAGCAGTATAATGTGGCCAGCAGATCAATTGTTTGGTACTGGCATGATAGAAACTGAACTGAATGACAAGGTACTGAAAATGTAAATGTGTATCAAATGCCATTATCTGGTAAATACCAAGGCATAAACAGAAGTGCAGGAGCAGCAGTACAACCAACCAAGGTAAGTGATTGCAGCTGATGGCAGAAGCAGGTGGAGTGATGGAATGCAAATCATGCAGAGGAACTGCAGTGAAATGTTTGCAAGTGTTGATTGAGAACAGCAGACAAAAGCCGGCCCAGTGGTGCTAAGGGTTGAGGTGCTGGACGCCACACCTCATGCCACGCTGGCGACCCAGGGTTGGGAGTGACCTTGGGCCACTGGGTGTCAGCAGGGCTGGAAGAGAATCAAGTGTCTGATGAACTGCTGATGGACTGCTCTCCTCTCCCACAGAGGGGAGAGTTGTCATCCCACTCCTTGGCTGACCCCTGGTGGAGGCCAGAGAACAGTGTCAGACTCTGGGAGACATCGGAGCACGGAGACATGGCATGCACATGCCTCCATGTGCACACATTCGTGCCACGAGGAGGGGGGGGTGTACAGGGAAAAAGTGAAAATGGAAGTGGCGGGCTCCATGATGGCCTGGCCACCCCTTGTTGCCAGCTTGCTGGTTCTTGGATTGTGCTCTAGAGGGGGGTGGCTCCTCCCTCCGGCCCCACAACGGGGGGGGGGAGATACATGGGAGTACTTGCTGGAATGGGACTGGCTCATGGGTGGCTGGGTTCAGAAGACAAGCCCTCTGAGGGGGGCCGTAGCTGCCTGCCAGTTTCGCGAGATGGAAAAACAGATGATGGAAGAAGAGAACAGTAGATAAATCAGTGAAAAGGTAGCAAGTACTAGGATATGAAAAGCAGGTAACAGACTGTGAGAGCAGGCACAAAATACTACAGCATAACAGAGGTAGGATACAGAATCAAGTAACCACACTGCAAACAACAGTGCAGGTAAGCTCTGAGTTGCATAAGGACAAAGAGCAGCAAAAGTCACTGCCCTATAAAGGCAGAAAATAGCTACATTCAAAGGGGCGAATAAAATTCTAACCCACAGTTGCAGAAAGCAAAACCTAATCAAACAGGCCCAAAACAACCATGAGGAATGCAGCAACCACAAGGGAGAGTGAAGGAAGAAGAGTCTTCATCTGCAGCAAAGAAAAAGAGCTTTAAAATGAGGCTGAAGGAAGCTTGTATACATAGCTCAGGAAGATGGTGTGGCTGGTTGCTCCCGCTCATCAAATGACAGGCTTTGCCTTTTAAATATCAGAGTCCCTATTAAAATATTTATTATTTATTTCAAAAACTTCACCCGGAAAGACATACTGAGCTGAATAGCAACTTGTTTCCAGATGTGTCTGGGGGGGGAAGGGTAAGAGCAGGAGATGAGTAATAATAGAAACAGAATTTACATAGCAGGTAACAACAGAACTAAGCCGCTTTTTATTCAGATGTAAGACCCACTGCAGTGGCCGACGTGAGCCTGACCTACAAGAATGATGAGCGACATAAATCAAATCAAACTTTATTTTTTTTTAAAGGCACCTTTCCTTAGATCCAGACACCTGTACATAATTTAAAACTCAATTAGAACACAACACAAATTACAGAATAAATTAAAACTGGTTATTCTCTCCTCTCTTGCTTGTTTTAGAGCTTCTTTAGAAAGTTTGATGTTTAAACATGGTGATTGTTTTGGATGAAGAATGTATATTTAATGAGTGCCTCTTACAAAAATGTCATTTTAATTATTATATGTAACTCATGGTTTGCCGTGTTTACAGATATAAAGTTATGTAAATGTTGTAACTGTCTTGATTTGAATGCAAGTGTAAAGCAGAGACTTCTCTCAGTTTGCATTCAATAAATGAATGAATTAATTAATTAATACAATAAACAGCATTCATAAAATCCATATCTAATAAGTAAATAACTTTGTGTTAAAGAAAAGGAAGTAGTGGAAGTTATGTTGAACTGTATCCTGTAACACCGAAAATGATTCATGTTTCCAGGGAAGCATATTCCTTTAACATGTTTTATGCTTAAATGATTATCATATATTTGGCAGGTGATTCACAGACAATAATATACACACCTTTTTCAGAGATGCATCTGCTGGGTTATACCATATGAACAGCTGTCCCAGTCAAGAAACCAGACTACCATTAATGGGTAACATACATCTCTGTTCCTTGCTTGTGAGTACTTGGCCAGACATCAAAAAACAGGAGTGGGATTTTCAAAGGGCATAGCAAAGCAATCCTTATTTATAACACGCTCAATCCTGAAGGCTCTGAGCGCTGTACATAAAACAAGCCAGAAAATGCAAACCAGACTACATCATTGCTCAGCATTTTAAAATATGATCAGATAAATAAAACAAATATCAATCAGATCTTAAGATTAATTAGCTAGGGAAAGCTTGTTTGAATACAAAGGTCTTCAGAGAGGCTTTAAAGGTCTCCACCGTGCTGTAAATGTGAAACACGTAAACACAGAAAATGACAGCAGAAGGAGATTGTGAGTCCACCTTGTCTGCCCATGCCCATGTGAATTCCAGGCAGTGAATTCCGGGCAGTTAACCCAGGCAGTGAATTCCACAGTGTTAGAGCTGCCACTCCAAATGAACTGTCCTCATTCCGTTTGTCATTCTGTTTTGGGTACAATTGTGTCCATAGTTTGGTTGCCAGTAGATTACCTAACAGGTGTTCTAACAATGCTTAAACTTTAGACATAGTCATGTCTAAATGAGTGGCGCTTGCATCAAAAAAAATTGACAAGTGCATTCTTTTTTTGACACCAGCTGCTGCAAATCATGAAAATGGTCTCAAAACTCAGGACCCATTAATAACAGAGTTGCCATAATTTGGCACAATCAAGCAGAAGCAGACATGGGTGGAACATGCATTTGCATCTGTGTCTATTCCTTTGAAACTCCAGGCCCAGCTGCCCTTCAGTGTATAATTCTCTAAACATACTTTATTCAGTGATTGCAGATAACTACAGGACACCTTTTTGAAACCATGTCACTGATCTTTCTCAGGTGTTGTAGAACAGTTTGCCTACTTTTCCCTTATGTCCGTATAAAAACCTTTCAATTACTGAATTCACAGTACACTTGTTATGACGTCATAGTGCCTCTTACCATGACAAGTTACTGCAATGTCATAGAGCGATGATGAGGCTAGTTTAGGGACAGACAGCTAGATGGTTTTAACAAAAGACAGTGGAGGGACCACTCAATAGCCCAGCTGGTAGTGAGTCATGCTCCTGTACCAGTGACCCAGATTTGGGAGTCGACTCAGGACCTACATTGGACAGCCAAGGGGTTGGGATGGTGCTGTGGTGCAGCAGAGCTCCCGGCCTGGGATGGCACAGTGACCCCCTATGATGGGTTGGGCAGCTTGATTCCTCCACAGAGGTATTGCTAACTTGAGTTTGTGCAGGCAAGGCCTGTCTGTTGGTACAGTGTTAGTGTTACCACTCACAATGCTGGTAACCTGACATTGGGAACACACCTGAGTCAGCTGTTGCCAGATGGTGGCAGATGACACCAGGAGAAAGGACTGCTGTGTGACTGAACTTCTCTGCTGGGACTAAAGTAGAAGAACTTTTGTATTTGACCTTTTATTTAGGGTAAAAAAAACTAACATACAAAAAAAAAGTGTGTGTTTGGGTTAACTGAACTGAATGGGTATCTGAAGAGTTATCTAGGTGTAAATCTCAGGTGACTGAAAGGACTTAACTGCTGTGAGGTTTAAATTACTTGTAGAAAGATCTGGTGAAGTAGGGGAGTGGCTTAGCTAGAAGGAAGCTACATTTAAAGACTGCATAAAAGTTTCTGCTAATAGCTTGGCAGAAGACACCAGGAGAAAGGACTGCTGTGTGACTGAACTTCTCTGCTGGGACTATATTGCCTTCCTTCCCCACCCAAAACTAGTTCTATTTTTATAGGCACAGAATTTGACTGACAACAGGAACTTCCTGTTTAGGGGCAGGAAGGAGTAATCACAGAACCACCAAGGACCCACCATCCTAGAAGGGCAAGAGTAGCTCTCCGGCCCACTCTAGCTGCTGGAGGTCTGCCTCTGAGCAAGTAAGTGGTCTACTGCGAAATATAGGATATTCTTGTCTCAGAACAGGACAATCAGGAGCTTAAAGGGCACACAGGCAGAAAGTAAGAGAGAGAGAGAGAGAGAAAAAACAGAGGAAAGAGTAAGGATTGCAAACAGTTAAGGGGCCAGAAATAAGACATGATTGAGTGGTGCAGTGCAGTGGCTGTGGAGCAGCAGTCTTCCGGAGATGTTCTGGAGGATGCGTGTTGTCCCATCTGCAGGCACCTCTGGGCTGAGGGAGGAGGTTGTTCATCTCCAGGCTGAGTTGGCCAGGATTTGTGGGACCTCCTCTTCCATCCAGGGACCACCAGTGCCACTGCCGTTGCCTCAGAGGTTGCCAAGAAAGAGGAGTGGTTGGACCACAGTGGGCTCAGGGAGGGTGAGGGTGGTGGAACAGAGGCACATCCCTCCCATTGTACAGCTCCACAATTCCTATGCCATTCTGGCAAAGTGTGGTTCCTCTATGGAGTCACCCACAGTGGAGACCAAGGAGGATGCTGGGAACCTCCACAAAGGAGACCCACAGGAGGGTGGCAGGGGACCCTGCAGGGGAAGGAAACAACTCCTAGTGGGGGACTCCATTGTTAGGAAGGTAGAACTGGGGGGAGGAAGGGGAGAGGGAGGTAAGGTGCCTGTCTGGCGCCATGGCTTGCAGGGACAGGAAGCGAATCCTCAGGATTGCCGGAGCAGCTGCACAGGGGAGGGAGCTGGATGTCATTGTCCACCTAGGGACAAATGACCTGGCTAAGAAAGGGATTAGAGAAGTGCAGGAAGAGTTTGTGGAATTGAGGAGGGGCTTTAGTCAAGTAGCACTTACGGTAACCTTCTCGGAGGTGCTACCCATCTATGGCATAGGAGAGGCTAGGGGGTTCCGCACCATGGAATTCAATCAGTGGTTGAAAAACTGGTATGGAGCTCAGGGATTTGGCTTTATTGGGGACTGGGGGTCCACCTGGAGGATGCAAGCCTATACTGGCATGATGGGCTGCATCTGTCCGGGAGGGGAACCAGGATCCTAGGTGATAGGTTTAAATGCTTCATTGGTAAGCTTTAACCCAGCCAAGGGGAGGGCACTGGAAAGGAGCAGGAAAATCCTAGCCCCCAAAATAATCACGTAGTAAGTGGCAAACACCAGCATAGAGGTGTCGATAGGAGAAGGGCAGGGTAAATGGAGAAAGTGACAAAGGCAAGAAGGACAGGGATGGAGCAAAGGGAGTAAGGCCATCAGGAAATGGAGGGTAATGAGTACCAACGCCTGTAGTCTGGGCAACAAGCTCCCTGAGCTGATGGCCTTAATGGAAGAGGGATGCCTGGATATCGTAGCAGTCACAGAAACATGGTACACAGAGAACCATGACTGGATGTTAACATACGGGTACATAACCTACAGGAGAGACAAGCAGGGAGAAGAGGGGAGGAGTAGCTCTCTATGTAAAGGAAGGGATAAAAGCAACTGAACAAAAGAGTAAACAGGAAGGAGAGGAGGCACTGTGGGTCACCTTGGAGACTGGAAAGGGCACCACAATCCGCACAGGGGCTGTGTACAGACCCCCATGTCAGGGGGAAGAAATGGACAAGGATATGATAGAAGGCATTCTTAGAATGGCAGAGAAAGGGGAGATACTGTTGATGGGAGACCTGAATATGCCAGATGTTAACTGGAGCACATTTGCTGCAGCCACATCCAAGAGCAGGGCCATTCTTAATGCCCTACAGGTGGCAGGCATTAGACAGCTAGTTTCAGAACCCACTTGTGAGGGAGCAATCTTAGACCTCGTACTCTCAAACGGGGGCAGTGAGAGGATCTCAGATCTAGAAGTGGGTTGCCATCTGGGGACAAGTGACCATCAAACAGTGTGGTTCACATTAAACTCAGCTACAGAGTCAAGCCATACAAAAGTGAGGGTACTGGACTTTAGGAGGGCTGACTTTGGCAAGATGGGAGAGTGCCTCAGAAAAGCACTAGCATGATTGAATCTATATGTATGTTATTTTAATGAAATGTATACGGTATGACATACTGTACAGTTTTGTGCGGCGCCCAGAGCCTTTGGGATTGGGCGTCTTTTTAAATAAAATTGACATTGACATTGACATAGCAAACAGGCTAGAAGGAGGTGTGGAGCAACAATGGGGAGTTATCAAAACTGCCATCACAGAGGCAACAAGCCTTTGTGTGAAGCAAATGAACAAATCAAAACGAAAGAAAAAGCCACTATGGTTCTCAAAAGAGGTGGCTGTGAAAGTCAGGAAGAAAAAGATAGCATTCCGGAAGTATAAGGAAACACAGAAGGAGCAGGACAGAGAGCTGTACCAGTTAAGGCAGAAGGAAGCAGGGAGGGAAGTCAGAATAGCAAAGGCCCAAACTGAGGAAAAGATAGCCAACTCAGTTAAGAAGGGGGATAAAACTTTTATAGGTACATCAGCGAGCGTAGAAAGACAAAGGGAAGGATAGTGAGGCTGAATAGAATGAACGGTGGGTGGGCAGAGGGGGACAGTGAAAAAGCAGGAATACTGAATGAATATTTCTGCTCAGTATTCACAAAAGAGGAGGGGGAAGTGCCTAATCCAATTAACAGAAGCACTCTTGATAGGGGGTCAATCCCAGTCCTTTCACAGAAGAAAGAGTTCTGCAAGAACTCCTAAAACTGAAGGTGGACAAAGCAATGGGTCCTGATGGAATTCACCCCAGAATTCTAAAAGACTTGCCCCTTAAATACTGCTCTGCATTGGACGGACAGTGTCACACCCCTCAAAAGGCACTATCATAGCAAGATGTTCGCTGCATGCCTGCTCACGTGGCAAACATAATAATAATGGAATGAAGCTTAGAGAATATAACACTTAAATCCAATTTCTATAAACATTATAGTTTTAAACCTCCAACCCGGTTCCGGTTTCTTTAGATCAGAGGTGGTACTCTGCCGCAAAGCATCCCAGTGCACCCAGGAACTTCTTAGATCAGTGGCAACTAACCACCATACATACACAGATTGGGAGCAGCTAAGCTGCTAGTTTCACTTGCTGCAGCCCTACAACACAACAGGACTTCTGGAATGAGGCAAGGAAGCAGTGATGACAGTTACCAATAGTTAGTTTGGAATATACAGTATGTTGCCATTTCTCAACAGTGATTATTTTGAACTAGCTAAAAACATGCATGCACTAAGTGCCACTAGCAACAGCTTCTCTAGGCCCCAGTCACCCCCTCATTTTTTTTGCTGTTGTCAACGTCTTCCCTGCTGACTACAGTGGGATCAGTACAGCACTCCCTCCTGCTTCCACATCTCCCATCTACCACCCTGCAGGTTTACGGATGCCATGCTATCAAATCATTATTTCCTGCTGCTGCAGTTTCTCCTGCACCTGGTCCCCCAATAACTTCCAGTGTTCCATCTCTTTGTGTTTTACCTTTCCAGTATGCCATCTTGGGGAAGGGGTGGCAAGTGGAGAGCTGGTAGGCAGAGATCCCATGGAGCGGATCCAAACGAGCTTACTCTCCAAGCTAAAGGAGATGGAATCAGGGTATTGGCACGGGGGGGGGGTTAGGAGCAGGGGAAAGCAGGGAGGGGTAGGGAAGGAAACAGGGTGGAGGATGGTCTCATTGAATGCAAGAAGCCTAGGTAACAAATTGGCTGAGTTGTAGGCCCTCTTGGCAGTACGGAGGGTGGACATTGCAGCCATCATGAAAATGTGGGCAACCCAGTACCAGGACTGGGATATGGTGATCCCAGGGTGTAGGATGTTCAGGAAGGATAGGGATAAGAGGAAAGGTGAGGGCGTGGCAATCTATGTACGAAAAGAGATAAGGTGTATAAGGGAGGAGGGGGAGGAAGGCAGAACAGAGGCCCTATAGATGCAATTTCAAGGCCCAAAAAGGTAGAACACTGAGGATGGGAGTAGTATACAGACCACCAGCTCAAGGGGATGACCTGGATAAAGAGTTAGCTGAGCAAATTAGAAGGGTCTGTAGGAAAGGAAACACAGTGGTGGTGAGGGACTTCAATCTATCTGGGGTGGAGTGGAGCACCCCAGCTACCATGAGTGCAAAGGAACAGGTCATATTAGAAGTATTTCATGACAGCTTCCTGGTGCAGTTGGTCCATGAGCCGACTAGATTGGAAACCACTCTGGACCTGGACTATCAAATTGGGAGGCTGTAAGGGATCTGGGGGTAGAGGATTCTCTGGCTGGGAGTGACCACCACTTGGTGTGGTTCATGCTCAATATGGGTAGGGAAACAGGAGATACGGGAACCAGGGTGATTGAATTTAAGGGGGCAGACTTTAAAAGGATGGGAGACATTTTTGGTAGGCATCTGGCAGGAATTTAACTAAGCACAGATGCCAGTCAAAAATTGGACATTATTTAAAATGGGCTGGCAGAGGCTACTTGGACATGAACATGTACATGAAGTAAGAAGGGAAGGGCAAAAAAGCCCAGTTGGGTGACTCAAGAGGTCATGGAGGGGATGAGCGCCAAGAGAAAAGCATTTCAGAGACTCAGGAAATCAGGAGGGGAAGATGACAAGGATGACAATATGAATAAGTCCGGGAAAGTTGCCAGGCTAGTCAGAGCAGCCAAGGCTTCAAGAGAGCTGAAACTGGCACAGGGTATTAAGGATGGAGAAAGGACTTCTTCAGATACATAAGCAAGAGAAGGAAGAACAAAGACCAAGTTGTGAGGATTAGGAAGGACGGAGGGTGAGTGGAGAAAGGAGTGGATCAGGCAGAGGCACCAAATGAATACTTCTGTTCTGTGTTCATGGAGGAGAAAGGGGGGCAGATACCACAAGGGAGGGGTGGAGTGGGCTGTGGGGGGGAAGGGGTGACTGACATAGGGATTGCAGAGGCAGGGTCCTAGAAGAGTTAAGGGCACTAAGGGTGGACAAGGCACCGGGACAGGACAGTATTCACCCTAGGATACTTAAGAAACTAGCAGAGATCATGGCAGGACCACTGGCTGACCTGTTCAATACCTTCCGGGACATAGGATGTGTATCACAGGACTGGGGGATGGACCATGTGATGCCCATTCACAAAAGTGGCCCTAAGGATGAACCAGGCAAATATAGACCAGTGAGCCTCACATCAATTGTGGGTAAGCTCATGGAGATGATCCTAAAAGAAAGGCTGGTGACTTTTTTGGAGGATAATGCGCTTCAGGATGGTCAACAGCATGGGTTTGTCTTGGGCAGATCCTGCCAGACAAACCTAATTGAGTAATATGACTGGGTAACCAGGGAGCTGGAAAAGGGCCATGTGGATGTTCTGTATTTAGACTTCAGCAAGGCCTTTGATTCCATGCCGCATGGGAGGCTGGTGGGGGGGGGATCTGGAGTATAATGGAGTGGGAACAAGGATGGTCAAATTGATCAATAACTGGTGCAGTGAAAGGCAGCAAAGGGTGGTAGTGAGTCCCCCCCAACTTTCATCCCTGAGGGCAGTGATGAGCGGGGTACCACAGGGATCAGTACTAGTACTGGTGCTGTTTGGGATATTCATAGCTGGTATCTCACTCAGGATCCAGAGTAGGATTAGTCTGTTTGCAGACAATACAAAGATGGGAGCTGTGGTAGATGACATCAAGGGTTGGAGGGGGCTGCAGAAAGACCTGGTCAAACTAGAGGAATGGTCAGAAACATGGCAGTTGGGGTTCAATGCCAAGAAGTGCAAGGTATGCACTTCGGAGCTTGGAACCAGCAGAGGAGCTATCAGTTGGGAGGGATACCGTTGAAAAGCACTGCAGAGTAAAGAGATCTAGGGGTGCTTCTAACGGGGAGTATGAACAACTCAGCTCAGTGTAGGAAGGCAGCAGCAAAATCCAACAAGATACTGGGGTGTATAGTGAAGGGAGTCTCCTCCAGAAATAGGGAGGTGATCCTTCCCCTGTACAGGTTGCTGGTCAGGCCACACCTGGAATATTACATGCAGTACTGGCGCTCATTCCTGAAGAAGGATAGAAACATAGACTTTGATGGCAGATAAGGACCCTTGGCCCACCCAGTCTGCCCATTTCCCTACCTACTAGATAAGCTGCAGATTCTAGTTAACCAACAGCCTACTTCCTCCTACCCCCCCCACTATAATTGCCTTATGTCTGTCCCATGCATGTTTGAATTCCCCCACTGTTTTAGACCCCACAACCTCCCCAGGAAGGCAGTTCCATGTGTCCACCACTCTTCCGAGAAAAATATTTTCTCAAGTTGCCCCTGAGCCATCCCCCTCTGTCTTTGAATTGTGCCCCCTTGTTCTTGCACATCTCTTTTTCTGAAAGATGCTACCCTCCTGGACTTTGCTGATTCCCTTGAGGTACTTGAAAGTTTCTATCATGTCCCCCCATCCCTCCTTTCATCAAGGGTATACATATTAAACTCTCTCAGTCTCTCTTCATACAGTTTCTGATGCAGACCCTGCACCATTTTTGTTGGAGGGGGTGCCACGTAGGGTGACAAAGATGATCCAGGGATTGGAGAAAAAGTCGTAAGAGTGTAGGCTGGGCGAGCTGAATATGTACTCCCTGGAGGAGATGAGAGATAGGGGGGATATGATCGAAACCTTTAAATACTTACACGGGATAAATAAAACTAATACAGAAGGGATTTTCCAGATTAGAAGAAGGAGGCATACGAGAGGGCACCAGCTGAGATTGGAGGGAGGAAGATTCAGGAGGGAAATCAAGAGACATTTTTTCATAGAATGGGTGGTAGACAAATGGAATGCCCTGCTTGAGGAGGTGGCATCCTATAGAACGGTGGGTGGTTTTAAGAGGGTGTGGGACAGAGTGAGGGGGTAATGATGAAGAGGGGTGGGGAGGGTGAGGGCAGCTGCAAGTTGAGGGGCTAGCAAGAGGTTATGGGGGGATGGTTAAAAAAGATTTCAGGAAGTATTATTTTACAGAAAGAGTATTTAAATCATGGAATGGTCTGCCGGCAGAACTGGTGGGTGTCAAAACCCTAAATGGCTTCAAACAGAACTGCAATAGAATCAAACAGATATTAGTTACTCAGAGGGAAGTGAGGGGCAGAAACACGGATGACAAAAGGGGGAAGAGTGTAAGTGAAGACCTCACAGTGACAATTGATCCTTAATTATAATAGAGTAATATGGTCAGACTGGATGGACCATTTGCCTTTTTCTGCCATCATCATCTATGTTTCTGTCTACCTGGTGATCACATGACTATTTACCTACCTCAAACCTAATCTCTCTAGAGACTATGCACGCACTGAGAATGCTATTTTCTGGACGCGATTGAGTGGCAATAGTGAGCTCCCAAACCTTACTTTTGGCGATTTGAAGAAGCATTCTGGCTCTGTATTTCAAGGTCAGTGCTGATGGACTTAAAGATAAAGTCACATTTGGTTCACTACGATCTCTTTAACCTCTGGATGAGAGAAATTTTGCCACATGGAGGATTTGAAGAAGTAGGGAGTGGTAGATTATAAACCAGTTGGTTGAACATATTTATTGCCAGTGACGTATTTTACTTACTGCTAATTTCAACTGTAATGAAATACAGGACTGAATTCTTGTTCTAACATTTTGCTGAGAAAATATTAACTTTTTTGAATTTATTAATAAAGATTACTACTTCATTACCTGCTCTAACTTCAGCTGAAAAAGCAAATCGCACAATGTAATACACTATTTTTTTCCATTTACTAAAATGCTAAATGCAGCTAATGTTAGTCACATTAAATCAATACTATTGCATCAGTAGCCATAGGGGTTCTAACCAGAATTTGTTTTCAAGTAATGTTACCTCATTTTAGTTTTTCCTTATATGGGCAGAAGAACATCAGACAGTACAAGTGTCCCCCCTTCCCCCACCAACCCCTTCCCAGGTTAGCTAGTATACAGCAATGCAGGTTGCTCAGCTGCTTAAGGCATGCCTGAACAGAGCAAGGACAGCAAATGTTCAGTTCCATGCCCTCTCCCCATGTCCAGCTTTCACATTCAGCTTTCCTGACAAGTCATGGTCATAAAAGATTAGTACACATCCTACTTGTCATCTGCAGCTTTAATTAAAATAACTAACATATGAGAGAACAGAAAAATAAGGCACTTGAGCCACATGGAGAGCAGGGCACTGGAGAGGTTAGCGTGTCAAGCTGTAAACCGGGAGACCCAGGTTTGAATTCCACTGTAGACACGTACTCCCTTTATGACTGTGAGCAAGTCTTGCTACATTGTGATTATCACAGCCTAGCTCACACACCACTGTAACTGCTTGCAGTTACTGCCTTCAGTGGGTTACAGACATGTAATTCACAGAGCAGGAGAGGGGACCACTAGACACAAGGGACAGTCTTGCTCATGGGTGTAGAGTTTAGGTTTTCCGGGCTCTCAGGCTCAAAATTATTGGCCTAAACAGTTAACCTATTTTTAGGCTACCCTATCTGGGGGGGGGGGGCTCCAGCCTGGAAGCCCCCCAAACTGTATGCCTATGGCCTTGCTAGTGATGGATTCGAGGGACAGTATGAGTTATGTTTGGGGCTGAGGCGAGAGAACTCACATTATTTCTTCACTATTTATACATCTAGTGTAACCCAGCTGTCAGAACAGGGGTTGCCAGGACTCACATAAAGTGTAATATGATGAAGTGTTACACCGTAACTTTTCGGAGGTGTTGCCTGTCTATGGCCTGTCTATGGCATGGGTGAGGCTAGAGTACTCTGCACCATGGGATTCAATGAATGGTTGAAAAACTAGTACGGAATATAGGGTTTTGCCTTCATTGGGGACTGGGGGTCCACCTGGAGGGATAGAGGTCTACACTGGCATGGTGATCTGCATCTGTCTGGGAAAGCAACCAGGCTTCTGGTGATAGGTTTAAATGCTTCATTGGCAAGCTTTTAAACTAGACAAGGGAGGAGGCACTGAAAAGGAGCAGAGAATTTCCAGCCCCCTCCCCCCTCACTAACCAGAGTAGTTAGCAAGATAAACACCATAGTAGAGAGGTTGATAGGGAGCTGGACTTGGGTAAATGGAGAAAAAGGCAAAAGCAGTAGGGGCAGGGATGGGGCTAATAGGGGCAAGGTCATCAAAAAATGGAGAGCAAGGAGTCCCAAAGCCCACAGCCTGGGTAACAAGCTTCCTGAAATGGTGACTATGATAGAAGAGGGATGCCTGTATATTGTGGCAGTCACAGAAACAAGGTACACAGAGAACCATGACTGGGATGTCAACATACCAGGGTACACAATCTACAGGAGGGACAGGGAGGGTAACAGAGGAGGAAGAGTAGCTCTCCACATAAAGGAAGGCATCAAAGTAATGGTACTAAAGGGTAAACAGGGAGGAGAGGAGGCACTGTGGGTCACCTTGGAGACAGGAAATGGCACCACAATTCGCATGGGGGTTGTATACAGACCCCCACCTCAGGGGCAGGAAATGGACAAGAAAATGAAAGAAGGCATCCTTAGAATGGCAGAAAAAGGGGCGATATTGTTGATGGGGTACCTGAATATGCCAGATGTTAACTGGAGCACATTTGCTGCAGCCACATCCAAGAGCAGGGTCATTCTCGAAGACTTACAGGGGGCATGCCTCAGACAGCTAGTTTTGGAACCCACTTGGGAGGGAGCAATCTTAGACCTGGTACTCTCAAACGGGGATGGAGAGAGGATCTTGGATTTAGAAGTGGGTAGCCATCTAGAAACTAGCTACCACCAAACAGTGTGGTTCACGATAAACACAGTCGTAGAATCAAACCATACAAAAACAAGGGTATTGGACTTTAAGAGGGCTGACTTTGACAAAATGGGAGACTGCCTAAGGAATGTATTAGCAAATGGGCAGGAAGAAGGGATGGAGGAACAGTGCAGAAAAATCAAAACTGCCATCACATAGGCAACAAGCTGCTGTGTGAAGCAAATAAATCAAAACAAAAAGAAAAAACCTCTATGGTTCTCAAAAGAGGTGGCAGGAAGGTTATGGGTAAAAAGATAGCATTCAGGAAGTATAAGGAATCACAGAAGGAGCAGGACAGAGAACTGTATCAGTTAAAGCAGAAGGAAGCAGAGAAGGCAGTCAGAATAGCAAAGGCCCAAACTGAGGAAAAGATAGCCCACCAGTAAGGACAGGGAGAATAAAACCTTTTACAGGTACATTAGGGAGCGAAGAAAGACCAGGGGAGGGATAGTGAGGCTTAATAAAGTGGAGGGGAGGTGGGTAGAGGGTGACAGTGAAAAGGCAGAGATACTGAACAAATACTTTTGCCCAGTATTCACAAAAGAAGAGGAGGGGGAGATACCTAAACCAAACAATAGAAGCACTCTGGATAAGGGGGTCAATACCAGTCTTTTCACAGTTGAAAGGGTCCTGAAAGAACTCCTAAAACTGAAGGTGGACAAAGCAATGGTGCCTGAAAGGATTCACCCCAGAATTCTAAAAGAACTAAGGGGAGAACTAGTGACACCGCTAACTACCCTTTTTAACAAATCATGGGAGGATAGTGTGGTACCTGAGGACTGGAAGAGGGTGAATGTGATTCCGCTTCACAAAAGTGGAAGCCAGGCAGAGACAGGAAACTATAGACCTGTTAGTTTGACCACAGTGGTAGGGAAAATGATGGACTCACTTCTGAAAGAAAGAATTGTTGAGTACCTAGAGGCCAGCGGGGCACAGGATCCAAGGAAGCATGGATTCACAGCAGGAAGGTCATGTCAGACAAATCTAATAGATTTTTTTGACTGGGTGACCAAAGTAGTAGACTAGGGAGGGGCTGTGATATGGCCTACTTAGACTCTAGCAAGGCATTTGACACAGTCCAACAGAAGAGATTAATAAACAAGTTATCCAGCCTGGGAATGGGTCCCAGGGTGGTAGCCTGGGTGAAAAAAAGTGGCTGGACAACAGGACGCAGAGGGTAATAGTAAACAGAGTCCACTCTGAAGAAGGGGGGGGTCACTAGCAGGGCACTGCAGTGTTCAGTACTGGGACCAGCCTCTTTAATGTCTTTATAGGTGACATTGCGGAGGGGCTGGAATGAAAAGTATTTATTTATTTATTTATTGCAATTGTTTCACCAGGAAAGGCACACTGAGCAACAAGATGCTCGTCTCCCGGTGCGATCGGGGGGGGGGAGTACACATGGATATGATAACATGCAGGTTATCAAGTGAACATTTAACAGAAGCAAATACAAAGCAGCATAAGATACACAATTGCATGAATATACAAGCAGCGCACATTGAATGCTTAGGATATTATAGTATCAAATAATTTTTGTGACAAGAAGCAACAGACAAGGTAAATTAGCACAGTAGTAACAGCTGTAAACAAGAGGATGTATATCACAGTTATACAGTTATACACAGTACATAGGGCAAAATAGGCCCAGGACATAAGTGCAAGGTTGGGGTTATATGCCAGCTTCTGTAGCAAGGCTAAGGCCACTGGTCAGGCATTGGGGAGGGGATAGTGGGGCATGGCAGGTTCAGGGACAGGAGCAATTTGCAGTAAGGAAGTTTTCTAGGGCAGTAGACAGAGAGTAGGAAGAGGAGGAGTGCCAAATTTGTGGTGGGAGGGTGTTCCAGAGCTTGGGTAGCCGGTGTGAGAAGGCAGCTTGACCGGCAGAGGTCTTCCGCCTAGGGGCTGAAAGTATGCCTCTTTGCAGATGACACAAAGATCTGCAACAGGGTTGATACATTGGGGGGGTGGAAAGGATGAGAAGGGACTTGGCAAGGTTGGAGGAATGGTCAAAAGTATGGCAGCTTAGATTCAATGCAAAGCAGTGCAAGGAAATGTACCTGGGAAACAAAAACCCAGGGGAAGAGTATACAATGGGGAGTGGGGGTACTAACAACAACAAAAGTGGGAAGGGACCTGGGGGTAGTCACAATGTGAGAAAGCAATAAGCAGGGCTGGGGAGATTCTGGGATGCATAGGGAAAGGCATCACCAGTAGAAAACAGGAAGTTGTTATCCCTCTGTACAGACAGTTGGTGAGACCCCATCTGGAGTACTGCATGCAGTTCTGGAGACCCCATCTCCAACAGGACATAGACAGGATGGAGGCAGTCCAGAGGAGGGCAACTAAAATGGTGCAGGGTCTCCACCAGAAGCCATGCGAAGAGAGACTAAAGGAGCTTAATATGTAAATCCTAAAGGAAAGGAGGGAAAGGAGGGACATGATACCTCAAGGGAATCAAGAGAGTCCAAGAGGGTATCATCTTTCATAAAAAGAGATGTGCAAGGACAAGGGGGCACAATTTGAAGATAGAGGGGGGACAGCTCAGGGGCATCGTGAGGAAGTATTTTTTTCTCAGAGAGGGTGGTGGATGCATAGAACAGTCTTCCTGAGGAGGTAATGGGGTGAAAAACAGTGGGGGAATTCAAGAATGCATGGGACAGACATAAGGCAATTCTAGTGGGGGGTAGGAGGAAGTAGGCTGTTGGTTAGCTAGGATCTGCAGCTCATCCAATAGGTAGGGAAATGAGCAGACTGGGTGGGCTAAGTGGTCCTTATCTGCCATCAAAGTCTGTGTTTCTATGGAACTATGCTATATGACTAGAAAATGGCAATAAGGTTCCAGCAATTACAGCACCTTTATAAGGTTAATCCTAGCCCTGTTTATCAAGGTTCTGAGTGTTTATTTATTTAAAAATTTGGTAACCGGGAGAGGCACACTGAGCCAAGGCTCGTTTCCAGGTGTGACCCAGGGGAATGGGGAAAGGGGAGAATTCAGGCAGGCAGGCAGTTACAATAATGAAGTAAAATGACAGCAGTTACAAGTGCAGGCTCAGAAGATAAAATAAGAAGCACAATACTTGTAAAAAATGATGACTGGACACAGGTATCTTAACATTTTACAAGGGTAGACGGCAACGGATCTAGACAAAACTGAGTTAGGATGGGATGCGCCCTCCTGCGAGAGAGGGAGAGAGAGAGAGAGATAGAGAGAGAGGGTTCAGGGTTGAGGGGGCACATGAAAAAGTAGGGGTTTAGCAGAGAAAGAGAGAAGTGGAGTCAGAGGAGGGAGAGGAGAGAGGGTTAGAGGTGTTAGATTAGAGATGTTAGAATTGTAATGTGTATCCTGTTATCCCATTTTACAATGTGTGTTCCTGCTAATAGTAAGTCTAACTACCAGTGTCTCCACCTGCAATTTCCCATTGGTTGGGAGGGTTCCCAGAAAATGCTTCCTGCCCACCTGTGGCATGGGCCCCAGCCCACCTAAAGCAGTTCCAGTTCTTGTTTTTTCCCAGTTGGATGTGCTTGTGTGTGCAGCAGTTCCAGTTTAATACTTGCTGGTGAGCTTCTCCAGCTGCAAGCGGCTGGAGGGAGCCTGTGGGCTGGAAAAATGGTGTCAGAGTTCCTGGGTCCAGGTGGCAGTGGTCCCCTACTGTGCAGGTCCCAGAGGATCCACGTTCTGAAACTGGGTATAGCAGGGGCTGGTTGGGGACTGACCTTCAAGGAGGGTCTCCATATAACTTCTGCACCATTGTACCATGTTCCTGCAACAGTGAAGAAGTAGTGGACATAATCTTGAGCTAGTGGGGGGAATGTGGCCTAGAGTGATATATGTGTGTGTTTGTGTATGTGTGTGTTGTGTGTTTTGTGTGTGTGTGTATGTGTTGTGGAAGACCAAAGAAGCTTGTGCCAATGATTTGAACCCCAAGGGCAAGGGACAGACCCAGTTGGTTGGTAAGCCACTGTTGCTGTGACCATGTTAGGCACTGACTCTGACCTCCACAGCGGCATTGAGCAAGGGACAGGTGATCAAGGTAGCCTATTCTTCAATTTGCTGTATCTCGATGTTCAGAAGGGTATATCCCTTCATTAAACCTCTGCCAGAGGCTTCGTATCACTCTTTCTGTGCCAGTCAGGGCCAGATACACCCCAAGGTCCCTTTAGTTAATTAGTTAGTTAGTTAGTTCAAGTGCTTCACCAGGACCAAACCTACTGAGCTAAATAGCTAATTTTCAGATGTTTCTTGGGGGAAGGGGATGAGTAGAGTACAGTAATAAGTTACATCAATAAAGTTACAGTTATGGAAACAATAGCAAAAGCACACGACAGACAATTAAGAGACAGCACAGTGTTTAAGTAGTGCAAAACGTAGTACTGTATATCAAGCAACAGTTCAGCAAAGTGCAACTGGTAGCAAAATGAGGGAGGGAAAGGAGATAGTATGGATAGCGTGTACAACGGGGACAAGTCCAAGGGGGACATGGGACCAATAAATCAGGGCAGGAGGGGAAGGGAGGGATTAATATGGGGGAGTAGCAGTGAGATTAGTCTAGGATCAGTGGCGACCACAGGAGTATGTAGTTAATTCATGAAGGAGGGATTTTAATGATAGGGAAGAGGAAGCATTGTGAATAGCAATAGGGAGGGTACTCCTAAGTCTGGGGAAGTGGAACAAGAAAGTAGTCTAACCATCTGATGATTTAACAGGAGTGAGGGTGAGAGGGCGGGTGCCAGAGCTGCGAATGGAGTAGGAGGTAGAAAGAGGGAAGAAGAGGGGTAGACAGGAGGGCAGATAGGTTGTGGGGGCCCAAACCAGAATATGGAGATAAAGGTGGCACAATGAGCAAGGCGCCTGGCATCAAGGGATGGTAAGGAGAGGGAGGAATACAGAGTACAGTGGTAGGTTCTGGGGAGGCAATCCAGGGCAAAGCAGCAGAAGGGTGAAAGAGGGGATGTAGCCTGGCAAGGGTGAACTTGGGAGCAGCACTACTGTATATACAACGTCACCATAATCAAAGACAGGTTGAATCATCTTTGGGACAACCTCTCTATGAGCAAGGAGTAGGATGCTTGCTTTGTTCCTGTAAAGTGCCCCAAGCGTAGGGTGCAGCTTCTGGTGGACAGCATCCATGTGAGAAGAGAATTCAGGGTGACAATCCAACTATACCCCAAGATATTTAAAGGAGAAGATATCCTCAATCACAGCACCATCAATGGTCTGGAAGGAGGGGGATAGGGAGAGCTTGACAAGTCTCTGCCTAGTGCCAAAGGACATGAAGACTATTTTTTTGGCATTGAGGGGTTGCTGGTTGGCTTGAAACCAGTGTTGGATATTGCTGAAATCCAGTTGGAGGTGGGTCGTGCAGTCAGAGGCAGAGAGAACTGTGTCATCTGCATGCATGTAAATGGATGCAGAGAAGCAGATGAGGGAAACATCATTTAGGAAAATGAAGAATAGGATGGAGCCAAGGATGGATCCTTGGGGGATGCCAGAGCAGATAAGGAGAGGAGGGGAGATGGCATCACAATATGTCCTACCCTCCAAGTGTGAGTGAAACCACTCAGCAAAGGAGCAGGAGGGCCCTGCTCCTTTTAGCATGTCCAGGAGGATAGGGTAAGCAACAGAGTCTAAGGCTTTGGCCAAGTCAGCAGTGATGGTGGAGGTGCCCAGCCCCTTGTCCACGCCAGAAAGGATGGAGGCAGTGAGCATAAGGCAGGAGGAGGTGGTGGTGGAGTGGCTTTTCCTGAAGTCAGACTGGAAGGGAGTGAAGAAGGAGGAGTTGTTATGAAAAGAGGAGACCTGGGAAAGGTCAGGTGTTCCTGAAGTTTAGCCAAAAAGGGGAGGAGGGAGATGTGGTGATAGTTACCAGGGAGGGAGTAGTCACCCCCTTTGGGAAAGAGAATGACCGTGGCCTGCTTCCACAGATCAGGGACTTGAGGCAACTGACAAGGGGTAATTTTGGAGGTGGATGATGGAAAGGTCTTCTTATCCCCAGCTTCCTGCTGTGAGGGACACTGAAATGTAATCACTGAAATTCCTGTGTTTCACCTTTTAATGTAACAGGAAAAATGTGGTAATGAAACTGATGTGCTGGAGAGAACTGTGGTATTAAACTGTAAATATGTTGAGAGTAATTGACCTGCTGATGTGAACTGAACCTGAGACCAGCTGGTCTGGGACATCTACAGTAGCAGTGATTATTGCCACTTAGAAAATGGGTAAAAGTATTTGAGGCTTCTGATTGGCTGAGGGACTTCTCTAGCTGGGCATCTATCAGACAACAGAAGCTCGGTTATTAAAAGTACCAGTCCAGACAGCCTCATCACCAGGATCCTGCTCCCCACCCTGCTCCCTGATTGGCTAAAAACCCCATATTTCATTTTCAAATGCCCACCATTTTTTCTCTCTCACTTAGCGAGAGCTCACACCCAGCCGTGGTCATCCAACCATCCCCTCCCTACTGCCACAACCCGATATAATTTTTTTTTCTCATCCTGTATCCCTATGCCAGTTTGACACTAACTGCCATTTTCTCCGCTCGCTAAGACTGACGAAACACTGATTAGCCACAACACACAAATACAGCAGAACCCTGCCCACCACTGAAATGCCAGTTTCATTGCCACCCACACAAACCCTCTTCATGTCTCACACTCCCCTACTCTGTATGGTCACCCACTTTCCAAGATACAGTATAAAAAAATAAATGAAGAGAAACGTTAAAATGAAGCTCCTCAAAGTATCTGTAATGCTGTTGTTGTTGCGCTGTATCGTGCCCCTTGGTCTGCAACAAGATTCAACACAGCGAGGGTAGCTTGGGGGGGGGCAGCATAGGACCAAAGCCAGGATCAATCTGTCTGCAATCCAGGAAAAAAAGAGAACAGAATAGCTCTGTCAGAGGGCATAGAACAGCATAAAAAGGAGGGACTACTTTACAACATAAAGTATTTAACTTAATAGCTCTCTATTTTTTTTTAATTTCTTTATTAATTTTATTAAGTCTCACATAAAAATGCCACAGGTAGCCCATTTTCTAAGCACAATAATACTTTTCAGGGTGTTGCATGGGCTATACCCGCCTTCCCAGGGCCATACGCCTGCGGGCGGGTATAGCTCAACACCCCCACGCTGTTGGGTATTATTGCTTGCATAGTGATTATGCCATATTCTGCTGAGTGCGATAACTGATTTGGAGTGCTGATTTGAAACTGGTCCTAAAACAGCAGCTATGGTCAGGGCACTGGCTACACGGTCACAGTCATTACCTCAAGCTGTGTGCACCTGATTTGTAAATAAATGTTTGGAATTTTTGCAAGCAACTTTCTGCCTAAAGTGCCATGCCCTGTGTCTGACTGATTTCCTAAAGGATACACTGTTTAACTGCAAAAGCAGGATCTAATGCAATCAAATAAAATTAGGAAATTACAGTTTAAATAAGTCAACGTCTACTCCAAACTGTCATGTGGGAACAGTAAAGCATGAAGTGCAAAGTGAGTTTTTTTTGGGGGGGGTCCTGGGTCCCCCCAATCCTCCATGTGGAGGTCAGACCTGCCCTGCCTGTTGTCCCCCCATGCCCAGGCTTACCCCCTGGGCAGGGCTGCTGGGAGGGACCCCCCAACAGATACTGTAGGCAAGCCCCAGCTTACCCTCCCCAGTCAGGGCCATGGGAACAGGGACCCCCCCCCCGGCAGACGTTGAAGGTAGTGAAGAAAATGGCAGAGCAGATCATCATGCCGGGAGACTGGCTTTTTTCAATGCTTGCTGGATCCCTGGGGGCGGAGATGTGGAATGACGTCCAGTGTCCACCCCTCCCCCCCTAAGGTGCCGGTGCCAGCTGCAGTGGACCCCAAGCCTCCACCAGGGGTCCTTAAAGTGCCAAACACTCTGTACCCTCTCCCCCTGGAGAAGGAGAGCAGCCCCCCCAGCCAGCCCTCTGACTCCCTGGTCCATTCCCGAACCAGGGTCGACGGCATCGAAAGTAGAAATCCAACCACTGCACTAGTGAGCCGGCAATGTGAGTTCTTTTTATTTACATCCAAAGCTGGCTCTAGTAGCCCACAGATTAAAGGGAACAATGAAGATGGTGATGATTGTGATGAAGATGACCAGATGACATCTTTGCTACACTGAACATTCCAGCAGCATGCTTTGCAAAGGACATCCTTAGTCAAATATGACAGAACTAGGAGGGTCCCAGGGGTGCAGTCAATGGAGGAGGCCATGCAGAAGACAGTTAAGCTGGTCTCTCACGAAGGGGAATGGGTAGCATGGCTAGAGCAGGTCCCTCTATGGTGTACAGGGACTTTATAGATATTGCCTGGTGGGCCATGCCATCAGAGGCACAGGTCCAGTCCACAACTGGAAACTGTACCAATACCCACAGGATGACTCTTCAGACTATCATCCAATGCCCCTAAACAAAGGAATAGTCCCTGAGGTTATTGCTTGCCCCCCTCATCTCCAAAGGACAGTTTTGGTAGGGAAAGCCTGAAGTGGGGTTGGTTTACACCAGTATTTATAATTGTTCATAGTAATACACATTAATAAATCTCAGGACATTTTGTTTATATCATGTTCTGATAACACAGTTTTTTATAGTAAAGAAATAATGAAAGTTACAGATCTCTGGAACCTATCTGCATATTGTTTTATATTTTATAGGCTGCAGTGGTTGATCAGGAATAATTTATGGGTCATCTATATAGAACAATCCTGTATACCTTTTCAGGTGGACTCTGTACTAGCCATAGTTAAGGTTATATAGTATCTTTGCCATGTAAATCATGATTTCCATAATTTTTCCAAATTTTTATGAAACTTAATAATTTTTAACATTTTCCAGGACAGTTTCAATATTTCTGCCATCTTCCATGACAACGCCCTGATTTTAGCATTTCTTATGAAACCGCCTTAGTTTTTGGCATGTGCAAAAGACAACTAGAATTTTGTGCCTCATCACCGCATTACACTTGGTCCCCAGTCAGCCCCAGTATGGGATTTTGGGGCTTACGCTCAAGCCCCAGTCTCCAAGATGGCAACACAATATGTTGCCTCCTGCTACTAGACCAGTCTTAGAACGAATCTTCAGAAACATTTATATCTTTTCTGATACACTGATACACAAGTATGTCATAAATATGTCAAAATAGAAATAAATGGTTTAATACACAGTGAATCCATGACTTCTTAAGACTTGTACAATGATTTCTATGATTCCTGTCATTTTGACTGTGACAATACCATGTTTTTCCCAAAAATGTTCCATGACAAAAGTACAACTCTAGCATTTATGTCTGTACAGTAGCATTTGCACTGAACTGCATTTGTTGCACCTTTTTGCATTTTTTTGAACTTTAAGCTTGTTGAGCCCATAAAGCATATGACATTCATACTGTTCTTTTAAATCAGGCTGTTTAGAGGATTGCATCCCAAATGACTAGGACTTCTGAGGCAGCATTTCATGGAAGAAATGAAACACCAGTTTTGCACAGTTTTTGTGGGAAACACAGCTGAGGGACTTTGTATTGTGTTGCATAGTGCAATAAAACTGTGTGCAATGCCCTCCTTGCCTAGTACCTTTTCTTATAGCAGGCACAGGCTTCTGTTTCTGAATCTTATGCTTTGGTGTTAGCTACACACACTGCTGGACCCCAGAAGCAGCCATATTTGATCTGGATTAGACTACCAGAGATAACCCAAACCCTGCTAATACTATTATGAAACTTTAAGAGCTAGTACCACCAGAAACAGCAGTCAGGAAATGTTATTAAATTTTAAAAGTAGCCAGTAATTACTTTTAATTTGAGAAGTATTTTTCTGGTTACTGGTATCAATTAGATGATTTTCTATCATATAGTACTAAGTGTAATGGCTAAAACATCCTGAACCTGCAGGCAGACACATCTAGTTATATCCCCCATCACACGGTACCTCATCAGTGTTGTGACCGCACAGGTTGTGATATTGCAGGTGGCCATTCTGGCAGAAGGCAAGCAGCTCCTTTTGGTCAGTCTTGATGTCTTAATCCTTCAGGCCACACTGATGATGTGGTATGAAGAGAAACAGACCTAGATGTCAGCCTTCAGGTAGAGTGCTGTCCCACACGTCACATGTAATACGGCAAGACAAAATACCTTCTAAACATCAAAAGGGGAAATGCAAAAAAAAAAATACTTGAGGTAAAAAAAAAGTCACGAGATTACTTTTAAAAGTTAATCTTGACTTTAGGTGATATACTAGCACTCTAAATGTTATATTTTTATTGTTTCAACATTAATTGTTCTATTGCACATGATGGTTTCCAGCAGTTAACAAAACCCTTTTGGAATGTGAGTCAGCTATAAGAGTGTTCAGTGCCCAGCTACTGTTCAATAATTACAATTTTTGCACTCAGGATTGCTCAACTGAGATGAAGCATCTCATCTGCAGTGGTGTCCTACTATTGCCTAGTTTTCCAGCTAAGAGGACTGAAGCTCAGTGCTCTAATCAGTAGTACATCTTTTTTGCCATGCAGTCTGTGGATTTCCACTACTACTTAAGCAATAAGGCATGACTAGGGGTTATGTTAATGGTCTGTTAATCACCCTCGGGGGGGTGTAATGTGGCACGAAGCATAGCCGAGTGCTACATGCCCCTAGAGGGTGATTAACTGACCATTAACATAACCCCTGGGAGTGCCTTATTGCTATTATGACAAAAATGATTTTTAAATAGTGTTAAACCTTGTCCAGCATATGATTAGGCTGTACATGTATGTTAATCAAAGATTAACATAGGGCTAATAGAATGTTTACAACCAAGCAGAGAGCTCTATTTCTCAGACACTTTTTATAATGTTAGTTACACCACAGAGTTGTTCACATCTCACTTCGGTTCTCCCTTCAGTACTGATTTTACAATTCTGCTGTGAGCTGTGTTATTGGTGCGGGGAGCATTCCATCACTGGGCTTCTACTTGGTAGAACTCCCTCACCAAAGAAACCAAACATGTTCAAACTTATCTCCTTCTAAATGACAGCTGAAAACTTACTTGTTTTCTACAGGGGATCCAATGGATTTTGCTCCACAGCGACCATTTGCTCATTTTTGTCTGATACCTTGAGAGCCTTTTTATCAAAAACACTTTCTTGGCTGGTGTCGTTGGTGTTCACGGTAGTTTGCAGGACCTTGCAGAACTCATAATGGGTTGCTGCATTTCCCATCTGCACAGCAGTTACTACACCAGAGGTATTCAGTTCCCAGCCCTGTAAAGCACTCTGCCATCCAGGGTATGGAAAGCATCATGTAAATATCAGTACAACCAGATGGAAATGTAATACACGAGCCTTTGAGATTTACAGGGTTATAAAGCAACATCGGAGAAGGAGATGAAAGTCATAAAAGGGGAACAAAAAATGTAATATTGTAGGCAATAATGGCATTGTTAATAAGCTGCAGTTGCACAACAGACCCCAATAACTGCCAGCATAACGGCACAGAACAGACCTCAGGCTGTAGTGAGACCTCTTTTATAACCAGTTACCTCTGCATCTGAGTGACTAATAAAGAATTGCTTTGACAAAAATACTTACCATGACTACTTGTAAGATTTCAGCTTGCTACACCGCTGTCCTGCAGACTGTACAGTTCCGGACACCCAGGAGTGAGTTTGTGGTTAGTTGTACACAGCCTTTTATACTCTCATCCCACGCCAATTCCTTGCATTTTTTTGTTGAGAGTTTGGGCGTGGCAGGAGGTTTTCTTGTCTACCATCTGTTCATTTCAACTAGTTTTACATGTACAGGATGTACGGTACTAGACCCTTTTATAAACCTGTTTTTTTACTTAATAATGACATGTATTTAACTAATAATTGTTAGAATAATTTGTATTATTTGTAAAAGCAGCATAACTAGAGAATAAATAACAACAAACTGTGAAGAACAGGTTGATTCACACACCTTGTGAGTACTGTGACATCACACTGGTCACAAGACTAAGGCTGAAGTACCTCACTGATGTCACAGTAATGTGTAAATCACTGAGTTCTTCATCGTTTGGTGTCTATTTATAATATTCTGGATAGCAAAATACCATTTCTGATATGCTGTAGAAAATATTGAATGCAAAACTGGCTATAAAGATCAACTGCCACCACTACCAAACTAAATGGTGCCCAAAACCTGATGGGTGTGCTGGTAAAGAAGGCAGGCAGAATGGTAACGGAGTGAAAGAATGAGTGGCTGGATATGAGGCAGCTGGAGGATCCTGAAGCCAAAAGGCAAAAATTAGCAAAAAAAAAAGTTGTTGCTTACCATGTCACATTGCAGTCAGTTCCCTGTGTGAACAATCATCCCATTAACTGCTTTATTTATATTCAAAATTGATAAAAACAAAAACAAAACAAAGATAAAACAGTTGATGGAATAATTGTACACAAAGAGATTTAACTGCAGTGAAATGTGGCAAGGTTCAGCATCTTTTTTTTTTTTTGTTGATTTCTGCAGTTTGGATTTAGCCTCTCTCATGCTACCATCAGCCCCGCAGCTGTTAGCACTTCGTGCTAACGTTTATTGTAACATTCAGGGTTGTTCGTCACAATTCTACATCAAGAATAACTTTTAAAAATACTGAAAAAAACACAAGAGCTATATGTTATAAATAGAATAACAGATATATAAGTGTGTATTACAAGGCAGTAGTAACACCATCGAGAGGTTTTGGGGACTTGGAACCTCGAGAGTGAAGCTTGAGGGTTCCCAAAGTCCCCAAAACCTCGAGATGGTCTTACTGCCTTAAAATACACACTTAGGTATCTGATATTTTTTGTAGTATATGGATTTAATTTGAAATTCTGCAGCTTTTTGTCTTTTATATTTTGTGAGACGGACCGGCTGGCTGCTGCACTGAAGACTCATTCGCTTCCGGCCAGCCGCCCCACTGGAGTCACTCGCTCATCCTAGTTCTCCTGCCCCTCCATGGCTGTTGACATTCTCTTGTTTATATTTGGTAAGCAGTCCTACCTTCTAGTTTTTTAATCCTACAGCACATGCAGGATCAACCGGATAATCCATGTAACGTGTGAGGAAAAGAAAAGGTGAAGAAATGAAGGGCACACATCACTAAGAAAGCATAAAGAGCCACCATGTTTTTTAAATTGTTCTGCCCACCCACAGAGGAATGCTACAAATAAGAATACTGGCATCACTTCGCCTGTGCAGGAAGGGAACTGGCACCATGGCAACATGGTTTTTGTGGGAGGCAGACTTGCGCATGCGATGTGGCATTTCTGGGATAATACTATCGTTCAGAGCTACACCGTTAATAATATCAGCTCTGAAGGGTAGTATTATTAACATGGAATGATGGTATTATCGCTGCAGCAATGATAGTATTATCACAATGGGAGTAGTGTATAGAGATGCAGCGAAGTGAAATTTCGCTGGTGAAGTGCCCGCAAAGTGGGCACTGCGCATTGTCACTCCACTACGCAGAGTGGCCAGTGTGAAAGGCTCACTTCACCTTGTAATTATGACTTTGCGTAGTCATTCTGCCTTAACACGAAGTAAGGTGAAGTGACAACAATATAGGCAGCCCCCCCACACACACACACATCACATGGCTTACAGTACTGTAAGTCACATTCTTTAGCCAGGCCGGAAGAAGTGACTCATGCAAGCAGATGCTTTCACTTTCTCCTTTGCAGAGATAGAGAGAGGAAGCAGTTTGTTTGTGTAGTAGTTTGGAGGAGCAGAGAATCCAGAGATCATATAAAACCCACCTAACAGCTTTTTTCAAAGCTATATTGTTGTTTAGTGTTTTTTGTACGCTTTTTGTAGTTCATTTTTTCTTTCTGTGATTGCGATTTCTTTGCTCTTTATTTTTATAAGTTTTTGTTTGTCTGTGTATGTGTGCCTGTGTTCTGTGTGTGAGTGTTTTGTGTTGTTGTTGTCGACTGTTGACTCGTTATTGCTTGGACAGAGGGAAGGAGGGAAGGCAGTTGAGTTTGAGTACTTAAGTTGCTAAAAAAAACAGGGACAGGGTGAAAGTCAGCTAATGTCTGGGATGGTGCCGGGGCAGTGGGACTGCGTGGCAGCATAGTTGGCAGGGGAGGAGTGCACACCCGTGGGTGTGTGTGGCTTGGTGCTTTTGGACCAGTTGAAAATCTTGGGTCCTCCCCCCCCCGGAAGCAGCAGCACCACCACCACCACCACACCACCACCACCACCAAGTCCACCACCACCACCAGCAGCAGCAGCACCACCACCACCAAGTCCACCACCACCACCAGCAGCAGCAGCAGCACTACCACCACAAAGTCCACCACCACCACCACCAGCAACAGTAGCACCACCACCAAGTCCACCACCACCACCAGCAACAGCAGCACCACCACCAACTCCACCACCACCACCAGCAACAGCAGCACCACCACCACCAAGTCCACCACCACCACCACCAGCAGCACCACCACCACCAAGTCCACCACCACCACCACCAGCAGCAGCACCACCACTACCACCAAGTCCACCACCACCACCACCAGCAGCACCACCACCAGCAGCAGCAGCAGCACCACCACCACCAAGTCCACCACCACCACCACCACCAGCAGCAGCACCACCACCACCAAGTCCACCACCAGCAGCAGCACCACCACCACCAACAACAACAGCAGCAGCAGCAGCAGCAGCTCCAGCAGCACTGCCTCCACAGCAGGATGTGCTCAAGGTTGAGCACCACTATGACCAGGCTGCTGCCAGTGCATCTGGTCCTCCCATGCCTGGTCCCCCCCCCCACAGCTGCCCAGTTTGGGAGCTCTTCGACTGTGTCAGGTGGGATAGCAGCCTGGTCCAGTGCCACATATGTGGTGTCGACATGTGCCGTGGCCCCCGGGTGACACACCTGGAGACTGAGGGCCAGCACACCCACATGGTTAATCACCACAAGGTGGAGTGGCAGGCTGCCACAGAATGGACCAGGCCTCCACCTGCTGGCCCTTCTGTGGCAGAGGGTACTGCTGTGTGTCACTGCAGCAAGAGGAGGGCCACAGTAGCAGCTGCTCCACCACCAGCACCACCCCCACTGCCACCACCACTAGCTGTACCACCACCAGTGGGCCTCACACTGCCTGCAACTCAGGCCAACCTTGCTGTGTTGTGGGCCATGGTAGAAGAGAACAACAAGAGGGTGAGTGCTGTCCAGCAGCAGTTGGAGCACATAGAGCGACACCAATTGCAGATTGTGTCGCTGCTCCATCTGCTGCTGGACCAGCAGGGGATTCCACATTAGCTTTTTGTTAACACCCCCCCGTGTTATAATCCAAGTTAAGAATGTGTACCCTGATGTATTTCAGTAATGTTTACTTTCTGTTGTGGAGTGGTTGTGGAAAAGCAGGACTGAGCAGTGCAAGTATAATGTGCTAAATTGGATGTGGCAGTCAGTGTTCTTTCCTGTGCGTCGACTGCAGACATTGTCCAGCTTCTTGCAAACATATATGTGCTGACTTGTCACAGTGTTTATGGTATAAAGAATAAACATAAGAATATATAACATATATTTTATTGGTACCATCATCAGCAGTGGACTAAGTGATATGATATTTTTTCAGAGGTCTCGGACCAGAGTCCATCTTATTTATTTATTTGCTTTTGATAACCGGGAGGGTGCACTAGGCTTAAGAATGCTTAATTTCACCCTCGTCATCAACCATAATGAGCATGTTATCCCCTTCCATGACTGTAAGATCTTGTAGGAAACTAAATGTGCGCAGTAGTGATGAAATAACAGCAGAGGATTACTACACGCATGATGAGGTGAAGGAGCATAATGATTTTGAAATCTTGTCCATTGGTGGTGAGAGCAGCAATTTTGGTGGTGGTGGTGGAGAATGCAGTAAGACTAGTGCAAGTGGTACATCAACCCTTGTTCGTAAATCTGGGAAAATAACTTCATTAGTGGATTTTTCATCACACGTCCACACTACACTCCACTCCCTGCTATTCACAGAGCAGAGCCATTTGTCATCACACCCCATGTAAAACGTTTAAGTCATCCCACATTATAGAGCGTTTTTTCGGATAAGCTGAAGTACCCACCCAATCATATAGTCCTGTGAACTTAATGCTGCTGTAGCTGAAATGCTGGCAATTCATCTTTTTCCCTTTTCTTTTGTGGAGAATTCTGGGTTCTGGCAGTTTGCAGCATGTGTCTGTCCAAAATGGAAAGTCTCATCAAGGACTTTTTCACCCGTGCTATTCCTGAGTTGTACCGTACTGTGTCTGACTCTGTAAGACATGTCCTTCAACATTCCTCCTCTCCATTCATCCATTTAAGTGTGGCTATGTGGATAAGCAGCAAAACAGCGAGGAGTTCATATTTGTATATAACTGCACATTGGGCGCTGGTGCCAGGTGGTGTTTGTGCTGTTGGTAGTGTGAATAATCAGTGTAGTAAGGTGGAGTGTCATGGTAGCAATCTTCCAGGAATTTGACAGCATGCAACGATTGCTATATGCAATGTGACCTGTTCACACACTGGTGAAACCATGCTGGGCTTGGTACTGACTGAAACTGACAAGTGGCTGAACCCCCTGTCCCTGAGAGCTGGGTTCATAGTAAGAGACACTAGGTCAAATATGGTTAAATGCATCATAAATTGTGGCTTAATTCCCCCCTTCCCCGCCAAAAAAAGTTCTTACCTTCATTGGCTTGAGGGTATTCCATTTCCAATTCCAATGCCACAATTTGTCAAGCACGGGAATGCGCACACCAACTGTATGTGACCTGTGACAGAAAACAATATAATGAGTACATGTATATTTATGTCAACCCCGCCCCCAAGAAAATATATATATGTATATATCAACTCACCAAGGTTACTATTGGTATACACTCAAAGGGCACCCTTCCTGTTGAGGTGATCGCAGCACACTTTGGGCAACCAATAGTTCTCTCCGTGTCATCACTTGTGACGGTACACTGAATGGCCATTCATGTTATCCCTCCTTCATATGGTTTGGCAAGACACTGTGCATCATCACATCATCGTCACAGTAAGATCAAAACACAGCAGCATTACATGTAATTGCAACAACAGCAGCATTTGGTGTAACGTTCCCATTTCAGTTTGTCAGCACTGGGGAATTTTCTGGACACAAGACAGTTGCATTTTGGGGATGCACAAAAATTCTGGTGACTGTGTGTTCACCTTGAATTTCTTTTTCTCCGGTTCCCAACAGAGATCACTGACATCATCATCATCATCATATTCATCAACATCATCCACATCCACATCTTCTGCTTGGATGCTGCTGGCATGTGGACTGCATGTTGCAACCACAGCAACATCATCATCATCAGATTCATCAACACCTCCATCACCCGATATTTTTTCACCACACTGTGAATCATTGCATAGCAAATGCATGACCTGAACTGCAGTGGAAGAAATGTGACATTGTGTGTTATCGTTGCCATGATGATCAGAATCCTCATGTTCAGTTACCAATGGGATGTTACTGGGGAGTATGATATCATCTACACTGTCACTCATTGCTTTACACTCAACTATATTTTTGGACACAGTCAACTGGTCAGAAGTGGAATTTGAGGCTGCAATACTCATACCACCAGCAACTGCACTAATACTATCAGCTGAGACATCATCTCCTCCAACTATGAGTGAAGCTACTGATTGCACTGTAAAAAACATTGACGGAGAAATACCTTTCCTCACATCAGCAATGCACTTCTGCGACTGCGTACTACCACACCCACAGACAATCTTACCACTGGCAGCAGTGCCATGACGAGAAATAGCTTTGCTTGCATATCTCTTTGAGGGCATTTTGGGGGATCAACAAGAATATTCTAAACAAATTTAGATTTTGGAACGTTCACTTTGGGCTACTGGATGTGAAGCCAAAAAAACAACTGTGGCTTCAAAAGAAATACAGACACAAAGTCACAACAAGTTCAACAAAACCTTAACTAACCAGTGGTGCTGAGGTCACAATACAATCCAAACAAGAATACCTTTTGCCGGTTGGGGGGGGGGGGGGCACTGTCACTGCAGATTACAGTAACAGTGAAAAACCAAGATACCACAATGGCAGCACAAAATCACGCAGGTGCAGTGGATAGCAGGTTCACACTGCTGCAATTACACTGTGGCACAATAAAAGGTGTATTATTTGATGTCATGCACTGCACACACACACACACACACACACACACTTTGTCTAAACAAATTGAAAACTTCAGTAATATACCATGTATTTTAAACAACCTGAAATTATGCACTGCTGCACCCAGTCCACAACACAATCAACAAAAAAATTCAACAATTACTGAAAGTATTACTGTGTGTGCATTAACACAGTTATACAAGAAAAATATAACCAAAAAACAAAGAACTCCCTATTTCTCCAACTTAAATCTGCTACACCACAGATATGCCCCTCCTCCAAAGCACACTTCCACTGTCTTTCAGTACACAGACTGAATGTTGTACATTAACATTCAAAATCCACACAGAAACAATAAACACTCAATGATATGAGCACAGGAGGGTTTTCTGCAATCGATGCACTAAAGTTTGAGCAAAAAAATTACTCAAAAAGGCTTTTTTAACAGATTTTAGAGGGTTTGAATCGCAGATAGCTCTCAGAGCAAACTGTCTCCTACAGCTACCTACACACACTACCCTGAACTGAGGCTGTGCAGCACAATCTAGAGCCCATGTGACCTGCAATCCCATGAATCACTGCAAAATTTGCCTTTGGAGCACACCAACAAGGCGAAGTGATGCGAAGTACATTGATTGTAATGTTCTTCACCTTAAAATTTGAGGATTAGCAGTTTGGGGAAGGTGGAATAACGCAAAGTCATTGCTTTCAATAGACTTCACGTTCCTCATTATGACGCAAAGTACTTCGCTTCGTGTTGCGGAGTACTTCGCGAATTCCGCATTACTCCGAAAATCACTTTGCAAAGCGAATTGGGGCAACTGTACCCACCACTAGTAGTGTATTATAGGAAACTTTTTGTATGGGCTAAGATAGTATTATTATGGCATATCCATATATTACAAAACAGTTAACTAGCGCTTAAAGAAGAACATTTCCATTTTAGAACAGACTCCATTAAATAGCTCTTGTTCTTATCTTAAGATTCTTGAAGAAGGTCACACTGGTTACTGGGGAAAAATACCATACTTCATATTGACCTAAGTTCATGAAATGGGATAAAAATCCTCATATACTATGCATTTTATCAAATTTTATGTTATACAAAGAAAATCGATGCAAAAATAAAAAACAAAACTGAGCCATTATAAAATAATCCTCAAGATAGTAATTTTGTTCCTCACTGATTATTCAGCAAATTTGTTTTCCACATGTGAAGAACAAAAATCCCACAACACAACCTTTTTTCCCACCAGTAAACATTTGGTGGGGGAAGGTTTTTGTAAAACCCTATGATCATGAAAAATGCAATTCTTGCTGAATTTGCTGATGGAAGAACTGTTGCCCATTCCTACTGAGAGGACACTCTTCTGTTATTAATTTAGGGGGCCAAAGTTCTAGCCTGCATGAGCAGCCATGACGTATTTGTCAAAAAACTAACAATAAGGGGATATAATACAGATCTCACTGAAACTACTTAAAGTGCACTGACTGATACAAAATGAAAGAAATTCCATTATTAATAGTAAGGCTGATCCATTTTCTGTGTTACTGTATCAAATATGGCCAAATTTTGTAAGTGGCACATTCCTTCACTGACAATTTTTCCTTACTATTAATCCTGCCCCACATCCTCCAGGATGCATCTGGAAATCAAGCTACATCAACTCAGGGTGCTTTCCTGGAACTGCAGAAATTGCTGACAGAGAGGAGAGTAGGCACGGGCTTGGGCAAACATACACAACAAGGCTGTGTTTCCACTTTGGGATTGTCAGAATGACAGAGTGACCCTGGGAGTGAAGCTTGAGAGGTCTCTGTTGCCATGGCAGTCCCGAGGTTGAAACACAGACTTGGAGTGTATGGTAGCCTATGCCTTATTCAGTATAGTGTATGGGTATCCATAGAAGCAGCAAAGAACTTACTAGCTCCCTTTCTTCCCTCTCCATGGCTCATCCGACCATTCTCTCTGCAGCATGTCCTCACCCCCAATATCGCACTTGCAACCAATGGTGCCTCTCTCACAGTTCATTACACTGTGACATAACTACTGCAGCAGAATGAAAAGTCATTCTGCTGCAGTAGTTATGTCACTACTACAGCAGAATCACTTTTCCAGTGTATATATTTCCACATACAATGAGCCCTACCCATCCAGTATATATACTGTATACCTTGCATGGCTGGGTCCTCGGCCCCATAGAAAAAGCCATCATATATTTCCTCATGTATGATGGTACCAATTAGTGTATTACAATGCCAATTAGCTAATTACACTGTGATAATGTGCTATTAACACCTTACTAACACATTAATACTTAAAAAGCACAATGCATCTATACTATGTATACATATCTATGGGTATAGTGTACATACTACCACTATTTTAATGTGTTATTAACACCTTAATGATACATTACTACCCAATACAATACAAACCACCCCAGTAACACATGTAACAAGCCCCTTGATAACACAAGTAACAAGCCCCTTAATAACACATGTAACATCCACCCCAGCTATCCCTCAACACTACGGTAATATAGGACACAGCAAAAAGTGTGCAACCTAATGCATTATATAAAATAAAAGATGGCAAAGTTCAGCATACTTGTGAAATAATACCATTTCAGTGTGGAACAAGCTCATAAGGCTACTTTGTTCTTCGCTCATGGCTTTATGGTTTGTTCTACTCACCAGTGGTATTATTTCCTTGTATATCGATGTTGCTATCATTTATTTTCTCTCCCTCCTCTCTCTCTCTCTCTCTCGCCTCTCTACCCCTCTCTATCTCTTTCTATATATACATATATATATATATATATATATATATATATATGTATATATGTGTGTGTATGTATTTGTATATATATCTATATCTGTATATATATACTATGGGCTGGATATTCAACTGCACCATTCTGTAGTAAGCCCTAGCTGCACAAAATAGTTGCGCTGGGGTGTGGACGGGGCGATATTCAACGGAGTTGTGCTATTGAGCAACTCCTTTGACTCTCACCCCCCGGCCACAGCCACTGTGCATGGTGCAGTGGAACTTGTGCCACCGCAAGTGGTCAGAGTGGAGCATTCAAGATGTGGTGGCGCAAGTTCCATTGCGCCATGCGCAAATTTCTGACATTCAAAAAGTGACATGCAAATGGGGCTATAATTCATGCAAGGCGCAGGGGGGGCCATTTGCATCTATTTATGGCCCTATTTGCATGCCATTAGCATGCAGGTGCACCGATCCCCGAGGACTTGCGCCTGGCGCCCTGCCAGGCAGCAACCATCAGGGACCAAAGCACCCTGCAGCCCGATCGCGGGCAAAATAGAAGAAACCCCCCCTCCCCCTGACTGGCCCGATCGAGGGCATAAGTTACAAAAAAAACCCTCCCCCGACTGGCCTGATCGCGGCATAAGTGTAAAACCCCCACCCCCAACCAACTTGATCACGGGCATCAGTGACAAAAACCCACCTCCCACTAGCCCGATCAAGCATAAGTGTAAAACCCCCACCCCGACCAGCCCGATTATGGCATCAGTGACAAAAAAACACCCCCACTAGCCTGATTGTGGACATAAGTGTAAAAACCCACCCCACCAGCCCAATCGCTGGCATCAGTGACAAAACCCCACTCCCCACTAGCCCCGATCAAGGCATAAGTGTAAAAACCCACCCCCGACCAGGGAATCAGTGACAAACCCCCATCCTCACTAGCCCGGTTAGGCATAAGTGTAAAACCCCCACCCCAGGCCAGCCCGATTGCGGCATCGGTGACAAAAACCCACCCCACTAGCTCAATTGCGGGCCCAGTAAAACCTTCACTCGACCAGTTCGATCGCTGGCATCAGTGACAAAACCTTACTGCCTGATCACAGGCATAAGTGTAAAAATCCCTCCCTCGCCCAGCCCGATCGCGGGCATCAGTGACAAAAAACACCCCACAGCCCGGATCGTGGGCAGAACAGATTTCAACCCCTAAGAAACATATCCCTGGTGGTTCAGTGGACCGAGAAGCCTCGATGGCGGGCATTAGAGTCCACCACCCCTCAATTAATTAATTAATTAACTCACATATCTGAACTGCCTTGTACGGTATGGGATACAAGCCCATTGGCTCTTGCTCTGAACCAATGGGCATGCAGTCCTACTGAGCAGTCAGTGCGGGGCGGCGGGCAGCAGGCGGTTGATGCTGCCACCCGCCGGCTGGGGGGGGGTGGTGGGGCTCCGTGGGTGGTGTGGGTTGGGCCACTAGATCACCAGGATAGCTGGACCTGGAGGAGAGTGGTGGACTCCACCGCTGACATTTGGTCCACTGGACCACCAGGGATATATCTTTGGGGTTGAAATTGTTCGCCCACGATCGGGCTAGTGGGGGTGGTTTTTTGTCACTGATGATCGCGATCGGGCTGGTCGGGTGGGATTTACACTTATGCCCGCGACGGGCCAGTTGGGGGAGGGAGGTTTTTACACTATGCCCGTGATCGGGCCAGTCGGGAGGAGGGGGTTTTTCATTATGCCCGTGATCGGGCCAGTCGAGGAGGAGGCATTATATGCCTGAGATTGGACCGCAGGGGGCAGGAGTATGTCGAGTGACCCAGGTGGCAGCTGCTGTGTTGCACCCTGCAATGCAGCAGCTCACCTGTGGGGTGGCCCCTCGACCTACTCCTTTTTTTGCTCAAAGTTGTGCAGGTGCAGGTTGGGGGTTGCGCCTGCACAACTCTGCACAGCCCACTGAATACCGGGCTGTGCAGTTTATGCATGTTTCCTCCCCCTCCAGTTCAGCATGCCTTCATTAGCATTGCGCTGTTGCTCAGCTTGACTTGGGGGGCGCAACTGCCTCCTGCTGAATATTGCAGAATGGCACAATTTGGACTTGTGCAGGCGCGACCTATTAGCATGGTGCACCCTTTGAATATCCAGCCATATATATATATATATCTAGATACATGATGGCAGGAGCAGAGGTGAAATATTGTCACTCCTGCAGAGTGAGGCATCGGCACGAGGGAGATATCTATGCCTCACCATGCAGGACTGACAATATTTTTGGTATCACACTCCTGCCCATCATGTGTGCGATTTATACAATAGGGCAGGAGTGTTGGTGCATTTTATGTATGTGGAGCAGTGATTTATTGGGTTTATTTTGCTGTTGGGTATGCTTCCGCGTTTGTACTGCAGTTTGTTTTAGAATGGGTGGGTTCTGGTAGTCATGGTTACAATGTTTTGTCTGGTATCTATTGGTTTATGTGCTTGTGAAAGTTTTATTCATGCTGAGTGTTAATGTGGCTGTCTGATTGGAAGAGGGCTGTGTCATGGTATTGTCAGACGACTGCATACATTGGTTGGTGGGTTGGGCTGTCAGTATGGACGTGAGGTATTTTCACTGGTGTAGCACTGAAAGTGGGTGGGCTAGTTACTCCGGGAGTGTGGTTGTGTACGAGGGGTTCACGTTATTTTATTTATTTGAAGACGTGTGTGTGATAATTTTTTTTATTTTGCTTTGTGGTTAGTAATGTTGTCTGTGAAGTATTTGTGCTATTCTAACTTAAATGTCGCGATTGGACTTTTCGTGACTTGGACAAAAGTTCTGATGTGTTCCTTTTAGGTACTAATGCTGTACTGCTTTCTGTGAAAAGAATAAGGTAAATTCACAGGGTTTTATTAATTACAGTCAGTGTCTGATGATATGGCCTTCATTCTTTCCTAGGTGGGCTGCCCTTTCTTCTGTGGTGGTGTAATAGAATCCTAAAGAAATGGTATGTACTGTTGACGGAGATACCTTTATTTTTATGTGGATTGGTTGTTGTTTTGAAGAGTTAGGTTATTGATTCAAGATGGATTTGCAAGCTCTTGTAAGTTTTTTGTTCTGTTGAATTGAAATAGCCTTCTTGTTGTTTTGATGGCTTCGGCTACTCCAGTGCACTTTTCAGCGCATTGAAAGCGTTTGCAAAAGCAGGGAATACTCCAGCTATTTCAGAGAGCATGCAGGTGTTTCAACCGGTGTGTGGAATTTAAGTTGATTGGTCTTGCAAAGTAGTGCTGACATGAGAAATCTAATGCATGAGGTAGGCAGAGTGGAAATAAATGCTACTGACGTAGGAACTGTGTGTGTAAATGTAAATATCTACCACAGTTCCTATGTCAGTAACATTTATCTCACTCCTATGAGAATACATGTTTTTATCTGCAACGTTTATCAGCCACCCCTATTGTATAAATATAGCTACATCTGTATATATATATATATATATATATATATATATATATATATATATATATATGTATGTATCTATATATCTATATCTACATTTATAGTAGCAGCTTAAGTGGGTAGGAACAAATTTTAATAAGTTTTTAGGGCACTTTGAGACTTGTCTTTAAATTTGTAACAGGTAATATATGAATCAGTTGTGCAATTGGTGGGTGGTGTGGGAGACCTCAGAGGCATTGTGCCATCTTACAAGAGCACTATAAAAGACTCCCTTGCCCACTGTGTCCCACCACCCTCGTGTCCCAGAGTGTGAGTGGGATAGTGCAGCAGTGGAATATCCATCTTAAGGCACCTGCAGATATCCGCAGGAAACTCTGCCAGAGGAACACCTGACCAAGGTAGGAGATAATACAGTGCTCTGTACGGATATATTGGAATAGACAACTTATGGTTAAGTAGGCACAGGTTGTGGGGTAACAACTAGGGGGTAAGAAATAGTAGACATCAGGAAGGTAGCAACTGCTAGAAGGGTTACCAAGAGAAAGTAGGAGACACCCAATCTAGGGTAGGGTAACGAATACATTTCAAAGAAGTATAGGAAGAGGTAGTAAGTCAAAAGACATAGAAAGGAGGCAGGAAGTTACAGAAAGGTTCAGCAGACAAAACAGACAAATGGTTAAGAAAGGCAAGAGCATGGGAGTGGTGCAGTACAATGGGTGTGGAACCACAGCCCTTCAGGACACATTCTGGAAACTGAGGTGCTGCTCCATTTGCGCTCACCTCTTTGAGTTGAGGGCTGAGGTTGCTGGACTCCAGGCCAAACTGACAAGGGTGCAGAGAACCTTCTGCCCCACCAAGGGGCCACCAAGTCTGCCACCACTCCCTCAGATGATGCCTTGCAAAGGCAGAGCAGTTGGACCTTGATGGGTTCCAGGAGGGTGGGGTGGGGTGGTGGGATGGGAACACATTCCTCAGCCTGTATCACTGCACAGCTCCTTTGCTGTACTGACAGATGAGACAGACAGCATGAGGCACCCGCATGAGAGCCTCACCTCAGTGGTGGGGAAATTAATGGAAACACTGTTACAGGAGCGATTGTTAGAGTACTACTGCAAGAACGTGGGGAACATGGATTCATGGGAGGGAAGTCATGCCATCTTTAATTGGGCGACCAGGGAAATAGATCAGGGGAGGGCACTAGACATAGCCTATCTGTACTTTAGCAAGGCCTTTGACACTTTGGCACACATAAAACTGATTAAGAAATTGAACATCCTAGGGGTGGGATCCAAAGTGGTGAATTGGGTTAGAAACTGGTTAACAGATAGGTGGCAGAGAATGGTGGTTAATGGCATTCACTCTAATGATGGAAGAGAGACCAGGGCTCAGCACTGGGACCTTCAGTGTGTTCATAAGTGACATTGCTGAAGAGCTGAAAGGGAAGGCATGCCTTTTTGCAGATGATACCAAAATCTATAATTAGGCAGACAATAAGGAAGGAAAGAATCTATAGGGAAATTGGGAGACTTGAGGAGTGGTCAAGAGCATGGCAATTGTGGTTCAATGCTAGAAAAGTGTAAAATCATGCACCTAGGACATAGCAGCCCAAGAACTGAGTATAGGATTGGTGGGAGGTACTGTCAGTCACTAAGCAGGAAAGATACCTTTGGGTTATCATATCTGATGACCTCAAAGTGGCAGGACAGTGTGACAAAGCAGTGGATATGGCCAGTGTCATGCATAGGGAGAGGTATCTCCAACAGGAAGAGAGAGGTGATGTTGCTATTATATCGCTCTCGGGTGAGACCCCACCTGGAGTACTGTGCCCATTTCTGGAGGACACACCTCAGAAAGGACATAGGTTGGTGGCGGTCCAGAGAAGGGCAACTAAAATGGTGCAGGGGTTGCACCAAAAGCCCTTCGAGGGGAGACAAAAGGATCCCAACATGTACATCCTGGAAAAGAGGAGAGTGAGAGGGGACATGACAGAGACATAAAAGTACCTCACATGAGTTGACAGCATGCAGAAGGGATGTCTCTTTCAACTGAGGAAGAGCATCACAACCAGAGGGCATGTCATGAAGCTGGAAGAGGGAAGTTTAGGAGGGCTGTAAGGAAGTACTATTTTACTGAGAGAGTGGTGGACATCTGGAACAGACTGCCAGCAAACGTGGTGAGGCTGACAACAGTACAGGGCATCAAGCATGTGTGGGTTAGACATAAGGGAATATTAGGAAATGGGTGGGGGGAGGAGGGAGAGTCATCAGAGACAAGATAGGGTCTGAAGAGACAGACTAGGCAGATACCGTCTGGGCAAACTGGGTGGGCCAAGCATTCTTTTTCTGCCAACAAATTCAGTGTTTCTGTTTTTCTGTGTTTCCTGATTGTTCCATCACTTCCCTGTATTCTAATGATCCGGTTTTCAAAAGACGTATGAGATAGACACAAAGTGGGAGAAACTATGTTAAGAGGAGGGCCCTTTGTGGTGTTAGAGACAGCTTGTTTTTCTGAAATAGCTCTGGGAAGGTCCAGATAATAATACACAACTTTATGAGGGCTGGCCTGCATAACAGTTCTTGTTGTGATCAAAGCCAGGAAGTATTTGTAGCTGTGCCATAGGAAAGTATTGCAGGTTGGGACACAAAGCATTATTATTGTCCAGAATGAGTGAATGCAATCTCTTGCCATTTGTTGTTTGTGTTCTGTATAACATACCAGAACAAAATTATATTATTTACACTGCCAGCAAGTGGCAGACCTCTCGAGAACACTGTGACTAAGATCTCATGAATCTGTTGAGCAGCCCAATCTGCAGAGTACAGACCACACATGTACATTCATGCATCCATTATAGGAAAAGCATGCACTCACAGCTAGTGTTGGGATCCTGCTTTCACTCCTTGTCTGTCATCATGTACAGTCAACTGTGAACAAAAGAGGCAGCAAGGTCAGACTTGGGTACAGGGGCCAACCTAGAAAGTTGACACAGGGGCCCACCTGGAAAATCAGTAAGAGAGGGCCCAGGGTGATTCACTCATATCAGTATTCCACTTAAAGGTGATACACTAGCTTTGTGTTTGCATATTACTTTTATATGTATAACCCCTAGGTGGCACTATCCCAAGGGCTACTACCCCTGCCTACTTGGCTAATAACAGGTTAAGGGGCCTGAGTTCTGAAATGGGTGCCTCCACCCGAAGGTCAAGTATGGTAGCGGTGAAGCTAACCTGGGCACAGCCCTCCGGGACACTGTAACCCCATCTTTCCCCTCTAGTGGCCTGGACACTGTACAATAATCACTTTCACAATGCCCCTGGTACACCACACAAGTACCCATACTGTTTGCACTTACCACCAGGGCTGGTTCCTCTGGCTCGACCCTGGGGACCCCCTGTAAAACAAGACTATGCACAGCAAATAGCAACAGTACAGTACTTTGAGCACAAACTGGAACCACAGTCAGATTACATGCAGAAAAAGTTAGATCTGCTTTATTCAGGGGACTTGAATAAGGAACGGGCAAAATCAGGTTAATTAGCTTAAAGGTTATAGCAATCAAGCAGCTATGCATGCACTTTGATTCCCCATACACAGTCACACCTCTGGGTACCCAGGTGGAGAAGAGATGGGCTAGCCAGGACTGTTGCCCAGGGTTGCAGCTGGTTGGGGCCCTGTGATGGAAAACACAACATGCACAGTGCACAATATTTGTAGTCCAGAGCCAGAGGGCTGTTTGTAAAGGAAACAAAACAACAAGACAATCAGATGACACACTCAGATTAAGCTGTTGTTGCAGGGAGCTACCATGGTATTTACTCACGATACCCCAGACTGGACACAGGCTGGATGAAAATCGAGACTGCAGGTGGTTGATCTGAAATGCCTGGAGAAGTAGGGCCCACATGAGTCACAGAGGTGTCGCTCCTGTTCAGTGGAGCAGGGGCTGATCCCTAGGCAGGTCTCTTGTCGATGGCTTCTCTGTGCAGTGGGTAGTCTGGCTGGGCCAGTCTAGCAAGACCCAGACCACATGGAGACAAATTCGGATGCAGTCCATTTTGGGCTGGATACAGCTTCCAGTAAGCAGAACACAGTTCACACAGTGGGGAACTAACTCACAACCCACTAGCAGCTCATAGCACAGTTACATGTACGGGAATTCTACTGTAACAGGCAAACCGCTCCCCGGTCACAATCGCAAAGTCTCTGCACACATCAGGAGCTTAGGGGTAGCTGGAACTCCTGATAGGCCGATTGCATTCAGCAAAATCTTCGTTCTTCTTCAGGTTGAGCCTGGCCCACTTCAGTAGCTTACTTTAGTCATACAAAGTTGGATTTAGTCCAAAATAATTCTCTTCTCTCCCTCTCAGGAGCAGCTAGCAGACATGCAAGAGAAAAACTCAGCCCTTTCACAGTTTTCCCATGCGAATCCACTCAGGATTGCTGCCTAAAATACACCTGAGCTCTTCTCATTTCATTAACCAGCTCAGAACTAACTGAAAACTGCAAACAGCCCAGGACTTCCCTAAGATCCAAAAGATTTGGTTGGAAGATTTGGCTGTCAGTCAAAGCAAGAGCTCCCCCTTCAGTTGCAAAAAAGGTGCAAAAAAACTCCAAACTGCAGTTCCTACTGATTTTGAATTCAGACAGCTCCTGTAGTCCGGCTACATTTTAGTTCCCACCAGTGCTGTTTGGTCCAATTTGCAGTCCAGGACCAAGATAGTGGAGACAAACAAACAAAACAGTCCTTGCTACAGAGAAAGCAGGTTAGACAAACTGCATTATTATTATCACTCTAATTTATTTTTCAGCAAATAGTTATATCTTTCAACAGAGCGCCCTCTCAGATTACTTACGCTGCAATCAGGCAGCTCTTAAAGAAACAGTACACAGAGGCTATACAGGCTCTGGTAATCACATTTAAACTGCTAAAACGCAGGACACCAGCTGGGCAGTGAGCATTTAGGCAAGCCCAAGGAAGACTTTTTGGAACCCCAATTTGTAGGGGGGGTTACACCCTTCCCTGCCTGGGAAAACTTGGCATCCGCGTCAAGTCTATACCATCATAACATTGAAAATGCAACATATACAAGACATTTATACCAATAGTATGCTGCACAAGTACTATCTGATTCATCAATTGGCATAACTTGTCACTTTACTATACAGTTCAACGTACTCCACTATATCATTTCCATTCTGACAATACATTATGCATATTTCTCACAGATAAATTGAACATTACTATACAGAATCATGTAATAATTTCTTATACTCTAAACAATTCAAGAGGGGGCCCTTCCCTATCAGCTAACTTGGGGCTGGATGGGGCAAAGGCAAAACAAGTAACCTGGAATGGGCCGTCAAGCTCAATTTGGACAGTGAGCTCTGAGAGACATAAACACCTTTCGTGGACTACATTGAGAGGCAAATCCACTGGCCTCTCAGGGGAATCGTAACTGAAGCACACCACTGGCTTGACAGCTCGGTCAGTCTTTCTGGGGTGAACAACCACAGTCTCTGTACTTTCAGCAATGGTCTTGGAGCTTTCGTCACTTGCGAGGGCATGAAGGAGAATGTCCAAGCTGGGAGCACTGTCAGCCCCTTGCTCTGTAGTCTCTGTTTCTACAACACCTGGCTCATTTTAAAGACACTCTGGCACTCTCATAGTGTTCCTCAAGTTCTGGCATGTCACCAGAAAGACTCATACCATCAACCTCTCCTTCAGGCAAATCATACAGTTCCACGATACACAAAGACTCAGCATCCTCAGATGTGATACTTTGCACTTCACCTTCAGGGAGCATTGGCTCCAAGGGTGATGCTGGGGCATTAGGCAGTCCAGAAGGCCCAGCTTCATCCCCATAAATCAACATAGGATTTCCACAAAACAACTGACTCAGTTCATATGAGGGGTAATAAACATTATCACACTCACTGTCATCCGAGTTAGACTGGCAGTCACTATCATTCTGGGCCTGCTGCTGGGGAAGTCTTAAATCAGCAACCATGGGGGCAGGCTGACTCTGTTTCTTTCTTGCAGCGGCATGAGTCACTGGTCCAGGGGGATCAATCTTGGTGGGTTCAGCCTCAATCATAACTTGACCAATAGGTAGCAAGTGGTTACGGTGCATGGTCTTGACAGTTTTGGAGTTATTCTCTGGGCCCACTTTGTACACTGGCAAATCATCTAACTTTCCAACTATGACATGGGGAAGATGGCGCCATCGATCAGCAATTTTGTGTTTACCATGCAATCCTAAATTTCGTAACAACACATGGTCTCCAGGCCTAAGCTCTTGAGCCTTTACTTTTCTGTCATGTCTCTTTGTTGGCTGGATTTCTTTTAGTGGCCATTGTCTGGGCCAGTTGATAGGCATGGTTTAATTGAGCTTTAAGTTTTTGTACGTATTGCAGGTAATCTTCGGCTCGGACCCCCATCGAGAGAAACCCCAAAACAGACATCAACAGACAACCGGGCCTCTCTCCTGAATATGAGGCGGTAGGGAGAGAACCCGGTAGCATCATTCTTCATGCAATTGTATGCATGTACCAAGGTGCTAATCTGCTGGCTCCATTTATTCTTATCTTTTGGGTGGAGGGTGCCTAGCATGTCTAGTAGGGTGCTGTTAAAGCATTCTGGTTGAGGATCTCCCTGCGGGTGATAAGGGGTGGTTCTTGACTTTCGCAGCCCCCATAGACAGAGCATTTCTTTGATTAGCCGACTCTCAAAGTCCCGGCCCTGATCAGAGTGAATTCGCTGTGGGGCACCATATTGGACGAAGAAATTTTCCACTAGCACCTTGGCCACGGTAGACGCTTTTTGATCTTTGGTGGGAAAAGCTTGTGTATACCGTGTGAAATGTACTGTAACCACTAACACATTGCCAATGTTTTGCTGATCAGGCTCTAAACTCAAGAAGTCTATGCAGACTAGTTCCATTGGGGTGCTGGTAGTGATGTTGACAAGGGGGGGGCAGCCCTCTGAGGCAGGGCTTTTCTCTGCAGGCAGTGACTACAAGTCCTTACATGGTGCTTAACATCAGCCCCCATCTTGGGCCAGTAGAATCGAGATTGTACTAGGTCAAGGGCCTGATCGATACCGAGGTGGCCCATATGATTGTGGAGGGACCTCAGTACCAAATCTTTGAAGGCTGTGGGCAGGACCAATTGTTGCTTGTCTATTTGGCCACCCTGATCTACAGCCTCTCTATACAACAACATATTAAGCAGCTTCTACCTGGGGCCTTCTTTAAACAATAAAGCGGTTTGCAGATCAGAAGAATGCAACTTGGACACGTCTTTTCCTGTACAAAGGGTGTCAAGTGCTAGCTGAATCATAAGGTCTTGGGATTGAGCCCACTGAATGCTGTCATTGCCAAACTGAGGTAGTGCACTAATATCTAGAGCAGAGAAATGGCAACACGCAGCCGGTATGCAGGTGTCAGAAGGGCCCAAGCAATCTGCTAAGCAGTCCGCTGTGTCCATAGACATCTGTTTATTTCTATCAAACTTTTGGCACAATGCTCGGATGTCAGGTTCAGACAGCCTGACCCAGTTGCTTTTGGAAATGGGCTCAAGATGGGCAAGTGTCAGCATCAATATGATTCAGGCCTGGTCTGTATTCGACAGCATAATCATAAGTTGATAATGCAGAAAGCCACCGTGCCCCATGGCGTCTAATTTAGCTGAAGTCTGTACATAGGTCAATGGGTTATTGTCAGTCCTCACCAATATTTTTGCCCCATAGAGGTGATCATTAAACTGGTCAACAATGGCCCATTTTAACGCAAGGAACTCCAACTTGTGCACAGGGTAGATTCACTCTGACGGGGTCAAGATCCTACTGGCGAATGCCACTGGTCTCAAACCATCCTCATGGTCTTGATACAGTACAGCTCCTAGACCATGCAGACTGGCATCAGTATGCAGCACATAGGGTTTGGTGGGATCAGCATAAGCGAGGATGGGAGCGTGGGTGAGCTGGTATATGACTTCATGGAAAGTTGCTTCACAGTCAGGCATCCAACGAGACCTGAAAAGTTCACCTGGGTGGAAATATGATTTGTCTGGTTCTTTGACGGACCCTTTTTTGTATTTCCGATTGGTAGGAGGGTAACCCTGGTAAGATTCAAGAGTGGCTCAATCACTTTGGAATAGTCCTCACGAACCGGCATAGTAGCCACAGAATCCGTAGAAAACGCTGTAGTTCTTTTCAAATTGTGGGCTGGGGCCAAGTAGTCAAGGCTTCAACTTTACTAGGATCAATCTCTATCCTCTGTAGACCCTATGTGCCCCACGCACTTTCATAAGAGGTTTGAAAACCTGGCAGTTGTCGATGGACAGCTTGAGGCCGAAATCTTCCAATCAGTCTAGTACTTTAAACAGTCGACTCTCATGTTCCTCTAGGGAGCTCCCGAACACAATGACATTGTCCAAGTACACCAGGCATTCTAGCAAATTCATGTCTCCCACTGCTCGTTCCATCAGTCGCTGGAAGGTGGCTGGGGCACCCAATATCCCCTGTGGCATTCTCAGGAATCTGTAGAACCCCAAAGGACAGATGAAGGCTGTCTTCTTCATGGTCCTCGGAGCCATCGGAATCTGGTAATATCCACTGCGAAGATCCAACACCGAGAACCATTTGCTCCCATTCAAACAATCCAGAGCATCTTGTATACGAGGCATGGTGTATTGATCAGGGATGGTCCGCCGATTCAGAGTTCGATAATCAACACACATTCTCACAGATCCGTTCTTACGCACAACCACAATGAGAGAAGCATATGGGCTCCTGGATTCTTGTATCACACCAGCTGCGAGCATTTCTTGCAAGTGTCTTCTCACATTGTCTTTGTCTGCAGGGGCTAGGCGTCGAGTCCTCTCTTGAAATAGCCGTTCATCGTGCAGGCGTATGTGATGCTCCACACCCTGGACACATCCCAGTCCCATTCCTTCAATGAAAACAGTTGATCTCTCTGGGCAAGTTTCTGGCTAATTCTAGTCTTCCATTCAGCTGGCAACGGGGAGTCACCAAAATCAAAAAATTCAGGAGTCACTCTATCTGTATTGCCAGGGTGCTTGTTGCAGAGCAACACTGCAGTGTCTGCGCAGTGTACCGTAGCTAGGGTGCATCCTCTGTTCACCCAGATCTCCCGATCTGACACATTATGAATCTAGACCATCACTTGTTGTGCATAGGCATGAGCACGAGCTGGCAAGATGCTGGGCTTAACCAATAATCCTTCTGGCAATTTTCCATTGCCTGGCCGTCCAACATCAGTATTTGTTCTTGACATCTTTCCGGAGGCAGACATCCCCTTGAATGGTACACTGGGTGTTAGGGGCCAGTACCATTGAATCGGGATCCTTCTTCCACACGACCCCTACCAGTTCATCCTGGTCTACTCCCTTGGGGTTCTGCTGCAAATCATAGGCCCTCTTGATCAGAGCAGGAATTCTTAGTGCCCTCCCAGTCCATCGAACTTGCTTCTCACGACAGAGTTGTGCCAGTCTCCCAAACATATGGGCGTTGGTCCCACTTAACAGGGGAACCCCATCATACAGTCCAGTAGGGGGACACACTAAGGCCAGTGTCTCGACTTGCTCCTCTACACCAGTTACAGCTGCAGGAAATGACAACCAGAGGCAGACATATCCTAGGTAGGGATAAGACTTGTTGCTCAGCCCCCACACATGTAGGCCTTCCAGGGATTGTAAGGGCACAACAGATAAGTGTTTGTCGTATCAGTCCTTAAATACAATGGTCACTTGCGACCCACTGTCCAGCACAGCCCGAGTAGGAATACCATTCACAGCCACAGTAGTCTCCATTGAAGGGCCCACTATTTTGGACCAGTCTGGAGGGACAGCAGCAGGGGCCTGGACAGATGTTTTAGCCACATAGAGATTTGAGTTACTACTTCTTGAACCCTCACTGTGGTCATTTTGGGCACTCCTCAACCACTGATTCATTCTCCGAAGCTCTCCTTGAAGCCTGTATACAACTTTATCTAGGTCGTGGACTGGCATTCTCTCTTCATGTGCCCATCCTTCCCACAATTATGGCAAAATATGTTTTCTGGGATTTGGGGTGGCCAAGACACCACACTGGGAGATGGGGCGGTGGTACTACCAACTGAAAATCTTGGTGCCATCTCTGTCTGCTGTGTGGTGAGCATTTGGAGGCATTTCATCAATTCTCTTACTTCCATAGTCAAGACATCGAATTTTGAGCTGCTGTCAACAGGAAATACCTGGGTGGACACCCTCACCCCCATAGCAGATGCAGTTGGATAATGGTCGGTGCCTGTACTTGTAGGAACGGCCTTCATAAAGAGTCTGTTCTTTTATTTCCCTGAACTCCCTCAGCAGTTCATCCCATGGTGGCACACCCTCCTTGGTCCCCACTTCGGAAGGGCCTTCCGGTACCGTGATCACTTGGGCTGCATTCACCCTAGAATTACAATCTCCCTCTTCATCTTCAACCTCACAGATTCTTTTATCAAGTCACAATAGTCTGGTGGGTTACCTTTTCTATCTGGGAGCCATAATTGAAGGAACTGCAATTTAGAATGCTTTACATGTTGCAGTATGTGCCCTAACCGCACATGGTTTAAGTCACTGGCGGCTACCCCACCTTTTCGGTAAGCCTTCTGCAGTGCTCTTTCCAGACAAGTAACATATGCAGACAAACTTTCCCCTGGCCATTGTTTTGTACCTTAACATTTCTACATCAAGTTTTCCCCTGACTTAATGCTCCCAAAATTGCCTTCAAGTGCAGTTAGGTACTTCTGGGCAGATGCATCAGGGTTTGTGGACCTCAGAAATTTAGTGGCCTCTAGGGCAGGACCCCTCAAACTTTCTATGATCTTTTTCCATTTCTCAGCCTCCACACACTGCCATTCAGGTACCAAAGGGGCAACACAATCTATCCAGGTCTCCCAATCATCCTCCCCTTGGAGGGTGGGGAGGGTGCCGGAGAAGATTCTCAACCTTCGGTAAGAGTCGTGACTAATGGCAGGTACAGACATAGGAGCTAGCATTGGCATGGGCACAGAAGGAGGGGCAATAATGGGTGCTAGAGCAGGGGGGTGTTAGGTGAGGAACACCCCCAGGTGGCAGGAATAGTTTCTTTAAGTCCGCCACAGTTTTCCCTTCCTCCAGCAACAACTTAGCAAATTTCTCCTCAAAAGTCTCAGATTGCTGTCTTTAGTTATCACTGTCCAGGCAGTGAGGGCTCCTTTTGGGGTGATAGGTCCGTGGCACTTTGGAACTGTCTACTGGGTCCTCACACTCTACTAACGCCATGAAACTTTGGGCCAGCAGATTAGCCTGTTGACCCACCACCACAGGGTTTTGTAAACATTCAACCTTGAAAAGTACTCCCTCTACAGTGTTCTTATTGGTACCCAGGGGAATATCCAGGATAAGTATAACATTTTGGGGGTCGATCTCCTGCCCAGTACACCACCCCACTAACTGGTGTATAACCACTTCTGTTGGGGTAGCTATTTATTTTTAACAGCAATTCACAAATTTTGGCCACTAGGGGATGCTAATCCCAGCGGTGCGCCTCCAAGATGTAACCCCCTAGGTGGCATTATCACAAGGGCTACTACCCCTGCCTGCTTGGCTAGTAGCAGATTAAGGGGCTTGAGTTTTTGAATGGGTGCCTCCACCCGGAGGTCAGGGTTGGTAGTGGTCAAGCCAACCTGGGCACAGCCTTCCGGGACAAAGTAACCCCCTTATTTCCCCTCTAGTGGCCTGAACACTGTACAATAATCAGTTTCACAATACCCCTGGTACACCACACAAGTACCCACACTGTTTGCACTTACCACCAGGGCTGGTTCCTCTGGCTTGACCCTGGGGGAACCCTGTAAAACAAGATTATGCACAGCAAATAGCAACAGTACAGTACTTTGAGCACAAACTGGAACCACAGTCTGATTACATGCAGAAAAAGTTAGATCTAAGTTATTCAGGGAACTTGAACAAGGAAGGGGCAAAATCAGGTTAATTTGCTTAAAGGTTATAGCAATCAAGCAGTTATGCATGCGCTTTGAGTCCCCCAACACAGTCACACCTCTGGGTACCCAGGTGGAGAAGAGATGAGCTAGTCAGGACTGTTGCTCAGGGTTGCAGCTGGTTGGGGCCCTGTGATGGAAAACACAATATGCACAGTACACAATATTTGTAATCCGGAGCCAGAGGGCTCAGTTCGAAAAGGAAACAAAACAACAAGACAATCAAATGACACACTCAGATTAAGCTGTTGTTGCAGGGAGCTACCATGGTATTTACTCACTATACCCAGGACTGGACACAGACTGGACGAAAATCGAGACTACAGGTGGTTGATCTGGAATGCCAGGAGAAGCACATGAGTCACAGAGATGTCGTTCCTGTTCAAGCGTCGAGCAGGGGGCTGATCCCCAGGCAGGTCTCTCGTCAATGGCTTCTCTGTGCAGTGGGTAGTCTGGCTGGGCCAGTCTGGCAAAGGCCCAGACCGCATGGAGACAAATTCGGATGCAGTCCATTTTGAGCTGGATACAGCTTCCAGCAAGCAGAACACAGTTCATACAGTGGGGAACTAACTCACAACCCACTAGCAGCTCATAGCACATACTGTATACATGTACGGGAATTCTACTGTAACAGGCAAAGCGCTCCCCGGTCACAATCACAAAGTCTCTGCACACACCGAGAATTTAGGGGTAGCAGGAACTCCTTGACAGGCCGATCGCATTCAGCAAAATCTTTGGTCTTCTTCAGGTTGAGTCTGGCCCACTTCAGTAGCTTACTTTAGCCACACAAACTTGGATTTAGTCCAAAATAATTCTCTTCTCTCCCTCTCAGAAGCAGCTAGCAAATAAGCAAGCCAAAAACTTAGCCCTTCACAGTTTTCCTATGTGAATCCACTCAGGATTTCTGCCCAAAATACACCTGAGCTCTTCTCATTTCACTTCCCAGCTCAGAACTAACTGAAAACTGCAAGCAGCCCGGGATTTCGCTAAGATCCAAAAGATTTGGTTGGCTGATTTGGCTGTCAGTCAAAGCAAGAGCTCCCCCTTCAGTTGCAAAAAAAGCTCAAAAACCTCCAAACTACAGTTCCTACCGATTTTGAATTCAGACAGCTCCTACAGTACGGCTACATTTTAAGTTCCACCAGTACTGTTTGGTCCAATTTGCAGTCCAGGACCAAGATAGTGGAGGCAAACAAAACAGTCCTTGCTACAAAGAAAGCAGGTTAGACAAAACTGCATTATCATTATCACGCTAAATGATTTTTCAGCAAACAGTTATATCTTTCAACAGAGCTCCCTCTCAGATTACTTACGCTGCAATCAGGCAGCTCTTAAAGAGACAGTACACAGAGGCTATGCAGGCTCTGGTAATCACATTTAAACTGCTAAAATGCAGGACACCAGCTTGGCAGTGAGCATTTAGGCAAGCCCAAGGAAGACTTTTTGGGAACCCCTATTTGTAGGGGGGTTACATATGCAGTGTCCAAAATATCCCATTTATCTAGAAAAATAGATGATAATATCAAAGATTTTCAGAGTTTAGACAGTGGCCAGGTGCCCAACAGAGGGGGCCCACCTGGAAATGTTCAGGTATCCTGCTGGGGCAGTCCGACTCTGAAAGAGGGGGTCACTCAAGTACAGCACTGGGTGATTCAAAATGATCAAGTTAGTTGTTTGTTTAAGCAGGCTTTGGTTCAAAACCCAGACAGGTTGAGTGGCCAAAATACATTATCATCTGAATGCTGTTCAGTGGCCTATGTGAAATGAATTGTGGTAGACTGAGTCCAGCTTCCAATGAGCATGTGTCCACATCACAAAACCACAAGCACAATTGGTAATACTTGGCACCCTTGTTGGCATTCTCACAGAGAGGCCAAGGACTGAATGGGCATGGAGTCTGAGTTACCCTTTCAGCTAGTGTGGGGAAGCTTGTACTGGGATCACCCATGCAGTAGAAACATGATAGATTTTCTTTTTTTGTTAACTCTATTTATGTGCCTGCACTGGCCCCTTAGACCTCTCTCTAGTGAGGTCTCTTGGTACAACCCATGTCTTGCCCGGCCTGAATTCCTCCCTAGTCTGGTCTCCACTCCCGGGAATACTCACCCACATCCACTGACAGCCCCACCCCCAGCTCTGAGCCCCCTGGATTTGGACTGCCCTAACTCCTCTGGTGCTCTGTCTAGAATCTAGAAGGGTGGCCGGGGAGTGAAGGAGTTATGGAGACCAGCCAGTACGGACTCAGCTGAGGATGTGGGGGCCATCCACTGGGCCCACCTTCACCTGTCCAGGTGCCAGGGTCCTTTTTCCTTTGTTCATGGAGGCACAGATGTGCAATGGCACCCAGCACATGAAGGGCATGCTCCTGCACCCGCCCACAGGATGTTCACAGCTGCCCCCATGCCCCTCAGTGTGGCTTCCACAAGTTGTGATGGCCCCAGTCTCCACTGGGAGCTGCAATAGCAGTGGGCATCACAACCCATCCCACCCAAGGAGAGGAGAGCAACCCTCTGGACACTCAATCCATCAGGTCGCTGGCATGGTGTGAGGTGGGTGTCCAGCACCTCAACCCTCAGCACCACTGGGCAGGCAGAAAAAATAGAATCTGACAGCAGATAAGGACTGCTTTGCCCATCCAGTCTGCCCTTTTTTCCCTTACCTACATTGTTACTGCAGACTGTACTTGATCTATTGCTCTTTCTCCCTTCCCCCCTTCCTTTCCACTATGATTTCCTTGTGCCTGTCCCATGCATTCTTGAACCCCATCACTCTCCTCACTGCACCACCTCTGCTGGAAGATTGTTCCTGGAATCCACTACTCTTTCTGTAAAGAAGTACTTTCTGAGATCTTACAGAGAAGGGGACATGAGCTCTCAATCAAAAGTTTGACGTCTTTGTCAGTTGTTTAAACTAATAGGTGGGAAGGGGCACCTGCACTCATCACATCATATGGGCTAGCAGATGCCCCTCCCCATCAAAGGTTACTTGGTCAGAGCCAGGACACTGCATCACAAGCAGCACATGTGACACAAATTGCAAAATTCTCTAAACATGTTCCAAACGCATTAGGAACATACAGTACACTATGTACACAGGGAGGGGAAAAAAAGAACACTACTCCAAGGAAGACAGAACCGTTATGGGAAAGGAGTAATCTCAATGATCTGCAGCCAAGGAGTTCCATCACAGAAACTACAGAAAGGAGGGCTTCAGAAAGACATCACACTTGCAAAAAGAAGGAGGGTAGCACATAGAAGGGAATGGTAACTAATGCCAGAAGCCTGACTAACAAAAATCTCTGACCTCATGGCTGCTATAGCAGAGGATGAATTAGACTTATTGGCTGTGATGGAAACTTGGTTCACAGGAAGCCATGGATGGGATAAGGTCATTCCTGGATTCAACTTGTACAGGAGGGACAGAAAGGTGAAAAAGGGAGGGGGTAGCATTGTACATCTGGGAGGAAATCAAAACCACAAAAATCCAGGGGACCCTAGGTAACACTGAGGCACTGTGGGTAACAGCTGAGATGGGGAATGGGGTTAACCATTAGGTTAGGAGTTATTTATGGGCTCCCACTGCAAGGGGGAAGATGGGAACAAAGAAACACTGGAGATTATACATAAAATAGCGGACAAGGGAGAGGCAATTATAGTAGGAGACTTTCATTTACCAGACATTGACTGGGGTTCTCAGACAGCATCGACAACAAGAGGCAGGGAATTTATTTATTTATTTATTTATTTAGCTTTTGTTGACCGGGTAAGTGCACTAGACAAATCCTGCCTATTTTCAGGCACGACCCGGGGGAGGGGGATACAGATGAATGCCAACTGACCTTGAACCAGAGTAAGCTGTTGGTGGTATTTTTAGTGAATGAGGGAAATTTGACAGGGCACCGGGAAATTTCTACTCTTTTCGATAAGTGCCATGGGATCTTTAACATCCATCTGAACTACCACCAATCCAGGCAGATGGGACCTCGGTTTAACGTCTCATCCGAAAGACGGCACCTCAGAAGTGCAGCACCCCTCTCATGCTGCACTGCAGTGTCAGTACTGGGATATTAACCCAAGTGCCAGATGTGGGAACTGAACCCACATTTGTTATGGCTCTATGGGGGAAGGGCTGAAGCAACTTGTTGATTCACCAACCAGAGGTGGAGCTGTCTTGGATTTGGTTCTGACCAACAGTGACAGGGTAGAAAGGGTCAAGGTAGGGTGCCATCTTCACAACAGCCACCATCATTTGGTTGATTTCCCAATCAACATAACTATGGATACCAGCCATTCCAAGATCAGAGTTTTAGACTTCAGAAAGGCAAACTTTTTTCCAAATTAGAACCAGCCTAGCAGAGAAACTCAGGCTTGGGCTGGGTGGAGGAAATGTGGGAGAACCTTATGGGAGCTATCAAGGAGGTAACCGAGCAGTGCGCTAGGAGGATCAGCAAGGTAAATAAGAGAAGAAACCCCTCTGGTTCTCCAAGGAGGTGGCTACTATTATAAGGGAGAAAAGAAAGGACTACAAGGCATATAAGATATCAAACAAGAGTGAAGACAGGGGAACTTATATAGCTGTACAGAGGGAAGCGGAAAAAGCAATAAGAAAAGCTAAAGCTCACACCAAGCTAAGGATAGCACAGAGTGTTAGAGGGGGAGACTAAACCTTTTTTAGGTACATAAGAGAAAGCAGAAAGACTAAAGGAGGAACCCTTGAGGAAAGGAGGGAGCGGGGGGACATGATAGAACTGTTTAAGTACCTCAGTGGAATCAACAAAGTCCAAGAGGGTAGCATCTTTCAGAAAAAGAGATGTGCAAGAACCAGGGGACACAATTTGAAGATAGAGGGGGGACGGCTCAGGGGCAATGTGAGGAAGTATTTTTTTCACAGAGAGGGTGGTGGATGCATGGAACAGCATTTCTGAGGAGGTTGTGGGGTCTAAAACTGTGGGAGAATTCAAGAATGCATGAGACAGACATAAGGCAATTTTTGTGGGGGTAGGAATAAATAAGCTGTTGATTAAATAGGATCTGCAGCTTATCCTCTAGATAGGGAAATGGACAGACTAGGTGGGCCAAGCAGTCCTAATCTTCCGTCAAAGTCTATGTTTCTAATATATTCAGAAACAAATGATTTGGTGCCTTTTATTGGACCAATATGGATGTTACACAAAAGAACAAAGTGCTCTAGCTTTCGGACCAACCAGGTCCGTCTTCAGGAGCTTTACAGCAGTTATTTTGAAAATCCCATATTATTAACATCAGATAATGTAGAAAAAACAGAAATAATTCTCATCAGTTTAACATATACATTTAAAACATAACAGAAGATTACATCAGAGAAGCTAATTGACACAGTATGCTTTTAACTGAGAAGCCTCAGAAGGGCAAAGGTTATCAAGAATTATCAACAACCAGAGAGTTCTTCTCACATAAATTTTAAAATGTTTCAGTATGCTTCAAGAAAGTATCCTAGTGATAAAAAACCTTGGACTAACATTCTCTCTAATACATGTAAGATGAGCTTACAACTTACATTATAAGTGTCCTTGTGTTTTAAAGAACAGACAATGAGAGACAAAATCCTGAAATTAGGTCTAACTGCAAGTTGAAAACAAGCCCCAAATTAAACATACACACATACACACGATGCATGACAGTATCTCTCGTAAGTATAAGTGCCAAATAAAAAATACTTGCCAAGGACCCCCAAGAAATTGAGACCACGAGCTTGATAAGTGCAGATTTTAACACAGAGTCAGTGTATAACAAAAATGCACAGAATCAATCTGAGGAATCTAAATGAAAACTTCTAAGAATGAAATCCTCCAGCCCCCTACCCCTCCTTTTTTTTTTCTTTCTCTTTCTCTCTCTTATCTCTCTCTCTCTCTCTCTCTCTCTCTCTCTCTCTCTCTCTCTCCTTGGGAAAGATAACTAGTAGGAATGAGACATACTGTATGTACAAGAGTCATAATACAGCATCATTCACACCAATCTTAATATTTACCCAAAGGAATTGCACCTTTTACAAACCCCCAAGTAAATGAGATATGCATCTTAATATGAGCAGATTTAAAAATGTGACAGTGTGTAATCCAACCACTGACAACTAGTATAAGGAAGTAAATGTACACTATATATGAAAACTAAGTGTCCTAGCCACATAACAATTGCCCCATGCCACACTCCCCCCACACATAGATACATACATACATAGATACATAGACAGTGTCGGCAGATAAAGGCCTATGGCCCACCCAGTCTGCCCATTTAAGTTTGTAAGTTCAGTTTGTTTTCCGGGAAGTCTGTTGCCCCTTACCCCTGACCTCCAGAATTCCTTTATGTCTATCCCATGCATTCTTAAATCCCGTGATTGTTTCAGCCCCCACCACTTCCTCTGGCAGGGTGTTCCACTTGTCCACCACCCGTTCTGTGAAGAAATTCTTCCTCACGTTTCCTCTGAATCGTCCCTCCCTCCAACTTCATCCCATGCCCTCTAGTCCTGGAACATCTTTTTCGCTTAAAAATAGTGCATTCCTGCACCCTGTTCCTCCCTGTAAGATACTTGTATGTCTCTATCATATCCCCTCTCTCCCTCCTCTCCTCCAGGGAGTACATGTTCAGTGCCTTTAACCTGTCCTCATAGGACTTGTGATGCAATCCATGCACCATCTTTGTTGCCCTCCTCTGAACCTTCTCTACCCTGTCTCTGTCCTTACGTAGGTAAGGTCTCCAGAACTGCACAGTGTACTCCAGGTGCGGCCTCACTAGTGTCTTGTATAGTGGAATTATGACCTCCCTTTTCCTGCTGGTGATGCCCTGCCTATGCATCCCAGCATCCTATTTGCTTTACCTGCTGCTTTGTCACACTGTTTCCCTGCCTTGAGGTCATCAGAGATGATAACTCCAAGATCCCTTTCCTGCTTGGTGCATGCTATATCCTCACCCCCCAACTGATATATTGTGCCAGGGTTTTTGTGCCCCATATGCATTATCTTGCACTTCCTTGCATTGAATTTCAACTGCCAAACCCCTGACCATTCTTCAAGTTTCTGCAGGTCCCTTCTCATTCTGTCTACACCCTCTGGTGTGTCTGCTCTATTACAGAGCTTTGTGTCATCAGCGAACAGTGAAATTCTGCCTTCTAGGTCCTCGCAATGTCACTGATGAAGATATTGAATAGTACCGGTCCCAGCACTGATCCTGTGGTACCCACTGGTCACTCTTCCCTCTGTGGAGTGACAGCCATTTACCACCACCCTCTGTGTCCTGCTGCCCAGCCAGTTACCTACCACCGCATTACTGTCCTGCCCACACCCATATTCCCCAGTTTGTGCAATAGTCTTCTATGTGGCACAGTGTCAAAGGCCTTGCTGAAGTCCAGATAGGCCATGTCCACTGCCCTCCCCTGATCCACCTCCCTAGTCACCCAGTCAAAAAATTCAATGAGGTTGGTCTGACATGACCTTCCCTGGTGAAACCATGCTGCCTTGGGTCCTGTAGTCCATTGACAACCAGATGTTCCACCAATCTCTCCTTTAGTAGTGCTTCCATGATCTTCCCCACTACCGAGGTGAGGCTGACTGGTCTGTAGTTCCCCGCTTCCTCTTTGTTCCCACTTTTGTATAAGGGGACTACATCTGCTATCCTCCAGTCTTTGGGTACCTCCCCTGTTTCTAGTGATCAGCTAAACAGGATAGCAAGAGGTTCAGCCACCACCTCTCTTAGTTCTTTAAGGACCCTGGGGTGCACCCCATCTGGCCCCATTGCTTTATCAACTCTTATTACTTCCAGTTCCTTCAGGACCCTTTCTCGTGTAAAGGGACTTGTGTCCATTTCTGCACCATTCTCACCCCCTTGTACTCCATTCAGACCCATTACCCTCCTCTTCCTCAGTAAAGACTGAGCAGAAATACCTGTTCAGTATGTCAGCTTTACTGTTGTCATCCTCCACACAGCCCCCATCCTCTCCCTTCAGTCTCACTATCCCTCCCTTTGCCTTTCTTTTTTCACTTATTTCACATGCGTGTATATACACCACACCACACCACACACACACCCAACACACCCCACACAACCACAACACACAACAAATATAACAAACACAACCCACACCCACACACCACACCGTGCACACACAAACAAAACACACACACACAACACACCCACAACCCCCACAACACACAAAAAACACAACACATACAAACAACACACATATACACACATACAGCAATACACACACACACACACACACACACTCACCACAGAGTTAAGGTGAGAAGTCAACATGTAGATATCCATAAACTTACAAAATCAAAGGCTCGCTGAAGAACTAAAGTATTTATGTCCATCTGTTAAAGTAAATGTCTATGTAAGTCTAAGTGGAATAATGTGTCATATAACCCACATCAATGTTCATTCCATCTGCCACCATATTGAGAAGTAAAATAAATCTAATTTCAGAAGCCCGTCTCTGTTGTGTACTGCTGAAATGTCCTTTTAAGACCATCACAGACATATCTGAGATTGAGTGGCCATCCTGGGAGAAGCGTTGGGCTACTGGTTTGTCAGTCATCTTAATATTAATAGAATGTCTGTGTGAATTAATTCTGGTGCGGAGTTGTTGCCTTGTCTCCCCCACATAACCTGTGTGAGGACATTTCTTGCATTGGATAAAATAGACCACATTACTTGATGTACATGTATAATTCCCCTGTATCCTGAATTGTCTATTTTGTGATGTAACCACACAATCTGAAGTGGAAATGAGGTTACATGTCTTTCATCTGCGTTGCTGACAGGGTCATGTACCATATGATGTCATGGTATTCTGTTTCAGTTCAGGTTGACTCCTAATAATCAGGTTGGCTAAATTAGGAGGTTGTTTAAAAGATGGTAGTGGTAGTTCTTGGAAAATACAATTAAAGGTTTCATCCTTACTAATTATCAATCAATCAATCAATCAAATCTTTATTTATTCAGGCAAACATCATTGAGCACAGCTCATTTGCAAGCTGGACCTGATAAGGTCAAGGTTCAATAATTGGTACATGTATAGGAAGATTTAAAACACGTATATACTTATATACAGTAATCAAGGTTCAATAATTGGTATATGTACATGAATAATTAAAACACTTATATACAGAAATCAAGAACAGAAATTGTTTAAACATAACAGGATATGGTAGGAACACATGAGATGCACTCTAGGTAAACCAGTATATACATATCAACATTGGCAATAAACATAGCATACATTCAACATGATATACCAAGATTCCAAAGATCAAGGAAGTCAATGTGGACAAGAGAAATAGTGATTGGATGACTGAAAGAGGTGGTCATAGACTGAGACAAGTGACATGGTAGGAAGAGTGCATGACTAGAGCAGGGGCTGGTGCTAGAACTGGGAGGTGAAAGGCAGTGATAAGGGCTAAGGTAGGAGCCTGGAGTTAATGGGAGAAGATTATAGCCAGGGGTGAGGTATCTGTGGAGATGAATTCTAGGGAAGTGGTGCCATGATATGATGGCAGCCTGAGAGGGGAAGGAAAGGACTGCGAATAAACTAGAACTTGTGGAAGCAATTGCATTTTTCAGGGAAGAGACTTAGGTATAGATGCTTGAAGGATGCTAAGGATACCCAGTTGATCAGCTTCAAGGACTTTTGAATCGTGTTCCATGATATAGCTAGATTATAGCTGATAGCAGATCTCCCATGCCGGGTGTTGACTTTAGGCACTTTGAGCATAATGAAATTGTAGCTTCTTAGGGCGTAGGTGCCAGCTGTGGCCTATGCGAAGCAGTCTAATATATAGTTTGGAAGCATCTTAGTCAAAATTCTGTATGTCCACACTGCAGCATTTCTGTTTCTTCTGAGATGTAGAGATGTCCAACCGACTGCAGCATAGAGAGAGCAATGGTGAGTGTTAAATGGTAGATCTTTATGAACCTCAGAGCTCTGTGGTATAGTGTATCCAATTTGCATAGGTAGGAGATAGGGCAGTGACTATAGAGGAAGTCTGCATAGTCAATTACTGAGAGAAATGTGGCCTGGACCAACCTCATTTTGGAATCTCTGTTTAGAAAGTGCCTTATTCTAAAAAACAGACCAAGCCTCTGGCGAAGCTTTTTTAAAAGTTCTTCAACATGAACTGTGTAGTCAAGTTTGCTATCTATCCACACCCCCAAATACTTGAATTTTTCTACATAATCAAGGCTTCCACCAAGGATAGTGGATAGCTGAGGGAGGTTGTTTAGTAATGAGGGATTTGTATGGCTTTGGGTGGAGAAAAACATTGCTTTTGTTTTCTTTGCATTTAAAATAAGCTTTTTTTCCAATAATTGATGTTGTAGTATAGAGAATTCTATTTGTAGAACTTCACAAGCTGTAGCAGGCGATGGGTTGCTGACATATAAAACAGTGTCATCTGCGAACAAGTGTACAGTGGCTTTGGTAAGATTCGAATCAATATTGTTAATATAAATGGCGAAAAGGATAGGGCCCAGGATAGATCTTTGTGGAACTTCTCTTAGAAGTGGTTTTAGTGGAGATAGGTCTCCTTCAGCTTTCACTTGCTGTGTTCTTCCTGTTAGGTAACACCTGAACCATGTAAGGGAGGGTGGATCCAAGCCTATTGAGTGCAAGAAAGAGAGTAGCAGCTCATGGTCCACCATATCAAATGCCTTGCTTAGATCAAGGAATACAGCACAAACGCTATTCTTTTTATCCAGTTCGGTTTGCCAATCGTTTGTAACTTTAGCCAGTGCAGAAATAGTACTATGCTTAGACCGAAACCCGGATTGTGCTGGATTTAAAAGATTAGATTCTTCAAGGTAATCTCTTAATTGGATGCTTACCAGTTTTTCTAGCAGCTTAGATAGTACTGGAAGGATAGAGATTGGCCTATAGTTGTTAAGGTCCATGGGGTCCCCTGATTTCAGTAGAGGGAAAACTTGGGCTGTTTCCAAGTTGCAGGAATAGAACCAGATTTTAAGGACAAGTTAAAAGGTGTGTTAAAAGGAACTGCAAGTGCATGCATTGCAATCTTTAGAAAGTAGGGGTCAAGGAGTCAGCACCTGCACTTTTTTTTTTATCCATCTGCAGATTAGATCCTCCACTTGTTTCAACAGAATTGATTTGAAGAAGAAGGAGGATTCAGCTAACTGAGATCCTGTATACTGGGAGCTTAACTGAGCACGTAGTAGAGATTGGCTGGAGAGGTATCAAATTCAAGGCCAGCGGTTGTAAAATGATTATTGAATGCATCCAGTATTTCCATTCTGTCCAAGATTGTCACCTTGTTGTGGTGCCTTTGAGCTGGTAGTGAAGTGCTAGGATCTTGTCCGTTATGTCCTAATAGTGCTCCAGAACCTGGCAGGATTGTGGTATGAGAGTCGAGTTCAGCCATGTAGTAGGCAGCCTTAGCATCCCTTACTTTCTTGGTACAGCTATTCCTGGCTTTCTTAAATATCAACCAGTCATTTGGGTTCTTAGTCTTTCTTGCCTTTTTCAAGCTTATCTCTCTCAAGCAGGGCTGATTTAAGATCAGGTGAAAACCAATGACAAGATTTGTTTTAATTGAACTCTAGTAATTGGTGCATGAGTGTTAAGGGCATCTAGTATTATGCTATTTAACACCTGATGAGCTTTTCCACTGAGTCTGCTAGGTAGAACTCTTGCCATCTTGTAGAGTGATTTAGATCATGAAGATATGCCTCAGAGTTGAAAGTTTCCTTGGATCTCCTCAGTAGGAATTTAGCTGGAGGTGTTAGTTTACCGGATGACCTTATTCCAGCAATAAGGCAGTGGTCACTTATGTCACTGAACAGCACTCCAGCGTGTGTGAAGAGGTGGGGTTTGTTCACCAGCATGATGTCAAGTAATGTGCTGTTGCTCAGATTTTTTTTGTTGATTCTTGTTGCTTTATATATAAGTTGTGAAAAACCATATGTATCACAAAATGATACTAAAGGATCCACGGCCTTGGATAGCCAATTAAGGTTTAGATCACCTAGGATTATGGTCTCTTCAGTATCCATCTTGATTTGATTCCCCAGGTGGGCTAGAAGCTTATGATCCGCTGAAGGGGCCTGTAGCAGCCAACTAGCGAGAAATGCTGCAGTGTTGGAAGAGCCACTTTGAGGGATAGACATTGAATTCTTTGGGCATAGATGTTGCATCTAAGCAAGTTACAGATATATTGGATTTGACATATATAGCAACTCCCCCAACCCTTGTCTGGCGATCCGCTCTGAATATTTAATAATTGGGTAAGTTTATGTCTCTGTCTGCTGTGGTGGGTCTGAGCCATGTCTCTGATACCACAAGAAAGTCTGGCAAAGTATGGGCAACCCAAGATTGTAGCAACATGAGCTTTTTTAGCAGACTGCAGGCATTGATATGTCGAAAGCTTAGACCTTTGGTCGAGGCTAAGTCTGCTGGTGAGGTAATGCACTGTGGAGGTCCGGGGTTAATTTCCACATTTCCAACACAGATCAGGAAAAAAATTAAAAGTTTCATAAGGGTTTCAAGAGAGAAAATGAGGAGACTATCTTTGGTCTTCCTTTTTCTATTCAGGGGCTTCTGTTCTAAGATAAGCCAGTCAGGGTTATGGGTTCGTGCCAATACACTCAATAGCAATCTGGTGGTCAGGCATAATGGGGAACTGTATACCCAATGATGGGGTACCGAGCGATATGTTGATAGAGCAATTTGCGTCCCTACATGGAGGTTACCCCACTGGTTAAATTGTGGCATAGATAGTGCATAGATAAGGATCCAGTCCTTCTTTAATAATGGTGAAATAGCGAGACTAGGAAGGTGGGGACGGACTTTTCAGTGTGACAGTGGCAGGGAGGATGTCTTTTTCCCTGAACAACATGAAGAACATAGCCAGGAGTATCCAAAGGGATCCCCCCATTATGAAAGCAAGGTTGATGATTAAATGGAACTAGGAAACAGTGTAGTAGCAGGGAGAACAATAAGGAAGGGTTGCTGATTTGGCAGTACAGCAGTGGCAATGAGACAGATTACTGGATAGCATGGCGTTGGGGGCAGGAATTGTAATTTAGGCGAAAATGCCTATAAAAATAACATCAAGGGAGGGCAGGGGCGGTGGGCATAAATTTTGCGGCTTTCCTTTACCTTCCCTGGCTGTCCCTCCCGGTTTTCTGGTCCCTGGAGGCGGCTAGGCGGTTGCTGCCCGCCCGCTGGCGGAGCGTAGCCCTGGCTCACAATGAGGGCTTCCAACAGGGAGCTTCGACTGGGAAGAGACAGAGGATGGCACAGGAGTTAATATTTAGGCAGGAACAAGCATTTCTGCTGGGCAATTCAGACTTAAATTATCACAACAAAAGGCTGTGGGGGGGCTGGGCGCCGTAGCATCTGGCCCACTTTAAGTTAACAACAGGATGCTGTAATCACTTAACCACAGTTACACTTAACAAAAAGCCCAAGGTTTCACAAGTACATGAAAAACAGCTCTTTTGGCAGGATTTAACAAATTAAACTTAACCAACAACAGCTTTTGCCATGAAAAATCAAGCAATGCAAGTGAATGGAGTAAAGGGAACCAATCGGCTGTGAGGCAGCAAAATGATAATGCAGGCCATATTGCTGCGTAGTGAGTACAGTGATTTATGTAGAAGACCAAGAATCCCTCTAGTGGCAGGTCTGTATAACCTGCTAATGGAAAAAAAGGTAGTTAGACTTATCGGAGCCAAGGCAGAGTGCTTGGATGGGGGAGGGGGGGCTGCAGGAATAGCAGTCAGACAGAAGAGGTGTAAGCACTTTAAAACAGTAGTAGAAATTACAATCCAGCTAATACAGTTGAAAAACTTCTAATAACACAGTTAAAATGTGCTTAGTTCTATCGAAAATCTAACAAAGTGCCAGGTGTCTATAGCAGGGGAAAATTATTGGATGGAGGTCCTTACTAATCTTACTTAGAAGTTCAAGATCAGGATGGTATGTGACTACTAAGGGTATTCTGTTAGTAGTGGTCTTTTCCTTATATTGCAGTAGTTGTTCTCTTGGGACCTGTGTTGCACGCTCCACTGCTCTGTCAATTTCTCTGGATGAGTGTCCCTGCTCAATAAAGGTGTTTTTCAGCATTGCCAGATGTGTGTCTCTGTCTTTCTCATTTGAACAGAGGCGGTGTTACCAAAGTGCTTGACTATATATGACAGATTTCTTTGTGTGGCTTGGGTGATTACTTTTCTTGTGTAAGTATCTCTGTCTGTCTGTTGGTTTCCTTTAAAGACAGGTATATAAGGTTCCATCCTTGATAGTGACAGTGGTATCCAGAAAATATACACTGGTGGCAGAATATTCCAGGGAAAGCTTTATAGTTGGGTGAAGGTTATTAAGTTCCCGATGAAAATCCTTAAGTGTGTCAGTGCCCTCTGTCCAAATTATAAACAAATCATCAGTGCAACGGAAATAAGCGAGTGGTTTATGTGTACAGTGCCTTAGAAAATCCTCCTCCAAATTCGCCTTTAAAAGATTAGCATACTGTGGAGCCATCCTGGTTCCCATTGCTGTTCCCATAGTTTGAACATAATGTTTACCATTGAAGCTGAAGTTGTTATGTGTCAGAATGAATTCAGTGAGTTTACCCACGACTCCAGGGTCAATGTTGGTGTCCAATTCTTTGTCATGCAGGTATTTGAGGCAGGCTGAAATGCCATCTGTGTGTGGAATATTAGTGTAGTGGGATGTTACATCCATCGTGGCTAAAAGGGTATCAGGTGGTTAGTCCTTAAAACCAGAAAGTTTATGCAGGAAATGAGCAGTGTTCTGGATATAACTATCCCTTTGTATAACCAGCAGTTTGAAAATAGCTTCTACAAACCCTGATATCCTCTCTGTCAGGGTACCATTACCAGAGACTATGGATCTACCAGGATTACCAGGCTTTTGTATTTTAGGAAGCATGTAGAATGTCCCTGGCTTGGGTTCACTGGGGATGAGGGCCTTTAGTTTGTCTTGGACATGGTTTGGAAATGTTCCAATTAACTCCTGTAGTTCTCTTAAATATTCTGTAGTTGGGTCAGTTCCCAGTACTTTGTAGTAAGTAAGGTCACTAAGCTGCCGGTTGGCTTCCTTAATGTAATCTTCCCGGTTCAATATCACCACTGCAGAGCCTTTATCAGCTTTTTTTATGACAATACTATGGTTCGATTTTAGTGTTTGTATAGCCCTCCATTCCAGTGGAGAGAGGTTGTAACGGGACGGTTTCTGCCTATTAAGAATCTCACCAGTAACTCACTGGTGAAAGCATTGAATGTATTTGTTCAGTTTCTTGTTACGGCCACTTGATGGGGTAAACTCATATGGTTTCTTTTTCTTATCCATAACATTTTTACTGTTTGTGATTTCTTCACTGCCTGTGATTTCTTCTCTGCCATGAAACAATTCTTTAAGTCTCAATCTGCAGAAGTATTCCTCCATTTCACCACAAAACTGTATTCTGTCCAGTGGTTTAGTTGGGCCGAAATTGAGGCCCTTATAAAGTACATTTAATTCCCCTGTAGTCAGTGTGTGGGTGGACAAATTAACAACTGAAAGGTGCCCATCTGTGTGGCTTAGTTGTTCAGTCACTATTCTTTTCTTCATGGTTGTTAGGAAGTATGGTATATTGAAGGGCATCTACTGTAACTTCCTGTTCTTTGGTAGTTCATGTGTATCTGCAAGATGTCTGGAATAGGCTCACCAGACATCATTTCCATTGTGGTAACTATTTGATCAAACTGTTTCTTCAAAAATGTTTTCTTGGCATATGAGCTGTGGATTCTGTGATTTCTCAATTTCTCAGAGATCCTACGACAAAGTTGTTCAGCATACGTAGAATTATCTGTGTTTCTCAGTGGTTTCCAAATAGCTAGACCTTTAGGGATAATGTTATTCCTTTTGCACTGGGATAAAAAGTAGACGTCACTGTCTAGCTGTGCTCATTTCTTCTTAATGTTATGCAACTGCCATATCCTGCGGCGAATTCCGGTATCTTCCATGATGCAAAAAAATGTTGTAGGTGCCGTATTGATCCTTTTAAGAGGGAAAAACAAAGGAGGAATAGCAAGGCTAGCTGTTTCAGGAAAGGGACTAGTGTTTTATTTATTTATTTAAGCATTTTACCAGGAAGGCATACTGATCAGGCTACTGCTCAATTCCAGATGCGTCCTGGGGGAAGGAGAGGTACATACACAGTTGATGTAAGCAAATACAAAGTATAATACATAATACATAGTGCATAGTGCATAGTACCTAAATAGGGACAGACACAACACATTAGGTACCGATTCAGAGATAAGAATAGCATGAGAGAGCAATTGATACTGACACGATCAGGCACAGATTAAATATGTTACATTAAATATATTATGATTGGTAAGCAATCATTAAGTGAACATAGGATGTGCAACCAAGGCTTCCACACTGTGGGCTGTTATAAGGCCCTGACGCATGAGCAGGTAGGGAAGAAGTGAGATAGGAGCATGGAGTTAAGATGCCGGGCGGAAAAGAAGTGACAAATGTTTGCAAGGAGGGAATTCCACAACTTAGGCATGCGGTAGCTAAAGGCTGCCTGTCCCATGGCAGTGGATCTGTGTGGGACAACTAGGACCCGTGAGTCATTTTTTCTGAGTGAATATGCTTGGGTGCTTGTGTTGGTTAGGGCAGAGGAGAGGTAGGAGGGAGCATCTGGGACCAGTACTTGGCCGATATTTTGGCAAAGTGGGAGTGCCTATGGTTATCTAGAGATGTAAGGTTCATAGATTGGTAGAGGGTACAGTGATGGGTAGAGTATGGGCAGTTCAGGACAAAGTGACAGAAAGAGTGTAAGAGGGGCTCCAGTCTGGCTAAGGTGGACCTGGGACCTGCACTGTAGACAACATCCCCATAATCAAAGACTGGGAGGCTCATTTTCTGCACAATGGCCCTACAGGCAGAGACTGGGCTATTGTCACAGTTGCAGTAAAGTGCACCGAGCCCAGCCAGCAGCTTCTTGAGAATGGAGTCAACATGTGCAGAAACGCTGAGGTGCTGATCAAGCCAGACTCTGAGGTACCTGAAGGAGGTACAGGTCTCGAGGGGCATATCATCCAGGGCATGGAATGTGATAGGGGAGTGAAACCTTGAAAGTCTCTGCCTTGTGCCAAATGTCACTGAGACAGTTTTCTTGGCATTGAGGGAGAGTTGATTTGAGTGTAGCCAGAGCTGGACTTTAGCAAAGTCCGACTGCAATCTGGTCATTACCTCTGTGGCTGGGGGGCCAGATGTATACAGCACAGTATCGTCCACATACATGTGAATGGAGGTATGAGGGCAGGTGGATGTCAGGTCATTAAGAAAGATGAAGAACAGGAGTGGGCCTAGGACTGAGCCTTGTGGTACCCCTGTAGTAACAGGGAGGGGGACCGAGGTGGCAGAGCTGACTCTGACTGTTCGGGACCTGCCTGCAAGATATGAGTGGAACCAGCTGGAGGCCCAGCTAGACAGCCCAGCAGTGGTGAGTTTGATCAGGAGGAGTGAGTGGGAGATGGTGTCAAATGCCTTGACCAGGTCAATGAAAATGGCAGCTGTAATGTGGCCAGCATCCATACTAGTGAGGATGGAGTCAGTGAGCCTGAGAAGGGAGAAGGTAGTTGAGTGGGATTTCCTAAAGCCAGACTGGTAGGGGGTGAAGAAGGAGGAGGAGTCAAGAAAGGGTGATGGATGAGAGAGTGCTAGACACTCTTTGATTTTTGCCAATAGAGGTAGTAGGGAAATGGGACATTAATTGCTTGGGTTTGAGGCATCCCCTCCTTTAGGAAGGGGGATTGTGGTGGCATTATTCCATTCAGAGGGGACTTCAGCAAGGGAGAAGGATAGGTTGAAAAGGGTGACCTGGGGTTTGACTATGGCGGGGGCCGAGAGGTGGAGCATTTTGGAGTTCAACCTTGTTGGGCATTTGCCCTTATTAGGATTAAGGGAAATCAGTGCATTATATACCTCAGCCTCGGTGATATGCTGAAATGAGAACGAGTGGGCTATAGGTGTGGCTGTGACAGGGGAGATCAGGCTGGGTTGCTGTGCAAGGCAAGGTGAGGACAGGAGGGTTGCATGGCAGTTTGTGAAGTGAGGGTTAAACTGTGAGGCCACAGCTGTGGGGTCAGTGACGGTGAGCCCACCTATCAGTTAGAAGACCAACTGCTAAGATAATAAATCAGATTTGTTCTATGTCTACAACGTTAGTGCAAAATAGCAATATCACAGCATAATAGACCAGAGATATAGTGTAAGGCATATGAGGGGTAATAGGGTAATAGGGGCATAACCCAGGTGCAACAGTTCCCTCATTGTTGCCCTAATTGCAAAAGTGGCAACACAACAAAAAGACGATGGTTAGGCACCATTTGTCTACAGGCCCGAGGCACAAGCCTGGTAGAGGAATTTTAACTGGTCATGATGGTGTTTCAGAGTTTTCCTTAAACAACAAAATTTAATTATAAGCACTAATGTTAGTAGAAATTGAATCACCACAAATATTTGAAAAGTAAACTTCACAATTGGGTTTCCCAATATCATACCAATATCATCACTAATCAGATCATCAAGAGCTATTTGAGCCTTGGTAACGTTATTACTGATATAAATCAGGTGGGTATCTGTTCTATTGAGAAGAGATTGGAGAGACAAACTTAAGCTGCCAATATGAATGTTAAAAATAGGTAAAAATTGAGACAAAGCATCCCAATAGTCAGGATTGGACTCAATTGTATCTGGTTCCGGGATGGGAACAGGTGTAATTACGGTATGACCTATGACAACACGCTGTTTAGGGAAAAAACAGAAGTTAGAAAAGTCAATTTTTCACAACATCGGTCCATACCAATAGAATTTGTAATTGATCACCACACAGTATTCTCTATCAGCAGAATATACCACTTTAGACAATGGCAGTTTCCAGTTGGTAAGTCAAACAGGACAGGAAATATCAATGTCCACAAGCCATAATGCACCAACAGTTCCAGAAGTAAATCCACGGTTTCTTCCAGTGTTAGATGAAGTTTTAAAATTCATGTTAGAGCCATTCAGATTCTTCAATAATGGATCCAAAGAGCAGACCCAGTCCCAATTATTGGGCCAATATCCAGAAATCAGCATGATTAGTTCAAAAATGTCACATTTGCATAAAAGGTGATAGCCTTTCCAAGTACAGCAATATTTGGAGCCAACCAGGAGTTCAGATGCATATAGTAAACCATCAAAGGTGGGAGTTCCAACCTTTCATGATAAATGTTCCCATCAAGATGACCAATATAATGGATGGTTGCCAGACAATCAAAGATAGAGGCTGCCGGATCAAACTGCGGCAATGACACTGTAAGATTCCTGATCGGGCAGGAATACGTTTCGAAACATGGAGCAATACTGGTGTGTGTGGTGACATACCCAAGGTTCCTTGTCATTGACAAGGGAATAGTATTAGCTTCTGATAAACATTTGTTAACACATTCAGTAGAAGTACATTTGGGGCAGTACCACTGACCCATATGTCTGTCATGTGTGAGATCAGGGATACGTCCTAATTCCAGATCCCGGAAGAGATTACCAATGGCTGTTAAGACATAAGAGCCATAGGCAGAGCAAAGGACTTCCTTGGCTATATGATGCTTGTCTGCTTCCTGATTATTAGCTGAGATTAATTTATTAATCTTGTCTTTTGTCAAGTCAAATCCCCTTGCAATATTATTCATATTATAGACTGTAAATCGCTCTTCTTGAGCGAGGCTATCCACACCATGTAACAGGGGAGGTATTATGTTATATTTCATGCTATCATGAACCTTTAACATGATGAATGCCTGAATCTCTTTCAGACACATCACTGATCAAATCTTTTTTTAAAATACCTATACACAGTAGTAACCTCAGAGTTCTCCCTGACCTGATGATTTAGCTCACCACTTACCTCATTCAGGTCTACTCTAAGCTCTTCTTTTTCATAACGTAACGTTATCATTAGTGTCAGACAGAACATCATTAATTTGCAGTTCCTGCTTTCTGTCCAAAACAGCTTTTTCACAATTATCTGTTGGAGTGTGCAGCTCTTGGCTATTGCTATGAGCTGAGCCATGTAAAAAACATTCATTTTGATTAGTAGGGACTGTATTTGAAATTCCAGTCTCTCTACTCTCCTTATATGGTCAGCTTCCTGCAGACCCATTTCCTGCCTACACTTAGAATTATCTAGCTTGCATGCAGCATAAGCAGATTCCAAAACTGACAATTTATTTAAAGCAGCATCTAAACCTGAAACTATTGTCACAAAAAGCAAGCCCTTTGGGTTCACTTTCTTGGTACCAGTTTTTAATGCATCTTAATGCTCAAAGATTGCCCTAATTGGGTCTTCTTTGTCTTTTGCCACAGTGGCAAAATCCTCGAACCCTCCATGAGTTGTGAGATATAGTGAGGCTTCCAGCCTCAACTCAACGCTGATTAATTCAGACATGGCAATATTTAAATTAGTAACCCTTAGCTAGCTGTGGATCAAGAAGTACGTTCCGGACTGCAAATCTTGAAAGCACACAGGCAGCCTTTGGCTGATGTGGGCTCCTAAATGAGTATAACTCACTAGGATTCAGAACCACAGGTGAAAGCAATATATATCTGTCTCATTCAGATCTCTTTATAGACTTCCCAAACACAAAAAAAAAAAATTACTACAGGTCTGTTTGCCTATGTGCTTGCACTGGGAATCAAAACCAGACCGAATAGATTTAAACAGAAACAGCCTTCTGCTACTTGTCACTTGAGTTAAATTACCAAGTGTGTTAATTTACAGAGGAAATGAACCTGTCACTTTGACTAACATTCAAACATTAACCACGGTTGCCATAAATGTCAGTTAGAAGACTAACTGCTAAGATAATAAATCTGATTCATTCTATGTCTACAATGTTAGTGCAAAATAGCAATATCACAGTATAATAGACCAGAGATATAGTGTAAGGCATATGAGGGGTAATAGGGTAATAGGGGCATAACCCAACACAACACACATAGCGCAACACACCTACCAGTAGGGTAGGAGTGGGGGGTTGCGATGGAGGGCTGAGAAGCGATTTTACCACTTTCCAGAATTTAGATGGCTGGTAGAGGACAGTGAGAAGGCAGAAGTCCTAAATAAATATTTCTGTTCCATGTTTATTAGGGAGAATGCAGGGGATGGCCCAAACCCGCAAAGCAGTTGCACCCAAGGACCAGGGGTAGACTCAAGCCCCTTCACGGGGGGGGGAAGGGACATGTCTTGGAAGCCCTAAATAAATTAAAGGTGGACAAGGCCATGGGGCCAGATGAGATTCACCCAAGAGTTCTCAAGGAACCGGGGAGTGTGATAGCAATGCCCCTGGTGGAGCTCTTCACCAAATCACTGGAAAGCAAGATGGTGCCTGAAGACTGGAAGAGGGTGACAGTGGTCCCACTTCACAAATCAGGGAGCAGGGAGAAGGCTGGAAATTACCATCCAGTAAGCCGCACATCCGGTGGTAGGAAAACTGATGGAGACACTGCTCAAGCAAAGAACAGCAGTACATCTGGAATCCAGCAGGCAACAGGACCCAAAATCAGCATGGATTCGTGGCTGGAAGGTCATGCCAGACAAACTGGTTGACTATTTTGACTGGGTAATGAAGACAGTGGGCCAAGGGGGAGCGGTGGATGTGGTCTATCTGGACTTTAGTAAGGCCTTCAACTCAGTTCCACACAGAAGGCTGGTAAAGAAGCTGGACCACATCGACGTAGATAAGGAAGTGGTGGGTTGGGTCAGCAACTAGCTGAAGGGAAGAACACAATGGGTGCAGGTAAATGGAGTAGTATCAATGGAGAGGGAAGTGACTAGTGTAGTGCCTCAGGGATCAATGCTGGGGTCCCTACTCTTCAATGTGTTCACAGCCGACATCGGTAATGGATTGGAAGAGCAGATGTGTCTGTTTGCAGATGGCATCAAGATCTGCAACAAAGTGGACAACCCAGAAGGAGTCAAGAGCATGGAATTGGACCTACATAGATACATAGATACATAGACAGTGTCGTCAGATAAGGGCCTATGGCCCACCCAGTCTACCCATTTGAGCTTGTAAGTTCAGTTTGTTTTCCTAGAAGTCTGTTGCCCCTTACCCCTGACCTCCAGAATTCCTTTATGTCTATCCCATGCATTCTTAAATCCTGTGATTGTTTCAGCCCCACCACTTCCTCTGGCAGGGTGTTCCACTTGTCCACCACCCGTTCTGTGAAGAAATTCTTTCTCATGTTTCCTCTGAATCGTCCTCCTCCAACTTCATCCCATGCCCTCTAGTCCTGGAACATCTTTTCGCTTAAAAATAGTGTTTTCCTGCACCCTGTTCCTCCCTGTAAGATACTTGTATGTCTCTTATCCCCTCTCTCCCTCCTCTCCTCCAGGGAGTACATGTTCAGTTCCTTCAACCTGTCTTCATAGGACTTGTGATGCAATCCATGCACCATCTTTGTTGCCCTCCTCTGAACCTTCTCTACCCTGTCTATGTCCTTACGTAGGTATGGTCTCCAGAACTGTACACTGTACTCCAGGTGGGGCCTCACTAGTGTCTTGTATAGCGGAATTATGACCTCCATTTTCCTGCTGGTGATGCCCCTGCCTATACATCCCAGCATCCTATTTGCTTTACCTGCTGCCTTGTCACACTGTTTCCCTACCTTGAGGTCATCAGAGATGACAACCCCAAGATCCTTTCCCTGCTTGGTGCATGCTATATCCTCACCCCTCAACTGATATATTGTGCCAGGGTTTTTGTGCCCCATATGCATTATCTTGCACTTCTTTGCATTGAATTTCAACTGCCAAACCCCTGACCATTCTTCAAGTTTCTGCAGGTCGCTTCTCATTCTGTCTACACTCTCTGGTGTGTCTACTCTGTTACAGAGCTTTGTGTCATCAGCGAACAGTGAAATTCTGCCCTCTAGATCCTGCGCAATGTCACTGATGAACATGTTGAATAGGACCGGTCCCAGCACTGATCCCTGTGGTACCCCACTGGTCACTCTTCCCTCTGTGGAGTGACAGCCATTTACCACCACCCTCTGTGTCATGCCACTCAGCCAATTACCTACCCACCACACTACTGTCCTGCCCAAACGCATATTCCCCAGTTTGTGTAATAGTCTTCTATGTGGCACAGTGTCAAAGACCTTGCTGAAGTCCAGATAGGCCATGTCCACTGCCCTCCCCTAATCCACCTCCCTAGTCACCCAGTCAAAAATTCAGCAGGGTTGGTCTGACATGACCTCCCCAGTGAAACCATGCTTGTTGGGTCCTGTAGTCCATTGATAACAAGATGTTCCACCAATCTCTCCTTCAGTAGTGCTTCCATGATCTTCCCCACTACCGAGTGAGGCTGACTGGTCTGTAGTTCCCTGCTTCCTCTTTGTTCCCACTTTTGTATAAGGGGACTACATCTGCTGTCCTCCAGTCTTTTGTACCTCCCCTGTTTCCAGTGATTGGCTAAACAGGATAGCCAGAGGCTCAGCCACCACCTCTCTTAGTTCTTTAAGGACCCTGGGGTGCACCCCGTCTGGCCCCATTGCTTTATCAACTCTTATTACTTCCAGTTCCTTCAGGACCCTTTCTCGTGTAATGACCTGAGGAAACTCGAGGAGTGGTTAGACACCTGGTAGTTGAAGTTCAATGCCAAAAAGTGCAAGGTCATGCACTTAGGCAAGGGAAACCCCAAGGTGGGATACTACCTCAAAGGGGAGCAGTTGGCAGGCACCCACTAGGAATGAGACCTAGGAATCATTATATCAGATGACTTAACGGTGGGGAAGCAGTGCGAAAAGGCGTCGATAAGACCAGTGGTATGCTGGGCTACATGGGGAGGGGAATCACAAGTCACAGAAGGGAGGTGGTGCTGCCACTTTACAGGGCACTGGTGCACCCCACCTGGAGTGTTATGTATAGTTCTGGATGCTGCACCTTAGGAAAGACATTGATAGGATTGAGACGGTGCAGAGGAGAGCCACAAAAATGATTCAGGGTCTGCATCAAATGGCATATGAGGATAGGCTGAGGGAGCTCAACATGTACTCTCTGGAGCAGAGGAGGGAGAGGGAGGACATGACTGAGACATTCAAGTATATCAAGGGTATAAAAAAGGTAGGGTTACAGAAGCTCCTTCAGGAGAAGAAAAGCATCAGAACTAAAGGACACGATATGAGGCTCAAGCTTGGATGATTCAGGAGAAATGTTAGGAAGTTCTTCTTTACTGAGAGGGTGGTCGACCCATGGAATTGCCTGTCCAGGAAGTGGTGAAGGCCAAAACGCTACACAGGTTTAAAAATGCCTGGGACAGCACAAAGATATGACTTCACAGAAAGGATAGAAGGGAGGGAAGTAGTTACCCATATCGGGCAGACTAAATGATCTTGCGGTCCCCTTCTGCCATCAATTTCTATGTTTCTATCTCTCCTAAATCTACCCCCACCAGCTTCATACCATGTCCCCTTGTTCCTGAGCACCTATTTATCTGAAAAATAATTCCTTCCTGTACCTTACTGGTACCAAATCAGTACAGTGCAACAGAAAGAGAGCTACAAAAACCACGCTGTGTGAAGTGCAGAAACATTTGCCTCGACAGGGGTATAACAGCAGTAGGGAATTACTGCTACCCCTGTCACTGACCAGGAAGTAGATGAAGGGATGAAGAATGATGTGCTGCTGGGTTTAGCCAAGCTGCTCCCATGGTGGAGTGACTAAGGCACCAGCACCCACCAGCTAAGGAGACCTGGGACTGTAGTTTGGTTCCTCCCAGATCTCCTGGTGTTGCAACTTTTTTTTTTATGAATTTTCTCCCTCCCAACTTAAACCCCATCCCCAAAGTCCATCCCCCTCCCAGAGTTGGTTATTTAAAGTCCTGGGGGTGCAGAGGGATGAAAGATAAAATCCCATTGCCATTAATGGGGTGTGTGCATTTGTTGTGTGGTTGGTGTTTTCACCAAAGTTATTTTGGCAAGTCTCTGTTTTGACTGCAGCATTTAGTGGTGTGCGGTTTCGTTCGTGACATTATGATCCCATGCCTACCTTATTTACCCCTGTGAGGTATTTAAAGGTACAGCTCCAACACATACACTGCGAGCTCATGAAAGGGAAGGATGCATACAAAATGGGAGCCACCCCCAAACTGGAACACGACGGCAAAAGTAAGTGCACCCCTGTGGAGAACAGATATTATCACTTGCTACTACCAAATGCTGCCAAACAAGGATAAGCATATGAGTCAAAAATGAATGCAAAAAAATTCATTTTTGATTCATATGCTCATCCTTGTTTGGGTAGCTATTGGCTAGTGTAACTAGTTTGGCTACACTCACACTTTATTCAACACATGGTGGAATTTTGGCAGCATTTGGTAGTAGCAAGCATTAATATATTTTCTCTACAAGAGTGCATCTACTTTTGCCGTTGAGGTATTTAGAGGTCTCTATCATATCCCGCACCCCCCCCTTCCAGGTTGTACATATTGAGGTCATTTAGTCTTTCCTCATATGGCTTTTGATGCAGACACTGCACCATTTTAGTTGCTCTCCTCTGGACAGCCTCCACTCTGTCTACATCCTTGTGGAGGTGTGGGCTCCAGAACTGCACACAGTACTCTAAGTGGTGTCTTATCAAAGATTGACATACAAGTATCTTACAGGGAGGAACAGGGTGCAGGAATACACTATTTTTAAGTGAAAAAGATATTCCAGGACTAGAGAGCATGGGATGAAGTTGGAGGGAGGACGATTCAGAGGAAACGTGAGGAAGAATTTCTTCACAGAATGGGTGGTGGACAAGTGGAACACCCTGCCAGAGGAAGTGGTGGGGGCTGAAACAATCACGGGATTTAAGAATGCATGGGATAGACATAAAGGAATTCTGGAGGTCAGGAGTTAGGGGCAACAGACTTCTTGGAAAACATAAACTGAACTTACAAGCTCAAATGGGCAGACTGGATGGGCCATAGGCCCTTATCTGCCGACACTGTCTATGTATCTATGTATTTATACAGAGGTAACACCACCTCCCTCTTTCTGCTGGTGATACCCCTCCCTTTGCACCCCAGCATCCCACTAGCTCTCCCAACTGCCTTGTTGCACTGCCTGGCCACCTTTACATCATCCGATATAATTGCCCCAGGTCTCTTTCCTGGTTGGTGGTTGTCAATACCACTCTATCCATTTTGTACACTACCCCTGGGTTTCTGCCCCCTAAGTGCATTATTTTGCACTCTTTTGCATTGCAACTCAGCTGCCATACCCTTGACCATTCCTCTAGATCATTCAGGTCTCTGCTCATCCTTTCCACTCTCCCTGGAGTGTCCACCCCATTGCAAATTTTAGTGTCATCTGCAGTACTCATCAGGTGGATAAGCAGAGGACTTCAGGTGCTAGTGCTGTTAATCCAGAACTTTTCATGAGCACTAAATTCACACAAGGAAGAAAAAAATATTCTAATAAAAAAAAAAAAATCAAGCTGAAAAAAATTAGCTGTGAGCAGTAGGTCGGACTGAGAGATAGATATTGGGACTGAGTGGCAGTTGTTGATGTAGGCTAGCTTGGGCTTATACCAACATTGTTTGTATTTTTACGCCAAAGGGTGTGTTTTTCTGACCCGTACTGCAACATGAGTAATGCTTGCAAGTACCTGCCATGTATAGCTTTATTAAATGACCAGATCAGAATGTTTCTTATAGGCAAAGTGTGCAGGCTCTGTTGATTGGCCTTGATCAGCCCAGTCCTGGTACCCACAGTGGTGTGCCTTTGCTGACTGTCCCCAATTAGGCCGTTATGGTAGCCATGGTGCACAGCTTTGGCATATGGCACGGATTGGGCCCATTCAGGTAGCTGCAGGACACGACTTTGATGAATGACCCAAATTTGGTCTGTTCTGTTAGCCACAAGGCATGGCTGTGCTGACTGGCCCCAATCAGGCCAGCTTTGATGGGGAAAGGGAAACAGGTACAATGACAAAATGTCTCCCTCTGTTGCTGAGCAGCTGCTTGTAACAAACGCAGAAAGCGCATAGCCAGGCCAGAGGGAGTACTTGTGTATGCCAACTTCTGCGGGAGAGACAGCCTGGCATGTGCCGAGCAACAGCTTGCCACAAGTGTGTGAGAAGGGGAGTCAGGAACAGAGGGAGCCACTTGTACACACGCATTGCTGGAGGCGAGAGCTCAGCATCTGAAGAGTTTAAGCTCCTGCAGCCATCCTGAAGAAGCAAGAGAGCTGTCTGCTTCCACAAGGCAGTGTGACTCAGACCTGGTGCTTGGCTCAGCTGTAGTCAGCTGTCACAGAGTTGGAATTACAGGGCAGCTTGCCGAGGCTTGGGCCCCCCAGCTCTGAAGTGAGCCCTAGTAGCTCACGTATCTCTGCCACTGACTTATAATGGGAAGGGGGCTCAATTTTAAAGATATGATCCTTATGGGCCTCCCCAGCTCCCAAACCTCATAAAGTTTAATTCCAGCACTGAGTCAGCATCTTAATCCCCTCAAAGTCTCCAGCCTCAAATAACTGCAATAACATTTTGTAACACTGCAAAATAGTTATCACACGACCTGCTGTAAAAAAGCAATACTCTGCTGCTTCCCAAAAACATATTGTAGTAGGATAGACCTGAAACCAGATGCTCATTAGTAACCCCCCACACACACAAACAGTTATTGCTTATGTTTTAAAAATAATCCTGCATCCATCTGCTCAGTACTCCACTCACCACTTGCCCTGATAATCCAGGAAAGCAAGTTTATTTTTATAATTTTCTTGGTAAAATTGTTATCTAGCAGTGACTCTCACTGCTTCCCTGTTAACATGTGACATGCAACTGTGTGTTGCTGTGCCATGATCTGCAATGTTTATTTACACATTAACAAGGAAACTGAGAAGTATGGAGGTCTGGGGCACATTAATGAGTTGCTGGGCATGGGACTATAACTGCATTCATTTGGTAATTTGTTTAGGGTTGGTCTGCTATTGTGAGAAAAATGAAGAAATACTGTAGGTGTCTGTGCCACTGTACAGCACTAGTGGGTGGGAGATGCTGGATTTGTATTGTTTGAAACAAATGAGTGGCACACATTTTCATTTATTGGTTCTCTTGTATATAACTAAATAACTCATGTCTATTGGCTGTCATATACGAGAGGGCTGTGTCTGAGTGATGAACCTCTTCAGCATGTACATGCTGCTTGCCTTCTACAGCTGGAGTCCATAGACAGCAAACCTCTCCAGCACGCTCATGCTGTGAAGGGAGGAGTGGAGTGATCTGTGTATCAGTGATGCCGGACTGAGATAGAAGCACCTTTCAGCCCACAGCAGCACCAGCAGTAACAACTTTGGGAAATGTCAGAGGGGGCCTTTCATCCTGTGACTGTAGTAAAAAGTTTTGGAAATCTCGCTGACCTTTGCTTGCACATCGTCCCAGCTTCCATTTCAACATTATTAATGTGTAAAATGTGTATTCTAGCTGGCCCGGTGGCGCTGTGAGTTGAGGCACTGGACGCCACACCTCGTGCCATGCTGGCGGTCCCAGGTCAGGAACAGACTCAGGTTGCTTGGGGGCCAGAAGGGAGAAAAAGGATCACCCATCCATAGACAGCGCTCCTTCCTCGGGGAGGAGGGGCAGTGCAGCGCACTATTTGCCTGACACTTGTGGCTGGGTGTCAGAACGTACACGCCGCCAGAATGGGGAGGGACCCCATGTCCAGGGTGTAGGCTGCCTCAATGGAAGCGGAGCCTAGCCACTCCACCACGCATGTTCATGGGCCTGGGAAGTAAAGTAAGGTGGAAAACGGGAGCTGGCAGGCTCCATGATGGCCGGGGCGCGCACCCGCAACAAGCCGCTCCGACTTCTGGACTGTGCTCTGGGGGGGTAGAAAGTCGACACTCCTCACCCTGACCCTGCCATGGGGGAAAATCCATGGGGGAACTACGGGGTACAGCTGAACGGGAACAACTGGGCTTGGAGGATGAGCCCTCCTAAGGACAGCTGAAGCCGTCTGCAAGCTCCGAGGAGGTGGAGGACAAAGAACAAACAGAAAAAAAAAATTTGTATTAAAATCCTGTGGCAGTGAAAGTAGAGCCCTTTTATGCATTAAAATTGTTTTGGATGCTCTGGCGCATAGGTGATGAGCAATTGGGGATGCTCTGGCATGCTGGCAACCAAAGTTCATACTACAGGTACAGGACAGTAAGAGTGTAATTCAGCAGAGAGGGTTCAAAGTGTCCTTTAGATACTCACCTCCTGCGGGGAGTGGGACGGCATCACACCACTCTGTACTGGCTCTTGGTAGTGGCATGGTAGAGTTGCCTAAGTGTCATGGTAGAGTTGCCTTTCATGGAATGGATGACCACATGCTGTCAGGCAACCCCCCCCAGCCGCAGCATCTATGAGATTGAGGGATGGCAGGGAAGAAAGAGGTTGAAATGCCTCACTGGTATGCTAGATGAGAGCCATGCAGTCCCCCACACCAGAAGACCCTCCATGCACCATTCAAGGAGACTGTCAGCCAATGTTTAAGCATGCAAGTTCCTTCTCCAACTTACAGGGAAGCCTCTGGGAGGACAAGCTGGTCAATGCTGGTATATCCTCGAGGAGGGAGGAGATGATTCTGCCACTGTATAGCTCATTAGTTAGATCACACCTGGAGTACTGCGTGCAGTACTGGCGCCCGTATCTGCAGAGGGACATTAAGTTACTGGAGGGAGTACAGCACAGGGCGACAAAGATGATCAAGGGGCTGGGGGACTTATACGAGAGGAGGTTGAAGGAGTTGAAGATTTACTCACTGGAGCAGAGGAGGGACAGGGGTGACATGATTGAAACCTTTAAATACATGAAAGGAATAAACAAGATGGGTACAGAGGGGCTGTTCAAAGTAAGGGAGGGGAAGGCCACCAGGGGCCATGATATGAGACTGGAGGGAGGAAGGTTCAGGAGGGAGATGAGGAGACACTTTTTTACAGAGAGGGTGGTGGCTGGGTGAAATGCATTACCTGCAGAAGTGGTATGCAGTAGAACAGTGGACTGCTTCAAAAGGGGATGGGACAGGACAAGGGGGAGGGTTAATGAAGGGGAAGGGTGGAAGGGAGGGGCAGCTGCAGAATAAGGGGTGCTAGCTGCACATTCGAGCAGACTTGATAGACCTCTAGGCCTTTATCTGCTGGCAAATTTCGTATGTTCGTAATGAGTAGGAAGCAAAAACGGGTCAAGGAGATGTTCCATCATGAAGACTAGAGGAAGCCCCCAGCAGGGGCAAGCCAGACATAGGCTATAGCAGCTGCAGGTCCAGCTTGCTCTTCAGGAAGATGACAGTGAGGGGTGAGTCTGGTGTGTGTCAGGGTGGTGTTATGAGGCCTGAACAAGGGGGTGCTTGTGGGCACAGGAGGAGGATAAATAAATCAGGCAAAAGGAATATCTGGATACATTCCAGTAACGGACTGGTGAATAAATAGAATTTCTCATTTGTTCTGCCTTTTTAACCATTTGTAAGTGGCACCAGATTTATTCTTCATGTGCTCTGCATGTTGATAGTTTTTATAGAATGGGTATAAAAAAATCCAGAAGCCTGACTGGCTGAGGAGCTCAGAACCCAGTGCTGATACCCCAGCACCACTGCACTGGAAGAAGATCCAGCAACCTCTTCACAATAAAATCAGTACTACCACACATCCCTGACTGCCATCATAAATGTGGCTGTCATCTTTCCTCACTAAAAACCTTTTACTAGGTCCTAAAATAAGACTGCCTTACATTTTAAAACATAATAATTAAATGTCATTTGCCCTCACAATACTCCTCTTACACACACACACATACATAACTTAAAAAAATGAAGTACTACAGTACCTACAAATTTAATTTATGGTGTTTCTTTGCTGACCATGAAAAATCCCTCTCCTATTCTCTCCTACTTACTGGGGAAATTGTGTTGTTTAACCTGCTATAGCTAAAATAAAGCCCTGGTTCCATCAGAGGTCTTCCGTTGTGTGATAGTGAGGGTGAACATTCTGCTAGTAGGCTGAGCAGAGATTTGAATTCTTGTATTCCATACATAGTTTTTGTAACCCTAACCCCCTTTTTTGGCAAGACAACAACCACAGTTGGCAAAAAGGGTATTACCCCTGGCATTAGGGCAACAGCTGGCTTGGGCATCTCAGAGGTCGGGGGAAGGGCACAGAATAACATTTCTATTTACCCAATCCTGGAGGAGCAGTACCTGGGCTATGGTGTGTCAACTAAGTCTGAAGGAGCCCCCAAGAATGTGCACAGGTCACACAGAGATGGAATGTCCACAGACAGGAATGGGGTTGTACTGTATGGCTTTTATTCCTGACAGATGTTACACAGAAAAGGTGGTGCCCCCAGACTTTTGCAGGCACAGAACACACAATGCACAGAACACAACTGTTTTGCAGGCACAGATCACACAGAACACATTTCTTTTTCAAACTTATTTATTCATTTTGATCTAGGATTGCAATACCCTTAAGCAGAGAACCGCTCATTTACAAAGGTTCCACGTCAGAAAGGGTGGGAGAATGTACATTGGAAACAATGCAAAAGTTACTAGCTAAACAATTATACAAATAACAAAATTAAGCATTCACTAACAAAATTAAGCAATCAATCAACAGTAGGATACGGTATAGAAATGAAATCTTGATACAAGAAAGTTTACAAAATGTTGCTAACGTAGGCCTGGTCAGAACAGGTGCAGCCTTAAGTGGCTAAGTCAAAACATAAGGGTGGGAATTTAGAACAGTGCAGATACGAGACAATGAATCAGAGCAAGAGGTGGAGAAAGGGAGGGCAGACGGGGGAGCATGAGTGAGGGGGGATGGGAGAGGAAGATTTTTATTTATTGACAATTTTGGATTACAGCTTTTGAGCTGAAACAGGCTCTTTTCAAAGGCTCCATTTCAAAAAAAGACAAGACAAATACATGAAACACAGTGGAGTTGCATGGTGAAGAAGGAGGGATAAATGCAAAGACAACAGCCTGGTAGAAAGAGAACAAAAAAATCCAGCAATATAACATTTATCATCATAGTTACAATTATAAAGTGCTTCTTGTAATTAGGCAGCACTTGGGAAGTACAGTACATAGAGTAAGCAGGAGTAAGACGTGCATAAGATTCCTAGGGCTAGGGAGGTAAGGTTTGGAAGGGCTGAGGGCTAGTTGCAGCCTGAGTAGGCATTGTCAGGAGAGTTGCTTTGGGGCACATCAAAGTGGTGAGGGGCAGAGATGGGGAGGAGTCATGAGTGGGAGTAGGAAAGGGGAGGTAAATTACTTTCCCTTCCATCCCTTTGGCTAGGGACCTCTGGGAAGTTGAGGCATCGGGTGATGCTCAGGTTTGCCTAAGTGCATAGTACAGTGGGGGAAGGGGGTGCCACAACACTTGCTTCGAGAGCACAGACCAAACTGGGCGAACTACGTTACCACCCTGACCATGTAAACAGATGGGTCCCTTTACAACCTGGATTAAGTGGTCAGCTCAATTTCGGCCAATGCCAGACTTTCTCTGAAATTACATATAGTTAAGGACTATTCAGGAACTCCTGGCCACTGAAGACAAACCAACAAGCACATCCTTGTGCTGGGCACCAGTGAACCATGCTTTGAACATGATGTGCTCCTTGCTAGGCACCAGTAAACCTAAGGGTAAACAGCAGATGAACTTTGTACTAGGCAGTGTTGTACCCCCAAAGCATTTTTCCTTTTTTCACAAAAATTCACATTTCACTCAAAACTGTAGGGGTCCTCTTTCATGGGACCACCCACAGACCACTTGGAAAGGTCACAGCAGTAATTACACTCCAGTCCCAGGGATATAGGGCTTTCTGAAATACTGAATTCAATGACAGAATCTCAAGAAATTTATATTTCAATACAGGTTAGAGCTTTAGTTAATAATTTATTTCAGTTTCGGATTACAACCTTTGAGCCGTGATGCTCCTTTACAAAGGTTCCAAGTCAAGTGAGGACAATACCAGTACAAAGGGCATACAATATTTTTACAGTAAGCAGGTATAACAAAGGTACAGTAAACAGGAATTACAAAGAAAACAGTGAAGTACAAGTGCAGGAATTCGGCAAAAAACTTCATAACAGTTCCATTGTTATGAGGCTCCGAGGACATCATAGGTTGATAAGTCCAGGTAAAGGGGATTTTAGCAGCCTGAGCGGGCATTGTCCAGCAGGAGGAGAAGGAGAGGTGAGGTGATGGTGAAGGTAGTTGGAAGGAGGACAAGGGTGAGTCAGCCAGGATGGCAAGTGAGGAAGCTGCAGCCCAGGCAAGCATTGTTTAATAGGGGGAGGAGAGAGGGAAGTAGGGGCAGATATTGTTGGAGGGAGTAGGGTGGGACAGCCAGTAATAGGAAATATTATGCTGAGGTTGTTGCAGTAAAGGCAGTCTTTGGTAAGGGGGGGAGGAGGGGAATGGAAGGGGGAAAATCCAAAGGATAAAAGGGGGAAGGGGCACCAGAGGTGGGTGTGGCGTTTGATGCAAAAACACACATAATCTAGTCTGTGCAGCACTTTAGGAAACGACATGTTGAGGGGGTTTGCCCCAAACAGTTACTCACTGACACTGATTCCAGAAGAGCACAACCTTGTGAAAAAATTCACCCCCTGGGGGCCTTGGACAGGTCTCCACTTCCTTTCCATCTCACAGACTGATTGCTGACACACTATGGCGATGAACCTGTTCACACTCTGAACAACTCCAACCGACTTCTGACTAACGAGTCAGAACTGCAGCTTCTAATAGCATAGTGGCTCACGATGCTGCGAGAGTTCCATATGCAAATTAGCTCCACTCTGCCTGCAGCAGCTAAGCAAAGAGGGCTTATTGAAATTACAAGGATTTAACCTTTTTTGTGTGCTGTCCATTATCTACACTATACCAAAAGGGTTCTTGTAACCCCAGGGGAACCCGGCTGTTACATAAACATTCCATATCCTGACTTTAAACCCAGAAAAAATATATCTTATATCACCTTCTTGGATACTTTGTACTTTAATATCTTCACAACCGTTCAAAAGATTTGTACAACATTTTGTATGCATGGTCTCGGGGTGTAGATCTGTTGACTTGCTAAGCTTCAGTTTAACCAGATGTGCAGCATCCAAGATCCGGATAGTGAAATAAGTTTAAAAATTGCCATGTTTCAGCTGTTTTTTTTTTTGTCATCATCTAGTGCTCAGACAGTTTGGAATTTTGGTCTGAAATTTTCAGGATTGAAAGGGCTTGATCCACAGATGTACCTTTCACTGGTTGGGTGAAAAAATATGAATTCTTTCTAACAGGGACCAGACGGGCAACTTGTTGAGCAAGGAGTGTAACCTTGGCCAAAGATACACGAACCACTCTATTAGAGCCACAGCTGTGCATCTACTATCTACTGCCAGACTGCAGACACAGGAAATTATGGCAGTGACAGGGCACAGGTCAAAAGCTAGCTGGAGAACTTATTGGAGTGCCTCTGCCGAAGACCGGAAAAAGTGGAGCGGAATCCTGGCACACAGTATGAAAGAAAATCAGCAGATGGAATCTTTAAGCAAGAATCAAGAAATGAAGCCTACAAACAAGAAACAGAAGCCGGAGCCTGAAAATGAGTTCATTAGCAATGAGCATGAAACACCATCAAGAGGAAATACAGTGCTGGAAAACTTGCCTTTCAAGCTCATAAACCCTGTATTCCATGGCAAGGTGCAAGTCATCATAAAAACAAACTGCAAAAGGAGTTTGCACTAGGTAAAGTGGTGCTGAGACTAACAAACAAAACCAAACACAGAAAAGTCTAGCACTCACAACCTCAGAATAAGCAAGGGCACAGGTCTTCAAAAAAGAGGTTGTGAGTGCTAGACCTTTCTGCTTTTGGTTGTGCAAGTCATCATTTTCGACAAGTAAAACTATAATATTCCACAGTGTAGGGAGTTTTTTTTTTTCTTCTGTTGTTATTTTGACCACTCCCAAAAAAGTAATGCATCACGCAGTTCTAAGTGATGTATTATTTTGACTATCCCAAACAGTGTCGTTACGGACTATTTTTCTCCCTTTTGTAAGAAATTCTCTAGTCTTTATTAGGGCTGTGGAAGGGGGGCCTACAGCTATTTTGCGATCATAGCTCTAAAAACAGCCAATCATGGAACCTTCTGTTGGACTTTTGGAAGTATCCTTCCGAAAGTCCAACGGAGCCTGAGGCACTCCGACACAATAGGCAGCAATGGAATAATAGCTGTTACTTCCGCATTCCGTGCCATGAACTGTACATGTGCAATTCTTGTGCATGCGCAGTTCTGCTGGCACTGTTATGTTGTGAATGGCAAAATGACAGTCGCCACAACTGCGCATGTACGAGTGCCATGCATGTGCTGCTGTGTCACCGGCAACAAAGAAAACGTGCTGACATTGGGGTCCCCAATCCCCATGTCAGCATTATGTAGCCCCCCCCCCACTCATGTGGCACACTGGGAGCCCACTCCAGTGTGCCCAAATGCTTTTTGCCCCTGCCAACATCGGGTCCCCATCCTCGTGTTGGCATTATGTCACCCCATGCATGGCACTGGGAGCCCACCCCAGTGTGCCCAAATGTCTGCTTTTTACCTGTAAAAAAGCAAAACAGTCCCCTGATGTGTTTTTCCATTTTTTTAATCTGTAAAAAAGAAAACAGTCCCTCGTCATTGCCCCAGTCACCCTACACCCTCCCACTGACCACCTACCTCCTCACACCCCCTTACCCCATACTTACCTCTGGAGGTCGGCACTGTCATCTTCTCTGGACCGAGACATGTCTGCACTTTTCAAAGCCAAACCGCAAACTGAAGAATCAAAGGTAAGCGTTTTATTATGCCATTCAGTGGGGTTTTCAACTTATGTTGATAAATAAGCCATTTTTTTTTATTTTAACCCCAACTTTTCAACATGGGGTTCTTGGAACCTTACCTCATGAAAACTTTCACTGTCATTTCGTTACTCAGTCACGAAAGGTGATTTCGTGGTCGCTGCGCGGAATCACCTTTCAGGACCAATTCATGAAATGACAGTGGCACTGTTCATGAGGTGGGGTCTCAAAAAGTCCATGTTGCAAATTTGGTGAAAAAATTCCAAAAAATGACTGTGTTACGAACTTGTGTTGTGCAGTTTCTATGTGCGCTCCTAACTTTGCCAATTTTTAATATTTTCCCTCCACATTTTCAACATTGCCATTTTTGCACACCTCCTGTTAAGCAGTACAGCTGTCATTTATCACATCCTGCCCAAAATGTGTTTTTGCACCTGTGGCACAGAATGGCATGGTCGCTCTGTGAAATCACCTTTCGGGACAAGTGAACAAAATGACACTGGCACTCTTCATGAGGAGGGGTCCCAAAAAGACCATGTTGAATATCTGGTGCAACACCTCCATAAAATGGCCAAGTTATACTTGTGCGTTCAATAATTTCTACGCACGCATGTAACTTTGCTCACTTGGCAGCTCGTCACACAGCCCTATCGGCGCTGGCCAGATTTTGTTTAAATATATGTTACAAAATGTTATAAATGCAAACTACTTGTGAGTGTCATTTTTTCCTAATCATGACCTATTTAATAAGCTGGCCCAGTGGCGCTGCGGGTTGAGGCGCTTGACATCGCACCTCGTGCCACACCATCGACCCAAGTTTGGGAACGAGCTTGGGCGCCGGGGATCGGCAGGGGAGGGAGAGGGTCGAGCATCAAATGGACTGCTCTCATCTCTCTCTGAGGAGGGATCCAGGGCATCTCCGGTGCAGCAGAGACCCCCGGTTTAGACCAGGGGTGCAGCCTTCAAGGAGCTGTCAAGGGGAGGAGCGAGGCAGATGTCGACAGCTCTGCCATACAGACGTCACTGCACAACCGAGCTCCTGAGGAAACCACACCAAGCTAAAAACTCTGCGCCTAGAAAGGCAACGTCTCCCCTCCATGATCCATCGCCACACACCCAATACTGGGCCCTTGTCTCCACCCCCTCTGTCCTTCCATCACCTCAGTCAGCTCTCTAGATTATAGCTAGAGCACCAGAGTGGAGGCAGCCCTACCTCAGGGGGCTCAGAGCTGGGGGGTTTGTTGGCACATGATTGGAGGAAGTCAGCCAACCTCTCAGGAGGCAGGACCATGGTGGGTGGTAGAGCGATTGCAGGTAGGTAGGGGTAGCTAGAGAGAGTTCCAGGAATGAAGCAAAAATGGAGTCTACAAAAAAATAACCAATTTTATAAGTGGAATAAGACACTCCAGGGTGTTGGTTGTTCTATGATAACCGCATGCCTCAGTGTGGAAGGAAACTTGGCCTTTGGCCTCATGCTTTACCATGCACCCAGGCATGTGATTATCACAGAACAGCCACCACCCTGTCATGTCTTATTGCTGAGTGGGAACTGTTTTTGTCCCCTATGCAATACCAGGGCAGCGATTTTGATCTCACTGGCTCTACTCATCTTCCACAGCTATTTTCCCTCTTCAGGCACATTCATTTAGTCTTGGAATGACTTTTACTTCTCACTTCTCCTGCTGCTGCTTATGTTCCTTTCCCCTCTGAGTCTCTGTGCAGGGAAGAGTAAAAATGCACTTGCAAAGCCACAGTCTCTGTCTCTTTCTAATGGCTACCTCCCTCCAACCATGGGAGGCCCAATATCAGATTGTACAACTCTGGCACTATTTCTGGTGGCTTCTGCCGCTGTTGCTAACTGTGCATGAAAGTGTGTTTCTGAATTGCACACCAACCCCAGCAAGGCATTCACACAGCCGCAGGAGTGGCTCTGAACTTGGCGGTTCTGCTCGCCACCCGCAGCTCCTCCCACCTCATCACATATTTTTGCGCCCCTCAGGCATGGTTCCTGCCACCTGTTCCTCTCCCTCGCCAAACCTCTGTATAGGCTGGCTTTGTGGAAGAGTTAACACACACGTGCATCAAGCCACTCCTCCTTCAGTCACAGTGACACTGGAGAGGAGTTTGTTTATTTAAACATAGTTTACCATGTTAGCAACAGAGCCGTGGAAGGCTCATTTCCAATTCAGCACCCTAAGCCAGCTGTTTGGATAGCAAAAAACCCTCCCTGGACCAACAAAACACCATGTAGATGCAAAAATAAATAAACACAGAAATATTAGAATATGACGGCAGATAAGGACCAACCAGTCCACCTAGTCTGCCCATTTCCCTACTTGGTTTGGCAATCCCTACTCTTATCTGGATTGCCTTTCCCCCACTCTGCTGTACAGCAGGGTGATTTTATGCTTAACCCATGCACTTTTGAATCCCCATACTGTTTTTGCTTCCACCACCTCTGCTGGTAGGTTGTTCCATGGATTCACCACCCTGTCTGTGAAAAAATACTTTCTAGCATCCCCCCCCCTCCCGCCATTGGGCCCACTGACCCAAAAGAGCCCAAACTAGCACTGGAAAAGAATGGTTTCCTAATGCAAATATAGGTCACTAGGGACCTTTATACTTTACAACAGGCACCTGGATACAGAAGGGGTCTAACACCGAACACCACCCAATCAGCACCTTTCTTTCCCCTTTTCTTCTGTCTCCTAATTTCTCATACTTTACTTTACTTCCTCTTTTGTGATTGTATAACCGGGTCACTGGGCAGTTGTCAGGATGCTACTCACTGTTATTACACATGCCTTACATCTGTGAGGGCTCCAAACAAGGTCTAGGGGCCTGGGCTCATTAGACTCATCAGATTGCAGGGGTTTGCTCCAGAAGACAGCAGAACATACTGCTGTGTCACCACCTAGAGAAGGATAGGTGGATCAGGTCAAGTGTACAGTACTGGTTCCTGGGATTCAGTACCAACCCACCTCACCTCAGGGTATGAACCCCACCCTGAGACCCAGTAAATGCAATACTTAACAGTTTTGTATGTCACTAAGACTATTTTCACATACATAAAATATGAAAATAACAGTACTTTATTATTTGCAACAACAGATGCAGAGGTGAAAAGTGTGATTAGGAAACATGCAGTGGTAATATTTATCGCCAGTTGAGGCCCATTTTGCAGGAAATAGACACTATTCCACACTAGACGTGTGTGGATATCTTATTTAGAATATTTGGTCAAGTATTCACATTTCAGGGACCCAGTTATTCATTATTTGTACTTTGTTATTTGTTATTCTGGTGGTGGAATACTGTGTGAGAGTTCAAAAGTTCCTGAGACTTCCTATTCAATCAGAGGCCACTTTGGAGCTCACTGAAGGCAGTTTATATGACCCAGCATTTGCAGAAGCTACAGGCACTAGAAACAGACGTCTGAGCTGCTGTGAAAGAGCAATAAACTTACATACAGTTACTAAAAGTTGCTGAAATGTAGAAAACTGGACAGATTTGTTCCCTTTCTATGTCCCAAGCTAGAGAGGGTACTTTTTTCACACTTTTGTGTATTAATGTTCAATGTTTCTCAGGAGAACTGCTAGGAGTGAGTTTTTTTTCTCAAAAATTGAAAAAAACCTAGTGCTACTGCACGTGCCTGTTTCTGCTCTGCGAGCAGTCAGTCAAAGGTACACATTAAACAAGCATTTGTCAATGCCGAATGTTTGCTTGCTGGCATTGGCAGTGGTAGTGTAGAAGTTACAGAGCTGCGTAATAGTAATGGCAGTGAAGTATTGAACTGAAGCCAACCCCACCACCACCCTGCAGAGAGTGACAGGTATTGGGGTGTGCCTTTGGTTTGTCAGGCATAACGGCCATGCATTTTCAGTACACCCCACCCTGCAGACACTGGCAAGTGTCACGGTGTTCCTTGGGGTCTTTGGTCCTTATGCGCACCCCATTCCATTAGGAAACCTTTCTCCTCGACATTGCCAACACGGACTGGTCTGAAATTTTCCTTGCAACAAATGCTGAGGTTGCCCTAGACGTGTTCCTTACCAGGTTTGGTGAAGTTCAAAAGCGGCATGTACCGAAAACAAAGAGGAGGGTCAGAGGTCAACAAACACGATGGCTAGATAAAGAACTATCCACAAACTCAAAGCCCGGGACAAGCTCTGGAAAAAATACAAGACTACTGGCCTACCTAGGGATCATCTTATCTACAAACAGCATAGAAGTGTCTGCAAAAAGCAAATTAGGCTTGCAAAAAGCAAGTACTGCCAGAATCTCTTAACCAGCTCCTCAAATGATCCACGCAAATTCTGGAGTCACATCAAAACCTTCCTTGGCACCCCACAATCTGTCACCCCCCTCGGAAATGATTCTTCACAGTATCCACTGCAATGACTCCCTTACCATAGCCAATGCCTTCAATCAACAGTTCTCCGACCTAACTCCCTATACGTCCACCCTAAATGCTGCACCTACTGCCCCTCAGCCACTCTCTACAAAAGGGAAAACAGATGCATTAACAAGTGACCCTCAACAAGCAGCAACAAAAACTTTTTATTTCAAAGCTGTGACTAGAAATCAAGTTCTTAAACTCCTAAATGCCATATCTGATAACACCAGCCCTGGCTCGGATACACTGGAACCCCGACTACTGAAAGCTGCTGCCCATCTCATCTCATATCCATTAGCCAGGATTTTCACACTGTCCCTCTCCACAGGCATAATCCCAGAGATATGGAAGGCCACTAGAATTACCCCCATTTTCAAAAAAAGGGAACAAAAACGAAATATCGAACTACAGACCCATTGCCATTCTCTCGGTCCTCAGTAAAATTCTAGAGAAAATAGTAGCCACCCAGGCCATCGAATTCCTCAACTCCTCAAACTCACTCTGTGAAGCACAACATGGTTTCAGGAAACATCACAGAACCACAACAGCGTTAGCGAAGTTTACCTCTGATACTCTTATAAATATGGATGAAGGTCATCTAACAGGGGCTGTGTTCATTGACCTCACCAAGGCTTTCGACCTTGTGGATCACCCCCTTCTGCTAACTACCCTTAAAAACCTTGGCTTCTGATCCCCTGTAACAAACTGGTTCAGTAGCTACCTAACAAACAGGACACAAGCGGTGAAATTCAACTCTGCTATCTCTGACAGTGCCACAATCAACATTGGAGTACCACAGGGCTCAATACTAGGCCCTCTCCATTTTTCACTGTTCATAAATAATCTTCCTAGCAGTATAACATCTGGTGCCTCACTACTCTATGCTGATGACCTGGTTATCTATGCTCGTTCAGGCTGTATTAACCATCTCAATGCCACTCTGACATCTGCCTTCCATTCGGCTCAACACTGGCTAAATGCTCATCGCCTCATACTTAATGCTAGCAAAACAAAAGCCATGCTACTGGGAACAACCCATAAACTTAGATCCTGCTCATCTCTCCTGAATATACTTGACCTAAACGGAACCCCTCTCGAGACTGTAAGTACATTCCGCTATCTGGGCATACTGCTTGACCAAACCCTTGACCTGAACCAACACATCCAAGAAACCTGCAAAACGGTTGATTGCAAACTGGGGGCTGCCTACACAACTAACTACATGCTCACACCCACTGCCATGCTGGCCATCTGCTGGGGAATCCTCCTGCCAACTCTATCCTATCATGACCCCATCCTAACCATGGCAAACAAAACTGCACTTCCAAAGTGAGATACCACCTACAACAATGTTTGCCAATATGCATCAAAGGCCCCTTGCCTTAAACATCACTGCCAACTTTATAAGGACCTAGGCTGGCTTTCCCCCCTCCTCCACTAGACAGTACTACCTCTGCTGCCTCGCAGACTCCATAATCAGAGAGTTTAGACCTGCTACACTATCTGAGCAGCTCCAGTCTGCTATCCCCCCCCCCCCGGGTGAGCTGAGATCGTCTGATAAGTCTTTCCTAAAAGTTCCCCTCTGCCGCACTTCCAAGGGCGCTGGTGCATTTGGGCATGCTGCCCCCCCAAGCGTGGAACTCACTACCTATTGACCTAAGACGAGCTTCCTCACACCTTGCTTCCAAGCGAAGACTACGGAATCACATTACTTCTATGGACCAATGCGCCTGTTTTGATCCTACCTAAATCTTTTCTTCATGTTACCTCTCCCTTCCCCTATCTACATGCCCATTCGTCTACCTACACCCTACTTGATGCCTTGCATACTGGTTATTTGGACTGCTTGCACTTTCTTTTATGATCACAAAGAAACTTATATGGCTCTACCGTCTGATGTATTATATATGCCTCTATCACTCTACCTTTCTTAACCTTGTGTTATGACAATTGCCGTTTTTACTTACTGTGTTATGTATTACAAATGTCTTCAGTCACCTTATTGTTACAATCATTGGGTGTAACAAATGCCAATTACCTTATGATTGTGGTACCTGCTTTCCCATCCTGCTGTTTGCACTAATCTTTTGACGTATGTATTGAAACATCCTGCTGTTTTGCACTAATCTTTTGACGTATGTATTTATTGAAAACTGGTACTGGTCTCTCCTCATCTTCTCCCCCGTAATCGACTATCCCTGGTATATCTTGCGGCTATCAGTTCAAGAGCACTGGGTCGCTGCATCGCACCTTTTCTCGCTAAAGCTGTATGCGGCCGTTACTCTCCCCCTGGTGACCGAGTCCCCCTACTTTCCCTGCCGGCTTACAGTTCCATAAGCCTGGACGCCAAATGCAGCATTCTACCGCTAATGCCGTATCTTCCCGCTTCCCTGATTCCTTTCTTGACGGCGGTTTTCAGCCTTCCCCCCTATATCGACCTCCTCGCGGGTCACCGTGCTCGTGAACAGACCTGTCTAGCTCTGGAACCCCTCGCTCATCCAGAATGCCAACCCTGCCCAGCTTGGACTCCCTCCAGCTGGGCCCCTGCCTTTCATTCTGACCCAAGGTTCCCGTGAGTGTGATTGCTGTTCCATGTTTTCCAAGATCAGCCGGGACTCACGCCTGCTCCTGCCATTTTCAGCACAACTCCCTATGTAACCATACCCTTCCCTGTCTCCAGCCCTGTAGTCTATACACTTTCCTTCCTACTCCATCGCGGCCAGTCTATCCCTGGCCCCCCCACCTGAGCCTCATACCGGGAATCAGTTCCATGAGCCCGGTTATAGACTCTGCCTCCTGCCGTAAAAGCCGTAATCCTTTTGCTGTCCCACCCTACACTCTCCTAAGATTCTTGACCAAAACAGTTGGCAGAGTTCTCTTACCTTGGTTCCAGCCCCGCCACCTTCCAACTACCTTGAGCTGTGCACTCACCCTTCCCTGCCCACATCCCCCCCATCAGTTTCCCCAAATCTAATCCAAAATCTGTCCTTCCTCCAGTACCCTCTGCTTACTTATAAAAAATTGTATGCTTGTATCCATGTACCTGTACTAGTACTGTATAAACTGCACCGTTCTACTTGTATTGTAATTGTACCTTCCGGGTCATGCCTGAAAATAGTCACTTGCTGGCTAGTGCACCTACCCGGTTAACAAAAACTAAATAAAATAAAATAGGAGAATGGGGTGAACTTTGGGGCCGAAGAGTCCAAGGCATACCTCGATGCTTCTCACTGGCTGCAGGATGTGGAATGGTATGAGCATTACAGGCAAGAATCCCAAGTCACACCCCTGATGCCTGTCATTCTCTACAGGGTTGGGCGTTATGGTTGGAAACCCTAATACCTCAGGCATTTGTTGGTATTTTCACTCCAAATGTTCAACATGTTTTTTTTGTGACCCCACCTCATGAACAGGGGGAATACCAGTTTCTTAGCCGAAGCTGCTTATGCACAGCGACTACGGCATTTAGCACACAGGTGCAAAACATTCGAACAGAATGTAAAATGACAGCTGTACTGTTCATGGGGAGGTGTAAAATGGCAATGTTGCAAATCTGCAGTAAAATATTAAAAAAAATGGTGAAGTCACGAGCGTACATAGAAACTGTGCAACGCACACCGTAATATAATTAGGTTGGAGATTTTTTTACAGCAGATTGTCAACTCAGGCATTTTGGTGCCTCCGATCATGAACAGTGTCACTGTGATTTTCTTTATTCGTCCCGAGCAATGATTTCCCACAGTGACCACACATCTCTGCACTGAAAGTGTGAAAACACACTTCGGCCATATTGTGAAAAATGACAGCAGCTGTACTGTAAATAAGGCAGTATGGAAAAATGCCACTGGTGAAAATCTGGACTTAAAATATTACAAAGTCATGAACTTATAAGGGTGCGTGGAAACTGCGCAATGCTCACTCATAACACAGTCATTTTATGGACTTTTGTCACCAAATTTTCAACATAGCCATTTTAAGACCTCTGCTCATGAACAGTGTAACTGTGATTTTCTTAATCTGTCCCAAACATTGCTTTCGCACACCATCAGCACCATTGTGCGCTACATGTGCGAAAACACATTTTGGGCGGCATATGAAAAATGGCAGCTGTACTGTTCATAAGGAAGTGTAATAAAATGGCAATGTTGAAAATCTGGAGTGAAAATATTAAATTTGCAAATTTGTGAGCATGCATAGGAACTGCACAACGCACGCTCGTAAAACAGTCATTTTTGGGAATTTTTTCACCAAATTTTCAACATAGCCATTTTAAGACCTCTGCTCATGAACAGTGTCACTGTGATTTTCTTAATGTGTCCCGTACATTGATTTAGCACATCGACTGCGCCATTGTGCGCTACATGGGCAGAAACACATTTTGGGCAAGATGTGAAAAATGACAGCTGTACTGCTCATAAGGAGGTGTGGTAAAATGGCAATGTTGAAAATCTGGAGTGTAAATATTGAAAATTCACGAACTTACTGACGTGCGTAGGAACTGCACAACGACGCCGAAACAGTCATTTTGGAATTTTTTCACCAAATTTTCAACATAGCCATTTTAAGACCTCTGCTCATGAACAGTGTCACTGTGATTTTCTTAATTTGTCCCGTACATTGATTTAGCACACCGACCGCGCCATTGTGCACTACATGGGCGGAAACACGTTTTGGGTGAGATGTGAAAAATGACAGCTGTACTGCTCATAAGAAGGTGTAGTAAAATGGTAATGTTGAAACTCTGGAGTGAAAATATTGAAAATTCGTGAACTTACAAGCGTGCATAGGAACTGCGCAACGCACGTTCGTAAAACAGTCATTGTTAGGAATTTTTTCACCAAATTTTCTACATAGCCATTTTAAGACCTCTACTCATGAACAGTGTCATTGTGATTTTCTTAATTTGTCGTGACATTGGTTTTGCACAACGACTGCGCCATTCGCACTTCATAGGCGGAAACATGTTTTGGGTGAGATGTGAAAATGACAGCTGTACTACTCATAAGAAGGTGTGGTAAAATGGCAATGTTGAAAATCTGGAGTGAAATATTGAAATTACGAAACTTAGGCGAGCGTAGGAACTGCACAAGCACGCCAAATCAGTGCTTTTGAATTTTTCCACCAAATTTTCCAAACAAACTTCTGAGAGCCCACCTTATGAACACTGGCAGTGTCGCTTTCATTAATCAGTCCCAAAAGGTGATTTCGCGCAGTGACTGCGAAATCACCCTTCCGGCCCGAATAACGCCATGACAGTGACATCATTCATGAGAAGGGGTTCCAAAAGCTCCATGTTGAAAATCTGGTATAAAAATTCCAAAAAATGCCTGAGATATGCAACAAAGTTGAAAACCCCTATCTAGCCCATTATACAATTTACCGGCATTTCCTCAGTTCGCGGTCGGCTTTGAAGAGTGCAGACGTGTTCTCGGTCCACCGAAGATCATCGTGCCAAGGTCCGGAGGTAGGTATGGGGTGAGGGCAGGTGTGGGGAAGCAGGGTGCGCAGTGGGTCGGTGCGGGTTGTGGGAGGGGGGCCAGGGAGACTACGTGGGACCGTTTTTTTCTTTACAGGTTAAAAAAAAAAAAAAGGACGACGCAGGATGTTTGCCACGCTGGGGTGGGCTCCCAGCGTGGCACAAGGATGGTTGGGGGGGCGTTCAGCTGACACGGGATAGCACCCCATCGGCCAAAGCATTGATTGCCACGCTGGGGTGGGCCCAGCGTGGCACCCAGTACCGGGAGGGGTGAGGACAGTGGAGCCGACGGGGATTGGGCACCCCGTCGGCTATCATTAGTTGCCACACTGGGGTGGGCACCCAGCTGGCATTTGAAAAGCTTTGGGGAGGCGGGGAACACAGCACAGCAAGCGGGATTGGGCACCCGTCGGCTCTACTGTGTGTGCGCATGCGGGGTGCGACTGCGCATGCGTGGCGTGTGTGTGGGGAGGCGCATGAGCAGGCGATATCTTATCTCTGCTCACTCAAGCATAGCTCCCCCTTTGAACTGTATGCCACTTCATTTTGGAGCTTGTCATAGACAGCTCCAGCATGCATTGGCTTACAGGGGCCGCGCCTGCCAACACACTGACTGAATTGGAGGAGGTGACACACCTCCAAAATCTCCGATGATGGCACTACCTTTCTTGCACATGCGTGCAAGCAAACATAAAAACACAGATTTTGAAAGTGTTTTGTGCATGTTTCTCTGCAAGCAATCAGACACAGGTGTGCATTAAAAAAACACAGACGTTTTTTGTGCACTTTCCTGTTAAATCTCAAGCTAGAATTTAGAAATAAATAAAATAGGTGGGTTTTTGTCAGACTTCTATGTAATACATTCAGCTGCTTTAAAGAGTGTGTTTTTTTTCCATGGAGCTTTTTTCTCCCCATTGCGACATCTGCCAGCACGCCGCCACCCAGCCCCGTCACCGACCTTCTCACAGCCTTACAGATTATCCAGTAGAGTTACCCAGGACCACTACATGGTGAGTTGCCACTGGTAAGCCGTGTTGGTCATGTGAGAGCCTGCAAGGGTTGCCAATTTTCCTCTGAACTCCTCGTTTTCTACCCATGGTGTGGCATACAATGATGAGCAGCTACAGCCAGTTAGGGGAGAGGGGGGCAGAAAAAGTGGACAAGAGTGGGCTGTGGCACCAGTAAGGTACTGGTCCATAAGCATAATGAAGTAGTATGGTAGTAGCTTGCATACCATGTGGCCCTGAGCAGAGCAAGCCACTTAACTGCTCTGTGATCCCTGGACAGACTTGAAACTAGCTTAAGCTCAGTGTGCCTTTCCTGGCCAAAACTTGTAAACTAAATGAAAAAAATTTGTCAGTGCTCAATGTTTGCTTGAATACTATGATAGGCAAAATGCGGGTCCCATCATTGCTACTGTGAAGCAACTCTAAATAACACTAGTGTGAAGAAACAAGGTGATTTTACATTCATAAACATTTTTGTCACTGAGATTATTATTATATTATGAGAAATGCAGTGACACAGAGTTGAGGGTCCTACAGAAACAAAGCAGGAACCCCTTGGGAAAACACATAGGAGCCCATTAGGGGCTTGGGGCCTCTTAGGGCCTGGTTGGGAGATCAAGAGGGAACTGTTAGTGCATACCAGGAGCCCCAGTGTGTGAAGTATGGGGACCTAGGGGGAAGAAAGAGGTTGTTTGGGCACAATGCTCACTGTTACTCAACCCCAGTAACCCCAGTTTAGCAGGCAGCAGCTAGTGTGTTCCCAGCAGCCTGGGCCCCAGGATCCCCTGAAGTAAACTCCCTTCCCAGCTGCCAGTGTGTGCCCCTGCAACAAGGAAAACCTCCACTGCCAGCCCAATGCTAAGGCTGGTCTTAGACATTTTTTTTCCTCTCTTTGTCTGCACTGCCAGCACTCAGAACCCCCACCCCTCCACAAGCAGGCAATGTGAGGTAGTAGCAGCCCCATGTTGGGACTGCTGTCCCTCCTTAGTGCATGGGCAGTTTTCAAAGCACAGGAGTGGTTATGGCTCGAGCTCAGAGTTCGAGCCCTGAGCATTGAAAGAGCTGCCCTGCCTGACCAGTGGAGTAGTCAAAGTGAGACTGGCAAGGGAACAGACAGAAGAGCAGTGGCAACCCTGGCTTACCTGTCGGCAAGAGACTGAAGCTGGCCTGTTGACTCCTGTCTGTTCCTCCAGTTTGTGGTAGCAGTTCACAACTCCCTGATCCCAGTGCTCCAGTCACAGTGGTGAGATGACAGTGGCAGCAGCTCCTGATTGTTCCTCCATTGGCAGCAGCCTTGCTGCCACAGTGCCAGTGGCCCAGCCCCCCACCACAGTTCATCTGCTCCTCATTTTCCAGATCTCCTCAGTGGCAGCAGTTTCATGGTTCATTTCACTCCCCAGTGGCAGCAGCATCGTGGGAGTGGCAACTCCCTTAAGGATCCTCCAGTTACAGTTCTGGATCAGGGTAGTGAGTGTGGTGTTGGCACATTTAGGCAGTGCTGACCACCAGAAAGCAAAACAGAAGTTTGCTCTTTTTAATTTAAATTAAGAAATAGCATCAAATGGACCTGTAAGTGGCCAAGGCCGTGCAGATGAGCGGGTGTTTCCCACTCCCAAGACTGCCCATAAATGCAGCATAGCAACCAGCTTCACAGGAGCTAGGGCAGGCTAAGCAAGGCCCCAGTGCCAGAACTACCCACAGGGTGGTATTAACATAATGAGATTCATAGGGTTAGTAAATGAGGGGGGGAGTCAGAATCACAAGAGAACTGCCCACAAGGCAAAGTAGTTTAGGCTCCCTAAGAGTCAATACAGTGGGCTACAGCACTCTAAAAGACACCCACAAGACACATTAATATAGTAGCAGATTTAGTGAGGTTTGGGGCAAAATAAGCTCTATAGGAGCCGATGCTGAGGAGCAATCAATTGAATAATTACTGAATGTTTACAGACTGCCTATTAAACTGCATTTAAAGGCACAGTGCCCCATTTACTACAGAACTGCCTGAACATTCGTGTGCCCCTTTTGCTAAATGAACTATCCAAATGTTTGGTGCTCATTTTTTACAGAACTGCTTTAAAATTTGTGTGCCCATTTACTAAACAAACTGCCTTAACATTTGTGTTCCCCATTTGCTACAAACTGCCTGAACATTTGTGTTGCCCATTTGATAAATTAGCTGTCTGAATAGTTGGTGCTCATTTGCTACAGAACTGCCCTAACATTCGCATGCCCATTTGCTGAATGAACTGCCTTAATATGTGTGTGCTAAATTGCTTGAAGAACTGCATGAACTGTTTGCGTGCTCATCTGCTTTAAGAACTGCCTGAATCAGTGTACATTCCACACCTGTTGTTTGTGGCACCCTGTCTCCTGCAAATGCTTAAAGACTGCCTACTGTCACCCTATTTAGCACTGTCTCTATCTCTGCTGGTGATACCCATATCCTTGTGGATTACAATTTGGGGCAGTTAATCAAGTTTAGTTTTAGGATGACAGTCAAAACAGGCCTCCCCTGCCAGCCTGCCAAGCACTGTCCCTATCCCAATAGGAAGTAAAGGAAATATAAGAGCTAGATTGATTGACTAGCTAGGGCCTCTGTCTGGTTAGGCTTTTCTCTTTTAGGATCACCATCCAGCTTCATCATCTGAAGACCTTAGCCCAAGGCATCATCTGAAGGTTGGCACCCTGGATTATCACCTGGAATTCTGCTTTGCTTTCCTCTTCTGCACTATGTCTTCTGTTCCTCTTTTCCTGGCAGCCCTGGGAAGGATTTGTGTTGAAGAATTTCTGCAAGTTGCAAGCCTGTTCCTCTTGTCCCAGTGGCCCTGGGAAGCGTTTGTACTGCAGAATCTTCTACAAGCTGCCAGTCTGTTCCTCTTGTCCCAGCAGCCCAGGGAGGGGTTTGTGACAAAGGATCTTCTACAGGGTGGCAATTTTATTTTCTCTTGTCCCAGTGGCCCTGAAAGGGGTTTTAGCTGATGAACCCATGATCTGTTTGTAAAATCATTCCAAAGTCCTGGTGGCCAAACTGAGGCCTCTTGCCAAAGTATCAGTCCCTTAGTTGTATCCATTGTCCTTTTGATCCAGGTGCCCTGCAGGCCTCAGTCCTCCACCTCATCCTCCTTAACATCCTGATTTAGACTCTAAAATGACTCAAATGTTACTCTGATTTCATGCATTTACAGTAAATTGATTTCTTGCACAGAGTGTAGTAAAAAAGCACTGGTCGACCAGGTAAAAGTGGCACCAGGAGGTTATTGTTGCAGCTGCCATAGAGTATAGTAGAGATGCACCTCGGTTCTGATATACAGTGATGAGTTTCTTATTAATGGTTACAGTTTCTTATTGCTTCCTTTTCTGCTGCATAGCTAGCCAAAAGTATACACCTGTGACTCTTGCCAGCTTCTTGCTGAATAAAGTCCTTTTGTATTTCAACTCTGAGTACGACTCCTGCCTCTCCTTGCCTGGTGCCTCCATCATCTACATAGGAACCTACAGTGTCCCTTCACCATAACACCTTCCTGAGGCAGCACTCATGCGTGTCAGGAAGACCCAGTTCCCTCTTCACAACCCAACTCACCTTGGTGCGACAGTAAGATAAAGTGCATGTGTAAAAATTCAGATTAGTATGTGAAACAGTACCTCTGGACAGCAAGTGTCTTCTGCATGAGAACTAGTGGAGGGTCTGAGTGCTAGACTGACTGCCTTTCCTGCCTAACACCTTACTAATGGTAACAGGTGGCAGTTGAGATGTCAGATCCTAATGGAGGATCTAAGTGCTAAACTTGAGCCATTCCTGCCTGAGTCCTTACTAATGGTAACGGCGGTCACTTACGATGTCAGATACTAGTACAGGATCCAAGTGCTAAACTGAGGGTCATCTCTGCCTGACTCCCTACTTATGATAATGGGGGCAGCTGAGATGTCAGATGCTAGAGGAGGATTCAGATGTTAAACTGAGAGCCATTCCTGCTGATTGCTTACTAAGGGTAATGGGGGGGGGCAGTACAGACCAACGCATGGCATTCTCAGCTCAGGGCAGCCGCCAGGCCTCCCTCTGTCTCCTGGAGTCAGACTGTCAGAGTAATGAAACTTGGCCACCCTCCCAGTGGTACACAGCTAACAGCTATCCCTGCAAACAACATAGCTTCATAAAACTATTCTTTTGTGAAATGTTTACCCCAAATTTTCAACACAGTCTTTTTATTGGTTTACCTGTGCTGCAGCAACAGTCAGTATGGAGACATCCCCAACAGCGACAGCCGCAGTGCCAACTGTCAGCATTGCAGTGTCAGGGATGCCTCCGTGCATCCATCAGGGGACTGTGCCCCCCAAGTACCCCCATGTGAGGTGCTCTGCCCTCCACACACCCCCCCGGTCTCTAGGATTCTAACTCCAAGTCGGAGTTGGACCGGGGGAGGGGCAAACACCCAGCGAAGCAGTCCTGATCACCAAACAGACCACCACAGCGACAGGTGGATTTTGCCCGATTCCTGTCGCTGTGGTGGTGTTCGTGATCTGGGAGTCGCTGTGGCAACGGTATACCCTTTTTATGACCCCCCTCCAAACATGACAAGTATCATTTTAAAATACTGGCCAAAGTGTCATCTCGCACCACAAGTGACAAAACACATTGTAGCCTTGACATGAAAAATTACACCTGTCAGATTCATGAGATGGTTTGGAGAAAAAATGGCTATGTTGAACATTTCAGGTCAAAATATTGACAATTGACAATGTTATGAACGAGCATTGAAAAATTTCAACATTTGATTTTTTTAATAGTTTGACCCCAGATTTTCAACAGTCTTCCTATGACCCCACCTCATGAACTTGGTAGGTGAATATTTTCAAACACACCACACATGTACTTCAATATGGGAACACAGGCTTCCAAAATCTCTCACTTTGCTCGCTAGAGCTTCATCAAGGGGTAGTAGTCAATTGGGACTGAGGTGGTGTATGCTTGTCACCTACATGCATGAATAAATTCAGCATTTGACTGAGATTTTGAAAGCCTTTGCTCCCTTATTGAAGTACATGTGTGGTGAGTCATTTTACTTATAGTGAGTGCAGCACTCTTCACTGTTTGATGCCTTGATTGAACATTATCAAATCTTGCCAGAAAGGTGATTTTCTGAAGTGACTGCATAATCACATTTTCAGTTAAATTTAAAAAATGTTGCCTATCTTATTCATGAGCAGGGGTCTCAAAAAGGTCATGTTGTCCTGATTTTCATAGTAGTAGCATTAAAATGTCTCACCTCTCATTGGCTGCAGCAGAGTCCCCCAACCATAGAAGAATGGTATAACAGAATTAAACAAATGCAAGAGATGGAGAGGTTAACCGCCAGAATACGCCTAAGAGAAGAAAAATACTTTGAAGTATGGGATCCCTGGTTGAAATGGTCTATAATGTACCTCCCAGGTTGCAAGGTTATATAAAGACATTTCGGGGATAGAACCCACAAGAGTAAACCCCAAAGCTAAGAATGGTCAGGCAGGACCCTTCCAATTTCACAACTTACTAACATGTATCCCCCCCTTGGAGGGTATTCAGTTTTGGTGCACATTCCAACACGGCCTTAGATTCAGAAGGGTTATAGACCCTTTACTTCTCCCCTTCCCCAAGAAAAAATAAGATTACTATCAGGATTTATAAATGAAAGGAAAAATTTATAAATAAATCTCTTTATTTTTGAGCTATTGATAATGAAATTAAGACACCCCAGGCAATAGAGTTTTAGAATGTTGTTTTTCCTTTTTCACTTTATTCTTTTTTTCCTCTTCCTTTAAGTTCTACCAACTTGTAAAAATGAAAAGAGAAAAGTTGAGTAGATGCATGTTGCTTATTGCATTTTTGTATCCTTCCTTTACTTCATGATTGTAGATAGAATCATGGTTGAATGTGGAACAATGTGCAAGTCCTCCTTTGTGATAATAGATGTGTAAGATTCCACTACATGTCATATCTTTAATCTTGAATAAAGCTGTTATAAAAAAAAAGATCATGTTTAAATTTGGAGTACAAATACTAAAAAGTGACCAATTTATGAGTAAAAGTTCAAAATGTATTGAAAAATATTAAATGCACTTACCTGATTTCCTCAGTTCCCATTCTGGGGTTGAAGAGTGAATACATGTCTCTGATCCAGAGAGGATTACAGCACTGGACCCCAGTAGGTAAATAAGGGATTGGGAGTGCTGAGTGGGGGAAGGGTGAGAGAGGGTAACAGCAGCAGCGGCTGTGCAACAGACATTGATGGACCATTTTTTGCAACTGACATTGATGGACCATTTTTTTTTTTACTACAAAAAATAAAATAAATTAAAAAAATATGTTGGGGGACCGTATTTGTACCACAGGTACTGACACTGGGGACTGGGCACTCCAGTGATGATTTGATGTTTGGGGCACTGTGGATGGGCTCCCCAGTATCACACACTTGTGGTGGGTGGGGTGGGGGTTATGTAAGCAAGCACTAGGGACTGAGCACCCCAGTGTTGTTAATGGAAAAGGAGGGGGACTTAACTGGCACGGGGGTGGCCACCTCAGTACCCGAAACTCCTCACTCTCAGTACCTACTCCAGGAATGGCTTTGGTAACACAGATGATCACCATACGTTGTGGGGGAGGACGATGAGCAGGCTGAGTATGACACTGCTCAGATGGCTGCTGGTTGGTGTCATGTACATGAAAAGAGGCAGCCACTGTCTGGTAAGCACGGCCGATTATTCAGCTACACGAACTTGCTGCTCATTAACCAGTAGGAAAGCATCATAATCAGTCTCAGTGATCATTGTCCTGTCACCGTCCTGTGACTGTCCTGTCCTGTCATTGTCCTGTGGCTCGAGTCTCCTGCAGCCTGAGCTGCACTGAACGTGGCAGTGACATGCCTCTGAAGCCCGCTACTCTACTTTGACAAGATGTTTGCTTCCCACATGCATGTGCAAGCAAACATAAAAAGGCCAGACAACTAGGACAGGCAGGTGGGTCAGCAAAGCCTTCTGTTGGTCAAATTCTACATTTTTTTGTATTTCTGACACAGGGCAGGTGGTTGCAATTTGTGACCACCTGATGTCTGTTGCTCTCATTCCTGAGTTTTCACTCTCGGATTCCTGACTTCTCTCTCGGTTCCCTTGCTGTGAGTTGTTTGGATTTGGTTCTGTTTCAGTAGTCTGCAGTATTCTGCAGTGCTGCCCTTGTCCAACCCCTGGACCCTGCTTTTGTTTTTTCATGCTATTTAACATTGGGGCATATATTAATAATAATACACACAAATGTGCATAATGATTATGATTGTGATGAATGTGACAGGCCAGGTTTGCCTGTATCAAAAAGATTTTTTACATGACAGTAACGTAATAATGCCTAACTGCATTCAAGTCACAGGCATTACACGAAAAGGCTGCTTGAACAATAACTAACTATTACAAGACACAATAAATCATGAAAAGACAACAGTGTAAATAATGCAAGCTAGGTTTGCAAATACTCCTTATTTGCCATAGTAATAAAGAAAATCTTATTAGGTGTGTGGAGTAACTCACTCATTCATAAGTTGCAGTTTGCACAATGCTGAAAAATATGGAACATTTCCAATATCAAGTTGACAAATTTGTTCCATTCATACAAATCACATATATTAACACAAGCATTTTGCCAATAAGAATTGTGTAGGGGAGTGTTTTACTGTCCTCTTCATGTTGCTATCCCTTCTTGTTTGCAATTATTTATCACACAAACAAAAAGTCTGCTGGCTTTTATGGCTCTTTTTATATCCTTTTATTTCATTTTCAAGGAGGTCCCAATGGCAAGGCCTCACAGAACATTTTTTTTAATAAAGGATAATGTTGGTCTCTTTGCTGGTATCTTCCGACCACCAGGAGGGCAACATACCACTGTCAAAATGTTTCAGTTGTATGGTTGCCCCGATGGGCCAGGTTTAGAAGTGGAGGTGGGTCACCATGTCAGTGGGCAGGCCGGACTGAAAAAAAAACTCCCTGCTGCCTCATTGTTGACTCAAGAGTCTGAACAAGGTATATCCCATTACCTGTGTGATTACAGGGCATGGTATATCCCAATCTTATTTGAGGGTACACACCTGTCTGATTACAGGGTAGATTCCTAGTGGAAAGCATGGAGGGAGAAAATAATAGATTTAAAAAAAGAAAAAGAAAACAAATGGTTTGATTTCTGAAAATGAAAACAGCCAGCCTCAGAGTGCTACGGTACCATCAGTACTGTTAAATTCTCTGGAAAACTGAATTTCTGAATGGACCTTGTCATGCAGGGACAAGCCAGGGGAGGGAGGATCGAGCATCCCATGGATGGTTGTCCTCTCAGAGAGAGGGGGCACAGACAGTGCCCTCCTCTGTGATTGCTGTCTAGTGTAAACTGGGTGGCAGAAAAGTTGATGTGTGTAAACAATTTGTTTCTTGCAATTCTGACCCCAAATTTTGAAGATACTTGTTTTAGGATTCACCTTAAAGACACAGCATGTGCTATTTATAGTATATTGGTCAAAATATCATTTCCCACCAGAGGTGCGAAAACACATCTCGTCCAAGATTTTAAAAATGACATGTCACATTTATGAGGTGGTGTGGAAAAATGGCTATGTTGAAAGGTTGGAGTGAAAATACTGAAAATGAGTGAAGTTATGAGTGAATGTTGAAATGGTGTAACGTTCAATCATAACCTGTGCATTTTACCGTATTTGTACACCAAATGTTCAGCACAGCCTTCCTATTAGCCCACCTAATGAACGCAGTAGTTGAAGATTTTCAAATCCCTGACAAAACGTAATTTTGTGCCACAGCTATGAAAACACATTTTGGCCAGGATACGAATAATGACAGCTGTCACATTCATGAGTTTCTGTGAAGGAATGGCTATGTTGAAAATTTGGGGTCAAAATATTGAAAATTACCAAAGTTACAAGGCTGTGTTCACAAACTTCAATGTGGGCTCATAACTTTGTTGTTTTTTTGATATTTTTATGACAAATTTTCAACATATCCTTCTTATGACCCCACCTCATGAACAATAGTGGGGAAAATTGTCAACTCCTGCACAAACAGTGATTTTGCGCAGCAGCTGCAAAATCACCTTTTTGGATGTGGAAACACATTTTGGCCAGGATTTGAAAAATGACAGCTGTCAAATTCATGAGGTGCTATGAAGAAATGGCTATGTTGAAAATTTGAGGTCAAAATATTGAAAATTACCAAAGTTACAAGCCTGCGCTCGCAAACTTCAATGCACTGTAGGCTCATAACTTTGTTGTTTTTTAATATTTTTATTCCAGACTTTCAACATAGCCTTCTTAAGACCCCATCTCATGAACAATAGTGGAGAAAATTTTCAGCTCCTGCCCAAAAGGTGATTTCATGCAGCGACCTTGAAATCATCTTTTGAGGCAGAGTTACCCAATGTCACTTGCATTGTTCATGAGATGGTATCCCAAAAAAGGTATGTTGAAAATTTTGGGTAAAAATATTGAAAAATGCCCATTATGCTACTAAGTTCAACCTCCATTTAAATACATTGAACCACATACCTGATTTCCTCAGTTCGTGGTCCAGCGTTGAAAAGTGAAAATCTCTCAGCGGTCTGAAGATGATCATGGCATCAGATCCCCGCTGGGTAAGTAAGGGCTTGGGGTGCTGAGTGGGAAGTTCAGGTTGGGGGACTAACGGCACAAAAGACAACAATAGATGGTTTTCTGTTTTACAGGGTTAAGAAAACAAAAACAAAATGATGAGGGTTGGTTTTCTATATTTCAGGTGATGATACTGGGGGTTTGGGCACCCCCAGTGTCAGTGTTACATTTATGGGGGGTGCTGAGAGAGGATCAGGTGGTGGGAACAGTTAAAACAATTTAAAATGAAAAAAACTATAAGGGACAACACTGGAAAATTGGGCACCCCCAGTGTCAATGCTATGTTTGTTGGGGGGGTGCTCAGATGGAGGGTCAGGTGGGGGGGAGCAGTTACAGGGGTGCAAGTGACAGATATCAAGGGACTGTTTTTTTTTTACAGGCAATATATAAATAACATTAAAAAAAGAAAAAACCTATGAGGGGGCAACACTGGAGGAACTGGGCACCCCCAGTGTCAGTGTTATGTTTGGGGGTGGGGCGATGGGTGCTGTGAGGGAGGGTCAGGTGGGGGACAGTTACGGGGGCAGAAACAGGCATCGATGGACATGTTTTTTTTTTTTAATAAGACTAAAGACTGGCAGGCTCCTTTGAAAGCCACTCAGCTGTTTGCTGACGGCTTCATGCAAATCAATGGACCAAAGCCCTCTCTGATTGGAGCAGCTTTGTTCCTTTGAAATACATAAAGTTTCAGCCCACCAAACAGAGAGTGATATCAGGACTACAGCCCATGGTCATTGGTGTAGACTGCAGAGCTCTTGCTTTTGTGAACTACAGAGGGCTAGGCAGTGACATATCCCTGAAATCCCCTATCCTTGCTACAAAACATTGGGTGCGCAAGTACAGCCAATGTAAAAATGATGAAAACCATAAAAACAGTCCCCTAAAAAAGTCCTATTGTGAAACATCAGGGTTATGTGGGTCTTTAAATAAAACAAGAAGATTTTTGGAATCTTGTTTTTGTAGGCTTTATAGCTGATAATTTCTTCAGAAAAAGGCTGTGACTGTGTCCTCTTCTATTGCTCTTGATGTAAGGAAATACTGAGCAGTACCCACTCACTTTCTAGAATGCTGCTGCCAGTACCAGGCATTTCAATTCAGTTGTTGTTTATTTATTTATTTATTGAATTTTTGTTGACCAAGTAGGCCCACTGAGACTAGAAGTCCCTGTTTCAGGGGCAACCTGGGAATAATTACATATATGGAAACATAACACAAAAGCAGGAAGTCAATGAACAATACAACCTGTAGCAATAACAGAAGCCAGAAGGGAAGGAAGGAAACATATTCAATTCAGTGCTTTAGAGTAACTGGTAATTGCTATTTTTCTTTTAAACTTAGATTGTGGCTTTTAGTGACACTATACTTTTTTTGTTGTCTTTACTTATAATTGTTTTTGGGCTGTTGAGAATTTAAAACATAGTGGTGGTGTAATTCTGTGCTGTCTTTAATTGCTGCAAATTTTATCTTGGCTTGTCTGACTGCCCTGTAGTTGGGTGAAGGGTGTTAATTGTCTGGCCTCTGACCTCAGCTATGTGATAACTGGAGGTGGGGCTTAGTCAGAGTTAAAGTAGCAAGCAGATTTTTATTTTCTCAGAAGAAGCCAGAAGGGGAAGGAAGGAAACATATTCAATTCAGTGCTTTAGAGTAACTGGTAATTGCTATTTTTCTTTTAAACTTAGATTGTGGGCTTTTAGTGACACTATACTTTCTTTGTTGTCTTTACTTATAATTGTTTTTGGGCTGTTGAGAATTTAAAACATAGTAGTGGTGTAATTCTGTGCTGTCTTTAATTGCTGCAAATTTTATCTTGGCTTGTCTGACTGCCCTGTAGTTGGGGGAAGGGTGTTGGTATTCTCGCCTCTGACCTCAGCTACGTGATAACTGGAGGTGGGGCTTAGTCAGAGTTAAAGTAGCAAGCAGATTTTTATTTTCTCAGAAGAAACCAGAAGGGGAAGGAAGGAAACATATTCAATTCAGTGCTTTAGAGTAACTGGTAATTGCTATTTTTCTTTTAAACTTAGATTGTGGGCTTTTAGTGATACTATACTTTCTTTGTTGTCTTTATTTATAATTGTTTTTGGGCTGTTGAGAATTTAAAACATAGTGGTGGTGTAATTCTGTGCTGTCTTTAATTGCTGCAAATTTTCACCCCTCCTCCCCTTCCCCCAACTCTTAATTATATGCCCTGTTAAATCTGATTGACAGGAGCTAAACACAGGGTATAGTAAGGGGTGTGAAGTAGGAGGGGCATAAGGAGGAAGAAGCCCACCCTCAGCACGACAAGTGTTTTGATTCATTTATTTATTTATTGGTTTCTTTTTCTTTAAAAAAAATTATCTGAGGATCAGAGGCAGGATTTTTAGTACAGTAAATTAATAAAAAGGGAAGTAGGAGAGCTTCAGTAGCAGACAAGTAGTGGAATTGCAGTATAATGTGGGGAGTGGTGCAATGCAGTGGCTGTGGGGCAGCCATATTCAGGCAGACCTTCTGGACACTGAGGTGCTGCCCTATCTGTATGCATCTCTCTGGACTGTGGGATGAGGAAGCCAGACTCAGAGCAGAAGTAAACTGGGTCAGAAGTACCATCACCCCTATCCAGGGACCACCCAGTCCAATGCAACTGCCTCAAAGGATGCCGAGAACGAGGAGCACTTGGATGACAGTGGGCTCAGGGAGGGTTAGAGCAGTCAGGCAGAGGCACATCCCAGATCCTATTCTACTCAAGAACTCATATGCTACACTGGCAAATGAGGACAACCAAATAGAGGTACCCAAAGTGGAAGGAAAGGATGTGGAGGTTAGCCAAGGAGGTGACCTCAGCGGAAAGCAGTGGACCCCAGAGGATGAGGAAGCCGATCCTGGTGGGGACTCCATCATAAGAGGATCCAGCTAGGAACACAGGAGGGAGGACAGGGAGGTGAGGTGCCTACCAGGTGCCACGGCATGGAGAGATGGAAGGAAGATCCTGGGGCTCACTGGGAAGGCAAGACGGGAGGCTGGATGTCATTATCCACCTAGGTACTAATGACCTGGCAAATGGAGAGCCAAAGGAAGTTCAGGAAGAGTTTAGGAAACTGGGGAGAGGTCTCAAGCAAGTAGCTACTTCTGTCACTTTCTCAGAAGTACTACCTGTGAGAGGCAAGGGAGAGCATACGAGTGCATGCACCAGGAACTTTAACTCATGGTTGAAGAACTGGTGCTGTGAGGAAGGTTTTGGATTCATTGGTGACTGGGGACCCACCTGGAGGGATGGAGATTTGTTCAAGCCTGACGGCCTGCATCCATCCTGGAGGGGAATCCAAGCACTCAATGATAAGTTTAAATGCTACATTGACAAGCATTTAAACTAGCAAAGGGGGGTGGCAGGCCAGCAAGGAGGGTACCTACTTGCTCACCCCCCACAGCTAGCAGTGGAACCAGTGAACCAGAGTAGTGGCTATCTCTGCAAAGCAGTGTGCAGAAGATGGAGATTAGTGCCCAAGAGGTGGATAAGCAGAAAAGGGGCAAAATTCAGCAGAAGGGCAGACAGCAAGGAGAGCCAGGGATAAATGACAACCAAGGAAGGGGCTGGAGTAGAACAGTGAAACAGTCTAGGGAGGTCAAATCATGGAAAGCCATGTGTGCAAATGCCAGGAGCCTTAGCAACAAGATGGAAGATCTGGAGGCTGTCATGGTACAGTCAGACCTGGACATTGTGGCCATCACTGAAACCTGTTGTAATGATAACCATGACTGGGAGATGGCCATACCTGGCTACAACATATTCAGAAGAGACAGAGCAGGCAGGAAGGGAGGAGGAGTGGCACTGTATGTGAAAAATGACATAAGGGCCACAGAGATCCAGAAGGAACAAAATGGGGGAGAGATACTGTGGGTTAAGCTGGAAAGGAAAATGGGGACAACCATCTGCACAGGTGTGGCCAGGAGGAAGAAACAGATAGGGAGCTGATGCTAGCCATCCAAAGGATGGCAGACAAGGGTGAGGTAGTACTGGTTGGAGACTTCAATATTCCAGACGTGGACTGGAGCATCCCAGCAGCAGCATCAACTAGGAGCAGATTTATCCTGGACTCCCTTCAGGGTGCTTTCCTCATGCAACTGGTCATGGAACCAACTCGGCAGAAGGCAATACTGGACCTTGTGCTCACAAAGAGGGACAGTGTGATGGGGGTAACAGTGGGGGAGCACCTGGGAAACAGTGACCACCAGTCATTGTGGTTTGAAATCACAGAAAGAGCAGAACCAAACCACACAAAAACACGTATCCTGGATTTTAGGGGGGCAGACTTTGGGAAAATGGGGAGATACTTGAAAGAGGCATTAAGGGGAATGGGACAGGAATCAGTGGTTGAGGAACAGTGGACAGTATTTAAAATGGGGATTACAAGAACAACAGAATTATGCATTAAGCAGGTTAGCAAGAGGAAAAGGAAGAGGAGACCATTATGATTTTCCAAAGAGGTAGCAAAGAAAGTGAAAGCCAAAAAGATTGCATTCAGGCAATACAAAAAGATACAGACAGAAGGGGATAGGGAGAAGTACCAGGAGAAGCAAAGGGAGGCAGGGAGGTCAGTAAGGGAAGCCAAAGCTCAGACAGAAGAACACATTGCAAAATCAGTGGGTAGAGGGGACAAAACCTTTTATAGGTACATAAGTGAAAAAAGAAAGACAAAGGGAGGGATAGTGAGACTGAAGGGGGAAGATGGAGGCTGCGTGGAGGATGACAACAGTAAAGCTGGCATATTGAACAGGTATTTCTGCTCAATCTTTACTGAGAGAGGAGGGAGGTAATGGGTCTGAGAAGAGTACAAGGGGTGAGATTGGTGCAGAAATGGACACAAGTCCCTTTACACGAGAAAGGGTCCTGAAGGAACTGGAAGTAATAAGAGTTGATAAACAATAGGGCCAGATGGGGTGCACCCAGGGTCTAAAGAACTAAGAGAGGTGGTGGCTGAACCTCTGGCTATCCTGTTTAGCCGATCACTGAAACAGGGAGGTACCCAAAGACTGGAGGACAGCAGATGTAGTCCCTTATACAAAGTGGGAACAAAGAGGAAGCAGGGAACTACAGACCAGTCAGCCTCACCTCGGTAGTGGGGAAGATCATGGAAGCACTACTGAAGGAGAGATTGGTGGAACATCTGGTTGTCAATGGACTACAGGACCCAAGCAGCATGGCTTCACCAGGAGGTCATGTCAGACCAACCTCGTTGAATTTTTGACTGGATGACTAGGGAGGTGGATCAGGGAGGGCAGTGGACAAGGCCTATCTGGACTTCAGCAAGGCCTTTGACACTGTGCCACATAGAAGACTATTACACAAACTGGGAATATGGGTGTGGGCAGGACAGTAGTGTGGTGGGTAGGTAACTGGCTGGGTGGCATGACACAGAGGGTGGTGGTAAATGGCTGTCACTCCACAGAGGAAGAGTGACCAGTGGGGTACCACAGGGATCACTGCTGGGACCGGTCCTATTCAACATCTTCATCAGTGACATTGCAGGGACCTAGAAGGCAGAATTTCACTGTTCGCTGATGACACAAAGCTCTGTAACAGAGTAGACACACCAGAGGTTGTAGACAGAATGAGAAGCGCTGCAGAAACTTGAAAGAATAGTCAGGGTTTTGCAGTTGAAATTCAATGCAAAGAGTGCAAGATAATGCGTATGGGGCACAAAACCCTGGCACAATATATCAGTTGGGGGTGAGGATATAGCATGCACCAAGCAGGAAAGGGATCTTGGGGTTGTCATCTCTGATGACCTCAAGGTAGGGAAACAGTGTGACAAGGCAGCAGGTAAAGCAAATGGGATGCTGGGATGTATAGGCAGGGGCATCACCAGCAGGAAAATGGAGGTCATAATTCCGCTATACAAGACACTAGTGAGGCCCCACCTGGAGACAGTGTACAGTTCTGGAGACCATACTCACGTAAGGACATAGACAGGGTAGAGAAGGTTCAGAGGAGGGCAACAAAGATGGTGCATGGATTGCATCACAAGTCCTATGAAGACAGGTTGAAGGAACTGAACATGTACTCCTGCAGGAGAGGGAGGAGAGGGATATGATAGAGACATACAAGTATCTTACAGGGAGGAACAGGTGCAGAAAACACTATTTTTAAGCGAAAAAGATGTTCCAGGACTAGGGCATGGGATGAAGTTGGAGGGAGGACAATTCAGAGTAAACATGAGAAAGAATTTCTTCACAGAACAGGTGGTGGACAAGTGGAACACCCTGCCAGAGGAAGTGGTGGGGCTGAAACAATCCAGGTTTAAGAATGCATGGGATAGACATAAAGGAATTCTGGAGGTCAGGGTAAGGGGCAACAGACTTCTAGGAAAACAAACTGAACTTACAAGCTCAAATGGGCAGACTGGGTGGGCCATAGGCCCTTATCTGACGACACTGTCTATGTATCTATGTAACAAGACATAAACATAAGGGGCTCAATGTTCAAAGGGTGATACAGGGTTTGTGTCAAGCCCTGCATCATGCCCATTTTGTGGTGCAGATGCACCAAACTCCTTTGAAGCTACTGCACCCAATTTTAGTACACCGGGCCCAGTTGCAACAGTTTCCTCAGTTTACGACAGCCTGCGCCAAAGATTGGCAAAAGCCCCATAAAACAGGTCCCCCAAATGAAGCAAGTCAGACCAGGGAAAATCTGGTCTAACTTACAGCATTTGGCCTTCAGGAGTGAAAATCCCAGTCGCCATCTGGGAGAATGCTGCAAGTCCCATGTGCCAAACGATCAGCGCACCAGGGGCTTGAGGCATTCTTGGAGCTTTGAAAATCGAGCCCAAGGTGACAAAGGTTAAACAAATGTTTCATAAATATCATGGAGCACAGCTAGGAATTTAAGTTAAAAGATAACTCATAGGACATACATGGTACGATAGGTTCATATGGATCAGGAGTAGCAAGTCAGAGGAATACAAATACTGGCCATAAAGTTACCATTCAGAGAATACAAGCACATAGACTACGTTCAAGGAGAAATACCTTGAGCCCTTTTATGAAGCCACCAAGGGAGGAACAATCTTGGAGTGCTACTGGAAGGGCATTCCACTTTGAAGGGGCAGAGACAGCAAAGAATCTTTTGCCCACACAAGACCTTGTTCTCAGTGTCTCAAGAAGTGTATTACTGGATGATCTAAGTGTTCTCCTAAACTGTTTTTTTACCTAATACCTCCCTAAGACAAGGAGATGTAGCACCACTGACAAGTCTGTGTGCTAGGCGGGGCAGTTGAATCTCCCTTAAATGGAGGGTCAGTTTAGGGAGCGGAAGACATCACAATGATGCCCCCTGGGTTGGGTACCAGCAGCAAACTGACAAATTTTATTGTACAAGACCATTAGCTTATTTGCTTCTGAGGGCCTTAAGGTCTGCATGATTAGTGCACCATACATTAAGGCTGGTAGCAGCGTAGAGTTAGCAATAGTGTGACGAATTGTTAGTCAGATAACTACTCAGATGATAAAGCTACGCACTTTTCTGGTGCAGGGACTTTGAGATATGATCAACATGGCAGTTAAAGGTGAATTCCTGATCTATGTGCACTCCAAGATATTCAGCTGTGTACACCACCTCAACTGAAACACTATTGGATGTAACAAAAGACAGCAGATGTTGTCTAGCAGTGCCAAGATGTCTGGAACCAAAAAGGATGGTTTTGTTTTTTTATTGTTGAGGACTAGCTTGTTTTTCTCAAACCATTTTTCAAATTCCCAGAAATCATCTGTGAATTGTGTGCTGATCTGAGCAGTATCACTAGAGCATCTGTATGGTATGGCATCATCCACGTATGTCAACACATTAGCTCCACCACAATTATTGGGCGTGTCATAAATAAATAGGGAAATCAAAAAGGGGCTCAAAAATTCAATTAAATTTAATTGTATTTAATCAACAGCCAAGTACACTGAGTTATATGGCCCTTTTACAGTCACAATGTGAAACCATACAGCACAGTATATACAAATACAGACATAAGATATATATCAAAATACAGATACAAGATAATCATATGTACAAAATACAATAAAAATATACAACCTACAAAATATTTAGAAGCAAGTGCAAACCATTAAATCAAACAAATAATGTTTAAGATGTTCCTTAAAACTGCTAATTGAACCAGAGTTCCTAATGTTGATGGGAGGTGATTCTTCACGTAAGGTGCTGCTTGGTAAGGTTCAGGTTTCGTTTTGTACAAGTTAAGACCCACTGATAAGGTTTCCTTTGATCTTAGAGATATTTCTTTCCCATCTCCACCAATGTAACCAGAATCAGACCTGCCAGGTGCCTGTCCCTTTCTCTCATGAGCTTCTTCCCCCAGCTGGCTGCACCATTCCCCACATACAACCAGTTACCTAATTGTACAGCTGTTGCTGAAAGTGACCCACTCTGTGGTCATGCATAGCATTGTGAAGATCTCATATTTGAATCGAGGAACCATCATGGTTGCAAAAATGTGGTTGTGGCTGTCTAGCACTTTCACAAGCCTTGCATCCAGCTCAGTTTGCAGGTGTTCAATGAGTACAGCTGCCCCAGCTGGATTCTCCCTGGATTCTTGCACATAACTCTTCAAGGATATTTTTAGAATATGCACTGTTGGGATCACCTGACTCAGCATGGCAGCAGATGTACTAAGCTCATGGTTGCTCCTCTCAAATGGCCCAAGTACTTTCACCATGGCATTATTAAGTGATCACTCATGGTGGCCTAGGACTCCCCCATTGTCACACTCCATTGACATGTCAAGAAGTACCCACTTCTATAGTAACAGTCTAAAGAGTATCAGGTAGGTTGAATTCCATCGGGTACTGATATCCTGTGTGGGATTCTCCTCATCTACTGTCCACCAGGGAATGGTTGAGAATTCCTGCCGGAGATAGTAAACTTCATCATCAATATGGTGTTGAGGTCCCCCAGATTGCTGGTTCTGAGGGACTTTAATGCCTGGATCAACAATGAACTCTCGCATTTTGGTCAAGATATCCTCCAGCTGATGTCTACACTGGGCCTGACACAGGTAGTTACCTCCTCAACCTATGTAGGGGGTCACTAGTTGGATCTGATCTTCCTACTGGGTATGAAGATAGCTGATTTGGAGGTGGAACCATTCAGCTGGTCGGACCATCACACCATAAAGTTCGGCTTCAGAGCCCCGCCAAATAGGTCTGCCCCCACAGAAATAGTCCGATACCGCCCTTTGAGAAGACTTGTCCTCTGTGACCTGTCAGCGGTGCTGGACCTATCGAGTTTGTTGGGTGAATTCTTGAGTCCAGGTGATCTTGTATTGGCTTAAAATAAGGCAGTGGTAGATGCCGTGGGCAAGATTCCTCCTGTTCGTATTCGACCTCTCACCCTTCGCCCAAGGAGCTCTTGGTTTGACAGCTCCTTGAAGGAGATGCGGTGTGTTGGTCAAAGGATGGAGAGGGTGTGGTATAAGTCCAGTCTTGATGCTGACAGACTTAGGTTGATGGCACATTATGATGGCTATCAATCAGAAATCACCTGTAAGAAGGCAGAATTCCTGTCCAGGGAGATTTCTGCTGCATGGAATCAACCAGCTCAGCTTTTTTGGACTGTTGACAAACTGTGCAATCCAGTCTGTCTCCAGCCCAGAGAAGCATTTACTCAGCTGAAATGTGAGGAGTTAGCCTTGTCTTCTCCTATGAGGGATTGTGATGATCAATGGGAGGTGACATTCACTGGGTCTGTCTGGTCAGACTTTGGCCAACTGTAGTTTGTGGATATTGTTGAGATCGTCCAAATATTGAGTTCCACCAGTTGTTAATTTATTTATTTTATTTAGTTTTTGTATACCTGGTAGGTGCTCTAGCCATAGCAATGACTATTTTCAGGCACAACCCAGGAGAATACAAAACAAGCTTCTGGAGATAACAGTAACAGTACATTCTTTTTTTTTTTAAAACTTCTTTATTGTTATTTTTTATATTGTCCAACAATATACTTACACACACATATCCCAGGGTTGGTCCCTGGCCCACATCCCCAAACTGGATATGGATACTATATACATCCCCACAACTATTTACAATCACAGTTATATTTTATCAAGGCCATAAGCTTAAATCCCGTTTTGCCTAATGCCACCATCAATACTGTTCCTTGAAATTTGGCTCTAATCTAGTCTAATACTTAGCCCAAATTTTCTTAATAGTGTCATCCCAGATTTCAAGTTGAGTAGTATCTTCTCCGGACATAACTCTAATAATTGTGTCCCTGGGCGAGAGAGAGAATCCATCCATACCCGCCAAAAATAAAAACCTACTAATCCAGAAAAAGACCATCTCCTGAGAGTATAATGCCTCCATTAATACAAAAATACCCTATACAAAATCCTATATTTCCATACAGTCTTATCCCCTTCTCACATTTTCCTGAGAGATAACATCATGCAAGCTAAACTCCTTCAGACAGACAGACCTGTGTCCGAGCACTCCTCAACTGTATCGAGTACACTGCCTCTAGCACCCTCCATCTTTTATCGTATACCTTCTTTTTCCCCTCTGTTACCATTTGCCTTTTAAGTCTGTCCAGGAGTTGCAGTAGGTCACCAACCCATTGGTCATAGCTATAACTACTATCATTTTTCCAGTGCCTAAGGACAAATGCTTTAACCAAGGAGGACATCAGAGACACTTGATATTTGGCTGAGTCCCTCAGTACCACTTGCATGTCTCCCAACAAGCATATCTCTGGTTTGATATACTCAGAGTAATTTAGTAACAGATCCATTTTTGTCCAATTTGAACCCACAATGGCTGGATTATGGGGCAATTCCACATTACATGCAGCAGATCCCCTGATTCTGCTCCACATCTAAAACACAGGTCTGTCTGTCTGAGTTTTGTAGAACATAATTTAACAGGAGTATAGTAGATGTTTGAACAAATAAAAAACTGCATGGTTTTATACTTTGGTATAGGCAAGACCTTAATATTTCTGCAAATTTCCTTCCATTCAGGCCTCAGGGGGGATAAAGTTTTCTCCCAGTACACTATCTGAGCCTTAACTTCCAAGCTTATAAAATCCAACAACACCTTGTAAACTTTTGAGAGGGGGAGTTGTAGGAGGTCTATCTCTTTCAAATGGTCCCAAGTAAATAATGTTTGTCCCCTTTCCTTATTATCCCGTATAAATTTCTGGACTAGATTTGTAATTTGGATCTTTTTAAAAGGATCCCATGCCCTGGCTTGCACTGGTAGTTCCACCCTGTCCTCTAATATAAGGTCTGACAGGATCAGGCCAGACAATTGTGGTACCCATTGACCACTAATTACTTGCCCCCCTAAGCGAAGGTTTGGGTTTCCTATTACAGGCTGATCTCTGGTTCCCCTCTGTGTCTTCCTCTGAACCAAGTTCAGTAACTCCCACCACGCTTTAACTGATTTATAAATTGGTGACTACTTTCCCCCTTCCGGCAAAGCCTCCGGGTCTATAAACAGCATTGCAGTGGGGGAGAGTTTTAGGTCCTTTAGCATAAGCTGTTCCAGCTGAAGCCATGTTGGAGTGTATCCCCCTACTTCCCCACTCCTTGACCACCGCCACATCGCACCCAGCTGACCTGCAACATAATATAGGAAAAGGTCCGGAAGCTTAATCCCACCCTTAGAATAAGGAAGACGTAAGACAGCATGCTTCCTCCTAGGAGGTTTGGAGTCCCACAGAAATTCTGAAATTACCCTTTGAATACTGCTAAACCTTCCCTTTGGAATGCTATAGGGTGAGAGATAGATCGGGTATAATAATCTGGGTAGGAGATTCATTTTAATCAGTCCCAGTCTAGCAGTTAAGTTTAAAGGGAGTTTATTCCACCTTAAAATGTCGGTTTTAATTATAGCTAACAAGTTGCCCACATTTCCTCCACCCATCCTCCAATCTAGAAGTGATCCAGATTCACCAGATACTTAATTTTTCCGCCCAGTTAATCTTGAGGTGTTCAAGTCTGCTCTATGCGTATAAACAGTAAGCGGAGAACTTGAGTTTTGCTTAAATGTAATTTATAGTTGGATACCTCCAAAATTTCCGATGACTTCCAATGCCTTTTGGAAACTAGCAGCGGGGTTGCTTAAATGTAACAAAATATCATCAGCGAATACCGAGAATTTGAGCTCAATCCCTTGAACTTCAATCCCCTAAACCCTGGGCTCCATATTAAGTGATCTTAATAAAGGTTCCAAATAAATGTTAAATAAGATTGGTGACAAGGGGAAGCCCTGCCTAGTCCCATTTCGCAAAAGGAACTCCTTAGATAAATAACCATTACATAGGACTCTAGCTGTGGGGGCTTTGTAAAGATTTTTGAGGCATCTGAAAAAGCCCTTCGGGAAACCCATTCTCTCCATTGTAGAGAATAAAAAATCATGGGAGACTCGATCAAATGCCTTTTTGGCATCAAGTGTTATCAGGGCCATAGCGGATTTTGAATAGGAAGCCCTGTGTAAGATGTGATGCATCTTTCTTAACGCGTCCTGCGCCCCCCTTCCTGGCATGAACCCAACTTGATCCTGACTAATTAATAAAGGAGTGACTTTCAGAACTCTATTAGCCAGAATCTTTGTAAGTACTTTAATATCCTGGTTAATTAAAGCAATGGGTCTATAATTACCTGGCAGGTCCTTAGGTTTATCCGGCTTAGGAATCAAGGTAATGTAAGCTTGATATAAGGGAGGGTGGGGAACTCCATCATTCATAATGTTTGAGAATAAGTCCATCAATAGAGGGATTATTGTCCCTAGGTGGACTTTATAGAATTTTGCTGACAGGCCATCCGGCCCTGGCGCCTTACTATTTGGGAGGTCTCTAATTACTTCCCTGATCTCTAGTTCCGAGATTGGTGTGGCTAATGCCCGGGCTTGCTCTAAATCTAATTTGGGCAACAGTATTTCATTAAGAAACCTTTCAATTTCTACCTCCATACTGGTATCCCCCGTAACAGCACATTCTTAGAAATAGTCAAAGTAATGGGTACATACAAGCAGCTGGCAACATAGGTAATACAGTATCACAGGTAAGTGTAAGCAACACAGACAATCGCAAGAAAAATTAGGGCTTATACTAACATGAGGAGGAAATAAATTATAAAAAATGCAGTGTCACTTTAAACAGACAATAACTGGGTAGATTAGAGAGAAAGGAATGGAAAAGTAATTTTTCAACAACCAGAACAGGTCTGGGAGAAGAATAAGGTAAGGGAAGTAAATAGTAGAAGTTGTAATGGAGGGAAAAAATAGAGGGGGGTGTGAAGGGAAATAGAGTTAGGAAGTGCAAAACAGCAGGGTTATGGGAGTAACCCTATCAGATTGAGAGAAAGTGCTGAGGCAGGAATGTGGTCAAAATTAAAAGGAGAGGAGGGGCACAGGACCCAAGGCAGCATGGATTCACAGCGGGAAGGTCATGCCAGACAAATCTAATGGATTTCTTTGACTGGGTGACCAAAGTAGTAGATCAGGGAGGGGCTGTGGACATGGCCTACCTAGACTTTAGCAAGGCATTTGACTCAGTAAAGAATTGGCTGGAGAATAGGACACAGAGAGTAATAGTAAATGGAGTCCACTCTGAAGAAAGGGGGGTTACTAGTGGGGTGCCGCAGGGTTCAGTATTAGGACCGGTCCTCTTCAATGTCTTTGTCAGCGACATTGCAGAGGGACTGGAAGGAAAAGTATATCTCTTTGCAGATGACACAAAGATCTGCAACAGAGTTGATGCACAGGTGGGGTGGAAAGGATGAGAAGAGACTTGGCAAGGTTAGAGGAATGGTCAGATGTATGGCAGCTTAGATTTAATGCTAAGAAGTGCAAGGTAATGCACCTGGGAAACAAAAACCCATGGGAAGAGTACACAATGGGGGGTGAGATACTAACAACAACAAAAATGGAAAGGGACCTGAGGGTAGTCATATCAGATGACTTAAAGGTGGGCAAGCAATGTGGGAGGGCAGTAAGGACAGCTGGGGGGATACTGGGATGCATAGGGAGAGGCATCACCAGTAGAAAACAGGAAGTTGTTATCCCTCTGTACAGACAGCTGGTGAGACCCCATCTGGAGTGCTGTGTGCAGTTCTGGAGACCCAATCTCCACAAGTACATAGACAAGATGGAAGCTGTCCAGAGGAGGGCAACTAAAATGGTGCAGGGTCTGCACTAGAAGACATATGAAGAGAGACTAAAGGAGCTTAATATGTATAGCCTTGAGGAAGAAGGAGGAGGGAGGGACATGATAGAAACTTTCAAGTACCTCAAGGGAATCAACAAAGTCCAAGAGGGTAGCATCTTTCAAAAAAGAGGTGTGCAAGAACAAGGGGGCACAATTTGAAGATGGGGGGAGTGGCTCAGAGGTAATGTAAGGAAGTATTTTTTCACTGAGAGGGTTGTGGATGTATGGAACAGCATTCTGGAGGAGGTTGTGGAGTAAAAAAAAAACAGTGGCTGAATTCAAGCATGCATGGGACAGACATAAGGCAATTCTAGGGGATGGGGGTAGAAAGAAGTAGGCTGCTGGTTAACTAGGATCTGCAGCTTATCCATTAGGTAGAGAAATGGGCAGACTGGGTGGGCCAAGCGGTCCTTATCTGCCATCAAATTCTACATTTCTACGTTTAGGAGAGGGGAGGGGAGTCAGTATAAAATCTAGCGTCTATGGAGGCTCGAAACAGGAGCAAATACAGCAAGACAAGAGATGGTGGCACAGTGCTTTCTTAAAGGAGGTGTGGGAAGAAGCTTGACGAGTGGTTAGAGGGAGGGAGTTCCAGTACTGGGGAGCCTGACAGACAAAAGCACTAGACCCCTTAGTGGTAGCATATTTAGGGATACAGACAGGGGCATTGTCAGCACAGTGAAGATCATAGCAGGAGGCCTGGCTTTGTAAGAGTACTGCTAGGGGTTTAGGTATCTGAGTCCTAATTATATTGTCAATGATGGAGCCAAAAGAAAAAAGCCTTGACTCCTGAGGAGGAAGCCAACCAAGGTCAGAGTAGAGGAGGTAGTGGTGTTTCAGCCGATGGGAGGAGGATGCATAGTGACATATATTATTGTAGGTAACATCCCATTTGTGAAGACACGATTTGCTTGCAGAAATATAGGTAGCTGCCCCATAGTTTAGTGATGGCAGTAGTATCCCACGGGCTATAGCAAGCCTGGCCGATGGTGTGAGGGCATAGCTGGTTCGATAGGCAACTCCAAGTTTTGAGTTTATGGATTTGTAGGTCCTCTGAATATGGAGCTCATAGTTTAGTAGTGGATCCAGTGTGACCCCCAGGTACTTAAAAAAGGTAACAATTTCTACTGAGGTGCCACTAACCGTGGAGACTTTAAACTTGTTGTGTGAGTGTTTGAGTTTAAAATTGGAGCTGAAGAGCATAGCTTGGGTCTTTGTTTCATTTAGGACTAGTTTGTGACTAACCAGCCACTGCTGGAGTAGTTGGAAGTTGTGGGAGAGCTTCAGATTTATATCCTCAATACATTTGGTGCCAGAGTACAACACAATGTCATCTGCATATAACAGGGAGCTGGTTTTCATAGGGTTTGAGGTGATGCTGTTTATAAAGATAGAGAAAAGCAAAGGGCTGAGTATGGACCCCTGGGGTACTCCAATGTTAGTCGTGGCCTTGTCAGAGAGGGTGGAGTTGTACTTCACAAATTGTGTTCTGTCAGTCAGGTAGCTTTTGAACCAGTTCATAATGTTGTGTGAGAAGCCTAGTGATTGTAGTGTGGCAATGAGGATGGGGTGGTCTACTAGGTCAAACGCCTTGGTCATATCAATGAAAATGGCACCTATGAGAGAAGCAGAGTTCATGGCCATCAGGGCATCAGATGTGAATTTGAGTAGGGCAGTGGTAGTACCATGGCCCTTGTGGAAGCCATGCTGGGCAGAGTTTAAAAGTTAATTTTTCTGGAGGCATTCAATAGTTTGGTTAGCCACAAGCTTTTCAAGGATTTTCCCGAGAACAGACAGGATAGCAACTGGCCTATAATTTGAGTGGTCCTTTGGGTCACTTTTTTTGAAAACAGGGGTAATCCTTGCCATCTTCCAGATATCTGGGACGTGACCCTGGCATAAGGAGAGAGTAAAGATTTTGGCTAAGGGAGCAGCTATGATCGGCACAGCTAGTTTAAGAAGTTTGGGTTCAAGATTTTCAAAACCAGCAGCTGTGTGCTCGGAGATATTGTTAAGCAATTTCAAAACATCAAGTCTGGAGACAGATTTAAAGAAAAAAATTGTGCTATTGGTATTTGTTGGATATGCTAAGGTCAAGTTGGAGGGGAAGGTGGAGGTATAATTAGTTAGGCCAGAGAATTTGTCATTGAAAAAGTTGGCAATAGTGTGTAGATTGTTACAGTGGACTCCATTTAGTGCCATTTCATTAGGGGTGGCAGATAAATTTGAACCAAGGAAGAACTTAATGTGGGACCAGAATTTTCTGGAGTCACCATAGAAGTTTATTAAGAGATCTTTGCAGTAGGAGCTTTTGGCCTGTTTGATCTCCTTTTTGCAGGCACTAAGCATGGTCCTGGATGTGATCAGGTCATTAGTTAGGCCAGTACATCGGTAACAGAGCCAGCATTTATCTCTTTGGCAAAGTTTCCCGAGTAGATCAGATTTTAGCCATCGCGTTTGCCTGTTTTTCATCCGACGCGTTACTATGTGACAGTGCTTGTCCTGTAGCGCTAGGAAGTGGGTCAGAAAGAGACCAAGAGCAGTTAGAATATCACTAGACTCATAGAGAGAGGACCAGTCAATGCTAGCAACGTCTCGTAAGAATGCCTGAGAGTCAAAATGGGCATAGTTGCAAACAGAGATGTACCTGGGCTGAGTAGCTTCTAAACTCCCTTTACTCCAAATACAGAAAGTGGGGGAGTGGTCAGTTATGGCATCAGCTAGTACGCCTGAGTAGACTATGTGTTCCGGCTGATTAGACATTATCCAGTCCAGTAATGTACTGGTGTTAGAGTAGGGGATGGTCCTTGTAGGTTCAGAGATCAGTTGGTGCAGGTTTGAACTTTGTAATTTGGATAAGGATAAGGCTTGGGAGCTTCCCAGCCAATTTATGTTTAGGTCTCCGAGTATGAGAACTTCATTTCTTCCTAGTTTGGATCCAGGCCCTACACCCCCTTTTAGTAGGTTGTGTAGATGTTATCTGCCCAATCCTTGCTGAGATTGTCTGGCAGTTCTTGGAAAGGGGTATATTTCCTGATCCCCTTACAGAGGCGGACGTTCGACCACTCCTTAAAAAATCTTCCTTGGACCCAGACTGCCTGGCTAACTACTGATCTATTTCTAACCTGCCATTTGTTGGTAAGGTTATAGAAAAGGTAGTGGCACGGCAATTGGATGATCATCTTACAACGTACAATATCTATGATACTCTCCAGTCTGGTTTCAGGAAGAAGCATAGCATGGAGACTGCTCTGGTCCGGGGTATTGAATGACCTCTTAATGGCCAGAGATCAAAAGGCACATACCATCTTGGTCCTTCTTGATCTTTCTGCTGCATTTGACACTGTAGACCATCGGTGTCCTTTTGGATCACCTATGGCTTTTTTGCGGACTGTCTGGTACAGTCCTCAAGTAGTTTCTTTCTTACCTCACAGGCAGATCGTGGAGAGTGGCCACTAGAATTTATTCCTTTGGTGCTCAACCTCTGCTCTGTGGGGTTCTGCAGGGATCCATTTTGGCCCCCATGTTGTTTGCAGTGTACATGCTTCCATTGGGAGATATCATTAGGCGATACAGCTTGAGTTTTCACTGCTATGCAGATGATACTCAGCTGTATATGTCTTTTCTAACTGGACAGAATGATACGCTATCCATGCTAAATAATTGCCTTGCTGAGATCAGATGTTGGATGAATACCAGTTAGCTAAGACTGAATCCTGATAAGACTGAGGTGTTGGTAGTGGACTGTGGTCATCTCCGGGTGGGTATGAGGGCTGGACAGCCATTGGGTTTGTTCCTTGATGATGTCCCACTCATTACCTCAGGCCAGGTGCGTAACCTGGGTATTATTTTTGATGAGGGTTTGATACTTAAGTCTCAGGTGATGGCCGTCATCGAAACCTCTTTTTACCATCTGAGGAACATTACCTGAGTTAAACACCTGGTTCCCCCTGACGATCTTCCAATGTTAGTCCATGCCTTTGTTACTTCCTGCTTGGATTACTGTAATTCCCTCTTCCTAGGGCTACCTGGGGTTGATATCCACCGCTTGCAGTTAATGCAGAACGCGTCGACCAGGCTTTTCACTGGGACTTCTCGGTCTAGTTATATTATGCCTGTGCTCCGTGAACTGCACTGGTTGCCTGTTCAATGGCAGATCACCTTTACGGTTGGTTTACTGACCTTTAAAGCTCTATATGATCAGGGACCTGGGTATCTGCAAGACCTCCTTGTACCCTACTGCCCCATCCATCCCCTCTGATCCACCGACGAGGGATTACTGGAGATTCCCAGGGTTTGCTTGAAGACATCTGGCACTCGTGCCATTCCTTTTCTGCACCAACCCTGTGGAATTCTCTACCTTGTCAGTTAACACATTGCCTGACCATTGATAGTTTTAAAACTGAATTAAAAACCTATTTATTTGAGTTAGCCTTCCCTAAGTTCGGCTAATTCTAATTTTGTCATAATTGTATTGTATTTTATTATGTTAATTTGTTTTAATGCTGTTTTATTTGACATTTGTTTACTATTTGTTCAGTGCTTTGGTTATGAAAAGCACTCTAAAAATAAAATTGATTTGATTTGATTTGTATCAATTTATTTTGACACAGACTAAGGCATTGCTACACTTCTCTTAGTTGGTTAGTCACTAATACAAAGCATTAAAAATGAGCAACAGGCTGGCTTCATGGCACCAGGCAATAGGGGCTCACCTGGTATGCTGGTGACCCAGGTTCATGTCCCAAACCCAGGGCGGCAGGAGTGGAGGCCAGCAGGGTGGGCTCAGAGCATCTCTTGGATGCTCTCCTCCCAGGGGGGAGGGATGGGAACGTGTCTCTCTGGGGCAGCTCCTGGTTGCCGAGCTCAACACCATGCAATGCATCGTGGGTGACCACATGGCACATGCACAGTCAATCCAGGATGCTGTGGCATGCACCCAATAGGGGAAGGGGCTGAAAACAGGAAAATGGTCGCTTCTTCACCAGATGACAGTGGCCCCTATCCTTCCATCACCACAGTAGCTGGGATAGCCGCTGATGCTGTGCCCCTAAGCTACTCTGGCCCAGATGGTGAAATGTGCCTTCAGGCACTGAGATCTCTCCTCTCGGTTACCCCCATGGGTAGGGGGGCCCTCCATCAAAGGGATATGGTGGAACAACTGGAGCAGCATGATGAGGGGGCAGCAGATGGCAAGACCAGAGGATAGGGGTGGTGGTAAGAAGACTGGCCACCCGAAGGAGAGGTCGACAGGGATGGCCAAGGCAGAGGAGGTAAAACAGATAATGCAAAAAAAAAAAAAATGAGCAAGGATGGAGCGTGCTGTGGAGATTGTTTTGCTAACCTCAGAACTGTGACATAGTGCAGATGTAATCACTAGATTTAAGGTGTCGGCAAAGCAACGAACGCTAATGAAATTCCCATCACAGACTGCTTTCACCATGTTTTCCTCATTATCCGTGATGAAAAAGTCAACATGTAGATTAGAACCAACTGCTCAAGAGTGCCACATGTCGTCAACGAATGCCAGGATATTTGGTGACATGCGATCTTTCTCCATTAGCCCCACACTCAGAAGAGCAGACCTGGAGTGACTGCCGGACTGTGGAGGAATGAAGAAAGGCAGTGACAAATGGAGAGAGGCAGGAATCAGCAACAGGAGACATAGACTTTTGCACACACCAGTGTGACATCAAGGACAGATACACATGCATGGAGTTTGTACTGCTTCAGATGCCTAAGGGGCAGTGAAAAAATCACCCACAGCCTCAGAGAGCAATGTGGCAATTGTCATTCTGACACCCCTGTATATCTTTGGCATCACAGTATGTAAAAATCTGGAATGTGATGGGATCTGTACCAAGGCAGCAAATGCTGCACACGTTTCTAAAAGCCAATGTCTTCCACAAGTTAAAGGGTTGCAGATCAAACTCTGTTATTTCATCCATTAGCTGTGTGATGTTCTGAGCTGCTGAATGGGAAGACTGGTAATTAGTTCTGGCCTGGAAGGCTTTCACTGTTGACATTGACCATGGATGGAGAGGTGTTCCACCTTTGTTAGATGGTGTGGAAATAGCAGGGGATAGATCACCTGGGGGAGTGCTTGACTCAGTATGTCAGGGTGTGTATGGATTCTTTGGTGTTGAGGAGGAAGAATTGTAAGCGCCAACATTTTTTCAGAGGCAAAATGGTATGTGGCATTCAGTTCAGTTCAGTTTTACTCATTTAAGAAAATGTTTATAATCTAATGGACTGTTTCATTTACAAAAAATGTGTTAACTGAAATGTTCCCATTAACAATGGACTACCAGAGTTAAAAAGAAATCAGATCAAAGTTGTGCTAATGTTTTCATGTGATTATTCAGTTCACGTGCATTTAGATCATGCTACATGCCAAAAATATCTTTAATGTGTTTATATAGTATAAAGGTCTTAGTTTTATTCAATCTGGCAAAATTTGTTTATATCTCTGTGTCCTTTCAGCCTTTGTAGAGCCATGTTTTTAAGAGCCAGTCATTCAGGTTGTGTGTTATGCACAAACAAGGACTTTAGTCCATTTTGAATAAATACTCTATTTAGTCTAGACATCCATAATTGTATATCTGGGGTTTTCAGATTTATATGTATACGATTCTCTAACACAAGCTACTAACAAAGAGTTGGAACTATTCTATACTATCCTGTACTAAAAGTTTATGACAGGTATCATTCAAAATTATCGATAAGAATTCCAGTTCAGGCCTTAATGATTCCCCTGGAACAAACTGTGGAAGAACTAGTAGTACAGGTGGAAGGACAGTTGGGGTCCAGTGACCGCCACATGATGTGGTATGGTTCAGCATGGAGACATGGACTCAATTAAGCTACATAAGGGCACGAGTATTAAATTTCAGGAGGGTGGATTTCACTGAAATGGGTAGATGTATACAAGCAGCCCTGGGGAAGGAAGAGGTAATAGATAGGGTGGAAGAACAATGGGAGAAACTGAAAGGAGCCATAGTGGATATAACAAACCAATGTGTTAGGATAGTGGCCAAAGGGAAAAGAAGAAGGAAACCACTATGGTTTTTCAAAGAGGTGGGGGACAAAGTCAGGGCTAAAAGGCTGAGTTTCAGGAAATATGAGGGGAGCCAAAGGGAGGAGGACAGGGAGGTGTACCTTGAATGCTCTGAGCTGCAAATTTGGTGACATCCAGCAGACCAGATCTGGGTTTGAATCCCACAGCTTCCACTTGCATACTGTGTGACCCTGAGCAAGTCACTTAACCTCCTTGTGCTCCCAGGTCACTCCTGTGAAAAAGCTTTCAGCTTAGTGTGCTATACCTGGTTAAACAACTAAATAAAAAAAAGAAGGGAAGCAGGGAAGGCTGTTAGGAGGGCAAAGGTGCAGACAAAAGAGGGCTTAGCATAGTCGATAAACAAAGGGGATAAGACATTTTGTAGGTACATCAGTGAAAGAAGAAAAACTGGGGAGGGGGATTGTGAGGCTCAAAGGGGAGAAGGGAGAGTGTAAGGAGGGTGATCTGGACAAGGCAGAAATACTGAACAAATACTTCTGCTCAGTATTCACTAAGGAGGGGGAAGGTCAAGGACCACAGTTGGGTTGCAGAGGCACTGGGGGGGGGGAGGCAAACACCGGTCCATTCACAGTGGAGAGAGTTCTGGAAGAACTCACAAAGCTGAAGGTGGGTAAGGCCATGAGGCCAGATGGCATTCACCTGAGCATATTAAAGGAGCTGCAAAGGGAATTTGCAGCGCCTCTGGCAGCCCTGTTCACAGAGTCACTCAACATGGGTGTCGTTCCAGAGGACTGGAGGAGGGCACATGTAGTCCCACTGCACAAAAGTGGCAGAAGGGAGGAGGCGAGGAACTACAGTCTAGTCAGCCTCACCTCAGTGGTGGGAAAGATCATGGAGACACTGCTGAAAGAAAGGATAGTGGCACATATGGAATCCAGTGCTGCTAAGGATCTGAGGCAGCACAGATTCACAGCAGAAAGGTCTTGTCAAATAAATCTGATAGTTTTTTTTTATTGGGTGACTAGGGAACTAAATCAGGGATGGGTGGTAGATGTCGCCTACCTAGAGTTCATCAAGGCCTTCAACACCGTCCCACATAGAAGGCTGATTAACAAAATGGGTAGTCTGGGTATGGGAGACAAGGTGGTGAACTGGGTTAGGAACTTGTTAACAGACAGGAGACAGAGGGTGGTGGTAAATGGGGTGCAATCTGGGAAGAGGGGGGTGACCAGTGGGGTACCACAGGGATCAGTGCTGGGACCAGTCCTGTTCAATGTCTTCATTAGTGACATTGCGGAGGGGCTGGAAGAAAGGTCTTCCTGTTTGCAGATGACACCAAGATCTGCAACAGGGTGGATACTCCAAAAGGGGTGCAGAAAATGAAGAGGGACCTGGAAAAGCTTGAAAGATGGTCAGAGATGTGGCAACTGTGGTTCAATGCAAAGAAGTGCAAAATAATGCACCTGGGTAGAGGGAACCCTGGGGAGAACTACAGGTTGCGGTGGGAGCTAACTGTCACCAAAGAGGAAAGGGACCTAGGGGTTATCATCTCTGATGACCTTTAGATATCAAAGCAGTGTACAAAGGTGGCAGGTAGGGCCAGTAGCATGCTGGGGTGCATAGGCAGGGGTATCACTAGCAGGAGGCAAAGTGTATAGAACATTGGTAAGGCCTCACCTGGAGTACTGTGTGCAGTTCTGGAGATCACACCTGCACAAGGACATAGATAAGGTGAAGACTATCCAGAGAAGGGCAACAAAGATGGTGCAGGGCTTGCACCACAAAACATATGAGGAGAGACTAAGGGACATTAATATGTACTCACTGGAGGAGAGGAGACAGCGGGGGTACATGACTGAAACTTTCAAGTACTTCAAGGGCATAAACAAGGTGCAGGTGGGGGACCTTTTCCAATGCATAAAAATTACTAGAACAAGGGGACACAATAAGAAATTGGAAGGGGGTAGATTGAGAGGTAAGTTGAGGAAGTTTTTCTACACAGAAAGGGTAGTTGATGCTTGGAATAGTCTGCCACAGGAGGTAGTGGGGGCAAGCACAGTGGAGGGGTTTAAGCATGCCTGGGACAGGCGCAATGGAAGCCTGAGAGGGAAGGGAGTGATGAAAAGTCATTGATCACTTAGGGTCAGTGGCCACATACAATGTATAGGGCCTATGTGCAGACTGGATGGGCCTAGCAGTCCTTATCTGCAGACAATTTCTATGTCTCTATGTTTCTATTATAGTGAAAAGATTTTGTACTGGTTCAAGCTACGTCATCATACTTTAAGTCCCCAACTTCTGCACCATAAAGTACTTTAGATTTTAATTTTGCTTCATACACGGACTTCATCGAGTTAAAAGAACTGTGTGCAAATGTTTTACTGAATCTATTATTTGACAGGACATTCTGCTTTGCTTTTAATTTTGTTTTTTCAATGTGGATATATCAGTTAGATGTATTAGTAAATATAATACCAAGGTAGACAAATGATTCCACAGTTTCTAGTGTTCTAGCACCAATTTTCCATTCATATTAATTCTTCTTATAGTTACCAGAAACTACATGTTTTGTTTTGCCAACATTTGGGGTTAGTTTTAAGGCACCCAAAGTTTCTGCCACCTTATCACATGCTTTTTGAAGGCCTGTTGCCATCTGCATATAATAGAATATTCATTTTTAAGCCATCTACCTTTGGAGCACCCATATCTGTATCATCCAAATCTTCAATTAATTTATAAATATAGATGTTAAACAAACTGGGTGTTTTTCGATTGGGTGATGCAGATAGGGAACTAGGGAGGGGCGGTGGACGTGGCCTACCTGGACTTCGGCAAGGCCTTTGACACCATACCTCACAGAAGGATGGTGAATAAGCTGGACAGCCTGGGTGTGGGCCACAAAATCTCAAGGTGGGTAGGGAGCTAGTTGATGGGTAGGCGGCAAGCAGTGGTAGTAAATGGGACACACTCCAGGGAACAGGCAGTGATCAGCGGGGTGCCACAGGGGTCAGTACTAGGCCCACTACTCTTTAACATCTATAATAGTGACCTCACGGAGGGCTTGGAGGGCCAGGTGTGCCTGTTTGCAGATGATATGAAGGTCTGCAATAGAGTGGATTCACAAGGGGAGTGGAGGCCATGAGGAGGGACCTGGAGAAGCTAGAGAGGTGGTCAGAAACCTGGCAACTAAAGTTTAATGCAGGGAAGTGCGCAGTGATGCGCCTGGGGAGGAAAAACAAGAGGGCAACTTACTCCCTTGGGGTGGGGGAAATCATGGCAAAGGAACAGGAAAAGGATCTGGAGATCATGGTATCACAGAATCTTAAGGTGGGGAACCAGTGTAACAAGGCGGTGGGTAAGACGAATGTCATGTTGGCCTGCATTGCAAGGGGTTTTACTAGTAGAAAGAGGGAGGTGCTAATGCCTTTGTACAGAACCATGGTGAGGCCGCACCTGGAGTACGGGTTGCAATTCTGGAGACCACACTTGCACAGGGATATAGAGATGATGGAGAGGGTGCAGAGGAGGGCAACCAAGATGATATGAGGGATGTGGGATATACCATATGAGCAGAGATTGAGGGAGCTGAACCTGTACCTGCTGGAGACTAGGAGGGAGAGGGGGGACATGATTAAGGCTTTTAAGTACCTCAGAGGTGTAAACAGGGTGAAGGAAGGAAGTTTGTTCAAAATGAAAAAAGGAGCATACACGAGAGGGCACAAGCTCAAATTAGAAGGCAGGGGATACAAAGGCAATGTCAGAGGACAGTTCTTCACAGAGAGAGTAGTGGAAGCCTGGAATGGTTTGCCGGAGGAAGTGGTGGGAGTCGAGTCGGTGGAGGGCTTCAAGAAGGCATGGGACAGACATAAGAGGTTGGGTAAGGGGATGATAGCATGTTAAGGGGGGGAGGGAACAGGGGAGAGTAAAAGGACAGACTGGATGGGCTGTGTGGTCCTTTTCTGTCAGCAAATTTCTGTGTAATCTAACACGCACAGCTGTTTTACCCCTTTGTCAACAATAATTTTTTCTGTAAGTTGTCCATCCATTGAAATCCTAACCTGGGCTGTTGTAACGGTATGTATCATATCTATGATATTAATTAGGCCAATGTCAATTCCTTTCTGTATTACAATTTCTAATAACATGATTCAATTCACATGGTCAAAGGCATTCTTAATGTCAAGAAATAGAAAGTAGAGTGTACCTCCTTGCCCAGGACATATTTTCTTCTAACATGGTCAATGATGAAAATATTGTCCATTGTGCTTCTGTTTTCCCTAAATCCACTTTGCAACTCCAGTGAAATATTTTTCTCCTGTAACCATGATTCAACTTTATTAAGAATATCAGCAAAAGTTTTGTGGTAGCCAGCACTCACTTAAAGGCACACAATATGTGTTGACTCAATAAACAGAATTAATGCTCAATCTGTTTCCACCACTATTTCACTTTAATAATCCACTTCAAACACACATAAAACAACATTTCTGAATTACTCACTGCACATAAAAGTCCTTTAGTAAAGGTTGTGAGCAAAAGTTCGTATTTCATTACAAGTCCATTTCTGATAAAAAGACAGGCCCAATCCAGGCTTGTGGCTTGTAGCTTGCAGCTTGTAGCTATACAGCAGACAGGAGGATTACTCCCAAGGTCACGTGATAAGCTCAGACTATGACCAGTACTTTCTCAAAGGATCAAAAAGATGAAAATATTGTCCATTGTGCTTCTGTTTTCCCTAAATCCACTTTGCTACTCCAGTGAAATATTTTTCTCCTGTATCCATGATTCAACTTTATTAAGAATATGCCTACTGAAAATCTTAGCCAAATGCACAACAGAGTTATAGGTCTATTACATTTTGGCTTTCTTATGTCCCTCTTTTTAAAGATGGGAACTATGATAACATTAAGACAATTTTCTGTAACTTTCAACATTCTATTCATTTTCTCAAAAAGTCTGGACAATATCTCTGCCCACTAGACTTCATTCTCATGGTATAGTTCTGCAGGCAAGCCACCTGATCATGGGGCTTTTGCTTTTTTGTTGTCTGATATAATTAATGATCTCTGTTGGGTTATATATTCATATAGACCTTCCCTTATTCTAATATCTTGTACAATATATTCCATTATATTTATTTTCTGTGGTACCATCTAATTTGTTAAAATATCCATACCACTCCTGGGCTGGAATGACTGCCTCTGTATTTGTTCTCATTTCATATTGCCCATCACACCTAATGACCAGTACGTTGTAGTGTCTTTGTTCTGGGCTGCATATTTAATTTCTCGGTTTCTTTAATAGTACCTTTTATTTGTGTTTAGAAGATTAACATATTATTTTTTAACAGTGATATATGCTTTCCTATATTGGAGAATTTCTATTGATCTGCTACATCTCCCTAGGTTATTAATCAGTCTCGTAGTTTAGGCACAATCGGAGTCAAATTATAGAGTCTTGTATAGTGTGTCCATCCTATTCCCTTTTTTTTCATTTTTGTATTCATAAGTAGTTTTTGTTTGAAGGTACAGTGAATTAAGGCAGTGTTATAGCCAACTCTATTGTAACACTGTCATTAGTTATAAGAGATGTTAGATCTTCCATCATTTGCCCTGTTATATGGAATTGCAAATTTCGTTTGTAACATAGAAACAGAAACATGGAAGCTGACAGCTGATAAAGGCCACATGGCCCATCCAGTCTGCCCTTTTTTGTTGTATTGCTTACATTGTAGACCCTTCCAAGTCTACGGCACTTTGTCTGCCACCCCTCACTTATCCCTTATGACTACCTTGTGCTTATCCCAGGGTTTTTTAATCCCACCACTGTTTTCACCCCCACAACCTCTGCTGGAAGACCGTTCCAGGCATCTAACACCCTTTCTGTGAAGAAGCATTTACTCACATCTCTCCTAAATGTGCCCTATTTCTGTTTCATTTTCTTATTTTGTGCTTGATACTTTGTAAAGTAGGACAGAAGTAGGCCTAGGTCCATCAAGTCTGTCCCCCACTCACAGCGGGGTAAAGAAACAATATTAGCCCAAAAATGTATCCAGTTCATTTTTACATGATATGAAATTGGTGATGTTTACCAGATATTCTGGCAGCTTTTTCCATGTTGCCACAGATCTAATAGTGAAATAGTTATCTCTTTTTTGGCATTTGTCCTACAGTAGGTCTCTCAAACTGCTTGTTGTGTGATCTAAGGTTTAGATCCATTCTATCGTTATACTGCTGCATTCATTCATCAGTGCCTTCTCATCTATGATGTTATAAAATAGAAGGCAGTCACCCCTATTTCTTCTTTCCTCAAGAGGCATGAGGTTTAATTGTCAAAGTCTGTTTTCAATGGCATGTTTTTGAGTCTGGGGATCATTTTTGTTGCCCTCCTCTGTACCCCCTCTAGCAGATTTATGTATTGTTTGTAACATGGTGACCAAAAGGGAGAAGCATAGTCAAGATGGGGGCATACATAGTTTCTGTAGAGATTGAGTATACAGTGTTCATCTCTTGTAATGAATGATTTTTTTATGATAATAATTTTGTTTGTCCTTTACACTGTGGTCCTGATATGGGAATGTAGTTTAAAAGTGTTGTCGATAATAATATCCAAATCTCTTTCGGCATTCACAGTAGATAAGTTTATGGTGCTAAAAGCATATGAATATAATGGGTTATTTTTCTGTAAGTGCAAAATCATACATTTATTTAAATTGAATTCCATATTGTAGTTGTTCAGAACGTGAGCGGCCGAATAGCCGCTGGACAATTAGTCATGGTCGCATTGTCACGGCCAATTCGTCACATGGACAACTAGTGGACGATGTTTTAGTAGAAGGGATAACTAGTCGACGCCATCAGTTGTTGACAGAAAACTTTGTCAATAGACAAAATGTTGATAGAGCGATGTTGACAAAGTTCAAAAGTTTATTACATCAATACAGATAAAAGTATATTACATCAATGCAGTTAATACTGCTAAAATGCTTTTAATTCAACTAGTTGCTTTTAAATGTGCATATTGCTTGTTGTAGTGTGCAAAAATACAATAATAATACACTATACGATTGAACAGCTAGTTGCTCATTGTACTGTGCAAAAATGCTTTTAAAACGTGCAAATAAATACAATACAGTTAATACGTTCATGTTGCTCATTGTAGTGTGCAAAAATGCTAATTTAAGATTCAAGATGTGCAATGAAAAAATGTGACAGTCATTAAAAGCGGTCCTTATCTGCCGTCAAATTCTATGTTTCTATGTTTAAGGCCCGTCCTCCCTGACTCCTACCTTGCAACCCTCCCCAGCAGTACCCCCCTGCCCCCCACACTGGTCCTATGCTTTCTGACTTATTTAAAAACAAACTAGAACAAGCCCCTCACCGTAATGCTGTTTGTTTACATTATAGGGGTGGGCTTCAGGATTTCCCAGACAGATATTATGTAGCTTGTGCATTGTTGAAAGGAACTATGCATTTTCAGGCTTCTGACATATATGCCTTGATTCATGTTTCTGGGGAAGAAACCTTTGACGTCAGTTTCAAAACTACTGCTGGTTTAGAAAGATTCTGGCATAAATATGCTTCCTTAAAGAATACCTCTCCCTGGACTCCATTTCATGTCATTCCCCTCACTAAACCTTCCATTCGTACAGTCACTATCATGTTTAGGAATGAGGGGGTCAGCGTTAGTGACATTAATCACTGATTACAGAAACATTGCACTGTGTTATCCCCTCCTGAGACACTTTTAGATGAAGAAGGCCTCTGGACGGGAGGATGGAAGTTCAGAGTTAAACTTTTTCTAGTTAACTCCGAACTTCTCCACTTACCTAACAGTTTCTTTTTAGGTAAGGATCGGGGTGTATGTTTTTATGGGGGTCAGCCCAGGGCATGCTACAAATGTGGGGCACACACACACTCAAGCAGCACGTGTGATCTATTAAAATGTAGTCTCTGTGGGGGGGTATGGTCACCCTAGTGTTTCTTGCGAGAATGTTTTCAGGTGTAACTTATGTAAGGAAACAGGGCATGCCTACCACCAATGTCCTTGGGCAAACAAAAACTGTAAGGAAGGATGGGATCCTGATGTACTAGTACAAAAGGCACAGGATAAAAGACAGGATAAACCCACTTCTCTGGTTGATGTTTCAAATCTCATAGATGTTGCCCCCCCCCATTCCTCCTTCTGTGGACAGTGAGGTTACGCCTATTCTACTGGACCACCCTATCCCTCCTATACTTACTTCTACTTCTTCTCCCTGCCCCACGACTACTTTAGTGACCCCTACTACAGACTAGAAAGGTTTTAAACCAAGTAGAAGGGTCACTAGAGCTGCTGCTCGGAAGAATGTGAAATCTTTCGACCTTCCCCTCTCTAATCCTTTTGACTGTCTAAAGGGTGGCAAAGAAGAGTCAGATGGTGAATCAGACAATTCAATTTTTCCCTCAGATATAGATTTGTCCACCCCCCAGACCTTCTGCCGTATCCCATAAAAAAACTAGTAAATCCCTCAAAGGCAGCAAAAAGTGAAAAAACATGACAGTCACTGATGGCAATGGGTGACTTTATGCTTTCTCCTGGCGTCCCTTACTGTAGCTACTCTCAATGTTTGTAGCATTAAAAGCTACAAGAAGAGAATGTTTTTTTTTTCATCTCACTGCTTCCCTACACATTGACATCCTCTTTATTCAGGAAACTCATATCTCCACACTGTTTGAGGTACAACACCTTAAACGAAGTTGGATTAAAGGGCCATACTGGACCTTTGTAGACAATGTTGCAGATGGGATTGCTATTTTGTTCTTTTCCATACACTTTTCTATTACATGCATCATTGATATTTCTCCTGGTAGGGCCTTAATCCTTGATTGTACCATTCACAATTCTCAGTTTCGTTTGATCACTATATATTGTCCACAAACTAAGGCAACACGTATTGCTTTACTGAAATTACTTAAACCATATTTATGTACCACGAAACATATTATCTGGAGGGAGATTTTAACTGTTCGTTGGATGTTAAATATCGAACTGCGGAGGGGAAGAAAATGTATTGTGACTCCCTGGCTTTATCTGACTTAGTGAAAGAGACGGGTCTCATTGACGCCTACCGTTCGCTACATACTACTGCTGGTTATACGTATCATAGGTCACAATTTCACACATGAATTGACTATTTTTTTCTTCTACCATGAGTAATTTACAGCCACACTCTCACCTTTGGAAATTTCAGACCATTTTAACTTACATGCAGTTTCTGCATCAGTCAATCCCCTGTTTCTTCTCTTTCTCCGTCTACTAACTGGAAATTAAATAACTCCCTCATTTCCTCCCTGGAAATGCAAGACCGTGTACACCTTCTCTTCAGTGCCCGGATTTCAGTAATCTGTTTTTATGATTCCCTGTTACAGTGATGGTTGGATACTAAGTTGGAATTTAGATGTCTTTTTCAGACTATGGGAAAATGGATAGCCCGAGATAAATATATCACATACCTATCCCATAGAAATCAATTGTATAAATTACTATCTCTATCCACAACATCCCCTATTGATTACTCCTCCCAAATTGCCACTATTAAATGTCATATAGTCTCATATCAATACAAAAGTGCTTGCACATTGGATTTTTTATGAGAGTGGGAACCTCACACCTGCCCTCTATGAACCCTTCTTTTGCACACAAAGATAGGATTCGGAACACGGTGATGAATGGTTTATTGAATCAGCATGGTGTTATTACTTATAAGACACAACACATGTTGAATATAGTTCATTCTCATTTACAGACTCTATTTTGCAGACCTTTTCCTTCAACACCAAACTTTTCTGCACTATTCCCTGCCCCGTTTCCGCAATTCCCTGCTCACTGTGCTCCGGATCTTGTTGCACTTATAATGCAGGAGGAAGTGGCTTCTGCTATATCTCATCTATCGTTACAGGTCTCTCCGGGTCCTGATGGATTAACCCATGAATTTTATAAAACTTTCAAGGACAATCTCCTGGAAATTCTGACACAAGTTTTTAACTATGTCTTACTTTGTACAGAAGTCATCCCAGAATTTGGTTTGTCCTTTCTTAAATTTATTCACAAGAAAGGTGATGCCCATGACTTATTGAATTGGAGACCTCTGCATCTTCTTAATACTGAATACAAACTCCTTGCACGAATTCTAAATTCTAGATTATCGTGCATAGCCCCTGACCTGCTGGACTCTGCCCAGTCCTGCTCTGTTCCGGGACGTTCTATACAAAACTATGTATTTCTTCTTCGAGATATTTTTGAGGCAAAAAATCATCATGCTCTTTCAGGTTTTAAACTTTCATTAGATCAAGCGAAATGTTTGATTCCGTACAGCATGCATACTTGATATACGTTGTGACATCCTATGGCATCCCTGCTGCTTTCATACAATGGATCACGTGTTTGTTTTCCATGGCATATTTTGTACCCCTAGTTAATGGTCATCTGGGTATTACCTTACATCAGATGATTGGCCTTCATCAGGGCTGTCCTTTCAGCCCACTATTATATGCCTTCACATTAAACCCTGTCATATGACATATTTTTTGGGACTCTTCTATTATAGGTATTGCACCTCACCCAACACTGCCTCATGTTAAGATTTCTGCCTATGCAGATGACGTTGTACTATTTGTTCGAGATAAACAGTCAGGAGACCATGCTGTGGCTATTTTTCACTCCTTTTCCAAACTCTCTGGTGGTACTCTTAACTTACAGAAAAGTGTTGCTATCCGCTTAGCCCCTGACTCTGCTGTAGTGTCGGATGTGGGTGGGATTCAGTTATGTTTATCTCCCCACCGTATATTGGGGATTTGGTTTAATGTCCCACATCCTGCCCTATATAATTGGGAAAAACGTTTAGGTTTAGGAGACACTAAAGTTAATATTTGGAAATCTTGGAAATTGGGAAAAAAAGAGAGTTCTAGTGGTAAAACAATTCATCATTCCACTATTTTTATACCTCAGTTATGTATACGCTCCGCCCCGTGCTGTAGAGACTAGAATCTTGAGCATTTTTTTTCAAATGATATGGAAAAACCATCTAAACTCCGTTAAGCGTGACTTAACGTATTTACCTGTTAAACAGGGAGGACTTGCCATGGTAAACCCTATTGCCTTTTATCTCTCATTTTTTCCTTTTCAACTTTTTACTAGAATTCGCTCAGTAACCCATGTTTGTGATACATGGATTAATTATCACATGCAAGACATATGGAATAACTGGGTCCTTCTTCCCCATATTCTTGCCCGTATCCCTGGTTCCCCAATTTATGTAGTAGATAGTTTTAAAAAATTACGCAGCTGGAAACTTACTAAAGCATCTATAATACTGCTCCCTTGGAAACATTTGTATGATGTTTTCATTAACCTTTCCAGACCAGATATACAATTTCCATTGTGTCCTCCTTCTAGAACAGAAAATGCTTTATCAATGCTGAAGGATACCCGTATACCCTTACATATGTGGGACAATACATGGTTATGTTGTCATGGCCGATTACCGGTTCGGGGGAACTTGAAGCATAAATCATCCCAGGAGAGATATTGCCCCAGACCTTATTGTTCTACTATCGAGGAAACCATGTCTAATTTTTTTCTTAAATGTCCAGATGCGCTTTTGTTCTGGAAAACATTGGGCAATAAATGGCAGTGGCCATTTCTCAGCCGCATTACTTATCAAATTTTGATTTTGAATGACTTCTCCATTCCTCGGCTGCCATGTCACCCCAGTACCCTTAGAGTGATATTTTCAGTTTGTAAATATTATTTATGGCAAGCTTGTTGTCAATATACTTTACAACAGATACGGCTGTCTACTATAAATGTTATTCAGCAAATAGAAACTGCTTTGTCAAATGTTAGAGAATCAGAGAGATGCAGACTTTCAGTTTCATGTTTTACTTCTTTTTGGACAAATGTTACCTTTTTGTATTAATTGCACTTATATTACTGTTTAATTATTGCTTTTTCACAATGTTTTATTTGTAATTGGTGTTGACATGCATTATTTCTCATGTGTTCTCATTGTTTCATTGTTTTTTTCCCTTTTTGTATATACTTGCTGTTATGTTTCTTTGCCTAATAAAATTCCCCTACTCTTTTCGATAAGTGCCATGGGATCTTTAACATCCACCTGAAGTACCACCAATCCAGGCAGATGGGACCTCAGTTTAATGTCTCATCTGAAAGGCAGCACCTCAGAAGTGCAGCACCCCTCTCATGCTACACTACAGTGTCAGTACTGGGATATTAACCCAAGTGGCATATGTGGGAACTGAACCCACAGCCCTCTGATCTTCCAGCCTCAGAGACATGTAAAATTGTGTAAGATTGTTGGATCTTTTCATTTTTAAAATTTTTGTATGCGTTTTCTTTTTTATTGATTTGTTTCTTTAGCTTTTTTTATCATCCAGGATGGTTACTTTTCCCCTATTGCTGTTAATGTTTTTGATTGGCACATAACATTCTTCAGTTTTCATAATAATAATTTTTATAGTATTCCAGCATTCTTCATTGGTAAGGTTTGACATAATATGTTTCCAATTGATGGAGTCCAAAACTTTCTTTATTGCTTTAAAATCTACTTTATTATAGTTTTTTTGTGGTTACTTTGGCAGAGTTTACTGTTCTTGTATCAGAGCAGGTACATCATATGGTGTTGTGATCACTAGTACCTAAAGGGGCTTTGATAGATGTATTAGAGAAACCACTAATTAGATGTGTAAGTACAAGGTCTAGGGTGTTTTCTGCTCTAGTGGGTGTTTTAACCAGCTGCTCTAGACCAAGAGACAGAATGGAATCAAGGAAAATTTGTTCCTGGGTGTTTGTCACTGTATGATCAGCCCAAATGATACCACGGTAGTTAAAGTCACTCAAGATAATCACATCTGATTTCACAGACACAGATGTGATCTCTTGGATCAGTTGTTTGTTATACTCAGGGGTACTGGAGGGGGGCCTATAACAGGTTCCTATCAATATGTTATGATTAGGAGAGAATTTTGCCTGGACCCAGATTGGCTCAATGTCCTCTATTTGGTCAGTTACAATGGGGTTTTCTGTGTTATGAAACTTACGGTTGACAGATAGACATACGCCATCTCCCTTTCTGTTGGACCTGTTATTGTTATAGAGGTTAAAACACTCGATTTCCTTGGACCAGACTAGAGTCATCCCATCAGGTTTGTTACAGATATGACATCAATTTTCTCATTGTGTATTAGTATTTCAAGCTCTGCCTTCTTAAGTATATTTAAACTACACGCATTAAGTCAATAACATTTTGGGCTTAGATGTGAGATTTTTCTTTTAATAGTAGAGGAATAGTTCCCTTGCTTCTCAGTGTTTAATTTCCATATTTACATCTGAATCCATTTGTTGCACATTCTGTAACCCAGGATTCCCTCTACCAAACTGAGTTTTTAAAATCAAGCACAAGTGCAGGGGCAAATGGTCACTATAAAATTCTTCAAGAACCCTAAAATTTGTAAATCTATTATACGAAAATACATCTACTGTATATAGGCATAGTCCAGTACTAAGCCCTCATAATTTGTTGGAAATGTAATCTTATTGTTCTTGTCCTGGTTTGTTCTAACATTTAAGCCACAACTTTACAAATAGAGTTCTATGGCTCTGTACCTCACCTAGCTTGTACTTGGAACTGGTCCCACTCCCAAGAGCGCCAGCTCAGGATGTCAGGGTTCATCTACTCTTATCAGTTACCTACTTGGAATAAGCTACTACACTTCAAGCTTTTCACACCATTTATTCCAGCACCTCTAATCTGCTATTGTACATACTTCCCAGCCTACCTTACCATGTCTGTCATGCCCAATAACCAAGACCACCACCCTATGGAACACAATACTATTGAATATGTCTCATCTGAATCTACCCACACCAGACCCAAAAGCCCTCTTTTAAGTCTCTCTTTTACTTAAAGGAATGGACAGTACATAATCTTATAGATGCTCTCCAAGCTCTACATTCACCATCTTCATCTTCAGCAAATATGCATCAGATATTCAGCCTCTGGGTGGTCGCTTCTTCAGTTAATCTGGAACCATATCACATGCCGTGGTCTGATCTAGTTCCAGCTCATTCTCAGTTTGAAGAATTGAAGGATCTCATTCTTCAAGTCACTGCATCAGTATCCAGAGCTTGACTCCCGAGTTGCTGCTACAGATGCCCAAGTTTCTAATCCAGTGCGGGTCCATTATCTCCTCCTCAGCCTATGACTCCTAGACCCAACAACCTACCACACGACCTTCTAACCCTGCACCTCCATTTCCAGGTGTGAATATCATTCTGCTTATCCCTCAGCCTATCATCTTGAAATAGAGTATTATCACATGGTGACATTTCTGTAGTTTTCCAAGCTAAAGAGCTGAGATTTCTGAAGAAACTCACTGTTCCTGAATTTTTGGCAACTTTCAGCATTTTCTGAGACACAATATGCAAAGTGTATCCAGCATATAGGTGAAACCTAGACTCCTAGTTATATCTCCTTGTGGACCTAGCTATTCAATACAGGGGTACCTGCTTTTATGATCACTATCATTCATTCTCCACAAAAGCTGCAGTCCTTCTCAACAGAGTCAACACTAAACTCACCTGGGCCACTCTAGACAAAGGACGTTCTGCAGGCATTTACTGACCAATGTTCAATCTGTGGCTCATACACCCATTGTAAACTTTATGGCCCCTTACTTTAACAGATTATGCATCATCCTCATTGGCCCCTTCTACTAATCCTCATGTCCCCCAGCATACAGTATATGCTCCCAAAGTCACAGAAACATAGGCAAACTAGCAATCCCAAGTTACACCAACTTTAGGAAGAAATGGGTCATGGAGAAGGGAAGTGACTCTGTATACAAAAGGTGGTATCAAATCAGTAGCCAACACATCAGTGGGAGCGGTAAAGAGTTGAATGAATTTGTTTGCAACTGGTAGTAAAAAGGAGTAGAAACATCAGATTTGGGGTGGTATACAGACCCCCCAAACCAAACAAAAGAGGGTGCTTAAGCCCTTGGGATGGAAATTAAGAAGGCATTAGCACTAAGGAATGTGATCCTGGAAGGTGACAAGAATCTAACAGATGTAGATTGGAGTATATCAGGGGCAAGACGTGCCAGAAGCCAGACCTTAGTGGACACTTTCCAGGATGTTTTCCTCTTCCAGCATGTGAGGCAACTGACCAGGGAAAGACTATACTGGAATTAGTGTTTATGAAGCAGGAACACATAGTTGAGGTGTCTGTGGAAGCTGCCCTTGGAGCAAGGGAGCACAGCTCTGTGTGGCTCAAAATTATCCCTAGCAGCAGACACCAGAAATCCAAAATGAAGGTTCTGGATTTTAGAAAGGATGATTTTAGGAAGATAAGGGAATCCTTGAGGCCAGACCAAGAGGGGAAGATAGGGTGGAGGGCGTAGAAGAAAACTGGGAAATCATGAAAAGGGAGATCCAGGAGGTCACCAAAAGCTGCATTTTGTTTGAGGCCTAAGGCTCTTGTTGAGTACTTTGTATATTTTTCTGAGTTAGTGTATATATATATATATATATATATATATATATACCGAATGATTATTGTGTTTGTCTATACCTTGTGTGCATTTCTATGTACTTGCTGTGTATTTATGGAAATTCCATAATGAAAAAGTTTAAAGAAAAGTTGGGAAGGGTAAGAGACAGTAAAGATTGATGTGGTTCTCAGGGGAGGTGAGAAAGGCACTGAGGAAGGAAAAGAGCTGCCTTTAGAAGGTACAAGGGGAATCAGTCACAAAGCACCAGAGCAGTCTGCCAAGAAAATGTAGGGTAGCTAGTGCAGCAGTGAAGAAGACCAAGGCTTTGACTGTACTGAGAATATCAGGGTATAAACGTCAATGTTTCTATAGATGACCTAAAGGCGGGTAAGCAATGTGAGAAGACAGTAAGGAAGGCTGAGGGGATACTAGGATGCATAGGGAGAGGCATCAATAGTAGAAAACAGGAAGTTGTTATCCCTCTGTACAGACAGTTGGTGAGACCCCATCTGGAGTACTGTGTGCAGTTCTGGAGACCCCATCTCTGCAAAGACATAAACAGAGTGGAGGCTGTCCAGAGGAGGGCAACCAAAACGGTGCAGGGTCTGCACCAGAAGACATACGAATAAAGACTAAAGGAGCTTAATATGTATACCCTTGAGGAAAGAAGGAGAGAGGGGACATGATAGAAACTTTCAAGTACCTCAAGGAATCAACAAAGTCCAAGAGGTAGCATCTTTCAGAAAAAGAGATGTGCAAGAACAAGGGTACAATTTGAAGTTAGAGAGCGGCTCAGAGGTAATGTGAAGTGTTTTCACAGAGGGATTGTGGATGCGTGGAACAGCCTCCCTGAGGAGGTTGTGGAGTCAAGAACAGTGGGGGAATTCAAGAATGCATGAGACAAACATAAGGCAGTCCTATTGGGGGGTAGGAGGAAGTAAGCTGTTGGTTAACTAGGATCTGCAGCTTATCTGTTAGCTAGGAAAATGGGCAGACTAGGTTGGCCAAGCGGTACTTATCTGCTGTCAAATTCTATGCTTCTATAGAATGACAAGACTTTTTCAGGTATGTAAGAAAAAAGGGGAAAAAAAGGACGGCATTAGGTTAGCAAAGGTGTCAGAAGGGGTGATGGATGGCTGGGGAAAGCAAATGTACTGAATGACTGCTTCTGCTCAGTTTTTACAAAAAAATTTGGACCATTGCTAGATTGTGGAACAATTAACTCAGGGTCTAGGGCACCAATTAGAGATAGGGCATGTGTCTGCTGACATAGTTTTCAAAGGTCTTATAACATTGAAAATAAGCAAATCCTCAGTCTTGAACGAGTTGCACCTCAGAGTGTTGAAGGATCAGTAGAGGGAAATAGCCACCCCCTCATAGAAGTTTTCAACTGTTCACTGGAGACAGGAATACTTCTGGTGGACTGAAGGAGACTGGATGTAATACCACTCCACAGGGGGGCAAGAGTGACTGAGGGAATCTCAGGCTGGGGAGTTTAACCTCCATTGTAAAAAAGCTGCTCAGAACCATCATGAAGGAGCAGATAGTGGACTTCCTTGTGGTAAATGGCCTGCAAGACACGTGGCAACAAGGTTTTGTAAGAAGGAAGTCATGCCAGGTGAACCTCATTGATTTCTTTAATGTGGTAACACAGGCTGCATGCAAGGGTCAGGCTGTTGACATCCTATACACAGACTTTAGGAAGGTCTTTGCTTCAATGTCATACAGAAGGTTGATGAAAAATTTGGGGCACCTTGGGTTAGGGAATGGCATAACCGGATCGATTAGGAACTGGCTAGCGAGGAGGACTCAGGGGAAAGAAAAGTCACTAGTGGTACTCCAGGGCTAAGTCTTGGGTCCAGTCCTTTTTAACTTGTTCAGCTGTGACATATGTGAAGGGATACAAGGCAAGATCAGCCTACTTTCAGATGATATTAGGGTGGGAGGGTCAACAATAAGTTGTGTGTCAAGGATATAAAGTGACAACTAGATAGGCAAAAGAAGTGGTTAGGTATCCGACAGCTCAGATTTATGTGTTTAATTTTTAGTAAGGTAAGTGCAGTAGACAAATGAAATTGCCTATTTTCAGGCATGACCAGGGAGATAAGATAATAACATCAGAAACATAAGGCAAGTCAGCCTGCTAGTGTAGTGGTAGTGATATCACTTGCAATGCCGATGCCTTGGGTTTGGGAGTGAACCCTGAGCTGTCAGAGGGTTGGCCAGGGGGGATAAGACTGAGCATCCATACAACTGCTTGCCTTGTCTGGGGAGGGAGGGGATCTGGCACCTGGCAAATACTGACCCCCGGTAAGTGAGTCTGGGACCAGTACTGAATGCCAGATTGGCAGAGATGATGGACCTGTTCACATTGGGGGTGGGACCGTGCCCAGCTGTGTGATAAGGTCACTGGGGCTGGGGGGGTCCATGCAGTAGAAACACCCCTTGAACAAGCCAGAATGAAGTCCGAGATCCTTGCCGGGACCCAAGCCAACTGATGTGAGGTATACCCCCTAGTTGACCCAAGGAGAAAAAAATACAGTCATGATGAAAAAATTAATATAAGGCACACAGAAGAGCAAATAAAATGCTGGGTTGAATTAGGAGAGTATTCTCAAGTAGGGATGAGAATATGATCCTACTCCCGTGCAGATCCCTGGAACAGTCACACCTAGCGTACTGTGCACAGTTCTGGAACCCTCATCTGACAAGGGACAGGTGCAGACTCGAATCTGTGCTGCATTCTGTGAATCAGATAATTGCTGTGGAAATCTTAAGACGAGTGCCTGTGTAGCTGAAATACGTAGCCACTGGAAGCCAGGAAGTGATAAAACATTTAAGTTTTTCAGGGGAATCAACTGGTATGACAGCCAGCAACATTTTAAGTGTTATGAGGGGTCTACCACAACATGGCAAGCAAAGAAGTTGGGGGGGGAGTCAGAAAAGATGTGAGGAAACTTTTGTTAACAGAGAGGGTGGTGGACAAGTGGAACCATTTGCCTAGAAGGGTGGTGGAAATGAAAACTGTGGTGGGCTCAAAACAGGGTAGGACAAACAGAAGGGGCTGATAAGAACTGAAAAGAACATTGAGTGGGGAAGGGATGCTGAGCTACCACATAGAAACATAGAATTTGTCGGCAGATAAGTACCACTAGGCCCATCCAGTCTGCCCTTTAGCCCTTCACTTTGTGGCCTCTGACCCTACCTGACCAGTGGCTTTTCACCACTCCTTCCCACCTCTAGGTTCCACTGTGCCTGTCCCAGGCATGTTTAAAACCCTTCACCATGCTTGCACCTACCACCTCCCATGGAAGACTGTTCCATAAGTCCACCACCCTCTCTTCAAAGAAAAACTTCCTCACAAGTCCCCTTAACCTGCCACCCTCCAATTTCATATCATGCCCCCTGATTCTTGTACTCCTATATTGGAAGATGTCTCCCCCTGCACCTTGTTTATGCCATTAGGGTACTTGAATATTTCTGTCATGTCTCCCTGATCCCTCCCTTCCTCCAGCGAGTACATATTGAGGTCCATTAATCTCTCCTCATATGTTTTCTGGTTTAAGCCTCGTACCATCTTTGCCTCCCTTTTCTGGACTGCCTCCACCCAGTCGATGTCCTTATGAAGGTGCAGCCTCCAGAACTGCATACAGTACTCTAGGTGAGGCCTCACTAGTGTTTTATACAATAGCATCACTACCTCCCACCTTCTGCTAGTGATACCTCTGCCTATATATCCCAACATGCCACTGGCCCTCCCTGCAGACTTTGTACTCTGCTTAGACACCTTTAGATCATCTAAAATGATAATCCCCAGGTCCCTCTGTTCCTTGGTGATTGTCAGCAACTCCCCCCCCCCATTCTCTAGCTCTCCCCAGGGTTCCCTCATCCCAGGGCATTATTTTCCACTTCTTTGAATTAAACCCCAGTTGCCACACCTTGGACCATGGGGGGTCCCAGCAACATATGCACAGAGTTAGGCTGCTATAACACATGTTCGGTAGGAGCATTGCACACTGAATGAACTTCGGTCTCTTTCTGCATGGAAAATCTGTTTCTGCGTTTTAGTTGTATTTTCTTCTGGTTATCCAGTCTGCAATAATTTCACTAAGTCAGCTTGTTTTGCGCCTTTCTGTACATTACGTCATAAGTGGCATGACTGTGGAAAAGCTAATTTAAAATTAGTTTGTTGTAGCAAACTTCATCCCTCCTGTACCTCGGATGCAAATGACATTTACGCCACCTGTCTACCCTATGCCAAGACAACGTGGTCAAAAACAGCATGGTCAGTACAAAACCATGCAGTCCAAAACTGTGCTAGATTAGATATACAAACTCTGAAACTGCGCAGTGCTGTTACAACCGCACAGTTTTTGACCGCGCATATTTGCTGTCGCGGTTTTGACCGGACACCATGTACATCTATAAATATTCCCCGACTTTAGGAACTTCTGGCTTCTACCCTTCAAAGTCCATGACAGCCTTCATTCTAACCAGCCTCTCCATGGGAATTCATACAGGGATTAAACACTTTCAATATTCACCCATCATCTGTTAAATCTATCTGCCACAAGTGACCCAGAAGCAGTCCAGAAGCTCCTATCTAAAGAACCCTACAATGATTTTATCTTTGGCCGATTTCAACCAGCCTTCTTTTCCCATGTTTAGAATCAGTCCAGTTAGTATCATCCACAAATTCTTCAGGAAAAAAACCTTATCATCAATCTATCTACACCTCACTCAACAACAGACCCTAGCATTAACTCACTGATACCTTCTCAAAATACTCCTTGGCCTACATATGCCACTGAATTTGTCAAACGTGCAGGTCTTGGTGCATGGCTACCAAAAGCAGATATCACAGATGTATTCAAACTTTTTCCCATCCACCCATCCTTGTGGTACCTTGAGGAATTTCAGAAAAGCATTGTAGGATGTGACAGGACGCTCAATTGGGAAGGTATCAGAGGGAAAAAGGCAAGGGTCCAGTGTGGTTCACAGCCGAAGTAAGGATGGCAGTAAGAGCCAAAAGGAAAGCTTTCTTAAAGTACAAAGGAAGCCAAGGGGAGGAGGATAGAGAGCAGTGCCTGGAGTCAGCAACATTAGCCAGTAAGAAGGTGAGGAAAACCAAAGCAGAGACAAAATCTGGCTAGCAATAGGAGTGAAGCAAGGAGGAAAGGCATTCTTCTGGTACATCTGGAAGAAGCATAAGGTCAAAGTGGTACTGTGACTGTAAGCGACTTCCTACCTAGGCATTATTGTTAGTGCTCTACATGGTCTGAGGGACTTCCAGTCTTTGAAACTACTATACTCTGCTACTATTGAGATAATAACATACTTGTTAGGAATAATTTTGGCATATTTATTTGTATAGGGACGCAGCTTAAGGGCATCACACTGTGGATGTCAGCATGTGGAGTCAATCAGCAGGAGACACTGCTCCCACTATTAAGACATTCAGACTCAATTCTACTGATTGCTTTATATGTGTGTTTCTTTATATTATTTATGTGAAGCTCTCCATTTCATATGCTGCTCTCTATGTTAGTTCAATTGTGTGTGCACACAGTCATTGTAGTCCACTAAGCTTTTGTTATGATTACAAGCTTAGGGGGTTAAATTCATCCTACTGTTCATTTACAGTTTTCTGGCCAATTGTATTGTATGTGATGTTCCAATTAAAAACTGTCTTTGCTTATTCCTGCAGTTCCTGTGTTTGTGGAGTGGGTTTGTAACTCATGACAGATGCTCCTGTTTATATACTTAACTAGTGCATTTGTTTATACTAGCTCTGTTTGGTCTATCTGCCCTTCTGCTTCCCTATTATCATATTATCACACTTTCTGAGCCTCATAAACATCTTTCACATTTACCCTTTCCTTTCGCTGTTCCTCAGTAATCATTCATTTATTCTCCTGCCCTTTTGTTTCACTATGCTGTTAATTTCTCTTGCTTTTCTTTTCTCTTATCTGCCTTTCTTCCCCCTCCTCAACCTGCTGTAATGTTTTCTTTTTATTCTCTGTTTCCCTCGCCTCTTCACCTACTCTCCCCTCCTCTTCAGTTCCACCTCTCATCCACTCCTCCTGGTTTCCCTTGTGTCACTTCCTGCTCCTTGGCTCCACCTAGAAACTCTCTGGTGCCTTTTGTCCTATCTCCCTTCCTTTTCTTCCTCCACTCTCCCCCTTGTAAGCAGAATAATTGTGTGTTAAATCTCTTTGTCTGCATACTACTTTTGTTGGCAGATAGCATTGAGGCCCTGTACATGTAACCCCCCTACAAATGGGGGTTCCCAAAAAGTCTTCCTTGAGCTTGCCTAAATGCTCACTGCCAGGCTGGTGTCCTGCATTTTAGTAGTTTAAATGTGATTACCAGAGCTTGTATATCGTCTGTGTACTGTCTCTTTAAGAGCTGCCTAATTGCAGCTTAAGTAATCTGAGAGGGAGCTCCGTTGAAAGATGTAACTATTTACTGAAAATCATTTAGAGTGATAATGATAATGTAGTTTGTCTAACCTGCTTTCTTTGTAGCAAGGACTGTTTTGTTTGTCTCCACTATCTTGGTCCTGGACTGCAAATTGGACCAAACAGTACTGGTGGGACTTAAAATGTAGCCAGACTATAGGAGCTCACTGAATTCAAAATCTGTAGGAACTTTAGTTTGGAGCTTTTTTGTGCCTTTGTTTGCAACTGAAGGGGGAGTTCTTGCTTTGACTGACAGCCAAATCAGCCAACCAAATCTTTTGGATCTTGGGGAAGTCCCAGGCTGCTTGCAGTTTTCAGTTAGAACTAAACTGGAAGCTGAGCAAGAAGGAGCTGAAGTGTTTCTGAGCAGCCATTCTGAGTGAATTCGCATGGGAGAACTCTGAAAAGGCTAAGTTTTTGGCCTGCATGCCGGTGTACTGCTCCTGAGAGGGAGGGAAGAGAATTATTTTGGACTAAATCCAAGTTTGTGTGACTAAAGTAAGCTACTGAAGTGGGCCAGGCTCAACCTGAACAAGACCGAATATTTTTCCTGAATGTGATCAGCCTGTCAGGAGTTCCAGCTACCCCTAAGCTCCCGGTGTGTGCAGAGACATTGCGATCGTGCTCGGGGAGCACTTTGCCTGGTACAGTAGAATTCCCGTACGTGTAAATGTGTTGTGAGCTGCTAGTGGGTTGTGAGTTAGTTCCCCACTGTGTGAACTGTGTTCTGCTTGCTGAAAGCTGTATTCAGCCCAAAATGGACTGCTTATGAACTTGTCTCCATGTGGTCTGGGCTTTGCCAGACTGGCCCAGCCAGACTACCCACTGTACAGAGAAGCCATCTATGAGAGACCTGTCTGGGGATCAGCCCCCTGCTCCACGCTTGAACAGGAATGATGCCTCTGTGACTTGTGTGGGCCCTGTTTCTCCTGGCATGCCAGATCAACCACCTGCAGTCTCGATTTTCATCCAGCCTGTGTCCAGTCTTGGGTATTGTGAGTAAATACCAGGGTAGCTCCCTACAACAACAGCTTAATCTGAGTGTGTCATCTGATTGTCTTGTTGTTTCGTTTCCTTTATGAACTGAGCCCTCTGGCTCCGGATTACAAATATTGTGTACTGTGCATGTTGTGTTTTCCATCACAGGGCCCCAACCAGCTGCAACCCTGGACAACTGTCCTGGCTAGCCTATCTTTTCTCTACCTGGGTACCCAGAGGTGGACTGTGCGGGGGGACTCAAAGTACATGCACAACTACTTGATTGATATAACCACTAAGCTAATTAACCTGATTTTTGCCCCTCCCTTATTCAAGTCCCCTGAATAAATCAGATCTAAGTTTTTCTGCATGTAATCTGACTGTGGCTCCAGTTTGTGCTCAAAGTACTGTACTGTTGCTATTTGCTGTGCTTAACCTAGTTTTACAGGGAGTCCCCAGAGTCGAGCCAGAGGAACCAGCCCTGGTGGTAAGTGCAAACAGTGTGGGTACTTGCGTGGTGTACCAAGGGTATTGTGAAAGTGATTATTGTGCAGTGTTTAGGCCACTAGAGGGGAAAGAGGGGGGTTACAGTGTCCCAGTGAGCTGTGCCCAGGTTAGCTTGACAACTACCAAACCTGACCTCTGGGTGGAGGCACCCAATTCAGAACTCAGGCCCCTTAACCTGCTACTAGCCAAGCAGGCAAGGGTTGTAGCCCTTGGGATAGCACCACCTAGGGGTTACATCTTGGAGGCCCCACTGGAATTTTGTGTCTTCTAGTGGCCGAAACTACGAATTATTGTCAAACATAAATGGCTACCCCAACATAAATGGCTATACACCAGTTGGTGGGGTGGTGTACTGGGCAGAGGATCGACCCCCAAAATGCTATACTTATCCTGGATATTCCCCTAGGTACCAATAAGGTCACTGTAGAGGGAGTACTTTACAAGGTTGAATGTTTACAAAACCCTGTGGTGGTGGGTCGACAAGCTAATCTTCTCGCACAAAGTTTCATGGCGTTAGTAGAGTGTAAGGACCCAGTAGACAGTTCCAAAGTGCCATAGACTATCACCCCTAAAGGAGCCCTCACTGCCTGGAGAGTGATAACTAAAGACAGTAAAGACCCAGGGAGAATGAGCCCTCTCAACTATCTGAGACTTTTGAGGAGAAATTTGCTAAGTTGTTGCTGGAGGAAGGGAAAACTGTGGAGGACTTAAAGAAACTATTACTGCCACCTGGGGGTGTTCCTCCCCAACACCTCCCCTGCTCCAGCACCCATTATTGCCCCTCCTTCTGTGCTCATGCCAATGCTGGCTCCTATGTCTGTACCTGCCATTAGTTATGACTCTTAACGAAGGTTGAGAATCTTCTCCAGCACCCTTCCCACCCCCCAAGGGGAGGATGATTGGGAGACCTAGATAGATTGTGTTACCCCATTGGTACCTGAATGGCAGTGTGCGGAGGCTGAGAAATGGAAAAGGATCATAGAACGTTTGAGGGGTCCCGCCCTAGAGGCCATTAAATTTCTGAGGTCCATAAACCCAGATGCATCTGCCCAGAAGTACCTATCTGCACTCAAAGGCAATTTTGGGAGCACTGAGTCAGGGGAGAACTTGATGTGGAAATTTGGAGGTATAAAACAATGGCCAGGGGAAAGTTTGTCTGCATATGTTACTCATCTGGAAAGAGCGCTGCCAAAAGCTTACCGAAAAGGTGGGGTAGCCGCCAGTGACTTAAACCAAATGAGGTTGGGGCACATACTGCGACATGCAAAACATTCTAAATTGCAGCTTCTTCAATTAAGGCTCCCAGATAGAAGGGGTAACCCACCAGACTACTGTGACTTGATAAAAGAACTCCGGGAGGCTGAAGATGAAGAGTGGGATTGTAATTCTAGGGTGAGCACAGCCCGGGTGATCACAGCATCGGAAGGCCCTTCCAAAGTGAGGACCAATGAGGGTGTGCCACCATGGGTATGGTATGGTAAAATTTTATTTATACAGTGATACAGCCATTAGGGTTTCCGAAAATCCCTGTTCACAAGGCTTACCTGTTTACATTATACAAAATTATTACAACTATACATTTATAACAATACAAGTTACAAAAAAGTACAAAACAATACATCAGAGTTTTACAAACTTAAGTAACAGGCATGTTAGCATTTTTAGATTTACATTAATTTCACCTATTACAACAACAACGAAAACTAAGTTCGTGATTCAGGCCATTTTTAAAAACATGATCAGTAGTTGTTAGTTCACGTAAAAAAGGAGGAAGAGAATTCCAGCTTTTAACTACTTGATATTGAAGGGTCATTTCACTAAATCTATTTTTTAACTTTGGTATTATTAAATCTCTAGCACCAGTTTTTCTTAAATTTAAACAATGTCTTGGTTTTTGTAATTTGTTTTTTAAGTTATCTAAAGATTGATTTTTAAATATATTATGAACCTGATTTAGCCAGATTCCCCTAGCCCATAAGTCTAATGGAATCCAACCCAAATCCATATACATAGTGCAATGATGAGTTTTAAAATCACACTTTAACACAAATCTTGCAAGCTTATTATAAAGAGCATCCAAGTTATTTAAATGTTTTCTTGCTGTATGTCTGTAAATATGACTTCCATAGTCAATAACCGGAATTATTAATTGATTGATCATAATCAATCTTGTTTCTCTTGCCATACAATTTGATATTCGTCTCATAGCTCCAATCTTAACATGTGTTTTCTTTATTAAATTTGTTATATGGTATTGGAAAGTAAGACATTGATCTATATGTACCCCTAAATATTTATATGTTTCAGTTTGTTCTAAAAACTTACCCTCTTGTGTCTTTATATTTAATTTTGAAATTCCCTTTAAGTCCAATGCAAATGACATAACCTGTGTCTTTTTACTATTAACTAATAAACCCAGAGATGAAAAGTGACCTTGCATGATGCTAAAGTCACTCTGTAAGTTTAGTTCTACTTCACTTGTAGTTTTTCCCTCTGCTACTAAAACCGTATTGTCTGCATATAGATGAATTTTTGAATATCCAATTTTCTTTGGTAAGTCATTTAAATAGACTATGAACAGGAGGGGGCCCAGGATAGATCCCTGGGGAACCCCTCTTGTTACATAGTCCATTTTTGACTGGTATCCATTTAGGACAACAAATTGTGATCTTTTATCAAGGTATGATACAAGCCAATTGCAGGTTTCTTCCTCCATCCCTATTTTCATTAATGAGTTTATCAAAATACTATGGTTTACTAAATAAATGCTTTTAGATAGGGTCTATGTATACGCACTCCACGGACTTCTCGCTTCCCCAAGAGGGTTGCTATGAGATCCAAAAGTCAGTGAGTGCGGTAGCCATGGACCTACCCTGCCTTAAAACCATACTGTTGTTGAGTCAATTTATTATATTTTCCAAGTAGTCCATTAACTGATCATGGACAATTTTTTCAAATAACTTGGATACCGTAGACAACAAGGCTATTGAAGGGTAATTTGAAACATCCTTTGGATCCCCTTCCTTATCTATTGTTATCACTTTGGCTAATTTCCAACTAGAGGGAAACTGTCTCTCTCTTAGACTCCAACTAAAAATGTCCCTTAGTATAGGTGACAATTCCATAGCAGCCTCTTTTAATAATTTATTATCTATTCTATCTGGGCCACTTGCTTTATTTATTTTTATCTATTTAGATTTTTTAGAACTTCTTTGTTTATCACTCTCTTAAACCTGAATTTGGGTTCTTTCCCATCTTGGGTATCTCACCCTTTACTTCATTCAAGGTATTAGTTTTAGTTATGAGATCTAATTTCAGATCGGGGAGGTTTATGAAATAATCATTCAAAATTTCCGCAGCTTTATTTGTTTCAAACACTTTTCCATCCTGACTGAATTTTATTTCACTTTGTTTACTATTTGGATTCATAAGGTTTTTTATAACAGACCAATAAGCACCTGGATTTGTTGATTCTTTAATCCGCTGTTTATAATAATGAGCTTTTGATTTCCTGATTTCCTGTATTACTTGATTCCTTAACCTTTTGTATTGTTCCCAAATTTCACTGTTTAATGTTTTATTTGCTTTTTTCCAATAATGATTTCTAGTCCTAATCATTTTTTTTATTTTTACAGTTAGCCATGGTAAATGTTTTTTCCTATGATTTACTTTTTTATATGGAGCAAATTTATCACAAGCATTAATAAACATTGTTGTAAATTCTAATACAGCCTCATTTAAATCTGGGATAAGAAAAATCCTATACCAAGGGAGTCCCTGAAGATACTTTCTAAATGATAAACTATTAAATTTTAAATAACAACTTTCAGATATTTGAGGTACTGATTTTATGGGAATACAATTTTTAATCGTGGGAGAATACACACTTAACTATATTATGGTCTCCTATACTGGGGGCACATGCACTTTTCTCCAAGATTGCCAATTCAGGTGAAACAAACATCAAATCCAGAATATTACCTTTACTTAATAAGGAACCTTTCCTTGTAGGTGTATCTATAATTTGTATCAGGTTTAAACAGCTCATTGATTTTTCAACTTTTGACCCCTGGATAACTCCCAAGCTGCATTGAAATCACCAGCCAGAACTACTTGTAGTTGACCTAGGTGTTCCATTAAAACATGTGAAAATTTGTCAAAATGGATAGGGTTTATTTTAAGGTGAGAGTAAACTACTCTAATAACCAATTTTAATTTTGTATCTCAATTAACAGGCATTCAGTGCCCTCAATTGACTCACAGAGAACAACATTTTGGAGTTACCAATTGAATGATTTATGTACACCAAACTCCTCCCCCATGTTCCCCCGATCCTTCCTAAAGTGGTAGAAGTCCTTAATTCTATTTCTTTATATTCCATTCCCTTTAACCAGGTTTCCAAGCACATTATTATGTCTGGCTCTTCATGTTCTACCCAGGATCTAAAATAGTCCATTTCTATTTATCACACTTAGGTATTATCTAAGACCATTTTAATTACAGGACCTGGGTTCAATTCAATATCTCCACAGAGAACCAAGGACAATAACAATGCCCGGTTACTTGAACAGATATACCTGATTTAGATCACCATGCCTTTACTATTTAAGGTATATTTGTTGAGATCTAATTTCAGATCGGGAGGTTTATAAATAATCATTCAAAATTTTAGCTTTATTTGTTTCAAACACTTTCCATCCTGACTGAATTTTATTTCACTTTGTTTACTATTTGGATTCATAAGGTTTTTATAACAGACCAATACGTACCTGGATTTGTTGATTCTTTAATCATTGTTTATAATAATGGCTTGATTCTGATTTCTGTATTCTTTGATTCCTTAACTTTTATTGTTCCCACATTCACTGTTAATGTTTTATTTGCTTTTTTTCAATAATGATTTCTAGTCCTAATCATTTTTTTTTTTTTACAGTTAGCCATGGTAAATGTTTTTTCTATATTTATTTTTTTATATGGAGTAGGTTTCTCGCCAAGCATTAATAAACATTGTTGTAAATTCTAATACAGCCTATTTTAAATCTGGGATAAGAAAATCCTATACCAAGAGTCCCTGAAGATACTTTCTAAATGATAAACTATTAAATTTTAAATAACTTTCAGATATTTGAGGTACTGATTTTGTGGGAATACAATTTTAATGTGGAGAATATACATACTATATTATGGTCTCCCTATACTGGGGCACATGGCCTTTTCTCAAGATTGCTAACCAGTTGAAACAAACATCAAATCAGAATATTACCTTAATAAGGAGACCTTTCTTGTAGGTGTATCTATAATTTGTACAGGTTTAAACAGCCATTGATTTTCCAACTTTGGCCCCTGGGATAACCCGCTGCATTGAATCACCAGTAGAACTACTTGTGGTTGACCTAGTGTTCATTAAAACATGTGAAATTTGTCAAATGGATAGGTTTATTTTAGGTGGGAGTAAACTACTCTAATAACCAATTTTAATTCTTGTATCTCAACTACGGCATTCAGTGCCCTAATTACTCAGAGAACAACATTTTGGAGTTACCAATTGAATGATTTATGTACACCAAAACTCCTCCCCATGTTCCCGGTACCTTCCTTCGTGTAGAAGTCCCTATCATTCTTTTTTATTCCATCTCCTTTTAACCAGGTTTCCGTTAACATTATTATGTCTGGCTCTTCATATTTCTACCCAGGATCTAAAATAGTCCATTTCATTTTATCATACTTTATTATTATCTAAGACTACATTTTAATTACAGGACCTGGGTTCAATTCAATATTCCACAGAGAATCAAGGACAATGTCAATAATGTCTCGTTACTTGAACAGATATACCCTGTTTAGATCACCATGTCCTAACACTTAAATTTTTCTCTGATGAGGTTGAAAGGGTTTCATCGGAGTCAGCTTAGTGTTTGTAACTTTGATGTATTATAGAATAATTTTACTTGAGCACTTGATCTTTGGTCAGAACATCAGTTCTCATGATAACAAATAGCTAGATAGCACAGCTAAACCACTATTATCCTACATCTTAGATGACAGTATCTTTTCATTTTTTACAGCTGTGTCTAAATACAAGGGAAATAATCTATAGATGCCTGTTTATAAAAGTAAAAACAATCAGAATATTACAATTTTTATTTAGTAACAGTACCCACGTAAGTCAATGTTACCAAAACAATCCCCAAACTGGAGACTTATTTAAGCATTAAACATCTTATTTAAGGTTACCATATACTGCTATATAAGTGTTTATTAAGATATGTTTAGCAATTATGGTAAGCTTAACTATTAATATACTCTCAGGAGTAACTCCTCCATCGCTAATTACTATCAGAGATAATGCAAAAGTCAACAATATATTTAGAATAAATTCTTTCCTCATTTAATACTCTAAACTTCTTCTAAAGTCAGTCTGTAGTCTCAGATGCTTTTAAACAATAGTTTTGATCTGTTATCCCATTTTATAAGTTTCCAGATTACCTGTTTTTAAAATGTTACAAACTTCTTCCCTGCTTCTTCCGAAAGTGGTGCTCGCGACAGTAGCAGCACGAGCCTTTTTATGTTGTTACTGCCCTCCTCCAGCACTGATGAAATTAACAAATGTCCCACCAAACACAGCTGGATGACACTCTCCAAACCCTCAGTAATCAGGCTCTTGCTAGCAGGGCTGCTGCAGGAAGGAGCTTAGGTGCATGGGATGAACTGGCTGAGGGAGTCTGGGAACAAAAACAGTCTTTTATGAAGATCTAGCTCCCTGCACGACAGACACCGAATCCTTATCCAACTGCATCTGCTATGGAGGTGGGGGTGTCCACCTAGGCATCTCCTACACAGCAGCCTTCAAACTTGATGCCTTGACTATGGAAGTAAGAATTTGACAAGATATTCCAAATGTTCACCACCAGCAGACAGAGATGGCACCAAGGTTTTCAGTTGGTAGTACCACTGCCCCAGCTCAAGTGTGATGCCTCGCCACCCCAAATCCCAGAAAACATATTTTGCCATAATTGTTAGGAAGGATGGGCATATGAAGAGGGAATGCTGGTCCACAAAAGACCTAGATAAAGTTGTGTGCTTCAAGGAGAGTTTCGAAAACGAAGTCAGCTGTCAAGGAGTACCCAAAATGACCACAGTGAGGGTTCAAGAAGGTAACTCAAATCCCTGTGGCTAAATCATCTCTCCAGGTCCCTGCTGTTGTCCCTCCAGACTGGTCCAAAATAGTGAGCCCTTCAATGGAGACTATGGTGGCTGTGAATGGTATTCCTACTTGGGCTGTGCTGGACAGTGGGTTGTAAGTGACCATTGTATTGAAGGACTGGTATGACAAACACTTGTCTGCTGTGCTCTTACAATCCCTGGAAGGCCTACATATGTGGGGGCTGAGGACAAGTCTTATCCCTATCTAGGATGTGTCCGCTTGGTTGTCATTTCCTGTCAAGTTGTAACTGGTGTAGAGGAACAAGTCAGACACTGGCCTTAGTGTGTCCCCCACTGATTGTGTATGATGGGGTTCTCTGTTAATTGGGACCAACGCCCATACAGGTGAGAGACTAGCACAACTCTGTTGTGAGAAACAAGGCAACGGATCTAGAGGGCCTAAGAATTCTTGCTCTGATCAAGAGAGCCTATGATTTGCAACAAAGAACTCCAGGGAGTGGAGCAGGATGAACTGGTAGGGGTCATGTGGAAGAAGGATCCGATTCAGTGGTACTGGACCCTAATGCCCAGCGTACAGTTCAAGGGGAGGTCCACCTCTGCAAAGATGTCAAGCACAAAATACTGATGTTGATCACACTTGCAATGGAAAATTGCTAGAAGGATTATTGATTAGCTTCCAGCATCTTGCCAGGTCAGCGCTCATGCTTGCGCATGATGAGTGATGGTCCAGATTCATAATGTGTCGGATCGGGAGATACAGGTGAACAAAGGATGCACCCCTAGCTATGGTACACTGGAACAGACACTGCAGTGTTGCCCAGCAACAAGCACTCTGGCAAGACAGATAGAGTGACTTCTGACTTGTTTGATTTTGGTGACTACCCGTTGCCAGCTGAATGGAAGACTAGAATTAGCCAGAAACTTGCCCAGAGAGATCAAGTATTTTCATTGAAGAATGGGGACATGGATGTGTCCAGTGCGGAGCATCACATACAGCTGCATGATGAAAGCCGTTTTGAGAGAGGTCTCGCGCCCAGCCCTGCAGACATAGATTATACGGAAGACACTTAAAGGAAATGTCATTAGCTGATGTGATACAAGAATCCAGGAGGCCCATATGCTTCTCCCATTGTGATTGTGCGGAAGAAGAATGGATATGTGAGAAGGTGTGTTGATTATCGAAGCTCTGAATTGGTGGACCATCCCCTATCAAAATCACCATGCCCTGTATATACAGATGCTCTGGATTATTTGAATGGGAGCAAATGGTTCTCGGTGTGTTGATCTTCGCAGTGGATATTACCAGATTCCAATGGCTCTGGAGGACCGTGAGATGCAGCCTTCATCTGTCCTTTGGGGTTCTGAACAGCACTCTGAGAATGCCCCTAGGGTTATCAGTGCCCCAGCCACCTTCCAGCGACTGATGAACAAACGGTGGGAGACATGAATTTGCTGGGAATGCCTGGTGTACTTGGATGATGTCATTGTGTTTGGGGCCTCTAGAGGAACATGAGAGTCGACTGTTCAAAGTACTAGACCAACTGGAAGATTTCGGCCTCAAGCTGTCCATCGACAAGTGCCAGTTTTTCCAAACCTCTGTGGAAGTATGTGGGGCACATATGTCTACAGAGGGATAGAGACTGATCCTCATAAAGTTGAAGCCTTGACTACTTGGCTTCAGCCCCACAATTTGAAAGAACTACAACATTTCCTGGGATTCTGTGGCTACATTGCTGTCTGTACATGGAATATTTCAAAGTGATTTGGCCACTTTTGAATCTTACCCAGGGTTACCCTCCACCAATCGGAAATACAAAAAGGGTTCAAAGAACAAGACATGGTGTAGTTCCACCCAGGTGAACTTTGTCGTCCTGTTGGATGCCTGATTGTGAAGTAGCTTCCTATGAAGTCATATCACCAGCTCACCCATGCCCCCCATCCCCGCTTATGCTGATCACACCAAAACCCCATGTGCTGCATACTGATGCCAGTTCTAGAATGAGTACTAGTATCACATCTCATGAGGATGCAATGATACAGCACTGCCAGTGGCATTTTGCCAATAGGAGCTTGGACCTCTGTCAGAGCGTAAACTACCCCTGCACAAGTTAGAGTTCCTTGTGTTAAAATGGCCATTGCTCGACCAGTTTACATGATTACCTCTATGGGGCAAAAATATTGTGAGGACTGACAACAACCTATTGACCTATGTACAGACTTCAGCTAAGTTAGATGCCACAGGGCACCAGTGGCTTGCATTGTCAACGTATGATTATGCTATCGAACACAGACCAGGCCTAAATCATATTTATGCTGTTGCCCTATCTCAGAGGCCCATTTCCAAGAGTGACTGGGTCAGGGGCTGTTGAACCTGGACATCTGAGCATTGTGCCAGCAAGTTTGATAGAAATTGAATAGATTCACGGAACACAGCTTGGACTGTTTAGTAGATTGCTTGGGCCCCTCTGATACCTGCATACCGGCCATGATATACTTCTCTGCTCCTAGATATTAGTGCACTACCTCAGTTTGATAGTGGCAGCATTCAATGGGCTCAACTGAGATCCTATGATTCAGCCAGCACTTGATGCCCTTCAGTGCAGCAAAGATGTGTCCAAGTTAAGCTTTCTCTCTGATCTGAGAATTGCTTTACTGTTTATAGAAGGCCCAGGTTGAAGCTGCTTAATCAGTTGTTGTTTAGAGACTGTAGATTGGGGTAGTCAACATAAACAAGCAACAATTGGTTCTGCCCACAGCCTTCAAGATTTGGTACTGAGGCGTCCTCCACAATCATATGGGCCACCTCAGTATGGATCGGACCCTTGACCTGGTATGATCTTGATTCTACTGGCCCAAGATGTGGGCTGATGTTGAGCACCATGTAAGGACTTGTGTGGCTGCCTGCAGAGAGAAAGGCCCTGTCTCAGAGGGCTGCCCCCGTGTCAACATTACTACCAGCACCCCAATGGAACTAGTCGCGTGAGACTTCTTAAGTTTAGAGCCTGATCAGCAAAACATTGGCAATGTGTTAGAGTTACGGACCATTTCAGCACGGTATGCACAAGATTTTCCATCAAAGATCAAAAACATCTACCGTGGTCAAGATGCTAGTGGAAAATTTTTTCGTCCACTATAGTGCCCCCAGCGACACTCTGATCAGGGCCGGGACTTTGAGGTCAGCTAATCAAAGAAATGCTCTCTCTGTGGGGTTGCAAAAGTCAAGAACCACCCTTATCACCTGCTGGGGATCCTCAATCTTAACCACACCTACAAGACATGCTAGGCATCCTCCACCCAAAAGACCAGCATAAATGGAGCCAGCAGATTAGCACCTTGGTACAAGCATACAATTGCATAAAGAATGATGTTACTGGGTTCTCTCACCACCTCATGTTGGGAGAGAGGCCCGTTGCTGTTTTGATGTCTGTTTTGGGTTTCTCTCAATGGGGTCCGAGCGAAGATTACCTGCAATATGTACAAAAACTTAAAGCTCAATTGAACCATGCCTATCATCTATCCCAGATAATGGCCTTAAAAAAATCTAGCCAACAGAGACATGATAGAAAAGTAAAGGATCAAGAGCAGGCCTGGAGACCGTGTGTTGTTCTGAATTTAGGATTGCATGGTAAACACAAAATTGTTGATCAATGACACCATCTTCCCCATGTCATAGTTGGAAGCTGGATGATTTGCCAGTGTACAAAGTGCTCCCAGAGTATAACTCCAAAGCTGTCAAGACCATGCACACGTATTACCACTTGCTACATATTGGTCAAGTTATAGTGAGGCTGAACCCATCGATATTGATTCCCTGGACCAGTGACTCATGCTGCTGCAAGAAAGAAACAGAGTCAGCCTGCCCCTGTGGTTGTCGATTTAAGACTTTCCCCGAGCAGGCCCAGAGTCATAGTGACTGCCAGTCCAACTCAGATGACAGTGAGTGTGATAATGCCTATCACCCCTCATATGAACTAGGTCAGTTGTTCATGGAAATTCTATGTTGAATTATGGGGATGAAGCTGGGCCTTCTGGACTGCCTAATGCCCGGCATCATCCTTGGAGCCACTGCTCCCTGAAGGTGAAGTGCAAGTATCACATCTGAGGATGCTGAGTCTTTGTGTATGATGGAACTTTATGATTTGCCTGAAGGAGAGGTTGATGGTATGAGTCTTTCTGGTGACATGCCAGAACTTAGGAACACTATGTGAGAGTGCTGAAACCCTCCTTCAGTGCCAGAGTGTCTTCAAATGAGCCAAGTTTTGTAGAAACAGAGACCACAGAGCAAGGGGCTGACAGTGCTCCCAGCTTGGGCATTCTCTCTTTCATGCAGAGGCACCTCACAAGTGAGTGAAAGCTCCAAGACCATTGCTGAAAGTACAGAGACTGTGGTTGTTCACCGCAGAAAAGACTGGCCAAGCTGTCAAGCCAGGGGTGCATAAGCTTCAGTTACGATTCCACCGGAGGCCAGGATTTGCCTCTCAATGTAGTCCACAAAGGTGTTTATGTTCTCAGAGCTCACTGCCAATTGAGCTTGACGGCACATTCCAGGTTACTTGTCCTGCCTCATCATGGGTGCCCCTGCCTCATCCAGCCCCGTTAGCTGATAGGAAGGGCCTCCTCTTGCATTGTTTAGAGTACAATAAGTTATTACATGATTCTGTATTAATGTTCAATTTACCTGTGTGAAATATGCATAATGTTTTTGTCAGAATAGAAATTATATAGTGGAGTACATTGAAATGTATAGTAAAGTGACAAGTTATGCTAATTGATGAATCAGATAGTACTTGTATAGCATGCTAATCATATAAATATCTTGTATATGTTGCATTTTCAATGTTATGATGGTACACACTTGACACAGATGCCAAGTTTTGCCAGGCAGGGAAGGTGTAACCCTACAAATGGGGGTTCCCAAAAAGTCTTCCTTGAGCTTGCCTAAATGCTCACTGCCAAGCTGGTGTCCTGCGTTTTTAGCAGTTTAAATGTGATTACCAGAGCTTGTATAGCCTCTGTGTAATTGTCTCTTTAAGAGCTGCCTAATTGCAGCTTAAGTAATCTGACAGGGAGCTCTGTTGTAAGATGTAACTATTTACTGAAAATCATTTAGAGTGATAATGATAATGTAGTTTGTCTAACCTGCTTTCTTGTAGCAAGGACTGTTTTGTTTGTCTCCACTATCTTGGTCCTGGACTGCAAATTGACCAAACAGTACTGGTGGGACCTAAATGTAGCCGGACTACAGAAGCTGTCTGAATTCAAAATCTGTAGGAACTTTAGTTTGAGCTTTTTGTGCCTTTGTTTGCAACTGAAGGGTGAGCTCTTGCTTTGGCTGACAGTCAAATCAGCCAACCAAATCTTTTGGATCTTGGGGAAGTCCGGGCTGCTTGCAGTTTTCAGTTAGAACTAAGCTGGAAGCTGAGCAAGAAGGAGCTGAAATGTTTCCTAAGCAGCCATCCTGAGGTGGATTCACATGGGAGAACTCTGAAAAGGCTAAGTTTTTGGCCTGCATGTCGTGTGCTGCTCCTGAGAGGAGAGAAGAGAAGAGAATTATTTTGGACTAAATCCAAGTTTGTGTGACTAAAGTAAGCTACTGAAGTGGGCCAGGCTCAACCTGAAGAAGGCAATGTTTTTGCTGAATGCAATCAGCCTGTCAGGAGTTCCAGCTACCCCTAAGCTCCCTATGTGTGCAGAGATTTTGCGATTGTGCTCAGGGGCGCTTTGCCGAGTACAGTAGAATTTCCATACATGTAAATGTGCTATGAGCTACTAGTGGGTTGTGAGTTAGTTTCACTGTGTGAACTGTGTTCTGCTTGCTGAAAGCTGTATCCAGCCGAAAATGGACTGCTTCCAAACTTGTCTCCATGTGGTCTGGGGATCAGCTCCTGCTCTCACGCTTGAACAGGGACGACGCCTCTGCGACTTGTGTGGGCCCTGCTTCTCCTGGCATTCCAGATCAACCACCTGCAGTCTCGATTTTCATCCAGCCTGTGTCCAGTTTTGGGTATCATGAGTAAATACCAGGGTAGCTCCTACAACAACAGCTTAATCTGAATGTGTCATCTGATTGTCTTGTTGTTTCGTTTACTTTATGAACTGAGCCCTCTGGCTCCAGATTACAAATATTGTGTACTGTGCATGTTGTGTTTTCCATCACAGGGCTCCAACCAGCTGCAACCCTGGGCAACTGTCCTGGCTAGCCCATCTCTTCTCTACCTGGGTACCCAGAGGTGGACTGTGGGGACTCAAAGCATGCATAACTGCTTGATTGATATAACCTTTAAGCTAATTAAACTGATTTTGCCCTCCCTTGTTCAAGTCCCCTGAATAAATCAGATATAACTTTTTCTGCATGTAATCTGACTGTGGTTCCAGTTTGTGCTCAGAGTACTGTACTGTTGTTATTTGCTGTGCTTAACCTTGTTTTACAGGGAGTCCTCAGGGTCAAGCCAGAGGAACCAGCCCTGGTGGTAAGTGCAAACAGTGTGGATACTTGCGTGGTGTACCAGGGGTATTGTGAAAGTGATTACTGTACAGTGTTCAAGCCACTAGAGGGAAAGAGGAGTTACAGTGTCCGGAGGGCTATGCCCAGGTTAGCTTGACCACTTCCAACTCCTGACTTCCAGGTGGAGGTGCCCATTTCAGAACTCAGGCCCCTTGACCTGCTACTAGCAAGCAGGCAGAGGTAGTAGCCCTTGGGATAAGCCACCTAGGGGTTACATACACATTATACAAATGTTTTTGAACCCGTTTTAAGAAACAGTTTTAAACTCACCACAATTGCCCATTCGACTGCCATTCACCATGTTGCAGCATGGTTAAGTTGCATCCAGATGTCACAGCAGGTAAAAGTTGTCAGTATGGCTCTGCGGTGGCATTGTGGCACGTTTCCATTCAACTGCATGCTGATCACCCATCTGCACCACAAGATATAACTGTTTTGGTTTGAAACCATGTATAAAACTGATGTTAAGACTAGGTCCCTTGTAGGGTTTAAGTACGATTTTTAAAAATGGTTTAAAACTATGTTAGGTGTGGACACACACTGTGTTTGGCTTTTTAAATGTTTTACACTGCTTACAATGTTTTAAAGCATAGTGTATACAGAGCCTGCGGATTAAACCTGGTCCCAGTTCTCCTTCACCTTTGCAGCTTCCCAGAGGGTTGAAGGTGGCTCATCTAAACATCCACAGCCTCCTCCCAAAACTGACCAGCTATCCCCTATCTTGCTTTATCCTCAGCTGGATGTTCTAGCTATATCTGAATCCTGGCTCTCCTCTAAGGTCCCAAATTCTTGTAACTATACCCGGTTACAGTCTAGTCAGACAAGATTGCTCTAAAAGGGTTGTTGTTGCTTAACTATCAACTAGGTAACAGTATACCACTGTTCTCACTGTCTCCTCCCCCGCCTCCCATGAACTGATCATCCTCAAACTCACCCTTCCTTTCTCTATTCCCATCTTTATTGCTGGTGTTTACTGCTGCCCTGGTGTATCCTCTGATTCAGTTCCTGAGCTCCTTTCCTCTGTCTGTTCTACTTCCTTGAGTGGTGAGTTAATTATACTTGGTGACTTCAACCTAAATTGGATCCTCTAATGCCTATACATTGTCTCAAATTGTCAAGTCCCTGCAGCTGACCCAATTAATTTCTGAACCCACCCATTTAAATTTCAGATCTTTGAACCACTCTGATTGACTGGGTCCTTGCTTCTCATCCCCATTGTGTAGTAGATGCAGGTATTCTTCCTGATGCACTCAGCGAGCATCATATGGTTTACTGTGTGAGTAAATCAAAGGAGATGGGAAAGGACAAGGGAGGGCTAATGAAGGGAAGGGTGGAAGGGAGGGGTAGTTGCAGAATAAGGTGCTAGCTGCACATTCGAGCAGGCTTGATAGACCTCTAGGCCTTTATCTGCTGGCAAATTTCTATGCTGTATGTTCGTAAGCTACACCGCCTCTAAAGCTCTCCTAAATTTATTTACCTCAGGCCTTTTAAGTCACTTGATTTGACCTCTCTCCTTGCTGATCTTTGGTCAGTTGATTGGTCCCCATCTTTACAGCCTGTAATATAGATTCTGCCCTACATTACTTTCAGTCTAAATTCTTGGCTGTGTGGGATAGTCATGAACCCTGCATAGAACCAGAGTGAGGGGTCACACCTTCCCTGGATAATGGCTGAGGAATTTCCTTGTCTCCAATCCAGAGACTTTGCCTGGTGTACCTTTAAACTCACTGGCTCCCAATCTCCCCAGGCCCATTACAGAAGCCTTTGTAATGCCTGAATTAAAGCTGTCTGACTTGCTAAGCCTGAGTATTTTGGTTCCACACCCAAAACAACATAAGTAACCCCTCCAGTTTTGGAAAGTTATCCATTCCTTTTCTCCCTCAGACCCAGTCCCCACCTCCCACTTTAAAGACTGGTGACACAGCCGGCCCGATGGTGCTGAGGGTTAATACACTGGACACCACACCTGGCTCCACACGCGCGACCGGATTTGGGAACGGACTTGAGTCACCAGGGGTTGGCAGGGGTGGAGAGGATTGAGCATCCGAGGACTGCCTCCCTCTCCGGGAGGAGGGTTTCAGTGGCTGGTGCACTGGCAGGCCCTAGCAGAGACTGGGGGTGGTGCGCTTGCACTGACTTTCGGGGAGTGATTTGGAGCATGGCACCAGGAGGAGTGTGTGCAGATGCTTCATTCCCTCCCTTGGTGTCCTTGCACACCCCACTCACACTGCAAAGAAAAGGAAAATGGTGAATGATCTGAGCGGCTTGATGGCTGTCAACAGGATGCCCGGCCTCGGGGCACTGCTCGGATACTGGATCCTGGTTCCGGTCAGAGAGTAAGGGGGCTCTCCACCACCTCACCCCACTGCAGGGGTAAGCTGGGAAGCTGGTAGCAGGGGTTCCAATGGGGCAGAGAGCAGACTGAACGGTGGCCAGATGAGTAGGGTGCCAGGACACACAAGGCAGATCGGAGCCTCAGATAAAAAGCGGGCTAACTGAAAATAAAAAGATTAGGTGGCACCCTTATTTCTGACCCTTCTGTAGTTGCTAACTCTTTCAATTCCTACTTTACTTCCTGTGCACTTTCTCATATCCCATCCTCCTCCCTCCCCTCCTTTCCCTTTCCTGCCTCTTCTCTTCCGTTGTTTTCCTCTCCTATTACTCCTGCTGATTCCCTAAATACTCTTCTTTCCTTAATTCCTCCTAAGCGGAGGAAGTACTTATGGTCTTGATCCTAAGCTTCTCCTTCACTCAGCACCTGCCGTTTCTTCCCATTACCTTACTTCAAAATTTCTTCTTCTCCTCTTCTTCTGTTCCTGACATCTGAAACAGGCTAGTCATTCCATTCTCAAAGGTGGTAATCCCACTCTCCTGGTAACTTCCATCCTATTTATCTCCTTCCTACTTTGGCTAAGTTACAGGAGTGCATTGTTCTATCTCAGCTTACTTCCTTTCTCTACAATTCTTCCTTTTCACCCCTTCCAGTCTGGTTTTAGGAAATCCCACTCCATGTCTACCTCCCTGATGACCTGTGCCATTTGTGGTGATCTTAGTAAAGCTTTTCACACTGTGTGCATACCCTCCTGCTGGACAAATTTAAAGCTACAAGTCTCTCTGAATCTTCGGTCACTTAGTTTTGTTTCTATCTTAATGGCAGGTCTCAAGCTGTCTGGATAGGTAAATCCATTTCACCTTCCCTTCTCATTAGCTCAGGTGTCCCTCAAGGGTCTGTCCTGGGTCAGAAGAGCAAGTGGTTATGACTGTAGCTAGGAAACACAGTGCCTCAGTCACAAATATACAGGAAGGCGTAGTTTGGGATTGTCACCTGTGTTAAGGGAACATGTTTGTGGGACTCCAAAGACACTCTCTGACAGTGTTTTTCCAAAGCAAAGTGCACTGTTTTATTGTAAAGTGCAGTCCTGAACTCTTGCTGCAAGCTATCTACTGGCCTTGCCACGGCCTGTTTTTTTTTGTTACCTTTATAATGGGCTCATGGAATTAAGGACTCCTGTATACAAATGTGTTTGTTTTTGTGTGTGTGTGTGTTCTGCACTTTACAATGAAACAGTGCACTTTGTTTTAGAAAAACACTGTCCAAGAGAGTCTTTTGAGTCACACAAACGTGTACCCTTAACACAGGTGCCAGTCCCCAAACTGCTCTTTTTCTGTCCTGGGTCCAATTCTTCAATATTCCTAAATTACCTACCCTCTATCTGTTCCTCTGTGTCCATTCAGATATACTATATGCTGATGACACAGTTCTTTTGCTTTTGCTTCTGCCTCCTCTCCCCATGACCTTACCTCCCGACTACAGTTGAATTTTGACAACATGCAGTGCTGGTTCACGGTTAAGCAACTGTATCTTAATGCCAAACAAATAGTTTCTGTGATTTCTGATACCCATCAAAGGCTTGCAAAACTTACTTCTTCTACCCTTTTTCACAACCTTGATGGTGCTTTACTTGAAGATGTCTACTCCTTTAAGTACCTTGGAATCGCTTCGACTGGCATCTACAGAACTTACAAATTATAGACCTATATCATTACTTTCCATGGTGCCAAATGTCTTGAGAGACTGGTACATCGACAGCTGAGTAAGTATGTGGAAAACAATTTTGATAACTAGCTACCAGTCAGGTTTTCAAAAGGCTACTCTACCAACACAGCGCCTCATCGACCTCGTAGACAACATTGCCTCACATTTAAATGAGAACAGGTCAGTGGGCATGATGTTCGTGGACCTCTCAAGGCCTTTGACACTGTAGACCATAGTATATTTCTATACAGGATGGCTGAGATAGGCATAGATGGAGAAACCTTACCATGGTTTCAATCCTATTTGACAACTAGGATACAAGTACAGGTGGAAGGTTCCCTGTCCACTCCAATGCCTGTCTCAAGAGGAGTGCCACAGGGCTCTATTTTTGGGGCCATTAATGTTCATCATGTATATAAATGGCCTGACCAATATAGCTGAACACAGTAGTTTAAGAATGTATGCAGATGATACAGTTTTGATAGCTCATGAGGAAACTATACAAGAAATGAAAATGCATCTTCAGACTAAATTCAGGGGTTGGAGCTTTGGCTTGTAGATTCAGAATTGGTGCTTAGTAGTAAAAAACAGAACAATGGTCTTTTCATATAAGGGGACAAATAATGTTCCCCAAGATATACAAATAAGAACCATTACTAACGAAATTCTAACCCAAGGTGCTTCATGTAAGTACCTGGGAGTAATTATAGATGAACACTTGAAATTCAGTTTACATATAGATGCACTAGTTAGTAAAACAAATAAAGAATTTGGGACTTTTAGGAGATCAAAACACTGTGTGGATCAAAATATGAGAACAAAAATAGTCACACAGTTGATAATCCCTGTGATAGAAAAGCCCCCTTTTGGTTTTGTATCTTTTGCTAGAGGTGTTATCATTATTTAAGGACAATCTGGAATGTACACCTCCCTTTCAAGTCTTGGTTTTGTTATATTATGTCTCGTTTGTTGGGCTGGCCACCCATTTTGTGAAACTCCTTGTCTTGTTTGTCTTTGTCCTGTCTTCAAATGCACTCCAGACTCCTTTAAATAAAGTACAATGTCCTTTAGTTTTATTCAGCCTTAAAGATGTTATAGAGGCTAGATATGGGTTTTACTCCATAATTGCTATGTGTCCAAATATGTTTAGATGTCTGCGGTATTATGGTTTAGCTGTGCTTTGTACTGCACTTGTTTAGAGGAAGGAACTCCCATTTTATATTGTATTTCCACACTTCTTTAAAGAAGTCAGTTGTGGCACGCCGTGCCCCTTCTTGCACCTTCACTACGTTATAGCCCAGTTTCTAAGCCTCTGGTATATAAAGAAGCATAACGGCTGTAGAAGTCATAGCGATAGTGCGAGCTCTGGTAATTGTTACCACTCGAACGTCGCACTATCTCGAAGGAATCTTTAGTTGGAAAAGGAACAGTTAGAAGTACCTGTTCCAAAATTAGCCAGAAATTGTAACTTGCCCTTTTTCTGTTAAAAACTGAACGTGGGTAAGGGTTTGAAGCTTTCTAGGAGAGGAAGTATTCTTTTACCTGTCTTAAGGCTCTGCAATTTCAAGGGCTCCTTTTTCCTCCTGTTGCAGCATTTTCTAAGAGCCGGCCGCCAGAATCATCTCACCTTTATGCTGCTAGCTGGAGGGTGGTCCTTCAAACCTCTCTTGGATATTAAAACTCCTAAAAAGACTGTAATGATATTCAAAACAGCCTGTAAAACATGGTTATACTATAAGTTCATTATTATGTGTAAATAAAAATTGATTAATGCTTTCTTTCACAACATAGTTTTGAAAAGTTAAAATCAGGGGTGGAGTTATTGTGTCACATGATTGTAAATAGTATAAATACTGTCTACCTAGATAAGTCAGTCAGTAAGCACAAGGGTGTGGAACTAGCAACACCCTGGCCTGAGTTAGCTATTACTATCTCTTGATTTGGACTTATGATTTTGCTTGTTTTTCTTGTTTTGTTGCCTACAAGTCCGCTGTTTAAAATAAACCTCGTTTCTTTTGCTGCTTATTTTGTCTGAGTGCTTCATCTTTATCCTACACCAGTTTACATTTGGTGTCAGGTGGGATAGTAGGTTTGTGGAGACCTATTGCTGGATCTGTGATCAGATCTTGACGAATATGGTATGCACTCAAACAAGGCAGAAGAGTGGACGGTGATTGCCACAAGGTCTATTGTACAGAAGTTGGATTTACCATTACTAACCGGTCTGGAACCAGTGGTACACAGAAAGGTGGCCAAGAAAGAAGCTGAAGGGATATCATGATGATGGAAGATATTAAGGCTACTGAAAGAGGTGCCCAAGCAGCTGGACCAGAGATGGAGGATCCTCCAGAAAACCCTCATGAACTGCTCCGCTGGCTATGTCTTCGACAAGTGGAGATGGAGAAAGAAAGGAAAGAGATCGAGCAGAGAATGCCGCTGCTGGACTGATACCCTGCATGCTATCCAGTCTCTGGGCACTGCGAGACCCTCACCAGCACCTGTGGTAGGACAAAAGATACAAAGTTGGTAAAATGGCTGATTCTGATGACATTGAGGCATATCTTATGACATTTGAGAGGTGGCCACTGCTTGTGCTTGGCCTAGAGATCAGTGGGTTATCAGGTTGGCCCCACATTTGACTGGGAAAGCACAATTAGCCTATAGCCATACAGATATTGCTCATATCAATGACTATGATCATATTAAGCAAGCTATCCTAAAAGATATGATATATGTACTGAAACATTCAGGCAACGTTTTAGAGCCTATAAATGTCAATCCACTGATACCCCCAAGATGTATACACTCATTTAAAAGACTTATGTCATAAATGGTTGCAACCCAACACAAGGACTGTAGTACAAATATTGGAGAGCATTATATTAGAACAATTTGTCCGAGTATTACCCCAAGATGTGCAGTTGTGGGTAAAGAACACATGAAACCTCTGAAGTAGCTATATGATTGGCTGAGGATTATTTAACTGTTAGGCCTCAATGACCTAGGCCATTTATGAATCCTAGGAATCCACCAACTGTGATAAAACCTTCTTCAACTAGTACTACACCTGTAACACAGCCTAGCGGTATCTCTGGGGTAGAGATTACAGCAAACAACTAAAGGATATAGAAATGGATATCATAGGTCCACTTCCTAGAAGTTCAAAGGGGAACCATTTCATATTGGTAGTAGTGGATTACACCACAAAATATCCAGAGGCAATTCCCTTCATAGTTTTACTGCCTCCAGAATAGCTGAGGAATTAAAAAATTTTCAGTCGAATGGAATTCCTAAAACCATCCTAACTGATAGAGTACCAATTTTTGTTCAAAGTTGTTGTAACATTTGTCCCAGGCGTTAGGTATAGAAGCTATTTTACTACACCTTACCACCCTCAGACTGATGGACTGGCGAATGGTTCAACCAAACACTGAAAAAATGTTAAAGAAGTATGTATTAGAGGAAGGAAAAAATGGAATTCATATCTTCCTACTTGATGTTTGCTTATAGAAGGTTCCTCAAGCATCTACAGGATTTTTCCGTTTGAGTTACTATCTACCACCATAACCCAAGGGGTCCTTTAGACGTTATAAAGAAGAATGGGAAGATAGAACATGTAAACAAAGACACAACCCCTAGAATATTGGCAGCAACTATGTCAGAGTCTAATGACTTATGTACAAAAGCCCACCAGATTAATTTACAACAACAGTTGAAACAAAAGAGTATTATAATAAAGGAACAAAACCTAAAGAGTTTATAGAAGGAGACAAAGTTTTACTTTTGTTACCTTCCTCTGACAATAAATTACTTATGAAGTGGCAAGGCCCCTATAAGATCACAAAGCGTTTAGGCCCAGTTACCTATGAGGTCGAACTTCCAGAAAAGAAAATTAAACACCGGGTATATCATGCAATTTATTAAAGCAATGGGTAAATAGGTCCCCCATATGTGTAACTACATTCACCCAGAGACCTCTGAGTCAGAATTAAACTTAGCATATCAAAGAATATAGAATACGGGCATTTTCAGAGGTACATATCAATCCTGACCTAACGGCTGAGCAGGTTGCCATTTTGCAGACTGTGTTACAGCCGTTCAGACCTATTTACAGGAACACCAGGAAAAGTTAAAATGCTGTCCATCATATTGTGGTACCAGAAAACATACCCATATGACAGAAAACATATAGAATACCTGAAAGTGTACAGAAAGATGTTATACAGAAGATTAGAAAGATGCACCACCTGAGAATTATTGAACCTCCATAGTGAGTGGAATTTTCCATGGTGGTAGTAGGGAAAAAGGAAGGAGGTATCAGAATCTGTCTTGATTTTAGGCGTTTAAATGCAGTATCCAAATTTGATAGGTACCCGATGCACGGATTGATGATATCTTAGATCATTTAGGTAAAGCCCAATACATTAGCACATTAGATCTAACTAAGGATACTAGCAAATTCCCCTAGATCCAAAAGATAAAGAAAAAAACGCGTTTAGTACAACTATAGGCCTGTACCAACTTACCGTAATGCCTTTTGGTCTACACGTTCTTCTACATTCCAATGAGTTATGGATGACATATTACAACCTCATGCAGCGTGTATAGCAGCATACCTGGATGATGTGGTGATATTTAGTAACTCATGGAGGAACATATGAACATCTGGAGACAGTATTGTCAGCCCTATCTGAAGCTGGGTTGACTATACATCCTCAAATGTTCCCTGGCAATGCAGGAAACCAGATATCTTGGGTTTCAGATTGGAAACGGAATAGTGAAACCAGAAATATCTAAAGTTGAAGCTGTGGCTAATAGCCCTCATCCTATAACAAAAAGGATGTTAGATAATTTCTGGGACTTATTGGGTATTATAGACATTTTATACCTAACTTTTCTATCATAGCTGGACCCTTAACTGACTTAACAAAAAAATCCAAACCAGAGAAAGTAAAATGAACAACTGAATGTGAGAAGGCATTCCGCTGTCTAAAAGCCAAGATATGTTCCTCATCCGTTTTGCATACCCCTGACTTTTAGTAACCATTCATATTACAAACAGATGCTTCTAATTATGGTATAGGAGCAGTGCTCACACAGATGGTACATGAAGAAGAACATCCCGTAATTTTTATAAGCCGGAAGCTACATGAAAGAGAAAACATTATTCTGTTATTGAAAAAGAGTGTTTAGCCATTAAATGGCGATAGAAGCCTTGTGCTTCTATTTGTGGGGTAGAGAGTTCGAACTATGGACTGATCAACACCCCCAATGTTGGCTTCATGTAATGAAGGACAAAAACCCTTGCATAATGCAAGGTATCTCCATGCAACCATATAGATTCTCTATAAAACATAGAAAAGGCAGCTCACAGTAACGCTGATTTCTTGTCCAGGTATGGCATGGGAGATACACATACATGTCAACAGACCTCGGGGCAAAGAAAAGGTTAATGGACTCTAAGTGAACCAAACTTCACTCCAGAAATTACCTAGTAATTATTATTTAGGGGCCCAGGTGGAGCCCTGGTGAGGTGGGCTATGGCTCCATCTCCTTGAATAAGGGATCTGTTGACAGGTAAATATATATATTTCTTTGTGAAAAAAAAGAACACCAAACATAAATTGTTTGGTCTTGGGTGGGGAGGAATGTAATAGAAGCCCCCTTCCTTTTTTTTTTGTATCTTTTACTAGAGGTGTTATCGTTATTTAAGGACAATCCTGGAATGTGTACGCCTCCCTTTTTAGTCTGCATGGTTTTGTTATATTATGTCTCATCTGTTGGGCTGGCCACCCATTTTGTGAAACTCCTTGTCTTGTTTGTCTTTGTCCTGTCTTCTTAAATGCACTCCAGACTCCCTTTGAATATATTATAATGTCCTTTAGTTTTATTCAGCCTTAAAGATGTTACAGAGGCTAGATATGGGTTTTACTCCGTAATTGCTATGTGTCCAAATATGTATAGATGACTGCGGTATTATGGTTTAGCTCTGAGCTTTGTACTGCGCTTGTTTAGAGAAGGAACTCCCGTTTATATTGTATTTCCACACTTCTTTAAAAGAAGTCAGTTGCGACACACACGTGCCCCTTCTTACACCTTCACTATATTTATAGCCCAGTTTCTAAGCCTCTGAGTTTATAAAGAAGCATAACGGCTGTAGAAACCCGTAGCAATAGTCACGAGCTCTGGTAATTATTACTGCTCGGAATGCTCACACTATCGCGAAGGAATCTTTAGTTAGGAAAAGGAACGTTAGACGTACCGTTCCAAAATTAGCCAGAAATTGTAACTTGCCCCTTTTGTTAAAAACTGAATGTGGGTCAGGGTTTGAAGCTTTCTAGGAGAGGTATTCTTTTTACCTGTCTTAAGGCTCTGCAATTTCAAGGGCTCCTCTTTCCTCCTGTTGCAGCGTTCTCTAAGAGCCGGCCAGCCAGATTCATCTCACCTTTATGCTGCCAGCTAGGAAGGGTCCTTCCAAACCTCTCTTGGATATTAAAACTCCTAAAAGACTGTAATGATATTCAAAACAGCCTGTAAAACATGGTTATACTATAAGTTCATTATTCTGTGTAAATAAAAATTGATTAATGCTTTCTTTCACAACATAGTTTTGAAAAGTTAAAATCAAGGTGGAGTTATTGTGTCACATGATTGTAAATAGTATAAATACTGTCTACCTAGATAGTCAGTCAGTAAGCACAAGGGTGTGGAACTAGCAACACCTGGCCTGAGTTAGCTATTACTAGCTCTTGATTTGTACTTATGATTTTGCTTGTTTTCTTGTTTTGTTGCCTACAAGTCCGCTGTTTAAAATAAACCACGTTTCTTTTGCTGCTTATTTTGTCTGAGTGCTTCATCTTTATCCCACACCAGTTTACAATCCCATGTATAGATTATGGAATCTATATATATATGGGATGTGCAGGTAAAAAGTCTTCAGAAATTAAATGTTACTAATAACAATTTGGCAAGATTTGTTTTAAAGTGTGACCATTTACTCACCTTACGGTTTATTAGCCTCCCTAAAGTGGATTTCATTAGAACAAAAATGAAGATTAAAATTGTTAAATCAGATTTATCAGGTTGTTCAAATGGAAACTCCCAGGTACTTGATGGATAAGTTGCAAAAAACTGATAATAAACATGGGTATAATTTGAGGGACATCAGAGTAAATACAAACAAATAAGGATAAAAACAGATTTGGGACCCTGACATTTATGGCTAAGTAACACAGGTATGGGATCCACTAAAAAAAGCTTGAAACAGATACAGGGTATTAAAAATGTTAATGCATGCTGCTAAACAAGAATTAAACATGAAATGTATGTGTAAAGTCTGAGTCTGATGATTGATCGATGCCCATGGTTGCTTGGTAAAAATTTGTATTTAGTAAAGAGTTTTGTTATATCATAGAAAGTAATTTATTGTTATTATTTTAATTTTCTATGTTAACCTTTCCTATAAACAGGACCATCTTGAAAATGGGTCTTTGACCTAACAATGTGTATGTGAGATCTTTCCTGTATGAAAATAAAACTTTTATTACTACATATTGGTGCAATTCACCATAAGCTTCACCCTAAGATCAATGCTTTGTACAGGAGCGAAGCATGTTTAACACTCCTGCCTGCTGAAATTGTACTAAAAATGTTCCTTCCATCTTTGACTTCAGTGACCTAGTCTACTATAGTGGCCCTAAAACTTCACTTGCCAGATTTGACCCTTTTTCATTCTTTCTGCCACTGTGTTTTAGATTGCCCTTTCATACTCACCACTGCTCTCTACTCAGCTCTTTGTTTCCCTTCTCTTGATGCTTGGCACCTTTCCCATTGTCTTTTTGTCAAATTCTGGTTTGGCACCCTTCCTTCTTATTTCAGATTCCTTCTTTCCCTCCTTCTTCTTCCTACCCTCTTGCAACATTACTTTCCATTCACTTAACATCCCTCCTATAGAAAATTTATTGTTGGCCAGTCTGCTTTTTGTACTGCTTTCCTAAACTTTGGTCCTCCTTCCCCTTTCTATTCATTCTGTCTCTTCTGCTTCCTCCCTAAAGACTCTTCTTTCTGACTTTTGTCATACTACTTGCAACTGTCTTTGACCGTCCTCTTTTTAACTATTCTTTGTTCTTTAGTTTTGCCCTCTTCTTGCTGTTTCCGTTATTTGTTTTTGTATATCTTTGAAAGTGTTTTTATTTTTCTACTGCCTTTGTTTATATCTTTCCTTTAATGTTCATGAATCTGTTTGTATTACTATTTATTATGTTTTACCTCGTTATTATTTTGTCAGCTATCTACTCCTCTCTCCCCAGTACTCATCTGAAACAAGCTGTTGTCAGTGCAGTATGTATTTCCTAGTTAAACTTTTAAATAAATACATACATTAACTGCCTAAATAACCTGATATCTGTTGCTAAAATATATGTTGCTATTGTTGTTCTGTTTTTCTTTGCCTGATTCCACCCCCTCTCACTACACACAGGATGGCCTCAAAGACTCAAAATATCTTACCCTATTACAATGTTGGCCAGTGATCATATATTTCTGCCTCAACCAGTTCTTCATGCCCCCCAACAGTTGATACTTTGCCCCCATACAGAGGTTCCAAGGTCATTTTAGACTGACTATCTCATGTTTATGCTGGATGAGGTCCTGCATTCTTCTATTTAGTGATACACAAGTACTGCAAACACTTGTTCAGTATGAGGCTCCTTAAATGTATCTTGGTCAATCTCCTATTACTATGTGGCGACACTGAGATGAACCTAGCTCCAATCTTCCCTCTCAAACCCACTCTAAGTTGCTCCCACATGATTCTTTTCCTTCTACATGCAAAGATCTGAAGCTTTTCCATATTGACAACACGAGTCTGGTACTTAAACTGGATTAACTGAGAGTCTGGGTCACATCACAAGCCCAATATTATTGCATTGTTGAAAATGTGGCTTAACTCCAGAATCCCAGAGTCACATATTCATATATGAGGATGGTCAGTGTACATTTATTTATTTAAAGTTGGTAACGGAAAGGCACCTTGAGTCAGGGCTCATTTCAGGTGCGACCCAGGGGTAGGGGACAAAAGGAGAAAAGCATACAAAACAGTAAACAAAAGGTATAAATACAAATCAAATATACAGTCATACACAGCAATGAATAAGCTAGAATATTATACAGGCATTTAATAAGTTTCAAGAACATACACAAATTGTACAGGCATATTACATACAGCGTATACACAGAGGAGGTGGATCAGGTTAGGTATGGTGGAGTTTGGAAGGGTAGGGTTGGGGAGGGGACTGGGTGGGGATGGGTACAGGTATGGTAAGGGCTGAGGTGGAGAAGCAGGAACATGGGGATAGGGATAGCTCGGAGATAGGATTTAAGGGCAGGGAATGTGGGGAGTGGTGCATGTCCCAGGGAGTTTGCTCCAGAGGAAAGCGAGATGGTAGAAGAAGGTGGCATTGCCTGAGCAGTGTGTGTGCAGGGAGGAGAAAGTCTGAGCATCCCTGCTTTGGAAGGAGTATGAAGAGAAGCTGACTGGGGAGAGGCAGGAGTTAAGGTAGGGAGGAGGGTACGAACCAGAATTTAGAAATGAAAGACAGGCTATGGATATGGCGCTCAGCAGATAGAGGAAGAGGAGAGGAGGAGTAGAGTGCAATGGTGAGTTGGGGGAAGAGGTGGCAAAATGACAGAAAAAGTTTAGAAGTCTGGTATGGGATGTAGCTGGAGCAGAGCAGTAAACAATGTCAGTGTAGTTGAAACTGGTAAGATGGTCTTAGTGACCAGGACATGGTGGTGGACAGGGAAGAGCAGTCCTTGTGGAGATATAGGAGTCCTAGCTTAGGATGCAGTTTGGAGCAGATGGAGTTTATATGGGTGGTGAAGTCTAGGTTGCTATCAAGCCAAACACAGAGGTATTTGAAAGCCTTGACTGAGTCAAGTTTTGAGCTGTCCAGGGTGGCAAAAAGTGTGTGGGGGGTTAGTGATGTGGACAATCTTTGTCTTTGTCATGAAAGAAAAAGTGTGGAGGAGTGTTGCTTTTGATAGCAAGCACAAGAGGGATTGCTGTCTGCACCTCAACAGATTGGGGATGCTATTCCATGGGGTGGCCAGCTTCTGCTATGTCAACAATTCCAAAAGAAGGAAGGCACGCTCAAAGTTTTGGTACAGATATTAAATATTTATTAAATTAATGTGCATTCACTAGCACTAGCAACCAAAACACATGTAGGGACACAAATGCCTTGGGGCTTTGCCTGAGAGATCTTTATTGGGGGTTACAGAGTGTTGACCTGCCTTAAATACCCAATGGTGAAGTGACATTCACAGTCCACACAGTGTTCCTAACAATAGAGCCATCACTGTAAATACCAGTGTAGAAAAGAGGTGGGTCAAAGTACATATTTTAAATGCATACATATTTCAAACTGATTATTTTTAAGAGGATATGAGCTTATAAAACTTATCAAATGTTAACTGGCAAATATGGTTACTAGGACTGCTAAATATAACAACCTGTATATCAAGACATACTATAAATAAACCATTAGAGTTTCATAACGCCTACAATTCATAAAGCTAATATAAGGCACTCAGGTAGAAATGAGAAGATGTAACTAGTGTTGCTGTCTGTACCATAGACAGTCTTATAGTGTCTGGGTAGTGAGGTTGACATTCCTGATAATACAGCATTCCTCTACAAGAACATTTCTGCTCAGTTACCTTAACCTCAACTGGTTGGGAAAGGACTCATCCCAATATACTCTTTCCAATTTAAACTTCTCTCAAATTATAACGTTACCCACATGACTCAACTATCCACCAACAGCCAAAACCTTTTAGACTAGGTTCTTGTCAACCTCCTCAAGAGAATCTTAGTCACTAGTGTACTTTCACACTGCTTCATTGATCATTCCATCACCTTCTGTGTCTGGAAAATTTGTAGCAAAAATCCCTCAAAAATGATTACAGCTCACTTGTATAGGCATTTCATTCTGGAGGACTTCTATGCAGATATGTCTGCCATAAGATGGGACCTATTAACCTTATTCTGTCAGTAGTTGATGCCAGGGAATTATTTGACATTGACTTACTCAAAGTTTGCAACAGACATGCATCAATAAGGTCATACATGGTCAAAGGACACCATTTGAATCTCTAAGGAAAGTATTGAAGTGCTCTCTCAAAGGGTGCTACTTAGGTTGATTTAGAAGGACCAGATCCTCAATGACAGACAATATTAAATAAAACTAGGGAATCTAAGTAAATCTGCAGTGGCTAAAATAAAATGGACTACGACCACAACTACTAGGTGGAAAACAAAAGATCATTCAGAAAATTCTGGTCAGGGCTAAAACCTATTTGAAATGGATCATTAAGAGCAAATTGATCAAATTCATTAACCCTCTGAGATCTTGTCACCTGTCTTACAGACATTGTGAATACCTTTAACACTCACTTCACTAACATCAGCATTTCTGCCAAGCTCCTGAACTCCATGGTGCAATCTATATATGGTCTGTCATCAAGCAGCCTAGAGTATGACTCTCAGTCATGATCTGCCAAACTTTAACTTCTGACTAATCACTTCAGCAGAGGTCTCAAAGCACTAATGGGCCTCAGCCCAAACAAGAGTGCTAGTGCTGACTCCCTTGACCTGCAGCTTCTCAGCCTTATAGCACATTATATGTGCACTCCAGTTACCATGGGTTAAACGTCTCTCTTTCCTCTGGTGAGATACCTACTGTCTGGAAATGTACTAGAGGGCTAAACAGGATCAGAAGCATCACAGACCCATTTAGTCCTTCCTTCCCTCTTCAAGGTTCTCGGAAAGTGTGTTCACTCACAGCTGATTTAGCATGTCCGTCTGCACAATCTGCTCTGTCCATAAATCTGGCTTCAGGAAGGGCATTTCACCATATATGCACTGCTCAAAGAAACATAGAAACATAGAAGTTGACAGCAGATAAGGACACTAAAGGCCCATCCAGTCTGCCCATTTCTTTTCTACCTTATAAATGTGCCATCGGCCTTTGCTCTGTCAGTGTGTCTATCTATTCATACTCATTGTATTGCTCCCTTATGCCTATCCCATGCCTGTTTGAAGCCCTGCACTGCATTCATAGCCACCACTTTGAGGTAGGCCATTCCATGCATCCACCACCCTTTCTGTGAAAAGAATTTCCTCACATTCCCCTTAATCGCCCCCTCTAATCTCATGCTGTGTCCTCTTGTCCTGCTATTTTTCTTATATTTAAACATGTTAGACTCTTTCACCTTGTTAATGCCCTTGAGGTGTTTGAAACCTTGATCATATCACCTCTCTCCCTCCTTTGCTCAAGGGTATACATATTGAGCTCTGTTAATCTGTTCTCATATGTTTTCTGGATGCAGTCCCTGCACCATTTGCCCTTCTGGACTGCCTCAATTTGGTTAATGTCCTTGTGAAGGTGTGGCCTCCAATACTGCATGCAGTACTCCAGATGGGGCCTAACCAGTGTCTTGCAAAGAGGAATTACCTCTCTTTACGACTTGTGATACCCCTACTAATACACCCTAATACCCCCCTAGCCTTACCTACTGCTTTAGAGGTCTGCTTGATGATTTCAGGTCATCAGTGATGATGATGCCCAAGTCTCTTTCTTCTTTTGTGACTGCTAGCAACTCCCTCCCAGCCTATAGGTGGCTTCAGGGTTTCTCTTCCCTATGTGCATGATCTTGCACTTCTTTGCATTAAATCCCAGTTGCCACTCTTCTGACCATTTTGCTAGTTTATCCATATCTCTTCTCATTCTGCCCAATCCATCTGGATCATCTACTCTGTTGCAGATCTTGGTGTCATCTGCAAACAGACAAGCCTTACCCTCTAGTCCATCTGCAAGGTCACTAATGAAGATGTTGAAGAGGACTGGCTCCAGGACTGATCCCTGAGGCACCCCACTTGTGACTTGCATCTCTTCTGACTGTATACCATTTACCACCACTCTCTGTTTTCTGCCCGTCAACCAGTTTGCCACCCAGTTGACCAACTTCTGCCCACCACGACCCTAGCCAGCTTATTTATCAATCTTCTATGTGGAACAGTGTAAAAGCTTTGCTGAAGTCAAGGTAGGCGACATCAGCTGCTACCCCTTGGTCCACCACTCTGGTTACCCAGTCAAAGAAATCTATGAGATTAGTTTGACAGGACTTTCCTTTGTAAACCCATGCTGTCTTGGATCCTGTGCCCTATGGTTCAGGTGTTGCACTATCCTTTCCTTAAGGAGTGCTCCATAATCTTGCCCACTACTGAGGTAGACTGACTGGTCTGTGAGTTCCCTGCCTCCTCCTGCTACCACTCTTGTGGGTGGGATCACATGAGCCCTTCTCCAGTCTTCTGGGACCACGCCTGTGCTCAGAGACTCACTAAACAGTTCTAGTAATGGCTCTGCTAGTTCCACCTTTAGCTCCTTAAGTATCCTGGGATGTATGCCATCAGGTCCCATTGCATATCCACCCTGAGCTTAGCAAGCTCTTGTAGGACCCTTTCTTTTGTGAAGGGAGTGTGCTCACCTCCCTCCCTCCTGTGTCCATGGTGCTGAGCTGTGGCCCTGCCCTACCTTCTTCAGTAAATACTGAGCAAAAAATATCATTTAGGATAGATGCTTTTACAGGGTCCTCCTCTCACATGCTCCTTTTCTCCATTAAGCTTAATACCCCTCTGGACTTTCTCCTTTCACTAATGTATCTATAGAAAGTCTTGTCACCTTCTTTACTGTTCATGCTAGTGTTTCCTCAGTTTGGGACTTTGCCTGCTTATTGCCTTCCTGGCTTCCCTTAGGGAAGTTTGGTATGCCTCCCTATCTTCATCCCGCTGTGTTCCTTATATTTCCTGAAGGCCAGCCTTTTGGCTCTGACCTTTCTGCTACTGTATTTGAGAACCAAAGTGGTTTCCTTCTTCTTTGCACTTCCTTTTCTGTCTAACACAATGGGATGTTGCTTCAGGTATTGCATCCTTAATGCTTGCCCACTTTGCCTGTACCCCCTCACCTGTGTTTCTTTTGCCAGGGCTAGCTTAACTCTGTTGGCCATCTTATCAATGTCAGCTCCTCTTGAAGTCCCATATTTTGCCTTGGAATGGGATGATTTAGATGTAGTAGCCAAATTGAACCATACCATATGATGGTCACTGGCCTCCAAGTGACCTTCTACCTGGAGATCTGTGATCCCTTCCCTGTTAGTCAGTACTAGATCTAGGAAAGCCCTGTCTCTTGTGGGTTGTTGTACCAGTTGTTTGAGGCCCTCCCCTGCAGGAAATCCACTATGTGTCTAGTTCTGGCAGATGTTCCTGCTGGTATTGACCAATCTGTATCCGGCATGTTGAAATCTCCCATTATCAGAACCTCCCTTTAGCTGTCATGTTGTATATCTTCTAACAGTAATGTGTCTATGTCCTCCCCTGGTTTGGGGCCTGTAGACAACCCCAGTTCTTATGGCTGTCCCATTTCCTGTTTCCAGAGTGACCCACAGTTCTTCTGGCTCCTTATGTGTATTCTGAAATTCTGTAGCTTTGATATTTTCATTGACATACAGGCCCTCCTCCCCCCTTTTGCACCTCGGTCTCTTCTGAACAATACATAGCCAGGTACTGAAGTCTCCCAAGTGTGGTTACTGGTAAACCACGTCTCACTAATTGCTACTATGTCCAGTTTAGCCTCTGACATTATTGCCTGCAGGTTTGGGATCTTATTTCCCAGGCTGTGAGCATTTGTGTACATGATTTTCCATTAGCCCAGATTTGATTGTGTTATTGTTGGGTGAGGTTTGGGCATTTACCCTGTCGTCGTGGGAGACAAACCTTTTTCTTACCTGGTGATGCAAAATGAACTGCAAACATGCTGAATCCCTGTTTGACCACTAGCTGAGGGAGGGGTGTTCTTCCCATTTGACGTATGGGGTGCTGCCCCTCTCCCCATTTGCTAGTTTAAATATTCTGCAGGCGTCAAACGTCTGCCCCAATGCACTGACACCTCCTTAGTCAGATGCAGTCCATCAAATTTAAAGAACTTTCGCTCCCAGAACTGTTGCCAGTTCCCTACAAATCTGTGTCCTTTTTCCTGGCACCAACCCTTGAGCCACGTGTTTAGCTCCTATCTCCTTCTCTGACCTTCCGTCATCACCCCCCCTCTCCCATTTGTTCGAGGTGAAGGACTAGGTGAGGCTTACCTCAATTAATCTAATGTTTTCCATGATTCTAGGTAATGTCCTGCTTGCCTCCATCCCTGGGTCACAGAAACTGATCTACCTTTATATGCTACTCGCCTTAACCAGTGAATACCTTTAGGATCGTGGTCCCCATACACCATTACCGAGTTTTCATGTCCCATCCCTAAGTATGCCTCTATAACTGTACTCAGCTTACTTTTCCTTGATTTCCTTGCATTGCTGTGCTAGTCCCTCTGACTTCCTGTGTCTACAGTTGCCATCTTTGTTTCCCTAGTCCTACACTATGCTGCCCTGCCTGGACTCCTTCTAATCCACTCTCATGCCAAAACCATTTCCCCATTCCATCCCCTCTGCATTATCTTTCCTTCCCCTAGGCAGTTTACCTTCCCAATCTCCCCCTCCCTCTGCAGTATCCTCCTCTACCCTATTTCCTTTGCCCTTTCTGCCCTCACTTGCTTCCTCTCCTTTTTCTTCCCCCTCTCCTACTGTGCCACCCTTGTCGCCCCTGCTCCTGTATTCGAGCTGTGAGCCTTTCTTTTACTAGGATCTCTTTGATTTCCATGTTTCAGCTCCTGCTTTCCTCTGTCCCTGTTCCCTTCGGCCTCCTGTGCCTGTAATTCTGAAAAGTGCCAGTACCTGTTTGATCCCAGATAAGGTCCAGTACTGGTTGGCTCCCTATATTTTCCTTGTTTCAGCTTCCAGCTTACCTCTGCTCCTGTCCCTCCTTCCATCTCCTGTTCCTGCTGACCTGATAAGGGCCAGTTCTTCTTTGATCCCCTTATATTCTGCTTCATTGTTGCTTTTCCTGTGCACCCTGCATTTCTCTCCCTCCCTCCCTTGACCTCCCTTCCCGGCTCTCTCCTTTCCATAACCATTTTCCTCCCATCCCTCCTGCCTTCCAGCCTCCTTTCCCCATCCTCTCCACCTTCTCCTCCCCTTCTCCATTTCCCTTTTAACCATATCATCTCAGCTTCCAACTCCCCCAATTTCTGACACACTGGGCACTCTCTCCATCTCCATAGAGAACTCATAAATATGGCCATACTGCATTTGTTGCAGCCCACTATTCTATCTCCTCCATGTCTGCCACTTTCCCCACTCCTCCAGTGTATCTCTGCTCTGCCTACCACTGGTCCTCACCATGATGTTCCCATTTTCCCTGCCTCACCCCTTACCACTATCCTCCTTCCTGTGCCATACTGGTTCTTCGTTCCTGCACCACATTTTGTGCTTCAAATAATGTAAATACTGTTAGACCCACTGAAAAGAATGTTGCTCTGTATAGCACTTTCAATACTGTTAGGTTCTTCCACTACTATTCAAATGATGTCTTCCCTATCTATGAATAAATCATCTATGTAATACAATCAGTACTGTTTTGGCATTTGTGCTATCCTAGTGTCCCCAATATCTGTGCAATATAAACACTGCTGTAGGGTAATTGTGCCATCCTAACCTGTTCAGATCTTAAGCTTTGAGGCCTATAATAGGACTATGACTGAGCCTTTGACTCAATCGCACCCATTGGTGTCTTCCCTTTGCCTTACTCACCAGAGATCCCCTGGTATGATGAGGAACTCCAGAGTTTAAAGACTAAGGGGCAGAAGTTAGAGAGATGCTGGAGGAGATCTGGCCAGATGGAGGACAAATTGGCCCTGAGGACACATTATGCTGACTATCAGGGACAAGCTCCTGAAAGAAGGTGGAGTTTCTGTCTAGGGAGATTGCTGTGGTGCGGAACAGATCATATCAGCTCTTTCATATGGTAGACAGACTCTTACATCCTGACTGTCTCCGTGCAGGAGGAGCAGTTTCTAGCACTAGGTGCAAGGAGTTGGCTCTGTTCTTCTCAGACAAGGTGTTCTCTATCAGGGCTGAGGTCTCCATGAGTATCTCTCGAAAGAGATGCAGAGTCCGGCCTGAGTTGTGTCGAAATACTCCTCCTGTCTGGGATGAGTTTGAGCTAGTTGGGGTGTAGAAGGTAATGGGGATAATCTCAAAGCCACAGCCTGCACATTGTGATCTGGACCCAGGCCTGACCCATCTTGTGGTTGTATGTTTGGACCTGATAGGACCTGTGGTTGCTGAGGTTGTCTGGAATTCATTGAGGAGTGGGATCTTCCCAGTGTTCTTGAAAGATGCTCTGGTTAGGCCCTTTTAAAGGCCCTTTTTGGATCCGGACTGCCTCAGCAACTACAGGTCAGTCACAAACCTCCCATTCTTAGGGAAGGTTATAGAGAAAGTGATGGACATTCAGCTTGAGAGACACCCGATCTTCATCTACCCATGACCCTTTTCAGTCTGGGTTCCGGGTGGGGCATAGTACGGAGACTGCCCTGGTAAGGGTACTTAATGATCTCTAATGGCGAGGGACAGGAGAGCTCGTACCATCCTGGTTCTCCTGGACCTCTCTGCGGTGTTTGACACTGTGGACCATGAGGTGCTGCATGACCTGTGGTTCTGGTGCAACCTGTCCGCAATGTTATCAGCTGGTTCAGGACTTACCTGATGGACAGAGTGCAGAGGGTGAGAATGGGACTTGTCTCATCTAGCCTGAGCGTCTGACCTGCTGATGCCGCCGGGAGTTGGTCTTCGCCCTTACTGTTCACAGTGTACATGCTGCCATTGGGGGACATTATCAGGTGGTACAGGTTGGGTTTTCAAGCTATGCAGATGATACCAAACTGTACTTGTCCTGTGCTCCTGATGTCCAGGTGCTGGACTCTGTATTTAACAGCTGCCTCAAGGAAATTCAGTTGTGGATGACTCAAAACTGGCTTAGACTCAGCCAGACAAGACCGAGTACTGGTGGTAGAGTCGGGTCGTCGTGGATGGGGATGATGGGGATTGTCCCCTAATCTAGTATTGGGGGCATTCTCCTTGTCCCTTTAGACAGGTGAAGGATTTGGGTGTGATCCTGGACAATGGCCTGACACTTGATGCTCAGGTGTCGGACATGGTCAAAAGTGTTTTTATCATCTCAGAGACATTGTCTGAATCTGAGCCCTGATCCCTCCTGAGGACCTGCCCACACTGGTACATGCTTTCGTAACTTCCAGGCTGGATTACTGTGATGCCATGTACCTTGGTTATCTGGAGGCAACCTCCACAGACTGCAGCTGCTGCAGATGCAGTGGCAAGACTTTTGACCAGGATAAGGAGGTGTGAGCATATTACCCTGGTCCTCTGCGGACAGCACTGGTTGCTGGACAGGTGGAGGATTGTCTTCAAAATAGGGCTCCTTACCTAAGAGACCCTGCATGATTGTGGTCCCGCCTATCTGCAAGATCTCCTTGACCCTTACCGTCCGGCCCAGATGCTCTGTTCTGCTGGGGGCCTCCTGTGGGTTTCAGGATTAGGTTGTGGCACTCAGGAGATAGAAGCATTTGCAGTGGCTACACCAACCCTGTGGAACTCCTTGCCTGACTATCTAAGGAGGGGCTACCCTATGTGGAAGCCTTTAAAGGGAGTGAAAACATATTTGTTCAAACTGACTTTTATAACATGAGTTTGCTGATAGAATGAAATTCGGTATCTACATTGATTTTATTATGTATGTTTGGTGATTTTAAATAATATTGCATTGTGATTTTATTATATAGTACCCAGAGTCTCAGGAATTGGGCGCTTCATAAATAAAAATATATATCTCTCCATCTATCTGTCTGTCTGTCTATCTGTCTGTCTGTCTATCTATCTATCTATCTATCTATCTATCTATCTATCTATCTATCACTGTACTGAACTTCTACTACTGAAAAAAGAAAAAAAGTTTGTAATTTGGGATTCTAAAGTATTTCTGCTACTGCAAATAAATTTGTGCAATATCTATGCACAAAGCACTTCTACTACTGCATACAGTCACTACCGTTAGGGCATTTGTGCTATCCTTATGCAGTAACTGTATTGACTTCCACTATTGTAAAATAAAATAAAATGACAATAAAACTTTGTGAAATCTGAGATCCCAAAGTACTTCTAATACTGCAAATAAATTAAATTTGTGCAAGTAGAGACTCTAAAAAGAAAGCTAAAGTTCTGCAAGTAGAGACTTTAAAGTATGTTAACTCTTAACGCCAAAGAGTTATAGTCCTTAGTTCCTCAGCTTCTAGCAGCCTTGTAATTCTGAAGATCCTTAATTGGCTGCTTCTCTCTGTGCCCTCCTTACATGTACTGACCAATCCTTAGCTTGCAGCTTGGGAATTTAAAAAGTGCGGAGGTGCTGGATGAGAGCGGGACAAACTTCCAGTTCAGTGAGGAGCTACTGCAGAGGAGCCACTGGCTTCTTGAGCCATTCCTGACCCTTGGCTTCTTGTGCCACCCTTGAGGCTGTCCTCCAAGCCTGCCCCATGGCTCAGGATTGGAGCCCATCATCCGTGCTGACTCTGGGGCTGTGAGAGGAGTCTCCACTGCTGTCCCTGTCCCACCAATTTTGCTGCCCTGTGGCTTCTGATGGGAGTCTCCATTGTCACTAGGCTGGGAGAGGAGTCCCAAGCTAAGGGACCAAGTCAGCCCTCCAGCGGCGATCCTCCTTTCCTTGGGGAAAAGTGAATTAATCCCATCTCTGTGCCTGGCTTTTTAAAGCTGGCGCTGCCGGTTCAAATGAGCAGTTCAGGGTTTCCTTGGGTCATCCTGATTGGGCCAGCTGTTCTCCTTCTCTGCAGCTGATTGGTGCCACCTCAAACTTCCAGTTTGGTGAGGAGCTACTGCAGAGGAGCCACTGGCTGTTGAGCCATTCCTGCCCCTTGGCTTCTTGTGCGCTCCTGAAGCTGTCCCTCCGAGTCTGCCCGTGGCTCAGGACTGGAGCCGCCACCATCCGTGCTGACTCTGGGGCTGTGAGAGGAGTCTTCACTGCCGTTTCTGTTCCACTGATGCTGCTGCCCTGTGGCTCCTGATAGGAGCCTCCATTGTCACTAGGCTGGGAGAGGGAGTCCCAAGCTAAGGGACCAAGTCAACCCCTCCTAGCAATGATCCTCCTTTCTGCCTCCTTACACCCAGGGCAAATGTCTTAAAGGAATTATGCAATGAGTCTGGTGTCTTACAGCTTGTTTCAGAGCCCACCAGGATCAATTCAAGAAACAAGGATAACAGTACCATCCTTGATATAATTCTCACAAACCGTCCCCATAAAATCTTAAACACAGCCAACTTTCATAACGATCTGAGTGACCATAATAGTGTCATCTGCCCTTGTACCCAAGAAAATGTTTTTCTTGCTCGAAATTCATTATATGGTGAAGCTTTCACAAATTTATAATTGATAACTACCTAGCTGACCTTAAGTGTGTACATTAGCAAGTATCTATCTGGCCTCCTCAGTGGATGAAGCCATTGCTATCCCTAATGCAAACCTTACAAGACCTGTCAATAAGCATGCCCCGCTCATGAAACATAGGGTGAGGAAGGTTTTACACCCCTGGTTCTTCTTGGAATTGAAAGCTGCCCTTACCCATCTTGACAAACTTTGGGCACGTGCAAGAAATACCAAATCCTCTGCAGACTGGCGGGTGTTCAGAACTTCAAGAAATGCTTGCACTAAGCTTATTAGAACAGCCAAGGCTGATTATTATGTTAAAAACCCTTGAGGAGGCTAAAGGTAATCCATCTAAAATATGGCAGTGATCAAATTGGTTGAAGGCCATAACAGTACCCCACCTGTGAAATTACTATGGATGGTGCCTTGATCTCTGATCAATGTACCATCCTTGAAAAGTAAATGCTCATTTTGCCACAGCAGACCTTGCATTTGACTCCTCGCTGGCATCTGGGATGGTTGGTAGTTCCACAAGTACGGATGCCCCCAGAACCTGTGGGCCCAAGTCTCCTTCCGGCTTTCCCAGCAACCTTTATGCAAGCTGAAGACCTCCTGAATACATTAGACCCAAAGAAGAGTGTTGCTGTCAATGGGATTGAGTCTACATTTTAAAACTAGAGAGTCACCTGCTAACCGCATCAATTCTGCACATATTTAATCTGTCTGTTTCTTCTGCAGTTCTCTCATGTTGGAAAACAGCTTTCTATGCGCCCTTATTTTAAGTCATGCAACCTAAGTGACCTCAGTAACTACAGACCCATTTCCTTTCTACTAGTTCTGTCCAAACTTTAAAAAAAAAATGAACAATTAAAGGAGTACCTGGAAAACTCTAATGGGAAGACTATAAGCCTGAGGTTTGATTGGGTGGAGTAATTATATCACTACCCCACCAGGCTTTATAAGGTAGCTCACCCCAAGCCTTCCCAGGATTAATTTCATTTGTGGCGGAGGTTCTGTTGGTCTGTTCTCTGAGCTGGCTGGGGCCTACCCCCACCTGCTATTTCTGTGTGTCTCTGCTGGACTTCAGTGCTTGTTTTCCTGCTTTCGGTTAGTATCTTTCCTCTGGTTGTGTGCTTCCCTGTGTTTTGTGTCTCTTGTTTTGGGCCTTGTTCCCTGTTTTCTGTTTTGCTGTATTTTGATTTTGTCTTTTGGGCTTTATTTCTAAGCTCCTAGCATTCTACTAATCTGAGCTCCTACTACTGCTTTCGGTTACCTGCAACTGCAGCCACTGCTACTGTTTTCTGCAATTACTATTGTACCCCAATGCTTGTGTTTTTTACACTGTTGCTCACCTCACTCAAACTGCTGCAATGCACCTGCAATCATTATCTCCGTGTTTCAGCTCAACCATGGCTGCTTCATGTTGCATATTTAATTCTTTTCATCTGACACAGGTTTACTCTGACCCTAGCTGTGCTGCTCATTCATGCTCTCATTCTAATTGCAGCTTCATTGCTGCCTTTCTACACCTGTTTTCAGGGCATTGCCTCCAAGTTTTATTGCAGTTACAACTCTGAGGTCAGCCACTTGAACTCTTGCTGAGGCTGTTGATATAGCTTTATTATTATGAATTACTGCCTCGCCATATTTCCTCAGCATATTTGTCACCTTGATTTGGCCTCCTCCTCTGCTTTACCATCCTGCACTTCTCTTCCCCCACCTCATGCCTGCCATCTTGGATTTGATCCGCTCCTGGCCTGCTTTCATTCTTTTTATTTTTGCCTTCATTCGACTTGCCCTCCTGCCATTCTCCTTCCCTACCGACCATCTGGGATTCATTCCATGCTCAGCCTACATTCAATATTTCTTTTGGGCTTGCCTATCATGGTTGCTATGCCACTTTATCCAGACCACAGCCCCCTCCTGCCACGATCTTCAGGTTCATGACTTTGTTACATATTCCCTCATCCATACTGTCCCTGCTCAGCCATCTGGATTCAATTCACTCAAGGCATTACTCCTCATCGTCCATTGTCCATTTTGCTCAGTGACCCACGGCCCTCCTGCTGCATGTCTCAGGTTCCAGACTCCTTATGTCATGCCAGCTGATTTTTCTCGAACTGGCCTTTGGGATTCAATCCACTCATGGCATCACTCCTCTTCATCCATCATTCATTGCTTCCCTCCAAGTTCCTTTTCAGTTCATTTCTGAATCTACCTCCTTTCGAGGAGTTTCCTTCATCACATTGCTCAATTTGTTCTACCTCCACTGAAGGCCATGCCTTCCTGTTTGTCGCCTTGCTAAGGGCAGGTTGGCTGCTATCTATCATCATTCAGTTCATCTTCGAGTTCCTTCCTGTCTCCTCTTCCTCAGTCTTCTCACATTGGCCTGCTACACTCCTTGGTGATCATCATCATCAATCTGCCTCATCCTCAGTCTTCTCGTAAGCACATAGAATAACCCTTGCTCCCTGACTTCTACATGGATCTGCATATGAACAAACGAAATTTGCATGCAGATAAAGGCCTAGAGGTCTATCAAGTCTGCTTGAATGTGCAGCTAGCACCCCTTATTCTGCAGCTGCCCTCCCTTCCACCCTTCCCTTCATTGACCCTCCCCTTGTCCTGTCCCATCCCTTTTAAGCAGTCCACTCTTCTACTGGATACCACTTCTGCAGGTAACAATCCACCCAGTCACCACCCTTTCTGTAAAAAGTGTCCCTCATCTCCCTCCTGAACCTTCCTCCTCTAGACTCATATCATGGCCCTGGTGTCCCTCCCTCCCTTACTTTGAACAGCCCCTCTGTACCTGTCTTGTTTATTCCTTTCATGTACTTAAAGATTTCAATCAAGTCCCCCTGTCCCTCCTCTTCTACTGTGAGTACATGTTCAACTCCCTCAGCCTCCTCTCGTATGATAAGTCCCCAGCCCCTTGATCATCTTTGTTGCCCTCGCTGCACCTCCAGTAACTAAATGTCCCTCTTCAGATACAGGCACCAGTACTGCATGCAGTACTCAGGTGCAGTCTAACTAATGACCTATACAGTGGCAGAATCACCTCCTCCTCCTCGAGGGTATGCCCTTGCAATACACCTACTCTTCCCATCTCCTACTCGAGCATACCCCTCTCAGATCCCTGCTGCCTCATGTCCTTTCTTCGATTTGTGCTTTCCTTTTGGGGGTTTCCCCTATCCCATCATCATCCTCCCTACTCTTCCTTCTCTTTAACACTTATGTCCTTAAATCAAATGTCATCAGCCTGGAGGAAGATGACCTAGGCTATGGATCCCAGAGGTTTCCTCTTTAAAAGGGATTTTTCCTCTCCTCCTTGCAAATGGTCATAATATTAGCTAGAGTTAGTGCTTCCTTAGGTTAATGTGCTGTCTTAGGTTAATTAGTTAGGTTCCACTGTTGGACAGAGGCGGATGGTGGTCCTGGCTTTCTCCTCTCTCCTTATGAAGTCTGCCTTAATCATCTTGTCAGGTTGAATTCATTCATCATCCTCACCTCTTCGATGCTCAATACCCAATAGAGTATTATTTTGAGCTTCTTCTAAGCTACCTTTAGCCGATGGAATCATCACTCTGCAGCACTTATGGGGAGACCCTCCTCTAGGGTTCCTAGCGTTGCATCCTAATAGGGTGGTATATCCCACTTGATAGGAGGCTGAAAGCCAACATAAATCATATTCACAACATAAGTCAAGTCACACAAGCATCATCTAATCCAGTTGCATAAGCACAATCGAACTTATTTAACCTTCTGCAGTCTGGTTTCAGACAGAACCATAGCACTGTCTCAGCTCTGGCCCAAGTCACCAATGACTGGTTCACTGCATTAGATTCCAAGCAACCCACAGGTGCCGTCTTTCCAGATCTGAGTAAGGTGTTCAATATGGTGGACCACAGTCTCCTTCTTCTCAGTCTTAGAAATCTAGGTTTGACGGCCCCTCTGTAAACTGGTTCTCCAGTTATCTGCAGTTAGGCTGCAACAGGTCAAGCCGTTGGGCTCCTTTTGGATCCTTGCCAATTACAAGAAGGTACCACTAGTGTCCATATTAGGACCTCTACTGTCCTCCATTTATATCAGTTTCCTGGGTAATAACTTCCAAAATCTAAGCTTCACTTCTTTGTGGATGATATTGTGCTGTACATATCCAAAACGTCTCTGACTGATGCATGTGCTGAGCTGCAGTCAGATTTTAATCAATGCAACATAACCCAATTAGCTCCAAACTGTTACTGAATGCAAAGAAACTAAGGTAATGTACTTTATTCCCACCCATCCTTCAGCAGCCCTACACAATCAGATTGTACCAGAATCCATTACAACCATCTCTGAGGACTCTTTGGAGGTTGAAGATGAATTTAAGTACTTAGGTATACCGCTAGACAGTATATTGACATTCGGCACTCATGTCGACTGTCTTGCTAATAAACTAAAAAGCTAGGCTAGGGTTTTTATAGAAACAAATTCCTTTTCCCAGCAGACAGAAGACATAGACTGGTGCAAGCCACCTTCCTCCCTTTGTTGGACTATGGGGACATCATATATAACTGTAGCACAGTGACTAATTTGCACAAATGTAACATACTTTTTCACTCGCCTTATGCTTTATAACAAATGTACCTTATAGGATGCATCATTGTGACCTCTACCAGGCAGTAGGTTGAACATCTCTTACCACAAGATGGATGCTTCACATTGACACTTGGACAGTAAAATCTTATGGAAAAACAGCCACAGTATAACTCCTCACTTATCCATAGGTCGCACAGTACCTACTCATTAAGGAAATCCATCTCGCTCCTTTTGGATATGCTCAGAGTCCGCACTTCCCATGGCAGAGGTGCCATTAGCTTTACCATTCCATCAGTTTGGAATGAATACAGTCTGTGCTCAGACTCCTGAACTTGTCTCTTTGAACTTCTTTACATCTCTGGCCAACAAACCCTCAAAGAAACTTGCCATTGTCTCTAGCAGCTAGCATTCTCCCCATCACATTCCTTATAAGCAGCTAAGCACTTAATTCTCCAATGGCCTCAAACCCCTCCCATCCTCTACACCTTATACTGTCTGATGGTTATTTAGTATGGTTATGTATCAAATGATTCATCTACTGATTGTAGTGTGCCAATGACATGTTTCCTGACTGTAATGTACCTTCATACTGTGATGTTTGTTCTTGCCCAGCAACATTGTTTGTACATTATGCCAATTGCCTATCTTGTATCTTATGCCACTTGTGTTCTTGCCCTGCATCGTTTGTACATTATACTACTTGTACTGCCATTGTATCTCATTGCCTACCAGGACCTCCTTGTGTATGAGCTTACTCAATGGAGTTTTTCCTGCAATAAGACTTGAACTTGAACCTTCTCAGTTCCCAGGATGAAGCATGAATTTGGTACAAAAGGCCTTTGCATTTGCAGCACCTGACACCTGTAGCAAATTCCCTCTACAACTGAGGAATGCTTCTAGGTTGCAACAGTTTAATTCCACCCTTTCCAGCCACATTAAAAAACATTTTTTTGGTCCAAAATCCATATCTCCCTGACCATGATCATACTGCAGAACAATGTTCATGCCCTTTGTTAGCAGTGACCCGCTTTGTAAACTTGTTTTGCTTACTGCTTGGATGTACTTACCTTTACAGTGTGTTTTCTTCTGTGTGTATTTTACCCTGTATGTAACTATTCCTGTTGGTAAATGTTAATCTGTTGACTGCTGCTATCCTTCCTGGGAGCCCCATGAAAATGAGATGCTGCATCTCATGGGGTTGGAATAATTTCAAATAAACAAATAATGAAATAATTGTGAAACTAAAGAGTGAGAAAGGATGGGTGAAGGGAAAAGGAAACCAAGATATTGAACATTTTTTTTTATTTATTAGGAAGAAGGAAGGATGATTACCAGAATAAGGAGGTAAGAGGGAGGAAGGAAAGCAAGGACTCACGCAGCAGGGTCAAAAATTGAGAAAAGAGTGTTGGAGAAGCTTACCAGGTTGAAAGTAAATACATCTATGGGACCTGACAGCTTACACTGAAGAGGCGTACTGCCTCTTCATCAGGGGGCTAATGAAGAGGCAGTGCATTCTTAAGTCATTGAGGATTTTGTAGACACCTTGTGTATTGGGCTTAAACAGACTTTGTTACTTTTGCAATGATTTGGAGTGCAATCTAAGTCTTTTGTGGTTCCCAAGATCAGCCTTGTCGTGCACGACACAAAGATCTGCACTAGCACGAAAATAGAGATAGGGATAAGGGAACTCAGGAGGATCTAGGATGGATACAGAGGTGGTCAAAATTTGGCAGCCCCACCTTAATGCTAAAAATGCATGGTGATGCACACTGGGAGGAGGAACCAAGGTGCAATATGAAATGGGGATTCTGAAAAGCACAGTGTAGGAAAAGGATCCTCGGTCATGATATTGGAAAGCCTTAAAACAACTGAACACTGCAGCAGAACAGTGGGCAAGGCAAACAGGATGCTAGGTTGAATAGGGAGTGGATAACAGCAGAAGCCAGGAGGTGATCCTCCCACTGTACAGGTTACTGGTGTGATCACACTTGGAATACTGCACAAGAAACTAGAGTTCACACTGAGAAGGTACTGTGACAAGTTGGAAGCAGTACAGACAGCATAGAGCCACCAAGATATCCCTTGGCCTGGGGACAAAACATACAGTATGAGGAGAGGCTGCAGGACTTGGACATGTACACCCATGAAAAAGGAGTGAATTGGATGACATGATCAAGGCATACAAGTACCTTCATGGGATAAACAGGGTGAATGCCAAGGAACCTTCTCCATAAGCTCAAATATATGGATACAGTGGAACACACTGAAACTTGCAGTGGGAAGAACCAAATGGGACACCAAAGCACTTTTTAATGGAAACGGTGGTGGATAAGTGGAACTAGCTGCCAGAAGAGGTGGTACAGGCCAATTAGTGAGAGGCTTCAAGATGGGATGCGACAGGCATATGGAATTATTTAGAAAAGGGTAGAAACAAGGGAAGGGACATCTACTAAGAATATAGTAGTTAGGTAGGGTCAGCAGACTGGATGGGCCAACAGGTCTTTTCTGCCATCATTATCTATGTATCTTTATGGCATATTCTATGTCACAGTTTGTTTTATTTATTTATTTATTTAGTTGTTTTAACCAGGTATAGTACACTAAGCTGAAAGCTTTTTACAGGAGCGACCTTGGGAGCACAAGGACGTTAAGTGACTTGCTCAGGGTCACACAGTATACAAGTGGAAGCTGTGGGATTCAAACCCAGGTCTGGTCTGCTGGATGTCACCAAATTTGCAGCTCAGAGCCTTAGACCACTGCGCTATACTGCCTCACTTTCAGTTACTAAAACAGATCTGAGTTACTCAACATCTTTTCCTGTTCCTTTGTAAGATCCTGTTTAATATGTACAGACCTTCACTGGTATTACACCTCTTGGAAGATTTCCTACTCATAAATGTTCTAGATATACCTCCTGCATAGAAATTTCTTGCTTAGAGACTGTTTTCTTCCTGAACATTCTCCTTGCTGGACAGAAAACCCAAGGTCCTGTTATTGCACTGAACTTTCTCTGCATTGAATTGTATCCCATCAAAACAGAGGCTTAACCACCAAGGGAGAAACTGAACTGCATTCTGAATTGATCATGCTTTCCTCTAAACATTCCCATGAAAAGAGATTCTGTCACATCTTGGTTATTTGAATTTCATGATGAGAATAATCCCTACTTAGCACTTTTACTCTAGTTACTCCACTAGACCACCATAGCACTGTGACTGCTGCTGTTCATTCGTGGTCCAACTTCTTATCAAACTGGAAAGGAATCTCCTTATTTTTAAGGATACAATTTTATGCCATCATGTCAAAGTCTTCATAGAGGTTTCTTCTTTTATTGGATTTGTTACCATTTATTGTTCTGTTCAATTTGCCCTTCTCTGGCTTCCATAAATCCTTCAGACTCCTCAGTTCCAATTGATTTCTCTCTCTATTCAAAATCTACCCCATTGTTGCTGCTGTACCAACATGTGAGCATCTCTGGAGCACTCAACTAGTCACCTTATATTCAGACACCCAGCCAGCAGTTGTCATCATCATTAAGATCATTCTTCCTCCCCTCCCACTATGAATTTCCTAAGGATACTGGCGTAGGTACCCTGTTGCAGTTCAGAATAAATTGCTGGTCCTGCCAACTAATTTTATCTTTCAGTCATTTTGGAATTTCTATGCTTAGAAATAAGCCAAAGGGGTTTCTGCTCCTCCATGCCTTGGTTCCTTATTCCATGAGCTGGAGGAGGTGAAGTTCTAAACCACATATCCATTCATCTTTTGGCTTTTAGCTACTGTATTCTTCAACCAGGTGAACCCTTCTCTTGGTACCTCTACCAATGATAAAAATACATTTGAAAACAGGTAAAGTTATGCTGAATGAGCACTGCCTTGTCGGCTACAAATTGTGTGCCTGGAGTTTGATGGGCAACTGGGAAAGCAACTCCTACACTCCTCCCATATAAAACTTATAGTCCTGTAACTCCCTGTTTTAGTTGCTTCACACCACTGTTCACCTGTCTTCCAGCACCCCTCCCCCATGAGGTCAGGCTACTGTATTTCTTTTAGCGGGAGAACTCTTCTCTTAGCACTTACAGTATATCAAGGATGGGACTTCATTAGAGAAACAAGGTCAAAGTTAAGTTGCATAATGCCACCACCAAAAAAGTGTCGGCTTACTAAAAATATTTTTGTCCCCTAACACTGTTGGAAAGTGCTCTCTCTGGTCCTTCTTGTACTTTGATAGACTAGCAGAGATCGCTGGGCGAATGGGTGTTTTGTGCTGTAACGGGCAATATCTTTAAAGACTGCTGCCTGCAGCCATTGTGCTTTTGCCTGTCACCAGCAGAGAGATTAATTATGCACTTGAACGGAGCTTATTCATGACAGGCATTCTGATCAATCTCAAGGGTTGGGAGACTGTTTTAACCTCAGCAAGTAACTCTGGAGTGCTTTTGGACCTGAAACTTCGGTTAAATACAGACTTTGTGGGATCAGCTATGAAGCAGCATGTTGGCTGCTACTTTTAGCCTTGACCCTTGAGACCCAGCAATAGGTTCAGAGGGCAGGCCATCAGCCAAATACATAGCTCACATAGTCCCTTGAAGTTCCATCTTAAGGATAAGTTTCTCACCATGAAGGGTCCTTCTCACTTGTCTCCTGCAGTGACTCTGGCAGTCTCACTGGGTGGTGAGAAGGTCCAATGCTCAGGGCGAGGCTTCAGCCATACAGACCCATAGTTGGTGGCACCTCTTGGTGTGGTATTAAAGGCTTAAGCTGCCAGAGGATGGAGCACCATTCCTACATGGGTTCCTTTAGCTATGCAAACCATGGCAACCGTCTCTACAAAGCTATTGTCCCTGTAACTGCCTGAGGTCCACCTAGTTTAATTCCATATACATTTCCATAGATTTTCAGTTACTTAAAGGGACACTGTCAACCATTTTTGCATCATACTATTTCAGGTTGAAAACCCACATTTTATGATTGCTTACCTCCTCTAAGATTGATTGATGTTGCCGGTCTGCCTCCTTTCTTAGTGCTGAAATGCATGATAATTGTGTGTTTACACCAAACTTTGTTTTGTTTCAAATACTTGATTTATTCTTCTTGCTCATTTCATCTCAGGTCTGATGTGTTTAGTTCCTGTCACCAGGGTTCCCATTAGATCCAAGGGGCAGGTAGCCAGTAGAGACTGCATTGTCCCACTAATCCCCTGAGGCAGTGCTTTGAATGCCAGATCAGTCAGAAACAAGACTGCAATTATAGCGGACTTGGTTTCTCTGGTCGATCTGGCTTGCATTACAGAGACCTGGATTGGTGATGATGCTGGCCCAGTTTTGGAGGCTGCCATCCCGTCCGGGTATACTATAGTGCACTGCCCAGAGTGGAATGCAGGGGGTGGGGGTGGCCATTTGTTTTAGATCTGAGCTGGGCTTCACCGTGCACCTGGTGAGAACACCATGTTCTTTTGAGTGTGTGGCCATTAGTGGGGGACCAAGCGCAGGTTGCTTGGTCCTCCTGATTTCTCACCCTGCTGGGGTGTCGGAGAATTCCTTCATGAGTGGCGATTTCATCATCAGTGAAACATTGAGGCTCACAGATGTTTAGCTACTGGGGACTTCAATGTTTGGGCTGAAGATGTCTCGGCTGAGTTATAATTTCCTCCAGATGATGTCTTCTCTGGGCCGTGCAGGGAGTATCTTCGCTGACTCATCAGGGTGGCCCATGCTGGATTTGGTGTTCTTGCTGGGGCTTGAGATAAATGGTCTCAGTGTTGATAAGGTCGTTTGGTCGATCATTGCACGGTGAAGTTCCAGTTGGGGCCCCAGGTAGTTTTCTCCTGCAGAGATGGTTAGCTACCGTCCTTTGAGGCTTACCCCGAGGTTTTGGCAGTGGCTGACCTATATAGAGTGGACAATGCATGAGGGGTGTGTGCAGTAGTGGATGCCTATAATAGGCTCTGATGCGCTTTGACTTCCTCCACTACCAGTTCAGGTATGACCCAGGTCTTCTCACTTGAGGTCCCTTAGTTTGATGGGAGCGCAAGGAGATGAAGACTCTGGGTCAGAGATTAGAGTGCTGCTGGCGGAAGTCTGGCCTGGAGGCGGACAAACTGGCCCTGCGTGTGCACTATGGTGCATACCAGGGGGCAATCAACCCGTGAGAAGGCAGAGTTTTGTCTAGGAGATTGCTGCGGGAGGAACCGACCAACTGTGCTCTTTTGGACTGTGGACAGGCTTCTTCATCCTGCCTGTCTACAGCCGAAGGCTTTTTTGAATGCACCGTGTGATGGATTTGCTCGGTTCTTCTTCGGACAAGGTGTCTGCCATCAGGCAGGGGGTTCTGCCAGTGGACCAGAATCTGGTCGACAGTGGTTGCCATGGCTTCAAAGAGGACTCCACCTGTTTGGGGTGAGTTTAGACTGGTGGAGGTGGCTGAGGTCATTGAGTTGCTTCTAGGCTTCTGCATACCTTTGTGAACTGGACCTGGTGCCAACGTTTCTTATGAGATGTGTTGACTCTGTTGGCCCGGTGTTTGCCTTGATTGTCCGGTGCTCCTTGAAGAGGGGTCTTCCCTGATGTCTTGAAGGAGGCATTGGTGAGGCCCTTCTGAAAAAACATCGTTGGACCCTGACATCAAGGCAAATTACTGTCCTATCTCCAATCTTCCATTTTAGGTAAGATTGTTGAGAAGGTGGTGGCGCTCAACTTGAGGAGCATCTCGTGACCCATAATCTTTATGAACTATTCCAGTCGGGATTTTGCACAAGGCATAACATGGAAACTGCACTAGTTCGGTGCATAATGACCTCCTTAGGGCTAGAAATTGAGGGAGGGACAATTCTTGTTCTCCTCGATCTCTCCTCAGCATTTGACATGGAGGATCATCGAGTGTTACTTGACCACCTGAGGAATTCTGTGGACTTTCGGCTCTGTCATCTGCTGGTTTGAGTCTTTTTTATCCAACAGGAGGCAGAGGATAGTGATGGGAATTTCTCCTCCTCCTCCCTTGACCACCTGTTGTGCGGAGTTCCCCAGGGTTCGGTCTTGTCAGCGATGTTATTTGCCATGTACATGCACTACCCTGGGAGAGCTCATTAGGAAGTACAGCTGGTTTTCATTGCTATGCTGATGATACCCAGCTGTACTTTTCCCCCTGGAACATCTTGTGCAGTAGAAGTGCTTAACAGCTGCCTTGCTGAAAGTAATGACTGGATGGCCTCCAGTTGGTTGCAACTCAACCCCAGTAAAGACAGGAGGTACTGAGTGGTGGAGTCGAACAGAGGGCGTAATAGGTTGGCCTATGGTGCAGAGACAGGACTCTGCCTTGGCTCTGTGCCATTGAAGCCTCCTCTAGCGTGCGTGATCTGGATATTATTCTTGACAGCGGTTTGACACTTGAATTTCAGGTGTCTTCCATTGTACATACTAGTTTTTATCATCTGGGGAATCACCAGGGATCAAGCCCTTAGTTCCGCCTCTGGATCTCCCCACTTTGGTACATGTCTTTGTGGCGTCCAGGCTTGACTACTGTAATGCACTCTATCTCAGGGTCTCTGGGGTGCCTCCGCCAACTGCAGTTGGTGCAGAATCGCGACAGCGGTTGTTAGCAGGACAATCTAAATACTGTCATATAACCCGGTGCTACGTCATCTGCACTGGCTGCGGTTAGATGGAGGTCCTCTTTAAGGTGGGTTTGCTCACCTTTAAGGCCCTACGGCTGGGCCCAGGCTACCTGAATGACCTTCTCACACCTGCTGTCTCGGTCCGTTCCCTCGTCTCCTCCCTCTCGGGGCCTCCTTGCGATTCCCAGGACGAGGTTAAGAACTGCAGGCAACAGAGCATTTAGTGTCGCCACTCCCATCCTGTGGAATTGCTTCCTGTAGTTGTTAGGGAGGCCCGTCTGTTGAGGCTTTTAAGGCCCATCTTAAGACGTTTTTATTTGATCAGGCATTCCTGACTATGTTTTATAAGCTTATATTGTTTAATTTTTAATAAGGAAACAAATTGTGTAGTAAAATAAGGTTTTAATTGTTTGGAGTTGTATATTTTATTGATTGTATGGTGTTGTGTTGTATTTATTTGATTATTATGCAGGCGCCCAGAGCCTTCGGAATGGGCGTCTTTGCCTTGCCTGCCTTCCTAAACACTAGGAAGAAACCACAAGGCAGGCAGCCACTCATGATATAGCAATTTCCTTGCACTCACTCTGCATCTTGGTGGCTAGACCATGTTGAGGGTGTTCCCAAGTTCAGAAAAGATACAGTGGGAGATGATTATGAAATGTAAACATACACATTTTGGGGTGGTGACACCAGTATGGTGAGCAGTCTGTGTTTTATTGTTAAAAGAAAAAATAAATCAGAATCAACTACCAGCCACATCAGCATATCGTACAGAATGCTAGCAATCTTAAAATATGTTTTTAAAACTAGGGACACTTTGAGGCCTATAGGGGTTGACAGTGTCCTTTAAGCCTCACAGCCACAAAGCTGGTTGCTAACCTTTAGCATTCACTTCTCTTCTCATTCCATGTTTTTGGGGGCCTCCATCACAGGGAACTTTCTTTAGCTGAGAGGTTGACTTGTGGTCATTATAACTTTTACCTAGAGCAGGATTTCTACTGTGAGTTGGGGTCAGATGGTGGCTTGCCTTATCCTACAATCCTGCCATTTCCTCTCTACTCTGGAAGTCATGCACCTGTCTTCTATTAATCATCACCAGCTATCAGCTGTCTATGTCAACTCACTGCTTATCAGTGCTTGCAGCTCCTGCTTTGCAGTTCTTTTGGACTCCTCCTAAGGTACCTTTAGCCTTCACCGTACCCCAACAGGAGGGTAGTCCCTCAGGGGACAGAGAACAGTAACTACATATGACAGTCAAACAATCCAGTTATACAGCTAGCCTTCGAGCTAGCCTTTATCAACATGTTGCACAAAAGGGTTACTGCAGCTGTGATTTTGTATGACCATTAAACTGAATTTTGCATACAGATTGCAGGACAGTTTGAGCTAGTAAGCCAGCCAAGATTGCTCTCTCAGAGGGACTTTCCCTAAAATGAAGGGGTTAAACTGGAGCTCAGGCCAACACCTAGACACTCAGTTTCTGGTTTCAATAGCACATTTAGGAGTTTATTTTATTATCACGTCAACCAGGTAAGCACAGTGGATTATAAAATGTATTTTACAGGCTTACACAGTTGCTGGAATGGTTCTGCTAGTCTGGTTAGTGGCATTCCCTGAGCTGAAGCTATACAACTATACATATATATATAGAGAGAGAGAGAGAGAGAGAGAGACACTGAGACACTGAGACACTGAAGACACTGAAAGACACTGAAGACACAGAGAAAGACTGAGAGTGACTTGCTAAACACATATGCTGTCACTGCACTTCAGCTGTGTCGGCAACCTAGTGGAAAAGTTGACTGTAACCAGAGGTAGGGATCCTAATGTGGCAACCTGCATCACCAGGATGGAGGCCTGCTGGGCATAGTAACTGTAACTACTTCAACAGAGCCCTTAAGTCCTGCAACCATCACAGCAGATAGTTAAATAGGGCCCCAGTTAGGCATATTTTTGGACTATGTCATGCATCCTGGATTACAGTTTATTTGTGTCAGTTTGCAAATATTTCAGTATGTCATCACCTGCTATCACGTGCAATACAAATGAACATCAGGCCTACATGATTCTACACCTGGGTACCCAGTGAACAGTTCATCGAGAGCATCCTAGAAATTAGTGGGCAATGCTTACTGCTACTAGAGGGTGTGGGACCTGCACAGTACAGTCAGGCAGGAGCACTGTGATGTGGGAGGACATCTATTGCTGAAAGGCAGAATTAGCCATTGCATAGTCTGTGATTTTGCCTCAATCCTTTCCTTCTCTTACAGTGCTTGATCCAGTTCCCCTCAATAAAAACCCTTATTTTGCTTAATTTCTGACTCATGTGCACTATTTGTAGAGATATAAGAACTGTTTAATTGTTAATGCACTATGTGGGTTATGAGTGTGGCGATCATTCTACGGGAGGGTAGGTAATGCATTCCAAGAGGTAATACTATCCTTAACACCAGGCTCACTATAATTTCTCTGGATAGATGGTTCCTTCCTTCCAGCTCTCCTCACACCTCTCCCCATCCTCCCTTCTTCCTATTCTCTCTGCTCTAGGGATTCTCTCACCTTTTCCATTGCTCACCCTCACTCCTCTGCCAGGCAATCTGCCTTCTCCTACTATCTTCTCTCCTTTGGAATCTGCCTCCCCTTCCATCCATCTCTCTCCCTCACTCCCTACCCTTAGATACCAGCAGAGACACCTCCTGCTCCCTCATCCCTCTCAAACCCACTCATGACTCTCCTTCCCTCCCTCCTGTCCTTTCATATCGAAATGCCCTACCACTTTTCTTTTGCCAGGATATATGGCTTAACTTGTGGTCTGTGCTTATACCCCTAAGCACAGTCGCCTTCTAACATGCACATAAAAGCACTTTTTTAATTAATTGAATTAGATGTACGCTGTCTCACATTTCATCTGCTAATGAGCAATGTTGTTGTTTATCTGTCTATTCAACTGCAACTGTAAAGATGTCCATGTAACTGCTAGCTGATGTTGTTATAATTTATCTTCTTCTGTACTCCTCTTCCACTCTTCCCTCTTCCTGGCTGAACCTGGAAATGGGCCTTGGCTCACTGTGCCTTTCCCAATTACCAATTTTCAAATAAATAACTAAATAAATAAATAGAGGCATCATGCAACTCATTACCATTTGGAGCACTGAACTCTAATAAACAGAACAAAGAAACTAGGCCCCTTACCCTTAAAGGAAAAGTTGTTGGAACAAAGGTTATAATATCACTTTTATAATGCAGCATTTGGATTTACCTAGGTCCTTTCCCCACAAAAATAATTTTCATAAATTACCAGAAATAATTATAACATTCAAATATGATATTATTCCTGTTCTCCAGGTTCAAAATGACAGTAATAGCTCTTCTACCACACTCAGAAATAGAGACCTATATGTATTTTATTCACATATGTACAAATTCTATATATTCCTAATTAGTCAGAAAATCAAACAAACCACAAAGAAATAAAATAAAACAAATTTCAACAAATAAATAATGCAAATGAATAAGCAATATTCAACATGATAAATGGCAGTGGCTATATACTATGCTTTCAACATACTTAGTATTTAGCATAACCTTCTGATATAAGAACATGCAAACTCATTACATTAGTGTTTCAGATCATATTTCTATGTAAGACTTATTTCAAACTTCATAGCATGCAAAATGTATTCTTTTGTTTAAATGTTAGCAACTATATACCCAAGGTTTTGTAGCTAAAAATTCACTATGTTACCACCCCCAAATAGCCAAATTAAGGTATTAAAATTGAAATAATTAAAATAATACTTCAGTTTTAGTTATATGTAGGCTTGGTCTTCTTATCCTTTTTAACTTTCAGAATCTTGGTGAAAACTTCTGGTTTTGGATGGCAAAAGTCCTTCAGTGGCTTGGTTTGGCTGTAGTCTTTGTCTTTTCCCCTCGAACCTGAAACTGTAAAATCTTCTGACATCAATGAAGCAATACAGGCTGGATCCTTGTTGACTGATGTCATGGATCATCAAAAGTCACTTATCAGGATTTGGTGGGAAAATCAGACAGCCAGATTTTAGCAGTTTAGCAGCACAACAGTTTGTAGGAAGATATTTCCTGTGGACAGCAAAGTTGTTTTGGTAACTGGACTCTATGTCCCTTTCATGTTTCAATTCCTTTCTGCTCTTGAACCTGCAACTCCAGACTCACTGCTATCTAACAGCACTGCAGGCTTGCTGGCTGGTAAATTCCAAAGTCAGGTTCTTGTCGAGGCTTTTAGCAGAAATTCCAAAATGTTACTTTAGTCCAGAATCTTAGTATGTAAAACATAGACCTCACTTCATCGAATATCGGAAAGAGTCCTTCCTGTAACAGTTTTAGCAGCTGGGCTTTGTTGCAACTCTGTGCAGATTTTCAAACTTGTCCTTAGCACCCCCTGGTGGATGCAAGAGCTGACCCCAAATGCTGGTCCCAAGCAGGTGCAGCTTCAGGCTTTGGCCTAGTAAAAGTTCAAGACCACTATAATTGTCAAGACAGCCAACATAGGGTCTCACCGATTGAAGGATCAGGCGTTCTGAGGTGGGTTTAGCTTAATTTGCCTATATGTTTCTATGTTCGGATGACATCATTATCAAACTCTGATTGGTCCTTGCAGATGATGTATGATGACATTCAACCTCATCCAGAAATCATTTTTTTTAGAAATGACTTTAGTCTAAGACAAAGTTTTTGTATACAACTATTTTTCTTTCTTGCATCTATGTGCACTCTGGCACAAACTTAAAATGTATATTTGTAGATGCAGCTCTAAATTAAGATTCATTTAAGACCAAACATGATAGTGTTAATTCTAATATAAAATCTGCAGTTTATAAAACCTTATAAAAAATTTATTTTATAGATATCTAAAAAGTATTTACAGATTTCAGACGTACATTTGTTCCTGTTCAAATGATATATGTCTTGATTATCTGCCATTTTACACAGTCTATAACATATAGAAGATTGTGTATGAGCAATTATACACAACAAGGCAGTTGATCGAGAGTTTCCATGGTAACTGAGACCTCGAGGCGCGGCTCGAGAGGACAGTTACCAGGAAACCTCAAGATCTTACAACTGCCTTGTTTGTGTATGGTTGCTCATACACAATCTTTAATAGTGTATGGGCAACCATAATCATCACTCTGTGATCCCTCAAACACATCTACAAGAAAAATAAGTCTTACTTGATGATCTGTAGCAGTGCACTTACTTCCGGCGTTGCCGTGGGCCGCACAGTGCACATGCGTGAATGCATTCTATCTTATTGTGCTGCACCGGTGGCGTACTCAATGCAACACAAGAAGATCGTGGCGGACTCAAGCAAGCACAACAATGCTGTTGGGAGCATGGATTTCCATGCTCAACAGCGTTCTACCTACACTATAAGAAACTTCTTTCTGAAGGTGATTCTCTTTGTCTGTGTCTAATGATGTATGACGTCATGCAGTCTGAAGCTCATTGAACAATGCTTTAATACAAAGCGACTAGGTCTTGCAACCAGGCATTTGATTAAATGATAGGTCTCTAAAGAAGTCAGATAGGTAGATTGCTTTGATATCAAACTTGTCCATTCATTTCAGACAGTTTTGGTGCTATAACATTTTATAAATAGCAAGCATTACAAAGCTCTTGCAGCTTTGAAATTTAACCACTTCAGAGATCCATACATTTCTTAAGTTTGTGAATTTTGGCTTTGTGGTATTTTAAACCTTTTTTCTATGAATAAAAGTCTTAATTTCATGAGACTAAGGTATTTCAATCTATATTAGGAATTCCCATGTATCAGGAGTTGGTTGGCATAGAAAAACATATCCATACATCATGTCAAGTTTCCATAGCAATAGTCTTAACCTTAGCAAGTTCTTCTGCCAGCTCTTGGAAGAGAGGCCAGTTGGAGGGCTCCCAATTTAAATTGAGACTCCACTGGACAATTTTGTTTCCTGAAGTTGTCTCATGTATGCTATATCCCTTTTTGTTGTCAAGGTTTCACAAAGTTTTTCTTTTTACAGCTAAATCCATGTGGACATTAAATTTAACCAAGTATGCCTGTCTTATAGTTAGGCCCATATAAAGCATATATAATATCAATTAATAATTAATAAGAATAGGATAATAACATTATAATAAAATATTTTTAACCAAATTCATTTTGTTCCTACACAGTCAGCCCTAAGGGACCCACACCCAAGTGCAGGGCTGATCCCAATTGCACTTTTGTGCAAGAGATTTCGTTTTAACTTACTGTTTATTGCAATGTAGTAGATCATATCTGGCTGATCCTGTGACTCCCAGGCTGCCACATGCCTGAACCAGAAATCCCAGAATCCTGCAGCTAATGTAGAGTTGGCTGCAGCTGTGAGAACTCAATAGCCAGCATTGCATGTTAGAGCTTTACAAGCTCAATCAGTGGTTTGCCAGTCCCACTGTTCTCCCAGGGCTAAGCATAATCCTCTAACTGTACACAGCCTTGGGAGAAAAGCAGGGCCAGCAAACAAAAGATCAGAGCTTATAAAACTATAACATGTACTTCAGGCTGTTGAATCTTCCACAGCTATACCCCAGCTCTGATGTCAGCTGAAAAGGAAACTGGGAGTCCTAGTTAAAATAAATGTCGGGGTCAGCCTGATCAGCCAGATACAATGTAGTATACTGCAGTAAACAGCAAGTAAAAAATCAAACAAACTGAACATGTACTGAAAATTGGTGGCAGGTTAAAACTATAGACTCTGCCCTTCAGCTTCCTTGCTCCATTTGGGAGCAACTTTCAGGAAAGGGGGCATGGGCAGCAGGACTGCTTCAGGCTTCAGCCTAGTGGGTACTCACTACAGTCCTCAAGCTAAAGGTCAAGCTTAAGGGTGACACACTGGTGGTGACAGTCAGCAGGAGGCACTGTACCCCTGGTGTGACACCCGGTAATTGGTATCATTTTAGGCAGTTCTGAATTATACAAACAGCAACCTGCATAAACTCCAAAGTAAGCAATCCAGTGGGTTACAGTTATAGGAATACAGGACAATTTGTCTAAAGGGGGGTAGAGTTAGTATAAATTGGATATAAGTCAAAGTGGGGTTAAAAGGGTTGTAGTATTAATCTAAACATTTCATGTTATAACTGAATATTTCAGTGGCTGATGAATGTTGATGCAGTTTGTATTTGAGTAGTTAATAAATAGGTTCTAGGGGCACTGTCGTATACCTTCTCTAGCTAATCAGCAGGCTATAAAATAAATTAGGATCCATCTACAGTAAATAGACAGGAATCATGCAGATGCAAAATGAAAAGTGAAGTATGTGAATAGTTTTAGAAAAGAAATAAGATTGGAATAGGAGAGGATACCAGTGTTATTAGGAGATAGTTGCTCCACCATGTAGGGTCAACCTACAATGGGGTTAGCAGGTAGGAAATCCAGCAGAAGGCACATAGTGCATTCCTAGAGCTGGACTATAAAGAGTCCTAATTAAAAGCTACATAAGAGAAGGAGGGGCAGCTAAGTACACTAGTGGGGAGCCTAGAAACTCCATATGTGGAGAGGTGGCATGCAGAAGGGGCAGTGTAAGGTGGGTAGAATTGTGGGGTGCAATTGGTATGGGCTAGCAGTACTCACAGGAGCACTCTGGGAGATGGAGCAATGCCTGGTCTGTAGGAAAATTAAACACAGAATCATAGAAACATAGAAGCTGACGGCAGATAAGGACCTCAAGACCCATCCAGTCTGCCCATTTATTTTTCTAACTTATAAATGTGTCATCGCCTTTGCTCAGTCAGCTGAGAGCAGAGATGTGGCAGCCAGAAGGCTTGAAGGCTAGTAAAGGGATGATCAGGAATGGGACCAAGGTGGGGGCCAAGTGGGGGGTAGGTGGAACAAGAGATTAGGCAGGTCCCTTGGGTCCCTTTCCCCAGTGGGAAGGAAGGTCCAGAGAGTAGGAGGTACATAATATTAAGGGAGAAAGGTAGGGCAGGAAGGAGGTGGGTCAGGTGGGAGAATCTCTAGAGATGACACTGCAGAACACAGTCCTCCACGGATGGGGAGGAGGAGGAACATGGTGGAAAGGGAGGGCAGCAAGGTAGGAAGAGCCGGAGGTAGTGGGGGCAGGGTTAGAAGGGAGGAGGGGCAGGATGAAATGTGTTTAGGCAAAGAGTGGGAAGGCAGGTTGAGCAAGAAAGGGAGTGGTGGAAAAGGAAAATGAGGACTAAGTTGGGGGACCAGAAGGGAAAGATAGAGGCATGCCAAGGAAGAAAGGTTCAGCAGGAGGGATGAGGATAACTGGTATGGGGTTGGGGGATTACAAAGGACAGGAGGGAAGAGGCAGGCAGGAGGGAGTGGGCAACAGTATGGACAAGGAAGGGGAGGCCAGGATGAAGGGAGAGGGCTGGTGATCTTGGGGAATTCAATTATGAAGGGGTGAGATGGCGAGGAAAGAGACAAGAACAAACTGAAGGAGGTAGAATGTAAGCCAGGGATGATGGTAGGAGGTGGGTCCTCCTAATAGCACAGCACATGAGTCAAGAGGAAGGAAAACTCACATTACAGTGCAGCTGGCTATGAATAACCTTGCAGGATGTGAGGTGGGGTGGTGCAAAAGCGTTCAGAGAAGTGGAAGAATCTGCATGGAGGCAGGGAGGTTGGTAGCCTTCTCGGAGGTGCTTCTGGTCCCAGGATTAGTATGGTAAGGAAGGTAAGAATTAAGGAATTTAATGGATAGCTTAGAGGGTGGTGCAAGATGGAAGGTAAGGGTGTGTTGATGGCTGGGTGGGGTGCTCAGTTCTGGCAGTGTGAGGTTTCCGCTGGCCACTGGCCCATTGGAGGAGTGCAGGAACAGGCCGTTGGCAGGTGAGGTCCACTGTACATCAGAGACATCATGAATAATATGGTGGTAGGCAACCAGAGGGTGGGGTGCTACTAGGCACCAGAAATATCATTATAATATATGACGGGGATTGGAGGTGGGGTGCCACTGGACACGAGGAATACAACTGCATTATTGGGACAACCACTCAGAGGTTGTGGGTTCCACTGGACACTAGGAATACAATTCTATTATGGGGCAGACACTTGGAGGGTGGGAGATCCCACTAGATACCAGGGACATCATTCATATCTGAAGGCAGGCAACTGGAAGGTGGGAGGTGCCGCTGGACACCAGGAATACAATTTTATTATGGAGGTGGATGCTTGGAGGGTGGGAGGTGCCACTGGATATCAGGGAATTCAACTCTATCGGGGAGGGTGCTTGGAGAATGGAGGTGCCACTAGACACCAGGGAGAACATGAATATTGTGGGGACGGGTGATTAGAGGGTGGGGTGGCACTAGACACCAGGGACAATATTAAAACTATAGCAGCAGGTAATCAGAGGGTGGGGATGCCACTGGACTCCAGGAGGCCATCTGCATGGAGCAGATGGCAGTTCGGGGGTGGGGGCACTTGCAACTATGCCTTACATGGTGGGTGGCCACAGGATGGGTGCACACTTGCTGCTACTTCCCATGCAAATGAGCCCATAATGGGCATGCATATGGCCTCTAGCACCTTGCTTGCCTGATGGGCTCATTTGCATTTTAGCTGAATATCACAGCGGGGCTCCCAGTGCTATCAGGACTGGGGCACAGTTCCCTATGGGCTGCAAACATCCTATATCCCAGTTGGGACAGCACTACTCAACTTAGTGCTGTACCAACATGGCCTTTGTTCAGTCAGATAGTGCGGTGCACTATCCGACCAATATAGCAACCTCTTGGTCGGGCGTTAAGGCAAGCCCAGGGCAAACTTTTGTGCTCTGCTTTTGCCCATGTTTCAAAATTGGGCCCCAGAGTCTGGGAAACTAGATGGCAGAATTACAAACACTGTTGGCTGAGGGTGAGGTGAACTCAGCAGCCACCACAGAGCATAGACCACACAAAACCACAACTGGGACCTCACAGTTCCCCAGGTATATATTATAGGAAAGGAGAGGAGGACAGAAAGAGGGTGAGCGGCTCTGTACATGACAGCAGGGATAACCTGTCCAGAGAGAAAAACAGAGGCAAAGACTGAAGTGTTGTGGGTAAAGGTATAATTCACTAAGGAGAAAATTATGGTTGGGGGGTCTACAGGCCACCTTCCCAGGATGAGGAGTTTGACAGGGTACAGGGTCCCAAATCATGGAAATATCCAGCAAAGGGAGGTACCATAGTAATAATAGGGATTTTGATCTACTGTACCTGGGATAGACCAGAATAGAAACATAGAAACTTAGAATTTGATGGCAGATAAGGACCTCTTGGCCAACCCGGTATACCCATTTTCCCTCCGTACATTATCACCTCAGAGCCTACTTGATCTACAGCTCTTTCTCCATCCCCACTTTCTTTTCACTATGATTCTCCTTGTGCCTATCCATGCATTCATGAATCCACCAGTATTTCCCCACCACCACCACCTCCTCTGGGAGGCTGTTACCAGACTCCACCTCTCTGTGAAGAAGTATTTATTCACATCTATCCTGAATCTACACCACTCCAGCTTCATAGCTATGTTCCTTGTTCTTGGGCACTTTTTTCTGAAAATACTTCCCTCCTGTACCTTATTTACCCTGTGGAAAAGATAATTTGATACCTTTTATTGAACCAACATAGATGTTACAAAATAAAACAGGTGCTTTGGCTTTCGGACTAAACCCAGTCCTTCATCAGAAACTAATGCCAGTTGTTCTGGAAGAGTACATTTCATTAACACCCTGAGCATACATAAAAAAAGTTGTAAAAATCTCATTGGCCTAAACTGCATTCAAAAATCAACTGAGAATCACATGGAAAGCACACAGCCTGACTGTTATCCTGGAAAGGCATTTGAAGGTCAAATATCTAATGCCTTCCTTTTGATGGGACTCTTCTTTTTAGTTTAATTTTCAAATGCAAGTTTAGGCTAATGTGATTTAGTTCACTACGTATACACTAACACACTCAGTCATGCATAGTTCAAAATGAAACTCAATTATGTTTTATGCATTCTTTCAGGAATAGTGTTATCTGTTCAGTTGGCGTTTGACCTTGAAATGCCTTTCTGGATAACAGTCAGACTGTGTGCTTTCAATAGGGTTCTCAGTTGATTGTTTCCAGAACTGGACATGACATTCTAGGTGAGTTCTTACTAGCCATCCATAGAGAGCAGCACCAACAACCCCTTTTCTGCTAGTGATACCCTTCCCTAAGCACAGCAGCATCCCCTAGCCCTCCCAACTGTCTTGTTGCACTGCCTGGCTACCTTTAGGTCATCAGATATGATTACTGCAGGTCTATTTCTTGTTTGATAGTCATCAATACCACTCCACCCATTTTGAACTCTGCCCCTGGGTTTTGAGCCCTAAGTACATTATTTTTGCACTTTTGTTGCATTGAAACCCACCTGCCATAACTTTGACCACTCCTCTAGTTCTCTCAGGTCTCTGCTCATCCTTCCCACCCCCGACCCCTGGAGTGTCCATTCTATTGCAGATTTTGGTGTCATCGGCAAAGATGCAGACCTTCCCTTCAGCTCCTCTGATGTCACTTATAAAGACATTAAAGAAGAACAGTCCCAAAACTGATCCCTGAGGCGCCTGCTGGTTACCCTCCCTTCCCCAGAGTAAACTCTGTTTACCAACACCCTCTGCCACCTGGCCCCTAACCAATTTTTATCCAGTTTACCACCTTTGGACCCACTCCTAATCTATCCTGCACACTTATTAGTTTCCTATGTGGAATGGTGCCAAAGCTTCACTCAAAGAAATCTGTCAGATTCATTTGACATGACCTCCCCTGCCCCTGTGAACCTGTGCTGCCTCTGGTCTTGTAACATACTGGATTCAAGATATTCCACATTCCTTTCCTTCAGCAATGATTCCATTAACTTTCCACCACTGATGCCAGGCTGACTGGCCTATAATTGCCAGCCTCCTCCCTGCAACCACTTTTGTGAGTGGACTACACCTGCCCTCTTCCAGTCCTCTGGAACCACTCCTGTTTCTAGTCAGCTGTTACATAGGACTGTCAGAGGTGTAGCCAGTCGTCGCTGAGCTCCCTCAATGCCATTGGAGTCACCCTATCTGGCCCCATTACTTTGTCCACTTTCAGATTAGCGACTCCTTCAGGACTCTCTTTTGAAAAAGGACTAGTATCTACCCCCACCCCCACCCAAGATTTCTGTTACTTTCTTGTAGCCCTTCTCTCTTTCTCCTTTCTTGTACACTGAACAAAAGTATTTGTTCAGGATGTCTGCCTTTCTGGTTCCCTCTGCACAGTTCCCCTTGCTATTTTAACCTTACAATCCCACCCTGGTCTTCCTCTTTTCACTTACATACCTAAAAATGCTTTGTCCCTTTCATTACCTCCCAGGTTAATTTCTCTTCTGTTTGCACCTTTGTGCTTCTTATAGCTTTCTCTGCTTTTGTCTGTTTCCTGAGACACCTCCCTATCCTTCTCCCTGTGCTTTCCCTCATGCTTTCTGAATGCTACCCTTTGAGCTTTACCTTTTCAGCTACCTCTTTCAAGGACCAAAAGTCTTGTTTTACTCTTGCTTTAGCTCCCTTGTTTGGCACATAGGTGCATTGCCTTTACTATGCTCCCTTTTAGCGTCTCCCACTATTCCTCCACCCACCCAAGCCATCCCCCTGCCAGGTCATCCCTGAAGCATTCACCCATCTTTATAAAATCTGTCCTCCTGAAGTCTAGGATCCTCACCCTTATGTGGTTCAATTCTGCAGTTGTCCTTGTGTTGAGCCACACCATATAATGATCACTGGTCCCCAGGTGGCCTCCCACCTTGACATCTGCAACATTGGCCCTGTTAATAAGTACCAGGTGCAGTATTGCCCTATCACAGTGGGTTTCCTGACTTGACAAGTGGGTGTAAGTTATTTTGTTTTGTGGGTCCTCCTCATGGAGATGACTTCAGCATGCTGTTCCTGTTTTAGCTTTTTTTTTTTTTTGAGTAAATAAATAATTCACATATGCACTGAGCTGCAGTGTCAAGCCTGTTTTGTGGATGAAGTACTGAGTCTTTTTCTGTTGCCTGTGAATTAATCAGACTTTCGAGCACCGGCACCATAGCTAGTGACCCTTCACTTTTGCTGTCACCAACTATTTGCCTGAGGCATGCTCACTGCTGAGAATCCAGGATGTTCCTGTTTCTAGCTGAAGCTGTTCCTGGAAAGTTCCAGTCTATATCCGCAGGTTGAAGTCCCCACCAGCAGCACTGCCTCCTTTTCTGCCATCTTGCCAGTGGCTTCCACCAGCACCTTATCTAATTCCTCCTCCTGTACTGGAGGTCTGTAGATCACTCCAGAGTGACTAGTGGTTCTGTTTCCCATTTCCAGGAGACCCACAGTACCTTGCCTCCCTGTATTCCCTGACTCTCCATCACTTTATGCTTTCCCCTCACATAAAGCACCACACCCCTCCTTTCCTTCCCACCTGCCTTATTGAACAGAGCATAGCCTGGTCTGGCCATGTCCAGTCATGGTTTTCAGTGCACCATTACTTGGTAATGGCCACAATATCCAGGTTGGCCTCTAGGTCTGGCATCTTACTTCCTAGACTTCTAGCATTCACCCACTTGGTCTTCCAGATTTTGTTTCTACTCTGTACTCCCCTTTTTCTTTTTGCCTTCCAACCTTCCCCTCTTTTTAATGCTCCTGTTCCCATCAGCTTCTTCTATACCAGCCTGATTCCTTCTTTAATTTGCACCCTGGTGATTCTCTCTCTCCTCTTGGTTCTTCATACTCTACTTCAGCCTGTGCAGGGAGAAGTTTCTGCCTCCCAATTTCTTCCACCACCACCATGGCTAGTTTAAATGTTCATCAAAGTAACATTTAAACTGTCCACTAGGACTAAATTCCCTGGGATCACCACTGTATAGGCCCTTATCCTCTCAGGTGGGACCCACAGTCCCCAATATAGCTGAACCCCTCTTTTCTCACTATTCTTTGAGCCATCTGTTGAAGCTCTGATGTGAGATCCTTCTCCTCCCTCCTGTCATAGACAGATGGCACCTCAGTGAAAAGCCAGAATGTGCATGTCTAAGATGCCTCCCCAGCTCGCTAAACTCACTCTGCACTATCCCACCCCTGTACCTATTCAGGTCATTGGTCCCCAGGTGGACAATGACATCCAACTCTTCCTCCACCCTGCAATCCTAGCAATCCTCAGAATCCACTTCCCATCCCTCCAGTCCTTGGCATCATGTAGGCACCTGCCTCCTCCCTTTCCTATGTCCAAGTCTATCACCCTCACAATCAAGTCCCCTACCAGAAGTTGCTTCCTCCTCCTCCTCCTCCTCTTCTGGGGTCCTCTACCATCCTCCTTGTGGTCTCCACTACAAAGAGACCACATATCCTCTAGTCACCACAGCGGGTGCATCCTCCCTGCAGTCCCTCCTCACTAGAGTGATGTAGGGATAACGAGTGGTATTGGTTGAGGAATGTGCCTCTGTCCCACTAAACCCACCCTTCCAGAACCTGGCATAGTTCAGCCATTCTTCCTCCCTGGCATCCTCTGGGTAATGGTGGTAGACTTGGTGGCTCCTGGGTGGGGCAAGAGGTGCCTATCATCCCTAACCAACACAGCCTGGAGTCTAGTGACCTCCTCCCTCAACCCAAAGGGTGTGTGCAGATGGGCCAACACCACAGTCTCTAAAAGGTCTCGCTGAAAGTGCTGCTCCACAGCCACACTTCAGACCATTCCCAGCATTCCACAACTTACATTCTCCCTGTGTTACCTGGAAATACTTTTGTGCGCTTATCCCTGATAAGTGTTTCTAGTTTTCCTCTTTTGTTTGTTTCTATTTGTGTTCTGTACCTTGTTTATATCTCTTATACTCCTTCCTAGACAGGTGTTGCTCCCAGTCCCAGTTTTGGCCTACCGTTTACCTTCTGCCCTTCCAGCAGTGACTGTTATACAGCAGTGAAAAAGTGCCTTACCTTAGTTGAGCAGCAGAATCCCTGATTCCTTGCTTCCTTCTGCTGAAGTCTGCTGACACCTAAAACATCAGTTGCCTCTTCCTTCACTGTTCCACTCACTCACTGGGACATGAACATGCTGGACATGTTAGAGTGGAAGTGTTTTATAGTGCTTTTGTAAGAAGGCACTAAGCCTCTCAGATCCCCACCCCAATTACATATCTGATTCAGTGTTTCCTGAATCAACTCAGACCAATATTAATTTCCTGAGCTAGTTTCCCCCTCACCAACTATTATTACAATTTTAATGACAAGTTTCAGCCCAAAACACTGCCTACAGATCTATGCTTTCTCCCCACTTACCCTGCTACTTTCAGGAATTTAAATAAATATAAATATACCTTTAAGATAAAGCTAGGTGTTTTCACTGTTTTAAAGAGGCAGTATAGAGCAGTGGTTTAAGGCTTTGAGCTGCAAACCTGGATACCTGGGTTTGAATCCCAGCTCCACCCTGCATACTGTGTGAACCTAGGCAAATCACTTAACTTCCTTGTGCTCCCAGGTCGCACCTGTAAACAAACTTTCAGCTTAGTGTGTCTCTCCTGGCTAAAAAAAACAAAAAAACTCATCTCTGTCAGCAAAGTCAATTCTTCCAGAAAATACCTGCTACCTCCTGCACTGGGGGCAAGTTCTGCTGGATGTATTCCATAGTGGTTTCCCCATGCAAAATGTCATGGAGCTCATGAAAGAGAGGCCATACTGGACCTTGTCCTGTCCAACTATGCACATGTTGAGGATGCGATGGTTTAAGTACCACTTGCAGGTAGTGACTACTACATGGTGTGGTTCCACCTGGACATGGGCAGAGGAATGGTCTGGGCCAAGATGAGGGCTTTGGACTTTAGGAGGGCTGACTTTGGTGGGATGAGAGAAGTTTGGTGGGACACCCTGCTGGGATCAGAGGGGGGGCAGATATAGAACAGAAATGGGCCATACTAACGATGGGACTGATGGAGGCCACTAGCGAGTGTGCTAAAATCAAGAGCAAGAAAGCTAAAGCTACAAAGCCCAGCTGGTTCGCGCAAGGAGATGGCAAAAGCAGTAGGAGACAAGAAAGCAGCTTTCTGTAAATACAAAATCCTCAGAAGGAGGAGACTAGGGCAGATTACATTGCTAAATCTAGGGAGGCGAGCAGAGCGGTTAGAGCAGCAAAGGATATAAGAAAAGTACAGCAAGTCCAGATGGCAAAAGGAGGTAAGAAGGCCTTTTTCCTATATACAAGGGTGAAAAGGAACATAAAGGATGAGACTGTCACATTAAAAGCGGGTGGGGGTTGCTGGGCAGAGGGAGTGAAGAAAGTACTTCTGTTCAGTCTTCACTAGGTTGAAAGATGGATCAGGCCACAAAAGGCAGGGGTGGGGGCTGGGGAGGGGAAATCACTGACAGAATAATACAAGCTGATAGTGTACTTAAGGTACTTAAGGGTCCTAAAGGTGGAAAATCCTCAGGGCCAGATGAAAAATTACTCACCTTAGTAATTGCTTTCTTCTCACGGAGTCTTGCTATATTAGGACCATTACAGTCATTCCCACACTTGAACTGCCCCGGAGGAAACAGTTAACTCAGAGTGATCTGGAGTTCCACAGCAGAGCGCTGTTCAAAGCTCTATCTGGCTAGTTTCAAATGAAACTGTCAGGTTCTTTACGGAGCTAAACTAACATAGCAAGTCTGTGTGGAAAAGTCTACACTAGCCATTGGCTACCTACCATTAGTAGAATAAGAACAATCACAGAATAATAACAATATTTATTGTTAGGATCACCACTTACAAGCACTAATAGGCCCTCTCCCCAAAGACTCAAGTCCAGAGAGGACCATCTACCACTTAACAAAACACAGAAATACCCTAGTTCCCTAACCCAAAGGAAACAAGGGGGACTAGAGAGACTAAAATGGCATGACACAGTGCTGTGACTAATTTGCCAACCCATACCCAAGTAGGAGTTCTGAGAGGGTAGGAGGAGGTTGTCCTAATATAGCAAGACTCCATGGAAGAAAAGCAATTACTAAGGTGAGTAATTTTTCTTCAAACACCATGAAGTCTTGCTATATTAGGACCATTACAGATTACACAGCAGTACCTCCATGGAGGAGGGTCAGAACCTACTTAGGAAATAGGCTCTGAAGTACAGCTGTGCCAAACGAGCATCTCTCCTGGACTGGACGTCCAGGGAATAATGCTTGGTAAAGGTGTGAACTGTTTTCCAGGTAGCAGCTTGACAAATTTCCAAAATGGAATATCTCTAGCAGCCGCTAGAGATGCAGCTGTACCCTGGTGGAGTGAGCCCTCAGTCCTGAGGGGTTCCCTACCTAGTTTTGGTAACAGAATTGGATACAAGAGACAATCCACCTTGCAATTGTCCTCTTAGTGGCAGGTCTCCTTTGCCAACCCCTCCATAGGTAAGGAAGAGTTGGAGGGATTGAACCTGTGACCCTTGATACGTTCCACATAGTAGCTTAGGGCTCTTTTGGCGTCAAGCTGTGTAGTCTCCTTTCACCGAGGAAGAATGCTCAGTGAAAATACTGGGAGAGAAATGGACTGGTTCAGATGAAAATCTGAAACCACTTTGAGCAAAAACTTTCTGTTAGTCCTGAGGACTACCTTATCCTGTGAAAGAAATAAAATCCTTTTCCACTGAAAGGGCTTGCCAATTCCTTATACGTCTGGCAGAAGTGATAGCCACTAGAAAAACAGTTTTCCATGTTAAATACTTGAGATCTGCAGAAGAAAGGGGCTCAAGGGAGGTTGCATTAACTGAGCAATGCAAACATTCAGGTCCCAGGCAGGGGCTGGTTCCGAAAGGAGGGTTAGTGTGAAGTAACCCCTTAAAAACTTGGAAAACACAGGGTGAGAGGAAAGAGAAACAGGCTTCCTCAGTGGAAATAAAGGCAGAAACAGCTGCCAGATGAACCTTCAAGGTAGCTGGTCTAAGGCCTAGGGAATTTAGATGGCCAAATAGTCCAGTAAAGGGGCCAAGTCAGCAGATTCTGGCACAATTTGTTTCTCCGAACACCAGAAGGAAAACCTCTTCCACTTAGAATTGTAAGTGGCCCTAGTGGAAGGCTTCCTAGAAGCCTTTAAAATATCAGGACCCTTGAGAAAGGTGCAAATCAGCAAATTCTAATTCCTCAAGAACCAAGCCTTGAGGTGGAGGGTTGGGTCCGGTACCACACCTCCCTGTGCACAGGTCAGCAAGTCGTGGGTCCTGGACAAGGTCAGGAGGTGGATTGTCAGGGACAGGAGGAGAGGATACCAGCGCTGTCTGGCCAGTCTGGAGCAATCAGAACCACTTTGCAGGGCTGAGTTCTGATTTTTACCAATACCCTGAAGAGGAGAGGAAGGGGAAAAGCATATAGGAATTTCCTTTCCAATCCAGCAGAAAGGCATCCAGGGGACTGAGCCCAGCACTGGAGGCCTGCAACAAAATAAGAGGAAGTTGATGGTTGTCTGGGGTACGAAGAGATCTATCTGAGGGTGCCCCATCTGGCAGAGACTGCCCCAATACCTGAGGATTCAGAGACCATTCGTGATGGCCCGGAAATCCTGCTGAGAGCATCCCGCCAGGACATTGTCCTTTCCTGGAAGGTGAATTGCGATCAGGGAGGTGTTTAGGGAGTAAGCCAGAGACCACAACTTCATTGCTTCGTGCAAGGCTGATGACCGAGTGCCCCTTGCTTGTTGATGTACCACATTGTTGTGGTGTTGTCTGTCCTGATTTGAACTACTTTGTTCTGGACAACAGTTGAAAAGCCTGAAGAGCTAAAAGAACAGCTCTGAGTTCCAAAAGATTGATGTGGAGCAGAGATTCCTGGGGACCACACTCCTTGAGTGGAAAGGTCGCCAAGTGAGCCCCCACCTTAACAGGAGGCATCCGTGGTGAGGGTGAGGGAGTGTAAACGGTATAAAGGGAACCCCTTGAGTAAGATTGCTTTGATCCTGCCACCACTGAAGGGCCAGGATCAGGGTTTTGGTCACGGGACTAATTTGGTAAGGGTCCCTCCTTTGAGACCAATAGGACCTCAAGTGGAACTGGATGTCCCTCATCTGAAATCTTGCTCCTGCACGACAGCTGTGGAAGCAGCCATGCCCTAGGAGTTGCAGAAAGTGCCTTGCTGGTCGAGAGACTCGCTGGGTAAAGGAGGATGCCAGGGCAATGAGCCTGTCCACTCTTTCGAGGGGAATGCCCTGGCTAACTTTGTGTTCAATTCTGCACCTATGAAAGTTAGAACCTGAACAGGTTCCAGAACTGACTTTGGTAAGTTCAGCAGGAATCCCAGGAAGTAGAAGCTCTGGGTGACTTGCAAGTGGGATTTTACCTGATCTGGAGACTGACCCACTATGAGCCAGTTGTCCAGGTAGGGAAACACAGCAATCCCTTGCCTTCTTAAATGAGCCACTACCACAGCTAGACATTTTGTGAATACCCTTGGAGCCGAGGTCAGGCCGAAGGGCATTGCTCTGAACTGGTAGTGGCCAGAGAGCAGTTCGAACCTGAGGTACTTTGGTGAGAAGGCCTGATCATGACATGAAAATAGGCGTCCCTGAGGTCCAGGGAAGCTAACCAGTCCTCTGGCCTCAGGAAGGCAAAATCATTGCTAGAGTTAACATTTTGAACTTTGGTTTCAATAGATGTTTGTTCAGGTACCTTAAGTCTAAGATGGGCGCCATTCTCCTGTCTTTTGGGGTAAGAAAATATCTTGAGTACAGTCCCTTGCCCTGATGGCAGGGGGACCTTTCCACTGCTTTGCAATCCAGAAGGAAGAAACCTCTGCTTCCAAAGCAAGGGCTTCTGAAGAATTTGCAGGTGGAAATTGCCTGGCTCTCATCCTTGGGAACTGTTTGAAGCTGAGAACCAGGCCCTGGCTTACTACTTCCAGAACCCACCTGTCCGAAGTTAGGGACAGCCAGTTCTGGCTGAAATAAGCCAACCTGCCCCCCACTGGTACAGGAGAATCGGCCCTGGGCACCCCATCAGGGTGCCTGCTTAGCAGCTTCAGGCTGAGGGGAGGCGACTGTCTACCTGTGCCCGTCTACCTCTGCCTCTGAAAAACCCTCTGTGAAAAGCAGAGGAGGCTTGAGATTGTAAAGGGCCTGTGGAAAGGCCTACTCCCACCCTGGGGCATGCCTTTGTGGAGTGGCATGCCTCTCCTTAGCTTGGGCACTTTGTAGGTAGTTCTGTATTCATCCATCTTTTCATATAAATTTTCCGCTTGATCACCAAACAGAGAATTTCCCGTTACAGGAAAATCCATAGCCTTTGACTGAGTATCTTGGGACAGATTAGTGCATCTGAGCCACGCAACTCTGAGAAAGCTACAGAAGTGGCCATGACCCTAGAGGAAACGTCATTAACATCAACAGCAGTATGAAATTGAACTTTAGAGGCTTCAATGCCATCAGCAGCCACTTGTTCCAACTCACTAGCCAGCTGGCCCTGGGCCTGCCTGGCTAACTGCAATATAGTGTCCCATCTAGATTTCTGATATCTAGCCACATAAGCCATATAATTAGCCTGCCTGAGTCCCAAAGAAGCTGCCATATATTGTTTTTCGCCATGGCATCAATCTTCCTGGAATCCTTATCAGGAGGATGTGAGGCCAGGGAATATTAACCTTGTCACAGGCTGCAGCTTTCACCACACCTACATGACTACACTGCTCAGAGAGGAAGTCTGTATCAGGACCTGATAAGGTATACCTTCTGTCCATTTTTTATCTACAGGAGGGACAGAATGAGGATTTTTAAATCTTTGTTGTTTGCTTCCTAAATGATTTATGCAAAGGAATAGACAACCTCCTAGACTCTGGAATATCCATCATTTCAACATAATCAGGCTCCTCTTGCTCATCCACAGCCTCTTCTAAAGGAAGCTGGAGGGTTTCTGCAACCTTTTGTAAAACATAAAAGAGAGGACTCGAACAGCATAGGGGAGATTCTAAAGGTCTATCTGGAGAAATGTCCGGTTCAATGAGCACGTCCAGACCTTCCCAGTCACAAACATACTGATCAAATTCCTCCTCCCCCTCATGTGGTTCATAAAATCCTCAACACCATAATCCTGAACCACTGGGACTGAACGAGCCACCCTTTTCCCAGATGCAGGGGTTCGACAGATCCCTGAGACAAAGATTGGACAATCTGAATGGCTTTAGCTATCTCTGCAGCAGTTGGAGAGACAATTTTGTACTCCAGACCTGCTGATTTCTTTGTCTTTTTGCTGGGACTGGTTCCTCTGAACCAGCCTTCCTTTGCCGAGGAAGTCTCGCCATGGTCAGAGGCACTCCCTCTGGTCCAGTGGGTACTGGACCGGGCTGGCCATCCGGGTCCAGCGGACTTTTGGCCTCTCGTTCCCTGAGCGGCCCAATCTCTTTTCCAGGGTGGCTGCGGGAAATTTTTACACACCTGGCAGTCTGACAGGAGGTGGTCAGCCCCCAGACAATAAACACAAGTGGTGTGTGGGTCAGCCTTGGCAAAGGCTTCCCCACAGACATCCTGATGTTAAACAGTGGGCCCGGTTTTTCTTTGGGTTTCTCAGACATAATGCCAGCCTAACCAAAACTTGCCCTTTAGATGGCAGTGCCAGGCAAGACACCCTTATCGGTTCCTAACCGTGTCACGGGTATTTGAAAAACCCCAAATAAAAGTTAGTTTTTTTAGAACCGATAAGCAAGGAACCGCACTCTAAAGCCCAACCAAACAGTTTGACACATATATTTTAACAAACCGATCAGTTCAAAACCAACCGATAATGAATTTCCACACAGACTTAATTTCTGTACTACGGTCATCAGATAGAGCTTTTTAACCAAATGCGTAAAATAAATACTTTTTGCCGTTCCAATGAACTGGAAAATACTCGCTGAACCGAGAAATGAACCGAGCTGAAGGAGCTGATCTCCGGAGCGACTGTTCAGTGAAGCGGAGTAAAGAATCTGACAGTTTCATTTGAAACTAGCCAGATGAGAGCTTTGAACAGCGCCCTAGCGCTGTGGAACTCAGATCACTCTGGAGTTAACTGTTTCCTCTCCGGGCAGTTCAAGTGTGGGGAATGACTGCAATGGTCCTAATATAGCAAGACTTCATGGTGTTTGAATGTGCACCCAAGGGTCCTAAGAAAGCTGGCAGAGGTTCTGTGAGGTCCCTGGCTGACCAGTTTAACACCTCTTTGAAGTCAAGGAAGTGCATCCAGGACTGAAGAACTGCACATGTGGTACCTCTCCGTAAAGGTGGGCTGAAGGATGAACCAGGGAGCTACAGTCTAGTTAGTCTGACCTCAATGTGGGAAAACCAATGGGACCATCCTGAAAGAAAAAATTGGTGGTCATTCTGGAGGAAATGGGCTTCAGGACATGAGGCAGCATGAGTTTGTGTCAGGAGGTCCTGCCAAAATAACCTGACTTCCTTGATTGGATCACTAGGCAGTGGATAGGGGCCAAGCAGTTGATGTCCTGTATCTAAACTTCAGCAATGTGTTCAACTCCATGCCTAACAGAAGTCTGGTCAGGAAGCTGAAAGACCTGGGAGATGGAGCTAAGTGTGTGGGATGGGACAGGGGCTGGCTGCTGGACAGAAACCAAAAGATGGTAGTCAGAGTGAGGAATTCTCAGGAGTGAGGCCTTTACCAGTGGAGTCCCACAGGGCTTGATGCTCAGTCAGGTGTTGTTTAACATCTTCATAAGTGACATAATGGATAGTATCAAGGTAAAATCTGCCTGTCTGCAGTTGATACAAAGCTCTGTGCGAGGGTCAACATGGAGAAGGGAGACAGGAATTCAGGAAGACTTGGCTAGGCTAAAGAAGTGGTCTGGCATTTGGCAACTGGGAATCAAAACTAAAAAGTGTAAAGTTATGCACCTGAGGGAGACGAATCCAAGGACCAATACTGGTTGGGTGGTGTACAGGTAACCAGGTCAGAGACAGAAAAAGACCTAGGAGTAATCATTACAAGTGACCTGAAAAACTCAGCACACTGCAGGAGAGCAGCAGCCAATGCAAATTGGATGCTGGTCTGTATTGCTAGGAAATTACCAGCAGGAAGGCAGAGGTCATTCTGCTGCTGTACAGGTCTCTGGTTAGACCATATCTGCATACAATGTGCAGTGTTGGTGCCCTCATCTTAAGAAGGATATTAACTTGATGGAAACATCCAGAAAAGGCAACCAAGATGATCCAGGCCAGTAGGGCAACACCTATAAGGAGAGGCTGAAGGACTCAACATGTACTGTCTTGAGGAAAGAAGGAGAGGGGACATGATTGAGAACTTCAAGTATCTAAGACTCTGTCCACGTTGACGATCATAAGTAGTGGTTTAAAAACTGTTACTGCACTTACCATACCACATCATGTCAGAACTGTGTTTAAACATGGTAGCCACCCCCACACTTGCTGAAGTTTCCATGTGCCATGAACAGGCTCACACACCACTATAATCCAAGCTGCAGTTTAGAGTACTGCACGAAAACTACAGTACTGCACACAAACAGCAATGGGTTTATTCTAAAAGAAGAAATGTTTGTTAGCCACTGCCAGATGCAGATGCACGTTCATGTTATCAGTATTGTGCTGAGCTGCCTGAAGCATGAGTATGTCAGTTGTAATGCAAGGTGAGATGACAGTATTTTTAAAAGCTTGCAGTCACTAAACTTACTAAACTCTCTTTAAAGTGAAAACACACAGTAACATAAAGAAATATTTATTTGAAAGCTAAAGTCAGATTCCAGGCGTGTGTGTTTGCACAACTCGTTGACATACCTGTAGCTTGCACAAGTTTACAGGTGGCTCAGCTTCATATTAACAACATGATCGTGCATCTGTTCTGGCAGTGCCTAAACAGGTTGGTCACTCTTAAGGATCTTAGCAGTGAACTGAATTCTGGGCCATAGGAGGACAATTTGGATCTATAAAAAGAAACACAGGATTAACTGGAACTTTGAAACTTAAATAAAGGATATTAAGATATAAAGCAGATTTTTAGGTAGAGTGAGACTCATTTTTAAACAGCCATAGGAGGACAACAAAGAGGAATCACAGTGACAACTCCTGTACAAACAGGTAATTTTAGCATGCTAGAGAGTTAAAATTAACATTTTGATCTTAGGTTTTCTTCAGAAATTATCTAAAGAGAAAGAGAAAAAATATATAATTCCTGAAGAAACCCTAAGGACAAAACGTCGATGTTAACTCTATTTCTATTTCAGCGTGAATTTAATATTACCATTTTGTTTTGTTTTCAGACCACACACTGATAAGACACCTGTTTTTTAGCATGTAAGATTTAAAACCGTTTTCAAAACCATACTAAAACCATTATTTTATCAGGGTTTAAACTTGCTTTTGAAACATGGTTTTAAAATATTACCAATGTGGATGTGAACTGTTTTTGACATTCTTATAACATTACAGATAAACTGTAATGTTATAAGAACGCCCAGTGTGGACAGGGCCTTGAAAGGTATAAACAGGGTGAACACGGAGGGACTCTTCAGCCTCAGTGGGAAGAAAACAACTTGGGGCACAGCCTAAAGCTGGAAGGAGGTGGATTCAGGAGGAGATGAGATGGTATGTTTTCACTGGAGAGGTGGTGATCAAGTGGAATGAGCTGCCAAAGGAGGAGGTATCTCTTGAAATGGTGGATAGCTTCAAGAGAGGATGGGAAAGGGTGAAGGGAAAGTTTCATGTACAGGTGAGGCAAGTGGTGAGTGTGTAGTTGAGGAGGGTCAAGAGGGTAATAGGGAGGTGGTAGTTCTCTCTGTAAACACCTTGGGAACTGCACAATCAAGCAGACTTGTAGACCATGAGGCCTTCATCTGCTGGCATGTTTGTATGTATGTATATAATTGGGACCAGCCCCACACTTGGGTGTAGGGTTCTTAATATTGCCTACTGAGACTTTCCTTCAGTTTGTGCAACAGTCATATCACTGGATGACACAGTCCTTTAAATACAGTATCTAGCCAGCCTTTATTACATTCTTTACATTACCCATTTAGCCAGTGCTCCAGGTAGTGAATTCACAGCCTAACCACTGTTTGAAAAAAAAAAGTACTTTCAGCTGTTTAACCTATAACTCTCCAGTCACAGCTGGCTTGCATGGCCCTGTCTCAACATGTTCTATAACTGGCAAAAATCCAGTTCTGGCTCACCTTCATTTAACCCATGCTGACTCTGAAATTCTCTGAAGTCATATCAAACCCACATCTTCTCAGTTACTGTGAGAATATGTATGAATCGTTACTGTATCTTTATAATAGTTGCCTTGATGGAAGAGTAGTGCCTGGATATTGTGGCAGTCACTGAAACATGGTACACAAAGAAGCTTGACTAGGATGTCAACATACCAGGATACGCAATCTACAGGAGGGACAGGGAGGAAAGAGGAAGAGGATTAGCTCCCTATGAAAGGGAAGGGATTAAAGCAACAGAACTGAAGAGTAAACAGGAAGTTGATGAGTCACTATGGGTCACCCTGGAGACAGGGAATGGCACAGAATCCGCATGGGGTTGTGCACAGACCCCCATTTCAGGAGGAGGGAATGGACAAGGAAATGATAGAAGGCATCCTTAGAATGGCAGAAAATGAGGAGATATTGTTGGTGGGGACCTGAATATGCCAGATATTAACTGAAGCACCTTTGCTGCAGGCACATCCAAGAATAGGGTCATTCTTGATGCATTAACAAGGGCATGCCTCAGTCAGCTAGTGTTGGAACCCACTCAGGTGGGAGCAATCTTAGACCTGGTACTCTCAAACAGTGATGGAGAAAGGATCTCGGATTTAGAAGTGGGTAACCATCTGGGAACAAGCGACCACCAAACAGTGTGGTTCACAATAAACACAGCCTTAGAGTCAAGCGATACAAAGGCAAGAGCACTGGACTTTAGGATGGCTGACTTTGGGAAATGAGAGCATGCCTCAGAAAAGCACTAGCAAACAGGCAAGAAGGAGGGGTGGAGGAACAATGAGGAATAATCAAAACAGCCATCACAGAGGCAACACGCCTTTATGTGAAGCAAATCAACAAAACAGAATGAAGGAAAAAAACACTATGGTTCTCAAAAGAGGTGGCCAGGAGGGTAAAGGAGAAGAGGATAGCATTCAGGAAATATAAGGAAACAAAGAAGGAGCAGGACAGAGAACTTTATCAGTTAAAGCAGAAGGAGCCAGAGAAGGCAGTCAGAATGGTAAAAGGCCAAAACCGAGGAAAAGATAGCCAGCTATGTTAGGAAGGGGATAAAACCTTCTATAGGTACATTAGGGAGTGAAGAAAGATCAAGGAGGGATACTGAGACTTAATAAAGGGGAGGGAATGTGGTCAGAGGGTGACAGTGAAAAGCAAGGATACTGAATGAATATTTCTGCTCAGTTTTCACAATGGAAGTGGTGGAGGTACCTAAACCAAACAAGAGAAACACTCTGGATAGGGGTCGATACCAGTTTATTCACAGAAGAAAGGGTTTTGAAAGAACTCGTAGAAACTAAGGGTGGACAAAGCAATGGGGCCTGATAGATTCACCCCAGAATTCTAAAAGAACTAAGGGTAGAACTAGTGACACCGCTGACTACTTTCTTTAACAATAATGGAGGATGGTGTGGTACCTGAGGACAGGAGGAGTGCAATTGTGATTCCACATCACAAAAGTGGGAGCAGGTCAGAGGCAGGAAACTACAGACCAGTTAGTTTGACCTAAGTGGTGGCGAAAATGATGGAATCACTTCTGAAGGAGAGAACTGTTGAATACCTAGAGGCCAGTGGGGCACAGGACCCAAGGTATCATGGACTCCTAGCCGGAAGGTCATGTCAGATGAATCTAATAGATTTCTTTGACTGGCTGACCAAAGTAGTAGACCAGGGAGGGGCTATGGATATTGCCTATCTAGATTTTAGCAAGGCATTTGACACAGTCCCACACAAAAAATTAATAAACAAATTTGCCAGCCTTGGAGTGGGTCCCAAGGTGGTAGCCTGGATAAAAAAAACTGGCTGGACAACAGGGCGCAAAGGGTAATAGTAAACAGAGTCCACAGTGAAGAAAGGAGGGCAACAAGAGAGTACCACAGGATTCAGTACTGGGACCGTCCTCTTTAATGTCTTTATAAGTGACATTGAGAGCACCTGAAGGAAAAGTATGTCTCTGCAGACACAAAGATCTGAAACAGGTTGATCCACAAGGTGGGGTGGAAAGGATGAAAAGGACTTGGCAAAGTTGGAGGAATTGTCAAATGTATGGCAGCTTAGATTCAACACACAGAAGTGCAAGGTAATGCACATGGGAAACCAAAACCCAGGGAAGAGTACACAATGGGGGTGAGATACTAACAACAACAAAAATCAAAAGGGACCTGGGAGTAATTATATCAGATGACCTAAAGGTGGGCAAGCAATGTGAGAAGGCAGTAAGGAGGACTGGGGAATACTGGGATGCACAGGAGAGGCATCAACAGTAGAAAACAGGAAGTTGTTATACCTCTGTACAGACAGTTGGTGAGGCCCCATCTGGAGCACTGCATGCAGTTCTGGTGACCCTATCTCCACAAACACATAGAGTGGAGGCTGTTCAGAGGAGGGCAACCAAAATGGTGCAGGGTCTACACCAGAAGACATATGAAGAGAGACTAAAGGAGCTTAATATGTATACCTCGAGGAAAGGAGGGAGGGGGGACATGATAGAAATGTTCAAGTACCTCAAGGGAATTAACAAAGTCCAAGAGGTAGCATCATTCAGAAAAGAGATGTGCAAGAACAAGGGGCACAATTTGAAGACGGGGGTGGCTCAGAGGTAATGTTAGAAAGTATTTTTTTCATGGAGGGGTTGTGGATGCATGGAACAGCCTTCCCTGAGGAGGTTGTGGAATCAATAACAGTGGGAGAATTCAAGAATGCATGGGTCAAACATAAGACAATTCTAGTGGGGGGTAAGAGGAAGTAAGCTATTGGTTTACTAGGATCTGCAGTTTATCCATCAGGTAGGGAAATGGGCAGAGTAGGTGGGCCAAGTAGTCCTTATCTGCCATCAAATTCTATGTTTCTATGTTTCTACTCCCAGTCTTTCAGTCCAGAATCTTTGTAGTTGCCATGTCCATATCTAAAATATCTTTCCTTCAATGGGACAACCAGAACTGCACTCAGGACTTTATTTGGTGACATAAAATGTACTCTTCAAGGGCAATAATATCTCCCTTGATCTGTTCACAAAGTTCTGTGTGATATCACCCAGGATCACATTTGCCGCTTGTGATGCATGGACACAGCAGGGGACCTGTCTCAACAAATCAGAGATCAGTATTTGCAGATGCCATTTTGACCCATTTGAAGTACATCTGTGAAATAAACCAGGATATGCAATAACCTAACTCAGAATATGCCATTTACCTCCAAGAATGAGGGGTCAGTACTATAACTTATGAGTAGCAAGCCACGAGTGAGTTGGGAAGGTCTCGCCACCTCCAAATTAAGACAAATTGCATATTCTAAGTTAGGCCATTATATATATGATTTACACAACACATTTTCAAATGTAAATCTGTCAAATAAGATAGTTTTTGAACTCTCAACCGTTTCTTTGTCCTTCACTGCCCAGGTTATTTTCATTTTTATTTTTATACTGAAGGCAATGAACAGCACTACCGGCTTTCACAAGCGCCCAGTTGGAGGAGATATATGAGATACATCAGTCAGGGGAAAAACAGTGTACAGGTACAAAATCATGCTGAAAGTAAATATTTAACATGAGATTAATGGAGGAAAGATTAAAGGGAGATATGAGGGATGGGGTGGGGAGAGTCAGAGACAGGAACAGTTAGACTTTCCGAAGAGGTAGTGCCTGATGTTGTGTTTGAAGGCTCCGACCGAGGTACAGTGGGTGAGTGAGGATGGGTTGGAGTTGAAAAGTCTGGTCCCTCTGGAGGAGAGGGAGTGAAGTCCATGTGTGGTTTGGAAAATGGAACAAGGAAGGACAGATGGGGAGAATCTTGTGGTACAGGTCCTGTTTGGCTTCTGGAAGCAGGAGGTGATGCTGTGGGAAGCAGGCCGTGAAGTACTTTGTAGAAGAAAGTCAGGATTTTGAGTTAATTTATTTTCAAGGGAGAGCCAGTTAGTGGGCCTGATAGTGATGGGGTGTGATGAGTGCTTTTGGGAGTCCAGTACGTAACCTTTTTTTATTTAATATACTTATTCCACAAGAACAGGAGGTACATACATGACAGCAGTGGAGACGAGAAATAAACTGTTGGTACATTGCAAGAATTACAGGAGATATAATTTCCCCAATTAACCTACAAAACCATAAACAAAACCATCCCATCCCCAAACACCCACCTTCCAATACCACCAACACTTGTCCAGTGACTGAATCTGATACAATGGTAGGTGGAGTTTAGCTTCCAATCATCTTGAGGGATGAGTTAGAGGAGTAGATGAAAAGAACCACAGTCAAGGAGAGGTAGGAGGAAACTCTTGGCTAGAAGTGCTAGAGTTTCAGTGATGAGGAATTGCTTAATTCTATAGATTATACCCAGTCTTTGATGGATTTTAGTAACAAGTTGGGTGATGTGATGTTTGTAGGAGAGGTGGGAGTCCAGGTAGATCCCAAGGTATTTAAATTTGTTGACTCTCTCAATGGGTTGCCATCATTGTCTCAGAGTATAAAATTAAAATCGGAGGTTTTCCTAGGACCAGAGAACACCATGGACTTTGTCTTGTTGGCGTTTAGAACTAGTCCATGGGTGGAGAAACAGGAGTGCAGGCGACTGAAAATCGTGCTGTAGTTTGTTGAGGGAGGAGGTGGGGCACCTATCTTGCAGTAGACAGCTGCATTGTCAGTGTGAAATATTAGTTCTGTATGAGCACAGCTGGAAGGGAGGGAGTTAATGGCTAGGGAGAAGAGCAGGGACCGAGAATGAAGCACTCTGCGGGATGCCGTATTTGATATAGTGCATGTTGGAATACTGAGCATCGATTATGGTGGAATGGGATATATCACAGAGGTAGTTCTGGAAGCAATGTATGACTTACTGTGAGAAGTGGAGTTGGGAGAGAGTTTTGAGGTATGCGGTGGTCAACGAGATCGAAGGCCTTGGTGAGATCTAGGAAAACAGTGGCAGTGTACAGACCTTCGTTGATTGCCTTGTCAATGCCTAACGGTGAGTGTTACAAGGGTGGTCTCAGTGTTGTGGCCTGGTCTGAAACCATGTTGTGAGTCAGTTAGAGATGAATTGTTGAAGGAATTCCATAGCTTGATTGAGCACGAGGTTAGAATGCTGCATAGTTGCATTGTGTGGTAATCAAGCATTGTTTCAGCTGATCTCCAATAGGTTACATTGTTTGTGACATAGCCACTAGCAAGATAATTTTTTCAAGAAAATGTGATATTCTGTAGCTTGATAGTAAATGTCATCAACAAAATGTAGAACAATTACTTATTGTATTGGTAGATCTTCAAAGAATCTCCTACATTGGGTCACACCTTTGGAACTGTAAGCCCTTGACATCAGGACCACTCAGAAACTTTACAAGCCATGGGTTGTCAATGATGACATACTAATGATGCCAACTATATAACATAGCAGAAACATTCTCAAAACAGACCCTGATGTGGCCATGCCACGAGTTGAGTGCCACAAACAGAGCGAAAACTTCTACTGTGCTTCCTATCAACAACATCATCACTCCTTAGTTCCCCAATGGAGACAAGCTTGGAGGATATCTGACTGGCAGAAACCAGGAGATCAGGACCTGGCACAGTTGAGAGGCATGAGACTGGAAAGGAAGCCTATAAGACACTATATGTACACCCCAAATAGGCAATAGGCATCACTTCAGGCAACTGTATCATCCAGAAATAAGACCATGGAGGAAGATCATGGACTGTATCCCAGTGATGGAGATTCTTTTGAAGATCTAACTTTGGGAGAGGAACTGTTCTATCTTCTTTGAGAATCTCTCCTCCACTAGACAACAACTTTGTAATGATTCCCAATCAGTACACAAGATACCCAGGGAGGAGGCCAGTGTCTATTATGACATCATGGCAGGAGGCCTTGGAGCACAGCAAGATCAGAACCAGCACATCTACAACAGACTGAAATGCTTAGTAGAGTACTTCATGTAGCAGCAGCAGCATAAATGTGCCCTGCAGAAACATTCTCAAAACAGACCCTGATGTGGCCATGCCATAAGTTGAGTGCCACAAACAGAGCAGAAAGCTTCTTACTGTGCTTCCTATCAACAACAACAAAAAGAACTATACTGTTGGCAACCATCTCAGGCAGGTCTCTTGTCTATTTTGGGACTAGGAAGTGCTGGGAATAGAAACCCTGGTTTAACTCTTGAGGGTGAATAGGTTCTATAGTACACCTTTGTATTAGCATGTGAAACTCTGCCAGGTGAAGGGCAAGTTGCCTAGAGTGTAATGACACGGAGGAGGTGGATGAACTGGAGGCATAGACAGAAGGTCCACAGCATACACCCTTTCTATAAGTTCCAGAATCCACTTGTCTGTAGTGATATCCTTCAATGTTGGCAGCTAGAGGGAGCTCCTACCTCCCCCACAACCTGCACAATTGGAGGAAAAGGTGAAAAGGGAGTCAGTGCTGAGTGAGCAGGTACCACTAGTGGTGGAGTGCCACCTGTGTCTAACAGTATAACTTTTGGTGCCTGGGGTCGCTGATAGGAGGCATGACCGCCACGGGCAGCTGGCCTATAAAATATGCCCTAACATCTCCCAGAAGGCTTAGGGTCAAGACTTTAAGGGATCTGACTGCCATCTTAGAATATTGATATTATCTTACTGCCATCTTTACATCATAGCCAGACAATTTTGGCCCTCTAAAAGTGGCATTATGGATAGATTGTTGCACATCAGTAGCAAAACCTGCTACCCAAATGTAGGAATATCATCTCAAGCAAATGCCAGAAATAGCCACCCTAGCAGAAGTATCAGAGACATGATATGCTGACCATAAAGATGCTACCACTGTCAATCCCCACAGTAGCAGATTTTAATGTCAGCCTTAGGTGGAATATCAGGCAATGACACAATGTTAGTCATGGCAGACTACAAGCTATTCTGATATTTGATCATATAGGTTTGGTAGTTAGCAATCCGTAGGCCCAAAGAGGCAGAGATGTAAGTTTGCTTGACCATACCATCCAGCCTCCTAGATTCCTTGTCAGGACCTAAGACCTCATGAGACTAGGTGCTTTAGACCTATCATGAGCAGCCATAATGACCTAAGTCAGTTTAGCTGAGAGGCACAATATGACTTAGAGGAAGGTGAAGGATATTGTTTATCAGCCATCTGTGGAAATGTAGGCAAAGTACTTGGCCTGTGCCATGCTGCATTATAAAATGGATGGAAATAAATCCAGTAACCTGACTGGTTTATAGCCATGCTAAGAGGTGTCAAGCACATGGCTAGAACTAATCCCAGCGACAGAATTTTTCTGAGCCTAATGTTTCAGAAATCAGTTCCCATTGTGTAAAATTCCGTTTGGAATTCAAAGTTTTAAACGGCAGCTGTGTTTTTTTCTCTGTTAGCGACAAAAAGTACAAAACTTATCAGCCCCTAAAAGTAAGTTTAAGCAGGTAAAGAACAGAATGCTCCCTATTGTCTTAACTTATGCACTGTATTTTGTTATCCATGTAGTGTGTTGAACAGGGTCTTCCTTGTAAGATGACACCACCACCCCCACCCCACCCACCGTTAGCTCGCTTTGGCTCTTTACTGTCTCACTCACTCTGATTGTATTGTGCTACTGCCTCCTCACTCTGACTGCATAGTGCTCTAACTCTCTACAATCCATAAAATCTCCACTCATACTGCTGTTTTGCCATGCTCCTCAGATGTGATCCTCTTGTTTTATGTTGATTTTCTAGCAATCACATGAGAGGTTGTGCGACTCATTGCCAATCCTATGTCCAAAACATTGGCAGGAGTGAGAATCGACTTTGGCTCAGTCGCCAGAATACCTAACTGCTTGAATAGTTTGCTGCTACATTTAGAACAGCTGTGTGAACAATTGCTTCCCTCAACAGTGCCTTCAGAAGCCAAATGCTGACTGAGGGAAGACATGAGGCACTCAGAGCTTTCATTGCCTTGAGTATAAGATAGACCTCCAAGGCCTCCTTACGATGCTTCTGAGCAACCTCGTTATTTACTTATTTATTTTGTTTATTAAATTCTTGGAATAACACCTTTGAGATGGAAGCCCATTTATAAAGGTTCCACATCAAGGAAGCAAAAGAGACAATACATTTACCAAGGAACACTGTGAAAAACAGTAAGTGCATTGTTACAGAGTATTAGTTAAACATACAGACCTAGGGGATGGCAGGGGTTGCAGGATGATCTGGCAAAGCTTGAAACCTAGTCAGACACCTGGCAACTGGGGTATAATGCCAAAAGTGCAAGGTGCTGCATTTTAGGATGAAGAACCCAAATAGGAGCTACCAGCTGGGGAGTGCAGCTAGCCCAGACAGAGGAGGAGAAGGATCTGGGTGTGCTCATTACAGGGTCAATGAACAACTCGGCATAATGTAGGAAGGTAGCTGCAAGGCCAACAAAATGCTGGGTTGCATAGCAAGGGTATATCCTCTAGGAGGAAGGAGATGATTCTGCCACTGTACAGGTCATTGGTTAGACTGCACCTGGAGTACTGCGTGCAGTACTGGTGCCCATATCTGAAGAAGGACATTAAGTTACTGGAGGGTGCTAGCGCAGGGCGACAAAGATGATCAAGGGGCTGAAGGAATTATCATACGAGGGAGGCTGAGGGAACTGAACATGTACTCGCTGGAGGAGAGGAGGACGGGGGACATGATTGAAACCTTTAAGTACATGAAAGGAATAAACAAGACGGGTACAGAGGGCTGTTCAAAGTAAGGGAGGGAGGGACACCAGGGCCATGACATGAGACTGGAGGAAGGTTCAGGAGGAGATGAGGAGACACTTTTTTATAGAGTGGGTAGTAGCTGGGTTGAATGTTACGTGCAGAAGTGGTATCAGTAGAACAGTGGACTACTTCAAAGGGAATGGGACAGGACAAGGGAGGGTCAATGTAGGGGAAGGGTGGAAGGGAGGACAGCTTCAGAATAAGGGGTGCTAGCTGCACATTCGAGCAGACTTGATAGACCTCTAGGCCTTTATCTGCTGGCAAATTTCATATGTTCGTGCAGATGGATAAATAGATTAATCACACAGATAAATAGTTGACAAAAAATGAAGCAGCCGGAGACTGAACTTTGTCGGGAGTCCTAGTAGGAGGGGTGGGGGTGGGAAAGAGAAGAGTGATAGTAAACGAAGTGCTATGTAAGGGGGGGAAATAGGGTGAGGGAGGTTGGGACAGAGAAGGAGGAGGTATGGTTGGGCAAGCAGGTGGGGTTGGTAAGAGGGTGGAGGCAGTAAGCGAGCATGGGGAGGTAAAGAGGTTCTGAAAGGTAGTGGATTGGGAGTCACAGCTGCTTATGGAGGTAAGGTGTTAGCATAGTTTTCTTTTAAATGGCCCCAACTTTGTCTCATTGGTTATATCAGTGGGGAGTTCATTAAGCCAGGATGGGGCATGGTAGGCAAAGGACCTCTGTGCTTGTTAAAACCCTGGCAAATGCTACAGACCTGCACACTCTGAGCAAGCTCTAAGCAGTGAATGCAAATGGGTGGTCGCTTTTGTGGATTAACTTTACTGTAGCAACAATAATGGAACAGAGTTCCCCATTCATTGTCAGCAGCATAAACGATTAAGTAATTTAAAATAACACAGTAGAAGCATTAGTGATACTTTCAAAGTTTGATGGTGTCCTTCAGTAGGGTGGACCGATGAATGGTTGATAGCAGGAGAAAGAACAGGGCATGATGGGGCCACCCATGTTATACAGGTGTCAATGATGCATGTCGACATGGGTGCCTCAACTGGTAATTTTGTTATGAGTGGTCTTGATGCTGACGGCTTGCAGTTCCATGATGCGGCTCAATGGAGGAAGATATTCTTGAAGACCACCTATGGTTACAACAAACTATTCTGCTCCTTCCTTGCTCAATTCCATCACCTTGTTCTCAGTTCTCCTTTTGTTCCTATGTACTGAAAAAAGCTTTACTATTCTCTTGTGCAATCCTATCTTCCAGACCTGTTTTGGTCTGAGCAATCATGACCAGTCATTCCTTCATTAATGCTTTATATTCTGCTCCTTGCTCTTTAGCCATAATCCACTTACCATGTGCTCTCTTTCTCCAATAACTTTTCTGTCGTTCCTTATACAACCATGAAACATAGAAACATAGACTTTGATGGCAGATAAGGACCCTTGGCCCACCTAGTCTGCCCATTTTCCTACCTACAGGATAAACTGCAGATCCTAGTTAACCAACAGCCTATTTCTTCTACCCCCACAAGAATTGCCTTATGTCTGTCCCATGTAGTCTTGAATTCTCCCACAGTTTTAGACCCTCAACCTCCTCAGGAATGCTGTTCCATGCATCCACCACCCTCTGTGAAAAATACTACTCACATTACCCCTGTCCTTATTGCCTTTGTCACTTTCTCCATTTACCCTGCCCTTCTCCCTATCGACATCTCTATCTTGGTGTTTAACTCACTTACTACCCTGACTTTTTGGAAGCTAGGACTTCCCTGCTCCTTTCCAGTGCCTCCCCTTGGCGTTTAAATGCTTGGCAATGAAGCATTTAACCTATCACCTAGGATCCTGGTTCCCTCCTGGACAGATGCAGCCCATCATGCCAGTATAGGCCTGCATCACTCCAGGTGGACCCCAGTCCCCAATGAAGCCAAATCCCTGAGTTATGCATCATTTTTTCAACCACTGATTGAATCCCATGGTGTGGAGCACCCTAGCCTCACCCTACGCCATAAACAGGCAGCACCTCCGAGAAGGTTACGCGCATGCTACTTGTCTAAGGCCCCTCCCCAACTCCACAAACTCTTCCTGCACTGCTCTGATCCCTTTCTTAGCAGGTCATTTGTCCCTAGGTGGACAATGACATCCAGCTCCTCCTGTGCAGCTGCTCAGCGATCCTGGATTCGCTCCTGTCCCTCAAGCCATGGCGCCAGGCAGCACCTCACCTCAATCTCCCTTCCTCCCCAGTTCTACCTTCCTAACAATGGAGTCCCCACCAGAGTTGTTCCCTTCCCTGTGGGGTCCCATGCCATGTTCCTGTGGGTCTCCTTGTGGGGTTTCCCAGCATCCTCCTTGGTCTCCACTGCAGTGCCTCTATAGAGGAACCACATTTGAAGGACTTCACCTAGCCCTCCTACACTTATTGACTATAGAACACACCTAGTCACTGCCTTCATTTATGACACTTCATGGCCTCCCACTTGGCATTAGCATTCCAGTTTTGTGGAAAACCCACCAACTTAGCCATATCACCTCCCTCAGTTCATTAAAATCAGCTCTCCTTAAAAGCACCTTTCTTGGTGCTTTAAACAAATGAAAGGAAGCTCTCTTACCTCCATGGGAGCTGCTGTGTGGTATTAGCATATTTTCTATTATACCCCGAAGGAAGGGAAAGGATTATAAATTGCCCCATGAGGCTAGCCATGTGATCCCTTTCCACTTTCTTGCTGCTGGCTACACCCGTGCATCAACTTGTTTATAGCGTATGTATAGGGAGGCAGAGACTGACTCCTTTCAAGTCTATGGAGTGTGATTTGTAAACACAGATTTTGTCTAAGTATTCATTTGGTAAAATTGGAGTCAGGGTTCAACTAACAAGGCTGTTAAGTTGAACCCTGGTTCCGATTTTACCAAATGCCACTCAGACAGCCAAAAGTGTGTTTGCAAATTATACTTCACAGATCTGAATGGGCATGTCCCCACATTCTCCCTATACATGCGTCATAAAATGGAAAGTGGAGATGTGATGGCAGTCAGTAAGTGGAAAGGTTGCACAGTTTGCCTCCTTCGGGTAATTTCTGATCCCTTCCTTCCTTCATGGGTACAACACAAAAAAATCATCTGCTAATACCACAGCTTAGCTCCTAAGGAGGTAAGGAGCTCCTCTGATTGTTTTTAGTTTCCAAAAATAGCTGGAAAGATTCTCTTTAAGTTTAACCTTACGTGCTTAGTTTATGCTTTAGTGCGTGTTTGCACAACATACTAGTTTCATCTCTGCTTACTGAAATGGGGCAGACATTATGGACCTATTTTTCCTTCTGACTTTACATTTCTATGCTACTAGTTTCCTAGTGTTATGTTTGGTAAAATACCTTCCCTATTATGGTCACTGTTATCCACAGACTCTCATCCTTTACTTCTCTGACCATGTCATCCTCACTACTCAGCAGCAGATCAAGACTGACATGTTGAAGAAGGAAAATCTTTCCATGCAGACAAGAAACCCTACCTATTCCCTTTGTGCACTTTCCAATTCTCTGTAGTGTCTGGCACTATAAGTTGAAATCCCAGAAGAACAAAGGACCACATAGTTGTTTCTTCTTTTAATGTCATGGGCCAGTTCCAAGTCATGCCCTGCTGCACTGCCTGGCAGTCTGTGACATACAACTAGAATTGTGTTTTTCAAACACCATGAAGTCTTGCTATATTATGACTATATGCAGTCAGCCACTGCAGCTGAACTGCCCGGAGGAAGGAGTTAACTCCAGAGAGTCTGGAGTTCCAGCAGGAGGCGCTATACCAAACTCTATCTGGCCAGTTTCAAATGAAACTGTCAGATTCTTTACTCGCTTCACTGAACAGTCGCTCCGGAGATCAGCTCCTTCACATCGGTTCATTTCTCGGTTCAAGCGAGTATTTTGGTTCATTTGAACCGGCAAAAAGTATTTATTTTACCGCATTTCGATTAAAGCTCTATCTGTAAACCGTAAGTAGAAAATTTAAAGTCTGTGTGGAAATTCAATTATCGGTTTGGTTTTGAACCGATCGGTTTGCTTAATTTAACGTTTTACAGTGTTGGTTGGGCTTTTAGAGTGCGGTTCCGTTCTTATCGGTTCTAAAAAACCTTGCTTTTAAAATAGGTTTTTCAAATACCGATGACACGGTTAGGAACCGATAAGGTGTCTTGCCTAGCACTGCCATCAAAGGGCAAGATTTTTGGTTAGCTGGCATTATGTCTGAGAAACCCAAAAGAAAACCGGCCTCTGCGTTTCAACACTGTGATGTCTGTGGGAAGCCTTTGCCAAGGCTGACCACACACCACTTGTTTATTGTCTGGGCTGACCATCTCCTGTCAGACTGCCAGGTGTGTAAAATTTCCTGCAGCCACCCTGGAAAGAGATTGGCCGGCTCAGGGAGCGAGAAGCCAAGAAGTCCATTGACCCAGATGGCCAGCCGGTCCAGTACCCACTGGACCAGAGGAGTGCCCTCTGACCAGGTGAGACTCCTCGGGCAAAAGGAAGGCTGGTTCAGGGAACCAGTCTCAGTGAAAAGACAAAGAAATCAGTAGGTTTGGAGTCCAAAATTGTCTCTCCAACTGCTGCAGAAATAGCTAAAGCCATTCAGATTGTCCAGTCACTGTCTCAGGGTCCTGCTGAACCATCTACAGTTGGTAAAAGGTTGGTTCGTTCAGTGCCAGTGGTTCAGGAGTATGATGTTGAGGAATTTTATGAACCACAGGAGGGAGGAGGAATTTGATCATTACATGTGTGGCTGGGAGGGTCTGGACGTGCCCATTGAACTGGACATTTCTCCAGACAGACCTTTAGAATCTCCTCCTATTCTGTCTGAGTCCCTTCTCTTTTATGTTTTACAAAAGGTTGCAGAAACCCTCCAGCTTCCTTTAGAGGAAGCTGTGGATGAGCAAGAGGAGCCTGATTATGTAGAAATGATGGATATACCAGAGTCTAGGAGGTTGTCTATTCCTTTGCATAAGTCATTTAGGAAGCAAACAACAAAGATTTTAAAATCCTCATTCTGTCCCTCCTGTAGATAAAAATGGACAGAAGATATACCTTGTCAGGCTCTGATACAGACTTCCTCACTGAGCAGTGTAGTCATGTAGGTGTGGTACAAGCTGCAGCCTGTGACAAGGCTAATATTCCTCTGGCCTCACATCCTCCTGATAAGGATTCCAGGAAGATTGATGCCATGGCGAAAAACAGTATATGGCAGCTTCTTTGGGACTCAGGCAGGCTAATTATATGGCTTATGTGGCTAGATATCAGAAATCAGGTGGGACACAGATTGCAGTTAGCGAGCAGGCCCACGGCCAGCTGGCTAGTGAGTTGAAACAGGTGGCTGCTGATGGCATTGAAGCCTCTAAAGTTCAATTTCATACTGCTGTTGATGTTAATGATGTTTCCTCTAGGGTCATGGCCACTTCTGTAGCTTTCCGTGGGTTGGCATGGCTCAGATGCACTAATCTGTCCCAAGATACTCAGTCAAAGGCTATGGATTTTCCTGTTGTGGTAATTCTCTGGGGAACAAACAGAAAACTATATGAAAAGATGGATGAATACAGAACTACCTACAAAAGTGCCCAGGCTAAGGAGAGGCATGGCACTCCACAAAGCACGCTCCCAGAGGTAGGGGCAGGCCTTTCCACAGGCCTTTTACCAATTTCAGGCCTCCTCTGCATTTGCACAGAGGGGTTTCTTTAGAGGCAGAGGTAGGCAGGGGCACAAGTAAACCGTCCCCTCCCCTCAGCCTAAGGCTACTGCCAAGCAGGCACCCTGATGGGGTGTCCAGGGCCGATTCTCCTGTACCAGTGGGGGCAGGTTGGTTTATTTCAGCCAGAACTGGGTGTCCCTAACTCGGACAGGTGGGTTCTGGAGTAGTAACCAGGGTCTGGTTCTCAGCTTCAAACAGTTTCCGAAGATGAGAGCCAGACATTTTCCACCTGCAAATCCTTCAGAAGCCCTTGCTTTGGAAGCAGAGGTTTCTTCTCTTTTGGACTGCAAAGCAGTAGAAGGGTCCCTCCTTGCCATTAGGGCAAGGGGCTGTACTCAAGATACTTTCTTACCCCAAAAAGACAGGAGAATGGCGGCCCATTTTAGATTTAAGGTACCTGAACAAGCATCTTTTGAAACCAAAGTTCAAAATGTTAACTCTGACAATGATTTTGCCCTCCCTGAGGCCAGGGGACTGGTTAGCTTCCCTGGACCTCAAGGATGCCTATTTTCATGTTCTGATCAGGCCTTCTCACAAAGTACCTCAGGTTGAACTACCCTCAGGCCACTACCAGTTCAGGGCAATGCCCTTCGCCTTACCTCTGCACCAAGGGTATTCACGAAATGTCTAGCTGTGGTAGTGGCTCATTTAAGAAGGCAAGGATTGCTGTGTTTCCCTACCTGGACGACTGGCTCATAGTGGGTCAGTCCCCAGATCAGGTAAAATCCCACTTGCAAGTCACCCAGCAGCTTCTCACTTCCCTGGGATTCCTGCTGAATTTACCAAAGTCAGTTCTAGAACCAGTTCAGGTACTAACTTTCATAGGTGCAGAATTGAACACAAAGTTAGCCAGGGCATTTCCCCTCGGAAAGGGAAGACAGACTCATTGCCCTGGCATCCTCCTTTACCCCTGCGGGTCTCTCGACCAGCAAGGCATTTTCTGCAACTCCTAGGGCACATGGCTGCTTCCACAGCTGTAGTGCAAGGAGCAAGATTCCAGATGAGGGACATTCAGTTCCATTTGAGGGCCTATTGGTCTCAAAGGAGGGACCCCTTTCCAAATTGGTTCCAGTGACCCAAACCCTGATCCTGGCCTTACACTGGTGGCAGGATCAAAGCAATCTAAAACAAGGGTTCCTTTCATTCCCATTTCCCTCTCCTCACCCTCACCACGGATGCTTCCCTGTTAGGGTGGGGAGCTCACTGGGCGACCTGTCCACTCAGGAGTGTGTCTCCTCAGGAATCTCTGCTCCACATCAATCTTTTGGAACTCAGAGCTGTCTTTTTAGCTCTTCAGGTGTTTTCAGCTTCTGTCCAGAACAAAGTAGTTCAAGTCAGGACAGACAACACCACAACAATGTGGTACATCAACAAGCAAGGGGCACTCGGTCATCAGCCTTGTGCACGAAGCAATGAAGTTGTGGTCTCTGGCTTACTCCCTGAGCACCTCCTGATAGCAGTTCACCTTCCAGGAAGGACAATGTCCTGGGCGGATGCCCTCAGCAGGATTTCTCAGGGCCATCACGAATGGGCTCTGAATCCTCAGGTGCTGGGGTCAGTCTTTGCCAGATGGGGCACCCTCAGATAGATCTCTTCGCAGCCCCAGACAACCACCAACTTCCTCTGTTTTGTTGCAGGCCTCCAGTGCTGGGATCAGTCCCCTGGACGCCTTTTCAGTTGGATTGGAAAGGGAAGTTCCTGTATGCCTTCCCCCCTTTCCCTTCTTTTCAGGGTACTAGTAAAATCAGATCTCAGCCCTGCAAGGTGATTCTGATTGCTCCAGATTGGGCCAGACAGCCCTGGTACCCACTGCTTCTGTCCTTGACAGTCCACCCTGCCCTGAGCTTGCCCAGAGTCCACGACTTACTGGCCTGTGCACAGGGGAGAGTGTGGTATCCGGACCTCAAATCCCTCCATCTCAAGGCATGGCTCTTGAGGGTTAGAATTGCTGACTTACACCTTTCTCAAGGTGTTTGGATATTTTAAAGGCTTCAGGAAGCCTTCCACTAGAGCCACTTATAATTCTAAGTGGAAAAGGTTTTCCATCTGGTGCTCCGAGAAGCAGATTATCCCAGAATCTGCTGATCTGCCCATTTACTGGACCATTTGGTCCATTTAAATTCCTTAGGCCTTAGGCCAGCTACCTTAAAGGTTCATCTGGCAGCTGTCTCTGCTTTTCTGTCAGCAGGAAGCCTGCTTCCTTTCTTCTCACCCTGTGCTTTCCAAGTTTTTAAAGGGTTACTTCACACCAACCCTCCTTTTGAGAACCAACTCCCCTGGGACCTGAATGTTTGCATTGCTCAGTTAATGCAACCCCCTTTGAGCCTCTGTTCTCAGCGAGCTCAAGTTTCTGACTTGGAAAACTGTTTTCCTAGTGGCTATCACTTCTGCCAGACGCATAAGTGAACTACAGGCCCTGTCAGTGGAAGAAGATTTTATCTCTTTCCACAGAGATAAGGTAGTCCTCAGGACTAACAGAAAGTTTTTGCCTAAAGTGGTTTCAGATTTCCACCTGAACCAATCCATCTCTCTTCCAGTATTTTCACTGAACATTCTTCCTCAGGTGAGAGGAGTCTGCACAGCTTGGACATCAAAAGAGCCTTGAGCTACTATTTGGAGCAGCACCAAGGGTCACAGGTTGAATCCTCAACTCTTCCTTACCTATGGTGAGGTTGGCAAGGAAACCTGCCACTAAGAGGACAATTGCAAGGTGGATTGTCTCTTGTATCCAATTTGTTATCAAAACTAGGTAGAAACCCCCTCAGGACTGAGGGCTCACTCCATCAGGGGTACAGCTGCATCTCTAGCGGCTGCTAGAGATATTCCCATTCTGGAAATCTGTCAAGCTGCTACTTGGAAAACAGTTCACACTTTTACCAAGCATTATTCCCTGGATATTCAGTCCAGGAGAGATGCTCGTTTGGCACAGCTGTGCTTCAGAGCCTATTTCCTAAGTAGGTTCTGACCCTCCTCCATGGAGGTACTGCTGTGTAATCTGCATATAGTCATAAATATTGCAAGACTTCATGGTGTTTGAAGAAAAATTACTCACCTTAGTAATTGCTTTTCTTCTCATGGAGTCTTACTATATTATGACCACCTCCCTCCTGCCCCTCTCAGAACTTCTACTTGGGTGGGGTGGCAAATTAGTGCAAGCACTGTGTCATGCCATTTAGTTCTTCCCTTCACCCCTTTATTTAGGGTTAGGGAATTAGGTATTTCTGTTTTAAGTAATATGTTGGCCCCTTCTGGACTTGAGTCTTTGGGGAAGGGGGTCTAATAGTGCTTGTTAGGAGAAACTAATAATACTATTATTCATTGTTATTATTATTATTGCTGTTTATATTGTTGTTTATATTGTTGTTAGTCCTACTAGTAGGTAGCCACTTGGCTAGTGTAGAGCTTTCCACACAGACTTGTTGCTTAGTGTTAGCCGTAAGATCTGACAGTTTCATTGAAACTGGCCAGATAAAGCTTTGTATAGCACCCTCACGCAGTGGAACTCCAGACTCTCTGGAGTTAACTCTTCCTCTCGGGGCAGTTCAGCTGCAGTGGCTGACTGCATATAGTCATAATATAGCAAGACTCCATGAGAAGAAAAGCAATTACTAAGGTGAGTAATTTTTCTTGTCTCCGTGGATACCAGTTCCAGCCACAGGCCTTTGTTGGACTCACATCTCTCAAAACATCCTCTTTCTCACTTCTTTCTAACCCTTCCTTGACATATGAGGCAACTCTTCCAGTTCTCTGATGCTTCTGAAATGATTTTGCATCCAACTCATGCATCCCAGCTTACTCTCTTATTCCACTAGACCTCTGCTAGTCTTTTTACATCAAAGCTTGCCTCAGAAAACTCATCCTCCAGCTCATACATGTAATTGCACTCCTCAAATGTACCATCCTGCAGTGGACTGCATTTCTCCCTTCCCTAGTTTGGGTCCCTTAAGAGGTCACTTTTATCCCCCTTCCCCATACCTGGGTGTTCTCCTACACCTACCCAATTCATCCAACTTGCTCTTGCACTGCTCTTTATCTACAGTGGTAGCAAATGACAGGATGCATTATATATATATATATATATATATATATATATATATATATATATAGCAGTGCCTTTTATTACACTATGGCAAGAAAAATCCTGCATTCTGATTGTTCAGTGACCACTTTCAACAGTGATGTTATCACAGTAAATCACCGAATGAAGAGTTCCATCACCCAATCTGAATCCTGCACTGTACCTCCATGCCCACTATAGACCTTCTGTGTGGATTAAAAGCTCTAGGCAGAAAGCTGGCTCTAAACAGGAAGTAAGCAATTACGGGCCATCTCACTTCTTCCCTCTATCCAAAATCATGGAAAAATAGTTAATTCACAAATCACTGAGCACCTAAACAAATATGATGTCCTTACCGAGGCTCAACACGGTTTAGGACTAAACACAACACAGAAACTGCTCTTGTTAGATTCACACAGGACATTTACAAGGCCAAGGATGATGGTCTTTACAGGGTGTGATTTTAGTGGACCTTACAAGGCTTTTGACTTGGTTGACCACAACCTTCTCCTATCTACACTTGCCCTTCTGAATTGCTCCACAGAGGTTAACTGGTTTTGAAAACTATCTCAACACTAGGTTCCACAAAACAGTCATTGAGGACATAGCTTGTCTTGTCTGAATGCCTTATTAAGTACAGAGTTCCTCAAGGATCTCTACTTGGGCCCCTCCTTTTTACTCTGTTCATGAATAACATATCTTTCATTTGTTCTCATACCAACATTATCATACATGTGGATGATGCCGTCTTACACTGTAAGCGCATAAACCCTCCACCCTTCTCTCCAAACAGATTTTCACAGTTCCACTCAGGTATGGTCCTAAACTCCAAAACTAAATATATGGTTTTCTCCGCACACGTAAACCTTCTAATTTCAATTTCAACCTCCTAGATAATGATGGCATGGTCACTGAGCAGGTTAGTGAATTTAAATGCCTTGGCCTTACTCTTGGACGAGCACTCTCTTTCTGCCAACACATAGCAATTAACAAAATCCACCAGAGACTTGGGCTCCTCTACAGGATCAGGCAATTCTCACCCTAGAATCAAGAAGCAGGCTGACTTCAGCTTACTTACCTCTCCTTGCCTACGGTTCCATCATTTACTTCCTCCGAGCAATTCTGTCATGTTCAATAAGCTCAAAAAGGCATACAATAACATTATCAGATTTGTGACTGGGCTTCCATCATACTCACAGCTGTGCTCTCTATGAGAAAGTAAACTGGTTCTCCCTAGAGGACAGGTTCACATGGAAGGCTTCTCTGCTCATCTACAAAATCCTCAACAACTTCCACCCCACAGTGTCTCCTCACTGTTCAAGAAGGCTTGCCCCACCCATCTTACTAGGAACGCTGCCTCATCCCCTTTATGGGTCCCTACTGCAACACCTCTTTGGGACAGAGATCACTTACCTACAGAGGTACCAAGCTTTTAACACTCTTCCCCTAACCCTGTTAGAAGCCCTCCTTGTCACCTTTAAGGTCCAACTAAAGGAGCGCCTACTCAATAAACCAGCTTGCAACTGCCATAGGTAGCATATCTTAATTTTTTCACCCTGACCATAGCAGTGCCTAGGTCAATTTTCAGTTAGAATTTTTCCTCTCTTTCTCTTAACCCATCTCTCTTACCCACCTCACTGCTTCCATGCCTCTTTTCCTTCTAAGCTCTTTCAGAGTATTTCCGCCTTCTCCTGTGTATTTGTACATTTTGTTTAGACTTGCTGATAATAATGTAGCTGCTGTACATAAGCTGTTTTGTATGCAACTGAAATTCCTGTGTACATTTTTGTCTTTGTATTTTTTGAACCATGTGTCTATATAAAGTGTATATATCCACCACTGTAAAACCCTTAAACTGGACGCTAGAAAACAGTCATTTTGCTCACATGCCTTTCCAATATAAAATAAAAATGAAATGAAAAGGCTAAATCATAGTTGCCACTATGGGATAAATAGACCTAGAGTGAGGATAAATCAAATATTCTCAATTTAGGTCTGACCACCCAAAATATTGACAATACAGTATTTGCTGAAATTGATCCTCATAAGCATTCCATAAATCTGGGTACATCGAGAAATATTACAGAAAAAATCCAAATAATGTGAGTTGGGATTTCCTGTGATTTATCATGCTATATCTGGATATTGTGAGTCATGTCACTGGCTATCATAGTATGCCATGCACCAGCATCCCTCCCTTCTATGCTCAGGTGAAGCCCCTCCATAGCATCTAGGCCTTCCTGTCCTAGAACACCTTTCAGTACATGAGAAACCTAAACCATTGCTCCCTGCACCAAACCTTTAGCAATGCATATACTTGTTTAATCTCCTGCTGCCTCACTTACCACACACACGATACTGGTAGTATTTCAGAAAATACTACCTTGGAAGCTGCATTTCTGAGGATCTTGTCTAGTTTCTTAAATCTATTCTCATGGACCTGTGGACTGCCTGCAACTATACTATTGCGGAAACATATACCACAGTTTATTCTACTTTCCATCTCACACAACCTTCACAGATGTCTGCAATCTGTGTACCAGGTAGGTAAGTGACTGAGCTGTCCACATGGCACCAGTGTAGCAGGACTCCACCTACCTTGCTAAGCACCTCAATGACCCAGTAATTAGTACCTCAAAACTCCCACAGGGGATGCGGTTATTATGAAATGGTTTCCATTACTTGTGCTTCTGACCCGTATTTGGTCAAGACGACAACTGCATTGCACTGAGAAGTCCCAACAGGATGAAATGCATGGCTTTAGTCTGTGGTTCTCAGTCTAGTCATGAAGCTCTGCACAGGATTTGAGGCTTTAAATTATGCCTGTTGTTTGGAAACTAAACTGATATTTGTTCTCCCTGCATAATTTATGGATCCTATTATTATTTATTATTGCTCTTCTTGCAAACTGCCTATCTGGTATGCTGGAGTGTAGTAAATATAGATTACTCAGTTATAATTGTAGCTCTACTAGTGGTATGCAGTTCATATTCACACTCTGGCAGTCTTCCGAGACAGCTAAGTCATCAGAAGTCTTCAAGCTAAGTTCTTCCAAAGAGGTGGTATGTCCCTCAGTTCCACCCCATGACATCAGATCTTCTTCATGTTGGAAGCAGGGATCCAGGGCCACTTGCCAGTGGAGGGCAGGTGATTGTGTGGATGTGAAATGTATACCACTAGCAGAACTATGATTACAGGTGAGTAACCTATATTTCTAAAAATGTGGGTACAGTTCACTATCCACACTCTTGCAGATTCCTAGCAGTCCTCCAGGAGTGGGCAAGGCGCATACCACTATTTTGCAAACAGAGACTGGAAGACCAAGGACCCAAAAGCAGTATCCTGATGATTTATTACATTGATGCTGTAATGGGAAATGAAGGTGTGCACATTACTCCAGCTTGTAGCCCTGCAAATCTCTGCAATGTGGATATCCTGGAAGCAGCCACTGAGGCAGTGGTATGTCTGGTGGATTGAGACCCTAACTCCTTTGGATGACTCCCTTCCAGCCAACATATATCAGAGGTCAAGGCAGGTATTATCCACCTGACAATCATCCATTTTGCTGTCAGTCGTGGCTTCAGTGTATGTTGCAAACAGCTGGTGAACCTCACACCAAACCCCAGCCGTACACTTCTTATAGTAAGAGAGCATCCTCTGCAGGTCCACGGCATGGAGCCTGAGATCCAGCTCAGAGGTCGGGTCAGTAAAATATAGCAGCAAATTAATCACCTGGTTAAGATGAAACTTGAAATGACCTTCAGGAGGAACTTTGGTTGGGGCAAAGGACAACTCTGTCCTTGTGGAAGACCAGATGGAGGAGTCTACCAAGAGTGCCTGGAACTCACTGATCCTTCTGGATGACATGATGGCCATCAGTGAGGCAGTCTTCCATGACAAATGTGACATCCCAGATTTGTGCATAGGCTCAAATGACTTGCCTACGAGCACTGTCAAGACCAGTAATAGGTACTATGGAGGTGGAGGCTCATACCGAGGAGACAAGTGATCTAGGTCTTTGAAAAGGCACTGGACCATCTTCTCCTGGGTCATCTTCAGCATACCATTCAATACACAGTATGCAGAGATGGCTGCTAGTTGCACCTTAACAGTTGCTGGTTGTGGTTCTGACTGAGACAATGACCATAGGTAGTCGAGGATACTTGTCATAAAGCAGGCAAAGGGATCAAGCTCCTTACCCTAGCACTAGACCAAGAACTTCTTCCACTTAAATGAATAACATTTATGAGTCAGCTCCTTATGGGATGCATCCACGATATGGAGGACATCTTCCAAAAGGCCCAAAGCCTGGAACTCTAGCCACTCAGGAACTAGGCTGAGAGAGGCAGGGATTTAAGGTCCAGATGCATCACGTTTCCCTGTTGTCTGGTCAGCAGGTCGGGACAGAGAGGCAACCTCCATAAAGGCCTGGTGAGGCTGAGGAGATCTGTATGCCAGAACAATCTGAGCCAGTCTGGTACTATCAGGATCATCTGTACCTTGTCCTTCTAGGCCTTGATCATGACCTTGTAAACCAGGGAATGGATGGAAGGTGTACTGAAGGCCCAGGGTCCAGAGTCTTGAGAAGGCATTAATTCCCCTTGCAGAGTCCCAGGCTGAGAAGGGTGGGCACAGAACAGCCTCAGCTTTCCATTCTCCCAGGAGGCAAACAGACCCAGAGGAGGGGCACCCCACTGGAAGAACAGGTAGGCCTACCACTTTCTGATGCAGGGATCATGCTTGCAACATCTCTCTGACCTGGCTAGTTGTGTCTGCTAGCTGATTTTCTCCTGCAACATGGATCGTTAGGAGATCTGCTTTTAGACTGTGCACGAGCATCCAAGTGCCAAAAGCTTCCTGGTACAATGGATAAGAGTGCGTCCTGCCCTACTTGTTCAGGTACAACATGGTGGTCATATTGCCCATCTGCACCTGAATGACCTGACTCAAATCAATGGAGCAAATTCCATCACAGTCAGATGCACAGCATGGAGTGGAGCTCCAGCAGGTTGATGTAGTGTCAGGACGCTTGGGATGAACAGAACTCATGGGCTCTCTGGTCTTCCAGGTGTGCCCCCATCCTCCTAGAGACATGTCTCATGGGCATGACAGATGGTTCTGGACTGATAAAAGGATTCCATCCTACAGGTGTTGTGGGGACAGCCACAACTGGATGACATCCTGCATTGGCTGGGCCACCATCACTGTCTGATCCAGATGACCTAGGCATTGAGACCACTGTCAGCCCAACTCCCTGCAGGGCAGAGTCTCCAGCAGGCCCACTGGACCATGCTGGTAAAGTGCCATCAACCCCAGCATCTCCAGGAAGTCCTGGGCAGGCACAAATGCCCAACCTGGAAATGACTGGGCAAAGGAGGTAAGATCTGATGCTTGGTACACCAGAAGGTGGGCACTGGCCCACAGGAGTCTAGTTCTTCCCAGTGAACTTGATCATCTATGAGGAGACCAGCTCTGACTTGGCCAGATTGACCACAGGGCCAAAGTCCTCACAGATCTGGACAGCCAAATCCCTGGAGTTCTTCACAGCCTCCTAAGGTGGTCTGCAGCCAGTCACCCAGATAGGGATATACACTGATGCCCTTGTGCCAAGGTATGCTGCCACCATGGCTATGTACTTAATGAAGACCCTAGGCATGGACAAGAGACTGAAGGAGATGACCTGAACAGTATCCCTCTGCACAGAACTGAAGGTACCAGCAATGGGATGGATGGCCTGGAAGGTGGAAGACTGAATCTTGAATGCCAAGGAATAGAACCACATGCCCTGCTCCAGAGATGGTGCGATTGAGTCAAAGCATACATCTGGAACTTGTGCTTCCAAATGAACTCATTCAGGCAGTGCAGATCCAGTATGAGGTGCCAGCCCTACATCTGTTTCAGAATCAGGAAGTACCAGAACACATATCCCTGATGAGCCACAGCATCTGAACACAGGCTATCGTCCTGCACTCAGGAGTTGAGCAATGTCAGCTTTTAGGGTGGACAATGTATCCTGAGGCTGTGGATTCTCCAGGAGTTTGGAGGTGGTAGGGTGAGAGAGCCTCAAATCCAGAGGCAGACTCTTGCCCATCACTTCCAGAACCCACTTGTCATGGTAATGATGGACCATCATGGCAAGAAGTGGTGCAATCAGTCCCCAACCAGACGATGGGACAGATGGGAAGAGGATGACATCCAGCAACCCATCACTGTGCAGCCACGCCTGGGTCACCACCACCTCTGCCCCCCTGCACCTGGTTGCCGAACTTGGGCCTCTGCTAAGGCAGCTGCTGAGGTTGTGGCTGAAAGGCCAAAACTGAAAGGCCTTCTTTGAGCTTTTGGGTCCTTCTGGAGTGAAGCTACAGAATCCTGGGCGGCACTCGACTTCTCAATACATGTGAGATGTCTTTCTACAACAGGGCCAAGAGGTTTGTGCCCAGAAGGACACATCGCCCAACTTATGTTGAGTGACCGCAGTAAAGGTGGTCGACCTCAGCCAGGCCCTACAATGTATGGCGATGATCATAGCCATGGCATGGGAACAGGAATCACCATGTCCAAGGCCATCTGAAGCTGGTGGTTAGTTAGTGAATGACTCTGGTCTTTAATGCACTTAATAGGTCAGCTGGAAGTAGGAGGAGGAGTTCCCCTAACCCCAAGAAGAAATGGGCAAAAATTCACCATCATGACAGAATTACTGGCCTGACAGAGACACAGTGCTGTGGCAGAGTACGTCTTTAGCCACGTGGTCAACCTTCTTGAACTCCTTGTCTGGAGGTATGTCTGTGTCCCCTTGACCTCGTGATTTATGGAAGGCAGAATATGTAACCAGACCATCTGCAGAGGGGTAGTCAGAGAATCCAGAAAGGGTGCCTGTTTGGGCTTCATGCTTGCAGACCATATGGGTAGAGGGTGGTGGAAGAATACTGATGCTGATAAAGCTGCAGGGCTGGTCCAAAGATCGCTCCAGCTAAGGGAAAAGGCAACCCTGGATTTTGTCCCTATGCAGAATATCAGTAAATAGGTTATCTAGCCTGTTTCTGGGCCGGTTCTAAGGAACATTCATGCACTCTAACATCACCCAGACTAAGGCTCAAATGACTCTGGCCCGTGAGTTGTAGTCAGCTGTTCAGCTGATTCCTGGTCAAAGCCATTGAGGACTCTGCTTCTGAGTAGGAAGAGTCTTCAAAGATGGCCCTGGACTGTTTGCCACCATGGACCACTCTGGTGTCCTCATCCTGGGTGATCTCCTCTTATAGCCGACACATGGCAAGCTGGCAGTGGGGCAAGATTCTTTGGTTGGTGCCCCAAACAGTGGCTGTAGTAGATAAGGCTCCACTCGAAATGGAACTGAAGCAAACACTGGAGACTTCCAAGTCTGATGGACTGTGAGGGAATGGCTAGCAAAGACCAAGGGACCAAAGGTCCAGAACAATAGCCCTACCCCTCCCAGCAATGGTCCACTGCTGCTAAACAAGCTCCTCATAGTGTCCATTGATCCTGTGTCGATGCCCCTCATTGTCAAAAGATGAGATCGAGGATCAGTGACAGTGGCGCCTTCAGTTGAGTAAGGTAAGAGCGTGAGCAGCATCTCGACCACAACTCTTCTGCTGATATCGACAGGAATCCTCTGGAGGGTTAGAGTAAATCCCTGCTTCAGTAGGTAAACCAGTTAGGATTCAGAGGCATGGCTACCAGTAGAGGCAGCTTCTGAGGCAACCCAGCCAGGGACACCAACTGGGTAAGGACAACGAGCACTGGGGTCTGGGAGATCAAGTCCTTGTCTATCTCCTACGACAACTCATCAACCGGACTGAGTAAAATCTTGACCGATTGCTCGACCGGAATCAAGGCTGACAGGCCCTATGGGGTTATGCTGGAGCCTTGAACCAATCCTTCGACTAAAGGAAGCTTGACCAAGGCCAAGCAGTCATGGAAATTGAAGGACCAGGAAGAGCATGATCTTTTCTGGTCTCACAACAGACAATGTTGCTTTTATGCTTCTTGCTGTGGGAGCAGGGCTCACCTGAAAGTCTGGAGGGTCATGCACATCTCATTGAAATCATCAGAGAATGACCCATAGATTCTGGCCCCAGCCAGGATCAGCACCTAGACTGACAAGAAGCTCACCGAAGCAGCCATTGCCTATTCTTCCATGACTGTAAGCACAGCAGCTGACTTGGCAGTCACCTAGGCAGTTTTCAGTCTTTCCATCCCTAAGGCCAGCGTGGCCTACCAATCTTCAATGGATGCGGCAGTATGGCCCAGTACGCACCGCAAGTGGAGACATTGTGTTGATAGCCTAGGTTGTAGGTGCACATGTTAACTTGGCCCATTGCCAACATCTTCTGCCTGCACTGAAAGCAGAATCTAAACCCTGTTTCTTGCATTCCATTGTTAGTTTCAATCGTGGAGTTGGAAGATGCAGAGGTAATCGTAATGCTGAATATGGACTGAAGATGTCAAAGATTTGCCTACAAAAGTGCTTGAAACTGGAAATCCTTCAACACTGCAGATCTGAGAAGAAAGAGACCTGTCCCTTCCAGTGGAAAGGAAGATCAGGCGTCATGGGGGCGGTGTCAGAGGATATACCAGCCAGGTGGTGGGAAAAGCATAGTTTAAAGACTTTCAATGACAGTTATCGCTGGAAAGACTGCCAGAATGCAGATAGTGCATTGTATTCACATTGTTAGAAATGCCGGTTACAGAATTACTGCCCATCCTGTCAAGTTCCATTTCTTACTCATTCCACCCCATGTGACCAGGTTCTGACCACTCAAAACAGGATTTTCCTTTGTAACATTTTGATCTTCTTATGCATAAGTGGAATAACACAACCCACAGTGTGCATTGTGTTGTACTAAGTCCACTTCCTGGCTGCATCTCTTGCCCTACAATCCGCCCATGACGTAGGTTGTTAAAAGCTGTGCAATCACTTATTCCTTACTTTAATCCCTCCCCAACACACACACACCACATGCACGCACACACTCACTCACACACTCTCTCTCCCGTATCTGCACTCAGCTGGTGGCAGTAGCATGCATTAATTAGCACATTACCTGTCCTCAGAGGAATGCTAGCAGGATGCCCCAACGCTACAGATACACTTGGTCACCTCTTCCCAGAGGGCAGTTGCTATGTTAACAGAGAGAGACCTTATTAGATACCCAGAGTTCAAATAACTATGGGTGATGCAGAGTTTCTATTCTAACAATAATAATCAGATCTATACTCTGGGCATTGCAATACCACAGGATTTCCCCACAAGTGTTCTCAAACATAGGAAAACACCCAATTTCCTCGAGTCTGCACAATGGGAAAACATCTTCAAAACTGTCCTAGAGTACAAGGGAATATTTTTGAATATTTGGGCATCCAGCCTCTAACTGTTCATAACTTTCACAGATGCAAAAGGTTCAGACACCAGTGGGTTAGGGAATCATCACACACACACAACACACACACACTAGTGTGCCCAGATGAGCTGAGTTATATGGACACCTGGGGAGGGGCACTGTAAATCAAGAGGCAAAATGCATGCCTTATCTACCACAGGTGTCCATAAACACAGCACATTGGGACACTCTGAAGCGAAGTTATTCCACTAACAAAATAGTCTTAAATCATTTGAGAAACTAAACAAAACAACAACAAAAAAAAACACACTATTAACCCCACAATCTGATCTGTCTTGTGCTAAGATAATTGGTACCATTTGATGGTTCTCAGCTGACAGGATAGCAACATCTTTCCAAGCAACCTGTTTTATAGTATTATTCAGAAAACATGAAGCAACAGCACCTCAATAGCCATTTTCAGGCTTTTCCCTCCCTCACTACTTGCTGAAATGCAACTGTTCTTGTCAGTAATTCACTTTTATAAAATAACATATAAGCGTAATGAGTGTAGCATCTAAAGAGAGGTGCAAATAAAGTTCTCTGACAGTTTTGTACAGCTTAGACATGTCCGAGGCATTCTTGAGTCCTAGTTTTTCCATTAAATATTTGTCATTTTGACCAGAAAAGCTACACTGAGCTGTGATGCTGTAGTTCATTTCCAGTTGTGTCATAAGTGAGGGGTGGGTTAAATCAACCTGTTCTACTGACAGGGAATGACACCAGGGAAAAACTTGCCTACTCTGCTTTGATAAGTGTCATGGCCTCTAACGTCCATCTAGGGCACTGAAAGAGATGGGCAGAATGGATCTCGGTTTAACTGTGTAATATTATATTCTTCAGCTTACTGTCTCATCCAAGGCGGCACCTCAACAGTAATGTAGCGGGGTTAGCTCCGGGCCGAGATATAGTGCTCACAGCATATGTTTCATGAAGACTAGCAAGGAGAGCTGGCATCCATATGATCAATAACTACAGTCTCAACACTTGCTTCTGTTCTTTGAAAACTTTATTTTGCAAGATAAACAAGAATAAATAAATACTGCATAGCACTCCATACCATCCACCAACATTCTACACAATAACCTAGTGGTTTATCAAGGTGTTAGTACTACCTGGTGGGCAAAATTTATATAGTCTAGTCCCCAACCAATTCAAATTAGCCAATGTTAAGATGCAGCCATGGTCAGGTGATACTTACACAGCTCGAGAATCAATACCTATACATAAAAAATGCATTATTAATAACACAATGAATATACCATATTCCCAACTATTACATATAAATTTGGAAAGGAGCAAGATAAAGACAAATGTGCAGAGAATGCTCAGTGTACACGTAAATATGGAAACATGGGGGAGGAAAAGGGTTAGGAAAAACAGGTTACTCACCTGTAACAGTAGTTCTAGGACTGGTATATGGTATACATCCACACTTTTGGCAGTGTTCCTTTCCCTTTTAAGACCTGCAGGAACATCTTCTAACTGGCTCCTGCCACCCACACAGGTGGTAACTCCCCTAGCACTGCCCTGTGATGTCAGATCTTGCCTGCTGGAAGCAAGGCCAGTGTGCCACTGCCAGGGAGGTCGGTGGGTCAGTGGATGTATACCATATACCATTCCTAGAAAGTACAGTTATGTAAAAACTTACCATAACAGTAGATCTTTGAGGAGTGTCTCTTGCAGCAGGTAATACTTTTGGGTATCCAGCAGAGGTCGCTGTGGCTCTTCTGGATGTTTTTCAACAGGGACCACCACAGACGACATCAGCTTCCTGTTTCCTATATAAGTGTGGGTGGTCCCTGGTATCCCTCAGTTCCCCACCAGATTCAGCTTCATAAGCGAGGACCGAGGGAAGACAAGGTACCAAAGGAGTCCCAACCCTAGTCATTGGACCAGAATTTGCTCTCTTAGAAAAGGAGGGGATGGAGGGTGAGAATAATCTACTGCAAGAGACACTCTTCAAAGATCTACTGTTACGGTAAGTTTTTACGTAACTATACTATCTTTCACGGAGTGGTCTCTTGCAGTAGGTAATACTTTGGGATGAATCCCAAGCAGTAATGCCCATGTGGGAGGACAGTTATGATAGGAGACCTTATAAGACTGCACGGCTCAAGGCCGTCCCACGTCATGAGGCAATATCCAGATTGTAGTGCCTTGTGAATGTATGGATCGTGGAACAGGTAGCTGCATTGCAGATATCTGAAATGGAGGCTCCCTTAAAGCAAGCCGCAGTGGTGGCCATAGCTCTAGTGGAATGGGTTTGGACAGGTCTAGGTAAAGGCTTGTTGTATTTTTGTAACAAAATGTAATACAATGCGCCAACCAGGATGAAAGAGTATGTGTCGCAAACCAGGAGGCCCTCGCATCCCGGGCAAAGGAGATGAAAAGATAAGACATCTTTCTAATCGACTGTGTCTGATTAGTATAGTAGTGTAATATACGGTGGACATCTAATGTAGGAGATGTTCACCCTGGAGGAGTAGTCTGGATAGTAGACTGGAAGCTCCAAGGACTGATTTAAAGTATGTTCGAGATTACTTTAGGAAGGAAGGCAGGGTTGGTAATGAAGGACCACCTGTTCCTTGTGGAAAATCAAGTAAGGTTCCTACACATGAGGACATGGAGCTAGGAAATACATCAAGCGGAAGTGATAGCTACTAAAAATAGGGTTTTCCATGAAAGAAAATGGAGATCACAGGTGGTAGCTGGCTCAAAAGTATCAAGGGTCAACTTTTCAATCATAAAATTGAGATCCGCGGAGGAGTAGGTCTTCTAATAGAAGGTTTAATATGTAACACTCCTTTCAAAAACATCTTAGCTAGTGCCGCCCACCAGCACAGTGGTTGGAATTCCGCTTATGATGCTGGCAACCTGGGTTCGGAAACAGGACCCAGGTCACCGGAGGGTCAGCCGGGGAGAAGGATAGACCGTCCCATGGACAGCTCTCCTTCTCCGGGGAGGGTGGGGAAGTGTCCACGCATGATGGACCCTAGCAGAGGCCGGGGTCCCACAGCTACCAGCACTGCAGCTAATGGAGGCGGGTGGATGCAGGACATCTCTTCACGCCACCGCCTCCGGAGGAAAACTAAGAAAATGGAGGGAGAGCCTCCGTCTACACGAGGCCTCCCTTGGCTTCAATCAGCCACTGCTGCCACACTCCCAACCAGTCACTGATCCCACGGCACCGGAATTAGGGGAACCGTGCACGGCCCTGCTCTCCGTGGGTAAGCCGGGAGTAACCGGAGTTGCGGCAATGGGCAGTTGGTGGGAGCTCCAGGGGCCGTGACCAGGTGGATACAAGATGGAGGCACCTCCGTAGAAAGATAAATATATAAAAAAAAAAAACATCTTAGCTAGATGATGTTGGTACAGTAACCTGCCATCCAGAGGCTCATGGAAAGTGGAAATAGCAGCTAAGTGGACTTTAATGGAAGAATAACTTAGACCGGACTCAGATAGTGAGGCCAGGTAGTCCAGAACTTTGTCAGTGGACAAGACTAAGGGTCCAAAGATAGACAGGATGACCATATGGAAAAGTGTTTCTATTTGAATTGTATGTTGCTCTTGTTGCTGGCTTATGGGAAGCCAAGAGGATATTGTCAACAGGAGAAAACACTTATAAACGAGTTACGAAAGCATCCTCAGGAGCCAAGTGTGAAGTGTAGAGCCTTCAGGTTGGGGGTGAGGCGAGATCTGTGACACTGAGTCAAGAGGTCTGGTCTGATTGGCAACAGGATGGGATCCCATACTGACAGTTGCAGGAGTAGGGAAACCACGACTGGCAAGGCCACATGGGGCAATAAGAATCATTGTGGCTGGTTCTAACTAGTTTCAGTAGAGTCCATGGCAGGAGAGGGATGGAGGGAAAGCATATAAGAAGAGACCTGTCCAGGGTTGGGACAGGGCATCTATAGATCATCCCTTTCTGTTCGGGATAATGGAAAAATACCTGGGAAGACGTAATTCTCTGGGGAGGCAAACAGATCCATCTGTGGAGTGTCCCATAAGTTGAAGATTTCTTCTTCAAGCACTTACCTGTGAAGTGTCCATTCGTGAGTTGTGGACTGGCAACTCAGCCGGTCCACTAACTGGTTGCAATGTCCCAGTAGGTGAACAGCTGTTAGCGTCAGGTGTTGCTTTATGGCTTCCCTACAAACAGCAAAGATGTCTTTCTGCATAGGGCACGAGACTTCATTACTTGCCCAGCATTAGGTAGAACACTACTGCAGTGTTGTCTGATTGGATCAGTAACGATCCTGGTTTGAGGTAGGGCGGAATGCCTGGAGGGCTAGACGGACCACTCACATCTCTATGAGATTGATATGAGACAGATGGGGAGCAGTGGGCCATTGGCCTTGGTTCTGATAAGGATCTAAGGCGCTCATCAGCCAAGCAGGAAGCATCCATGGTCAACTTTGCATGGGGGGCGGAAAGGCATTCCCGATTCAAATTGATTCTGATTGTCCACGTGTCAGGAGAACTTCAAAGAGGAGTGACCTTGATTTTGTCTTCGAACTGTCCTGTTTTTGGAACCATTGATTCTGGAGGGTCCATTGGACGGTCTCGTGAAAACAGGCAAAGGCTACCACAGGGATGGCTGCAGACATGTGACCCAGAAGGCGCAGCATTTGTCTGACTGTGACTATCTTCTGAGTCTGTATATGTAATGCCAGAGCTATGAGCATGTCCTGCCGACGGTGGGAGGTAAGCCCTGGTTGTAATTGTATCTAGAACAGCTCCAATGTATTGGAGACATTGTGTTGAGTTTGGACTGGACTTTGGCCAATTTACTGTGATTCCAGATCTGCAAACATTTCAAGGTAGCATCTAGGGAGGCAAGCAGAGCTACTGCAGAGTCTGCTTTTATAGCCAATCATCTATATATGGAAAGATTAAGTGCCCTTCTCTTCACAAGGCTGCTACCACCACCACTAGGCACTTGGTGGACACTCAGCGGCTGATGAAAGGCCGAAAGGGTGTTTGAAACTGATAATTTTGACCCAGTAAGTGGAAGTGTAAACATTTGTGGTGGGCAGGGTGGATGGAATATGACGGTAGGCATCCTTCACGTCCAGGGTGCAAAGCCAATTGTCCTCTTTTAAGAATCGGCATGATGGCTGGTAGTGACCATGCCGAAACGCTTTGTACTGAATATAACGATTGCCGTCTGAGATCCAATATTGGTCTGAGGTCTCCTGTATGTTTGTGTAAAAGAAAGAAATAGGAGTAAATCCTTTTTGATGTTCCAGAAGGGCACCGTACAACAGCGTGTTTGGACAAAAGGTCGTTAATTCCTCCTGTAGGATGGGTATGCTCTGGAGGATAATGAATCTTGCATGGAGGGCAAGGGCGTGGGGAGAGAAACTCCAATGTATGACCTTTTCAGTATAATCTGAAGTACCGAATTGTCGGAAGAGATCGTTTGCCAGGCCTCCAGATGGAGGGAAAGTGACTCCACCACAGCCTCCAAGGCCTGGTCGAGGAGGCGGGGGCCCTAGTGGGTCACTGGGAGGTGGGCTGCAGCCCCTGAAGGGCGGGCGGAACACCCTGGGCGGTAGAGGTGTTGCCTCTGTTGGATTGAGCACAGCCACTGAAGTCACCTTTAATATTACCTCTGTATCGGCCACCTCTTTTGGAATAAGAGTGTGTTGAGTACAGTAGGTTGTAGCTGGAGTGTGATACATGCCATGAACCGTCACGGAGGGTTCTACCTGATGCCTGTAAGACATCTAGTAAAGTTTGAGTACCTGGCTAGAACAGCTTGGACCCATTAAAGGGGCATTAGCTACTTGATGTTGTATATCTGGTGTAAGCCTGAAATGCGAAGCCAAACATGGCAACGCAGAGTAATACCAGTGGCTGATAGTCAGGCTGAGGTATCAATGGCATCATATCCCGACCTGAGAAGGTGACAGGAAATTGAATTACTAGTTGTCACTGTAGTCAATAATTTATCCCTGTCTTGTGAGGGAGGGAGTTTATTGATAAGCTCAATGGCAGAGGACCCAGGGTACACTGATATTTAATCATATGACCCATATAGTTCAAAATTCTGATATTCATAACAGCTGAGGAAAATACCTTTTTCCCCAGATAGTCAATTCTTGGGATTCCTTATCAGGAGGTAAAGAGCTCATGTGCTTGGGTTTTATTACGGTCATAGTGGTAATGACCACAGAATCTGCCTCTGGAATACTAGACAGAAAGGGGGTCCAGAGAATCCTGATATAGACGATCTGCTTTATGGGGAACAGCAGTAATAGCTGAAGGTTGATGTGCAAGCAGCCAGCATGGCATGCTGGTAAGTTGGTATTAGTGGGGAACCACTAAAGGCTCCTCAGGTAATTCAAGGTATTCTGCCATATTGTTAGTTTACATGTCATGTTCCTTAGTGGAGAATCCCATGACTTTTGAATTTGAACCATCATTTCACTAAAGGAAGGGTCATCTGGGGAGAGGCTGCTGCAACAACGCAGATCCTCATCCAGGGAAGATATTTCTGAATAGGAGGATTCCGGATTAAGGAAATCCAAATGTGGCAATTCTTGCTCATCTGACAAATAGTCCTCTATAAATACAGGAGGAGACCAGGGTGGTGTGTATCCTGGTCACTGTGGAATCTTTAGGTGGAGGAGGGAAGGAGATGGAGGAGATCACCCAGCCCGTCAGAGGGCTGAGAATGCCGCATGGCATGCAAGACGTGTTGGACTTAATTGGTACGGTCCCTTTCCTGGGAAGGAGGGGGTGAGAAGGGGCATGTTGGGAAACCAGAAAGGTGATACAGGGAATGGGACAGGTAGCCTGAGCAAGTCCTGCCCTGGGTAGTAAAGACTAGGTCCTGATCTCTGTCTGCCTGACCCTATAAGAAGCCACCAGAATAGGCGGAGGAGCAGTCTATAAGGCATAAGCTGTGGGCTTCCTCCGAGGAATGTGGGATCCTGTTGATGAGCCGCAGAGGAAAGAAGTTATTTCCACTTAATTGCCAGATGCCATCGACGGGAGAGGAGTCTCCATCGATGGAGCAGCAGTATATTTGCTGCATGTAATGTGCTGGAAAGGCTGCCATTTAGAGGGTATAAGCCTCCATCAATGGAGCAGTCACTAGTTGGACTGCATTCAAAGTGCTGAAAGCACCATCAATGAGAGGGTATGAGCCCCGTAAATGAAGAAGCACTTAAAGGATGCCCGTCAAAAGAGGGACACCAGAAACAGTGGCTGTCGACAGGCGTTGAGGCTAGAGAGCATGTGGAGGGTTCTCCTCCTTTTTCTGCCTGGACCGGGAACCAGTAGAGGGAGCCCTTGATACGCAGCTCCTGGTTCTCCAAGAGAGAGACATTTTCTGCTCCATCAAAAATCACTGAATTTCAAGTAACTGTTGTCGACGAGTTGCCTGATTAAAGTCCTGACATAAGCTGCGGAATTGGTGTCGTGTGTGGGTCCCGGACACCTTACACAAAATGTGTGATTGTCAAAGCGGTATATCTTCCTACCACAATGACAGGAACAAAATAAAGCTTGTTTAGTTGAAGAATCAGTAGACATTCATCTTTGTTCTCAATTTCTGATCGATGACTGCTACAGAAGTTGCATAGCTGCTGCAGCAGAGCTGAAGACAGTGAGAAAATGAACTGAGATACCAGGGACTGCCCACATTTATATAGGAAACAGGAAGCTGATGTCATGTGTGGGCAGTCCCTGAAAACTGTAGAAGACCTGCCGTAGTACCACAGCGACCTCTGCTGGATACCCAAATATTACCTACTGCAAGAGACCACTCATGGAAGATCTACTGCTACAGGTGAGTAAAGTACAGTTACGTAAGTACTTACCGTAACAGTAAATCTTCGAGAACAGCTCTTGCAGCAGGTTACACCGTGGGACCAAGCCGGCCAGGCGCCAGGACCCCACAGAAATTTCTAGCTAGCAGTATTCAGCAGGGACCACCTCAGACGCCGGTCCCGCCCGACGCCAGGCACAGCACATAGGAGGTGGTCCCCCAGAATCCCCAGTTTTCCCGCCTGAGACTCTGGCCACTGCATGACATCAGAAGAGACTGAGGATCCACCATCAAATGGCAATCAGAGATGCTGGGAACACCTGATCCTAGGAGAGGATATTGGGATTAGAATCTACCTCCAGGCGGGGATGGTGGGAGAGAGAGAGTACCTGCTGCAAGGCTGTTCTCAAAGATCTACATTACGGTGATGCGTAGACTGTACTATCTTACTTGAGAAACAGCTCTTGCAGCAGGTTACACCATTAGGACGGATTCCTAACACTATGGAAATCCCACACCATTGGGAGGAGGGAAGGTAGAGATCCTTAACAGAATGTAACCTAGGACAGAAGTCCTTGAAGGACTGCAAAACCAAAACCTGCTCTTCGTCTCGATGCAATATCCAGGCTATAATGCTTGATGAAAGTGTGCACGGAGCTTCAAGTAACTGCAGCACAAATGGCCAAAGTGGACACATTCTTTAGGGCCGCAAAGGAGGTAGCCACCCCTTGTGGAATAACCCTTAACCGCGCCCGGTAAGGGTTTGTTACGCTCTGGTAACAGAACGTGATACACTGAATAAGCCACCTGGACAGTGACTGTTTGGAAACAGGAGCTCCCATCATCCTGTGCGAAGAAGACAAAAAGATGGTCCGATTTTCGGTGGTGTTTGGTTCTGGCCAGGTAGTATCGAGACACCTATGCACATCTAAAGTGTGCAACAGGGCTCTCCTCGATTAGAGTACTTGGGGAAATACACTGGTAGATCAATGTCCTGATTAAGGGTGAAAGCTGAGACCACCTTAGGCAGAAACTTAGGATTAGTCCATAGGGATATCCTGTCTTGGTGAAAAACCAATACGGTTCTTTGCACATAAGTGCATGAAGTTCAGAAATTCTTCTGGCCGAGGTGGCCGGCAACTAAAAATAACGTCTTCAAGTGAGAAGGCGTAGCTCGCAATCCACAGCTGGTTCAAAGGGAGGCATGTAAGCTGCTCCAGGGACGAAGGGTAGATCCCATGGGGAATCGGATCCTTAATCGGAGGCCTAAGGTGAGAACACCTCTCAGGAAGGCTCGTGTCATGTCCAACTGAGATATGGTGCGCTGGCCTATAGGAATGTGATAGGCTGAGATGGCACAGAGGTGTACCTTAATCGAGGAGTAGGCCAAGCCTGTCTAAAAAGGACAGGGGTAGTCCAAGACCAACCTTTCTGGACAATCCATGAAGAAAAACGCTTCGAACCCATAAACAAAATCTATGCCACTTCATGGCGTAAGTAACATGGGTAGCGGTTTCCTAGCAGCAAGAATGTCTGCTACCTCTTGAGAGACCCGTATCGCATCATGGCTATGTCTCTAGGAGCCAAGCATGCAGGTTCAGTGAATGAAGGTCCGGATGAACCAAGGAACCCGCCTCCTGAGACAGCAAGTGGCAGCTGATTGGCAGAGGCACTGAGGTTCCCGGACAGCTGATGCAGAGAGGAACCAGATCTGCCTGGGCCAAAATGGCGTGATAAGTATCAGTGTCGCTTGCTCTTTGCGAAGTTTCAGAAGAACCCTTTGGATCAACGGAAAGGGGAAAGGCATAGGGTATCTGCCTGCCCAGTAGAGGGACAATGCATCTGCCAGAAAACACCAGGCCCTGGATCTAGCGAGCAAAAATTGGGCAATTCTGTGTTGGATGGGGACGCCAAAGGTCTAACTCTGGTGTACCCCATCTGCGAAACAGATCCTCTGCTACCTCCTGAAGTAGTTCCCACTGTGGACTCTGGCCTGAGAGCAGCTCAGGCCGCTCACGATGATGCTGTCCACTCCTGGAACATGAATGGCAATGAGATTTGCGCCGTGTTGCAAAACCAATCCCACACCTCATGGCCTCGGTAGAATGAGTGCCTCCTTGTTTGTTGAGGTAATACATCACTGCGGAATTGTCTGTTTGTAACAGAAGTGTACCCAGTGGAATCTCTGACTGGAAGGCCTGCAGGCGTAAAGAACTGCCCTCATTTCCAGGACATTTATGTGAAGAGGAGTCTCTTGGTCTGTCCATAGGCCTGAGACCGGACACCGTTGAGGTGTGCTCCCATCCGAGCCCTGAGGCATCCGTGGAGGCGTCACAATCGGAGATGGCACAATGAAGAGGACTCCTGCTGATAAATTCTTCAGATCTAGCCACCAGTTCCAATCCCGGATTACGCCTCGTGATCTGGATTGGGAGATGCAAATGGTCTTGCTTTTGATCCCATTGGACCGTAACATCACTGGGTCACCCGCATGGAGGCAGGCTGGGGGACTGTTGCAATAGCTGCAGCCATGTGTCTGAGCAGGCAAAGGCTCAATCTGGCAGTAACGGCTCTTTGCCAGAATGTCCTTGATGAGGGATCTGATGTGTTCCGCTCTGTCCTGGGGAGGAAAGCTTTCCCCTGGATGGTGTCCAGAACTGCGGCTATGAACTGCAGAGTCTGTGACGGAACCAGGTGTGACTTCTCTTGATTGATAATGATGTCTAAATGTCTCGAACAGAGACCGAGTATAATGAATGGCGGACATCAGGGCATCCCGACAGGGCGCCATAAAAGCCAGTTGTCCAGATAGGGGAACACGTAGTGGCCTTGTCTTCTCAGAGTCACTGCTACGACTGCCATGCACTCGTGAATACAAGAGGGTGCTGATGACAGTCCAAAGGGAGGTTCGGAACTGGTAGTGGTGGCCCTGAAACTCGAGCGCAGAAACTTCCTGTGCGCTTGAGCAACAGGTATATGCAAGTGGCGTTCTGCATGTCTAGAGGACACTAGGAAGGCGTCCTGCTTGAGCATGGGAATCGGACCTGGGAGGGTCACCATGCGAAGCGCTTGTATAGGACTGACTCGTTGAGATCGCTGAGGTTCAGTATTGACTGAGGTCCCTGTTTTCTTTGGAACCAAAAAAGTGAGAATAATTCCTACACCCCTCTGGTTCCTTGGAACATGTCTATAGCTTCTTTTTCGAGATGCGTGAGCACCTCCTGCTGTATGAGCAGGGCGTGCTGACCAGAGTAACGGGAAAGCAGGGAGGTCTTGCGGTGGGTAGTCGAGAAATTCTATGAAATGGCCTTTCTTGAAGGTGATAGACAACCCGATGATGAAGCCCTGATGCCATACAGGCATCCTGGGAGGAGGAGGACCCGAACTGCAGCTGTTTCTACAGAGGCTCCACTACATCGATGGGGAAGCCAGAGGAGGCCGAACTGGCTCCAGTCGAGCAGGCTCCTGCAAGCAGGGGTAGACTGAGGCCTATATGGTGAGAGCCACGGATTGCCAGGGTAGAGGTTGGAATCGCTTCACCCCGGTGAACATTAGATGGTGCCACCTGAGCTCCTCATAACGCTGATGCATCTTGCGCTGGAGCTTTTCCTCATCCAAGGAGGAATAGCAGCAGCACTGCTTGCCCGAATGTCAAGAGTGGGAACGCAGATACTGACGGGCTGCTCAATCCAGGACTTTGGGATGGGATTGCAACCTTGACTGTCTGGGCTGCTGACAGCAGATCTTGCAGGGAGCTGGCGAAAGTCGAGGGTCCACTGGATCCTAAGGAGAGAAAGGGATCAGCAGGCTGGTCAGATCCTCCCTGGAGGCAACAGGCAGAACTGGAGTCCTAGATAGGGGTATCAGCCTGATCTTGTGGAAAGGCCGACCAGCTCGAGAACAATCTCGGCTGGGAGGTCAGCCTGTGTCTCAACCACCTGGCTTGACGGGGAGACTGTGGAGCTGGCAGTCAGAGCTGAAGATCAACCACAGCTGAAACCTCTGTGGAAGAGAGGAACCTGAGGCCGAGAGCTCGGCAATCCCATGATCGATGGCGAGATTTCTTGATCCTCTCTCTTCAATTTGGATTTTGTGCCTGAAGAAGGACCCTGCCCAAGAGTGGGAAGTGCCTGGTACAAGTCTCTAAATGCCCAGAAAAGGAGGTGCCTAAAGGGCAGGCAAAGACTGAAGTCAAGAAGCATTCTTAGTGGCCTGAGCCACATCTTCTTTAAATGCCACAAGCTGTTCCACGGACCCCGTGGCCACAGAGACCACCCCACAGGTGTCCTAGACTTAACATGAGGATCCCATTCATCTGGGTGCCCAGAAGAAGTCAAGTGTGCCGTCCTCTAACGTGAGGGATGCAAGGAGTGACAAAGACCACATGCCTGGGATTGTGCTTATGGCCTCAGGCAGTAGACGCACATGGTGTGTGGGTCTGTCCGGGACATCTTCCGCCCATACACACAATTCTTGAAACTGGGAGTTGACTTTGTGTCATCCATCATGGAACAGGTGAAGGAGATCGCCAAGACAAATAATTTGTAATTCAAAAGTTTTAGAAAGCAAAGGCCTACTCAATGTAGAGCAGTAAGAAGGGAACCTTCTTCTTTTAGCGGAAAGATAGATCTGACATCACTGAGTGGAGCTAGGGAGTTACCACCATGGTGGGTGGAGCAGCCAGCTTGAAGATGGTCCGAGCCAGATTGAAGACAGTCCGGCAGGTCTTAAAGGGAAAGGGACACTGCCAGAAGTGTGGATAAGTACACCATACAGTATATCCATGTCCCTAGAAACTACAATATATCTTCTGAATGAAGCTGCAGCTTCTAGTACACTGTCTGGCCACAGTCACAGCTTCAATTAGAGGTGGCTTCAATTGGAGGGTAGATTCTATGAGACAGCTGCCCTCCCAGTGCAGTAATCAGGTTGCTCTTTCAGTTCTTGCTGCTTTTGTTAATTTCTTTTAACAAAATAAACTGTTCTTTCAAAATCACCACTTCTGTTAATTTCCTTCTAGAGATCAGGGTCAGGTTGAGAGAAAGTAAAAGCTGTGAGTGAAGCCTCGGGTGGGGGAGGGAGACAGAGCGAGCAAGAACCACGGGTGTAGCATGGCCAGCCAGAGAGAGAAAGCCAAAGAGTGCGGCATGGTTGGGTGCAGAGAGGGCAAACTGTTCCTTTTCAAGTGAGATGAAAACCTTGTAGTTCCTCTTAATTTTTGGAGTGCTAGTAACAGTGCTACTGTAGAAGGTTTTACTGAGATAGCCAAGAGTGAAGCAAGGGTGGTGGGTGGAGGGCAAAGAGAGCACGGTCTGGATTCAGACAGTGTAAATTATGGAGTCTTTCGGGTGGGGGAGAAGAGGCCAAGAATGGAGAAATGTAGGAGGAAATGTTGAATGAATGTGGGGCTAATAACAGTGAGTACTGTAGGAGGCTTTACTGTAATAGCTCAGATGCCAGACCGTGTGGCAAGGAACAAGTCACCCTAAATAAACACCACGGCTTCACTTGGAGGGTGGCTTCTGTCACAAACTTTGAAAACTGTGCTGCAGCTTCAATTGGAGGGTGTCATGTATTAGAGGGCATCTTTAATGTACAAATATACATAGAATAAGTGCAAGATAATGCATATGGAGCACAAAACCCTGGAAAACATATCAGTTGGGGATGAGGATATAGCATGCACCAAGCTGGAAAGGGACCTTGGGGTTATCATCTCTGATGACCTCAAGGTAAGGAAACAGGGCGACAAGGCAGCAGGTAAAGCAATAGGATGCTGGGATGCATAGGCAGAGGCATCACCAGCAGGAAAAGGAGGTCATAATTCCACTATACAAGACACTGAGGTCAGGGTTAATACATCCAAGAACACAAAGGGAGGACCAGGAAAAGGAAGGGAGGGTTTGGGTGGGGTGGGAAGCTGTAGTGATATGAAACTAAGAGCTGCACAATTGGGCAGACTTGATAGACCTGTGGGCCTTTTTCTGCTGACAATTTTGTACGCTTGTATGTTCAGATGCATTAGTGAGACCCCATCTGGAGTACAGTGTATAGTTCTGGGGAACTTGCCTACTAAGGACATAGGGTAGAGAAGGTTCAGAGGAGGGCAATAAATATGGTACAGGGATTGCATCACAAGTCCTATGAGGACAGGCTGAAGGACTTGAATATGGTCTCCCTGGAGGAGAGGAGGGTAGAGGGATATGATAGAGATATACAAGTACCTTACAGGAGGAGCAGCATGAAAATACACCATTTTCCAGCGAAAAAGATGTTCCAGGACTAGAGAGCATGGGATGAAGTTGGAGGAGGCGATTCAGAGGAAACGTGAGGAAGAATTTCTTCACAGAAAGGGTGGTAGACAAGTGGAACACCCTGCCAGAGGAGTGGTAGGGTTGAAACAATCATGGGAGTTAAGAATGCATGGGATAGACATAAAGGAATTGTGGAGGTCAGGGTAAAGGCAAAAGAGTTCTAGAAAATGTACAGGAACTTACAAGCTCAAATGGGCAGACTGGGTAGGCCATAGGCCTTATCTGCTAACAGGTCTACATATCTATGTATCTAAGAAACTAAATATTAAAACCACAATGCACAAGTCACATACAATTTTCATACGATATATGTTCAGTTATTTGTTCATTAAAAGTACCACCTGACCATGTCTGTGTTTTAACATTGGCTAATTTGAACTGGTTGGGGATTATGAAAGGTTTGCCCATCAGGTGGTACTAACACCTTGATAAAGCACTAGGTTACCCGAAAACACTGGTGGATGATGTGGAGTGTTGTGCTCTATATTTTTATCCTTGTTTACCTTGTGAAAATAAAGTCTTCAAAGCACAGAAGCGTTGCTACTGTAGTTGCAGATTATATGGGTGCCCAGCTCTCCTTACTAAACCCCAACAGTAATAAACAACAAATAAATAAATAACTAAATAAATACATACATACATAATATCGGGGTCCAGATAATTTTTAGGATTGGAAGCATTTAACTAGCTGTTTTCACCTGGTAGTATTTTCATCTACATGGTAGTAATACTGCACTGACTTGTCTCGGCCCCATCTCTAAAAAAAGTCACAGTTCCACTGGGTGTCTGCAACCACTGATCCTTCTTCTCTGATACCAGTGAGGAGCCCTGAGATACTTCTCCACTGTTATGTAGTCTGGTGACCCTATTTTTAACATTTTATGTTGCAAGTGCACTTTTGCTGTTGACAATCTGTTAGTATGTGGATCCATGGCTAGTAGCATTGAATACTGCCGCTAGTTGTGTGCATGTGTACCAACATACTGTAAATATACAGGGTGGGAAACAAATTCTAAAATCAGAAAGTGGGAGCAAATGATGCAAAACTGGTAGCAAAATACTCCTTTCCCCTTATCTGTTCCTCTACATAATCTAATAAGCAAGACCACACAGTTATTTCAATTTTGTTTCATTCATCATTAGTAATCCCAAAATGAAAACAAGGGAAATAGCATTTGGAAAATAGCATTTATTGGCAACAACACTCTGCATTTAGCACAGTTTAATAAACATTTGCAGCAGAGTGGCTGTCCTGCTTTAGAGATCTGTGATCTGTACATTCTGCCAATGATGCCCGTGTGTCCGGTATCGTGTAGGTATACACTGCAGCCAGTTTGGTTTAAGGGATTTGTGCTGTATCACCCAGGTGTTCCTTCAATGGGATTATTCCAAAAGAGAACTTCCTGGAAGTAGGCTCCCAATAACTTGACTCCTGAATATAGTTGGACCTACAAATGAAATTAAAATAAAAAACAATACATCAATGATATGCAGCAACTATAGTATTATGAAAAACAAGTTTTGTTACAAATAAACTGCTCTACCAGCATATTTAAAGGTTCATAGGCACAGAAATGTCACAAGTTAACAAATGATGTCTTGGGGTTAGGAACATATTTTATTTATTTGTTGACGGAAAAGGAGAACTAGGAAATGTTTTCGTGTTTTCAGCCTCATCCAGTGGAGGCTTTTTAGTAAATCTTGGAAATCTGGCCAGAAGTCCTTCACTCAGGAAGTGCTTGAGTTTTAATGCCCACAAACAACAATCTGAACAGGCAGACAGGACCGCAGTTTCATATCTTACCAGAATGAAGGCAGCTTACGACAGCACATTTGTCTCCCTAACACCATACTATGGCACTGGAATGGCTACTTACAGTATAACCAAGGGACAGTGCCCCTGCACTCTCCACCTTAAAGGGAACAACTTGCACTGTATAAAAACATGTTTGTTTTTAACTTAACGTTACTGCAGTATAGTAGATTACATCAGACTAATTCTGTTGACTTGCAAACTGACATGTTCTGTAAAGTACAGTTACGGAGAACCTACTGCAACAGTAGATCTTCGAGAGGAGCTCTTGCAGCAGGTTACACCATAAGGATCGAAGCCAGCAGGCCAGCACCCCACAGAAAACTTCTAGCTAGCAGTATAAAGTGGGGACCCCACTGATGTACGCCCACCCCCAACATAGGCTAGAGGTATAAAAGGTGGTCTCCCCAGCCTACCTCAGTTCTCCTCCCGTCGGAGACCCCAGCAAACTCCAGAAATGGAGAACCAAGGAGGTTCCTCCGAAACAAGGAAACGGTCAATGGAGAAACAGTCACCAGGGGAAGGTGGGAGGAAAGCAGCACCTGATGCAAGAGCTCCTCTCAAGATCTACTGCTATGGTAAGTTCTTACATAACTGTACTATCTCACTTTGAGGGGGAGCTCTTGCAGCAGGTTACACCATAAGGACCAAGTCCCAAGCAGTGAAAGGACCAACCCCATTGCCCTCTACAGGTGCATGATATGTAGAGATGGCTGATAAATGCACCTTAATGGAGGAGTAAATCAGCACTGAGTCTGACAGAGAAAGGAGGTACTTAAAAGCGGAATTCACTGGACAAGTGAAAGGATCTAGATGGTGCGGTGGACCAAAGACAGAAACGCTTCCACTTCATGGAATAAGTAGCCCTGGTGGAAGGTTTTCTAGCAGCCACCAAGACTTCTGCCACTCTGGGGAAACCCCAAACTGAGCAACTGCTAGGTCTGCAGGAGCCATGCATGCAGGTGCAACAACTTGAGGTCCAGATGGACCAGGATACCCTGCTCCTGGGAGAGCAAGCCTGAGCTCAGGGCAGGGGATCAGAAGTTCCACTGCCAGCTGCTGAAGTAGTGGGAACCAAATCTGGCGTGGCTAGTAAGGCACTATTAAAATCATTCCTGCTCCTTGGACTGCAATTTGAAGAGGAGACTGCAGAAATGGGAAGGTAGTGCAGGCATACAGAAACATCCCTATCCAAGACAGGGACAATGCATCTCACCAGAAAACTCCAGGTCCTGGATCTAGCAAGCAAAAACTGGGTCATTTGGCGTTGAGTGGGGACATGAAGAGATCCAAGTCGGGCCAGCCCCACCTGTCTAATAGCTCTTTGGTCATGAAGGAGAAGTTCCCATTCATGTGTCTTGGACCGAGATTAGCTTAAACTGTCAGCCAAGGTATTTTCTATGCCTGGGACATGCACAGCAGTGAGTTCCGATGATGCCTGATGGCCCAATACCAGACTCTCATGGCTCCCCTGCAGAGGGGTAGGAATGAGTCCATCCTGCTTGTTTATGTAGAAGACCACTGACATGTTGTCCGTCTGAATGAGGAGAGGGCCTGGAGCAGACTCATCTGGAAAGCCTGAAGGGCATAAAGTATCACCTGCATCTCCAAAATATTGATATGGAGATGTTGCTCTTAGGGAGACCAAGTTTCCTGGGTGTGATGGTCTGCCAAATGTGCACCCCAGCTCAGGCCGGACACATCCATAGTCAGGATCTAAGAAGGAGACTCCTGACAAAGTGGACCCCAGTGGAAAGATTGGAGGGGTTGAACCACAAGCCAGAGTCTGGAGCACCGGAGTGGCCACTGTCACCAGCTGTTCTAATTTGTCCATGCGTTGGTTCCATTGGACTCGGAGGGTCCACTGGGGAACCCATACATGCAGGCATGCAAGAAGGACTGTCACAATGGCGCTGCCATATGTCCTAGCAACCGCAGGAATATTTTGGCTGGGACCTGTCGTGGACGAGGAAACTAGGCGAGCTTGTTCCTGAAGGCGCTCTGCTCTGTCAGGAGGCAGGAAAGCCTTGCCTTTGACTGTCTCCAGAACTGTCCGATGTACTGCAACCTTGGCTGGGCCACAGGGAGGACTTCGGTGACTGAGGGTTATCCTTAGGTCTTGGAACAAAGTAAAGGTGTCTTCCATGGTGTTGATCAGCTGAGCCCTGGACGGGCTGCCAGCAACCAATCATCCAGGTGGGGAAGACATAGCGGCCTTTTCTCCTGAGGACTGCAGCCACTACTACAGGCACTTGTAAAGCCCCGGGAGACTAGTGCACAGATGAATGGCAGGGCGAGACTTGGTAATGGTTGCTTAAAAGTAGAAGCGAAGGAATCTCCTGTGGGGCTGGAACACCAAAATGTGGGTACATGTCCTGCATGTCCAGGGAGCACAGCCAGTCCCTTGATGAAGGAGGGCAGCAGGCCTGGAAGGTGACCATCCTGAACCGTTTATATTTTATAAACTTGTTCAGCACTGCCCGCAGGTGCAGCAGTTGGACTTCAGCTTGAGAAGCTGGCGACCTGGGTTCGGGAATGGACTCGGGCACGGAGGGCCAGCGGAGAAGGCTCAGCATCCAACGAGTGCTCACCTTCTCCATGGGAGGGAGGGTCTCGGGCATGGTGCTTGCTGACTCCTGGCAGAGGCCAGGGAACAGCAATGTATCGGGCCCCCACCACACAGGGAGCGTGACGGACGCCAGCGTGTGCCTTGATGTCAGTGGCATGCTACGCTCCGAGGGGAGAAAACAGGAAATAGAGCTCCCTGGCCGGCTGGATGGGGTTGCAAACCCCCACCGCCGAAGCCCTGGACCACCTCAGCAGCATCCTGGGATGAGGGTGAGTAGTCTCTGTTGAGTCCTGCTGGGCCTTTCCTTGAGGGGGACCCATCAAGCGAAGGGTTATGCCGGGCTCCAGGGAGGGCTGATATGTGGGGTGGTGGTTGGCGGTGAGGACAAATTTCTGGCAGGGTCCTAGGTGACCAGGAGTGGCTGGTCAGGGAAGCATGGGAGAAGAAAATAAAAACTTGTTCAGGTGGCTGAGATCCAGGATGGGCCGTAGGTCCCTGTTTTCTTTGGGACCAAAAAAAAAAAAAAGTGAGAATGAAATCCTTTCTCACTTTGACCTGGTGGAACTGGCTCTATGGCCTGTTTCCATAAGAGTGCTTGGATCTCCTCTTGGATAAGAAAGAGGTGTGACAGAGGTACTGGGAGTTTACAGGAGGATTGTTTGAGGCATCTCCAAGAACTTTAGAGTATGTCCTTTCTCTGTCAAATGAAGAACCCACTGATTCATCATCATTTTGTGCCATCCCTCTAGATAGAGAGAAAGCGACCCCACCACCTCCCCAGGATTCTGCCAGGGAGGTGGTCAGAAAGGAGTCAGGCTGAGGAACCAGGGATGAGCAAAGGGGCCTGTGAGGTTTTGGGGCTCTGGGTTCCGAACCTCCTGAGGCCTGTAAAGTGACCTTACGCTAAAGGCACTTCTCATTTGTTGGCCCCAGGTCTGTTGCCCGGAAGGCCAGCAGAAATGGCTAGTGCCAGTTTTGTTTCTGAGAGGATGTGTACATAGTATGTACAGATCTAATAGCCTGCCAAATTCCTGGAGGTGAGTTATAACCTTCTCAGAGTCCTTGCCGAAAAGGACTGAGCCCTTAAAAGGAGTCCATAAGTAGTAGTAAAATCTTTATTTTTATACAGGATAGTAGATGACATTTTACACATCATTAGGACAAGTCCTATTTTCAAGATGGTCCTGTTATATGAAACATTAATACATACTTATACATATAGTTTCACAAAAATACTAATTAACAAAATAAACAATACAAAATCATTTAACAGAAGGACAACACCTAACGTTACATGATCAATTAATGAAATTTATCCCAAGCACTCACATTTATTTTTAATCCAACTTTTAAAGTGGATATAAACCCTTTAATGGATTCATACTGTTTCGCTGTGTATGGTTTTAATGAGGGTCCATAACCTGTTCATAATGTGGGGAATCGTATATAGCTAAACTTGTTCTTTAATTTGGGGACTTAAAACTCCTAATAGTCGAACTTCTCATATTGTAATTATAGAGTTTATTTTCCAGTTTTCATAAAGATACAGTGGCTGACTTGTATTTATAACTTTATATATCTGCTGTGCCCAAATAAGTTTCTTTTATTATCCTGAGTCATCCAACCCAACTCCTCATATAATTTACAGTGATGTTCATAATAGTCCTTTTAATATAAATCGAGCCAAACGATTGTACATTACATCTATCTTGGACAACAAACCTATTGAAGCTAGACTGTACACATGCTACCATACTCCAACACGGGAGAATAAGTTGATTTATTATGGTCTCTCTCATTAGTCTATTCATACAAAAGCTAGAACTTAAATGCCCCCAGCTTTTTATTTATCTTTAATAATGTATTGGTTATATGAAAATCAAATTTTAACTGATTATCAAACCATACCCCAAGATATTTATATTCCTTAACTTGAGCCAAAATTACATTTTGTAATGTTTTTATTTGAATTTGTTTATTTCCTTTATTCAATTCTTTTCCTGCTTCTGGAATATCATCAGTTTTGTTTTTACTGTTAACTATTAACCCAGAGTTAAATAGCCATGTGCAAAGCCTAGTAAAATCTTCCTGTAAGTACATTTCCATAAGCTCTGAGTCCTACCACCTGAAATCAATATAGTATCATCTGCATATAAACGGATACTAGAATTCTTAATGCTATCAACTAACTGGATTATATATATGAGAAAAAGGGTTGGCCTAGAATGAACCCTGGGGCACTCCTTGTTTTACCATAGCTCTGTCGGATAGAAGTGCCATCAATATATACTTGTTGAGGTTCTTTTTCCTAGATAAGATTAAAACCAATTTAAAGATATTGCTCCCATTCCTAGTTCTTCAAGCGTTCCGCCAACAGGTCATGGGCCACAGTATCAAAAGCCTTGGATAAATCCACGAACACGCCACAGAACATGGCATCCTCTAATTTAGATGCTACAATATCTACCATGTCCGTGGAGTGGTGCCTGTGGAGAGACCTCACAAATCATTGGTATTTTGTAAGTAAGGAGTGTTGCTCCAAATAATCAGTAAGTTGTTTTAACCAGCTTTCCAAAACCTTGAGAGACTGGATAATAAGGCAATAGGCCTATAATTTGTAGGCAAGGTAATATCACCTTCTCCTTTATAAATAGGGATTATCTTTGCATTCTTCGAATCATGGAAAAATACCCTCCTTCAAACTCCAGTTAAAAGTTTGGTTATCACTGGTGCAGTAACCTGAATAGAGTCAATATGCTCGCTTGGACATCTGGGGTAAAACCGAGACATGGAACCAAGAATAACGGTGGAGCAAACTCCGGATGCCACTGCCTGGCCGCTGAATCTGCTGTGTCATAGGAGGAACATAAGACATGGGTGTCTATGTCTGAACCTGATTTTAGAATATGTAGCAGCTCAGCTTTCTGGGGGGCTATCCTGCTGATTCTGGACTAGTTACATGGTCTTTTCCACAGGTGTTCTAATATTGGACCATGGGGGCAAAACATTCAGAGAGCGGATGGCACAGGTGGCCAAGGCATAAACTTTCCTATCGAGCTGGTTCACCTGTTTGGAATCTTTATCCAGAGGCTGTGCTAAGATAGATGCGACCTCTTGGACAGCTCATAGGCTGCTATGACCATGGAGTCCATAATAGGTTGCTCTCCACATAGTAAGGTTAAATCTCGGGTGCACTGTAGAGATGGTCAGCCTTTTTGGAAACAGCAGAGTGGGGAGGCAGGCGTTTCCAAGGATTTGGTGCATCCTTGAAAGGATCCACAAAGGAGGAACAACCACAGGTTTTGGATCCTTTTGGTGGAGGAAAATACTCAACGATATCTCTGGGTCCAAATCCTCTGTCCCAGCCAGTGTTGGACTGGATATGTTGCATGACCTCCATGAATGTCTGGTCATCCGGGCTGACCTAGGGGTGTCCTTGAGGTCTGGTGGAGGGGTAGACAACCCCAATTTGGATGACCAGAGGAAAAGGAGGAGGAGCTCCAGCCCGGCTCTACTGAGGAGGAAGATCTAGAGGTTGGACGCCCAGTGCCTACGACCGTGCGACCTAAGACAGTGCCCGTCTGAGGACCTAGAGATGAAGATGGTACTTTCTCCTGTGATGCTTGGAGCTACCCGGCAATATCATCTGGTTGCAGGAAGGCTATTTTGCATCGGTGCAGGCTTCGAAGAGAGCCCAAGGCTGAACCCCTAAGGAAAGAGGATCCATAGGAGGAGGGTGCAGGTTCGGTAAAGGTCGCCCTTAACTACATTCCACCAGGAGGTGAAAAGGGCCATCAGATCTGGCAGAGGGTTCTGCAGATTACAGGGTTAACTGGAGTCAGTGGGGAAGCGTCAGACATTCCGGCACTGGTCCCTTAGGAGGCAGCAACCCAGGTGTCAAGCCCTGAGGTTTCGGGTTGATTGGCGGTGGCCCAGTTGGTGTCTGGTTATCTGAGCGTCGGCTGCACTGTAATATTAGGGTCAGCTGGCAATGCAGGGTGGTCAGGCAACAATAGAATAGGTGTTGCACAAATTAGCCACCTTGATGGCTAGCATCGACCAGACAGATGTGGACTGGCCCCAGAATGGAAGCCAACATAGTGGGCGTTGAAGCCGGGTGGGTGACGGGCAAAGACCCACCACCGAGGAAGACCCAGCTGAGAGCCCGTAGACTGCTGGAAGAGCCTGAGCAACAGGGGCTGGGAGGCCGAGGATGAAGTCCCCAACCCTGAAGACCACCGCAGATGTCTGGATGAGGGCAGGAGGTTTAACCACGGGAAGCCCGGTGAGAGAGAGGCTGCCACGAAGCAGAGTCCGACCTGCCATGGAGGGGCGACCCAGAAACGATTGCCTTTGAAGAGAAGGACAGGAGTGGGAGGAAGACTTGTCCTTGTGCTTCTCCTTGTGTCTGCTTTCCATCTGGCTTTTTCACCTGGTGGGAAGATGAACAGGTGGAGGCCCAGAAATCGGTGAGGAGGAGGAACTTTGCCCTGGATTTGTTTTCCATCCCTGCCACTTTCTTCTCTAGCAAGAAGCTTTTAGGGCCTTCTTGTGGTGGATCCTGTCCTCTGGTTGAATTTCAAGCAGTGCTGTCAGGCCTCAGTGTCATGCTTCAGGCCTAGGCAGAAGAGGCATAAAGCGTGGCCATCCTTCGATGGGATCTGATTGCCACAGGACACGCTGCAGTTCAACTGGCGAGGTCGGAGAAGAAGCGTGCAGAGAAATGATAGAAGAACTCTGATTTTTAAAAAAAAAAATTAGCGGATGATCACGAAAATGGCGGTCGACCAGAGCAGGGTCCATGAAGCTCGATGTGCACAGGTCGTGAGGGAAAGAAACGAGGTAGGGCTGAGGACCACTCGTTTTATACCACTGGCTGACGTTGAGGGTGGACCGACATCAGAGGTGGTCCCCAGCTGTATACTGCTAGCTAGATGTTTTCCATAGGGTCCTGGTGCCTGCGGTTTCAGTCCTTATGGTCAATCTGCTGCAACAGCTCCTCAAGTGAGATAATAGTGTTTCCTAAGTTCCCTCTTGAAGCTTCCACCCTCAACTTCCACTTGTGCCTCTAGTATTAAAGTGGAGACTCTATTGAACAAGTCAGAGGATGGCACCTTGTTTATTCCTCTCAGGAACTTTGATGTTTCAATCCGTCCTCCCTCTCCTCCTTGTCTCCAGTGAGAACATATTTAATGCTTCCAGATGCTCCTTGCATGAGTGCCATTGAAGACCCTGAATCATTTTGATCACTCTTCTCTGAACAGCCTCCAACCTGATTTTATCCTTTTTCAGACATGGACTACAAAACTGGACACAGTACTCCAGATGGGGACTTACAAGGACCTGCAGAGTAGCAGTATCGCCTCCCTTCTTCTGCTGTTAAATCCCTTGCCTATGCACCCTAGCATTTGTTGGCCTTGCTATCAGCTGTATTGCACTGGCTGGTCTGTTAAAGGGTGTTGTCTATGATGACACCCAGGTCCCTTTCTTCTTGCGTGGCTCTGAGCTGGACTCCGCTGAGGTAGTATTCTGTCCCTGGTTCCATTTACCCAAATGCATCACCTTGCATTTCTTTGCATTGAACCTCAGTTGCCAGATGATAGACCATCTTTCCAACCTCTGTAGGTCTTTTTGTAGGCTCCTAACAGCCTCCTCGTGGTCTACCCTTCCTCCTAGCTTGGTATCATCCGCGAATAGGGCAATTTGCCCATAATACCCTATGCCGATGTCACTGATAAAGGCATTAGACAGGACTGGCCCCAACACTGAGCTTTGGGATGCACCACTAGTGACGTGTCTTCATCAGACCTCACCCCATTGACCACTACTCTGTTTTCTACCTACCCAGCGACTATGCTCTTGGCTGCATCCAGGTCCTCCAACTTTTCAGCAGGTGGTTGTGTGGTACCGAATCAAAGGCCTTACTGAAATCAAAGTAGAGGAGGTTCACTGCGTGGCCTCTGTCTAGTTCCTAGTGACCTAGTCAAAAATGTGATTTGGTTCATTTGGCATGACCTTCCTGCCACAAATCTATGCTGCCTGTCATCCTGCAGACCATTCTTATCTAGGTACTCTACCAAGTCCTGTTACTAAGGTTTCCATCAGTTCCCCACTACCAGCGTAAGACTAACCAGTTGGTAGTTGCCTGCGTTCTCCCAACTCTCTTCCTTGTGGAGAGACAACACATCAGCTTTTTTCCAGTCCTCGGCACTACCCCTGTCTGAAGTGATCTGCTGAATAAATGTGCTAAGGGATCTGCAGATTCATGCTAGTTCCTTTAGCACCCTCAGGTGTATTCCATTAGGCCCTGGTGACTTGTCCTCTTTGAGCTGATCCAGGGCCTAGACAATGTCACATAACCCAGCAGCACAGAGTTGAGTTTCTCACTCACTAGGCAGAGCCAGTTCAGAGTCTACCTTTAGCAAACAGAGGGATAGAGGGTTTACTGCCTCTGAGGGCATCAAGGAGAGGCAGTTGGAACTCCACCAGAAGATGGAGCTGGGGTGGTGCTGTAAATATTACCAGGCTAGTCTCCCTGAAATATGGGTTAATCACCTGTAACCGTAATAGTGGTATACAGTTCCAGGCCCTACCACCATAATGTACTGGCACAGGAATCACCCATGTCCAAAGCTGTCTGGAACTGGTGTTTAGCCAGAGACTGACCCAGGTCCTATTTTCACCAGCAACTGTTTGCTAGCAGTAAGACAGGAAGGAGGTCCCCAACACTTCCAGCAGGGAATGGCTGAAGTTAGTCATCATAACAGCATAGTTGGCCTTATGGAAACCCAGCGACACAGCAGCGTACACCTTTTTAGCTGCATGGTGAATCCTCTTGGACTCCTTATTTGATGGCTTATTCCGTCCCTTGTTCTGGATTCCAGGGAAGGCCAAGTCTGAAACTAAGCCTCAGTAGAGGGGTGATAGAACACAGAAAGGAAGCCTTACTGGGACCACGACTTCTGCAGATCATAAGGAGTGAAGGGTGCCTGGCATGATGCTAGATGCTGTCAAAGCAACAGGGCCAGTCCCAAGATGGTCTTAGCCACAGAAAAGGTAACCTCTGAGGAACTGCCCATGTCCAGTATCTCAGCGTACAGATATTTGGCCCACTTCTGCACTCCAATATGAGTCAAATCAAAGCTTCAAAAGACATTGGCCCATGGTCACTGGTCAGCCCTTTGTTAGATTCCAGGTTGAATGTATGAGTCCTGGTCGAGCCATGGACATCACCTTCAGAGTTGTAGGATTCCTTGAACATGGCCTCGACTGTTTGCCACCATAGACCACCTAGTATCCTCAGACTGGGTGACCTCCACCGAGTCCTGGCCTGGAAAGCGGACACAGCATGGGATTCCTTGGCTGGAGCCCAGAATAGGGACTGCAGTGGTGGTGGCTCCACCTGATAGGGTGGAGAAGCAAATGCAGGGGACTGGTGAGAAGCATGAACCAGCATGGGAACCACCAATGCAGGCCAAGGGACTGACGGTCAGGGCAGAGCCCTACCCCTCCCAGCAATGGTCCACTGTTGGCAGAGGCTTCTCTTAACATCATTGCATTTTCCTTCAATGCCTCTCCCCACAACAAGAAGGATGAGAAGCGTTGATGGCGATACCTCAATGTTGACGTCGTCCTCCAGGAGTTAGTATAAACCACCTGCCTCAGCAGGTTAAGCCCTAGAGATGACCCAGCGGGGTCACTGACTGAGCCACGACCTCCACAATGAGGACCAGGATAACCAGTGTCTGGGAGACTGACTCTTCGTTTATCTCATCTGACAGCCAGTCGAAGGCTCCATAAAGATCTTGACTGCCTGCTTAACTGGACTCTAGATCAACAAACAACGTGGGTTTACTGTGGAGCCCTCAGCTTCCCTTCGATCATAGGCAGCTCAACCAGAGCCAAGTGGTATAGGAGTCAAAACAGAAAGAAGAGTGTGATCGTTCACGATTTCACGACCTGTGATGACTTTTCTTGTGTTTTCTGCTGTGGCGAGAAGGGCTTGCCCAAGGCCTGGAGAGCCAGACACATTTCCTGAAGTAATCAGACAATGACCGCTGATGCTGGCCCCAGCCATAAACAACACAGAGACGATGATGAACTCACGCAGCCATCATCACCTCTTTTCCATGGCAGCCAGCTGAGAAGCTGACCAGTAGCTGAAGGGCCTTTGCAATCTTTCAGCTGACCAAGGCCAATTCAGCCTTCCAGTCTTCGATAGATGATGGCAGCATGGCCCAGCACAAAATGCATCCTTCGATGTTGTGTTGATCACCAGGTAGTACAAGCATGTGTTGTGCAGGTCTGCGGCTTACATCTTCTGCTTGCACTGGATGCAGAACTTAAACCCATTATTCTGCTCTCCATCGTTGATCATGAAGTAGAGCCAGAAGATTTGTGAAATAACTTTAAGTAGAATATGGACTTGAAAAGTTGAAGATTCGCCAAAGAAGCACTTTAACAACTCAAATACTTCTTTTAAATTGTGGTTTGAGAAGTGTGCACCCATATACAGAGAGTGGCTTCCAGGACACAACAGAGATGCTCCACTTGGAGAAAATTGCCCATGAACTAAAACGCCTGGGTGGCTTACTACAGAAAGTATGGCTAGCCTGAAACCCTGATTAGCATCCCACAGCAGTCAAACTTTAATACTGCACTCGAGTGAAACACACTGAAGTTGTCCTTTGCCTGAATATGGCGTCCCTGCAAGCTCTCTTGCAATGTAGTCTTATTTATTCTTACTTGGGAGGAACTTCCTTGTGTTACTACTGGGTAATATACATTTGCAGCTACTATACCTGAGTTGTGTTTAAGATTCTAGCCACCTTTTCCTTGATAATGGATGCCTTAACCTCGGTTTAAACTGGATTATGCACTCCAGGGTTAACTAATTTTGTTAAGTGTGTTCTAGAGGTTTCATTTTCATTTACTTCTCACCTTCTAGATAGCAGGGAATTATATCCACATTTTAAGTTAGGATTGATACACTGAAAGTTACTGTTAAAGACATGGAACCTTGTTGATTACAGAGTTATAAATTTCTTTAGTCTATTTTCTGATATTTGTTAATTTGTTTGGAATCTTCTGTAGTTCAGATGTCATGGTTATAATGTTTCTAGTTAAGCTTGTTTGTTATATTTTGCAAATCCATTAAATAGTTAATTGAAAAAAATTAGAAACAACTCAAAGATCCTTCAATGCTGCAAGGCTGTGAAGGAGGAGACCTGACCCTCCAGCGGAAAGAAAGATCTGATGTCAAGTGGTGGAGCCAGAGGATACACTACCCATGTGGTGGGAGAAGCTTTGCTTGAAGACTTCCGACGACTCACCCATCTCCGGAAGACTGCAACAGTGTGGATGTGAACTGTATCAAAGTTGTTAGAAGCAGCATTGTACATTCACCACCCAGTAACTGAACTGCTGCTGAGCCAACTGGCCTGGAGATCTGAGGGTCTCAGCCACCCTGTCAAAAACAGAGTGAGTTACATGAAGCAGCAGCCTAAAAGGGACATTAGTGGGAGAGGAATCCACCCTACCTGTGCTCAGTCCTGGACCTTGTGGTTCAGTATGCATGCTCACCCGGAGGAGGAGCAATCAAAATCTCCCGACAACTCCGGCAGCAGTTGTGGGGAAACCCTGGCCGCATGACAACTGGCAAGTCTCCCAAGAGCCCTCCAGCAGGGACTGCTCTGGTGTTAACATCCATGCCAATGGCCACAGTAGCAGCAATACTGGTGCCCCAGGGCCAACAACTCGAGCAGCGTTAATGTGATCCTGGAAGTAGTATCGACACTAGGTCTACACTGACTCTAGCACTGATAGCCCTACCAATATGGCAGCGGCACCGATGCCAATGCCAGAATGCTGGCATCACTGACACAGTGGTCAGGACGAGGATGGTACCAACCCTGATGACAAGTTGGTCAAGTGCTAAGGGCTACCAGATTGTGGTGGGTGCTCCTCCAAGCACCCAGAGGTCAGAGGTCTGCCTGATGCCACCACTTGAGATTCACAACCTCTGCATGGCGAAGGAATGGGAAGCTCAGAACCTCATCCATCTCTGAAAGGTAGTAACGGATCAGTGGAAACAGTGTGGCAAACTACCTCGAGAGCACATTCTCAGATGCCTTCCTTCGAAATCTGGGACCAGTCTCTGGGCTCACAGTGCCTGTGTCCTGTAGTCAAATGCAGTATAAGTATCGACACCCTCCTTGTTATGAGTGGTTCTAGGCAGGAGAAACAAAGTAAGCGCCAGTTAGTAATATTTTTCCTGCTCCTACAATGTCAGAAAATCGTCCTGAGGGTTTCAGTTTAGGCTTGTGTGAACCACATACTTTCAGAAAGAAAGAACGGAGTTACACAAACAGATGACAAAACTAAGAACTTGGTGGTTTGGCTCCTACTATGCGCACCCGATGGTGAGAAAAACAGAACTGAGGCAGTTAGGGCAACAGCAATGGTTTACTAGCTGCTGTGGCAGAGCAGAACTGAGACAGCTAAGGTGTCAGCAACGTTACTAGCTTCAGCAAGCAGTGTTGTGTGTATGCATTGATGCCATCACTTCTGCCATCATCCTTAAGGTTGTCCTAGCACCTCTGGCCCCAAGATCAAAGTGGGACTCTATGGAAGACTGCTCTTGGAAGATAATTGCAATCTTGAAAGTGGAGCACCACTAACTTGGCAGCCACTGCAGTTTGCAAAGGACAGGAGCAATATGCTGGGAGGCCTTAACTTGGCAATCAATCTGGCTGCAGTGTACTGCACCCACTGCAGGTGACAAACCAACTTTTCAAACAGCCTTGGGTACACAGCATTACAGTAATCTAGTTTAGGATCACAAAAGTATACTCTAGGGTCATCGATTTTTATGCACTAGACTGAGCTTGATTTATTCCCTAGTTGGAAAAAATCTACTGCAGACAACAACTACCACCTGATGTTCTTGGGGCAGCTTGTAGTCTACAATGGATGCCAAGATTCTTAACCCTATCCATGGCTCATTGGAGAATATTATGTGAAGGCAAACGGAAGACTACCAGTTTTAGCCGATCCATTGGACCTGGTCCCACCAGCAGAGTCTGTGTCTTTCTGGGAGAGAAGCTCAGCCAGCTGGAGGCTATCCAGTCAGATTTCTTCTAGGCATTGGTCTAGTACAGGAACTGCATCGTGCCTATCTGCTGCAAAACGGAAGTACACTTGGGTAACATCTGCATAGCACTGAAGCTCAAACTTGTACCTCTAATGACCTCTTCCAGCAGCAGCTTGATTCTCATAATCCAACATATAAAATGCCTATGAAAGATTGTGGAGAACTACAACAGAGCATTCCTCCTTTCTGTCGCTAGGATTAGGTCATTAAGCACCTTGATAAGAACAGTTTCCATGCTGTACCAAGGACTGAAACCAGACTGGACTGTCTCATAGGTGTTATATTTGACAAGTTGAGCCTCAAGCTGGGCTGCCACTACCTTCTCAGTCACCTTTCCCAAGAAGGGAAGGTTGGAGACAAACCTGTAATCTGCAAAGAGAAGTCTTACAACTGCCCTCTTCAGGTGGAGGTGAAACACCCCTTGACAAGGGAACTCAGAATAATCCTTGCAACAACTGGACCTAGGACTGCCCACCAGTTCACCAGCAGTCAGGTTGGTCCAGGGTTAAAAAAGAATGTGTGATGCAGCTAAGAGATCACCTAGAGCACCTCTTGGCTGAGACTGGCTGGAGCTCACTCTATGACCATAGAGGGCTCTCCAGTGTCATCAGCCTGACACCATCGACCCCTGACAGGGACACATCTCTGCCCTAAAGGAGGACACTCTGTCCAGGCTGTGTATAATATTATTTGTGCCCTGCTGCCAAGTATTTTTATCATCTGCTATTCTAGGAATTGCAGGAGTCTGTTCAGGCTGTCATTACAAACAACTCCACTGAGAGTTGCATAGGAGGGAATACTGAGGCAGGCAGTAATGGAAGATTAAAAGTACTCCATCTGAATATTCTTAGACTCATCCATGGCTGAAGTTCCAAACTGCAGTGACGTTGCATGCTTTTCACCAGCATTTGAAACCAGCTTTCTCATGTGGAGCTTGGACCGAGTCACAGCCGTCTCTGCATGAGTGGGATCCTCATAATAATCCTCATCATCCCCATTTTAACATTTATGGGGTTAGGATTATACTCCTATTCACAGCTAAGGCTGACTGAATAAAAGCTACCACCACAGGCACAGGTCATGCTTAACCCCATCAGCCTTAAGTGCGCTGTTCAGCTCGGCTGTCTCCATGATCTACTATGGCCTCATCATATATGGCTCGCCACTTCAACAGCCCTCAAGACGCATTTCTACATCACTCAACAAAGCCTGTCGACTTATCACTGCATCTCATCGACTTACCCATACGTGTGACCTCTACAGCCAAACTGACTGGTTACAACTATCCAACCACCTAAAATACCAAACCTGCATTATGGCAAAAAGATAACCATGGGCCTTCCCCCCCAGGGGTCCAAGCCCTCCTCCGTCCAAGTAGTAACTCCTGTCATACTAGAAGCTCTGAAACCCAACTCTTGATGGTCCCGCACTGTAGAACATCTCTGGGACAACAGTCATTTGCCTACAGGGCCCCTAGCTGGTTGAATACTCTCAACATTGAGATCACCTCCATTCCCAAGCTAGGCCCATTCAAAACAAGGCTTTGACTCAATCTCTCTGCCATTAGCACTTGTGACTGCCTCACCTAACCAGCCCTCCTTACTACTCCACAGTTCCTGCCCAAGGTCTTCATATACTTTCTCTCTCTCTTATCCTCCCTCCCCTCATCCCCCTCTCCACCCAGCCCCACCACTGCACTTCTCTAGGTGTTGTGACAATTGCCCCTGGCATGCTACTACCAGTGTCTTACCCATCCTTGTAACCCTATTGTATTCCTCTGCTGCCCTGTCTGTCTTATCCAAATTGTATGCATTTATGTACATGTAACTGAGTGTTAATCTGTATAGCATGCCTAAAACTCATCTGCTCTGTTGTACTCTGTTGTACTGTCCCGAATTGACGTGTAACCTTTGTAAAGAGCCTCGGTTCAAAGGTACTTGTAATCCTAGAATCAAATAAATAAATAAATAAATTAAATACCATCTTGGTAGTGTCCATGATGGCCATAAACTGACTGGGGATAGGCACTGTAGATACTATAACTCTAACAGAACTGATAATGACACTGTTGGTACTGGTAAAACTAGAGACATGGTTCTTGACAACGATTTTTCCATGAGGATTGTCCACCTACCAAACTGCTCACATCTGGGAGGCGGTGGTGCTGGTGAAGGGCTTGATCGGAATGGAAGTAGGCACAGTTATCATAAAAGTAGTCAGTGGTGGCGATGTCAAGGGTTTTAGCAGTGGAGTCAGTGGTGACAGTGGTACCTTAACCATGACCACCGTATGTCTGGCATGCTGGAAATCGAGCAGCAGTTCACTGATGGCCTGCAGGATGAATAAAGACACTTTCTCTTCAACAATGAAAAGTTGACAATGAAGAGGGTGCTCGAGAGGTCAGTATCAAGCCCTCTTTTTGTTATGGCCTCTTGATATATGCCAACCTAATGAGTATGGCTGTACCAGCCTGTGTGATTACTGCCAGACAAGCTAAGCAATACTGAACATGATAATCAGGACAGAGACACTCCATGTGAGGAGTCCTCAGCTGAAATCTTGTTGTTGCTGCACCAACAAGGTAACTGGTCTTATCTGGCGTAATGGTTGCCAGTGAAAAGTAGTTTTCAACGGCACGAGGCCGCATGACATCAAAAGAAAACATGAAAATATGAGAAAGAGATTGAAATGAATAAAAGATAGCAAAAATGAACGCAACAAATTAAATAAACAATCTATTGCAAGCAATGAGGTAGGCTGTGTTCTATGACGGTGAAAAAAAAGAAACTGGCGGCTGGGACTGGCAATGCTATATATATACAGACAGAGCATTCACAGTGCCATGCATCATCAGAAGCTGTCCCTCCAGCCCCAGAAGTTCTAGTTCCCACAGGGTCAAGTGCCTCCGCTCTAAGGCCAATTGAGAAAAACAACATTCCTTCAACCAAACTTGGTCTGCTTTAGAGACTCTTTGAATCTCAATGATTGGGATGATCTTAGCACTTTGGCTTGCTGACTAGGTTAAGTGAGAATTCCAGTTCCGTCTGAAGTGTATATCTGTATGTTTTAACTGTAAAGATTAATAAATTGTACAAAAGCGTATTGTTGGTAATAAAGCATTCTATTCCTTGCCTTGTTAGTCACCGGTGCCCTTGTTTAATCACCACATGATCACTGTGATCTACAAAATGTTGTTAAAGTTGCCCCTCATAGACTATAATGGAGAACATCCCACGCTCTCCCTGGGTCCACGTCATAATGTGGCTAGGCGGGGGCAGAGTTACACCAGGAAGTGCCAGTGACTCGGCTGAAGAAATTTTACAAGCATTCTCTCATCAATACTATTGGACATTTTTGGCTCAAATATACCTCAGCAGTAATCGCAGAGGTGAGCGCAGAACTATGTGTCCAGAGGGCTAGGCTGGTAGATCTCTTTAATGACAAGTTGCCTGGGGCTGGTAATATTTCAGGCATACTGCTTCTTATACTGATGGTATCACTCTCCCTTCGTGCCAAGTAAAAGTATGTGACACAGGAGTGTGGTACTTACTGTCAGTGAAACAAAAGGAGCATGCACTCAGGAACTATAAAAGCACAGCAGTGATCGAATAAAAGTTTGGAAGTTCTGAGGTATACTCGAGGTACCACTGAGGCACTAAAGTTCACATGGTGGGCAACTCCGGTGACATCACCGTGCAATAGCGGTCTGATGAGGAGCTCCCGATCCCCAATATAGGTCGAGCCCGTAACGCTATATTTCCAAACAAGATTTTAGTGAAATGAGAAAATCTGGAAGCAGGGCTACTCAAGGAACATATCCCTTCTAAATCCTTTAAAAAGGCGATCAAGATACAGGATTACAGCAGATGAACCGACACGACGACAGGAGGGACTCCCCCTTCAGCATGGCTAGTGGGGATACAGAGATGGAGCTGGAATCATTATCTCAGTCTAGATTTGAGATTTTACTTTTGGAAATAAAGTAATTCCAAAGTGAAAATAATGCAGAGTTCGACAAGCTACATTCCGACCTTCACGGGGTTTGAAAGCAGTATCTACAGCAAAGGAGAGAATATCGAGGGCTGAGGACGATACAGTTTGTCTGTCACAAGCAATAGAGGCCCTCAGTCAAAAGCAAGAATACACAGAGGCCAAATGTCTAGACCTGGAAGCTCGAGCCCTGGGAAAACTTGTGAATTTATGGCCTCCTGAAGACTATGAGGTAAAGGAGATGCCCGACTTCCTTTCGGACTTATTGCACCATGTATTAGATCTACCACAATCCTTTACATTCCGAATTGAGAGGGTCCATGCAGCATTGTCCCTCAAACCTACATGCCGACTGCCAGACCCAGATCTGTGGTAGTCAAATTCTCCAGCTATAAAGATAAGGAGACAGTGTTGAGAACAGCGTAGCAGCAGAAAGTAGAATATAACGCTCTTGTCTCTTCTTTGACCAAGATTACCCTCCCAGATTCAACAAAACCACATGGCCTATATTTCCATCCTATGTAGCTTAAATCTCTTGGAGTTAGGTTTCAGACACCATATCCTGCACATTTGAGGGTCGGTGGGACATAGGAACAGAGCTTTACTGCACTCTGGAGGAGGCGATCCGTGCAGTGAAAGAAAGGGTCATGAAGTCCAGTCCACATCTACTCAAGTGGGAATAACTACAAAGTCAACTAGGCCGTAGCAAAAGCAGCTTCACGGAGAAACCAGAGATCGGGCAGGGATCAGCACCAAATGCAATGCAGGACATTAAAGAGAATAAAACTCACTCACCATCATCAGCAGGGCAAGGGTGAAGCCAGAGAGGAAGCGGACATAAGGAGGCATTTATGAGTGTTAATTATAAAACTGCATAGAGTGTAGCGTTTTGGTGACAATTCGGCTCTTTTAGGTGGCCGACCACATGTGAACACTTGGCTGTTAAGGAGGCGGGCTGGATCTACACTATGACTGGGAGGGTATTTAAGATTTTTAAATGCCTTATAGAAAAGCCGATTAAGCCTTGTTTTGCTTACAGATTTATTTAACTATCGCCGTAAAGATGTCCAGTATTGGTTTAATATTTAAGAGGTTAAAACTGGAAAATACATCCTACAATGGAAATAATGAACTGGAAAGAGAAATACTTTTCTACAAGGACATTAAATGGGGTTAATTTAGCAATGTATAATGCTATGAAAATGCATGAATAAGGATGTATGGCTTTGATTTATGTTATGTCGGGGGCACCTTAATTACATCACCCCACTTAATCATGGGTTGGGAGCTTAGCCTCTGGGCTTATACTGGTAATGGGCTTCATGGGCGAATGGTGGAAGGCGCCCAAAAGCCCCCAGATGAATATCTACCCAGGAACTGGTGATGTCTTTAGGCCTAGACATCAGGCCAGAGCCCACATCTGTTAGGGCTCAAGAGGACCGAACTCCCCAGGAGTTCCGTTTCCTCTACCCTGGATATTTTGATCCAGGACCTTAGGGCTATTTTTTTGGTACCCCTTTCCTGGGGTCAAACTGTTAATAGTTGTGCCCCAGAGGGCAGAGAGTGGCTGTTCACACCTCCCTGCTGGGGCAATAAGTTGAAGTTAGTTGATTTATTAATTAATGTTCTGAATACATGTTATAAATGTTATGGTGGCACATTAACCTATGTTGGAGCTGGATCGGGGGACAGGGGATTTTAGATGGATGGTTGATCAAATGGAGTACGGGTATATTTCATATGAAAACTTTCTCTACAGCATATAAATGTATACTAGGAAATATAAAGATCATATCACACAATGAGAATGGTTTAAACAGTCGGTTAAGCGATATAAGTATTAGCCCCACTGGCGGCAGTCCCCATCTTTTGTTCTTTAGCAGGAGACCCACCTGAACTGAGCCGAGCATAGGAAACTGAGCAGGTTCGGCTTTGACCATGTGGTAGCCTCCACTCACTGGGGAGGGAGAGAGCGGAACTGCCATATTAGTGCCTAATGGATCGTTATTTAAACTTGAGAGCAATACCGGACCCATAGGGCGGGATGGCAATCATTTCTGGAACCCTGAAGGGTTCCTTAATTACCCTAGTATCTTTATATATACCCCCTGTGCCACAGCGATGGTGGCAAGAGGCCTATTCCACAAAATTATGGAATATCATAGAGGGGCCTTAGTGATAGGAGGTGATTTCAATCAAATATGGGAGCATCTGGATACTTCCAGGAAGGGTTCTTTTAGACCTACCCCCACCAGTAAACTGATTCGGCGCCATATGGGTGGATGCTTGGCACTCAGAGCATGCAGGCGGAGGAGTATACTCATTTCTCACCCCACATGGTTCATATGCACGAATAGATTATTTTTACTATCAGAAGAACATAGATCACAAATAATCGAATGTATACATGTTCCTCTGTTCTTTAGGATCATGCACAGCTCTCACTAAAATTAAAATGGAATATATCTAAAGGCCAATCTGTATGGAGATCTAATAATTACTTACTGAATGTTAAGGAATTCACAGACATGGCTAAGTTAAACTGGGCAGATTCTAGGAGAAAATGATTCTCCGGAGATTTGCGACCATGCTCTGGGACACCGTGAAAGGCAGTGTTAAGGGAAGGTTATTAATTCGGGCATATTTTAGAAAAGACAAAATGCCATGATGGACTCTCTACAGAAGCAATTAAGTGAGATACAGAAACTTCCTGCAGGGGAGATGATAGTGTGTGGGCAAGGATACTGAACTTAAAGCAACAGATACAGAAACAAATTGATGTTAATGTTGATGGACCATTATTCAGTCTATCAATCTGCAATCACCCGTAAGAAGGCAGAATTCCTGTCCAGGAGATTGCGGTTGCTCGGAATCGACCAGCTCAGCTTTTAGAACTGTAGACAGACTGTACAGCCCAGCCTGACTGCAAGTTAGGAAAGCCTTTCACAATTAAGTCACGAGGAACTTGCTCGATTCTTTGCAACTAAGGTGGCCGACATCAGGCGTATCTGCAACCGCGCACTCTCTAGGGGATGCTGTTGAACAGTCAGAGTTCACAGTACCTCAATTTTCTTGGGAGTTCCTTCAGTCGACTTGATTTCATGGATGTCATAAGGATTATCCATAGTGTGCACCCTACATGCTGTAATTCGGACCCTGGACCGACGCCTAATTTTGGGTTGTAGTGATATCATCGGTCCAGTCCTTGTGCGAATAGTCTGGTGCTCCTTAGAGTCGGGTGAGTTCCTAGCCCCTGAAAGTGGCGGTGGCGATACCTCTCTGAAGAAAGCTACCTTGGACCCAGACTGTTTCACAAACTACAGACCCATCTCAAACCTACCCTTTATTGGGAAGGTGATTGAGAAGGTAGTGGCAGCCAACTGGAGGATGATTTAACCATCCATTACATCTCGAATCCTTCCAGTCTGGTTTCATAAAAGACATAGCACTGAGACAGCGCTGGTTGGGTGCTTAATGATCTTCTGAGGTGAGGGATCAGAAGAGGCGTTCCATCTTGGTTCTCCTTGATCTCTCCTCAGCCTTTGACACGTAGATCACATGGTGCTGATAGCGCCTGAGGCATATTAGTGGAATATCGGGAACCGTCCTTGATGGTTCACCTCATTCCTCACTAGGAGATCACAAGAGAGTTGTGTCCGGGGTTTTTCCTCGAGCCCAACATCTTTGTGTGTGTAGAGTGCCTCAGGGTTCAGTGCTGTCTCCCATATTAATCGCTGTTTATATACTGCCCCTCGGAGACATTATAAGGCGGTATGGGCTGAGGTTTCACTGCTATGCAGATGATACCCAGCTATACCTGTCTTTGCACCTGATCAGGATGCGCTCTCTCGGTGTTTAACAATTGTCTGAAAGAAATCCAGGAATGGATGGATTCTAGTTGGTTGAAGTTGAACTCAGAAAAGATAGAGGTATTGGTTGTGGACCCGGTCACCAGATAGAGGGGTCATCTGTTAGCATGCCCTCAGGAATTTTTCTTGGGGCATTTCACTCCCGACCTCTGAATGGGCGTAACCTGGGGTTATCTAGGATGACATGCTGACACTGCAGTGGCAAGTGTCAGCAGTCGTCAAGACTTTCTTCTACCATCTTAGGAATATCGCCAGAGTTAGGCACCTTGTTCCGTCTGACGCCCTGCCAGCGTTGGTTCACGCCTTTGTGTCCTTGCGTCGGACTACTGCAACTCCCTGTACTTTGGGCTTTCAGGGTTGAAATCTGCCGCCTACAGCTAGTGCAGAGCATGGCGGCCTGGGTTTTGACTGGGTCAAATAGGTCCTGTCATATTACCCCAGTGCTGTGTGAACTGCACTGGCTGCCTATCTGATGGCGGATTGCCTTTAAAGTCAGCTTGCTGACTCAAAGCCCTTCATGGCCAGGAGTCCGGCCTATCTGAAAGAATTTCCGGTTTCTCACTGCCCTGACGATCGCTCCACTCGGACGACAAGCGGTTGCTAGAGATTCCAAGAGTGAATCTTAAATCATCTGGTGCAGGGCATTTTCTTATGCTCGCCCACTCTTTAAATTCTCTACCTTGCGGTTATGAGAGTGCACCACAATGGAGGAATTCAAGAGGGTTTGAAAACCACCTCTGACAAATAGCCTTCTTAGAAAATTGACTGTTCTGAAGTTGCTGATTGTATTATGTTTTTCATCTGTGTTTGATTTTGGATTTTAATGTTTGATCTGCATTGTTTAACATGTACAATGCTTTGAAACTTGAAGGTGCTTTATAAATAAAACTATTATTATTAAAACAGAACATGCCCTAACGCTTCCCAGAAGTATGGCGGTAGGGCCCTAGGGCTTATTTAGATTGTTAGTGCATCGCTCACAGAAGACTTTAAAATCTACGGTGACTCAAATCAGAGAGGAGGGTACGGGAGACTGGTACATTCTCAGGACCAGATTTTAGCTAGTTTTAAAGCATTTTATCAAAACTTTACACCCGGAATCTCATCCAAATATTGTAAAGGTGGAAGCATACCTGGATAAGATAGTCTTGCCTACTCTTGGCCCAGAGGTCCAAGACCAGATGGATCTACCTATTACCCTACTGGAATTGAATCAGGCAATTAGGGACTTAAAATCATGTAAAGTACCCAGACCAGATGGACACACTCCAGAAATTTTTAAATTTTTGGGAAGGAAATTAAGACCCCACTTCTGGTAGCTTGTTGGGAGGCACAGCTGAGGGAACATTTTCCAGATGTGGAATTATGTAGTAATATCTAGTATCCAACCAGGGAAGGACATGACCCAATGTCCCCATAGTGCCCGATTCCCGTGCTTAAGACAGACTACAAAATATATACAAAATTTTAGCAAAAGCGTTGGGAGTCAGTCCTTCCCTCCCTTATTGACTTTTACCAGATGGGCTTCGTCCCGGGCCGACAGACCCAGAACAATATCAGAAGAACTCTACATGTCTTGCACCATGCTGCCGGTCGGGGTCCTCCTCTTGACCCGAGTTTGGATGCAGAGAAGACCTTCGACCGGGCAGCATGGAATTTTTGGGCATGACATTGAGGAGGTTTGCTTTTGGAGGCCTTTATGAAGGTTATAGGTAGCATATATAATAAACCTAAGGCATATGTTAAGGTCAATGGCAGAATTTCCGAACCCTTTTCCTTGTGGAGGGCACTAGACAAGGATGCCCCTGTCCCCACTTCTCTTCATTTTATATTTAGAACTGCTAGCTGGAGCTCTCAGGCAGGCAGAAGGAGTAAGGGGTGGAAGTTGGGGAGAGGAGCACAGATTGGCCTTATATCGCTGATGATCTGCTGATATATTTGAGAGATCCGGAGCAGGCCCTAGTTGGACTATGGAACGTTCTGGAGGAATTTAGCCAAGTGGCGGGTTACAGGGTTAATATCAACAAAACTGAAGTTTTGCAGGTTAATTATGATCCATCAGAAGAAATTAAAACACAGTTTCTATTTAAGTGGAATTTAACCCACCTAAAATATCTGGGGTACAGATTAGTTTAGATCCAGGAAAACTTTTTGAGCTTAATTATTCCCCAATGTTAGTAAATTTTAAAAGGATTTGGAGAAGTGGCAGGGCATTTCTTTTCACTAATGCAAAAATACAAACAATAAAATGGTGGTCCTCCCAAGATTTTATATCTGGCACAAACCCTCCCTGTTTCAGTCCTGGACTCCTTATATGGTGCTTTTAATAGAAGAGTTTCTCGTTTCATTTGGGGGACACAGGGACCGACAGTCAGACTGTCGATACTTCAAACTCCCAAATTGGAGGGAGGTCTGGCCTTACCCAATTTTAACCTATATTTAAAGGCAGAGCAGCTTAGAACCTTCCTATACTGATTTAATAAAAATTATATAGCTAAATGGAAATCCATAGAGTTGCGAGGGGATTTGGATAATTTACACTTGGCTCTGTTGAGCGAGGTAGGCATACCACCCCAATGGGGAAATTAATCTGTATACAGAGGTAACAATTTTGGTATGGGGTGACAAAAGATAAAGTTTTGGAAAATGGAAATACCTTATGTATTCAGTTCCTTATATAAAGGGTTGAACAGCAATTTTGGATGCTAGATTTGAGAGTGGGAGCGAGGCGGCTTCACTTGATTTGGCACTTCTTGTAGGGTACAGAAATTAGGTCCTTTTAAGGTTTGGTAAACACATATGATATCTCATGGAAAGACAGATTTAGATATTTTCAGATTAGGAATTATGTCAAAAGTTATCTTTGGGGAGGGATGAAGCCTCACCTCCACAAATATTACAGGTCCTCAGATCAGCAGTAGAGTAAAACATCTTCATTACATATGATTTCATATCTTTACAAGGCACTTTTGTCTTGGAAGGACAAGCACTTTTGTCTTGGAAGGGGACAAAACTAATTCAGTTAGGGCTGCATGGTCCCGGGATACAGGGCCGAGGTGCAAACTGAGATATGGTCCTGGACACAAAACAGTTATACGGAGGGATATCACTAATAGGATGGAGAGAATTCTCCTGGAAAATGTTCATTAGATTTTTAGGACTCCAGCTATCCAGGCCAAATACCAGGAGCTAGGCTCTGCTACATGCTGGAGGGATGTGGGTTTGCTCCAGCTGCCTTGTACCATATGATGTGGGATTGCCGAAATTAAAGTCATATCTAAGGGAGTTGGAGTTGGCATTACAAACCATATTTAATTCAGAACTGTGTCTGACTGTATCCCTGTACTTTCTGTTTGATGTCCTAAGGGCTGCAGAGACCCAAGTTCGGGAGACTTCTTATCATGCCCTTCTTGCAGGACAGAAAGTGATAACCAGGTTATGGCTTACCAAAATGAACCTACCATAGAACAATGGCATGAGTCAATAATTTCAATATATAAAGCTGAAGTCATGACAGCAGCTCTTAACAAGAGGCAAATTCAATTTGAGCTCTTGTGGAAAAGATAGGATAATATATATGGGGTGGTCAAATCTGAGTTTGTGCCCTAGAAAGGAAGTGGATGGGGATATTAGGGGCCCTTGAGCCCTCTCCCTTGACTGGGGCCTCTGGGGATATTACCTTGCCCTGACGGGCTGTCCCCTCTCCCTTTCTGGTATGGTAGTTTGATTTTGTCCCTTGATGAGCTTATAGGTCCCCTTTCTTATAACCCATCTCTCTTTTGATCCACTCTGAGTAAACGGAATTTAATATATACTTAAAATATATTGCTCTTAACAGTGCCATATATAGGGATTTGGTCTCTATTAGTGCCTACTTGTTTATTTTGTGTTAATTTATTATTTTGTCTTGTCTGTTTGTAATATGTCCTGGTTTGTAAGACTGTATGTACTGACAAATTTCTGAGAAAAACTCCATAAAGATTGAAAGTTAAAAAAAAAAAAGGTTCCATGGTGATTGTATAAAAGTTTGGCAGTGCTGTGGTATATCTTGAGGTACGAGGTACTTCCTCAGCACTGCCAAACTTTCATACGATCACCATGTGAACTTGAGTGCCTCAGTGGTACCTCGAGGTACCTCAAGGTATACCTCAGCACTTCCAAACTTTTATATGATCACCACTTGTATAAACTTCATTGTAACAAAGTACAAAATGCAAAAGTGGAGTGGTGCAAGTACCTACTATCACAGCAGATGCCAACCTCCCAAGTGTGGCACTGTTGGCATAAGCTACAGTGGTATGCAATGCAGTATCAGCAACCCCAAGCCAGCTATCACGAAGTCTCCAGCAACTGATTTCAGTGCAATTTACACAGTTGGTATGGCAGCACGACCATTTCTCACTTGACAAAGAATTTCACAGCAGACATTTGTGTAGACTGAGACCTCCTAGTCCAAGTGTGCTAAATAATAGTATTGTTTGTTCCCTTTAAGAATGACGGTAGTCACATCAGAACTCCACTGCCAACTCACTGTAGTCTCCTCTCTTGCTCTCTAGCAGGGCCATGAAGACACTGAGCAATGCTCTGCCAGAAACAGGTCAAAATTCAGCAACTGTTAATGATTATCCATATTCTGCACATATATGTACCTTGAACTCAAAAGATATATAGTACCTACCATTACACAGTATGTACTAAATATTTCGCTTGTATTAAATTCTGTATTGCATTAAATTTACATCCAAAACATATCCCTCCTCCAGGGCCTCCTAAAAGACTACTTAAAGGCAGTCCACCCAGAATGTGCAAAAACATATGTTATGTAGAGTGTTTTGATATGTATGTTAAATCCTAGTGTTCTTCCCTCTGTCTGCTATTTGGAGTTTTCCTGAATTGCCTGCTAGCTGTATGGTAGTTTCGACCCTGGGGATCTCCATAACAAATAGCTTTATTGGCTTTCTTTCTCCTAGGATGCCCCTGTCTCATGTGACAGTGATGTAGCCATGCCCTTAGATTTAGCATGTGTATTGCTTTAAAATTACTTTAGCAACAGCAGGCCTTGTAACTTCTTATCCAGGAGCACAAATGGCAACAGTTAGTTTAGCAGATACCTGAGAGCAAGCTAACTGAGGTTTCTGTAAGACAACACCTACTAAATAGCTCTAATTCATTATTTGTGTTTTTGATGTTAAAACACCCTGCTATTTAAATCTGATGCACAGAGATAACAAAAATAGTGAATTAATGCTATTTAGTAGCTGTTGTCTTACAGAAACCCCAGTTAGCTTGCTCTCAGGTATCTGCTAAACTAGCTGCTGCCATTTGTGCTCCTGGATAAGAAGTTACAAGGCTCTGCTGTTGCTAAAGTAATTTTAAAGCAATACACATGCTAAATCTAAGGATGGCTACATCACTGTCACATGAGACATGGAGCATCCTGGGAGAAAGAAAGCCAATAAAACTATTTGTTATGGAGATCACCAGGGTCGAAACTACCATATAGCTAGCAGGCAATTTAGGAAAAACTCCAAATAGCAGACAGAGGGAAGGACACACTAGATTTAACATACATATCAAAACACTTTACATAACATATGTTTTTTGCACATTCTGGGTGGACTACCCTTTATACGCCTAAGAAGTGTTTCTGCTAAATAACAGTATGATGAGTAAATAAAACCTTGAATCCAACAACATTTTTTCTCCTCTGCTAGAGAATCAAATACAAAATAAGCACAATGCCAAGAATTCCAGATTCTAGTTTGTTGAAAATGTGGGAGTCAAATTGGAAGACCCAGTGCTAGAAGTGTAGGCAAGACTTAATGTTTCTCTTGGGGCGGGGGCTTTGCCTTTGGGCTGAAGACAAACAGGTATGTTTACTTCCTCAGCACTGCTACCAACCCCATGCTGCTGTGTTTCTGCACATTTCTCACCTGTTGAGTTTTCATTTTGGGAATGTGCGCCATCATCCGCAGCTCCAATAGGCAACAGCATCACGTTCTTGCCTGTGGCTTCTTGAAAGGTCAGGGTTACAGGAATGCTTCCACCTTCTCTCGTCAGATCAGGCTCTACCCAAACACTGAAACACAGGGTTAAAGTAAACTGTAGGTAAGTATGTACTCTGCAGACATAGCAGTGACCTTGTGGTTTATACTGTACTGTTTCAATACAGAATCGTTTTAAAAGCTGTATTTAACAAGGAAAAAATACCATCTTCCCATAAAAGGAAATCAGTAACACAAAGGCTGTCAGGACTGTGAATTGCAATATTTCAAGGCCACCCTTCAGAATTTCCTCAACAACCCTTCACATTTCTGGAAGGTATTTCACTGCCTTTTGAACCCCCAGTCTGGTCCCTCAGTTCTTCTGATTAATGGTTCACCTATATCTGACCCTCCTCTGTTGCCTTCCACTTTAATACACTCTTCACCACTTGTGCTCTCTCTTCCTCTCCCACCACCACTGCCACAACTCCCATCATACCACTTTCTTTCTTCCCTCCTTGCAGGACTTACGCTTCTTCACTGTTACCACCAAGGAGACTCTGACTGCCCTTTACTCCCTGAATTTGAGTAAGGTTAACCTGATAGACTTGCTCCCAGAGTTCTTCATATCTCTGCTTCTTCCACTGCATCTCCCTTGACTCGCCTTTTTAACTGCTCCTTCTCCTCAGTGCGGACCAGTCCCCAGTCCTGGAAGTTGGCCAAAGTCATAACACTACACAAAGGGGGGAACTCATCTTGGGTAATCATCGGGCCTATCTCCTCTTCCTCTCTTGCCAAACAGCAAGAAAAGCTCGTCACAATAGACTCTCCGATTTCCTCTCCTCCTCCAATTTCCTCTCCCTGTTCCAGGCTTGTTTCAGGAAGGATCACTCCACCGTCCCCTTCCTGCTGCATATAACTGATATATCCTCTCAGGGACAGATCAGTGTCACATCACGACAGCCATCTTCATCATCTTGCTAAGGCCTTTGACTGGTGTCTCACCTCTCTTCCTGAATAAGCTGGTTTCTGCTGGCTTCTCTGCTCCTGCTGTCAACCGGTTCTGTTCTTACCTCACGGGTCATCTACAATCAGCACATGTTGGTAGTGCCCTGTCCTCCTCTTCTCATCCAGGGTGGGTCCCACAGGGCTCCATCCTGGGCCCCTACTCTTCTCCATCTTCCTCAATGACCTCCCATCAGCCTGTACCAACCTGTATATTCAAGTATGCAGATGACACAGTCATCCACACTTCTGGTCTCTCAACCACAGACATGGAAGGTCTAGTATAGCAAGACTTCAACAATGTCTTATGGTGGTTCCAGTCAAACCAGCTTTGGGTTAACACTAAAAAAAAGTTGTCCATGATCTTTGGCACCAGACAAAAACTGGACAAACCCCTATCTGTACCCACCTTCACCACCTTGGATGGCTCCCCATTTGAAGTAGTTCCTTCCTTCAAGTACCTTGGTGTGTGGCTTGACAGCAAGCTTGACTTCACTGCCAACACTGACCCCATCCACGCCAAGCTCCGACCTAGACTTGGTGCCTTGTCGAAATAAAGACTGCCTTTCCCTTCAGGTTTACCAAGAGCATGTTACTAAAATGATGATCCCAGTCTTTGACTATGCAGGCGTGTTTATGATTCCACCCTGGTCCTCCCTGGTCAGAATGGATACCCTCTGTAGCTCCTTGTGTCGCTTTGCAACCAACTCACCCTCTCAAACCCATCAATGCTTGCCTCACATCACTATCCATCCTCCCTCTACCATCCCATTACCAGATGCACTGTGCCTCATTATATCTAAATTTTGGTTTGGGTCCCTCCTTCTACCTCTCATCACTCCTCTCCACTGTCCCTCTGCTTCCTGCTCCCTCTGCTCCAGGGCTGCTTTGCCATGTCCCCATGCCTTGGCTGGCCAATCAGCTTTTGCCTCTCGTTTCCTCCGCTTTGGAACCAACTCCCTTTTCCCTCCGCCCATCACCTCCCTGCCTCATTCAGATATCAGTTCAGACTCATCCCCCCCACCTTGCTCTTGCCTCTCCTCCTTAACAGCCCCTCATACACTTCCTGTATTGTTCAGCTGCCTGCCACTCATTTGCTCATTGTGCTTTTCTATGGTCTTTGTGTGCTCTGACTTTGCACTTCTTTAACTTCTGACTGTCTATGCTTTGAATTGTTTTTAATCCTTTGCTCCCTCCCTGGGTCACACCTGGAAACAAGCCTTAGCTCAGTGTGCCTCTCCCAGTCACACATTTTCAAATAAAATTGTAAAAAAGAAATAAATAATAATATAGTTATTGCTTAATGCAGTCAGTGAAATGGCTCTTTCTAGCACATACACCTGGGATACCCCAATGAAGTCAATTAACAGCTCATAATATCAGAAGTTCAGTGTAGCCATGCATTAGCTGTATTAATATGCAGCAGTTGATGTCAAATAGCAAGTTCAGAAGTCAGTTGTGTAAAATCCTTAAATCAATAGTCCACAGCAGGAGAGCTACCAATATGCAACCCTCCTAGTTAGGCTGCTACCTCAGCATCTCCTTCATCACAGAATTTAGAAGCAGAACTCCGTTCTGTGACTACCTGCCCACCTTCTCCAGACCAAAATAAAAGCGTTCTGTAGCAGTTCCTGATGTGATTTAGTCCACAAACACACAGGTGGCAGTGTGTGCAGCCCTGCGGTGTTGCTTCCACCTGGAAACTGGAGTTTATCAAGTGTAAGCATAAGCAAATGCCGTTAAGAGATTAAAAAGAATCGCTACTGAGATCTCAATCTCTGGCCAGTAGAATGTTGTTTATTGCACGGGCTAAAGTGGTCTCTGTGCTATGGTATTGCCTAGAATGACTTGCAGATGTTTAACAGACAGGAAAGAAGTTGCTTCGCTACCACCTTTCTCAACAACCTTACCTGAAAGGGTAGGCTGGAGATGGGTCCAATTCAACAGGACATCAAGATCTAAAAACAGTTTCTTTAGGGGAGGCCTTATACTCTTTCAAGGCCAGCAGCAGGAACCTCTCTGACAGACAAGCTGTCACAACAGCTCCTAGGACACCCAAGTGGGTCACTGTCAACTGTCTTGCTCAGTCAATCACACTATAACTAACGTAGTTACAACTCCCTTAGGTCGCTTCCTTCAAGTGTCACCACAGGCTCCTACTCACAAAGAGCAAGGCCAGTTCTTGCTCACTCGGTACAAGGCCTTTCAGACATAAAGTCCCCACGTCATTCCGGTACATATACCTTCCTCTTATCAGATTCAGTTTACTTTGGTAGTGCTCTCTCAAGGGGTGGATCACGGAACTGCCCAGAAAACAGATCAATATCTGTGATTGTAGCATTAAGTACAGGTACATAGAAAATATTTTATATTTTCTAAAATGTACAGTAGTAAAGTAATGGGGACACACACACGAAAATGCAAAATAAACAGATTTAAACAAAAAGCACAGAACAGTAAAACTCTAAACTGACTAAAATTCTACAGTCCTACCCTAAGATTATGTCTTGACTATAATGTCATGTTTGAATTCTTCATTTACTCTGCAATCGTCCTATGATGTAGAACCTTTGTAAATGAGCACTTGTGCTCAAAGATGTAACTCTGCATGTACAAATAAATAAATAACTAATTAAGATCTTAGAAGTCTCTGCACACAGCAAACTATTTACATAGAACTGGTCCTTTTCTCTTCTATGGTACACAGCCAGTCCCAGTCTTGTGTCTTGGTGCTGGGATGAGGGAAAAAGTGTCTTTGAATTTCCTTTGCTCAAGGCTTAAAAGGGAAGTGCCAAGAGCTTTCAGGATGCAGTCAGCTTTTTATCTCAGCTTCTGCCATGCCCCATTGGTTATTTAAGACTAGAAGCCATTTTCTCTTTCCAGAGTTACAGCTGGGAGACTGCATTTGCTTAGGGCAACTGTTTGTATAATGACTGCTCACACAGCTCCTGTTCAGATCCCCACAGACAGTTTTCCTAAACAGCTATTCACATTGTACGCTGAATTACAGTTGTTTAACAGAGTCCTTTTTTTAATGCTAGTCACAGTAGGGGTACTGTCTAACGCTGCTCTCACAGACTTCATGTCTCTGTCTTAACCATCCAGTAATACCCAAAGGGCCCTTCAGTAGACTGAAACAATTACCACAATTCCTGTAAACAGGACATCCCACACGGCAATGACTATATAAGTAAGAGATTCAAGAAGAAAAATTACTCACCTTAGTAATTGTGTTTCTTCTAATGAGTCTTGCTGTATTCTGACATTATGCAGTTAGCCCCAGCACTTAAACTGCTCCGAGAGGAAAGAGTTAACTCTATGCCAAAGCATGGAACGTTGAGCACGAGCTCGGTTCAAACCTCTGTCTGCTGCACTTTGAAGTGTAACCGCCAGATTCTTACGAGCTAACACTAACTACCCCACTATGTAGAAATTGTAAAATTTACTAGCCAAAAAGCAACCAAATATTTTGAATCCCCAAAGACTCAAGTCAAGAAATCCAAAACAAAACTAGGTAGTGAACAAATTTAATTATCAAAACATATAAATAACACACTCTCCCTGTTTAAAAGGGAGAGTGCCAAGTACACCCCCGAGGTGCAACACTGCCTGCCAGCCCACTTCCCAAAAACATGTTCTGGGAGGAGGCAGGAGGAGGTCAGAATACAGAAAGACTCCATTAGAAGAAACACAATTACTAAGGTGAGTATCTTTTCTTCAAATAACATGAAGTCTTGCTGTATTCTGACATTATGCAGACTACAAAGCAGTACCTCCATGGAGGAGGGTATCAAACCTATTTTGGGAACAGGGTCTGCAGTACTACTGTACAAACCTAGCATCACTCCTAGCCTGGATATCCAGAGAGTAATGCTTGGTGAATGTATGAACTGTTTTCCAGGTGGCTGCTTTGCATATCTCTAATAGGGGTATATCTCTGGCAGCAGCCAGAAAAGCAGCTGTACCTCTAGTCGAATGAGCCTTCAGGCTTGAGGGGTACTTTGCCTAGCTTTTCATTGCAGAACTGTATACAAGAGACAATCCACCTGGCAATAGTTCTCTTAGTAGCAGGTTTACCTCTTCCTCACTTCACCATAAGTGAGGAAAAACTGAAGTGAGTCCAACCTAAGTGCCTTAGTATGCTCAATGTAGTAGCTAAGAGCCCTTTAACATCCAACTGTGTAAACTTCTCTCTCCTGAAGAAGAATGATCAGTAAAGAACACAGGAAGAGACATGGATTGGTTCAGATGAAAATCTGAAACCACTTTGGTAAGAACCTCCTGTTGGTTCTAAGGACCACCTTATCTCTATGGAATGAGATAAAATCAAGCTCCACTGACAGAGCTTGCAATTCACTGACACGCCTGGCAGACGAATAGCTACCAGGAACACAGTTTTCCAAGTCAAGTACTTAGTTCTGCTGAGGCCAAAGGCTCAAAGGGGTTGCTTAAGCTGAGCGATGCAAACATTAAGATCCCAAGCAGGAGTAGGATCCCTGAAGGGGGATGGTATGAAGCAATCCTTTGAAAAATTTACAGAAAACAGGGTGAGATGCCAGTGAGAGGACTTTCCACTGACAGAAATGCAGAAACAGCTGACAAGTGTACTTTGAGGGTAGCTGGTCTGAGGCCTAAGCCATTAAGATGAACCATGTAATCCAGAACTGTTGACAAGTCAGCAGTATCTGGGGATATGTCTTACTGGAACACCAAATGCTGAATCTTTTCCATCTGGAGTTATAAGTTTTTCTGGTGGCAGGTTTTCCAGAAGCTTTTTGAGAATGTCCAGAACCCTTGAGACAGATGCATTTGCATATGCTAGCTCTTCAAGAGCCATGCCTTAAGATTGAGAGACCGAAGGTTGGGGTACCAAATCCTCCCTGAGAAGAGGCTGACAGGGTGTGATTCCTGGGGAGGGATAGAGGAAGATGGACTGCTAGGGACAGCAACAGGAGATACACCAAGGCTGTCTGACCCAGTCTGGAGCAATCAGGATCACTTTGCAAGATTGTGACCTTATCTTGACCAGGAGTTTGAACAGTAGAGGAAAAGGAAGAAAGGCATACAGAAAGTTCCCTCCCAATCCAGAATTGGAGCATCCAGGGGGACTGAACCCAAGACTGGGGTCTGCAACAAAAGAGGGAAGTTGGTGATTGTCTGAGGCTGCAAAGAGATCTATCTCTGGAGTGCCCCACCTTGAAAAAATCACTTTTAACACTAGGGATCCAGGGACCATTTGTGATGGCCCTGGGAAATCCTTTGATGCATCTGCTAGCACACTCTCCTTCCTGGAAGGTGGACTGCTACCAGTGAGGTCTGTAGAGAATAAGCCAGGGACCATAATTTCATGGTGTCCGTGCACAAGGCCGTAGATCGAGTGCCTCCCTGCTTGCTGATGTACCACATGGTGGTAATGTTGTCTGTCCTGACCTGAACCACCTTGTTCTGTAATGGAGTCCAAGAAGGCTTGTAAAGCCAGGTATACTCCCTCAGCTACAGAAGACTGATGTGGAGAAGAGACTCCTGAGGGACCACACCCCTGAGCTGTGACGGTTCCCAGGTGAGCTCCCCACCCCAGGAGAGAAGCATCCATGGTTAGAACCACAGAATGAGACTGAGTGATGAATGGGACCCCTTGCCTGAGGTTGGCCCGATCCAACCAGCATTGAAGAGTCTGAGTCACTGGAATTAGTTTGGTTAGAGGATCTTTTCTAAGACCAAAAGCCCTCAAATGGAACCGGATATCTCTCATCTGAAATCTGGCCTCTTGGACCACTGCAGTGGAAGCTGCCATGTGGCCCAGGTGTTGAAGGAAATGCCTTGCTGGTTGAGACACCAGAAGGTAGAAAGAAGAAGCCAGCTCTATAATGGCCTTTAACCTTGCCAGAGGAGAAAGGCTCTTGCTTTGACAGTATCCAACTCTACCCCTATGAAGGTCAAGCGTTGCACTGGCTCAAGAACTGATTTGGGAAGATTGAGGAGGAATCCTAGAGAAGTGAGCACTTGTTGGTCACTTGCAAATTTGACTTGACTTGGTCTGGAGACTGACCCACAATGAGCCAGTCATCCAGGTATGGGAATATGGAAATGTTTTGTCTCCTTAGAAAGGCCACTACTACTGCTACGCATTTTGTAAACACCTTGGAGCTGATGTTAGGCGAAGGACATTGCTTTATGAACATGCGAAATTTGCCAACAGATAAAGGCCTAGAGGTCTATCAAGTCTGCTCGAATGTGCAGCTAGCACCCTTATTAATAAGAGCTGATAAAGCAATGGGGCCAGATGGGGTGCACCCAGGGTCCTTAAAGAACTAAGAGAGGTGGTGGCTGAACCTCTGGCTATCCTGTTCAGCCAATCACTGGAAACAGGGAGGTACCCAAAGACTGGAGGACAGCAGATGTAGTCCCCTTATACAAAAGTGGGAACAAAGAGGAAGCAGGGAACTACAGACCAGTCAGCCTCACCTCGGTAGTGGGAAAGATCATGGAAGCACTACTGAAGGAGAGATTGGTGGAACATCTGGTTGTCAATGGACTACAGGACCCAAGGCAGCATGGTTTCACCAGGGGAGGTCATGTCAGATCAACCTCATTGAATTTTTGACTGGGTGACTAGGGAGGTGGATCAGGGAGGGCAGTGGATATGGCCTATCTGGACTTCAGCAAGGCCTTTGACACTGTGCCACATAAGACTATTACACAAACTGGGGAATATGGGTGGGCAGGACAGTAGTGTGGTGGGTAGGTAACTGGCTGGGTGGCAGGACACAGAGGGTGGTGGTAAATGGCTGTCACTCCACAGAGGGAAAAGTGACCAGTGGGGTACCACAGGGATCAGTGCTGGGACCGGTCCTATTCAACATCTTCATCAGTGACATTGCACAGGATATAGAAGGCAGAATTTCACTGTTCGCTGATGACACAAAGCTCTGTAACAGAGTAGACACACCAGAGGGTGTAGACAGAATGAGAAGGACCTGCAGAAACTTGAAGAATGGTCAAGGGTTTGGCAGTTGAAATTCAATGCAAAGAAGTGCAAGATAATGCATATGGGGCACAAAACCCTGGCACAATATATCAGTTGGGGGTGAGGATATAGCATGCACCAAGCAGGAAAGGATCTTGGGGTTGTCATCTCTGATGACCTCAAGGTAGGGAAACAGTGTGACAAGGCATCAGGTAAAGCAAATAGGATGCTGGGATGTATAGGCAGGGGCATCACCAGCAGGAAAAGGAGGTCATAATTCCGCTATACAAGACACTAGTGAGGCCCCACCTGGAGTACAGTGTACAGTTCTGGAGACCATACCTACGTAAGGACATAGACAGGGTAGAGAAGGTTCAGAGGAGGGCAACAAAGATGGTGCATGGGTTGCATCACAAGTCCTATGAAGACAGGTTGAAGGAACTGAACATGTACTCCCTGGAGGAGAGGAGGGAGAGGGATATGATAGAGACATACAAGTATTTTACAGGGAGGAACAGGGTGCAGGAAAACACTATTTTAAGCGAAAAGATGTTTCAGGACTAGAGGGCATGGGATGAAGTTGGAGGAGGAGCGATTCCGAGAAACATGAGAAAATTTCTTCACAGAGCGGGTGGTGGACAAGTTGGAACACCCTGCCAGAGGAAGTGGTGGGGGCTCAGAAACAATCACGGATTTAAGAATGCATGGGATAGACATAAAGGAATTCTAGAGGTCAGTGTAAGGGAAATAGACTTCTAGGAAAACAAACTGAACTTACAAGCTCAAATGGGCAGACTGGGTGGGCCATAGGCCCTTATCTCCGACACTGTCTATGTATCTATGTTATTCTGCAGCTGCCCTCCCTTCCACCCTTCCCTTCATTAACCCTCCCCTTGTCCCTTACCATCCCTTTTGAAGCAGTCCACTGTTCTACTGGATACCACCTCTGCAGGTAACTCATTCCACCAAGTCCACCACCCTCTCTGTAAAAAGTGTCTCCTCATCTCCCTTCTGAACCTTCCTCCCTCCAGCCTCATATCATGGCCCTTAGTATCCCTCCCTCCCTTACTTTGAACAGCCCCTCTGTACCCGTCTTGTTTATTCCTTTCATGTATTTAAAGGTTTCAGTCATGTCCCCCTGTCCTCCAGTAAGTACATGTTCAACTCCTCAGCCTCCTCTCATATGGTAAGACCCCAGCCCCTTGATCATCTTTGTCGCCCTCGATATATACCCCTCCAGTAACTTAATGTATCTCTTCAGATACGGGCGCCAGTACTGCACGCAGTACTCCAGGTGCGAACTAATGACCTATACAGTGGCAGAATCACCTCCTCCCTCCTCGAGGATATACCTCTTGCAATACAACCCAGCATTTTGTTGGCCTTTGCAGCTGCCTTCCTACATTGTGCCAAGTTGTTCATTGACCCTGTAATGAGCACCTCCAGATCCTTCTCCTCCTCTGTCTGGGCTAGCTGCACTTCCCCAGCTCGTAACTCCTCCTTGAGCTCTTCATCCCAAAATGCAGCACCTTGCACTTTTGGCATTAAACCCCAGTTGCCAGGTGTCTGACCAGGTTTCAAGCTTTGCCAGATCATCCTGCCATCCCCTAGGTCATCCACCACAGCTCCTACCTTGGTATCAGCTTTGAACTGATAATGGCCTGAAGGCAGCCTGAACCTGAGGTATTTTCTGTGGGAGCACCTGCTGGGAATGTGAAAATAGGCATCCTTTAGGTCCAGGAAGGCTAGCCAGTCTCCTGGCCTTAGAGAGGGAAGAATTATTCCTAGAGTCACCATTTTGAATTTTGGCTTTACTAGGTGCTTGTTTAAGTATCTTAAATCTAGGCTGGGCCGCCACCTCTGTTTTTTTGGGGTAAGAAAGTATCTGGAGTACAGACCTTTGCCCCTGTGAGGTGTAGGAACTTTCTCTATGGCTCTGAGGAGCCAGCAGAGATGAAACCTCTGCCTCTAGGGCAATGGTTTTGGAGTTGTTTGCAGGTGGAAAGGACCTGATCCTCAGCTTTGGAAATTTTTGAAGCTGAGGGCTGTCCCTGGCTTACTACCTCCAGAACCCACCTGTCTGAGGTAACAGACTTCAGTCCTGGAAGTAGTAAGCCAGCCTGCCTCCTACAGGAATTGGGAGTCGACCGGCTGACACATCAGGGTGTCTGCTTGGCAGGAGCCTTAGACTGAGAGGAGGATGCAGCCCTGCTCATCCACCTTCTGCCTCTCCCTCTGAAGAACCCCTCTGAGGAAAAGGACAGGAGGCCTATGCCTGGTAGAAAGGCCTGTGAAAGCGCCTGCCCTGCCCCAAGATTGCTGTTTCTGAGGAGTTGCCGCCTTTCCTTGGCCTGTGCACTCCTGTAGGTGGTCCTATATTCAGCAGTCTTCTTCATATAATTCTCTGTCTGCTCCCCAAACAGAGAATTCTCAATGACAGGGAAATCCATGGCATTAGCCAGGTATCCTGTGATAGGCTAGTACATCTGAGCCAAGCCAGTCTCCCAAGAGCCACAGATGTTGCCATGACTCATGATGACACATCACTGGAGTCCACAGCAGCAAGAAACTGGATTTGTGATGCCTCAGTCCCATCAGCAGCCACCTCCTCCAGCTCCTTGGCAAGCTGGGGTGGGGGAGCCTGTTTAGCCAGTTCCAGAAAGTATGCCATCTGGACTTCTGGTATCTGGCTATATAAGCCATATAGTTAGCCTGCCTGAGTCCCAAGGAAGATGCCACGTACTGTTTCTTAGCCATGGCATCCAGCTTCCTGGAGTCTTTATCTGGGGTGTAAACAGGGTATATTAGCCTTATCACAGGCTGCAGCCTGCGACTAACATGCCTGCATTGCTGGTACAAGTACATATACCTCTTGTCCGTTCGCCTGTCTACAGGACGAAAGAATTTGGAGTCTTAAGTAACTTCTGTGTCTGTTTCCAAAGGATTTGTGAAGGAAATAGACAATCTCTTGGACTCTGGGATATCCATTATCTCCACATAGTCAGGCTCCTCTTGCTCCTTGACAGCTTCATCCACAGGGAGCTGGAGAGTTTCTGTCACTTTTTGTAGAACATAAAGTGGGAAGGGGACTCGGAAAGCCTAGTATGGAAAACACCAGAAGGTCTGTCTGGGGAGATGTCCGGTTCTATGGGCTCATCCAGACCTTCCACACCATCGTCATCATCATAATCTTCATCGCCTCCAAATCTGGTTCATAATAGTCTTCTGGGGAATAATCTGAACCGGGGAACCGACCGAACTGAATGCCTACCAGAGGCGTCGGATCAGCGGAACGAGCGGAGCGATTCAACTATACTAATCGCTCTGGCAATTTCCTCGGCGGTTGGGATCTTGGTTCTGGATCCGAACCGATGATTTCTTTTTTCTTTCTTTTGCTGGAACCCCCCTCAGGATCGGCTCTCCATTTGCCTGAGGGAGTCTCGCCAGGTCAGTGGGCACTACCTCAGGGTCAGTCAGAACCAAACCGGGCTGGCCATCCGGTCAGTGGACTTCTCTGCCTCCTTTTCCCTAAGCCTGCCCAATCTTTTATCCAGGGTGGCCTTAGGAATTTTTAATATATTTGGCAGTCTGAATCAAGGTGGTCAAAACCAGATAATAAACACAGGTGTTGTGAGGATCAGCCTTAGCAAAGGCCTCCCCACACTCACTGCAGTGTTGAAACCCAGTGGGCCCAGTTTTCTCTTGGGTTTCTCAGATGAAGCCATTCTACCACTTACCTTTTTTCGGCAACAGCCAGGCAAGACCCCTTGTCGGTTCCTAACCGTGTCACAGGTGTTGGAAAAAACAATAAAATACATTGTATTTTTTTAAGCGATAACGACCGGTACCTCACACTAAATTCAGAACTCAAAGAAAAACACAAAGAAAATAACAAACAACCGGTTCAGCGAACCGATTGACAATATTACTTTACAATTTCCAGAAATCCAGCACTAGTCCACTACCTAAAGTACTTACCATACCACAGACAGGATCTGAACCAAAGAAGAAATGAAAATAGCGGTTTAAAACCGAAGTTTTACTGGACCGAACCGATAGCAAGGCGAGCTCTCCGGAGCACTGTTTGGTTAGGTGGCGTAAAGAATCTGATGGTTACACTTCAAAGTGCAGCAGACAGAGGTTTGAATCGAGCTTAACATTCTATGCTTTGGCATAGAGCAAACTTTTCCTCTCCGGAGGAGTTCAAGTGCTGTGGCTAACTGCATAATGTCAGAATACAGCAAGACTTCATGTTGTTTGGAAAAAAAATAACAGAAATTAAGATACGGTCTGCTTTAAAACTAGTACATCTCTCCCCTCAAAATAAAAAAAATAAAAAATGAAAGCATCTTCTTAACACACCCTCCTAAAGGACATTTTTCATGTGGGCAGTCAGCAACTGTCTAAGGACTCCCTTGATCTGGAGTTATTACTCCATCTTTTTCTACTGTATGATACAACCATTTTTTATGCTCGATGCTAGCTATCTACACAGGCCATCAGAGTTAGTATGTTGTGCTCCACTGTGGTGTTGAATACTCGTACTACGACTGCAGAACCAGACTCCATTGTAGCAGTTTTGCATTTTGCCCACTCATTCTGTCAGGGTTTCTGATCTGTGACCAATGTAAACTCCTTCCCCACCGGAAATGTTGCAGTTTTGCAGTACCCACACTCTCACCAGCATTCCTCTTCAGTTGTGGCTTATGCTTCCTCCTGGGCAGCAGTTTCTGGTTCAGGTATGCAATTAGGTGTTCTTCACCTGCAGGTACAACCTAGCTAAGTACAGCACCCAACCCATGTTTGGAAGATACATGTGCACAACTAACTTTAATGAACCGTCTACTAGTTAGCACTGGTGCCTGGCATAATACATCTTTCAGCTGTCTGAATGCTGTCATGCAGCATTCAGTCCACCACACCCTTTCAAGCATTTTCTTCTTTGTGATTTTCATCAAGGGTTTAGCCATATCGCTAACGCTTGCCACAAATCTGGAGTGATACCCTGAAGTCCCCAGAAATGTCCTAACCGGTTTCTTAGTGGTTGGTGGGCCACTTCTGGCTCAGGCTGAATGTGCCCACTTACCCTGTGACCAAGGTATGACACTTCAGCCATGGCGATCTGGTACATCACTGCCTTTATTGTCAGCCTTGCAGTATGCAGTCTAAGAAGCACCTCCAGGACCTGCCTGACATGTAATTCCCAAGTTTGGCTGTATTTGGCAATATCAACCATGTAGTTGGTACAAAGTTGCTGCCCTGGATAAAATACAGTCCATGAGCTGCTTTAAAGTAGCTGGCATGTTCACCATCCCAAACAACCTCAGATGAAACTCAAAGAGATCAAACCAGGTGATGAAAAGAGGCATTTACCGGGGGTGGGGGCAGGGTTTTATTTGTCACTATTCTTTTTCATGCCAATAATGGTCAGCAACCTGTCCCCTCCCCAACTTCTTGAGGCCTTTATCTGTCATAAACATCAGGGATGCATCAGACTCCATACAGCTGCTAAACGTGTGGTAGTCTCACGAGGGACCTTGTGGTTCCATCCCTTTGGGAATCAACACTAAAGGAAGGCACAGGGACTACTGGGCTCCTACATGACTTGAACAGCCAGCATCTCTTTAAGTTCCCCCTCTATAGTGTGCTTCACACCTCTGGAACCCTAGAGGGTGGCTGCCTTAGTTTGGGTTTGGGTTCCTGTATCTACAAGGTGTTTAGCCAGCATGGTGTCAGCCTGGTGTCTTTGTGACCATTTCTTTCAATGACTGCAGCACCTCACTCATCTCTGCTGCTCAGAAAGGTTGATGGCATTCACAGATCCCACCTAACCTTATCAAGGATCTCTATTAGTGGATCCATCTGCTTCCCCCTCCTATAGGTAGCTATAGACTGCTAGAACATTTCTTCATGGTAGGGCTTCATCATTCTTTTTCTTAATTCTTTGGTAACTATGTAAGGCCTGCTATGCACAAGTGCCTGTTTTCAGGGGCAACCCAAGAGCACTGGGAGGTTAAGCGACTTGCTCAGAGTCAAACAGTATGCAAGTAGAGGTTGTGGTAATCAAACCCCTGTCTGCTGGAAGTGCCAAGCTCATTCACAGCTTGTTACTCTAACTTCTAGGCTATACTGCCAATATTTACATTGTATACCCTCTGTTTTCACCTCATGTTAGGCAGGTCCACCAAGTTAGTTTACTTCATTCACCATCTTTATATGGACCCTCCCAGGCTGCCAACAGTTTATTTTGTCAGACCAACATGAGCAACATCACACTGCACAACCTTGCACTCATTGACTCTAGCCATATAGTTTTACCATGTTTTCAGTCACTGTTATGCAACAACTAGGTGCTCCTGGGTGAGCACCTTCAGCTCTGAGCAGGAACCAGAGAACATTTTACAAAACAATGTTTGCTTAGCCATTGCAGAGTTACAAAACTTAATCTGAGTAGCACTAGGAAAATGTGTGGTGTTTTGCAGATAACCTTGTGTAAAGCAGCTGTACAACCACTTTTTGGGTGAACACAGATGTGTTGCAAGTGACTGCTATACCTGGTAAAATATTCCCTGGCCATCACCTGAAGTTCAGGACATACTTCATAACAGATTCCCTTGTGAAGTAAGTTCGCCTCCCCAATTTGTCTCTTACTAGATCTAGGGTCCCAGGAGCTCAAAGGGTTAGAACAAAAGCCTATGGATCCTCGGGACATCACTATAAGCAAATAAATAGGGTAAACACCTGTCCCAATCCCTTAGTACTGGTCAGCAAATGCTCCTAGCATGCTCCTCACACACGGTGCTAAAATGTCTGACCAAACCATTAGCCACGGGCTGATACAGGAGGCCCTGGGCTGCCACAACCCACACTTCTCCCACAGATTGATCATACAAGCCAACATAAAATTTTGGCCCTGATCAGACTGAATCTCAAGGAAAATCTCACCCAACGAAATATCCTTGGGGTCTGCAGATACATTCTCCTCCTCTCTACGGAAGACATGGACATAGCCTCGGAGTACCTGGTTGTGAAGTTCATGACTACCAATATGCACCTCTTGCCTGTAGGACTCGGGTGCTCAGCTGCCCACAATGTCCACAGTTATCCTCTCAAAGGACTCCTCAATTACAGGTAATAGGATCAAAGCCACCTTTGTCTTGTCCCGAACCTCTCCCACCATCTGGCACTGCAGACAATTCTGGCAGTAATCTGTGACATCTTTAAAAATACTAGACCAAAAGAAATTGTTCACGTGACACCTGTTTTGTTTGACTCACCCCAAGTGTCGTGAGAAAGGAATGTCATGGGCTAGGGTCCAGGAGCTGCTTCCAGTATTTCCAAGGTATCACCAGCTGATGATGTACCCTTCCTCTGGCCCTCCCTAAGGCACCCACTCAGTACAATAATCCATTCCCTCCCAGTGTTCTTCCATTTTACCCCCCACCCGAGAGTCACAGTCATCCTGGCTGTAAATTCCCTCAGTTTCTGCTTGGACAGTGAAACCCCAGCTATAAGCATGTTTCTCATCGAGGAGAGAATACTTCAAGGAAGGGTCTTAATCTGAACAAATTCTTCCAACAAACGCATCCTTTACTTCTTCAGCAGTAACCGAGACAGAAGCCCTTTTCTTTCCAGAATTCCAGTTCCAAGACATGCTTTTGCTCAGGGCAACAGTTTGTATAACTGCTACTTACACAGCTCCCCTCAGACACACCTCCCCAAGTTCAACAAAATAGCTGTTTGAATTCTAAACTGGATATGGTTGTTTAGCCAAGGCCTTTTGTTAAAGCTAGTGCCTTTTATAGCAAGGGTCATGTCTAATGTCTGATGTGGCTCTCCTAGATTCCAAGTCTCTGTCTTTCACCCATACAGCAACACATAAAAGCAGCAGTGCAATGTTACATTGAAAATTCAGAACTACTGTATACTGTTTTAGTCTTATTTCGTGTGCTCTTGTTCTCATCTCTTGTAAGATGTCATTTTCCCCATTTTGAGTTCTCTGCCGATTTTGTTGACATTTGAAACAATTGAAAGGAGCGCTGCTTTTATTATTGCTATCCCCAGGTTTTCATCATTATTCTCAGCTGTTCTGAGCACTTACTGCCCCATAAGAAAGGGGGGCAGGATAGCTTTATATGTATTAGAAAAATATAAATCCCATAGGGTGGACACACCCTGGACTTCTGTTTGGAAACCGAAATATTATGGGCACAAATTACTCTCCCAGGAAACAGATAACAACTGGCCTAGTCTATCACATACTAAATTTAGCCTCCAAAGTGACAGCGATCGATTTCGTCAACTCTGGAGAGCATGGGAATATATTCTTATTATATCTTATGGGTGATTTTAATTCTCCAAATATTGACTGGTCTACACTAAATGCTACAGGGTTACAGAAAATAAATCCTCTACTATACAATTAATTCTGATTTACAGCAAATAGTCATGAGTAAAACAAAAGGAAATAACTTACTGGATCTGGTCTTAACCAACTGTAAAGAAGAAATTTCTACTCCATGTGTTCTTGAACCCCTAGGTACCAGTGACCATAATATGATTACATTTAGTATTATTACTTCTAAACAATACTCAAGAGGTTCTACAATTATGAGAGACTTTAACAAAGCCAATTACTCTAATATAAAGGACTACCTGGCTAACTGGAATTGGGGAAAAAACTAAATGGAAGGTGTCTGACTTCACAATGGAAGTTAATTTTGGAAAACTTCAATATTGTATTCATTCTTGGGTTCCAATAGAACTAAGTATACAAATAGTCAGAGAGTTCCAGTATGGTAGAACAGGTGTATTAAAAGGACATCAATAAAAAGAAAAACATTACAGGAGATATAAAACCCATCCAACTGATACAAATTGGAAACATTACAAAGAGAGTTCTAACAAAGTCAAATATCTAACAAAGATCAAAAAGATTATAGAGTACAATATGGCAACTAATATTAAAGATAACACAAAGAGTTTATTTAATTACACAGGTTCCTTACATGGTAACAAATCTAACCTGGGTCCACTTGTTATTGATGGTGAAACTATTAGTGATGAAACTGAAATGGCAAATCACCTAAATAATTTTTTTATAGTATATTTAAATCCTAAGGATTTAATCCGAGTCACTTAGATCACAATAATGTAGAGTGGATTCCTTTTAGTGAAACTGACATTTCGAAGCATTCAATCATTTAAAATGTACTGGGTCACCAGGTCCGGACGGATTACACCTGAAATTTATTAAAGAATAGGACCACTGACCATGTTATTTAACTCTTCCTTGAAAGGAGGTATTACTATCCCTATTTGGAATGAGGCCACAATAACCCCTATTTACAAATCAGGAAATAAAAAATGTTAATAATTACAGGCCCATAAGCCTGACATCAGTCATTTGCAAGATGCTTGAAAGATTAATTCCCAAAAAGGGTTGACAAACACATTAGTCTTAATAACTTAACTGATATCAATCAGCATGGTTTTCAGCCTGGTAGATCTTGTCTGACTAATTTGGTTCACTTCTTTGAACTAGTAAGTACATCTCTGGATGAAGGTTTACCTGTTGATGTTATTTATCTCGATTACTCAAAAGCATTTGGTACAGTTGCACATAAAATTTTGATAGAACAACTTATTTCCATTAACCTATAAAATGGATTACTTCCTGGCTCTCTAACAGAAAGCAAAGAGTAGCCATTAGGGGACACTACTCAAATTGGGGCCTGGTAACAAGTGGTATTCCTCAGGGTTCGGTACTGGGGCCCACTTTATTTAAACTTTTTATCTCATCTATGCAAACTTCTGGTAATACCTGGGCAGTAAAGTATGCAGATGATTGTAAACTAGGTTGCACAGTGAACAACTCTCCATCTGCTCAGGACTTGCAAAACATTCTAAACCAGTCAGTATTGTTGGCAGATAATAACAAAATGAGTTTCAATATAAAAAAATGCAAAGTAATGCATTTGGGGAACAACAACATTAAAACTACTTACAGAAATCAATAACGCACAATTACAAGAGGTTGACTCTGAAGTTGATCTGGGAGTTATAGTTGACAATAAACTAACTTTTGAACTAGAAATAAAACAACTGTTAAAAATGCCACAGTATTATAAGTTCTATCCTGAAAAATATTAAGAGCAGAGACCCCAATGTTATAATACCACTTTCTCAACATTAGTGCATCCCCATCTAGAATACTATGCTCCATTTGTACACCAATTACAGCTAGGGTAACAAACTAGATGAGGAGTACAAAGGAGAGTTACTAAACAGATCAACGGTGTTGAAGATTTGAGTTAGACTCAAAAACTTGGACTTTATTCATTAAAATACAGACAGCTAAGGGGGATCTATGTTTACTTAGACAGCAGTTAAAGAAGAAGAAGAATCAGCATTTATATGCGCCTTTCATCAAAAGCGCTTTACAAGCAATGCTAGACTGGTAGTGAAGTGAATGAATGTGTGGTGGCGGCCATATCGCATCATCACCCACACAGCCTGGATAATTGCATGAACTGGTTTATGGGAAGGGAATGTTGGCCAGGACACGGGAATGTTCCCTACTCTTTTGCGAAGAGTGTCCTGGGTTCTTTACTTCCACCTGGACACCACCAGGATGGGCAGAAGGATCTCGGTTTAACGTCTCATCCAAAGGACGGCACACCCCATAGTACAGCACCCCAATACTGCACTCGGATGCCAGCGATTTGTAGGTCAAGTCCAATCCCAGTGTGGGATGAGAACCCATGACCTTCTGGTCCAGAGGCGGATGTGCTACCAACTGAGCCACGCTGACACCAGATGAACATCTTTTGAAACATTAGGACTGGTTAAACATCATGGTACCGCATTTATGAGATCCCATAATCTAAAACTAAAGGGTCATACAAACAAAACCAATAAGCGTAATCACTGGTTCACTCAGAGAATGACCTCTGCTTGGAACTCATTACCCATCAACGTAGTACAGAGTGCAAGCATGGCTGAGTTCAAAATCAATCTTGACCACTATATGGGTCAAAGCAAGACTTTTCTTAATTACTCCACCAGTGTTGGTGGTGAGTTTCTTATGGACTTAAACGTCTCCTTAACTTCGTAATATCCTATGAAACCTATGAAGGTTAGTGAGTACTGCCTGTTGCATCCTAGTTCACCTTAGTCACAAGAAAAGTGATATTAAACTAATGGATATTCAAAAACAGCCAAGAATGACAATGAAAACTAGGGCACAGTCATTTTATAAAGAGCACTCCTTTCAATTATTTCAAATGCCAAATAAACACTAAAAAAGACTCAAAATGGGAAAAACAGCATCTTATAACATGTAGGAACAAGAGCACTCAAAACAGAATTAAAAGGTACAGGCAAAATGCTTCACTATAACATGCACTGCTACTTTAAATGGCCCCTAATCAGACTGAAAATATAGATTACTACGCCTGCCATTTTAGTTCTGCTAAGTCTATTCAGTGCACATACACACTCTGGCAGTTCTGCTAAAGCCAGCTGAGTCACTGGATGTCTTCAAGCTAAGCCCTTTCCACCACCTGGGTGGTATGTCCTCCAGCACCACCCCGTGATGTCAGATCTTTGCATGCTGAAGCATGGATCTGGGTGCCACCTGCCAGAGGAGGTCAGGTGGGTTTGTGTGGTTGTACATCCTTAGTAGTACTACAGTTATAGGTGAATAACCTGTATTTCTACCATCAGGAATTCTCTCAACTATTCAAACTCTGGCAGACTCCTAGCAGTCCTTAAGAAGGAGGGGCAAGATGCCCACCCTATTTGGCGAACAGATAACGGAGGACAGAGGCCCCAAAGACAGCACTATGATGACTCAGCATGTCGATGCTGTAGTGGGAGAGGAAGGTGTGTGTGCTTCTGATTAGAGTTGCAGCCCTGTATATCTCTACAATGGTGATATCCCTAGAAGCAGCAACCAAAGCAGTTAGTATGTCTGAAACCCCTTAGGTGACTTCCTACCAGCAAGCATATAGCAGAGGTAGATGCAGGAAGTGATCAACCTGAAATCATTGAATTAGCTGCCGGACTGCCAGGTGTGGTTTCAGTGTACATGACAAACAGCTAAGCGGGACTTGCCACAAATCCCCGCCATGCACTCCTTATAACAGGACAGTGCCCTTGCAGGTCCAGAGTATTGAGACTGCGATCGACATCTGAGGTCAGGTTAGTAAAATACACCGGAAGGTTAATCACCTGATTAAGGTGGAACTCAGATACGACCTTCAGGAGGAATTTCATGTCAGGCAAAGGAATGACTTTGTCATTGTGGGAAACCAATAGGGTGACTCCACCGAGAATGCCTGGAGCGATTCACCCTTCTGGTTGACATGATGGCCACCAAGAATGTGGTTTTCCTTGTCATCGCGAGAGCTTGCAGATGTGTATAGATCAAATGGCTTGTTCATAAGCATAGCCAGCACCAGCAGTAGGTCCCATTGAGGCAGTGCTCATGCACTGAGGGACAAGTGGTCCAGGCCTTTGAAAAGCACCTGATCACCTTCTCCTGTACCATCAGTGGCATATCAGTCTGCACCCGTATGTACAAATGACTACAGGTGACTAAGGGTTGTGGCTTGTAGTCCTGACTGAGACAGGCGGCAAAGGTAGTAGAGGACCATAGCAACTGGGGGCAGGCAAGAGGATCAAGCTCCTTCCCTTGGCACCAGAGCAAGAATCTCTAGCAGTAAATGTATGTTTTATGAAGTCAACTCCTTTTAGGATGCCTCCATAATGTGGAGGATGTCATCCATGAGGCTCAAGGCCTGGAACTCTAGCCGCTCAGGTACCAGGCCAAGAGGTTCAGGGACTGAAGGTCCAGTTGCAGGACTATTCCCAGTTGTCTTGTCAGCAGGTCAGACAGAGAGGCAACCTCCGTGGAGACCTACTGCTGAGGCTGAGGAGATCCAGGTACCAAAACAGTCTGGAGCTAAGAGGATCATCTGTGCCTTGTCCTTCCAGCCCTTGATCACAACACTGTAGAACCAAGGGAAGGGCAGGAAGGCATACAGAAGGTCCAGGATCCTGGGCCTACAGAGGCATCCCCTGCAACATCCCAGTCTGGGGGTGGGCGAGAAAGCCTCAATTTTCTGTTCCCCACAAGTCAAACAGATCCACCAGAAGGGTGACTCATGAGGAGAACCAGTGGTCTATCACCTCCTGATGCAGGAACCAATTGTGCAAAAGCTCTCTGAACCAGCTAAGCGCATGTGCCAGCTGGTTGTTCACGCCCACAAAATGGAGCATCAGATCATCAGACTGCACACCAGTGACCAGGTGCAGAGTGCCTCGTGACATAGCTGAAAGGAGTGTGTGCTGCCCTTCCTGTTCAGGTAGAACATGGTGGTAGTGTTGTTTGTCTGGATCTGAATGACCAGACCCAAAAATCAATACAGCAAATTCCATCACAGCCAGGCGCAGCACATGGAGCTCTAGCAGGCTGAAGTGGCATCAGGACTCCTGGGGTGACCAGAATCCGTGGACTCTATGATCTCCCAGGTGAGCTCCCCACCCACCAAAGATGTGTCTGTCATCACTGAGACAGACAGCTTTGACTGAAAAGTGGGATTCCTTCCAAGTTTTGGGGCTACAGCCAGCAGTCAATGGCATGCCACACAGATGAGGGTCACCAGGACTGGCTTGGTCCATACTGAACCATGCAGTGAGACCACTGATGGTCAAACTCCCACTGTAGGAGGTGCATCTGCCAGAAAGTCCAATGGACTATGCTAGCTGAAGCTGTCATGAACCCCAGCAGTCGCAGGAAATCCTGGGTAGTGCATGACATTGCACTGGTAGAACACCACTTCTACCCCAAATCGGAGGTACCAGCAATGGGATGGCTGGACTGGGAGGTATACAAATGCATCCTAGAAGTCAAGGGAGCAGAACCACGTCTATGATCTAGAGATGGTCTGATATTGTTCAGAGTATACATCTGGAATTTCGCACGAACTTGTTGAGGGTGTGTAAGTCCATTATGGGGAGCCGCCCCTTCCATTTCAGTATCAGAAAATACCTGAACATGTAGCCCTGTGTGGCCAGAGTGTCTGGGACCACTCTATCGCTTTGTATTCCAGAAGCTAAGCAATGCTGGCCTGAGTATGGACAGCATGCCCTCTCACCCTGGACTCTCGAGGTTCTCAGGTCTGTATGGCAAAATACAGAGGCAACCCCTTGCCCACCACTCCCTAACATGCTCTTGTCCAAAGTAACAGTGGACCACTGTGGAAAGAAGTAGCCCAGCTGACCTCTGACCGGCAGCAGGGACATGGACTGGCTGGGAGGATAATGGCACCCATAACTTTACAGCCTTGGATGGGGCTCCAGCAGGTTGTGTGCTGGAGGCCCCCTCCACCCCCTCTTTTCTGTTCCTGGCCACCAAACTTCCGCTTCAGACAGCAATGCTGAAACTGTCCCTGCTGGGGCTGCTGCGAAGTCTGCTATGGCTGAAATCCCTGGAGTCATAAGGCCTTGTTTTTAGGCTTAGAGTCTTTCTGGGATGAAGCCACAGAGCCAAGATGGCACTGGACTTCTTACTGTAGTAAGATGTCCCTCCATCCCAGGGCCAAAGAGGTTGGTACCAAGAATGGGGCATCGGACAGCTTATTATTGGCATCAAGCATAAAGCAGACAGCCTCAGTCAGGCTCTAAGGTCCATGGAAAAGGCCACAGTCATATATCAAGCGCAGGAACTGCCCAAGCTCAATGCTGTTTGGAGCTAGTGTTTAGCCAGCATACAGCCATGGTCTCAAGATTTCTTGGGCAACAGCCTGTTTGTTGACGGAAGCAAGGAAGGAGGTTCCCAACCATCCTGAACAGGAATGGCCACATTTAGCCATCATGACAGCATAACTTGCCTGCATGAGACCAAGTGAGGAGGCGCGTAGACTTTCTTGGTTGCATAATCCAATTTCCTGGATTCCTTACTGGGTGGTTTATCAATTCCCCTGGCATTTCTTCTTCCGAAAAGGCCAAATCAGAAATCAAGCCCTCCACAGAGGAGTGTTCCGAGAACCCCAAAATGGTGCCCATGGGGTCCACATTCTTGTGGACCATCCTGGTGGGGCTGCCAGGCAGGATGCTGAATGCTGTCAAGCTCCAAAGCCAGTCCCAAGTTGGCCTCAGCCATTGAAAGGCGACCCCAGAGATTGTCCCTGTTTAGGAGGTCATGAAGGGGTATTTAGCCCACTTCTGAACTGTCTCCAAAGGGATCTCTCCATGGAATCTGACATCAATTGGAGCAATGCTCTAAAGGAATCCAAGCCTGATCTGGTTAACTGACTGTCTGTCTGAATTGTATCAGTTGAATATCCGAGTTCTGCCTGAGATTGACAAGGACTAGTCAAACACCACTCTAGTCCATTTCTCAAGTCCGTGGATCACGCTAGAGCCCTAGGTGACCTCAAAAGACAAGCGGCCTAGCAGGCTGGTTGCAGAGTGGATTACTTGTTTGGGGGCCCGAACTGCTGCTGCAGTGGAGGCTTCCCTCCAGTGGAAGAGAAGCAGACACCATGGTCTGCCAGTTCACTGGCAGGGGACTGATCATAGGAGGCCAACAGGCCATCAGTCCCGGAAGCAGAGCTCTGCCCTCCCTATGAGAGACCACTGCTGCCACAGAAAGTCTTTGTACTTCCGTCAAAGATGGTGTCGATGCTGATCCTCCCTGGAGGATGCCTGCTGGTTGACCGAGAGTGGGACAGTGAGTGACAGCACCTTGACCCAAAGGCAATGCGTGCCACAGGAGGCTCACATGCAGATCAGGTACTTAGGCAGCGACACCACTAGTGGCCTAGGTGTCCTGAGGTGCGACCACTGGGGTAGGTACCTCCCAAGTCGACTGCGGGCCACCAATCAAGCCGGAGTCCTCCAGCATGAATACTTGGGTCTGCAAGATTGGACGACTCCTGACGACCTCATCCGAAAGCTGGTCAACTGGCTCAATAACAATCTCGACTGGCTGATCGATTACAATCGAGCTGAGTGGCCAGCTGAGGTGCTTGCAGAATCTCAAGCTGCCCCTTGACCAAAGAGAGCTCGACCAGGGCCCGAGCAGTTCGGGAAATGAGATAAACTCGAGGAGTCGACAAGAGTATGGCAGATGTGTTTCAATGCAAAAGTGCAAAATAATACACCTGGGGCACAGAAACCTAGGGGCGGAGTACAAAACAGGGGTGGCGGGGTAGTACTGACAGCCACCAAGCAAGAAACAGACCTGGGCATCAGATACCAGATTACGTAAAGGTGGCCAAGCAGTGGGACAAGGCAGTTGGAAGGGCAAGTGGGATGCTGGCCCATGTAGGGAAGGGTATCACCAGCAGAAAGAGGGAGGTGATGCTGCCTCTGTATAGATCGCTGGTAAGACACCACCTAGAGTACTGCATGCAGTTCTGGAGACCACATCTCAGAAAGGATGTAGACAGAGTGGAAGTGGCCCAGAAGAGGCAACTAAAATGGTGCTGGTTCTGCATCAGAAGCCTTATGAGGCAAGATTAAAAGACTTCAACAGGCACACCATGGAAGAGAGGAGAGCGAGGATATGATAGAGACCTTTAAATACCTCACTGGTATAAACGAGGTACAAGAGGGAAATAATTTTCAGAAAAGAAGGTGCTCAACGGGAATCCTCCTGCTGGCAGGTGATTTTAACCTCGACGGTTGATCCCATAATTGACACCTCCAACAGGAAATCCCTTAAATTAACAGCCACTCAGAAGTTCTTAAAAATTTCTGACAGAGATGGGATGGTGTGATGTTTGGAGGAAGCTGCATCATCAATCGAGAAACTATACTCCTCAGCACACCACACCTACTCTCTACAGATCACACGTACACCCAGGCGGAAAACGAGGAACCTTGTGGGATGCCGGCTGGGAGATATTTCTATCTCAGACCACACCCCTCTGGTTTCCTTTTGGGATCTGGGGCTTCAATCTAAAAACACACAATGGAGATTAAACCCATACTATCTGCGTTCTAAACAATTTTGTGAATTCCTCTCAGAAAGGACACGAAATTATAACTGACAACCCCTACGGATGTCTCCGGCGATTCACTGGGACACTATTAAGGCAGTGCTCGAGGGCACATAATTAAGCATACTAGAATTAGGAGACAACGCAAAGACCATAGAGCCAAGTTGGAGGACACTCTCCACTTCCTGCAAATGGCTCATAAACAAGGGACGAGTCAATACTCCCTCAACTGCAACAAACCAAGCTTGAGCTGGACTGCCTGATCCAACAGCAAACCGAAATTGCCTTGACCTTTTAAGGCAACAATTTTATGAAGTGAGCCCAAGAGCCACACGATTGTTGGCCTACCAAATCCGTAAACAAAAAGGCATCCACGATTGCATCTATTCGACACCCGACAGGAGGCCAACCCCTGACCAAAACACACCATATAGCAGAGGCCTTTATCTCGTATTATAAGGCCTTACACCTCCTGAACATTCATCATCTCCACAGCAAATAGCAAACTACTTGCGCTCTATCACATTACTGCAACTCATGGAGGCACATAGGGAATCCCTTATAAGCTCAATAATGGAAGCGGAGATAGCCAACATCATTGCCAGTGCCAAGTCCCTTAAATCGTCTGGGCCGGACGGCTATGGTGCTGAGTTCTATAAAGCTATTAAGGCACAAATCTCCCCAGACTCTACACGTGTTCAACTCAGATTTGGAGGAAGTCCCCCCCACCATTCTGGTCATACGCAACCATCTCCGTGATTCCCAAACCAGGTAAGAATACACAAATCTGTGCCTCATACAGGTCCATATTGGTACTCAATCAAGACTACAAATTATTATGAGTATATTAACTCACCGTTTGGACCAGGTTCTCCTCTATTAATACATAAAGACCAAACAGGATTCGTGAGATGCACCACTACTGACAGTATCAAATGTTCCCTTCATGTGGTCCATCAAATGCAAATAAATAAATCCCCATCGATACTAGTCAGCTTAGATGCCAAAAGGCATTCGATAGAGTAGCCTGGCCTTTTTACCTAGCACTCCATAAATTAGGCTTCCCCTCCCTAATTAAGGTCCTTCAAAACATATACTCTGCACCCCAAGCATGTGTAAAAGTAAATGGACACCACTCCAGTTACTTCGCCTACAAAGAGGGACCAGACAGGGATGCCCACTATCCCCCTTACTATTCGCAGCATTTATTGAACTGCTAAGCGCAACAAATCCGGGAATCCAAAGAATAGAGGGAATACAAATAGGAGGCTCAGAGCACCAGATCGCACTGTATGTGGACGATATACTTCTATACCTCCAAAATCCCAAGCAATCACTCCCTGCAGTAAAACAGATCCTGGACACTTTTGGCCTGGTGTCAGGTTACAAACTAAATCTATCCAAAACAGAAATACTCACTTTTCATTACACTCCCTCATCGAATACACAAGACAACATCCCAGGTAGGTGGGACCTGCAAAACTGAAGTATTTGGGTATACATATACCTCAAACACCCATAGCATACTACAAACACAACTACACCCCCTTTATGACACAGTTGAAATTAGACCTATAGTCATGGGCGACTTCACCCTTAAGTCTAACAAAGAGAATCAAACATCAAATGATTATCCTACCAAGGGCTCTATATTTATTTCAAAATATTCCCATACATATACCGTTAAAAGGCCTTTAAATAGACACAACATAGCAAAATTTCTATATGGGCCAACCAAAGGAGGCCCAGGTCCGCCTAAAGGCTCTCACTCTGCCACACGTCAAGATGGGGTTTAGCACTCACTGATTTAAAATATATCAACAGGCAGCGACCCTGTCACACATAATGGACAGGCAAAAGGGATCTTCCAACCCACATTAGCTAGAAATAGAGAATTCTAATGAGCTACCACGCTTACTTTCAAATTTTGTACCAACAAGCAACAGACAAGAGAACACACCAGCCCTTAAATCCTTGGCTCGCAGACCATTTCAAAAATTGGCAATCCATCAAATAAAACAGCAATTGGCCTCCTTCCAAACACTCATATGCCCAATCTCCAGCCTTAGCGACTTCCCGAACAATACAGATAACAGTTTCCAGCACTGGGAGAGATGTGGCCTAAAATACCTGTTGCAGATAATGACAAGGGCAGAATTTGGTCGTTTGCAAACATCCAAAAAGTATAATTTTCCCACAAGGATTTCTTCCGTTATCTTCAACTCGACACTACGCTGAGAATCTTCCACAGGCGCTATGGAATCCTGAACAATACCCAACCTTAATTCACAGCCAAATCCACCTGAACAATACACTGAAACAAGATCATCAGATATCATTATACTATCAAGCACCTAACTCGCAGAGGGATTCCCTCACTAAGAACATACGCCTGCAATGGAGCCAGGAATTGGGATACCAAGTCTCTCTTGAGGACTGGCATCGAGCATGCAGTCTCTCATCCTGAGTGACCAGCTCGCACCAGTGGGCGTGAATACATGTGAAAGAATCTGGTCAGATACTTGAGAACTCCAGTAGTCACGAGCCACTATTCTCCAGCAATATGCTGGCGCCTGTGCTGGAGAACCTAAGGCAAACCACACTCACATCATTTGGTCCTGCCTGGCCCTCAAACCGTTCTTTCACACCTCCAGTCTCACCTACAAGAAATACTAGACCCCAACCCCACCTGGCGCTGGAGATGTTCCTATTCTTTATCCTCCCCAGAACACTAAGAGGTCCCAACACCAGACACCTACTCCTTCTTCTCATCACGGCAGCAAAGAAGCAATCACGAAACTATGGCTGACCGCTAAAGCCCCACATACAAGACTGGTGGGACATCACAAAACAGATCTACAACATGGAAAAAATAACACACAGTCTGAATGAACAAGAAAGAAGTTTACCACTAGATGGACTGGATGGCAGATGTACTATATGCTAAAGGACCCCACCTTCACCCCCTAGGAAACCCGAACAACTGACTAACTTGCTCCCAGACTGAAACAGTCGAGCCATGACACCAGAGATGAGAGGCAAGGTTAAGTTTTTTCTTTTGATAATGAGAATCCAATACAGCTTTACCAGTTCGAGGAGAGAGGGCGGTACAATGGACAAGGTGAGGTGGCTATGGGCAATGGGCATGCGTAAAATTACAAGGCCTCACTACCTATAAATTGTAACCTAGAAAGGAAGGTGCCATAAAAGGCTCCAGCTGTTTCCAGTGGGAATGGTTTTACAGATATAATCAAGAACTCTATCCTAGGTGCTATTACTTATTTATTAACAGATTGTATCATGATAACCTGAATGCTGAGCGACTTGTTTCAAACAACTTATTAACTTTACAAGTTAGAGGATATGCTAAGACCATGCGATAAGCCAACAGGGATCTAAGAGAACTATCTTTCATTATTGATTTACGATCAATTATTAATATTCAATTCCATGTAAGCTAAATACATAGACAAGCCTCTTTATGTAAGTATCTAAGCATTACATATTCTGCTTCTCAACTAAGGAACTGTACTGTATAAATGAACTGAGATGTATGAGACCTGATGACATGTATGTATGTATATATGTTGAAAACTCAATAAAATGATATTTAAAAAAAGAAGGTGTCTCAAGGACAATGGGGCATGATAAAAAGCTGGAGAGGGTAGATTCAGGAGAGATATGAGGAAGTACTTCTTGTAGAATGGTAGATTCCTGGAACAGCCTTCTAACAGAGGTGGTGGGGCAAAAACAGTGGTGGGGTTCCAGCATGCATGAGACAGGCATAAGGGAATCTTAAGGAAAAGGAAGGGTGGGAGGGAAATAGGCTGGAGATCAAGTGGGATAGTACAGTTACGCAAGAACTTACCGTAACAATAGACCTTTGAGGGATCTCTTGCAGGAGGCCGTCACACATAGAACTTGCAGTCAGGCACTAGGACCACATGAAAAATTTCTAGCTAGCAATCTACCAGAGGGCCATCCACCTTGACATCACTGTCTGACATCAGCTAGCCTACATGGTGGGTGGCCCCACGTCCTCCCCAGTTCTCCTACTAGGCCCAGAGTAGCTGGCTGTGGGAACCGAGGGAAACCTGAGGTTCAAGGAAAAAAAACAGGAAAGGGAAGGCTGAAGGTCTCCTCTTGGAGGGAAGCAGAAAAGGATAACAGGTCAAGAGGGAAGGAGGAAGGGAAAAGCAAGGCCTGTTGAAAGAGTTCCCCTCAAAGATCTACTGTTATGGGAAGTTCTTACATAACTGTACTAACACTTCAGGGGAATCTAGCAGGCCATCACATGCAGGACAGTACCAACCAGTTCCAAATCTGGCAGAACTAGCAGACTGCGTGGAGGTGAAATCACCTAAGAAGGAAGGCCCTGTAACACAGCCATGCCAAAGTTGACTCTACGCCTAGAGGCGATGTCCAAACTGTAGTGCTTGATGAAAGTGGCTGTTGCACAGATCTCTGCAGCTGAAATGTTATGGAAGCACGCTACTGAAGCAGCCACACCCTGGTGGAATGACCATGAACAACTCCCAGAAGGTCTCTGCCATACTTCCAGTAAAAGAAATAATGCGGCTAGCCAACAATTTGGACAAACACCGCTTAGAAATGCGCACCCTCTTTTCCTGGGGCTAACGGAACAAAGAAACTGAGAGGACTTCTAACCTCTTTAGTCCTGTGCATATAATAATGCAAAATTATATGCACATCCAGGTGTGGAGCAATGCTTCCTGGATAGTCACACTCACGAAAATACACAGGAGCTGGATGGATCCATTCAAAGTAAATTCAGATACCACCTTAGGGAGAAACTGAGGATTAGTACATAAAGACAGCCTGTCTTGTGAAAAACTAAATAAGGCTCCCTACACATGAGGGCCTGAGTTCATAAATCCTCCGAGCAGAAGTAACAGCAACTAAAAATAACTCTTTCCATGACAGAAAGCGAGCTCAGAACTCGGCAGTTAAAAAGGAGGCAGGGTGAGCTTTTCCAACACAAAACTGGGGTCCCAAGCCAGACGGGATTACAGATTGGGGGTTTCCAAATGCAGGATACCACTTAAGAAGGTACGGGCCACATCTAGTTGAGCCACTGACTGCCCATCAACAGGTGCATGATATGCGGAGATGGCAGACAGATGTACCTTGATAGAAGTGTACTTCAGGCCTGAGTCTGAAAGGGACAACAGGTACTCCAGGATCTGATTAGCTGGACAAGTGAAGGAATCCAGGTGGTGTGAAGCTGCCCAAATGTTGAAGCGCCCACTTTACGGAGTAAGTGGCTCTGGTGGAAGGCTTGCAGCCACCACCATGACCTCTGCCACCTTGGGAGAGCCCCCCAAAGCAAGAAATGGCTACATCCTCAAGAGCCACACATGAAGATGGAGCAAACTGAGGCCCTGATGTACCAGGGTGCCTCTGATCCTTGGACAGCAAGCCTGTGCACAGCGGCAGGGGTACTGGGGTTCCACTGCCAGTTGCTGAAGCAGAGGGGACCATATCTGCCAATGCCAAAATGGAGCAATGAAGATCATGGTCACCCTCCATTTGCAGCTTGATAAGAACTCTCTGAAGATGATGGAAGGGAGGAAAGGATACAGAAACCTCCCTCTCCAGGAGAGGGACAACGCTGCCTCACCAGAAAACCCCAGGCCCTGGAGTGTGCGAGCAGAAAAGCAGCAGTTTTGCATTGAGTGGGGACACAAAAAGGTCTAACCTGGGCAACCCTAATGATCAAACTGATCTACCACTATGGAGGGCAGCGGCTCACTCATGCACCCAATATGAGACCAGTTTAAGTTGTCCACTAAGACAATTTGGTCCCCTGGGACATGCACAGCTGAAAGATGAAGGCCATGGTCCAGTGCCTAATACCAAACTCGCAATACCTCCTGAAACAGAGGTATGAGGTGCCCACCTGCTCGTTGATGTAGTGAACCACGCTGGTTTTGTCTGACTGATCAGCAGCGGGCCTGGGGAGAGCTGGGTCTGGAAGGCCTGAAGGGTGTATAGAACAGCCTGCATCTCCAAAACATTTATGTGAAGATGTCCCACGGCTGTGGACTTCACTCCTCGAGTCTGGTGAGCCCCAGATGAGCTCCCCATACTGAGTTGGATGCGTCTGCTCAGGATTTGCTGGGGGAATAGGGAAGGGCACCCCGGAGGAGGTTGTTGGGATCCAGCCACCATAACAGGGGTCTGAGACCAAGACCATTTCATCAAGATCATCTATATGCTGATCCCACTGTACCTGAGTGGCCACGGAGGATTCTCATGTGCAGCCTGGCCAGAGGGACTGTGACAATGGGCTGCCATGTGAACCAGAAGGAGTAGGTACATATGAGCTGGGACATGACAAGAGGAGTACAGCAGTCTGGCCAGCTCCATCAAGTGGTCTGCTCTGTCCTGGTGAAGGAAGGCCATGCCCTGAGCCGTGTCCAGGACAGCCCCAATATACTGAAGATGGTGGAGGGTGGCAGGAACGACTTGGCCAGACTGATGCTCACTCCGAGGTGGTGGGCGAGCTCCATGGTTAGCAGAAGGCACACTCTGGATGGGGCCACTAGGGAGCCAATCGTCCCAGGTAGGGAAAACATAAGATGCCCTGGGGCCGGATGGCAGCTGCTACTACTGCCAGACACTTGGTAAAACCCTGGGGCTGAGCACAAGCCAAAGGGAGAGCTCGGAATTCAAAATGAGCTCCCTGGAAGAAATGCAGAAAGCACCTGTGAGATGTGCATAACTTGATGTGAAGGTGCGAACTTGCATGTCCAGGGAACAGATTCAGTCCCCTGATGTAACAGGGGGTGAAGGTCCTGCAGCATGACCATTCTGAATTTCTTGTACTAAATGGACAGATTTGGTTTGCTGAGGTCCAGGGTTGGCCTGAGGTCTCCTGGGACTTGGGGACCAGGAAGAAATGAGCGTGAGTACCCCAGTCCCTGCTAGGAGATAGGATTAGCTCTATACCCCACTTTTGAAAAAGGGAATGAATTTCTTCCCAGATCAGGGGTATGGTGGGGTGGGTAATGGGACAGAGATGGGGAGCTGTCTGGAGACCATTCCAGGAACTCCAGCGAGTGACCCTTTTCCATTAACTGAAGTACCAGCTGTCTGATGTGATCTCCTCCACTTGGGCAGGTGGAGGGAGAAATGATCCCTCACCACTCACCCCCTGCCCCACCTGAGGGAAGAGGTTGGGCAAGGACTCAGGAGGAGGGAGCAGATGCGGCCGGGGAGGGAGACTGTTGATCCCCTCTGGGATTTTGTAGCAGAGGCAGCTGGGGTAGGCAAGGCAGGTACTGTAGTCTTGCATTCTCCAGGGTTCTAGCCAGCTGTCGGGCTTGGCAGGGAGGCTGACGATGAAAGGTTGCTTCTGGGTAGGTCTGGGGCTGGGTATGATAAAGGAGTGGACCAATCTAATGGCCTCCCTAAGTCCTGAAGCTTAGTGAGGATGTCCTCCACATCGCCACCGAACAGCAGAGAGGCCCTGAAGGGGGCGTTCAAAATGGATTGCTGCACATCCTGCAAGAGCCCCAAGACCCTGAGCCAAGAATACCGGTGAAGGCAGACACTGGTGGCTGCAGCCCTAGCTGGACGATCCATAGAATCGTGGGTGGTTCTGAGAAGGTGGTCACTGACGTTGGAGACTGCTTTGAGGTTGTCCTGCAATTCCTTCTTGGGAGCCCCTCAGGAGGAAAGAATTTTCTGGACCTTGTCTCACAGGAATTCTGATATTGCACCCTGTGGCCAAGGTAGTTGAGGCTCGGATGATGGAGAGGAAGAAGCAAACATCCATTTTCCAAAAGATCCAAACAGCGGGACTCCCAGTCTGAGGGCTGGGAGCTGAGGTGCTTCAGCCGTCTGGAGTGGTCATGGGCGGCACTGATGACCACTAGATTCCACCTGATGCGTCCCCTAAAACTTGCCCTCGGGGCATGATAAAGTCTATCTGCCTTGTGAGACATGGCTGGGAGGAGATGGGGCCGATGCCAGGCGGCATCATCACATCCTCGTAAGCACATCAACAAGCGGGGAACCACCAAGGTGGGGCGGTAAACTACGATATGTAAATTGTAACCACCTACATTTGGGGTCCTGCCCTCAGAACTGAAGCCCATCGCTGCCTGGATGCTATGCATGACCACAGAAATGGAGGTGTCATCCGGGGACGTCTTTAGGTGCGGAGACCCTTTGGAAGACCTAGAGGAGGGAGAGGGGAGCCCAGGTCGTCCCCTTCGTCTGGGCACCCTCAACCCCAGAACTGGGGAGGACCAGGTTCGGGTGGTATTCCTCCCTTCGTTAGCTGGGTGAGTTGGGGAAAAGGCTAGCCAGGGCATCTTGGGGGATGCTGGGTGGCCGGAAAAGTAGGCCCCTCGGCAGGTCCCATGGGGAGGCAGCAGGCCAGCATCAGCACCTGAGAACCCAAGACCCTCCAAAGGAAGACACCAGTCCCTGAATATTCACCATTACTGGCACAGGGGCCTGATGGTGGTGGATAAGGGTAACCAGAGAGGCCTGCGGGGGAGAGGGAAGCCAGTATTAGACCTTGTGGGGCCGTGAGGTCAATATGGACCCTGGGCACAGGCTCTGGTGAGGACCCTGCAGCAGAGCAGGCAACATACAGGCCAATGAAGGGTAAGGGTAGAGTGAGGGCTGGGAGCCATCAAGAAGCCTAGAGGGGCATGGACAGACGTGAGGTGTCCGATGTCGCGAAGCAGGCGATAGAATGGGTGATGAAGGTGTCCCTGCATCAGTGGAACCTGCATCGGTGGAGGGACCGCTGACAGGGCCACTCTGCTGTGTACCCGAGGAAGTGATGGGCCTACAGCAGCACCCCTGTGGGCTGGGAGGATCCCTGGCCCAAAGCTCCCAAGGCCAGTAACTGAGATAGTGGCAGGAGGAGGAATCACCTTCTGCCCTGAGGAGGGAGGGTGTTGGTGGGATACGGACCGAACCCCTGCTGGAGGTGGACCCTGATGCGGCTGTGCAAGAGTGTGGTACTGTGAGCAGGAAGACCAAGACCGGGACCAGTGCTTCTTTTTGTCCTAGTGCCTGTGCTTCCCACTACGCTTGTCTCGGGCTTGGCGGAGGACTGGGCCGGGAAGGCCAAAGTTTGGGCCTCAGCAGCTGGAGGTTGGGCTTCGAAGTTGGAGTAGATAACACCTGCATCTCCTGCTCCACTTCAGTGACCTTCAGCTTGAGTAAGTGCCCTGAGGACCCGCTGATGGCAGCACTGCGTGGTAGCATTGAACCTCTGACAGAACTCGAAGATGAGACGTTGTGTCCAGGCCTAGGCAGAAAGGCAAGCTGAATGGCTGTCCTTCTTGGGAATTTGCTGGCTGCAGGACACTTATTCAATGCTCTGATGCTTCAGCTTGAGTAAGTCCCATCGAGGGTGCAGGAACTGGCTGCAGTGTTGCACTCCACACACTGGAGCTGCAGTGCTGCCACAATGCAGCCTGCTGTGTGCAAACACATCTTTGCTTCAGAGAACTCACAAAACTGCTCACGCTTATCAGAGCCAACTCCAACTAACGTCACCGATCCATCTGAAGTAAACTTCTAGTATAGTTATTGAAAATGAATTTCCTGATTTTCTCCATTACCTGTCTGTAACTGATGAAACTGCTTGTTCTGCATTTTGCTGTACCCAGGTACTGCCATGAAAAACTAGACAGTGAATTTCCTGTTGAAATCAACTTTCAACAAATAGATGACTTCACATACTCAGCTCCGTCTGGTTAGCTACAAGAGCTGATATCAACAGACAAGGGGAGATAATTGGGTTATTGTACTGTACTTCATTTGATGACATTTGTTCAGAGGGAAATTAGCAACTTTCTGCTTCATCTTCACATCTTTGTTCTCATTAGTGCTGCCAGCTGAACTAAAGTGTGTTGGGATTTGTAATGAGGCAGATACAGGTGCCACATACTCCTATAGGGACGGTGGCAGAACTGCCTTATGTGGTAGATTATTCTAATGAGAATTTAAACAAATCACCTTCTTCATTTATAGCGTCACCTACAGCTCAATAGCAACTGGAAAACCTGAACTACTCACCCGATGTTAAAAGATTGTAAAACCTAAACCATGCACTTCAGGACTAGAATTTGTATTCTGCCCTGTTTTATGTATCAGTTTTCAAGGCAGAATATCATTTTCATCATGCTGGTATTCTGACTAGAATACCACCTCCAAGCCATCCTCCACAGTTTAATCTGTAGCACATTCTTTTGGATAGGCAGAATACCAGACTTTGAGATGGAATATCAAATTTAAGTTTTGGTATCTCACCTCCCACACCAGATTATTTTCTTAATTTTACCTCTGCACCTCGCATTAAAAAAATCCCGTAAAACCTAAACTACTCCACCTCATATTCAAAAGATCATGAAACCCAACTCTAAACTATACATTAAAAGGACTGTAAAACTTCAACCACGCATAGTATTAAAAGGCAGTAAAATTTAAAACACATACCTGTTATTTACAAGATATTTTCTGACTCACTCACAAATGTCTAATTTCCTTAGATTTGACCAGGTCTATGTAATTTTGATTGAACCCCTCTGAATGTCTGTGTTTTGCCTTTATTGTTGTACTCCTCACACTAATGTCTAGTTGCAACACCTGTGACTATACTGCCACTGCTTCCCAGCACTGCTATTGAAGGCACTACTGTCTTAATAAATTTGTTCCCCTGGTAAACTGAAATAAAACTCTTTTAAAACAAAGGCAGCCCCAGTGACAATTGTACGATCATATCTGACTATAACATTCATGTCCTCACAAACAACAATTAAACAGTGAAATGGTTTCTAAACGACAATTTAATTGTAGCCTTTCATGATGCTGGCATATTATTTCCATAGAGGTGTCACTTTTTTATTGCAGTAGTTACAAAAGCTGATGCTACAAATAATGTGAATAGCAAAAATTAAAAAAAACTACTGCATACTGTGAGGTGTTATAGCCTAACTATGGAAAGTACAGTAATTTCTTCATTTCACACCCCTTCCCTTTTTGTTTCAGCAGAACTCCAATAACCTCAGTTCACTTGTCACAAACTGGGGATAACTCTTACATCAGAGGCTGCAGTACTGCCAAGTCAACACCCTCAAATAAGGAAAACTGTGTGGATTTTCACAGGACCTCACACTTGTGAGCTTTGCTGAGCACCAGATGGTAAAAATTGATTGCTAGTCTCATTAAGCGGAGAGGAATTTTGTTTTCTATAGCGCCTTTCATACAATTATCCTAAAGCCATTAGAAGTTACACCAAGGAAATTAAGCACAGAAGAATTGTGGGAGTGACAGAGGTAGTGTGCATGCAAGACATGAGGAACAGAATGTGCTACTGTACTTTATTAAATGATTTTTACAGAACTGCAATGGTGACGAGAAAGCATGTCAAAAACAAATGAACAGACATCAAGAAGGCTCCCTTTAAATAGGAGACTACAAGGTCTGGTTCTGTCCCAGTTCCTTCTGAGGAGCTGCAGCTAGGGAACAAACAGCAATGTAATTATTTGCAATGTTTGTCATGTACATCTCATAAAGATGCACATTGCCTCATTCTTTTATTTATTTTTTATTTATTTCGTTTTGTTGACCGGGTAAGTGCACTAGACAAATCTTGCCTATTTTCAGGCACGACCGGGGGACGGGATACTGATGAATGCCAGCTGACCTTGAACCAGATTAAGCTGTTGGTGGTATTTTTAGTGAATGAGGGAAATTTGGCCCAGAACACCAGGAAATTCCCTACTCTTTTGAGAAGTGCCATGGGATCTTTAACATCCACCTGAACTACCACCAATCCAGGCAGATGGGACCTCGGTTTAATGTCTCATCCGAAGGCGGCACCTCAGAATTGCAGCACCCTCTCATGCTGCACTACAGTGTCAGTACTGGGATATTAACCCAAGTGCCAGATGTGGAACTGAACCCACGTGCCCTCTGATCTCCCGCCTCAGAGGCGAGTGTAGCTACCCACTGAGCCACTGACACTGTTTTTAACCTGTACATGCCAGGTGCTGCCACTTTTTGTTCTGTACAGTATTTCTGCTATGCTGTGCCTTCCATACATCACATCAAATTGCCATATTAATTACATTCAAATAACCTCATACCTCGGGCTGTTGAAGCAAAAAGCCACACACCGAGTGTATATTCAATACACGAGAAGTGACATTATTACACAATAACACACATCGCTGAGTGCATTACTGTTATTATACAATGCTCTTCTTATAAAAAATATACAAAAACATTTTAAAACATTTCTGTAGGTGGTTTTGCACAGTGGAAGCATAGCTGCTTGGAAAAGTTCTGTTTTCAATCTCTCCACTAGATGGTGGTTTTCTGTGGTATACTGAGCTTTGTGACCTGTGTCTTCTTAGTGATTCAGTCATCTGCCTCCCCATCTGAAGAAGCCTCTGAGTGTGTTTTTGATAAATGACCCAGGTCCTGCTGCCTGTCCTGGGACTGGGAAAAGTTGCTCTTTAATGCAGATTTACATTTAGAGGAGCCAAATGAGGATCACAATCTGCAAGGGGAGCTGACTACCATGGACAGAGGCGTCTGGTTCTCGGGCGAGTTGCTTGCCGTGCTGGGTAGAATTTGAGATAAGTAAATGGTAGGAACATTTAAAAATTGTTTTAGCGAAAGAAAAAAAAAAGTCAGTTACAACTGAGCGCTGTGTGGCTTTATGCAGAGCAGGGGCGGCGGTCTGGCGTTCCTCAATCCCACTATGAGAATGATGGAGCCAAAGCAGCAGCAGTTTTAGGCACAAGTTGTAGTTTTAGAAAGCTGCAAGCAGAGGCTGTTTGAAGAAGAACTTGTGGTTCTGGCTGAAGTTGTGGTAATGAAAATAAAATGAGATTTAGGAGGGCTGGTGATTTCACTGTGACTTGCTAGGAGGTAGGAATCAGGGAAGGCTTCCAGATGTAGAGGTGCATGATTTTGTTTTTCCTGAGGCCCTTTTTGTGCCAGACTTTCATACAGTGATGTTATACTCCAGAAAACATCACTGGTGGGGGCAGCACTGACCAATCACATAATAAGAAATGTTCTTGCCATTGTATAACATATGAAATAACTCGGATTTAGAGCAATCACTTTGGTGGCCAGATGTGATGCATCAACAACTATTAAATCAATACCCAACACCTTCTCTCTGCCAAAATAGGTACACCCACCCCCACGCCCTTTTGGGCCCAGCATATCTCACCTCACTATACCCTCAGATACCCCTGTAGGCCAACATTTCATTGAATGCCATGCCTCAAAATCCAGAAGGGATCCATTTCATGGGTTAGAATAGGTACCTCCAGCAAAATGGAGGGATATAAAATTTTGCTACAGAAAACAGCAGATAGATCTTTTCACCTAAAAGCCTAAAACCACTGGGACTCAACATCAGTGGGACTTAAAAACATTTTCTGTAGTTGCCACTGAAAGTTTACTATTGTCCCTAGAATCATATTATTGGCATAGCTGTCAGTGAAGGGCTGCCATAATCTCTATAATTCATTAGTGACCCCCCCCACCACCCCTCTTGCCTCTCCTCCTCTAGAGGTGTTGTGGTAGCTTTGTATGGGCATCTCTCAAGAGATACAGTGGCGTGAAAAGTATTTGCCCCCTTCCCGATTTTTCTCTATTATTGCATATTTGTCACACTGGATGTTTTCAGGTCTTTAGACAAAATATAATATTAGATAAAGGGAACCTGAGTGAACAAATAACACTTTTTTTTTACTTATTTCATTTATTTAATGAAAAAGTTAACCAACACCAACTGGCACTGTGTGAAAAGTAATTGCCCCTAGTTAAATCAACCCAATTAAAGGGATAATTAGAGTCAGCTGATTGAACACAGCCAGGCTTGATTACAGCCAGCCCTTGCTCAATATAAACCTCACTTATTTTGGCCCTTACCATCAGAGTCACGTTGCAGCACAAAGATTCAACAAGCACATTATGCCATGATCAAAGGAAGTTCCTGAAAAGATCAGAAAAATTTGTTGCCCTCTATCAGTCTGGAAAGGGCTACAAAGCTATTTCTAAGGCTCTGGGACTCCATTGAACCACAGTGAGAGCCATAATCTCCAAATGGAGAACACTTGGAACAGTAGTGAACCTTCCCAGGAGTGCGGCCTGCCAAAATTACTCCAAGGGCGAGTGTAAAATCATCCAAGAAGTCTCAAAGGATCCTAAAACAACATCCAAAGAACTGCAGGCTTCTCTTGCCTCAGCTAAGGTCAGTGTTCATGACTCCACAATCAGAAAGAGACTGGGCAAAATGGGCTTCATGTGAGAGTAGCAAGGCGTGAAACCACTGCTAACCAAGAAGAACATAAATGCTCATCTCTCATTTGCCAAGAAGCACCTGGATGATCCACAAGCCTTTTGGAAAAATGTTCTATGGACAGATGAGTCCAAAGTGGAACTTTTGGACAACATGGATCCATAATGTCTCGCAGAAAGCAAACACAGCATTCCACAGTAAGAACACCATACCAACAGTCAAACATGGTGGTGGTAGTGTGATGGTGTGGGATGCTTTTGCTGCCTAAGGACCTGGATGACTTGCCATAATTAAAGGAACCATGAATTCTGCTCTGTACCAGAAAATTCTTAAGGAGAATGTCCAGTCATCCTTCCGTCAGCTGAAGCGTAGGTTAGGTCATGCAGCAAGACAATGATCCAAAACACAAAGCAAGTCCACATCAGAATGGCTAAAAGAAGTAAAATTAAAGTTTTGGAGTGGCCTAGTCAATGTCCAGACTTAAACCCAATAGAGATGCTATGGCAGGACCTGAAGCGAGCAGTTCATGCTCGAAAACCTACCAAATGTTACTGAATTAAAGCAGTTCTGCAAGGAAGAGTGGGTTAAAATTCCTACACAGCGATGTGAAAGACTGATATTGAATTATAGGAAGTGTTTGGTTGCAGTGTTGCAGCTAAATGTGGCATAACCAGTTATTAAGTGTAAGGGGGCAATTACTTTTTTCACACAGTGCCAGTTGGTGTTGATTAACTTTTTTCATTAAATAAGTGAAATTAAAAAAACAACTGTTATTTGTTCACTCAGGTTCCCTTTATCTAATATTACATTTTCTCTAAAGACCTGAAAACATCCAGTGTGACAAATATGCAATAATAGAGAAAATCAGGAAGGGGCAAATACTTTTCACACCACTGTAATTAGATATATGTGTTTTTTGAAACACCCCTGATTTTAAAGAGCCACCGATGCCTTGTGAAGAACTTTGTAAAATATAATATCTGGACACAAAGCAGCTTATATTACTCATTAGCTCTGTATTTCTTATCCCCATTATGTATTACTGAGGTCATTTGCATGAAAACAGGATAGTTGTTCCCTGAAGGTTCATAGCTCCTATTGCTTCTTCCCAACCTGGTGTCATAATACTCTGCTTGTGATATTACAGTTATTCCCATGGCAACAGACTGTGATGTCACAACAGAGCATTATAATTTCAAGTAGGGAATAAGCCATAGAAGCAAGTGAAGTTAAAAGGGCACTGTCAGCTTGCCCCTCAGTTATCGTTCATTTTTAGTAGTAGGTCTCTAGGCACATACTGTACTTGTGTAAATGATTTTGTAGAATGCTCCTGCATAAAAGAAAATGCAATCCGTTTACCTGTTTTTGTAAATTTACATCCTTTTCATTACATTTTGGTCCACATTTATATTCTCTGTCCACGGAAACAGATTTGTGCGAGCAGCAGCGTCTACCAGGTGCGCCATGCCGACATGCACATTTTAACATACCCATCCCAACAAACATATAATCCAGTGCATCAAGTTATATTAAAGTTGCACCTGGTATTTATAACAAAATAGAGCACTCGTTCAGCTGAAAAATACTGTTGAATTCTGGTGCCAAAATCATGCACATGCACAACAGCGGGTGAGAATGTGCAGCTACTGCACATGCGTGGGATTTGACACCAGACTTCAATAGTATTTTGCAGCTGAATGAGTGCTCATTTTTTGTTACAAATACCAGGAGCACATTAATATGACTTGATGCACTGGATTATGTTTGTTGGGACGGGATGTTAAAATGAGCATGCTGGCACAGCGCTCCCAGTAGATGCCGCGTTTTCGCATAAATCTGCTTCTGTGGGCAGGGAACTGAAATGCGGACCGAATGTAATGAAAAGGATGCAAATTTACAAAAAACAGGTAAACGGATTACATTTTCTTTCATGCAGGGCATTCTACAAAATAATTTATACAAGTATGTGTCTAGAGATCCACTACTATAAAATGAATAATAACGAGGGCAAAGCTGACAGTGCTCCTTTAGGGATAAAGATCTAGTTTTGTGGGAATTTCTATGAAATAAATAGTGAGAGGAGAAATATATAGAAGAGATATGACATAAAAGCTGAATTGTACCTAAATATTAGGTTTTCAAAGTCTTCCCAAAGGCATCGGCTGCTCTTGAAATCTTCTCTTTCTTTTCAGGTTTCTATCTTTTGGATTACACAATCGTGGCTGAAACCTCCAGTGGATCCCTCAATATAATTAGGACTCCCATTCAGTTAAAATACTGGGTGATCGGAGACTACACAGTGGTAGTAATCTGCTGTCTCTTCATTTGTACTTCCTCTTTTCATTAACAGTCCATTTTGACATAAGGACCCGGTGACACATTTCTAAGAAGTGCCGATTAGATGGTAGTAGAAATTATCTAGAAATTTATTTGCGAGAATCATATATGGTCTAACATTTACACATGTTGAATGTGCTTAAGTATTGAGGTTTTAATTTTTTTTAATTACAAACACTCAGTATTTTTAATGTTATTTGAAATAGAGCTACCTATACCACACTGAATATTTATGGAATGACACAGGAGGGTGATTTACATTTAGTAACTCGTAATACATACAAGCCTGAAAACACACCTCCATCATCCTGCCACTCATACTGATGTTCATTCATAGAATGACATATAGGAAGCAGCAGACAACACTATGGATCACAGTGCTTGGTTACCTTTAGAGCCAGATACATTCATATTATCCTACAAAATAATGATGGCCAAGTAGTATTTCACTTCCAGAAGGAAACTCTTTTCTTATGTTTCTCATGAAGTGGCAACAAAATTACTGACCATGACGCTCGGTTAACTTAAGAGTCATATACATGTCCCATACAAATACAGAACAGCCAAGTATTACTCAGCCTACCATACAAGAGTATCCACAAAAGAAGCAGCACTCACAGTTCTCAAACTGGGTGCTGGTAAAAATAAAAGTATGAATGAAAGAATGAATACCAGCACTCCATGCATCAGATATTGAACTTGCATTTACTTCAGATTTTAAATATAAAATACAGACATGGTACCTTAAATAAGACATCACAAGTTCATAATTATTTTGCAAATCAGGTTACAGCCAGAAGCAAGTGTACCAGTTCAATATCTGATGCATGGCGTGCTGGTATTCATTCTTTCATTCGTATCACAGAGATACCATGGTATATAGTTTGTCAATATTTGATGTTAGTTTCTGTGTTAATTTGAATTTGTACGGATGATCAGAGATAATACATGCTTTCTATGAATATTCATAACATTATGTTCAAAATGAGGGTGGGACTGAAATACAATGTGTTAGCAAAAGTAAGATTGTGTACAAGACTGGAAATATGTTTTATATACAGTATACATATGATGCGAGGATTGAGTGAGCACAAGATGTATGACATTGTATTAATGTTCTTGAAGTTTTAATTGTGTTCACATGCGCTGATGTATATGCAACAGATGACACATTTAACAGTGTCTGCTTCTTCCACAAGCCATGACCCCAGGCGAAGACTTTCACAGATGAAGTGCTGGGGCGATTTAACATCTCTTTTAGCATGGGACAACCTTTGCAAGTCTGCAATTTACTTTTGTGATTTTTGTTATTTAAATTTGCACCTCGAATGAGGAATAAAGACTACACATTGACTTTTGCAATATCATGGAGTCCTGATTTCAATACATGCTTGTTCTCGAGTGCTGCAGGACTTGTTTGTTTATAGTGTGTGTGTAAGGGTTGGCAGGCCCTTTTCTGATAGCACCAGCTTGCACTGTGGGTCACGGTTTACAGCCCTGGACTGAGTCAGTAAAGCCCAAGGGCTACTTAAAACCTTTTTACTAGCCCGATACAAAATCTACCAGCATTTATCAAGTGGGCTAGTGTCAATTTTGACCCTGCTGACACCTCAGTAGAATGAAGACATGTGTTTATCATGAAATATTATCAGAGTATGTTAATCGCTCATAATGGGGACTGCATAAAGGTGGGTGTTGATGCAAGTGCAATTTCACATACAGTACACTTCTATAAAACTGCTCTAAACCGTACAGACCACTATCAGAAAAGCAGAATGCACAATTATTTATCCAGTGTAGCCCAGCTAAGCTGTAACATCTAGTTTCTACTGGGGTCCTGCTTCTACTCACTTCACAGCTTGGTGGACTGAGTACAGAAAGTTTAAGTGACTTGCCCAAGGTTGCACTGTGTTTTGGCTCTAGCAGGCTTTGAACCTTGTAAATATTCTGATTCCCAAATTGGTGCTCTAACCACTAAGCCACACTACTTCATCTGAATTTGGTGTTCACAGTTTCTGCACTGGTTCCCCCTCACTATCTATCAACAGTGGCTCTTCATCTGTTGTAGTAAGAGACAGCCTCATTTAAAAGAAGACTTTACTGCAAAATTTAGTAGAGTGTAAGGTGGAGTAAGCGGTCAGAAATTCAGATGAATTTCCTCGTTTCATGATGCTTCTGCCTATCTGTGGTTTTCTAACAAATTTAATCTAAACAGCAACCCAGGAATCTTGGGTACTGCCATGTCATATTAAAGCGCGGTAGAAGGCAGTGCTGTATGACATATTAAACAGACTTCTAGCACTGGCTAGCAAAGCACCAGGTAGTGCTGCATGACATGCTAAGCAGACTTCTAGCCCTGCCTGGGGCAAGAGCAGGCAGTACAGCATGACATATTAAGAAGACTTCTAGCCCTGGCTGGCATGTCATATTAAGTAGACTTATCATCCTGGTTGGTGCAGCAGCAGGCAGTACTGCATTTCATATAAAACAGACTTCTAGCCCTGGCTGGTGCGGTAGCAGACAGTACTACATTTCATATTAAGGAACTTCTAGCCTTGGCTGGCTGGCACAGCAGGTAGTGCTGCATGACATATTAAGCTGACTTCTAGCCCTGGTTGGTGCAGCAGCAGGTGATGCTGCCACGACATATTAAGCAGACTTCTAGCCCTGGTTGGCACAGCAGCAGGCAGTACTGCATTTCATATTAAGCAGACTTCTGGCCCTGGCTGGCATAGCAGCAGGTAGTGCTGCATGACATATAAAGCAGACATCTAGCCCTGGCAGGCACCAGAAGGTAGTGCTGCATGACATGTTAAACAGACTTCTAGCACTGGCTGGCACAGCAGCAGGCAGTACTGCATTTCATATTAAGCAGACTTCTAGTCCTGGTTGGCGCAGCAGCCGGCAGTACTGCATTTCACATTAAGCAGACTTCTCGTCATGGCTGGCACAGCAGCGGCAGTACTGCATTTCACATTAAGCAGACTTCTAGCCCTGGCTGGCAGCAGCAGGTAGTACTGCATTTATATTAAGCAGACTTCTAGCCCTGGCTTGCACAGAAGCAGGTAGTACTGCATTTTATATTAAGCAGACTTCTATTCCTGACTGGTGCAGTAGCAGACAGTGCTGCATTTCATATTAGGCAGACCTCTAGCCATGGCTGGTGCAGCAGCAGGCAGTGCTGCATTTCATATTGAGTAGACTTCAAGCACTGGCTAGCAAAGCAGCAGGTAGTGCTGCATGACATGTTAAGCAGACTTCTAGCCCTGGCTGGGGCAGGAGCAGGCAGTACAGCATGACGACATTAAGAAGACTTCTAGCCCTGGCTGGCATGTCATATTAAGCAGACTTATCGTCCCGGTTGGTGCAGCAGCAGGCAGTACTGCATTTCATATTAAGCAGACATCTAGCCCTGGCTGGTGGAGCAGCAGACAGTACTGCATGACATGTTAAGCAGACTTCTAACCCTGGCTGGCAGAGCAGCAGGCAATACTGCATGACATGTTAAGCAGACTTCTAGTACTGGCTTGGGGAGCAGGAGGCAGTACTGCTTGACATGTTAAGCAGACTCCTAGCCCTGGCTGGTGGAGCGCAGCAGCTGACAGTACTGCATGACATGTTAAGCAGACTTCTAACCTTGGCTGGCAGAGCAGCAGGCAGTACTGTATGACATGTTAAGCAGACTTCTAACCCTGGCTGGCAGAGCAGCAGACAGTACTGCATGACATGTTAAGCAGACTTCTAACCCTGGCTGGCAGAGCAGCAGGCAGTACTGCATGACATGTTAAGCAGACTTCTAACCCTGGCTGGCAGAGCAGCAGGCGGTACTGCATGACATGTTAAGCAGACTTCTAACCCTGGCTGGCAGAGCGGCAGGCAGTACTGCATGACATGTTAAGCAGACTTCTAACCCTGGCTGGCAGAGCAGCAGGCAGTACTGCATGACATGTTAAGCAGACTTCTAACCCTGGCTGGCAGAGCAGCAGACAGTACTGCATGACATGTTAAGCAGACTCCTAGCCCTGGCAGATGGTGCAATAGGCAATGTGGCCATGTCATGCTATTAGGTCAGAATGTAAAATACCAGTGTTTAAACTGAATTTACGGAGGAGTTTGTGGTCAAACATCTTGTGTAACTGTGGAAATGTCACATGAATTGTACATCAAACAAGTAGTATATTGTTTGTAAATACTTTAACTTTATATTATGTCTTTATGCAATGTTTGTAGTCCTACTGTTGTACCCTAACTCCCAGGCATGGCTGAAAAAAAACAGGTTACTCACCTGTAACAGTAATTCTAGGAGTAGTATATGCTGTTCATCCACACTTCTTGGCATGTCCCTTTCCCTTTTAATTCTTGCCGTAAAGTCTTCAAGCTGGCTCCTCCACCCACTCGGGTGGTATAACCTCGGCTCCACCCCATGATGCCAGATCTTAGCCCACTGGAAGCCAGATTTGTGCATCACAGCTGGGAGGTCGGGTGGGTCAGTGTGGATGAACAAGATATACCACTCCTAGAAAGTACAGTTACATAAGAACTTACCATAACAGTAGATCTTTCGAGGACTGTCTCTTGCAGTAAGTCATTACTTATGGGAGTATCCACCAGGTGGTGCTGTCACCCAGCAGCTTGTGGGCCATCAAGGCAGATGGCACTGGGCAGGAGGCAGGATGCTGCCAGAGCTCCAAAGCCGGGCAAACAATGGCCTTAGCCACTGGGAAGGCTTCCGTAGGGGTATCCCTCTTTTAAGAATATCTGTAAGAGGTACTCCACCCTTTTCCGGACAGGTTTTAGGGCATCCCATGGATTCGGAGATAAAGGCGGAGAATTCCGAAAATGATGAAGGGCCCTCCTCTGTCGACAGACTACCCACTGACTGATCATCCAGCGGGTGAGAGTGGAGGTTGGTGTCACTAGAATCGAGGTATCCAAATAAATCGGTTGGCCACCAAGGTCCCTTGTACACACCTGGGGCGGTCAGGCATAAGGGTGACCGATAACCTGCAAGAAAGACCTGGAACCATCAGAGATTCCTTCATAGGAGCCCCAAAGGCTGTTTGGGTGGCGGCTCCACCACTGTCGGTGGAGAGACCAGTTTGGCGAACTGGGGCAGGTCTTACCAGCTCCATGTGCAGGAACCGATTTTACTGGTTCCAATGGAGTTGGCCTCGCCTGGGAGATGAAAGACAGGAAATGGCGGGTGAAAACTGCAGAAGTCTTCTGCCCAGACAGAATGAGCTGCTGCCATATGAGATCTTCATAGCATCAATGGAGTTTCCACCGAAGCCACTCCTCATTCGAGGAGGATGAAGATGAACAGTGGCATCACCTTTTTAGGCGTTTATGTGCCTTCCTCGGCCTCTCAGTCGAGGGGTCTGAGATCTCGACTTGATCGGACTGGCCGGGCAGGTTGTTCGGGGGACACCGGAGGAAAGGGTGATTTACCCAGATCAGGACCAGTTCCTCTGGTTTGCCAGCAGGCTGGGTTTCCTCATCAGAAAAGTTCAGGACCGGGTCCTGGTAAGTGAGTTGTCAGCCTTGTTGGGCGACAACAGAGCAACAGCGTCGAGGTGATCTCCACCACATCGTCGATTAAGACCTCGGCTGGCTGACCAGTCAGCAAAGCCGAGAAGCCGGAGGCAAGAAGCAGTCTCGACCAAAGCTGAGACTGGAGATTCCTGTGCCCGAGATCGCCTCGATCCCAAGAATGTCTTTTGCCCAGACGAAGAATCTCTGTTCCTTGTCCTTTTATGGGACCTGCAGGTATGTGAGCCCGAAGGTCCCTTGCCCTTGGTGGGGAGAGATAGGCACATCTCCTGAAAGAAGTCCGAGAACCTGGAGCCCAGGTTGAGTGGGAAATCGGCCAAAAGGAGAGCTCCGCGGCCGTGCTGCCTCCTCCTGCATCTGTTCTAACTGCTTGGTGGACCCGCAGGCGTGGAGATCGCCTACCGGGCCTCTTTGGATTTCACTTGTGATTCCGTTTCTCAAGGCCGCTTCAACCTGAGCCATGCAAGGCGATCATCAGGGCGTTCAGGTGGAAGCGAGCACATCTCACCACGCCTGGGTGTCATGGCTGACACCCAAGCAGTAGACGCACGCGGTATGTGGGTCCGTGCATGACGCTTTCTGGCTGCACGGCACCGGAGAAAGATTTAACTTCCAGAATTGAATAGCAAAATTTGCAATCGCTAGCTCGAATGTATACAATCTTCAGATGGTCAGAAGAAATCAAAGCCAGGGCCTACAAAATGCGGTAGCGGAGAGGAGGCAACCTGAATCTTCCAGCGGAAAGGAAGATCTGGCATCATGGGGTGCAGCCGAGGGCTATACCACCGGGTGGGTGGGAGCAGTCAGCTTGAAGACCTTCTGGCAAGAATTAAAGGAAAGGGATGCCAAGACGTGTGGAAGAACAACATATCCACGCCTCTAGAACACGCCATTTTGATCCAGACCACTTTCCTGGTTAAACAGAAATAAATAAAAATTGAAATATTAAGCAGACTTTTAGCCTGGGCTTGGGATTCTGCAAGTATTTTAATTAATCGGTCCCCACCCCCCCACCACATACAAGTCCTAGTTATGTCCACATACCCCTTCCCTGCAGGCTGTAGACCCTCAATATGACTGTAGAGTCTGCCAAACGTTCCCCATACATGATTCCCTATCAGATTTTACTGTGCACAGCCTGCCTGCACCTCTTAACTGTTCCTTATTATGAGGGACATCGCCCATTTTGTTCTTAAAACTGGTCCATCCCACATGAGAAAGGGATGACCACAGTGTATGTGCTATGAATTCAGACTTTAAGGTAGAAATTAGTAATAATCTTATTTGCTAAACCAAAACTGAACTTTGTACAAATGTAGATACTGGTTTCCACAGAGTTTTCAGTTTGTATCTCCATATCTGAGGATGTGTCCCAAATTATGAGGCCAGTGTCCCACATTTCAATTACAGAATGTTGAGAGTATGGGCATAAGCGAGACTACAAAGTGCAGCTATAGTGCACCTGGACATTTCTGACTGGCCTTTTGGCCCACCAGTAACTCCACACTGTTATGCAAGAGACTCACGTTCAGTGTGTAGTCCAGATTTCTGCTCTCTCAGTCAGTTGTATCAGGCATAGAGTGAGGCTCACCCTGGGACTGTACCCAAGCTGAAAGGATAGTACAGGACAAGGCTGCCTGTGCTTATTTATGTTTGACTAGAAGCCAGCAATGGGGGTGCTATTTATTAGGACTGAACAGAAGTTGACAACTGTATACTTTGCATGGCATGTCACCTGGTCCAATGCCAGTGCTCATGACACTTTGGGGTAGGGGGTATTCCCCTACAGAAGCTGTTAAAACAGGGTGGGAGCAAACAATGAAAATGATACAGCTTTCATAATATCCAGCGCTGTCATTAAACCCTGTCCTGTAAGGTAAAGGCACTGCTACTCAAAACAACTACAAGCAACATATCTTCATTATAGATATTCACTAAGCGTTTTTATTGGGTCCTAATGCTCTCCCACTAGACCACAAGTGCGAAATCTATATAAAGGACAGCCTTGGAGTAAGTTTCACTAACCTGTTTTCATGGCCTTTCTGCCAGCCAAGTAGTGCGGATGGTTAAAGTCAGACACCCAGGATTTGGCACCATGACCCATTTTCACTGTCATCTTGTTAGGGCTATGCAGCTCAGCAAACTTTTTCGTCAAGTGTTCTTCAACCTTTAGAAGTGGGAAGAGAAAAGTAAGTCTAGAGAGGTACTAAACTGCAAGGCATGAAGCTGACGCTCTAGGTTTGTTAGGAGACTGAGATTCTGAGGTTAAAGTCAAAGGGCTACAGTTGCTCCACAAGGTCAAAGAAACATCTCAGAATGGAACCTGAACTAGGCCTAAAACTAAACTTGGCTAGTTCACTAAACCTGGACTATTCTGGTATGAACTGGACAGCTGGCAACCCTAGATGATTATGGGATTTGACTAGGATGGTCCTCGTATAGCTGAATGTGTTCTGGTCAAGCTACTGAAGCCTGTTGAATGTCCAAACAGGAAGGTTTCTGTCTTCCCACTACAGCAAGACTGGGACTCCTGAAGAAAATAAATAGAAATGACACATATAAACCAGTGAAGGCCTTTTGTTTTGGGGACAACCAGTAAACTTAGTCATGGGGACCACTTTTCATCTTGTCTCTGTACCTCTACTTCCAACTTGCTGGCCAAATCTTAATTACAAAGAGGAGTCCAACTGTTTTGGTCACAGACAACAACTGAAGAGGCTTCTGTTTTTAAGACTACATTGGAGGGTAAGTTGTGGGGACACTAGTTGAAGTAATGTTTTAATTGTTGTCTGTAGGATAAATTGAAAGCTGCAACAGAAGCCTATGTTTAAGGGCCATATTAAAGAGCATCATCTTGCCCTGTAGTTTGGGGCTGGGTGAGGACAGTCTGACCTCAGGCCTTTGAGCTAGGTGATACCTGGAAGATGGGCTGAATCACATTTTTGTTTGGAGGTTAGTTTTGTCTTGCTACAGTATGTAAGAACTCACCCCTGCAGGTTGCTGCCTTAAAGAAGAGTCTACCTGTTTTGGTCACAGACAACAACCAAAGAAGATCCGTCCACTACAGCTCTGGCAACCAATTATCTGCACGGCCATTACTAGTCCTTTAAAAACAGTTACCACTAGTGGTCCTCTGCACAGCAGCCTCCGTTCTAAGGATGAGCACAAGGACACTGCAGAAGTCTGCCAGCAAGTAAGCCAGGAGATCAAGCAGCCAAGAACTCTGACCCTTGCATCCCAGTGAAATGTTATATGCACAGTTAACAGCATAGTTTGTGGGAGCACAGTGTGGGGTTCTGGCTGTAATATACTGAGGACAATACGAAAAAATGACTCCACCTTAATAATCATGTTTCTTCTAATGGAGTCTTCCTGTATTCTGACAACTGCAGTTAGCTCCAGCACTTGAACTGCCCCAGAGAATGAAGGGTTACAATTCTATGCCAGGCATAGAACGTTGGGCTCCAGCTCAGTTGAAAACTCTGTCTGTGACACTCTGAAACCAAACCGTCAGATTCTTATGAGCTAAAACTCACTGAGTATATAATGTGGAAATTGTAAAATTCCTACTAGCCAACTGGCAACAAAGACTTTAGATTCGAAAAGACTCAAGTCAGGAAACCCAAAGACCAAAAACCAAGCAATAAGAAATAAACAACTCTTGACTAATCAAACACAAAGGCACCCAACACAACAGAAAGTAAGCTAAAAACACCACTGGGTGCAACACTGCACCTAACCACCCACTTCCCAAAACAGGTTCTGAGAGGTGAGGCAGGGAGGGAGGTCAGAATACAGCAAGACTCCATTAGAAGAAACACAGTTACTAGGTGAGTAATATTGTCTTCAAACAACATGAAGTCTTGTTGTATTCTGACAATTGATACTACCAAGCAGTACCTCCAAGGAGGAGGGACAGAACCTACTTTGGGAATAGGCTCTTAAGTACTGTTGTGCCAAACCTAGCATCACTCCTAGCCTGGATATCCAGACAGTAATGCTTGGTAAAGGTATAAATTGTTTTCAGGTGGCTGCTTGGCAAACTTCTAACAAAGGAATATCCTAACGCAGCCAGAGATGCAGCTGTACCTCTAGTGGAATGAGCCCTCAGGCCTGAGGGTAAAGTGTTTCCCAGTTTCTCATAGCAGAATTGGATACAGGACACAATCCACCTGGCAATGGTTCTCATGGTGGCAGGTTTTCCTTACCTACTTCCCCATAAGGGAGGAACAACTGAGGAGTCAAACCTGTGACCCTTTTGCGTTCTATGTAGTAACTAAGGGCCCTTTTAACATCTAAACTGTGTAGCCTCCGCTCTCCTGAGGAGGTGTGATCAGTGAAGAACACAGGAAGAGACATAGATTGGTTTAAGTGGAAATCAGAAACCACCTTAGATAAGAACCTTCTGCTGGTTCTCGGACCACCTTATCTCGATAGAATGAAATGAAGTCAGGCTCCACTGTCAGGGGCTTGCAATTCACTGATCGTCTGGAGGAAGTAACAGCAACCAAAAACACAGTTTTCCAAGTCAAGTACTTGAGCTCTGCTGAGGACATAGGCTCAAAGGGGGTTGCATAAGTTGAGCAATGCAACTATTCAAATCCCAGGCAAGAGCAGGATCCCTAAAAGGGGTATTGGTATGAAGCAATCCTTTGAAAAATTTACAGAATACAGGGTGAGATGACAGAAAGGAAGACTTCTCCACTGACAGAAAAGCAGAAACAGCTGACAAATGAACTTTGAGAGTTGCTGGTTTGAGGTCTAGGCTATTAAGGTGAACCATATAATCCAGAACTTTAGACAACTCAGCAGTATCTGGGAATATATGCTTTGGAACACCAAATACTGAACCTTTTCCATTTGGAGTTATACGTTTTCTGGTGGCAGGCTTTCAAGAAGCTTTGAGAATATCCAGAACCCCTTGGGACAGCTGCAAGTCTGCATACTCTAACTCTTCAAGAGCCATGCCTTGTGATTGAGTGACCGAGACTGGGTACCAAATCCTCCCCTGAGAGGAGGTTAACAGGTTGTGATTCCTGGGAAGAGACAGGGAAGATGGACTGCTAGGGACAGCAACAGGGGTACCAAGGCTGCCTTGCCCAGTCTGGAGCAATCAGAATCACTTTACATGGGAGGCGCCGCAGCCCGAGCACGGAGGACGAGAACCCTAGAGCTCTACAAAATAATTTAAAAGTAATTTTTAAGGAAGATTTCCCCAACAAACTTAGACAAAAGTTATATTAATAGGTTGTTGAACCTTGAAAGAACAAAATGGGCAACCCACAGAGGAAAAGCACCGGAGATGCAGCAAAATCGAGGCTCCTTCAGCTCCAACATCCTCCCGTACAGCACCAGGTCGGGAACAAGACCACAAGGTGGAATCAGGTGGCAAGACCCTACAAACCTCGGCGAAAAATAAATCATATGATTTCCTCGGTGGCTGGACTTTCTAATAAGTTTGACTCCCTTACCTCGACAGTCACTGTAGTGGAAACTACACTCGGCAGTCTCCGTGGTATCAACCGCTGCTAATAAAATGGCTGAGGCAGCTATGGGAGCCGAGCCACAGTTCTGAAAAGAATGGTCATCTTCGCCTAGACTGAAAATGCTTGAAAACCAGTCAAGGGCTTCTAATGTCAGAGTTTTGAGGCTCACAGAACGCGTGCCAGATCACGTGACCCTATTTCTGCAAGACTGGCTGCTACAACAACTGGAAGAAGATGTTACCCCATTACACAGAAAATCTAAAAAGCATAACGAGTGGCCTTTAGGGAAGACAGGACAACCCAGAGGCCCCACATACTGTGGTAATAGTCCTTGATGGAATTGGATCACGAGATAAAATGCTAGCCCTGGCAAGAAGAAAGAAAGCTCTTCTTTCGTGGCAACCAGATCCGTGTTTCCTGATTTATCCTATGCGACTAGACAACGAAGGAAGCGGTTTGACAGAGTAAGGGGCGATGCTGAGAGAAGGAGGAATATTGCATGGCCTAGTCCACCCAGCACGGCCATGGTCAGCACTTGAAATGGTGCCAGAGGAATGCTCCTCCCATAGGATCGGAGAAGAAGACTACTTTTTTCATCCAAAGAAGAAGATCCCTGAAGATACTGGACACCTCTGTAACGAATTCTAAAGGGGAGGGGGCATGTTAATGTTTATTTAAAACATCGTAAGTTAAAGTACATCACATTATTTCATTCTAGACCTATGTGATGGTCTTCAGCTGGTCTGGACTCTAAAGTTAAAATAGTGGTGGCTCACTTTGTTATATTTTATCCCCATATGTAATTTCTATCCTTATAAACCCAATAACCTCCACCAGTAATAGCTAAGGATCACTGTTCATTTATTTTAATAAGTAAAAGCGCCTAAATTGTCTGACAGAAATATGGGGAGATTTTTGTAAGGGAATATAGAGCTCTGGGGGTTCTTTTCTGTTTTAATGCACAAAGTGTATACACACGATGGTATTGCATGAAGGCTAACTCCCTAAATCAGGGAAGGACTCTGATTAATAAGTTTTGAACTTTTATTTAAAAATTCATGTGGCTCATGGACTTCGTTACAGCAATTGGAATGCTTTGTATTAAGTTTATAACTAAATAGATATCCTCATAGGATGTATCTCATCTCATTTAACTAACCCTTTGTATATATTTAGAAAGTGGCACCCTCATTGTACAGTACATCTGTAATGTTGAATGAAGAATTTACTGTATGTTTATATACATAAAAGAAGAGTAAACATAAAGTTTTAAAAAAAGATCACTTTGCATGGTTGTGACCTTATCTTGACTAGAACCCTGAACAGTAGAGGAAAGGAAGGAACGATAAAGAAATTTCCTTCCCAGTTCAAAATCAGAGCATCCAGAGGGACTGAGCCCAAGACTGGAGGTCTGCAACAAAACAGAGGAAGTTGGTGATTGTCTGGGGCTGCAAGAGATCTATCTCTGAGTGCCCCACCTTGAGAAAATCACTTTCAACACCAAAGGATCCAGAGACCATTCGTGATGGCCCTGAGGAATCCTGCTCAATGCATATGCTATTACATTGTCCTTTCCTGGAAGGTGGATTGCTACCAGAGAGGTCTGTAGGAATAAGCCAGGGACCATATTTTCATGGCCTCCATGCACAAGGCCATGGACCCGAGTGCCTCCTGCTTGTTGATGTACCACATGGTGGTAGTGTTGTCCGTCCTGACCTGAACCACCTTGTTCTGTACTGACTGAGAGAAAGCTTGTAGGGCAAGAAGTACTGTCCTGAGCTCCAGGAGGTTGATATGAAGAAGGGATTCCTGAGGGGACCACAGTCCCTGGGCAGTGAGAGCCCCAAGATCGGCTCCCCACCCCAAAAGGGAAGCATCTGTGGTAAGAACCACACAGTGAGTCTGAGTGACAAATAGAACACCTTGCCTCAGATTGTCCAGGTCCTGCCACCACTGAAGGGCCTAAATTAAGGCCTGAGTAACAGGAACTAGCTTGGTAAGAGAATCTTTCTTTGGGACCAAAAGGTCTCAGATGGAACTGAATGTCCCTCATCTGAAACCTGGTCCCTTGGACCACTGCTGTGGAAGCTGCCATGTGGCCCAAAAGCTGAAGAAAATCCTTGCTGGTCAAGAAACCAGAGGGAGGAAGGAAGAGGCCAGCTGAGAGATGGCTTGTGCCCTTTCCAAAGGAAGGAAAGCTCTTGCCTTGAGCTGCAGTGCAGCTCTGCTCCTATAAAAGTGAGGAGCTGTACTGGCTTGAGAACTGACTTGAGAAGATCGAGAAGGAACCCTAGGGAAGTGGAAACTTGCTGGGTGACCTGCAGATCTGACTTGACTTAGTCTGGGGACTGGCCCACAAGGAGCCAGATGTCCAGGTATGGAAAGATAAAAATCCTTTTCCTTCTTAAAAAGGCCACCACTACTGCTAGGCACTTTGTAAACACCCTTGGAGCTGAAGTTAGGCCAAAGGCTTCGCCTGAACTGGTAATGGCCTGAGAGCACTTAACCTGAGGTACTTCCTGTGGGAGCACCTGATGGAAATGTGAAAATAGGCATCCTTATGGTCCAGGGAGGCTAGCCAGTCTCCTGGCCTCAGAGAGGGAAGAACTGTTCCCAGAGTCACCATTCCGAATTTTGGCTTTAGCAGGTGCTTGTTTAAATCTAGGATGGCTCACCACTCCACTGTCTTTTGGGGTAAGAAGGTACCTGAGTACAGACCTTGCCCCTGTATGGGGTAGGAACCTCTCTATGGATCTTAAGGTTAGTAGAGACGAAACCTCTGCCTCTACAGCAAGGGTTTCTGATGTATGTGCAGGTGGAAAGGATCTGGGTCTCAGTTTCGAACATTTTTAAACTGAGAACCAGCCCCTGGTTTACAACCTCCAAAAAGTAAGCCAGCCTACTCTCCTACCGGAATGGGGAGTCGATCCGAGCTGACACATCAGGGTGTCTGCTTGGCAGAAGCCTTAGGCTGAGGGTGGATGCAGCCCTGCTCATCCCCTTCTGCCTCTCCCACTGAAGAACCCTCTGAGAAAAGGAAGAAAAGGCCTGTGCTTGGTAGAAAGGCCTGTGAAAAGGCCTGCCCCTGCCCCTAGCTTGTTGCCTCTGAGGAGTTGCCTGCCTCTCCTTGGCCTGGGCACTCCTGTAAGTGGTCCTGTACTCATCCATTTTCTTCATGTAATTCTCTGTCTGCTCCCCAAACAGAGAATTACCCAGCACAGGAAAATCCATGGCCTTGACCTGGGTATCCGTGAAAGGCTAGTACACCTGAGCCAAGCCATTCTCTGAAGAGCCACAGATGTAGCTATGACTCTTGATGACACATCATTGGAGTCCACAGCAGCATGAAATTTCACCTTGATGCCTCGATCCATCAGCAGCCACCCCTCCAGCTCATTGGCTAGCTGGGGATGCCTGTTAGCCAGTGCCAGTACAGTGTCCCACCTGGACTTCTGGTACCTGGCTGTATAGGCCATAGTTAGCCTGCCTGAGTCCCAAAGATGATGCCATGTACTGCTTCTTTGCCATGGCATCTATCTTCCTGGAGTCTTCGTCTGGGGGGTGTGAAGCCAAAGGGATGTTTGCTTGTCACAGCCAGCAGCCTGCACTACCCCAACATGGCTGCATTGCTGATAAAGAAACTCCGTATCTGAGCCTGACAAGGTGTACTCTTGTCCATTCTCTTGTCAACAGGAGGTACAGAGTTAGGAGACCTAAGAATTTTTGTGTCTGTTTCCCAAAGGACTTATGGAGGGAATAGATAGCCTCTTAGACTCGGGATGTCCATCATCTCTACAAAATCAGGCTCCTCCTGATCCTCCACAGCCTCCTCAATAGGAAGCTGGAGGGTCTGAGCCACTTTTAAACACCATTAAGGTCTGTCTGGGAAGATGTTCGGTTCCACAGGCACATCCAGACTTTCACCGTCGTAATCGTCCCTCTTCAAAATCCCTCCTCATCAAACTCCAGTTCAGAAAAATCTTCAGGGAATAATCTTGAACCGGGAACCGACTGAACAAACCCCTGCCAGAAGGCGCTGGATCGGTCAGAACCGGACGAGCGATTCCACAATCCAAGTGCTCTGGCTATCTCTTTGGCAGTCGAACATGAAGTTATGGATCCCAACCGACGATTTATCCTCATGCTTTGTAGGAACCGGTCCTCAGGATCGGTTCTCCTCTGTTCAAGAAGTATTGCCCTGGTCAGAGGGCATTCCTTCTGGTTCGGTAGGAACTGAACCAGGCTGGCCTTCCGGTCAGTGGATTTCTCGCCTCTATCCTTAAGTCTACCTAACCTTTATCCAAAACGTAGACTTAGGGAAATTCTTGCAAATTTGGCAGTCTGAATAGAGGTGGTCAAACTCCAGACAGTAAATACAAGTGGTATGGGATCGGCCTTAGCAAAGACCTCCCACACACACTGCAGTGTTGAAACCCAGTGGGCACGGTATTTTCTTGGGTTTCTCAGACATGGCCAACCTAACAAAACTTACCCTTTATAAGGCAACCACCAGGCAAGACTCCCCTATCGGTTTCTCAATGTGTTACAGGTGTTGGAAAAAACGTTAAATTCATGTGTTTTTAAAACCGATATGGACGGTAACCACACATAAACTTTTCACAAGATGATTTTGTCTACAGGATCGGTTCAGCCGAACTGATCAAAAAGGTTTACAATTTCCACACAAATACTATCCTACGATTCTACGGTACCACAGACAGAGTCTCAAACCGATAAACGGAATTAAATGCAGACTAAACCAACAATTTTAACTGACTTTGAACCGAGCAGAAGGAGAAAATCTCCAGAGTGACTGTTCAGTGAGGCGGAGTAAAGAATCTGACGGTTTTGTTTCAAAGTGTCACAGACAGAGTTTTCAACCAAGCTCAAGCCCAACGCTCTATGCCTGGCATAGAATTTTAACCCTTCACTGTCCAGGGCAGTTCAAGTGCTGGAGCTAACTGCAACTGTCAGAATACAGCAAGACTTCATGTTGTTTGAATACAGGTTATTGTAAAGTTTATCTACAGAACAGTGTCTGTGCTATCGTTAGTGAATATTTCACTTGTAGAATTGTTTTGTGCTATAGTTAAATCATACAACTGCATCCTACCTGGACAAGCACTACAAGATAATTTATATCAAGTTTTCTGTGCTATGGTTAAGACTACAGCCACATCCTATCTGGTTGAGCACTATCAGGTAGTTTTAACTCCTGTTTTCTGTGCTATAACTGAGCCTGCAGCTGCATCCTATCTGGGTGAGCACTACAATGTAGTTTTGATTTATCCCTGTTTTTATGTGTTATAGCTATAGCTGCACCTTGCAGCTAGACCCTATCTGGGTGAGCTCTATAACTTAGATGTCTGCTTAGTATAGGTCTTTACAGGGATGGGGTTTAGAGACAAGGTATTCAGCTGTGCCAGTTGTGGGGCACTTTTCTCTAGGGATATGCTGTGGAGGAGAGGATACTGCCCCATCTCGGAACTCATGGAGCTCCAGGCTCAGCTGGTGGCAGCAAGGCAGAAATATCTCAGCTGCATCATCAGCTTAGCAGGGACACACCCCCCACTCCCCCAGAGATCCACTGTCCAAGGAGGTGAAGAGGGGATGGGGAGGGAAGCAGGGTTAGCCACAAGGAGGCTGTCCAACTCCTCACCATCCAGTTGGTGAATAGCTTCACACTCCTACAGGATGATCAGGCACCTGACTCTGCTGGGAGGGGGGCTTCAAGACATTAGATAGGAAAGGGAAGGGCAACATGTTGCCACCCAAGGGGAGCAAGTCTGCTAATAGAATCTTGGTCATGGTGGGGCTCAATGATTGGGGGGTAGAGAGGGTAGTGGACGGGGACTGGATGGGAGAGGAATGATCTGGTGTCATCCTGGGGCATCTGCCAACCAGGATTAAGACTTGAAACTGCACTTGGGATGATCTAGAGATTAATGACTGTGGCTAAGGAAGGCATGCAGCAGCAATCACAAGGAGCTTACAGACGAGTTCGCCCAAAGGAGGAGCAGGAACACATCAGCAAACGGGACCATGGCATAGGAAGACAAACAAAGGGAGGTAACAGAGCTGTAGCACAAATGAGTGGGACGAGGTTGGGTTGCTAAAGCAGAACACTGGGTACTGACAGTTTGTGAGGGTAACTTCTTGTTTGTGCTATACGGCTGTCTCAGTACAGCCAGCTGAAGTTTAGCCGATTATTTTCTGATGCTGCACACAAGTTTCTGTAGAGCCAGCAGAAATCTATCCGACTGTGAATATGCTGCTCTTCCGGCTCTGCAAACAAAGGACTGCAGCAGTTCAATAGGGGCGAGGGACTAAAAGGGCACCAAATTTAAATTTACACTAAGGAGATAAATAGGGGTTTAAGCCACTTGTTCTAGAAAGGATTACTGACCATGGCTGAGGAACAGCATGACAGCAATCACAAGGGGCTTACAGAGGGTCCATTACTGACAAATTTCACCTAGAGGAGGAGAGGGACAGAGCGGGAATGGGGACCACGCACAGAAAGACAAAAAAGGGAGGTAACAGAGCTGCAGCACAAGCGAGTGAGGAGAGGTTGGCTTCCTAAAGCAGAACACTGGGTACAGAGAGCTTGTGAGGAAGGTGATTTTTCTGCTGTTTGGAAGGTAACTTTTGTTGTTTGAGCTCACATGTAACAGTCTTGGTAGAGCCAGCTGAGGTTTAGCTGATTGTTTGTTTTCTTCTGAGCTGCACATAGGATTAGCCCTTCCACCCACTCCAAGGCTGAGCCAATTTATAGGCAGTCATCAGGTCACACCTCTTAAAGGCACAGAGGATTACTTGAAGCACAATAAAATTAATAGTCTCTCAAGACATAAACAGCAATACAAGGGCGAGGACCACTCAACAGATTTCTACAAACACATTAGCCAGGAAACAGAAGAGAAGGGTAGTAAAAGAGAGGAAGAAAATAATTCACAGGGATAAAGAACAACTGTAGGGTACTGAGAAAAAGGACTAGGAATAAAACAGAGAAAGATGCAGGGAGTGGTGTAGTGCACTGGGTGTTGAGCAGCAGTCTTCAGGAGAACATTCTGGGTACTGCCATGCTGCCCCATTTGTAGGTACCTCTCTGGGCTGAGGGGCAGAGGTGGGCAGTCTCCACTGGAGACCTTTGTCTCCACCCAGAGGCCACCATGTGCCCTGCCACTGCCATAGCATCTGCCCGAACAGAGGACAGGATGGACTATGGTGGGCTCAGAGAGGGTCAGGAGGGTCAGAGGCACATTACCCATCCGGTCCAGTTGAAGAACTCTATGCTGTTCTGGAGGAGCAGATGAGTCCCACAAAGAAACCTGAAGCTATGACGGGTGGGGGAGGGTCCTCCAGGCAGAAGACCCTGGGGCTGGAGGAAGAGGACCCCAAGGGAAGACGCGCCCTGTTTGGGGACCAATTGTTTGGGGAATGGATCTGGGCACAGATAGCAGGGAGGAAAGGGAGGTAAAGTGCCTTCCTGGAAGCACAGCTTGAAGGAGGGGAGCAGATCCAGAAGACTGCAGAAGTGATGGCAAAGAGAAAGGGTCTGGAGATCCCTGCCACCTGGGAACGAATGGCCTTCCAACGGCAGGACAAGGTTGGAGCAGGGGACTTCAGAGTGTTGGAAGAGTGCCTGGGGAAGGTAGCAAGCTCCGTGACATTTTTGGAGGAGCTGCTAGTCCATGGCAGTGGTGGAGGATAGAAATCTCTGTATCAGTAGTTTCAACACATGGTTGAAAGGCTGGTGCATCGAAATGGGGTATGGCTTCATTGGGGAGTGGGGGCCCAACTGGAAGGATGCAGCCCTGTACAGTGGTGATGGACAACATCTATTCAAGAAGGGAAAGAGTTCTTAACAGTTTAAATGCTTGTTCATTAGCATTTAAACTAGTCAGGGGAGCGCAACAGGAGCAGAAATACTCAAGCACTCCACTTACACAAGGCAGTGAAACCAGAACTGAGGAGCTAGAAATTGAGTTGAGGTCAGGGACACCAGAACCAGGTATAAAGGGAACCGCAGAGGAATCAAACCCACAAAGGAAGGAAAACTGGGACAGGGCAAAATTGGGGAGCAAGAATAAAAGTATGGGGAGGAAATGCAGCTAAACATGGAAGGCCATGGTAACAAAGGCCTGTAGCCTTGTGACAGGGCTGAATAAGGCACTGTCCCATGTTATGCAGAAAGAGTTTAAACATAAGGGTTTGTTCTATCCTCTCCTTTTTGTCTCGCCTGTCTAGTTGTGCAACCAAATTTTCTTGTGAGACCTAGGAACTGATCACTGCAGTTCCGCGATTCTCCACCTCTTGTTAGCTCTCTGCCTTCACTTGCTGTTTCTGTCTGTCTTCCGCCCCTTGCATATCTGCTGGTATAAAATATATGTGAATCATTTTGTGGAAATGTAACCGATACTGAGACCCTTTGTTTAAAATTGTACTGTATATAGTTATACTGTTGAAATGATTGCAAAGCTATTTGGAACTCAAGGTGTTAACCTGAAAATGCTGGATGCAAAATCTCTGTAAAGCTGGCTACAAGAGGTCAGTTCTGGGTCACAATGTTCTTTTGCTGCACCTGCTGAAACTTACAAGAGCACTGTGTAAGAAGCATGCTGTCTTCACGAAGTTTCCCAGGCACAGACTTATAACGAGAGCAGCAATGCTTGTGCAAGGGAGAGACAGAGACTGAGAGACCGAGACTGGAAATTGAGAAGAAAAACTCAGAAGAAGGACTCTGCTTTCTATGTCTGTACTGCCATTGTAAATGGTTATACTGAACAATTTGTATTTTTTATTTTGCTGTTATTAATAATAAAACACTACCTGCAAATTTTGAAACTACTCCTGGTTTTCCTACTTCCTGACCTGTGCCTCGACGACAAGCCTGGGAAATGAAATCCCAGACCTGGAGGCCTTGCTAATAGAAGGGAACATGGACGTAGGCTGCAGACTTGGTACACCGCAGAATCATGGGCGGTACATAAAATGTACGGCTATGCCCTGTTCAGGAGGGATGGGGGTAAAAAGGAGGGGTGGCCCCTGACGCTCAGAGATGGTATAAAAGCAATGGAGGTACAGGGTAAACAGGAGAAGGCTGAGGCACTGTGGGTCAACCTTGAGACTGGCAATGGCACAGCAGTACGAACAGGGTGATCTACAGGTCTCCAGCACAGGAGTTGGAAAGGAGCTAAACGATGAAATACACGAGATGGTGACAAAAGGGAATGTTTTGCTGCTGGGTGATATCAATATGCCTGGACGTGAATTGGATCACCCTGGCGACTGCTTCAACCAGAAGCCAAGACATCCTAGATTCCAGACAGAGCGATTCTAGACCAAGTAATGACAAAATGGGGACAGAATCACAGAAGTCCAGGGGAAGGTCAGCTGGGGTCCAGCGACCACAACGAGTGTGGTTCAGCATGGAGACAGGGACACAGACAAGTCACACCAAGGCAAGGGTCTTAGATTTCAAAAGAGCGGATTTTGCAAAGATAGGGAGATGTATCAGAGAAGCCCTGGTGAGGAGGGAAGTAGGAGGAGGAGCTGAGGAGCAGTGGGAGCACCTGAAAGGAGCCACAAAAGAGGTGACAAACCAATGCATCAAGTTGGTAAACAAAGGCAAGAGAAGGAGGAAACAACTGTGGTTTTAAAGAAGTGGCAGACAAGGTAAGGGCCAAAGAAAAAAATACTCACCTTAGTAACTGTGTTTCTTCTAATGGAGTCTTGCTGTATTCTGACAATCTGCAGTTAGCTCCAGCCTTTAAACTGCCCGGAGAGTATAGGGTTAATTTTCTATGCAGTGCATAGAACGTTGAGCTCGAACCTCGATTGAGGTCTCTGTCTGCAGCCCTTTGAAACCCAACCGCCAGATTCTTACAAGCAAAAACTCACTAACTATACTATGTGGAAATTGTAACATTTTTAACTAGCCAACTGAACTCAGAAAGTTTTGAATTCCAAATAAAGACTCAAGTCAGGAAACCCAAAACCAAAAGCCAATCTAAAATAAGGATAATAATACAAAACACCCAAAATAAAAAGAAGGTGTGAAAGAAGCACCCTGTGGTGCAGCACTCACCTGCCCACCCACTTCCAAAACCAGGTTCTGAGAGGGGGGAGGCGGGGGGGAGGTCAGAGCCAGCAAGACTCCATTAGAAGAAACAATTACTAAGGTGAGTAATTTTTCTTCAAACAACATGAAGTCTTGCTGTATTCTGACAATCTGTGACTACTAAGCAGTACCTCCATGGAGGAGGGAGAACCTACTTTGGGAATAGGCTCTGAAGTACTGCTGTGCCTAAACCGAGCATCACTCCAGCCTGAATATCCAGAGAGTAATGCTTGGTAAGTGTATGGACTGTTTTCCAGGTGGCTGCTTGACAAATTTCTAACAGAGGATATCCCTGGCAGCAGCCAGGAAGCAGCTGTACCTCTTGTAGAGTGAGCCCTCAGGCCTGAAGGTGGGGTCTACCCAGTTTTCATAGCAGAATTGTATACAAGAGACAATCCACCTGGCAATAGATCTCTTAGTGGCAGGTTTGCCTCTTACTGACCTCTCCATAGTGATGAACAACTGAGGGAGTCAAACATGTGACCCTTGGTACGCCTATGTAGTAGCTAAGGGCTCTTTATTTATTTATTTATTTATTTGTGAAATCAGTTTACAACCTTTGCGCCAGAGGCTCATTTCCAAAGGTACCTCGTCACATTAAAGACATGCATAGAGTTTTAGGTTACATAGCATAGGTTTGCAAAACAATAGGCGTTCAACAGAGGCGCCACGCCACACTGAGGTCAGACAAAATACATTTAGGTTACAGGGTACATGTAATTGAGAACAGGTGTTATACAAGTTGGTATCAAACACTGAGCAATCTAATAGGTATAAATGAAACAGCTGGCACTGGCCAGGCTAGACATAGGTACGGTGTAGCGGAAGTGATGATGGGGATGGCTAGGTGGAGAGCCGCCCGGTGGCGTTGTCTTGAGAAGTCGAGGTGGAGGCTACTTTCAGAGACAGGAGCAGCTATGAGTGTTGAAGAGTTGGTTTCAAGGGTGCTTTTGAACTTGGAGATGGTGGTGGCATTGGTGATGGGGGCAGGGAGAGAGTTAAACCAGGATGGGGCTCTGTAGCAGAAGGACCTCTGGCCACGGCTGGTTCTTGATCTGGGGACTATTAGGTGGTCTTGTTGGATGGCCGTGTTGCAATAGTGGGAGGGCTCTGGTGGATGGATGCCATTACCCCAGTGGGGGAGCCCGAGTAGGGTTTTTTGTGAGGAGGCAGGTTTGATATCGGAGCCGTTCATCCAGGGTAAGGAGTTTAGCCTCGCCATACAGCTGACAGGTGTGTGTGTGAGCCAGGGCACCAGTAATCAATCTGCATGCTTTATTCAGGGTTACGTGAATTTTTGAGTGCAGTCAAGTCGGCAGCACTATAGACTGGTAGACCATAGTCTACAAGGGACAAAACGGATGACGTAACAGCGAGCCAGAGTGCATTTGGGGAAGGCAGGTTCTATGGTGGAAGAGGATGCCGTCGGTGTTAGTGGCTGCTGTTAGGCATCAATGTGGTTGTGATTGAGGGCTGAGTTGAAGGTAACCCCAAGGTATTTGTAGGAGCAGACTTGTTCCAGTGGCTGATTGGTACTAGAAAGGATATAGAGTGGGTGGTTGCTAGCTTTGTTTTGGGGTGGGAAAAGAGCATAGCTTTGGATTTTTAAGATTGATGACGAGTCTGTACTCCTTAAACCAAGATTCGACATTATTGAAAGACTCGGTAGGTGTCCTGAAGGGAGACGGGATTATGGTGGGGTGGCAAAAGGACAGCGTCATCTGCATACAGGAGAATTTTGCCAGGGCATGCACTGGGCAGGGTGTTCAGATAGAGTGAGAAGAAAGGGGCCCAGGATGGAGCCTTGGGGACCCCAGAGTGAATGGGACGGGTATCAGAGAGTATCCTATTGATTTTAACACACTGTGATCGAGCGGCTAGATAGCTTGTGCACCATGCTAGGGGCCAGCCAGAGACCAGTGTGGCAGAGAACATTCAGCAGAAGAGGATGGGAGACGGTGTCGAAAGCCTTTGAGAGGTCGATGAACACTGCACCAGCTAGGAGCTGGTATCCAAGGAGGAGTGTAGGAAGTTGGAGAATTAATTAGGACAGTGCTGGTACTGTGACCAGCACGAAGCTATGTTGCTCTGGGCATAAGATGTTATGCTTAGCCAGATAATCAGTGATTTGAATGGCCACCACTTTCTCCAGGGCTTTGGGCGGGGAGGATGGAGATTGGCCGGTGGTTGTTGGTCAGCCACCTGTCGCCCCTTTGAATTGATGGTGTGATTAATGGCTGTTTTCCAAGCCGTGGGAAATTGTCCCAGGCAGAGAGATCAGTTAATTAGGCTGGTGAGTAGGGCAGGACTTCATCTAGCACCAGCCTGAGGATACTGGGGTCCAGTGAGTCACTGCCGGACTGTTGCTATTCAAAGCTTTGATTAGGATGGGTCTGGCTTCCGGGCGGAAATCTTCGTAGGTGGAAACTGGGGTGCTGGAGGACAGGGGAGGTTGGTTGGGAGGGTCAAAGAAATTACTAGGAGTACTGAGTTAAGGTCAGTGAAAGCGGTGTTGAGCCAGTTAGCTATGGTGGCAGGCTCGGTGGTGGTAAACCATTGCTACAGTGAGCTGGGATGGGGCAGGGGGCGAGATTTTCCATTTAGTTGTTTAATATTATCCCAGAAAGTCCGGGCGAGCCCCAGGAGGAGGTAAGGGTGGCCTGGTAATGGTCGGCCTTGGCTTTCCGGATGGCCCAAAGCACTTATTCCGGGCTGCATTGTAAGCCTGCCTATCAGACAACCGACCCGTTTCAGTGGCAAGGTGCAGAGGTTATCCCAATTTCTTAGTAATTGTAGAAGGGCAGGGCTAACCTAGAGTGCATTCTGCTTTTTGGACCGGATTTTGGTGAAGGTGCAAAGAGATCACAGGCCAGTTGAAGGTGTGTGTGAAGAAGGCGAGGGCAGTGTCAATGTCGGTTGCCACGATGAATGGGGACCAGTTTATCTGGGTGAGGAATAGTTTGAGTTTTTGCAGCCCACCAGGGGGCGGCGCCTGCGGAGGGTGGTCTGGGCTTTGGGTTTGGGATTGGGACTGCCCAATGAAATAGAATAGGGGAGTGGTCACTTAGAGAGTCTGTAGGACCTGGATGTTTTGGATTTTTTGGGTGGGTTTGTTATAATAACATCCAGAAGGGTGCTGGTACCTCTCTTGGGGTTTATTCTCATGGGCTGGGTGACGAATTAGCGTGAAGGTCTTGGGCGGCAAATGAGTCTCTGATTGCGGAAGAGGCAGTGCTGAGCCAATTTACGTTATGTCCCCAACTAGGATTTGTTCCGCTTATGGTGGAGGGAGGCCAGATAGTCAGTTAAAGATACCAGGGCCGGGTGCTGGTTCTTTGGGGAACGTGAGGTGCGGGTGAGATAGAGGGCTCCTAGAGGGTCCGGGGTGAGTTTGAGGTAAGAGCCTGGGCCCCATTTACAAGGGCAGGGGTGGGGAGCGTGTCAAGTATTGTGTCCCTGGTGTAGTTGCACAGCCTCCCCTCATTTGCCTACTGGTCCTCCCGGTATAAGGTATAGCCTGGGAAGGAGACAAATGAGTCGGGGTGGATTTGGACAGCCAGGTTTTAGCCAGGGCTATGATGTCTGGTTGATGAGCCATGGCCCAGCACTGCAGGCGCCAAATTTTTCAGCAGGCTGCATATGTTCATGGAGGCTATTTGGAGACCAGTGGGCGAGTGGGTGGGTGGGAGGGGCAGGGCCTGGGTTGGGATGTATGTTCCCTGTCAGGAGTAGAAGGAGAAGAACTGCTCTGGTCAGAGGGTGGCAGATGGAGAGTTTACGCTGGAGCGATAGGATGAGAAAGGGGTTTCAGAGCACAGGGGTGGGTAGGGCAGCACAGGCAGAGAAGGCTTGTGTGATCAGATGCCCAAGGGAGCGGGGGAGGAAAGGTAATGTTTGGGTGGGGTGAGGTGGAGGAGCATATGGGGTGTGTGGAGGAGGAGAGAGGGGAGGAGCAGTGGTATAGGAGGAGGGAGGACAGGAGGTAGGTAGGAACACTGGAGTAGTGAGGCCGAGGGTTAACAGGGACAATAGGGTTGGTGGAAGGCAAAGGAGGAGGAGGAGGAGGAGAACAGAGAGGCAGGTGGGCAGGAGGTGCACATGCATAGTTGGTAAGGGTGGGAGAGCTGAAGTGAAGGAAGAATGGGGAACTAGGATGATGAGGGAGACAGTAATGAGAGGTCACCTCTAAGCATAGTTGCGGCTTTGGGCTGATGGTAGAGCTGATGCCTGAGGTGTACAGGGCACTAGGTTCAAGTCTTGTCCAGGGTAGCAGGAAGGACCCCAGACAGTGGCTGTAGCAGCAGGAGATGGGCTCAAGATCTGCAGAAACAATCAGATAACAATTTAGCAGTGTCTGAGGGTTAGAGTGTTTTTAGAGTTTGAAATCCTTCAGAAAAATAGACAGGTGTGCTAGCTGAGTGGTGGAACTGCTGACTTAGACAGTGAGGTGCAGGGTTCAAAACCTGCAAAGACAGCAAGAGAGAAGTGGTAGAACTTTATATTTTGGTGGTGGGGGGTAAGAGACTAAAAGGCCTAGAAAGTAGGACTAAAATAGGTAGACAAAGTGGTTAAGAGGTAGAGCTGCTGACTCTGACTGCAAGGGTACTGGGTTTGAGCACAACTTAGGGACAGAGTGTAGAAGTTTTTAATTCAGAAAAGGAGGGAGGAAGGGTTAAGAATTTGAAAGTAGAGGAAGATGTTGGCCTGGTTCATTGGCTTAGTGGTTAGTCAGTAGACTTTGGAAAAAAGGGTACCAGGTTTGAGGCTGCCGGTGCTAGTGGTAGGCTGATGGGAGGGTGAGGAAAGTGGATAGCAGGGGAGGATTCAAAGGGAACTGCAGGGGACCTCTAGTGGCTAGGTATGAAAACAGTTGCTAGGAAGAGATGGAGAGTTGAAAGAGGAGCTAGAGTGGAGAGTGCAGCAACCCCTTGTGGTTGGTGTCTATAAGCTGCAAATGGGAAAGTGGACACTTAAGAAGGGTAGGTCTTAGGTCACGTGATGTGACACGTGACCTGCCAGCAGCAATAAATGAAGCGCCGACCTTGGGTGGGGGCTGGTTAGGCGGGCAGTGCTACACAACAGTCAGGCTGTAGTACAGGACACTTTACCTCTTACAGGCTCTGGCAATCCCGTGTTCAGGCTCCGCTGCTGGGCAGAGTAGTGAATCGAGAGGGGTGCTCAGGGCCTTAACAGGCTCTGGCAATCCCCGAAGCATTTAACATCTAAACTGTGTAGCCTCTCTCCTGAGAAAGAATGATCAGTGAAGAAGACAGGAAGAGACAGACTGATTCAAGTGGAAGTCTGAAACCACTTGGGCAAGAACCTCCTATTGGTTCTAAGGACCACTTTATCTCTATGAAAGCAGATAAAATCAGGTTCCACTGACAGGGCTTGCAATTCACTAATACGCCTGACAGAGGTAATGGCTACCAAAACACAGTTTTCCAAGTCAAGTACTTAAGCTCTGCTGAGGACATAGGCTCAAAAGGAGGTTGCATAAGTTGAGCAATGCAAACATCTAAGTCACAGGCAGGGGCAGGATCCCTAAGGAGAGGACTGGTATGAAGCAATCCTTTGAAAAATTTACAGAACACAGGATGAGATGATAGTGAGGAAGACTTCCCACTGACAGAAAAGCAGAAACAGCTGACAAGTGCACCTTGAGAGTAGCTGGTCTGAGGCCTAGGCCATTAAGATGGACCATATCATCCAGAACTGTATGCAATTCAGCAGTGTCTGGGGAAATATGCTTCTTGGAACACCAAATGCTGAATCTTTCCATTTGGAGTTATAGGTCTTTCTGGTAAAGGGCTTTCGAGAAGCTTTGAGAATATCCAGAACCCCTGAGACAGATGCAAATCTGCATACTCTAACTCTTCAAGAGCCATGCCTTGAGATTGAGAGACCAAGACTGGGGTACAAAATCCTCCCCGAGAGGAGGTTAACAGGTTGTAATTCCTGGGAAGAGACAGGGGAAGATGGACTGCTAGAGACAGCAACAGGAGGTACCAAGGTTGTCTGACCCAGTCTGGAGCAATCAGAATCACTTTGCAAGGTTGTGACCTTATCTTGACTAGAACTCTGAACAGTAGAGAAAGGGAGGGAAGGCATACAAAAATTTCCTTCCCAGTTCAAAATCAGAGCATCCAGAGGACTGAACCCAAGACTAGGGGTCTGCAACAAAACAGAGGAAGTTGATGACTGTCTAGGGCTGCAAAGACATCTATCTCTGAATGCCCCACCTTGAAAAATCACTTTCAACACTAGGGGTCCAGGGACCATTGGTGATGGCCCTGGGAGATCCTGCTCAGTGCATCTGCTAGCACATTGTCCTTTCCTGGAAGGTGGACTGCTATCAGAGAGGTCTGCAGGAATAAGCCAGGGACCACAATTTCATGGCTCTGTGCACAAGGCCAGAGACTGAGTGCATCCTGCTTGTTGATGTACCACATGGTGGTGGCGTTGTCTGTTCTGACCTGAACCACCTTGTTCTGCACAGACTGAGAGAAAGCTTGCAGGGCCAGAAAAACTGCCCAGAGTTCCAGGAGATTGATATGAAGAAGGGACTCCTGAGGGATCACAGTCCCTGGGCTGTGAGAGCCCCAGATGAGCTCCCCACCCCAAAAGGGAAGCATCCATGGTAAGGACCACCGAATGAGACTGAGTGACAAATGGGACCCTTGCCTTAAATTGTCCTGATCCTGCCACCATTGAAGAGCTTGGATCAGTGTCTGAGTCACTGGAATCAGCTTGGTAAGAGGGTCCTTCTTTTGGGACCAAAAGGCCCTCAGATGGAACTGAATGTCCCTCATCTGGAATCTTGCCCTTGGACCACTGCTGTAGAAGCTGCCATGTGGCCCAAAGCTGAAGGAAGTGCCTTGCTGGTCGGGACACCTGAAGGCTGCAGGAAGAAGCCAGTTCTATAAGAACTCTTGCCCTTTCTAGGGAAGGAAGGCTCTTGCTTTGACAGTATCTAGCTCTGCCCCTATAAAGGTAAGGAGCTGCACTGGTTCGAGGACTGACTTGGGGAGGTTGAGAAGGAATGCAGGGAAGAGAGCACTTGCTGGGTCACTTGCAGGTCTGACTTGACTTGGCCTGGAGACTGACCCACTATGAGGCAGTCATCCAGGTATGGAAAAATGGAAATCTTCTGCCTTCTAAAAAGGCCACTACTACTGCCAGGCACTTTGTAAAACCCTTGGAGCTGATGTTAGGCGGAAGGGCATTGCTTGAACTGGTAATGGCCTGAGGGCAACTTGAACCTGAGGTACTTTCTGTGAGAGCACCTGATGGGGATGTGAAAGTAGGCATCTTTGAGGTCCAGGGAGGCTAACTGGTCCCTGGCCTTAGAGAGGAAGAATTATTCTTAGAGTCACCATCTTGAACCTTAGTTTTAAAAGATGTTTGTTCAGGTATCTTAGATCTAGGATGGGTCGCCACCCCTGTCTTTTTAGGGTAAGAAAGTACTTGGAGTACAGACCTTTGCCCCAGTGTAGGGTAGGAACTCTCTATGGCTTCTAAGACCAGAAGAGATGAAACCTCTGCCTCTAGGGCAAGGGTTTGGAGACTTGCAGGTGTAAAGATCTGGCTCTCATCTTCGAAATTTTTGAAGCTGAGAATCAGTCCCTGGCTTACTACTTCCAGGACCCACTTGTCTGAAGTAACAGACACTCAGTCCTGGATGAAGTAAGCCAGCCTGCCACTACAGGGATAGGAGAATTGACTCGGGCAGATCCATCAGGGTGTCTGCTTGGCAGGGCTTTAGACTGAGGAGTGGATGCAGCCCTGCTCATCCCCTTCTGCCTCTCCCTCTGAGGAACCCTCTGAGAAAATGGAGAAGAGGCCTGTGCTTGGTAGAAAGGCCTATGAAAAGACCTGCCCCTGCCCCTAGAATGCTGCCTTTGAGAAGTTACCTGCCTCCTTGGCCTGTGCACTCCTATACGTGGTCCTATATTCTCCATCCTTCTTCATGTAATTCTCTGTCTGCTCCCAAAGAATTACCTTTCCACAGGCAAATCTTTGGCCTTAGCCTGTGTCCTGTGAGAGGCTAGTACATCTGAGCCAAGCCATTTCCGAACAGCCACAAATGTAGCCATGACTCTTGATGACACATCATTGGAGTCCACAGCAGCATGGAACTATACCGTAGATGCCTCAATCCCATCCGCAGCCACCTCCTCCAGCTCCTTGGCCAGCTGGGGAGGCCTGTTTAGCCAGTGCCAGTACAGTGTCCCACCTGGACTTCTGGTACCTGGCTGTATAGGCCATATAATTAGCCTGCCTGAGTCCCAAAGAGGATGCCATGTATTGCTTCTTTGCCAAGGCATCCATCCTCCTGGAGTCTTTATCTGGGAGGTGTAGCCACGGAACATTAGCCCTGTCACAGACGGCTGCCTGCATGACCCCAACATGGGTGCATTGCTGGCAGAAAACTCTGTGTCTGAGCCTGATAAAGTGTACCTCTTATCCATTCTTTTATCAACAGGAGATACAGAATTAGACTTTAAACATTTTCGTGTCTGTTTCCCAAATGATTTGTGCAAGGGAATAGACAGTCTCTTGGACTCTGGGATGTCCATCATCTCTACAAAATCATGCTCCTCTTGATCCTCTGTAGCTTCCTCCACAGGAGCTGAAGAGTTTCAGCCATTTTCCTGTAAAACATGTAGTGGGAGGGACTCAGAGAGCCTAGGAGGGAAACACCAGAAGGTCTGTCTGGGGAGATGTCCGTTCAATGGGCACATCCAGACTTTCTGCTCCATCATAGCCATCATCCTGTTCATAATCCCTCCTCCTCAAATTCCGGTTCATAAAAATCTTCAGGGCATATTCCTGAACCCGATTGGAACCGACCGAACCGAGCCCTAGCCAGCGCAGCTGCTTCGGGCGGAACCAGGCGAAGTGATTCAACAATCCGAATACGCCGAGGCAATCTCATCAGCGGTCGGAACATGAACCTCTGGATCCAAACCGTTGATTTGTCTTTCCTTTTCCTTTTGTAGAACCGATCCCTCAGGATCGGTTCTCTCTTACCAGCGCCCTGGTCAGAGGCACTCCTTCTGGTCGATGGGCGAACTGGGCTGGCCATCCGGGTCAGCTGACTTCTCGACCTCCTTCTCCCTAAGCTACCTAATCTCTTTCCAGGGTCGACTTTGGAAAATTTTTACAAATTTGGCAGTCTGTATCGAGGTGTTCAAACTCAGACAATACACACAGGTGGTGTGGGGTCGGCCTTAGCAAAGACTTCCCACACTCACTGCAGTGTTGAAACCCAGTGGGCCCGTTTTTTTCTTGGGTTTCTCAGGCGTGGCTAACAACCAAACTTACCCTTTTTACGGTGGCTTGGTAAGACTCCTCATCAGTTCCTAACCATGTCACGGTATTGGAAAAACATTTAAAACAGTTTTTTTTTTTAGAACCGATAAGGACTGGTAACCACACACTAAAGCAAAGTAAGAAATTCAAATATATAGGATCGGTTCAGCCGAACCGATCGAAAAAGCTTACAATTTCCACAAAGTAAATCAGAAATCTATCTAGTACTCACGGTCCCGCAGACAGCCAGAACCGATAATGCAGAATAATTTCGGCTTAAACTGACACTTTAACCACTTTTTGAACCGAACAGGAGAAATTCTCCGAGCGACTGTTCAGTCAGGCGGAGTAAAGAATCTGACGGTTGGGTTTCAAAGGGCTGCAGACAGAGACCTCAACCGAGCTCAAGCGCAATGTTCTGTGCACTGCATAGAAAATTAACCCTATACTCCGGGCAGTTTAAAGGCTGGAGCTAACTGCAGATTGTCAGAATACAGCAAGACTTCATGTTGTTTGAAAGATGGGTTTCAGGAACTACTGTATAAGGAAACTCAAATGGAGGAAGACAGGAGGTGTACCTAAAGCGCCTAAGGAAAGTGGGGAAAGGCTGTTAGGAGCGCGAAAGGCGCAGACTGAGTAAAGATTAAGCGCGAACAGTGAAAAAAAGGGGACAAGACATTCTTTAGGTACATCAGCGAAAGAAGGACAGCTGGGAGGGATTGTACGGCTCAGAGGGATGAAGGGAGTGTAAGGAAGGAGACCTGGAAAAGCAGAAATACTGAATACATTCTTCTGTTCAGTGTTCATGAAGGAGGGAGGGACAGGGACCACAGTTGGAAAACAACTACAAAGGGGTTGGGGAGTTGGACACAAGTCCTTTCACAGAGGAGAGAGTCCTAGAGAACTCAAAAAACTAAAGGTGGATAAAGCAATGGAGCCAGATGGCATACACCCAAGGATATTTAAGGAACTGCAGAGAGTTAGCGCGCCTCTGGCAGTCATGTTCACTGAGTCACTCAACACAGGAATGGTACCAGGGGACTGGAGGAGGGCACATGTAGTCCCTCTACACAAAAGTGGCAGCAGGAAAGAGGCAGGGAACTATAGGCCGGTCAGCCATGCCTCAGTAGTGAGTAAGATCATGGAGACACTGCTTAAGGAAAGAATAGTGGGACACCTGGAATGCAATGGTGCCCAGGATCTGAGGCAATATGGATTCACAGCAGGCAGGTTGATTTTTTGACTGGGTGACTAAGGAGGTAAATCGAGGGGGTGCCGCATGCGCTACCTTGATTTCAGCAAGGTGTTTGAGACCATTCCACATAGAAGGCTGGTTAAAAAGATGGGTAGTCTCGCATGGGGCCAGCAAGGTGGTAAACTGGTTAATGGACAGGAGGCAGAGAGGTGGTAAATGGTGGTACTTACTGTAGTAAAACCTCCGTGGATAAATAAATATCTTTTTTTACCTTTCTGGTTATACTCTCCTGTACTCTGCTTCACTGAGAGTCGCCTATGGCATCTGTCCCCACCCTCTTACCTGGAGCCAGTGGTTTGCCCCAGGCCGGGACAAGGTGGGGCCCGTACACCTCTAGCTTCATGTGTCATTGGGACACCAGTCTGGGACAGGTAGGGACATTGGGGATCTGTGCTTGTGCTCCATCTCCTGGAGCAGAGAGAGCCATTTATCCAGTGTTCTCTGCCTGATGTGCACCCTGACATCAAGGCATGAGAGCCGTCGTCACGCATCCTATTACATGGTTAAGCTTGCTGTACCTCAGGCCTCCGTCTGAGGTCAGTCAAGCACCGAGCCTCAGCCCCTTCCCAGAAAGGCGAGCGGTCCTGGGATGCTCTGGGCTTCCTCCCCGGCCATCCTTCTGACTTCACAGGCATGCTCCCTGAACTCAGGTCACCGGCATCGCGAGCAGTAGCTTATTGCCACGCCGTGGAAAAGGCCAAAATAAACATATTTCTGCACTTATTTTCCCTCAAACTGACCACAAAATCCAATTCCTTGGGCCCCATTAGGTAACACAACTGTTGGTGTTTACCATTTCTCAGTATATTTTAAAATACTTCACATTTTGCACTTCTTAACTGAAAAAAGAAGACGAAACACGAAGAACATTTCAATTTGATAAACAGGATGGCACTTTGCAAAAGAAACAGAAACATAGACTTGGACGGCAGATAAGGACCACTTGGCCCACCCAGTCTGCCCATTTCCTACCTACTGATATGCTGCAGGTTCTAGTTAACCAACAGCCTACTTCCTGCAACCCCCACTATAATTGCCTTATGTCTGTCCCATGCATGTTTGAATTCCCCACTGTTTTAGACCCCACAACCTCCCCAAGAAGGCAGTTCCATGCATCCACCACTCTCTCCGTGAAAAGAATTTCCTCACATTACCCCGAGTCGTCCTCCTCTATCTTTAAATTGTGCCCTTGTTCTTGCACATCTCTTTTCTGAAAGATGCTACCCTCCTGAACTTTGTTGATTCCCTTGAGGTACTTGAAAGAGAAAACACACTTTGCAAGGGACATCTAATTTTTCCATAGGAAATAATAGGAAACTTTAAAATATAATAACTTTTGAATGGATTGATATTTTTCACCAAACCTTCAAAAGGCACATCTGTCCCAAGCTCAATATACCCTAAACATTTCAGACCAAACCCCAATCCATTTCGGAGAAACGGCATGACAAAACATTTACACAAAAATGGTACTGTTCACATTTTTTGACACATCTCCGCATCCGCACAGTCAACCAGAATGAAACTTGTCATATCAAGAGATCGTTGGTCCCTGATGGTACATGCACAATTTCATGCTAATCGGTCGAACAGTTGCAAAGATATTAAAGTGCAAAATTTGGGGTTTAATATGTAAGTGACCGTTGAAATTTAACTATAGTGGCGCCACCGTGCTACTATATATTTATTTTAGTATTTATTTTATTTGAAAATGTTTCACCAGGAAAGACATCATGAGCTGTAAACAGCTTGTTTCCAGAAGTGTCCTGGGGAGGGATTGCAATGTTGGGAGAACAAACAATCACATAAAAGTACAGAGTAATGCATTACAAGTGCAAAAACAGTAACAAACTATACCAGGGTGGTATCAGTATGGAATAGAATAAACCAGACAAACCAGCAGTAGAAACCGACATAGAAAGGAACTGGCAATTACTACCAGACATGGACTTGGATTAGTGGGGCAGACACAGGTTAAGTGCGGTTGGAGTAGATGAGCATGGGATGAGAAGTGCTTGCCATGGGAGGGTAGGTTTGGACAAAGTGTGGAACTAGAGAGGGCTCAGTAGGAGGATGTAGAGTTGGAAGGGGAAAACGGGGCAACCTTAGACCCAAACCCCTTCAGGATGCTGAGGAACCCTGCAAGCGGAATATAGGACCAGATAGAGGAGATGGGGAGGTAAGAGGCAGGGAGGGAAGTAGGGAGGAAAGGGAAAAAGAGGGAGGGGCAGGCAGAGGATTGGAAGGCGGGGAGTGGGAAGGGAGAAGGAGGATGGTGGAGAGTGGCAACTAGTTAACCCGAACCTAACCCCCTTCAGGATGCAATGAACCCCTGCAAGGGGATCACGATTCGAGAGCAGGAGGAGAGGGGGAAGAACAGCAGAAAGGGCAACATAGCAACCTTAATCAAAACCCTTCAGAATGCAATGAAACTTGCAAGGGGACTGAGTTGTATAGAGAGTGGAAGGAGGGAAGAAACTGCACCTTTAGGATGAAAAAAGTCGCAAGGGGGGGCAGAGCACAGGCAGAAAGAGCTGGGAGGAGGGGCTGGATGAGAGAGGTTTGGCTAGGAATCAGGAGTTGTGGGAATATAGGCTAAGGGTGAGGTGTAGAGGTGGGAAGGGCTAGGTGTGGTATGGGAGACGTTAAATAGAACAGAGGATGGTGGACACTGGAGGGAGGGCTAGGGACAAGTGCAGTTAAGGGAATAGAAAGTATGTAGGGCTAAGGAGATGGAGGATGAAGACAAGGAGAACAGGATTGGGGATGACAGGAGTTCCAACTATACTATGATTATAGACCAATCAGCCTTACATCCATCATGAGGAAGCTAATGGAGGCTATCCTTAAGAAAGGCTAGTAACCTTTCTGGAGATGAATGGTCTCCAGGACAACAGACAGCATGGGTTTGTCTCAGGAAGGTCCTGTCAGACCAACCTGGTGGACTTTTATGACTGAGTGACTAGGGCACTCGACCAGCAAAGCGGTGGATGTCTCATATCTGAACTTCAGCAAGGCCTTTGATTCAGTGACCACATGGGAGACTGATTAGCAAGTTGAGATACCAGGGAGCAGGGAGAAATGGTGGGGTGGATCAGGAACTGGCTGAATGCAGGAAGCAGAGGGCAGTTGTAAGAGAGACTCTCAACTCCAAGAGCTGTAACCAGTGGGGGTACCACAGTGCTCGGTACTGGGTGCAGTGTTTGGCATTTTTTTTTTTTAAACTGTCTTTTATTAAAAGTTTAAACCAATGCAAAGTGTTTGGGGCACAATAAAACAGCTTAAAAACATGTATCTGTATAATGGCTTATCAACATCAAACTGTGTTTGTATGGTATCCATCCAAATATTATAGGTTCTATTTGATATGGTTTGGCATACAATCAAATCTAAAATAATACATTTTAGGAGAGATAAAATGTCAGCACTCTCCATTAACATTCTAGGTCCAGGATCGGTACAGGCTACACCAATTTCCCTCTCCTCCCCTCCAGTTTTCAGTCCCATTTACTGGACAAACAATGGGTCCCGGTCCACAAAAAAAGACCCATTTTCGCCATTGAATTTCAAATTGTTCATATCTATTATTGCACCTGGCAATTAGATGTTCCATAAGATACAATTGCCCCATTATTTTATACCAGTCTTGTATAGTAGGTCTACTCTGCCTCCATAAGCAAGTAATCGCCTTCTTAGCTGCCAGCAAATAAGTAAAGAGGAGATACCCCTTTTGTATACAGAGGCCTTCCGAGGAGCTGTGAGAAGGACCAACTCTGGAGTGAGAACAGCCTCTTCTTGCACCAAGTCCACCAAAGAATCAGCCATCTCCCGCCAGAACTGTCTTAAGGCCGAGCACGACAAGAACACATGGATGTGTCAGCCAAAACCTCTCACATTGTCTCCAGCAGTTGCCTACTGGGCCAGAAGAGGAATTTTGCCAGTTTGGCTGGCGTATTAAAGTATAGAGTACATACCTTCCAGGCGAATTCATGCCAATATAGGGGCCAATGGGACACCCAGGAAGGTTGAGCATACTTAGTCCAGACTTCTTCAGAAACCGACTGGCAGTTCCCTATTCCAGGCCTCAAGAGTTCCCTTAGTAGTGTCCATCGGGAATTTCCTTAGTCCCCTATAAAGAAGTCCAATCATATGTTGCTGTATGTCTCCATAGGGTTGACATAAACATATTTAGCAGTAAAGGGAGGGATCAGGAGACAATTTCTCTGTGGGCTTTTATGTATTAGGAAGGTTTGTACTGGCAAATACCTGAAGTATTCACTATTAGTTAGATCATAGGTTTCCTGTAATTGTGTAAAAGGAACCCCCTGTATCTAGAATTTGGAAATGAAAGATGAGCCACCCTGATGCCATCTCTGGAAAGTAAGATCAATCGCACATAGAAACATAGAATTTGACGGCAGATAAGGACGCTTGGCCCACCCAGTCTGCCCATTTCCCCTCAATGGATAAGCTGCAGATCCTAGTTAACCAGCAGCCTACTTCTTCCTAACCCCCCAGAATTGCCTTATGACTGTCCCATGCATGCTTGAATTCCACCACTGTTTTGACTCCACAACCTCTCCCGAAGGCCGCCCATGCATCCACAACCCTCTGTGAAAAAATACCTTTAAATTACCTCTGAGCCGCCCCTATCTTCAAATTGTGCCCCTTGTTCTTGCACGCCTTTTTTGAAAGATGCTACCTCTTGACTTTGTTGATTCCTTGAGGTACTTGAAAGTTTCTATCATGTCCCCTCTCCCTCCTTTCCTCGAGGCTATACATATTAAGCTCCTTAAGTCTCTCTTCATATGTCTTCCGTGCAGACCCTGCACCATTTTAGTGCCCTCCTCTGGACAGCTTCCATCCTGTCTATGTCATTGCGGAGATTGGGTCTCCAGAACTGCACGCAGTACTCCAGATGGGGTCTCACCAGCTGTCTGTACAGAGGGATAATAACTTCCTGTTTTTCTACTGGTGATGCCTCTCCCTATGCATCTCAGTATCCCCCAGCCCTCCTTATGGCCCTCTCACATTGCTTGCCCACCTTTAGGTCATCTGATATGACTACCCCAGGTCCCTTTCCATTTTTGTTGTTGTTAGTATCTCACCCCATTGTGTACTCTTCCCTGGGTTTTGTTTCACAGGTGCATTACCTTGCACTTCTTAGCACTGAATCAAGCTGCCATACATTTGACCATTCCTCTAACCTTGCCAAGTCCCTTCTCATCCTTTCCACCCCATCTTGTGCATCAACTCTGTTGCAGATCTTTGTGTCATCTGCAAAGAGACATACTTTTCCTTCCAGTCCCTCTGCAATGTAAGCTATAAAGACACTGAAGAGGACCGGTCCTAATACTGAACCCTGCGGTACCCCACTAGTAACCCCATTTTCTTCAGAGTGGACTCCATTTACTATTACTCTCTGTGTCCTATTCTCCAGCCAATTTTTACCCAGGCTGTCGCCTTGGGACCCACTCCCAGGCTGGCTAACTTGTATATTAATCTGTTGTGTGGGACTGTGTCAAATGCCTTGCTAAAGTCTAGGTAGGCCATGTCCACAGCCCCTCCTGATCTACTACTTGGTCACCCAGTCAAAGAAATCTATCAGATTTGTCTGGCATGACCTTCCAGCTGTGAATCCATGCTGCCTTGGGTCCTGTGCCCTCTGGCCTCTAGATACTCGGACAATTCTTTCCTTCATAAGTGATTCCATCATTTTCCTACCACTGAGGTTAAACTAACAGGTCTGTAGTTTCCTGCTTCTGCCTTGCTCCCACTTTTGTGTAGGGGAATCACATCTGCCCTCCTCCAGTTCTCGGTACCACCCCATCCTCCAATGATTTGTTAAAGAGGGTAGTCAGTGGTGTCACTAGTTCTACCCTTAGTTCTTTAGAATTCTGGGATGAATCCCATCAGGCCCCATTGCTTTGTCCACCTTCAGTTTTAAGAGTTCTTTCAGAACCCTTTCTTCTGTAAATGGGCTGGTATCAACTTTTGTATCCAGAGTGTTTCTACTGTTTGTTTTAGGTACCTCCCCTCTTCCTTTGTAAATACTGAGCAAAATATTTGTTTAGTATCTCTGCCTTTCACAGTCACCCTCTGCCCACCCTCCTCCCTTTATTAAGCCTCACTATCCTCCTTGGTCTTCCTTCGCTCCCTGATGTACCTATAAAGCTTTTATCCCCCTTCTTAAGTGAGTTGGCTATCTTTTCCTCGGTTTGGGCCTTGCTGTTCTGACTGCCTTCCCAGCTTCCCTTGCTTTAACTGATTACAGTTCTCTGTCCTGCTCCTTCTGTGATTCCTTGTACTTCCTGAATGCTTCTTTTCTCTTGAACCTTCACTGCCACTTCCTTTGAGAACCATAGTGGTTTCTTACATTGTTTCGTTTTGTTTATTTGCTTCACACAAAGGCTTGTTACCTCTGTGATGGCAGTTTTTATTATTCCCATTGTTCTTCCACCTCCTTCCTGCCCATTTGCTAGTGCATTCCTTAGGCACTCACCCATTTTGGCAAAGTCAGCCCTCCTAAAGTCCAGTACTTTTTGCCTTTGTACGCTTTGACTCTATTGTTGTGTTTATTGTGAACCATACTGTTCGATGGTTGCTAGTTCCCAGATGGCTACCCACTTCTACATCTGTGATCCTCTCTTTATCTCCATTTGAGAGAACCAAGTCTAAGATTGCTCCTCTCGAGTGGGCTCCAATACTAGCTGTCTAAGGCATGCCCCTGGGGGCATCTAGAATAACCCCACTCTTGAAGTAGCTGCTGCAACTGCACTCCAGTTCATCTGGCATATTCAGATCACCCATCAGCAATATCTCCCTTTTATGCCATTCTAAGTATACTTTCTATCATTTCCTTGTCCATTTCCTCCCCTGAGAAGGGGTTTGTATCTAACCCTGTGCGGATTGTGGTGCCATTGCTGGTCTCCAAATTTACCCACAGTGCTTCTTCTCCTCCATTTACCCTTTTGTTCTCTTGCTTTGATTCCTTCCCTTATGTAAAGAGCTACTCCTCCTCCTCCTTTACCCTCCCTGTCCCTCCTGTAGATAGTGTATCCTGGTATGTTTACATCCCAGTCATGGTTTTGTGTGACCATGTTTCTGTGACTGCCACGATATCCAGATGTTCCTCCTCCATCAAGGCCACTAATTCAGAAAGCTTGTTACTCAGACTACGGGCATTGGTACTCATTGCTCTCCATTTTTGATGGCTTTACCTTCTGTTGCAGCATCTCCCACTGACCTTTCTACCTCGGTCTTTTTCTCATTTAGTACCCTGTTTTGTAAGAGAGGCTGGGATTTTCCTGCTGCTTATCAGTGCCTCCCCTTGACTAGTTTAAAAGCTTGCCAATGAAGCATTTAAACCGATTGCTCAAAGACTTGTTCCCTTCCTGGACAGATGCAGACCATCCTGCCAGGATAGGCTGGTGTCCTCCAGGTGGAACCCCAGTCCCCAATGAAGCCAAACCCTGTGCTCCACACCATTTTTTCAACCATTCATTAAACTGCATGGGCAAAGTACCCTCGCCTCACTCATGCCATTGACAGGCAGCACCTCTGAGAAGGATACTGTGTGTGCTACTTGTCTTAGGCCCCTTCCCATTTCTACAAAGTCCTTCTGCACTGCTCTAATCTCATGATGAGCCAAGTCATTTGTCCCTAGGTGGACAATGGCGTCCAGCTCAGACTCCCATGCAGCTGTTCTCGTGATCCTGAGGATGCGCTTCCTGTCCTCAAGCCATGGCACCAGGCAGGCACCTTACTTCAGTTTCCCTGCTCCCCAGTTCTATCCCCTAATAACTGGGTCCCCCACCAGGAGCTGCTTCCTTTCCTTGTGGTGTCCTCTGCCTCCTTCCTGTGGGCCTCCTTGTGAAGTTGCCCTCAGCCTCCTTAGTCTCCTCTGTGGGTGCATCCATAGGGGAGCTATGCTCCCCAGAATGGTGTATGGATTGTGGAGTGGAACAACTGACTGGGTGTGCCTCTCTTCCACCATCCTCACCCTCCCTGAGCCCACGGTGGTCCAACTGCTGTGCTTTCTTCGCAACCTCTGAGGCAGTGGTGGTGGCTCTGGTGCTCCCTGGATGGGAGGGTTCCCTTCCTACCCGTCCAGTGTGGCCTGTGGGAAGGTTCCTTTCTACTGTCCAGTGTGGCCTGAAGATGGGCAACTTCCTCCCTCAGCGCAGAGAGTTGTCTGCAAATGGGGTAGCATCTCAGCCTCCAGAAAGACTCCCGGAAGACTGCCGCCCCACAGCCATTACATTTGCACTACACCCCACATGTTTATCTACTTTTTTGTGTGTGTGTGTGATTTGCTTCATAATGTCGCGGGACAGTATGCGCGTAACAAAATCGGCGCTGCCAATATAGCGTGCTTCTTGACCTGCAAGTAGCATATCTTTCTGGGGGTGGCTCTACCCCCATATAGATTCTCAACTCCGGGGGTGTTCAAGTCAGGGCGACAAAGTTTAAAAATAAATAAAGTTTCTGGGACCAGGAATCAAACCCGCTCCCAGAAGCACTGCCTGGGTTCCCTGCTGCTGTGGTTCAGTCCGTTGAGCCACAGCTGCTGGTCAGTGGAACCCACTCCCAGCAGAGGTCTTATCCTCTGCCAGGGAGAGTGAGAATGGTGCAATACTGCGTATGGCAGTATACGGTACTGCACCATTCGCTCACTGGTGCAGCACTGTACCAGGTTAGCCATGTCGTCACGCTATTAAGCGCGACATTATGACCCGATCACGAGATCAATCTGGACAGGTAAAATTCAACCCTCGGCAGTCTTAAAAAATGTAGCAGATGAGTCAGTTCTGGGTGGTTCTTATCTTATACCAACTTTGTAAATTCTTTTGGGTCCCTGTGTAATAATCATTTAAACATGGCAGAGCGACATCGGTGCAAATACTATACTAGTGGCATCCTATAGTCGTTAAGTGTAATCTCTATACGCTCCAGGGGCCTTATAGGAGGGATTAAGCCACCCAGTACCTGACTCAGCACGACTGCAGAGATGCATAGTGTGGTAGATTCCCCCATCCTTTGGGAGCTGAAGAAAGGGCCATCTAATGCGGGTTTACTTCCGCCCCACACAAATCTTGCTAAACTTTTGTTCCAGGATGAGAAGCATGACTGTGAGGGAGGACTGGAATTGTCTGGAATAAATAGAGCAATCTAGGTAAAATATTCATCCTTATAAGGTCTATTCTAGTATAGAATGGGAGAGTAACTGTGCCCACTGATGGAGATCTGCCTCTGCACGTTTGTGTAAGGGTTCATAATTTATGAGGCATACATTTTGAAGATTTGAGGGTAAATATATACACCTAAATATTTCATTTTTGTGCCCGCCATTTGAAAGGGAGAAGTGCCCATAAGGCTGGGGGAGACAGTAATTAATTCAATGTCAAGACTTCCGTCCTGGCAGAGTTTATCTCATAACCTGAAACCTGAACGTATTCCCCTAATATCTCCTAGACTGCTAGAAGCGACCTTTCAGGTTCCAAAAGTGAAAGCAGAATATCATTGTCAGATAGTGCTACTTTATAAACTTTCACACCCCACCCAGATTAACTGCACTTTTCTTGAATTTCTGATGGCAATCGCCAGGGTTCAATATAAATAGCAAAAAGAAGAGGGAGAGAGGCAGCCCTGGCGAGTGCCCCTTTCCAAAAGTAAGGGGCCAAGACAGTACCATTTATTTAAACATGCCCTAGGGAAGCATATATATTACCTAACCAGGCAATGAACTCTGCCAGGAAAGCAAAGGAGGCAAGCACATTCACAGAAAGCTCCATCTCACCCTATTGAAAGCCTTGAAAGTGTCAAGACTAACAAAGTAGCTGGGAGGAGTGTCTAGAGATGTATTCTATCAGATGTACAGTCCTCTGGGTGTTATCCGAGGTCTGCCTCATCTTAAGGAAACCAGCTTGGTCCATATGAATTATCCCTGGCAGAATGTGTTTTAACCAACGGGCCCAAACTGCCATATAAATTTTATAATCACAGTTGAGAATTCTCTTAAATGGACACAAAACACAATGGATGATTTTTTGAGAAAAAAAATTATACAGTTAAATATAAAAGAAATTAGGTCATTAACTGGGGTTATTCTTGAGTGAGTGAAGTCTTATAAATATTTGGGAATGGTATTGGATAGCAACTTAACATTTGAGACACATATAACATCAATGTCAAATAAATGAAAGGGATTATTGAGTTTTTTTACAGGAACAAATCCCTTTTCATTTAAAAGTTAGGAAGTCATTGGTCACATCTATATTTTGACAATATTAGATTATGGAGATGTGGGCCCGGATATTCAAACTGTGCCAGGCTGTGGCACAAGCCTGGGTGCAGCTCAACTTTGCTGCGCGAGGGGTGTGGCCTGGGCGATATTCAATGGAGCTGCACTATGGCACAGCAGCTTTGAATATCATACCTAACCACCCCACTGTGCGTAGGCGCAGTGGCACTATAGCATAATTAGCCAGAATGGAGCATGGAGATGTCATGCGGGTGCTATTGCGCTCATGTACAGCACTCCGCGAGATTCAAAAGGGAAAATGCAAATGGAGCCATAATTTATGAAGGTGCAGGGGCTATTTGCATCTCATTACGGCCCCATTTGCATGCCATTAACATGCAGGTCGCGCGATCCCGATGACTTCGCCTGGCACCCTGCCAGGCAGCAGCATCAGGGACAGGCGCCCTGCAGCCCGATCGTGGGCATTCCTGTAATGTAAAAACCCGTCCAATATCCCTGGTGGTCAGTGGACCTCTATGTGCCGATCGCGGGCATCAGTATAGTCCCCCGTCCAATCTCCCTGGTGGTCCAGTGGACCTCTATGTGCCGATCGCGGGCATCAGTATAGTCCCCGTCCAATCTCCTAGTTGTCAGTGGACCTCTATGTGCTTGATCGCGGGCATCAGTATAGTCCCCCAATATCCCTGGTGGTCCAGTGGACCGATCGCGGCATCCATAACACATAACAGACCCTCACCACCTGGTGGTTCAGTGTATCCTCCCACCTGCCCACTGAGCCTCACTGCTGCCCCCGCTGCCAGCCGGAGGCGGCAGCACTTACCACCTGCCGCCTCGCCGCTCGAGTCGATAGCTGGTATCACGACAGTTACAGCGTGAGCTATCGGGGCAGTAGTATATGTCAGATATTAGTCCAGATATGTGAATGAATTATACATATCTGACTGAGTAGGACGGGGAAGTTGCACGCCCATTGGCTCACGCCAGAACCATCGGGCGGCAGCCTTGTCACGAGCTGTCAGTCGGGCGGGCGGCAGGCAGGTGGTGCTGCCACCCCCGCTGATGGGGGGAGCGGGCTGTGGGGTTCAGTGGGCGGGTGAGAGAGGGGTACACTAGACCACCAGGGTGGTAGGGGTCTGTTATGTAGCCACGGATGCCCGTGATCGGGCGCGATCGGTCCACTGACCACCAGGGATATTGGAGGGGGGACTATACTCATGCCCGCGATCGGCACATAGAGGTCCACTGGACCACCAGGGAGATTGGATGGGGATTCGCTCCAAGGATGCCCGCGATGGGGCATGGAGGGGCGCCGCCAGGTGTGGCAGGGACCAGGCTACCCACAGGTGGCAGCTGCCGTGTTGCGCCCTGCAATGCGGCAGCTCACCTGTGGGGTGGCCATCACTGTTCCTTTTGGCTTAACTTTGTGCAGGCACAGGTAGGGTTGCACATGCATGACTCTGCACATCCGGGCTGAATATCAGGCTGTGCAGGTTGTGCATGGGAGCCTTCCCCTACCTGTGCCACTCTAATCACGCTCCGGTGCATCCAGGTTGGTGTAAAACACTTTTTCCCTTTTGAATATCTGCGTGGTCTATAAAAATGCTAACAAAATAATATTAGGCTCTTTGGATGTGTTGCTAGATAGTGCAGTAAGATTCATAACAAATTTGCCATATAAAACTCACTGTTGTGTTTTGTACCAGAAATCAGATATATGATCATTATCAGCTAGGCAGATATGCATTGGAATTTACTGGTTTATAGATTTGTGACCAAGTCCATACCAGATTTTCTTTTGAAGACAGTTGCAATTAGACAAAACAAATGCATAGCTTGAGATCTCAGGATCGAATATGTTTTATTGTACCTCAATGTAGAACTAGTTTTGGGAAGAAAACTTTGTCAAGTTTGGTACCAAAACATGGGAAAGGTTGTCAAAGCAAATGAATGCTACTGTATTAAAATCTTTAGATCGTTTCTCGTCATTTTTGAACACTCGTTAAGATATACATTGTAATTGTTTTAGATTAAATTTGCGCCTTATCTACACTATTTTGACTATCTTGACTGTGTGTTATATGAAATAATTGTATGTTTGTAAACCTGTGGTTTGTATGTTATGTGATGGATTCAATTGAAAAGAGATTTTTTATCTCAATTTAATATCCAAGAAAGCTGAAAGAAAGTTTAAGATGGAGACTGGCCTATATGATTCTGGCATTTGGGGATCTTTCCCGGTTTTGGAATAGTGGAAATCACTGCATATGTCCAGGAGGTCGGGTTGGGGGTGGTCGCTTCTTGTACTTCTTCAAAAGCCCGCTCATGAGAAGTAAGAGATGGGGTAAAAGTTTTATACCATTCACTTGGGAACCCATCTGGGCCAGGGCACTTCAGGGTTTTAACTTTAGTTAATACTGCCTTATTCTCTTCTACTATGAATGGGTGGAGTAGTGACTCTTGTTGGGGCTGAGAAAGCTTTAGTATTCTGAGGGGAGACAAGAAGGCTTGTATCAAGGGTCAGAAGGCGGAGATCGGTCTTTATACAATTCTTTATAGAACTGCTGGAAAACCTACAGTATATCTACAGTAGTCTGGGCTATTCCACCTGTCCTGGATTTTAATCTTTGTGAGGCAGGCCCCTAACCCGCTTCAGCCAAAGCTCTGGTCCCCCTGGGGCCACCTTCATAATGAAATTTCTTGCGATAGAGGAAGGCTGTTTGGACCTTTAAGTCCAGTATGCCTTGTCTTTCTGATTTAAGCCTCTGTATTTCCATTCCAGGACAGCCCTACTCTAACTCTGTAACTGCTGTAAATCTCTCAGGCGTTTCTGTAGCTGGTTATATCTGGCCTCCACATTGTTTACGCTTCAAGAAGCGTGAGGCAATAATTTCCTCTGACCACAGCTTTAAGGGTATCCCAAATTAGTGCCGATGGGGTATCAGGGAGAGACTGTCTTGAATAATTTGAGGGATTCATCCTTCCATCATTGTTCTAAACTCCTTATCCTTAAGTAGGGAAAGATTTAGGCGCCACAAGGTAAAGTTATTTAATTTACCTAAGTCCATTTAAGTAAAAGGGGTGTGATCTGACATAATGCATGCACCCAGTGACAAATCCTGCACTCTGTCAACGTGTTTAATGCATACAAAAATAGCTGATATGGGCGGAGTGTCTGGAATCAAAGGCAAGAAATAGGTATAACTCCTCCGGGGTGGGGGAGTGTTACACACATCTACCAACCAAATGCTGTAAGCTGTGCCCGGAGTAATCTCTGGGATGCCATTACCCGGTGTCTCTTGGGATGCGATGTAGTCTAGAGTTGGGGAAATTGTCACATTAAAATCTCCCCAAGGATCAGGGTTCCCTTGCATTTCCACCAGTTTATTGAAAAAGTGTCTAAGGTGAGCCGGAGGAGAAGCTGGGGAAAATAAACATTTGCAAGAGTCACTTCTGTCCCATACATTCGCCCTTGTGATATTACAAAGCAGCCACTGGGGTCCACCAATTCTGACTCCATCACATAAGGAGTGGTTAACAGAATCATGATTGCCACCCTCTCCTCTTCCCTGTCTTACTGACGATGACACAATTGTGTATCTATCTCGGTGGACAACTATAAATGTTCCCCAGGGGACAGGTGAGTCTCCTGTAGGTATACTAATTCAACCCTTTGTCGACGTATGTACTGGAGGAGCCTGGTCCTCTCAACTGAGTTATTTATACCATCGATATTTAAAGATAATACTTTAACAGGTGTACCTTCCATAAGACAATACTAACATTAGTTCAACCTGATAGGATTTGTCTATTCCCATTCTTCTCCTTTTTCCCAACCCCTCCAAACCACCCAAATATGCTTTTCTTTCTGCCTGAATTCCGCCTGGGAATCCAAACCAAGTCCCACAGTAGCCATTCCAAGACACAGTAAAACAAGAATAGTCTTTTCCCTTCAAATCACGTGGCCAATCCCAAAAAGCCCTAGATAGGGTTTTTAACATCTATCCAGTAATTTAGTATCTGTACCCCAACATTTACCTGATAAAGATATAAACTGTAATTAAAAATAAGTGCAACAGTGCTCTTATAACTCCAATTAACATTAACACTAACTTATTTACAACCTGTCCGATTTCCACCAGATGATCCAACATTAAGTAAATGCTGTGGACTTCAAGGTAGGGGAGGTAAATAAGACCCCCTTCATCTCCTAAGGAGAGCTCACAAAAATTTAGAGTCCACCCGGAGAGGAGGTAATTCCCGTGACAAGCTTGTCCAGGGCCTTCTGGGAACCAATTTGGTCCTCAACATAAATTAAATTTAGGATAAAACATAAAAAGTAAGGAAAGGGTAATCTCCCTCATAAGCCAGCTTCTCATAGGTAAGGGGTCGTATGTCTCACGTCCTTTTGTTTATATCTCCGCATTTATTTATAGGCTGAAGCAGGAGCTTCTAAGTCAAACCTCCCTCAAAACTATTTCTTTACCTTGACTGTTTTAATTAACTAAAGTCCTGCAGTTCCCAGTTCGCACTGTGATAGAAATTAATAAAAACAAAACAAAATAAAAAAACCTGCAGCATTGGTCCCATGAGGAACCCGATTTTTCAGTGACCTATCGGCCATATTACAAGCAAACAGAAATAATTTAAAGAAAACATTCCAATGTCTGTTAAGCATGTCCTGGATTTGATCAATTATATAACTGGACCTGTTCTCAGGGCCGACAGGGTAGAGATGCTTGTAATATATCTGGGACATAGAGTCTTATTTTATATTTTAGGTTCCCTAGATGCAGCATGCTGCACCCTGGAAGGGGGGCAAGTACGAGAACCCCACAACAAACCAGACAGGTAGCCATAGTCTACCCAAATAATAGAGGGCTTCCATTTTAGCCTAGAGTCAGGCTCTATGTGTGGGATCCCTAGGATTCCCTAATAGTTGGGTTACCAACCCCCAAACCAACACACCTGTTATTTCCACTGAAGATTCAGTGAATAAAGCCAGTTTTTCAACACCTCTCAGGTCTTCCTAGGAGATTCGGTATGCTGCCAGGGCTTGCTTCGGTCTCTGGAGTTGATCTGTCTGTCCCAAGGTTTCCCTGTTACCGCTTTGTCATCTTGCAGGCGTTGGGGAGCTCCATCTGATCCCTGGGCCCGATCTGGAAAAATCAGTCCAGTCTCAGTTAACTCGGCCCGGCTTTTGCGCTGAATCAAATTTTCTCTTCCCCTGGCAGATGTACCATTGCTGAGCTGGATAAGGGTAGAACATTTGTGGCCTGCTGCTTTATCCCTGGCAGAAGGTGTAAGTAGGCCTTCCATAGTCACATCGCCTTAGGAGCATGATCATGATCTATGTAGAAGCGGTCTGTCCATAGCACACTTTTTGCTTTCTCCAGGCTGTCAGTAAAACTTGTTCCTTTATAGCATAACTACTGAATCAGGCAATTATTGATCGAGGAGTGCATTTACCGCAGAGGGTTTGGGGCTAGAGCTCTATGGACACGCTTCAAATTTAGTGCCAGATCTTCAGGTAACTCCAATGCAGCACGGACTAAAATCTCCACGAATTCTTTAGTACTGTTCCCTCAGACCCTCTGGTATACTGTAAATCTGATATTTTTCTACAGGCCCCTTCTTGAGTCCTCCTGTCGGGCTTCCAACAATTCCTGCTGTTCCTTTAGTTGTTGCACCACTATTTCTAAGTCATCCTCTATTCTCCATGGCTGTAAATTGCCATTCCATGTCATTGGTGAGTTGTTCAAGCTGCAGAACATCGCGGCCTGAGTTCCCAGTATAAGTCTTTCACTTAGTGCGAAATGACACCAACTCCTGGTTTGTGGTGTCCAACTTATCTTTTATTTTAGCATTTTGCCAAGGACTTTGCAGAGTTTTGACAGTTACACAAAGCTGCCATGGGTCACTGCGCACTGCAATCAGAGGTCTCAGAGTCGGATTGCCCCTCAATCTCCATCTTCCTCAAAATGTACCAGGATCAGCCTATATCATTTGTATACCCTCCTTTCTATATGCAAGACTGTAAATTTTTGTAATCCATGACAATGTGCCAGACGGAGGGTTATATCTCAGAGGTAGGGCCGAGCGCCAAAACTATGCAGCCATTGATAAGAGGGTGGAACTGGAAGTCCCTTGTTTGGCATTTTCATTGCCGACATCTCACATGGGATTAAGAATAAGATCAGCCTTTTGCGGACGACACAAAGATAGGTGCAGTGGTGGATGACACAGAGGGTGGCAGGGGCTACAGAATGATCTGGCTAGACTCCAGCACTGGTCAGAAACATACACTTGGGAGCAAGAAACCCAAGGAATCATTACTGACGCTAGGGGGGTTGCAGTTATTCCTTACAGAGGAGGAAAAGATCTTGGGCAGATAATAACATGGCAAATGAACCGCTCAGCGAGTGCAGAAAAGTGTCCAGGCTAATAACATGCTGGGGTGTATAGACAGAGAAATCACATCCAGGAGGGAGGTCATCCTGCCATTGTACAGGTCATCGGTGAGACACACATGGAGTACTGTGTGCAGTTCTGGTACACCTACTTAAACAAAGATGTTGGGGTCCAATGCAGAGCAACCAGGATAATCCTCAGTATGGAGGACAAACCCTATGAGGAGAGACTGAGGAGCTCAACAGTACTCCTGGAGTAACGAAGTGATAGAGGGGACATGACAGAAACCTTCAAATATATGAAAGGCTTAAATAAAGATGGTCCAGGTCCAGGTTGCACCTGTAAACAAGCTTTCAGCTTAGTGTGTCTCTCCTGGTTTAAAAAAAAAATACATTCAGCGGAATTTTAAGATTAAAGAGAGGGCAGGACACTAGGAGGCACAATCTAAAGTTGGAGGGTGGAAGATTAAGAAGGGAAATGAGAAGGCACTATTTTATGGAGAGAGTGGTGACAGTCTGTTCTGAAATATGCTAGAAGGGGTAGGACAGGCCTCATTTAATTATACATCTTGGGACAAACGACCTGGCTGACAAGACAGTAGATGCAGTCCAGAGGAGGTTTGAGGAACTAGCACAATTATGTGAGGGGCAGGAAGATCAGTAACTTTTCAGAGATACTTCCTGTGCCAAAGGCAAGCACAACAAGAAAGCTGAGAATAGAGGAATTTAACGGATGGCTAAGAACCTGGTGTTGTGCTAAAGGGTATGGGCTGCTGGGGGTGGGGAGGGACCTGGGAGGACAGTAGTCTCTATGCAAGGACAGACTACACTTGAGTGAGGAGGGAAAGAAAGTGTTGAAACAGAGGATGGAGGAGTACATAGAGGAAGTTGGGAATTTAAACTAGGAGTGGGGGTGGCAGTTGGGGAAGAGATATGCAGAGACCACAGGTTGGGAAACCATATAGCTTACCCCCCATAACAGTGACAAAGGACAAATGGCAAGTACTGTTGGTGATCCTAGGAAAGGAGGGCAGGCTGGGAGGGGGAAGGGTGGAAGGTGGTTACCCTAATGCTAGGAGCCTTGGGAGGAAAACTGCAGAGTTACAGGTTCTCATGGCAGAGGGAGAGGTGGACATTGCAGTCATCATGGAAACATGGGCCACCCAATACAATGACTGGGACCTGTCTGTACCAGGGTACAGATTATTTCGTAGAGACAGGGTGATTAGGAAAGGGGGTGGCACTATATGTGAAGGAAGGACTGAAGGTGTAAGGGAGGAAGGGAAGGAGGGTAGTACTGGAGTCACTTTGATGCAATCCAGGATTCCAAGAATAGGATTCTTAGAATGGGAGTGGTGTACAGGCCACCATCTCAGAAGGAGGAGTTAGACAGGGAACTAGCGGGACAGATCAGGAGGACCTGCGAGAAGGGTAGTGTGGTGATTGTGGGGACTTCAACATGCCAGGAGTGGACTGGAGCACCCCAACAACCAGGAACAGAAGGAGCAGGTACTGCTGGATGCCTTCCAGGACAGCTTCCTGCTGCAAATGGTCAATGAATCAACCAGGTTAGGAAATACCCTTGACCTTGTGCTGGCAAATGGGGACTTTGTGAGAGAACTTACAGTGGAGGAACCGCTGTCAGGGAGTGACCACCGCTCAGTATGGCTCACATTGGATATGGGCAAGGAAGGAGGAATCTGGCACAATAGTGCTGGACTTCAGGAGGGCCGACTTTGGGAGAATGGGGAAGTGGTAAAAGGGTACCTGGCCGGAATGCAATCTAGTATGGACACTAACCAGAGGTGGGAGCTCATAAAGCTGGGGATAGTGGAGGCAACCAAAACCTGCTGCAAAGCCCAGAGCAAGAAGGCTAGGGCTAAGAAACTGATCTGGTTGAGCACGGAGGTCATGGAAAAGGTAAGGAGGAAAGAGCTGCCTTTAGAAAGTACAAGAAAACAGGGAGGGGAGGACAGGAGGAGTACTTGACAGAATCAAGGAGGTGACAAGGGCAGTAAGGGGAGCCAAAGCATCTACGGAACTCAGGCTAGCACAAGGCATTAAGAAGGGGAGAAGGACTTCTTTAAGTACATCAGGAGAAAAAGGGCTGTAAGGACCACATAGTAAGGATTAGGAAGGAGGGGTTGGTGGAAGCAGGGCGATAAGGCTGAAGCACTAAATGAGTACTTCTGCTCAGTCATTTACTAAAGAGAAGAGGAGGGTGACACCCAAGGTGGGAGAAATGGCAGAAGCAGGGGGGGGAGTGGTGACAGATGGAGAAATCATGGAGAGCAGAGTTCGAGAGGGTTTGAAGGCACTGAGGGTGGACAAGGCCCAGGCCCAGATGGCATCCACCCCAGGGTACTGAAGGAGCTGGCAGAGGTCCTTGCAGGGCCTTTGGCAGACCTATTTAATGCCTCACTACATTCGGGTGTACCTCAGTACTGGAAGATGGCTCATGTGGTGCCCCTCCACAAGAGTAGCCCCAAGGATGAACCTGGAAATTACAGACCAGTGAGCCTCACATCCATCGTGGGTAAGCTAATGGAGACTATCCTGAAGCAGAGGTTGGTGGCCTCCCAGAGGCCGAAGGACAGCAGACAGCATGGCTTCATACGTGGCAGATCCTGCCAAACCAACCTGGTCGAGTTCTATGACTGGGTAACTAGGCAACTGGACAGGGGCCATGCAGTGGATGTCCTGTATCTGGACTTCAGTAAGGCATTGACTCAGTGCCACATGGAAGGCTGGGAAGGAAATTAGTAGGCACAGGGCGGTACAAAGCTGGTGAGATGGGTAGGAAACTGGCTGCAGGGAAGACAACAGAGGGTGGTGGTGGTGGGTGGGAGCTCTCACAGCCAAGGGCAGTGACGACAGTGTTCCACAGGGCTCAGTGTTGGGACCAGTGTTGTTTGAGATATTCATTGCAGACATATCATGGACATCAAGAGCAAGATCAGTCTGTTTGCTGATGATACCAAGCTAGGCGCGGTGGTGGATGACCAAGGGGATGGCAGGGGTTGCAGGATGATCTGGCAAAGCTTGAAACCTGGTCAGACACCTGGCAACTGGGCTTTAATGCCAAAAGTGCAAGGTGCTGCATTTTGGGATGAAGAACCCAAGGAGGAGTTACCAGCTAGGGGAGTGCAGCTAGCCCAGACAGAGGAGGAGAAGGATCTGGGTGTGCTCATTACAGGGTCAATGAACAACTCGGCACAACGAGGAAGGCAGCTGCAAAGGCCAACAAAATGCTGGGTTGTATTGCAAGGGGTATATCCTGAGGAGGGAGGAGGTGATTCTGCCACTGTATAGGTCATTAGTTAGACCACACCTGGGGTACTGCGTGCAGTACTGGCGTCCCGTATCTGAAGAGGGACATTAAGTTACTGAGGGGGGTGCAGCGCAGAGCGACAAAGATGATCAAGGTGCTGTGGGACTTATCATATGAGAGAGGAGGTTGAAGGAGTTGAACATGTACTCACTGGAGGAGAGGAGAGACAGGGGTGACATGATTGAAACCTTTAAATACGTGAAAGGAATAAACAAGACGGGTACAGAGGGGCTGTTCAAAGTAAGGGAGGGAGGGCCACCAGGGGCCATGATATGAGACTGGAGCAGGAAGGTTCAGGAGGGAGATGAGGAGACACTTTTTACAGAGAGGGTGGTGGCTGGGTGGAATGCAACCTGCTGAAGTGGTATGCAGTAGAACAGTGCAGTGCTTCAAACGAGGATGGGACAGGACAAGGGGAGGGTTAATGAAGGGAAGGGTGGAAGGGAGGGGCAGCTGCAGAATAAGGGGTGCTAGCTGCACATTCGAGCAGACTTGATAGACCTCCTAGGACTTTATCTGCTGGCAAATTTCATTATGTTCATGGGATGAAACGCACTGCCTGAGGAGGTGGTATCCTTGAAGACAGTGGACAATTTTAAGAGGGATGGGACAAAGTCAGGGGAAGGTCGCAATGAGGCACTGGGGGAGAGGTAACAGGTAATGTGGGCATGAAACTGAATATGTGGGTAGGAGAGGGGTGCAGCTGCAGTGCAACAGACTGCTAGCTGCACACTTAGCAGACTAGATAGACCATCAGGCCTGTAACTGCTGGCATTCTTCGATGTTCATAAATATGCAGCCTACCTTAGCTAGTGGAAAGACTTTGCTATGCAAGTCTAAATCTCCCTGGCATATTTGCTCAGTACCTTCTTAACAACTGAGAACATACCACTTACATGACATAAGAAGACTGCATCCAACCATAGGGGTGGCGGAACCCACATAGGTTCCCTGAGAAGATCCAAAACCACAAAATTCTTGCCATGAAGATGAGGATATATTAAAAAAATAAATAAATAAAACTAGTTTAATTACTGAGATGCACTGATAATACTTAAACTGTAACACCAAAACTGAAAAGCGAACAAATCAAAAATGAAAAACATTTTTTTTAAATTGCTGTATCCATGAATATATTGGACAATGCTCTCCTTTTCTCCAGGGAGTGGTTTCACCGAAAACATTGGAGCTACAGGAAAAGAACATTATGGTAAGTATGAATGGAATGTCCCTTTCTGTATCGTTTCCTGTTGTCAATGGGGAAAGCAGTAATACATATGGGTTCTAATAACAGTACCCATCCAGAATAGCGTGGGGAGGAATACTGCCACATACAGTATATGACCCCTAAGGGTAATTTCTGGATTTATCTTTTAACTACCGTCTGCAAAAACTCTGTGCCGAGGATACAATGGTGGGACTCTGGACATCAAGCTTATAATGCCTAATAATTAAAGGAGGGGCAGAAAAACACATTGCCACCATGCACAGGACAGGGACAGAGACCTTGCCCTTGTGCCCAGGATATTGTGAGTGCCCCAACAGTGCGCGCCCTAACTGTGTGGATATCGATGGCTCTGAAACCTTTAAGCCTTCTTTACTGCAGCAAAGACCACTAATAATCCTTTTAATCTCCTGAACTCCCCAGCTCTTTTATGAATTCTGAAAACTCAGCACTAATCCAGTAATGGAATTTCTTCTCCTTTGGAGTTGCAGGTTTTGGGTAAGAGAACAGAAGACACACCTCTTGGTTCACATGAAAGAAGAGAGAACCATGGGAATGAAAGAGGACTCTGACTGAAATCTACCTTATCCTTATGCACTACTGTATGTAACAGAAAAAAAAAAGATTGCTTATGAGAAGAATGCTTTATAGGGTGCCAATACTCCTGGCTAAACAAACAGCAACCAGGAAAGAAGCCTTATATTAAAGGGTGACAAGAGTCACAGATGACAGCAGCTCAAAAATGGTTTACATATGGTCTGTAATACCTGGCTCAAATCCCAGGAAAGAAACAAAAACATGAGATCAGAAGATGATCAGAACTGACTAACCATCCTGAGGGAAGGCGGCTAATAATATCCATGTTGGCCCCTCCAAAGGGATACCTAATGCGGATCCAGTGGGTTGAGATACTGGACATCTGACCTCAAAAGGTATTTGCACTAGTCCTGTTTAACATCTTGTAAGCATTCTAGGCTCTACAAGACCATTGCCTTGGTAGGAGTTAACCCCCACCCCCAATAGCCATGGCCCATTCTGAAGGAAAAATGTCACACCCTGACACAGGCTACAGCGGGGAAAAGTTTTCCTCAAAGCTATAAACGATCTGCCCTCTGCAGAGAACCTCATCTGAGGAGTTTCTCATCTCAAGAAACCGCTACCAGTTCCACTGCACCAGTTCTACTGCCAAACTGGACACTGTCCCAGTAGATCTTTGTTGCATGTAGGTGGAACAACACCTGAACTGCCCTGTTGTAGTCCTACTGTTGGGACAGGAGATCCACCACTGCTGATCATGCGCCCCTCGATGCTGAAGAATCTTGGAATATGGGCATTCTTCAGTGGAACAAGTCTATTTTTGTCATCTGAGCCTTCTGCACAGTAGCATTCCTCTGGACTACAGGCCACTCCCACAGATGAATCCTTTCATGGTGAAACTAGCTATGTGTACATTTAAGTCCCCTACTAGGTGACTGGCAATGAACATCAGTAAATTTTCTTCCGCCCTCTGCAGGATCTTGGTCATTTCTGTGAGCACTTTTTCCCAAATTGGGCTCCCTTGGTTGGGTATGAACATGTGGTGACAGGTTTATCTTATTGTGCCTTCACTGCTTGTTTATAGTCGGCATCGGACGTGTCAGTGCTTGATGCATTGTCTGCATTTCCACAAAATTTATCAGAGGATGCCAAAATCCTTGAGCATAGGATTACTCCCCAGCCCGAAAGGCTGGCACTGATGGTAAGGATCTGCTCCTGTTGGGGCTAAGACAGTCACCCTGAGGAGATTATCAGGGTAGTTATACTATGCTGAAGGATATAGAAGCTGCTATAGTAGCCAAATCGAGACCCGGAAAATATCTCCGAGGCTGGAAACTGCACCAAAACTACCTGTTTTTCAGTGGTTGCCTATGTGGCCTGTCCCACAGCCCTAAATCTACAGCTGCTGTCATTAGGCTCAGTACTTAGAAATACTGTATGTGATCTAGCACCACTGTAGGAGAATCTTCTGTAAATCTGTCTGAAGACCACACTCAGAGTTGCAATCCCTAAAGCAGAATCAGGAGCTATTCTCTCTTTACAATCCAGCCGCACGCCGCCTCAGGATGTCCAGAATCCGGCCACTGACCTCTTTTCACCTATGCCATGGGCCTCTGATCATAAGTTTGACCAGGTGATACAAAGTATGCATGATGACCATTCTGTGTCAGTTGTCCCACCAGCACCCTTAAGGACCTTTGAGAACATGCTTGCTGCTCGAACAGGATGAGGCAATAAAAGCCCTTCAGATCAATGGAATCCAGATCTCCCCTGGATGAACCAGCTGGATGATGGACCACAGAAATTCCATTTAACATTCCATGTCTGGCAAACTTTGTCAAGTGTGTTAAATCCAAAATCATGATAGAACCTCCCAACTTCCCGTCCCACAAGGCAAATGGAACAGTGTCCCTGTCCCTCTCCTGAGCAGGGGACTAGTGTGATGCCATTATCGTCCACATTTTGGATTACGTCCCAGTTATTTTACCAGGTTTTGAAACTCTGGTGACTGCAGACAGTGGTCACTCAAGGGTACTGCAGGGAACTCTGTGGCAAAACCTGAGCCAAGATTTCCAGTGCCTATGCATCCATCTTTCATCTGGGCTCATCTCTGGAAAATTTCTGAACTTGTCCACAGAGGGACTGGGGGCAGAGATGGACCTACGAGTTCACTACGAGAAATTCACCACTCCTGCCTGCATCTCAAGTGCCTCTCCAAGCAAGGTCTCCTCTGTTGCAATTAAACCTGAATTCAGAGTAGGAACCTTTACCTCTCTGCCTAAATTCTAAAAACAGCCCAAAAAGCTGCACCTCGTCTGCCTGGGATGGCAGAAACCATCATCTCCTTGCAGCTTGATTAGACCTGCGATGTTGCCAAGACAGTGGCAGCTGATTAGTGCTGTGCAAAATTTTCAAATTCCAGCAGAATTAAATTCTGTAGAATTTTCAAAATTCCACGAAATTCTGCGAATTTCACCATAAACGCAATGGTGAAATTCTGCAGTAGAAAATAAGTTATTGAATGATTTTCCATGGACAAAATGCTGTTCTCAGATCAAAACATTTTCTACAGAAATTGTTAGAATAATTTTCCATGAAAAAGCTATTATTCCATAGATCACAGTATGCAGAATTCAGCTGAAGAACCAGCAAATTCCAGCTGAAATTCTGCCAGCGGAATCGCTATTCCACGCATTCTGCCAGCGGAATTCTGCATTCCACAGCACTACAGCTGATCCTCAGAATCCTGGGTGTATTTCATAATCCCATCCTGTTCCAGACTGAATAGCAAGCTGTATGAAAAGGAGTACATTGTATAAATCTGCCTTATGGATCTGACTGGCAGACCAGTGGCAATTCTATACCCTCACATGTTCACCACTATGACAATGGATATGCGGGCCAGCCTAAGTAATCTGTCTACCACTGACTCTGTGAAAGAGTAGAGGCTATTAAAACTGCCACAGAAACATTCACTACCGAGAAGCCTTCACCATGCTCATGTCGAGCAGATACACACCCCACCCCAAAGACATAATGTTTTTACAATCATGTGTACATCGTTCTCTGGTTAGCTCCACTATTGCACACTCTCACCTATCAGACAAGCACCCAGTTCTGACACATGCATCCAGCAGAAGCATCAACCCTTCCAAAGTAATGGTGACATACGATATCACACCACATGAGACCTTATCTGTCACAGGAGGTGAGGTACTACACACTTGCTGGAATATGCCTCCTGATACAGTATCAAATCAAGCTAGGCTAGGCAGCTGACTCCTCCTGCCTGCACTGACCCACTCTTGTTCAATCACTGGATCACAGAGCTGAAAATACGGAAAACACCTGGGGTCAGTGACTGTGCAGACAGAATAAGATTCATATCCAGAGTTTCTATGCCCTGAACCTCCATTTTGGTAATAATGATCTGCATGCCTCTGTGATCAAATCAGGAAGCCAACTTGCATCAAATAGGAAGGTAATCCAGATCTGTTTTCCTAGGCTCCATTCACTCCTCCTTCCCTTAGAATAACCCCCTCCAACTTCATCTGGCAGTGCCAGCCTGTTGGATTAAGATTTTAATATCTCTCCCTCCTTCTCTAAATTTCACAGCAGGAGGCCTTCAAATCTGGGTGAACAGTATCACCATGCTCAGGTGCACCTGGATGTAACTGTGTCGGGAGAGGAGGCCTTGGCTTGAGGGCAGATGCTACCTGCAGATTATGGCACACAGCACATCATTTAAGAGAGTGCAACCCACCTTACCACTGCCAGTCGGTACAACAGATGCACCCACCCTGCCTGGCCCAAGTGGAGGATTTTGGATGAAGACCAACAAACCACTGCAAATTAAATTTAGGTAACACAAAGGGAGGGCAGTATGCATAGTAATGGCCTCACAGTCCTGCTGCACATCTTACATCTTTAACACCGATTGGTCTGCACTAAGTCCTGGTGCCCAATTCATAATCAGAGTCAGAACGAAATGATCCCTTTGATTGCTCTGCAGTTTTGTCCTTAGTCTGAAAGTGATGATCTATCCCCCCTCAATTCTACTCAGGAAGGCACTACAGGGTGTGGGTTGTGCTGGGATAACAGCATGCCTCTGGTGGGCTGAAAGCACGAGACCAAAGACCGAGTGCCAAGTGCCATTATCCCAGCATTATGTACACCTTGGAGTGCCTTATTCATATTGTGATGACAAGTGGGTGAAATTAAATATTAGTAGTGATTTTTTTTTTCAGAATTTGAAATTTTGAAAAACAAATGTCAAAAAATGAAAAAAAAAAAAAGGCCGTGTTGCTCATGTCTGTAATTTAAATATTCAGCCAGCAGGTGGTGCCAATATTACACGAAACATCCTGTGTTTGACCCTACAGGAAAGGGCAACAGTTACAGGCAAAACAATTGGCAGTCATCAGGCTGTTTGAAGAGGCCATGAGTAGCTGTTTGAAGGATGGGCTTTTATTTATATTTTTTGTTCAGCTTCCAGCTTCATTGGAATTTTGTCATTTTTTTTTAAACAGCACTGGGATTACAAGTCCATAGTAGAGGTTAGTGGAGAGCAGTAGTTGATGAACCAGAAGTTAACAGTATGCCAATTCTGATGTTGTCGGGTAATTAAAAATGTCAAGAGATGCAGTTTCAGGTATTTTTAAAAGTGCATGTAGCAGACAGGGTACTTTCACTATGTGAGTTAGGATACCGCGACTTAGGATGAATGACAGAAGTGTGAAATTATGCGATTCGGGAGGAGCACCACCTGCGTTATGGGCACTCTGAGCCCTGTGGCCGGGCTTTAAAAATTAGTGCAGGCAGGCGGCAGTAATTTCATGAGGTCTGGAGGCTCAGCAGCATTGATGTAAGCAAAAACTAATCACGATAAACAGGGAAAAGTAAGCATGTGGTGTGCTTGTTTGGGGGGCAGTGCCAATAGCACTTTTAGCACTAGGCGATAGTAAGTTGCCAGTTTTAGTCCACCAGTTAGCTTAGGGCGGTGCTGGTTTTAAATAAGAAATACTGTTTACTGACAAGAAGCGTATTCGGTTCTGTTGTGGTGGAAGTGACTCTGGAAGGAGTTGGTTACTTTAAATAGTATGCCTTTTTTAATACAGCTTTTACTCCTTCAGTGATCCTGCATCCATTCCCACCTCCCCTTGGGTGCACTGGCCTCCCACAGATCTACCAGAGCCAGTCCCACAGAATGCCTCCTGTGGTGGGGATGAGGGAGGAGGAGGGCCATCCACCCCCACCCCATTAGTCCACATTCAGAATCGCTCTAGGGTGTCTGGATGGCAGTGCAGACCAAGGAGATGTGTGGAATGGTGATCAACCATCAGGTCCCTTTTTCGCTTTTCTATCCCTGGTTCCCCTGCTGAGAGACAGTGACAGGGCGTGTATGTGGAGGTGCTCATGCTCGGCAGGATCTCGGCTCCTCTCTTGAGCCACTCAATCTGGACTAACACTGAGCCTCCACCCGATAGCAGTCTAAGGTCGAGCCAACTGGCCACCCTTCCCCAGGAGAGGCTGTTCCTAAAGACACTCAATCTCTCGGCTCCACTGATCCCGGCAACCGTGTTTATTCTTCAACATGGGTTGGTGGGATGGAGGCTAGGCAGTGGATGTCTCAGCCTCCACCCTCAGGGGCTGGCTTGTATGCCGTTTTTAAAGGTAAAACAGTGGAAACAGTGTCATGCTGTGGCAGCCATGTTTAAAAGTAGGCATGCCAACTTAGTTTTGAAAGAGTACTGAAACTAACGCTGCTGGGTAGGGTAAAGAAGTCAAGGATCTTTTCCAAAGCTATTGTGCTGAAATTCAGGACTGGGTTCCAAGTTCCTTGGCCAGTCAGGTTTGTGGATTTTCCTTACCCATTTCATAATGTCCTATAATTTACTCTGACACTCTTGACCCAATAAGAATGGGATGCATATTCAAGTCTCAATCTTCTTAAATACCAGCCAACCCCTTTTGTTTCCAACCCATAAGCAGCAAACCTTTCCTGGTTGTTGCGACAGCATTCAGAGTAAAACCCATGCTTAAAAGTGTTCACAAATGCTCAAAGCAATGAAGACACACTTAAGGATTGGGTCAAGAAGCTGCTGATGTCCTGCATGTGCACTTAGCATGCCGATATCAGTGGTAGTGTGTCAGCAGCACGCTCTAGCCGAGATGGAGTGCGCCAAGGGTAGTGTACACTGCATGCTTGCTAGCTGATATCAGGCATACTCTGTGTGCTGACATCAGTGAGAGCAACTGGAGTGCACCTTCTACAATATCCAGAAGTACTATACTCCCAACTGATCTCCCCAGCATGCAAAACCAGTAGCAATGAAGGAGAAGTGATGGCCCAAGCCAGCAACAACAAAATGGTGCACAGCTGCATGATCGAAGGAGGGACCATAATAAAAGGAGCCTGACAGAAACTATATGCTGTCATCTACTGCCACACATAAATATTATTCCTGCAAAAAAGAAAAACAAGCTAGGTCTATATATTATATATACATATCTATATATAGATACATATAAACAGGGTTCTTTAAGACTGCCAGGCAGTCGAATAGTAAAACAAAGAAGTATGTGTGTGGGGTGTGTGTGTGTGTGGGGGGGCATGTCTACTGCCCATAGTTTGACTCCTCTTCTTCCTGAACCTCAAAATCCATAAAACCATATACACACACAATAATTTCCAAAATAAAACTAGATAATAGAATAAACAAGTAGTCAAGGAAAACATGTGTTGGTAAACAACACAGGAGGAGGGAATTAACGTCCCAATCCTGACAAGAAAACCCTTACTTACCTTATGGCACCTGGCTAACACCCTTTGCAATAATCCTGATACTGTTGCCAATGCTTTTAACCTCTACTTCTCTGACCTAACCAGGATTGAAAATCTAATCTCATACTCCTGAGTATCCTTTTCCACCCACTTGCCCATCAGTTATGCTGCTGTACCTCCATGCTGTCTCTCGAGTGAGGTCCTCGCGACTTCTAACATCCATCCCCACTTGTGGGAGCACTGGTCCTGTGGACTGGAACCTAAGCTACTTAGGTCGTTGCCGCCTTTCTTGCCTCCTCAGTCTATTCAACCTGTCCTTTACCACTGGCACTGTTCCTAAAAGATGGAAGGTGGCCAGATGATTCCAGCGTTTAAAAGGGTGACTCAAAAAGCATTGAGAACTACTGGCCTACTGGAATACTGCTGGTTCTTCAGCAAACTGCTGCAAAAACTCGTGGCCTGCCAGGTTATGGACCACCTTCACAAAACATAACCAGTTCTCTGCCCACACTGGTTTCAGGCAGGCTCATAACACTACCACTGCACTTGTCCAATTCACCAATTATGTTAAAACTGTCATGAACAAGGGATGTTAACTGGAGCCATATTTATAGATCTTACAAAAGCGTTTGATCTTGTTAATCGTACCCTACTTAAACTGTCATACTTTGGGGTTTCTCCATTGTCATCAGCTGGTTTAACAGTTATCTTAATGACAGGTAGCAATTTGTTAAGTTTAGCAAGGCTAATTCTGCCATAACTACTACTAATGTTGGAGTCCCAAGGCTCCATCTTGGGTCCATTGCTTTTCATCTTTTTTTTTTTTTTTTTTTTTTTATTATTTATACCCCTCTCCTTATGGCTCTCCCTTCTTGGAGACACCTGTGGCCTTTTAAGCCCTCGCTCACCTGCCAGGTAACTTGACAGTCAGTCCCCATGGAGCCATGGCTGTACCCCCAGGTGGAGTGCAGGCGGGAGCTTCTGCTTGGACATCTGCTTTCGTCAGGGCGCTGTCTCTGGGCCTGGGCAGGGGCATTGGGTCGGGGCTGGTGCTCTGCCTACCGGGAGGCATGAAGCATTTCGTTTCCTCCTGGCGTGCCATGTCCCCGGCGTCAAAGGTGCTCATGCGCGGTTTGCTTGCGTCACCCCTCCTTCTGCATCGGACTTGCCACGGGTCTCCACCGGGGCAGGCAAGCCGAGCTCTAGTGCCTCCCGGAAGACGAGCGGTCCCAGGGCGCTCAAGCGCCTCCTCCCGGCCAACCCTCCAGCTTCCCGGCTCGTTCCTCAACCCGGTCGCTGGCCGCAAGCGGAAACTAACCGTCTGCGGGCGGGCCGGGCTGCTGTTTCCATCTTTATTAATGATATCCCTAACACCCTCTCTCACTTTAACAACCTACTCTACACTAGTGATGTGGTGCTTTACTCTAGCTCAAGAGCTTGACTGGCATTAATGCTAAGCTCAATGCTGACTTTGACAGAGCTCAGACCTGGCTTGTCCAAAATCCCTTGTATTAAACTCTAGCAAGACCCAGGACATGCTTTTGGGTCCACATATAAACTTAGGGCTTGCACACAGATCAAGACTTCCACTGCTTACGTGCTCCCCGTCTCCATGGTTGACTCCTTGAAATACCTAGGCCTCACCCTTGATCCCACCCTGGATTACACACTGCATATCTCAAAATCTGCAAGTCTGCCAATTACAAGCTTGGGCTTACCTACAAAGTCAGTTATGCCCTGACCCTGTTGCTAGGGTAGTAACTGCTCAGGAGTCTTGTTTCCTAGCCTTTACGTGGGGCTCACCTCATTTTACCAAGCCAGAGCTTGTAACCTATCTAAATGGAATGTCACCTACAATAATATACAGTAAGTAGATTTGCCCTATCCACTCCCGGCTGACCCACCACTGCCTGTTATACTCCTGTCTTTGGTTGCCCCCTCCACCCCACCCCATGTGCCTTTATACCTAAGCTGTGCTACTATTAACATAATCAGGTCATCCAAACCTCCCACTCTTGCTGCTATGTTAACACCCCTGCACCAAGGCTACACCATCCGTTCAATGATCTGTCTCTCCGACCATACCCAAATGCTTCTCTAAAATGGCTGAGCAGGCATTTGCCTCATTTGTTCAAGGGTGTGGAACTCCCTCCCTCCCTCCTTACCTTCCTGTTTTCAGTCCCACAACAAATTCCAAAAGAACTTCACAATTTCTTGAGTTCAACACACAGATGTTCTTGTACTTGACCTTTTTGCCTACAGAAATTGTTCACAACCAATAATGCTTTGTATTTCTCTCACCATTTCTACTCTCTCATTACTTTGACCTGTGATAGTGATTTTAGGGTGTATCTATCGTTGTTACTTGACCTTGCCTGTTCCTTGTGACTATGTTAATATGACACACAGTTTGTCTCATTCTGCTTTTTGTAATGCGGCACACTGCTGCTTTTGTAATTTTCTGTTGTCTTTGTAACCTACCAGGTTGTGCCTGAAAACAGGTATTTTGTTGTCTACTGCACCTACCGGTTAACTAAAACATAAATAAAACTACCAGCAGACCAGAAGCTGCAACACCTAAGATTTGCAAATTGTTCTCTTTCAGGCACTATAGGCTACTTGAAAGGTAAAGTTTAAAAGGCACAGATACAACATGGCATTCACCCTAGGTGCTCAAGGAACTGGCAGTGTGGCTGACCTGTTCAATACCTCTCTGAACACAGGATCGTACTACATGACTGGAGATTGGCCCATGTGTTACCCATTCACAAAGGCGGCCCAAAGGATGATCCAGGTAACTACAGACCAGTGAGCCTCCACATCAATTGTGGGGAAGCTCACTGAGACAACCATAAAGACAGACTGGTGACATTTTTGAGAGGACAGTGGTCTCCAGGACAGGCAACAACACGGGTTTGTCTCAGGCAGGTCCTGCCAGACAAACCTGATTGAGTACTACGATTGGGTGACTTAGAAACTGGACAGGGGACATGCAGTGGATGTCTTGTACTTGGACTTCAGCAAGGCCTTGATTCCAGTGCCACATGGGAGGCTAGAGAAAGCTGGAATATGTTGCGGTGGGTACTAAATTGGTCAAATGGATCACTAACTGGCTCAAGGGCAGGCAGCAAAGGGTGCTGGAGGAAACTCCACTGCAATAGCGGTAATAAGAGGGGTGTCACAGGGATCGGTACTGGGAGCAGTGCTGTTTGGGATATTCATAGCAGATATCTCACTCGGGACCCAGAGTAAGATCAGCCTGTCACGCAGACAAAACCAAGATGGGTGCTGTGGTGGATGACATCGAGGGTGGAGGGACTGCGGGAGACCTGACTAAACTACAGGAGTGGTCAGAAACATGGCATTTGGAGGATCAATGCCAAGAAGTGCAAATGCTGCAATTTGGAGCTAAGAACCAGAGGAGGAGCTATCAGCTGGGAGGGGTACAGTTGGGGGCACTGAGGAGGAAAAGGACCTGTGGGTGATTTTAGCGGGAATATGAACAACTTGGCTCAGTGCAGGAGAGCAGCAGTGAAGGACAACAAGATGCTGGGCTGTATAGCAAGCAGATCTCCTCTAGAGTAGTGAGGTGATCCTTCCTTGTACAGATCTGGGTAAGGCCATGACCTGGAATACTGTGTGCAGTACTGGCGCACATTCAGAAGAAGGACATCAGGCTGTTGGAAGGGTGCAGCGCAGGGCGGCTAAGATGATCCAGGGTTTGGAGGAAATCCTACAAGGAAAGGCTGAACAGCCTTAACATGTATTACCTGGAGGAGAGGAGGGAAAGGGGAGACATGATCGAGACCTTTAAGTATATGAAGGGGATAAACAAGGTGAATACAGCAGAGATATTCCGGATCAGATGGGGAGGGATACTAGGAGCACCAAATGAATTTGGAGAAATAAGGAGACATTATTTCATGGAGAGGTGTGCAGACAAGTGGAGCACTCTATCCAATGAGGTGGTTTCCTGTAGGATGGTGGGCTGCTTCAAGAGGGTTGGGACACAATGAGGAAATGACTGTGGGATGGGTGGGGCAGCTGCAGATGCAGGGCTAGCTGCACAATCAAGCAGACTCAATAGACCACGTGGCCTGTTTCTGTTGGCATTTTGTATGTTAGTAAACAGAGGTGAGAAAGAAGTGCTTCAGCTGGGACCTGAACCCAGGCCACCGGAATACTGTTCGATTGCGCTACTCAGCTCGCCACTGAGACAACTGGAACCTGGGCGTACCTGGCACATTACTCTTTCTCAAATGCACAGCTAATGGCACAACACAAATATTTACTTGTAAATCAATCATGAGGAGTTTAAAAGGCACTGATTTTCTAAATTTCTGGGTGCCATCTGTCACCAGACAGCCCCAACCTGCTTTGTAGCTGACCTATCCAGATGAATAATAAAAGATGAAGTTCCACAAATTCACCACAGAGCTCAGCAATGTGCTACCATCCACTGCAAGTGACACAGAAAGATGGAAGTGACTGACTCTCTCAGAATGTTCATGTGCCTAGGGTTCTGTGCTACTGAACAGTTTGCATCCCTGGTAGATGTGCACATTACCTATATGTATTAAATCAGGAGTATTTTGTTAGTCAGCAAAAAAATTAATTGTATTTTATTTGTTTAGCAAAATTTTATTTCTGACACCTTTCATTAATCTTCAGTATATTTTTGTCTCTGATATTTTTAAAACTGCTTTTATAGCTAATTCTGTAATTAACATCATCATTAAAGGTGGCGCCACTCACAACAATTAAAATCTCTTCCATTGAGGGTTACCTGTTGAATGTGCATGCTAGATTCATAATGTGGATGTATTAGGGTGGCACTACAACATTTATCTGATGGTAAACAACACATAACTATACCAAGATGTTTATTTTTCATGGTGGGCTTGGCACTGGATTGGTAACTGTTAAAACTTCAAAATCTCATATTAGTTTGTTCAGGAATGAAAGAAAACAAAAGCGTAAAATGGGTATATTGATGTTTTGCCAAAAAACACTACTGCTGAAAAAAGTCATGGTGACTAACAATACTGCTGCTTCAACTACCATCCCCAGTGTCAGCATGGAGTAATACTCAAATGCCATCACCGTTCTAAATCTGTATGTAACCCTAGATGGCGCTATCCCAGGGGCTACTACCCCTGCCTGATTTGCCACTAACAGGTTGAGGCCTGGATCAATGGCGGGTGCCTCCACCCAGAGGTCAGGGTTTGCAATAGTTAAACTAACTTGGTCACAGCCCTCTGGGACACTGCAACCCCCTTTCTTCCCACTAGTGGCCCACACAATATATCAGAATTACCTTCACAGTATACACTTACCCCCAGGTCTGGTTCCGGCACTGGGACCTCCTGTGAAATGAGATACAGTGCAACAATCACAGTACAGTACTTTAACATAGACAAATACCTCAGGCAGTATAACTTTGCTGAAACAAGCAGCTCTGATTTATTTGGGGATATAACAGGACAGGGGAAATCAGGTTAATTAGCTTATCACTCTAATAATCTACCTATGGCTCTGTGCACAGGCCTATCCCTATCAGTTACTGTCCCTGGGTACCCAAGCCCTAGTGGCTAGTCCAAACCGTGGCAGCTGGTAGGGCCCTTTCACACACAGAAAAGGAGAATTAAACAGTCAGCAGTACAGTAATTCCATTTGGATTTAATGTGGAAATTCAACAGGAAGCGACCCTGAATTAGTACTCACGACCTCCAAATAAGATAGGTCCTTCAATGTCAGCAGGAGCTCACTTGAGGTACACAAACCTCTTCACACATCCATATAAAAAAGCACTATACCAGGCAGGCTGCATCTGTATCCAGTCGCAATTACTGCACAATACCGGAGAACACACAGCAGATTCAGTTCCTGACCGACCGAGTGCAATTTTCAGCAATTCCTCCAGTCTTCTACAGGGTGAGCCTGGTTTCTACTCTTCAGAGATCCTTTGATTCTTTTCACAGGCATTCAGTCCTAACAAGCTGTTACACAAGCTGCAGACCGGAACTCTGGGCCTTACACACGTTTTTGACTAAAACTGCACACAAAGCACAGGGCTCCTTCCTTCTTCACTGCCAAAGCTCAACTGAAACTCCAACCGACAAAACCGGGCACTTCCTTTGAGTTCCTCCCAGTTCTTGACTGGATTGGCTGTCACTCACAATAGACTGCTGCTGTTGGTCCAAAAGGCACTGAAGTCTAAACTACATCTCCCAGAGTCACTGCCCATACAATCCTCTTGTGGCTGGCTCAGATTATGAGTCAAGTTCTGATTCGTCCAAGGCACCATTTTAGACTAGCTTACCCCACACTGATTGGTCCAGTTCAGCAGTTCAAAACTAGAATGGGGAACTAGCAGACACAGTTCTGACTGCAAAAGCAGGTTAGACAAACTGTAATTTCATTATTACTCTAAATAATTTCTGGCAAACAGTTACATCTTTCAGATGAGTTCCCTTTGCACTCCTAGTGACTGCAAAAATGAAGTGAATTGGCAGCAGTCGAGGTGGTACTCAGAGAAGCACACAGTCCCCCATACAAACTAATTATGTCTGCAAGCAGACAGCTCTTAAAGAGACAGTACCAGAGGCTCTAAAAACACTCCACTGATAAATGGCTTAAATGCCAAACACCATTCAGGCTTGGAGCATTCAAGCAAGCTCTGAAGTCTTTGGGAACCCCCATTTGCAGGGGGTTACATGTATTCAGTTTATTTCTGTATTGTTCCTCTGTACTGCCCAAGACACTCCTTGAAAATGGGCATTGATTAGTAGAACTTTTCCTGGCAAAAGATAAAATAAAACAAAAATAAATAAATAAAATATAAAACTAACCTGTTATTGGAGTTCATTAGGTCTCATGAGACAACAACTTCAGACTGCGCAAACTGTGACTTTGAATATGGCAGTTGCCATACAGCTACATCTCAAGTGCGCATAAGCACAGTCAGTGTGACCCAAACCCTGTCAACATGGTGCTATTTCAAAATGGGTCCCTCTGTCCTTTCAGTTACTTAACACTGGTCTTTGAAGACAATACACAAAAGCTATGTTTACATTACAGCTGCGTTCTTGAAACTTTACAGCTCTTAAGCAAGGGGTGATTTAACAGAGTACACTGGACTTGAATTTTTAATTTTGAGGCCTGTGTAAGTTAAGCAGAAGTCAGTGTTTTGGTTCTCTGTTTTGGGGTTTGATTTTAGCGCAACTTTTATTTGCCAGGGAGGAAACCTAGCTGGGAGAATATTTGTAGTCATTTGTGACTAGACCTGTTACTTAAACTCTGTGAAATAGGTGTCTGAAAGGAAAGAAGGCACTCACTGGAGTGGTGGGTCAGAGTTGTAGTTGATTTCTGGAGGCACGGGCTTAGTCTCACCCACCTTGCTCCTCACCCCACCCCAAGTGCATAATTTCCTATATCAGGGGTTCTGACATCACTTCCCCAAAAGTGCAAAGGACATATACTTGCTCATATCCTTAACAGCACAGCACACTGAATAGGGGTAACACTCACACGCACTAAAATGAACAAACAAAAAATCTTAAACCGGAAGGGAGACAGATGCGGAGGTGGTGCAATGCACTGGCTGTGGGCGGCAGCCTTCCAGGAGGCGTTCTGAAGGCGCGTCATTGCCCTATTTGCAGGCACACTACTGGTTCGAGGGAGGGGCTGCCCATCTCCATGTTGACCTGGCAGGGATCAAGAACCTCCTCGACCATCCAGGCTACCACCACTGCCTCAGAAGTTGACAAAAAGAGGAGCAGTTGGACCACGGTGGACTCAGGGAGGATGAGGGTGGTGGAAAAGAGGCACATTCCTCCAGCCGTGCCTCTCCACAATTCATTAGCCATTCCGGCAGAGCATAGTTCCTCAATGGAGGCACCCAGTGGAGACCAAGGAGCATGCTGGGAACCTCCACAATGGGACTCACACAAGGGTGGCACAGGGACTTACAGGGGAAGGAAACAACTCCTGGTGGGGACTAAAATTGCTGGGAGGGTAGAACTGGGGAGGGCGGGAGAAGGAGGTAAGGTGCCTGCCCAGCCATGGCTTGGCAGGGACTGGAATCGAATCCTCAGGATTGTGGCAGCAGCTGCATGGGGAGGGATCTGGATGTCACTGTCCACCTAGAGACAAATGACCTGGCTGGGAATGGGATCAGAGCAGTGCAGCAGGAGTTTGTGGAGTTGCAGAGGGCCTTAGGCAAGCAGCGCACAGTAACTTTCTCAGAAGTGCTGCCTGTCTATGACATGGGTGAGGCTAGGGTACTCTACACCATGGGATTCAATGACTGGTTAAAAACTGGTGCAGAGCTCAGAGATTTGGTTTCATTGGGGATTAGAGGTCCACCGTGGGGGGATGCAAGCCTATACTGGCATGATGGTTTGCATCTGTCCAGGAGGGAACCAGGATCCTAGGTGATAGGTTGAAATGCTTCATTGGCAAACATTTAAACTAGCCAGGGAGGCACTGAAGAGAAGTAGAAACCCTACCCAAAACAGGTAGTTACGTAAAGTAGACACAAAGGTAGAGAAATCGATTGGGAGCAGGACAGGGTAAATCCAGAAAAAGGCAGTAAGGACAGGGATGGTCCTAAAAGGGTACAGCACCAAAAATGGAGGGCAATGAGTACCACTGCCCACAGCCTGTGTAACAAGCTCCTTGAACTAGTGGTCTTGATGGTAGAGGGCGCCTGGATATCATGGCAGTCACAGAAACGTGGTACACAGAGAACCATGACTGGGATGGTGGGAGAAATGGTAGAAGCCGGGGGTGGTGACAGATGGGAAATCATGGAGAGCAGAGTTCGAGGGGTTTGAAAGCAATGAGGTGGACAAGGCACCAGGCCCAGATGGCATCCACCCCAGGGTGCTGAAGGAGCTGGCAGAGGTCCTTGCAGGACCTTTGACAGACCTATTTAATGCCTCACTACATTCAGGTGTGTACCCCAGGACTGGAGGATGGTCATGAGTGCCCTCCACAAGAGTGGCCCCAAAGATGAACCGGGAAATTACAGACCAGTGAGCCTCACATCCATCGTGGGTAAGCTAATGGACTATCCTGAAGGAGAGGCTGTAGCCCTCCTAGAGGCCAAAGGACTACAGCACAGCAGACAGCATGGCTTTCATACATGGCAGATCCTGCCAAACCAACCTGGTCAAGTTCTATGACTGGGTAACTAGGCAACTGGACAGGGCCATGCAGTGGATGTCCTGTATCTGGACTTCAGTAAGGCATTCAACTCAGTGCCACATGGAAAGCTGGGAAGGAAGTTAGTAGGCACAGGGGTGGCTGCAAAGCTGGTGAGATGGGTAGGAAACTGGCTGCAGGAAGGCAACAGAGGGTGGTGGTGGGAGGGAGCTCTCACACCAAGGGCAGTGACGAAGCGGTGTTCCACAGGGCTCAGTGTTGGGGCCCAGTGTTGTTGGGATATTCATTAAGACATATCATGGGACATCAAGAGCAAGATCAGTCTGTTTGCTGATGATACCACGGTAGGCGCGGTGGTGGATGACCTAGGGGATGGCAGGGGTTGCAGGATGATCTGGCAAAGCTTAAAACCTGGTCAGACACCTGGCAACTGGGCTTTAATGCCAAAAGTGCAAGGTGCTGCATTCTGGGATGAAGAACCCAAGGAGGAGTTACCAGCTGGGAGGGTGCAGCTAGCCCAGACAGAGGAGAAGGATCTGGGTGCACTCATTACAGGGTCAATGAACAACTCGGCACAATGTAGGAAGGCAGCTGCAAAGACCAACAAAATGCTGGGTTGTATTGCAAGGGTATATCCGAGAAGGGAGGAGGTGATTCTGCCACTGTATAGGTCATTAGTTAGACCACACCTGGAGTACTACTGTAGTACTGGCGTCCATATCTGAAGACGGACATTAAGTTACTAGAGGTGAGGCAGAGCGACAAAGATAATCAAGGGGCTGGGGACTTATCATATGAGAGGAGGTTGAAGGAGTTGAACATGTACTCACTGGAGGAGGAAAGAGAGACAGGGGTGACATGATTGAAACCTTTAAATACATGAAAGGAATAAACAAGGCGTGTACAGAGGGCTGTTCAAAAGTAGGGAGGCTTGGCCCTTAGCGCAATGACCGTTACGCTTACGCGAGCCGCAACGAGTTGAAACGGACTCAGTGAACTGGAGGGCGAGCTGGGGAGGAGGATCGAGTGCCCAGAGGCTGCTCTCCTCCTCCTCCGGTGGGGTGGGATGTGGGTCCCGCTGCGAACTGCCACCTGGGTGACCACGGGTGGTGGTGTGGCGAGGACTGCATGAAAGTAGGGAGGAGGATGTCCGCTGGGAGCCGAGCGCGGCACGCTACGCCGCCCTAGGCTCTCCTAGCATGCGGACGCCCCATGGGTTGGGCAGAAGAGGAAAATACCCCTCCGTGCTCCCCTGTAGACGGAGCTCCAGGCCCTGATCCCAAGGCCCCTGCCAGCATGGATGATGGATCCCGGCGAAACTCAGTCACTCGGGCGGTGGAAAGGGCCCCCTACTCGTACCAGCCTGAAGTTAAACCAAGGCAGCATGGGGATGACTGCATCCATTGCCCGACAGGCAGGCAGGGACGTACAAGGCCGTGGAGACTCGAAGGTGAGGAAGCACCGGGGTGAGAAGGGCGAAAAGAAAGTATAAAAAAAGCAGGAGGAGAGGGCCACCAAGGGCCATGATATGAGACTAGGCGAGGAAGGTTCAGGAGAGATGAGAGACACTTTTTACAGAGAGGTGGTGGCTGGGTGGAATCGTTACCTGCTGAAGTGGTATGCAGTAGAACAGTGGACTGCTTCAAATGAGGATGGGACAGGACAAGGGAAGGGTGGAAGGAGGGGCAGCTGCAGAGATAAAGGGTGCTAGCTGCACATTCAGTAGACTTGATAGACCTCTAGGGCCTTTATCTGCTGGCAAATTCTGTATGTTAGTACACAATCTACAGGAGGGACAGGGAGGGTAAAAAGAGGAGAAATAGCTCTCTACATAAGGGAAGAATCAAAGAACTAAAGGGTAAACAGGGAGGAGAGGAGACACTGTGGGTCACCCTGGAGACAGGAAGTGGCACCACAATCTGTACAGGGGTTGTTTACAGACCCCCGTCTCAGGAGGAGGCAATGGACAAGGAAATGATAGAAGGAATCCTCAGAATGGCAGAAAAAGGAGAATATTGTTGACGGGAACCTGAATGTGCCAGATGTTAACTGGAGCACCTTTACTGCAGCCACATCCACAAGCAGGGTCATTCTCGATGCTCTACAGGGGCATGCCTCAGACAGCTAGTGTTGGAACCCACTAAGGAGGGAGCAATCTTAGACCTGGTACTCTCAAACAGGGATGGAGAGAGATCTCAGATTTAGAAGTGGGTAGCCATCTGGGAACAAGCGACCACCAAACAGTGTGGTTCACAAGAAACACAGCTGTAGAGTCAAGCCATACAAAGCAAGGGTGTTGGACTTTGGGAGGGCTGACTCTGGCAAACTAGGAGAGTGCCTCCAGAAAACACTAGCAAACAGGCAGGAAGGAGGTGGAAGAACAATGGGGAAAAATCAAAACTGCCATCACAGGGGGCAACAAAGCCTTTGTGTAAAGCAAGTCAACAAAATGAAATGAAGGAAAAGCCACTATGGTTCTCAAAAGAGGTGGAGGAAGGTTAAGGAGAAAAGGATAGCATTCAGGAAATATAAGGAAACACAGAAGGAGTAGGACAGAGAACTACACGTTAAACCAGAAGGAGGCAGGAAGGCAGTCAGAATAGCAAAGGCCCAAACTGAGGAAAAGATAGCTACCTCTGTTAAGAAGGGAATAAAACCTTTTTTTTTTTTTTTTAACTTTGTCACCTGCCATCCCAGAGCATCTCTCAGGCTGTGCTCACTCGACTACTGCCCCTAACCGCCCACCTGAAACACTCCTCCAACAGTCACATCAGTATCAGGATATCCACCTCCTCCCGACTCCAGAGGAGAAGGCCGAGATCGCCAGTGGGTAGAGCTGTGGCAGGCATTGGCGTGTGGAGCATCAGCCCCTGAAGGTTGCAGTCACCTCACCTGGCCCGGCAGGGGTTTTTCTACTTTGTCTCCCTAGGGCGGTGCGTGTAATGATGCCTGCATGGCTGCCCTGCTGGCCTCTGCCACCTCCTCCTCTTATGTTGGCTGGTGTAACTGCAGTGCCCCTGATCTCCATTGGGGCCATCAGGAAACCAAGCAACCCGGATCTCTCCTCAGGAAAGGACAGCTGTCCTCCGGACGCTCCATCCTCTCCCTCCTGTGCCGGCACCCCGGCCTCCGCGTCTGTCACCAAACCCAGGTCGCCAGCATGACGAAGGTGGCGTCCAGTGCCTCAACTTTCAACGCCACCGGGCTGGCTACTGAGTACCCTCTAACAAATCATGGGAGGATGGGGTGGTACCTGAGGACTGGAGGAGGGTGAATGTGATTTCACTTCACAAAAATGGGAGCAAGGCAGAGGCAGGAAACTACAGACTTGTTAGTTTGACCTCAGTGGTAGGTAAAATAATGGAATCACTTCTGAAGGAAAGAACAGTTAGAGTACCTAGAGGCCAGTGGGGCACAGGATCCAAGGCAGCATGTATTCACAGCGGGTAGGTCGTGTCAGGCAGAATCTGTGAACATGGCCTACCTAGACTTAGCAAGGCATTAGACACAGTTCCACACAAAGATTAACAAGTTAGCCAGCCTGAGTGGGTCCCAAGGTGGTAACCTGAGTAAAAATTGGCTGGACAACAGGACACAGGCGTAATAGTAAGGAGTCCACTCTGAAGAAGGGGGTTACTAGCGGGGTACAGGGTTCAATACTGGGATCAGTCCTCTTTAATGCCTTTATAAGTGACACTGCGGAGGAACTGGAAGGAAAGTATGTCTCTTTGCAGATGACACAAAGATCTGCAACAGGGTGGTACACAAGGTGGGGTGGAAATGATGAGAAGGGACTTGGCAATGTTGGAGGAATGGTCAAATGTATGGCAGCTTAGATTCAATGCAGAGAAGTGCAAAGCAATGCACCTGGGAAACAAAAACTCAGGGAAGAGTACACAATGAGGGTGAGATACTAACAACAAAAATGGAAAGGGACCTGGGCGTAGTCATATCAGATGACCTAAAGGTGGGCAAACAATGTAAGAAGGCAGTAAGGAGGGCTGGAGAAATACTGGGATGCACAGGAGAGGCATCACCAGTAGAAAACTGGAAGCTGTTATCCCTCTGTACAAACAGTTGGTGAGACCCTATCTGAGTACTGTGTGCTGTCCTGGAGACCCCATCTCCAAGGACATATACAGGATGGAGGCTGTCCAGAGTAGGGCAACTAAAATGGTACAGGCTCTGCACCAGAGGCTATCTGAAGAGAGACTAAAGGAGCTTAATATGTACACCTCGAGGAAAGGAGGAGGGGATATGACAGAAACTTTAAGTACCTCAAGGAAACAACAAAGTCAAGAAGGTAGCATCTTTCAGAAAGAATGTGAAAAACAAAGAGCAATTTGAAGATAGAGAGGGCGGCTCAGAGGAAGCGTGAGAAGTATTTTTCACAGAGAGGTTGTGGATGCATGGCGGCCTTCTGGCGAGGTTGTGGAGTCAAAACAGTGGGAATTCAAGAAGGCATGGGACAGACATAAGGCATTTGAGTGGGTGGTAGGAGGAAGAAAGCTGTTGGTTAACTAGGATCTGCAGCTTATCCATTAGATAGGAAATGGGAAGACTAGGTGGGCCAAGCAGTCCTTATCTGCTGTCAGATTCTCTGTTTCATGTGTGAAGCATAGCAATACAACCTTTTCCTGTACACACACACACGCCATGGAGCACTGCTAACGTGGCTACCTTGCTAAGTTCTTTTTTTTGTTTGTTTGTTTTTTGTTTAGAACTCAACTCCCTCTTACTGCTGGCTGCCTACCTGACCCTTGCCATAAGTAAAGCTGCAGGCAGTGGGTAGTACTACAAAAGGACAGAAAGTGCCTGCAGCATTTTAACACCCCTCCCTGCCATGTCACAGAAATCCGAAACAGGTCAGCTTACAATGCTCTCAGCATGTCTTCACTGATCAGCTGGCAGCGGATCAGCAAAGGTTAAGTGCCTTTAAAAAAGAGGATTAAAACATCTGCATAAAAAAATGTATAAAGGTTAAAGTCTACATAATTTAATAATAATTTATAAAGGATAAAAAGTCTACATAATTTACATACATGTCCCACATATGTTCACACAGCTTAGCGCACATACTCTCACACACCCAACCACCAACTCAATTTACTCATGCTGGGTGAAATGCATATGTACACAACTGACATTCAAGAGGTTTACCTGTTTCTCCACAACCTTTGGATCCATATCAGGTACCAAACGGATAGAAAACTTTCCAATCACCTTCCTGGGTATAACAGTTTTAGAGCCAGGTTAGTAAAAAGCTCCTTCAATTCCATGAAAGAGAGAGATGGATATCTCCATCGGTGCATCAAATTTGTTCCTAGGAAAAAGTTAAGGAAATCAATATACAATACCTTAAAGTTAGATGATGTGCTGGCATCGCTACTATTAAACACTACTACTTAGACTAAACATGGTCTTTTCACGGACATAGTAGTAGATTTTATTTATTTCATGTTGCCCTTTCCTCGAAGGCTCAGGGTGGCCTTACAAATACAGGACGGGCATTATATAGATAAAAGCATAGTCATAATAAAATAACAAGCACGATTAAACACATAAGTAAAATCAGTTTCAATACATTCCTCAAGTATAACTTGCTAGCATACATAGACTATTCTGTTGCTCAGGACCCAAAAGCTTCTTGCAAAAGAAAGGTTTTAAACTCTTTTAAAAATCTCAAGGAAGGGTGTCTCCAGAGACAGCCTGGCAGAAATTCAGAGAACTGGATCCACAACCTCAAAAGCCTGGTCTCCGGACAATTTTAGCCTCGTCCTAGGAACCTCCAGGAGGGCCTCCCCTGCTGACCTAAAGGAAAAGACTCGGGGTGTACAGGAACTCTATCAGGTAACCCAGGACCCAGCCCATGTAGGGTCTTATTGGTTAAAGGCCTATTTTAAAAGATGTACCAGCTAGCGACAGTCAATGCAAGTTCCACAGAGCCAGCATTATATGACTGGCTCTTGACGAACTACATCAATAAGCGGGCTGCAGTGTTCTATAGCAGCTGCAGGCACTTCAATGCCCCCACTGATCCTGAGGTAGAGTGCGTTGCAGTAGTCAAGCCTGAGGTGACAAATGCATCTATTAAACTGCCAGATCATCAGGGGACAAAGGACTTAATTCGTGCAATGTTGTGGAGATGACAGAATCCGACACCTGACAATCAAGTGTCAGCCTGCCATTCACAACAATGTCCATATGGGGAGGCCTCTAGTTCAGTTGAGCCTAAAAAGTCCTAAACTTTCCTCAGAAGCCCCAGTCGACCTGGTTCTACCACCAATACTTTGGTCTTACTTGGGTTGAGCCTCAGCCAGTAAGACGATGTCCAAGCCCGATCTCAGCCTAGCACTTATTCAGCATGTCTACAGCATCTGATCTTTTGGGTGTGAAGGACAAGTAGAGCTGAGTATCAGCAGCATTGCAATGAAAACTCGTCCATACTGCCTACTAACCTCGCCTAGGGCAGCATATGACTGCAAACAACATGGGGAAAAGGACAGAGCCTTGGGGAACTCCAGAGGGTAGGGCCGCCGGCCGTCGGAATAATTCCCACAACAACCCTCTGGGATCTGCCCTGCAGGAAGGAATCAAACCAGCTGATAACCTTGCCGATGAGTCCTACGTACTCACACTGCCTGTCCAATAACACCCTACAGTCCACAGTGTCAAATGCGGAGGAGAGATTGAGTAGTACGAGAATAGTTTGCTCTCCTCTATCCCTTGCCTTAAGCAGGTCATTCCACACCCTAACGCTGTCTCCATGCTATAGCAAGGCTCTAAACCTGGACTGGAGTGATTCATAGATCTGGAAGTCTGTGAGGTGACTCTCGAGCTGTTCCATAACCACCTTCTCCAGAACCTTACAGAGAAAAGGAAGGTTCAAGATAGGCCGATAGTGCGCAAGATGTCAGGGTCCAAATATGTTTTTTCAGCAGGGCTTCACCACAGACATCTACATTACTTTACACAAGTGGTTACAGTACCTTGTATTTTTTTTCAAATTTTGGTGCAGATAAATTGTCCCCTTTATGGGTAGAAAGAACAGGTTACTCACCTGTAACAGGAGTGGTATATGTTGTTCATCCACCCTTCTTGGCATGTCCCTTCTACTTTAAATCTTGCCAGAAGTCTTCAAGCTGGCTCCTCCCACCCACCCAGGTGGTATACCTTGGCTCCTTCCCATGATGCCAGATCTTAGCCCGCTGGAAGCAAGGCTGTAATCGAGCTGTGTGTGTGTGTGTGTGTGTGTGGATGAACAACATATACCACTTCTTGAACTACTGTTACAGGTGAGTAACCTGTTCTTCTAGGAGCGTGGATATGTTGTTCATCCACACTTCTTGGCAGACTCCAAGCAGTTCTCCAGGAGGAGGGAGGGAGGCAAGGCGACATCCCCTACTTAGGAAATAAAGACTGAGAACCAGCGCCCAAAACCAGCATCCCGGCGTGACTCAAGGTTGATGTGGTAGTGGGTAATGAAGGTGTTTGCTGACTTCCACGTAGCAGCCCGACAGATTTCCTGGACAGGGATGTCCCTGGAAGCAGCCACCAATGCAGCATCAATCGCGGGTAGAATGAGCTCTTATCCTCTGGGAGGCTCCTTGCCGCCTAACTCATAGCACAACCTATGCATGATGTAATCCATCTTGCTATGGTCTGTTTGGCTGCAGGTCTGCCAGAAGCTGCATCAGCGTAGGTGACAAACAGCTGGCGAACCTCTCCACAAATTTCGCCATCCTCTCCTTGTAGTAGGAGAGAGCACATCTCAGGTCCAAGGTATGGAGCCTGTTCTCGTGTCCGAGGTGTAATTAGATAGTAAACCGGAAGAGTCAACACCTGGTTAAGGTGGAAACTCTGACACCACCTTCGGAAGGAATTTCTGGTGAGGCGAGGACAACTCTTGTCCCTGTGAAAGACCAGATAAGGGTAGTCCACTGAAAGCGCCTGAGCTCCCCTGTCCTTCTGGCAGACATGACAGCCACCAGAAAGGCTGTCTTCCACGACAAGTGTGAAAGCTCACATTTGTGCATGGGTTCTGAATGGCTTGCCCATGAGCTTTTGCTAAACCAGCAACAGATCCCATGGAGGTGGAGGTTCACACCAGAGGGGATATGTGATCCAGGCCTTGAAAAGCTCTCACCACTGTCTCCTGTGCCAAGGTCGGGCTGATCGGCCCACGCCTGGCAAGCAGAAATGGCTGCCAGATGTACCCTAAGGGTCGAAGACTGTAGACCCTGCTTGGAGAGAGACCAAAGGTAGTAGAGAATGTTAGCTACAGAACAGGATAAGGGGCCAGACCCTTACCCTGACACCAAATGGAAAATCGTTTCATTTGAAGGCATAACATTTCCTGGTCGATCCCTTTCTAGATGCTGCCACCATGGTGTAGACATCTTCGGAAAGACCCAGAGCCTGGAACTCTAGCCACTCAGGTACCAGGCTGTGAGGTGCAGGGATTGAAGGTCCGGATGGAATACCTTCCCTGGTTCAGAGATATCAGGTCCAGGTGTATACAAAGCCTGCTCCGAGGGCCTGCAGCTGAGGCTGAGGAGATCCAGGTACCAGAATTGGCACGCCAGTCTGGGGCTACCAGAATCACCTTCGCCTTGTCCCTCTTCACCTTGAGTAACACCTTGTGGATCAAAGGAAATGGAGGAAGACATAGAAGGCCTGGGATCCACAGCCTCGAGAAAGGCATACCTGTAGTGAACCCTGCTGAGGGGTGGGAATGAAACAGCCTCAGCTTGGTGTTTTCCCTGAGGCAAACAGGCCCATCAGCGGTTTGCCCCAATGGGAGAAACAGGCTGTAAGCTATCTCTGGATGGAGAGACCACTCATGGGATGTCTTGCCTATGCGGCTGACAGCATCCGCCGGCTGGTTCGAGGCTCCTGCCACATGGATGGCTGAGAGATCCACCTCCAACCGCTTACTGAGGGTCCAGATGGAGCGCCTTGCACAGCAGATGGGAGTGCATGCTGCCCTGTTAGTTGAGGTAGTACATGGTCGGTATTGTCCATCTGGACTTGAACCACTTGACCCCAGAGATGAGGGAGCAAAGCTGACATAGAAACATAGACTTTGACGGCAGATAAGAACCGCTTGGCCTACCTAGTCTGCCCATTTCCTACCTACAGGATAGGCCGCGTAGATCCTAGTTAACCAACAGCCTATTTCTTCCTACCCCCACAAGAATTGCCTTATGTCTGTCCCATGCATCCTTGAATTCTCCCCAGTTTTAGACTTCACAACCTCCTCAGGAAGGCTGTTCCATGCATCCACTACCCTCTCTGTGAAAAATACTTCCTCACATTGCCCCGAACTGACAACGCCAGTCTGACTGCACTGAGCTCAAACAGGTTGATGTGGCATCGGGACTCCTCGGGGTCCAGAACCCGTGGGCCCTGATTGTCCCCATGTGGGCTCCCAGCCCATGAGAGAGGCATCGGGTCATAAGGACGACTGTTAGCTCGGGACAAATGGGATCCCTTCCTGCAACTGGTCTGGGTCGGTCCACCATTGGAGGCGCCCCACATCTTCTGGGTTACAGTGATCAGCTGGTCAAGTGACCATACCCTGAGTTCACTGAGTGGCCAGCCCCATTGAGGGGGCGAATGTGCCACCGGGCCCAACGGACCACCGAGGTGCACGCCGCCATGTAACCCAGAAGGTGCAGAAAGTCCCGGTAGGGGCGCAAGAGCCCAATCAGAAATGATTGGGCAAAGGAGGAGAAAACCTCTGCCCTGTCTGCCGGAAGCCAAGCTCTGGCTTGACAAGACTAGAGCTCTACCCGATGAAGCCCATCACCTGAGAGGGCACGGGTTCTGACTTGGCCTCATTGATGAGGAGGCCGAGTTGGGAGCAGGTTGGAAGGGCGGATCCCTAGACCTCTCCACCTCCTAAAGGGAGGAACCTGCCATGAGACAGTCGTCAAGATAAGGGTAGAGTCTGACTTCTCGATGCGAAGGTGGGATGCCACCACTGCAATGCATTTGGTGAAGACCTGAGAGGCCGATGACAGGCGAGCGTAATGGCTGGAACTCGTACAGGGTCCCTTCAACCCTGAAGTGGAGGAACCGCTGGTGGGATGGACGGATTGGGATGTGAAAGAACGCATCCTGTAGATCCAGTGAACAGAACCACGTTCGCTTCAGGGATGGTATGATCTGGTTCAGAGTGACCATCCGAAGGCGTGGGATATGAGATATTGATTCAGGTTGTGGAGATCCACAATGGGCGCCAACCCCGGTCCGCCTGGGCACCAGGGAAGTACCTGGAAACAAAGCCTGGGTCTGTCGGAGGATCCGCACTGGGCTACTGCCTCCTCATGGAGAGCTGAGCCATACCGCCTCGAAGAGCCAACTGGGTCCATGCAGAGATCCGCTCCTCCAGAGGGCGCTGGCACGCTGGGAGGGTACTGCTCGAATTCCAGAAGCAGTCCCTGACCAACCACTTCGAGAACCCACCTGTCTGAAGTGATAGCAGACCAGGCGGAAAGGAAGTGGCACAGCTGACCCCATGGAGGACCCAGAGCTGGCGTGACGGGTATAGGGGTGGGCGACCCCAACTCATCACTGAGCAGGCTTAGAGGAGGAGGAGGAGGCTCCAGGACCTGTGCCTCAGCCTCCTTAATGGGGCTGTTGAGGACCCTGCTTGGGCCGAGGGTGCCAAGCTTGAGCCTGCTGCTGCTGACCACCTTGATCAGATGGCTGCCTGACCGCAGGGGAAGAGTGCTGAAATGGCTTCTTCTTTCTCTTCTGCGGTTCTGGCAGAAGTAGCATCCAAGGTGGCACTGGACTGCTCTATACGCTGAAGGTGATTGGCCATTCCTGGACTGAACAAGTCGGTCCCCAGGAAGGGCATGTCAGCAAGCTTATGCTGAGTATCCGCTGGGAAGGAGGAAAGCCTCAGCCAAGCCCTGTGGCGAGACGCCACTGCGGCTGCCAACGAGCTGGCACAAAGAATCTCCTATATCCAAGGCTATCTGGAGCTGCTGTTTTCGACAGCACGACTTGGTCACAGACCTGCTTGACTGTAGTCTGCATGTCTGGTGGGAGAGAGGAGGACCTTGTCCAATGATTCCAGGAGGGCATGGGAGAAGTGTGCCATAATAACAGCCGAGCTAGCCTGATGAAGACCAGAGAAGAGGCAGTGTAGACCTTGTGGGCAGAGTGGTCCATATTTTTGGACTCCTTGTCCGGGGCTTGGTCAGTATCGGCCGAACTACCTGTGTGCCTGAACACTAAGGTGGTCACCAGACTCTCAGCCAAAGGGTGTTCAGTGAATCCTGCAAGGGACCCAGTGGCACCGCTGCACTATGGGCTATATGGGCAGATGCTGCTGGGCAGGAGGCAGGATGCTGCCAAAGTTCAAGGGCTGGGCCAATGATGGCCTCGGCCACTGGAAAGAGCCTCCATCGGGTATCCCTCTCTTGAGGACATCAGTGAGAGGTACTCTGTTTTCTGGATGGGCTCCAAGGGCATTCCAGTGGAGTTGGAGATGAGGCGGAGAATGCCCTGGAAGGAGAAAGGGCCTTCCTCCAACCCTGCACCGACCGTCGACTCATCATCCCGGGATGTGAGTGCAAGCCGTGAAGTCTGATTCTGAGAAGTCATGGTAGAGCAGTCTACCGCCTAAGTCACCCCTCAATGTGTCAAGGGCGGTCCAGGGTGACTGTTATCGACAGACGGCAGAGAAGCCATGTGTCTTGTCAGTCCTCTTTCGAGGACGCCTCCCTCAGGCTGTTTAGGCGGTAGTTCCACCAGAATCGGTGGAGAGACCGGAATAGGCTGAACAGGGAGATGGGCTGGCCCCACGGGCAGAGGAACCATTGCTTCAGTTCCGAGGGGTCGGCATTGGCCTAGGGAGGCAGGAGCAAGTTATGGCCGGGTGGATGGCAGAGCCTTCTTCTGCCCAGTCAGAATCAGCTGTTGCCACATGAGGTCTTCATAGCGCTGGAGTTTCCGCTGGAGCCTCGGTTGAGGTTGCATCTCGACAGAAGTCGAGACCGTGGTGTGTTCCTGGGACTCGGATCTCTCTGGTCCCAGGAACGCCTTCACGGAGACAAAGACATGGGGTCCTTTTCTCCTTCCGAGAGCGGGAGGAGGCGAGGCTAAGGGTGCCTCAGCACCCAGGTGGGGAGAGACTTGCACAACTCCTTGAAGGAGCCCGAAAAGGTAGAGCCAAGGTTCAGAGGAACAAAAGCTTCGACTGGTCAAGCACAAGCTGCTTCCTCCTCGAATGCCTTCATCTGTTCCAGCTGTTCAGCGGATCCCACAGCCGCAGAAACTGCCCACCTCGCCTCATTCGATTTCACCAGTGGGTTCCTTTCTCTGGTCTCCCAGCTTCAAGCATGCCTTGTGGTCATCCAGGATGTTCAGATGGAAAGCCAGGCAAAGACTGCACGATGAGGTGTCATGACAGACACCTAGGCAGCAGATACATGTGAGGTGAGGATCGATGCGCAACATCTTCTGGCCACAAGGGCATCGGTGAAATCTGGGTGTTTTCCTCTATGGTAGATGCGACAAAGCACAACTGCTTTCGATCAAGTTTAATTTCGGTAAAACCGATGGATTTAAAATCACGGGCCCTACGCTATGCTGAGAGCACATGGAACCTGTATCTTCCAGCAGAAAGGAAGATCCAGTGTCACAGGGCACAGCCAAGGTATATACCATCCGGGTGGGTGGGAGGAGCCAGCTTGAAGACTTCCGCAAGATGTAAAGTGGAAGGGGACATGCCAAGAAGTGCGGATGAACAACATATCCACGCTCCTAGCATGATCTTTTGTCAGTCCTTGTGTCCAAGATGTGTCTTAGGAACGTCCAAAACCATGCCAAACAGCAGCCAGTACTGTATGGCATAGTTGTTAGAGGCATAAACACTGAAATTGTTGGCACAAAAGGACAGTTTGTCCCACCCAATCTGCCCTGATTTTCCCTGTCTATGTTGTCTCCACAGACCCCACCTGATCTCAATTGACCCCCACCGCCTATTTACCAATATTCTCTTATGCTTATCCCATGCATGCCTTGAAGTCCCCCTTGTTTTCCCTCCCACCACCTCTGCTGGCAGATTGTTCCAAGCGCCTACCACTCACTCTTTCAGTGAAGTTGTACATCCTCACATCCCCCTAAAACCTTCCTACTCAAAATTCACAGCATGTGCCCTTGTCCTGGTGCACTTCCTCATTTAAAGTAAGTTCCCTCCTATATCCTGTTCAGTACTTGCAGGTTTCTATCACGACCTCCCCACGACCACCACCACCACTGCTCTCTTCTAGGGTTTACATGCGAGACCCATCAATCTCACCTCATTAGGGTTTTTGATGTAACCTCCACACCATTTAGTTGCCCTCCTCTGGACTGCTTCCTCCCTATCTGTCCTTTCTGAGATGTGGCCTCCAGAACTGGACACAGTACTCCAGGTTGCGACTCACCAGCGACCGATGCAGTGGTAACACCACCTCCTCCTCCTGCTGGTGATGCCATTCCCTGTGCACCCCACCATCCCTGTCCACTGCCTGTTACACTGCCCTGCCACTTGGAGGTAATCAGATATGATAACTCCAAGGTGTGTTTCCTGCTTAGTGACCGCCAGTAACCCCCACCCACTTTTTTACTCAGCTCCTAAGTTCTATGCCCTACGTGCATGATTTTGCACTTTTGGCATTGAACCCCAGCTTCCATGCCCTCAACCACTCCTCAAGTTTTCTAAGTCCCTATGCATTCTCACTGTCCCATCTTGGGTATCCACCCTAGTATAGATTTCAGCATCATCCAGAAAATGATAAATTCCCTTCCAGTTCTTCTCAACTGTCACTGGTGAAGGCACTGAAGAGGACCAGTCCTGGTACTGAGCCCTGCAGCACCCAGTTGGTCACTCTTCCCTCAGTAGAGTACATGCCATTTACCACTACCTATTATCACTCATCTACTAACCATTTTTTTTCCAGTCTACCACTCTGGATCTCACCCCTGGAATGCAAAATTTCTTTATCAGTCTCCCTATTTGTACAGTGTGGAAGGCCTTGCTGAAATCAAACAGGACACATCTACGTCCCATCCTTGCTCTATTTCCTGATCACTCAGTCATAGAAATCATTCGCCTGGCATGACCTTACCCCGTGAATCCATGCTGCTTTTGGTCTTGTAACCCAATGGATTCAAAATACTCCACTACCCTTTCTTTTAGCAGAGTTTCCATTAATTTCCCCACCACTTATGTACGACTCCTGTCCGGAGTGGTCCAACCACCAGAGCAGGGAGCAGTAAAGGGAGGAGTCACTTGTATGAGAGACTCCAGTTCGTCCAATAGTGAGCTCACTGGGCACAGAGGAACCATTACAGAATCCTCATCAGCAGATGTGCCAGCAGGACTGTAAGGATTGCTGCAGCCATGAGGCCAATTAGCCTTAATAGACATCTGGATGAGACATTATTGCTGGGGAGCAGCTGAGCCTAGCTAACCAATGCCATTGTCAGCACGAAGGAAGAAGTGTCCTACCCATTCCCATGTCCAGAACCACTCCTATGTATTGGAGCCACGAGCATGGAATGTTTCATTCACCAGAATGCTCAACTGCTCGAAGAGCTGTTGGTATGGAACACTGTAAATGACAGCCTCCTGTGAAGGGCCTTCATGAGCCAATCATCAAGCTGTAGGAAAACATAGGGCCCTCCTGCAGAGGGTGGCTGCAACTGCTGAAAAGTATCTAGTAAAGACACATGGTGCAGAGGATAAGTCAACAGACAACACACGGAACTGATAGTGAGAGCTCTGGAGCATAAACTGCAGGTACTGTCTGTGGCACTTGTAGATCTTGATATAAAGCCAAGCATCTTTCAGATCCAGGGTACACAGTCAATCCCCTTTAGTAGCATGGGAAGTAGGGACAGTAGAGAAACCATTTGGAACCATTTGTATTCAACAAACAGGATCAGGCCACAAGGTCCAAGATGGGTCTTAAATCTCCTGTCCATTTTGGTACGAGAAAGCACCAGAAATAGTACCCTGATTCAGTTCTGCAAGTGGGACTGTTCCTATGGACTTCTTGCATAGTGGGGATTGAACCTCCTCCATTAAAAGGGTGAAATGTCCCAGAGGATAGCAGTTTAATAAGGGATGATTTACTGGAGGGACAACGAGGCATTCTAGGGCATGTCCTCTCTGAACCACCTCCAACACTCAAGCATCTGTTGTAATCTCACACAACTCTGGAGCGAAGAGGAGATGCAGCCTCCTACTAGTATCCCCTGATCTGCAGAGGCTGGGGAGGCAGAAGGAGTCAGAAGGCTCGGAGGTTGTTGGCGTGCTAAAATCAGCAACTCTGGTGACCTTGGCATGAGCACTGGGAGGCAAGGGGCCTGAGAGGTGGCAAGGGTCACTGGGAGCCACAGCCAGGTCCTCTTGAATAGCCTCTACCAGGGCAGGTATAGAACCTACGAAAGAAACTCTGCCCTACTCCAAAGCTTTGGTTTCAGTGTATGAAGGGAATGCAAGGTCACTTTAGATATTTATAGGTCCCTAGCAGATTCTGCATCAGTGCAGAAGAGCCGCTTACCTCTAAAAAGAGCATTATGAACCGACTGCAGGACATTAGTGTCAAAGTCTGCTATCCGCAGCTATGAGGGCCTATGATGGCAAATGTCAGAAGCAGCCACATGAGCTGCAGCATCAGAGGCACTGTAAGCAGAATGTAAAGGTGTTTACAAGCCTCAGACCATGGGCAACAGTCTGCTGGACTTCAGTTTTAGCTGATCCATCAGGCAGCTTATCGACCTTGGTCAGGCAAACTTGAATAGTTTCCCGCTAGGGCGGGTATTTGAAGAGACATGGCAAAACAGGTTCGACTGGGCTGGCTTAATCATACCCAAGATTTAGTACATTATCGTAGCTTGCACTACCTGGTTGTGGTTCCTCCACTTCACGGCTAAAGGGTTTAACATCAAAGTGTGATAACTGTGACTGATATTCCATTATACAGCGGGCAATGTCCCAAGGCTGGATTCACCTCCACACAACACTGATCCATCGTGAGACTCCAGTTAAGAAAGGCAGCATACGAATGTTATTCACTCTGTGTGTAGGGTCGGTGACCCCCGAGCTTGGATATGCTCTCATGGATACAGAGCATATGTAATTACCTGCCTATGTTTTGGAGGTAATTTGAGAACATTGTGGCTAAAATATTTAAAAATCTGTTGCAACAGTCTTCTGCTCTTCTAATCTCTTCCTTTACTATCGCTCCTTCTGTCATTCCCTACTCAAGCTTGGCCAGCTTTGAGCAGTCTTTCTGTCCTTTCCTTATTTCCAGCTCGTTTTCTCTAAATAATAAAGCCCCAATGTTTAGAATGTTCTGTGCTTGCAGTACAAGCTGTTTGATTAATTTTCCTGCAGATATGCTGCGATATGACTTCATACGATAAATGCGATCGGCAAGCGTCACGAAAACGCCCGAAAAAAAAATTTGTTATGGCGTTTACTATCTGGTGAATACTGAACAAATTAACAGCCTTTGTACTAGTTTTAGTATGAGAAGCTCAGAATTATGGTATATATCAGAATTGTAACCAAGAATCATTTGAAAAGTGGTGTTTGTTTATTCCTTAAATAAAAAGGTTAAACTAGTACTTTTAAAAGAAAAGGCAAAAGCATGCCACTGTTAAAGGAGAGATAAAACTGTTTAACTTAAAAGGACTAAAGTCTCCTAATGTGATGCAGAAATGCCTTAGACTTACAACTCTCTTGTAAAGTGCTTCCAGCTCCTCTCAGTCCAATCTCCTTATAGGACTGGCAGCCCTGGTTGACCCACTTTTATGATGCAAGTTGGGGAGCTAACAAGTCATGTGCTCCTCCACTGGTATAAAAGGAGTGAATGTGAAATGTTGAGTCAGTGTGTGGTAGGAAGGCAAACCTACCAGATGCCTAGCCAGATTCTATGTGCCTTTTGGCAGGAATTTTCTTTCTTGTTAAAGATATGATTTCCTGTGCCTTATGTTTTTGAAAGTTATGTACAAGTTCTGCTTTAAGTCCATTTATTTTTTTCTGCTTCTAATAAATTTTGAAATATCGGATCCTGACTGCTCTCTGGACTTTATTGGACACCCCACGTGCACATTTGGTGTCAGAAGTGGGATATCACAAGGGAAGGAGAGCCACCTTCTTGTGGATATTGTCCAGAGTCGTGGTGAGGAGCAGAAGAAGATGGAGAAAGCGGAAATGTCTGCACCGGAAGGTACATGGACCAGAACCATGGTGGACAAATTTCAACTACCCCTAGCAGCTGGATTGGGTGATGTCAGAAGGAAAGAGACTGGTAAACCAAAGGCAGTGGAAGAAGCTATTGGGGCAAAGATGTCAAGAGGAGGAGGAGGAGGAGGAACCCTTCCAAAGTACATGATTTGCTGAGATGGTTATGTGTGAGACAGCTCGATCTGGAGAAGCAGAGAGAGAGAGAGAGAGAGAGACCGTCTACAAAATGAGAGAGACCGTCACAAAATGAGACCAGGAGGGTGGAGACTCTTAAGGCTATTCAGGCTATTGGAACTACTAGACCTATTCTACCTAGTGGGGGCCCAAAGGACATTAAAATTTCCAGACTAATGGACAGTGATGATATTGAAGCATACATTACAACATTTGAAAAAGTGGCAACAGCATGTGGGTGGCCTAGGGATCAGTGGGTTATTCGTTTAGCCCATATCTCACAGGCAAGGCTCAGCTAGCTTATAGTCACGTAGAACCTGCAAATGTTACCAACTATGATCATGTTAAACAAGCAATATTAAAAAGGTATGACATCTGTACAGAGACTTATCGTCAAAGGTTTCGAGCATTCAGATATCATACTGTTGAGTCCCCACAAAACTTGTGCTCAATTGCAAGACTTGTGCCAAAATGACCACAACCTGCAACTCGTACCACACATCAAGTGGTTGAGTCAGTTGTGTTAGAACAATTTGTAAAAATACTACCTTATGAGGTTCAAATGTGGGTAAGAGAACATCGACCTGACACAGTAGAAAAAGCTGTCAGTTTAGCTGAAGATTATATTACAGCTCACCCACATTGTCAGAAAGGATCTCATGGAACAAATACTTCCCAAGTATTAATAAAACATCCACCCACTAGTCCTTCTACTAAGCAAAGAGGAAAGAAAAAGTATAGAAACATTTAACCCAGATATTATTTGCCACAGTGTCAGACCAAGGGACACATAGCTAGAATTCTACCCCAAGAAAAAATCTGATCCTTCTCATCTGGCCTTAGCAAACTGGGGGCAATATACTGTGTCTGTTAATGTTGGAGGACAGGATGTGATGGCATTGATTGATTCAGGAAGTAAGCAAACCCTGGTACGTGCTGATTTACTCAGTGGTGCTCTTACAAAGAAACACTCAGAGAAAACTGGGGTGACTTGTGTTCATGGGGACACTCATTTTATCCTGTACAGAAAGCTACTATTACTGCATCAGGCATGGCACATCATCTGAAGATAGGCGTGGTTCCTAGACTACCTGTACCTGTGATATTGGAAATGACTTTCCTGTATTTAACAATTTATTGACTGCCTCTTCTCCTATATCTGCTGTGGTTACACAATCTCAAGCATCTCAGGAACAAATGGGCAGTGAATTGTTTCCTTTGATGATACCTTATTTGATGTTCCTGGAAAAACTGTTAAATCAAAAACAAAAGAGACTAGAAAAATGGAGATGGAATAAAACAAAGGACTTAGGTTGTGATGAGGCCGTGGTAAAACTGTAAAGTCGGACTCTTTATCAGTGACCAAAATAATGACCCTACACTAACCCCTTTGTTTTCCCAGGTTATTGCTGATAGGGTGGAAGGTACACTCAATGTATAAATTGCAACAGGATAAATTATATAGAGTTTGTCAAAATCCAAAAACTGGGGAAATGGTAGATCAACTGGTGGTTCCTAGTCAGTATAGAGAACAGTTAATATTCTTAGCGCGTGATGTACCATGTGGGGGACATGCAGGAAGGATAGAACTTTAAAAAGGTTACTATATGAATTATTTTGGCCTGGCATTCATGAGCAAGTGGCTGAATATTGCAAAAGTTGCAGCCAGTGTCAAAGGTGGTGCGGTTACAAGAAAGGACAAAGTCCCTCTTCAACCTTTACCATTGGTTGCTATGCCCTTTGAAAGATTGGCCATGGATATTATAGAACCTCTCCCCAAAAGTACTAAAAGCAACAGGTTTGCCCTTGTGTTGTGTGACTATGCTACAAAATATCCTGAGGCTATTCCTCCTTCAATAACAGCGGATAAAATAGCAGAGGAGTTGCTCAAGGTATTTAGCAGAGTGGGCATACCAAAAGTTATTTTAACGGATAGGAACCAATTTCTGTTCAGCATTTGAAACGTCTCTACCAAGCTCTGGGGTAGAGCTGTCTACACATCTCCATACCATCCCCAGACTGATGGCTTGGTCGAGCGTTTCAACAAAACTACTGAAGAAAATTATACAAAAGTATGTGGAAGATGAGGGTAAACACTGGGACCTATATCTGCCACTGTTACCTTGCATATCGTGAGAAGTACCTCAAGCATCGACTGGATTCTCACCATTTGAACTATTATATGGTAGGAATCCCAGAGGTCTCTAGGCGTAGTTAAGGAACAGTGGGAGGATATTACCACCTGGAAAATCCCACTACCCTTGATTATGTTACGCAGCTCTTAAAAAATAGCTAAGTATACTCAGGTTGCAAGAACAGAATCAAATCAAGCAAGACTATCAGAAGAAAAGATATGACATAGGGGTGGGTGAAAACACTTTAGCTCTGGGGATCGTGTCTTTTGTTGCTTCCATCCACTGAAAACAAGTTAACTATGAAATGGCAAGGGCCTTATGTGATACAGAAACAAATTAGCCCCTACGTATTTGGTGGAAGTACCAGACAGAAAACAAAAACTAAAAGTGTACCATGCCAATTTATTGAAAAGATGGCATGATAGGCCTACTGAAGTCATGTATGTCTGTTCCAACCCATTGGATAATGAGATGGAGCTGGCATATGATAGACTGGAAGGAGAACAATTGTCTAAAGATTTGACAATAAATCCTTCTTTACTAGACAGTCAAAAACAAGAACTAGCCCACATTCTAAGTCAGTTTCATGATACTTTTACAACAGTCCCAGGGAAAACTACGGAAATGTGTCATCAGATCCATACATTTCAAAACACACCCATTAGAGTAAAGCTCTATCGGATTCCTGAGAAATTAAAACAAGAAGTCATCATAGAGATAGAAAAGATGAAAGCAATGGGTATCATAGAAGAAGCTAATAGCGAATGGCGTTTCCTATGGTCCTTGTCCCTAAAAAGAGGAGGGATAAGAATTTGTCTAGACTCCAAAACTCAACGCAATATCAAAGTTTGATGGATATTCAATGCCCCGTATAGATGACATCATAGACCAACTTGGGCAAGCGAGATATGTTAGTATACTTGATTTAACTAAAGGATACTGGCAAATTCCATGAGAAAGCATCAAAAGAAAACTGCTTTTGCACTCCTTTGGGGTCTTTTCAGTTCACAATGATGCCATCTGAACTTCACGGAGCCCAGCTAGTTTTCAAAGGTTGATGGATAAACTCTTTAGACCTCACGTTGGATATAAGCGCAGCTTATTTAGATGATCTAATCATTTATAGTCCAACATGGGAAGACCATGTTAAACACCTTACTGCTGTTTTAAGGACTATAAAACAAGCTGGTCTCACCATCAACCCCAACAAATGTTCCTTTGCTATGGAGGAAGCCGGTATTTGGGATTTATAATTGGTAATGGGCAGGTAAAACCAGAGGTAGGAAGGTGGGCCTTGTATGAAAGTCCTCGTCCCTCACAAAAAACATGTGCGTTCATTTTAGGCCTAGCAGGCTACTATAGACGTTTGTGCCTCAATTTGCTACTTTAGCTAGCCCTCTAATTGAATTGACCAAAAGAACAAACTCTCAAAAGTAATCTGGAATTCAGAATGTGAAAAATAATTTCTTGCCATAAAAACAATACTTTGTTCCTCCCCAGTGTTAAAATCCTGATTTTGATAAACCATTTTTGTTACAGATGGATGCTTCTAATGTTGGTTTAGGGGCTGTGTTATCTCAAATCCATCATGGAAGAACATCCAGTACTGTATATCAACCGTAAATTACATGTCAGAAACCACGTACTCCACGATAGAGAGGAGTGTTTAGCACTCAAATGGGCCATAGAATCCTCACGATATTATTTATAGGGAACTCAATTTACAGTATGGACAGATCATAATCCATTACGATGGATACATAACATGAAGGATAGCAATCCAAGGGTTATGAGATGGTATCTAACATTGCAACAGTATAAATTTACTGTTAGTCATAGAGCTGGGACTGCTAATAGTAATGCTGACTTCATGTCTCGATTTGGGGCAGACATAATGTTAGAACCAAATGTAGACCTCTAGGAATGAATATATTTGTACTTGAGAATGTATTGTATTTAAGTAAAGAGAATATTAAAGGCCCAGGTGGAGCTTTGGGAGAGGGTGGGCTAAAGCTCCATCTCTTTTGTTTACAAAGAGATCTACATGCGATTGCAAGTAGTAGAAAACTACTAGTTTTCATCTTGAAGTGGGGAGGACTGTGGTAGGGTCGGTGACCCCAACTTGGATATGCTCTCATGGATACAGAGCATATGTAATTACCTGCCTATGTTTTGGAGGTAATTTGAGAACATTGTGAGGCTAAAATATTAAATAAAATCTGTTGCAACAGTCTCCTGCTCTTCTAATCTCTTCCTTTTACTATCGCTCCTTCTCTGTCATTCCCCTACTCAAGCTTGGCCAGCTTTGAGCAGTCTTTCTGTCTCTTTCCTTATTTCCAGCTCGTTTTCTCTAAATAATAAAGCCCCAATGTTTAGAATGTTCTGTGCTTGCAGTACAAGCTGTTTGATTAATTTTTCCTGCACGACGCGACGCTCGACCGTGCGATCGCATGACTGTACTGCAAGATTTAAAAATAGTTTGTTGCGTATGCTTTCATTATCTGGTGAATACTGAACAAATTAACAGCCTTTGTGCTAGTTTTAGTATGAGAAGCTCAGAATTATGGTATATATCAGAATTGTAACCAGAATCATTTGAAAAGTGGTGTTTGTTTATTCCTTAAATAAAAGGTTAAACTAGTACTTTTAAAGAGAAAAGGCAAACATGCCACTGTTAAAAGGAGAGATAAAACTGTTTAACTTAAAAGGACTAAAGTCTCTAATGTGATGCAGAAATGCCTTAGACATACAACTCTCTTGTAAAAATTCCAGCTCCTCTCAGTCCAGTCTCCTTATAGGACTGAGCGGCCCTGAATTGACCCACTTTTATGATGCAAGTTGGGAGGAGCTAACAAAGTCATGTGCTCCTCCACTGGCATAAAAGGAGGTGAATGTGAAATGTTGAGTCAGTGTGTGGTAGGAAGCAAACTTACCAGATGCCTAGCCAGATTCTAGGTGCCTTTTGGCAGAATTTTCTTCTTGTTAAAGATATGATTTCCTGTGCCTTATGGTTTTTGAAAGTTATGTACAAGTTCTGCTTTAAGTCCATTTTATTTTTCTGCTTCTAATAAATTTTGAAATATGGATCCTGACTGCTCTCTGGACTTTATTGGACACCCCCGTCACACTCTGAAAGTATCTCATCATGTATGAACCCACTCAACATCATGATTTTGTAATGCTGACCGTATGCACAGTATGTTCAAAAAATATATTTACAAAAATAGGAAGTTTATTAGCTATAGTAGTCATAGATTTCCACAAACTGTTCTGATATTTAATCCTTTGGCCAAGGAAAGCAAAGCATATGTCCTCTTGCCCATCACATCTAGTTGCATATAAACTCCTTGTCAGAAGGAAGACAGCTTATGTGCTTTGGAGCATTAGAACAGTCATGAGCAGCCATAATGACCATAGAATCCATCTCCACCTGTGAAGCATAATAAGGTTTGGCAGTAGAGTCAGGATGACGCTTCATCTGCCTTGTGAGGTGCAGCAGGAAGAGCACTTGGTCTATGGCAAGCAGCCATAGTGGCATCCTCCAAAACTGAATGGATAGCAGGTAAAATGACCACAGTCAATGAAGGAACCTCCAGACATTCATCCTCAGCAGTACAGCTCAGCCTGGACTGAACCTGTCTGAGGAAAACCTGAAATGAGGCATCCTCAGGAGAAAACAGAACAGTTACGTCTGAACTTACCGTGTAGTAGATCTTAGGAGAGGAATCTCTCCGCCCATCTGAAGTCCTCCACCGCTGCTGTGGTGTGCCTGCCTCCACCATCACCTGGACTGCTCAGCAGTCCCCGGCTCTGTGCCCCGAGGGTGGGACCGCCAACTCCTACTAGCGTTCTATCTATAATCTGATAGGCGGCCAGGCTTAGTGGAGCACCTGAGACAGGCACAGAGGACCAGGCGTTAGGCGTGGAGCAGAGCCCCTAGACCAACCTTCACCTACGGGAGGGCCATTTTCTTCCTGTTTCTCCCTGGTGCAGACAAAGCAATGGCGTCAGTGCGCAGATGGGACATTCCTGCCCCCTCTTGTGGATGCCTGCCCGACACAAGACCTCACTGGCTGTCCCTCCCTAAGGTGATCGCCCACCAGCAACCGCCAAGAGCCGCCACCAGAGGGAAATCCCCAGGGCCCACCCAGAGGGAGAACAGTCACTCCAGATGCTCAGTCCTCTCCTCCCACGACCCCTGAAGCTGGGATTCCATGAGTGTGGCACAAGGTGTGTGGTATCCAGCGCCTCAATCAATCACTTACCCGGGCTGGCTAGTCCCAACAATTGTTACCTACTGCAAGAGCCCACTCAAGGTTAGATCTAGGTGTATATTGTATGCTGCCCTCACTCAGGAGGACAAAGTAGAGCTGGAGCCCACCACACTTGGGGTGGGGGTCAACCCTTTGTTGTTGTCTTTGTTTTCTCTAGTTGTGATTCTGATGGCCTTTGCTCAGATTCCTTACCCTAGCAGCTCCTGCCCTGGCTACCTCTTAACACTGTCATCTTTAATTGCTCTCTTGTTACCAGCTCCTTCCTTTCCAAGTGGAAACACGCTTTAGTAGCTCCACTCTACAAAGGAGGCTCCACTGATGCCCACACAAACTGCTGTCCCATAAAACTGATTCCCTAACTCTCCAAACTACTTGACAGACTGGTCAGTAGGCAGCTCACTAGCTTCTCTGACAAATCAGGTTTTCTTACTTTTCTTTCAATCAGGCTTCTGTCCTGTACATTCTACTTCTTCCTCCTACTCAGAATCACTGACAATATTTGTTCACATATAGATGCCAGTCAAGAGACTGGTGCAGTCTTCATTGATTTGACCAAAGTGTTCAATATGGTTAATCACTGACTGCTCCTAGCCAATCCAGCTACCTCTGGTGTCTCTGCCTGCTCTTTCGTTAGTTCAAATCTTACCTAATGAGTAGGTCTCAATCATTTAAACTAGGTCCATCTATCCCTCAGCTCTCAGTCTCATTAAGGGTCCCCAGGGGTCAGTCCTTGGCCCCTCCTCTTCTCTAGGTTCATAAATGTTCTCTCCAACTCATTAACAGTTTGTAAATCCCACATGTATGCTGTAATACCATCATCTCCTACTCTGATCCTCACTCCATTCCTTTGAGAAGTCACTCCAGATGGACTTCAACAACTTACAAAACTGGTTCCTCCACAATCAACTTGCCATGAAACAAAAGAAAACTGTGTCCATGCTCTTGGCACCATCCAATGACTACGATCAGCCCCTTCTACTTTGAAGCTTCACCATTATCTGGTGTTACCATGGACTCTGTCACCTTCTATAAATACTCTGGCATGATTCCCGACCAACATTTGACTACTCTTTCCCATAAATTACATTGTGGGAAAAGTTTCAGCAAACTTGGGGCCCCTACAAGGTAAGAACCATCACCCTCTTAGTACTAGGAAAACTGTAGTTGAACGTTCAGTCTTCCTTCTGCTAGACTATGGGGATATGGTAACCAGTGAAGCCTCCAATACTGTATTATCTAAACTTTCCTCCTTTTTCCAACACTCTTTGCAGATTTAGTTTGATATGCCCTCCCTAAATTCACCATTGTGATGTGTACAAGGAGCTAGACTGGAAGGCACCTCCTTTGAGGCATTTCTCCATACTGCCTGACAGGTGCACAATATTAGTTGGGCAGAATACCCAAGTACTTTTGTGCACTATTCTCCCCACTCCAACTCCTCCTATTCCTTACAGTTGAATTACTGCAATAGATTCTGAATCCTAGGTGCAGGCACAGTGTAGGCCAGGTCTCTGTTAGGTATAGACTTGCTCACGCATAGAACAATCGCCCTATCCCACTAATATCCTTCTCCAGCTTCCAGGCCAAGCGAAGCTTACAAACATTTCAAGGCCCCTCTGACTTGTCACAACTGCCCTACAGGTGATGCAAAATTAAATTTTCTCAGGGTATCCCCACTTGTGTTAGCCTGATCCTAGGAGTAATCCTGAATTGGCCTAGATTCTGAGATGGATCCCTACCTCAGCGCTATTTACTTTATCTTGTACTACAAAGTGTTCAAATTTGCTATATGTTGAATTTCCTGGGTTATGTAGTTTGATTTTCTACCCTTAACAGGAAATGTGTTTCTGTCCCCTTTAACAGTCCTGGGAGTTTTAGTTCCTTCAACTGCATATTGTGTTGTCTGCATGTACCTTATGACCTGTCCACTGTTGATGCATAGCAAGTGATGAGCTATCAGCATCCTCCAGGGCTTGTATACAATACCGTCTGTTATATATACCCTTCTGTACCTTCCCAAGGCTGCTGCTTCTTCTTACTTTTTTTTACCATCTGTGTACATTCTGCTGACTGGATTTATTTTTGTCTGTATGGAATTCTTGCTGTGTATCTCCTTGTTATCCCCAAAGGCCAGTATCTAGAAACAAGCCCATCTGGAATCTGCTCACTTACCTGGTAAAATATGGTACAAATAAGTAAAAATAAATATTCCTCTTCCGTCAAGACTGGATTGTATTCCAGCTCCTCTTGTCCTTGGAAACAGGCAGCGAGTCAACAGCTGAAGCCATTGAACAGGCAATGTCGATGACACACATGTCAACAGAGGAATCCCTTGGTTCAGCTTTGGTACTGATATAGGCCACGGCAGAGATGGAACAGGCTTCTTGATGGGGTTAAGCGTCGATGGCAGAGACCTAGCCAGGAGCTTGGAAAATAGTGCAGACATAGTTTGGAACAGCAACTGTGCATTGAGCGGACCGAGGTGTCATCAACAATTGATCTGCTGATGAAATATAAGCCAATGGCGGAATCATCTATGAGTGCCATTTAAGGGGAGTATAGCCAGAGCCATATCCAGCTCCAGATCCCGCACTTGAAGTCTGTAAAATAGTCGGGAGGTTGCAACAGAAAACAATGACTTAGCCCAAGTTGAGTCTTTTTCTATAGACTGACTTCTTTCTTGAGGACTGAGACCTTGAAGAGAGGCATCCTTTTTATGATGCTGCTGCTTTTCTTTTTCAGCATGGCTGTGTTTCTCCACTGATTTAGCAGATTTCACCTTTTTGTCTTCTGTGCTATTCAACCAGTGGCACTAGCAACCTTGGGCAGTGGCGGGTCAGTGCAAGCTGGGATGGAAGGAGCAGGTGGCGATGTCAATGCAGCATGCAATGCACGTTGCTCATTTTCCATGACCTTAAGTTTGAAATATGTTTCTAAGGCTTTTTCCCCAGCCTCTCTGTGTAATCTGGTTAAAACAGATGCAGCAGGTCTTCACTATGATCAAAGGCCCAATCAGCGGATGCACACATGAGGCACTGTCCTTATAAAGTACAGTTACACAGAACTTACGTAACAGTAGATCTTGAGAGAGGCTCTTGCAGTAGTAATACATACAGGACGGATGCGGCAGGCATAAAGACCACGGAAAAATTTCTAGCTAGCAGTCTCTGGTGGGGATCACCCCACGTCAGGTGACTGGCGTCGAAGTGATGTCAATATAAAGGGCAGTCCCCCATGCCTGCCCTCCAGTTCTTTCCCGCTGTTAGCCATGTAAGCGCCTCGCAGTTAAGTTCAACTGCTCATCAGTCTAATTGGTAGTTCTACGTCGTTTTTTCTTCGATTTCACTGTCCTTATAAATGTGTATTCTGCCGCAGTGACAGTAGTGGAAAAGCGGTCCCTCGTCTTTCATTAGTGGCATAAACAACAATTAAATATAAAACAAAAAATGAGACATAATAGCATTAGCATTACTTGCAAAGTTTCACAGCGTTCAGCAACGGTGGACCAACGAGCAGTTGGTGGCAGCAGAAAGAACTAAGGCATGATGGCACGGCCACATTTATAGCCAGAGACAATGCACATCCATGTGAGTGATCCAGCTATCAAAACTTTCTGAGTGATCCTGACACCACAGTTTACAGTTCTATGATGTAGCTCAGTGAAGGGAGAGATCCTTGAAGATCATCACTGGTTCCCACAGTGTTCTGAGTTTCTATTTCAGTGATCTCAGAATGTCTTACATTTCACACACTCTGTCTCCCTCTCTGTCGCTCTTGTCTATTCACTACCTATGCTTCCTCCTTATACACAGTCTGCTCTACCAGCTCTCACTTCTTCCAGTATCCCTTGCTGACCAATCTACTTTGCTGTGCGCCAGCCCTGTCTCTAGAACGGGCTCTTCTCCTTTGCCTCCTTCTTATGATGCTCTGAAACAGCTTCTCAGATCTCACTTTACCCCTTCTGCCATTGTCCTTAATCTTCCAAGGTTCCTGCTTCATACCAACTGTATAATAGCTACTATATTTAACACTTGCTTGATTTTGCCTGCTACTTTTACATTTTAGTTTATTTGTATAACCAGGAAGGTGGACGAGACAACACATTCTGAACTATGCCTGCTGTTGGGGCTCCAGGCATAGCTAGTGTAAATCATTACTTTTTGATGTTTAATTGTTTCTTAATGTCAGCCACTCACATGGTGCACACTGTATCCATCCCACTATTGCTGACTGGTTGCCACTGTTACTGTATTTGTACCTCATAATACTGGATTACTTTGTAAATTAGGCAGACTCATCTGTTTCCTGTAATTGCATGTTGCATGTAACCCTCCCCTCCCCACAGGTGGCATCTGGAAATGAGCCTCTACTCAATGTGCCTCTCCTGGTCACCAATTTTCAAAGAAAAAAAAATGGTAACTAACATGAGAGACATACAGGACATCAGATGGAAGAAAACAGCATCATAGAAGAAGGCAGTCAACAATTCCACCAAGTGTTCCAAAGATAACCCCGAAAACATTCAGCACAGTAAAAGAAATGTCAATGCCATTCAAAGATGTCAGCGCACCTTGGTGCTGTGAAGCAACTTTTTGGACTCCAACGTCCTTGTGTATTCTACCAGGTCAAAATCGATCTTTGAATATAGCTCCTGCTCTTCAGCTGTAAGCGGTGCCACAGAACCATTGATTTCGGGGACAAGTATGTTTCCTTTGTAGTCCACCAAGCAGTCTGGGGACAAAATGCAGGTGAGGACATCTCTTCACTGACACAAGGAATACATTAAGTAATAAAACACAACTGGATGTACTATAACATGGGAAACCTCATGACTTAGGTATGTTAGGAGTCACAAGGCCGTAGGCAGAGTGACTCGCACCAGAGAAATGATGATATCTCATGATATACACCACCCTGGAGTGTATTACTGCTATTATACAATGACAAAAGAGGACTTCAAAACAGTCAATAGAATCTGAGAAAAAGATGGTCCCAACTGTAACTTAATAGGTTAAAAACTGTAAGTCAACAATTAAATAACATTTACCTCTGAAATGCCTGGTATGCTTTGACTAAGCCAACTAATGTAAGCTCCTCTGAAAAGATGACAGCATACTTATTTATTTATATTATGGGTTGTCATAGCCATGTTGTAGTGAGGTGGCGTCTGGCGTACCAAGTCCGACAGTAGCAGCTCAAGGTAAGCCAGACCAGCCGGGATGCAGTTGCAGCCCTCTCCATGTCTATCAGCCGCACCGGAGGCTACAGGTAGCAGCTCAAGGCAGGCCACATCATCGAGGTGCAGTTTCAGTCCTCTCCCCATCTATCAGCCGCACTGTAGCCTACAAGTAGTGAGCCAGAGCAGGGTGATTTAAAAAAGACATTTTGTGTGTGTAGGAGAAAGTAGTTGAGGTCACTACTGATCGATTTTGCAGTTTGCTCACTATACCCCGCTGGATCTGTTCTATTGGGTCAGAGCTTTTAGTTCAGCTGGTGAAGCCCTGTGCAGAGTACTGCTTTCGGCAGGGTCTTTAAGGACTTTCAGGTGATTGTGTGTAACTGTCTACCTTGGGGATTTACTGCTAAATGTGATGTAGACTGCTTTGTCTGTTCCATGTGTCCCGGATTGCAGTTCACCAATCCCCCTCCCTCTTGCTGTTTAGGTGTTGGTTTCCTGCCCTTGCACTCCAGTGTCTCCATTTTCATTTCTTTCAGGCTGCAGCTCAAGGCAGGCCAGACCATCAGGCGCATTTGCAGCCCTCTGTCCTGTCAATCAGCCGTGTAGGGCCTACAGGTAGTGAGCCAAGGGCAGGGTGATTAGCCTGCCCCCCCACCCTAGGTGAGCATTTGCCTTAGAGGCAGTCCCTACCATGTCACTTGGTCACATTGTCTATCGCTTTTGTTTTCCATTGGCAGATTATACTGGCTGCCCAGTAGGGGCACTACTGCTCACATTCCATGTGGTAACATTTTAGCTTACCCCTCTGATTACTAAAAGACCTAATATGTTGTTTTTCCCGCCCTCAGCTCCTGTGAGTTGCTGCACTCCTCAGTTATACCCAGTGTTATTTCAACGTGGGTTTTGAACCACTGACCCTTAGCACCGTCACCTTCCTAAGGTAGTACGCCTATTCCTTTAGGGCATACAATCTGGACAGTAGTTCATTCTCCTAAATTACCTCTGTATCATTTCCAGGCATGCTCTGAAACTCTCACACACTGCCATTAGCTCATTTAGGATCTGCCACTAGGGAATTTAGTTTTATCTGCTCCTGCATCCTGATTCCTACCTTAATATTCTGTCCCTGGCCCACAAAAATCATGCTTCTTAAATCATTTTGGTGGCTCCCCCTTTCTTCACTTTACCCTTCCCCTCCTATCCTCCCGAATCCATTCAGTCGCTCACTTCCTCCCTTACCTCCCCATGGCTTCCTTCTTTGGTCCCACAACTCTTGCCCCCTGTTTCCATGCTAGCTTACTTGCTCTCATCACCCTCTTTCCACTCCTGCCTATCACACCTTCTCTGCTCTTTACCCAGGAAGTTTTCTTATCACACTTTCAAACTCCTCATCACTTTGTTTCTCCTACTGGCTGGGGATATCGAACACTAACCCTGGCCAGCCTCCTCCCTTGTACTTCGAATTCCTCACGGGTTGAAATTAAGCGCATTTAAATATCAGAAGCCTCCTACCTAAACTTACATTGTTGCAGCCATTAGCCTTAGACTTCTCTCCTGACATTCTAATCATTACCTTAATCTTGGCTAAAGTCCAATATTTCTGATGCGAGTGTCTCAATACCAGGTAGCAAGCAAGCAAATAAGCAAATCTTTATGTTAAACTCTATTTAAAAATAGATCATAGCATTGTACACATTCAGCACTATATAGACATCACATTAAAAATTTGAAACAGTAATCCAAAAGACAGAATAACAATATAAAAATCCCAATCAGTCTGGGAAAGCAAATGTGTTTTCAGAGCAGATTTAAAACCCTTGACAATAAGGCACTCTCTGATCTGATGAGGTAGAGAATGCTACAGGGTCGGTGCTGCAAAAGATCAAGCACCAGAAGTCTTCAAGCGGGACCCTGGGAATCTCCAGCAATCCTCGTCAGAGGACCGGAGTGACCAGAGGGGCAGTAGGGAAAGAACATCTTTGGAGGTAACACAGTCCTTGCCTGTGTAGGCTTTATGGTCAGTAACTCGACCCTGAAGGTTATCCGACAATGTATCTGCAGCCAGTGCAGTTCACGGAGCACAGAGGTAACATGGCTAGATCTGATGTAACCCCCTGTTACCCAGGGTTACTAGAATCCCAGTAAGACCTAGTGATAGGCAGGAAGGCAGATTGTGAAACTCAGTTAAATGGATTTCACACTGTCTCACTCTGTTCTCAGTCTCAGCTGAGACTGATGGATGACGTCATTTAGAACTATACATGGCTGCATAAGCCACACTGGAATGTTGCAGTTGGAGGTTAGAGTAGAATGTTGGGAATTTGAAGCCAGTCTGAGTGTAGTCTGAGTGAGAGACTGTAGAGCAGCAGAGTGTGTGCAGGCTCTCAAGCTTTAAGCTCTGTTTCAGAGCTACTTTTGCATAAGGTGTGTGTTTCTACCTGAAGAGGAGCACAGGAACTGATAATTGAAGTGGTGGAGACCGCTCTCAATGGTTCAGAGCCCCATCCCTGAGGGGACTGGGGAAGGTGTCTGCCCGTTTGCAGGGGCAACCCCTGGGTCCGGCTAGGAAAAGAAGCTGCCTGTTTGAGTTGTGCTGAGGCACCAGAAGCTCTGAAAGGAAGATTCCTCGTGGAGAAAACGCCTGTGAGGCACCTGCAACCAAAGAGGAGTTCGCTCTGAACAAGGGCCAAGTGTTTTCACCCTGGACCAGAAGGAAACTAAAGGGACTGTTACTGTGGGGTCAGGAAGAGACAATAAGTACAGCTAGAAGATGTAGAGATTGGACTGCTTAATTCCGTGGGTGTCTAGAGTAATGGACAAAGCCACTAATAAGTATGTTCAAGTCCAGCACAAATGGAAAGAAAGAATGTGAGATTGGACTGCTTAATTCTGTGGGGGTCTAGAGAAATGGACAATGCCACTTATTTATTTATTTTATTTTTTTCAATAACAATATTTTATTATGAAGAAAACAACAACTATACAAGTGCACACATGTAAAGTCATTACATCAACTACAGTTAGGGTTTGTGCACAGTAACAAAAATACAAATACTAGAAACAATAGGAAAAATAACACAGACTGAACATTAACCCCCAACTCAACCCACCCCCAGCCACCCCACCCAGGCTATCCATCAAAGTAAATACTACAAATGTTAGGTAAACAGGAGGACAGGAGCATTGACATGAACCACCTACAAACTTTAATAAAGGAGGAGAGGAATAAAAGCAAATAATCAAATAATCAAATAAGAGGGGGAGGCAAAGGTTACGAAAAAGAGAAAAAGAAAGAAAGGATTAACAGTATAAGGACCTCCTATGGAAAAAGGAAAAACAAAGAAGAAACAGAAGTAAACAAGATAGGAAAAGGGTATAAAAGACAACAAAATAAGGTAGTAAGGCCTAAAGGGCCAAACATACACACCATACCCCTTTCTAGAAACCAAATTTATCACTTAAACACTGGCTTAGTTTCTTCCAGTAGTTGTCAAATTTCTGCTGAGTATTAGACAATACATACACAGTTCTTTCAGCATATAAAGCAGCCAAAATTCCTCCACCACTCTTTAAAGAAAAGGAGTCCATGTCTCATGTGTGAATCACCAACTTAGTGACGATGCCACAAGTGCTATCCGACTCTTAAGATATTGTTTGGAACAGATTTGTACATCCCAAAATACATATCTCTGGAGTAAAGAGTGCTGTGAGATCATAAAAGGGTTTTAGCCCCCTTTGACCACCTCCACAATTCAGTACTTTTAGGGCAGGACCATAGTTTATGAAAAGTAGTAGCTAAAGAGCCATCGAATTCTCACAGGCTGGGAGCATTTGTTATTCCAGCAGTGTAATTTGCGGAGACCAATACATATTATGCAACAATTTGAATTGAATTTCTCTTAGCCTGTCTTGCTTGATACATGTATAAATATCATCCCATACTTTCTCCCAGATTTCTTCCGCCAATCTAAGGACTTGTTAACTTTCCAATAATAAGGGATGGGAGATAATTTCAATTCAAACTTCTTAACAATATATTGGTAGCTCCTAGATACCAGTCTTCCAGATGAACAAACATCTGACAGTTGAGCCCATAGATCCCCACTAGATCCGATCTTTGGCATTCCTCATTGATGAGGAGATAGAACTCCTGATTTGGGCCAAATTTAACATATGCTGGGGCTTAACTCCAAATTTTAAAGCTAATGATGAAAGTGGCAACAAAAGTTACCTTCATACAGGTCCAATCCGAGTCTTAGGCTGGGATGATAAAATGCTTCTAATAGGTTGATTACCTATTAATAAATTTGGGTTCTTCAACAAGGGTTGTGAAAAGTCGATTTAGGGTTAACTTTCAGCCCAACATATAACTGATGAATAGCCCTAATATCCCACCCCAGGAGTGTTCCTGAACTTTTAGGTATTTTGGACCAAGTAGTATATAGAAAGATTCTAGGTCTAACTTAGTCCTTAGCTACTGCCTGGTCAAATACTAGGCCATCAGTGGGAGACTTAATTTTCCGGTCCATAAAACAGTCCTGGCTGCATGTATGGCCAGGTAATATTTAAAAAAGTCGGGTAGCTGCTGGCCACCCAATCTCCGATGTCGACAGAGTTTAGAATAGGCTCATGGGGCGTTTATTTTCCAAATAAACTCTGAGCAAAACCTACTTAAGTTGTCGAATAAGGATTTGGGGAGGTATATGTTCAGATTGAGAAGTGGATATAAGATTCTCGGCAAAACCACCATTTTACTATACTGATCCTCTGAGAAAGAGACAGGGTAATTTCACCATCTCTCCAGATCCTCTCTAATAGCTTTAAGGACTGGTCTTAAGTTCATCTGGGCCAGCTCCTCCAAATTCCTAGAAATTTGGATACCCAAATAAACCAAAGACTTAGGTTGCCACTGAAGGCCCAAAGATAGACACCATCCTTTTCCAGATTGGAGGAAAGAGGAAGAAAATTGTTTTGGAAAGATTAAGCTTAAAGCCTGAAAAACTGCTAAAATCTCGATAAGGTTTAAAGCTCTAGGAAGGGTTGAGGTTGTGTCCCTAATGTGAAGTAAATGTCATCCGCAATACCGACAATTTGTGTTCTTGATCTCCAATCTTAATGCCATGTATTTGTTTGTCGGTCTTGATTGCTCTAATTAGAGGTTCTAAATACAGGTTAAACAGGTATGGTGACAAAGGGCACCTTGACGAGTTCCCTCCGTAATGGAAAGGCAACAGAAATTAAATTACTGCACTGAATTCTAGCAGTTGGACATGAATAGAGTATCTTAATTAGTTGTATAAATTGGTGGGGGATTCCAAATTTAAGAAGAACATCAAACATATAGGCCCACTCCACCCGGTCGAAAGCTTTTTCCGCCAACCGAGATAAGAGAAGCTTCAACACTGGGGCCGCTGATGCCGAAATTAGATAAAACAGTTTCCTAAAGTGGTCAGTCGAGGTGCGTCCCTCCACAAAGCCAGCTTGTTCCGGACTAATCAGTTCATGCCAGATACTCTTTAGCCTAGAAGCTAATATCTTAGCAAAAATTTTACGTCCAAATTCAGTAAGGAGATAGGTCTATAGTTACCAACCAAGTCTGGAGATTTGCCCGGCTTGGGTAGTAAAATTATTCTGGCTTCAAAGGTAGACGCATCCCTAACTCCACCCTCGGACCAAAAAGCAAAAGTTGTTTCAACAATGGGGCAATTTCAGCTTTAAATGTCTTATAGAAGAATAGGTGAAACCGTCAGGGCAGGCGCCTTATCAGACTTAAGTGAATCTATGGCTGACAATACCTCCTCACTGTTTATAGGGGAAACTAACTTAGACCTAGAGCCCTGTGATAAAGTAGGCAATGGCAAGTCTTTCATGAACCTATACATTTTGGAAGGATCATGCAGAGGGTGACTGGCTCGATATAGGTCCCTATAAATGACACAAAAGAATGTAGAATACCCTTGGGGTCGGTAATCAGAATATTAGAGTCAGGGGATTTTAAGGCCGGCACCCACCTAGATTCGGATTTCTGTTTTAACTGCCAAGCTAATAATTTCCAGCTTTACTACCCTGTCCGATATATAGGGCCCTAGATTTAACTGAAGAGTTAATCACTCTCTCCCTCAGTGTTGCGGCATACCATGTTCTCAGAATGGAAAGCTCCAGATCCTGGTCGGTTGACCTCGAATATTCGGGATATCCTCTAATTCTTTGATTTTGTTCAAACAAGTAAACATCTTCTGGTTATGTTTTGCTTTCTTCACAGTAGCTATCCTAATTAATTCCCTCTCCATAGCTTTTAAGAGCAGCCCAAGATTTGTCTGTATCAGAGATAGTACCCCAATTAAATTTGATAGAATCTTGTAAAAAGGTGCGAAACCTACCCAAGGCATAAACATCTTAAGTATATTGTTGTTTAGGGCCCATGTATAAGAACGTTTAGGATAAGGACGGGACCAAACAAACTTAACTGAGAGAGTGGAAATCACCCTAGGAAGGATCTCAGCCTCCGTTACCTCAGAAATAACATTTCGACTCACCAAAAATAGTCTAACCTGGAAAAGGAATTGTGTACCGTGAGAAAAGGTATATTCCGGCAGAAGGGTTAAACAGTCTCCAAGGGTCGATCAAACCTAAAAAGGATATACACATAGCCAGAGCCTGTTGGGCCGGGAGGATATGACTTTCTACTGACCGATCTATCTAACCTGTCAGATTGGACTAAGTTCCAATCTCCACCTAGAATAATTGCAGCGCCTCAATGCCACTTATTTTAAGTATTTCAAGTCCAGCACAGATTGGAAGCAAGACAAGTGACTGAATGTGAAATACATTTAGCAAGAATCTACACAGCAAAGTGTTAAAGGAAGAGGTGTTTACAGTCCAGAGAAATGGCCAGGTATGAACTGTGGGAGCGAGAGGTGGGAGACCCCATCAGTAGTAACCAAATTCACCTCTCGGATTTGCTCTGAGACACCTGTTGCTTTCTCTCAGGTACTTGGCCAGTGCCTGAGGAAAGCACACAGAACGAGGATTAAGAGGAAGATTCCCTGATGGAGCCGAGGGTGCTCTTAGGTGGTTTAGGGACCACCAGAAAATGTTTCCATGAAGTATGGAAGGTGTCCAAGTGGCAGGCAAGGGAGCTGAGCCAGGAAAACCCAGAGCCGTGTACAAGTTTGGCTGTGTAACCCACAGCCGTGGTACAAGTCGGCTGTGTGCCAATGTGTTCAGAGCCTGAGGGCTAAAGTGATGAGGATGTGTTCTGGTCTCCTATAATCTGCATTACCAGGAGTGTAGCCCCATGGGGGTCCATCTATGCTTTGTTTATTCTGTTTGGATGAATAAAAGCCACACTTTAGAATCCCGCCTGGTATTGGACATTACAGTTATTGCTCCCTGTGTTCAGAGTTACTTGGGTGCCCTTGCAGAGTAGCCAAACTTAGACTTTGTGCTATGACATATTCCTCCCAAACCCAGCCCACCTGGTAGAGCTGTCAGATACAACGCATACCAGCCTGAGGTTACAAAAATGGAGGCACCGCTGAGGATTTGGGTTTGGAATTTAGAGAGGAATGAAGAAAGGTGCTCGGGCGGTACTAGCATTTTGGCCATTCTGGCAGTGGGTAGCTCGAAAAGCTGAAGCAATGTTAACTAATGTGCCGCTGTGTGCTGTTGTCCATGTGCTGCTGTTAAACGCAAACTGTTTACCAAGGAGCAGTAAAGCCTGAGAGTGTATGCCCTTGTCCTGCATCAAAATTTACAGCGCTTCCAGCTTTTAAAACTGTGACAAAGAAAAGTATGGAAAACTGTGGGTAGCAAAAGGAAAATTGTGCCCTAGATGTTGCAAATGCTTTTTGTGAACTGAGAGACTTGCTGTGTTAATGAACATGAAAAGTGGTTGAAATGGGCCTCGCTGTGGAGTCAGTTGAGAAAAAAGTGTGGTTTGGCAGTTTAAATTTGCCTGCTCGATGATCACCGTAAAGGAGAAGAGCACTCGAGAGGAAAGAGGCTCATTTGCATGGAGTCGAGGATTGGTGAGACTGCCATCAGTCCGCCCAAGCCAGCTTCTCTACAGCGACTGCCCAGCATTCGAGAGGAAGAGTGAGTGGAGTGTGCGATTGGCTTGTTAGGAGGAGCGCCACGGTGACTGAATGCGCTGTAAAAAGTTTAAAACTGACTTTTCTGTTTGAATTGGCTCAACCCATATCTCGATTGACTGACTGTGAGGTGGTGTTCAGAGGGACAATCGGCAAGATTGCCAACCCGCTTCTTTCCAGAGGCCTCCAAGACTGGCTGCAGGCCATTTTCCATTGCAGCAAACAGCTACTAATAACACTGAGTACCAACAGAAATAACTGCTCAAACTAAATGATTTTGCCAAAAGCCAGCTGAATCTGTGTAGCAGTGTAATCAGTAGCAAAGAAGGACTGTGCTAAGTTTACCAGCAAAGTAAGCATTCTAAGCAATCGACTGTGAGCATAAAGGTTCCGCCAGTATAAGTTACAAAGCCATAGAGAGCAACTGTGAGTTGTATCAGATATGCAGCAAGAGTTACAGGCAACCTGTGCTTGAAATACTGAGGCTTTAAGGGACTGTAGCTAGAGCAATGTCTTCAGCAAGTGAAAAGTCTGTGGTAAATCATATAAATGTGCTAGAATAAAGAACAGTGCAAGTCTGCAGTTTGAGCAAAGTTATCAGTAGAGTGTATAAACGGATGCGCAGTGGCTTGACCCACTTCAGAATGTTGATGATAGAGTACTGCCGCCGCCATTACAGGGTGGGTAGTAATGTAAACACAGCAGCAGAGGAGCCATTTTGAAAGAGAGAGAAAGTTTTCAGTGAAATGGGACTTGAAATAACAGTGAGCGTTCGTTTTTTTCCTGCAGTCATGGCCTCAGGACCAGCCCGCTACCCGATCATGCCCGGCTATGGTAGCAATAAGTTAACAAGTTAGGGACATTGGAGATGTTACTACAGAGGACAACTGCCTCCTCATGTGCATCCCTGGATATCCAGTGCAAGTATGTTTAATGTGCTTAAATGCTGGAAGGGACGCTTCATGGTACCTCACTGTTCTGGGTGCTTCAGAAATATGGTTTATTTAAAGCCCTAAGATTCATTTGGCTCCACAAGGACAAAAGTTCAAGAATTTGCAGTTGGCAGCACACAGCACCAGACGGAGCCTGTTGGAGAAGGCCTCAGGGAGTGTGGCACAAAGCTAGAGGTGCAGATTTACAGACAGAACAATGTGCTGATGTTTCGATTCTGAGTCACAGAGAGACATATCAGAACAGCATCAGTAGACCCTGGAGAGCGGGCCCAGCCCAAGTCTCATAGGAGAAGACGAGATGAGGGACCTTTGAATGGGAGGTTTTGACCTCCGCACCCAGCGTAAGAGTGGATAGTCTCAGGAGTGAGGACAACTGCTCACTCCTGGGCACAGATTCTCAGTGAGGAAGAGGAGGGGAACCTACGGCCTTGTGATAAAGGAAATGGCACAGCCTCAAGCTCTTGCCTCAGAGGAACGCATGGAAGAGAGTGGTGATTTCACTGCCCTGGCTGTGCAAGAACAAGCCAGGATCCATTTTTTGTCTCTTGAGAATGCGTGAGCTGGCAGAACCACGACTGGCCGCCTAAGCCAGGCCAGAGGTCTCAGGTTGACCAAAGCTAGTAAAGAGGAAAGACTGTTCATCGGAAGGCAAATTAAATCTTCGGGATGTCCTTTCCTACCTTTCCTCAGAGAGTCTGGGAGAGATTGAGAACGGCAGAAAATCCTGGATTCAGGAAGAAGCAATGAAATGTGTGCATCCTGGTGCAAACAAGCATGTCAGGAACAGAATGTTTCACGTAAAATACAGCCAGTGGAAAAGAGGCAGAACACTGTTAATGGACACTGTTCGAATTAAGGGATGGAGAGGACGTGAAACCTTCACAGAGTGAATTATGAGCGCCAGACAGGAATAATTCGGGCACCTGACCCACAGGCTATTGGCCACAATGCAAAGACCTTCCTGTGTATGTGCCCATGCCTACCAAATGGAAAGCAGAGCAATGGTAGCCAATGCTGCCACTCCAGCCACTGCAGTACCTATGTTGTTCTGCCAGTATGGACGCCCAGGACTCAGGTGCCCCACATTCATCATTTCTACAGTGTACTGGCCTTCCAGAATCCATCGAATGGCCCACCAGATGACTTCAGATCCAGAGAGGACACCAGCCCAGCCATATCCCGATTCATCACCTGGTAATCGGATGACTTCAGACAAGCTGTTTTCCTTTTGTTCCTGTTCAAGGTTCCATCTCCAGAGATGACATCTACCCAGTAGTTTCAGATGTGCCTCCTGTAGTTCCCGGAAGATGTCCGCCCAGCTGTATCAGAAGAATGCTGCCAGGAGAGTCTTCGCTAAGGATCAGGTTTGTGCGCGTTGTCTACAAGGACCGATAAGTCTAGACTTTTCTATTCTTATAACACTGCAGTACATACCCTACACTAGCAGACTCCAGATGTTTGAACTGTCCTCAAAGACTCTCCCTTGGGACTTCGCCTGCTAGAACTGTGCTTCACTGGGCTCCGGCCCAGGACAGACTCTTTAATGGACTTGTCTTCGGGCACTGTGGTCACTAGATGGGACTTTTAGGCACTCCATCTCTCAAATACGGTATTGTAAATAATGTCATTGTTTTCTACTGTTTTCTAATGTTTATACTGTTTTCTACTTTTCTAAAAATCTGTTTGGGATTCTCCAGTGTTTTGATGGTAGGGGTTTAGATAAGATTGTGTATGCAGACTAGAGTGTGTGTTGTCTTTCTTTTTCTTGCAGGTGTTCCTGAAGAAGACAGAAGAGAAGACAAGAAGAGGAGGAGGACCATCGAGTCCCTCACTAGTACTTTAGAGTGTAGTATTTAAAGTACTGTTGTTGTTGTTACTCTGTGTAACCTTTTTCTTCCACAGGTATGGTTGTGGGGAGTGTGGAAGTAATGCATAGTGTATGGTATTAGCTCCTAGTGTATGGTTGCATGGTGTCCAGGGTCGGGAGGTCCCCTGTTTGTTTTGTTTTGGGAAATTGGAGTCAAAAGACAGACAGGTTTTCCTAGAGGGCTAGGGGATAGACAGGCTGTGGTCCTGAACAGCCGTAGGAGCCGCAGTGCTGAACTATTAGGGCTATGCCTGGACATTTCACTGAAGCCACTAGGGTACCCATAGCCAGCGGGTAGGTAGAGGCTGATATGTCAGCCAAAGGCCTCTAGGCCTTTAGTGTTGCCTGCCTGTGCTAGCACATGGTAAGGGAAGGTAGCACTACCTCCCTGTAGTCAACACATGGGGTGATATCTAAGTGGGTGAATAATGACCGCGGACAGTCATTTTCCTGGCCTAGGGTGAGTGTAACCCCTGTTACCCGGGATACTAGAATCCCAGTAAGACCTAGTGGTAGGAAGGCAGCTCTGTGAAACTCCAGTTAAATGGATTTCACACTGTCTCACTCTGTTCTCAGTCTCAGCTGAGACTGAGGATGACATCATTTTAGAACTGTCGCTGGCTGCATAACCACACTGGAATGTTGCTGTTGGAGGTTAAGTAGAAACGTTGGCGAATGATGAAGCCAGTCTGTGCAGTCTGGAGAGAGACTGTAGTGCAGCAGAGTGTGCAGCCTCTCAGGAGCTTTAAGCTCTGTTTCAGAGCTACTTTTATGTAAGGTGTGTGTTTCCACCTCGAAGAGGAACAGGAAATACAGGTTACTCACCTGTAACAGGAGTTCTAGGAATGGTATATGTTGTTTATCCACACTGTCTGGCAGGTTCCAGACGCTTTAAATCTTGTGCCAGAAGGTCTTCAAGTTGGCTCCTCCACCCATCCGGTTGGTAAAACTCGGCTCTGCCCCATGACGCCAGATCTAGCCAGCTGGCCAGGTTGTACAAGGCCAAAGCGCGGGAGTGTAGGATGAACAACATATACCATTCCTGAACTCCTCTACAGGCGAGTAACCTGTATTTCTAGGGACATGGATATGTTGTTCATCCACACTGTCTGGCAGACTCCTAGCAGTTCTCCGGGAGGAGGAGGCAAGACACCCCACTTGGGAATAAAGACTGGAGAACCGAGGCCCAAAACCAGCATCCCGGGCGTGACTCAAGGTCAATGTGGTAACGGGTGATGAAGGCATGTGCTGACTTCCAGGTAGCAGCCTGCAGATTTCCTGGATAGGGACGCCCTGGAAGCAGCTACCGATGCAGCGATATGGCAGGTAGAATGAACTCTTATCCTCTGGGAGGCTAGATGCCCGCCAACCCATAGCAGAGATCTATGCAGGAGGTGACCCACCTGCCTATCGTCCCGCTTGCCTGCAGGTCTGCCAAGTGCGGTTTCAGCGTGGGTGACAAACAGCTGGGCGAACCTCTCGGAACTTCAGCCATCCGCCTTTATAATAAGTGGCCTTCTAGGGTCCAAAGTATGGAGCCTATATTGCCTCCGAGGTGTGAATGGGGTAGAACACCGGCAGAGTCAACACCTGGTTAAGGTGAAACTCCAACACCATCTTGGAAGGAATTTCGTGGGGCGCAGGACAACCTTGTCCCTGTGGAAGACCAGATAAGGAGACTCGATGGAAAGTGCCTGAGCTCTCCCATCCTTCTGGCTGACGGATAGCCACCAAGAAGCGGTCTTCCACAACAGGTGAGAGATGTCACACCAGTGCATCGGTTCGAATGGCTTGCCCATGAGCTTAGCCAATACCAGCAGTAGATCCCACGGAGGTGAGGTTCTGCACCGGGAGGGACATGTGATCAAGGCCTTTGAAAATGCTCGACCACCTTCTCCTGACCACCGACTGCCTTGCCCCACGCCTGGTAAGCAGAGATGGCTGCCAGGTGCATGGAGTCATCGGATCAAGCCCTAGCTGAGAAAGGGACCACAGGTAGTCCAGAATGCTGCCAAGGAACAGGAGGAAGGGTCCAGGCCTTGCCCTGACACCAAATGGAGAATCTCTTCCATTTGAAGGCGAGATTTCCCTGGTCGACTCCTTGATGGGACACCCCACCCATGTTGAGGACCGCCGGAAAGACCCAAGGCCTGGAACCCCAGCCGCCAGGAACCAGGCCAACAGGTGCAAGGATTGAAGGTCCAAATGGAATACCTTCCTTGACTGACGAGATCAGGTCCGGTGGGCTGGAAGCCACCTTGGAGCCTGAGCTGAGACTGAAGAGATTTGGATACCAGAACTGACGGGGCCAGTCTGGGGCTACCAGAATCACCTGCACCTTGTCCCTCCTCACCTTGAGAATCACTCAGGATCAAGGGAATGGGGAAAGGGCGAAGAGGCCCGGGGTCCACGTCCTCGAAAGGCATCCCCTGCAGCGAGCCCTGCTGAGGGGCAGGCATGAAACAGTCTCAGCTAATTCTCCTGGAGGCAAACAGGTTCACCTGAGGCGTGCCCCAGTGGGAGAAGAAACTTGTATCACCTCCGCAGGAGAGACCACTCATGAGACGCAGCCCCTATCCAACTTAGGGCATCGGCCAGGGTGTTGGAGGCTCCTGCCACGTGAATGGCGAGGAGATCCACCTCCAGGCTGCACACGAGACCAAATGTGGAGAGCTTCCTGCAGAGAGGAATGGGCATCGTCCCACCCTGGCGTTTAGGTAGTACATGGTCGTGGTATTGTCTGTCTGGACCTGAACCACTTGACCCGTGAGAAACGGAGGAAGGCGGTGAGGGCCAGAGGGAACCACCTAAGCTCCAGCAGGTTGATGTGGCATCGGACTCTCAGGGACCAGAGGCCGTAGGCTCTGTGCTCCCCAGATGGGCACCCCAACCCATCAGAGAGAGCATCAGTCGATGAGAGAACCATCGCCTCGGGCGGACAAACGGGATGCCCTCCTGCAGATGTGCCAAACGGTACACCACTGGAAAGCGTTCCCACATCCTGGGTCACTGTCACTAGCTGATGCAATGGATCGAAACACTGTGACCACTGGCTGGCCAGTCCCATTGAAGGGGACGATGTACCAGCGGGCCCAACGGACCACACTGGTGCAGGCCGCCAGGAGGCACAGGAAGTCCCGGCAGGGCACGATTGCCCAACCTGAAATGACAAGCAAAGGAGGAAAGAACCCTGCCCTGTCCGCCGGGAACCGTGTTTGGCTTGAAGAGAGTCGAGCTCTGCCCCGATGAACTGTATCACCCTGCTTGGCACGAGTTCCAACTTGGCCTTGTTGATGAGGAGGCCAATCTGAGAGCAAACCTGAGGCCAGATCTCTGGACTGCTCCACCTCCGCCTCTGGAGGGTGGCTGCAATCAGCCAGTCATCCAGTAGGGGTACACCCAGACCTTCAAGCGCTTGCAGGAATGCTGTCACCACTGCCATGCATTTGGTGAAGACCCTGGGAGCTAGGGAGAGGCCAAAGGGCATGGCCTGAACTTGTAAAGGATCCTCCGCTCTGAAGTGGAGGAATCTCTGATGAGACAGATGGATTGGGACATGGAAGAACACTTCCTGGAGGTCCAGGAACAGAACCACGCCTTTGTTCCAAGGATGGGATTATCTGAGCCAGAGTGACCATCCTGAAGGTCAGAGATCTTAGAACCTGTTCAGGTCGCAGGTCAAGAATGGGGCGCCAGCCCCCATCCGCTTTGGGACCAGGAAATACCTGGACACAAACCCCAGGTCTGGAGGAGGATCCGCCACCTTCCTGATCACCTCCTTTTCGAGGAGCAGGCATATCAGCTCAGGGCCGCAACAGCGAGGTTGCGGGATCTCGTGCCCCGAGGGCAACGGCTCAAAAGGGTGGGGTCTGCTTGAACTCCAGAGGCAGGCCTTTTCTACCACCTCCAACACCCAGTGGTCCGTGGTGATAGCGGACCAGGCGGAAAGGAAGTGGCGGAGCCGTCCCCACAGGGGAACCCAGGGGGTGGACGAGGCTGGGGTGACACCTCAACCCGTCACTGGGCAGGCTTGGAGGAGGGACCGCCGAGGGACCTCCTGGCCTTTACCTCCCTGCTTCCTGTTGGAGGAAGCCGCTGGTGGTTTGGGATGCCAGCACCAGCCTGCTGACCCTGGTGCTGGTGCTGTTGGGCCAGACGTGCCACAGGCGAGAAGGATGAAAGGGCTTGTGCTGCTGCTGTCGGCGGCCTTTGTCCTTCTGGGTGGAGGTGACTGAGACCAGAGTGGCATTGGACTTTTTGATCCACTGAGGTGGCCTTCCACCCAGGGTCAAGAGGTCGGTCCTCAAGAAGGGACGCCCGCCCAACTTGTGCTGGGTATCTGCCGGAAGGTGGATCTCCTCAGCCATGTCTGCATGCATGGCCACCGCAGCCGCAACCGATCTGTCACAGGAGTCCCCTATGTCCAGAGCTGTTTGGAGCTGCTGCTTCACACCGCCCACCTTAGTCCCGAACCTGCTAGACTGTGGTCTGCAGGTCGGCCAGAAGATGAGGGATCACCTCATCCAAGGAGCCCATGAGGGGCATGGGAGAAGCGTGCCATCAGTATGGCCGAGCTGGCCTGGCGGAGGCCAAGGGAGGACGTGGCAACACTTGCGCCCGGTAGTCCAGCTTTTGGACTCCCTTGTCGGGGCTTGTCCACTCCTAGCGGTTCCCGAAATGCCGGAAAACACTGTCGGTGACCAACCCTCGGCAGAGGGGTGTTCTGAAACCCAGGCAAAGAGCCGTAGGGACCATACTTCCTGGCCATCCTGGCCGAGGCGCAGGGGCAGGAAGCAGGCCGCTGCCAGAGCTCCAAGGCTGGGCCGACAATGGCCTCAGCCACCGAAAGGCCTCCATGGTGAATCCCCGATCCGGGTATCTCCGCCAGGGGACACGGCCCGCTTGGAGACGGTTCAGAGCTGCATCCGGTGGACTCCGAGATGAGCTGAAGCAGACCCATGAAGGACGATGGGCTTTCATCCAGTGACTGGCCCCGGAGGACTCCAGGTCAACCAGCCTGGAGAACAGGAGTCGCCGCCATCGGATTCCGAGGAGTCCGCGAAGAGCTGCCTAGGGCCTAGCAACCCTCCACCTGCCGAGGATGGTCAGGAGTGAGGGTGACCGACAACCTGTGTGGCAGGCCTTGACCCGACCGACAGTCCTTGGTCGGCACCCGATTTCAGTTGTGGAGGCGGAGGTGCCACCACAATTGGTGGGTAGCAGGTTTCAGCCGAACAACCGGCCCAGGCTTGGGCATCTCGACTGCAGCAAGAGGCTATTTCCGTCGCTCAGGTGACAGCCACTTGATGGCCGGGAAGGCATCGGGTCGACTTGCTCCTGGACAAAAGTAACTGCTGCCAATCAGTTCCTCATAGCATTGATGCAATTTGCGCGAAGCCACTCCTCATCCTAGGAGGAAGAGCGAGGATGGTAGGCGTTGCCGCTTACCTCGGTGCCGAGACCAAGACCGCCCGATGTCGGTGGGATCAGCTGGACCAAGAGGTCCGAGACCGAGATCGAGATCCTCTGTGTGTCTGAGGCGGGCCTGGGAGGCAGCGGGGACACCCGCCTTCCCTCAGCTCAGACACCTTAACTGGGGACTGCTGCACCAAGGGCGCAGGCAAATCTCGGTTTCCACCGGAGAACCGTGAAGAAGGGTTGTCGGCTTCACCAGTCGACACCCATCCGACGGGTCAAGAAAAATCTAAACTGTGTCAACAGGCGCCTCGGCCGGCTGACCTGATGGGGACGCCGTGAAGCCAGCGCCTTAGCTGCAACTCGATCAAGTCAACGGTCGGCTATCTGGAGAAGGAGACCTCTCCCGCCTCCCACGAACATCGACAATGGGACTTACCCTTGGGATCCTTCTTTTGGACAGAGGAATGTCCTGATGGCCCTTCTCCCTTCGTGGAAAGGAATGGCAAAGCTCCTTGAGACGAAGCAGAACTACGGTACCAAAGAGAGCAGGATAAATGCCACGATCGAGGAGGAGGAGGAAGATGCGGCCTGGGCCGCTCCTCCTCGAGGCGATCATCTGCCTGCTGCTCAGCCAAGCCAGCCGCTGCTGTAACCGCCAACGGGTCTAGAGTAATTGACAATGCCACTTATTTTTAAGTATGTTCAAGTCCAGCACAGATGGGAAGCAAGACAAGTAGACTGAATGTGAAATACATTTAGCAAGAATCTACAAGCAGTGTTAAAGGAGGAGGTATTTACAGTCCAGAGAAATGGCGGTATGAATTGTGGGAGGCGAGGTGGAGACCCCCAACAGTAACAAATTCCCTCTACAGATTTGCTCTCAGACACCTGTTGCTTTCTCTCAGGTACTTGGCCAGTGCCTGAGGAAAGTACCCAGACGTGGAATTAAGAGGAAGATTCCTGATGGAGCGAGGTGCTCTTAGGTGGTTTAGGGAGCCACCAGAAAATGTTTCCATGAATTATGGAAGGTGTCCAAGTGGCTGGCAAGGGAGCCGAGCTAGGAAAACCCAGAGCCGTGTACAAGTCCGGGCTATGTAACCCAGAGCCGTGGTACAAGTCCAGGCTGTGTGCCCAGTGTGTTCAGAGCCTGAGGGCTAAAGTGATGAGGATGTGTTCTGGTCTCCTTTAATTTACATTACCAGGAGTGTAGCCCCATGGGGTCCATCTATGCTTTGTTTATTCTGTTTGGATGTGAATAAAGCCACACTTTAGAATCCCACTTCTGGTATTGGACATTACAGTTATTGCTTCCTGTGTTCAGAGTTACTTGGTGCCCTTGTGCAGAGTAGTCAAACCTAGCCTTTGTGCCGAGTGATATATTCCTCAACCCAGCCCAACTGGTAGAGCTGTCAGATACATACCAGCCTGGGGTTACATTGATAAACCAGTCAACAACCTGAACCAGCTGCAGACAGCGGATATCAATCACCGTAGCCCCAGGTATAGGGTATTGCAGTAATCAAGGCGAGGTCACAAAGCTATGGACCAACGTTGGAAGATCATCAGGCAGAACTAGGCACTTAATCCGGGGATGTTCCTCAGATGGTAAAATGAGGATCTGACAACAGCAGACACCTGAGATTTTAGTGTCAGGCTGCTACTGAACACAATGCTCAGATTTTGCACCCGCTCGAGGTAAGCAGCTGGTCACCTCCGAGCCAAAGTCCGGAGGGAAGACCTGCCACCAACCCCATGCCTTGACGACCTGGGTCCACAATCAGCACCTCAGTTTTGCCAGAGTTCAACTTCAGCAAGTTGTCACTCATCCAATCCTGGATCTCAGAGAGGCAGTTATTAAAGACCCGAAACCGCACCACTCTGTTCGGGCACAATGGACATTTACAGCTGGGTGTCATCTGCATGGCAGAGTAAACCCAGCACATACTACTCTATAAAATCTCCCAACGGCAGCATATACACTGCAAACAACATGGGGACAGCACAGAGCCTTTAAACCCCACATGACAGAGGAGAGGGATAGAGGAATAAATTCTGGCACCACACTCTGCATCCTGCCAGTGAGAAATGATCAAAACCATCTGAGGATCGCACTTAGCCACCTCGCCTAGGACTACCTCAGTTGGTCAAGCTGCATTCTCACAGTTTGCCAAAATTTGGAATGCCCTCCTCCACCCATCCATCATGCTGCCTCTTACAAATCCTCAATTCCTCCCTCAAGGACCACTTTCCTTTCCTGTAGATGTGTTTAATGATTAATTTTCAGCCTTACCATATTTGCCTCAGCACTCATTTGCAAATTAGAACCTATCTTACTTTATTATAAACTGTTTTATTAGTCTAGCACCTTTCCTGTGTTGGGGGTGGAGGGCAGACTTGATGGGCCATTGAGGTCCTTTTCTGTCACAAATTTTTACGATTCTGTAATTGTTCTGTTGTTTATTGACATGCATCATCTAATTTGTTCATACTGTGTAAGTTTGTATTCCTGTTTCTATTATGCTCTGTATTTTGACTTTTGCTACTGTACCTACTGTGTATCCCTTTCCCGCTTCCACGGACGATCAGAAATGAGCATGTTTGCTCAGTATATCTTCCAGATGAAACTTTTAAATAAATAAATAAATCTTTTTTCTGTTGATACCATATGTGCCGGATTTATACCAGCTCTCGCCAATAAAGTTTGTTATGGTTTAAGACTGTTGTTCACTTCGAATACTTTACAAGGGTGTGGTATATGTAAGTAATAAATGCCTAATAAATGCACATCGACATTGTCTTGAAACACCAAATCAACAGTCCCACAAAAAATGTTCTATTCTGCTTCAGTTTATATGCAAGAAAATCACTGACACTATACATAAGTCCTACAACATTTTGGTGAAACTGTTGACGGCTTATTCTAGAGACATTTTATTTATTTCGGTTTTATTAACTAGATTGGAACACTAGACAAGTAATGCCTATTTTTATGGTACAACCAGGAAGTTACAATAGGGTAATACAAATGCATGTATGCAAGATAACAGTATCAGATAGGAAATCTGAAGAAGCAAAAATCAAGGCACACAATATAAATCTATATAGCTGAGGATGCACCATAAAATACACGGTGCAGTACTAGCACAAGACTCGAGATAAAAGCAAATGCACACAGCACGAGGAGCACAGCAAGTTCCTGAGGACAAATTCATATTTCACCACTAAGTACATAATTTCTTGAAATGTGCTGCTTCATAACATACTGTGAGCATCCCCCACACACACACACACACTTAATGCAACATGCATTCCGGCAGAATATCTCCCAGATTTAACAATCTATGCTAAGTATTTATGTCTCATTACTGATTCCAATTATGTGACAGCATCCTTTCAAACTGTGATAAACAACAAAGCTCTTTGCAGCAGCTAGCTGCTTCCCTTGGTTAGTATTCATGTTCACTGACCCAGTTGCTGTCCCCGTTTAACACTGGACCAGGACACAGCATTAACCACTGAGATATATCAGGAGCGTGACCCTGACTTGTGCATCATCCATGACTTCAGTCACCCAGCAGGATGGGCAGGCCATGTCCAGGCCTAACTCTGCAAGATAACCTCCCTTAATCACAGAGGTGACCTATACTAGAGGTTAAAGGAGAACTACACTGAACCTGTACGTCATTTTCCTTTGTAAAAGCCAATTTTTAATATTGGCTTAAATTCTGTAACTGTTAAATCTCTACATGCTTTTAATTATCCTAGTGGGTGTTTCTGATTCACACACAAGTGTCAAATACCATTTCAGAACTGTGTATGTAGTTTATGTCCCTTGTTTAGCTCTCTTCCATTATCGGCACAATGCATGCATGTTCTGTTATAGAACTCTATGGCTGAGAGGGACATCATGTACATCATACAGTTCCCAAAATGGCACTTAACATCAGACTGCAAATGAGAAACATCCACTGTGTTCACTAAAAGGCCTGAACTGGGGAACAATAACAGAACCGAACCAGCACTTACAAAACAGCTGCCACTAGGGGAAATGGTTTACAGGTTCAGCGCAGTTCTCCTTTAAATTAATACAATCAGTGTATATTTAACTCTACCTTTTCCATAATGGAGTCATACCATAACAGAAATCTGACAGTGTCATCAGTATGATAATTTGGGGAGGATGGTATAAATGAGTTCCAAAGGAAGGACTCGAACCTGTGATCCACACTAAACAATTTTTCTCTGAGACCCATTTCTACTTCACACCTTCTATCAAACAATAGGGATATACATAATTGTGCAAACGGAACATAAAAAATATAAATAATTGAAAAATGTGATTTTATAAACCACCTTGCAGTCCTGTTAAATTCATATGCATATCATAATGTTAGGAGTTGGTTTGGTGTAAGGGTGGACAACAAGATTTTAAGCAGTCTTAAACATATACAGTTTCAGTTTCTATTCTAATATCATACAGAATAGGGCTCCAATCGTTTCCATTTAAAGAAATGTTTTTATTTAAAATGCCAAATTATCTATCCAGAAAGCTTCTCTCTGCAAAAGCAATCTGTCCCGTTACCCCACTTCTTGGCAGATTTACTCTTTCTATACAAAAACACACACACACACACACACACACACACACACACACACACACAACAGGGATGTCACACTGGTGTGCTGCTGCTTAAAATGTCTAGCAATACTGAAATTCTTATCACCCACTCTTATGTCTAATTTATGCTCAGAAATTAGTTTTTAATGTCTTTGTTTTGCTCTACTTAGCTAAGGTCGCACTGACACCCAAGTAAGTAGACTATATGGGTTGTTGACATGTAATTCCTTGTCTGATGATTATTTTTTCTTTCTTACACTGGTTATTGATCTCACGTAATCCGTGTGTGTTGACACACTGGGCACAGGGACCGCAGGGATAGTCCCATTAGTTGGTGGTCCAAAGCTGAATCCTGTACTCTCTGAGTGGTACCTTATGGTCTGCGTGCACCAAACATTTTTTAGGGTCTCTGATCTTTTAGCAAAAAATCTCTGAGACAAAATGCCTCCTGAACAGATTCAAACTCACACTCCTACCTCTCCCAGTAGCAAGCAGAAGGAAAAAAAATGCCTCTGAACAGTTAAGAGAATTCAAACTAGCAACTCCTACTTGATTGGCTCCTCTGTTTCTGGACAAAATCCCTCCCCAGCAGCTAGCAACAGTTGAAGAAAGATTCAAGCTATGGGCAGACTGGATGGGCCTTCGGTCCTTATCTGCCAACAACTTCTATGTTTCTATGTTAATCCTCCACCAGACAAAATGCTTTTGGACAGTTGAAGAAACATTCAAACTGACAAAAAATACAGAACAGAAGTAGTCGTTGAGTACTTCTGCTAGCTCCACCCATTTGTTGGCTACCTTAATCCTAACTATCTGATCCTTACAGCTTCTTTTCTCCTTATGTATCTGAAGAAATCTTTCTCACCTCACCTATCCCTTGTGCCAGCCTAAGCTCCCTTGCTGCCTTGGCTGCCCTGACCATTCTGCTCAACTCTCTCTATTTTTCATGTACTCCTCCTTGTCTTCTGCTTTTTGGATCTCATGTATTTCCTGAAGGTTGCCCTCTTCCTTAACACTTGCTAATACCTCCTGCTTAACCAGCTCAGCCTTCTTGATCTGGCCTTCTTACTTTGGATCTTAGAACGCGAGTTTGTGGCCTCTTCTAACCCAGTTTTGATAATCCCCATTTCTGACTGGCATCCATGTGTGGTTGGATTATGGTGATATGTCCTCCAGAATGCCCCTCATTCTTCCAAAGTTGGCCCATCTGAAGTCTAATACCTGTGTCCTTGTACTGTTTGTCTCTTTACTCATACCAAGTGAATACCACACTGTGTTGATGTCACTCCTGCTAGAGGATCCCTCACCTCCAACACCTGTATGTGCTCCCCATTTGTCAGTATAAGGTCAAGTATATTTCCTTCCTGGTTAGTTCCTTACCAATTGCACCAGGAAGCTGTCCTGGAAAGCTTCCAGGAGGACCTGTTCCCTGTCTGAGTAGCAGGGTATTCCACTCCACTCCTGGAAGACTGAGTCCCCATTATCATGGTGTGTGACTCTTTGCACAGACCCTCCTTATCTGATTCCCAGCTCCTAGCAACAGCTTCACCTTGAGATGGTGGTCTGCACACCACCCCATCCTCCATTCCTTCCTTTCAGGTCCTGTATCTGTACCCATAAGGCCTGTGTTCTGCTCTCCCCCATCCCAGCTACAAGATATTTCCTCCTTTACATATAATGCCACTCCTCCCCTTTTTCCCTTTTTCCTATCCTTCGGTACAGTTTGTACCTGGGACCACCAGGTACCAGTCATGGTACTGGTGGCCCACGCTTCAGTGATGGCCACTATGTCCAACCCTCCTTCTAACACTGTCTGCAATTCAGCAGCCTTGTTTCCCAGGCTCCTTGCATTCAAGGAGACCACCCTCCAGTTTAACCCCTCCCTTCTGCGCCTTCCTAGCGCACTCTTACTCCCCACTCCCTGTGATTGAACTCCCTTTTCTTTCTCTGCTGGATTGGGGGCTAACTTCACACTCATAACTTGATCTCTCATCTAAATGCGCCCAAATTCTGGAGAAATAATCAAGGATATAGAAGGTCATACCACTATAAATTCCTTGCCTACTAAAAATCTCCAATTGGTACTACCACAATTTCCGACAGACTGACAATCTTTGATTCCTTCAATGCCCACTTTGCCACCGCGGGGTGTATCGATCGTCCCGGCTAGTAATCTCCTCGCACAACTTGGAATCGATAACCAAGGAATCCCTATCTCTAACTCGATCTTCACTTCAGCCTACTTCCCTGAAAGAAGTTGAAGACCTTCTCCTTCAACTGGATATTAGCAAAAGCACTGGAGCTGACCTCTTTGACCCATATTTCTTAAAGGTTGGCTAATGTGTCCTAGCAGCCAATTACGCATTTGTTTAACTAAAACAATTCATGTTATCCCCTTGTTTAAGTGTGGAGACCCCAGTGACCTTAATAATTACAGGCCAATCTCCTTACTCCCAATCCTGTCAAGCTACTGGAAAAAATTGTGAGTACTCAACTTAGGAACCATCTGGAGTATGTGAAGTTGCTCAATCCGTTACAATCGGGCTTTAGAGCCCAGCACAGCAATATCTCAGCACTAGCCAAGGTGACTAATGATTGGCAATGTGAACTGGACAATAAGAACTGCTTGGTATTTTTGGACCTTAGTAAGGCATTTAATACTGTCGATCACAGCCTACTCCTCATCACCTCTGGAACATTGGTTTGGATTCTTTATCTCTGAGATGGTTTGACAATTATTTCACAAGCCGATTACAGCAAGTAAATGCAGAAGGGGAAGTCTCACCACTAAAACCCTTCTTAGGGGTGTACCACAAGGCTCCATTCTAGGTCCCTTGCTATTTGCAATTTATATTAATAGAATTTATGCTACCATCAAAGAGGCCCAAATACATCTATTTGTGGACAAGACAGTGCTTTATATTAGTAGACCTACCCCAGATGCGGCATGTAAAGATCTCCAGGGTAAATTCAATCTGCTGCAGTTTCAGCTCTAAACCAGAAGTTGCTCCTAAATGCCAAGAAAACCAAAGCAATGTTCTTCTCGCCTTTTCCTAATGTACCAAATCCAGCAACTGCTGGGACACTTCCACTGATTTCCACCATCCTTGGTGAACAGCTGGAATACGTAACTAAGTTCAAATATCTGGGGGTATGGCTCGACAATAGACTCTCCTTCTTAGGACATAGAGAAGAGCTGGTAAAGAAACTTATCTTCTCTCTAGGGATGCCAAGATGAGACTGGTCCAAACTACCTTTCTTTCCTTATTAGATTATGCTAACGTCCTCTACAGCCAGGGTCCTGCTGGTGCACTCACTAAACTTGACACACTCTACCATAGAGCTCTAAGGTACATCACTGGCCTTCCTATTCCACCCACCACAGTTCCTTGTATACACGCAGTAGGTTGGTCATCCCTTAGCTACAGGCGCCAGAGAAATGCTGCATCCTGGACCTACAAAGTCATCATAAATAAACTGCCCCATTATATCTCTGCTTGTCTACCGCTATGCACATTAGGCAAGTATGCTCTGAGAAGTGCCTCCTATAGTTCGTTGAATGTATACAAGACCAGATCACATTTTGGCAGGCCGTCCATAAGTTATGTGCAGCCTCAAATGTGGAATAAGCTGCAAAAACCCTGAAACTAAATCACCCCATTAGTTTAGCAGCATTCAAAACAATACACCTGTGTCACAACAAGGAATCTTGTGCCTGCTACCCTGATTCTCGAATCTCCTAATACCCTAGAGTACCCAGGTGCTCTCTTGTTACTGACTCTTCTAGGTTTGGTCCTATCTACTACTCAGCTCCCTTACTCCCCCCACAGTATCATTGCATCCCCTTACTACTTCAACCCCTGGATCCTGGGTCTGATATTGTACCCACTCTTCCTACCCTTGCTGTACTGTTCCTCTTGATAGACTGAACTACACAACCATAGTACTGTGAGGCTTTCACTGATCCGTATTGCTTATTCCTTCCTTAGCTCCATCCTTCCCTCCCTCCTCCTTCACCTCATTGGTTTGGCTGCTACCTAACTTCTTGATATCGTTCCATTGTAGGTTCTCTCTCAGGCCCACTTTGTAGTACTGACCCTTATCTGAAACACTGTCTGGTCTGTATATATAACTTGACTGTATAACATTGTTGTATTATTGACCTGCATTATACATTTATATCTGTACTAACTATGCCTTTTTACTGTTCACGTTCTGTGTACTGCACTTGTTGTATATTGATTTTTTCTTGTACTTGAATAACCCAGGTCCGGGCTTGAAAATAAGCATTGCTCAACGGTGTTTGCCTGGTTAAATAAAGATTTTGATTGACTGATTGATTGGGGGGCCTACTGGCCTCTTGTCTTCCAACCTTCTGCCACCCCTCCTACTTTAACGGGAATCTTTGTAGTTATATACTCCCCAGCCTCCACTTCAGGGTTCCAGTACCCTCCTACTCAAATGTAGCCTATCAGGGGCATACATGTTCTTCTTCCCCATGTAGTGCCCCAGTCTCCTACAACCCATACCCACTAGACTGGCACCATTCCCCAACCATGCTTTGAATTCCTCTATCCGCTGCTTCCTGGCTGTTGCTAGCCCTGGGTATGAAAAATCTGAGAAAGTGACTCGTGCCCTACTGCCTAACATTGTTTTCCCAGTTCCTGAATGTCTCTTGCACTCCATGACCGTGTCCCTGCCAGGTCAATTGTGCCTAGGTACCACTATGTGCTTTTATAAACTTCAGGAATGTATTTGGGTAGTTAGAGTCTGCCTATGTAACTTGTGTTTTCCCATCTTTCTCTTAATTTATAAAGTATTACAGTGTATGCTATTGCACTGTTGTCTATAGAATCCAAATACCTGAATAAGTCACTCTGATGCAGTAGTGGCGTACCTACTATAGCAGCATGACTTTTCATTTTGTTGTAGTACCTACGTTAGAATACAAGCATCCCCATCAACGTGATTCATAGGACAGAGGGTGGTTGAGCGTCATGGCATGAGTTGGCAGGCGTATGGATGGCGGTAAGAGTGTGGGCAGCAGAGGGCAGAGACTGACTGCTGTAATCACAAACAGGAAGTGATTCCATTTTTTACCATACATTATATAAAATAGTGTATGGAGCCCAAATACACAACGGTGCTATTCTTAAACCTTGTGGTTTCCATGATGACAGAGGGACCTCTCAAGGTCCTTGTCATCATGATGACCAATCGGTGTAAAAATAGCATTGCTGTGTATGGGCTCTCATATCCTATTCTATATATTGCCTACTTTCTTCATCCTCTGACTTTCCCCATTTTCAGCGTATGGGATGTTCACCATGGAATACAGGGATTCAAAATTCTCAGAAGCTTGAGAGGGAGGCGTGATGAAAAGCCTTGATCACATAGGGTCAGTGGCCACATACAATAGTATGGGCCTATGGGCAGACTGGATGAACCCTAGCAGTCCTTATCTGCCAACAATTTCTGTGTTTCTATGCTCAGTTCCACTTGCAGAATGTTTCTCTCCTAACATACTGTGTACACACAGAGAAGGCGTTTTGTAGAGCCAGAGACTCAGTTATATCACTTTCACGGCAACCAGAAGAGATTTCTCTGATAAGTAGATAAAGATAGGATTTTCATTGTCAGCAAAGAAACAGTTGTAATGAAAACTATGAACAACACAATGTATGGTGGACCGTAGTTCTACGTTGAAATCCATGCTAGCCAAAATGTGGTTCTGCAACAGTAGTGATGTCAGTACTGCAGCAGAATCACATTTTGTTCTATGCTTCAGTATGCATATCACACTGTGTTGTCCATGAGTGCTCTTGTTGCCATGGTAACCATAAACAACAACCGCCCCAACCCATGAACTCTGCAATTTCAAATGCAGCTTCACTGAAATATCTATTGCTTAATCCCTCAAATATGTCTAGCCAATGTTTTTTAGAGTGTAGCAAGTTCCCAATGAAGTGAGGGTGAAGGGTTAGCCGTGAACTGATTTTGTAAGCGCTGTGTTGGTCGAAGAAATCGTGCTGCTGCAGGCGGTTATGTCTTACTGTGAGTTGCCATGGTGGGCTTACTTTGAGTTGCGCTAGAGTGTCATTGCTGATGTATGTTTCCAAATATCTTTTTCTCTTTCTTTTGTCTCCCTAGTCTGTTTCTCTACATTTTTCCAGGAGCTACAGTCCTTACCCAGAGTACCACAATTTTGTAGAGCACATGTTTTTAATATTCTCACAAATGTCGTTTTCATTTACATTTAAAATGTGTTAGCAGAAAAGATTTCAAATTGAATTCAATGTGTTACATTTTTCTTTTATATGCTACACAGTATCTGTTGCTAAAACACAATACTGTATATGCAGCCATTCAGAACCAGAACAAGGTTCTTCTTTACCCGTGATTACTGTGGGACCACAGGACCTCTCGAGCTTCATTCTCGAGGTCAGCGGTTGTCACGGTAACCACTGTGTAAGAATAGCCTTATTCTGAATGACTGCACATATATCTTATATGTTTCTGATTTGTGTGTGTGGGGAGTGTGATGATCAGGAAACAATATCTAATTTATCTGTTAGGTTTTTATTTAAGGTACTGTAGTTATATTTTTAGAGCTCAGATGAAGGTTTTACTGAGTAAAGGTAGCAGCCATGTCTGTGATGGAAGATCAGTTCTTGTAGGGGGACTGATGGAAGATCAGTTCTGGGTGTAGGGGGACTGATTTGCTCATTGGGTAGTGTGACTACTAACAAATCTGATCATATTTAGAACCAGGATGACCATGCATGATGCTGCAGTAATGCATGGTCACCTGACTGGTTTACCAATTAAAGTTCTCTGATTTGTAGACCCATCTTAAGCAAGCAATAAGACACAATGAGGTGTAAGGTTTATAGCCTGATAAGCACATCCCAGGTGCGTTATGAGGCCGGGCGCTTGCGCGGTGTGTCTTCAGTACCTGGGAAGTGCTCTTATCGAGCCACAACCCACACTCAAATGTCTTACTGCACTGTAAATGCCCCCCACAACTCCCTAGCAAAAAAAAAAAAAATCATACTGAAAAGTGTTAAATATCAACAACACAGAATAATAATCCATCTGCAGAGCCACTGCAAGTTGTTAGTGTCCGTCTCTCCTCCCAACTTTGTGTCTCTGAAACAGACAAACACTTTGTTTTTGTTTTTTGGGGAGTCATTACTTTACTTTTCTTTATGCTTTGTTTTCAGCTGTGCACTGGCTACTTAGATTGTGAGCTTAGGCGCGGTATGGAGCAGTTTCTGCTGTGGTGTCCGTCTCTCCCAATACACAAACAGTTCCTTTTTGTACATTTACCATATTTTACTTGTTTACGATTTCTTCTACAGTTTCAGTCGCCAGCCCAGTTGTCTGTGAGCGTGTCCTTAGTGGCTGCTGTACTATGCGGTCTTCACATTGTTTTTCAAAGCATGTCCTCCTGCTGTGTGATGCCATTACAGGTAGAGGATGTAGAGTTTACTTTTATGTCCTGTCATGGCCGGGAGAGGTGGGTGGATGGGCTGGAGAACAGAGACTCTGGATGATGGAAGCGGACTGAAGGATCATTCCTGGGCTGCAATTTCAAATACTGGGGTAGAGAGCCATACAGCTGCTAGGCAGAGATGGCCAGCAAAGAAAAGTAGATAAAGGTACTAAAATTGAAAACTCTGTTGTTGTGCGGAGGTCTGGATATATTCTGTGATACATTTCCTGTTTCTCTGTTGTTGGCACTCACTGCTGTCCTGATGCAGCAGTTGTGGTTCTGTCAGATGCTGGCTTATGAGCTGGATTGGGAGAGCAGTGACACAGACTGATTCCTCAGTGTGCGCGTCTGCTTGGCACACTCAGTGCCCACTGGCAGGTTATGTCCCAGTAAGGACATGGCTGAAAATAGCCTTCAGCCAATCAGGATTCAGGATTTCTTTGCCCATTTTATAAACAAACACACACAGTGCATATACTGTACATCATAGGCTTATGCATTCAGTCTGGAATAGTACGTCTTCCCTTACCCATCAGTGCAATAAGGTCCCTCATAGCCTCATGTACTGAGCCTCCAAACACTCCTGAGTGAAGATCTTTGTCACTGCATTCCACCTAGATGAAATGAAACAGTTTTAAAACACTCAAAACGCCCATATTTTAAAGCAGTACTATCTGTTAATCACATGTAGTTTTTTTCTCAGCAGTAATTTATTTCTGGCAAAAACATCTGTATACCAATCTTTCTTTTCATTCTGTAACTGAGATATAGGATTTAAAAGTTTTATAAAATGTCCCTACTTCCATACCACACCTGCCATGAAAAAACATAAACAGATAAATATCTTGGTGTGGTGCTATCGGGTTACCATTAGAAACATGTGGTAGCACCACCCTGTTGCAACCACAGTATGAACCGTGTATGTACATAACCTCAACAAAAGAGATTTTAAAACTGAGAGTGGCAGCCACATTTAATGATTTGAGTAATTATTACAAATTGGTTTATAAAGTTGTTTAAAATACCTCAAGAGTCAATACTCAGATGATGACTCTGAGGATGTCATATTTTGCTAACAAAAAAACCCTACATGATAAGGTATACTTGTGTAAGAACTAACGTAACAGTAGATCTTCAAGAGTATCTCTTGCAGTAGGTCATAACACATGGGATATCAGCGCAGGCATCATAGCCTCTGGATGACTTCTCAGCAGTTAACCAGGGAACCCCCTTCCTGTCACCACGTGGTGTGCTTTAGCACATATAAAAGGGAGGTCCTTGATACTCTTCAGTTCTTTTCCATCTTAGCAACCAGTATGAAAAGATACCCACTGGTCTCTGATGGGAACCAAGGAGAGCAACAAAAGGCAGCAGCTCAAGGCTTCCATGAGAGGTTGGAGCAAAGTACCCTTCTGAAACAATAGCAGGGGAAGGCGGGCAGGACAGCATGCCCTACTGTAAAAGATACTCTCGAAGATCTACTGTTACAGTATATCCCAAGCAGTTATCATGCCCAAGGGAGAGAAGTGAACCGCAGACCCTCATGACAGGAGGCACTCTAGGATGATCTGCCCAAAATCGGCCCTTCTTGGAAGCAATGTCTAGACTGTAATGTCTCGTGAATGTACAACAGACCAGGTGCCAGCCTTGCAAATTTCCATGGCTGAGACACCTCAAAACACGCCATGGAGGTAGTCATGCCCATAGTGGAGTGGGGTTTCACAAACCCTGTGAGAGGTCTGTCATATTTGTTATAGATGAACATAATGCAGTTGGCCAACCATGTGGACAAGCACTGCTTAGAAATCTGAACGTTCTGTCATCCAGGGTGAAAGAAACAAAAGTTGTTACGTTTTTGCAACTGTTCAGTCCAGAGAATATAAATTCTCAATGTTCTATGCACATCAAGTGTATGAAGCAGGTTCCCCTAGATTCTCATGCTCCACATAATATACTGGCAATTGAATGGACTGATTCAGAAACCACTTTTGGTAGAAAGGAGGGTTAATGCATAGAAACCAGATCCCTATGAAGCTGTGGGTAAGGTGGTCTGCACATAGGCCCCTGTAACTCTCAGATAAGTCCCCCGATGTAATCACTACCAGAAAGATAATTTTCCAAGAGAAAATCAGAACTTGCACGTATCCGTGGTCTCAAAAGGACTCACAATCAGTTTTCAACCACAAAATTCAAATCCCACACGGGACTGGATCCTGTATAGGGGATGTAAGTGCAGGACACCTTTCAAGATGGTTCTGATCAGAGTCAACTGGGACAATGGTTTATTGTCCACAGGCAAGTGAAAAGCTGAAATAGCTGCCAGGTGGACTTTGATAGAAAAATACTTCAGGCCACCCTCAGACAGACAGGTAAGTGGTCTAAGATGCTCTGTGGAGAACACTCGTGAGGGGTCCAATTTCCTGGAACAGGCCCACACAGAGGCGTCTCCACTTCATGGAGTAGGAAGACCTGGTATAGGGTTTCTGAGCCACCCACAGGATCTCTGCTACCGTGGGGACATTTTGTAGAGAGAGGACTATGTCCTCAGGAGTCAAGCGTGCAGGTGCAGGAAGCAAAGGTCTGGGTGCAGCAAGGTGCCGTTCTCCTGTGAGAGGAGAGCCAGGCAAAGTGGTAGAGAAAGGATCCAGGTTAAAGATTTGCAGAAGCAGGTGAATCAGATCTGCCTCTGCCAGAAGGAGGCTATAGGATCATAGGCGCCCGTCCTTGATTAGTTTTAGAAGTACTTTCTGCAGGACAAGACATGAAAGGGCGGGACAGTGTAAAGAAAGTTTCCTGTCCAGGAATGAGATAAGGGTCCTGCCATTAAGTTCCAGGACCTCACTTCAGAGAGCAACAGAGTGGCAGTTTTGCATTTTGCCAAGAGGCTAAGAGGTCCAACTCCGGGTGACCTCAACGGCAGAGTACATCGTCAAAGATGTCCAGTGAGTTCCTACTCATGGGTCTGGGCAGTGGATCTACTCAGGGCGTCTGCCAGGGTATTCGACAACCCGGGAATGTGGACTGCCAGAAGGTGAATGCCCCTCTGAGTGCCCAATACCACACCCTTCTGGATTCTCGCAGAGAGGTATGAATGGGTACCACCTTATTTGTTCAGGTAGGAACTACTGCCGAACCATCTGACTGCACTTGAAGGCAACCCTGAGGGAGCACAATGAACGCCTGGGCATGATAAAACAGCCATCATTTCCAAAACACTGATGTGGAGATGAGCTTCACCCTTCATCCAAGAGCCCTGGGACTGAATTTCTTGAAGATGGGCACCCCAGCCCATCAAGGAAGCATCTGTCGTCAGTATGAGATCCGGGACACGGAATGGAATGACATGCCTTGCAGTAGACTGTCCATGGACTTCTACTATTGTAAGGTGCGAGCGCCGGGAAGAGAAGCGGACAGGGCATCAAAGTTGTCGATCCTCAGATCCACTGGACCCTGAGGTCCACTGAAGAACCCTCATATTGAGTCTGGTGTGGGGGACAGTGGGGATGGTAGCCTCCAAATGTCCCAACAGGCGAAGGTAGTCTCTGGCTGGGACATACTGACAAGCCTCCAGCCGGAATACTAGGGTAAGAATGGCATCTGCCGAGCCCTGGGAAGAAAAGCCATGCCCAGAGAGGTGTTCAGTACTGCTCCTGTATATTGGAGAATCTGTGAGGGACCATCATGGATTTTGGATGATTGACCATGACACACGCCAAGGAGAACACCCAAAGGGTACCAGCCAGGGTGTGTTCCAACAAGGGCATGATGACGCCTTGAGGAGCCAGTTGTCCATGTATGGAAAAGACATAAAGGCCTTCTTCCTGTAGGGGTTGAGGCCACCGCTGCTAGACATTTTGTAAACACCCATGGGGCCAATGAAAAGTCAAAGGGTAGGGGCCGAACTGGAAATGGTGGCCCTGAAACCGGAAGCGAGGGAACCACTGGTGAGCAAGGTGCATCAAATAGTGAAGCTACATCCTTCGTGTCCAGGGAACAGAGCCAGTCCCCTGCATTCAGCAAGGGAGCAGGTGGGGAAGCATCACCATCCTGAATTTTTGGTATTTTATGTGAAGTTGAGACCTCTGAGATCCAGAATGGCGTGCAAGTTTCCCATCCACTTGGGAACTAGGGAAAATCAGGGTAATATCCTGAGCCACTCTGATGAGAGGAATAGGTTCTTTGGCCTGTTTTTTTTAACAGAGCATCTATTTCCTCCTCAGTACCAAAGCGTGGTCTGGAAGATAATGAGATCCTGGGTGGCAAGGAAGAGGAGGACTGATCATGTCCAATGTGTGACCGTATCAGATCACCTGAAGGATCCAGAGGTCCAGTGATCCTTGTCACCCTGTGAGGTGCAGAGTAAACCTGACCCCGACAGCTGTGGAGGGGTCTCTTCCCACGGCAAAGAGAAGCCTTCAGGCTGAAGGCTGGCAATGCTGAGGATCAGCAGGGACATATCATGAAGCCTTTGGGGCATTTCTGGGGCTTGGCAGGGCTAATGGAGCTTTTCCTTATTAGCGGGCTGCCCAGAGTAGTAGGTCTAGCCCAACTGGAGCAACCCTGAAAGGATCCTCCTGTAGGCAGGCTGGCAGGGGCGATAAAGGGTCCGAACAGACTGGCGGGTACAACCAGAGTCCTGTAAGTTCTTCAGAATGTCCTGAGGCTGTGGTTCAAAAAGTTTAAAGACAGCATTGAGAATGGATTGCTGCACATATTGGGAGAATCCTGAAACCCTTAGCCAGGCACGGCATCTGAGGCAATACCACAGATGAGGCCCTGATAAAAATCCATGGTGTCATATGGCACGGAGGAGGTGGAGACAGGCAGCCACAGCAGTGAGAGTTTTGCATTGAGATCCTCTTGAGGCGGACCAGCTGGAAGGACTGGATGGATTCCTGAGTAGTTTTAAGAATCTCTCCTGATATTTAACGACATGACCCATATAATTGAGGATATGGAAGGACATCGTAGCGAGGCATAGACCCGTTTTCCCCATGACATCCAATTTCTTGGATTCCTTGTCAGGGGTTCAGCACTCATATGTTGTGGTCTATGTGGAGGTGTGAGATATACAGATGGACACTAACACAGAACTTCAGGTGCAACCCACTTTTGGCAGAGTGGGATGTTTATTAAATCAGTAAGTTTCTTTGTAGGCAGCAAGGCAGCAAATAATGATGCAGAAAATAATATACTCAAAATAACAGATAACAAAAACATAAGCATTGTAGTACAAGGCAGTCCTCCCTCTACACACAGTCAGCATAAACCGACTCTATCTAGCTTGCACATGCTCAGATGGGGCTTTAATATCCTTGCTCACCTGAGTCAGGTGATCTAAAATCAGAAAACTTCTTATAACAAACATATTATTGCTTTACAATCATATGAGAATATAGCAAATCTTACTGGTCATTGTGTAGTAAAATAAACTTCCCTGTAGATTTTCTATAAACAAAATTTTCCCAGCACGACTGACAGGGCTGTCTGTATGAAAGAGGGCCACAAGGGGCTGCTGATTTCCTATACTGCTTTAACAGACAGTAGCTCTAAGGAATGCAGGCCTCACTCCCAAAGTAACTTTTGCTAACTTTTAACAATATTTGCACCATTAACTGCATAACCTGCATAATCATCAAAGTTTCGTGTTTAGGGACAAATGGGACATTAGTTTCCTTTGTGTTTGTTTGCTGTAGGTCTCACTGGGGAAATAAAACTGAGCTGCATTTCCTGGTAGCCAAACTTTTACTAGCATACTAGCTCTGTAAATACTTTTCCTAGGGTCATTTCTAACAAGCAGAGCAATGTTTTATGAAGGGTTTGTAAAACAAACTGCATTTGGCATTCGGAAAAGTCTGGGGAGTTTGATGCAGCAGTCAGACAGCTGAAATGTCAAGCTGACTGCAGGCTGATAATTCAGTAGCTTTTCCTGATTTTGGTAGCAAAGGACAGCATAGAGCCTCTAGTTGTCTTCTAAACTTTTAATTCCTAAAGGTAGCATTCTGGAAAGGCACCGGAAAAACGTTTTCTTTTAGGAGAAAGCATTTAAAACAGGAACTCAATGCTTATATGAGCTTTTCAGACCGTTATGGGGTTACCTGTGCTTTTCATTCAAACTGTAGTAACTTAGACAACAATACAATAATGGCATTTTAGAGTTTAAGAAATGAAGCACTATGCAATATAATAGCAAATAGCATATAGAAATGCCTAAACATAAAAGAGCACACAATGCATAATCTTTGTATTTTCACATGTACAGGAACTTTAATGCATATACTAAACTGTACCCACAGGTGTCCTAAGGTGAAATCAAGGATTCTTTAGCTCTCTTAACCTGCGGACCCAAAGAAACAGAGAAAAAATACAAAGAAGGTTACAAAGGGGGTCACCTGTTGGTGGCCTGCCACCCAAAAAGTAAACAAAGGGATAGCCGAGAAGAGAGAAAGATAGACGGCTGCAACCAGAAAGACAAAAGAATGTGGGTCCTTAAACAGTGGCAGGGATGAACAGTCTAGCAGACCGATCATGCACAGTCCGAACCATGGAATCTGCCTGTGGTGGGAAAGTAAGATAAGGGTGATCCACTGGTGCCCAGTAAAGGCAGTGCACCTTCTGGTGACTAGAGGAATTCTGAACAGTTGCTGTCAACCTGCCTAAATGGCCTCCTCAAAAGCATCCACAAGAGGAGGGACAACCAAGGTGAGCCTATCAGGAATACCAAGGTAATGGGCTAACTTCTTCCTGGAGGCATCCTGTTCTGCAGTCTGGAATCCAAACATTTCCTGTAGATGAACCATAATATCTGAAAAGGAAGGGTCATCCGGGGAGAACAGGGCAAGTCAGGCGTAGGTTCCCCTGAAGGAAAGAAGCCTCCGAGGAGGACACCTGGGACTCATGACCCTGATCCATATCCTCCTCATATTCACCCAAATCTGCCAGGTCCAATTCCTGCAGGAATGGATCATCCAAATCGTCCTCCTGTGACAGTACCCCGGAGAGGCGGGGAGAGCGGTCTATCCTGGAGGCCGAAGGAGGTCTGGACAGAGCAGAGGTCAGAATAGCGCCCCCTAGATGGGCGAGGGAGGACCTAATAAGACCCATAATGGACTAGACCAAAAAGCGTGCACCATGGCCAGTTGTCCCCAAGAGGAAGCAGGGGCATGTAATGAATGGGCACCACAGAAGTTATGGAAGAAAGTACAGGAGCCAACTGTCCTGTTGACCATGAGGGGTACATAAGACCCCAACACCGTCGACGATGGAGGAGCCATTATAGAGCTCCTTAACATCTGGCCAGGCATTGATGAAGACATCGATGGCAGTGCAGAAATGCCAGTTGGCGGAACACTGTTGACGAGAGAATGGTGACTGGATAAGAAGCCACCGCCAATGGGTGAACCATCGACATAACAGAAGGCACCACTGACGGAAGAACCATCGAGAGTGCCGTGGCCATTGTCGACGGACGATGGGCCAAAAGACAATGGGAGGAGGCAGCAGGTAGCTGCAAATGAATCCCAAACTTTGTCGTTGATGGAGGACCCTTTGGCAAAGGAAGAGAGGGACCCACTACACTCGACGGAGAAGACGGCAATACAGTGCGATCCTCCCTAATACTCACTTTCTTAGTGGAGCCTGGGTCTGCGACGACGAAGATGGTGGCACGGGAGAAACATGTTTTGTCTTGGAGGAGTGTTTCTTCCCGCCCCATGGTTCAAGAGGAGGGCTAGCCTCCTGACGGCGGGACTCCAAGAAGGAAACCAAAGACATCCTCCTGTTGGAGCCTTGCTGCTGCTCAAAAGGGCAACCTTCTGCTCCATCAAAATTCTCTGAGTTGCTGGAACCTTCAATGCATTGTAGCCTTACTGAATCGCTGACAGAGGACACACACCCTAGTGTCGTGTTCAGGACCAAGGCACTGAACACACACTTCGTGGAGGCCCTGCCACGTATTCTGTGGCTACAGGAACACTTTCAGAATAAGGGATCCAAGACATCAGCAGATGAAGTTTTGGTCAGTAGAACTCTTCACTGACTAACTGAAAAAGCTGGACTCCAGTGGAGAACATGATGCTTACTCGCTTGCAGTTGAAAAGAACTGAGGAGCATCAGGGACCTCCCCTTTGTATGTACTAAAGCACACGTGGTGACAGGAAGTCATCCAGAGGATGTGATGCTTGTGACTGATATCCCATATGTCATGACCTGCTGTAAGACAGTGGCTCAGAGAAGATCATCTTTGCCGACTAACAAATATTGCTGCTTTAAGAGAAACATCATATACCAAAATTATTTTGTAAAATCAGCTCTGTAACTACAAATGAAACTGAAATAAGGACAGCCCATTGGCACAGTGGTTGGATTTCAGCCATGACACCAGCAACCCGGCTCGAGGTGGACTCGGGTCACTGGAGGGCCAGCTGGGGGCAGAATGGCTTGAGTGTCCCACAATAGCTCGCCGTCTCCAGGAGGTGGGTGGGTTGGCCGACTCACAACACTTGTGTGTGTCCTGGGCGAAGGGCTCGGGGAACCACATTCCTGTGGGCTTGTGAAGGACGGCGGCCAACAAGATGCAGTGGATGTCGGCGGTGTGTCCTGACGTCAAGGGGCTCTCACTGCACCTGAGGGAGGAAAAACAGAAAAACTCCTGCCAGCTCTGGGAAGATGGGCTTCCTGGAGCGTGCCTCCTATGTGCCCGCTCACCAGATCACCTCCATGGGCCCAACAAATGAAACTGAAATGTGTGTATGTACTATATATTTTGTTGCTTTTTTTTTTTTTTTATCTCTTCCCAGACTGGCCCCTCTTCTCCGACCCTCCCAGCCCTGTCATCCCGGCTTCCACGGTATTCACCCCTGCATGAGGTGCCAGCTGGCCAGGTGCAGTGCCTGAGGAGGGTTGAATCATCCCGCTAGTCCGCGGTGTTTTTTGTCCTCTGCTCTTTTCTCCCAACCCGAGTGTGGACATAGCATGCAATGACATCACGGCCGAGCCGCCGCGGCGCTCCAAACACGGCACGCCAGGCCTGCACTGTCTCCACCCCCATCTGTGGAATCATTGTGCCAGCCTCCAGCCACCGCTAGGAGCCAGGCATGCACCAATCTCCAGTCCCATCTCTCCCGGGAGAGGAGAGCTGTCCTATGAATGCTCGATCCTCTCCCTCCCGGGCCGACCCTTGACGACCCGGTCGCCGCTCATGACATGAGGTAAGACATGGCTGCCTTAGCCTCCACACCACTGCGCTGGCCGTATGTACTATATTTTAAAGCACTAGCCACACAAAAACATTTTAAAAGAAAAATAAAAAATAAAACCTGCAAACCATTTTACAAAGGTAGTCAACTCAAAACCGCCACACAAAATCTGGCTAATCATTCATGGCTATTTAGTTCAGTTTATATTCTGCTTAAGTCCGTTTCTAAATGCACTCTCCAACTGGGTCACCAGGCAACAGACTACTGCACCCCAACTCAAACACCTATCATGATAATGTCTGCAGCCTTACCACCCGGACCTTGATCATGTCAGATCTCAGAAATTAAGCAAGGTCGCACCTGGTCAGTAGCACGATGGAAGATCTCTAATGAACACCAGGTGCTGTGGGAAGCAGCTAGTCATTTTGAGGCAGTATGCTCCAGTTGGTTAAAAGAAATTATACCAATGCCCCAGCATGGTGTCTGGAGGATACTGTGCTGTTGAAGCTGCCATCGCTTGGAGGAAACATTAAAATTAGGTTCTGTCTGCCTGTTCCGATGGTTGTTCAGGTGGAAAGAAAGATCCCATGGTGCCAGCCTCGGCGCAGTGGTAGTGCTACTGCTCACAATGCTAGCAACCTGAGCTTGGGAACGAGCTCAGATAGCCATGGGCCAGCTAGGAGAAGGAGAACTGAACTTCCCAATGGATGCCCTCCTCCTCCTCCTCCTCCTGAGAAAATGGGTCGCCGTCCCTGCTGCGATACTGCCACTTGGGTGACCACAGGTGGCAATGCAACCGAGGTGCTATGTGATGGACGGTCACAGGCTGACATTCGCAGCAGAAGCATGCTTGCCATGCACACGCACCTTGAACCTCTTGTGTTGCTGATGGGGGATCTGAATATGCCAAATGTTAAATGGAGTGCATTTGCAGCAGCCACTTCTAAGAGTGGGGTAATTCTAGACGCCCTATAGGGGTCATGCCTTATACAACTAGTATTGGAACCCACTGAGAGGGATCACTCTAGACCTGGTACTCTCAAATGGAGATGGCGAGGTTCACAGATTTAGAAGTGGGTAGCCATCTGGAAACTAGTTATCATCGAACAGTATGGTTCACGATAAACACAGCAGTAGAGTCAAGCCATACAAAGGTAAAGGTACTGGACTTCAGGAGGGGCTGACTTTGCCAAAATGGGTGAGTGCATAAGGAATGCACTAGCAAATGGCAGGAAGGAGGGTGGAAGAACAATTGGGAATAATCAAAACTGCCATCACAGAGGCAACAAGCATTTGTGTGAAGCAAATAAACAAAACAAAGCGATGTAAAAAAAACACTATGGTTCTCAGAGGAGTGGCAGGGAAGGTTAGGGAGAAAAGAAAGCCTTCAGGAAGTGCAAGGAATCACAGAACAGCAGGACAGAGAATTGTATCAGTTAAATCAAAAGGAAGCAGGAAGGCAGTCAGAACAGCAAAGGCCCAAACTGAGGAAAAGACAGCCAATCAGTTAAGAAGGGGATAAAATGTTTTACAGGTACATCACGGCTGAAGGAAGACCAAGGGCGAGATAGTGAGGTTTAATAAAGAGGAGGGGGGGGGCAGAGGGTGACTGTGAAAGGCAGAGATACTAAACAAATATTTTTGCTCAGTATTCACAAATGAAGAGGGGAGGTACCTAAACCAAACAATAGAAACACTCTGGATTCGAGTTGATACCAACCCATTCACAGAACAAAGGGTTCTGAAAGAACTCTTAAAACTGAAGGTGGACAAAGCAATGGAGCCTGATGGGATTCATCCCAGAATTCTAAAAGAACTAAGGGTAGAACTAGTGACACCACTGACTACCCTCTTAACAAATCATGGGAGGATGGGGTGGTACCTGAGGACTAGAGGAAGGCAGATATTATTCCACTTCACAAAGGTGGGAGCAGGGCAGAAGCAGGAAACTACAGACCTGTTAGTTTAACCTCAGTAATTGGGAAAATAATGGAATCACTTTTGAAGGAAAGAATTGTTGAGTACCTAGAGGCCAGAGGGGCACAGGACCAAGGCAGCATGGATTCACAGTGGGAAGGTCATGTCAGACAAATCTAATAGATTTCTTTGATTGGGTGACCAAAGTAGCAGATCAGGGAGGGCTGTGGACATGGCCTACCTAGACTTTAGCAAGGCATTTGACACAATCCACACAAAAGATTAATATACAAGTTGGCCAGCCTGGGAGTGAGTCCCAAGATGGTAGCCTGAGTAAAGAATTGGCTGGAGAACAGGACACAGAGGGTAATAGTAAGCGGAGTCCACTCTGAAGAAAGGGGTTACTAGTGGGGTACTGCAGGGTTCAGTACTAGGACCAGTCCTCTTTAATGTCTTTATAAGTGACACTGCAGAGGACTGGAAGAAAAAGTATGTCTCTTTGCAGACGACACAAAGATTTGCAACAGAGTTGATACACAAGGTCTGGTGGAAAGGATGAGAAGGAACTTGGCAAGGTTGGAGGAATGGTCAAATGTATGGCAGCTTAGATTCAATGCTAAGAAGTGCAAGTAATGCACCTGGGGAACAAAACCCAGGGAAGAGTACACAGTGGGGGTTGAGATACTAGCAACAACAAAAATGGAAAGGGACCTGGGGTAGTCATATCAGAAGACCTAAAGGTGGGCAAGCAATGTGAGAGGGCAGTAAGGAGGGTTGGGGGATACTGGGATGCATAGGAGAGGCTTCACCAGTAGAAAACAGGAAGTTGTTATCCCTCTGTACAGACAGCTGGTGAGACCCCATCTGAGTACTGTGTGCAGTTCTGGAGGCCCAATCTCTGCAAGGACAAAGACAGGATGGAGGCAGTCCAGAGGAGGGCAACTAAAATGGTCTGCACCAGAAGACATATGAAGAGACTTAAGGAGCTTAATATGTACAGCCTCGAGGAAAGGAGGGAGAGGGGGACATGATGGAAACTTTCAAGTACCTCAGGGAATCAACAAAGTACAAGAGGGTAGCATCTTTCAGAAAAGAGGTGTGCAAGAACAAGGGGACACAATTTGAAGATGGGGGGAACGGCTCAGAGGTAATGTGAGGAAGTCTTTTTCATGGAGAGGGTTGTGGATGCATGGAACAGCCTTCCTGAGGAGGTTGTGGAGTCAAAACCGTGGTGGAATTCAAGAATGCACGGGACAGTCATAAGGCAATTCTAGGAGTGGGGGTAGGAAGAAGTAGGCTGCTGGTTAACTAGGATCTGCAGCTTATCCATTAGGTAGGAAATGGGCAGACTGGGCAGGCCAGCGGTCCTTATCTGCCGTCAAATTCTATGTTTCTATGTGTGTGCCTGTGTCCATGGGGAAGGGGAGAAATCAAGCAAAAGCACCACTGCTGAGACGGACAATAGACCCTAGTGAAACAAAGGGGACCACCACTGAACTCCTCGTCTGGCAGCTTGTTAAAAATCAATGTAGTTGGGGAGCACCTCCTCTTTCCGCACAGGGGCAGATAGCAAGTAGTGGTATGCAGGTAGGCAGTTGATGGGGTTTGGAGCTTGACAAGCAAGTGCACCTAGTGATCCACAGGAGGTCAAAGACAGCGGTGCAGGAGGGGCATAAACAAAGAATACAGGAAAAAAAAAAGATCCCATGGCACGTCTTCAAAAGTGCAGGGAATTTATTTTTTATTGCAAATGAAATTTATACAATCTGATACATAAACAAAAATAAACAGAAATAAAGGAAACAGGATGCATTTACAACAGTTCATACACCCTATAGTGCAACACGCAAGGTAATCCAATTCACCATTTAAATCAAAAGTGCAGGGAATTTCCCTGGTGTCCGGCCAAAGGACCCCAATTCACTCAAAACCACCAACAGCTTAATCTGGTTCAATATCAGACAGTTTGCATCTGTATTCCCTCCCTCCACCTCCAGGGGATGAAAATGAAGTATTTCTTAGTCATTCCTTCCTACTCAACATAAACTAAACAAACTAATATTAAATCCTATTCCTATAACAGGGGAAAACAGCATTCCATTTTATCACGGGAGACAATGAAAATAATGCCCAAAAGTGCAAAGTCATGCACATCAGACACCAAAACCCCAGAGCTGAGTACAGGATTTTGGGGGGTTATGGCATGTACCTTGGAGGAAACGGACTTGGGAGTTATCATTAAGGACACTCTGAAGAAGCAGCTCAGTGTTCAGCGTCGTGGGACAGCAAATTAGATGATGGGCTGTTATAGGAAGAGGATAGAGAGCCAAGGAGGAAGTTATACTCCCCTGTATAAGTCATTGGTTCACCCGACCTTGAATACTGTTTATAGTTCAAGAAATGAAAATTACGTACTACCGTGATTCTTGATCTTCTCTTGTATCTTCACCATTCATTACTTACTGAGTGTAAGCCGGGCCTCAATCATGGGGCTTTTTTTTTTTTTTTAAAAAGCATGAACGACGCCCGCCTCGAGGAGTGACGCTCAAGGAAAGGGGCCGCTTAGTGATCACTCCTCCTCCAACTCAGTTCTGTGAGCCGGAGAGCAAAAGGACAGCATAGAAAGAGAGATAGCGAGGCAAGATAGCCAAGGGACAGAAAAGTAAGGAAGAATGAACTGAAAAAGGAATAAGCCGATGGAAAAAGGACAGAGGAGATAAGAGCATTCCTAACCTAGGGATCGCAGGGCCTCCTTACCTGGGCGACTCTAGGAGGAGAGAGAAGGAAGGTAATGAGGAAGAAAGAAGAAGAAAGAGAAGAGAAAGATGGGATGTTGAAGGGACCAGAATGCCCAACAGCATAGTTAGCTGAAAGCTTAAGGTCTATTAGCAGGAAAGCAAGAATCCCGGTGATAGAGCTGAAGAGAAGGTTCACCGAACCCGCTAGACAGACTCAGGAGGGCATAGTCCTCGCCCTCAACATGCCATGGTCCTGATTCCCACTTCGGGCTCCTGGCCGAGAAAAGGCTTAACTGGAGGACACCCGAGTAGGAAAGGATAAATCCCAGGCAGCATGTAAGAGCTGCTCAAGGGTTTAGAAATGGAAAATCTAGCCTTTCAGGCAGTTTATAGGTATTGAAATGGAACTCAGTCGGATCTGCCAAGGCAGGGTCAGAGCTTGGCTGCAAGATTGGTCATGGTCAGCACTGCTACTCTGCAAAACTGTTCAGGAAGGACACTTGAAGGAAAAACAATCATCAATATTATTATAAGAAATTTTCTTTGCCTTTGTTTTTTTTTTTTTTTTTTGATAGAGCATAACTTGCAGGCTTAGGAGCATGACCTAAAAGCCAGAGATTGCCTTACAGCAGTCGGAGAGAATTCCCTGTTTTTCCTTTTTTTTTTGGAAGGAAAAATAATCGCACCGTTCCTCTGCTCTGCAAGGCAAGAATAAAGGGGGTTTGTGATTCTAGGGCTTAACAGCTGTCGTGAGGGAATTGCGGGATTAAAACTGTATAGACAGAGTCAGGCAAAAAAACAGAAGTATCTCGCCAGAAGGTATGGCAAGAGATAGTTGTGCAGCCTGATCATCACACGCAATTCAGGAAAACGCCCAAGAATCTTAGAGTAAATAATTTTTCTGATAGAAATAAGGGTCCCCAAAAAAAATATATATATATTTTCTTTTTTTTTTTTTGGAAAAATTGAGTAATTTTCCTCTTTTTTTTGTATATTTTTTTTTTGCAGAGAGAGGAAGGAGACGGAGGGGAGAAGCCACAGGAGGAGGCCACTGAGGGATGGTGGTGGGTAGTAATGAATGGTGAAGATACAAGAGAAGATCAAGAATTACGGTAGGTACGTAATTTTCATATCTTCCTTGTCAATCTTCACCATTCATTACTTCCTGGGTGAGCAAGCTCCTCTCCCGCCGGGAAGAGGTAAAATACCCTGAGGGAACAAGACCCCAGCCTCCTGTTGGTGAGAAACAGAAGGAGAAGACCCTGGCTTATTCAGAAAAGCCTAAGTGGGAGAAGAGCTAGAGGCGCCTCCGAGGGGCGAGGAGACGGAGAGAGCCCTGCAAAAGTCTCCTAGCTCTAGAGGAGAAGAGAAGGGTCCCCTGGAAGGCGGAGCGAATCACCTCACCCGGGCCAGGGGTGACAACCTAGAAGAGCAAGCCATGCCGTCCGCCTGATGCAGATCGCTGTCCCCGCAAGCCTGGAAGCCACCTCATTACGCCGTAAGATGCCCTTGCTTGCGTGTCTGCCAGCTCCAGGCCTACCGCTGGAGAGGGCAACGGCTTGTCTGGTTTGCTCTCGTATCAGGCATTGATGCCAACAGCTGGGACATCATCGACCACAAATGCCGGTTGTAGGTTGCGTGGTGAGCCTGATGAGATGCAATACAGGCAACCGCGATGAGAAGAAGAGAACACTCTTCGCCTCAACGGTCGAACTGAGAGAGTCCAGATCGGTGGGCGGTTGCGCTAGGCAGCGGCGCCGGAAGGAGTGTCCAGGTAGACCAAACCAGAGGGGGGCGGAAGGGTACCTAGAGACTCTGAGGGTGCACAATACCTACGCTGACAGTCAGCCGGGCTGGAGAAGAAGCGCTGGGGAATGCCAGGACCGGACAGGCGCCTCCTGGAAGGGGATAGGCCAGGATGGTACCACCAAATGCTGGGCACTGAATTCACCGAGGAATTCCGCGTCTCCCGTTCGGTATTGTCTCCGAACATAGAAATCGAAGATCCTCACCATCCTCGAAAGGAAAGCTGATATTCCGTGAAATCAGCATCGGAGGAGAGATGAGTAGGGTTCCTCTCCTCAGAGGAGGGAGACGAGATGATGGGGAGCTGGAATGTCCAGAGGACTCTTGCGCGGTGGGGAGAGTCGAAAGACCGCTCATGCATGCATCTAACATATGAGGGAAGGCCGCCAGAGAATCCTGAACTGCTCCCAGGATAACGGACCCGTAGGGACCGACATGGCCTGGGAGCAGGGGTGGTGGAGGCAGAGAGATGGGAGAGGGGCACCTCGAGGAGGCAACAGCTCTCTGCCAGGGCTATGGAATCAGGGAACAGAGCCCTAGCTGGAGGGGTCCCGGACAACAGACCAGGCACGAGAATGGAACTCTGGGGAAGCGGAGCCTGAACAGCCCAGGGGAGAACCTCCCTGTGACAACGCCGGGACTGCATGGATCCAGAAGGGCAGCCCGCAAGAACGCCGCCGAGGGCACCCTAGAGCCCTGGTGGGAGGGGCGGGTTCGCACTCACGGCTCCTGGCCACCCCCGAGGTGGCCAAAGAAGACCGAGCCAGACCCTCTGCCCTCAACCCTCGGACTCTGAGAGGGCTCCTCCTCCTGACAGCAGCGCCCCTGCTCCAGAGGGGGCAACAGCACCGGGGTAGCTGTCACCGCCCTCCGAGAGGAGCCTCCCTCCGTCACCCCCACGCCTGCCCCTGGGACCCCGGCCACCCCCAGCCAGGGAGTCCTCAGGAGACGACGGAAGGGGACAGAGGAGGGCCGCTGCGCCGCCTGGTACCTCTAGCCACAGGGGACCCAGACCCCAAGAGTGGGGGTGCCAGGATGGGTCACGTCTGAGTCATCGTCCTCCGAGGAGGACGAGACCAGCTGGACCTCATGTGGCCACCCAGGGGTCCCAGAGGCCACGGCACATGAACGGCACCGGTACCAACGGGCGCGCCGCCGCCCCAACGCCGGCAGCAGCCAGCCCAACTCCCAACCCCCACGGCGCCGGCAGGACAAGCGGCACCGCTCCCCGTGCCGGAAACCGACCCGGTGCAGCGAGACAAGACCAGGCCCACGGGCGCCAACGGCGCCGGGGCGGCGCCGCCATGACCACTCAGCGCTCGCGAACGGTGCCAAGGCCCAAAGCAGCACCACCAACAGCGCCCGCCATGATCACCGCACCACGAACAGTGCCGGATCCAAACAGCGCTGAACGGGCGCTGGCTGATCACCGGCACCTCGAACGGTGCCAGGATTCAAAATGGCGCCGAAGCGGCGTCGAGGGTCCACGGTGCCAGGCTACAGTCGAGGCCCTGACACGGGGAGCCTGCACCGAGGAGGTGACTGGCGAGGCGTGTCGGGCGTCATGCCCCGGGAGGGATTCACGACGCCCCCGACACCTGCAGAAGGGGCCTCCTCGGCAAGAAAAGACGAGGAGACCCTCCTCCGGACCGTAGTAGGCCCGGAGGGGACCCGGGAAAGGGCCTAGAGACCTTACCTGAGAATCCTTTGAGCGATGTCGCCCTCAAGGTCGGCGGGTCTTGCCGAGCTTGAACGCTGCTGGACTTCAAGGACACGCGGTCCATAGAGAAACAGGCGCCGCAGCAATCCATGTCATGGTTGGGTCCCAGGCAATGAAGACAAACGTCATGCCGGTCCGAGACGGAGAAATGCCGCCACAGGAGCCCGATGCATAGGGGCGCCTCTGCCTTTAGAAAAACGCTTTAGCCCGGAACCGACATAACGCCAAACCAATGAGAAAACAGTAGGGAAAACACAACCGGCGCCGCTTTGAAAGAAAAGGAACAGTCTTACCGGGTTACGCCGAGTGTGTGGAAAAGAGGAGTCGCTGACGAGTCAAAAATACAAACGCCTGTGAGCAGGTGCTGCCTCGACGGCGGGGGAGAAACAGAACTGAGTTGGAGGAGGAGTCGGTCGCTACTAACGGCCGCCTTCAGCGATGACGCCACCTCGAGGGTGGCTTATGCAAGCTTTTTAAAAAAAAAAAAAGCTCCCGTGATCAGGCGCCAGCCCTCGCTTACACCCAGGAAGTAATGAATGGTGAAGATTGACAAGGAAGATCTGTCACCTAGAGAAGACATTGGCAGGGTGGAGGCTGTGCAGGGAGGGCAACCAAGATTATACAGGGGCAGTGGGTTGAGGGGCATAAGGCTGAAGGGCATCAGCATGTGGTCCTGACAGAACAGGAAGCCAGCAGGGGTCATGCTTGACTCGAGAACCTTTAAATACCTCCAGGGGACAAAAAGGGTGGAGTGTGGGAAACATTTGGTTAAGCACAATGTCTTTCAACCAGAACGCACTGAAGTTAGTGGCAAGAAGTCTCAAGAGGAGGTGAGGGAAGTATTTCTTCTTCATGGAAAGGATGCTGGATAGATGGCAGAGGTTGCCTCAGGAGGTGGAGCAGAGTGAAGGATTCACGCATCCGTGGGACAGGCACAGCAGTATGATAAGGAAAAAATCACCCAGAGAGGGTGGCATGCTGGGGTTGTATAAGGCCCTGTGCCACCACATAAGTGCGTAGAGTAAGTTAGGGCAGACTGTATGGACTTGCGGTCCTTTTTGCTGACAAATCTATGTTTCTATGAAAATGACCTTCCAAATGATCAAACTGGTCCACGAACCTAGGTTGCTGGGTTATGCAGCATTTTTCAAACCCATTTTAGCAGTTTACCCTGCGCTCAGTAGGACTGCACCTAGACCTTTTGTGTATTTTTTAGGATGAAGACACGCAAACACAACTCCGCTAACAAAATATGATGGTAATCACAGCTGGTTATAATGCACATAAAATCCCAAATGTTTACCGTTAAGAAGAAGTAGGCAAGGCCCGAAGTCCATACGTTATACACGGTTTATTTTTCCCCAACCAGTAATTATCCGAAATACAAACGTAATCAACATCCTTAAAGAAAGACTTGCTACGAGAGAAAACCAGCTCATCAAGCCCTTCAGACCCAGATTCCTCCATTCCTTCTAGACAAAACTTGATGTTGATTGGTAGTTCCTGTAGAGAGACAAAATGGCAAAGATATCACTTATTTTGGGGTTTCCATTGAAAATGTAACTTTTGCTTTTCTAAACAGAACTAAAGCAGTTCTGAACTGCCCTCATAGACTAGGACAAATGAAACATCAATCAAGAGATCTCAAGCCATTACTATTACAGTTCAGAGTGCTCCCACTGATTTTCTTGCACCCAAATAAAAGACACCTTATTTGCACAGCATCTTTCTCGAGCTGAGCCTTTGTCACTGTAGTGAGTGCCCAAGTTTACCACAGTTGACCTTGTTTGCAATACATGTTACAGTACCAGACTGCCTATTTAGTTAAAGATACTGCAAAGGAAGTGTGCGGTTTCTCTGTCTTTCACCCACCCTCTACCTCGCCTTCTCATTTCCATAGCTGAATGAGAGACTACAGGACTTCCATTAGAGGTGATACAATTGGTTTTACATGCTGCAGCAAACTGTTCTACATTAAACCCTCTGTATGCCTGTAATAGCCGCTGTTCCATGTCCTGTTGCCCGGACATGACTGAAAAAAAAAGATAGCATTCTAGATATTTTCTCAGTTAAATTAAAGAAATAAAGAAAGAAAATTAGATGTGTTTCTCATCTTCTGGACTTGGATGTTTACGCAGTACTAGCTGAGGGCAAAATTACTAGACAGGAGCAAACAAAAGGGTGCTGTGTCAGCATACGGGCAGTAAAGACCAAGAGGTTTTCTTCAGGAATGGATAGCAATATAGTAAGAAAAGACGCTTTATTTATAAAGTGCCTTTCTGTACCAAAGCTCTGCACAAAAAAAGATAAAATGAAGCCAATGAGCATATGCATGACAAATTATATCACAGCCACCACACAAAATCATTAAACAATAAAAGCTTAAACTGTAACTGAGGCATATATAAGTGGATTGCTAACTGGCTTGAGGGCAGGAAGCAGGGCTGTGGTAGCCTGGCAATACTCAGAACGAGGGCGGGTACTTAACAACATTGGTGCTGGGGCTACTGCTGTTCAGTATGTTCATCTCCCCTGGAGGATAAGGCTGAACTTCAGGAGGACCTGAATAAAATTTCCTGGAATCTCAGATTCAATGTAGCCAAATGTAAGGTGCTACACTCGGGGAGGAAAACCACAGGTAAGACCTTCACATGGTGTGGGGTTCCTCTTGCTGTAGTGAAGAAGGATAAGGAACTGGGGTCACAAGAGACAAGGTGCTACAGCATGATCACGTGTGCCGCTGCTGTCAAAAGGGCTGGAAGAATGGTAGGGTAAATGAAATGGGGGAGAGGCGGATTTGACCAGCAGAGCAGGAAAGTAATCCTACCACTTTACAAGGCCTAGTCAGGCCTCATCCGAGATATTGAAAGCTGCTCTGGGCACCTCGATTCTGGAAGCCTTACGCCTGGTCTCCCTGGTGAAAATGAGTCTAAGTTGGGCGTGACACACTCTTCTGCATACTCATGGGTAACAACAAGACAGAACAGGATGGAGATGCTCGATTTGGAGTGCTCCAGTAGGACACTGAGACATACCATAAAGCCCAGGCGTGGTAAATTAAGGAAGGCTCTTCTCCCAGAGGGTGGTGAATCTACTGAATAACCAACCAGCAGAGGCGGTGGATATGAAGACAGGATAGCTCTCTTTAAGGTAAGCCTGGCCTAATTTCTGCTTACTAAGGAATCAGTGGACACCCTCAATAGCAGAGTGGATGTGGAATCCTATAAATTATATTTATTAGTTCCTGCTCATGAAGCGGGTGAGGTGACATAATAGACTAAGAGTCCTTCCAACCTTAAATTATTACTGTATCCTACTATATATGATAGCAAGCAAGCAATTTAAACAACAGTTACAGTATAAGTAACTAAACTAACAAAATGTGGGCTTGTACAACCCAGAGTGACCATTAAACAAAGTTATGGACAAATAAATCTCTCTACAGTTTCTAGAACACCTCCACAGGCAGTACAGTGCACATTACAAAGAAAGAGTAATGATCTCTAACAAAAAGTAAACATAGCATATGCTTATTTCCCCTTACAGATACTGTAATTCTGATGAAGACATCATGGCTAAAACACAGTTTCTAAATGTAGGTTTTTTTTTTTGGTCCGAGCCCTCCTCTCCTCAGGACCCATCTGCCCACCACCCCATGCCCAGGCTTACTGGGCAGGGCGCAGAGGACTTCCCACTCCCTACTGGATATCACAGGCAAGCCCTGGATTACTACCCCAGGTCGGGGCCATGAGAGTGGGACCCCTGGCGGGCATCAGAGGCAGTGGATGGCAGAACTGGCCATCATGCAGGAGGACCGGCATTTGTTGCTTTGCTGCCCGGGGGCGGATGTGCAATGATATCGGCGTCCACCCCGTCCCCTAACGTGTAAGTGCGGTTGCTTGCGGCGCCCCAGCCTCTGCCAGGGGTCTGTCAAGCACCACTCTTCTCCTACCTCTCCTGGAGAAGGAGAGCAGGCCCCAGGATACTCGAACCTTCTCCCCAGCCAGCCCTCCACTCCCCTGGTCCATTCCTGAACCAGAGTCGTCGGGCGTCACAAGCAGAAATCTAACAGTCTGCCGGCTGCCTAAATTTAGTGTCTATTGGTGATATGCTTTCAGGACTACTCCTTGGTTTCAACAATTAAATCTAATGCAAACTGCTAATGTATTTTGCCTTAAGTCCCAGGTTGACTCATGCTACCAGATAGAGCCTGGTAGTAGGAATCCACCCTTCTCAGTCAAGGACTCTATGATGTACAGTGCTTAAGCTCCTATAGGACACATCATTAAAATGCATAATGTCATGAATTTTAATTGCTGATGCTGCAAAAGTATAATCACCAAAATTTTTCCACCCACTGTTATCAACAGTAATAAGGAACTGCACAATACCATACATAACACATGCAGACTAGTGTACAAAGTACACAAATCATACTGATATCAGCCACTTCTTGGCAAAGTGCCTTGAACTTTATACAGTACTGGTCCCTTCTTGCTTAATCCCAGCAAAACAAAGTTGCTACTAATGGAACCAGATTGCCTCAGGTCATTCATAATGGAGAGCCTGGGCCTTCCTATTTTCGGAGGAGAAGGATTCAGTCTAAGCAGGTTGTGTGCAGAGGGAAAGGTGACCAGTGGGGTGCCACAGGAATCAGTGCTGGGTCCAGTCCTCTTCGACATCTTTATCAGCGACATTACAAATGACCTAGTGGGGAGAATTTGCCTGTTCACTGATAACACAAAGTTCTGCAACAGGGTGGACACGCCGGAGGGTGTGGATAGAATGAGGAGAGATCTGCAGAAGTTTGAGGACTGGTCAAGGGAGTGGCAGTTGAGATTTAACACAAAGAAATGCAAAATAATGCACATGGGGCACAAGAACCCAGGAACAGCATATCAGCTAGGGGATACAAAATGCTCCAAGCAAGAAAGGGACCTAGGGATTATCATCTCTGCTGACCTCAAGATGAGAGTCAGTGTGACAAAGTGGCAGGAAAGCAAACAGGATGCTGGGATGCATAGACAGGGGTATGACCAGCCGGAAAAGGGAGGTCATAATTCCACTATACAAGACATTAGTGAGGCCACACCTCGTGTAGTGTCCAGTTCTGGTAGCCTTACCTACAAAAGGACATAGGGTGAAGACAGTTCAGAGGAGGGCAACCAAGGTGGTGCAGGGATTACATCACAAAAGCTACGAGGACAGGCTGAAGGACTTAAATATGTACTCCCTGGAAGAGAGGAGGAGAGGGGATGTGATTGAGACATATAAGTACCTCACGGGGAGGAACAAGGTGCAGGAAAACATAATTTTTCATACATAAAGATGCTCCGGGACTAAAGGGCATGGGATGAAACTGGAGAGAGCAAGGTTCAGAGGGAGCGTGAGGAAGTACTTCTTCACAGAGAGGATGGTTGACAAATGGAATGCCCTGCCGGAGGGCAGAAATTATTACAGGATTTAAGAATGTATGGGATAGGCATAAGGGATCCTGGTAGTCGGGAAGGGACAACTCGTTCTAGGGAAGCTTGAAAAGCACAGTTAAAAGAAATGGGCAGACTACGTGGGCCGTGGTCCCTTAGCTATCAACATCTACGTAGCTATTTAACCTAGGGGTCACTCAATCCACATTTGTCACTGGCGCCCAGCTGTCTGCCATGGTCAGGAGTGGCTTTCACCACCTGAATAACATTGCCGGGTTGTACCATACATAGACTCAAACAATCATTTGACAACGGTGTATGCTTTTGTAATTTCTCATCTTAACTACTGTAATGTGCTCTACTGGGGCCTTCTGGCAGGTCATCCGCTAGCAGGGAGTATATTACACGGTCCTCCAGTCTGGGCACTGGCTTCCTGTTAGATGGCTGACTGATTTCAAGATCCTTCCAGGCACTCAACAGAATGAGTCCCATCTACCGCAGTGAGCTTCTTGCAGTTGCAGCCTACAGAGATATCCGTGAGCTCGTTCTACTACTGTAGTATGTGCCTTTTGGATGTTCCAAAGTCTACACTGGAGTCAGCTGGGGAGAGAAGCCTTCTCAGTTTCTGTCCCTCTTCTCTGGAATAGTATTCCCACAGATATCTGGTCTGTCCCTCGGTCCATATTTCAAATCTAAATAAGAAACCTGGCTTTTTAGAAAGGCATTTGATTGTGTTCAAGTTAGCCCTTGTGCACTGCAACCTTTACATTATTTTAACTTATTATTTATTCCTCATGTAATATATTTTGTGATTTTGTGTTTTATTTGCATGTACAGTGCCTTGGTTTTAAAATTTGCTTTTGTGTCATAGGGGATTACACTTCAGGTTCTTACAAGTAGTGGGGTTACCAGCATCGAAGGGACAGGCAATGAAATGGCAGTATTGTTTTTTTTCTCCCAACTTCTGGATTATTCACATCAGCTGATTTTGTAAGGGAGATTCCCTCAGGTATTCCCTAAATTCCAAGATTGTGTTTAAAATGTAAGAATCCCACAATCCCCCTGAATTTTAAGCCCTGTTCCCAATCAACAAGACAGATATATAAATACTGAACATAAATACTGTTGGTACCGTAGACAGATATTTAAAATACTTGTCTTAAAGAGAATAAGAAATCATTTCTAACTGGCAGCTGTTTATAAACTTCTATTCTCAGAAATTATATGCATTCACCTAAATTATCCATATTTAACTGTACCTGAATAAAAGAGACATAAAAGCTGTATTTTGCAATGTCTTGTTTTATGGATAGCATTCTGTTACAGTTCTCTTCATGGAACCAATAATTTGGAGTTTAACTATGTCATGGTTTGTGCACAGGACTCTAAACAGGGTTTTGATAGGTCAGCAGCTCATAACTAGCATCCTGTACATAAATCGTGACATAGTAAAAACTCCACGTAAATGATTCCATGAAGCGAACTGTAACAGAATGCTGCCGATAAAAACACAACAATGCAAACTACAGTTTTACCAAGCAATTTTATTCAGGTACAATTAAATACTGGATATTTTAGGAGAATGCATATAGTTTCTGAAAAATAAGAACTTTATAAACGGCTGCCAATAAGCACAAATTTCTGTTAACTGTACCTGAATAAAAAGTAATAGATAAAACTGTAGTTTGCATTGTTGTGTTTTTATGGCAGCATTCTGTTAGTTAACTTCATGGAAATCACTAAAGTGGAGTTGCTATTATGTTACGATTTGTGTACAGAATGCTTATTATGAGCTGCTGACCTATCATAACCTTGTTTAGAGTTCTGTGCAAAACCATGACATAGTTGAAACTCCAAATTATTGGTTCCATGAAGAGAACTGTAACAGAATGTTACGCATAAAAAACAAGACATTGCAAAATACAGCTTTTATGTCACTTTTATTCAGCTACAGTTAAATCTGAATAATTTAGGTGAATGCATATTTCTGAGAATAAGAACTTTATAAACAGCTGGCAGTTAGAAATTATTTCCTGTCCTCTTTAAGTCATGGGAAAATAAAAGATTGTTTACACCAAACTCTTGTGGCAACAATCTCATACAATGGCCCCATTACAAATTTCTTGAGAGCAAAGAACAAGAAAAGCGAGCACCTTGGTGTTTGCAAGCAATTGTTCAAGAAACCTTTGGAATGTCATCCTGCTGACAAAGCACAAAAGGCACAATTAAGCAAACTGTGAAGGCAATTAGACTCATGTACCTGTTTTATTTGTTGATATGCCTCGATGCAGTTCAGCCATGCTAGTACTGGCCCTTTATCATCAGGGAACCTCTTCCATACAGTTTTCCTATAGTAAACCACAGAAGAAAGGAGTCAAATATAGCAACATAGAATTTGTCAGCAGAAAAGGACCACTTGGCCCACCCAGTCTGCCCAGATGATCCATGCCTAACTTGTCTCCACAGACCCTAACTGATCTTGTGACCCTCCCCTCCCTGCCTATTTACTATACTCTACTGCCAATATACCTCATCCCAATGCTAGAACTGTAAATATATGTCCAGTAACCTGCTCTCAATACCTTGTATCTTCTTTATACTGCATAACCTGCTGTAGAGTACCACTGTGTATACCTTGCTGTATCTACCTTCTATCATATTCTCTGTAATGTTACACAGTAACCTCTCGGGTTGTGCCTGAAAATAGTCATCTCTATGCTAAGCGCACCTACCCGGCAAACAAAAACTAAATAAATATTTCTCTATGTCTGTCCCATGCATGCTTGAAGACCCTCTGTTTTTTGCTCCCACCACTTCTGCTGGCGGGCTGTTCCAGGCATCTATCACCAATTCAGTTAGTAGTACTACATCCCTCATCCAGCTTTATTGCATGCCCTGGTCCAGTGGTCTTTTTCATTTGAAAGAGACTCCACTCCTGCAATCTGTTAATTCATGTATACCTGTAGGTGGCTATCATGTCCTCTTGCTCTTCTCTCTTCCAGGCTGTACATGTTGAGATCCCTCAGTCTCTCCTCGTCGACTTCTTGTGCAACCCCTGCACTGTTTTGGTTGCCCTCCTTTGGACTGCCTCCACCTTATCTATGTCCTTTCTGAGGTACAACTTCCATACCTGAACACAGTACTCAGGTGGCATCTCACCAGCGAGCAATGCACTGGCACCACCACCTCCCTCCTCCTGCTGGAGATACCCTCCTTATGCACACCAGCATCCCACTGACCCTGTCCACTGCTTTGTCACACTGCCCTGCCACTTCATAGTCATCAGTTATGATAACCCCAAGGTCCCTTTCCTGCTTAGTGACTGTCAGTACCTCCCTCCCTATCGTGTATTCCGCAAGGTAACCTATGCCCTAGGTGCAAGAGTTTGCATTTTGGCACTGAACCCCAGCTGCCATGCTCTTGACCACTCCTAGAGTTTTTCCAAGATTCCCCATGATTCTCTCTACCCACTCCTGAGTGTCACCCCTATAAAGATTTTGGTATCATCTACAAAGGGCATACCTTCCCTTCCATTTCTTCTGCAATGTCGCTTAAGATGATACAGAAGAGGACCAGTCCCAGTAAAGTCTGACTTAAACAATATGCCAATGCAATGTTGGACCAAATATATAAGTAGGGTGTAATATTAATCATATGAGCCAGGAAAGATCTGTAACAAAATGCCTTGAATTTTATACTATATTGGTACTTCTCAATAAATAACATTTCATTTCAGTCCCATAATGTAGTTTACATATTCTACAGACAAAATGGTCAGTTTGTTATTTTTTCGTGACATTTGTATTTGGACCCGTAATCTTTGATAAAGAGATGCTCAGTGATTTTGTGACTACCCATCGTAGGCTGCTATACCATTCCTCATGCTACTATATACCCTGCCTAAATAAAATCTAGTTGTAGAGATGGAATGGATCCAGGAGATAGTAGGCATGGTCGAAAGACAGCCTCACCTACAGTGGATACCAGCCACAGATCCTGGCATCAGGCAAACCCAGTTGAGGTTGGTCAACAAGATAAGGGGCTGGTGGAGGTAGTCCAGGCACCAAGACACCCAGCCTGCCAAGAAGGAACACAAAGACTGGGGAGGGGCAGTCAGGTAGTAGTCAATGGAAAACTACATTGTTAGGGCAGAGGGTGAGGTGGAGGGTACTGCTAAACAAGGATAGTGGTAGCTCAAGTGAAGTGGTTTGGCTGCCTGGAGCACAGACTTAACGAGTGCTATCCAGGGTAAAGCAACATAGTTTGGGGCGGGGAATGCAAACTGTCATTGTTCACATTAGCATTAACGACATAGGAAGCACAAGGCCATAGGACATGAGGTGGTCATTTACGGAACTATGGATGTTCCTGCATTGAAAGGTACTGTATCAAGGGAATCTTTCGAAACCATCCCGAGCCAGAAAACTACTGAGACCACTACTAGTTAGGCTAATCGTTAACTAAGGTTCTGGTGCAAGAGGGACAGTTTTTCTGGTCTACTATCAAATGGAGGGCCTTCTGGGGCATGGGACTCCAGTATGCCCAGTGTGGTCAACACATGCGAGGGAGGTACTGGCCAGAAGAATGGACAGGGCAACTGGGGGATTTAAACTAGAGGATACAAGCATAGAGGCTGGAACACAGGAACACTAAGGGCAGGAAGCAGATGCAGGAAAAAACAGAGGAAGGACAACAGAATGGGGCGCCAGGAGAAAAGAATCTGGTACAGGGGCAGAGATTTACAAATTTGGCAAACTTTGCTCCGACATAATCACAAAGTCTGCCAAATTCATGAAGTGCAAAGTGGCAAATCTGATGAAGTTTTGGCAAGTTAAGTGGCACTTATTTTAGGAGAAGTTACGTTAACTTGACTTTGCCTCAAAACTGCAATTTCCTAAGGAAAACTCTGTGCAAAGTGGCAGTGGTGAAGGGCACTTCACCAAGTTATTTGTGAAGGTGAATTTCACAACATCACTTGAACTCGCTGACTAATTACAACTTGGCAACATCTCTATACAGGCAGTTCTGGTGCCCGTGGGGTCCTGGCATCTCCAGCCCTGGACCAAAAGGTGACATTCTGTACAGAAGATATTTTTGAAGACTTCTTTCTCCCTCCATGCACTTTATATAGAGTGTATAAAGGGAAACTCTATGCTACTCTCCTTCATAGATGCCGCTGCAGCAGTACCTTCATACCTGAACCACCTGGTGAGGGTTCCAACAGCAAACAGTCACATGATTCTCCCTGAGGCAGAAAGCATCAACTCTGCCACCCTCTAGGGGATATGCGACACCCCAGGATAAGAAAAGGTAGCACCTTTGGTAACTTTCGCTGAGGTGCTGCCTCATCTATGATGGGGGAAGAAGAGGATCACTGCACCAGGACCATCATGTCAGGACTGAGGGCCTGGTGCAGAGGAGAGGTTCAGCTACACTGGGACTGGGATTCCACCTGGAGGGATAAGGGACTTTACAGGGTGATGGCCTGCATCCATCTGGGAGGCGGAACCACTGGCGTGGCAGAAGAAATCTGGGAGACAGAACTCCACCCCCAAACAGGCTGAAGTAGAGTGGGAAGAACCCAAGGAGGAGTGGAATCCTCCAGGGTACAAATTAATATAGAAGAAAGGAAGGAAGATAGGACCGGAGAATCAAAGCGAGAAGGAGGAATAAGGGAAGACAAAAAGTATGTGTGTAGGAGAGGGGGTGACAAATGAAACAAAATCTGAAAGCCATGTGTGCAAATGCAGGAAGTCTAGGAGATCAGATTCCAGACCTAGAGGCCATCATGGGAGATGACAGCCTGGATATTGTGGCCATTACCCAAGTCATGGTGCACTGAAAACCATGACTGGGACATGACCATACCAGGATATACTTTGTTCAGGAAGTACAGGATGTGAAAGAAAGGAGGGGTTGTGGTACTTTATATGAGGGAGGCATAAAAGCGACACAGACACAAGAGAATATGGGGCAGCAGAGGTACTGTTGGTCACCCTAGAGATGGGAAATGAGTCTCTAGTCACACTAGTGTGATCTACAGACCCCAGCATGGTTGAGGAATTAGATAAGGCACTGGTGAAAGCCACTGGCAAGATGGACAAAACAGGGAGGTGCTGCTGGTGGGGGACTTCAATCTGCCAGGCGTGAGACTGGAGCCTCCCAGCTGTGGCTTCAGCTAGAAGCAGGGACATCCTGGACTCACTGCAGGGGCATTCTGAGCAACTCATCAGTGAACCCACTCGTGATGGGGCAATACTGGGACCAGGTACTCACTAACAGGGACAGTGTTACAGATGTAAGGTGGCGGACCACTTGGGGACCAGCAATCACCATACAGTGTGGCTCATTATAAGGACAGCTGTGGAATTGAACCACACAAAGGTGAGGATCCTGGACTTCAGGAAGGTAGATTTTAAAGGATGGGTGAATGCCTCAGGGATGACCTGGGTGGGATGGAGGAACACTGGGAGAAGTGAGAAGGGCCATAGTGAAGGCAGCAAAGCTCTGCATCAAGCAAGTGAGCAAAAGTATAAGGAAAAAGGGACTGCTACGGTCTCGAAAGATAGTGGAAAAGGTAAAAGCTAAAAAGGTAGCATACAAAATGTACAAGGAGATGCAGAAGGAGGAGAATAGGGAGGCAAATCAGTGGAAAGGAAGCATGGAGACCAGTAAGGAGCACAAAGGTGCAAACTGAAGAGAGAATAGCCAGGCAGTAACAAAGGGACTTTTAGGTATGTAAGCAAAAAGAGGAAGACGGTGGGACTGTAAGGTTATAAAGGGAAGCAGGGGACTGTGCAAGGGGACCAGGATAAAGCACACATCCTGAATACTTTTGCTTAGTGTTCACGGAGAAAGAGACAGAAAGGGGCCACAAAATATTTATTTATTTATTTGAATTTTGGTAACCGGTAAGGCCACTACGACCATGCAGTCCCTTTTCAGGGGTGACCGGGAGAGTAAACAAGACCATTAGTTTACAACAAAAGGAAACAGCAATATACAAAATTGGTCATAATATTAAAATTAATATGTCAAGAAGATACAATAAGTGAAGAATCACAGTTGATTATAGTACATATAAAAAGCCACAGAGCAATAAATGAATTTAAGACAGCGTCCAAAAATGCAATAAAGGTTTTAGACAGATTATAATAGAGTACAGTCTTAGGAGGATGACTGTGCAGGTGTTTATATGTTAGTAGTTACAGAGCACTGATGTACAGTACAGGTGTTCTCGTGGAACTTCAGTGTGATAGTGGTATAGGGATAGAACAAATATACTTTAGAGTTATAAGAAAACAAGGATGAGAGCAGGCACCTGTAAGTCAGGTGAGGCAGGTACAGGTTTCTGAGGCAGATATGTAGTTATTCAGAGCACGTTAACGGCGACACTGGAAGGAGGGAGGAGATGGACATTAGTCCATTTTCAGAAGACAGAGTCCTGGAAGGACTCACAAATCTGAAAGGGACAAAGCAATGGGGCCAGACGGCGCCCACCCAAGTGTATTGAGGGAGCTCAGGAGGTACTGGCTGCACCACTGATGGTCCTATACAACCAGCTTATTTGAAACGTGAGTGGTCCTAGAGGACTGGAGGAGAGCAGATGCAGTCCTACTTCACAAAAGTGGTAGCAGAAAGAGGCTGGCATTTACAGGCCAGTCAGCCTGACATCAGTTGTAGGAAAGTTAATGGAATCACTGCTGAAAGAAGGGATTGTGAACAACTTTATCCAGCGGGTTACATGATCCATGGCAGCATGAATTCACAGTGGAAGGGGAAGGGACGTCATGTCAAATGAGTCAGATGGATTTTTTATACGGTGAACAAGGAACTAGATCAGAGTGGAGCGGTGGACATGACACAGCCTACCTAGATTTCAGTAAGGCATTTGACACTGTTCCACACAAGGACTAGTTAACAAGCTGGGTAGCTTAGGAGGGACTCCAAAGTGGTAAACTGGTAAGAAATTGGTTAAGGATAGGTGACAGAGGGTGACGGTAAACAGAGTTCGCTCCAAGTAAGGGAGTGTGACAAGCAGGGTGCCTCAGGAATCAGTGCTGGACTGGTCCTCTTTAATGTCTTGATAAGTGATATTGCAGAAGATCTGGAAAAGGTCTGCCTCTTCATGGACGCTCCGGGTCGGGGGGTGAGCAGTGACCTGAGAAAACTCGAGCAGCGGTGAAAGGTATGACAGCTGTGTTTCAATATAAAAATTGCAAAGTAATGCACATGGGACACTGAAATCCAGGGATGGAGTAAAATGGGTGGGTGGTACTATCACCAAGCAGGAAAGAGACCTGGTGTGATCTTATCTGATGACCTAAGGGTGGCCAGGTAGTGCAACAAAGCAGTTGGGAGGCTAGTGGGATGCTGGGGTGCACAGGGGTATCACTAGCACAAAGAGGGAGGTGGTGCTGCCTTTGTACAGATCGCTGATAAGACCCCACATAGTGTACTGTGTACAGTTCTGGAGACCAAATGTCCAAGAATATAGACATAGTGGAGACGATCCAAAAGATGGCAAATAAAATGGTATAAGGTCTGCATCAGAAGACCTAGGAGAAGAGACTAAAGGACCTAAATATGTACACCTTGGAAGACAGAAGGGAGGGATTTGACAGAGACCTTTAAATACCTCACAGGAATAAACAAGGTACAGGAGGGAAGTATTTTACAGAAAAAAATTGCTCAGGAACAAGGAGGACATGCTATGAAGCTGGAGGGAGCAGATTTTGGGAGGTGTGAAGAAGTACTTTCACTGAAAGAGTGGAGGATTCCTGGAACAATCTTCCAGCAGAGGTGGTGGGGCCAAAACTGTGTGTGTGTGTGTGTGTGTGTGTGTGTGTGTGTGTGTGTGTGTGTGTGTGTGAGCAAATTGATATGTAGTGGGTGGAGGGGTGCAATGGCACGCATTAAGGAGTCCATTGTCAGGGTAACCAAGCTCTGGCTTTCTAAGGTGGTGGCAGATAAAACAGGACAAGAGGGTAGCTTTTGAAAATACAAGGGGACACAAGAGGATGGGGACAAAGAGTAGTACCAAAAATGTCGGAGAGAGGAAGGGGCGGTGATGAGAAGTGCTAAAGCACAGATAGAAAACGCTAGCACAATCAGTGAGGAAAGGGGCAAGACATTCTTTAGGGTACATCAGTGAGAGGCGGAAGTCCAGAAACATAGAAACATAGAAGTTGACAGCAGATAAGGACCGCAAGGCCCATCCAGTCTGCCCATTTCTTTTCTACCTTATAAATGTGCCATCGGCCTTTGCTCTGTCAGTGGCCTATCTATTCATAGTCATTTGTATTGCTCCCCTATGCCTATCCATGCCTGTTTGAAGCCCTGCACTGTATTCATAGCCACCACTTCTTGTGAGAAGCCATTCCATGCATCCACCACCCTTTCTGTGAAAAAGAATTTCCTCACATTTCCCCTTAATCAGGCCCTCTAATCTCATGCTGTGTCCTCTTGTCCTGCTATTTTCTTTATTTAAACATGTTAGACTCTTTCACCTTGTTAATGCCCTTAAGGTGTTTGAATGCCCTCGATCATATCACCTCTCTCCCTCCTTTGCTCAAGGGTATACATATTGAGCTCTGTTAATCTGTCCTCATATGTCTTCTGATGCAGTCCCTGCACCATTTTGGTGCCTTCTCTGGACTGCCTCAATTTGGTTAATGTCGCAGCGAAGGTGGCCAATACTGCGCAGTACTCCAGATGAGGGCCTAACTAGTGTCTTGTAAAGAGGGATTATTACCCCTCTTACAACTCTGTGATACCCTACTAATACAGCCTAACACCCCTAGCCTTACTCTACTGCTTTGAGAGGTCTGCTTGGATGATTTCAGGTCATCAGTGATGATGATACTCAAGTCTCTTTCTTCCTTTGTGACTGCTAGCAACTCCTCCCAGCCTATAGGTGGCTTCAGGGTTTCTCTTCCTATGTGCATGATTTTGCACTTCTTTGCATTAAATCCCAGTTGCCACTCTTCTGACCATTTTGCTAGTTTATCCAGATCTTCTCATTCTTCCCACCCCATCTGATCATCTACTCTGTTGCAGATCTTGGTGTCATCTGCAAACAGACAAGCCTTACCTTCTAGTCCATCTGCAAGGTCACTAATGAAGATGTTGAAGAGGACTGGCCCCAGGACTGATCCCTGAGGTATCCACTTGTGACTTGCATCTCTTCTGACTGTATACCATTTACCACCACTCTCTGTTTTTCTGCCTGTCAACCAGTTTGCCACAGTTGACCAATTTCTGCCACCCCGAGCCTACCCAGCTTATTTATCAATCTTCTGTGTGGAACAGTGTCAAAAGCTTTGCTGAAGTCAAGGTAGGCAACATCAACTGCTCCCCTTGGTCCACCACTCTGGTTACCCAGTCAAAGAAATCTATGAGATTAGTTTGACAGGACCTTCCTTTGTAAACCCATGCTGTCTTGGATCCTGTGCCCTATGGATTCCAGGTGTTGCACTATCCTTTCCTTAAGGAGTGCCTCCATAATCTTGCCCACTACTGAGGTGAAGCTGACTGGTCTGTAGTTCCGCCTCCTCCCTGCTACCACTCTTGTGGAGGCGGTATCCGCAGTCCAGAGGGGTATAGTCAGACTTGAAGGGGACAATGAAGAGAGGGTAGAGGGGACCTAGAGAGGCCACAATCTAACAGGTACTTCTGTTCAGTCTTTACTAGAGAGGGACCAACTGGAAAACACATGCACAGAGGGAGAAGAATTAGCTTCACAACATATACAGAACAGTGGGTCCGAGAGGAACTTACAAAACTAAAGGTGGACAAAGTAAGGGGCCAGCTGGATACATCCAAGGACCCTAAAGGAACCAAGGATGGAGGTGGCAGCACCTTTGGCAGCCCTGTTCAGTGAGTCATTGAACCGGGGGTGGTCCTGCAAGACTGGAGAAGGGCAAATGTGGTCCCTCTTCACAAGAGTGGTAGCAAAGAGGATGCAGGAAATTACAGGCCAATAAGTCTCACCTCAATAGTGGGGAAGGTCATGGAGACACTGCTTAAGGAATGTATTGTGGATCACCTGTTACCCACTGGAATGCAGGATCCAATACAGCATGGGTTCATGGCGGGAAAATCCTGTCAAACAAATCTGATAGATTTCTTTGACTGGTTGACCAAGGTGGTGGACCAGGGAGGTGCGATGGATATTGCTTACCTTTTGATTTCAGCAAGGCTTTCAACATAGTCCCACATAGAAGGCTGGTAAACAAGCTGAGGAGTCTAGGGGTGGGACACAGGGTGGTGAACTGGGTCAGAAATTGGTTAGTGGACAGATGGCAGAGGGTGGTGGTAAATGGCACATAGAAGAAAGAGTCACCAGTGGTGTGCCACATGGGTCAGTCCTAGGACCAGTCCTCTTCAATGTCTTCATAGCAGACATAGCAGAAGGGATAGAGGTAAAGTATGCCTGTTTGCAGATGACACCAAGATCTGCAACAGAGTAGATACTCAGGGGCATAGAGAGAATGAAAAGAGACCTGGAAAAGCTGGAGAAATGGTCTGAGGTATGGCAGTTAAAGTTTAACATGATGAATTGCAGGATCATGCACGTGGGAACAGAAACCCTGGGAGGAGCTACATGTCAGGGGTGAGTTGTTGATGGTCACCAGGGAGGAGAGGGATTTGGAGGTTATTAAATCAGATGACCTGAAATCCACCAAACAGACCATAAAAGCAGTTGGGAGGGCTAGTGGGATGTTAGGGTGTATAGGGAGGGTACTACAAGCCACAGAAGGGGTGGTGATCCCACTGTACAAGATGCTGGTTAGGCCTCACCTAGAGTACTGCGTGCAGTTCTGAGGCCGCACCGTGTAAGGATATTGACAGGGTGGAAACAGTGCAGAGGAAGGCAACTAAGATGGTGCAGGGTTGGCACAACAAGACATATGGGGATAGACTGGGACCTCAATATGTACACACTGGAACAGAGACGGGAGAGGAGGGAACATGATTGAGACTTTCAAATATCTGAAGGGTATAAATAATGTGGAAGGGATGCATCTTCCAGTATAAAAAGTGCAACAGAACTAGAAGGCATGACATGAAATTGGAGGGGGGTCATATAAGGAGTAGCGATGGGAACTCTTTTTACAGAAAGGGTGGCAGTATAGTGCAGTGGTTTAAGGCTCTGAGCTGCAAATCTGGAGACCTGGGTTTGAATCCCTCAGCCCCCACTTGCATACTGCGAGATCCTGAGCAAGTCACTTAACTTCCTGTGCTCCCAGGTAACACCTGTAAAGCTTTCACCTTAGAGTCTCTCTCCTGGTTAAACAATTGGAAAAAAAAAAAAAGTTCCACGGTGGTGTATTTGTGGAATGCCCTGCCTCAGGAGGCGGTGGAAGCATGTACAGTGGAGGAATTCAAGAGGGCATGGGATAGGCACAAGGGAATCGTACATATGAGAGGGGCATAGTTGAGGCTGCTAACCTAGTAGAGGCAGCAGGAGCAAATTGATAAAATGGGCAGACTGGATGGGCCTTGCGGTCCTTTTCTGCCTTCAAATTCTATGTTCTATCTATGTTCAAGAATGCATGGGATAGGCATGAGGTAATGTTAGGTGAAGGGGGAGGAGAACAGGCTGGAGATCTAGTAGGATCTGTGGTGATACTGCAGGTAGGGAAAAATGGGCAGACTAGGTGGGCAAAGTGGTCCTTATCTGCCTGAAAATTCTATGTTTCTGTTTCAGAGTGCAAGGAGGCATAGAGACAAAACTATCCTTACTTGAGTACAGGCCAATACAAGAGTGCAAATAGTAAAACTGGTGCGTTTGAAGACCTACTATACTTCAAGGCCAGTACCCAGTGGCAGCTCACTCTGACTGTGACTTTCAAATGTGATGGGAACTTAGTACTCTGCATGTCTACGCTGAGTCTGCACAGTGTTCAATCATAGATTAATTAGAATTTTCAGAGTCTACCAAGACTATTCTTTCTGCCACTTTCCCAGCCCTGTCCCCGACCTGGAACACACACCAAAGCTGACCGTTTGGCTTTGTCAAAGTGCAGTTTAAATGGATATATGTATACCAGGGGGCATCTGGAATAATATCCTTTAACATAATTATATCCAGCATCCAACCATGTTTAGAAGGTAACTGGATCAAAGTAAAATTCCATCCCGATCCTCACAAGTGAATGACAAAACATTTTATGTCTCTAAAAAGCCAGTAGGTTTTCAAGGAAGAGTGTTGCTTTATGTACAATTAAATGCCTGAAGAGATTACTGATGTGGGGACTTCAATAAAATGGTTAGAAAGACTACAGTATAGCATGTAATTATGGTTTGACTTTGTATGGTTATCTGTTTATGTATGCAGTTTTGCACAATGCACTAGCACCTTCAACACCAACACTTATCATAGAATCATAGAAGCTTGACTACAGAAAAGGACCATACTGGCCCATCTAGTCTGCCCTTTTCTTTCCCCTACACCTCCACCTCCCTGCCAGTCCTCACCCTCCCCGATAATCAGCCCCATATGCTTGTCCCATGCCCTCTTGAATTCTTCCACCGATTTAGCCCCACCACTCCATCTGTTAGTCTGTTCCAGGGCTCCACCACCACCCTCTCTGTGAAGAAATGCCCCCTCCATTGCCCCTGTATCTTTTTCCTTGCAGTCTGACGCTGTGCCCTCTAGTTTTGACCCCTCCTTCCTGTTACGTAAACCCTCTTCTCCCACTTTATTGAGCCCCTTTACATATTTAAAAGTTTCAATCATGTCTCCCTTTCCCTCCTTGTCTCCAGCATGTACAGATCCAGCTCCTTACACCTCTGCTCATATGTCTTTACCTGTATACCCTGCACATCTTGGCTGCCCTTCTCTGAACCCTCTACACGCATCTATATCCTTGCGGAGATGTGACCTGCAAATTGAACCCCATACTCCAGGTGCGGCCTCACGTGGCTTTGTAAAGGGACAATATTACCTCCCTCTTTCAGCTAGTAATGCCCCTGCCTATGCATGCAAACATTCCATTGGTCTTTCCCACCACCCTGCTACACTGGATTGCTACCTTAAGGTTCGAAGAGACTATGATCCTCAGATCCTCTCTTGTTCTGTTACTTTAATTTCCTCCCCACCTAGGGTGTACCCTGCTCTTCTGTTCCTACTCCCCAAGTGCATCACAGCACACTTCTGGCATTAAATTTCAGCTGCCATGTCCCAGACCATTTTCAAGCATCTTTAAATCCTCCCTCATGTCCCCGGAGTATCCACCATATTATATATTTTAAGTATCTTCAGCAAATAGGCACAACCCTCTGCAATATCACTGATGCAGATGCTGAAAAGAAGCAGACCCAAAACTCACCCCTGTGGCACTTCACTCTTCACCTCGCTGTCCTAGAGTGCACCCGTTTAGCACCACCCTCTGAGTTCTTCCTAACAGCCAGGCCTCCACCCAGCTCATTTCCCAGCCAACCCTAGGCTTTCCATCTTCCTTACCAGCCTGCTATGGGGACAGTGTCAAAGGCCTTACTGAAGTCCAGATAGGCCCGTTCACCGCCTCCTGGTCAACCACCTGAGTCACCCAATCAAAGAACTGAATTAGGTTTGTCTGGCAAGACTTCCCTTCATGAAGCCATGCTGTCTGCTGTCCTGCAAGCCACTCTCCTCCAAGTAATCCACTACCCTCTCCTTGATTAATGCCTCCATTACCTTCCCCACCTCTGGCGTGAGGCTGACAAGTCGGTAGTTCCCCTTCACCTCCTTACTACCGCCCTTGTGTAAGGCACTCCGGCTGCCCCTCTTCTAGTCCTCTGGCACTCTCCCCGTATCCAGGGACAAGTTGAAGTGCCTTGTCAATTCACTTTCAGTACATGCTTTCCGTGAAGGTGCCGTTAGCACTAAGGAAAATTACACCTTCATATCCTGTAAATGTTGATCTCTGATCCCCACTGCCTCCCCCACAGAGCACGGTAGGGGCTTATTTTGTAAGCCTGTTGCCCGTAGTGACTGTGGCACCACCAACAGCGCCATGCACATGGTGGAGGTCCGCTCCCTCCTGGTGCCTGTGCACAGGCAAACAAAAGTACCTGTCAAGGCAGCACCCCGGTACCTTCTGACTCCACATTTCCTCCCTTCCCTGCTACCTGTTGGGGTACAGGTTGGGGAAGGATCTCTCTAAACCTGATGGGACCCTCCACTTGTTCATGCATCTCGTAGTGCTCCTGCTCCGACATGTTGGGGCAGTCCTTGCCTCCATAGGGACTATTTTTATTTAACCCCTGGTACCTGGCCCTGTAACTGTCCCTTGTCTCACCTCGCCAGTCCTACCCCCTCCTCCCAGACTAGTTCACCTGGGCAGGCCCTTGGTCCCCCCTCCCCGATACCTGCTGGCACTTATTTTCTGATGTCAAAAGGAATACTCATCTCTATGCACTGAACTTACCCTGTGGTATATTGTATCTTCTGGTGTACTTACCCTTGGTAAATCGTATCTGCTGTTGGTAGCACTGTACTTATCCTATATTATATTGTTTCAATTTTGTTAGCTACCTACTCTAGCCCTGTTAAGCTTGTCATGTATCTTGATGTAAACCTCGGTTTTACTTGACTGTTTGTAAACTCAACTTTCCGTGCCCTGTTATCCCGTCCTGCATCTAGATGTAAACCTTGTTTCATTACCTGATTGTATGTAAACTCAACTTCCCCACGGTTTCTTCTGTAACCCAGTTTGTAACCCTCCGGGTCTCACCTGAAAGTAGGCACTTGGCTGTCTAGCGTGACTTACCCAGTTAACAAAAGCAAATAAATAATAAATAAATCTTCAGAAGTAATGGGAGAATCATAATGGATGAGTGGGTCCTGGAAATACTGGAAAAGTGCATGCTCTGGAGCTGCTGTCTACCTCTCAATACATCCTCTGCCTCCATCATTATCCTCTGGGCCACTTGTTCCTTCTGCTAAAGGATGATCGGTTGCATATACACAAGCGCTACTGAAACCTTTACTTCCCAAGAAAGAAACAAAGGGTTCTATTCCAGATACTTCCTGGTTCCCATATGGACAGGAAATCTGCTGACCCTCTCGAAACACAAAAATTGAATGCAATAAATCCACCTAGCCCACTATCTCTGCTCTAGGACTAACAGACAAGCTCAATCATCTACAGACTGCCCTTAAATGGTTGGGGCAACCATTGCCTCAGTGCTTACACACAGGGTTCTTTGTCTTTTAAATTGTTTTTGTTTTAATTGGGTTCATCACAACATAGCAACAGACCATCTTAGGGTAGCTGGTTTATTCACTGGGGTGTCAAACAGGCGAGGCATACTGATGAGTCCTGGTAGGGATGAAACACGTGTCTATGTCTTCTGTTGGCACCCTTTGCAAACTGTGTGAGAGGCCTTCGCACCGCAGTGCATTTTTGCGCTAAAGTTGAACCAGCATAATATTCTGTGGTGATTTGCATATGCAGCCCATGATGCTTTGCACTGTGGGGGCATGTGGATTTTGTATTTCTTTTAACTTTGGCTTCCGGCCAAATGCCCTTTAGGGTAACCATTGCCTCAGTGCTTACACACACATGTTCTTTGTCTCTTAAATTGTTATGCTTCATCCTGCACAATTTTGTACTATTATGGCTGAAACTTCCTCGTTCTAACTGTTCTGACAAGATGAACACTCAATTGATCGCTGTACTCTTGGTTATACCTTAGCCTTCACCAATGTAAACAGTTCATTTGTAACTGCCAGTGTTTAACTGGCCTCTGTCTTATTGTCCATACATTACTGTCTTTTTATACTTATTGTATTTTTGTTTCTCTCCCCATACCCTTGCATTGCTGTTTACTGTCATGTCTTTTTGTTAGCTGGCAGTGGAACCTCTGTAAAAAGTCCTCTGACTCAAAGGTTGTAATCATAGACAATAAATAAATAAATGTAAAAGGAAAAACCTTGCCTTACAACTCAGACAGGTTGGGAAGCTAACTGAAGGTAAATGTAGTATTTCACATCTTGCTACAACTTGTTTTAACGCTAAACAGACTGCATACTGTGGAGTCTAAAGGGTGCTGACACATTATGTTCTCATATGCTAATGCAGCTCTCGGGACAATGAGATTTCAGCAACCAGAAAATGGAGACCCCCAGGATAGTGACAGGGGTAGTACGAACAGTGAAAATAAACTAAAGCAATCATATACATCTCTAACAGCTACACAGCGAGGCTGTCTGTTGACATAGGCACGATTGACCTGAAAGTCAATCTGGACATCTGAAGCACATGTGGAGCATTTTCAACATCACTCCCCAAACAGCCTGAAGCCTCTAAAGGGGCATTCTGCACAGCCAGTTGTGCGTCAGTGGCAAATCCAGCCACACAAAGCCAGGATTATCTCAGAAGGCATATTCCAGAGGCAGCAGCCCTAGCAGAAGCATTGCAAACATCATATGCAGAATGTAACAGATGCTTATCAATATCTACAGCTAAAGCAGTTTTAACCAAGTCAGCTTTGGCAGGACTATCAAGCAGAGCCTGAATAAAGTCAACACAGAAGGTTTCCACAAGTCTTATATTTAATCATATAAACATCATAGTTAATTCTGAGGCCTAAGGATGCAGAAGCACAAGTCAATTTGCCCATAACATCCAGTCTCCTGGATTCTTTATCAGGAGGCAGGGAGCTGATGTTTTAGGGATCCATTAGTGATGTTGAGCAGCCATGATAACCACAGAATCTGTTTCAGGCTGGGAAGCATAATACGGCTTAGCAGATGGAGCAGCACACTGCCTGCCTATCAGCCTCCCCAAGGCACTGCAGGCAAGTTACTGTATTAGGCCTATGCCAAGCAGCAAATGTAGCATCCTCTAAAGCACGATACACAAGAGGGATGACAGTGAAGGGTGCTTTGGGAACCTCTAAAAACTCCATTAGATTTCTCTTAGTGGAGACTTCCTCCTCAGCATCAGATCCCTGGCATCCCGATTTTATCTGAACAAAGCCTGAAAAGAGCCATCGTCAAGAGAAACCTGGCAATATACATCACAGAGTTCTCATTCAAAGCGAGAGGGTAGAACTGAAGGCTCCCTCACACACACCACACACAGAGGGATCACGTTCTGTTTCTTCATCCTCCAGATCCTCCTCAATATTAAGGAGGTCAGGATTATACTCCTCCTCATCCGAATGTGAGACGGAGTAATAGTTGGAGAAGCTCTAGCTACGTTAGCCTCCAGAAAGAGTATTGCTTCACACATCATACCAAGCATTGCCTGACCGAAAATCTTATTAGCAAAAGGAAAATATAAAATACTTCAGGAATACAAGGTAACAGTTCACTACTTATGAAAGTTATTATTAATTTCAGGCAGTACTCTAGCTCTTTAACACTGTCTTAGGTGTGCTAGCTGCTCTTTAAATATCATGCCCTGTAGTATTCTCAAATTGCAAGAACAGCTGGTGCTAATCTTAATGGGTTCAAAGTAGGCTATCACATGTTAAACATTACCTACAATCAGACCATTTCAGATTAAAAACAATCATTCAGCATTAGTAATGCATGACACTGGTACAAAAAGTGTCACACACTGCCAAACACATTACTACCAAGTCTAGTTTATTTACTTCAGGTCACGGATTTACTAAGGTTTATTTATTTTTTTTCAGCAAATAATTTTTATTGTTTTAAATATGCCAAATTCACAAAGACATCAGGTACATACTTTACCAGAAATTTTACATCATGAGCATACAATGCATTATTCCGAGAAACATACACGTTAAAGATGCACGTGATACAACATTTTGGAAGGTATATTCATATCTATTCAAATAACAAACAATAGTTAGAATATGCTTTTACCATCATGGAACATGGCCATCCAACCAAATAGAGTAAATCATTAAGAATATTGGCATATCATGATTAGCACACAAGGCTAAAGCAAGGTCATGCCTAGGAATAGAAACTTTAACAAGAGAAAAAACAGTGCTACCACGGCTTCCATTCACAGCTGCAGAGTCCCCTCCTGCCACTCCAGAATCAGTTTGCTGTAAAAGTCGAGATACATATGTGGTGTTCAGAAGGTCTGGAAATGCAGCACTGTCTGACATGCACTGAAAACTCAGTAGCAAACATTATTGGATACGATTCAGAAGAACAGCAAGCTACCCATGCAAAAATTATAGTAAACAGAATAAACTATTGGGCTCCAAACATAGAGACAACATATTCTGTAGGAAAAGTCCATAATAATTTTTTGAAGAAGTGCACCCTCCCCTTTCAACTGTCCTCTCACCCCACTGCAGTCCACTTAAAACTTGACAGCCACTAACATGACCTAGTATGAATTAGTACTGGCCACCAGGGAAAACACAGTTAATAATAAAAACGGATAGACAACATATGCTGGCCCAAATCACAAGCACAAGCAAGTTTTAGGAAAGGAGGCAGATGTCCAAACTCAGTGCCAAACACACTAAGCCACAGTACATCAGAGGTCCATGTTCCTAGCAACACGGACCCCAGATCCAGTCTATGGTGTTCAGTTTCAAGCTTGTCCAGTAACTTGGTAGCATCTTGGGAGAGTTGTACAGGTAGGTTTTCCTCAACCTCAATCCACAAATGTGCAGGCTGTAGCAAGGCAAATGGCAATATCAAGGCCTTCAGTCTACCTTTCAGCCCCTCCAACTCCTTGCGTCCGAACACATGTTGAAAAGGGAGATCAGCAAACAAATGTACCGTAGTGTCATCCACAAGCAGATCTCAAGTATGACAAGCTGATGCTAGGATAGTGTCACTAACAGAGCCCTGGTCTATACAATCAGAACCATACGGGTCCTGTTAGTGTATGCAGGTGCCTTCTGAGGTTCACTCAACTAATGCTCTGTCTATGAAGCCTTGGGAAGGAGGAACCTATTACTGCAATGCAGTCAGCAGCTAGGGTTCTAAATAGGCCATTAAATGAGGACCTTCAACCAATTCCAGTAAACCTACAGGTACAAATTTCTGTCCCTCAAAGCCAGCTCAGCATTTCCAGGTACACGGTAATACGGTGGTCTCTCCGATTACACTTGTAGTCACTGCTAAGGCCTTCTCTGCATGGGACTCAGCAGTAGATGCTTCATCAGAACAGCTGAAGGCTGACTGCTCCATTTTTTTGTATCGGAGGAGAATTCTTCCCAATGCTGTTCAGCTGCCTGCAGAGACCTGCTCATTGTCTGCAGGGATTATTTAATGTCTGCAATGTCACTGGTTGAGGCCTGCTCTCCTGATGCCACATCTCCTTCCTGAGCTCCCAACAGCCAGTTTTGGTTTAAAACAGTCAGCATTTGGTTATCGTTGGGTTTCTGGCTTCCCATTTCGAGCCAAAAGGCAAAAACTATCAAACTAAGGACTTATGACCCACAAAATGTAGTGGAAACTTAAAACAGTATTGAGTTGCCACCTGTCAGGTTTTACCTGGTGATCAGGTTTTCAAGGTCCTATAAAGGGTAATCCGGTTTTGCTCTGTGCTGGTCAGGTTTTTGAGCCATTTTGAGTGCTCACATTTTTGAAACAAATTCTGTCATCTCATTCATTGTTTCAGCTACATGTCCAGGTTATAAACAAGTGCTGTTGTCAATACAGCCTTTTGTTTGTGGAAACAGTCGACCTGGGAAGTGTAAAGTATGGCCATTAACACCATTAACATTTCACTGCATCTTAAAGGGCATATCAACAAAGCTACCCCCACCTTCTGTACCAGCAACACAGCCAGTTGTCTACCACTTTCATTTGCTGGTAAACATTTTCATCTCTAACAGAATTTAGGCATTTTAAATGTTTTAAATTATTTTTCCTCAAGAAAATGTATGGCCACTTCTTTGGCTTTGAAATAGTACTGTAGACATGAAAAGGAAATTGAGCCAGAAAAATATATGAGTATAGATTACAGGAAACAATTTGTTTATTATGTATTATTCTATACCATGTGTACTGGTGTATGCTATTTACAGTATTCCTTGTATTCCCCAGATCGTATCTATAAATTAGGGTTGTCAGAACCCTCTGAAGTTCTGGGTTCTAGTTCTAGGGTTCTAATCTTTTTAGAACTTTTAGAACTCGAACCCTATGTTTTAATTGTGCTGCCAGTAATGAAGATAGTAATGAAATATATGTAAAGGAAAAACTGTTTAATATAGGGAGAGAAATGATCATGTGTGACACTGCTAGGAATACAACTAGGTTTATCTATGGTTTCTTCTGTTTGCTAAAGCCAGCAACTTAATACGTAACAGGTCCACCCACCACCCATATGTAAAAAGTTTTCCTGCTGCAGCTGCATCATAGTTCCTTAGTGAAAGAAAGGCACATTAGTCATTTATGTACTGGTTATATATAATCATGGTCATGAATTATTAGAAAAGTAACTGATATTACCTAATTTTAGCTATTTACTGCTTTGTGTTTTAAATGAGTAAATCAAAGTTCCTATGTTTAAAAGAACTTTTATAACAAAGTCAAGCCAAGGTACTGCCCGCCGCTAAATGGAACTGCTGCAAAACATATTATGTCATAACGTAGTCAGTCAAGACATTTGAATAAAAAAAATATGCCAGTCATTGTTGCTGACAAAAAATGCATACAGTTTTCTAAGATAATGCTTACATATACCAACATTCTTGTTGGCAAATTGAAGTAATACATACAACTTTCTAAGATGATGCATTTTCCAGCTGATACATCAATAAAATCTGTATTTCAGTCACATAAATAAAAGTGGTTTCTCATCACCATACTAACTTAAGGAACATTTAATGTAGCTGCAGCAGTTGGCATGTGATGTTTAGGGACAGTGTCTGTCAACCCCATTATGTATCAAATTATCACTACTTGTAAAACAAAACACTTTATGATAGGTCACAATCTGTGAAACTGCTGATGCAGATTTTCTTTATTTCTGATTCCTTTATTCTTTTTAAAGGGGACAAGACACTGTGCTAGGTGGCAGCAGTTTGCAATGTATTTAATAAGGAAAAAAAAATATATATATATATATATATATATAATATATATTATATCTATAGTAGGTTCCACAGTGGGCAATCGGTACAGCCCTCCCATACCATCGGTCTGTCATCTTTTCCTCACCATCCCCAGTCGATCACGAATCTGTAAACGAAAGGACTAAAACAACACCCACCTTTCACCCCAGCACCATTCACTTTTCTTCCACCACCTTTATCTATGCAATAGCAGCCATACCACCCTTATACCCATGTTAAAACCAACCCACAATCCTCACCCCTCAAGCAACGTATTCCACCCTCCTCTCTCACCCAAATGTTTAAACTTCCCCACACTTAGTCATGAACCACCATTCATGTCACCCTTCTCCGTCCTCACCCATGTTAAAACCCATTCGCAACCATCACCCATGTACTAACTATGCCATGTTTCTCCCTCCTGCATCCATGTTAAAACCAACCCCCACCCCTCACCCATGCACTAGCATCCATGCCATCTTTTCCCTCTTGCATCCATATTAAACCAACCTCCAGCACCCATTCTACCCCTCCCTCTCAGATGCTAAAACTACTACATGCTTACTCAAGAAAAATGAAACTCTTGCCTCCAAATGAGCCATACTTAACTGTTCCTTAATAAACAACACTTATGTAAAAACTGTTTTTCAATTGCTTTCTTCTTATGGACAACATTCTGTACACTCCTCTTCATGGAACCAGTAATTTGAGAGTTGTTGCTATTATGCCATGGTCTGTGTACAACAGAATGTTAAACACGAGCTACTGTGGTATGAGACCTATGCTTACAGAATATGTGCTCAGCCATGACATAGGTAAAACTCAGATGACTCTGTTTCGGAAGAGACTTGTAACAGGATGCTGCCCACAGAAACATAACAATACAAAATACAGTTTTTCCCATAATTTTTTATTCAGTAAGATAAGTTACATATGGATCATTTTGGTTTATGGTTAACATTTCTGTAATTGAAAAAATAATAAACAGCTACCAATTAGAACTCATTGTTTTGTCCTCTTTAAAATTGAAAATAGACCACTCCGGTCCCAGCCCATACTGATGCACACAAAGTCACAGCAGGTAAATGCAAAAATATCGTTTGCACTTTAACTATAAATAATGTGATACAGAAATGATTGACATGACAGTGTCCATTTTATACCAAATTTGGGCCTGCTCCACTGATGTTAAAATTGCCCTGTATATAAAACTTGTTGACTTTAGACCCTAGCTAAAAAGCAGTTTGCCATGAAATAGTGAGCGTTTTGGGGGGTATATAGTCCAAGGTAGTAGATTGAGAAAGGAGAGACAACCAAAGTCATCACAGTCTGTAAAGTTTCCTTTTGGTGCAGAGAGACTCTGTCCCACACAGTATTTACCAGCCACCACCATCTGAGTTGTCATCACCATCAACATCCACAACATCAATCACTTCAGGATCAGTCTGTATACTCTTGTAGGGATTGAAAATCGTGACTTATTAACTTTAATAAAAGTTAACATGTGTACATTTTCTGGCAGCAACCTATTTCTGGTGTCTGTCACAATATTGCCAGCTGTACTAAAGATGCGTTCTGAAGAGACACTTGCTGCAGGACAACCAAGATATTTACAGGCTTCGGCATACAGCTCTGTCCAAATCAACTTTTTGATCTCCAGTATTCAAAAGGGCATACATCAATAGGAATAGGCGTTCTTGCAGGTAACTCTACCATGATGGACAGACTGCTCAGAAGAGGAATCAGCATAAGCTCGTATGGCAGCAATTTGGGAAAGGTTTTGCCACAGATTTAGCTTACTACTAGGGTTGAAGAAGTGGCAGTTGTGGAACAACTACTGTTAATGTTTGGTGACTTTTTCAGTTCTGCATCCCTTTGTGAAGATGAACCTGCATGTTGTGGTGATGACAACCTGAGGTTACTGTGCATGTCTGTGTTTGACTCCTGTGAGTGCTGCAGCTCATCTAGCAACAGACATTTGTACTGCTCTACATCATCTGTTTTAGAAGATGTCTAGCCTTGAACCTGGGATCTAAGAGAGTTGCAAGGATGTAGTGTTTTGATTTCGTCATTGCAACTAATTTGTCATTGGTTTTGAAGAGCTCGCTCATTCTCTTTATGAGATTCCCATGATACAGGTGACACGTTGTCTGAGCTTCAGATCTGTCTTTTCTATTTGCAGATTTAGAACACTAAGATGATGTGAAATCAGCATTATGAGGTGGGATAACCTGACTCACAGATGCACCTTCAGAAGACATGTCCCTTGTAGCTGTCTCAAAAGGAGCTAGGGATGCAGCACAGTCTCCATTAATTTCCACTGCAGCACGGACAGCATAATGCCATCTCCAATAATGTAACTGGAGCAATACTCATGTACAGCTTGCTTTTGCTCCAAGAGGTGCTGCAGCATATAAAGCTGAGTTCCAAAGAGGGGAAACATTTTGAATCAGCTTACTAGTAGCTTATATTTTTTTGTGTTCGACAATGTCCCAGATAGCCTGGTTGAATGAAAAGTGAGTCACAATTTTTTTGCAAACAGCAATCATACCATCTACTTGTGTTTCATTGCTGAGAAATCACGTGACAATTAAATGTAAGCAATGTGCAACGCAAGAAGCATGCATAAATCCTCCATCCTGTACTGCTTTCAAGATGTTGGCTCCGTTGTCACTTACTATGAAGCCACATTTTAGACTGTGAGAATAAACCCATTCATCAAGGAGGTCATTTAGTTCCTGCAAGATGTTTGCAGCTGTTTGACTTTGCCCAAACTTCTTTATATGCAGCAGCGCCATCTTTGGGGTGTCTTTGTTTTGAAGAAGCACAAGAAAACGTGACTCAATGAGCGGTAAGGGACATGTAATCTATGTTTTGAGTGCTGGTCCACATATCTGTTGTGACATGAATAACCCCACCCTCTGCAGTGTTAAGTGCAAGCATCACTGTCGCTTTTAAAGCCTGATAAATGTTTGGTATTTCAACATAGGAAAAGAACCTTGGATGAGGAACATTATATGACGCTGCTAATTTCATGAGCTCCCTAAAATCCTCATGATCTACCAAAGAGTATGGGAGAAGGCTCCGCCAACAGTTCACCAATTCTGTGATTAAGATGAAGGGTCTTTGGATGATTTTAGTAAAGATATTCTTCCTTTCAAATGCCCGAGACAGTGTTAGCTGTTTACAACATGCCCTGCTGGTTTATTATACACCTTGCTTGGATGGGCAGATGGACGCTGAGATGGTGGACTAAGACTTATACTTTCAGTGCCATCACTGGATGTGCAACTGGTACTAATGGTGCTGGCATTGGTGGTAACAGTGATCCTAGGGCTGGCAGTGGTTCTGTCCGCATCAAGTTCAAACAATTCAGTATCCATTTCAGATTCCTGACCCTTCTCATGTGTGGTCTAGAAGATGGAGGACATGGGTTTTGACCATCAAGCAAAACTGAATGCTTTTTTTCGATGGCGTTAAGAGCTGTGCGAAGGCATGACACAACTTTAACACGGCTTACACTCTGTTTAATAGGAACAAACTGCTCTGAATGGATCAGTTTTACTGACAGAGAAATAATTCCACACCTCAGATGTGACAGAATTTGTTTGAGTGCTAGAAAGATAGCTAAAGACTGTTTGTGTGTTTTCACCTGTCCTAACAGAACCCGGGACATGCTCCTTGGTGCTAAAGAGTGGGCAGAAGACTCTGATGGATTTTCATTGCTGGCCGACACAGAAGTGGTGGCTTCAATGGATATGTCCTTTCATTCCAACAGTGCTGGATGTATTTGCAAGTGCACTACCTGATTCATTGTAAGCAGACTTGCTCATTTCACTTTGTTGAGGAAGTGATGATATGTCACAAGACACAACAGTGTCAGACTGAGACAAAGTGTTACTGTCTGAGTCAGAGGGACTCACTGTCACTTGCATTATTACTGCTAGTCACAGGATTTTAACAGCATGAATGGCATACCTTATGGTGCCTCTGTGTGACCCCAGCAGCTGCACAGGTTTTCTTAAATGGTCCCCCTTACCACACTTCACTGTTGCTCTTTTGCTGTTTGTTGAATTTTATCACGTGAAACATTTTGGTTATTTCTGTTAGCACCAGGATTACCACTACCACCAACACATGCTCCAACACCAGCACCAGATACTTCATCTATGTTGGTGTCAGCCATAACAGTACCAGTATACTGCAGTGAATACACCCACACAATTCCTGTTAAGAAAGCAATGGGATCTATGATCACTGGCTACAACTCCAACATTTTATTTTGGCTGTGTGACACTGTGATGCAGTGGACTGAAAGTAATTGAAGAATATGATGGTTTGCAACTAAAGGATCCCAGATTCAAGGCTTACAGAATGATTGGGCTGCTGGGCATAGGCATACGCATAGCAGTGAAGGGCGCACAGCAGCAGGGTGATGGGCTGACCATAAGAGACGGAGTTACACACACAAACCGAGGAAAGAGATTCTGTCTCTCCTCCCAACAGGGCAAATATATTTTGGCTTCTGTCGATATTTAAGGATAATGACACCACACAACTGCCCACTGGGCTTCACATGGTAACACACACTGGGTAAGGTACAGTGCAGTGAAGGGGCACAGCAGCAGGGTGATGGGCTGACCACAAGAGACGGAATTACACACACAAACCGAGGAAAAGATTTTTCTGTCTCTCCTCCCAACAGGAAAATATATTTTAGGCTTCTGTCATGTATTTAAGGATAATGCCACCACCACGACAACTGGCCACTGGGCCTCTCTTGGTAAAACACACTGGGTAGGGTACAATGCAGTCAAAGGCACACAGCAGAAGGAGATGGGCTGACCACAGGAGACGGAGTCACACACATATAACCCAAGGAAAGAGATTTTTCTGTCTCTCTTCCCAACACTAAAATTATTTATATGCTTCTGTCATGTATTTAAATATATTGCCACCACACGACTGCCCAACAATGGGCTTCTTGCAGTAACACACAATGGGTAGAGTACAGTCAGCAGCCGCAGCAGGGTGATGGGATAACACCACAGGAGAAGAGAGAGATACAGTGTAGTGGAATCACACACACAACACACAAGTAGGAGTACTTGTAAAAAAACTAAAACCAGCCTGGTGTTGTTCTATCAGGAATTTTATAGGGTGGAATAGAAGAATGCTCAGCAGCACGTTACTACAGTCCTTAGAATCCTGTCCTCCTATTATTTTACTTTGTTTTGTGGAGTAGGGTATAAAGTAGTAAATGCCATCAAATTCAAATGTTTCAACTTCTCACACATTAAAGTTAAACTTAATTTTCCTCACAATTAGTAAATCTGTTTGTTTTAATTTCTTCACCCTCCCCAGCCAGGGTGGTGATGATCGCTCCTTCCCAGTGTGAAACAAGTAATGCCAGGCAGAAATAAAGTTTGAACTGTTGATTTGATAATTGAATTGAGATTAAATGAAAGATAAATTCTCAGTTTCTCTCAAATATTCAGCAACTTTTAACTTCCCTCTGTCCGTCTCATCCTGAGGCTGAGCCTGTCACCAATTGTTCCTTCGGCCCTTTCTTTCCTCTGTTCCCACTCCCCGAGTCCCCCTACCTTTAGTTTTCACCCCACCCACCCTTAGCTTTTTATTTACTTTTTCCTTTTCTTTGCAATAAATCAACTCAATCTGACACACACGACGATTTCACAATTAGCAATTGCCAGAGCCAGAGAGCAGAGCTAGCCCAGACAGAGCGAGTAGCACAAGCTGCTGCAGCCTGCAACTCCTTTATGGCACTGGGACTAAATGAACGGAGCTGCAGCCACGCAGTTTACATATTCTACCACCTGTCCGCAGAGCAGATGGTCAGGTGGTAACACGGACTGGGATGAAATACGCAGGTGCACAGTCCGACTCCACACCATTCAGCCCCACAACACTAATGGCACGGCATGATGGGGAGGGAATCAGAGATCGTCAACGATCATACTGGAGCTGAAGTGGGACTGGAGGGAGCTGACTGTATGCATAGGCAAGTGATATTTTTTCACTCTGGGGCTGCTAAATCATGCAGGTTGCTCCTTGCTTGTGTTGCTGCTTCTTAATGCATAAAAAAAAAAAAGGATTGATTCGAACCCATTTGTGAACCCTCTAGTGTTCGAGTTCTGAATTACAACTCAAACTCCAGGGTTCGTGATGGGTTCGAATCTTCCAACTAGTTCTGACAACCCTACTATAAATTATATTTATTTCACCTCTGCATGTTTATCTGGTAAACCAATGTAAATAAATACATAAGTAAATAAATATAAGAAGAACCTAGGAAAGTAATTTTAACAGGTATAGTACAGTACCTTAACATTTTGTTGAACTGCTGCTTTAAGTGTTGTGTTTTATTGATATAACAAATGGCTTTCTAGGAGGAGCAGTGCATGATAAGTCACCTAGCTTCACCTGAGCTCTTTTCTTCTAGGTTGCTTGAAAGGACAAAGCAAAGAGAACCTTACCAGAGCAAATACAAGATTAAGGCTTCTTTGGCTAGGCTGGTTTACTGTGTGGTTGTTATTTTCATTTTGTACTCACAAGGGATTGTTACTGTTTGTTGCCAACATTTATTGCTTTATTTTCTCAGATTCAAATTGTTGTTGCTGGATATACATTCTCTGCTGCATTATTACAGGGTGTGCCTACAGGTGTCTGCTTACAGATTACTGCTGTAATCTTTTGATTCAAATTGTCTTTGCAAGGTAAATCTTCTGTTACTGCTTTATTTTTCTCTGTAGCAAAGTGTTTCTTACAGGGTATATTGTCTGTGAAATTATTACAGGTAGTGCTTTACAGGTTTCACAGTTTTATCTGTCGTTAGGATAAACTTTCAGGGCTACTGCATTTGTTGCTGGCTGATTGTTTCTGATCTTACCGCCTTGTTTCTTTCGTCCTGTGGTTCTTCTTTTCAGCAGGGGAAGGCCTAGCCACCACCCATCCCCAACCACCCCACACTACACTCCTTTTATAGGGTAGCACAGTCATGACATTTCCTGTAGCGAGACGGAAGAGGCGGTTCAGAGGGTATCCACACAGTGACCTCATTTACAGGGGCACTAGTAATTTAACTTGTTATAACAAGTGATACAAAACTAACAAACAAAACACAAAATCAAACTTTGCTTTCATTTCTTCCTTCTAATTACTCTGACCAAGTTATAAACCCAGCAACTTACCTGGAATGGATATCATTAACTGCAGGTACTGAGGAACACACTTCAGAAGAGCAGTTTTATAGGATTTAGGACACTGTCGCACATGCTGGGCCATTGGAGATCTAAGGGCTCAGCTCCAGGCAGCATGGGCAGAGGTTGCGCTACCAAACTGCATATTCAAAAGGAACTATATTATAAGAACTGCCCACCATTTCCCCAACATCCAACAGAAGCACCTCGACCGCAGAGGGTAGCTGGTCCAGGAGGTTGGTAGACGGTTAGGAGGGGCAAATCGGTGCCCCATCACTTAGTGCTCTCCAACATATCACCTCCACAAACCATATAAAAACTACAAATAGGTATCTGTCTCTATCTCCAAATCAAACAAAGGGCAGAGGACACTACAGAGCGGGACACTGCAACACAGGAGCTAACACAACAAAACACACCCAAAACGGGAACCAAACAAAAAAAGCAAAAGGAAATCCAAAAAACTTGATCATAGGAGACTCCATGATTCAGGAGTTGATACATATCTCCAGCTTAGGTACGGTCAGATGTCTCCCACGCACATCAGCGTGGAGAGACACTGACGCACTGCTAAAACTGTTCAGGAAGCAGGAGAAAACATTGTTGTCCTGGTACACATAGGGACTAATCATCTTGCCAGCCGGTCAGTTGTGGAGACCCAGGAACACCTGACCAGGCTGGATGACAAACTATCATCCATTTCATCTCATCTCCTTCTCTGAGATTCTGCCAGTCTGGAAGAGGGAGACAGATTGACAGAAGGTCAGAGAAGGGAGATAGGGAGCTGAACATGTGGCTCAAGGGCTGGTGCCAGGAAAAGGACACAAATTTGTAGGGAACTGGCAACAGTTTTGGGAGCAAAGGTTCTTACATTTGATGGACTGCATCTGACTAAGAAGGAGTCAGTACATTGGGGCAGAAGTTTGATGTCTTTGCAGAATATTTAAACTAGCAAATGGGGAGAGGTGCAGCACCAAACATCGAATGGAAGAACACCCTCCCCTCAGCTAGTGGTCAAACAGGAGTTCAGCATGTTTGTAGTTCATTTGCATCACCAGGTAAAGAAAAGGTCTGGCTCCCACACGATGCACAGGGGAAACGCCTGAACTCGCCCAACAACTAACACAATCAAATCTGACCAATGGAAAATCATGTACACAAATGCTCACAGTCCGGAAACAAGATCCTAGACCTGCAGGCAATAATGACAGAGGCTAAACTGGACATAGCAGTCATTAGCTAGACATGGTTTACCAGTAACCACACTTGGGAGACTTCAGTACCTGGCTATGTACTGTTCAGAAGAGACTGAGGTGAAAAAGGAGGGGTGGAGTGGCCTTTATGTCAATGAAAATATCAAAGCTACAGAAATTCAGAATACACATAAGGAGCCAGAAGAACTGTGGGTCACCCTGAAACAGGAAATGGGACAGCCATATGAACTGGGGTTATGTACAGGCCTCCAGACCAGAGGGAGGACATAGACACGTTACTGTTAGAAGATATACAAAACATGACAGCTAAAGGGAGGTTCTGATAATGGGAGACTTCAACATGCCAGATACCAATTGGTCAATACCAGCAGGGACATCTGCCAGAACTAGACACATGGTGGATTCCCTGCAAGAGGAGGGCCTCAAACAACTGGTACAATAACCCACTAGAGACAGGGCTATCCTAGATCTAGTACTGACTAACAGGGAAAGGATCACAGATCTCCAGGTAGAAGGTCACCTAGCCAGTGACCATCACATGGTATGTTCAATTTGGCCACTAGAACAAAATCATCCCATTCCAAGGCAAAAATATGGGACTTCAGAGGAGCTGATTTTGATAAGATGGCCAACAGAGTTAAGCTAGCCCTGGCAAAAGAATTACAGGTGAGGGGGTACAGTCAAAGTGGGCAAGCATTAAAGATGCAATACTTGAAGCAACATCCCATTGTGTTAGTGAGAAAAGAAAGTGCAAAGGAAGAAGGAAACCACTTTTGTTCTAAAACACAGTAGCAGAAAAGGTCAGAGCCAAAAGGCTGGCCTTCAGGAAATATAAGGGAAAGCAGGATGAAGATAGGAGGCATACCAAACTTCCCTAAGGGAAGGCAGTAAGGCAGGCAAAGGCCCAAACTGAGGAAACACTAGCAACTAACAGTAAAAGAAGGTGACAAGACTTTGTACAGCTACATTAGTGAAAGGAGAAAGTCTAGAGGGGTATTGCTAAGATCAAAGGGATAAGGGGCGGTGAGGAGGAGGACCTGTAAAAGCATCTATCCTAAATAGATACTTCTGCTCAATATTTACTGAAGAGAAAGTATGGCAGGGCCTACAGCTCTGCACCATGGACACAGGGGAGGGAGGTGTGCACTAGTCCACAACAGAAAGGGTCCACAAGAGCCGATAAGCTCAGGTGGACAAGGTAATGGGGCTTGATGGCATACATCCCAGGGTGCTAAGGGTGGAACTAGCAGAGCCATTATCAGAACTGTTTAGTGAGTCTCTGAGCATAGGAGAGGTCCCAGAAGACTGGAGAAGGGTTTATGTGATCCCGCCCACAAGAGTGGTAGCAGGGAGGAGGCAGGGAACTACAGACCAGTCAGTCTTACCTCAGTAGTGGGCAAGATTATGGAGACACTCCCTAAGGAAAGGACAGAGCAACACCTGAATCCACAGGAGTACAGGATCCAAGACAGCATGGGTTTACAAAAGGAAGGTCCTGTCAAACTAACCTCATAGATTTCTTTGACTGGGTAACCAGAGTGGTGGACCAAGGGGAGGAGATGATGTTGCCTACCTTGACTTCAGCAAAGCTTCGATACTGTTCACATAGAAGATTGATTAATAAGTTGGGTAGGCTTTGGGGTGGTCAGACATTGGTCAACTGGGTGGCAAACTGGTTGACGGCAGAAAACAGAGAGTGTGGTAAACGGCATACAGTCAAAGAGATGCAAGTCACAAGTGGGCACACCAGGGATCAGTCCTGGGGCCAGTCCTCTTCAATATCTTCATCAGTGACATTGCAGATGGACTGGAGGGTAGGTATGTCTGCTTGCAGATGACACCAAGATCTGCAACAGAGTAGATGATCCAGATGGGGTGGGCAGAATGAGAAGAGATCTGATAAACTAGCAAAATGGTCGGAAGAGTGGTAACTGGGGTTTAATGCAAAGAAGTGCAAGATCATGTACATAGGGAAGAGAAACCCTGAAGCCACCTATAGGCTGGGAGGGGAGTGACTGGCAGTCACAAGGGAAGAAAGAGACTTGGGCCATCACCGATGACCTGAAATCATCCAAGCAGACCCCAAAGCAGTAGGTAAGGCTAGAGGGATGTTGGGGTGTATTAGTAGGGGTATCACAAGTCAGAAGAGGGAGGTAATAATCCCTCTTACAAGACACTGGTTAGGCCCCATCTGGAGTACTGGGCAGTACTGAGGCCACACCTTCACAAGGACATTAACTAAATTAAGGCAGTCCAGCCAAGGGCAACCAAAATGGTGCAGGGACTGCATCAGAAACATATGAAGACAGATTAACTGAACTCAATATGTATACCCTAGAGCAAAGGAGGGAGAGAGGTGATATGATTGAAACATTCAAACACCTTAAGGACATTAACAAGGTGAAAGAGTCTAACATGTTTCAACATGAAACCCTGAAAAACTGAGGTGTTGGTTGTGGACCCAGGTAATCGGGAGGCAGGTTTGCTGACAGGATCACCTTCTGGTCTTTGGCTTGGGGCCCAGTTAGCTACTTCAGACTGGGTGCGAACCTGGGAGTTATATTTGATGACTGCCTGATCCTTAAACATCAGGTGTCGGCTGTTGTCAAAACCTCTTTCTACCATCTGAGGAACATAGCCCGGTGAAGCACCTGGTTCCAGCTGACGATCTTTCAGCATTGGTCCATGCCTTCATTACCTCCCACCTGGACTACTGCAACGCACTTACCTAGGGCTACCGGGGTAGATATCCACCACCTGCAGCTAGTGCAGAATGTGGCGCCAGGCTTTTGACCGGCACCTCTAGGACCAGTCATATAACGCCTGTCCTCCGCGCCTGCACTGGCTGCCAGTACAGTGGCGGATCTCCTTCAAGGTCGGTTTGCTGACCTATAAGGCCCTACATGACCAGGGACCGAGTTATCTGCAAGATCTTCATCCTCACGGTCCCTCCACCCTCTCCAATCCACTGATGAGGGACTGCAAGAGATTTCCAGGGTCCGTTTAAAGACATCTGGGACCAGATCATTTAGTTTTACGGCCCCAACCCTGTGGATTCTCTACCTCATCAGAGTGCGAGGAGTTGCCTGACCCTCCAAAGTTTAAATTAGCATTGAAAACATACCTAGTTAGCCTGGCTTACTCTGATTTTTAAGAATGTTTAGTGACCGATTTTATTATACTGTTTTAATTATATGTATTTGATCTATTTATTGTTAAAGCGCTTTGGCTTTGGAAAGGCACTTTTAAAAATAAAGATTGATTGAACATAAGAAAAATAGCAGGACAAGAGGACACAGCATGAGATTAGAGGAGTCCATTAAGGGTAATGTGAGGAAGTTCTTTTCACAGAAAGGGTGGTGGATGAATGGAACGGCCTACCTCAGGAAGTGGTGGATATGAATACAGTGCAGGGCTTCAAACAGGCATGGGATAGGCATAAGGGAGCTATAAAGATGAGTATGAATAGCTAGGCCATGACAGAGCAAAGGCCTATGGCATATTCATAAGGTAGAAAAGAAATGGGCAGAACTGGATGGGCCTTATGTCCTTATCTGTCGTCAAATTCTATGTTTCTAAAAGGGTGGGGCTAGAGGTGGAGCTTAGGATCCAGTTTTTGCCTCACCCAAAGGTGGCAACCCTAAAACAGTACAATATGCTGCACTCTCAGCAAGAGCTCACTTGCATGCGTCCCACTCAGCTGATGGCTAGCAATGCCCCTCCCCCAGTACTGTTTTTGATAGAATTATTTTATTTTGCTCACCAGACTAATCTCATAAAACACAGCCATGCTTTCATAAGGATCCTGGGGCACAAGCACCATTCAGACATCCAACAAGCAGACAAGAATACAAAGTCATATGGTACCTTCAGAAAAAGGGAAAGATGATTTTTATGGCAGAGAAGATTTGGGAGGTGTCTGAGGGGCTGGGTAGCTTGTTCCATCCATCTAGTACTAGGTATACAGCAGGATACAGCCATGCTGTGAAATTCTGAGGCAGTGTCTTCACAGGTAATGTGATAAGGCTCTCCTAAAGGGTGAACTTGTAGAACAGCCTACCAGTGGAGACAGTAGCTTAGAGACAGTAAAAGTCATTAAATTAAGCCTAGCTCAAATTCCTGATTACCTGAGGGAATCACAGAGTACCCTGGGTCATAGAGAGAGAAAGGAAATTCTATACAACAGTAAATGATTGCATATCATATTTATTTACCCTGCTTATGAAGTGCATGGTGGGGATGATGGACTCTGAATCCTTCTGACCTTAAACTACTATGTTACGATGGCTCTGTTGACATTCTAGTGACTAAAGGGACAGCTACCACTACAGAACGGTAAAACAGAGCTCCAGTGTTCATAACAAATAACAAATGTTAAGATAACTACCTGGTCTGGGTGGCGCTGGGGTTGAGGCACTGGACGCCACCTCGTGCCATGCCAGCGACCCATGTTCGGGAGCGAGCATGGGCTGCTGAGGATCGGCAGGAAGAGGAGAAGGATTGAGCATCCCATGGACTGCTCCTCCTTCTCTGGGAGGGAGTGATCAGCAGTCGGAGTAGCCTGACCCCTAGCGGAGGCTAGGGTTCGGCGCTCCAAGCTGCAACCAGTGGGGGCTCGGAGCGGGGCAGACGCTTGACAGAGAGGGCACGACAGGAAAAATGTGGCCCTGCCACTGGTGTCCCTGTACGCCCCACTCAAATGGGGAGAAAACCAGGAAAAAGACCCTGACTGCTGGTCATTGTGGCTTGATGGCTGTCCCAGCACTCCATCTCCAGAGTACGCCTCCAAACTGGATCTGGATAAGCAGGTGGTAGGGGCTCCCCGCTGCCCCACCACAGGAGGTGTTCCATGTGGAATTACAGGGGTGAGGGCCTGATGCGGAGCGATGGGATATGTTTGGACAAGGGGCCACCAGGCCGGGGAGTAGAAAGGTAGCAAAAAAAAAAGTTAAGATAACCAATCAGCTTTTGAATAAAAAAAAATATGCATGGCTGTTTGAAAAACTGTACTGCAGGTGAAATTAGCATACTGAAATATCAGACTGCCCCTTTTGGAAGAACCATTCTGTATTTCAGCCATCGACATCTGGCTTGCCTGAAATAATTAAGAAATTAGTACAACAGGACATGGGTTATTTGGGGATTGATGCATGCCTTGTGTGCTGTTTCATAAGGCTAAGTTCGAGTCACTTTAACCACACAAGAAACGTGTAAATCCCCAATTACCCCCGCCCTGGAGTGCCTTATCATACTATAAAATGGACCCATTTAAATTGTTCAATAATCTTACTGAAAATATTACATATATTAAATAGTGTGTTTTATAATTTTTTAATATCATTCCTTCAAGTGCCTATGTGAAACAGTCTCTCCCCTACAACACCAAGCAGTGTATAAAGTGTCTCCCTTATACACCATGCCTCCCCAGAGTACCATGGCTTAATTTTTATGGGTGCTGAGATAGTAGACCAGGACAGCGATGGCGTGTAACACGGCTTTGTGCACTTCTTTTGGAGCACATACGCTGGCCGATTCTGTAGCATACTACGCTACAATTTTCACTAGCAGGAGGGAGACAGTGGCGATGGCAGACACCACTTTAGCCACGGTTTACTCAGGGTTTCTTTTGATGCTGGCACTGGTTGCCTGGGTAGCCAAACTGCAGATGTGTGTTATATGCTGGGTGGGTGGGTGTGTAGAGAGGATAATGACTGGTAGTGGGATGATTCGTAGCAGGAGGGAGAGAGCAATGGTGGCTGGCAGTGACATTTTAATTCACTGCAGATGAGCTGCTTGTTTGATGTACAGTAACGATGGCCTCAGAGAGAAACAGTATTAGTGCAGATACGTGACAAATGAGCAGTTCAGTGGTTTGAATTTTTGAATGATGACAAACAGGTTTTTAAGCTCTTGCTTTTGTTGGTCTGAAATTTAAAGGGAACTCTCAGTTCCCTGCAGTCAGCTGTGGGATCTAGAGGTCTGCTGCTATCCAAGAGCTCACAACCCCAGCACAAAAGTACATTTTGGCTGGCAATCATTCTCACTTGCCATACTTTCTGATTAAAAAGCTTTCTGCCAGTCTGTTCCCCCAGCAGTGACCACTTCCCCATTAACCTCATTACTATCCCACTGGTTCAGGAATGAAGCAAGTGTCTCATAACTGCTGCAGAGAGGCCATGCTAGGTTAACTGATACCTAAATGCCTTGCACTGATTTTATATCTGCTGCTTGTCTTTATCACCAGTGGTTAAATTGGGAATGTTTGAGTGCGAGGGAACTCATGTCTAGATTTCTAGGTGGTGGAACTCTCCTACAGTAGTCAATGGAGATTGCAGCAGCAGCAGTAGTAGTAATCATAGTCTATTTCTGGTGTCCTTCCCCAGAGGCCCAGGGCACCATTGCAATACAACAGAATTTTAAACCAGCAGACAATTAATCACCTTATAACCCAAAATAAATAATAAATACATAGCGTTTGTACAACAGACATAATAAAAGACTAATAATTTGGGATGTGCTACGATAGGATGTTACGAATAATCCCCAAATGCTTGTTGGAACAAATAAGTTCTTAAGCCACTCTTAAATGTCTCCACTGAGGGCCTCCTTCAAGGCTCGAGGCACAGAATTCAGAGGTCAGGCCTGCTACCTCAAAGGCCCAATCCCGGAGGTCTTCAGCCTAGTCCTAGGGACCACCAAGGGACCACAAAGAGGCCCTCCTGGCTGATTGGAGCAAGCAGGCGGGGTTTTGGATCAGGATCTCAGCCAGGTAGTCTGGGCCCAGCCCGTGAAAGACTTTGTGGGTTAACAAACCTACCTTAAGTGAGATCATCACTTCACGGCGCGAATGCAGATATCGCAGTGCCAGTGAAATATGGCATGTTCTAGGGAGGCCCTAAGTATCGAGCAGCTGCATTCTGCAGCTTCAGGCGCTACAGCATACCCCACTAATCTCAAGGTACAGAGCATTACAGATAGATGACAGAAATTGTGGAACTATCATGCAGTTTTTAAGAGGTGGTGGAACTGAGTTCCTGTGGGCTATTGCCCATTAACCCCTGCTGATCACAAATACAAACATATTTTGGCTGTATCTGTTGTATACATTTATCACTGTAACTGCACCTGCTTTGAATGCCTTCGTAAACAGGTCTGGCTCAAGGACTTTCCCCATTACCCTTCTGAGCGGCTTGCAGCTGAACTAACAGTTGCCAACAATAAGAAGTTGCTTGTTGGATGCTGCTATAACCCACTGAGAGCTGGTGTCCCTGGGTCGTAGCCCTCCTGAACCTCCTTGCACCTCCCTCCCCACAACAGACTCCATTCTTGTAGGGATTTCAACATTGACTGGGACTCAAACCTTCTCTCTGACTGCAACTCCATCATACAACAACACAGTCTCACCCAGCTAATTACCTCCCATACACACCTCAATAATCGGTCCAACAAACACACTACCCTAGACTGGATCCTGGCGACTCGAGCAGACAAAGTTGCCCATGCCGGCACACTATCTGACGCCATCAGTGACCTCTCTCCCATGTACTGTGTCTAGCATACTAACCCCCACCCCACCCCACACCTACCTACCTTTCTGCAATTTCTCTAATTTTGACCCACTCAGGCTTCAGGATGACCTCGGAGACCTTGACTGGACTTCCTCTAAGGTGCCACTAACACTGACCTTGCACTAGACTTCTTTGTCTCAGCCCTGTCTCACATCAAGACAAGCATTTTTCACTCACTTCTTGCAGTGTGTGTGGCGGTGACTCTCGCTGGCTCATATCGTGCACTTCCTCAAGCTCATGAAACAGCGTGACTCAAAGTGAGCCAACTATAAAGCTGCCCTATCCCCTTCACTTTGGAATGGCTACAGTCACCTGCGAAATCTCTGCAAATACTGTGTACACTCTAGAAGTCTGCCTACTTCCAGTCACTTCAATCCAGTCACCTAGACAACCCCATGCATTTCTGATCCTCCATTAATGCCTTGCCCCCCCAACCAAGCAGTCACCTTCCCCTAAACACACAACAAGGCTCCTCACTGACCCTACTGACATTGCGAATGCACTTTATGCACATTTCCCAAACCTTAGCAGCTACCTGGCTAAGCTCCCACCTCCAGCTTCCCCTCCTACTAGCCTCCCCTTTTATTTTAAGACCAGTTCTCTCCTGGGACACTTAAGCTCCTCCTCAGCCTACCATCTCAAGGGTGCTGGTCTATCTCCCACTTCTTAAAACTAGTGGCCCAGGACATTGCCTATCCACTCACCTTCATCTGTAACCTCTCCTTACTACAGCCTCTGCTCCCTCTGTCTGGAAGCAGGCCAAAATTGTCCCCATTCATAAATTAGGCGATCCTGGTCTTATGGACAACTACCGTCCCATCTCCATTCTTCCCTATCTTGGTAAGCACCTAGACAAGGCAGTAAACTACCAAATTACACAGCACATCTCCAAATATAATCTCCTTTGCCCTCAGCAACACAGTTGCGGAAGAGGCACAAGCAATACCACAGCCCTTGCCCTCTTCACCAATCATGTGTTGAGGAATATGGATGAAGGGAAGCTAACTGGTGTAGTATTTGTAGATCTGTCCAAGGCATGTTACCTTGTAAACCACAACATCCTGATAGCAAAACTCGATGCCCTTGGTTTCTCTCCTGCCTCCACCACCTGGCTCACTAACTACCTCTCTGGTAGAACACAGATGGTCTGCCTTGGTGGTGCACCATTCCCCTCTTGCCTGTCTCTGTGGGTGTCCCCAGGGATCTGTCCTTGGCCCTCTCCTCTTTTCCATCTTCATTAATTCTCTCCCGTCGGAGGCTATCCTGTAAATCACTCCTCTACACCAACAACTAATACTATTCCAAAGTGACCCCTCCCCTCCTCGCTATCCACCACGCAATGATAATTTCTGCAAGGCACATTGTTGGTTCTCCATCGACAAACTGTTGGTCGATGCTGCCAAAACAAAGGCCATGCTTTTCAGTTCCAAACGGAAAATCTCTACCTTGCCCACGATGACGGCCTTCTACTGTCAAATCCCCAGATGGATCTCCCCTTGACACTGTTAGTAAGTAAAGTAAGTAAAATTTTTATTTATCTGAGGTGCCCTTCCTGAGCTCAGGCGTCTTTACAATATACCATACAATAACCATTTTGTATTTAAAATCGGTAAAACAACGATCTATCAATAAGTCCCTGAAAATGCCTGGTTAAACATAAGGATTTTTAAAATCCTTCCACGGTCAGGCTAGCTCGTATCTAGCAGGTGAGAATTCCACAGGGTAGGTGCCATAAAGGCAAGATCTTCCTCCAGATGTTTTCAGGGATACCTGGGAATCTCCAGCAATCCCTCACCAGAGGATCGGAGTGAGCGGAAGGGGAAGTAAGAAAACAGGAGTTCTTTCAGGTAGTGAGGTCCCAGCTCGTGTTGGGGCCTTATGTAGGTCAGTCACGCACCTTGAAGGCTGATCCACCACTGTATGGGAGCCAGTGCAGTTCACGCAGCACAGGTGTTATATGACTGGATCTAGGAGTTCCAGTCAACAACCTAGCTGTCATGTTCTGCACTAGCTGCAAGCGGCAGATATCCACCCTTGGTAGCCCTAGATAGAGGCATTGCAGTAATCAAAGCGACTGGTGACAAAGGCATGGGCCAAGGTAGGAAGATCTTCGGGCAGGACCAGGTGTTTCACCCAGGCTATATTCCTTAGATGGAAAAGGAAGATTTGACTACAGCGAAACCTCGCCCTCAGGGTCAGGCCCTCATCAAATACAGTACCATGTCCAGGTTATTGCCTGGCCCGAGGTCATAAGCGGGTCCCATGAAGGTATAAACCTGAGGGTTTCCGCCCATGCCACTGTCGCCCTAAAACCAGGGTCCACCACCAATGCCTTTGTTTTATCTGAGTTCAACCAAACCCAACTAGTACTCATCCAGTTCTGTATCTCCAGCAGGCAGTTATTAAACACCATGATAGAATCAGACTCCTGTTCAGGCACAAATGGCATGTGGAGCTGAGAGTCATCAGCATAGCAATGAAAACTCAGCCCATACCATCTTATAATGTCCCTAATGAGAGCATATACACATGAGACAACATGAGGGACAGCACCGAACCCTGTGGGCGCCACAGGGCAGCCAGTGAGGGCCAAGGAATAAATCCCGACACCACTCTCTGAGATCTGCCCTCGAGAAAGATCGAAACAACTGAGGACTGCCCCTCAGTCCACAGAAGAACCACAGGTGCTCAAGCATCACTCCATGATCCACGGATCAAATGCTGCTGAGAGATCAAGGAGAACCAAAGATGGAGCAGATTCTCAGATCTCTCACCATCAGGAGATCATTTAGCACCCACACCAGGGCCATCTCGGTGCAGTGCCATTTCCTGAAGCCAGACTGGAGAGGTCATAGATAATGTGGCTGGTCAAATGATCCTCCAGCTGAAAGCGACCACCTTCTCAATAACTTTCCTATAAAGGGTAAGTTTGAGAAAGGTCTGTAATTGCTGGGCAGTCGAGGGTCAAGGAGGATTTTTTCAAAAGGGCGTACTACTGCCTCCTTTAAGGATCTGGAAAGATCCTTCTCTCCAATGAAACCGCCACTATCCCAGCCAGGACCGGGCCGATGATCTCTATGCTCCCCACTAGTAGGCGTGTAGGCCCGGATCCAAACTACAGTGGGTTGGCTGCAAAGTCTGGACAATCCTCCTATATCTATGACTGCCGGTTGGCTAAAGGTGAACCAAGTTAACAAGGCATTAGTACCACCGATTGATCAGTGCAAGGTCAATGGGAAGGCACTGGCTGATCTCATACCTGATAGTGGACACCTTATCAATGAAGAATTGCGCAAACTCCTCACACTGTACTTGTGACAACGCTCGACCGGCATGAAAACAAGCTGGACTGCACAGTCTGTCCACAGTCCAGAAGAGCTGGGCTGGCCTATTCTTCATTGTAGCAATTTCCTGGACAGGAACTCTGCCTTCTTATGGAAATTGCTGATTAGTAGAACCCGTAATGATCCAGCAATCTAGCTTATTCACTTCCAGGTGAGTTTTTAGCCAGCATCTTTCAATCTTTGCCCTGTCTCTTCAGCTCATGGATCTCCCATTTAACCAGGGGCCCCGGTGAAGAGTAAGGCGAACATGAGTTGGAGCAATGACATCCAAGGCCCCCACAACAACCCTATTATAGGCCAGGGGTCCTGGGTCAATGCCATCCATTAAAGTCCTGCTCCGTCCAAGGCTTCTGAGGTAACTCCTCTCAAGGGCCAGGAACTGCACTAACTCTTAGGGGCAAACTATTCCCACCTTCAAGTATCTGGGGTAATCCTAGACCTGTCCTCAACCCACACTGACCACATTGCCTCTCTGATCAGGTGCATCAACCAGAGGATAGGGCTCTACTATCTCTTGATCCACCACCTCTTACCAGAAACCTGCCTTGCTATTACCCGTGGCAACCTCCTCCCCTCCTTGACTAAGGCTGCCCAGTGTACCCTCACCTCCATTACCAACCTGAACCACCTGGATGCTACCTACAATCACACATGCTGCCTTGTCCTCCGCGCCCCTCTCCCTCTCACCACTGCTCTCTTTACCAGTCCCTTAACTGGTTCCCTCCACAAGTGTGGCTCCTACCTGCTAACCCGGACCATTCCTGATACCTTGCACAATCCCTCCTACTCTCACTACTCCTTCTTATCCTGTTCAGAACTTACTGCTGCAATCTACATCAGTCTTCCCACCTCCAATTAAAAATGTCTTAACATAACTACAAGGATGGGTGTAAGAGCCTTTTCTGCAGCTGGACCCTGACTATGGAGCGACCTCCCTCCTCCCTATATTCCCCCAACCCCCAAATCTAAATTCCTATTAAGAATGCACTTTCTGTTCTCGCAACCTGCATCTGCCCACAGACCACTAACATGGCTGCACCTCCCTTACAGCCCACCCTACCCACCTCCCTCTAGTGCTCCGCTCTCCTCTCCAGCCCTGAATACTGGCTCACAGATCATTCTTTCTATCCTGTATTATGGCCTTGTTTTTATGCCCAAGTGTTTCCTGTTGAACTCTGTGTACCTCCAGGCATTTACTGGCTCTGCTGATGCTTAACATTCCTACTGATTGAATGATGGAACAACTTTACCCTGATTACCTAAATTTTATATATCTTGGTATGCTCAATAGTTTATGTATCTGGTACGGTTTACCTTAATATTTTCTCTGTTTAGCTTGACCTACACTGGATTCCTGTTATGTTCCCTGTATGATCCACGCTGTTCTCTCATTGTATTTTACATTGTTTATGCCAGTTTCTGGCCAGGGCCGTGCCTGAAAGCGATCTTCAGATCAGTCCACCAACCGTTACCAAATAAACAAATAAATGAATATGGAAGAAACCAGTAGCCTGAAAGATGGAGCACAGTAAACAGTACCTACTGCACCATGCCCTTGGTGAGTGATACTGCTGTTGTGATGGTGGTGTGTGAAGCAATAGCACATGTGTAGAGAGAACCTCGTAATGGCCTTATGCACAACTGAATCTTATCAATAAATTCATGAATTTTACCATTTTGGAAACTGTTAAAATTGCTCTGAGCTCTATAATCACCTTTACAATTAAAGAAACAAATAATTCATGAAGGATTTTTCTGAAGAAAAACAGATGTATGTCTCATGTCGAGGCAGTTTTACACTAGGAAAGTCTAGTGGTGGAGCAATGTGGAATGTACCCGTCAACAGCTTGCAACTCTCTGCCAGCACTGAGAAGGGAGCAAAATATCCAACCCTCTATATGTGATGAATCTAGCTCGTTGTGAGAATGTGCCAATATATAGTGATGCTAATTTATGATGATTAACAGTCATCTTTATAAACACCAAAGCACTTATTTCTATGGTGTCTAAGCTTGTATCTCCATTCAAGAAAGTGTCTGTCCCACATTTTGCCTTCTTCTTTCATTAGTGCCGTGTCCCACATGTTGGTGGCGTAAAATACGTACAGCAGGCAAACCTGATAAGGCTATGGATGGCATGTGCAGGGCACTGCTGTAGGATACTCTAGATAATAGTGCAGAGATTTCAGATGGTAAAGGAGATTTCAAGAGACACACACACACAGAAAAATTGAAAAAGCAGATAATTTAACCTGACCTGGGCAAAGCATTTACCTTCCTTCTCTGTCAGAGGTTGCAGACTCTCGGTTGTACATTTACTAAACTGGCAAGAGATTAGGCAAACAACTGTTTCATCAACCGTGCACTGTAAAATATAAATTCAGTCACTCTGCATCACTCACAGAACTAGTGTGTTGTACAGTGATGCATGGCGCTTTGTTAGCTCTAGACCATGTTTGAAGAGCAATGGATCAAAACTATTAGACAGATAACATGTTATCCTAATTGTTGCTGGATGGATGAGTACATAATGCCTCAGCTCACTTAGAAATTAAATTACACCCTGTCACTATCTCGAATGACACAAAGACACAGCTGAATAAAAATAGGTTCTTATAGCTATGCTATACTCTGCAGAATGCAAGATCTGCTGCTAGCGAAAACTTATCTTCATAGAGTCTCATAGCAACACACACACACGCACAGAGTACAGGCTTCATTTATTTATTTTCTAAGGAGGCAGAGTCTGCAGAGTGGGCACTTTCAGTTCCTGCAGTTCAAACACGAGAAGCAACTTATCTGGCAACATGCCTTTTAAATCCTAATCATTATCAGAACTAGGCAATTGGGCAATCACTGCATGGCTACATCACATGCATGAGTAATGGTCCAAACTACTATGCAACAGCATGGTGTACAGAGGCTAGAAACCCGGTTGTGAAATTCTAAAATCTTCTAGTCAGCAACAATGGACACACTATGCAACAGTAAAGGCCCTGTTTCTTACAGGATTTCTGGCCCAGATCAGCAGCAATAACTATGACTATTTGAGGCAGACAGTGGACTGTGAAGGGTAAGAAAGGCAGGAGGCAGACACGCAGAAATTACCTTTAACACACTGAGTTCTGTGTGCAGTTCAGTAAGCCAGATGATAATTCAGGATACAAAATAAGATAATAGGCCTTAAATGCAAGACAACATACATACAGTACATACTGGAGTTGCAAAAGCCTGTAACACTGGAAAGCCTCAAGGAAAGAGTTATTTCTAGTGCGTCTGCTAGAGATTAATCCACAAGGCAGTATCCTTCTCTAAAAGGTCTCTGTCTCACTATTAGAATAAGCGTCTGTCGCCTGAGCAGGAGACGTTATTCCTTCTCTGGCTTGAGAGGAATGAGCTAAGCTACCTCAAATCAGCCTTAAGGGCTTCTTATACTCCTCTTGGATCACATGATCTACCCCTTCTTCGAATCAGAAAATATTCAGGCTTCAGTATTTCAGTATACCCAAGTGAAACAAGCATACACTACAGAACACTTGATTTTTAAAACAGAACAAATCAGAATTGAACAGCAGGACCGAAATATCCATTCTGGTCTCTGTTATATGGTGTTTGCTCACACTAAGAATATGGCTGGCCCTTGAGCTTTCTGTATATAACTAAATTTAAATTGTATTTTTCTATTTTGCTACTTCTGTAGTATGCTTTTCCTATGATTGTATTTTGTATGCTAATGCGCTACACCTATGTATTACAACTGTATCCTGATTTTTGTATACTGTCCTACACCCAGGTCCTCTTTGTAAAGGATATTGCTCAATGGAGCCATTCCCTGGTGAAATAAATAAATAAACACAAATAAAGGCTTAATTTGCAACATTCCTACCCAGAAGACAGGATGCAGGTGCAAGAAGATACACACTGTAACAAAAGAAAAGAACAGGGCAGGAACAAACCTGCAGCCGACAACTGTTTTAAATGTTTGTTTTTCTCTACAGACTGCCTTTAGGAGCATACCGAAAAAAGCAAACAAAAAATAAATATTATTTAAATAAATGGTTTTGCTATTTCTTTCAGGACAACAGGGAGACAGGAGTTAAGTAAGCATTAATCCCGACAGAAGAAGGCTCTACTACTGGATTAATGCCGGCAGAGGTGGTTGGTGCGGCCGAGCGCCCAACCATTTCAACGGGCATTAATCCACTAGTAGAGCCCGACTCTGAGGATTAATGTTTTGTAACATGGCATGTGCAAGGCAGATACTGTGCAAAATTGTTGCTCTTTATAGGACAACACATTTCTGCCGATGAATACTACTGTTCCAAACTGTCTTGCATTTACTTGGTTGGTAGAGGTGCCGTGGTGAAGAAATGTGCACATTCACGTTGACTGCTATAGTACTATTTATATAGTGATGTCAATTTTTACATAAACTGAGTACGAGAAGGTTTCTGTGTGAAACACACAACCACATTCTATTTTCTCATTCTGACCAACAGTTTTGTGGTTTGTGCCTCAAGCTTCTACCAGATGCTGCATTACAGCGGTGCATCGTGGGACACTTTAGAAGTAGCGACTGACATTGACACATATATAGAGACACTGATTTCTGTTACTTTTCTCTGTGTGTTTCTATTTGAACGGAAAAATTATCAGTACAGTGTGCAAGTACATTTTCAATTGCTGCTGCATTTGCATGGCTGCTTTCTGTCTGTAAGGCTGCCCGCTAGGCTGGACACTGCCAACATTTCTTGCACTGCTACAGGACCACCGCCATCTACAGGCACGTAAACACAGTGACATCTAACAAACGTGCACAGATACACTGTCTCTGTATGTTGCGTGTTCACAATAGCAAGCGGGCTGTATTGCTGCTACATGCACTATCGAGGCGGGCTCTACTGCTGGATTAATACCCGCTCACTTTTGGTCACCTGATGCCTTTCAACCAATCTGGTTTCTCCATTTCACTATGATGTTTAGTGCCATGTTAGAACTTGTCTTAGAAAATGAGTAAAGGGAAACTTGTATCCTGATTGGCTGAAACAGTCTGGCACCAGAGGCGGTTATTTCTTAACAACGGCCCAGTTCAACACAAGTGCCAGTTTGGGATGCCCTAATACCAAAGGTATCCTTAGCTCCCCGAATTCGAAACTTGCCGCCACCACTATTTTTTTCTCACTCACTAAGTGAGCAGAACCTATAATTGGCGCTGGATCCATCTCTCTCCATTTTTGTTCCCCACGCCAACATCTTCACGATATCTAACCATGCTGCAGTAATTAAAAAAAAACAAACAGCTGCATTATAGAACTTAAACAAATAAATTCATGGCAAAACAAATTGCAGCGGTGCCAACACGGTGTAGGAAAGCAGCAGGACTCTCCTGGAGTTTCCTATGGATGACGTCCATCTCCGGTATGGAAAGCCAAGAAAGTCGCTCCTTTCATGTGCAATAGGACTACAAGAGCTACTGCAGTCTTGCTACTCCACAGGACTCTGGAGCAGACAATCTCACACTGTTGAAATCTCTCTCCCAATACTATTAAACAATGTGTCTACATGGGGCGCTGCTGAGCAGCTTACTGGAAGCAGCAAATATAGAGAGCTCTGGCTAGATTGCACTAATTCTGTTCTTATTTTATATTATAAACTGGTTTTACCACTCTGTTTAATCCTCTCAGGACTGCTAATACCCAGGAATATAATTATGAGGCAAAAATCATTGGAAATGCAGCTGCAACACGGTTTTCACTCCCAAGAAGTCTACACAGCCACAAGCTGAGAGGCCTCCCTGAGAGGTGGAAGCAGGAGATCGGATATGGATGGGGCCTCTCTGGCACTATTCAGGCTACCTTAAACCAACTGGTGAAGTCCATACAGAATATAGATAAAAAACTGGATGCTTTAACACCCAGAGTCTCGGCGTTAGAAACTAGAATGGACAATTGCGAGCATACTGTGCAAAAGACAGAGGCTCTATACTGCGGGCCTGTGAAGCAACTACTAAATTAATTAAGGAGAATGGATTGCTTTGTCAATGGTTGGAACTGGTCGAGAACCAGGCCCGTGAAAGGAACCTCCGTGTGTTGGGGCTCTCAGAATAAGCTGAAGGAGACGATTGTTTAATGTTTATCCGAGCCCTAATGCCTCTATCTTGGGATTAGTGAAGAGGATCCCCGATATCTATCGAACGAGCCTATCGGATTTCTCCCATAGACCCATGGCTAACTCATGAGCCCTGAGAACTGTGATCATAGTATGCTAAAGTGTGGAGACCGTGACAGAGTTCTGGCAGTGGCTGCCGACGGGATCTTTTGCAATATGGATCGGATTGTTAAGCATCTTCCCAGACCTTTCGTTTAGTACTCTGCAGAAGGAGAGCATTTGATGGCGTCCGAGGTCGTTTGAGACAGATGAGAATACCACATCAGCTCCTGTTTCCTATGAGATTGCGGCTCGTGTGGAGAAAGCGTACCAGTTTAATGAACCTGGTGATGCGGATAAATTTCTTCAATTGTTGGACAGGGAATTGGAACCTGTGGCTGAGCAAGATTTGTCCTCAGAAGAGGGAGACTGAGTTTCCACTATAGACTCTTAGGTACTGTAAGTTAAGTGAGATCTGGGGTTTAGGGGCTTTCTATTAAAAATTAGATCTGATATGCTGGCTAACTGGACTGTCTTGCCTGAGACTTTTGGGACTTGCTATTTTATCCAGTTAAAGATAGGCTACAAACTGGGATTTTTTTTTATTTACTGCTCTGTGTACCACTGGTTTCCTAACATTAAGTTCTGCTAATAAGTTAGCTTAAGAATGTCTCTATATATATGTTACATGATGCATGTTCTTTTTAGATGTACATGCTGGGGTATAAGAAAGGATGTTTCAACTGTTTCCTAAAATGAGGAGTGGGTTTACTTAACTGGAATTGAGAATGTACTTGTTAGAGCTCTGTTTTTTGTTAACTATAGATTACACACTGGGAGCACTGCAAGACTTGATTTAAGTCTGGCAGGAGGTGCTCGTGGATACTTCTGCTAAGCTGCAAGTTATGGGACTATCTTTATAATTACTGTCTGATGTTATTATTTCCCCTTGAAGTAACAAATGGGAGAGTACTTATTCATGTGTGTACTTGTAACTTCTATATTTTATAATGTTGCATTACTCACCTATGTAACATATTGTTTTGTGACCTTACTTACAAAATCAATAAATATATTATACACAAAAAGTGTCTCCATACCACAAAAGTTCCTCACTGTCACCTCAAACGAAACAAATCAACTGCCTTCCCGACCACATTCAGTGTCCCAGACGCCTTCAACAGCACACACACAGCCCCAGTAATAAAAGAGAGCTCCTTCATCCCCATTTCTAAACTACAGTTTTGATTAGCACAAATGTCCATCATGATAGCAATGCAGGCGGAGGAACTATTTTATCACAACACTTATTTCAAAGTAATTTTTCTTTAACAATTTATTTATTAAACTATTTTATTTCATACTACCCATTTTCTAAGTGTAGTAATACCCTTCAGGGTGAGCATTATAGGATATAACAGACCTTCCAGGAACTATAAGGCCTCCACCTGTGGTACCGGGCCTCATTATGCCCCTGGGCAGTCCGTTTATATTCCAATAATGCCCACCCTATCGAATAATAATACTTATGCCCCATTTAAAAGGAAACGGTTACCTAAGAAGGATAGCTACTACCATACCTCATACCTCAGGAGTAAAAGCAGTATCCACAGCATACAGTACCTTACTCCCTGGGTCTCCTGCCAGGTGGTTGTAGCCACTTTGCAGACAAATGGAAAATACAAATAATCAGACACCATGTACAACACAAGCCTCAATAAATATTTTCTTTCTGACTACATAGTAATTTTCCATCTCAACAGCTGCACCACATCAAGCAGAAATGTATATTCTGGTGTTGAGAACCAGCCTTAAGTACCATACTAAACTTGTAGGGTTAACACGTGAGGTACCATTCTGTGATTCTAGGATTTTATCCTTCAACTGCTGTATCCAGAAGAATAGATAGTAGTCAATCACCAGTTCAATTCTGTACCCACAAATAGTACCTGAGTGACTCAACAGACCATCTGGCTGCTAGGCATTCTTTTTCTATAGTCATATACCTTGTCTCACAGTCATGCAACTTCCAACTTGGGTACAGGACAGGATAGGATGTTCTTCCTTCACCTCCTGACATAATACTGCCCCAGTACCTACTTCCAATGCAACAGTCTGCACCACAAAAGACCTGAAGAACTGCTGCTAAACACAGAATAGCTTTTATTCCCTAAAAGCATCATCACAGGCTGGTGACCATGTAACCTTGTTGGCATAACGTTTTTTGTTAGATCAGTAAGAAGTGCAGTTATTTCAGAAAACTGAAACAAACCTCAGCTAATATCCAGCCAGTCCTATAAAGGACCTAACCTGCTTCTTGGTCTGGGGTACTGGACAGTTAGCCACTGCCTTGATCTTGGACACCTCAGGCTTGGCACACCATTACCTAGTACATAGCCTGGCCACCTGGTCTCCATCACTACTGCAAATTTTGCTGGATTTATGGTCAGGCGCCTTGTTTAATGACTTCTATTACGTTTCAAATGCTGAATATGGGTTTTCCACACAGGGCCATAGATGACCACATCATCCAGGTATGCAACACAATACACAGTATGGGGACCAAGTACTTGATCCATAAAGTGTTGAAGCGCTGTAGGGACACCACAAAGCCAAAAGGGCATTGTACTGAACCTTTGGAACCCATCTGGGGTAGCCGAGGCAGTTTTCTCATTCAAATCCTCATCCAAGGGAATCTGCGGTAACCGTGGTGAAATTCAATGTTGTGATATACTCTGTGCCACCCAGTCGATCTATCAGCTTGCCAATATGAGGCACAGGACAGCCATCAAACTCTGAAGCATTGTTTAACCTCTTGAAATCTAGGCAGACCCAATTTCTACCTTCTTTTTAGGTACTACCACCATGTTAGATGACCAGGCTAGGAAGGCTCAATTATCATTAGTATCTCCATTTACCATACTTCCTCAATTACTTTTCCCTTTATCTCATCTGGAAAACAATAGGATTTTTGCGAACAGGGTTTCTCTGTGTAACCCTTTGTTGCCACGAGGTTACTAGAATCCCAGTAAGACCTAGTGGTAGGCAGGAAGGCAGCTGTGAAACTCCAGTTAAATGGATTTCACACTGTCTCGCCTGTTCTCAGTCTCAGCTGAGACTGAGGATGACATCACCAATAGAACTATCGTAGCTGCATGAGCCACACTGGAAACTGCAGCAGAGGGAGTTGGATAGAATGTTGGGAGGTTTTGAAGTCAGCCTTCAGTGAGTGAGTGTGCAGCAGGGAGCTTGCTGAGAAAGCAGCTCAGTGAAGGCTCTAGGAGCCTCAGCCCTGACAGAGGGCTACTTTTAGTTTAAATAAGGTGTGTGTCTCCACCTTAAAGAGACACAAAAGATAACTGAGTGGTGGAGATCGCTGTTTTGGTCTCATTGCCCCCTCCCTCGGGGGGCGGGAAAGGTTTCTGCAGATTCCTGGGGCAACCCCTAGTTCTGCTTATGAAGGAAAAGCTGCCTATGTGTTCCAGTGTTTATTTGGGAGAACAAGAAGATTTGTGAGTCGCCTGAGGGGCACCTGCAGCGTGAGGTGAGTGTCTGCTCTTGCTAAAAGGGCCTATGTTTTTCACCCTGGGACTTGTGTGACAATATGGGGATTGAACTACTAAAATTGGGAAGCCTAGAGTAATGGGCTAAGCAAAGCAAAAGTAGGTTCAAGTCCAGAGCTTGTCGGGATGCAAATGATATGTAGAGGAGATGTGACAGGCGTCTGAATCTACATTTAAAAGTTCAGTAAAGGAATTGTTCAGTTTCAGAGAAATGGCGGGTATGGGCTGTGGGAGCTGGAGGTGGGTGGCCCCCATCTTTAGTGACCAGGTCCACCTCTACGGATTTCTTCTGTGGATTTCTACTTTACCTCAGGCACTTGGCCAGTGATGAGGGAAGTACCCAGGCGATGGGATTGTAAGGAAAATTCTCTCTAGAAGTTGAAGACTCTAGTGTGGTTTGAGGAACCACAACAGGATAATTGGTTCATTCCTCAAATGGACCGTGGATCAAGTGGCGGCGGGGGCGGGCCAGTGAGAAAACCCAAGTCGGGCTGTGTACCCAAAGCTTCAGGCAAGTCCAGGCTGTGTGCCTGGTGGGTTTAGAGCCTGAGGGCTGGAAATGGTGATAAAGTGTTCTGTTGTCTCTAATCTGCATTACCAGGAAATGTAGACCCATGGGGTCCGTCTATGCTTTGTTTGTTCAGCTTGGATGTGAATAAAAGCCACACTGAAGAATCCATTCCTGGTTCTGGACATTACAGTTATTGCTTCCTGTGTTCAGATTTACTTGGGTGCCCCTGTTCAGAGTAGCCAAACCTAGGTCCCCTGTGCCGAGTAACCTCATGTTCCCAGACCCAGTCCCCACCAGGTACTGCTGTCAGCTTCAACAGCATGCCACCTGTCGTTTTGCTAAAGCGGCAGGGGTGAGGATTACATCTGTACTCCAGTTATGGCGTAATGCCCTTGGCTACACCAGGCACAGATGTAAAGGTCTCTAAGAATATCAGTAACATTTGCCAGTTGGGATTTTGCTGAGGAGGGGTTAACACTGACACTACAAACCAGGCTGTCTCTTACTAGTCAGGTATATGCCTTATCTAAGTCACCTTCTCTGTCTCATTTTCAGGGATTACTATTAGCAAGGTTCCGCCTTCTTCCCATGTAACACGTGCTTCAACAAATTAACATGAAATATTTTCTTTTTCTGCCTTTTATCTGGCGACTCACTTTTGTAGTCCACTGGACCAGCTATCTGAGAAAGGACTCTAAGGCTCTTGCTACTTCAGGAGAAGCTTGCACTCACTGGAGGGTAACAGAAGCAAACTAGATCCACTGCTAACACCAACTTGTGAAGGGTGAGAAAGGTAGGAATCGTAGAAATTACACTAATACTGAATTCTGGGTGCGTTTATTAAGGCAGATGATAATTCAGGATACAAAAATAAGAAAGAGGCCTTAAATGCAAGACAACATACATACAGTACATGCTGGAGTTGCAACAGCCTGTAACACTAGGAGGCCTCAAGGCAACAGATATATTTTTTGTGTGTCTACTAGGGATTAATCTGCAAGGCAATATCCTTCCCTAGAAAGTCTGTCTCACTAACAAAGAGAGAGAGAGTCTACTAAGCAGGAGACCTTATCCTTCCCTGGCTTTAGAGGAATGGGCTGGGTAACCTCAAGTCAGCCTGAATGGGTCTCATAGTCCTCCTGGATCATATAATCCACCCCTTCTTCAAATCAGAAAATGTTCAGGCTTCTACAGTATTTCAGTATAACTAAGTAAAACAGGCATAAAATACAGGACATTTGATTTTTTTTTTTTCACTTTTTATTTATTGGTTTAACTATATATACACACAGTATACGTTCTGTACATAGAGCATAAGAAAAAAAACTTTCATAGGATAACACTGAGGATCCACTTCTCACTCAGCCACAGAACTCACATGCAGTCGAAATGTTCTGTGTAACTTCTATAAAAATGACAGCCTGGGGCTGGGTAATACACACAAAATTAATATGTCACATGTCATAAGATACTCTTTGAGGGAAAAAAGCCGATAATAATTCTAATACAATTCATCAAATGAAATTTGCTGCATTCTACGAGGTCCATAGTGAGCATGGCTTATAACAGTAAGTGAAACCATTAAAGTCCATTAAAGTCTATGTCCTCCAACCCATGGAGGAAACAAAGATGCCATGCAGAGCATAACTGTCCACAATATAATGTGAAACAAAAGGTTGAGCTCTGTATACAGTACCTTATTACACAGTTTAAAATGTGAAAATTAAAAAACCAAAAACAGTCAAACTAGCACTGCTAATATAGAAATAAAGGTCAAAACTGAACAGCATATAAACCCCCAACCCAGGGAAGGAGTGCAATAACAACAATATATATGGTAAGTGGTAGATCTTGGAAGTCTTTCAGTTCAGCTGTTCAACTGGAACAATGTCCATATCTCAATTAGTTAACTACATGAAAATGAGACAGGAACAGCCTGCTGAGCCAAACAGCTAAATGTAGAAGGGGAAAAGTACTTAACTGAGGACTACAGTGGAGGGCCAAAGAAATCAAGTCTGTTCCTCATTATCAGAGTCCCAGTCTTCTGCTTGAGCTGACGAATGACTGGCATGTCTTTGTGCCCATTCAGGGTGTCTGTGGGGTCAGAAAAATATAGACCTTACTCTGGTAGACTATATGGAGGCGAGCAGGAAACACTATTCCATGCAGGATGTCTGCCTCCTCAACACTGCCCGAACTCTGTCAAAACATTTTTTCTTTTGCCTTGTAGCAAAGTTTAAGTCAGGATAAATGTGTATTTGCTGTTAATCGTGTAACAAAATCCTAGCCTTTCTTGCAAGCACTACGATAAAATCTCTGGTGACCACACCATCAGTAATTGCCTCAAAGAAATGCGGTGCCTCCGGACTGTCTTGCTTCCCTCGAGTTGTAACCCTGTACACTTTCTGCAACACCAGTGGACGGATCTTTGCTTCCTCCCAAGTTGTTGTTCAGTCATTCTTTTAACAACAGTATTAGATGGTCACCTTCTGACCCTCCAGCATACCTGTTATGCGAATGTTGGCTTCTGCAGGTTTGGTTTTCAAATGATTCGAGGCAGGAGGCGTAAATGATGATTTTCCTTTATAATATTTGACACTGCTCCCATCGCTGCAGCTGACAGCATCGTGGCCAGACCTCCATTTTCAGGAATCAGCGATTTCTCTAAGACCACCACACAATTTGCCAAGGTGTCAAACAGATCAACAAGTCCAGTAACTGCAGAAATTACATTTTGCGTTTAAGCCCCTAAACTCTGAAGTTTTTCTTCCTCTGCAGTTTCCACCATGAGTGGCACTTTGTCTCCGGCCAAAATTGTGTAGAAATGTTACTTTAGCTTCTTCATTTTGCTGTTTTTTTTCTTTTGAGACTTTCTCATCTCTGAAAGAGAATCTTGCGACACCAAACAGTATCAAAATGAGCTGTCAGTTCACCCAAAACATGAGAACAGAATTAAACACAGCAGTACAAAACGTTCCATAAAGGCTTAATTTGTAACGTTTCTCCCAAGACATTTCTACCCAGAAGACAGGATGCAGGTGTAAGGAGAAACACACTGTAACAGAAGAAAAGAACAGGGTCGGAATAAATCTGTAGCTATGACAACGGTTCACCTTTTTCAGACTGCCTTCGGAGCACACTAAGACAGTAAAATAAAAAAGTTTTCTGTTTCTTTCAGGACAACAAAGGCAAGGAGATACCCTGTCACATGGCCAAACTAAGATTGTTTCTTGGTTTTAAGCAATTTTTCCTGTTAAGTTGAGTAAGAAATTAACCTGACTGGCAGTCACACTGCCATTCTAATATGGAAAATGAAGCCCACTAGAACAGCAGCGCATCGGCCCATGCAGCACTTGCCCTTCAGTTCATCATAAGAAAGTGACTCAACAACCAAAATTGTCTGACCTAGGGGTTGTGACATGTCCACTCCCATCAGCAGTAGTGAACTCTCTCAGTATGACCTTGGTATGCAGTACACAAAGCGAATTATAGACCAGGAGTGCTCCTGACCAATAAGAGTGTTTCATTTCCCTGCATGCGAGGCACTCATTCTTTAAATAGTGTCTCATGAGTAGCTGCCCTGAAACAGGTGTGTTTGGGGATGCTTTTAACATTGTGAATACATTAATGATAGTCTTTGATCAGTAATTTGTTAATACATCTGCAGAGACCACTCTTATGGTTTTAGAATGGTCTCATACTCTTTTTGTGTAAGAATTCACTTTCGGTTTGGGGTTCTCACACCCCAGGACTGCTACGAGACCACTCTTACAGTCCCAACAGTGGTCTTCACAGCTGTATTAACATACATAATTTGATTTAAACTGGGCCTGTACTTGTGCTCATTTTGGAGAAGGATGCAAATAGTTTTAAGCCTTGACCTTACATTGTTCAAATGTATTTTACTGTACGTTAAATTGACGGAAAATAGAGTATGAACTGCCAACAAATTGTGGCAAGATCGAAACAGCAATGACAGTTCTGATGTCACATTATTTCTTGGTCACCATGGAAACAGGAAGGTGATAAAGATGGGATGCATCAATGTAATGTATTCAGTTGCCAGGTATTACAGCTTTGATACACACACCCACAAGTACATGTGCACATACATGCTCTGTGCCCTTGAGCAAGCCACTTTGCCTCCCTGTGCTTCAGGCCTTCCAGCTGTACAATTCAGTAGAAGCAGGGTGCCACTGAAAGTGAGATATTGCATCTCAGCTGGGCTATACAGGGTAAACTGGCTATCAAATAAAAAGCATTTGTCAATGCCAACCACATTTGCTGCATGCTGTTACAAGTTAGAACAGCAGACCTTTCTACCACTGGTAGCCACAGCCTCGTTGACTTTGGGTTAGAGCTGGGGCTTGGGCTAAGAACTGAAAATGGTGAAGACAGTAAGTTCTTTAACTTCACAGTTTCTTCACAATGTTGTTGTTTTTGACATTTTGACCTCAAATCTTCAAAAGTCTTCTTTAGGACCCCACCTTATGAGCAAGCCAGGTGGGATTTTTTAGATCCCACCTGAAAGGTGATTTTGTAGAGCAACTCGAAAACATGTTTTGGAGGATTTGAAAAATGTCACCCTTCACATTCAAGAGGTGGGGTAACAAAGGGCTACGCTGAAGATTTTGGGCCAAAATCTGCAAACAAAATCACAGGATAATGAATCAACATTAAAAATAAATTAAAAAAAAATAAAAGGTTCTCTATAAACCCTCTTGTTTCTGAAATTTAACCTCAGATTTTTAACATAGTCTTTTATGACCTCATCTTATGGCTCAAGATATGTGGAATTTTTAAAATCCCATCTGAATTATGATTTTGCAGAGTGATTGCAAAACATGTTTCAGAGGATTTGAAACAATAATCTTCCCTTGTTTATGAGGTGGGTTAAAGAAGGCTAGGTTAAAATTTAGAACAAAAATGCTGTAAAATGACAAAGCTATAGTAAACGTTCAAAACACATTAAAAGTAATTAACCAAACTTACTAGATTTTCCGTTAGTTTGTGGTCAGCATTGGTAGCAGTAAGCGTTCAGCAGTCATAAGGTGAGTTCAACAGCTGACTTGAAGTGAGGATGAAGGGATAGGTGGGTGCTGAAGGGGGTCAGGGTGGGGACTGAGTGTCTGGGGAGGGAGCAGAACAAGTTGATCATTTTCTTTGTTCAGATTTTGAAGCAGCAGATGGCGACAAGGGATGGCTTTCTTTACTTCATATACTGACACTGGGACTGGGCACTCCAGTGTGATGGTGTGTTGTTTGGTGGGACCAGATGGTGGACACCCGGTCTATCCTGAGGAGGGGGGAGGGTCAGGACTTCTCCTGCAATGGGGTTGAGCAGCTGGACATTTGTGTGCATGTGAGAGGGCTTGCAAGTCTTTGGAGGAGGGGCTGGGCACCGAACTGCCAGCCGTTCATTGGGTTGGTGGAGGTTTACAGAGTTCTCTAGTAGCTGGGTTGGACACCTGACTGCCAGTCATTCAGGGAGGTGGGAGGACAGCACAGTTCTCCGGCGACAGGGCTGAGCCCCACTCACCGGACCCTGAAGCATAGCTCAGTCAGACAGGAGGGAGGGATGCTGTCTCACTGACTGATGGTGGTGATATGAAAGGATGCAGTTGCCCTGTGATAGTTGCAGCTGTATTCTTTCACACATGAAAATTTTCTCGACCATCAGCAGGCGAGTAGTGTCAGCAGGACCTTGTTAGCACTGGGTGTTGTCTCGCCCACCTGCTGCAGGCTCAACTGCATTAGCTGCTCTGCACACACCTCCCTGCCCGACACTGCCAGAGTGGCCCCAATATATTTTGCTTATGTATGTGTGCAAGCAAACATAAAAATCATCCCAGTGTTTCTATAGATGTCAATACCAAATGTAATCATAGGGCAGTGATTATCAAATCTGAGACAAAACTTTTAGGGCAGGCTCAGGCAAGCCTGACAACATACCCATTAAACCAACGGGAGTTATTCCCATTCTGTATTAGGAGTGTGTGAAAATTCAGATTGCCACTGTACTCTGAAGGCCATCAACTGTCCAGAAGTGCTGACCCACATCTCTGAACAGCATGTGAATCCTGTCACTTTCTAGCATGCATCAGATGGAACCAACCTAAATAATATTATTAGAGTAATTATTTTCGGTCTTTGCTTTTTGCCTGGTGTACGCTGCCCTTTAGTGGCTGGAGATTTTCTACAGCTTAATGGAAGGTTGCTACAACAAAACCTGGGGAATAATGTAATTTGGGTCTTGTACATCGACGGATCCTGGTTTAATCTTTGCTGACCTAGAGAAACTTTTAAGGCTCCATACTGCCCTATGAACTGTCAAATACAAAAGGTAGTAAATGCTAACATTTTTACAATTAAATGCAACTGCTTGCAAACACAGTCCTCCAAAAGACTGCAATCACACTTAAACAGAAGGTTCTCAGCTTTCAGTCTGATCACACCTCCCACGTCCACGCTTAGATATGAAACTTAAAATATTCATAACTCTTGTCAGATGTAATCTGATTTGTCAGTTTGATGTCACTTTCTCAGTTCAGTGAACTTTACTAATGACAGTAGTTTTGTGTTTATTTTTTTCATTTTTTGAAGCATCTGTGACAAGATTATCTGAAATGATCTTGCAGAAAGAAAACACAGGACCAGATTTAGTTATCTATTAAAGAAGATACTGTGCAATTCTTAGCCTTGTTAAGCTGCTTCCGTGTTACACCAACATGTCCAAGGCCATACATCTAATTTATCTATTTATTTAAAAGTTGTTAACTGAGAAAAGCATGCTGAGCCAAGGCTCTTTTCCAGGTGCGACCACAGGAGGGAAATCTAGGAGGAACAACTTACAAAACAGAAACAGCTGACATTACAAAATACAGATACAATCAAAATACATAGGTAGCAGTAACTGAGAAAAGTATAATATAAAACAGCATTTATACAGTACTGCAAAGTTGGACAACCATGGTTGGAAGTAAGAATGCACAGTGCACATTGAGGTTGTGTCAGTCACGAAGGACATCAAATTTGGGGGTGCTGAGTGGTAGAGGGCTAGGGAGAGAATAAGAGCTTAGGGAGGGTGCACAGCAACATGACACTGCAGGAAGTTGTCTTAGGAGGTGTCTAAAGGTAGAAAGTGAAGAGGAGAGGCGGAGGGAGGCAGCAGATTCCAGAGGGAAGGAAGGCGGTGGGAAAAGGCAGCTTGCTAACAAAAGTGAGAGTGGGGAATGGAGAACGTGTAGGAACCCGGAGCAAACAGCAGAAGAGTAGGATGGGGAGATCAGTGAAGAAAGGTAGGACAGAGCGGCCTCAAATCAGATTTGGCAATGAAGGTAGCACAGTGGGCCTGACAACGTGACAGCAGAGGGAGGAGGGAGAGGAACAGCAAAGGGAGCAGTGATGGGTATGGAGGTAGGAGTTGGTGGCAGAAGGCATTACACAGGGTGTCCGGTTTGGCAAGGAAGGAGGAGGCGGTCAATAATGTACATCTGCATAGTCAAAGGCAGGAGAATCATTTTGGTTACTGCTTCCTGTGGACCTGGAGAGAGAGAGAGAGTCTATTTTGCTACAGGGTGCCTAGTTTGGGACAGAGTTTGGCATGGATGTGGACAGAGAAATACAGGTTACTCACCTGTAACAGGAGTTCTAGAAATGGTATATGTTGTTCATCCACACTGTCTGGCAGGTTCCTTGCCGCTTTAAATCTTGCCGGAAGGTCTTCAAGCTGGCTCCTCCAACCACCCGGGTGGTAAAACTCGCGGCTCCGCCCCATGATGCAGATCTGGCCCACTGGAAGCTCAGGTTGTGCGTAAAAGCCGGGAGGTCGGGTGGAGTCGTGTGGATGAACAACATTCCTAGAACTCCTGTTACAGGTGAGTAACCTGTATTTCTAGGGACATGGATATGTTGTTCATCCACACTGTCTGGCAGACTCTAGCAGTTCTCCGGTAGGAGGGAGGCAAGACACCCCCACTTAGAAATAAAGACTGGAGAACCGAGGCCCCAAAACCAGCATCCCGTGTGACTCAAGGTCGATGTAGTAATGGTAATAAAGGTGTGTGCTGACTTCCAGGTAGCAGCCCTGCAGATTTCTTGGATAGGGACGCCCTGGAAGCAGCCACCGATGCAGCAGTATGATGGGTAGAATGAGCTCTTATCCTCTGGGAGGCTCCATGCCCACCAACTTATGGCAGAGATCTATGCAGGAGGTGACCCACCTGCCTATCGTCCGCTTGGCTGCAGGTCTGCCAGGTGCGGCTTCAGCATAGGTGACAAACAGCTGGCGAACCTCTCCCGAATTTCAGCCGTGCGCTCCTTATAAAAGCGGCGCCCATAGGTCCAGTGTATGGAGCCTGTATTCAGCCTCCGAGTGTGATTGGGGTAGAACACCAGCAGAGTCAGCACCTGGTTAAGGTGAAACTCCGACACCACCTTCGGAAGGAATTTCGGTGGGGCGCAGGCAACCTTGTCCCTGTGGAAGACCAGGTAAGAAGACTCATGCAGAGCACCTGGAGCTCTCCCATCCTTCTGGCTGACGTGATAGCCACCAAGAAGGCGGTCTTCCACGACAGGTGAGAGAGATCACACCTGTGCATTGGTTCGAATAGCTTGCCCATGAGCTTTGCCAGTACCAGCAGTAAATCCACGGAGGTGGAGGTTCTCGCATCGGAGGAAATGTGATCAAGGCCTTTGAAAAGCGCCGACCACTTTCTCCTGCGCCACCGACTGCTCCCCGCCCACGCCCAGTAAGCAGAGATGGCTGCCAGGTGCACCTTTAGGGTCGTCGACCTAAGCCCTTGACTAGAAAGGGACCATAAATAGTCCAAAATGCTTGCCACAGAACAAGAGGAAGGGTCCAAGCCCTTGCCCTGACACCAGATGGAGAATCTCTCCATTTGAAGGCATAGCATTTTCTGGTCGACTCCTTATGGGACGCCTCAACAACATTGAGGACCTCGTCGGAAAGACCCAAGGCCTGGAACTCTAGCAGCTCAGGAACCAGGCCGTCAGGTGCAGGGATTGAAGGTCCGGATCAACACCTTCCACTGATTGACTGAGAGCATGTCCGGGCGGGCTGGAGCTGCCTCGGTAGCCTGGAGCTGAGGCTGGGGAGATCTGGGTACCAGAACTGGCGGGACCAGTCTGGGGCTATCAGAATCACCTGCACCTTGTCCCTCCTCGCCTTGAGAAGCACCTTGTGAATCAAGGGAAATGGAGGAAAGGCGTAAAGAGGCCTGGGGTCCACAGCCTCGAGAAGGCATCCACTTGCAGCGAGCCCTGCTGAGGGGCGGGCATGAAACAGCCTCAGCTCCGCGTTCTCCTGGAGGCAAACAGGTCCACCTGAGGTGAGCCCCAGTGGGAGAACAGATCTTGTACTACCTCCGGCAGGAGAGACCACTCATGAGATGCAGCCCCTATCCGGCTCAGGGCATCGGCCAAGGTGTTGGAGGCTCCTGCCACATGAATGGCTGGGAGATCCGCCTCCAGGCTGCGCACGAGAGACCAAATGCGGAGAGCTTCCTTGCATAGAAGCATGGAGCGCCCCGCCCTGGCGGTTCAGGTAGTACATGGTCGTGGTATTGTCCGTCTGGACTCGGACCACTTGACCCCGGAGAAACGGAGCAAAGGTGAGAGCTAGGCGGACTGCTCGGAGCTCCAGCAGGTTGATGTGGCATCAGGACTCCCGGGGACCAGAGGCCATGCACTCGGTGTTCCCCAGATGGGCACCCCAACCCATCAGAGAGGCATCGGTCGATAGAGAGACCGCCGGCTCGGGCGGACAAACGGGATGCCCTCCTGCAGATGGAATGGAACGTCCACCACTGGAGAGTGTTCCCATCTCCTGGGTCACTATTACTAGCTGGTCCAATGGATCGCAGCGCTGTGACCACTGGCTGGCCAGTCCCCACTGAAGGGGGCGATGTGCCAGCGTGCTCCAACGGACCACGCTGGTACAGGCCGCCATGAGACCCAGGAGGCGCAGGAAGTCCCGGCAGGGCATTGCCCAACCAGAAATGATTGGGCAAAGGAGGTAAGAACCTCGGCCCTGTCCGCCGGAGCCGTGGTTTGGCTCAAGAGAGTCGAGCCTGCCCCGATGAACAGGATCACCTGCTTCGCCCGAGTTCTGACTTGGCCTCGCTGATGAGAAGGCCGACTTGAGAGCAAACCTGAGGGCCAGATCTCTGACCACTCCACCTCCCGTCCTGGAGGGGGCTGCTATCAGCCAATCGTCCAGGTAAGGGTACACCGGACCTCGGCGCCGCAGAATGCTGTCACCACTGCCATGCATTTGGTGAAGACCCTGGGAGCTGGAGATAAGCCGGGGCATGGCTTGAACTCGAAGAGGGATCCCTCCGCCGAAGCGGAAGAATCTCCGATGTGACGCCGGATAGGGACGTGGAAAGAACGCGTCCTGCAGGTCCAGAGAGCAGAACCACATGCCGTGTTCCAGAGATGGTATTATCTGTGCCAGAGTGACCATCCTGAAGGTCCGAGACCTTAGGAACTTGTTCAGGTCGGTAGGTCGAGAATGGGCGCCAGCCCTCCGCTTCGGAACCAGGAAATACCTGGACACGAACCCCGGGTCTAAAGGGTCCTCTACCTCCGTGATCACCTCCTTTGGAGGAGGAGAGCGTGTCGGCTCGACGAGCCGCCAGTGAGGTTGCGGACCCAAGGCCCCGAGGTGTGATGGCTCTGAAGGGCGGGCCTGCTCGAATTCTAGAGGTAGGCCTTTTCCCACCACCTTCAGTACCCACCTGTCCATGGTAACAGCGGACCAGGTGGAAAGGAAGTGTCTGAGCCGTCTTCCACGGGGAACCAGGGGTGAGGTGACAGGGATGGGGGCGACACCCTCAGCCCGTCACTGGGCAGGCTTGGAGGAGGGACCGCCGAGGGACCTCCTGGGCCTTTACCTCCTGCTTCCTGTTGGAGGAAGCCAACGGCTTGGGTTTGGGATGCCAAGCTCGAGCCTGCTGGCCCTGGACGCTGCTGGGCCGGTGCATCATGGGCGAGAAGGACGAAAGGGCTTAGGCTGTGGCTTGTGGCCTTTGTCCTTCTGAGCGGAAGAGACTGAGTCCAAGGTAGCATTGGACTTCTCAATCTCTGCAGGTGACCTTCCACCCCAGGGTCGAAGAGGTCAGTCCCTAAGGGAACATCCGCCAACTTGTGCTGGGTATCCGAGGTAAAGGTGGATATCCTCAGCCAAGCCTGACGACGCATGGCCACTGCGGCCGCCACAGACCTGGCACATGAGTCCCCGGCGTCTAAAGCAGTCTGAGCTGCTGTTTGGCCACTGCCCTGGTCCCGCACCTGCCTGACCGTAGTCTGCAGATCCGCTGGAAGATGAGGGACAACCTCAGCCAGGAGCCCAACAGGGCGTGAGAAAAATGTGCCATGAGGACGGCCGAACTGGCCTGATGAAGGCCGAGAGGACGCAGTATAGACTTTTCACCCAGCATAATCCAATTTCTTGATTCCTTGTCGGGAGGTTTGTCCCATCCTCATGTCTCGCACCGAAAACGCTGTCGGTAACCACCCCGGCCGAGGGGTGTTCCAAAACCAGACAGGGAACCAGTAGGGACCGTGATACTTCCTGGCCATCCTGGCCGAGGCGCAGGGCAGGAAGCAGGACGCTGCCAAAGTTCCAAGGCCGGACTCCACTATGGCTTCGCCACCGGAAAGGCCTCCTGAGGAGAATCCCTCAGTCCAGAATCTCCGTGAGGGGATACCTGGCCCGCTTAGAACGGGTTCGAGCTTCATCCTGGTGGACTCAGATGAGCCAAAGCAACCCTAGGAAGGACGAAGGGCTATCGCCCACTGACTGCCCTCCCGAGGACTCCAAGTCCATGCGCTTGGAGAAGAGGGGAACCATCCTCGGACTCAGAAGAGTCCTCAAAGAGCTGCCTCGGGCCTGAGCCACCCACCACCCGCCGAGGTTTATCGGAGTGAGGGTGACAGACAGCCTATGGGGCAAACCCAAGGCCGACCGAGAATTTTTGGTCGGAGCCCCAACTAACGCTGTGGAGGCGAGGTTCCACCAGAATCGGTGGGTAGCTGGAATTGGTCGAACAACCGCCTGGGAACAGGCTCTCGCACAACGAGGGTTGTTTCGCCACTCCGTGACAGCCACTTAATGGCCGGGAAGACGACTGGGTCGGCCTATTCCCGGTCAAAAGGAGCTGTTGCCACATGAGTTCCTCGTCACTCTGACACAACTTATGCCAAGCCTCCCTCGTCCGAGGAAGAGGAAGAGCGCGGCGCCACTTGCCGAAGAGCGAGACCGCCTATGGTGGTGGGATCGTTGGACCGCGAGGATGTCCTCGAGACCGAGACCAAGAGTCTCGACAGGCCGAGGAAGGCGCAGGAGAAGTGTCGGAAATCGGCACTCCCTCGCTCAGACGATTCCACTGAAGGCTCTGGAACCGGAGGCACAGACGAGCCAACGGGATCCTCAACTCCCACCGGGGAACGGGAGAGGGGATTCTCAGCTTTCAGCCGACAACCCGCCTAACGGGTCGAAAAATCTCAACCGCGCCGACGGGAGTCTCGGTCAACTGGCCTGACGGGGACACCGTGAAGCCAGTGGCCGAGCTGAGGGTTTGACCGAAGTCGACTGTCGACAAGAAGGGAGGGGATCTTCCGCTTCCCAAGAGCGCCGACGAAGAGACTTATTTTGCTCTTTTGGACCTGGAAAAAGGTCCCGATAGTTGGACCTCACCTTTGTCGAGAGGGTCAGACAAAGCTCCTTAAAGAAGCCGAGTACGAGGCACCGAGAGAGCGGACAAATGCCGCAGCCGAGGTAGAAGTGGCTCGCCGCTTCCCTTCTTCGAGGGCGATCATCTGCTCGAGCTGATCCGCCGAGCCCACCGCCGCGACACCGCCAACTGGGCCTCTTTAGATTTCACCGTGGAATTCTTCTCTCGGGCACCCCAGTTGTAATCGGGCAGCACGGTCTTCAAGGATGTGGTACGTAAAAAGAAGAGCACAAGTCGCAGGCCTGGGCGGGTCGTGCTCAAGGCCCAAGCAGTAGACGACGCGGAGTGTGGATCCGCCCAAGACATCTTCTGTCCGCATGGGCACCTCCGGAACCGAGTCATTTGTCCATTGCAGCCTGAGAGAAGAAGACCAGTCTTTTTAGCAAAACTTTTCAATTCGAACTTTCAAGAATTAGGAACTAGTCTTAAACGCAGAGCTAAGGAGGGAACCTGAGCTCCAAGCGTAAGGAAGATCTGAGCGCCATGGGCGGAGCCGAGTTTTACCACCGGGTGGGTGGGAGGAGCCAGCTTGAAGACCTTCCGCAAGATTTAAAGCGGCACGGAACCTGCCAAACAATGTGGATGAACAACATATCCATGTCCCTAGAAGTTGGTTATCTGTCAAGCTACATGCCAATGTACTTGAAGGCAAGGATCACCTCGAGGGGTGCCATCTAATGTAGAGAAGGTGCGGGATGACTACCTGTCCAGTTTCTGGTTAGTACCAAAGGTCGCAAACACCGCCTTCTTGGTGTTGACCGTGAGCTGGTTTGCGGGAACCAGTGCAGTACATTGTGGAAGTCCTGCTGGAGTGGCCAACCACAGCTAGGGAAGAAGGGTCAGAAGTGTAGATGACCGTGTCGCTCACATATATGTGGATCTGTGAGGAGAGACGCAGTGGAGAGATCATTAAAGAAAATGGAGAAGAGAACCGAACCCAGGATGGAGTCCTGGGGACTCTGGCTAGGATGGGTAGTGGAGGACAGGATGCTCCCATTTATACAGATTGCTGACAGCCCATGAGGTATGAGCGCTAACCAGTCAACAGCGTGGCTAATGATTCAGTGCATCGAGAGCATTTAGGGATGTCACATGTACATCTAGTTTTTAAATTTAAAATGTGTTTTAGTTAGCTTCAAAACACATTTTCACAACATCTGAAATTTCCACTTGTTAAACTTGAGGTCAGCTAAGTTCAAAGTATACTGTTAAGCCAGATGTTACTATAGTTATTTATTTACTTTTTGTTAACCAGTCGACTACACTAGGCAACAGCATGCCTACCTTCAGGAACAACCTGGGATGAACATAGCAAACATGTAAACAAAAATATACCAACAAAGTAAGCAATACAATCGTTATCAATCTAACACATTAAAATTGTACAAACCAGATACACAAACAAGACAACAAAAGCTCAGTAACAAGTGCAGGTAGACAAGTTACAGAAGAAGTGACTTAGGGGACCAGTTTAAATGACCATGAGAATCTAAACACTTAACCAAGGGAGGAAGTGAATTCCTGAACTTAGAGCAAGCACTCTGAATGCTACAAGCACCCTTTTAGAAGAACACCTCAATTTTGGAACAGGTTTAGTTGGTTTTATGTGATAACAGCAAGTCTATATGACCACCGATCACATAAAGTGAGTCAATAACCACTCAACATCAAAAGGGTGAACCAAACATCACTAACCGTCAAGAATAGCGACGGTCATCTACTTGATGACACAAACATGAAGCAAAAGAAAATTAAGTTTTAATGTGGGGCACTCTCCAAAATAAATATTGTAAACTCCAGGGGAGCAGACTTAGGAGAATATAACAACCCTCAGGAAACAAAACAGCTTCCTGCACCAGGATCCGAACCAGGCACCACAGGCTCCAGGAGCAGTGGCTCAGCCACTACGCCACATGGCAAGCTTAGCAGGGCTTGGCTAGATTGCTATGTTTATCCCACTTTCTCGTGGAGTGTAGCTGGTCCCTCAGTGCTACACATACTATAGTCATTTGGTGCTCTTTTTATCCACTCGCTCTACATGGAAGTGGTATTGAGTGGCTCAAACTGAGCCACTCAATAATCTTCAGCGTGTATATAGGGTGTTACCATTTAGTTTAGTTGGCGTTTTGGTCTTGGGTATTCAGATAAATGGTTTGACATTTTTATTGACCAACTTAAATATCACGAAAAGAACAAAGTGCCTAAGTTAGATCTAACCAAGTCCTTCCTTGGAAGCTTTGAGGAAGGACTTGGTTAGTCTAAAAGTTTAGGTACTTTATTCTTTTTAACATCTAAGTTGGTCCAATAAAAGGTATCAAACCATTTGCTTCAGGAGCTGGTCTTGGCTTATGAAAACTAGGATGACACTGGAGCAAAGGCCTATAAGTTGCAACAGGAGATTTTAACATGGATGATAAACAGGAGGGGTCCCAGATCTTATAAGTTTAGCAGTAAAGCAGCCTATGTCAAAGCTGTGCCTAGTGGAGAGATGAACATACAAGAATTTGTCGGTGAGCTGGCCCAGTGACACTGGAGGTTGAGGCGTTGGTTGTTACACCTTCAGCACACCGCCACCCGGTTCGAGAATGAGCCCGCCGCTGGGGTCGGCGGGGTGAGAGGATTGAGCATCCGGAGGACAGCTCTCCTCTCTTGGTGGGAGGGTACACGCTGTCCCGTCGCTGATTGCTCGGTGGCAACAGGAGGGCAATACAGGTCCGAGGTGCGCCCAACGTGATTACATCAGTTGGGGACAGGAGGAAAGAGCCTGGCAGGGCTCCATGACGGTCCTCCGCACCACGGGCCGACTCCGGGGTTCTGGACTGGGTCTCTGAGAGGGGCGCCACCTCTGGCCCCACTGCAGGGACAATCCTCAGGGGTGGCTAATGTTGGTGGCGAGACCTGAGAGAGAGAGTTCCTCCTTTGGGTGGGACCGACTCATCTGCCAGGGCTGAGGTGGAAAAATGCATATGGAAAGAAAAAAAAAAAAAGAATTTGCCGGCAGAAAAGAACCGCTTGCTCCACCCAGTCTACCCAGATGTTCCTGCCTAATTTGCCTACACATATCCTATATGTTCTTCTGTGACCCTACGCCCCTGACTCTTTTCTAATATATCCCAATGTCTATTCCAGGCATGTTTGAAGCCCCCACTCTTTAGCCCCCACCACCAGCTGGCAGTCTACTCCAGGCATCTACCACCCTTTCAGTGAACAAATACTTCCTCACATCTCTCCTGAATTTTCCTCCCTCCAGTTTTATCAAATGCCCCCCTGGTGCTCTTTCTCATGTGAAAATAGCAGTCTAGAGAAGGGTAACCAAAATGGTGCAGGGACTGCATCAGAAGACATATGAGGACAGATTAACAGAGCTCAATATGTATACCCTTGAGCAAAGGAGGAGAGAGGTGATATGATCGAAACATTCAAACACCTTAAGGGCATTAACAAGGTGAAAAGAGTCTAACATGTTTCAATATAAGAAAAATAGCAGGACAAGAGGACACAGCATGAGATTAGAGGAGGCCAATTAAGGAGGAATGTGAGGAAATCTTTTTCACAGAAAGAGTGGTGGATGCATGGAACAGCCTACCTCAGGAAGTGGTGGCTATGAATACAGTGCAGGGCTTTAAACAGGCATGGGATAGGCATAAGGGAGCAATACAGATGAATATGAATAGATAGGCCACTGATAGAGCAAAGGCTTGATGGCACATTTAAATAAATAAATAAATAAAATATAAGGTAGAAAAGAAATGGGCAGACTGGATGGGCCTTATGCTCCTTATCTGCCATCAACCTCTATGTTTCTATGTTTCTGTGTTTCTCCCCATCCTGAACCCTAGTCACACCTGTGAGGTACTTGTAGGTCTCTCATCATGTCACCCATGTGTCTCTCCTCTCTTCCAGGGTGTACATGTTGAAGTCCTCAGTCTTGCCTGACAGGGTTTCTCACACAATCCTTGCACCATTTTAGCTGCCCTCCTCTGGACTGCCTCCACCTGTTTATGTCTTTTCTGAGGTTTTCAAACCTGGACACAGTATTCTAGGTGAAGTCTCACCAGCAAGTGATACACTGGCAACACCACATCCCTCCTCCTGCTGGAGAGTCCCTATCCACCCCAGCATCACACTATCCTACCCACTGCTTTGTCACACTATCTTGTCACCCTGAGGCTCTCAGCTATAACACCAATATCCCTTTCGTGTTTAATGCCCATCAGTACCTCCCATCCCACCCTATACTCAGTTCCTGGGTTCCTATGCCCTAAGTGCACAATTTTGCACTTTTGGAATTGAACCCCAACTGCAATGCTTTTGACCTTTCCTAAAGTTTCCCAAGATCTATCTCCATCCTCCTGAGTGTGCTCTCCCACTGCAGATTTTAGTACCATCTGCAAAAGGCACATCTTCCTTCTAGTTCTTTTGCAATTTCCTGGGAAGATGCTGACAAGGACTGCTCTGAGTAATGAGCCCTGTGGTACCCCGCTGGTCACTCCCCATCATTAGAGTGCTGTTAACCATCATCCCTGGTCTCTTATACTTTAACCAGCCCAATTCACCACTTTGGATTCCACTGCTAGGCGCTCAATTTCTTTATCAGCCTCCTGTGAGGCAATGTTGAAGTCCTTGCTCAAAGTCCAGATAGGCCACATTCACTGCCTTCCCCGATACATTTTCCTGGTCACCCAGTCAAAGAAATCTGGATTCAAGATACTTACTACTCTTTCTTTCAGCAGGGTTTCAGTTAGTTTTCTCACCACTGAAGTGAAGATTGACAGGCCTATAGTTGCTAGCCTCCTTGGTGAAACTCTCAAGTCAGCAAGGACTTTACTCCGCCACTCAATGGGAGGCGAACTCAGACCATCTCTCTGGTAACTGTTTTTGTCCCAAGCTTAGGATGTTTTGCCTTCAATGTGGTATTGCTGGGGGGTTCTAGAGTGAGATATGCCCAGATGCTGAGGCAGTCACTGAATGGTATTGGGAGGGTTCTGGGAGCCTAGTACAGTCCCATTTCATATATCAAGTTTTGATTTTTACTGGAGGTGCTCAATTTCACTTTCTGGGCTGCCAGATCACATGACTCGGGACAGTTTTGGGTGGGAGATGTCTGGAGATAGTGCTCATATGCTCTTGGGCACTGCTAGCCGGAGGCAGGAGAGGGTCCCTGGGTGGGCCAAAGTGCTGGCATTCAGACTCTGGTTCTTCTTCTCATGTTGCCACCTCAGAGGTAGCCTGGTCTTGGTCCTACTGGTGGAACAGGCTGCTTGTGTTTTATTGGCTGTGTCACACATATCACTGGGGTGGGGGTGGAGAGTGGAAAGAAGATCACAGTGGTGCTCGGGCCTACTGGCTATATTCTAGCTTGTGGGCATGGTGCCTGCTATACTGCAGGATGTGCACTTGGGGATGCCTCCGTGGAAGGTGCGGCTTTGTGCTGGAGCTGATGTACTATCAGTGTGAGCTACCCTCCGTGGCAGGGACCTTGTTGGTGCATTCATAGTGGGTGAAGACACAGGGTCAAATGTTAGAGGGGCCATACCATTATGGGAACATGACTCAATACAATCTGGAGGGGGCTGGCTGTTTAGGCCCAGAGAGGCTTTCAGAGAAGGTCCTGGTTTGCAGCCAGTGGGCCACTGGTATTTACTGGGGAACCACTGCTGGGTGGTTTATCTACCACAGTGGTAAAACTGGCACTCACTCCTTTTTGGGGATGCAATTTGCTGTTAGAGCTTAGTTTCCTACCCACCTCCTGTTTTGACTATTGCGTGTGTGTGTGGGGGGATTTCATGGTTTAATTTACTGGTGGGAAATAGGGGAACCAGTGGTAGGCAGAACTGCTTGTAGAGGGCAGGAGGGTAAAACACAAGTGCTCAGGGTCTAGGACAGCTCGTGATCACTTGTTATTGGGGCATATTGGAGTGGTTTTTTGATAGTACATTCTGGCCCTACTACATTACTTGGCCAGAGCTGAGGAGGAAAATGGAGGAGGGTTCAATTTTATGATAATGTCATCACTGCTTTTGTTTTCTTCATGTTCTCTCATGTTGTTATTGCTGGTTCAATTTTTTGTTGAGAAGACCCACATGATGGCACTGAAACACAATAAATTAGTTTGAGAGTGGGTGGGGTAATGTTATGCCATCTCTTTTAATGGGCATAGGAGGGGTAGGGGTAGCCATCTTTTGCATGGAGTGTTGCCTTCACTAAAGAACAGAAGGTAGCTGATCCTGTGAAATGGAAGATACGTGTTTGTGAGTGGCGGATTGGTGCGGATTCCTACATCTAGTAACATATTAGTCCCAGCTGAGAGAGACCTTGTCTTCTATGATCAGATACTGGCCTTACTGCAGAAAGATTTTCCAGGTCTTGTCCTGAGAGGGGAGTTTAACTTTCTAGACCTCCTTTTGGACAAGTCATCAGCTTCTCATAGGCAGGATCCTGAGGTTATTCAATGAGGGGCTGGTTTGGTCAAACTCTATGTAGTTGATGTCTGGTAGGAGGCGAATCCTGGTGCTCAAAATTTACATTCTTCACTAATCCACACCGATTCTGGTTGCGCACAGACTACATAATGATACCTAGAATGTGGTACAGTTGGGTCAGCCACATGGATATCAGCCAATAATGATTTCAGATCTTGCTAGGGTCTTTATTACCCTGAACATTGGATTATGGGAAAAGGTGGCTAAGCGTGATGTTTCCCTCCTACATATTAACTAACCTGAAATTCAAGGAGCACTTGATCAATAGGTGGCAACTGTATCTAGACACTAATGTAGGTACTGCTCTCTAATAAAAGGATTCTAAGAGATGCTGGGATGGCCTATATAAGAAGGGTGGTGGTAGCCTATATGGCTGCCTTGCATTAAGGGAAATGAGATAGGCCAGCCCACCTGGAGGCATTGTTAAAAAGTTAGAGCGGCAGCTTATCAACTCCCCAGGAAAATATTTAAGACAAGTTAGTGGTAAGGTGAATGCTAACCAATGCTTTTATGAGTGGGGGATAAACTCAGCCCCTTTACTGGCATGTTTGTCTAAGGGCATGACCTGGTGTAACTTTATCACATCAGTGAAGGATAGGAACAGCAACTGATTAATGATTCTAAAAGATGTGACAACTTTGTGGAGTTTTACGCTATGTTCTACAACAGAGAGGGAGTGCAGTAGGGTGCAACCGATGCATTCTTGGGATGGCTGAACCTTCTGAAATTGACCAAGGCCCAAGTGGCTCACTTGAATAGGCCACTGATTCAGGCTGAGATGAGATGGGCGCAGACTCCCAATAGAATTCTATAGATCCCTAGATGATACTGTGTGGGTCCATATGCATAGTATGTTTTTGAAAGCTATGGAGGAGGGGTCTCCCAGATTCCTGTAATGTGACCACTATCACTCTCATTCCTAAGGAGGGCAAATACCCTATGCAGTGTTCAGCATACCAGCCAATTTCCTTTCTTAACTGCAACGCTAAGGTCCTAAGGCCTTGGCCAGGAGGTTGGAAGAGGTTTTGCCTCTCAGTCAAGGGATGAGCAAATGGGGTTCATTAAAAGAGATACTCGTACAATAATGTTAGGCATCTGCTAAGAGATGGCGGAGCTTGCCTCTCGGCATCTGGGGTAGCATCGTGCTCTCCCTGACACAGACAAGGCATTTGACAGGGTCAAGTGAGGGAACCCATTTTGGATCCTTAAAGAGTTTGGATTGGGGAGTGTTTTATAACATTCATTAGAAAATGGACTTCTAAATCTAAGTATTCTGACTGACTGCCAGACATACCAGAGGCATACATTAACTTACAGTTAAGAGCCCTCTAAGTAACAAGTGCCAGCATAGACTGCTCAATAGGTAACTGGTATCAATGTGCCAGTTTATTTTTTAAAACAAACCAGCTGCCATTTTTTTCCACTCGCTAGCTTGGAATGCGACTTCCCGGCTCCACTCCCATTCCAGCGTGTTGTCTTAGCCATGAAACCACCAATATGACACACAAAAACAATTTGAACTCTCTTCTTTTCAGAAGAAACAAGAAAATAAAATTTTTTCACTCAAGCAACTTGTAGCACTATGAGCTTAGTGCTACAGCGGAGTTCACCATGGAGCTGACCTTGCTCACATTCAAAAACAAATACTTCTTTTCTGTCTTCCTTGTTTGAGTGTAAAAAACAACCTCATACTATCATCCTACAGTCACCTGCCCTTCCAGCCTTCTCTCAATCATGTCCTCTGACAGACCGCACTAACTTTGTACTCCACAGCATCTATGTCCCACAGTGGAATCAGAGAAGGACCGCTAAAGAACAAACATTACAAACCACGCTCTCACTAATCGAGGTGACAGCTGCAACAAAGCTCAGCTTCACCTCGCCTGACGATACATTTCCTGGTTTTCCTAACAGAGGATGTACTGGCTCAGCTTTCACCTGGATGTCACAGCTCTTAATGTCTGCCTTGCACTGTAGAGCCCCTACTGCTACACTCAAAAAAAAAAAAAAAAAAAATCACAAAAAAAATAATCTGTGACCATTTTATAGTATTACTTTATTTTTTATAATCTTATAAAAATGATATATGTAGCCTATTTTCTAAGCACACTAATGCCCTCTGGGGTGGGTGGTACTGGGCAATATCGGACCTTCCAGGGGCCATAAGGCCCTCCCGCCCTGTGGCATCAGGCCTCATTATGCCCTAGAGTGGTCTGGTCTTTACCCAGTACTGCCCACCCTGTCAGGTATTATTGCATGCTTAGGCTACTGTACAATGATCCCAGGGCATGCATCTTGATAAGCGGGAAGCTCACGGAGGTATTTAATTTGGCGAGGGCACAAGGCAGGGTTTCCTGTGTCCACTTCTCTTGCCTTGGCAACTGAGTCATTACGGAGGCAATCAGGGGAGGCAGAGGAGAATAGCAGTATGCAGGGTGCCTGGGATACACAGCATAAATTTTCATTGTATGCAGATAATGCCCTGCTGTTTTTACCCAGCCCAAGACACTGATCTTAGGCATCACCAGGATTATAACAGAATTTCCTACTTTTCAGGGTATAAGACTAATTATGAAAAGTCTGAGTTGTGGTGTTTGCAGAAGGTTGATTATGAGCCCTTGAGTAGGTTCCAGTATAGACTGTAGGTCGCAAATTAAGTATTTAGTTGTTCGGATAGGGAAGACACTTGATTCACTGTATAGTTTTAATTATTCACCCTTTCTAACAAGATTCAGGAGGATTTACCGAGATGGCAGGGCCTCCCTTTTCCTGGATGGGCAGGACTAACCTTATTACAATGAACATTCTGCAGCTGGATCCTGTATCCTAACCATATGCTCCCAATGGGACTCCGTGAAAAGATACAAGCCTTAGAAAAGCATGCAGTAACTTTATTTGGAAGAACAAGGGCCTAGGATTAGCCTGAAAAGGCCACAGGCCACTACTAACAAGGGAGGGTTGCAATACTCCAATTTTGGCCTTTATCACCTAGCAAGTTAACCTTCTTACAGACTGGGTAAAGTCCTAGGGAGGCACACTGGACTCCTTGGATCACAGGGGGTAGACCAGAGAATCACTTCATACTTGAACTCAGGGAACAAAAGGCATATGAATCAGTAGGCATTGGGAATGCTCTGGTGACTCCTTGAGGCTTGGCGGCAGATCCTGCACCTTCTGGGAGAGGTGAGGAGGGGAATTTTATTGGCCCAGATATACTTAAACCCATAATTTCTGCCTGGGCTGGATGACCCTGGATTCAAGCTCTGGGACCTTCCAACAGGTGGTGAAAGAGTTGGGGTTTGCACCTTCCACATGCTCAGATATTTCAAGTGAGGAACTGGGTACAGCAGGTAGACCAGTATCAGCCTTAGCACTCCGACTTGATGACTTAAGAGAGCTAAATCTCACAGGCCTGCATAGACCCTGGGGAGCCTGGGCAAGATTTATAGTTGTTTAGAGAAAAGACACCTGATTATTCATTAAATGTGAAGGCACTGTAGGAAAGGGACCGGGGCACCCTACACCACAGAAAGCATGGGGAGACCTCTGTGAATCACATACTGGATGGGGCATACTATTTGCAACTGATAGAAGCCCACAGTACTCAGACCGAGCGCTCCACCTGCACCCTGCTCTCCTCTGACCCTCTTGGTCACACCTAGCACTTACCACCCCTGCCATGCCACCTCCTACCTCCTCCTCCTTCCTCTCACCACTTCCATGCCTCCTGCCCCTCTTTCTCCTTCTCACGCCACACCTCCCTTACTTTATGCCACCATTTCCACACCTACTGACCAGCTTTCTCCTTCCCTCATCCTTTCCCCTTCTGGCACACCACTGTCTGTCCTCCTTGCTACCTGACAAGGGTTTCTCATTACTAGCCTGAGATCTGCTATATAGCCATTCTCTTCTTATTCTCGTACTTTGTTGATTGTAATGAACTGTTCTGATTTACCTGTACCAATGTTTTGCATGTATACCCTGTACCTTTACTGTCTATGTGCACTGTACTAGTCTTTGACCTAGAACCTATGTAAGGAGCTGTTGCTCAAAAGTATGAATCCTAGCTTTAATAAATAAAATTAAGCCCAGTATGAATTATTTAGATTATATATGTCTCCTGCTATTGTGATTAAGTGTAACCCGACTATCTCACCAATATGTGGGAGATGTGGAATGGAAGGGGCACTTACATGTGCTACTTCTGGCATTGCTGTGACCTGGTCCCTTTTGGATGGCCACAGCACAGTGTATTTCAGAGACAACGCAAATTAGATTGAGACAGATCCATGGGCCTTGATTTTCTGGGGTTGAATCCAGGAGGAGGACCCTCCGACTACCAGAATTATGCAGGTGAAAGCATGGAGATCTATCCAGAATACTTGGGTGTCCACACCCACCCCAAATTACAGATGTGGAGAGACTTGATTTTCTGTGTACTGCAGCTTGAGTACTTAACTTATGATCTTAAGGGGTGAATGGACAGATCTGAGAGGCAGTGGAGCCTATACCTAAATTCACTGTCCCTGCTGAACTCACCTCGCTTAGGCTGGGGTAATGGGGACTGGACCTCCTTTACAATTAGGGCTCTTTGAGGGTCCCTCCTTTTCTCAGTCTGTATCCTGTAGAGCTTAGTAGTAGTTATATCAGTGCTGTTGTTACCATGCTATCAATTATAGCAGTCCCCACTATGTTATACTGTGATTGGAGGAATTTAAACCATAGCATCTTGCACTGAATGTGTGTCAGGTTCTGTTTAACTGTTACATTAATGTTTGTGTTTATTGTGTCAGCTTACCCATATCTGGAGCATCTAGACAAGCTACTGTCAGTTTTTTGCTGCGTTCTTGCTGTGTCACGGTGTGAATGTTACTAATGTGTATGTGGTGATGCTGATGTTGTCTTGTGCTATCAATTTCTTAAAATGTTCAATACATGAAATAAAAAAAAGATACTGAGATTCTTTTTTCAGGTTCGGATGTTCGTTCTTACCATCTTTTCAACTAAAGTGAAGGGCTCAGTATCCCAACCATCCTCTAGTTTAGCTGGCTGTACATCCAGATGTCCATATATGCACACCGTTTTCTTGCCGGGATCAGAGCCCAGATTTCCTAGTATGACAGGGGGAAGAGGGATTTCACTGCCATCGCTTAACTACAAAAAGAAAGCAGGGAAAACAATCAGCAACTGTATCTTACATGACGTCCCTTTATTAACCTGAACAGTCACTTCAGTTTAGATAACTACAAGGCATGCTGGGACATTTTCACTTTTTAACAACACTATACTGAATTAGGTCATTACTACATCCAATGCTTTTTCTTAAGAGCTGCAGTTTTGTTTTTTTAATTTATACTTTATGCAGCCCAGCCTTCCTTTCCCATGGGGCACCAGCCCCATACCCCAGCGTCCTGCCACTTACCCTTGGGACCTTCAACCTACAGCTTGCCCTCTTGTGGAGATCACCCGAGCTGCTACCAAACCTCTGCCTCCTCCAGTGCCACAACCATTTCTTGGGTGTTCCCAGAGCGACAGTGGCTGGGGTCGGAGTCCCAAGTGCACCACAGTTTCAAAGCCCTGCCCACAGGACATCAGCAAGCTAGGAGGCCCAAGTGTCTGCACGATGTAGCCCCCCATGTCTGCTACCAACTGCACTGCCACCTGTGTCGCCCAGGTGGTAGTCTTGCAGCAGTAGCGACAGCCCTCCTTCCATAGAGGAAGATGGCATCATCTGGCACACTCTGTTTGTTTTGGTAACTGGGTATGTGCACTAGACATAGGAAGTGCCTATTTTCAGGCACGACCTGGGAGAGTACAAGGCAAACTACAAACATAATGAGGAGCAAGAGAAAACATTGTTAAAAGGCACATGATCAGTGACCCTTAACAAATGGCAGGAGATGCAGCATTCCTCCCCCACCAGCCTCGGGTGGCTCAAGCTCGTTCATGACCTCCATCGCTAGCATTATGAGCAGCAGCACTACCACTGCACCAGCAGGTCAGCCATTTTGGATTGTTAAAGATTCCCAGTATGTTCATCCAAAATTCAGATGTGTCATATTATTCCAAATTTTAAAATATGGCATGGCTCAATGAAGCCATGTGATTGGCTGGAACTAGCTACATGACCATATAATTATGCTTCATAATTGAAGAGCTATTACCCTGGTCCTGTGGGGCTGCAGGCAACCTTCACAATGCACCCTAACAATTGCTTCATATTCATGTATGCTCAAGCTTCCATTGGATGCTTGATTTCTTGAGCAGCTTCACATCTGCCTGTCTGCACCTGCCTTCTTCATCCTTCCGGATTTCCAGCTGTCTTCCAGCTGCACGGGTCATGAGGGCCACTCCAACCCGCCCTCCCACCTCAGAACCCCATCGGACACCCTACCAGCGCTCCCCAGGCGTCCAGCTGCCTTCCAGCTGCCCTTCAGCTGCATCAGGTTGTGAGGGCGTTCCAACCCACCCTCCCACCTCAGGACCCTGGACGCCCGACTAGCACACCCCAGGTACAAGGCCAGCTCGCAGCACAATCAGTTACAAACTAAGTTGGCGATGCGGAGCCCGCAGAGCTGGTGTATTGACACCACTTGGAAAATCAGCTGTTTGGTCTCCTTTAATGCACCATACTGTATATGTTGGCCTAAGTGACTGTTTTTAATTTGCTTTCTGTCTGCTCTCCAAAGCTACTGTTATACTCATGTGTACTGCCTAGCTTGGAATGTTCCTGACTGCTTTCATATGTTTGTATTTTTGTTAGAATTGCTGTATTTAAAAGGTGTAACTCGTCCTGCCATAATATCCCTTTGTTGTTCACTCCTAGCTCCTACTCTGTAACCCCCTCCTCCTTTGCCATCTTCTAATAACCAGTCTCTCCTTCGTCTCCCCAGACTTCCAGCTCCACTGGGTCGCAAGGGCCATTCCAACCTGCCTCCCTGTCTCAGGACCCCAGTTGGGCGCCCTAGCAGCAGTGCTCCCCAGGTACAAGGCAAGCTCACAGCACAATCAGTTACAAGCTAAGTTGGCGTGCAGAGCCCATAAATCCTACTACCTGCCCTCACACCCCAACCACCCTCCCACCCATAGGTGTGTTCAAATTTATCTGTACCAGCAGTCGTTAGAAAACAATCAGGCCGTTTCTGTCTCCCTCTCCTCTAGTGAGTTGAACTAGCCTCCCCTTCCCTGCCTCCCTTGGTACTGCCTAGCTCCATATATTCCTTTTCTTGTATCTTAGGCATACTGCTCAATTCCCCTGTTGCTTGCTGTAGTGGGTATGCTCCAAATTAAGCAGTGTGTGTACTCTCAGTTACCACCCGATCTGGTGAGGTCTATGATACCCATGTTATCTAATTGTTAGGCCTCCAGGCCAAATTACAGATAGGCTGTCCACCCTGTGGGATAATGAATATGTATACACTCCATCCTGTACTGCTGATGCTCTAGCAGGTAAAATCAGCTGTGAATCCAATTTATATTCCCAATTATACTGTTGTCTAGGGATGATCCTTAGCCTCTGCGTTTACCTTGCACCGCAGGTTGAGCTCTCAAATTCCTGCACTAACCTGAGTGGTGCTCTGATCAGGTTAGGCTCCTCAGTGTTGTCGCCTCCACTGTCCCCACAAGGCTTAATTTTAAATCCGTATTTTGTGCTATCTGGCTCTGTTGTTCTTATGGCCTCCTCTTTGAGCTATCAAATGATTTATATTTTAAGTGCTTTTAGTTTCTGCTGGCCTGATACTAGATATTCCCTTTCTGCTGCCATAGTCCCCTACTGCTCCTTGCTCCTCTGGTTCCACTTGCTAATATTCTCTCTCTCTCTCTCTCTCTCAGGGTTATCCCCTCCCACAACTCCTCCTTCCCGTTTCCCCTTGCCCTGCTGACTCACCATGCTAACCCTCTCACTATCTCTCTCCAACTCTGTACCTCCATTTTCGTCCTTCCCATAGATTCTCCCTCATTTCCTCCCTCTTGGGTTCTTTTCCTTCCACCTCCCTACCCTCTCCAACTCTTGCTCTCACTCTCTCCCCAAAACTAACCTCCCGGAAGGACTGAGTGGCACATGTTAACATCCATAGCCTCCTCCCCAAAACTGACTTGCTGCAACCTTTCATGGTTAACCTCAGTGCTGACATACTGGTTTTCTGAGTCCTGGCTGTCCCCAAGATTCCAGACTCAGCAGTTTCCATCCTTGCTACTCACTAACCCATCTGGGTTGAGCCACTAGGGGTGGCAGAGTTGCCATTTATCTCACCTCATCCATACAATATGTCTCTACACTCTCTCTCTCTCTCCTCCTCAAATGCTCTCTCCTTCTCTCTACCCCTCTAAATTGCTAGAGTCTAGTGCTGTCCTGGCCTTCCTTCCTCTACTATTACTGAACTTCTATCCATCTCCTCTCATGCTTCCACCAGTAGCGTTTCATCCTTGGGCATTTTAACAAAATAGGCTCTTCTCACTATCCAAATTCTGTGCAATTACTCAACTAATTGCTGACCCTACTCGCTTCAACCACAAATCACTAAATCACACCCTACTGGACTGGGTCCTTGCCTCCCACCCACACAGAACTATTGCATCAGACCCCTACTGGATGCCCTCAGTGACCACCACATGGTCTACTGTGTACGACAGGTTCACCGTCCCAAGCCCCACCCAAATTCCTACAAATATGCTTCTTCTGGTCCTTGGACCTGTCCTCCATTGCGAGGACCTAGCAGCAACAGATTGGTCTCCTATCTCAACTGCCAGCTCCATTGACTCAGCCCAAAATTTTTCACATCACACTTCCTGTCCACTTGGGACTGCCATGCCCCACCTTAGAAAACTAGGATTCGGTTCTCGTCTCCCTGGGTCTCTGCCGAACTGCTAGCCTGTCTGCATAGCTCGTAACCTGGCTTGAAAATCTCACAAGACCTCAGGCTTCCCAGCTGATTACCATAAATGCTGAGCTTTCCGTAATGCCTGCACTAGGGCTACCAAACATGCCAAGGGGAGTACTTTTCCACCACCCTCCAAAACAATATTAACCACCCCTCAAAGTTTTGAAAGGTCATCCACTCCTCCCCCCAACCCAGTCCTCAGTCCCAGTCCTCAAGATGTGAGGTGCCACTATCTCGACCCCTCTGCCGTCACCACTGACTTTAATGACTTCTTCAACTCCTGTGCATCTTCCTCCCTCTCCTCCTTACCCCTCCTTCCTCTGACCCCCCAACCTCACTATCCTCCTGCTTCTCATTCTCCTCAGTCTCCCCAGCTGCCATTCTTCATGCCCTCCTAACCCTAAACCTCCATAAGGGCAAGAGTTCAGATGAGTTCAGGTTCAAGTTACTGCAGGAAAAACTCCACTGAGCAAGCTCATTAACAAGGAGGTCCTGGGTCATTTATGTAACATATGGACATAACATACAAGGTATTATGGTCAATCGAGATAAAGGCACATACAAAGTTCATAAATGAATATTCATGACGTGATACAGCAAGACCCAAACCCATCTCTCTGCCCCTGCCCTCGCATCCCTTCTTAACCTTCTTTTTCCTGACCTCCATCCCTGTCTCATGTAAGCATGCTAGTCTTTCCCTCCCTAAAGGTGGTGTCTCCTCTGTTCCTGGAAACTACCGCCTATCTCTCTACTGCCTACCCCTGCTAAACTTCAAGAACATGTGGTTCTCGCCTACTCTCTCCCTTTCTTGACTCATCCTCCCACGTCCACCCCTTTCCAGTCTGGATTCCTGAAATTCCACTCCACCACCACCTCCCTTCTCAGGCTAACTGACTTCATTCTTTCAGGTATGGATCAGGGTCTGATCACATCTGCAATTTTGTCCACCTGGCCAAGCCTTCAACAATGTAGCCCACCCTCCTCCTTGCAAAGTTCTCTGCTGCTTGACTTCTCTCCAAAGCCACAAACTGGTTCCATTCCTACCTCATGGGCAGAACTCAACTCAGTAAAAATTGGTAACTCCTGTCCCCCTGCCCCCCATCAGCACTGGTGTCCCCAAGGATCAGTGCTTGGCCCCATCCTCTTCTCCATCTTTCTAAATAGCCTCCCTTCTGTTTGTACATCTGCATCCATTCGCATGTATCTAGATGATACTGTCTTATTTACCTCTGGCTCCACCCTGCTGATCTGATGACCAGACTTCAGGTGGACTTTGACAACATCCAGCTTTGGTTCCGCTCTAATCAGCTGTCCCTAAATGCAAAGAAAAATGGTCTCCATGACCTCTGCAACCAGGCAAAACTCTCTAGACTTCCAGCCCTCCCTCCTTCTACAAGGAGGGACCCGTCAAGGGTGGCTGTCTCCTGAGGTGTGGCTTGACAGGCACCTAAGACTTCTCTGTACCGTGGACTCTAGCCACAAAAAATCCACCCACAAATAGGTGTCTTATATCAGAACTGAGTGTGTATCCCCACGCTCAGCTCGCAGAGCTACTGTACAGAGAATGATTTTTCCCATCTTGACTATGGAGATACCATCTATGGCAGTGCTCCTAAAACCACCCTGACCAGACTGGACCTCTCTTCCACTCCTTCTGCTGGTCTGCCTCGACTGCCCTCCCTCTGACTCACCACTGCTCCCTCTACACCACACCCAGTTTCCTTCTCCTCAGCCAGATGTCTTGCACATGGCGCCTTCCTTATTGCCAAGTGCTGGCTGAGCTCCCTCCCTCCTTCCTCCTTCTCTACTCTCTCTTCTCCTCAGTCCTAGTACTCTCTTCGTAGCTCTGGCCAATGGACCCTAGCACTCCTGCAAAGGTCTACTTCCCACCAAGCTGCATTCTCCTTTCACTTCCCAAACTCTGGAATGCCCTACCCTCCCTATCCACTCTGCCACCTCAGTTGGCTCCCTCTCTGCCTTCTCCAAGACTTCACTGCTCCCACCTGCAACTGCACCTGAGCTCCTCCTCTACTCCTCTACTCTCCTTCTCCTCTCTCCCCTTCTACGACTTCCTCATCCACTGCCTACTATTCCTCTCCCTTACCACTGCTTGCTCCTTTGCAGTGCTTCTGCCTAGATGGTTTGGTCCTGAAGGTTGATAATATACTGCACCCAGATATGAATACTTTATTTCTGCTGTCATTTTGTTTGTGTATTTGTATTAACTGTTACATATATTTATATACTTAGTACACTTGCATATGTGTCTTATGCAACTTATTCCGCTTATGTACTGTTATTACTATGTATAGATCTCCACTACCCCTACCCCCATGACGCATCTGAAACAAGCTATTCTCAACTCAGTATATCTTTTCCTGGTAACACTTTTGAAATAAATAAATCCTTCTCCTACCTTTCTCCACAATGCAGCCACCAGATGCTACTTTGGGCACCCTGCACACCGCTCTACTGTCCAAGGCCTCCTTGGATGGTTAACCAACTACTGCCCTCCCACCTGCCCCACTGGGGCCTTTTCTTCCACCGTGTACTTGATGGCCCTTTTTGGCTGCTATATTGTGGTCCTGCATATCTCCGAGGCTTCCATCCCTTGGCGGGCCCCTACTGCAGTTCCTGCTCCCCATGTCTTCCACAGCTCTGCGCTCCTTGGATTACCTTAGCTCACTGCCTTAGCTCCTACTGCTCTGGCTGTGCTGCGCCTCCTGGCCTTTGTGTGCCTTCACTCCTGTGCCTACTTTCTTTCAAGTCACTTTGTTTATGTTCCTACCAGCCTTTATTGCAGGCCATCAATCACTTATCCACTCCAGTACATAGCGTCCACCAGCAGCCCAGACGACCATCCAGCTTGTCTCATTGGAGCGCAACTCATATACCATTCTTTACAAGGCTACCTCTCCCTGCCATTTGATTATACTGCTTTATACAGGTATACTCCCTCAACTCTGGCCAAGCCCCTGAAGAGCCAGTTCTAACAGTACTCGCAGGCCACACCACCAAAAGCAGGGAGGTAATTCAGCAATCCTCCAGTTCCTTTAGTTTCCTGGCATGCCTTGTAAAGGCAGTGCTCTAACACCTTGGCAAAGGTTATGGTAAGACAAAAGAAGATGACAAGTGTTCCTGTATTGAGTGGAGCAGTGTACTACAGATTCAGAATCTTGGAGTTATGTAATCGCCATGTAGTTAGCCAAGAGGATGGCAACCCGAGGCCTTGGTTCCCTAGAGGTTTCCTCCACTGTTTGTTTTCTCCTGTCCTCCATGCCACAGGTTATGATATTAGTACAAAACACTAGATTACACTATGTGTTGGGTTCTAAATGGCGGTTTCTATCCTAATTCATACCTTATTCAATCCCAAAGCCGTTCCTTCTCCCCAACAATCATGAGTTTGAACCATTTTCATTTTGTTTGTGGTTTGGTTCTTCTGGGCATTTCCTAAGGTACCTTTAGCCAACAGGAACTCCATTCTGGTGTAACCTCCTCACCAATGGGGTTTCTGAAAGTCTTCCTTAAGCTTGCCTAAATGCTCACTGCCCAGCTGGTGTCCTGCATTTTAGCAGTTTAAATGTATTGCCAGAGAGTGCCTATAGGCTCTGTGTACTGTCTCTTTAAGAGCTGCTTGAATTGCAGTTATAAGTAATCTGAGAGGGAACTCTTTTGAAAGATGTAACTATTTACTGAAAATCATTTAGCGTGATAATGATAATGTAGTTTGTCTAACCTGCCTACTTTGCAGCAAGGATTGTCTTGTTTATCCCCACCATTTTGGCCGGGACTGCGAATTGGACCAATCAGTTCTGGTGGGACCTAAAATGTAGCGGACTACAGGCGCTGTCTGAAGTCAAAATCTGTAGGAATTGTAGTTTTGGGCTTTTGGCACCTTTTGCAACTGAAGGGGAGCTCCTGCTTTGACTGACAGCCGAATCAGCCAACCAAACCTTTTGATCTGAGGGAACCCCAAGCTGCCTGCTGTTTAAGGCAGATCTAAGTTAGGAGCTGAAGAAGCAAGATGTTTGAGGCAGTCTCTGTGGAAAGGCCTGAGTTTTTGGCCTGCATATCTGCCTGCTGCCCTGAGAGGCTAAATAATTTATTTTGACTGAATCCAAGTTGTGTGACTAAAGTAAGCTACTGAAGGGGCCAGGCTCAACCTGAAGAAGACCAAGATTTTGCTGAATGCGATCGGCCTGTCAGGAGTTCCAGCTACACCTAAGCTCCAGGTGTGTGCAGAGACTTTGTGACTGGGGAGCACTTTGCCTGGTACAGTAGAATTCCTTTACATGTAAATGTGCAGTGAGCTGCTAGTGGGTCGTGAGTTAGTTCCCCACTGTGTGAACTGTATCCAGCCCAAATGGACTGCAACCGAATTTGTCTCATGCGGTCTGGGCCTTGACAGACTGGCCCAGCCAGACTACCCACTGCACAGAGAAGCCATCATCGAGACCTGCCTGGGATCGCCCCTGCTCCACGCTTGAACAGGAATGACGCCTGGGCGACTCAATGGGACCCTGCATCTCCTGGCATTCCAGATCAACCACCTGCAGTCTCGATTGCCCAGCCTGTGTCCAGTCTTGGTATCGTGAGTAAATGCAGGTAGCTCCTGCAACAACAGCTTAATCTGAGTGTGTCATTTGAGTGTCTTGTTGTTTATTTTCCTTATGAACTAAGCCCTCTGGCTCCAGATTACAAAATAGTGTGTACTGCAAATGTTGTGTTTTCCATCACAGGCTGCGACGCCTGTCAACCCTAGCAATGGACCTGGCAAGCCCATCTCTTCCACCTGGGTACCCAGAGGTGTGACTGTATGGGGGACTCAAAGCACATGCATAATTGCTTGATTGATATAACCTTTAAGCTAATTAACCTGATTTCGCCCCTCCCTTGTTTAAGTCCCCTGAATTAATCAGAACTAACTTTATCTGCATGTAATCTGACTGTGGTTCCAGTTTGTGCTAAAAGTACTGTACTGTTGCTATTTGCTGTGCATAACCTTGTTTTACAGGGTCCCCAGGGTCGAGCCAGAGGAACCAGCCCTGGTGGTAGTACAAACAGTGTGGGAACTTGTGTGATGTACCAGGAGTATTGTGAAAGCGATTATTGTACAGTGTTCAGGCCACTAGAGGGAAAGAGGGGTGTTACAGTGTCCCAGAGGGCTGTGCCCAGGTTAGCTTGACCACTACCAACCCTCACCTCCAGGTGAAAGCACTCATTTCAGAACTCAGGCCCCTTAACCTGCTACTAGCCAAGCAGGCAGAGGCAGTAGTCCTTGGATAGTGCCACCTAGGGGTTACACTTGTAACACCTCTAGGAGTGCATTCCTGTGGTTTCATGGTACCCTAAAGGGTGGTAGCCTTGTAGGCAGAACAGAGTGTGAACAGCCATAAGCCTCATTGAGCATTCACACTAATGCAATTCAAGCACTAATGAAAAGCCTCCTGCTTTCACAGTGAAAATCTCTAGCATCAACAGTAGCTCCAGCTTCATCAGAGCTAAGCTGCAACTGCATATAAACCATCAGCATTCACACCTTCCAGTCATTTACAATGTTGCATTAGCACATCATACTCAAGTTGCCCACAGTAGGGGTGAATTACAGGGGTGCATGGTATTTATACAACGGCTAGAAGAAATCCAATATGTTTATTAGCTAATACCAGTCACATGACCAGTCATGTTGCCCACCACATGGTCATCCTAGTATTTATTCTCTTCACAAACCCATTTGCCAGCTCAATCCTTAGGAAAAATCTGGCAGCCGCTTTTTCTCTTGTTAACAATTACTGCAGTCTTCTCCTGCCCGACCACTGATACTGAGTGCATACTGTCTCCACTTTGACAGTATTGCTGTATTTTGTTTAAAAATAATTTTCATCCACTGTTTGAAAGACACATGTATGATCATCACTGCGCCTCACTTTCACAGCTATCATCAGTTGAGGAAAAGGATCTGAGGGTACTTGTAATGGGCAGCATGAACTCAGCTCAGTGCAGGAAGGTGGCAGCAAAATGTATTTATTTATTTATTTATTGAATTGTTTCACCAGGAAAGGCACACTGAGCAAAACGATGCTCATCTCCTGGTGCGACCTGGGGAAGGGTACATAGGAGAGAAAACACGAGGTTATCACTGAGTAAAACATTTAACATTACAGTTTGTGCACTGGAGAGGAAGACTCGCTTGGTTTTCCAGTAGAATACATATAACATTACATTTATTACATTAATGTGTACACTTAATAGGAATTACAGCTTAGTGACAGGTTACAGGCAGGGAACAGTTAGACACAAGACATGATGATCCAGTCATGGTGCAGATTACAGGAACTGGAAGTGAAGTTAGACAGCAAGACAGCAGAAGCATAATAAATGCAATAATTGGTTTAAAAACTCAGCTTAGCAGCGTATGATGGTGCTGTTGGGCGAGCAGGCGGGGGACTGATTACGGTGGGGCACAAGAGGATAATCATGTACAGGTACAGTTTACCATAAGGTAATTAGCCATAGCGGTAGCAAGGGAGTGGGTGGAGGATGAGTGACGAATTTGGGGCTAAGTTTGTTCCATAGTTTAGGGAGCCAGTGTGAGAAGGCTGCTTGTCCCATGGTGGACCTCCTCCTAGGGATTAGTAATTGACAGGAGTCATAGAATCTAAGGGCATGAGTCAGGCGGGTGGCAATAGCAAAGAGGAGAGGAGAGGTAAGACAGAAGGGACCTGAGCCAGACTTTTGAGACAGACTTAGTACAGTGCAGTTGGCGGCATTTTCAAGAGAGGGGAATGCAAGAGAACGGTACAGATCACAGTGATGATTATGGGGTGGGGTGTGTGACAGAAAGCATTAAAAGGAGTCCAGTCTAGATAAAGTGGACTTGGAGCGGCACTGTAGACTATATCACAGTAGTCAAAAGATGGCAAGATCATCTTCTGCACTAGTTCACGCCTCATGGTTAGCGGAGGCTGCTGTGGTTCCTGAAAAGGAACTGAGCTTAGTGCGCAATGTTTTCAGGATTGCGCCGATATGGACGGAGAAAGATAGGTGTTGGTCAAGCCAGACCCCTAGGTAGCGGAAGGAGGAGGTGTTTTCCAGTACAGTCCCATCCAGGGTGTGGAAGGAGCGAGGTGGAGAACCTGGACCACCTTGTGCCAAGGTCATGGTGACTGTTTTTTTTTTAGCATTTAGGGAGAGCTGATGAGAGCAGAACCAGTTCTGAACTATATTGAAGTCGGTTTGAAGGTTGGTAGTTACCTCTATCAAGGAAGAGCCACAGGCTTAATAGGACAGTGTCATCTGCATACATCTGGATTGATGAAGTTGAGCAGCTTGGTGGCAGGTCATTAAGGAAAATGGAAAAAAACTGGTCCGAGTACTGAACCCTGGGGAACCCCAGTGGTCATAGGGAGGGGGTGATGTGGCATCTGCAATTCTGATGGATTGGGTCCTGCCTGTGAGGTAGGCGCTGAACCAGTTGGTGACTGATTCAGTAAGGCCAACTTCCGAGAGGCACGTTAACAGGAGGGGGAAAACAGTGTTGAATGCTTTGGCTTGGCGACAAATACAGCTGAGGTGATCTGCCTCTGTCCATACCAGAAAGGATGGTGTCAGTGAGCCTTATAAGGAGGCAGTGGAATGGCTCTTCCTGAATCCTGACTGGAATGGCATGAAGAAGTTGGAGTCAGATAGGAAAGATGTCAGTTGGGTGAGCATGAGGTGTTCTTGTAGTTTAGCAAGCGAGGGAGGAGACAGATAGGGTGGTAATTTGAGGTGGACGTAGGGTGCCCTCTGGGGAGGGGGATGACGACAGCATGTTTCCATGTCTGGGGGACAGTTGCAGTGACAAAGGAGTGATTTAGTAGGTTGGCAGGCAGAGTTGCGATGGCGGGGCAGAAAGGTAGAGGAGTTTGGTGTCTAGTCCATCCAGCGATTTACCTTTTGAAGGGTTCAGAGTTAGTAGGGCATTTAGGGCATCGATTGGCAAGATACCTTTGAAGGAGAAGGTGAGGCCTGAGTGGATTCATAGATACTACAGGAGGTATGTGTGGAGTGAGGTGGGCAGGAAAAGCGTAACAGAATGCTGGGGTGTACAGTGAGGGGAATCGCCTCCAGAAATAGGGAGGTGATCCTTCCTCTGTACAGATCTCTGGTCAGGTTGCACCTGGAGTACTTGGCAGTACTGGCACCCATTCCTGGAGAAGGACATCAAATTGTTGCAGGGGTACAACATAGGGCACAAAGATGATCCAGGGATTGGAGGTAAAGTCCTATGAGGATAGGCTGGGCAAGTTGAACATGAACTCCTGAAGGAGAGGAAAGGAGGAATAGGGCGGATATGATTGAAACCTTTAAAACCTGAAGGGATAAACAAGATTTATACAGAAGTGATTTTCCAGATTAGAAGAGGGAGGAGTATGAGAGGGCATCAGCTGAGATTGGAGGGGAAGATTCTGGAGGAAATCAGGAAACATTTTTTCACAGAACGGGTAGTAGACAGGTGGAATGCTCTGCCCAAGGAGGTGGTAGCCTGTAGAATGGGGCAGTTTTAGGAGGGGTTGGGACAGAGTGGGGGGTAATGATGAAGGGAAGGTGGGGCAGCTGCGTAGTTGAGGGTTAGCTGCACAATCGAGCAGATGCAATAGACCGTGAAGCATGTTTCTGCTGGCGATTTCGTATGTTCGTATGAGCACTGTACGAGAGCTGTGATTCTATGGAACAGTACTCTGAAAAATGAAAACAAATACTTTGGCTACAGAGTGTCTCTTTTTCTAAACAAAGATTGTCTCTATTTCTATTAACCAGTCTTGTATTTCGTGTGGGGTGGGGGGTGTAAAAAACAACAACTACATGATCCACAAGTAGGGCAGCCTTCTTAGGACAAATATCATAAGGCAAAGCCGTAAATATAATGTAGTTCTAGCAGGTGGAGGGACTACTTAAGCAATATTTCATATAAAGGGTCCAGTCCTTTAATGTCTTCATCAGTGACATTGCAGAGGACTGGAAGGAAAGTATCTTTTGCAGGCGACACAAAGATCTGCAACAGGGTTGATACAAAGAGGCGTGGAAAGGATGCAAAGGGACTTGGCAAGGTTGGAGGAATGGTCAGAACTATGGCAGCTAGATTCAATGCAAAGAAGTGCAAAATAATGCGCCTGGGAAACAAGAACCCAGGGAAGAATACACAATGGGTGGGAGGTAGTAACAACAACAAAAAGGAAAGGGACCTGGGGTAATCATATCAGATGACCTTAAGGTTAGCAAGCAATGTGAGAAGGCAGTAGGGAGGGCTGGGGGCATACTGGGATGTATAGGAGAGGCATCATCAGCAGAAAACAGGAAGTGGTTATCCTTCTGTACAGACAGTTGGTGAGACCCCATCTGGAGTACTGTGTCCAGTTCTGAGACCCCATCTCCGCAAGGACATAGACAGGATAGAGTAGTCCAGAGGAGGGCAACTATAATGGTGCAGGGTCTGCAAGAGAAGCCGATGAGGAGAGACTAAAGGAGCTTAATATGTATACCCTTGACGAAAGAAGGGACAGCAGGGACATGACAGAAACTATTAAGTACCTCAGTGGAATCAACAAAGTCCAAGAGGGTAGCATCTTTCAGAAAAGAGACATGCAAGAACAAGGGGACACAATTTAAAGATAGAAGGAGGGCGGTTCAGGGGCAATGTGAGGAAGTATTATTTCACAGAGAGGGTAGTGGATGCATGGAACAGCCTTCCTGAGGAGGTTGTGGGGTCTAAAACTGTGAGAGAATTCAAGAATGCATGGACGGACATAAGGCAATTCTTGTGGGGGGTAAGAAAAATAGGCTGTTGGTTAACTAGGATCTGCGGCCTCATCCTGTAGGTAGGAAATGGGCAGACTAGATGGGCCAGCGGTCCTTATCTGCTGTCAAAGTCTATGTTTCTAAAGTTTTACATATTTATTCATGATTATTTTAATTACTAAACAATTAAAAAGGCCACTGTATAAGTAATATAATGCACTCCAAGGGTGAGCATTATGCTAGTTCACTACACTTCCCAGGTGGTTGAAGGCACTTGTACCGTGGCCTCACGCTTTGCAACATACCCGGGTGTGCAGTGTAGCTTAGTGCAGACCCTTGTCATGTGTTACTGCTAGCTAGCTCATCTGCTTTAAAAACATTTTATAAGTGCAGTAAGACACATCAGGGATGTGTTATGGCCAATAAATTGCATGTCTCAGGTGTGTTTAAAGGAAATTTGTAAGATTCCATATTAGGTTTCATAGCCAGTTACCCTAATGCGGCGATCGTCCGTTTATGGAAAAAATTTTTTCATAATGTCCTGTAATGGAGGAATCATAAATCTGGCTGAACCTCTGGCCAGCCGATCCCTTCCTTTCCAGTCCACCTCCGCTCAACCATTTGTGACATCTAGCGCTGTAGGGGTAAGCGCCCTATGAAGTATATGGGGAGGTTTTAAAACTTTATTATCCATGTTTAAGCTACCTTTGAGGGTCCCTATTAGTTGATCGGTGGTTTCATTTTTATCAAAGGTAGCTTAAACATGGATAATAAGGTTTTGAAAATTTCCTCATAGGCTTCAACAAAGCACGCCTTCTCCCTGGTAAAATGTTATAAAACTTCCGAGCATGGGGGTAGCAGACCGGGAAGTGGAACAGATCAGTTGGCCAGCAGTTCTACCAGATTTACGACTCTTCCTCCCTTACACGGCACTATGAAAAATTGTGTTTTGTTTTTTCTCATACAAACAGACTATCACTGCATTAAGGTGTAAGGGCTATGAAGCCCAAAGCAGAAAATAAAAAACTAGCAATTTACTTTAAAACAACAAACCTCAGACATGAGTTTACTGGCCCATACTTGCACACCCTATTGAATCTTAGTGCTTACTTACGGACTCCTTAAAAATGGCAGTACTGTACTACAATACAGAAGTTACATTAACCGATACTGCCAAACACTGTCCCTACCAGTACCTGACTGGCTATCTCAGGCAAACATGTGTATGTGGGTTTAATACAGAGGAGCATATTCGAGTAATTCTACACCTCCCTGAAAACATTAGTGTTATATCTTTTGACTATAAGAATTCCACTTTCAAGGGCACGTAAACAATTTCGCATTTGTTTTATTCAAATTGTAAATTTGGGCATGTGTGAGATCTGTTTTATCACCCAGTGTATGGTTTTGTTTGAAATAGTCTTATTTATTTATTCATGGCCCCATATAACTGCAGGCTTTTCCCCACCTCGTATTCATTTTTTAAACTTTGTATTTATTCATCTTCAATGTAATCACTTTACTTCATTTTGTAATTACATAGCAATTCCAGAACCCAGTGAAATCATTCAAGCCAAGAGACAGTGACATAAGTTCATCTGATGTCAGTGTTTCAGATCATTGTAGTCTTCAGCTCAACTGATGTCACTGGTTCTGGAACTGCTGAGTAATTTACAAAATGAATACTAAGCGGGAAAAGGGCTGCATTAAAATGGGGCCCCAAATAAGGAAAAACAGAACTATGTCAAAATAAAACATAAAGCAACACACTGACATGATAAAACGGACTTCACACATGCCCACATTTACACAGTATTCAAAAATGTAAACAAATATGTTTATGTTCCTAAAGAGACAGTAACTAATTTAAACTAACAAAATTAAATGTCAAACAATGAAGGCAACACACACACATAAAATCCCAGAGCAGAAACTTTCAGGAAGCCCTGATAGGATATATTCAGCTAGGAGATCCCTGCTTACTTAGCTGCGGGAAACATGTACACCACTGCTGATAAAAACTGGATACAGAGAAGGAGGGGTGGTTGCGTATATTCTGCAGACCCTTTCACGGTGATCCCTCTTGGTTCAAAGTAGGAGCTTTCATAGTACATTTCATGAGAACTGGACAAAGATATGGAACACGTAGATACTACATGGAGGAAGAAGGACACATTCCTGAGAAGCGGCGGCATGCAGTGGGGCTAGGCTTGTATGGTTTTGTTTCAAGAATGCAGACTTTTCACAACTGGAAGCTTCTGGGTGCACTCATTTCTGCATTTTCTGAACTGACTCGGTGCAGCACAGTAACCAGGCGAGGGGCACTGGCTTACTTTCAGGGAAAGACTAGTGGTTCTGAACTACCCTGCAATGATGATCCCAGAGTACTCACAGCATGGAAGCTTACATCTGGGTGGATGGAGTGGCTCATGAAGCTGTTTCAGTGATTAGGGACAGATGAAGTGGTCTAGGGTGCTCTGTTCCGTGGCTGGGAACAGATGCACTGTGGCCTCATTCTTCACATGCTCGCTCTGCAGTGCCCTGGCACAGTGATCTCACTTTATTTACAGGATGTAAACTCAAGTTTGTTGTGGGAGACACAAGTACAGGTAGGATTAAGTATAAAGCACATCACCATACAGTGCCAAGTTTTCCAGTGCTCATGCTGCCTTCTGTAAGAAGGAAACCAGTAGGAAGGCACTTCTTAATGCTAAGCTAGCTCATATTCCTCCACCTACCACGGCCTGCATTATTACTGCAATGCTAGGGGTGAGTTCACAACAGTGCTCAATTTCAGTAATCACAATGGTAGATGCAGAAAGGACCAGTGCAAAAGAGGTGCATACAGTGGTCTACAGTTGGCCTTAGTATAAAGTGACTTATGCAGTTGCACAGTTGTTCAGTGAATGCCACTTCTTCCTAGTTCTCTGTGTGCTTCCATCCAGTTTTCTAGAAAATTGATTACTAACTCTGCATATGTAGTTATTTTTATCTGCATTCTAATTCAGAGAAGATGCAAAACAACTGAGAAACTGAACAGGAGTCATCAGGAGGAATTCTAGGGTGAGCTTGCCACTCAGTATGGTGGCTCGCAGTGAGGTTGTTCACACAGGACAGTGGTGGGGGCAGGGATCTAAAGAAGGAATAAAACTGGGAGTAAAAGGGAAGGGGGAAATATATATGATTTCTACTCATACCTTCTGTTTACCAATGTCCACGAGTTCCACAGTCCCACCAAGCCGCTCAATCTCCTTAGCAGCAACCTTCATCATTCTTTCTGTTTCAGGCCTCTTTTCCCGCTCTGAAGACACACTCTGGACTGCCACCCATTCTGCCAATCTCTAGAATAATGAATGGTTCAAGAAAGTTAAAAATATCATGTTAGTGTTCACATGAAAATGGCAGTGGCTGCTATGTTAGGTCCCTGCATTGATTCAATTTCCCAACAGGACTTACACATTTTTCCATGAATGGTATCCATGCAGCCTTTTAAGTTATGACAATCTGTATCTGTCCAGATATCTCTCAATAAAGCTGAGCTTACACAAAGATAGATAGTTACGCTCATACATGTACACTGGGCAAGGCAAAAAACTCACCTCACTGTGGGGAAACAAAGGAACCATCAATTACATATGATAAACTCAAAATCAACTGTAAATCGGGATAGCAAAACAAAACAAAAATTAAAAATAAATAGTCATATGGAAGAAAGCTAATGCCCTTCCTCCTTAGAGCCCACTGCAGCTGCACCTCTCATTCATCCTGAGGGTAAAAGAGAAACTACATTGTAAATGGTGGATGACTTGCAGGGTAGCTTCAGCACTTGGCTTCCTACTTACTCCACATCATTTGATAAGTTTGGGTGATTGTGTGCACATTTCACCACCCCTGAAAATGTATCCCCACATTCCATCAGGGTTAAATCTCACTGCACAGGACCTAAACTGCTGGACAAAAGGCTGCCCTCCTCACATGCCCCCTCGAGGCAGCCCTTAAATGTTTGAACACAGGCAAGCAGCAGTCATACAAAAGTGATTATCAGTCAGTGTAGCCAGTTGACCACCACGGATGTTCCAGTAAACCTTTAAAATAACTGGGACGGGGGCTCACAAGCCGGCATCCAGGGTGGCAGCATAATCCTGGAGCTCTGTGCTTAATTTGTCAATTATTTTAGGTATCTGACTCTCCGCGATCCTTTCTGGTGCTAAAACTGATATCCTAATAGCAAATAGTGGTATGCCACGCAAGATGTCGAAAAAACAAGGACATCTGAACTTTAAAAGCAATAGCAGCGGCTCCAAATCTTCGGCTCTGAGGCCCAGCCACCATGAGTTGAAACCATGGCTGCTTTGGAGTCTACGCGCAATCTTCTAGTATGGATGGCGCCTGTATTAGTCCACCACTATTAGCTCTGGAAAAGATGTTTAATGACCTAAAATACGATCTAACCTGCAAAATGAATGCTGGTTTTGAAAACGCCTCTGCTTAGCTGGTGCACTTGCAGACAACAGTCAACTCGCTGGGGAGATGGTGGAGCAGCACTGTGCAAGATTATCGGAGGTGGATGTGCGGATCAGCTCTCAGAAGGACAGTCACTCTCAGCTGCAAAACGCCTTAGCAGAAATAGAAAATTTAAGGCAACCCCGACATCACAAAACTGGAAGAGGCGTACAAATATCAGCATAGTGGGTCTGGCTGAGGGAGTGGAGGGCTGTGACTGTGCTACCTACTGCAAAACTTGGTGGAGAACCGCCCAGACTTGCTGCCAGTGTGCCTTGAAATTCAGTGGGCACACAGATCCCCTGGCTGCCTCCCTGCTCCTGACGAAAAGCCCAGACACATTATTCTGAAGTTCCTCCACTACCAAGATAGGGTGATGGTGTTGGAAGCTGCTAGACAGGTGGGCCCTATTTGTGTTGGTTCACAGAATGTTAATATATTTCAAGATTTCTCCCGACACTGCAACTCCAGTGGAATACCTTTATAGAAACACAGAAGTTGATGGCAGATAAGGACCACAAGGCCCATCCAGTCTGCCCATTTTTTCTACCTTATGAATATGCCATTGGCCTTTGCTCTGTCAATGACCTGTCTATTCATACTCACCTGTATTGCTCCCTTATGCCTATCCCATGCCTGTTTGAAGCCCTGCACTGTATTCATATCCACCACTTCCTGAAGTAGGTCGCTCCATGCATCCACCACCCTTTCTGTGAAAAGAACTTCCTCACATTACCCTTAATCGGCCCCTCTGATCTCATGCTGTGTCCTCTTGTCCTGCTATTTTTCTTATATTGAAACATGTAAGACCTTTTCACCTTGTTAATGCCCTTAAGGTGTTTGAATGTTTCAACCATAACCCTCCTCCTTTTTGCTCAAGGGCATAATACATATTGAGTTCAGTTAATCTGTCCTCATATGTTTTTGATGCAGTCCCTGCACCAATTTGGTTGTCCTTCCTGGACTGCCTCAATTTGTTAATGTCCCGTGAAGGTGTGGCCACCAGTACTGCATACAGTACTCCAGATGGGGCTCAACAGTGTCTTGTAAAGAGGATTATTATCCTCTTCTGACTTGTGATACCCTACTAATACACCCAACATCCCTCTAGCCTTACCTACTGCTTTAGTGGTCTGCTTGGATGATTTCAGGTCATCGGTGATGATGACGCCCAAGTCTCTTTCTTCCCTTGTGACTGCCAGCAACTCCCTCCCAACCTATAGGTGGCTTCAGGGTTTCTCTTCCCTATGTGCATGATCTTGCATTTCTTTGCGTTAAACTCCAGTTGCCACTCTTCCTAACATTTTGCTAGTTTATCCAGATCTCTTCTCATTCTGCCCACCCCATCTGGATCATCTACTCTGTTGCAGATCTTGGTGTCATCTGCAAGCAGACAAACCTTCACCTCTAGTTCATCTGCAATGTCACTGATGAAAACATTGAAGAGGACCCGCCCCAGGACTGATCCCTGAGGTACCACACTTGTGACTTATCTCTTCTGACTGTATACGTTTACCACCACTCTCTGTTTTCTGCCCGTCAACCAGTTTGCCACCCAGTTGACCACTGTCTGACCACCCGAGCCTACCCGGCTTATTAGCAATCTTCTATGTGGAACAGTATCGAAAGATTTGCTGAAGTCAAGGTAGGCAACATCAACTGCTCCCCTGGTCCACCACTCTGGTTACCCAGTCAAAGAAATCTATGAGATTAGTTTGACAGGACCTTCCTTTGTAAACCCATGTTGTCTTGGATCCTGTTCTCCTATGGATTCCAGGTGTTGAACTATCCTTTCCTTAAGGAGTGTCTCCATAATCTTGCCCACTACTGAGGTAAGACTTACTGGTCTGTAGTTCCCTGCCTCCTCCCTGTTACCACTCTTGTGGAGCGGGATTACATGAGCCCTTCTCCAGTCTTCTGGGACCTCTACTGTGCTCAGAGATTCACCAAACAGTTCTGATAATGGCTCTGTTAGTTCCACCCTTAGCTCCTTTAGTACCCTGGGATGTATGCCATCAGGTCCCATTGCCTTGCCCACCCTGAGCTTATCGAGCTCTTGTAGGACCCTTTCTTTGTGAAGGGACTAGTGCACAGCTCCCTCCCACGTATGTCCATGATGCTGAGCTCAGGGCCCTGCCCTACCTTCTCTTCAGTAAATACTGAGCAGAAGTATCTATTTAGGATAGATGCTTTACATGGTCCTCCTCCTCACATGCCCTTGTCCCTTTGATCTTAGCAATACCCCTCTGGACTTTCTGCCTGTAAAGAAGGCTGCACCAACTCGATTGGCCCTTTGGGCTAGTTTATTCAGCTCAACTTATCAGGAGGAAGGGCCTAGCTACTAAATATTTTACAAGCCCAGAAGCAGCATTGCAACACATCAAGTATGAGGCCCCTGCGAGAGATGGGTGTCAGATGAATTACCTTAATGTGGAGTCAGAACTTGAAAGTACGGTGTAGGGTTATGGGTTTTACTCTTGGGGACAGGGAGGCGGGTGAGGAGGAGGGAGGAAGGACTATGCCCGGCTGGGTCCGTAAATCATTTGAGCCTCCCGCACCCCTTGATCATCGCTGCTCCTGGTTTGCTCTTGAGGTTTTACCTAGCTGAATCCCGAGCTCCATGTGGCCCGAATGAAATCGACTAACGGACTCTGCATTTGTCTGTTATCAGGATTCGACTGCACACTCAGTATCTGCAGATTAAGCTACTTTTTAGACATATTCTCATTTGTTTAATACCTGTTAGGAGTTTGATGTTACTTTGTTGGTAGGTCCAGCTATGTTAGATGTAAATGTCGCTGGAGGGAGGGAACCTTGGGGAGGATATAAATGCTAGGTCTGGGGTCCCTCAAGAGGCCTGATCTTTTTTTTTTGTACCATATGTCTCAAATAGCTGGGAAGATTTGGGGAGCACTAATTATTGGGATGGACGACTGAGCACATATTTTGTTATTCTGTATTACCCATGTGTCCGAGGCAGTTTCTGCCCTCTGGGTACTCAGTCTGGAGGTCCCCTGGTGGATCCTGTATCAGAGGTGCTAACTCCTGCGGAAAAGTAATTATTTCATCATTCCACTTTTTAAATATATATATATATTTTTAAGAAATCGACATCTTTCTTCTACCTTCTCCTTTTAATTTTTTAATTTGATTGACCTGGAGGCGCCAGGTACTGAAACCTGGCCCTGCATGCAGACACTGACGGAGTGGCCAGGAGGCTAATCCATGAAAGTAAAGGGTCTCTGTCGCACTCACTAATAATCAAGGAGGAGGATTCCGGGAGTTGATGGACTAGTGGGTAACTGTGTGCTTTCTTTAGGAAGTTACTCAATTCTTAGTTTTTCAGTGCCTGTTGCGCTTTAGTTTACAATTTTCGGAAGTTTCAAGCCTCGAGGGGATGAGGCAGAAAATTGATTATTGGGGTTTGGGGTTGATGGGGAGGGGACTGTGGGGTTGTTTTATAGTTGTTTTCAAACAAAACTGTACAAGAGTCGGTGTGATGGGAATATCATATGTACGTGCTATCGATTCTAGGGTGGGGGGTTTGGAACAGGATCATGAACCTGTGATTCGGGATGGCTAGTCTAAGACTGCTATCATGGAATGTGAATGGACTCAAAACCGTAACAAAATGGAAACGGTCTGGTCATAAGTTAAAAAGATGAAAGCAGATGTAGTTATGTTACAGGAGCGTCATTTGATACAAGAGGAGGCAACAAAGGCTGGGAAATTCTTGGGGTACCCTGATAGCTTCACATTTTACTTCTAAGGCTAGAGGTACATGTGTTTGGTTCACCGGTGGTCAGAGTCCAAGTGCACTCCTCCCAGGTTGATGGGTAGGGAGATATGTGGTAGTTCAGGCTACTGTAGAGGAAGAAAGATTAGTGCTGGTGTCCCTTTATAGCCCCACCTTTGACTGTCCTGAATTCTTTGAACATCTGGCTCTCACTTTATCAGCATTTCAAAAACGGATTATAGGAGGGGACTTTAATACCTGCTGGGACCCCTTGTTAGACCACTCCAAGCCTCAGCTCAGGCGCCTCCCTAAGAGTGTAATGGTCTTACGTAACCTGGCTAAAGAAAAGCCTTGCAGGAGGTGTGGTGTTTTAAACACCCGGACTTGGAGGAGTTTTCCTTTACTCACGCCATAAAATCTATACTAGGCTAGATTATTTTCTGGCCTCTCAGAACTCCTGAGTTATATATCTGAGGTACAATATGGTCCCATCCTTATCTCAGATCATGCCCCTTATACCTGGAACTGAACGAGGGTGACTAAGGTTGGAGTGTGTCAGTGAGACTGAACCCACCCTTTTGAGTGACCCTCAATATGTCCAGCAGATGTCCAGAAAGCTAGCAGTATTCCTTGAAGTGAATAAAATTGAAGACACTTCAGTCAAAACCACATGGGGTACACTTAAGGCATACGTGAGGGGAAGTCCATCTCATATGTAGCATTTAAAAAGAGACAGGATGGGGCAAGGGAACGGAATTGGAGGCACATATTTTGGCATTAGAGCAGGGTTTTAAATAACTGATTAGCCCTTTTTTCCTTGGGACAATACTAACTGTACAGAAAGCATTTATATAGGTTTTCTAGAAGTGATATGTTTGTTAAACACATTGAGGCAAGTGCTATGCATTTTCACAATGTTTTAGAACTTTATTAGCAAAACGCTAATCAATTTTTAGAGTTAAATAAAACCTTATAGAGAAGCGGGCCATGCTTCAGACTCTACTGGAGATGTGGCACTGCTGAAAAGGCTAAAGGGAGAGTATATTCAGACTAGGTCAAAGAGCATAGAGAGATATACTGTTGGCCAATGCAGGCATTATTTTGAGGGGACAAATCAGGAGATGGCTGGCCTGGTTAATCAAGAAACAGAGGGCGGAAAGATCCATCATAGCTATTGAGAATGACAGGGAGGAATGCATCACTAATAACCAAAGAGATTAATAGAGTCTTTCAAGCATTTTATAAAAACCTGTATACCTCTGAAGCCCCCAGGACAGAGACTTGTCACACCTTTTGATATTATCCCCTTGCCCACGCCACCTGAAACGGATAATGAAATACTTGGATGGAAACCTACACCTCAAAAAGTCAGGAAAGTGATCTGGGCATCAAAATCAGGAAGGCCCCAGGTCCGGACAGGCTACCTTTGGAGTTCTATAAGCAGTTCTGGGTGGAGCTGGGCATGCTCAGGGAGGTGCTGGAGGAAGGTGGGCTGACCACCCCACAACAGTTGGCTACCATAACAGTTCTCCCAAGCCAGATAAAGACCCAAAAAGTGCGGCTCCTATTGCCCTATTTCATTACTTAATGCAGACTATAAAATCATAGCAAAGATCTTAGCAAAGAGACTTGAGGGAATATTGCCTAAACTGGGGATTTGTCAAAGGCAGACAGGTTAAACACAACTTAAGGCGGGTCTTGAATATCATGTGATATGGGTCGAAAAGGGGAGGGGGCCAGGGTCTTTAGCCTTAGATGTGGAGAAGGCCTTCAACTGGCCGAATGGCCTTTATGTTGGTTGTATTAAACAAATTTGGTCTTCACCCATCTTCTTGCCGGTGGATGGCCTGCTTGCATCAAACCCTCGGCCCAAATACTAACTAATAATAATATACTGGACCCCTTCCAGCTTTCCAGGGCACATGTCAGGGCTGTTCCTCTCACACCTGCTCTATGTTCTCACTATCGAGGTGTTGGCAGTTGCTATAAGAAGCCATCTGGAGATCAGAGGCTTTATGGTTAAAGGGACGGAATGTGTTATTTCACCTTGAGGATGATGTCCTGTTGTTTCTGGCTAACCCAGAAAGAGCTATGCCTGCCCTGACCACTCTCTCTTTAACATATATGGCCCCTGTCATGACATAAAATCAAGTGGAATAAGAGTGGTTGCTCCCCTGGGAAATGCCTGCTAAGTAATCCATATTGCTGAAGTAGATATACCCTCCTCAAAAGTGATAAAATATTTAGGGATACAACTTCCTTGCAAACTAGCAGACTTGGGCCATACAAATTACAAGCCTGTGGCACTTAAAATCAAGGAGCAATGTAGCAGGTGGAAAACACTCCTCTGACTCTCTTTGGGAAGGTAACTTGGTAAAGATGCAAATACTGCCTCAGTGTATTTATTTTTCCAGGCATTGCCGTGGCAATTCCATCCTGTTATCTACAGTCATTGGATGGCTCTATAACTACTCTCCTCTGGGCACACCGTAGACCCAGAATTAGGAAAGATAACCTGCGGTTTCCAATTTGAAGGGAGGGGCTGGCTCTCCCTACTCTGAAGCTCTATGCCTTATGCCCAGTTATCACATATTATGGACTGTCTGGATGAGGGCAAAAGATGCGGGCATGGTACACCTTGGAGTCTCCCCTGCTCAATATTTCCTACCTTTAGTACTGGGGAGCGAGATGGGAGTTACCATGGAATCCATTCACCAAAACCACACTCAAATCCTGGACACAGGCTTTACAGCTTATGGGGAAGTTGGGTGGTATGTCACCAGAGGATCCATTCTTTAAAGCTTATAGGAGGAGGGAAGGCCCCTCTCCCAGTTAAGAGCGCCTCGGCTGTATGGGAGAGGAAGGGACTTTTCTTCCTCTCACACTTATTTTGGACTGACTCTCTCCTATAATTCTCCGTCCCTAATACAAACCTAAAGGATACCCCTGCCCATTATTTCATATATCTCCAGGTAAAATCCAGGCTAGCTGGGTTTGTGAGGCTTGGGGAGGATAGATACCCACCATTTAGAACATCCCTGGAAGAGGTCCTCCACTACTGTAAAACTCTAAACATTAAACCCCTGAGATCTATTTATAAATGCCTGATGGTGCCCAGCCAGATGTGTTGCAACCACTGAGAGATAGGTGGGAAGCAGATCTGCAGGGAGATATTTTGACTAGAGGGGACTGGAATTTGGCTCTGAGCAGAAGTTTATCCAGTTCGTCAATAACAGACTTAGAGCCATACACTATAATATCATCTACAGAGCCTACTTCACACCTGTTATGGCACATAAAATTAACCCTCAGGTTCCTGACCAATGCCCAAAATGCTTCTCTCAGGGATGCTCTTTATTCCACCTGGTATGGGCCTGCCCAAGGGTGCTGGCATTTTGTTACCTGTATTTAATGATTAATCAGTTGTTCCTGACCTCAGTCCTGAGCCTGTAAATGTGTCCGGATATATGTATACAATGTACTTGTCTGTCCCTGCCTACCGACTCCTGCAATAAATAAACTTAAAAATAAATAAATAACTAGGACAGGAAAGGGAATTTTAGAGCCCATGGTCAAGCCTAATAAACTTAATATGGCTCCAATTTAGCATTGCTTTTGGTATCATCTTAAAGAGCTGCTGACACGTTCTGGAGTGTGGGCAGGCAACTTATGTCAAATACCTGCCTGCCCCATAACCCAAAGTAGTCTTAGGTTTAATTTTGTTTGTGCATGCAATAATTATATTTTTAACTTAACAGAAGCACAGTCGCACTTCCTAATTTTTCCGGCTGCCAAGTGCACACTGTAGCCCTCTCAGAAAACACTGTTTTGATTATATGAAGTAGGGAAGGGCTGCAGGGCTATAGGTTCATGGGTTTATAGGTGCTTTACACGATCGAGGGACAAGCCCATTAGGATCATGCCACCTAAGCTAAGTGGGTTACAAATTTAAAATCGTTCATATACACTACCGGTCAAAAGTTTTAGAACACCCCATTTTTCCAGTTTTGTTGAAATTTAAGCAATTCAAGTCCAGTGAATAACCTGAAATGGTACAAAGGTAAGCGTAAACTGCTAGAGGTTAAAAAAGTTTAGATTAGCAAAACTGCTGTAGAGAAATTGCAAAGAAAGCCAAGGTATCAGTGAGTAGTTTCCTACACCATCAAAAGGCACTTGGAAACTGGAGGAAACTCTGACAGGAAGAGGTCTGGCAGACCCAAAGCCACAACAGAATCAGAAGACAAGTTACTGAGAGTCAACAGCCTATGGATAGGCGGCTCACAGGACAACAGCACAGAGTGACTGACACCCTTGAACCAAAAGGGCTACCACAGCATTTTGCAGCACCATGCAATACCCTCTGGTCTACGCCTAGTTGATCAGGGGTTCATCCTACAGCAAGATAATGACCAAAACATACCTCCAGGTTATGTCAGAATTACCTTCGAGAAAAGAACAAGACGGTAGGATTCAAATCATGGAATGGCCAGCAAAGTCTCCAGACTTAAACCCCATCGAGCTGGTTTGGGATGAACTGGACAGAAGGGTGAAAGCAAGCAGCCTACAAGTGCAACACATTTGTGGGAACTTCTGCAACAGTGTTGGGAAGAACTTCCCTAACAATATCTGATGTCCATTGTAGGAAGAATGCCACGAGTGTGTTCAGCGGTTACAGTATATCTGCAAAAGGTGGCTACTTTGATGAGTCAAAATTTAGATTAAATTTTGTTAAACAAAATGATTCTAAGATTTATTTTTATCTCCAATTGTTTATTTGTTCTATGCTTTAATTTCAGAGTACATTGAGACATTAACTCTATGAATTTCAATAAAAACTGGAAAATGGGGTGTTCTAAAACTTTTGACCAGTAGTGTATATATCTAATTTAGATTTAAATTGTGTCAGATTTATGCAGTTTACAACCTCAAAAGGAAGTGAATTCCATATTGGAACAATTTGCTGGGTATAGAATTGATTTCTTTTATTAGTTCGGTTAGTAAATAAAAGTAATTTTAAATTATGTGAGCGAGTTTGGACTGTAGTAGTGTTCCATTTCAAATGAAAGGTATCAAACAAATATTCATCCCTAGTTGCTTTATAAAGCAGACAGAGATCACCACGTATTGATCTGTATTCCATACTATACAAATTTAGTTGTTTCAGTCTTTCCTCATATGTCAGTTGGCCCATTCCAGTTATGCTCTTGATAAACCTTTTGGACCTTCCCTAGATAACTTATCTCCTCTGAGTGGGTGCACAAATGAAGAACAATAATCAAAGTTAGTTTTATAATACTGAGGTATAGTGGAACCATTATTGATGGTTCTCTACTTTAATGTTTCTAAATAAGCAATTACTTAATCTGGAGCATTTTAACAGTAAAATTTAGATGATCTGTAAATTTCAGCTTGTTATTAATAACAACACCCAGATCTCTTTCAGTTGTAATAACACTTAAAGTGTTGTTCTCAATATAATAATTAGCACATCTATTGTTCCATCCAAAATGCATAACCTTACATTTGTTTATATTAAGTTTCATTTCATGATTGCTAACCCATTCAGAAATAGATAACATTATAATGCTATCGGGGCAGTGGCAGCCAAAATGTTGGTCCTGGTAGATGTGGGCTAAAGGTACATGAGTACCCTTTGCAGAATTACTGTAAGCATAGGCAGGCCTCCAAAAAAAAAAAAAATAAATATTTATAAAAAAGAAAACATTTTGTTTTTGCTATCTTGAGTCTTGGTGACTCGGAGGTGGGTTCACACTCACCCATTGTGACATAGTCTACAAATGTACAGAACTGTGTCTTCCACGCTGTCAACGACCTGTAGGCACTAGGTGAAGAAAACGGATCACATCTGACCTTATCTGGTGATGGAATGGGGTAAGTGTTAGGTTGAGAACTCCAAGGAAGACCCCACCCCTGATTCCCTAAGATTCAGGACAGCAAAACTGCATTTTGTTTTCCTTTGCTGGTTAGTAGGGCGTTAGGTTGGAAACCCTAACGCCACATTTCCACTTTTGTTGATTTAATCTGAACCCTAACTGATGTATTAGTGCATTTTTTGCAAAGAATTTCTTTACTTTTTGAGATAGTACAATTATATCTCATTCCTTGAGTCCAAAGGGACCTGCTGCTGACCACATCAATGTAATTATGGAAGCCCAGGGCCTGGAGGGCCTGCTGCTCCATGCCTCCACTGATGCACAAGGCCCTCCAGACCTGTGCTTGTATCAGAAAAGCAGTTTAGCTGCTTTGTATTTTTTTTTGGGGAGGGGACAGAGACATGGCTTATTAATGCTGCAGTGTTATCCTATGGAATTTTCAGTTTTTTTTAATTTTAATGATTTTCAGATGTCTATTTTCAGTTGGTATTTCTAGAGAGACTTAGTCTTGTAGTTCTCATTGAGACCTTTCTTTGATACATATAGTAAACCCACCAGGATGAAACCCAATTCTGCAGCATTTGCAGCCCTCTGTATAATGCCTTAGTCAGATACCATTGAAAGAATGTAATTTATGGAATTATCCCTGTTGTCATTCAGAAAAATGTGACATGGCCTTGGATGAAGTGAATGCCCCAGTTTCCTGCATGGACAAAGGGGACTAATTGCCACTGAAATTACATTGCTTTACTCAGTAGGTCTGCTGCAGCATACTGCAGAGGACTTTAAAAGTGGGTTTTATCCTAGGGATGCTACTTTAGATTGCCTCGTAACTCCAAAGACTGACAGAGTTACAGCTTATTAAAGCTACAGCATTATCCAACGGAATTTACATTTTAAATTTGTATGTTTTATACGTGGCCTCTGAAGATGTTTGAGGGTATTATCTGTTAGTGCTGTAGTACTCAGTGAGACTGTTCTATTGATGTACACATTTTCCCTTAACTCCAAATATTGACAGAGTTATGGCTTGTTAAATTTCAAATGTGCAAAAAAAAAGTCAGTCTGTGTTATTCTGAGTTAAGAAATCAGGAAACATTAAGACATATTAAACATATCAGAATAAGACATGTATTACTAGATAGTAATAAATACAAAAGAAATTTACATAAACAAATATGACACAACTATTTTAGAAGCATTTACAGGTAAAAATGTAAAATTTTTGATGGCCTGTATGAATGATGAATGGACTGGTATTTCACAAACTTTTGGGGAAAGTGTATTCCAGATGGAAGCTGCTGTAAGAACGAAGGTTCAGTCTCCAAATTTGTTAGTTCTTATCCCAGGAGTTATTTTATTTTGATGAACTGATCTTGTTAATACCCTCCTGCTATTAGTGTTAGCTGGAAAAGAGGAGTTTAGAGATGGGGTGAGGCGGAAAATAGTTTTCAATTTATGTATTAGTGTTAACCAATGTCTGGTATTACCATTTCCAGGGTTTGCCACTCTAATTTTTTCGTAAAAGTAAACAATACCGTGTTCGATAACCACCTTCAATACAAATCAAGCTATACGATGAAGTTTTTTTCTAAACAATCTAATATTGATTTATTAGCTGTTCTATATATTAATTCACCATACCTTAAAGTTGGTAAGATCAGCTGTTCTGCAAGCTTCTTTCTATCAAACAATTACAAACATTTGATTGTTCTCCTTAGGATTCCTAATCTCTTATTTACTTTATTAATAGTAGCTGTAATGTGTCAAGTAATGGTCAGATGTTGGACAAACATCACCCTAAATAGCAATAGTTGTCAATTATTTTCAATCGTGTTGATTTTTTGTATAAACCTGAAGAAGAATGGAATTATTTTGGTTTTTGGAGAAAATACATTAATTTAGTCTTCTTGATATTTATTATAAGCTTTGACCTGGCTAACCATCCTCAATTTCAGAGAAGTCTGACTGTAATTTTGACTATAGTTCAGTGGCAGTGCGCACCGTGGCAATCCAATGCTGTATCATCAGCATACAGCCTATCGCCTGTATGCTGGGCCACCTGAGTAGTTTGTTGTTAAAGATGAGAAACAACAAAGGCCCTAAAATGGACCCCTGAGGTATTCCTCTAAAACTTCTCTTTTCCTAGACGCACTACCCTGAACCTCAACCCTCTGAGTGCGTCAACTTAAATAATATGTTAATCACTTCAGAGGGCCATCAGTTATTCCTTGACCTTGCAGTTTCTGCCAGTAAGGGTGGTCCACCAGGTCAAAGGCATTTGAAAGGTCCAAAAACCACTGCTGTCTCCAAGCCAGAGGAGGTGAAGGAAAGGAGGAACGGCACCCAGGAGGTTTTCTATTCCTCCTATTTTGAAACCAACTGTTTGTGCTACCAGACAGCTGAAGTGCATAGGTCCTACAGCTCAAACAGGGGCTACCAATGGAGGCAGTGGATGTTTTCTCCATCTGGTCCGCACCTTCTCTGCTCCATCCAATTAATACAAATGGGCCAGCATGGACCAAAGATAATATCTACAAAACAAAAAATCCTCTCTGGGTGAGAAGGCAGTTCCATATTCGTCACCTCTTTATTACTTGCAGGATCAAAGGTGTCGCACAACCAGTGAGTGGTTGCAGCATACAGAAGAGCCTTGCCTCAAACGGCACAAATCTATGCGCTGCCTATACCTCCTTATCATTGCTAGAGATTTAAACTTGTGGTTACCTACCACGGGTAAGCATTTTGCAGCTGGTATCCTTGGCCTCCACCTTAGAGGATGCCACAGTAAAAAAAAATTTTTTAAATAAATAAAAAAATTAAAAAAAATCACAAAAGTATGTCTACCTGCTCCATACCACATTGCATAAGTCATGTAAGGCATGTGACTCAACCATTTAATGGCTGAGCAGGCTTCAAAGTCCAAGCTGTTCATTCTACCCTTGAAGGAAGTTTGTCATTCTACTCTGGCAGAGATTATACTTTAAAGGATATCTCGGATAAAATGGAACCTATTCAGGTAATTAGACTAACAGTAACAGAGGTGTGTCCTTGCCCAAAAGACATAGCGAGGCATAGGATGAAAAAGAGCACCTCACTCCAGACTCCATAATTTTGTTCCCACTCAGGATGGGCCCAGATAAAATTCTGCCATAGGCAATGCTATAGAATTCTCAAAAACAAAACAAAACACAAAAAACATATTTCCTCAAAGAGGCTTTTCTGCCACCCCAGTACGGAGAAGACTGTGAAAAGGCAGGCATGTCAGAGGCCCAGGACCATCTCCTCATGTGGGGCTAGTTTGCAGGAGTCTCCCAACAAGCAGGACTGGGGCTTCTACCGGTTCTGTTCTTAGACCCAAGATGTTGGGGGTCTTCTGCCCATGCTGGCTCCAATACACTTGCACAAACTTGTGACTCATTACCTCAAGATAAGATTCCTGCGCTCGATATCCTGAGCGGTCCAGCAGACGGATCCTGGCCTCCTTAGATCTGTGGGATGCAAATCTCCACATTCCCATTCAACAGTCTTACCAAGTTCCTCAGGGTTTCAGTACTGTGACAATTTTCCAGTGCAGGGTGCTCCATTTGGACTGGCTCAGTCCATAGTGTCTTCTTAAAGGTGCCCAGAGCCTTGGTAGCTCAACTCTGTCAGGAGGGACGCTTGCTCATTCAAACATTGGCCGGACCATAAGTCAGTATGTCCGTGTCCATGACTTTGGAGGTATTGGGTTTCACGGGTTGTGTCCATTTGAGAATAAAGCTCTCTCGAGCCATCACAGACCTTGGAACACCTGGGGTACTGTTCAGATGGACCAGGGAAAAGGTCTTCCTCTCACCAGCTAGGAAGGACACTTATTGAGAGATGTCCAGTGGCTGAGGAAACAATTGTCGACTTCCCACCTCACTTGACACTGGTTCTGGGCCTCAGCTTAAGTCCCATAGAACTAGTCTGTGGGCTTACCCTTTTAGTGGCCCCTGCATATAGGGTTACTTTCAGCCTGGGCTCTAACCTTGATGTTCTCAAGCCAGATTCAACACTTACCATACCTCCAGCAGTCTACATTGGTGGGTGAGTTTGGACAATCTAGTAAGTGCCCCCCTTGAAGTCCCTCACAGTGGTTTCTGCCATTCTATACCAGCACGTCAATGGGGGGTCTCCTGAACTGTTTTCCCATTCAAGAGTCTAGGTCAGCACAGGAACAGCACCTTACTCATAAGCATTTTGGAAATGAGGGCTGTCTGCCTCGCTCTATGTTTATTCAAGACTGGTGCATTCAGAAGCCGCAACAATTTTCATCCAGGGGCGTGGATGTTGAAACAGAAGGTATCAACCTTCTGTGTCAAAGGTTCAGATGTCTTCAGGTGCATCTGTTTGCCTCTAGCCACAATGATCAAGTTCAGTGGTTTTCAGCCACTACCAGTGTCCACATGTGGTAGTAGTGGCTGCTCTGTCACTGCAGTGGAGCTTCTCCAGATTGACACCTGGCTCCCAAACGAGGAGTCGCCTAAACTAGATTTCTAACAAGGTGGTGGTATTCATGATGCCTGCCAGGTAGGATTCTACACCGGCAGCTTATGACCACATAGGAACTTTATGCCCTTTCGACCTGATCCAGAGATAATTTTATTCTGTTTTTAGCACCCTGAGAGGTCAGGTGCCGCCTGTGGAGCCTCCTAGAGTTTCTCTCCCTAGGGTTTAACTGAGACAGTTTTTCATTTCCTGCAGGCTGTCAGCAAGAGTTGAACTATGTTATGATTCCTGGTTTCCTGGGACCTGAATCAGGTTCCAAATGCTGTTCTAAGAAGCTTTTCAAACCAAGTTTGTAGGTACTGTTGGATGTGCTGTCATACATCATATCATGTGTTTCTTAGTTGATATGTACTCAGCCAGGAAGCTTGCGAGTTCCTGGCCTTGCTCAGCAAGGATCTGTCCCTGGCCATACATTCGGACTAGGTGGTACTCAGACCAGTTCCAACCTTCATATTTGAAAGTTCCACAGCCTTCCATGTAAACCAGGAGAACTGTCCTCCGTCTGTCTGGTTCCTCCTCTCCCACCGGAGAGGCATCGCACAAGTAGAAGGTGATGAGCCGCCTGAACATTCTTTAGACAGACTGCTATGTTCCATTTTTCTAACAGGCGGTTTGTCTTCACCAGAGCAACCAAATTAAAAAAAAAAATCTCCAAGACCTCCCTAGCTGGTGGATGAGGGTAAAGAGATGTGAGGCATCTGTTTCTGGAATTGTGTGAGGCAGCCGTTTCTGGAATTGTGTGAGGCAGCCACGTGGTGTCTGTACATGCTTTCACCAAGCGCTGCAGTTTGATGCTCAAACTTCTGCAGATTTGCAGGAGGCAGTTAGCAGGCAAATTCCTTGTTCTATATGTGGTTGATATATGGGACAATATTCTCTTCCACCCATTTTCTCCATGGGTACTGCTTCTTAAACCCAAGTGTAATGAATACCCATTGACAATGTCAGCACTACAGAAAAGCGACATTTCTTCATACTTACCATAATTTCCTTTTCTGTTAGCTCCAACATTGTCAATGGTGCCCCAACCAGAGCCCGGCTCCTCTTGAAGAACACTGTCCCATTAGTCAGCATGGGAATGTCCTTGTACTGTTATAATCTCGATTTTGCATGCCTATCAGGACATCCCTCTTTAGATTTCCTGCTGTGCCTGTGTTGTTTGGATTAAAAAACTCATAATAGTAGTAAGCAGAGCAGTTCTACACTGGAATGTTGAATACTGCTGCATAGATTCTACAGGTTCAAGTTTGATGCTAGCTTAAAGCAACAGCACTACAAAAATAAATTGTGCTTTTTGATAGTTTATTCTCTGTGCTCTGCTGATCATATACCTGGTATTCTTTCCTGCTGGCATTGTACTATCTCTGAATAATTTGCTCAATTATCCTCTGCTTTTTCTACATTTCTGCCACCAAGCATGTTGCACTGGAACACCCTCTGCTGCCAACCCACTTGTGTGTACGACTTGTAGAGACATTGGGAATGGTCAGCAGAGGTCCAACTGCTATAGTCAAAAGATGTAATATGACCTAAAGGAAAGCGCAGCTGAAAATTAGTCAGCCGCATATTTATTTTGGCACCACAACAATTCAAATAAATTGCAAATATCTAAAAACTAAAGATGACTGAAAAAATATTTACAAGTATGGAAACTGGAACTTTGGCTCATGCTTACAGCCAAAAAGCAGAATTCTGATAGATCACTTCCTGATTTGGTAGTACTGCTGCTTTAAGGTGCCTTCCTTTGTTGCAGTGAGTGCTTGCATAGTATGCAATCCTTGCCTTGTCGTTTTTTTGCTAATTTGGTTCACTTTCCAGCTGCCATTCCTTTTATATCATGCAACTCGTGACCTGTAAGAAGACTGATTTGAGCAAACACCTTCCTCAGCGGTCAAGGTATGCCACTGTTCACTATGCTTTTGTCCTGATCCTTCTCTCTTATGCACTCTGCACTTGAGACTCACCCACCTTTTTTCTTCTGCTCTTAGTTTGCTCTAACACCTTGACAATTAACAGGTTTCCTGTTGGGCACAGTAATTTGTCTGTTCCTGTTTGAGTTTCATACTGTATTTAGTAAATAATCCAGTGTTGGTTATTATTGTATCCTGCAATACTTTGTTTAATTACCACTTGTATCGAAATGTTTTATTCCAATCCTGTTATTGCCTTATTACTTTAACCCTTTGTATAATCTCTCACCAGTTTGTCTGAAATTTCTGACATGGAACCTATGTAAAGAGCTCTGAGCTCAAATGGTTTATCCGAGAACTTAAATAAATACTGTTAAGATCTATATAAGGCAGTTAATTATGTACAGTGTTTTGTATCAAGTCGAATGGTATGGCATTTATTTCATATTTGGAGGCATAGAAGACAATGGTGACTGAAGAGTAGCTGCTGTCCAGAATCCTTACTTGCCCAGCATTCTAAAGCTTTAAGCTGTGCCATTTCCCCAGTAGGGTGCACAATACCCAAGTGTAATGAATGCCACTGACAATGTTGGAGCGAACAGAAAAGGAAATTACAGTAAGCATGAAGCAATTTCTTCTTTCCTGGTCCCAATATACCAAGCTCTGTTCAGGTAAGCCAGTCTGACATTCGAGATGTTCTCAGCAATGGAGATTCGAATGATATCAGATGTAGAAATTAGCCAAGAACATCACATTCAAGGTAGAACACAAAAACATGAAAGTGGTATTCTGCCATAATGCCAAAGACATGAGTTCAGGACTGAGCCAGGGCTCCCCACCATCTAGCAGCAGCAAAGTTTACTGGCTAATAGGATACTTGTGACCCTACTTCCTCTACAGGATCCCTGTAATCACAGGTAAGCTTTTGCAGCAATTGGTGGATGAAAGAAAAAGAAAAACTCAACCACAACTATCAGAATGATGGCTGCTAGTACTCTGGGTCCCTTTACACACTGACCTTTGTCATGGTTATCTGGTCTTACAGGTTACTGGAGCGGCTCGATTTCCATGGGGATAACAAACTGTGTAAATAGAAAACTAAAATTTCTAGGGACACCATCAGAAATTTATAGTAGTGATACAATATGATGATGTCCCAGAAATTCTAGGCAGGCAGTTTTCAGCCCCTGACCTCTAAAAAAAATATATATATATATATATATATATATATTTAAAGTTGCTGGAGCAACAAATGGCTGTGCCAATGTTGTGGAAATATCTGGCTCCACTATAACTGTTTTCAACCACTACTACTGAAAACTAGGGAGATTTACAGGACACCAACACTATTACTCATTATATATTTATTAAGAAATTATTTCCATTTGGCACACTGGCTCCTCAGTCACACACCTCTCATGGTGCTGTAGGAGGCCCAGAACAGGACAGAAGATGACTGGTGATGTACTTCAGCAAGCATTCTCTCTCCTTTTCAGTGTAATGTCTGCACCTTCTACCACTCCACAATGATCTGGGGGCAAGAAGAAGGCAGACAGGAAAAAAGTGCATACTGTACCTCTAAACCTTTAATCACCCAAATGTGGAACATTGCCCAACAAAAGGTGGAATACATCTTCGTAGCTTTGTGATAGACACTCAGAATGCTGGCACATTGTCCTTTCATGTTGACATACAAAGAGGACACTGTATGGGCAGCCATACACAGCAAGCCTGTGTCTGCATAGAGAGGTTTCTATGGCAACTCGGAATGCAGAGAGCAAAGCTTGAAAAGTTCACTGGTTGCCATAGAAAACTTGAGTGGAGGACACAGGCTTGTCTGTGTATGGATACCATAAATTATCTTTTATAGTGTATGGGGCATCCATACCCATTTCAGAACACTCTGGTTGCGTTCAGTGAAATGGCAGTTGGGAGGCAGGAGGAACTTGAGGGTTGGTGGCAGGCTCAAATAACTGATTCAATGTGCTGCAGCTGTTTTTTTTTTTTTTGCACCTTCTTCTTTCCTAGCTGCCCACTCCCATGGGTCCCCTATTGCCCCTTCCAACTGCCTGCCCCGATTTCCACAACGGTTACCAACCCCATATTGCGACTCTGAGGGTAACCCAGTGTATCCCTTCACTGGACAGGTCCCCTTCTCCGAGGGGAAGGCACCGGTGGGGGTGGGCCAGCGCACTACCAATTGGCCGGAGGTGTCGCTGAGGTACGCCAGTCGTGGATCGGTCGGCAGCGGAGGACAGAGAGACTGTCATCTGGCCAGCTAGGAAGCATTTTTTCCTGGTTTTCTGTGGGAGTGATGTCCTGACATCAAGGCAAATGCCAATGCCTGTCTCTCCCTCAGCACTAAGCCAGACGTCCCTGCTGTGCTTCCCAGCCTCCGCCAGAGTCAGCAGGTGCCGGTCGCGTCCCCACCCTCCCCTGAGAAGGAGAGCTGTCCCCGGATGCTCCATCGTCTCCTCCCTGGCCAGCCCTCCAGTGACCCGAGCCTCCTGAACTGGCTCGCCGCATCGCAGATTTGAAATCCAACTGGCATCGCGAGATGCGGCGCTGTTTCTTAATCAATCAAAACTTTATTTAACCAGGCAAAGTCATCATTGAGCAAGCTTATTTTCAAGATGGTCCTGGCAGAAGGGAACAGAGCAAGGAATAATACAATTGGATACTTAGTGCAGGCTGGTACATACAGTAAAAACACTGGATAATACAGAGTGTGCAGACTGTTAAATGAAATTAAGGGTACACTACAGTCTGGGTGGATACTAAACAAAGCAACAGAAGTAACATGGTGTGGTAAGAAGATTATATTAACAATAGAACAAGAAGGCATGAATGGACTGACTAGGAGGGCCGACTTTTGTGGGGAAGAACGGGGGAGGGGTTTCAGGAGGAGGATGTCAACACTAGAGGGAGAGATGACACGAACATAGTAAGGCCAGGGTTAAGAACAGTATACAGAGGGAGATGTGCAGAGAAGTGCTAAGTAAATGGAGAGCATGGCAGGAAGGCCAGTAGGAGAATCACCTGTGGCAGGTATATATGACCTTCAGGATGTGTAATAGACAGCTTAAAGGTATGGGGACCCAGCAGGGATGAGAACTTAGTGTCTTTTGCCAGAAAAGAAAAGAAAAAACAGCTTTCAGCTCAACTGGAAAAAGTAAAGCAGCTATGCGGGGAAAAGTGGTCAGCTGAATGCTGCTTTCCTCGGCCTTCCTGGACAGAATTTGAACAGTTAGCGATTGAGGATGTCATGAGGGCTCTCAGGGAGATGCACCCAACCAGTTGTAGTTTGGATCCGGGCACTACATGCCTTTTATTAGGCTGTCTTGATGTTATCGGCCCGGTCCTTGCGGAGAATCTCCAGTGCTCATTGGAAATAGGAGAGCTTCCTGCTCCCTCAAAGGAAGCAGTGGTGACTCCTTCTTAAGAAAACTTCTCTTGACCCAGCCTGCCCCACTAACTAGCGGCCCGATCTTTAATCTTCCCTTTGTGGGGAAGGTTACTGAGAAGGTTGTGTGCCTACAGTTAGAGAACCATCTTACCATCCATGACATCAACGATCCTCTCCAGTCCAGATTTCATAAAAGGCATAGTACTGAGACTGCTCTGGTTGAGGTGCTCAGTGATCTCCTGATTGCAAGGAATCGGAGATAATGTACCATTCTGGTGTGTCTCAACCTCTCTTCAGCTTTTGACACCGTGGACCATGGGGTGCTGCTGGATCGCCTGCATGCTATCTGTGGTCTGTCTGGTATGGTTCTCAGATGGTTTCAGTCATTCCTCACTGGTAGATCGCATGAGGGTGGTCTCGGGGTGTATTCCTCTGTGGCTTTCCTCTCCCTTGTGGGTACTGTCAGGGCATCGTGCTGTCCCCATGTGTGCACTGTTTGATTGTCTTGGTATTCTGGATGTGAATAAACTGCATTTGCTTTAAGTAGCAGTTTGATATTTTATTTTCTAGTGAATGAATGCTGTTTGCTCCATTCTACTTTTATGTCCCCTTGTTGTTCGTGGTGTATGTGCTGCTATTAGGAGATATTGTGAGACAGTGTGAGCTGGGGTTTCACTGTTATGCAGATGATACACAGCTCTGTCTTTGCTCCCGACCAGGATAGTGAACTCGGTTTTAACAACTGCCTAGCTGAAATCCTGGACTGGATGAATTCTAGCTGGTTGAGGCTTAATCCAGATAAGACTGAAGTGTTGGTATTGGACCCAAGTCGCGGATGGAAGGGGCAGGGCAGGGGGCCCTTCTGGGCTTTGACTTGGAGAATCCCAGTTACTGACCTGTGATTGGATGCAGAATCTGGGGTATTACTTGATGATGACTTGACACTCGTTCTCAGGGTGGCCATCATTAAGGCCTCTCTTTTCCATCTGAGGAATATTGCCCGGATTAAGCACCTGGTCCCGTCTAGCAACCTGCCTTCTTTGATCCATGCCTTGTAACTTCACACCTTGACTACTGTAACTCCCTCTACCTAGGGCTTCCTGGGGTTGATATCTGCTGCTTGCGTGGTGCAGAATCTTGCGTATGGCTGTTGTCTGGATCTTCACGGTCCGTCATATTACGCCTGTGCGGTGTGAACTGCACTGGCTGCCTGGTCAGTGGCGGATCACCTTTAAGTCATATTTTGACCTATAAAGCCCTACACGGACAGGGACCAAGCTACCTGCAAGATTTCCTGTACTCCTACTGCCCTCATCGGCCTCTCCTTTCGACCCGAAGAGGACTGCTGGAGATTCCCAGGGTATGGCTTAAAACATCGGGAGCTACAGCTTTTCATTTATGCTCCTGCTCTGAGGAATTCTCTGCCTCGTCGGGTTCGAGCGTGCCTGACAGTGGAGAGCTTTAAGACCTTTGAAAACATATTTATTTCAGCTGGCATTTGGTGATGTACTATACTGATTAATTATTTCTGCTTTATGGTTTTAATCTTTGTATGTTGAATTTTATTGTTGTGGTTTTATTGTGAAGCGCTCTGATATTCACTGAAGAGTGCTACAAAAAAGATTGCCTTACCCATGTGGGAGCATTCTAAGTTGCTGTGCTGCAGTGGTGACATCACACAGCAGCACAACAACATAATGATATTACTACTGCAGCACAACAGAGAGGAAAATGTATGGTCCACTATACACAAGTGTGTGTAGCTATCAAGAGGTTATCATGGTGACCTTTTAAACCTCGGCTAAAGCACAAAGAGAGATTCAATAGCATAGCCACCTCAAGATGGCTACTCATGCTTGTTATATAGTGGACCAAACACGGTCTTTTATAGTGTATGGTCTTACCCCACACAACAGGAGGAGTCCAGACACTCACGATACTGAACATTTAAAAAAAAAAAAAAGCAAGCTTTCACGATCGCCCATGCTCTTTAGTTTGTATCAGCATTGGCGATCAGACCTACAGGTCCTGAGAGGAACACATGCAGACCTTCAGTTGTGCTGCAGTAGTTATGTATCTAGTGAAGCACAATATAGAGGATTGTGTATGAGCAATCATACAAACAAGGCAGATGTATGATCGAGAGGTTTCTGTGGTAACCTGAGACCTTGAGAGCACATCTCGAGAGGTCCGCTACCATGGAAAACCTCGAGACTGTAAAACTGTCTTGTTTGTGTACGGTTGCTCAGTTGCTCATACATAATGTTTTATAGTGCATGGGCAACCATACTTTCACTCCATTGTCCAAACAAAAGTAAAAATAAATAAATAACATACAAGGCGCAGTTCCACGCCATTCACTTCCCTGCCAGCTCTCACTGCTGCAGTCTGCTTTGCCTGCATAAATGACTACGTTCTATGTTGCTGTGCTGCACTAGTGATGTACTCAGTGCAGCACAACACCACTGTTATGCATGGAGTGCAGCAGAACAACACTGTTCTAAGCATCGATTTCCATGCAGAACAGCATTTACCATACACTATAATAAAATGATGTCAATATTGCAGCACAACATATAGAATAGTGGTGGGCAACAGTGAACAACAATGCTGTGTTCACTTCAAGAGGTTATTATGACATCCAAGAACAGCACCAGGAAACAGCTGTAGTTAAAAGATGTTTTATAAGTGCAAAAGTGCAAATAAGCAGCTACATATAACAGCAAACTGTGCAAACCAGAACAAACAGCAGCAGAGCTCCCGACCAGGCTTTGCCCATAGGCTTTCTCAAGGGATACTGGTCAATGGAGAGTCATTATTTAAAGTTCTGTTACCAATCCAGTTTCAGTGCTCATTTAGAGGTGCAGTGTGCTCACAACTGGGATATACTTATACCTAAAGTGCTATACAATATGATATTGTAGATATTCTCTTATCTTTATCAAAGGAAAGAAAATATAGTAGAGGAAAGGTGAAGGAACTTTGCCACCACCTAGTGACGTAAGTCGGGAGAAATCAGAAACATTATAACTAGGCATTGGGATATTGTAGAATCAGACCCCATCTTTGAAGAGGATGGGATTAAACCACTTCCACCCAGATTTAGCTACAAAAGGAATAAAATCTGTCAGATCTCCTTACACACAGTTACCAACCACCACAGGTTTGCCAGGTACCCCACTTGGCTACCCCAGTTGCCCAGGAGTAACCACAGGTGTGGAGCTGAAAATACTGTCCATACATGGAAAAAACAACAACTTTGAAAGTAAAAATGCCCAAAAAATCTTTGACATTCGCAGCTTTATATCCTGCGATTCCATAAATGTGGTATATGGCCTGGTGCAACTGCGGTAGCTTTTACAAAGGAAAACAACTCTAACCTTAAAACTAAGAGTTGGTGAACACATAAGGGCCATTATGAATGGTGATCTAACCAACGCTTTGGCAACACATGTAAAACAGCCACCCCAAAAAAAAAAAAGATACACAGATTTAAATTTAGTGGTATAGAACAATTGTTCTTGAGTAAGAGAGGGGAGATCTTGATACCTCATGCTGGAAAGAGAATCCATGTGGATTTTCCAGTTGGGAGGGCACTACTTGCCAGGCCTGAATGACAGAAGCGACATATTGCCATTCATTAAAAGAGGAAAAGAAACCATAGTTATATCCATGATATGTAAACTGTGGTAGCTTTAGAATGGTAGTCTGATAAGATACCTCAACAGTCAGAATGTCCTAATCTCGAGTCTCATGCAGCAAGCTAATCCTTGGGCAGTTTGATCTGAATATAAATATTTCAGATAACGAATCCAAATTGTAATTTTGAACAATAGGAACTTATAATAGATTCATAAGTTATGCTCTCTCCCAAACAACACACAGATGTTCAAAACAGGTCTCGAATATTAGAAATGTAGCCATGGCGGCCCCGGTGCAGCGGTTGATTTCCGCTTACGGCGCCAGCGACCTGGGTTCGAGACGAGCCGGGTCACTGGATGGCCGGCGGGGGAGGATTGAGCATCCTATAGACAGCTCTCCTTCTTCGGGGAGGGAGGGACTGGTCCGGCGCCTGCTGGTTCCTAGGAGGCTGGCAGTATCACAGGATGCACAGCCCAAAATTAACTGGGAGGAGGCGGATGTCAGCGTATGCCGTGACATCACTCGCTGCCCCAACAAAAAACGTAAAAATTGCTCGCTGGCCGCGGATGCGGCTCTCCATTCCCAGTGCCTCCAGTACCTTCCCAGGGCCTCTGTTCCTCAGCAGCATCCCGGGCCATTCCCTCTCCCAGTGCCCTTCCCCTCAGAAAGGGGGACCCGCCCAGCGAAGGATACGCCAGGATAGCCCAGGGATCGGCTGCAATCTGAGGACCAGAGGAGGGCTGGGTAAGGGCAGTAAGGGCCGGGGGAACTTGTGGAGCCTGAAGGAGTGGGGACCAGCGAAGCATGGGAGGTGGAAAAAAAAAAAAGAAATGTTAGCCATTAAGGCGAAAAAGTAATTGAAATAAAATTAATAATAATTTTAACTATATATACTTGACCTGAATATACTGAACCTCTGGCATGTGGGGTTTTGGAACACAATCTGGCCACTAGTACTAACTGCATGGAAGAAAAAGTAGCAACTCCATTTTGGGAAATAAATCAATAAATTCTTAAAGTACAAGTTGTTAAGACCACTGGCTAGAAGTATTTGTTGTTTTGTAATATTGATTTTATGCAATTTTGTACCTATCCAGTAAAGATAAAAGAATATATAGGATATGATATTGTATAGCACTTTGGGTATAAACATATCCCAGTTATAAGCACACTGCACTTTTAAATGAGCACTGAAACTGGATTGTTTAACAGAACTTTAAATAATGACTCTCCCATTGACCAGTATCCTTTGGGAAAGCCTACGGGTGAAACCTGGTCGTGAGCTCTGCAGCAGTTTGTTTGGTTTGCACGGTTTGCTGTTATATGTAGCTGCTTATTTGCCCTTTTGCACATGTAAAAAATCTTTTAGCTACAGGTGTTGCCTGGTGCCGTTTGTTTGCTGTTCTAAATGTTCTATTTATATCAGGCACAGGCTTGTGAGTGGAGTATTCAAGTGCTGTTATTTTTTTATCATGATAGCCAAACAGACCAAGAACAAGGCTTGATAGGATTTATGTTTATCATGCGACCTAGAAAGTGTACTCAGTGTTGTTGTTTAATGCTGCCCATCCATTGTCTTTTATAGTGTATGGGCAACAGTTAAACAGCTATGGACATTCTTGAGAAAATTTCTCAAAACACCACTGCATGGTCACAAGCCACCCCCCACACACACTTATATGATTGAGCGCCACTCCTTCTCCTGCTCACAGAGTCAATTACTGTTTTAAATAAATAAAATCAAATGAGCCTACTTATGTCCAGAGACCACAGTGTCTGTCTGAGTCCACTGTGACACAGGCTCACCCAGTCCCCAAGGCAAACGGACACCATTCAATGCAGTTTGTATGATCAGAGCAGCACAAGTAAGCGTTCCATATTGTTGTACCATCGTAGTGACATACTCAGGAGGGTGCAACAACCTCTTGTTGTCACAACAATGGTACAGCAACACTAGGAATCTATTGAATTTGATTAACAATAGCCCTCTCCCATTCACTGTAAGGATATAGTGTACAGTGGAGTGTTGTTCTGTATAGAATTCCATCCCTTTCAAAATGCTGTTCTACCACAGTTCCAAGATCATGGAAAGTGATTCTACCCTACTATGGTAGAACACCATTCTAGAACCTCTAGAGACTGCAGGAGTCAGTTTCATTTTGAAAGCAAAAGAACTCACAAAACACATTTCACACAGTACTATACACTATAAAAATACAGGATATGAGCAACTCTACTGTGAGTGTGTTTTGCCACCTTGAGGTTCTCATTTCCATGGACCTCTCAAGCTTAGCTCTCGAGATCAGGGGAATCAGAACCCTCTGTGGCAGCACACTGGTTCTGCATAGTTGCCCATCCAGTATTCTCTATAGTCTAGGGATGGATTTCTATCCACAGCCATGTTCCACCATACACTATAAGCACATTCCAGTCATAGAATTCCATTCCTAACAGCATTCCACCATACACTATAGTAGTTTACTGTTTGAGCACTACAAATTTTGTTTAAAATCTTTTAATGTAGAATTTATGACTGTACTTGCCTAATGTGGTACAGAGGCCATCCAGTGGTAAAAGAGTGACTTCCTTTATAAAGTGAGGCAACTAGATGTATAGAGACACTACTAAGCAATGAAGAGCCCAGATAGGGGAGAAGAACTATCTTGACTATAAATATTTAGAACGGAGAAATGCCCAGAGATGGTAAGACAACAGAAGAGAGCAAACCCAGATATGAACAAAAGTATGCCATAATCTATCCCAACTCTCCCTGCTTCCTGCTCCCTCCATTCCAGGGACCATCACACTTATGCCCTCCTCACCCCGTCCCTCTGTTGGGCAATCTACCTTCTCCTATCAACTTCCCTTACTCTGGAATAAACTCCCTCCTCCATTACTCCCCACCCTGGCTCCCTCAGGTGCCAGTTGGAATTCAACCCCTACACACCTGTTCCCACGAGCCCACTCCTGGGGTCAGGTCCACTGAGCTCACAGTACCCACCCTTAAGTGCAAACTGTGATGGGGAGGGGAGGATAGGGATACTGTCCTCGTCCTGTCAGAATTCTCGCAAGGTCATGACTGCACCTCTGCCACGAGGATGCAGGGTGTCCCTGTAACTCCGGATAAGGGCACAATACCAATCTCGAGTCTTGTGGCCAGATATGAACCCCTCCTTGGCTATTACACAAAGGAGCAAGACCCAGGCATCGCACTCTCTTCAGGGTAGCAGTGTAAGCCTGACATGGCCTCCTTCCTGTAGGACATGCAACAGACTGGTTCAAAATACCTGCAGACTCATTCCTGAGACTTTGGTATTCTTCCTATCCTTCCAGATCCCTTACATACCTTTTCTCAATTTGGTTCCATATGGTGACCCCTCTAAGCAATTAACAGTTGTCACAGATTATTAATACTGTAATTCACACACAAATATAGACATCTCACATGAGCAGAATTTCTTTAGGAAAACATATGTTTTTTCTAAAAATACTTAAATACAGTTACAACTAAAAGAGATTTTACTAATTTGAGTTACAGTATGCAGAACAAAATGGGAGCAATATATACATGTAAACACACTAACACTGTCAACTAAAAGTCTACCTTGAAAATTGCAGTGATTTTGAAGAAAAAAAGTGGATGAAATAAATTCTCAGTTACTTTAATCCTTGGCAGCCACACTGGGTCTCAGCAGTTTTGTTCCTGGTGTGTGTCAAGCAGAGTGTCCAGATGAAGTGTGCTTAAAATGCCCTGATTTGGGGCTATTTATACCTCTGGTTTCCCTTGAAATAGTGAGTGAAAATCCCATGCTTTTAGGCCAGAATATGGCATGGATTAGGAGGTGAAGAGTCGATCTCCAGGCGCCCCAATTCTAGAAGATGGAGTCCGCCACTTCCTGATACAGTTCCACTCATGGGCGAGGTTCGAGTTCTGCTGAGACTGTCCACCAGCACATTTAGAACACCTGGAATGTGCACGGCCACGGGACCAGAAGGTGCTGGACTGCCCAGTTCCACACCGGGTCACTTCCCTGCAAAGAGGGTACAATCGGTACCTCCTTGTTTGTTGATGTACCAAACTACCGACATGTTGTCCGTTTGGATCAGCAGTGTTCCCTTTGGTTGCAGGGTCTGAAAAGCCCATAAGGCATATAGGACCGCCCTAAACATTGATGTGGAGAGAGTCTCAGGCCTGTCCAAAGGCCTTGAGCTTGATAATCCCCGATGACCCCATAATCGAGGCATCCGTGGTGAGGGTAGCTACTGGCGCGGGGTTTCAGAATGGTAGTCCCAGGGAAAGGTTGTGGGGATCCTCCCATCACTGTGAATCCCTTTGGACCACTGCAGAGACCAAGACCGAATGGTCCAGGTCATCTAGGAGCTGATCCCAATGCACCCTTAATGACCACTGAGTGATTCTCATGTGTAGCTTACCAGGAACTGTCGTGATGGAGGCTGCCATGAGTCCCAACAACCGAAGGAACTCCTGGGCAGGAATGGTCCTGAGGGGGCTACTTTGAAGCAGCCTGGCTGATTACAGTCTGCACCCTGTCTGGAGGAAGGAAGGCTCTGCACTGGACTGTATCCAGGACTGCCCCAATGAACTGCAGCCTCTGGGATGGAACTAGGGACGACCTGGGGACGTTAACTGTTATCCCCAGTCGGTTGAAGAGGTCCAGTGTGAAAGACAGAGTTTCAAAGAAGATCCCTGGACAGAGCTGAGATCAGCCAGTTGTCCAGGTAAGGAACACCGAAAACCCCTGCAGCATAGAAATGCCACAAAACCACCAGGCACTTGGTAAAACCTGAGGTGCGAACACAGACCAAAGGAGCACCCAGAACTGGAAATGTTCCTCTGGAAACAAAACACAGGAAAGCGGTGGTGGCTGGGGAAGATAGGGATGTGCAGGTAGGCATCCTGCATGATCAGGGTGCAGAGCCAATGATTCTCCAACAGAAGTGGAAGAAGGCTCTGGTGTGTCAGCATGCTTAACTGCTTGTATTCTACATACTGATTGAGTTGACTCAAGTCGAGAATGGTCTGAAGTCCCGGTCTTTTGGAACCAGGAAGAAATGGGAGTAAAACCCTTTTCCCTTTGCCCGAAGGAACTGGCTCGATTGCCTCTTTAAACAAGAGTGCACTGACCTCTCATGAACCAAGGCGGCCTGGTCCCGGGAATAAGAGGACCTCTGCGGAGGAGTATCTGGAGGAATCTCCAGAACTCGATGGTGTGTCTGACGGACACCAATTGCAGGACCCACTCATCTGAAGTGATTCCCTCCACTCTTGCGCATGGCGGCGAACCTTCCCCTACCTGCTTCCTGTCATGAGACTGAGGGTGCAGAGGGCCGGAGTCAAGAAGTGGGGACGCCGGGAGGAGTCCCTCTCATCGCTGATCCTTGGGAGGCGGGGGGTAGTGGTACCTGTGGCCTTACGATTACCTTGGCGTCTAGCCTGAGCATTTTCCATTGCCTCCTGGTCCTTTCCGAAAGGACTGCTGCTGTTGTTAGTGCCCGATCGGTACATGGACCTAACGGTTAAAGGGCCATACCTTTGTCCTGTAAATCCGTTATAATGTCCTTTGTACCTCCTCCAAAAGGACTGAGCCCCTGAAGGGGCATACTGAATCGCCGACTGGACTTCGTTAGCAAGCCCAGAGAGACGGAGCCAGGAATGCCACCTAAGGGCAACGGCAGCTGCTAAGGTATGGGACACCGAATCGATGGAATCACAGGTGGCTCGAGAGCATGCCTACAGGAGATCTTGAAGAGGCGGAGATCTTTGGCAAGTTCCTTCTTAAGGGACGAAATGTCCATGGACTGGACCCTCGCTTCCAGTCTGGTCATGGTCTGTTTTGGTGAGATACCATGTGGGCCATGTAACTAAGGGACCTAAGGGCACCGCGTGGCCGGCGAGTAGATCTTCCTCCCGAACTGGTCCATCAGCCTCGACTCTTTGTCCGGAGGTGTTGTGCTCATGTGCTTGGGAGCTGTGGAGGCGGTTAAGAGCAGCCGAGATAACAACAGAGTCTGCCTTAGGATGAACCTTCCAAAAGGTGCATCCTTAGGCACCCAGTAACCTGTCTGCCCTCTTGGGGACAGCCAGGATCGAATGAGGCATCTGCCAGACGGTGGTGGTGGTCTTGGTGAGGACCCATCCATGGGGACTTTGCCGCATAGGATGCGGGTCCTCTGACTCCAGCCTAAGTGATCTCTTAAGGTCCTCAAGAGGTCCAAAAGGAAGGATCCTCCAGAGGGATTTGGCGAGGTCCTTCCTTTCGATACTCAGGGTCCTCCACAGGTTCCTCCTCCTCGAGTCCTCCCTCCCACTGGAACTGTCCTCCGCCTCCTCAACAGGACGATGATGGAAATCCCACAGGGAATGTCCTGTTGAGTCTTCCCAGAGATGTGGACGGTGGAAACGGAACTACTCAGGGAAGGAGATCTAGGAAGCTGCAACTGTGGGAGTCTGGCTTCTAGATCAGTAACCAGCTCTGACCTGGCCTCCTGCCACCAAGACTGGATTAAGGTCTTGAAATCCGGGACCACCGGAGAAGGTGGAGCAGGGGCTGGTTGAGGCTAGGGGAGGAGGAGGAGGGATGACTGGAGGGATAAAACCCTGGAAACCCATATAAGAGGAATATGTCCCAAATGGCTCCAATCAGGAGTGGAACTCCTGGGTAGGGAGTCCCAAGGATACCAAAGGGTAATGGGGACAGTTGAGGTCTAGAATAGATTCCCGATGACTGAGCACGCGTCGCAGAAACCCACGTCAGACCCACGATGTATAAATGGGCAAAGGGTCGGCGTCAGGACAGTCCACGTCGAAGGACTAACACCGGCACCAGCACAACCCGATCCAGTGCTGGATGAGGATCCGTTGTCAGAAGGCAGCGTTGGAACTGGACAAGGAGCTCTGGTGTAGTGGTTGGGTCCTGCATCGGGGCAAGAGGTAAGGCCTGTTGACCGGGCCTGACTGAGGGACTGTCGTTGGGATCACTGGTGTCAGGGGAGGCACCGGCATCCTGCTGGAAGGCAGAGGGGCCTTCACAGACAAGCCAGATGGCTGTGAAGGATCCTCCTGATCCAGGACCCCTGAAGGAGTGCGGAGAGTACCCACAGTGTCAAGAGGCTTGACAGGTTCTCCGGGACTATCGCCGGATGCATCCGGAGAGGAATGGGAGGACGCGGGCATAGTAGGAGGAGGGAGGGCCTTTTTCCTTTGGTCTCGCCAGCCGTCGGGTGAGGTGCCGTTAGGCCCTGGAGGAACCATGCCCATGTGGTCGTCAGAAACATCCAACTTAGCAGGCAGGGCCACACGGTCGGGGAGGCCCCAGGCCAGCTTATCAGCCTTGGTGGGTGACTGCCCCAGCTGGGAGTCGACTTAATGACCACCGTGGTCCCTAGAGGACCAGGGCCAACTTACCGTCCAGAGTGGAAGGCGGCCGGGGGACCCCACTATATACAGTCATGCTGACGTCAGTCACGTGACGTCAGGTGGGCAGTCCCTCATCAGGTATTGCTAGAAAAGTCTGCTGTACGGCCTGGCGCCAGTCCTATATGTGATGACCTACTAAAGGAACCCTCTCAAAGTCGGATCTTATTTTCCTGATAACCTTTGATGGGTCAATTTCCACAGTTAACCCAGGTTTTACAATCATAACTCCTGTAAGTGGAATTTCACACAGCTATGCTAGAAGGATGTGTTCTTTCCTATTACCTCACAAACTGAAGTATACTATTAACAGTTTCCTGGGATCAAAGCATTTTGCTTTGTCTTCAAGTGAAAAGGCAGTCTCCGACATTTTATTACTTTGTTTTCCTTGGATAATTAACTTAGAGAAGATTCTTGATCCGCTATCCACAAGCTTTTTGACAATAACTTGTCATTTTCCTGGCAAGCAAGGCTGGCCTGCAGGTTAAAAGATGGTGGTCAAACCCTTTTTTTTTTTTTTTTAAATCCAGTATTTTCTTTATGTGCCTTCACTACACTGGCATATACATAACATTACAAAAAAAAACATATATACAAAAATTATATCTAAAAATAAGGCTAGCAGCTAGGCAGGTTGCACACCTCCTCTAGACTGAATTTGTGGGAATCCATTCCTAGACACGGAATGATTTTCACAAATTCTGTTCACTGCTCTAACTGGCGAGATAGCCCATCTGGGCGCTTGGCTGATCTGGCCCCGTGAGTAATGGTCATATAGTAACCCTGTAAGGCAATACTCACCCTCAAGAGGCGACCATTCATTTTTTCCATCTGTGTTAACCACATCAGGGAGTTATGATCAGTCAGTACCTCAAAGTGCCTCCCGTGAGGTACGACTCTAATTTCTTCAGTACTCATACCAGCACAAGGCATTCCTTTTCAACTGTGGAACATGCCTGCTCCCAGGGAAGCAACTTTTTGCTAAGGTACACTACTGGGTGATCTTTCTCTTGGTTAGAGGTCTGAATGAGGATTGCTCCAATCCGGCATCTGTCTGAACTACAAATGGCTTACTGTAATCTGGACTGGCCAACACAGGGGCACCGCTGCGGTGCCTCCTTTAGCCATTCGAAGGCTCGTTCTGAGCTGGCTCCCATTTCACACTTTTGGGCATTCTTTTCTTTAGCAAGCCAGAGGAACTACCAGGGTACTGTGATTTGGTACAAACCTTCAAAAGTACCCGACAGTCCTTAGGAAACTTCGGAACATGCTTTGGGGTTTCAGACCTGGGCCAAGCCTCAATCACTTCACTCTTGGCTTGACTGGGATACAGCTGCCCCCATCCTACTACATGTCCTAGGTATTAGGGTTGTCAGAACCTCTGAAGTTCTGGGTTCTAGTTCTAGTCTAGAACTTTTGAAAAGTTCTAGTGTTCTAATCTTTTTAGAACTTTTAGAACTCGAACCCTATTTTTTATTGTGCTGCCAGTAACGAAGATAGTAATAAAATACATGTAAAGGAAAAACTGTTCAAAATAAGGGAGAGAAATTATCTTGTGTGACATTGATAGGAATACAACTAGGTTCATCTATAGTTTCTTCTGTTTGCTAAAGTCAGCAACTTAATACGTAACAGGCCCACCCACCCAACCATATGTTAAAGTTTTCCTGCTGCAGCTGCATCATAGTTCCTTAGTGAAAGAAAGAGGCACATTAGCCATTTATGTACTCAGCTATATATACTCATCGTCATGAATTAGGAGAAAAATAACTGATATTACCTAATTTCAGCTATTTGCTGCTTTCTGTTTTAAATGAGTGAATCAAAAGTTGCTATGTTTAAAAAGCTTTTATAACAAAGTCAAGCCAAGTACTACAGCAGCAACATGTGGAACTGTTACAAAACATATTATGTCATAACATATTCAGTCAAGACATTGGAATAAAAAATATTTGCAGAAACCACAAGAAGGCTGCTCCAATCCTAAGTTGTGCCTGTGTGAAAAGCTGAGCACCAAGAACAAAAGACACAGCACCAACACTTCCAAAATATACTGTATTGTGTGTTTTAACTGATAGCATCACAGTACAAGCGCCATGCAGGACAAAACAGTTTAAACAGACAAAAGGTCCTTTTGTCTGTTTAGCTCCTTTTGTCCTGCATGATGCTTTCTGTACTGTGATGCTATCAGTTAAAATTATTAAATACAGTATATTTTGGAAGTGTTGGTGCTGTGTCTTTTGTTCTTAATAAAAAAATATGACAGTCATTGTTGCTGGCAAATGCATGCAATTTTCTAAGGTATGCATACATATACCAACATTTTGTTGGCAAATTGAAGTAATACATACAAAAATTCTAAGATGATGCATTTTTGCAGCTGATACTTCAATTAAATCTGTATTTCAGTCACATAAATAAAACAGTGGTTCCTCACCACATACTAGGAACATTTATGTAGCTGCAGCAGTTGGCATGTGATGTTTAAGGGACAGCGTCTGTCAACCCCATTATGTATCAAATTATCACCACTTATAAAGCAAAAACACTATGATAGTACATTCTGTGAAAACTGCTGATGCAGATTTTCTTTTATTTCTGATTCCTTTATTCTTTTTAAAGGGGACAGGACAATTGTGCTAGGTGGCAGCAGTTTGCAATGTATTTAATAAGAATATATATTATGTATACAGTAGGTTCGGTCTGTCATCATTTTTTCCTCACCATTCCCAGCTGATCACGAATCTGTAAATGAAAGAACTAAAACAACACCCACCTTTCACCCCATCACCCATTCCACTTTTCTTCCACCACCCTCATCTGTGCAGTAGCACCCATGCCACCCTTACACCCATGTTAAAACCAACCCACAACCCTCACCCATGTACTAGCATCCATTTTTGTTTATAGCTAACATTTCTGTAATTGAAAAAATAATAAACAGCTACCAATTAGAACTCATTGTTTTGTCCTCTTTAAAATTGAAAAATAGACCGTCTCCTGTCCCAGCCCATGCTGATGCACCACAAAGTCACAGAAGGTAAATCCAAAATATATGTTTGCACTTTAACTATAAATAATATGATACAGAAAGGATTGACGTGACAGTGTCCCTTTTATGCCAAATTTGGGCCTGTTCCCACTGATGTTAAAATTGCCCTGTATATAAAACTTGTTGACTTTAGTTTAGACCCTAGCTACAAAGCAGTTTGCCATGAAATGGTGAAAGTTTTGGGGGTATATAGTCCAAGGTAGTAGATCGAGAAAGGAGAGGCGACAACCAAAGTCATCACAGTCTGTAAAGTTTCCTTTTTGGTGCAGAGACTCCGTCCCACACAGTATTTTACCAGCCACCACCATCTGAGTTGTCATCATCACCATCAACATCCACAACATCAATCACTTCAGGATCAGTTTGTATACTCTTGTAGGGATCAAAATCTTGACTTATTAACTTTAATAAAAGTTAACGTGTGTACATTTTCTGGCAGCAACCTATTTCTGGTGTCTGTCACAATATTGCCAGCTGTACTAAACATGCGTTCTGAAGAGACACTTGTTGCAGGACAACCAAGATATTTACAGGCTTCATCATACAGCTCTGTCCAAATTGACTTTTTGATCTCCAGTATTCAAAGGGCATGCATCAATAGGAATAAGCAGTTCTTGCAGGTAACTGTCTACCATGTTGGACAGAGACCGCTCAGAAGAGGAATCAGCAGAAGCAGCTGGTATGGCAGCAATTTGGGAAAGGTTTTGCCACAGATTTAGCTTGCTACTAAGGGCTGAAGAAGTGGCAGTTGTGGAACAACTACTGTTAATGTTTGGTGACTTTTCCAGTTCTGTATCCCTTTGTGAAGATGAACCTGCATGTTGTGGTGATGACAACCTGATGGTACTGTGCGTGTCTGTGTTTGACTCCTGTGAGTGCTGCAGCTCATCTAGCAACATACATTTGTACTGCTCTATATCATCTGTTTTTGGAAGATGTATAGCCTTGAACCTGGGATCTAAGAGAGTTGCAAGGATGTAGTGTCTTGATTTCGTCATTGCAACTAATTTGTCATTGGTTTTGAGCTCACTCATTCTCTTTATGAGATTCCCATGATATAGGCGACATGTTGTCTAGCTTCAGATCTGTCTTTTTCTATTTGTAGATTTAGAACACTAAGATGATGTGAAATGAGCATTATGAGTGGGATAACCTGACTCACAGATGCACCTTCAGAAGACATGTCCTTGTAGCTGTCTCAAAGGAGCTAGGATACAGCACACTGTCTCCATTAATTTCCACTGCAGCACAGACAGCATAATGCCATCTCCAATAATGTAACTGGAGCAGTACTCATGTACAGCTTGCTTTTTGCTCCAAAAGCGCTGCAGCATATAAAGCGTTGAGTTCAACAAGTGGAAACATTTTGAATCAGCTTTTGCTGGGGCAGCTTGTGTTTTTGCAGTTCGGACAATGTCCGTATAGCCTTGGTTGAATGTGAAAAGTGAGTCACAATTTTTGCAAACAGCAATCATACCATCCACTTGTGTTTCGTTGCTGAGAAATCCCGTGACAATTAAGTGTAAGCAATGTGCAAAGCAAGAAGCATGCAGAAATCCTCCATCCTGTACTGCTTTTAAGATGTTGGCTCCATTGTCACTTACTATGAAGCCACATTTTAGACCGTGAGAATAAACCCATTCGTCAAGGAGGTCATTTAGTTCCTGCAAGATGTTTGCAGCAGTATGACTTTGCCCAAACTTCTTTATATGCAGCAGCGCCATCTTTTGGGGTGTCTTTGTTTTGAAGAAGCACAAAGCGTGACCCAATAGCGATGAGGACATGTAATCTATGTTTTGAGTGCTGGTCCACATATCTGTTGTGACATGAATAACCCCACCCTCTGCAGTTTTAAATGCAAGCATCACTGTAGCTTTTAAAGCCTGATAAATGTTTGGTATTTCAACATAGGAAAAGTACCTTCGATGAGGAACATTATGTGAGGCTCTGCTAATGTCATGAGCTCCCTAAAATCCTCATGATCTACCAAAGAGTATGGGAGAAGGGCTCGGCTAACAGTTCACCAATTCGGTGATTAAGATGAAGGGTCTTTGGATGATTTCTAGTAAAGGTATTCTTCCTTTCAAATGCCTGAGACAGTGTTAGCCGTTTGCAACATGTCCCTGCTGGTTTATTATACACCGTGCTTGATGGGCAGATGGGCGCAGAGATGGTGGACTAGGACTTATACATTCAGTGCCATCACTGGATGTGCAACTAGTACTAATGGTGCTGGCATTGGTGGTAACAGTGATCCTAGGGCTGGCAGTGGTTCTGCCCGCATCAAGTTCAGACAATTCAGTATCCATTTCAGATTCCTGATCCTGACCCTTCTCACGTGCGGTCTGGAAGATGGAGGACATGGGTTTTGGTTTTGGATGATCAAGCAAAACTGAATGCTTTTCAGATGGCGTTTAAGAGCTGTAGTGCCAAGGCATGACACAACTTTACCACGGCTTACACTCTGTTTACACAGGGAACAAATTGCTCTGCATGGATCAGTTTTACTGACTGAGAAATAATTCCACACCTCAGATGTGACAGATTTTGTTCGAGTGCTAGGAAGATAGCTAAAGACTATTTGTGTCTTTTCACCTGTCCTAACAGAACCTGGGACATGCTCCTTGGTGCTAGAAGAGTGGACAGAAGACTCTGATGGATTTTCATTGCTGGCCAACACAGAAGTGGTGGATTCAATGGATATGTCCTTTTCATTGCCAACAGTGCTGGATGTATTTGCAAGTGCACTACCTGATTCATTGTCAGCAGACTTGCTCATTTCACTTTGTTGAGGAAGTAATGATTTGTCACGAGACACAACAGTGTGGGACTGAGACAAAGAGCTACTGTCTGAGTCAGAGAGGGACTCACTGTCACTTACATTGTGCTGCTAGTCACAGGGATCTTAACGGCATGAATGGCATACCTTATGGTGCCTCTCCGTGTGACCCCAGCAGCTGTACAGGTTTTCTTAAAGGTCCCCTTTACCACACTTCACTGTTGCTCTTTTGCTGTTTGTTGAATTTTTATCACGTGAAACATTTTGGTTATTTCTGTTAGCACCAGGATTACCACTACCACCAACACCTGCTCCAACACCAGCACTAGATGCTTCATCTATGTTGGTGTCAGCCATAACAGACAGTAAGTACCAGTACTACCAGTCAGTATACTGCAGTGAACACACCAACACCCAAACAATTCCTGTGTAACAAAGCAATGTGATCTGTAATCGCTGGCTACAACTCCAAAATTTTATTTTGGTTGTGTGACACTGTGACACGTGGACTGAAAGTAATTGAAGAATATGACAGTTTGCAACTAAAGGATCCCAGGTTCAAGGCTTACAGAATGATTGGGCTGCTGGGCATAGGCATACACATAGCAATCAAAGCACACAGCAGCAGGGTGATGGGCTGACCACAGGAGGCGGAGTCACATCATAAACCAGGGAATGAGAATTATATTTCTACGTTTCTGTCATGTAAGGTTAATGCCACCACACAACTGGCCACTGGGCCTCTCTCTGTAACACACACTGGGTAGGGTACAGTGCAGTCAAGGGCACAGCAGCAGGGTGATGGGCTGACCACAGGAGACGGAGTCACACACACAACCAGGGAATGAGAATTATATTTCTACGTTTCTGTCATGTAAGGTTAATGCCACCACACAACTGGCCACTGGGCTTCTCTCTGTAACACACACACTGGGTAGGGTACAGTGCAGTCAAAGGGCACACAGCAGCAGGGTGATGGGCTGACCACAGGAGACAGTCACATCGCAAACCAGGGAATGAGAATTATATTTCTACGTTTCTGTCATGTAAGGTTAATGCCACCACACAACTGGCCCTGGGCTTCTCTCTGTAACACACACTGGGTAGGGTACAGTGCAGTCAAAGGGCACACAGCAGCAGGGTGATGGGCTGACCACAGGAGCAGTCACCACAACCAGGGAATGAGAATTATATTTCTACGTTTCTGTCATGTAAGGTTAATGCCACCACACAACTGGCCACTGGGCTTCTCTCTGTAACACACACTGGGTAGGGTACAGTGCAGTCAAAGGGCACACAGCAGCAGGGTGATGGGCTGACCACAGGAGATGGAGTCACATCATAAACCAGGGAATGAGAATTATATTTCTACGTTTCTGTCATGTAAGGCTAATGCCACCACACAACTGGCCACTGGGCTTCTCTCTGTAACACACACACTGGGTAGGGTACAGTGCAGTCAAAGGGCACACAGCAGCAGGGTGATGGGCTGACCACAGGAAGCAGTCACATCGCAAACCAGGGAATGAGAATTATATTTCTACGTTTCTGTCATGTAAGGTTAATGCCACCACACAACTGGCCACTGGCTTCTCTCTGTAACACACACACTGGGTAGGGTACAGTGCAGTCAAAGGGCACACAGCAGCAGGGTGATGGGCTGACCACAGGAGACGAGTCACATCACAAACCAGGGAATGAGAATTATATTTCTACGTTTCTGTCATGTAAGGTTAATGCCACCACACAACTGGCCCTGGGCTTCTCTCTGTAACACACACTGGGTAGGGTACAGTGCAGTCAAAGGGCACACAGCAGCAGGGTGATGGGCTGACCACAGGAGACAGGTCACATCACTAAACCAGGGAATGAGAATTATATTCTATGTTTCTGTCATGTAAGGTTAATGCCACCACACAACTGGCCACTGGGCTTCTCTCTGTAACACACACACACTGGGTAGGGTACAGTGCAGTCAAGAGGCACACAGCAGCAGGTGATGGGCTGACCACAGGAGCCAGTCACATCGCAAACCAGGGAATGAGAATTATATTTCTCGTTTCTGTCATGTAAGGTTAATGCCACCACACAACTGGCCACTGGGCTTCTCTCTGTAACACACACTGGGTAGGGTACAGTACAGTGTGAGTCAAGGGCACACACTGAGCTTCTCTCTGTGACACACACACTAGGGTTACTTCAGAAAGATTTATTGCCTTTTTTGCCCCCCTCGTTTCTGTCATGTAAGGTTAATGCCACCACACAACTGGCCACTGGGCTTCTCTCTGTAACACACACTGGGTAGGGTACAGTACAGTGCAGTCAAGGGGCACACACTGGGCTTCTCTCTGTGACACACACACTAGGGTTCAGAAAGATTTATTTGCCTTTTTGCCCTTGTATGCTTGTTGCTGGCAGCTGCTGTGTGCAGTGTGCTGCAGTTTCAAATAATCACATTTCACATTCACAAAGGTTCTTATAATCTTCAGTCTTCTTTTTTAGTCTCTCTCCGAGTCCTCCTGATATTGGTCTCATCAATCCCTCCTATTCCCCAGTCCCTTCCCCAATCTTGATTAATCCCTCCGATTCCCTCCTTCTGTCCTGAACGGCCCCTAGTCCCACTCCCAGTCTCTCCCCGATTTTTAGCTTTTTCTTGTTCTCGGTCTCACAGGAGAAAAGTGGCCACGACTGGACAAGAGTAGCGGACGCCCGCTAACCGCTTTGCTACAGTTTGCTGGTGCTGCCTGCTGCTGCTGCCTCTGTCTGCGATGATCCTCAGTCAAATGGCGCTCCTCCTCGTGGCGCATCTCTTTAAATACCCCACAGATCCCGCTGCTCGCGTTGCTTACTCGACCCCACGTCGTCTCGCGGTGATTCCGAACCCTTTGCGAACCGTTTAGTGTTCGAGTTCTAAGTTAGAACTTCGAACACCAGGATTCGAGGAGGTTCGAATCTTCTTCGAACCTGTTCTGACAACCCTACTAGGTATGCCACCTCCACCTTGGCCACCTGGCACTTTTCAGCCTTGACAGTGAGCCCGGCTCTGTGTATCCTGCCCAACGCTTTTTTCAGGGGACAGGTGTTCCTTCCAACTGTCACTGAAGATGGCAATATTATCCAGATATGCCTTTGCGTACTCTTCAGTACCATGCAACACCTGACTGACCAACCTTTGGAAGGTGGCAGAGGTTTCTTAATTCCAAAAGGCATTACCTTGAACTCGACTAATCCTACTGGAGTGATGAAGGTCGCTCTCCTAGCTCTGGCAGTTAACTCCACCTGCCAATACCCTTTTGTCAAGTCAGTTGTTGTAAGGTATGTCAACCCTCCCAACTTGTCCAGTAGTTTGTCCATTCGTGGCACTGGGTGGGCGCCAGACTTTGTGACTGCACCGAGTCCACGACAGTCCACACAAAGCAAATAGAACCATCCGGCTTGGGAACGAAGACCTGGGACTATGGGATTTCTGGATTATCCTTAAATCAAGCATTTCCTCCACCTCCTAATGTCCTTTAGGACAGCCTCAGACACCAGGTAGGCTGTCCAAATTATGGGAGCTTGCCCTCGTGTCTACATCATGTGTCGCTAAGGAGTTAGTCCATTCTTGGCCATAAACAAAGTGGCAAAGTCCACTAAAACCTCCCTCACTTCCTGGGTCTGTTCCAGGGTCAACTGGGGCAACAGCTTGATTGCCTCAGAGGACTCCCACTTGCTTTCCTCCAGCAAGTCCAGTAGAGGTCTTGTTCATCAGTCTCCTCCCAGGTCAACACACAGCAAATACCATGTCTGCCCTATTTGCATATGGCTTCATCATGTTGACATGGTACATTCTATAGTATGTCTCCTGTCTGGCAATTCTACAATATAGTTCATGTCATTTATCTGTCAGACTACATTGTATGGTCCGTCCACTCGGCCTGCAGCTTATCCTTCCGGACAAAATTAGGACCATGACTTCTTGACCTACACTGTATGAGCGAGCTCTGACTCTGTGGTCGTACCAGATCTTTTGCTTCTGCTGGGTGGCTGACAGGTTGCTCTGGACTACTCCCATAAGCTCCTTCGGCTTTTCCTTAAACTTTAGGACATACTCCACTATGGGAGTTCCCTGGGTGGCGTGCTTGTCTTCCCAGTCTTCCCGGATCAAACACCCTATGTCCATATAAGAGTTTGAAGAGGAAAAACCCTGTTGACTCTTGGGGCACCTCATGCTATGCGAACAACAGGTGGGGAAGGATTCTCCCAGTCCCTCCCATACTGTTCAGCAAATGCTTGGAGCATTGATTTTAGGGTACCATTAAACCTTCCACAAGACAAGTGGTCTGTGGGTGATAAGATGTCCTGTATCTCTGCACCACCCACACGTCTCCACAAACCCTTCATCAGGTCTAACATGAAGGTACCCCTCGATCAGTGATAACCTCCTGAGGAAACCCAACACAGGAGAAAAACCCTAGTAAGGCATCTGCCACTTTGTCTGTCCTAAGTGAGGAGAGGCGACCACCTCTGGGTACTGGGCGTAATCTACCTCTGTCAGGATAAACCTCTTCCTGCAGGAGCTTGGGGTACCAAAGGTCCCACAATGTCCATTCCTACCTCTGGAATAGCTCCTCCACAACTGGCAAGGGAATTAGGGTGGCTTTGGTTTTACCACCTGCCTTCCCGATTTGTTGGCACCAGTGACAAGATCTGCAATATTCCTTCACCTGCTGGGTGAAGTTTGGCCAACAAGTTCTAGGTGAATCACTGTGTGTGCACTGATTCCCAGATGTCTAGACATGGAGATATCATGGGCGATCTTGAGCAACGCTCACGGTACCCCTGGGGAATGACAAACTGCTTGCCCATCACCCTCCCCTCTGTCCTAACGTTCTGCCTATACAACTGTCCACTGTTCCAATATACTCTGTGTCCCCATCACCTCCTGTGTCCCATCAGATTCTGCACAAGCCCTCAGCCTCTCTAACTAGGATCAGTTCTCTGAGCAGCTGCACATTCTTCACATTTTCACAAGGCATCAGACATGTCACCTTCAGTTTCTAAACTGAGTCCATAGCTCTAGTGTCAGGGCATTCAGAGTCACTGCCATTCTAACCTTCTGACCATTGGTTACCCCTCCATCCTCAGAGTAACCTTCTGTAGCTGTTTTGTAAACTGCATGTGGGAAAGTCTACCTCCCTTTCACTACTCTCCATTTCAGGAGACAGGCTGAGGAACTAGCCTCCCATTGTTTTCCACAAGGGCTTCTATGGGGTCCAGGGAACTACATTTGGCCTTTGCCTTCTGACTGCAGGTAGCCACACACCACCGCCTTCTGGAGATTGTTCTCTATAATCACATCCAGGGCAAGGTTGTCTGCCACAGCCACTTTCTGCACCCTCTCTCCTGTCTCACTCCAGTCCAGGAGAACACTAGCTAGTAGCAGAGTTTTGTCCTCCCAGTGAATCCCCTGTTACAAACTGATTAGGTATAAGCTGTTCAGGGTCAACAAATCCCTTTTACTAAGGTAGAGATGCCCCATGTCCCTTAACCCACGGTCTGCACCCATTTACAGTAACCAGGTGTATGTGCCCCTCATGTTTATAGGCATGCTTTCAGGGATACACAGTGCACGAGCTCTGTTCGAGCACCACTTTGTCCACTCTGTGCCTTTTTAGAACACTGTCTAGCAAGATGCCCTGGCTGTTTGCAAACCAGCAATCATCCTTTATTTTATCCGATGAATCCTTTTTCTGTAACCTGTAGCTTCTCTCTTTCTGTGGAGGCAATGGTGGTTTTAGCTGCCCTGAAGGCGCACTTTTCCCCTTTTGTGCTGCCAGGCCCGCCCATTCCCTATCAGAGCAGGCCTGTTCCTGGCATAGCAGTCCGAGAACTCAGCAGCCTGCTGCGCTGTTTTGGGGTCTCGATCCTATAACCAGGTTTTAGCTCTGCTGGACATGCCCAAAGAATTGCTGCAGAAGTACAACCTCCTCAATTTCTCTACAGAGTTTACTTACTCCCTCCCACCAACGTTCCAAAATTGACGTTGCTTTGTGGCGAGTTCCTCATAGCTCATGTCAGGGCTTCTCCAGAGCTTACAGAACTTTCTGGCATTAATTCATATTTTTAAGAATGCAGCTTTAAGTTTCTCATAATCATTACTGTCCTGATTGTCCATTTGGCCTAGTGCCTCATGCCCTTTTCCAGTAGGTAGCACGGATAGCTGAAGCTCCAGGACTCCTGGGTATTTTAGCCTGGATACAGACATTTTCAAACAAATTCAAAATGCATCCATATCTTCCCCCTCTTTAAATTCAGGTATTAACTTAGAATTTAATTTGTACCCCAGTCCAGGAGTGCCAGATTCACCCCTGCCACTTACCTCCTCTGGCTCTGGTAGTTGGAGTCTTAGCTCGCCAGTTTAAATTCACTCTGGCACTCTCTTTCCTCTCTCTCAGCCTTTCTCGAAGCATTTTTTCTTTTTCATCCTCTCTTGAAGCTGCCTTTCTTTTCCTTGGTTTCTCAGACACTGGTTTTCTTTTCCTGCATCTCCAGTTTGAACTTACTCTGTTTGAATTCCTCTGCTGCCAGGCTTCAAACCTTTTCTGTTCAATTCCAGCATGATGGGCGGGAGGCGGGGCAGGGATACCCTCCTCATGCTTCTAGAATGCTGCAGAGGCCACAACTGCACCTCTGACACGAGGATCCAGGGCATCCTCTAACTCTGGATAAGGGCACAATACCAGACTCAAGTCTTGTGACCAAATATGAATCCTTCCTTGGCTGTTGCACAAAGCAGGAAGACCCAGGCATCACACTCTCTTTGGGGTGTAGAGTAAGCCTGATTTGGTCTTTTCCTACAGGCTATGCAACAGCCTGGCTCAAAATCCTGCAGATTTGTCTGAGACTTTGGTATTCTCCCTATCCTTCCAGATTCCTTACAGACCTTTTTAGTCAATTTGGTTGCTATTAGTGAGACCCCTTTTGGCAATAAGAGTTCTCACAGACTATTAATAAACCTTCTACCATCACACACAAATACAGAAATCTCACACAGGCAGAATTTCTTTAGAAAACAAATGTTTTTACTAAAATACTTAAATAAATACAGTTACAACTAAAAAGAACATACACTAATTTGGGTTACAGTATGCAGAAACAAAATGGAAAAATGTACAGTGAAACACACTAAAGCGGTTAGCAAGAGTCCACCTTGAAAATTATAGTGAATTGAAGCCCAGAAAAGTGGATGAAAGTTCTCAGTTACTTTAGCCCTTGGCAGCCACACTAGGTCTCAGCAGTTTTGATCCTGTGTGTGTCAAGCAGAGTGTCCAGATGAAGAGGGTGTGTGTCTTAAAATGCCCTGATTTGGGGCTATTATACCTCTGCTTTCCCTTGAAATAGTGAGTGAACATCCCACACTTTAGGCCAGAAGATGGCACTCTTGTTCTCTCCAAAATCTTATTTTCCTGATAACCTTTGATGGATCAGATTCCCATAGTTAACCCAGGTTTAACAATCATAACTCCTGTAAGTGGAATTTCACACAAGTATGCTAGAAAAATGTGTTTTCCTATTACCACACAAAATGAAGTATACTATTAACAGTTTCCTGGGATCAAAGCATTCTGCTTTTCTTGAAGTGAAAAGGACCATCTCCTGACATTTTATTACTTCTGTTTCCCTTAGCTAGTTGACTTAGAGGAAGACTCATCAGCTATCCACAAGCTTTCTGACAATAACTTGTCATTTTCCAAGCAAAGGTTGGCCTGCAAGTTAAAAAGATCAAACCCTTTTTTTAAATCCATTATTTTCTCTATGTGCCTTCACAGACATTGGCATGTATATATACATAGAATTACACATAAAATATATATACTGTACAACAGAATTATATCTACAAATAAGGGCTATCAGCAGACAGCTTCACACCTGTTACCCTTCCTGCTGATACCTGTATTGCTGAACCTTGTTCTGGAGATCATTTATTGCTGCGAGTTTTGTTGTTTTGTTTTATTACTACTTGGCATTTACAGCATTTCATGTCTCTACATGCTTTATTTTAATATTTAATTTCTGTATCATATTGTACTTCAGGTTTGATCAGATGTTTCTGACACTTGTTTTTATGCTGCTTGTTCCACCTTCCTCCCCTCCCTCCCGGGTTGCGCGTGGAAATAAGCCTAGGCTTAGTATGCCTTTCCCAGTTACCAATTTTCAACCAAATAAACTTTGATCAACCTCGGCAGGCCAGTCTGCATTCTCATACTGTTTCCCAAAACTCTGGAACCAACTGCCCCTTAAATTAGACCTCCTCCTCCCCTTCATCCCTGCACAACTTCCTCTTTCTGAACTGGTCCTGCTTCTAAGCATGTTCTACTCACCTTACACCCTCCTGTTCCATTAATGTCGATCTCCTGGCCTTCATCCACTACATCACTGTATTCACTATCCTCCCGATTGTTTATTAATACTAAAACTAGCACTTCACCTATGTCTGCACTTACTACAAATATATAATACAGTGCCACTCTCATCCACTCTTATGTGACTATTCACTGTTATCCAAATGCTGTTTAATAATGTGTCTGCTTTTACCTGTATCCACTAAATTGCTGTATTGATCACAATGTACTGTGAATTACCCTAGCTAGTTTTGCACTGATGTTTGTACCTCCTGTTCCCCCTCCACCAGGACACACCGTGAGATGAGCAATTTATTGTTCAGTGTGCCTTTCCTGGTGAAACTTTTCAATAAACAAAGACAACAATGTTAGAACTGAATTGCTAGAGAAAAAGGCAGTAAAGAATGGTTAAACAGTCTTGTGTATATTATTTAGAACACTGTTCATTAGAACAGCTGGCAGAAATCACCGGTGACCTTTATTTATATAAAACATTACATATGGCAGAAAATCTTGCTTTAATATAAAAAAAGTTTTAAAAATGCACCGCCATAAACTACAGTGAGGTGCATTCCCGCTATCCTCGTTAGATGTCATAGAACATCTGGCGCAGAAGTGGGGAGGGGACAGGGAAGTGGAAGGGCAGAGCAGCAGTCAGTTTGGTTAGATGTATGATCCCTTACCTCCCTAAATGGACTGATGGTAAAATTAAAGTTTATGCCGGTAATGACTATCTCAGCCATGAGGTAACGGGTTATAAAGCCCATAGCCAGATGTTTGAAATACACTTTAAGTAAAATGAGAAAAAAGGAGGAAAGAAAACAGTAGTCATACTGAGCAATTGTAATTCTGCTATTTGGTCAGTAGATGGAAGATGCTGCATTTTCTTTAATATGTGTAAGTATTTTTGAACTATACGGATACAGCTGTGGTCAGGTGTTTTTCCAGTGCTGTTGTGCTGGGATATCAGCACTGGGTTCCAAGGATTCTGTACATTTCATACCCATTTCATAATCTGTAATAAAATGGCTATATTAAAAAAGGTACAAATAAATCATTATTCATGTATGTATGTATGTATGTATATATGTATTTAAATTTGTTAACAGAGTAAGGAGCAGTGGACCAAAGGCCATTTTCAGGCTCTAACTGGGTCAAAGGCATGCAAAGACAGTATTACATAACATCATTAATGTAAACAGCGATACAAAACACACACAAATCAGCAGCAATTACAAGTCTCAGTTGAATACCGACGCCATCTGAAGGACTTAAAATTAGTAATGTTACGCAATGTAACGGCAGTGCAATCAAAAAGCAGGAGAGGACATAGAGAAAGCTGATATGATATTCTATTTCAAAACGATTTTCCAATTCTATGCCTATGGCAAAAATCTTTAGAAGATAGTGCCTCACATTCATACACAAGTTTGGGAGTACTGTAGTGCAGAGTGTAATCTGTCATTTCCCAAATCACATCTTACTTAGTATTTCTTTATTTACTGAACTACTAATTGAACTGTTCATGAAGTCAAAAGGTAATGCATTTCCTATAGGCTGTTATTCGACATGTACATGATCACCACAGATAATGTTCTGACTTATGGGCTCACATAAGGTTGAGGGGCCCAGGGTGACAACTCCCACAGTGAACCATTAGCCAAAGATGTTATATTGTGAGGATAATTTGCGATACCTCCAAAACAGATTACATGAACCAGGTATAATGCTAGCACTGCCCCTAGAAACAATACCAATCCCTTAAGGTCCCAACTGGAGCAGCCCACCCAACTCCCATACATTGCAATCAACACAGGTCTACATATCTGGCTACAGTCTTGGCTGGATGTGCCGCTCCGTTCCACAATTCGATGATGTATCTCTGACATCTCCTGCAGCTGTTCTCTGGTGGTCACTCTCTCTCTCTCTCTCTGGCACCTCATGCACTTTCAGCTGGGCTTTGCCGCCATCATTTTAGGGGAATCTTGAGGATCCCAGGCATCTTCAACTCACTGGGCTGGAGCAATCATCACAGTGACCTTAGGCCCACAGTCGATGTTGCGGTTCCAGACCCACAGGTCTGATCAAGGAGACTCCAGAGTCTGTGCACTGAGATTCAGCTGCAAGGTGGCTTTCCTTTGCAGGCTGGAGATTTCAGCAGCAGCTTTAGTCTCTCATGCTCTCTCTCTCTCTGTTTCTTTCTACAAGCTGCAGTCTCCTCCTTAGTGACTGTAAAGGCACACTCTCCCTCCACAGTATTTGTACAGCTTCTCCCTCCTTCTTACCGACAAAGGTGTGTTCTCCTTCCTGTCTGCTGCAGTCTTTCACTGCAGGTTCTGACTCAGTAGACCAAGCCAGCTTCTCTGTACACATCACAGCAGATTCAGGACATGCTGAAAAATTCCTCAGTCACACAACAGCAGACATACCCTACTGGCTACATACTCCGGTCAATTTAATGGGAGGGTTGCCGGACTGTCACACAAAGTCTGAGTGGCTGTCGAACTTTCAGAATTGTAAAGTCCTCTGCTGTCCCAATGTCCTATTCATGGCTCTGGAGCCCAATTGTTTATTAAACTCTTGTTCTCTGACCCCCTGTGACCATGCTGTCAGGGCTCAAAAGGAGATAAGATGGCTGCCAATTTGTAATTCTAGGAGCTCTGACTCCAAGTCTAATTTTAAATTGGGCTCCATCATTAAACACTTGCATGGTGCCCCGTGGTGTGTCGTACACGATTATGTTAGTTGGATGTTGTCTGTGGAATTCCTACTCACCAGGGTGCCCATGAGGTCACTGCCTTGGTAGCAGTGTGGCCACTTTGATGTACAACAAGGGTTGCTCTCACTGGCACAGGGGTGCTGAAATTTTCACCTCCTCCATTCCTGCTGCTCTGCTTCTGCTCCAATTCCTGTCACAGAGTCCAAGCCCTCAGGGGCAGAGGAAATAAACTGCTGGGGATGGCAGTCTCAGTTGGGCTGTGGAGCCCAAAGCTTAGCCTCATACTTTGGGGATGGGGTGGGGTCAAAATACTGGCATTGCTTGTCTCACCATTCCCAACATTCAGTTTATTGAGTGGGAAGATGGGCTCAGATCAGTGTTTTTCCAAAACATGTGTGCAGCTGCTGCACTATTTAAGGATAAAGCCACGAATGACCATACCCAACAGTGCCCTGAAACTCTGCAGAGTACTAGAGATTAATGCGTGGCCAGTGCTATATATACGGGTAGAGCACACTGGGACATGGCTCTGAATTATGCCCTGAATTATGCCCCTGTAGGTCTCTGCAATTCTATCATATAATTAAATAGGGAGGGGCTTGGTTTAAAGATATTGTTCCCATAGCTCCATTTATGGATAAAACCAAAGAGAATTTGTTGCTGGGGAGGAGCAGCCTGTGCTTTATAAAACCATTAGATATTCTCTTTAAAACAACCTCTTGGTATGGGGAGAGCTGAAGCCTAGCTCCAGCAAGCACTGCCACCTTGGTGAACACACATGGAAATGCAGGACAAACATGAGGAAGGGCAGACAGAGCTCCACATGGCAACACAAGCTACATGTGACACACACACTGCAGCCCTAGCATGCAGGAATCTGGTGGGGGACCAAAACAGGGATAAATGCTTGAAGCTGTAGTGTGACTCTGTAAATTAATGGCCCTGTGCTACACACACTACACCCCACTAACCTTAGATGTCCCAGTGAGAAGGGTCTGCCCTGATCTGGCCCGCCCCATTAGGCAAACTAAGGGCTGGAAAGTGAGGTGCAGACAGAGAGGTGATGAAACTGAAAAGGGCTCCTGGGCTGATATAAGCATGGTCCAGGATGGGAAAAGTACAAATAAAACAAGGAAAAAAAGTTCATAAAACAAAGTCAGCTCAGGTCTCCGCTAAAACCTTTGACGTTCTATTGCTTTAACAGAAATAGTTTAGATACTGCAAATTTATGCAGTCTACTGCAAGAAGGGGTTTCAATCCATGTTTGTTCTGATTACTTCCCCACACTAGATTTGGGATTGGAGCATCAGGTAGCAAGAAATACAGTATGTTTTGTTTTGGTTTTGCTTCAGACAAATGTGCTGCTCACCCATATTCCTAACATCTTTCTCTCTTCTTGTACCAGTTTCTAATTGAAGCTATGGGTTGGGCATGTGAGGGAAACCCACACTACAGGGTTCAAGGGCAATGACTCCCCACTAAACTAAAAGTTTCAACTTTTAAAGCATGCTAGCACTGCCTGACTGCAGTAACAACAGAGTGAGAGTCTACTGGCAAGGAAGGGGTTCTCATCTAAATAAACCTAAAGGTGTCATCCACTTGCTCCTGTTAGCGTCCAGACATTTCTGGCTGTATGCCTTAACTGTGTAGTCACCTTTCTACTATGTTCAGCCAGGCAAAGTCTCTCCTCCAGGTTATTACTTTAGGTATGTTATTTGTATTGTGCTCTAGTGAAAGCCTATGCTTTCATTAGATCCAGAGAATTATGTATGCATAGGCAACTCTGTGTTATGACTTTTTGTTACACATCCAGGGTGTGTGATGTCCCATACCTCGAGAGGACGCTTAAGAGGTTTATGTGGTCATCACATACAGAAGTGTAAAAAACATCATAAACATATAGTCACGTCGTTTTATTTTTATAATAATTGGTGCAGGGACCGAGCACAAATATCAAGTTTCCCAACAGGAAAGCGAAACACAAGCACTATAAATGCCGTAATAACTGGGTATGACATCATACTAAGTCATTACAGCATTTGATCACACTGATGATCAATGTGTTAAAGGGTCATTAGTTATTATATAGCTAATATGCTCAGTTTCTCCTGTTTTCACATTGCATTGCTTGCCAGGTCCTCTATCCCTTACTGTCCTATGTATTTGACTGTTTATTACCTCTGCACCCTCCTGGGTTGTACCCCTAAATAAGCACTTATCTGACCAGTGTACCCTCTCTAGTAAACAAAACACAAATAAATAAATGAAAATGATCAAACCTCTTGCACTCCAGCTTTAGAAGAGCTAATATCCCTTTAAATGCAGTAACAGCTGGCAAAGTCCCCATTTATTATCATATGATACTGAAGTTGTATTCAAATCACTGTTCCATTATGTGGCAACAGTTCATTATGTGGCAACCTTACTTTAAAATTACTGGAAACCAGTGCATAAATGCAACGTTAAATCTGAACAGTGCAACAAGCATTTCCTCACTGCCAGATACAAATGGACTTTCATTTTCATCAGCTCCTCTACAACCATGGAACCAGTAATTACTTTAAAAGAAATAAAAGAATGGGCAACAGTGAAAACTTTTTGTTACACACTCTCTTTGTGTGTGACACCATTACAAACCACTTAGCTTTCAGTTTTGTGGGTTATGTGAAATCACACACCTTGGGTGTGTTAAAAACAAACAAACAAACAAAAAAACTCATTACACACTGCTTCCCATATATTGTTCTCCATATTCTGAGTTAGGGCCAGTGGTGGGATGGACCTGAAGGTCCCTACAGACATTTCAGACTATGAATTACTATGTTGCTAATTTACGTAGCTTTTTTACGCAAATTCTTTTATGCTAAAGACAGTATGGTGTTGCCCACGAGTGCTTTCTCTTTACAAGATGGAAGCACAGAACTAAATCGGCTACTAAACACACTCTCACCCAGAGCACAATTGCTACTGGTTTTAGTTCTGTGCCAGCACCTCAAACAGTAAGCAGCATTTGCCCATCAGCCCTGATGTCTCACAGCGTCAAGGAAAGCTTGTAGAGTAGGGCAAAGGGGAAGAAAGGAGGCAAAAATTAATATGGAAAGAGACAAGGATCAGAAGGAGAAGAAAAGCACAGTTACGTAAGAACTTACCATAACAGTAGATCTTGAGAGGATCTCTTGCAGCAGGCCACACCTGAAGAACTATAGATGCAAGCACTAGGATTCTAGAGACTATATACAGCAGGTGAAGCTTTGGAAACTTTAATTGGGAGATAAGTCTGGTTAAAATCTCACCATCAATGAACCCATGTTTCCCTTAATGGCACTTTCCAGTCATATGAAAAGAGTGAGGGATATTGGAAAGATACGGGGAAGAGGGGAGCACATGGGTACCTGGGTGGATTAAGCATAAGGCATGACAGTGTGCGCTGTTGTGGGTGAACGACATACCTTGGGAAGTAGGCATGAGGCAAGCTGAGTGCCTTATGCACCCGTGAAATGCCGTTATCTCACAATTACACACACCAGAGCGCCTTATTGCAGTTATAAAATGGTAATGGCTTCCTGATTTAAGTTTAGAACCATGTAATGAGGTTCACAAATTTAAGCACTTCAGACATGTGCAGTTCTGCTGAAACAGTTCATAGGCATGGTCAGAGTCCACCAATCACAACACAGGACTTTCCCCAAGTCATTTTATGAATAAGATTAACATCCAGTATACAAAAATACTGGACTACCATATTTATTTTTCAACAGGAAACAAAATTCAAGTCTTGGCATTCTTTCTCAACCCCTGATTTAAAAATAAGATTATGTCTTGGCTCATTTAATCAATGCCTGACTGCATACCTCTCAGATGTCCCTGATTTTCAGGATGTTCCTGATTTGCCTCAACATTTGCCTCTGTCCTTCTAAATTTATAACTGATGTCACTAAAAGTAGGGAACTGAAGTATAACATATTGCCAGATATACTGGCAGATGCCAGGAGGTTGAGGGCTATGTCCCACTGTTTCTACAGATTGAAAAGGATTTGAAATACTGTGTGCACAACATGGAAAAGAGCAGAGAAGCACTGTCCTGCAATTATAGTCAAAACATCTGTAACTGTAGTCCTTACCTGGACGTAGAGGTCCTAGTGTTCATCAATATACTTGAACAGAGCAGGAAAGAATGACATGTTTGTGCTGTTTCAGAGGGACTGCTGGTCTTCAGACTGCTGAGAAGTAGAAGAAAAAGTAATTAATGAACTGCTGAAAATGAACTTTTGACTTCCTCTTTAAACTTTCATCAGCTTTTCAAGCTCCACCCCACATAACTACCAACTGCCCTACTCCACCCCATAAACAACTAGCATAACTGTAATCTGAGATGAAATAAATAACTAACATTACAGCTCAAGAAAATCACAAGGAGGAAGAAGCGGTCAGGACTGAGTCGGTTCATCTCCTCCCATGAAACTCAGCCACTGGTGGTTGAAGAGTAACTGCTGAGTGAGAGAGTTATCAAGGACTTTAGCACAGCAGCATGTGTATAACGTCTGCAGTCTTTGAAAAGACATCCATGATGGCAGACAGCTTTCAATGTAAAATTCCTTGTGTCATGGGTTTGCACAGCAGTCAGCTTTTGTTAATAAGCATTCTCAAAGCTGAAAACAGTTTCTGCTCCTAGGTGCCTTCTTCTGAAATAGAAAAATCAATTCTGGACTGTATCAAAAGGCACTTCATCAGCAGACTGAGAGATCCAATTCTGCCACTGTGCAAATCAGTGGTGGGGCCAAATCTGGGCCACTGTGTAAAATTCTAGATAGCAAATTATAAAAGGGACACTATAGAATTAGCCCCAGTACACACTAGGGTAACGTTTAAAAACTGTTTTTAAACCATTTTAAGGCTTATCATGCTACTCGCGCCACACTCAGTTTTTCCAGGAGGTAATCCGTTTTAAAACTGTTCTTAATATGCATTGTATACCCACTGACTGCAGTTCTGTCTGCTGTTTTAACAATTACGCTGCACATTGGAGGATTGCGTGATCCCATCAGTCCCTTGCATACCCATGATGCCTTGCAAGGTTACTAGGCACAGTCCAGTGTGTACTAATGACATCTCCCATTGCGAGCAGCTGTCATCCTGGAAGCTTTAAAGCGGTTCTTATCGCATTGTATACACACTGACTGCAGTTCTGTCTGTTGTTTTAACAATTACGCTGCACATCGGAGGACTGCGGATCGCAGCAGTCCCTTGCATACCCATGATGCCTTGCAAGGTTACTAGGCACATTCCAGTGTGTACTAATGACATCTCCCATTGCGAGAGTAGCTGTCATCCTGAAGCTTTAAGATTTTATGGCACACAAGCAATTTTTCAGGTAGAAGCTTAAGATGCTTAAAGAAGGCAGGAAACAGAGACAGAGAACTGCAGTCAAACTCTATTTTAGCATGCAGAATGTAATGTCATGCTGCCAGCTTGCGCTACTGTAAACAGGACAGTATGGATAGTGGGCCGAGCTGACAGAAGGTGGGAGGAAATCATGCTTTCTACTTGAGAACAATGATGAATGGGTTGCCAGTTTCAGACTGTCCAGGAGACTTTTTCATCAGTTTGCACAGAGATAGGCCCAGTGATACAGTGGCAGAATACAAAGCTCAAAGATACAACTGCAACCTGCCAGCCCAGTAGCACAGAGGCTGAGGCACTGGATGCCCTACCTCATGCCATGCCGGTGACCCAGGTTTGGGAACGGACTTGGGTCACTCAGGGTTCGGCGGAGCAAGGAAGGACTGAGCTTCTGCCGACAGCTCTCCTTCCTCGGGTGGGGGACTCAGCATCGCGCTGTAGACTGACACCCAGTGGAGGCTGGGGCTCAGCACAGGCGTGATGCTAGAAGGAGGTGGACCTATACACAGGGCAGAAGACTGCTTCCACAGAGGTGCCGACAGTCGCCTCACCCATTGCTAATAGATGGGTTTGGGGAAAAGATGAATTGGAGATGGAGGCTGCACTCATGCAGCCTCCTGGTAATCTATATGTTAGCTTCCGGGGTGGGGAGGCGGCACCCTCACTGCCAGCCCTGTCACAGGGTAACCCGTGGGGATGGCTGGTTGCGATAGGTGTGAGAGAAAGTCTTGCTGGAGAGGCGAGTTCCTCCAAAGGGGCCAGAGCCACCTGCCAGCTCCGCTGGAGGGTAATCTACATATGGAAATAAAAGATGCAACTGCAGTAGAAAAAAGGTTGCAACAACACTATGGAGACTAGCCACAAGCACCAGTACCAGAAGTTACGTAATTTGTTTGGTGCTGGTAGATCTACAGTTGGGCAGATTGTGACTGACGTTTGCAAAGCAACTGTGAGCTGCTCCTGCACAGAGTAATAGCTGTATGGCATACTGAAGCTATGACAGCAGGGTTTGAAAATAACTGGGTTTCCCAAACTGTGGTGCAGCAACAGATGAGACCACACTTTCCACTAATCTGCCTGCCCTACATTGCCAACAAGTACTATTATCAAAGTGGTATTACTCAACTGAAATACAGGCTTGTTGGACACAGGTACAGATTTATGGAAACAAATGTGGGATGGCATGGCAAGGTGCAAAGTGCTTGTGTACTCAAAAACAGTGCACTGTATGAAAAGGACACAAGGAACACTTTTCTTGTGTCTGCCACGTGCTACTGGAAATGTCCAGGTACCAGTGATGATTCTGGGTCACCCTGCTTACCCCCTTTTGCCTTAGGTAATGAAACCTTACCCAGACTATGAAAACCCTGTCAAAAGGTAATTCAGCTATAGGCTGAGCAAGGCACATGGGTGTTGAATGCACCTTTGGAAGAGTGAAAGGTAGATTATGTTGCCTGCTGAAGCAGAATGATTTTCATACTGAAAATGTGCCAGCTGTTGTTGCGGCATGTGTGCTGCACAACATTTGTGAAACCAAGGAACAGTTCAATTCAAGCTGGATGTCACTGGAAGAGACTGACATGCTGCAACAGCCGTAAACAGACAGCTCCTCCATGACGACATGTCAGCGGCTGCACAGTACAGATAAGCTGCTGTAATTCAAGATAAACTGGTCAAGTACTCTGGAGTCACAAGGCCAGTTACGGACAGGGTGAACAGACAAGACAAAAGTGATGCTATGCAAAACTTTTTATTGAAAACAGAACTCATTCTTAACACTTGGAAGTGCACAGACATTCCAAATACTGTTTCAATTAGTTAAAAATTCTTTCTACCGTTTACTCATTTGGAATTTAACAGGTTTTCAACCTGTGGCATCATCCAGTTTGTGGTAGTGTGGGTCCCAATAAACAGATCATACAACCAGAAAGGATGCATAAAAAATGCATATGTCTGCATTTATCATTTTATTCAAAAGAAGAAGAAAAAAAACTAAATTTAATATATACAGAAAGAAAAATAAATGGTGTTAATCAGTCACACCTCTTCAAACATCAGGAGATAATTCTTGCAAAATAAAACAATTACAGAATTCCTGAGTTCTTTCCCTTCTCTCAAACAATGTGGAAACTTGCACAATTTCTTCTTAGAACCTTCTCTCTCCTTGGCCAGAACCTTACTGACCACCTATCTGCTTGGTTCTCCTAGAGGAACCTTTTATAATGCCACAGGGTGACCTCGTCAATCATGTGATATCTAATTAAGATGAACAATGGCATTTTCAAGCTCATATATAATATATATATATATATATATATATATATATATATATATATATATATATATATATATATTAAACCAGCTAGTATCATTCTAGCATTTCAAGGGTTTACCCCAAAAACATTTATTTCCTCACAAGGTCCTAAAACAAAATACAGACTTAATTATAGGACTATGATGTCAGAGCATTAGCTTAGCTCCTCCCTTCTGGCATCACTCCTCCTTGAGACCATATAAGCTGCCATTTCATGAGTTGCCTGCTCTATAGAAAGACCTCTGCAACTAACATGGCACTCAGGTAACAGTTTATTTTAGTACAATACTTTTTATTTGTTCCAGTTTCCTTAGTTTTACAGCCACTACTTCTTAACTTACTAGCTGAGGTTGCAGCAGACACTTGCTTCTCAACTCAGCCTCTGCTGTTTAGAGGCTCTTTTGTTTACAAATGAAACAGCTCCTTCTTGACATTTGTTTTGGGACACTGAGCTTGTTGGACTGCTTCTCCCAGTAGCCACTGAAGGTTTGCTGAGCATAGCTTTTCAATATATAAGTATTGTTTTATTTTAACAAGATGCAATTAAGTACTGACAGAAAAGAAAAAAAGGGACAGTAAAGGATAGATAGAAGATTGCCAGGTTGGCCACCCTGACAAGAAAGTATAGGATAGATATTGAAATATAATAGAGGATAGGATAGAGTGAAAAGAAATAATGGGGGTTATTGCATCTTGAAGTGATTGTTTATACTTCACAACAGGACCCCTGTTACACAGTTATTAAACAAATTTGATTGGTACATTACGCGTCAATAAATCTTTAAAATGACAAGAAACTGCTATGCTTAAAAACACATATATATGTAACAATCATTAGGATGTAATAGGGTAATAACAGTTACCATAAGCCATGATTTATCATTTACACATACTGTAGAAGTAATCATCTGCAAGTTAGAGAGTTTAACATACATCAAGGTGATCATTTTGAGATAACGTGGAGAGTTCAATTAATGAGAAGTGTGTCAGTGGAATGTAGTGCGTATACAGACTGGGCTCATGAGACAGTCCACATGTCTGCATTGGGTTTACACTACTTAACTTGCACAGTTTTGTACTTGGCTTATAGCAGTGATTAAAAGTTTAAAACTTAACCAATAAAATGTATTCTGGTTAACAGTTCTGCCAAGTCTTTTCTTTTTTTTTTGGGGCGTTCTTTTAAACAATTTTGCAGCATTACTAAGTCTGAAGTTAAACAAAGTATGTAACGTTTAAAAAGGTCATGCTCAGAGGCCAGTGGTACAAGCAACCACACCACCAATCTAGGCACAGGTGCAGTCAAATGCACCTGCAACACAAGCAACCGGTACAGACAACCACACCACCAACATAGGCCAGAGCTACAGGCAAGTGCACCAGCAACACAGTTAACAGGTATAGACAACTGCACCAAGATAGGTCAGAGTTCAGGCAAATGCACCAGCAACATAGGCCAGAGATACAGGCAAGTGCACATGCAACATAGGTCAGTGGTACAGGCAAGTGCCCAGCAACACAGGCCAAAGGTACAGGCAAGGCGCATGCAGTATAGGCAACATGTACAGGCAAATGCACCAGCAACATCGCCAATGGTACAGGCAAGTGCAACAGCAAAATAGACCACAGGCAATTGTAACAGCAACATAGACCAGAGGTACTGGCAAGTGCACCAGCAACACAGGCCAGAGATGCAGCAAGAGCACCAGCAACACAGGCCAAAGGAACAGGCAAGTGCACCTGCAATAAAGACAACAAGTACAGGCAAGTGCACCAGCAATGTAGGCCAAAGGTGCAGACAACTGCACCAGCAACATAGGCCAGAGGTACAGGCAAGTGACCAGCAACATAGGCTAGAGATACAGGCAAATGCATGCAAAATAGATCTACACAGGCGTAGATGCAAATAGGCAACAAGGACAGGCAAGTGCAGATGCAACATAGGCAACAGGTACAGGAAAGTGCACCAGCAACACAATCTAGAGGTGTAGGCAAGTGCACAAGCAACATAGGTTAGAGGTACAGGCAAGTGCACAAGCAACACAGCGCAGGATTTCAGTCCCTTTTTAAAAAGTGTTTGCTCTTCTCTCAGTGCTCGGTTTGGGCTTTATGGCAACAACAGTTAATAAAGGCTACTACTGGATTACTTCATTTCCACTGTAATGTCCAAAATTACACTTCAGGACTGCGCTTGTGGCCGAATCACATGATCTCGTCCTGCGTATGCTTCCGGTTGGGGGGGATTATGTCCGGCTGAACGAGCAACAAATAACTTAAAATTCAGGTAACCACCAAAATTCTTTAAGCTTTACATACATAAGGGCATACTAGGAGCAATCTGTGGTATGTGTGCGCCAAGAGGCACACTGCTGACATAGAGTGAAAGACAGACGAGCACAGCTGACAGTGCCCCTTTAATAATGATTGTACATGCTATGTATAAACAATTTGTATACATTTTATGTAATGTTACATTATGCAGGTGTCACCATCATCTGCCCCCAGAAGGAAAAAAGTTGCACAGTTAAGAAGTACAAGTCATCAGCAGCAAATATTTTACTACAGACATGGTAAAATTAAAACATTCCCCAGCAAATACAGAATTGGTTCCTGTACAACATGCTGGTGTAACCATGTTATTTGATAGGATGCAGGCAAAAGCAATGTCTGCTACCATTGGCATCAATACCTAGTCAAAGTAGCATTTTACAATTGAGTAGGCACAAGATGAATACTGAAAATACATACCTCCATTGGCAGACAAAATCTCAAAGGTGCATCGGATGGGCAAGGTCATCCTCATCATCATCACTCTGAATAACATTATATGGCATAGATGTTGGTCTGATGCCAAAATCTGATCAGATCATCATAAAATTGGCATGCTACCCTATCACCTCCTGATTTCTTGTGTTAGCGCACTTTCAGCTGCTTGATTTTTTCCGCATTGCTTACAGTGTGATCAAGACCATTTGCTATGAGATGGTCAAAATATGCTGAAAATGTTACTGTTTCTCATATAACTGTTCATTTGTTCTTGAACCGAGTCCACAGACCAGCAGTCTAAAAGCAGCTTGGTCACCTCCTCAGACCAACTGACTGTACAATCTGTCATTTTATTGATTACATAGGTATCTGACAGGTCCTCAAGTGCTTTAAATCAGCTAAGCTTTTCACTTCTTTGTCCACTGCAAAGCATTATGGGATACTGGATGATTGTGGTTTTGGGGACTGAACACTACACACGATACACTCACCAAGGTAAAGCGAGAGTTACAGTTAAAATGTTTTAAACCATGCTAAAGACTGGCACCGGATATTTAAAGGGACCTGAATGCACCAAACATACAGCACACGGTGTTTGCTGCATTCTCCCAGCTGGTGATCACAACTTTCTAGCCTGTGTGTCAATTTCCACAAGTTAAAACAACTTTTTCTGCTTTAGCGTGCGGCAAACCTGGATACCCTTTCTATGGAGCAGCCCTAAACTGTTGCATCTCCATCTGAACTACTAAAATTGAGTGCAGCTGTGGTATGGCGTTTGTTGCAGCTGTGCAAAATGCAAGGCTTAATGCAAGCCGCTCACCCTTCAAACAAAAGGACCCACGGTATTTAGCAGGGTTTAAACACGTTTAAAAAAAAAAACACTTTAACATGCTAATAAATGTAACTATAAAGCATTTTACAAGGGCTTAAAACAGTTGAACTTAGTTAAAAGTTTTATTTACCTAGCATGCACAGGGCCTTACAGAAAGTGTAAATAAGGGTAACTAGGATGACAGATGTTATGGAGGATAAACATTTTGAAAACACACCATGAACTGGGGCTATACAGTCTAGAGAGTAAGAGGACACATGATAGGACAGAAAAAGAGCAACAGTACTGATTACTTGGGTTTCCTGAAGGTGGTGACTGATGGAAAGAAAGAGGGGCTCAGTTGGTCCCTAAACTGGGACAGGAGGCACTTTAAAAGATGTCAGAGACTACTATTTTCACAAGTAGTGATGTGGATGCACAGTTGATGTACAGTAGTAGGGGTAGACACACCCACAATATAACTGGTAATGCAATTTTGCATCGATCATTCACCAACAGCATTATTTTACCAAATTTGTTAACATTTTGATTATAAATGGCAACAGAAACTCCTGTAATCTGAGGGCACTGTGGAGCACTCAAATCGACAAGCCAGTTTTTCAAGCTCTGTCACTGATTGATTATAAATCTTGTTTAGCGTTGCTACCCGAACTTTTAAATAAAAGCCACCAGAACCAAACTTGGAAGCTCCCGGAACAACATAAGCCTGAAAACAACATCACCATGCTTCTACGGGGCTCGAGACTTACTTTCATGGCCCAGGGGCCCAGTACTGCAGTTAAACCTGGAGGCCCAGTTTCAACGCCAGCGGACCTTGCGAGATACTTCCGCTCCTTACGAAGATACAGGAGAGACTGAAACTAACATGCGGCTGGCAAGTCTGGAACAGAAATTCACCGAAATGGACAGCAAGATCGAGGGCAATTTTACAGCTATTGCGGACCTCAAAACATCCTCTGAATGGCACTCTGAGGTCACTAAAGACCTGATCAGGGATGTAAATTTTTTAATGGCGAAGGCAGAGATGCTGAAAATGGCCAATGGCAGAGGAACATTAGATCATTGATTTCCACCTCCATTTGCCAGCCATGCTGAGCTTCTCTCAGTGCTTGATCGCCTGATTTTGAGGACTTGCAACTCCTTCATAGAGATATGGGGATAAGTTTGGTGCAGGCCTTTACCATCCCTAAGCCACCTGGCCCAAAAGGGACTACTGCTACTATACCATTAGCTGTAATTGCAACCCTGTCTACCCCGAGAGGCCTCAATTCCTCCATTGCAAGCAGCGAGGAAGAAAGAGGATATAGTATGGGAAGGGAATTGTTTGGTTTTTCCCCAGACCTATCCTCCCAAATGCAAGATCGAAGAAAAGGCTGCAAGGTAGTAAAATGGTTACTTCTGGCTAAGGGTAGGGCCCAGATGGTATATCCTGCACGCTTGCACATATACCACTAGCAAAAGTCTCACATCTTTATGGATCCCGAGGCTGCATCGAATCCAAGGTTTCTGATCAAGATTCACAGGGGTACCAAAGTGATCATAGCAGGACTGTGGTCACTATCTCGCTGCCTGACTAGCCTGATTAATTTCCTGACATAATAAGTGAACTGCTAATTGAATGCTCATTACTGTGATAACCTAGTCAGTCAATTAGTTGGTCTATTATCTAAATGCTCTTCTTTTATTGTTTTACCTGATTGGCTCACAATTCAGTGTTATTTGCAATGGGACAGAGTTCTACTAGGGTACCTCGTACTTTACTCATTTGTGAACTTTAAATGTTTCCTCAATAATATTCTTCCCCATATGGTCCCAAAGAAGGGGCTTACTGTGTATGATCTAAGCTTAACTTGACCGAGCTCAGACAATCTAGTTATTATATAGTACCTATTTGCAACTGTTTACCACCCCAAACAACTATTGTTTGACCCTGCGAGTGGGGAGGAAGTTCAAGGACTTATCTTTAAGTGTTTGCTCTGTTGAAAAGCATAATATTCTACAGGCTTACTTCCCCAGACCTTTTACTCCTGGTGTAATCTGTGGGGTGGAGGGCCAGGTATGAGAAAATTGTGGGTGTGCAGTGATCTATAATGTTTAAATTTAAAAGTACTGTACAGACTATGCAGGGTTTTAAGTAATTGATTAGCAGTTTTTTCTTGGGATATTGCCAACTGTATAGAAAGTATTGTATAGGTTTTCTAGAAGTGTTATATTTGTTAAACACAATGAGGCAAGTGCTATGCATTTCTCAATGTTTAGCACTTTTATAGAACAAACGCTAATCAATTTTGGAGTTAAATAAAACCGTTATGTACCTGCTTCCATTATAGGAATATATACATTGTACTGTGTTCAAGTGACTACTTATATGATGAAAATTCAAAACTAAAAGTTAAAAAAAAAAAAACTCCTGTAATCTGATTGGTCAATTGGACCCTCTACCCATGATGTTATCGTGGCTCAGCATCACGGTAAAGGTCCCAGCACTCGCTCATGACCACGTAACAAACAGACTTTGGTAAGAGTTAAAATGGCTGCTAATGCATTAACCTGATCAAGGGCACTGAAAGGAGTTGTGGATTGTAGTTAACTTGCTTTGCTGTGATAAATGTACAAAAACAGGCACACTGAAATCAGTCTACCCTGCTTATTTTTAAAGCTAGTGGTGTGCACCAGTTAAGGATGCTGCTTCTACACCAGAACATCAGTGTTTCATGAACTGCATTGTGGGATCTGCCTGCAAAAGTGCCCTGGTACTGTACATTGTGGGGCATACTTACTCAGACATTAATGTGTTAAGTGGCCACCATTTACACTACAGTTGAAAACACTCACACCAGTTCAGGTCCTCTACTTTGGGAGGCGCACCAGTTTGATGCCTGATACAGTTTACACTTGTGTGACTCTGCAAAACCCTACACCATTGTAGAAATGTCCAGTGAGAGTCAGCAGTTTCAGATGCCCATACTTTAATAAGAATGATGTTGTGAGAAAGGCTGAAATTTGTTTCATATGTGACCCATGGGCACACTGAGCATAAGTGACTTGCTCAGTGTCGCCCAGTATGCAAGTGGTGGTTATGGATTAAAACTCAGCTCTGCCAAGTCTCCAGGTTCACAACTTGTCGCTATAACCCTAGGCTTTACTGTTTCTTATAGTACATGAAATAAGACAATTTCTACATTGCCTTGTACTATAATATGACAAATAGCAAAAGTCCATGAAGTGAAAAAGGGTCCGGGTTTCCTAACATTCAGGAATTCACATGGAATTGAAGACAGCAATTTGCTAATTCTGACAAAACTTTCTAGTCAAATAAAAAAGGTGTTGCCAGATAAAAAAAAATCCAGATAAACATAAAATATGACAACAGAAAAGGTACATGGCCCTCCAGTCTGACCAACCCTACCTAATGCTCTTGCAATGACCCTAATGATTTCATCTTCTTGTTGCCCCTCCCCTTTCCACCTCACCCTGTCCTCATTAGGCCCTTGTGTCCTAAGGCCTTTGCTGCTGCCAGGTACAACCCCAAGTGAAGAATCCCTCCTCTGGGTAATGAAGGACAAATGGAACAGAAATGCAGAAATACCTCACAATCCTATTCCTACTTTCACTATTGCAAAATGTCACAATGAACTAGTTCCAGGCTTCTTCACTTTCCCTTTCATTTCTGCAGCTGCACTCTGGAAATCAAGATTTAAGAACAAACTCAGACTTCAAACAGCACTGGGTGTAGCAGCCTTTTCATTTACAAAACAATATTTTCTTTATAATCTGATACCTAAATGTAACAGGTGAGTCAAATATACATGTTACTCACCTGTAACCATAGTTCTACAACTAGTATTCAGTTAACATACACACTTAGGTGGTCTTCCACTGAGCATGCTCAGTCATCAAAACAGTCTTCAAGCTTGACTTTACTACCATCCAATCATGTGATCCTCTCGCTCCTCCCGCTGCACTCAGAACTGTGTCCTGGAACTCGAATCCAAAGCAAGTCTTACCAGGGAGGTCATGTGGGTTGCACAGATGTCAACTGAATACCAGTAGTAGTAGAACTATAGTTACAGGTGAGTGGCCTCTGCAAGTAACCTATATTTCTAACTATCTTGATGTAGTTGTGTGTATAAACTTAGGCAGCCTCCCAGCAGTCCTCAGGAGGTGGGGACAATGTGCACACATCGAATTAAGTAAAGAGACTGGAAATAAGATTCCAGATCTAGAGGCCATGATGACAGAGGCTGACCTGGATGCTGTGGCTATGCAGAGTCATGGTGCACAAACCATGACTAGGACATGAGCCATACCAGGCTATACTCTGTTCAGAGAAAGGCCAGGGTGAGAAGGAAAGATGGGGTATAATTCTTTATGTGAGGGAGGGCATTAAAGTGACAGAGGTACAGGGAATATTTGGGGGTTGCAGAGGTACTGCTGGTCACCCTGGAGATGGAGACAAGAGTCTCTATTCGCACTGGTGTGATCTACAGATCTCCAGCACAGGGGAGGAGTTTGATAAGGTACTGACGGAGTAATTATGCAAGATAGCAGAAAAGGGAGACATGCTGTCTGTGGGGACTTCAGTCCACCAGATGTAGATTGAGCCTCCCAGCTGCAGCTTCAGCTAGAAGCCGGAAATCTTGGACTCACTGCAGGGCACATTCATCAGGCATCTAGTCACTGAACCCACTTGTGATGGAGCAATACTGGACCTGCTACTCACCAACAGGGACAGTGTTGCAGACATCAAGGTGGGTGAGGACCACCGAGACCAGTGATCACCGTACAGTGCAGATCAATATAAAGATGGGTGTGAATCAAACCACACAAAGACAAGGGTCCTGGACTTCAGGAGGGCAGATTTTAGAAAGATAGGTGAATGTCAAGGGATGACCCGGAGTTGGGTGGAGAAACAATGCAGGAAACTAAAAGGACCAGAGTGAAGGCAGCAAACCTCTGTGTCAAGCAAGGAACAAAAAGAAAAAAAAAGAGACAGCTATGGTTCTTGAAAGAGGTGGTAGAACAAGTAAAAGTTAAGTGGGTAACATTCAGAAGGCAAAAAGAGACAGAGGGAGGAGGAGGATGGGGAGGCATAATGCAAAACAGAGGGAGTAGGGAGAGCAGTAAAGAGCTCCGAGGCACAAACTGAAGAGAGAATGGCCAAGGCAGTAACAAAAGGGACAAGGCATATTTTAGGTATGTAAGCAAAAACGGAACACTGGGGTGGGATTGTAAGGTTAAGTAGGGAAGGTGGGGACTGTGCAGAGGAGGACCAGGTAAGCAGACATCCTGAACAAATACTTTTATTCAGTGGTCACAGAGCAAAGAGACAGGAGGAGCCACAAAATGTAACAGGAGCACTGGAGGGAGGAAGGTGGACACCAAGACGTTTCCGGAGGAGTGTTCTGAAGGGACTTGCAAACCTGAAAGTGGACAAAGCAATGGGGCCACTCAAGGGTATTAAGGGTGCTAGGCAGGAGCTGGCTACACTTCTGATGGCCCTACTTAACAGCTCACTGAAACAGGAATGGTCCCAGAGGGCTGCAGGAGGGCAGATGTGAGACCCATTTCACAAAAAATGGTAGCAGGGAAGGGCTGGAAATTACAGGCCAGTCAGCCTGACTTCAGTGGTGGGAAGATTTAATGGAATCACTGCTGAAAGAAAGGACTGTGGAATATTTTGAATCCAGTGCCTTACAAGAACCAAGGAAGCATGGATTCATGGGGGATGATCACATCAACTAATCTGATAAAGTTCTTTAATTGGGTAAACATGGAACTAGATCAGGGTGCAGCGGTGGACATAGTCTACCTAGATTTCAGTAAGACATCTGACTCTGTTCCACAGAGGAGACTAGTAAGCAAACTGGGTAGCTTAGGTGGGTCCAAAGGTGGTCAACTAGGTAAGAAATTGGTTAAGAGATAGTTGGCAGAGTGTGGCGATAAACAGAGTTCACTCAGAGGAGGGAAGTGTGCCTCAGGGATCAGTGCTGAGACCGATCCTCTTTAATATCTTTATAAGTAACACTGCAGAGCAGCTGGAAGGAAGGTCTGCCTCTTTGCAAAAAAAGACACCCAAAATCTGCAATAGGGTGGACACTCCGGGGGCAGATAAATAGAGACCTGAGAAATCCAGAGGGTGGTCAAGGGTATGGCAGCTGGCTTTCAATGCAAGAAATTGTAAAATAATGTACTTGGGGCACAGAAACCCAGGGGCAGAGTACAAAATGGGGGAAGTGATACTGACAATGATCTAGCAGGAAAGAGACCTGGGGTATTAAAGGTAGCCAGGCAGTGTGACGAGGCAGTAGGGAGGGCTAGTGGGATGCAGGGTGTGTAGGAGAGGCATCACAAACAGAAAGTGGGAAGTGGTGTTACCCTATATATGGATCACTGGTAAGATCCCACCTTGAGTACTGTGCCCAGTTCTATACACATCTCCAAGAGGACATACAGTGGCGGCAGGGTGTCGGCAGGCATATGCACTGTACTCAGCAGAGTACAGTTAAAAAAAAAAAAAAATCAGGCAGGGCAACAAATCAAGCAAGGGCAACAAAAGAGGAAAGCAAGGACATTATGAGTCACACTGTCTGTGTTGCACTGATGGGGCACTGATGCCACCAACCAAATACATAAACAAGAACATTACTTACCAGGCAGGAAGAAAAAAAAAGGAGGAGGATTACAGGAAGAAACATAACTTGAACTCAGACATGGCAAATGGGGGGAGGCGGACTACTGTTGGTGTGGTGTGGCAGCTCATATTTTGGTTTATGTTTTCATAATGGGAGGAGGGCAACAGTACATTGGTTTTTGAGTACAAGTTTAAATTTCCTGCTACACACCTGAGTGGGAGGCAGTCAGTAGTAGCAGAACTAAAATGGTGCAGGGTCTGCATCAAACCCCTATGATGAGAGACAAAAGTACCTCAATTTGTACACCCTGGCAGACTGGAGGGGTATGACAGAGACCTTCAACTATCTCAAGGGGTAAATAAGGTACAGGAGGAAGTATTTTTCAGGGACATGATATGAAAATAAAGAGGGTAGATTCAGAGAGATCAGAGAAGTACTTCTTCACAGAAAGAGTGGTGGATTCCAGGAACACCATTCCAGCAGAGGTGGTGGGGCGAAGACAGTGGGAGGGGGTTCCAAGAATGCATGGGGTAGGCATAAGGTATCTGAGCCAAAAGGAAGGGGAGGAGAAAGAGTCAGAGATGAATTAGTGTCCGAAATGATACTGTAGACAGAGGGAAAAATGGGCAGACTGGGTAGGCCAAGCAGTCCTTACCTGCCACCAAATTCTATGTTTCCATGTAACACGCTATGGTGATTTATGGCGATATTACTACGGAAGATAATTTATTGTTGTAAAAAAGCAATACTGCTATTATCATGCAGCATGATACACCGCAATATACTCTTACAAAAGATCTCAACTTGCTGTCCGAATATCACCTCTCTGAGTCAGGAGTAATTTTGGTGTAAATGTTTTTTTTGGGGGACAGTAAGCACTGGAATATTTAGTATTAATCCCCACCCAGTCCCATGCTGGTGCTATGTACAAAAGGCAAAAACATTATTTCAATAGCTGTTCCTAAAGATCATTAATGGTACAAGGAAAACTTAAATAAATGTATTATTTAGAAAACAAAAAAATCAGTATTCGTTTGATATATTTTTGAGTTATTTTCCCTTATTATTTCTAAGAGCATTTGCATAGAGACAGTAGTTTTTGTGCACTTGATCTGTTTTACACTCATGTACACAAGGTCATAATCCCAGGGTTTAAATAGCTGGTATAGCATAGCAAAGCGCTAAGCAAAATAGAGGTAGTGCTAGCCATTTTCAGAAATGCTTAGCGGTAGACTGCTAACCATTTTTGAGTGAATCCACGACACAGTACATAACATTAATAAAACAATATTATTTTTACAATTTTGCTAATCAGGCTGTGCAAAGTGCAATGCTTTATCAAAACTGATTAGCACTTTCACGCATCAAACTGCTAATCACTTTTTCATCTTATTTAAACCTGTAATCCTTAATTTGTGACACTGCAAGAATTTCTCTAGCAACCTTGGGCAGTATCATGAAAGGATGATTAAGCTTATTACTGTCTCAGAATTACTGGACCCAACAACTCTTATTGATAATCTGTATTATATGTACGTAGACAGCAAACTCACAGAGGAGAGTACTTAACATTAAATCATAATGTCAAATGTACTTCTATTAACCATATTACTTTCACTGGAAGAAGGTGAAGTTTGGTAAAAGTAAAATGCTCATATACTTGCATGCAGAGGAGAGAGAATCCGATGTGCACTAAAGATATGCTTAGCTTCACACACGTTAATGAGTACTAAGAGACGCCAAGTTCTGTAGACACTACCACCAAGGCAAAAACATGTTACATCTACAGTAAGGAGACTGATATCAAACTAAAAGAAAGCCCCAGTTGAAAATTCTAGATTCAGATTTCATGCCCAACATCTGGCTGAAAGTAATATCCCTGCTACTTAGTTAACTGTAAAACAGAACTGTACGAATGACTTGGGCTAACAACTGATGCCTAGCAGCACACCATATTCCTCGTGACCAAACCAGACCCTGAAATCTCCTCAGGAGCCATATTCTAATGAGCTGCTTGCTCACAAAATACAAGCTAGAGACAGTTTCTCAAACTCCCAACGACCTCACAGCACTGACATAAAAGGTGTTAGAGAATAATATATGGGGTGGTGTGTGTAATGAGATTTTACACATACCAGTCGTGGGATGCTACATAAACCCCAAGGCGAAGCCTGAGGGGTTATAAAATGCATCCTACAGAGGATGTGTAAAATCGAGTTTGACACACACCCTTATTTTATTTTTATAATTGCTGCCATGCTTTTTGCCTCAGCAATCAGAGAAAATAAACTGATCAGTTTCAGGCAACCGTGGACTAGTCAGAAGTGCTAGCAGTCTGCCAGTTATAGTGCTCGCTTATGGAGGTAAAAAGAAGTGGAGAAAATAACGGTAGCTGTGTCTGTATTTTTCTGTTTGTTTCGGTATTCTTAAACTTACCAGCAAACAGCGGTTGTGGAGCTGCGGTGTGCCGGTATGAAGAGGAGAGACCCGCCAGCTCTTGTGTGTGGAGAGAAACGGATGGTGCGTTCCTTTTCTGCTGGTTTTCGTTCACCAGAATAGGCCTTTATTTTTTTTTAAAATAATAATAATAAAAAAAACACCGACAGTAGGCGTTGCTTCCGGAACAGTGAACATTGCATAGTAAAGGAACACTGTGACTGGCGCATGCATGATCAGAGGAAACCTGGCGTGTTTGCCGTTATAACCAGCCCAACTGGTTATAATGGCAAATTATAACCGGTTTCCTAAGGGAAAAAGCGCTGGTCAGTAATTATATAGAGAATAATATACGGGTGGTGTGTTTAGCAGATTTACACACACCGAGTTGTGGGATGCTACATAAACCCGGGGGGTTTATAAAAAGCATCCGACGAGGGTGTGTGTAAAATTGAGTTTTACCACCACTCCTTATATTTTATTTTTATAATTGCAGGAGTGCGCTTTTTCCCTCAGCAATTATAAAAATTAAATAAGCTAACAGATTAGTGTTCAGGAAGCTGCGGACTAGTCTTGATTTTGCACAGTCCGCAGTCTTCCTAATTATCTGACTGCACTTGTTGGAGTAAAAGGAAGAGGATATTTTATTAAAAATGTGTAGAAACTTAGATTTTTATTTTAATGTAAACTTACCGCAGCGCGTTGCAGCCGCGCTCTTCCGGCTTCGAGGCAGGCAGTCTGTGACATGGACTCCGGCTGTGGTGTCAGGCTGACGGAAAAGACTTTTATTTGCTTCCGTTTTAAGTGGTTTAGTTGAGGAAGAGAGTTTTTATTTTTTTTATAAAAGTTAATTACCGCCAATCTAGAGGGACCAGGAAGTGTGCTGCACCATGGGATTCCTTCACGGGCGTGAACAGCCGGAGAACAGCTGACTGAGGATGGCTGTTCCAAGGAAAACCTGGCGGTGTTTGCCGTTATAACCAGCCGAGCCCGTTATAATGGCAAATTACAACCAGGTTTCCTATGGAAAAGCGCTACCTGGTAATTATAAACAAATCATACGCCACCAAAGATCGGCTTATTGCATAAAAGTCATCATGGAGCTCAAAGAGAACAACTGCAACCTTATAGAGGACCTTCCCCAGTCACTTTGACTTTCATGCATTGATTCTGGAATTGTATTTCATTAATGTCTGCTGCAGTTAGTTTTGCATTTCGAGCTGCTAAAACTGCAGGGTGTACACTGCAACTTCTATAGCAAGCCTAGTGTTGCTGTGGGCCAGGGTTGTACTGCTGACATCATTGCAGGGCAGTCAATTTCACAAAAAAACCATACAGACAGGCATTTAGATTTTGTCATAATGCACTGCTAACAGGACGCCTTGGGGAAGGGAACACAGTATGTATACTGAGGACTGGTAGGGTTCCCTTGCATTACTGTTGCAACTGCATGGTATTGAACAGTATGAGGCACTCATCTATCCTACAGTGATGTCATCAGGAGCTAGCAGCCCAGGAATGTATTATGCGGGATGTAGGCATGGATTCTTCTTATCTACCGTTCACCAGGTGATGGGAATGTTTTCCCTGCAGGAAGTCGCAGAACTTCATTGTCGACCTGACATTGGGATCCCCAGATGGTTGGTTCTGGGTGATTTCAATGCATGGGTTGACGATGAACTCTCGCAGTTTGGTCAGACTTCCGCCAGTTAATGATTTCACTGGGCTTCACACAGGTTATTTCCTCCCAACCCATATTGGTGGTCATTCATTGGACTTGGTGTTCCTATTGGGGATGGAGATATCCGATTTGGTGGTGGAACCAGTGGGATGGTCTGACCATCATTCCATTGGGTTTAGTTTGAGGCCACCCTAGTAGGCCAGCCCCTATGGAGATGGTCGGTGCAGCCTTTGAGGTGTTTCCCTGATGGCGGTGCTGGACCTATCGGGTTTTCAGTGATTGCAGAGATCCAGGGGACTTGGTACTTGCCTATAATAAGGCAGTGACAGGGCCCTGGATTCCTATTACACCTGTTCGTGTATGTCCTCTCACTCTTCGCCCCTAGTTCTCCTTGGTTTTGATGAGACTTTAAGGGGAGTTGAGGAGAGTTGGATGATTAGAAGATATTGGCGGAAGTCGGGCTTGGATTATGACAAACTTAGATTGATGGACCATTACGTGGTTTATCAATCAGCAATCTCTTAAAAGGCAGAATTCCTGTCCAGAGATTGCTGCTGCTCAGAATAGACCAGCTCAGCTTTTCTGGACCACGGACAGATTGTGCAATCAATCTGTCTTCAGCCCAGAAGGCTTTTCTCAAGAATGGTGTAGGAGCTTGCTCAGTTCTTTTCACATAAGGTTGCCAAGATCCAGGTCCGGCGTCTGTCTGGCGCTGTCTAGTGGGAGTAGTGGTGGTCGACAGGAGATGTCAGACACCGGTTTTGTAATAGTCCGACTGGCCTTCCCACAATCAATGACATTGTGATGGTCATCCGATTACTGCGTCCGACCAACTGTGGTCTGGATCTGGGCCCTACGTCTCCTAGTGGGTTGTGTAGATAAAATCGGTCCGGTTCTGGCTGAGATAGTCTGGAGATCTTTGGAGGAGTTTTCCAAATTCCCTGAAGGAGCTTTGGTGCAGCCCTTCTTAAGAGCCCTCCTTGGACCCGGACTGTCTGGCTAATTATAGACCCGTCTCTAACCTACCCTTTGTGGGAAAGGTTATTGGGAAGGTGGTTGCGACACAGTTGGATGATCATTTAACTAACCACGATGTCTATGATTCTCTCCAGTCGGTTTAGAAAGAGACATAGCACTGAGGCGGCTCTGGTTCGGGTACTAAATGATCTCCTGATAGTTAGAGATCGAAGGACCTGCTCCGTCTTGGTCCTTCTTGATCTCTCTCTGGCATTTGACACGGTGGACCATGGTGTGCTGTTGGAACACCTGCGGCTTATCTGTGGACTGTTTGGTATAGTCCTCAGCAGGTTTCGATCTTATCTCGAGGTAGGACTCAGAGGGTGGTGTCTGGGATTTTTCCTCGACATCATTCCCCTATCCTGTGGGGTACCACAGGGCTCCATTTGGCACCCATGTTGTTTGCTGTGTATATGCTGCCGTTGGGATTGATCATTAGGCAGTACAGTTTTGAGTTTTCACTGCTACGATGATACTCAACTGTACATGTCCTTTATTACCTGGCCAAGATGCCGTTTTCTCGGTCTTTAATAACTGTCTTGCCAAAATCCAGGACTGGATGAATGTGAGTTGGCTGCGGTTGAACCCAAGAAAAACTGAGGTGTTGGTCGTGGACCCAGGTCGTCAGGAGGCGGGTTTGTTGTCTGGCTCTCCCTCAGGCTTATGGCTTGGGGTGTCCAGCTAACTACCTCAGATCAGGTCCGAAATCTGGGCGTTGTTTTGACAACTGTTTGACAATTAAATCACAGGTGTTGACAGTTGTCAAAGCCTCTTTTACCATTTGAGGAACATTGCCGGGTGAAGCACCTGGTTCCTCCTGATGATCTTTCTACTTTGGTCCATGCCTTCGTTACCTCCCATCTTGACTACTGCAATTCCCTGTATCTTGGGCTACCGGGGTTGATATTCGCCGCTTGCAGCTAGTGCAGAGCAGCGCAGGAGCTATTGGCAGGTTCTTCTAGGACCAGTCATACTAGCGCCTGTGCTCCGCTGGACTGCACTGGCTGCCAATACGCTGGCATGTGATCACCTTCAAGGTCGGTTTGCTGGACCTATAAGGCCCTTTACATGATCAGGACCTAGCTACCTGAAAGACCTCCTTCGTCCCTACTGTCCCCCCGCTCTCTCCGATCCACTGGCGAGGATTGCTAGAAATTCCCAGGGTTCGTTTGAAGACTTCTGGGGCCAGATCTTTTAGTTTGTGGCTGACCCTGTGGAATTCTCTACCTCATCAGATGCAGATTGCCCAACAGTCGAAACTTTTAAGAGAGCACTTAAAACATATCTTTTAAACAAGCATATAATGATTTTAATATCTTACTGTGTGGTTAATTTATTGTTTTATTATGTGGTGTACAGCGCCTTGGTTTTGGAAAGACACTTTTATAAATAAAGTACTGATTGATTGATTTGATTGAAGCTGAACAGCAAAGGCAAGTGCAGCAGGACTTAAAACAAATCAAATTATGGAAGGCAGAGTAAACCTTGGCCAGAAATAACAAATGCATACACCTTTCAGGTCTAGTACTGCATATAATGACTACAAGCTGTAACTTTTTGGACCATCAGGAAGTTCCTCTTTAACATAGCATGGAGAGACCACAAAGGCATGTTAGTACCTGATACTCTTGGATCCTTGAATTCCCCAAATATATAGAACTCTCACTACTCTGATCAACTGGAAAATCACCTAAGCCTGTAAAACCCTGAGTTATAATAAAAGGCCTGGGCATCATCAAAGTGGTGTATTCAAATTCAGCAAAGAGTACAGGGAGATTTTTAGTCACAGACATCTTGTAACAAACATATAGGTTGTAATGCAGTTGCAGAGAACTGAAGTGAGTGGGCACACTAAATTAGTGTACTGTAATTCCCAAAGCTTTTATTAAAGCCCCCAAAGTACCATAACAGAGGTAAAGTTGAATACCCAGTGCTTCGTGGTTGTCTTCTTTGTTATTGGGGTCCTTGTCACCACTTTAGTTCTGCCACACCCTCAATCCAGTAAGCAGTTTTTTAAGCCTCTTGGGGTATGTGTCCAGTTTAAACTCCACAGACAACATGGATCCCAAAAAACTTCCTATTTGTAAATGACTTGAAGTTATATAATTCATATGATAAACACCTGAAAAAGCATTGTAATGACCTTCTCTGACAACATGCATAAGCAACAGAGCCAGGGGGTTAAGCCAGGTCAGTAGACCTCACATTTGTAGCTGATGAGGCTGGTGGGGTTTCTCCAATAACAGCAGGCAGGATACTTTTAAGCCTTTTGGCACTCAACATATTGTGCATTGAAAATCCTGGCAACCAAATTATAATTTTCAGAAAAAATTTTGTTTTACTGTTGCATGAGTTGCCCTGTTTAGTTATTTTTGTCTTCCTTTCTCTAAAACCTGTTCAAAAGCTGCAGTTCCTGACCCTGTTTTATCATAAATAACCCATGTGTTTCTGTTAAATCATGGATTATTCATCAAAATGGGTCGATTATTCAGGATTATAAAAAGCTAAACAGATTGACTAAAGTACATTTAAGAAGACAGTTGTTTCCTCAGCACCCTGGGTTAAGGTGTTCTATGCAATTCTGCCCCCATTTTTGGTACATTACTCCGCCACTGGACATCAGGATGACATTTATGTTAGATAAATGTGCCAACACAGAAATTATAAAAGGAAAACCTGCACTGAAAACATCAAACTGAAAGATGACTATAGCACAGATTTACTTGAACATGATTGAGCATAAAACTTCTCAGTCCCGTTTCCTTCAAGGCAGTGGAAGATCACCTTAAAAACTAGACATAAGATAAGGTGTGGTGCAGACAGTTTAGAACCATTTTTTCACAAACTAGCCATTATTACCCTGTAGCCCTATCCTTCACATCTTCAATCTCTCTATAGACTCTGCCACAGTACCATCCTGCTGGAAAGCCACCCATATTCTTCATCTATTTTTTATTTAGTTTTTGTTTACCAGGTAGGTGCACTAGCCATGGCAATGACTATTTTCAGGCACGACCCAGGAGGTACAGAGCAAACAACAGAAAACAAATTACAGTACATGTAAATTACAGTACATAGTAGACAATAGCATATCTAAATCCAGTGATCCCTGTGACTTATTATAGACCCATATACATCCTACCTATTCTCTCTAAAAATCCTCAAAAAATAATCTATACTCAACTGATGGCACACATCGAATACTACTCCTGCTCAATATTGTTTTAGGAAAAAATCACTGCACCATTTCTATGCTTGCCAAAGTTACTAATGACTAGTCTTCACTGCCAATGATTCCAAAGTGGTCACAGGCGCCGTCTTCCTTGACCTCTGCAAGGCATTCGATACTATGGATCACAACCTCGTCCTTCTTAGTCTCAAAAAAAGTTAGGTGCCTCTGCATCTGCTGAACAGTGGTTCACCAACTACTTACCAGGTAGAATCCAGAAAGTCAAGGCGGATGGCCTACTCTCAGACTCCCTGCCCATTTCAAGGGTGTTCCACAAGGGTCCATTTTAGGCCCTATTCTCTTTCTATTTATATCAATAACTTCAACTCCAACATCGTCAATTCCAAACTGCACTTCTTAGCAGATGACACAGTCTTGTACACTTCAAAGCTGACACTGTCCTAAGTCTGCGAGGAACTGTAAGCCAACTTTACAAAGCTTGAGCAGAATCTCATCAACTCTAAACTGCTGCTAAATGCAAAAATAAAAAGCCATGTTCTTCACTCTTAACATCCCCATCAACATCATTTCGCTAAATGCCCCATTGTTACCACCCTAGGAGAATATCTGGAGCTGGTAGATAAATTTAAATAACTTGGCATATGGCTTGATAATAAGCTTTCCTTCAATCGCACATCGACAGTCTCTCCAGTAAACTAAAAGCCAGATTAGGTTTCTTTTACAGAAACAGGACTTTCTTTCCTTCGATACCAGATTAAGGCTTGTACAGGCCATGTTCCTACCACTTCTCAATTATGGTGACATAATCTATAACTGCGCTTGTTTACCAACCTGCACAAACTGGACATACTGTATTATCAGGCTCTGCAGTTTGTCACCAAGGCCCTTCTTAGAACTCACCACTGTGCCTTATACTCCACAGTTGGTTGGGCGTCCGCAACTCATCTGATTCACCTTGGAACATGGGATGTTGAAAATCCTGTTGCACAAGCTCCCAGAATACATATCCTCCCTCTTATACATTTCACATACCTACCCTTAAGGAAGTTCTACTTTCTCCACCTTGAAATGCCTATGACATGTACATCCCATGACAACAGCACTATCTCCTATGCCCTACCTGCCACTTAGAATAGCCTACAGTCGGTTCTCGAGTTTCCAGCATTGTCTTGGTTAATTTCTTCAAAGCCTTAACTGCAAGAACATTTAAAGTTGTATGTAATTGCCATATGTAGTAGTCCTATCTTGCACTGACTCCCCAGCCTGGTTTCCTCCTATTCCATCACACCCCCTCACCCCTACCTTTCCTTCCTTTTCCCATCTATTGTTACCTTCACCCCATCCCTCCACCCCTACCCTTCTACGACACTTTATCTCCTCAACCCACTCACCCTCTACCCCACTCTATACCTACCCCTTCCTGCCTCCCTTAGCTCCCCCTTTAAGACCCCTGTTCTTCCATCCTGTCTTTCTGACTCTCCTCCATTGTATCACCCATGTCTACCTCCCCCACACACTCCTCTTATTCAAAGTCTTGGTGTTTCCATGCACTTATTATTAATATTATTTTGTTATTATTCTGAGCATTCAAATCTGCAATCCTCCTGACAACTATGTTATGTATTGTGCCAAGTTTTGCTTTGTAATTTCTTTCCTATTATTATCCCACATTTCTGTATACCCTGTATTTGTATTACTTCAATGTTATGCTCATGCCATTTGGTGTTTGTATTTGCTTATGCCACTGGATGTTTTTGTATCTGTACAATTTTCTGTTACATGTTTAGGACCTCCTTGTAAATGAGCCTGCTCAATGGAGTAATCCTATAATAAACCTGAAGCTTGATAATAGGCAAAGGAGCACCAATATAAAATAAAAGAATAAACCAGAACAGCAAAAGAAAATGCTACAGAAGGCTGAAGCTAGTGCTGAAGACAGCTCTGCCAACACTCAAAGAAGGAAAGTGATGGACTGGCTGCATTCTTGTAATGGTTTGGCAAATCCCTACTTTAGAAATATCACCCCAAAGTAAAACTTTAATGACACTGGCCAGGGAAGAGCTTTTCACTGAAAATAGATCTTACTATGCTTGGTGGTTTCTCCCAGATACAAGAAACACAGAATCGCAGTCATACTCCATACTGTTATGAGCCATGGCCATGCTCCTGTTAGCATGTAGTCAGCATTAAGGCAGAGATGGCAGGTATCCTTCTGTTGGATGCTTCTGCACTGTGGCTGTGGAGCTGGACAAATGAGTAAGAGCATGGGTACTTTTACAAATATAACAGATAGGTCCTGCAGGGTATTCCAGTTTTCTTGGTGGAGATGGCAGAAAATAAATATGGTAAGCATTGCAAAGAGACCCTGATGTTGAGGGTGATATACCATGGGTAGCTTTTCAAGACATCCAGAGGTGGGAAGACATGTCACTTTTGTTGTTTGAAAGAGGTGTGGAGTGGGGCTATCTAACAGTATACTTCAGTCTTTTATCTGCAGTATGCTATTTGATGTTGATGATAATTTAAACAGACTGTGGGTATATGCTCTGTTAAACTTACAGTACCATTTATTCCATGTTAACCACTCAGGGAACTTTTGAATAGCTGCATTATATTCCAGACAGTAAATGGAGCAGACAATGCATGAGCATTTCAGAATTACTATACTAGCAAAGATCCCAAATTTGGAGACATTACACAGAAAAAAACTTTCAAGTGCAGTAAGGAAGGGTTTCTCAGGCATGCAAATGGCTGACCTCTCCCATGTTACGGAGTCCCACCATTGTGATCAGTTCAACTACCCTGATTATACTACAGCCAGGCATAAAGGAGCTCCACAATGGCTGAGTAAGTTGTGGTTATATGGTGTACTTGTCAAGGAGGGTCAACAGCTCAGTAGTGGAAATACAGCTGAGCACCAGGACTGAATAAAAGCACAATTCAGGGGCAAAAGGGTAATTAAACAAATCCATTCTTGCTCATGGCTGTGGAGGATCAATGTAGCTGGGACTCTGTGTTGGGAGGAGCACGCAGTGTGTGAAGGCTTATAGGACAACTTGGGCCCTTCTTGATTCTTTTGTCATTCTGGTGTGGACTGATGTGTGCAGTTTTGGAGACCTCATCTACACAGGACATAGACAGAATGGAAGCAGTCAGAGGAGGGCAACTAAAATGGTGCAGGGTCTGCATCAGAAACCACATGAGAAGAGAGACTGAGAGCATATGTATACCCATGATGAAAGGAGGGCGGGGGGACATGATAGAAACTTTCAAGTACCTCAAGGGAATCAACAAAGTCCAGGAGAGTAGTATCTTTCAGAAAAAGAGATGTGTAAGAACAAGGGGCACAATTTAAAGATAGAGGGGACAGCTCAGGGGTAGTGTGAGGAAATTTTTTCATGGAGAGAGAGTGGTGGATGCATGGAACAACCTTCCTGGGGAGGTTGTTGGGTCTAAAACAGTGGGAAATTCAAATATGCATGAGAAAGATATAAAGCAACTGTAGTGGAGGGTGGCAGGAAGTAGGCTGTTGGTTAACTAGAATCTGCAGCTTATCCAGTAGGTAGGGAAATGGGCAGACTGGGTGGGCTAAGTGGTCCTTATCTGCCATCAAAGTCTATGAAATCTGCAGCTCACCAACAATTCTACTAACATTGGTAAAGGAGAAGTTACTCAAGATGTTCCTATAGCATGTGTAGCCAATATCTGCTGTTCCCAAAGTGTACAAACTCATTTCACAATGCAAATTAATAACTGGCATGTATTACAGAGATCCCTTCTTAGTGTATGCAGCAAGGAGCCCCATGGCTATCTAACATGGCACTGAGAGGTGATAAAATCCAGTGATGTAACACACTGGCTAGCATTTACAACAGACCATGTGAATGACACTGTATGCATGTAGCACCACTTATCAATGGAGTTCTGAGACTGTGGGAATAAAAGGTGCATCAGATTGGAGATGGGAAAATACAAGCCACCTTCTTCTGGCCTGGAGTGGTTCCGGAAGTGATTCCCAATTCCCCAGCTTCCTGCAATCCAATTTTATTTTCCTAAAATTAGAAATTCTGCTGATTAACATGATAATCAATATATCATGACAATTTTACACAGATATGATACTAAACATTTGATACTGTGAAATCCATTGCTCTAACCTTACACAACCAAGTCCAAAAGTTCATGTTCGGTAAATGCCACTATGTTACGCTTTGTGTGAAGAGGACACATAATGGAACAAGCATTTGTCAATGCGAACATTTGATGCTTAGTAAACAATTTTTTTTGCAATTCTGACCCCAAAGTTTGAAGATACTTGTTTTAGGATCTACCTTATAGACATGACATATACCATTTATAGTATATTGCGAAATGTCATTTCGCATCAGAGGTGGCGCATCTCATACAGGATTTTAAAAATGACATGTCACACATGAGGTGGTGTTGAAAATGGCCATGTTCAAATGTTGAGTCAAAATATTGAAAAACAGCAAAGTTATGAGTGAATGCTGAAATAGTGTAATGTTCAGTCATAACCTGGACATTTTATCGTATTTGTACACCACATTTTCAGCACAGCCTTCTTATTACCCCACCTAATGAACCCAGTAGGTGAAAATTTTCAAATCTCCACCAAAATGTCATTCTGCACCACTGAAGTGACCACACCACAGGTATGAAAACACATTTTGGCCAGGATTTGCAAAATGACAGCTGCCACATTCATGAGGTGCTGTGGAAAAATGACTATGTTGAAAATCTGGAGTCAAAATTTTTAAAATTACAAGCCTGTGTTCGTAAATTTCAATGTAGGCTCATAACTTTTTTAATATTTTTGCTCCAAATTTTCAACACAGATTTCTTTGACCCCACCTCATGAACAAGTGCAGAAAATTTTCAACTGTTGCCCAAAGGTGATTTACGGTGGAGCAACTGCAAAATCACCTTTTGGGGCACAAAAACACATTTTGGCGGGGATTTGAAAAATGACAGCTGTCACATTCACAAGGTGCTGTAAAGAAATAGCTATGTTGTAAATTTGGGGTAAAAATATTGAAATTACAAGCCTGCATTTGCAAATTTCCATGTAGGCTCGTAATTGTTGTTTTACACTAAATTTTCAACATAGCCTTTATGACCCCATCTCACAAACAAGGCAAAGAAAATTTCCAACTCCTTCCCAAATGGTGATTTCGTGCAGCAACCATGAAATTACCTTTCGAAACAGATCTGCCTAAATTCACTGCAACTGTTCATGAGGTGGGATACTAAAAAGGCATGCTCAAAATTTGGGGCAAAATATTTAAAATGGCCAAGTTATGCCACTAAGTTCAAAACCCCACTGAAATATATTGAACCACTTACCTGATTTCCTCAGTTCGAGGCCAGCTTTGAAGAGTGAAGATGTGTCTGCGGCCCGAGAAGATTCGTGCTATCGGACCCCAGTGGGTAAATAACAATGGCTTGGATGCTAATTGAGAGGGTCGGGTGGGGGGAATGAACAGGACAACAGACATTGAGGGACATAAAACCACAATAAGGGACAGATGTCTGTATTTCAGGTGATGACACTGGGAATTGAGCATCCCAGTATCAGTGTTATGTTTGGGGACTGGAGTGGTGGGTGCTGAGAGGAGGGTCAGGTGGGGGACGACAGTTACAGGGGTCCAGGGCGCTAGCAACATACATCACTGGACAGTTTCTTTTGTTACAGTTTTTTTAAATAATATATTAAAAAAATCCTGCATGGTAGTGACATTGGGGATTGGGTACCACCAGTGTTATGGTGGGGTGGGGTGAGCTGGGGTGGTGGGTACTGGAGGGACAGTTGGGTGGGGTGGGAGCAGTTATAGGGGGTGCCAGCAAGAAACACCGATGGATGGTTTTCTTTATGCATGAAAATATAAAAACAAACAAACTATGAGGTGGACACTGGGGAACTGGGCACCCCAGTGTCAGTGTTATGTTTGTGGAAGAGGGTGTGGGGTGGTGAGTGCTGAGAGGGAAGGAGGTCAGGTGGGGGAAGGAGTTACATAGGCGCCCAGTGTCAGGGATTGATACAGCAGCTGCACACCAGTGACATGGGTAGCAAACTTCTGGTGTGTAGCTAGTAACTGTTTTGAAAGCCGATCAGCTATTTGATGATGTGGCTTCATGCAAATCAAAGGACGAAGTCCTCTCTGATTGGAGTGGCTTCAGTCCTTTGAAGTACACACACTTTCTGACCCACAAAGCAGAGTTATGCTTCACAACCACAATGCGTGGTCATTGGTCCTGAACTGCCGAGCCCCTGGTATTATGTGAACAGCAATGGGCTCGGCAGTAACTAAAAATCCCTTGCATTCATCACAAAACATTTGTTGCATGCGCATCAAACACAAAAGGGTGTCTTAAGGGACCAGATACATGTAAAACAAAGATCCAATTGTTCTGTCAGTATGCATGTGTAGTCATTCAAGGGAGAGATTGGAGTATAAGAGTTACATGTCCCTGTCACTGCCTGACTCTACAGCAAGGTGAATAACAATAAAATGTTTTTTCTTTCAGAATTTCAGAAATGTCACAAAACCACCCTACTTGTCACCCAAGTGCTAGAAAAACTTCTAAAACACTGTCCATCTCCCTGCCCATGTGGAGGGCCCAAAGTACCTAAGCGTCTTTGGGGGTTACATTTATAAATAGGGACATTCCACAGGTCATCCAGAAATAAGCTTTTTATTCACTCTGGAATTTTATGCGACCATGTTGTCTAGCAAGGAAATGTGTGGAGCACCAAGTGCTGGGACAGCAGTATTGACAACATGCCAAGGTGAATGAAAACATTCTGAACACCCTATGGAATCCTATTTAAACCCTGAGCTGCAATTAAACTGATACAGCAAGAGAACCAACATGACCTGACAAATACAGGAAAATACAATGGATTATGGGGTGAATCACAAGGTATTCCACCTGAGGTGAATAATAGTGGATTATACAATGGCATGAGAAAATCTAGAAATCTCACTGGCCAAGAGACATCAGCTGACCGTACATTAAGTCTCTATATCTGCACAGTCATCCTGGTCCTAAACCGCATCACACAACAAGCAAATCAGTCCTCCTACAACCAGAACTATCTTCCATCAGTCTCCCTAGATCCAGAACGGATTCTCCATCACAAACATGGCTGTTACTTTACCCTGTAAAACCTTCAACTGGGCCTAAAAATGAAACTACCTTAAATTAAAAAATAAAACAAATTAATTAAATGTTTTTCCTTGATCATCACTCTCCTACACACATAAACAAATTAGAAACAATAAGTATTATTTATAGTTTTTATTACAACTGTTTCTTTGCTGACTGAAAAATCCCCCTTCTTTTTTTTTTTACCATGCTCATTAGGAAATCTCTTCTGCTTTCCTGATAATGAGAATAATTGAGTCTGTGGCTTTAGAAAGGGCCTCTGTGTGTGTGTGTGTGTTTGTGTATACAGTATATTAGAAGAGTACCATTCTGCTAATGGAACAGAGCTGAATTTGAGATCAAACATTCCATGATAAACATTCCATTTCTTGAATGTGGGAAACAGAAAAAAAAAAACACAGAATGAAGAAAGTAAGCAATAATAACTATATAAACAAAAGGAAAAGGCTGTAAATAACTAATCCTGCTGGTCAGCTTTTAGGACAAGCGAACAGTTCATGATGCTGTCAGTGAGTGAGGCAGTTTTGAACCACACTCATGCTTGCAGCATCGAGGAACTGAGAAGCCTCTGTTATAACTTCCTTTTAGTTTTGTCTACAGAATGAGGAGAATGAAATAAAGTAAGGGGCTATGTGTCATACTTAGAATGAGAAAACAGCATTTGTGAATTGTTGTGGCTGGCAGGGGAATATGAAGCTTAGGTGGGCAGCGGGGACACACTGTATAACATTACTTTAATCTAGCACCAATAGGCGGAGGACTATTTTATGTTAAAAGCACAGATTCACTTACATTTTTACTTATTTAAAAATGTGTTTCAAAATAAAAAACTGCTTCTAAAATAAAAGGCATTTATAAGCACAATAACACACTCCCGGGTTGTGCATTATGATGTGATAACCACACTCCTAGGGACTACCAGCACTTGGCCTTTGGCCTTGTGCCTACCCCTAAGTGCGGTTATCACCATGTCATACACCCGTCGTGTCTTAACTTACACAACTCATTTTATTCAACTCTGTTATGTACCCTCCATGATCAATATGTGTGTGTGTGTGTGTGTGTGTGTGTGTGTGTGTGTGTGTGTGTGTGTGTTTTAGCAATGCTGATAAGGATATTTTGTAGCAAATATAAGTGATCACTAAGGAAAGGCTAAAGGAACAGAAGGCAAAGGCCCATGTAAAGCTCCTATCTTTCACCCACAATAGGATAATGAGCATTCTGTCAACATATACTTGTCTAATCTATTTTTGAATCGAGTTTTGATTCACTAATAACCACATTTATTGGCAGTGAGTTTCAAGGTTAATGATTCTTTGTGAAAAAAGTTTGTCTATTTTTTTATGAATTGTTTTCTGCTCAACTGTAGAGGGTGCCCTCGAGTATTAATATTTGTTTGTTTGAAATCAAGACCTATTTCATCCATAAGGTATTGATCATTTATTTCCCAAGTCATCATGAGGTCCCTTCATTCTTCTGGTCCAAAATATTTAACCATTAGTCATAACTGAGGTCTTTAGCATCATGTACATATTTTATTTTCCTTTGTATTTTTCAATACGTACAATTCCATTTTTGTATGGACACCATAGCTGTGATGTGAAATCCAATAAAGGGTGTATACAGGCCCTATGTAGTGGTAGAATAACTGATTTTCTTTGGATTTTATATTTCGTCTAATGGACCACCAAACTTTGTTGGCTTTATTTATGTTTTCAGTTATTTGTCAAAGTCAAAACTGTTTGGCATTATAATCCGAGGTCTTTTTCAGCTTGGGATTTATTTAATTTGTGCCCATTTAGGAAATAAATATGCTCTGGATTTTTGTGCCAAAATGAATAACACTGCATTTTTGGTATTGAAAAAGGCCCCACCTATTTGACCAGGATGTCAGTTTATCTAGGTTTACTTGAGTTGGTTTGTTTCCATATCATTACTATATGTTTCACCGATTTTGCAGTCATCTGCATATTTTCTGATCCAACTATCAATGTTAAGGGACACACAGGATATAAAAATCTGGAATATGAAGTGGGACAGTACTAATCCTTGAGGACTCCGCTTGCAACTGGCTTCCAGTTGGAGTGATAGCCATCTATGATTACTTGTTGAGAGCGACTGGGTAGCCAGTTCTGTATCCAATTTATATATTCAGATTCAAAATTCATAGCTATTAACTTCTGTGTTAGGGCCCAATGGGGTACGAATCGAAAGCCTTTTAAAGTCCCAAAAATAATGTCACATGGTGTTTTATCTAGGCTTTTACTACGTGTTCATAAAAACAGAGAGATTGGTAGTGCAAGATCTGCCTAGAGAAGCCATGTTGGTTTTCAGCAAAGCCCAGATTAAAGGCGTTAGCCTACCCTTTATGATTCCTTCCATCATTCTGCATATCACTGGGTAAGACTAATTGGTCTACAGTTGTCCATGCCACCCTTTTAAATAGAGATGTTACATTTGCTCTTAGCCAATCGGCGGAACATTTCTTGTTTGCATACTTTGACTGAAAATGAGCTTTAAGGGAAGAATGAGTTGTTTTGCATGATTTTAATCATGTTGGTGGTTATTCCATCTGGTCCTGGAGCGGAGCCTGATTTCAAAGTTTTATTTTATGATTTCCTCCGAGTTGAAGGTGATGTCTGATATTACTGAAATGTTCCTAGATGTTGGTATTATGTTATTTGTGCAAAATGCTTGGCACAAATAATCATTTAATAGGTTAGCCATATCTGCTGAAACATTTATAGTACTTGTACTTGTAATGCATGAACCTACTTGACATTTTGTTTTCAGGAGTTTATATAGCTATAAAATATTTTATTGTTACCTTTTGCAGCAAGGTTTGTCAAATTTCGTTCTGTAGCTATGTTTGCTTTTCAGTCTCATGTTTACAAGATTTTTTTTTTAAGACTTTCAACGTGTGATATATTTGTGACCTCTGGACCTACAGTGAGAAGATGATATATTCTCACTGTAGCTCTGATATTCTTATTCTAGGTCCAGAGGTCACAAAACTATCTTCACTCTAGCTCCTCACTGGTCCGTGCTGGCAGCATAGAGCCACACTTAAAATTGGAACATTTGGTTTCAGTTCACGGCTGACTTGTAAGCACTACTTTCACTTTCAAGCCATAGTTCGCAAAGTATTTTAAACTGTTGAATCTCTTAATAAAAAAATAAAAAAAAACATTTTTTTCCTTACGTTATTTATTTGTTTTGGCAGCTGGGTGAGGTGCACTAGACATAAAATGTCTATTTTCAGACACAACCTGGGAGGTTACAACAAGGTGAATGCATGACAATGAAGGATATGCAATACAACACTTGGCTAAAATGGAATACAATACAATATAGATGATCCACAGTCAGTACAAGTAAATGCTAACAATGAGGCAAAACATCACCCAGAGTTACAGCAATACAAAATTAAATACAAGGAATAAGTGCCATCTATTATAAAGAACCTTCATACAAAGCAAGTAGAACAAATAGCAGATGGAGCGGGAGAGCAAAGGGAGAAATGAGGGTGACTAAGACCTATATGAGCAAGAGGATAATCAGTTAAGTGCAAGGACAGATAGGAAACAAGAGTTGGAGATAAAGGTAAGGTGATAAAGGAGGAGTAAAACCAACAGTAGTAGGTATGAGGTGAGGCTTAAGAGGATTGAAGCATGTACAAGGGCTAGTTTAGTAAGGTAATCCAGGTGTTTTTTAAAGAGGTCATGACTTGAAGCTTGCCAGACATAAAAAGTAATGGAGTTCCAATAATGAGGGCAGCATGGGAGACGCATGGACACCCTTGGCTGTTTTACACCTCAGTATATGCAGGACAGTTTGGTCAGCCAACCTTAGTCCATGCGAGGAAGTTTGCCAGGACAGCAAGGAGGCTAAGGATGCAGGGTTCCAGATCTAATGATGCTATCAGTCAGAGAGCCAACACAGAGGAGTCGATGAGTGGACGGAGGGGCCATTTTAGGTAAGCGTAGTGCTGCGGTGGTGTTTGCGGAGAGAGGAGGCAGAGGCATAGGGACAGATGTTATTGTAGGTTATGTCCCACTTGTGAAGAGAGGTTTAGAAGCATCTAAGTAATGCACCGTAGATGAGGACCGGGAGAAGGATGCCGCGGGCAACAACCAATCTAGCAGAAGGGGTAAGAGCATAACTAGTTTTATAAGCAACACCTATTTTGACATTAATGGATTTACAGATAGAGGAGATGTGTTGATCTGGCACCCACAACTTAGCAAATGTCAGAAAACTCCTCAGAAACTGGTTTCCTGCACAGTACCTCCCCTGTCTCTTGACTGGCAACCTTGCTATCCTCGCCTCATCTCCTTCAGTCCTGGCTATCAAGCAGTCTTCCACAGTCCACATCCAAAGATGCCGCACCTGCTTGCTACTCAACTCCCAACGACAGACACCTTTAGTATGACCGCCTGGGACTTGCACACTGATGCAGTGATGCACACAGCAGTGTCATCTGCATCAGTAGTTGGCAACAACGCTGGGTCATTCTGAAAACACTCAGACATCAAACTTAAAAACAAAACAAACAAACAAAAAAAACAATCACTGCAATAGGAGGAAAACCCTGCAAAAACACGAAACAAGAGCTGGATGAATGTAAGAAAATTACTCACCTTAGTAATCTTGCTTCTTCTAAGGGGATCTTAATGTATTCTGACTTATGCAGTATGGTCTCACCATAGGACTGCCCCAGAGCTGAAATGGTTAATTGAACCTACGCAAATGATGGAATGCTAGGCTCGAGCTCGGTTTTCAAATCACTGTCCCTGGTAAACAGCTTCTAAACCGCCAGATTCTTACGAAGCCTGCTCTAAGCAGTTTCCTACTACTATAATAATAATGATTATACTAACAGCAATAATCCCATAACTCTCCTCCCAAATAAGTGTGGGAAGAGCAACAATATGGGGTTTACCCCCTTTAAAAATATTTTCCCCAGTGACATGACTAAGCCTCAAGTCACAGATGCCCAAAAACAAGAACTCTAGATACCCCAGGTTTGCACCAACTCTACCACAGCAGTAGTGCTGTGACCTTAGGTTTCAGTAAAGGAGGCAGATGTCCACTGGAGGAATATCTCTAGCAGCTGCTAGAGAGGCTGCAGTACCCCTGGTAGAGTGGGCCCTGAGGCTGCATGAGTGGTTGCTTTTCCACCTTGCCTTAACAGAACTGAATACAAGCTACGATCCATCTAGCATTGGATCATTTGGTGGCAGGTTTACCTTTTCCCACCTCTCATAAGTGAGGAAGAGCTGAGTCTGATCCTGCCTGTGACCCTTTGTGTGGTTCAGATAGTAGCAGACTGCCTTTTTACATCCAGGCTGTGCAACTACGTTCACCTGAAGTGGAGTGGTTAGTAAAGAAAACTGGCAAGGTAATAAGACTGGTTAAGGTGGAAATCTGATACCACCTTGGGCAAAAATTTCCTGTTAGTTTAGAGAACTATTTTGTCCCCATGGACAGCAATATAACCTTACTCTGTAGACAATTCCTGGAGCTCACTGATCCTTCTGGCAGAGGTAATAGCTACCAGGAACACTGTTTTCCAAGTCACATATCTGAGATCTGCTGTAGACATGGGCTTGAAGGGGCTGCACAAGCTGAGCAATGCAAATATTCAAATCCCACATGGCGATAGGTTCCCAGTGTGGTGGATGCAAGTGTAATAATCCCTTAAAAACATTTTAAACACTGGCTTGAGGCCAATGAGGAAGCCTTACCTGCTGATAAGTAAGCTGAAACAGCTGCCAGGTGCACTCTTAGTGTGGCAATAGTTAAACATGTAGAGTGCAAATGAGCCATATAGTCTAGGCCTATAGAGAGCTAGCCTGGGCATGGTCCAAACCCTTACCCTGGCACCAGAAAGTAAACCTCTTCCATTTACAGGCATACGTTTTCTTGGTAGCGGTTTCCTGGAAACTCTCAGTATGTCCCAGTATGTCCATAACCCCTTCTGAGAGATGTAAACCTGCATACTCAAAGTCTTCAAGAGCCATGCCCCGAGTCTGAGGGAAAGAAGGTTGGGATACATGATCCTGCCCTGTGAGGATGACAGCAGTTATACCTCCTGGGAAGGCTGATTGGTTTGGCTACCAACAATGATAGGAGCATGGAGCACCAAGGCTGCCTGTCCCAATCTAGGGCAATGAGGATCATTGATGCTGGTTGGAGCCTGAGTTTATTTATTACTTTCAGTAACAGGGCAAAATGAGGGAAGGCATACAGGAACCTCCTGTCCACTCCAGCAGAAGTGCATCCAGAGGAATTGTGCCCTTGATAGGGGCCTGCAATAGTACTGTGGGAGCTGGTGATTGTCTGGGGCTGCGAACAGATCCACTTCTGGAGTGCCCATCTCCTGAAGATGGTTTGTAAGACCTGCTTGTTCAATGACCACGTGGTGGTTCTGATTTATTCAACTGAGGGCATTCGCAAAACATTGTCCTTGCCTGGAAGGTGAGCAGCTGTGAGGAAACATTCAGGGAGTAAGTCAAAGCCCACATTTTCATTGCTTCTGTGCACAAGGGATTTGACCTTGTTCCCCTTGCTTGTTTGTGTAATACATTGTGGTTGTGTTGTCTGTTCTGATCTGGACCACCTTCCCTTTGACCTGATTGGAGAAAACTGAAGAGCCAACAGAACTCCTTTGAGCTCCAGAAGATTTATGTGCAGGAGAGATTTCTGCTTTTCCCATGTACCATGAGTAGTGAGATCCCCAGATGTGCTCCCACCCTAAGAGGGATGCATCTGTTGTAAGCCTACAAACTCGCTCAGCCGGTCAACCCTCTACTCCCAAAGTGCCAACCTCTGAGCGTACGATTTGTGTACAGTGAACAGACAAGGTAACCCTCTTGTCTGTTTTGTGAGTTCAAGTCACCTAGTCTCAAGCTCTGAAGGATTCAAACTGATAACCTTATGTTAGCGTACCCAATTATCAGGTTCAGACAATTCTGTCTTCGGGGCTAGATATCTTTGCCTACGGGCACCCAACCAGGTTTTTCAAATGAACCCTTAGAATTCTATGCAACACTTTGGAGAACTCTATCCATTTCCCAGTTTGGTGTGCAATAAGCCCATACACAGTGTTACTATAACCTTTAAAAAGCTCCACTTAAAAAGAAATGTCCAGGCACTCCAGCAGTTTCGTTAGTAAAAAAAACATCTTTACTTTAAAAATATCAAAACAGAACAATAATTACAGAACAAATATATATCCCAACACATAGAGTCTTAAAACAAACAGGTAAAAAGTAGAGTTCCTACTATTTATAACTTCAGACTGGTATAATCTAATGCTTACTTTCTTTCAGTGCTTTGAGGATCTCCCTTCTCTCAGTCAAATATTTTCTTGTGTGTGTCTGTCAGGTTCTTTCAGCAATTAAGCACACCTCTGGGCAGAGCCTTCTCATGAGGTCACTAACTCCGCCTTAGTGTATCAAACCCTCTATTTTACAATACAGGGTCTCCAAATAAAATATTTAAAAAACATACAAGATGACCTCACTGACTTTCCTTTCCACAGGTTAACTGGTCAGAACTGGTTTGTGCTCTACTATACATACATCTCAAAATTTCTTTGATCTAAGTCACTGTATTCAAAGCAAAAGTGTATTGGCCTCTTTAATCCCATCTGGACCTTGGAATCTACACCTCAGATCTTTCTGATGTAATTCAAGGGTTCCTCGAAATGTATTTTGGACCTTCCAAATCCGTCTGGGTCCTCCTGGTTCAGACATCAAACCTCTTCAATGTCCACTCTGGCCTCTCTCCAACACCCCTCCACACAAGTCGTTCCTGGTAACCATGCAAGTCAAAGGATCTCCTGAGGGCATTATGAATGGCTAATCTTATTTCCTGGATGAAAGCAAATTGACAAGGTAATTGCACCCCAGATCTCTGCAGTTTAAAATACCTCATGTCCTTTGAACTTATCCTGGGGGTCTTGATGTGTCAGTTCCAGTAAGACAGCCTTTCCTTGAACTGACCTTCCCGTCACATATTTTATATGTAATAACAAAAATTAATACAGCACTCGAGCACTCAGAGCTGGCTGTCTATGTCACAGTAAGTACCAGAGAAGGGGCTGCTGCAGAAAGGATACTCCTTGCTTGAGATTGCTTCTTTCCTGCCACCACTGCAGGGCTTGAAGAGTGACTGTGACTGGAACTAGCTTGAAGGAGATCCTTTCTTTGGGACAAGTGTTCTCTTAAGTGAAATTGAATGTCTCTCATCTGAAACCTGGCCCTGGCACAGCTGCTGTGGAAGCTGCCATGCAGCCCAGCAACTGAAGGAAGTGCCTTGCTGGCCTTGAGACATGAAGTTTGAAAGATTCGCTACTAGGATAAGGCTGTCCACCCTGTCCCGAGGCAAGTAAGCCATTCCTTTTCTTGTGCCAGTTCTGCCTCTATGGATCTGAGGTTAAACTGGTTCTAGAACAGACTTTTGCAGTTCACCAGGAACCCCGAGAGGATAGAATGTCTAGTGTTAGTGACAACGCCTCCCTGACTTGCTGGAGGTACTGGCTAGCCAGTCGTCCAGGTAGGGAAAGACTGACATCCCTCATCGCCTTAGATGGGCCACAATATAGGGATATGGTAGTAGGCATCCTCAAGATCCAAGGATGCTAGCCAGTCTCCCTGTCTTAGACAAGGTAGTATTATAGCCAGAGTGACCATCTCGAATTTTGGTTTAGTCAGATACTTGTTTAAATACCGAGATCCAGAATGGGTCACCACTTCCGTGTTTTTTCCACTGTGAGGAAGTATCTTGAATACAGTCCCTTTTCCGCTGACTGGCAGGTACTGATTCTACTGCCTTGAGCATTAGGAGGTTTAAAACCTCTGAATCCAGCAAGGCTGTTTCTGATAGGGAAGATGGTTTGAAACACTTGACCTGAGCCTTGGCATAGCCTTGAAGCTGAGGGCAAGTCCCTAGCCACTACTTTCAGGACCCACTTGTCTGTGGTGATGGTTTCCCATTCCTGGAAGTAGTGGGCCAAGCTACCCCTACTGGGCATAGGGAGGCGACCTGGACAGTCCCCTCAGGGTGTCTGCTTTGCCTGTGCTACTGGCTGGACACTGGAGCTAGTCCGGTCATTGCCCCAGTATCCCTGGGATGGTACTGGGGTAAAGCGTGAGGCTGGAAAAAGGGCCTGTAGGGTTCTACCCTGCCACCTTGGATGGTGTTTCTGGGGTTGGCAGCTCTCTCCTTGACTGCTGCACTTTGTAAGCAGCTTTATAGTCATCCATTTTCTTTTCATATATGCCTCTGTTCGTTCTCCAAACAGAGAAATCGGGTCAAGGAAAATCCATATCTTTGTTTTTAGTGTCTTGTGTGAGGTTAGTGGTTCTGAGCCATGCAAACCTCCACAGAGACACAACTAGCTCATCTGTCTAGATGCAGTCAATAGCATCCACTGCCATCCTGAACTGTGTTTTGAGTCTTCAATGCCCCTTTAGCAGCCTCCTCCAGGTCATCAGCCATGGGAGGGGAACTGCCTTGGCTATCTCCAGCACCGTGGACCACATATTTTTGTGGTACCCGGCCATATAGGATGCCTGCCTAATGGCCAGGGAAGAGCTAAGATAAACCATATTGGCAATAGTCTCTATCCTCCTAGACACTTTTTCTGGGGATGGGAGGCCAGAGTGCCAGCTTTGTCACAAGCTGCAGCCTCCATCACACCTTCATGGCTGGGGTGTCCAAATAGGAAATCAGCCCCAGTCTTAGCCATCCTGTACTTTCTGTCCACCCTTTTGTCTGAGGTATGAACTCACTGACAATATGACTGCAAACATCTGGAGTTTATACCCAGTACTCTTGCAATGACCTAATGATTTCATCCTCCTTTTCCCCTCCCCTTCCACCTCGTCCTGGCCTCATTAGGCCCTTGTGTCCCAAGGCCTTTGCTGCTGCCAGGTGTAACTAGCAAGAGAATCCCTCCTCTGGGTAATTTTATTTATTTATTTATGTAAGAGTTTTAAAGAAGGCATGCGAGCAGTGCAACTCGATTCCAGATGCATCCTGGGCAGTGCAAAATAATAGCAAACAACAATAATAATAAAGGTGCAGCAATGCTAAAACACGGTAACAATAATACAAGTGCAGCTGTACAAATCAGGACAATGGCAGGATAAGACAAGCAAGTACAGCAGCCACTACAATGATGCACATAAACACAGAAAAGGTGAGGCATGAGACGCAGCGCTTGACATTAGATTGATACAAACAGTGGCACAGAGCAAACCCAAGAAAGGATAACTGGCCCAGGGGCTGAGCATGTGTAGGTGCCTGAGCAGGTGGGGCAGAAATGCGCTGAGAGGAGACTGTTGAGGTGCTGGGAAGGAGAGGTGTGTTGAATGTCTGGAGGGAGGGAGTTTCATAACTGGGCATCGAAGCTAAAGCTGCCTGACCTGTACAGGTGGACCTGTGGGTAATATGTAGGAGTCTAGTGTTGTTTGCCTGAGTTCATAGGCTGGGGAGGGAGTGAGTGGACAGGACTGAAGAGATATGAGGGCAAGGAGTGGGACCAGAACTTGGCAGTGGAAGAGTGCGCAGTATGACGATCTGTGGTCCTGTAAGGAGGGTAGCCCAGGGACTGGTAGAGGGACAATGATGGCTGGACTACAGACAGTCAAGGGCAAAACAACAGCAGGAATGAAAGAGAGAGTCCAGTCTGGTCAGGGTGGACTTACAGGCAACACTGCAGACCACATCTCCGTAGTCAAAAATTGGCAGAATAATTTTCTGTACACTGGCTCGGCGAGCCTGCAATGGGATGCAACCGCGATTGCGGTAAGGGTACCAGTCTGGGGTAAAGTTTTCTGTGGATGTCATCAATGTGTACAGAAAAGTCAAGGTGCTAGTCGAGACAGACCCGAGATATCTGAAGGAGGGCAGGCCTCCAGTGAACTCCCATCCAGGGTGTGGAAGGTCGTGGAGGAGGGAGTCATAAGTCTCTGCCTCATGGCGAAGGTCATGGAGACTGTGTTCTTGGCGTTGAGGTGAAGCTGACTGGCGCAAAACCAGAGCTGGACACTGTTGAAGTCCTGCTGCAGTCTGGTCGCACATCAGTAAGGGAGGGGCCGGATGTATACAACACTGTGTTGTCTGTATACATGTGAATGGAGGTGTGTGGGCAGGCAGAGGGCAGGTCATTTAGGAAGATGGAGAACGAAGTGGCCCCAGGGCCGAGCCCTGCGGCACTCCTGATGTGACAGGGAAGGGATGGAGGTGGAGTTACTGATCCTGACTGATTGCGTCTGGCCAACCAGGTAGGAGTGGAATCAGTTGGTGGCGAACTACAGAGCCCTGCACTGGTGAGCTTTGTCAGGAGAAGGAATGGGATACTGTGTTGAACACTTTTGCAAGGTCGACAAAGATAGCTGAGGTGATGTGTCTTTTATTCATAGCAGAGGGATGGGTTTGTGAGCCTCAGCAGGGTGTGTGGTGGAATGGGACTTCCTGAAACCAGACTGGAAAAGATTGTAGAAGGGACGAGGCGTTGAGGAAGGAGGACAGTTGAGAAGAGACACATTTTCCTTGGAGTTTAGCCAGTATGGGAAGGAGGAAATGAGGCAGTATAGGCTAGCAAGAAGGATAAGTTGAAAATACTGCGAGGGCAGCAATGACAGGGGCGATAAGTACAACATTTTGGCGTCTGGGCGGAGGGGCATTTGCCTTAGTAGGATTAAGAACAAGGAGCACTGTACACCTCCAGTGGTGTAATTGGGTTGGAAGGAAGGAGTAAGTGTGTGGTGGGGCTTAGTCGGACATGAGGGAGGGGGTAGGGGATGGGAGAGAGGATAGCAGTGCAGCGGTGCAGTTAGTGAAGAAGGAGTTGAAAGCTGTGGCTACAGCTGGAGGGTTGTAACTGTGGCTGCGCCTATGTTTAGGGTAGACATTGGTGGCGGGGGGCAAAAGCGATTTGAGGACCTTCCAAAATTTAGCAGGATGGTTAATATTTGTGTGAAGGGCAGTACTAGCGTATTTGGCTTTTGCCTGGTGGATTACCCTAGTGCATGCATTGCATAGAGCACGGTACTTTAGACGAGCTAGGGTAATCCAGATTCCTTAAAGCTTCCAGGCCAGGTCTCTTGCTTTAAGATTGGCAATGATATCAGCTGTGATCCAGGAGGTGGGCACCACGCACCTTGGGCCGCTTTGAGTGGGGCATAGTGGTTCCAGATAGCAAGGAAATGAGTTTTGAAACCTCCAGAGCAGCATCAGTGGAGTAGCTTGGTGGATGTAGGACCAGTCTGTAGTGGCCAGGTCACGAAAAGCGAGGCTAGGTCCAGGGATTTGTAGGACCTGGTCAGCAGGATGTGGGGTGGGGGAGCCTTGAGCCTGAAGATTTTCCTGACCATGTAAATCATGTGGTGGTCACTAAGGAGTTGGGGAGCAGGCCCGGCTAGTATCCGGTGTGGATGGGTGGTGAGAGACCAATCAAGGAGACATTGATTTAGTGTTGATGATTCAAGATGGCGGTCATGCTTGTCCAGCGATCAGTTAGCCAAGCAGTTAATATGTTTTATTTTATTTGTAATTTTTGCTTTGTTCGCGAACTTGTGGGCGGGTGTCTGAGTGACAGTGGTGGGACTTTCGTGAGTTTGCGGTTGCCACATTTTTAACTTGACTGCTTTCGTTTATAGTTTTAGCTGGCTGTGATTGCCCTCTCCGACGTTTGTGAGTGGTGCAGCTGCGTTGTATGAACTGTGGTGCTCACACAGAGGTGATTTCAGCCGTTGGACTCTGGGAGCTAGTGGACAGAGTGGGTTGTGGCTGAGGCTTACTCTGGGAGCGACTGGTTGAACCACATTTTGGGAGGTGGAGGGTTGTGGTCCATTCGCTATTGGGGAGACCTAGCTGGGAGGAAGCTGTGTTTTGACCCTGTGCGGGAATCGCTGGCGGGAGGATCCTTTCGACTTTTGGGCTGGTTGCACTTTGTACTGCTTGGACTGTTCGTGCAAACCAGCTTTTTTGTAGGAGCTGCAGGCTCAGAATTGGACTTTGGGTCATTTGCTGGTACAGCGTGGGCGGACAACTTTTAGAGAGCCATGATTAGATTTGCTGCCCATAGGTGACACGTGCTTTGGATCGGCCAGGGCAGTTGATGAGCATGGTTTTCCCAGGTTCCTTGGGTTGACTTCTGGCGTCACCCCGGGAATCAAAGTCTGTAGGCAGCAATATTTTGTCGGCACTCTGTGGATGGAGCTTGTGGGCCTGCTTGGTTTCTTTGCTGACTCTAGATTTCACTGGAACAAAATTATCTGTACACAGTGCTTCTCATTTGCTTCAGCAGGGCTTGGACTTTTATTGGAACTGCCTGCACCTACTGGATAAGTATCCTGGCCTTTGATGGAGGAGCCCATGAGATGGTAATGTAAGAACTCTGGGTTTGGTGGTACCTGGATTCACCCTTATTTAATTCTGGACCTGGTTGAAGAGACTGCTGACTCCCTCTCTAATTTCTTTGTGAATTATAAATTCTACTCATTTGGACGATTGAGTGGTGAGAGGACCCTGTGTCCATACACTTTATTTTGCTTAGTTGATTTTATAGCTGTCTTCTCTGGCAGTGTGGAAAATTATAATTTTTCTCTCCTCAGTCGTGAGAGGACTGAGGGGGAGTTTATAGTTTCCTTTTCGTAATAATTTTGTTATGTTTATATTCATTGGTTTATTTTAATTGTTTAGTACTGACAGTGTTTCCTCTCTCTCCAGTGGTAAGAGGACTGGGTGGGAAGGAATTCATTATTTACTGTATTTTGTTGTATTATGTGTTTGGGTTTTGGGGGTGAGAGTCCCTAAACTCTGTTTTGTTGTGTATTTGTTTTAGTGGGTTATTTTGTCTAAGGGGGTTGTCAGGGCTCTAAATTTCAGAGACGAATTGATGTTAAGCTAACTTGGGTGTTGGATGGGGTTTTAAATTATTTTTAAGTGAGTATTACTAGTTTGTTAGTTTTATTTTCTTTTATGGTTTGTTTTATTTTTAGTCAGTAGTATAGCTTATAGCATGTGTTGGTCTTATTTTTGATAATTGTGCTAGAGTTAAATTAATAGTCTGAGTTGTAGCTAATATTGGTCTCATTGTAGAGCTTTGTATTTATTTAAACTTTAGAGGTGGGTTAATTTCTGGATTGTTTATTGTGTTGGGAAAATATTAGGACAGTGGTATTATTCCCCTCAGGCTCAGAGATCTTCACCTTTCTTGTCCCCCACATCCCTGAGGTCTATAGATGTTGCAGGGCCTTGGGGATTGTGGGGAGGAGGAGGAGGAGGAGAATGGGGCAGGGTCTGGAGGGGAATGGAAAAGTGAGGCAGTTGGGACAATGAGGACAAGGAGGCGCCCTGGGGCGAAATGGGCCCAGGAAAGGGACCTCCTGTCTACTGCCCATACCCAAGGGTTCTGACTATAGTCAGCAAGTAGCACAGTCATCCTCGAGGCTCATCCCACTGGCGGTGTTATGTAACGCCAGGTCTATTAAAAACAAGACGGCTATCATAGCTGGTTTTGTTGAGTCATCTGACCTGGCGTGCATCACTGAGACCTGGCTTGATGAAAATGCTGGACCAGTTTTGCGGCAGCAATTCCGTCTAGGTACTCGGGTGATATACCGCCTGAGGGTGGATCGTAGGGGCAGGCGTGTTATTTGTTTTAAAACAGAACTGGGCCTAATGGAGGTGCGGTGGGAGTTACAAATCCTTTGAATGTATTTTAGGCGAGGTGTGGGCGCAGGATACTTCTCATATACCGTCCACCAGGTGATGGGAATGTTTTCCTGGAAGTCTGAACTTCATTGTTGACTAATTGGGAACCCCAGATGGTTGGTTCTGGGGACTTCAATGCTTGGGTCGATGATGAACTCTGCACTTGGTCAAGACTTCCTCCAGTTAATGATTTTGCTGGGCTTCACACAGGTAATTTCCTCCTCGACCCATGTTGGTGGTCATTCACTGGATTTGGTGTTCCTCCTGGGATGGAGATATCCGACCTGGTGGTGGAACCGGTCGGATGGTCGGACCATCACTCCATTGGGTTCAGTTTTGAGGCCACCCCAGTAGGTCAGCCCCTATGGAAATGGTCCGTACAGCCCATTAGGGTGTTTCCCAAATGACCTGATAGCGGTGCTGGATCTATTGGGCTTACGAGGAGACTGCATGGATCAGGAGAACTGATAAGTGCCTATAATGAGGCGGTGGCAGGGGCCTGGATTCTACTGCTCCTGTTCGTGTTCGCCCTCTCACTCTTACGCCCAGGTCTCCTTGGTTTGATGAGACCTGAGGGAGTTGAGAAGAGTTGGACGTAAGGTTGGAGAGGTGTTGGCGGAGATCGGGTCTGGATAGTGACAAACTTATTTTGATGGACCATTATTCAGTCTATCAATCCGCAACTCTCGTAGAAGGCAGAATTCCTGTCCAGGAGATTGCGGCTGCACAGAATAGACCAGCTCAGCTCTTCCGGACTGTGGACAGACTGTACAATCCAGTCTGTCTTCAGCCTGGAAGAGCCTTTCCTCAAGAACGATGTGAGGAGTTCGTTCTGTTCTTTGCAGATAAGATTGCCAAAATCAGATCCGAGATCCGTTTGACCCTCTCAAATGGGAGTTGTGATGGTCGGCAGGAAACGTCGGACACCCAGTTTGTGTGGTCTGACTTCAGCCTCCCCACAATCAGTGACATTGTGATGGTTATCCAATCACTGCGTCCGACCAACTGTGATTTGGACCCGGACACCACGTCTCTTAGTGGATTGTGTGGATAAAATTTGCCCGCTCTTGCTGAGATAATCTGGAGGTCCTTGGAGAGGGACTTTCCAGATCCTCTTAAGGAGGCTGTGGTTAAGCCCTTCTTAAGAAGTCCTCCTTGGACCCAGACTGTCTGGCTAATTACAGGCCTGTCTCTAACTTACCCTTTGTGGGTAAGTTATTGAGAAGGTGGTCACACAGTTGGATGATCATCTGACCAACAACAATGTCTATGATTCTCTCCAGTCTGGATTTAGGAAAAGGCATAGTACTGAGACAGCACTTGTATGGGTACTAAATGACCTCCTGATAGTGAGAGATCAAAGGACCTGTTCCATCTTGGTCCTTCTTGATCTCTCTGCAGCGTTGACACTGTGGACCATGGTGTGCTATTGGAGCATTTGCGATCTATCTGTGGACTGTCTGGTACAGTCCTAGGGTGGTTCGATTGTACCGTGAGGGTAGGGACTCAGAGGGTGGTGTCAGGAATTTTTCCTCGGCATCAGTCTCCCTATCCTCTGAAGTACCGAGGTTCCATTTTGCACCCATGTTGTTTGCAGTGTACATGCTGTCGTTAGGGGTGATTATTAGGTGGTATGGCTTGGGTTTTCATTGCTATGCAGATGATATGCAGTTACATGTCCTTTGTGCTCTGACCAGGATACTGCCTTTTCGGTCTTAACAACTGCCTTGCCGAAATCCAGACTGGATGAATGTGAGTTTGCTGCGGTTGAACCCTGAAAAAACTGAGGTGTTGGTTGTGGACCAGGGTCGCTGTGAGGCGGGTTTGTTAGCTGGAGCACCGGCTTAAGGGCTTGGGGGTGTCCAGCTGACTATCTCAGACCAGGTGCAGAACTGGCGGCATTTGATGACTGTCTGACCTTTAAGTCTCAGCTGTCAGCAGTTATCAAAACCTCCTTTATCATCTGAGTAACATCGCCAGGGTGAAGCACCTGGTTCCTCCAGAGGATCTTCAACTTTAGTCCATGCCTTCGCGCATTCTCTGCCTGAACTATTGCAATGCCCTATACCAAGGGCTTCACGGGTTGAACTTCAACGCCTGCAGCTAGTGCAGAATGGCAGCCAGACTTTTGACTGGTTCTTCTAGGTCCAGTCATATACGCCTGTGTTCCGTGGACTGAACTGGCTGTCAGTTTGTTGGTGAATCACCTTCAAGGGCGGTTTGCTGACTTATAAGGCCCTACATGATCAGGGACCTGCTTACCTGAAAGATCTCCTGCATCCCTTACCTGAAAGATCTCCTGCATCCCTACTGTCCCCCCGCGCTCGATCCACTGGAGGGATTGCTAGAGATTCCCAGGGTCTGCTTAAAAACTACGGGGCAAGATCTTTTAGTTTTATGGCCCCGACCCTGTGGAATTCTCTACCTCGGGCCAGGTACTAAATTGTCGACTGTCCAGAGTTTTAAAGTAGCTTTGAAAACCTACCTTTAACAAAGCTTTAATGACTGTTAATTATTTAATCTTAATCTTGTTTAAATCCTGTTTTAAATATTTACTGTTTTATGTCATTTGTAAGGCGCCTTGGTTTAAGAAAGCCTTAAATAAATAAGATTGATTGATTGATTGAGTGTAATGAAGGAGAAATGCCAAAATACTATACAATCTTACTCTTCACTGTTGCAGAACGTCACAGCTGGCTAGTTCCAGGGTGCTTCACTTTCCTTTCATTTCTGCAGCTGCAATTCTGGGAATCGAGAGGTTTAAGAATGAAACTCAGACTGCAAATAGCACTTGAGTGTAGCAGCCTTTTCATTTACAAAACAATATTTTCTTCATAATCTGACACCTAAATGTAACAGGTGAGTCAAATATAGATGTTACTCACCTGTAACCATGAATCCTACTAATTTATTCAGTTCACATATACACTTAGGCAGTCTTCCACTGAGCATGCTCAGTCACCAGAACTGTCTTAAAGCTAACTCTTCCTACCACCCAACCATGTGGTCCTCCGACTCCTCTACATTCCTCTCAGAACTGCATGTTGGAACACAGAACATAGAAGTTGACAACAGATAAGGACCACAAGGTCCATCCAGTCTGCCCATTTTTTCTACCTTATGAATGTGTTGTAGACCTTTACTCTGTTAATGGCCATCTATTCACACTCATCTGTATTGCTCCTTATGCCTATCCATGCCTGTTTGAAGCCCTGCACTGTATTCATATCCACCACTTCCAGAGGTAGGCGTTCCATGCATCCACCACTCTTTCTGTGAAAAGAACTTCCTACATTACCCTTAATTGGCCTCCCTCTAATCTCATGCTGTGTCCTCAAGTCCTGCTATTTTTCTTGTATTGAAACATGTTAGACTCTTTCACCTTGTTACTGCCCTGAAGATGTTTGAATGTTTTGATCATATCACCTGTCTCCCTCCTTTGCTCTAGGATATACAAATTGAGCTCAGTCAATCTGTCCTCATGTTTTCTGATGCAGTCCCTGCACCATTTTGGTTGCCCTTCTTTAGACTGCCTCCATTTTGTTAATGTCCTTGAGCAGGTGCAGCCTCAGTACTGCATGCAGTACACCAGATTGAACCTAACCAGTGTTTTGTAAGGAGGATTATTACCTCCCTCTTACGACTTGTGATACCCCTACTAATACACCCCAACATCCCTCTAGCCTTACCTAGAGCATTAGAGGTCTGCTTGGATGATTTCAAATAATCTGTGATGATGATGCCCAAGTCTCTTTCTTCCCTTGCGATTGCCAGCAACTCCCTCCTGACCTATAGGTGTCTTCAGGGTTTCTCTTCCCTGTGTGCATGATCTCGCACTTCTTTGCGTTAAACACCAGTTCCCACTCTTCCGACCATTTTGCCACTTTATCCAGACCTCTTCTCATTCTGCCCACCCCATGTGGATCATCTACTCCACTGCAGATCTTGATGTCATCTGCAAACAGACAAACTTTACCCTCTAGTCCATCTGCAATGTTACTGATGAAGATTTTGAAGAGGACTGGCCTCAGAACTGATCCCTGAGGTACCCCACTTGTGACTTGCATCTCTTCTGACTGTATACCATTTACCACCACTCTCTGTTTTCTGCCCAACCAGTTTGCCACCCAGTTGACCAACTTCTGACCCACCGAACCTACCCAGCTTATTAATCAATCTTCTATGTGGAACAGTATTGAAAGCTTTGTTGAAGTCAAGGTAGGCGAAATCAACTGCACCCTTGGTCCACCACTCTGGTTACCTAGTCAAAGAAATCTATGAGATTAGTTTGACAGGACCTTCCTGTTGTAAACCCATGCTGTCTTGGATCCTGTGCTTCTATGGATTCCAGGTGTTGCACTATCCTTTCCTTAAAGAGATTCACCAGACTGAGACCCTGCACCACATATATTGGTGCCTTCCCACTAGAGGATCCTCCATTTGAATATCTCCTCGAAAAATGTGCTGCACAGAAAAAGTAAATTCCTTCATAAAATACTGTAAACTGGGTCAGCACTTCCGATTTTTCTGCTGCCGGGTCTGCCCACGCTCAGGGGCGTGATACGAGATGCCAGTGACAGCCGGGCGTGTGTTCCATTAAACTCAATGGGCGGTGACTTTGCTATGTTTTATAATATAATGGCCACTGGGCAATAAAAGCGTAGGCACTGGTGGACTAACAAGGGCCTGTTAGTTGTCCAGTGCCCAGTTTCATGGCCATTATACCTACAAAAACAGAAGGAAAAATCACCGCCCAATGAGTTTAATGGCGATGCTGCAGCTCACTGTGGACCAGTGGATCGCTGTCTGCCCGATCGTGGGCTGGTAAAATAAAGGTAGAATCCTATCTCCCTGGTGGTCCAGTGGACCCGCCTCCCCACCGACCACTGATCCCGACCACTCCCCGGTCAGCGGCGGCGGCAGCACCCACCGCCTGCTACCCCCGACTGACACCGTGGTAGGACTGTCAGCCCATTGGTCACTAGGCGTAAGCCAATGGGCGTGCAACCCATACCGCACTACACATTCAGATATGTGAATCCCACCCAGGGCTGGCATTCCATTTATTGCTGCTTACAGGTCATGTGACCTATCCCATTTTTCGTAAGTGCTTACTTTCCCATTTGCAGCTTATACACTCTGACCACTAATGTCAACCCCTGTCCACTAGAAGTTACTACAGTTCTCTCCTAATCCTTTCTGCTGCCTTCCTCTTCTTCTCTAATCTCTACTCCCTCCTTTCCATCTCTTTGCCCATTGTCCCACCATAGTCCCTCGCAAGCCTCAAACCCTGTACCCCGACTCCAAAGTCTGTAGCCCATCCACTAAGCCAATGAACCAGGCCAATATTTATCTCTATGTCAAAGCTTTTAACTTTTCCTTCTCCTTCTTAGAAACAATACTTATCCTCTGTCCCACTGCAGGTCTCAAACCCAGTACCCTTGCTGTCAGTCAGCAGCTCTACCACTTAACAATCATATCTGGCTATTTTATCCTTACTTTCTAAGGCTCTCATAGTTTTGGACCCCATAGTCTGCTAAAATAATATTCTTGGTACCACTGCAGACTTCAAACCTTGCACCCTTGCTACCAGAATCAGCAGCTCTACCACTCAGCCATCATATCATAGGGTCTGGAGGAAAGGTATGCCTCTTTGCAAATGACACAAAGATCTGTAACAGAGTTGATACACAAAGGGGAGTAGAAAGGATGAGAAGGGACTTGACAAGGTTGGAGGAATGGTCAGACATATGCAACTTAGACTCAATGCAAAGGCGTGCAAAGTAATGCACCTGGAAACAAATACCCAGAAGAAGAGTACACAATAGCAGGGGAGGTACTAACAACAACAAAATGGAAAGAGACTTGGGGTAGTCATATCAGATGACCTAAAGGTGAGTAAGCAATGTGAGAAGTCAGTAAGGAAAGTCAGGAGGATACTGGGATGCATAGGAAGGGGCATCACAAGTAGAAAAAGGAAGTGGTTATCCTGTGTACACACAATTGGTGAGACCCCATCTGGAATACTGTGTGCAGTTTTGGAGACCCCATCTACACAAGGACATAGACAGGATGGAAGCAGTCCAGAGGAGGGCAACTAAAATGGTGCAGGGTCTGCATCAGAAACCATATGAAGAGAGACTGAGAGAGCTTAATATGTATACCCTTGATGAAAGGAGGGACAGGGGACATGATAGAAACTTTTAAGTACCTCAAGGAATCAACAAAGTCCAGGAGGGTAGCATATTTCAGAAAAGAAATGAGCAAGAACAAGGGGACACAATTTGAACATAGAGAGGCGGCTCAGGGTAATGTGAGGACATTTTTTTCACGGAGAAGAGTGGTGGATGCATGGAACCGCCTTCCTGGGGAGGTTGTTGGGTAAAACAGTGGGGAATTCAAACATGCATGGGACAGACATAAGGCAATTGTAGTGGGGGGTTGCAGGAAGTAAGCTGTTGGTTAACTAGAATCTGCAGCTTATCCAATAGGAAGGAAATGGGCAGACTGGGTGGGCCAAGTGGTTCTTATCTGCTGTCAAAGTCTACGTTTCTATGTTTCTATATCGGACTATTTTTAGCTATAGTTTTAAGGCTCTCAAAGCTTCTGACCCCCACAGTCTGCTAAAATAATATTCTTGGTACCACTGCAGGCTTCAAACCCTGCACCCTGCTACCAGAATCAGCAGTTCTACCACTAAGCCATCATATCTGGCTATTTTTCAACCCCAGTTTCCAAGGCTCTCAAAGCCTCTGCCCCCCACCCCACCCCAATAGTCTGCTAAAATAACATTTCTGGTATTCACTGCTGGTTACAAACCCTGTACCTCCCCAGTATCCTCAGCTCTACTACTGAGACAACCAAAGCAGACTAACTCATGCTTAGTTTCTAAAGCTCTCAAAGCCTCTATCATTATTGTCTGCCTAAAATAAATCTCTCCTTTGTCCCACTGCAGGCTCAAACCCTGTGCTTTTTGCCACCTTAGTCGACAGCTCTGCCACTGAGCCCACAAGTCAAGCTACAGTATCGTGACATATCTCAAAGCTCTTACAGCTTTTCTGACTCCCCTCACAACCTCTTTGTTCTGCCCCAAAGCTATCTAGGCACCCTGTCTGTTCACTTCCACCTTATGTGCCTCATCCTCATAACCACCCTGGGGTTCACCTCCCACCAGCCAGCCCTCATCCTATGCCCTTGTGGACTGCACCATCGCATCTCTTCAGATTGGCCATCCCCCACCTTGTCATCACACACTGGACCCTGCATCCACCTCACACCAGCAGCCCCAACCCTAGCATCCACCCAGGCCCCCACTGGCTCCACCCCTTCTCGTCCGCCCATCCCTCCAAACCCTGCCCATCCCTGCTCCACTACACCCCCTCGAAGCGTGCTCCCAAAAATATAACAACCTGCCGGCCTATGGTTACAGCCGTAGTCATCTACTACTCCTCTCTGGTAATATCCACCTAATCCAGGCCCTGCCCTACCACTCCACCTACCAGATCCTCTGGACTCCGTATTGCCTCTCTGAATATCCGCAGCCTGCCAAAGAAATCTGCAGCGCTCCAATGCTGGGCCACCTTCACCAACCAGGCGTCATTGCCCTAGTGGAGACCTGGTTCTCCAGATCTACTCCTGGCGCCTTTGTCTCACTCCCGGATACACCCTATATCAGGAAGACAGGGTAGGAAAGCATGGGGCTGACTGTGCATTCTACATCAATGATAACATTATTGGTCACATGCTCCCACCCCCAAACAGAGCACAAGCCCTCACCCCAAAAATCACCCCTGCACCTCCAGGGCCCACTATACTCACAGTCACCTACATACCCCTAAGAACCAAAATCCTGCCGTCACATCCCTCACGAATACCTCTCTACCCTACCACACAATGCAGAACAGACACTAGTAGGGGACCTCAATATCAACTGGCTTGGCCTCGGCCGCACCAACAAAGGACTCGTTCTCGGCCCTTGACATGGTCCAATTAATTACCCAACCCACTAGACTTCACCCATCTACTGGTACCCACACCCTCCTAGATATTATCTCTAACTGCCCCAACAAAATCCAAGATATAAAAGTACTTCCTGACTCCCTAAGTGACCACTGCCCATTTTATTCCAATGGACCTCTTCCACACCCAAACCCATAACCCAAACAATCTTCGAGCGTCTCCACCCAGTAGGGTTAATAAAACTTAAAACAGCTGCTCACCCAAATAGATTGGTCCCCATTAATATAGCCCCCATCATCGACATTGCACTCAACCTGTTTACACAGACTTTCACCAAGGCCTGTGACCTCTATGCTCCACTCACCAAACTCCACACCAAAAGGCAACATGCTCCTTGGATAACCCCTCCCTACTCCAAATGTTGAGAGACTGGGATAATCTCTGGCACAAAGCCACAGAATCTGCGCAGGTTGGTGGACAGACAATCCTATAATGCTGCTCGCAATAGATGCACTCGAGCCATCCATAAGGCCAAAGTGACCACTACCAATCCACTCTCACAACCATGTGGGGGTCTGCAAGGACCTTCTGGAGTAATATCAAAGAACTGAATGGAAATCACGCTCCCCACCTCCCTCCCAGTTCACCATAAATGGCGCTGCCTCAACAGACACACTCACCATAGCAAACTGTCTAAACACCACCTTCTCGGATCTCAGCACTGTTCTCCTAGTTGTTTCTTTGACCCTGTGTCCCAATCCCAGCCCCAACCCTGCAGCATCCTTGTTTCCTCCTGCTAAAATATCCACCCATGAAGCTCGTCCTTACCTACAAAAGCGGCTAAACAGCAATAACCCTATAAATGACCCCCTAGATGCCAGGCTCCTTCGACTAGTCCTCAGCGAGGTCCTAGTCCCCCTAACGGACCTGCTCAACAAATCCCTATGCCTAGGGCAATTCCTAGTGCCTGGAAAACAGCTGTCATTGCCCCCATCCATAAAAGTGGTGACAAAGCCTCCCCAAATAACTATCGACCCATCTCCATTCTTCCCCTTCAAGCGTTAGAAAAAGTGGTTTGCCACCCAACTTACTGAATGCCTAGCCAAGTATGACATTCTATGCCCAGAGCAGTATGGCTTCCGTTGGGCGACAGCACCACCACAGCCCTCCTAGAATTCACCAACTTCCTGCACTCCTCCTAGATGCCAGTAACATTGCAGGAGCTGTGTTCATAGACCTATACAAGGCCTTCGACACAGTCTGCCACCCTCTCCTCCTCGACTCCCTCCACCAACTTGGTTTCTCCACAGGCCCCCTAGCCTGGTGCTCCAGTTACCTTTCGCCCGGTCCCAATCGTCAACATTAATGGAACCCTATCAACACTACCCGTCTGCTCGGGGTGCCCCAGAGGCTCTATCCTGGGCCACTTCTTTCTCCCTCTACCTAAACTCCTTACCAAGGCCTGCTCCACAAAATCTTACTATATGCAGATGATGCAGTGCTCTTTGCTTCGCATCATAAACCCATGCCCCTTCAGTACTCCCTCCAACATGCCCTCTCCCAGGCCGAAACATGGTTTAAGGACTGCAGACTGGTCATAATCTTAAAACAGCCTAAATCGATCTTCTCACCACCAAAACAAAGCAAAAGTGCACCTCTCCGCATCCTCCCCGCTCAGCACCCCTTGAACAGGTATCCAGATATAAATATCTTGGACTTACCGTCAACTCGCCCTTACCTTCCATGACCACATAAACACCTTTGCTGCCACAACAAACACCCAGATTGGACTCCTTTACCGACACAGGGACTGCCTCCCCATGCTCTTAGGCTTGCTATCACCTCATCAATACTGTGCCTAGTGGACTATGAGCTCCTGTACAGGGCAGCAGATAACTCCGCACTCCAGAAAATCCAGGTCTCCTAAACAAGGCCTGCAGGCTCCTAACTGGCACACCAAGGCTCACTCACACCTGCTCCCTCTATACCTCTGCCAATCTTCTCAACCTCGAAGAAAGGCTCCACTACCAGACCTGCATACTGTCCAAGAAAATACTGCTCAGACTTTCCTCCTGGGGTCACCACCTCTCTTCATCCTGCCCACCCACTATCTCCACCCAACTCAGAGAAGCACCACTGGTTGTGCCCAGGGTAAAACCTCCCTTGCCCAGAGATCTTTCCACTACAGGGCCCCTACATGCTTTAATGCACTCCCAACCACCATCACTAGTGCACCCAAGATCGCCCACTTCAAACCACTCTTGCAACCACCTCTTCAATATTCACTCCTGTAACTGCAACTAACATTTCCTCTCTCTCCCTCTCTGGTGCAAATTCTCTGACAAAGTCCATTATGGATTGCAACCTCCGTCAACAATACCAAACCCATGAATAGGAATGACTACACTGTTTAGATGCTTTCTCAAGCTAATAATGTCTTTCTGCTGTGATGATGTAAATATCATCATCCAAATACTGTAAATAATGACTGAAAATATCTACATCCAAATACTGTAAATAATGTCTGTGACAAATATCTGTAACACATGCATTGTTGTTATACCCTGTCTGTATTAGTTTCTGTCTTGAGCAGCTGGCTCAAAGGTTGTAAACCTGATATATCAAATAAATAAAATAAATAAAATGTATACATTATTTATTTACAATATGCCTAGTACTAGGGAGCATAATGGTGAGGATTTGATGCCTTGCTATAAATTGTAATCCCATCTGTAGCTGCTTGGATCTAATCTGGAAACACAGAATTTAAAATATTCACTGAATACTCCTTTGCCCGTGGAGATTGTGCAAGTGGGAGTGGAGTGCTCAGGGCTGTGGACCGGCTGGAAATAATAATTTTTTTTATTTGAACAGAAGCTCCGTTGCTCCTGGGGCTCCAACCTGGTACTCAGCTGAAAAAAATTACTAGGGCTCTCCAGAGTGCACACTATTTGTAATATTTCTAAGCTGTCTGAGCCTGCTAAATGGCTTGGAGGCGGGTGACAACGAGAAGCAACCATGGTCACAGCAAGGAGAGGTGGTGATTGATCAAAAGATATGTCAATTTCAGCAATCAAGCACAGTTATGAATATATTTATTAATTTATGTTATTGTCTGCCTAGTGCTTTAGGGTGTGACACTGCCTTACATACTGTAAGCTGGGAAGGGGCTCTCCGGGTTTTAAAATGTGAACTGAAGCCCTGTTCCTCCCCGGAAGTGCTCCCACCTGGGACTCAGGTAAAATAAAACAAATAAAATAAATCAGCATCCCTCGTCAGAGGATATCTCTAGTGTAGTGCACTGGTAAATGGTGTCATCCTGGGCAAGTCTGGCTGCCTATTAATGCATACGCAGATAAGTAACGTAAATAAAGAGTAGTGTGTCCCCTGAGGAGCCCCGCACGGCACTGTCATAAATGATTACGCACCTGGAGCCCCTAGTTGCCTTTATGATGCTCCTTCAAGATATTCGGTGGTTTCTGGAAAAAAATATTATCATTACAAGAACCAGTAAAAGCGGAAGAGCGTCTGCACAGTGTCAGTGGTATATTTTATTAATGAAAGTCTTGAAGGAGCACCATAACACTGTGGAAGGACTCATGGAGTTAAGCATTCTTGCACACACGGTAGCGGGGCTCACCCCAAGGGCACATTATTTTTATTTGATATTTACTAATTACTCCTGTTGAAACACATACTGCTTTGCCTGTTAAATTGTGAAAGCCTGGACAGGGCTCAGGACTATGGACTGCTACTGGCGGGGAAAGAACTTTTTTTTTTTTTTTATTTTAACTGGAGCCCCCACTCCCAGGGATCGCACAGGACTCTGTACGAAAAAACAATACTAGGGGCTTGCCAAGAGGGCACAGTATTTTTTTTTTTTTTTTACTTATTATTTCTATTTACAGCAAGCGGAGCACATTTCAGAATTAATTTATTTCTGCAACAGTATGCCTTGTACTAGGGACTAGGATGGTGAGGATTTCCAACTTGCTGTAAATTTAGTAATTCCTCCAAGGCTAATCAGGAAACAACACAGAATTAAGATAAATAAGTTAATAAATAAATAAATGTACTGGGCAGGTATAGAAGAATGCTAATTCAATTCCAGCTAGCCCTGCCCAAGCTTCCGTGCTCCGTCAGATCCGTGGCGTGTCTAGGGAAAAGTACTATTTAAAAGAAATATTTAGTAGCAATAACTGCAATCACTTCAATAAGGAAACACAGTGATGGGGCTTTGTTTTTTCAATGGCTTGTTCCCCGCCTCTCACGCTTCTCCTTGCGCTGGTGCAGTGCACTGGTAAATGGTGAAATCTTCATGGGGAGAATTCTGTGCTGCCAAATACAGGTGTGGTTCCAGAATAATAAATACCAATGCACACATTATTTTTTCCCCAGAAGAATACCTCAGCTACAACTGAAAATATTTTCTCTGTATTATTTGTCAAGGCATGAGGAAAGCCACTGAGTAAAAAGATTTTAAAGGAAATGTCCACCCAAAACTTGCAAAACATATGTTGTGTGCAGTGTTTTGATTTGTATGTTAAGTTGTTGTGTGTCCTTCCTCTGTCTGCTAAGAAGAGTTTTTCCTAAATTAGCCTGCTAACTTTAGGGTAGTTTCACGACCCTGAGATCTCCATATGAAACAGCTTAATTGTATTTCTTTGTCCTACAATGCACCTTGTTTATGTGATGGTGATGTAGAAACCATAAATCCAGCAGAAAGCACTGCATTAAAATCAGTTCACAACAATAGAGATGGCTATATTTTTAAATCTGTAGAATTCAGCTTGGTGAACACCCTCATCATAAAGGTTTTACTGTCCTGAAAAACTTTGCTGCTGGTAATTTTGTGCAGCTTGTAAAGCTTCAAGATATTTAGTTTGTTTGGCATGTGTATGCTGAATGTTGGGTCTCTTACATCACAGTCACGTGAGACAAGATGCACTGAGGAACAAGAAATACATAGACAGTGTCGGCAGATAAGGGCCTATGGCCCACCCAGTCTGCCCATTTGAGCTTGTAAGTTCAGTTTGTTTTCCTAGAAGTCTGTTGCACCTTACCCCTGACCTCCAGAATTCCTTTATGTCTATCCCATGCATTCTTAAATCCATGACTGTTTCCAGCCCCACCACTTCCTCTGGCAGGGTGTTCCACTTGTCCACCACCCGTTCTGTGAAGAAATTCTTTCTCATGTTTCCTCTGAATCGTTTCTCCTCCAACTTCATCCCATGCCCTCTAGTCCTGGAACATCTTTTCACTTAAAATAGTGTTTTCCTGCACCCTGTTCCTCCCTGTAAGATACTTGTATGTCTCTATCATATCCCTCTCTCCTCCTCTCCTCCAGGGTACATGTTCAGCTCCTTCAACCTGACTTCATAGGACTTGCACCATCTTTGTTGCCCTCCTCTGAACCTTCTCTACCCTGTCTATGTCCTTACGTAGGTATGGTCTCCCAGAACTGTACACTGTACTCCAGGTGGGGCCTCACTAGTGTCTTGTATAGCGGAATTATGACCTCCCTTTTCCTGCTGGTAATGCCCTGCCTATACATCCCAGCATCCTATTTGCTTTGCCTGCTGCCTTGTCACACTGTTTCCCTACCTTGAGGTCATCAGAGATGATATCCCAAGATCCCTTTCCTGCTTGGTGCATGCTATATCCTCACCCCCAACTGATACATTGTGCCAGGGTTTTGTGCCCCATATGCATTATCTTGCACTTCTTTGCATTGAATTTCAACTGCCAAACCCCTGAACATTCTGCAAGTTTCTGCAGGTCCCTTCTCATTCTGTCTACACCCTCTGGTGTGTCTACTGTTACAGAGCTTTGTGTCATCAGCGAACAGTGAAATATTGCCTTCCAGGTCCTGCGCCATGTCACTGATGAAGATGTTGAATAGGACCGGTCCCAGCACTGATCCCTGTGGTACCCCACTGGTCACTCTTCCCTCTGTGGAGTGACAGCCATTTACCACCACCCTCTGTGTCCTGCCACCCAGCCAGTTACCTACCCACCACACTACTGTCCTGCCCACACCCATATTCCCCAGTTTGTGTAATAGTCTTCTATGTGGCACAGTGTCAAACGCCTTGCTGAAGTCCAGATAGGCCATGTCCACTGCCCTCCCTGATCCACCTCCCTAGTCACCCAGTCAAAAATTAAATGAGGTTGGTCTGACATGAGCCTCCCCTTGTGAAACCATGCTGCCTTGGGTCCTGTAGTCCATTGACAACCAGATGTTCCCCAATCTCTCCTTCAGTAGTGCTTCCATGATCTTCCCCACTACCGAGGTGAGGCTGGACTGGTCTGTAGTTCCCTGCTTCCTCTTTGTTCCCACTTTTGTATAAGGGGACTACATCTGCTGTCCTCCAGTCTTTGGGTACCTCCCTGTTTCCAGTGATTGGCTAAACAGGATAGCCAGAGTTCAGCCGCCACCTCTCTTAGTTCTTTAGGACCCTGGGTGCACCCCATCTGGCTCCCATTGCTTTATCAACTCTTATTACTTCCAGTTCCTTCAGGACCTTTTCTGTGTAAAGGGACTTGTGTCCATTCTGCACCATTCTCACCCCTTGTACTCCCTTCAGACCCATTGCCCTCCTCTTCCTCAGTAAAGACTGAGCAGAAATACCTGTTCAATATGTCAGGTTTACTGTTGTCATCCTCCACGCGATCCCCATCCTCTCCTTCAATCTCACTATCCCTCCTTTGTCTTTCTTTTTTCACTTATGTACCTGTAAAGGTTTTGTCCCCTCTACCCACTGATTTTGCAATGTGTTCTTCTGTCTGAGCTTTGGCTTCCTTACTGACCTCCTGCCTCCCTTTGCTCCTCCTGGTACTTCTCCTATCCCCTTCTGCCTGTGTCTTTTTGTATTGCCTGAATGCAATCTTTTTGGCTTTCACTTTCTTTGCTACCTCTTTGGAAAACCATAATGGTCTCCTCTTCCTTTTCCTCTTGCTAACCTGCTTAATACATAATTCTGTTGTTCTTGTAATCCCCATTTTAAATACAATTAAACTATCATGGATGAAGATCCCCAGAGGTAATAAAACTAGTATAAAGCTAGCAGGCTAATTTAGGAAAAACTCCTAATACCAGTCAGAGGAAGAAAACACTAGAACTTCACATACAAATTAAAACACTCTGCACAACATATATTTTTCAAGTTTTGGGTGGACTTTTCCTTTAAATGCAGCCTCCAGGTGGCTGTGGGGACTTGAAACTAGATCCTGAAAATGGAAAAAAAATAAATAAAAAAATCAGGTACCCTCCTTCCTGGTATTGCCCATGCTTGGCATCTTTTGGTTAATTACCTTTTGCCTACGCTGTATTGCTAAGTCTGGCTGAATTGTTTGCAAAATAAAAGTGACCTCCTGACCACAGAACCAGCTACAGCCAGCACTTATTTTTGTTACAAGCTAACATCCATGCCTGGTTCTCAGATGCTTAGTCCCGTGTATAGGTGGAAAGAAATGTTTTATACTTTTATTTTTATTTTTCTGTTCTGTACACACAAGGGCATTGAATCCTCATGGCCAAATACATCTGATGCCCTGTAAAATATCTAGAGCAGCTGGCATACTGGAGCTGTGGGGAAGATGCATTTTTTTTTTACCGGCTGTAACTGTGTAGGGAGCCACAGAGAGCAATGGAGGTGCTCACATCACTATGCTTAAAATAGTCAGGAGGCTTCATTCAGTGGATTGCTATTATATTTCTATTAATTCATTCATAGGCGCTAAGAGCTAGGCAGGGCCACGGTCGGAGGATGTGGTGTTTAAAATGTAATAAAAGAAGATAGTCAGGAGGCTTCAGTCTGTTGATTGCTCCTATATTTTCTATAGAAGTTGTTTTTCCCCCAGCCATGGACTGGATGATGCAGAGGACACACAAACTAAAGCCCCTCTCTTGAACCTGGGGCAGCAGAAACTTAAGAAATCTTCATGTTCCACTCCTTCCTGGCATAAGCCACCCATGCCATAAAGAACAGACAAACTAGGAAGGAAATAAAAATTACGTGGTCCGCTCGGCACTGGCACCATCCGTCAGCTGACTAAGCGTCAGCCTACATCAGTATAAAGGGGCAGTCCCCGTCCGCCATCCAGTTCTTTCCATTAGAGAGCCAAAGGCATGACAGGAAAGAGGAGATGTCCCCTAGAAAGAAGAAATAACTCAGGGGACAGAGGAGGAAAGCAATACCTTGCAAGAGCCTCTCTTGAAGATCTACTGTTATGGTAAGTTCTTACATAACTGTTCTATCTTACTTGAGAGGCTCCTGCAGCAGGTATTCTAAACAGGACCGAGTCCCAAGCAGTCTGGAACAGGTCTGATAAAGGGAGGAGGAGAAATCATCCACAGACAGTAGGAAGGGCACAAGGGATACTAATGAGAGGAGTCCCTGCAAGACAGCCAATCGAAGCCCGCCCTGTGGCGAGAGGAAACGTCAAACTGTAATGCTTCATGAAGGTATGGACGGACGTCAAGCAGCGGCTGTACAAATCTCAGCAGCAGACACATTCCTGAAACAAGCAGCTGAGACAGCTACTCCTCTGGTGGAATGACCTCTAACATGACCGAGAGGATCCTGTTGTACTTGTCATAACAGAAGGTGATGCAATTAGCTAACTACTTGGAGATGCACTACTTAGAAATAGCGCTGCCTTCTCTCTTGGTGCAAAGGAACAAAAGAACTGATCTGTTTTCTGAGATCTTTAGTCCTGTTGGTGTATCTCAGAATTCTGTGAACATCCAGAGTATGTAGGAGGTATTCTCCTTCATTTGAGTGGGCGGAAAAAGACTGGCGCTCGATCGATTGATTAAGTGTGGACTCAGCCACAACTTTGGAAGAATCTTGGGATTAGTACGCATGGCCACAAGGTCACTTTGGAAAAAAGGGATCTTTACACATCAGGGGTTGAAGCTAGAAATTCTTCGAGCAGAGGTAATGGCCACCAGAAAAGTGTCTTCCAGGAAAGGAATTTTAATTCAGCCTTCCCTGCCAGCTCAAGGGAGGCAGAATGAGCTTCTCCAGGATAAAATTAAGATCCCAGGGGAGCAGGATTATGGATAGGGGTCTTCATGAAGGACCCGTCTAAGGAAGGTCTTAGAGACCTCCAATTGAGCAATCGTTTTGTTCCCCAGCAGAATATGGTAGCCGAAATGGCTGCCATATGAAGTTTCAAGAAGAGGAACAGCCAAGGCCCAGGTCATAGAGATGCCTGCAAGCAGTTCAAAATCCTGGCTGCTGGATAGGAACAAGGTTCCAAGTCCTTGGAACCTGCCCATATTGAAAATCATTTCCACTTCATAAAGTAGGTGGATCTGGTGGAAGGCTTCCTGGCCTCCACCAGAATGTCCGCAACTAAAGGAAGCGCTGAAGCGAGCAGTGCTACGTCTGTAGGCGCCAAGCATGAAGGTGGAGTGACTTGAGGCCTGGATGAAACAGGGTCCCCTGATCCTGGGTCAGCAGGGGAAGAGGAAGAGGAGGCTCCTCTGAAAAAACTGTTGCAGAAGAGAGAACCAAACTTGCCTCAGCCAGAAGGAAGCGATGAGAATCATCAGCCCCTTCCACCAAGTTTGTTCAGGACTCTCAGAATCAGTGGAATGGGAGGGAAGGCATAGATGAATCTGCCCTTCCAGCACAAAGATAGTGCATCCTGCCAAAAATGTCTTGCCCTGGAGAAAGCGAGCAGAAGGTGGGGAGCTTAGCGTTGTCAGGGAGGCAAACACGTCTACCTGTGGAGTTCCCCACCATGCAAAAATCTCGTTTATGACCTCTTGTTTAAGCTCCCACTCATGAGACTTGGCAGGCGAGCAACTGAGCACATCAGCCAGGGTGTTTTGCATGCCTGGCACACAGACTGCTGTCAGATGCAGGTGTGCCGAGATGCCCAATACCACACTCTCATTGCTTCCTGGTACAGGGATGAGCGAGTCCCCCCTGCTTGCTGAGGTACCAGACTACGCACATATTATCTGACTGTACCAAGAGGTGACTTGGAAGAATGAAGGGAAGAAGAGCCAGCAGGACATAAAGAACCACCTCTCAGTTCGAGAACATTGATGTGCAACCGTTTCGATGTGAGACCAGTTCCCACCCACCCAGAGTCTTGAGGCCCTAGGTGGGCTCCCCAACTTGCACCTGACATGTCCGTGGTCAGATTCTGGGTGAGGTGGTGGTGTAGAATGGGACCCTAACTCGGGGTTCTCCTGCACCATCCACCACTGCAAGTCTCCGATCATCGGGTCACAAACCAGGATCTTGTGATCTAGTTCAGTCCCGGGACTGGTCCCACTGTGATTGGAGGGTCCACTGCAAAACCCACATATGGAGCTGTGCCAGAGGGCGGTTGGAATGGCAGCTGCCATGACGCCTAGAAGATGGCGCACCTTTCGGACCGTGACCCATTTGTGGGAGGACAGGAAGTGAGCTTGGAGTTGCAGAATCTCTATCCTGTCCGAGGGAGAAAGGCCCTGCCCAGGGTCGTATCCAACACTGCCCCAATGAACTGCAGCCATTGACGGGGACCAAGTAAGACTTGGCTTGGTTGATGGTGATACCCATGCTGAAGAAGATCTCAGGGTGAGGGACAGAGTGCGCTGAATGCCCTCCCTGGAGGGGCCACTAGGAGCCAATCGTCCAGGTAAGGAATACCTGTATTCCCTAGGTAGGCAAGAAGGCAGCTACTACCGTCAGGCATTTTTTTTTTTTTAATTAAACCTAGGATTACAAGTACCTTTGAACAGGAACTGCTCATTTACAAAGGTTCCATGTTGGAGGATGGGGTAACATACAACAATGGTACACAATGGTAAGAGTCATAACATACAGATTACTTGTACATATATAGTTAAGTCAATATGTTGAAGTAGAACAACACTAGCTAGCATCTATCAGAATTCGCGTGAAACGGTAAACTTGGTAGGAATAAGTCAGGAGGAAGCCGGCTGGAAGGTGCCATTGTCAGACAGGGATGAAAAGAGCACGGGGACAGGGGCCAGCGGCCAGAGGTATGAGGGAGTCCAATAGAGAGGGATGGGTGGGGGGGCAAGGGGAGAGGGAGGGGCTGGTGCCACAAATGCAAGGCTGTGGTGGCTGATAAAAGTTCCAACTAGGGTAGAGGTGATGACCATGGCTTAGGGAGGCAGTCACAATGTGAGGTGGGGGAGGAATAGATGCAGTTGCCTTATAAAGGGCTTAGCGTTGCAGCAGCAAGAGTTTCTTTGTTAAGGGTATTGAACCACTGAGGAGCCCTGTGCATGAAGTATCTCTGACCCAGCGAGGTCCGGAGCCTGGGGACCTGGAACGTCTGGAAATGAGAACTGCGTGTTGGCTGGGTGCTGCTGTTGGTAGTAAGGAGTCGCCACACCTGGAGGCAGGTCAGAGAATAACTTTTTGGCAGTCAGACAGGTCTGGCATTGTATTCTACTAATCAGAGGTAGCCATCCAGCCTTGGCGTAAAGGTCACAGGTGTAAAGTTAGGCATTCAGCCCCGTAAGAAGTCTACAGGCCTTGTTAAGTGTCACAGATATCCTCCTAAGGCAGTAGCAGAGGCACAGCCATAGATGACTAGACCGTGATGGAGCAATGGAGTAACAGGCTGTGGGTAGCCAGTCTAGGGCTTCAGGGGTCATACAGTGTTTGTACTTGTGGAGCAGACCAAGGCGAATGTTGGCAGATTTTGCAACCTTCTCAATGTGTTGGGAGTAAGACAGTGAGCTGTCCAGTGTGATGCCGAGGTATTTTAACTTGTGAACCTGATTAAGTGAGGTCTCATCTTGATTCTTGATGGTGAGGGGTAGATGTTAATACTTACTCGTGCATTGCAGAAAGATATGACCTTAGTTTTACTATAATTCATGGCAAGTTTGTAAGAGACAAACCATTTTCCACCAGGCTGAAATCATGTTGCAGTTGACTCTCAAGTAGGTTAAAGTCCGGTTGCTAGAGAAGCGGACCGCATCATCTGTGTAGAGTAGTATCCTCTGTTGGCAGATGCCAGGGAGGTTGTTAGGAGAGAGAGAAAGAGTAATGGGCCCAGTATTGACCCCTGAGGGACACCAGAGAGGACTGGCTTTTCAACTGAGGAGACTCCAGCAATTTTAACACTTTGAACTCTCTCCCCAAGATAGCTAGCAAACCAGGGCAGTGCATCCTTGAGAGCCCAACAGCAGTCAGTTGTCTGAGTAGGAGGGGTGGTTAACTGTATCAAAGACCTTTGTCAGGCCAATGAATATGGCCCCCCACAAAGTCCTTGGTCCAAGGTGTCATGGATACAACCAGTGAATTCCAACAATGTCTGGTGGTACTGTGCCTTTGATGGAAGCCATGCTGTCGGGGCACTGAATATTATGTTTTTCCAGGAGCGCTACAAGCTGGTCAGAGACTATATGCTCAAGTGCTTTGGATAATGGGGGAGGATGGAGATGGGCCTATAATTGGTGTGTAGTGACTTGTCTCCACACTTATGTACTGGTGTGATGGAAGCCTTTTTCCAGAGTGATGGGAACAGGCCATACCTTAGGAGAGGTTGAAGATCATTGTCAGGGTTCATGGATCTCATCTAGGACTAGTGTGAGCAGCTTCAAGTCGTGTGAGTCACCACTATAGCCACTTTGCTGATAGCCTTACAAATATAGGTTCTGGCTGAGTGCATTGGGATCCTTTTGAAGAAGAACTGCAGAGCTGAGTGTGCTTGGGATGCTGTGGCAGTGGTGGAGTTGGTGGTGGGGCGAAGGGAGTCAGGTGGGAGGACACTGCTCAGGTTGGAGAATGCATTGATGAGCGTACTGGTGATGGTAACTAGGTCCAACGTGGAGTGCCATCAGTGTTGAGCATGGTGGGTGGAGACTTGGTGTCTTTGCCAGAGAGGTCCTTAAGGTTGTTCCAGAATTTTTCCCGTCCCCTCACGAGTTGGAAAGCGCTTCTCTAAAGTATTTGCTTTTAGCCGTCCATATATACCAGGTGCAGCTATTTCTTGCTTTCGTTTATATTTTGAAAGTCTGCTTGGGCAGCTGTGGCTCGAGCACAGTGCCAGAGAGTGGTCCCTTTGTTTGAGCTGCATGATAGCTCAGTGTTTATCCAATGGTTAGATCCACCTTTAACCTTCATTTTTTAGCGGTGCATGGATATCACAAGCCTCGGTGAATCGGCTGATAAACTGATCTAGCGCTTTGTTTACTTCCTTGAATGAGTCTATTTTTGCCCAATCTAGACTGTTAGATGGGATTTTAGTAGTTGTAGGTGTCCCTTCTTGAGTACCCTGAGCGTGTATTATTTTTTGGGGAGGTCTGATGAAGTTAATAGCCCAAGTGTAGATGACGGCGAATGGTCTTAAGGAGTCAGGGAGAACCGACACCATAGAGAGTCTTTCAGGGTGGTTGGACAGAATCCAGTCAGTAAAGGTGTAGCTCCCAGTCCTGTAGTTACACCTGGTAGGAGAGGACTAGCTGTATGAGATGTTGTGCTGTAACTGCATCCTTGTAGGTGCAGACCTCGGTGAGCAAGCCAGTTGATGTTAAAATCTCCCATGATAATGGACTCTGAGTTATAGTAGACCCTTAAGACATTCCATGACATTATAGAAGCCATTAGCCAGGTCCTTTGGGGGGATGTAAACTGAGACCATACTGAGGTTTTATTGTGGGCCCAAAGAGAACTTTGACAGCGAGGACCTGAGATGTTGATCCCGGGTTAGAAAGAGGATGGCATGTCCAATGACAGTATCCCTCAGGTAAATACACAGCCACCACCCGCTTAGAGCTCCTATCCTGCCTGAAAATCGTGTATCTGGGAATGGCGACTGCACTATCAGGGATCTTTGGATTTAGCCAAGTTTCAATGACAGAGAGGATGTCAGGATTGTATTGCGAATCCAGGTTTGGAGGTTATCAAATTTACTGAGGCTGCAGATATTGATGAACGCCAAGGTAAGAGACCTGACTTCGGATCTGGTGGTAGGCAGATGGTCCTGGTGGGCCTGGGTTAGGGTGAATGTTTCGAGAGGTGCAGTAGCAGTAGGAGGAAATCTCAGAAGGAGGTTTGAGGATTTTGAGGGCTTGTTTGCTGGAAATCCTTCTGTGCGCCTGTGTGTTGAGGCAATGGTGTGAGCCTGGCTTATTACAGAGAGCTGCTAGTACTATATGTTCCCCTGTGGGATCTATACCATTGGTGCTAGAATGAAGCTAGTGTATGAATTGGGGCTGAAAGGCACAAAGTTATTAAACTGGATCCTCGTGGTCATACCTAATGTGTAGTGCAGAGCTGGGGTTGGTATGAGCAGGCCTTGAGAATGGGGGTGGTAGTCACTTGATGGGTGGGGCAGTGCAGCACAGTTATCACAAAAATAGCAGTGTTGGATGCAGGTTAAAAGCAGCCATGTCAAGGGAATATGGGAGACACTGTTTGACTGAGAGGGGCACTGTTTGGGAAGAAAATAGGGAATTGCAGAACGTTAGGGAATCAGTGAGACCAGTAGGATGGGTGAGTTAGAAGTGCTGCTTCTAATAGGTGAAGCAGCCCAGGTGGGAGGGCGTCAGTGTATTTAAGGAGGCTTGGGTGGGGTGGAGAAAAACAGGTCTGAAAGAGGAGACCGGAGTAGCACAAGTAGTCACGAGACAGACTTGGGCAAACATTGGAGGTGGGGGCGCAGGAAAGCCCAAATGGGAGGGCCTTGAACTGGTAGCGTGCCCTGAAAACAAAAACTGAGATACTTGCAAAGGGATGGGTGCATGGGGATATGCAGGTAGGCATCCTGCATATCCAGAGCACATAGCCACAGGCCCAACTGGAGCAGGGCAGTAGGCTCTGCAGAGAGCATTCTGAATCTCTTGTACTCCACATACTGGTTCAGCGTGCTGAGATCCAGAATGGATCTCAGATTGCCCGTCTTCTTCGTAACAAGGAAGAAGTGGAATAGTAACCCGACCCCGGAAGGGAGGGTGGGAATGGGTTCTATCGCTGCCTTTTGAAGAAGGGAGCTGATCTCTTCTTATACCAAAGGAAGGTGAAGAGGTGGGTACAAAGACTGAGAAGGTCTGGGGAGGTTTCTGGGTAAACTCTATGGAATGTCCCACTGACACTAGCTGTAGAACCAAGGTGTCCAATGTTATTCTCTCCCAACCCGGCAGATGGAAGGAAAACCTTCCTCCTACCGGTTCCTCTGGAGGGCAAGAGGAGAGGCAGGGAGTCAGAAAGCCATGGGCAAAGTGGCAGTCGTGGCTCCAGGAGTCTTACGAGACTTGTTGGGGGCTTTGGCTGCTGATGCAGCTCTCGCTTAATAGGACACGAGCCTGTGTTTGCTTTTGCTGATGGTGGTTCTGGCACGAAAGGCCGCTTCGACCTTGGGAGGATTTATACATAGTCTAAACAGACCTTAATGCTAAACCTTCTCCTGCAACTCGGTGATGACGTCTTTGACATCTCCACTGAGTAATACCGAACCCCAAAATGGGCATCTTGAATGGCAGTCTGCACTTCTGGGCGATGCCCAAAATGCAAAGCCAAGCATGATGTTGTAAACTTAGCGGCGAAAGCTAAGCTTCTGCCTGCAGTGTCCACCGTGTCATAGGTGGCATGGAGCATATGTCAGCATGCGAGAGAAGCGAACCAGGTCTCCCAGTTCCTGCTTTGTTTGAGAATCTGGGAGAGGTCCAATTTCGACTCCACCTGACTAAGAACTGACTTCTGAAGTCCCCATGTGTCCCACATAATTAAAGGCCATAATGCCCAGGGTAGAAGATGAAAATCTTCTTGCTATATTGGTTCAAGTTTGAATTCTTTGTTCGGAGGGACAAGCTTAGATGCTTGGGATTAGAGGTCCTGTCATGGACGGCACTGATCACCACAGAGTGCGCTTTAGGGTGAAGACTAAGAAAGTCTTTGCCCTCTGGAGTCTGAGAAAGCCCACCTGTCTGACAAAGGAGAGGGCTAGGGAGGACTGTTGTCTCCAGATAGTGAGGGCTCAATCCAGGAAGGAATCAGGGTAGGCGAAGACTAGGAAGATCCAAGTGAGACGGCCAGTCTCTGCCGTTGTGGATCTTGTTCCACTGATTTTCATTCATAGGCTGCCTGAATTTTCTTAAGCAACTCCAGGAAGGAAGGATTCTCTGGGAGAGACTTGGGAGAGTCCTTGGGTTTAGAGTCTCTGGTGTGTGGCTCGTCCCTGGGTCAAAGGGTTCAGAATCTGAATCAGGTTCTGAAGACTCTGAAGAAAATGTGTCCTCCGAGATAGGGGAGGTTTGATTGGTATGGAAAATTCCAAAGAGCATGGAAGCTCCCTAGGATGAAACCAGAAGGTTCTGGTCTGGCATGCGGCAAAAGCGAAGGGTCACTGAGCGTGTGACGTCTGCAGGTTCTGGGTCCAGCGCGCTGATGCTTGTCTATCTCGCATGAGCTGTAACTTGGCCTCAGCCCACCAGGAAGACAGTACTGCCTTCATGTCCGCCTACGACCGTGGAGAGGAAGACTTGGAATGGGTAGCTGGGACCCCGTAATACTGATACCATAACCTGACGGGCAGAAGCCCTGGCGTCAGGTAATGTGGCATCGGGTACTGTGGCACTGGATAGTGAGGCCGGATACTGCGTGTGGGGTACCATGGCATCTGAGGAGCTGAAGGACTTGACGGTGGCCAAACCAGAGGACGGGTGGTTCCAGCATCAGTCTGGAGGTGTAAAGGCCGATTCAGAAGGCCCTGGAGGAGGTGAGGAGCGGGCCCTGCCAGTGCTGAAGTAGAACCGAGAGTCATCCATCAGGCACTGGTGGCGGACCGAAGCGACTGGGTTGCTGTCATCGGGTCCAGCGTCAGAGGCTCTGGCGAAGAAGTACCCGACAGAGGAAGTGTCTTAGAATCTTGGCACCAGCCGAGGAAAAGGGGCCGACTCCACAGGTGGAGGTGGCAGAAGCGGAGGAGCCTCCAGCGGCAGCTTGTCTGGCGACAGTTGTGGCGACTCTGGGGCGTCAGGCATGGAGTCAAGACCTGATTGGGGGGTTGCAGGCTGGGCGTTTGTCGGATGAACCGATGGTGGCTTGCAGCCTTGTCCAGACTTAACTGACCCACTTGTACCGCTATGCGGGAAGAAGAAAGCGATCGTAGTGGGAGTGGGCCTCCTTGCCCAGAGGCTTCTCATCAGGCCCGAGCCTGATGGGAGTCCGACGCACGCTTGGATACCACCAAGGCAGTTGTCAGGAGCAATCCCCGGAGGGAGATACTGTAAGGATGTGACTTCAGCCAAAGTCACGAGGGCTGTGGATGAGGATTCCCGTCCCTATGCTTCTCCTTGTCCTGCTTCTTGTGGTGGACTTGGAGAGTCGACACCTGCCTGAGCTTTTCAATTCTTTTTCATGGAGGCCATCTTTTGCTTCGAGGGGCTTCCAGGACTACTGTCATCGTTTTCTGGTGACCAAACTGAACTTCTGGCAGTGGTTGCACTCCTCCATGTGGTGGTCCAGGCCTAGGCAGAAGAGACACAGGGAGTGGCCATCCTTGTGTAGCAGCTGGGATCCTCCACGAGCTGCACTTGTTTTTATCCGATTCAGAGGGCGTCGGGGACAATATACACAGCTGAGGATAATGCGTGAAATAAAGAAACCAGATAAATTCAACAGAAAATGAGAAAATACTCATCAAAATGGCGAAGAAGAAGCGCTGTTCTTCCACGAGGTACTTTCACAAGCTGTCGTCAGGAAACAACTGGATGGTGGCTGTGGGGACTGCTCTTTATACTGACATAGGCCGACCTAGTCAGCTGACATGGGGGTGGTCCCGCCAGAGACTGCTAGCTAGAGATTTTCTGTGGGGTCCTGATGCCTGGCAGCTTAGTCCTATTTGTGAATACCTACTGCAAGAGCCCTCTCAAAGTAAGATCATTAATACTGTTTAACTGAACTCATGGGCAGATTTATTTCAATGAGTTCATTCATAGAAACTAGGAGGTGCATCTTCCAAGGTCTGCAGCACGCAAATTCCATAATCTGCTAGGATTTCCACGGGTGGCCACTTAAATTCTGCAGGAGGAAGCTAATTCTCCGTTGGCCACAGAATCGCAGAAAATTGGGGCCTTGGTATGAGTTCCACAGTGCCTGTGAGGGGTTATCTTATACTGTTCCCAAGCTGTGTCTCTCTGTTACATTTTCCTGATCAGTTCTCTGGATAACCATCTAGCGTTGCTATCCTAGCCCTACGGATGGTGACCGGGCAATTATCTATTTCAATCAACAGTTCAGCAATCTGTTCCTTCAGGAATGCAGAGGCAGTTACCAAGGCCTCTCTAAAGGTGCACCTTCAGACTCTGCTAAACACCTCCACGGATGGGGCCTCCCTCAAAGATCTTGGAAGAGAGTTCCACAAGGCTGGGCCTGCCACCTCAAATGACTGATCTCCTGAGGTCTTCAGCTGTGTCATAGGAACCACTAGGAGGCATTCAGTGGAGGAGGAGTGAGAGTACAGTGCAGACAGCAGTAAGGAGGTCACTGGGGTAGCTAGGGCCCAGTCTGTACAGGGCCTTATAGGTGACAAGCCCACCGTGGCGTCGATTCTCCATCTCACCGGCAGCCACTGCAGATCACACAGGACCGGGATCACATGACAAGACCTCAGAAGGCCTGTCAGCAACCTGGCTGCGGTGTTCTGCACCAGCTGCAAAATGATGGGAGAACCCTCCACTGACCCTGAGGTAGAGCGTTGCAGTAGTTGAGTCTAGACATCACAAAGGCGCATTACCAGCGAGGGCAGGTCGTTAGGCAGAATTAAGGATTTAATCGGGCGATATTCCTGAGGAGGTAAAACGCTCTGGATGATGGACACCTCAGGTTCGATTTTAACACGGTTTTACTAGCTCAAGACCTAGTGCAAACTGACCAGAACTAGTGCAGCTCTTTACTTGTCCATCTTGACTAGTACAGGTTTTCCATGGCTGTTAATGAAGTTAAAAAAATACCTACTTTAGCAGGCTCTAGTCCTCATGCTAATCTCTCCAATGTTCCAGGCCTGGTTAACAGCTAATTAAGAGCAGCAGTTGTCTGACAGTTCAAGTAGGATCCCACAAAAAGCTCAACGTGCATCATTATCATGCCACTGTTAGGACTTTTAGCTGGTGTCCAGGGTGCGATCAAGGGTAGAGTGTTGTTAAGTCACTAGCATTCACTTTTCTAAAAGTGTCTTTGTCTGATGATTTGTCCCATATTATTAAGACCAGTGGCCCTCATTACCCTACATTTTGAATGTCTGTATCCAACATTTCAGTGACAAAATGCTAAGAGTTACACAGGGTCTGTCTGCAGGTGCTGGGTTTCATCCCAGCCTTAGTATAGCTGCTCCTGTCCCTCAAAATCTCAGTTCTGTACTTTCCTGGACACCACTGCAGACCAGACTCTGAAATGACCATCCATACATCCATAGCTGCCATTACTGCAAGTGTGGGGCCCTAGCTCTTCTAAACGGACCATGCAAGCCAGTCCCACCCTTATCCACCCAGCATGTCCTTTCATCCTAAAAACAACGCTTTGGGGCATGTATGTTATAAAACTAAACCTTAATAAAATACGTAATTTGAAAGGTTAAAAAGGCATTTCTGGGGTGCATAAATCATCATATATAGAAACAGAGGTAGTATAGCATCATTCTTTATACGGTTTCTCCTGGGCTGATGAAAGGACAATGTTAAAAAAATCTGTTATTGTTGGGGCAAAGCATGTTAAAAGCAGTGCTTTTTTTTTTTTTTTTTTAAAGATATTTCTGTTTATCGCCTCCCACTAGCCACTCCTTTAGTGCGCTTAGGTCTCCATCGCCACCCGACCCCTACCGCCATCCACCAGCCCCTATTAGCAGCCTACCTGTAGCCCGGCATTTCCCTTGCCGGAGGGTCCCTCTCCTGGGGGTGGGACTGCCTTATCAGCAGATGGCGCATCATAGGGCTGCAAGGCTGGTCCGGTTGACTCTGGGCTTCGTGCTGGCAGAAACTGGCACTCGTCATCTGGCTGGATGGGGAGCTGTTTTCTCCTTTCTGCCCGCCCACTACAGTTCTCGCCTGCATGTGAGAGCAGGCGACCTCAGGTGGGAATGTGCAGGGGCGTGTCGAGGCAGCACGTCCTCCAATCTGCCTGCAAGTGCGTGGATGAATCCCACCCCATCGGAGAAAAGTATCCAATGATTGCTTGTGATCTTAATCCCTGCAGGTCTATGCTTCTGCGTACCCAGGCTCGGGAATGAACCCAGGTCGCCAGCATGCTGAGCGAACCTTTCACTCAGCCATACAGCCAGCAAAATCAGTGCTTTTAAAATAAAATACCTCAGGTGAGAAAGTGCAGGCGTGTCGAGGCAGCGCGTCCCCAATCTGCCCATAAGTGCATGGATGAATCCCTCCCCTCGGAGGAAGTATCCAATGGATGCTTGTGGATCCTCTCCTGCAGGTCTACGTTCTGGTACCCAGGCTCAGGGAATGAACCCAGGTTACGCCAGCATGCTAACCCTTTCACTCAGCCACAGAGCCAGCAAAATCAGTGCTTTTAAAAATAAAATACCAAAGTTTTCTATTTTCCAAGCCCCTTAGGTTCGCGTAGCCCCTTCCCAAAGAAATCCTAGATGTGCTCCTGGTTCACTTGACACTGTATGAAAACTTTCAGAAGTGCTAGACTCCAGCTGACCACAGGGTGGGGCTGAGAGTGTCTTTCTCTGTCAGACTCTGTTCATTGCCCTGTGAGTGGTGGTGAGGTGTGGTGAGGTGCATGATGTGCGGCTATGTGTGTGCAGAGCTAGGACTGCTTGACTGAACATTTGTTGTTGTGGTATCTTCTGGTTAGGGATGGTGGCAGAAAGCGGAAGAGAGGAGGCCACCGTACAAAACATTGAGGAAAGGGCTCACTGTATTGCGATGACATTGCGTTTTTTTTCTGATGGGGCAGGAAGCAATGTGGGAGCAGGATAAATGTGCAAAAATCAAGAGTATTTCTTGGCTTGCATTTTTCCTGAAAAGTGATCTAAATTTAATTCTGGGCTAGTGCAACCATCTGCTGGCTAGAGCAAAAAAAAGGTTAAGGTTGACCCTGCACCTGAAGTGTCAATCCATTGTCAAGTATAATGCCCAGATTTTTCACCTTACTAGATGCAACCAAGAAAGTGGGGCAAAGGAATAAGCCTGTTCCCATCCCAGCTGCATCCATATCCGCCAGCAACCAGGCTCAATCACTAGCACTTCCAGCTTGCCAGCAGAGAGTCTCAGCCAACTGGAGGACATCCAGTCCTGGATCTGGGCCAGACACTTATTAAACACCTCCACAGCACTGTTCGTCCCAGATGCAAATGACATATACAGCTGGGTGTCATCTGCACAACAGTGAAACCCAAGCTGTACTGTCTAATGATCTCACCCAGGGAAACATGTAGAACAACATGGGCGACAGGATCAAACCCTAGGGAACTCACAAGTCAGGGCTTCGGGCAGGAGGAGAAATTCCTCATCACAGCTTCTGCATCCTGCCTGTGAGAAAGGACTCAAACCATTTGACGCACAGTATCAGAAAACCAGCAGCACTACATGGTCCACAGTGTCAAATGTCGAAGAGATCGAGGAGAACAAGTACTGACTGTTCCCTCTATCCCTTGCCCTGAGGAGATTATTCTACACTCTAACCAATGCCATTTGGTGCCATGCTTGGACCTAAACCCACAATGGAAGTTCACAGATGTCATAGGTCACAAGGTGTGCCTCGAGCTGCAGAGCCACTACTTTCTCAATAACCTTACCCAAACATGGGAGGTTAGAGATTGGTTTATAATTCACCGAGATATCAGGGTCGAGAGATGGTTTCTTTAGGTGGGCACTGGGAAAAGTCCTCCAAAAGCGAACATTGGACCAACGTACTCAACGCATCCCACTAAGAGATGGGTTGGAGCTGGGTCCAGTTCACAGTATGTGGGCCACAGCTTCAAAATCACCTTGCATACCTCTATCACCCCACAAATCTAAACTCACCCCAGACAATAAGAGTGCCCAGGCACCCCAGCATCCTGCTAGCTCTCCCGACTGCCTTTTCACACTGCCTAGCCACCTTTAGGTCATCAGATATGATAATCCCCAAGTCCCTTTCCTGTTTGGTGGTCATCAATACCTCTCCTCCCAATTTGTACTCTGCCCTTGGATTTCTGTGCCCCAAGTGTATGATTTTGCACTTTTGGCACGAAGCCCAGTTGCATACCTTCCAAGGGAGCTCAAGCTTTGTGTATAATTTGAATAACTTTGCTGAAGATTTGCTGATTTTGCTGGAGGAAATAGTTGCAGAAATGCCAAGGGTTTGGGGCCACTAGGCTCCCAGAAGCTCTGGGGTTTTAGATGCTCTGTGGTACATTTGGAGCTTATTTTGAACATAAATACACTTCTGTTAAGCACTCCTGCCACACCTGGCTCCATGGAAATAATCTGTCACTGTGACAAGGCAATCTCCAATGACACTTTCAGCCTGTTAGGGTAAGCAATTATGTGACACCTAGTCAGCGACACTGCAACAAGGCACATTCCACTGGCGTTGTCAGTTTTTAAGAGCAAGTGACAGCATGACAGGCACATTCCCAGCCTGCTAGGGTAAGTGACAGCGTGACAGAGCACACCCTGCCTGCTAGGGTAAGTGACAATGTGATGCACTGCTTCAGTGAGGGTATGACAAGACACTTTCTCAACCAACACCATTGACCAAGTAGGGCAACTGACATCGTGATACCCTAATCACTAAGAATGCGAAAAGGCATATTCGCAGTTGGCAATCTCTTGTCTGCTAACGTGAAACATAGCATTTGACAGCAGATAAGAACTGCTTGGCCCATGCAGTCTGCCACTTTCCTACCTACATTATCACTGCAGACCCTGCAGGTTTACAGAAAACTACCACACAATGACGGTGCAACACCAAAGGTGCAGCAAATCAATTTGTGAGCTGATGGTCAGCTTTTTTTTTTTTGTAAAAGTTTATTATCGTCATTAAATCAGTACAGTAGCGGTTTCAAGAAGCAAGTTACTTTTCATAATATCGAGCCTGACTGTGTGTCACATGTGTACAACTAAGCATATTCCAAAAAAAAAAAAAAACTATATTTGTTTCATTAATACATAGAAAAGAATATGCAGCTCTTCGTTAAACATAGCCCAGTTTTAGGTGTTTGACATGAATGATGTTCTACAGGTTAGTTAGGTAGTGGAGTTGCATATAGGTAGAAGAAGAACAGTGCTTAGGCAAAGGTCACTCAATAGTAAGGTGACAGAATAATGAATAAGAGAGACGTTAACCCAGAATAATGAATAAAGAGAGGTTAAAACCACAGGTAGGAGAAATAGGTTGAAGAAAGAGAGTGGGTTCGCTCCTTTAGCCACTGTGTTGCATCATGTGCAGCTTCCGGTCCAGGCTTAAATATGTTTACGGTACAAAGTCTTGATAATGATCCACTTAGTAAAGAACCCATTTTCGCCACATGTTGTCAAAGGCCAAGGTGTGGGATTGTAGTCTGGCCGAGTAGTCGGTCTAAATTATACACTTCATAAACCAGTTTCTCCATTTTTCTTTTGAAGGGGAGTTTTAGTGAACCATAGCCCGGTTATCACCTTTTAGCTATCAATATGAGAAGCATCATCTGTCTATAAAGGGTTTTGTTGACCCGACTCCTCTTGGTGGAGCTGCTGTGAGAACATATGTAGACATAAGGAGTTTGGAAGCTTTGTATATATCATTTATCTCTGTTATTACTTCTTGTCAGTATTGCTGAAGAAGAGGCAGGACCAAATTACATGCTTGGTATCTGCAGGGATTGACCACACTGCCTCCAACAAATACCCTGGTCAGGGCCAGCAAACTTGGCTGTAACAGGGTTGGAAGAATCAATTCCTGAATTTCCACACATATTCTCTAATATGTGGAGGTAAAAGTTTTGTGATGGAAGGCACTCGCCTCCCATAATTCTGCATCTAGCTCTTCCCAAGCTCTTTGGACCACCATTTCCATATACAGTTTGTGCAATCTGCAAGGCATAAAATAAATGGGTTTGCATTGCAGTTTGTGACCTAAGTATCGGAAACGCAAGTCAATTCCAGCTTGATCAGCAGTGATTGCTGATCACAGAAGCTGGCCATCCTCATTTTTTTTTTTTGTTAAACTTTCCTGGTGTCTAGTGGCACCCCACCCTCCAGTTGCCAGCCATTTGTTTCCTGGTGACAGTCTAGTGCCCTCCCTCCACTGATCATAGAAACATAGACTTTGATGGCAGATAAGGGCCACTTGACCTTCTAGTCTGCCCATTTCCCTACCTAGAGGATAAGCTGCAGATCCTATTTAACTAACAGCCTATTTCTTCCTACCCCCCACAAAATTGCTATGTCTGTCCCATGCATTGTTGAATTCTCCCACAGTTTTAGACCCCACAACCTCCTCAGGAAGGCTGTTTCATGCATCCGCCACCCTCTCTGTGAAAAATACTTCCTCACATTGTCCCTGAGCCGTCCACCCTCTATCTTCGAATTGTGTCCCTTGTTCTTGCACATCTTTTTCTAAAAGATGCTACCCTCTTGGACTTCGTTGATTCCACTAAGGTACTTAAATGTTTCTATCATGTCCCTCCTCTCCCTCCTTTCAAGAATACATATATATACACATATACATACACACATATTTTACCATTCCTATAATGCCTTTTATCCCTGGTGTCTGGTGGGCTGACCCCCAATCTGATCGCGGTCCGTTGTTATTTTGATGTTCCCTAGTGTCTGTGGCACCCCTAATAATCGCTGTAAGGTCCATCGCTGATCACCTCGTACCTCCACTTGACCACCCACCCCCATATACCCCACAGACCATCACTCAACCTGAAGAGGTCCCAGGTTCGAGATCTGCGCTCCCGATCAAAGACACATCTTGCCACTGGAACCTGCGACTGCAATATGAGAACTAAGGTAAATGCGGTCCAATGTATTTAACGGGGTTTCAACTTTGGTGCATAACTCAGTCATTTTTTGAGATACTGGACCCAAATTTTCAACACAGCCTTTGGGGACGCCATCTCATGAACAATATAAATAAAATTACGCACCTACCGTAATTATGATCTTTCTGTGTATCTTCACCATTCATCACAGATGGGTACTGGTCGGAGATCAGGACCTATGAGAACCTTTTTTTTTTTTTTTTTAAAAGGCTAGGCGGGAGTTGAGCGCAGCATCAATGCCACCGAGGCCGAGGATTAGCCGTTAGGCTGTGTCGACTCCCTGCATACCAGTTCCAGTCGCCGGAGAGGTAAGAGGAAGGGATGGAGAATGGAACAAGAGAGTCCAAGGGACAGAAAAGGAAGAGAAAACTGAACTAAAAGGAGAAATAATGACTGAGAGGAATGCATAGAGGAAGGAAGACTAAGGGGATTGGGTAGGGGCCCCAATCTCTGGAAAGGGAAGAAGGAGGGAAGGGGGGAGAGAGAATTTAAGAGAGAGAGTGAGAGGTAACAAGGATCCAGGACCCTTGTCCATCACCAGACTGTATAGGAACTGCAAGGAGTAGCAAAGCTCATTTGCCAGAATTCAAGGCACAGAATAACTGGCAATACCCCAAAGCAGAGTCGGCTATTCCGGAGAAGGACAGGGTACAGGGACTCAGTACTCTCTCTGTAAAGATATTTGGTGAAAAAAGGGAAATTCTTTTTTTTTTTTTTAAATAGATGGATGACAGAGGGGGCAACCACCAGCTCTCACCCTGTAGGAGTGAAGATATGTAGTAGAGAAGGAGTGCCACTAATTGTACCCCTTAGGAAGAAAGTACCCCCTGTGTGTCCCAACTTTATCCCGCCCAAAAGAGGGGTAGGCACAGAGGAGGAGGATCCAGAGACTGGAGCCCCAGAGGGATGCGGGTGGGATTGTGATGAATGGTGAAAATACACAGAAGATCATAATTACGGTAGGTACGTAATTTTTATATCTTATCTGTGTCAATCTTCACCATTCATCACAGATGGGTGAGTAGCAAGCCTCAAGGGGGTTGATTCATTGCACCCTAAGGGACAGAGTCCCTTAGCCCTCAGTGGGTGACACACTAACGGGGAACCCTCTGGGCCTGAGGAGGCCGAGTGGGGGAAGCGAGACGGGTCCCCGGAGGGGGAAGGAAGCGTGCTCCAACAAACATCGCTCTCGCCTCATGCGAAAAGAGATGGGTTCCCAGGTGAGCGTGAGCAAACACCTCACGCCGGGCCAAGGGTGACAACCGAAAGGTGAAACCACGCCCGATCTCCTGGTGCAGATCGCTGTCCCTACGACCCTGGTAGCTACCTCATTGGCGTCGTAAGATGCCCTTGCTTGCCTTGCTAGCTCCAGGCCACGTGCAGAGAGTGCGATGGCTTGCCTGGTTTGCTCCGAGTCAGGCAAAGCAGCTAGGATCTGACCTAGCGCTGACCACAAGAACCTGTTGTAGGCTGCATAGTGGGCCTGATGAGCAGAGATGGAGAGAAGCAACCGTGCAGTAGAAAGTCCTCCTCCCCAGAAATCAAAATCCAAAGAGTCCTGATCTGGGGTCCGGTCACGGTGGAGGGCGCAGAGCCCGTCAGGGGTGTCCAGGTGCGTCAATCCGGATTGCGGATGAGGCATAGAACCTAGAGACCGGGGAGCGCAATACCTCTGGCTGAGGTCCCTAGGGCAGAAACACCGGAGAAGGGCCTCTGCCAGAAACGCATGGACGCCTCCCAAAGGGAGCAGGCCAGGGCGGCACCACAAGGGTGGCCGCACCGAAATCACCTAGAAAGGCGTGGCGCCGCATGCTCAGGATTGCTGACCGACAGGGGAGAAAGGCGAAGGTCCTCCATCATCCTCACGAGGAAGCACTGATACTCATAGAGATCAGCGGCAGTAGAGATATGGACAGATGGTTCCTCTCCCCAGAAGAGGGGACGAGGGCTGGAGGTCACTATGTGTTCCGAGGGTGGTTGCTCGGGGAGGTTGAAAACCGGCTGTCCATGGCCCTAACGTGGGCAGGGAACCGAGCAGCCACCGCTCTGAACTGCTCCCAGGTGAGAGGGCCACTAGGACCAAGAATGCCTGGGAGTGCTGGAGAATGCGACAGAGGGATAGGGGCAGAGCCGAGAGAAAGTCGGCTGACCTCTGCCAGGGCTAGAGGCGGACCATGGACACCCAAGGAGGGTGTCCCAGAAGACTCCGCAGCCGACAGCTGTACAACCACGCTGGTACTGCCTAGGCTGCGCCCAGAAGAATCCCCCAGTGAGGCGACCAGGGCTGTATAGATCCAGAAGGATGGTCCCCTGCCTCCAAAGAATGGGACCCCTCAAGGAACCAGAAAAGGAAGGGCGGGAAGTGCGACTCGCTTCGCCCAGGGCCGGGTGGACCCTAGAGAAAGGCCGACACGCCGACCCACACCCCGACCCCTCAGAGTCCGAGAGGGTCCTGGTCCTCTAAAGGCCAACCTAGGTAGCTGGCAGCTCTGGGCTGCCCCGAAGGGAGACCCAGGGAGCAGTACCCTCCCCTCCTGTAGACTTCCGATGGGCCCCAAAGTTGGGCGATCAAGACACACTACAGAACAGGGTACCACCGCCGAGGGGTCAAGGAACCCTCAAGGCCAGGTTGCATGGCAATGGTGGCACGCACCATAGCCTGCTGGTCAGTACCACTGACCCCACCTCGGGAGAACCTGACGCTCCTCAGAAGGGGCTGGCTGTGACTCGTCGTCGAGACCACCGGCTCACCCTCCTCTGCACACAACCCGAAGGGTGTGACTGCCCGTCTGACTCAAGCCCGACTCCAAAGAGGTAGAGTCTGAGGCCCTAAGCTAAGCGGTGGGAGGGCGAGGAAAGCGACCTTACCAAGAAGCCCAGTAGCCAAAGCAGTGGCCGAGGCAGCACCCGTGCCCTCCACAGCCCATAGCGGGGCTGACAGAAGCGGCAGGGCAGCTCGGGCCAAAGGTCCTGAGCCAGGGCCAGCCGCTGCGCCACAAGTCCACTGGCACTGGGGGCGTACCAGGAACAGAGACGGTGCAGACGGCAGCCCCAGCAACAGCCTCGGCGCCGACGACACCGTCAGGCCCTTGCGCCGTGAACAGCACCGAGGACCAAGCGGCACCGACGGCTCTGAAAGCAGACTTGGCGCTGAACATGGCACCGCTAGGCTCTCGGCGCCGCAGCGGCACTGAGAGCACCAACAGTGCCGAGGGCGGTGACAACAGATGACCTCAAGGCCCCACGGCGCTGCGGTGTCAACCTCAGCACCAAGGACGCAGCGGAGGCGAGACATGGTGAAAGGCGACGCCGAATCCAGGGTCACGGTGTCGCGGAGCAGCGCCGGCGCACGATTGGCACCGACAAAGCCCACGGTGCCGAGACGAGTCGGTGCCATCCCATGGCACCGCCGAATGGCGCTCAAGGCCCAGACGGCGCCGACCGACGCATCGACCGGCCGAGGAAGCAGAACGGGCCTCCTGCGCGCTGGAGGAGCCTTGGCCAAGGCTAGGCTACAAGAAGCCGAGGCTCCTCCTCCTCGGTCCGTATAGAACTGGGAGGGGACCCGGAGGAAAGGCCGACAGAGCGGCTTGGCCCGAAAAGCAACCCTACCCTGAAAGTCGGCGAGCTCGCCCTACTTCAAACGCTGCTGTTCTAGGGACGCGCGGTCCATGGAGAAGCAGGCGCCGACAAATCCATGTCATGAAGTGGGCCAAGGCACGCGGACACCGGGTCATGCTGGTCGGTAACGGAGTACACTTGGCGCTGCATGGGCACCGACGATAGGGGCCGCTCCTACTTTAGAAGGTTTCTTGCCCTCCGACGCCAGTACATGACCTATGGAAAAACACCAAAAATAGACTCTACATCGCTATACTTTAAAATAAATGGAAAGATCTTACCGGCAACGTCAGAGTGGAGGCAGAACCCAGAACTAGCAGGAGACCGACGGACTGTCGAACGCGCATGACTGGAAGGACCTAAAACTATCAAACTTCTTCAGTTGGCTTCCACAAGGCGACCTCGGCGGGAGACGAAGAACTGGTAGGCAGATGAGTCGACCACAGCCTAACGGGCTAATCCTCAGCGCCACGTAGTACGTCGGCCTCGAGGGCGGCGCCGATGCTGCGTCGACCGCCTTATCCTTTTAAAAAAAAAAGGCTCCCCGCTGGGTCCTGATCTCCAGCCAGTACCCATCTGTGATGAATGGTGAAGACTGACACAGATAAGATCCATCATTAAGCAACTCCTGCCTGAATGGTGATTTTGCAGTCGCTGGCGAATTCACCTTTCTGGCAGGATTTGTGTAATGACAGTCATATTATTTTGAGGCGGGGCCATAAGAAGGCTATGTTGAAAATCTTGGGTCAAAATATGAAAAATGGAAAGTTAGACCATTTGTTGTAAATTCTCTACGCACTTTGTAACTTTGACATTTTTACATATTTTGGTCTCAGATTTTCAATATAGACTTCTTATTACCCACGTCATGTATATCACAGCTATCATTTTCACATCCTGGCCAAAATGTGTTTTTGCACCTGTGGTGTGGAATGGCATTGCAGTTGTGCAGAATTACGATCTGGCGAGGACTGGTAAACTTTTCTGCACCAGGTACGTAAGACTCGTTCCGCTGGCGGCACAAGCCGCGTCGCCACCGGCGAAGCCACAAGCCTTGTGACTAAAAGTTTAGACTCCCCAGCACCACAGAGGTGAAAAGCAAGCCCTGGCCAGTTTCACCAGCACTCTTGCTAACGGAGTTATGGACTACACAGAGTGGCAGAAAACTACTGGCTGCAGCACGTTAAATCTCACTGAAACTGCTCAAGAGGTCACCCCACCACGCCTCGCACAACCTACAGCACATGTCCAATTTACTGGCAGATTGGAGTCTTGGGCGCTGAGGAGAGTCATGTTTGAATGGCAATTACACAGACTCTTTCCTTTGGCCAATCAAAACAGCTGTTCTCGGAGACTTGGGAGGGCTCATAGTAGAAAACGAGCCACCAGCAGCAGCGGTGATGGGAATGAATCAGGTAGCATCAGTGCTCGGAATGAAGTTTAGAACAAACAAAAAAATTCTTAATTTTGCCACTAGTCAGTGTAGTAGGTAGGCAGGAAGTAGAGGAGAGAAAAACCTTGAGGAATTGTATAAAAAAAAGGGGAAACAACTGTCGAGCAAGACTTAAGCAGGCACTCTGGCATAGAAAGCCTGACAGACTTAGGCTGCTCTTGAAAGGCAATTTAAGAAATAACTTCAGGATTTTACAAAGGAGAATTGGTAGAGAGGGGGAATTATAAACCGGGCACCCCATTGTCAAGACAAGAGTAAGAGTAAAAGAATATGGTGGCTTAAAGGAACAGGACAATTAAACACAATGAAGCAGAGGGATATAAAATAAAGGCACAGTTAATTATTCTGCAACAGACTGGTAGAATTTAAAGAAGCTTTAAAGAACCACAATCTTGCAAAATTGAGTAAAAACATAAAGAAGAGGATTTATTACATTCTACAATTTCTCTATATACAAAAGAATATTTTCAAAAGGAAGATACTGAGAAAAAAAAGGATTTTGAAAGAATAATGTAATAAGCAGGATAAAAAAGGCACGCATCACAGTGCAACATTGGATATTTGAGAGAAGCAGAACAAGCCCTGAAATAAAGAGAGATAAAAGACTGACAAATTATATATTTTGAAGAACTAAAGTAGGGTATGCACCGGAAGACATATGAAGAGAAACTAAAGGAGCTTAATATGTATAACCTCGAGGAAAGGAGGAGAGGGGGACATGATAGAAACTTTCAAGTACCTCAAGGGAATCAACAAAGTCCAAGAGGGTAGCATCTTTCAAAATAGGTGTGCAAGAACAAGGTGCACAATTTGAAGATGGGGTAATGTAAGGAAGTATTTTTCACAGAGAGGTTGTGGATGCATGGAGCGGCCTTCGGAGGAGGTTGTGGAGTCAAAAACAGTGGTTGAATTCAAGCATGCATGGGACAGTCATAAAGGCAATTCTAGGGGTGGGGGTAGAAAGAAGTAGGCTGCTGGTTAACTGGGATCTGCAGCTTATCCATTAGAGTAGGAAATGGGCAGACTGGGTGGGCAACGGTCCTTATCTGCCATCAAATTCTATGTTTCTATGTTAGGGATATAAATATAGAGAAGCAAGGTACTGAAAGAGAGTCAGAAAAAGTAAAGAATATTATTTTGAGAGAAGAAGTCTTGAGAGAAAAAGATTTTGAAGACAATATAAGAGAAAGCAGAGTGAAAAATTAGGCACACATGACTGTGAAACATGTGAAATAACTGAGAGCAGCAGACACCACTGAAATAAAGGGAGAGTAAAAGACTGTGACAAAATTATATTGGGAACTAAAAGCAGGGATACAAAAATAAGACAAAAGCAAAACAAGCCTAATTGAGCAAAACACCATAAGAAGAGAAGCAGGAAAGAGGGAATAAAATGGCACACAAAAGTATAGAGATTATTACTTAAGACAAGCAAAGACAAGTGAATGGAGCAGCACAAGGAAGGGTAAATAACTAAGGAGCTGCTAGAGAATATAAACAGAACAGAAAGTTTAGCCAAGGACAGGTACTGGTGGCCTGGGGAAGCAGGTTAGGAGAAGATTCAACAGGCAAAAAAACAAAAATAAATGAAATGTACAACACATTAATGAGTTTCTAAGCAATGGCAGATCTACCAGAAAGAAAGTAAGCTAAGGCAACAAGGGTAGTATCCAGTGTCGTGCATTACTGCAGTCTGTTATGAAGTGTGAAAAATACGAAACACTGCTACAGCAAGCTGCTTAATTTTGAAGTACTGTGGATGTAAAACAAATATATAAAAGTGGTACAGCATACCCAATACATTTCGCTAAGTGTTGTGCAGAACTGTGCCTTCACACACACACACAGGCACAGTCACTGGTGCATAAAATGTGCGTGTTGTGTGTGTGTGTGACATATTCTTGACTACATAAAATAAAACACACAGTCTAAAAGTTCATTTTCAATAACTTTATTTTACGGAGTGAGTTACACAAACATTTCTGCATCTCAACCTGTTCTATTTCCACTAATCAAGCTAGGGTGTGTCCCATATAATTTCGTCATGCTCAGACTGTGAGCTTGCATCAAACAATACTTATTGCACACAGGCATTTTTTCCCAAACTGACCTGGCTAGCGGCCATCACCAACCTTAACTTGCATATGACTAACTACATTTATATGCTGTGCACAGGACTTGTTTAGCTTCCTGATAACTTAAAAATATATAGCACAAATGTGTGCATATTTGTGTAAGTGCTGTAACATGTTACTACTTAAAAATATCTGCATTAAAATAAAAACTCAGTTGAAATTTTTACCATTATGCATGTGTGGCTAAGAATCTTTGCAGTGCTAAAAAATATGGGTATGTTTAGCCACGGTGGCTAATAATTTTGAAACCCTAGGGAATCTAGAAAGGGTGGTTAATAAGAAAGGCTGTGTGGACAATCTGGTCAAAATGGCAAATTCAGTTACAGAACTATGTATACAATGTCTATTTTAATCAATATATTCCATAATAAGTAACAATTACATGGTTTAAAGTAAAATACCCATTTTATAAAACAGCTAATCAAAATCGGCTGATTACTAATTATTTTTCACTTTGATTAGCAAAAGCAGCTAATCAACTCTCCAACATTAATTTATGCCTTGATCTGAGGAGTATTCCTTGAGGGCATTATAGATTTTACTAACACGTTGATCTTGTCGCTGCCCTCGAGGTACCCGAGATCAAAAGGGTCACCAGGCCAGAGAGGGATTCCCAATTTTGGACAGTGCCTCTTCATACGGCTGTAGGAGCTTTTTCAGGTGAAGGTAGCTGGGAAACTCAGCAGCTGGTAATTTAAAAGTAACTTGGGCGTCACGGACGACAGAATGCCAGTGGGCCTTATTAGCTGGTATACAAATCGGAGGTGATGGGCTGTCCATCACCGAAGGGTTTCACTGTGAGTGAATTAGGAAGGAGAATCTTATCACAGGCCAGGACTCTTTATGGTCTTTCGGTAGATGAGAGAAAGTTATTCATAGCATATATCCACTGTCGGAAGGGTTCTGCTGTATGTTGGGTGAACTTACTTAGGGAAGGCAGGCAGGTGGGTTCCCTAATATGTAGGAGGACAAGTCTAATGTATCATTAAGGGTTTGCTCAATTTGCTTCCAGTGGGCATAAAAATTATGTGTAAGCTAGCAGAGAAGAATTCAAATTTGGGCTGCTTGAGCACATAAGTTCATGGTCCGTAAGTTTAACCCTCCTTTTTCCCAGCTGGTGGTCAGTTTTGACTCTAGCTTTCAAAATCTGGTAGCCAAATATATGTTTTTAGTTACCATGATTTTTAATGGCTTAAAGTTACTTAGTGGACAGGTAACCAGTTAGCCAGTAACTTTCAAAATCCGTAGCCAAACCAATTGTTTTAGTAGCCATTGTCATCCTGGCTACCTGATTTTTCCCACCATGCTGACTCCCTGATCAGTAACTTCAACACTGTCAGCCTACTAGGGTCAGTAACACTGTAACACCCTGTTCAGTGACAGTGTGACAAGGCACACCCCATAAATACTATCAGCCTGCTAGAGTGACAGTGTGACACCCGATCAGTGAGAGTTTGACAAGGTCCACTCTGCACTAATATTACAATCCTTTTAATGTAAGCGATGGTGACACCCTGGTCAAAGACGGTGCAACAAGGAAGGCTTCACCGACGCTGTCAGCCTGTTGGAGGAAGTGACAGTATGACACCATGATATCCCTGGGACAGGTTTGGGGAGGGGTGGAATTTCCACTAAACATTATGTGTAACGTTGCAACTGGTAGTCCATATATTATACTGTGATCACTCTGTGAGGCACCACGAGGTCCACCTCTCAATATTTATATCTGCATGCACTGGAACTGGAACTTTCAAAGTCCATCTTCAGTGATTCTTTGTCGAGACTTTCTGAAAAATAACCCGTTTCCTCCATATCTGTTCTGGCAATGTGTTCTTGCTGCCTACTGTAAGGGTCTATCTTCATTTCCACAGCTCTGCCCCTCCCTCCATGCTGGTTGCCCTTTATTTGTGCCCGGTATCCCAATACTGCTCACCCATTAACTCCCACTGCTACAGCTGTGTGCCCTCTGCCTCCGCCACTGGTATCCACCAGATTGGACTTAATGGTAATACACCTTCCAATAGTTATGCCCCCAGCCACCCCTTTTTCTCCAAATTCCTCCAAGTCCAGACTCACAGTCAACTACCTCTCCTGCAGTGCTCCCCCTTCCGCTTGCCCTTTCCTGTACCCACACTGCCCTCTGTATCAGTTCAGACTCAACAGTCATCCCCTACTTCCACTGCCCTGTCCCTCATACCTCCTGCCGTCCATGTACCCTAAAGTTCCACAACTGGCAAGGTCACCCAGTATTCCTCAAACTCTCTCTCATCCCTCCGTTTCTTTTGCTGTCCCCATACCGGACTCACTTGTTCCCAATCCCCATGCCCGTGTATCCTCTGCACCAGACACACCAGCCTGCTCCCACTCTTACAGTTCTGCCCTCCCATGACCCTGCTCTCCAGTGTCCACATTCACAGGCCAGCTATCAGCTCCTATATCCTTAGTACCAAACACACCTGTCAGCCCCCACTCCCAGAGCCCTGCTCTCTCCCCATGCCAGTCATGCCTGAGATGGAGATCCGGGTTAGAAAATGGGATGACATGTCCAATGAGAGTATCTCTCAGGTCGATGGCACAGCCACCACCCGTTTTGAAATCCTGTCCTTCCTAAAGATAGAGTATCCATAAATTGCAACTGCGAGTGTCAGGGATCTTAGGATTTAGGGTTTATAGTTACTTTTTTTATATAATCCATAACTTACGTGAGGCATAAGAAACAAGAAATAGAAAAAGGAACATTATAATTAACAGAGGACTGAGAGAATACAGACTCTTGTAGAGAAAAATGTTTCTATAATCTTCCATGTTACGAAATAAATCATTAAATAACCCAGCTACATCAGTGGGATCATCTGTCGATATGTTACCCATTGCAGTGAGTGCTGGGGCTGATGGTGAGTTTGGACTGGGAGCACGGGTGTGGCGGTAGATAGAAGCTGAGGCAGTATGGTTACAACCTGTTCTGGTTCTGTTAGGACAGTCTTGATTTGGACGACTGAGAAAAACATTGCAAATGCTAAGTGTCTTGCTCTTATACACTGCAGTTAAAAAATATAAAAATAATATTTTCCTCTCACCCAGGAATTCTTCAGCATGTATTGACAGGTGCAGTATGCCAGCTGGGTTAAGCTACTCTGGAGAGGTGGAGTCCGTACAAATGATGAAGGCACTGACCAATCAGGATAAAGAGAGAGAAGAGTGCAGCCTCCAGTCAGTCTGAAGGACCTCATAACTTTTTTCTGCTGAACTGGCAACACTGCCCCGAGCTCTCTCCTTCAGAGACCTTCCTGTGAGATATTTCATACTTTACTTTTGAGTGCTGCATTTGAGGTGTTTACTACACTTTTAACATGTCTACGTTTGGTTTCCACGAGTCATGAGATTTTACCGTTATTCCCACTTCAGGAGTTTTTCTGCTGTAAGGTTTACCATGTGCCCTTACCAGAGCAAGGAAAAGGATTAAGACTTCTTTTGGCTAGGCAGAATTACTGTGTGTTATTTTTATTTTGTACTCACGAGGATTGTTATTTTTATTGGTAACATTTTATTGCATTATTTTCTCTGATTCAAATTGTTGTTGCTGGGTATACTGTACCTTCTGCTGCCTTATTACAGGGTGTGCCTACAGTGTGTGCTTACAGATTACTTCCGATTCAAATTGTATTTTGCAGGTATATCTTCTGTTACTGCTTTATTTTGTCTGTAGCAAAGTGTTTCTTACAGGGTATATCTTCTATTAAATTATTCCAGGTGGTGCTTTACAGGTTTTACAGTTGTATCTATCATTAGGATAAGCTTTCAGGGCTACTGCATTTGTTGCTGGCTGATTGTTTCTGCTCTTACCTCCTTGCTTCTTTAGGTCCGTGGTGGTTCTTTGTCAGGAGAAGGGCCAGTCATTAACCCCATCCCAACCACCCCATTCTACCTCCTTTTATAGGGTAGCACAGTCCGTGACATTTCCTGTAGTAAAGCAGGAAGGGGCAGATCAGAGGGTATCCACACAGTGACCTCATTTACAGGGCACTAGTAATTTAACTTGTTATAACAAGTTATACAAAAACAAACAAACAAAACACAAAATCAAACTTTTGCTTTCATTTTCTTCCTTCTAATTACTCTGACCAGGTTATAAACCCAGCAACTTATCTGGAATGGATATCATTAACTGCAGGTACTGTGGAACACTTTTCAGAAGGGCAGTTTACAGGATTTAGGACACTGTCTTACATGCTAGGCCATTGGAGTTCTAAGGGCTTAGCTCCAGGCAGCAAGGGCAGAGATTGTGCGCCTCAAATTGCATATTCAAAAGGAAATATATTATAAGAACTGCCGCCATTTCCCCAACATCAACAGAAGCACCTCAACCGCAGAGGTAGTTGGTCCGGAGGTTGGCAGGTGGTTAGAGGGGCAAATGGGTGCCCCATCACTCGCGTCTCTCCAGCATATTAGTTCCACAAACCATATAAAAACTACAAACAGGTATCTTCCTCTATCTCTGAAATCAAATAAAGGGGCAGAGGACACTGCAGGGCAGGACACTGTATGAGGAGCTGGCACAACAAAACTAGCCAAAACAGGAACCAAAACAAAAAGCAAAAGGAAATCCAGAAAACTTCTAATCATAGATTTCATGATTCGGGAGTTGATACCTATCTCCAGCCAGGGGTAATGGTCAGATGTCTCCCAGGTACATCAGCGGAGAAATACTGACCGCATTACAAAATTGTTCAGGAAGCAGGAGAAAACACTGATGTCCTTGTACACATAGGGACTAACGATCTTGCCAGCTGGTCAGTTGTGAGATCAAGGAACACCTGACCAGGATGGGTGACAAACTATCATCTATCTCATTTGGCATCTGCTTCTCTGAGATCCTGCCAGTCTGGGGAGTGGGGCAGCTGGACGGAAGGTCAGAAATGGGGAGACAGGGGTGCTAAACATGTGGCTCAAAGGCTGCGTGCCAGGGAAAAGGACACAAATTTGTGGGAACTGGCAACAGTTTTAAGAGCAAAAGTTCTTTACATTTGATGGACTGCATCTGACTAAGGAGGGTGTCAGTGCATTGGGGCAGAAGTTTGACGTTTTTGCAGAATATTTAAACTAGCAAATGGGGAGAGGGGTGGAGCACCCCATACGTCCGAATGGAAAGAACACCCTCCCGCCTCAACTAGTGGTCAAACAGGAGTTCAGCATGTCTGTAGTTCATTTGCATCACCAGGTAAGGAAAAAGGTCCAGCTCCCCATACGATGCACAGGAGAAAGCACCCAGACCTCGCTCAACAACTAAAACACCAAAATCTGGCAAATGGAAAATCATGTACCAAATGCTCACAGTCTGGGAAACAAGATCCCAGACCTGCAGGCAATAATGACAGAGGCTAAACTGGACACAGTAGCAATTAGTGAGGCGTGGTTTACCAGTAACCACACTTGGGAAACTTCAGTACCTAGCTATGTACTGTTCAGAAGAGACCAAGGTTCAAAAGGGGCATGGAGTGGCCTTTATGTCAATGAAAAGATCAAAGCTACAGAAATTCAGAATACACATAAGGAGCCAGAAGAACTGTGGGTCACCCTGGAACAGTGTTCCCATTAAGGCAGCAGATCTGGGGTGCACTGCACCCTCTCCAGAAATCTTCAGGGTACAAAATAAATTATAAGGGTTCACTCTACCATTTGTACAACATTTTTGTGGGGTACATATACTTCAAACAGAATTATGGAGGTACAGTGTACCCCTTCACACAGAAAGTGCTTGAATTTCATAATTTGTACTTGAATCAAGTACAGATGGGGTAAATGGGAACACTGCCCTGAAACAGGGAAATGGGACAGCCATACGAACTGAGGTTGTCTACAGGCCTCCAGACCAGGAGGAGGACATAAACACATTACTGTTAGAAGATATACAAAACATGACAGCTAAAGGAGGAGTTCTGATAATGGGAGACTTCAACATGCCAGATAGAGATTGGTCAATACCAGCAGGAACATCTGCCAGAACTACAAATATGGTGGATTCCATGCAGAGGAGAGCCTCAAACAACTGGTACAACAACCAACAAGAGACAGGGCTATCTTAGATCTAGTACTGACTAACAGGGAAAGGATCACATATCTCCAGATAGAAGGTCACCTAGGGGCCAGTGACCCTCACATGGTATGGTTCAATTTGGCCACTAGAACTAAATCATCCCATTCCAAGGCAAAAATATGGGACTTCAGAGGAGCTGACTTTGATAAGATGTCCAGCAGAGTTAAGCTAGCCCTGGCAAAAGAAACACAGGTGAGGGGTACAGGTGAAGTGGGCAAGCATTAAGGATGTGATACTTGAAGCAACATCCCAGTGTGTAGACAGAAAAGGAAGTGCAAAGAAGAAGGAAACCACTGTGGTTCTCAAAACAGTAGCAGAAAAGGTCAGAGCCGAAAGGCTGGCCTTCAGGAAATATAAGGGAACGCAGCAGGATGAAGACAGGGAGGCATACAAACTTCCTAAGGGAAGCAGGGAGGCAGTAAGGCAGGCAAAGGCCCAAACTGAGGAAACACTAGCACAAACAGTAAAAGAAGGTGACAAGACTTTCTTTAGATACATCAGTGAAAGAAGAAAGTCCAGAAGGAGTATTGCTAAGATCAAAGGGGATAAGACAGCGTGTAAGGAGAATACGTAAAAGCATCTCTCCTAAATAGATACTTCTGCTCAGTAATTACTGAAGAGAAGATAGGGCAGGGTCCACAGCTCAGCACCATGGACACAGGGGAAGGGAGGTGTGCATTAGTGTGCAGTTTTCCTTTAAGTGATGACGATGAAGTTTCTTCATGTTTTACATTTCTTAAACAAATGGTGGACATCCTGGAACCTCCTCTCCAGGACGACACCTGTCAAGAGTTGGAGGAGAACTAATCAGAGAAACTTATCTGCCCATACGTAATACATTGAAGAAAAATTTTAAATTTTGAAAATCCCTCATCTGCCTCCAGGGAGAACAGAAAGATTGAGAGGAAACACCAGCTTGTACTGCTGATTTTCTCTGTTCACATCCAGACCAGAAAGTGGTCGTCAGACAGCAGCCTGTTACAAAGCCAAGGTGCCACTACTGTCTGCTAACTCTCCAGTGAAATAAATCTGGATTCTTGGGTAAGAAATCATATATTACTGTTTTTAGCTATTACGCTTTGTTTATTTACATGGCATGTATAGCTAGGTATCAAAGAGCATTATTAATATCTATCCTGGCCATAGTGCAACATGGGGAGACACTATGCTCAGGGATGTCACTGAAACTAGTGAAGTCTGCTGTAGAATCTACTAGGTGTCAGTTTCTCAAGGCGAGATTATAATAACACAGCCTCAATGGTCATTCACAGGCCGTTTCTCTCGGCAGTTTGCTTGATTAAGAACTACGAGTCTCACTCAGGATATCCAATTGCAAGTTATGGATTTTTCTTGTGAGAACAACTCCCATTTCAGGGACCAAACTAAGAACTACATGAAAAGAATGGATGAGTTCAAAACTCATTACAGGACTAACTCAGCTGAAGATAAGCCCTTTCCTCCCAGAAATATCGAAGTGGGGGGTGGGGCGCGTTTTTTTCCCTATGGCATTCTTTCCTAGTCAATGCCTCACGGATTTTCCGAATGATTTTTTTTCCAGAGGTAGAGGTAGAGAGGTCAGAGGACAGCCAACCCCACTCCTTTTACCTCTACTCAATCAGACAGCAGTAATACAGATTCCTTCTTGGTCACCTCCTTCTTTCTGCAAAGGACAGGTTCTCCCACTACTTCCATCAGTGGTGTCAGATCACCTCAGATAATTGGGTGTTAGGGGTAGTACAGCAGGGCCGCCCTCCAGGCTCTCTAAACCTCTTACCCCAACAGAAAGACAGCTGTTGGGGATGGAGGCCAAGACTCTTGGGGTGCACCGTAGAAGTAGTACCTCTTCTCCAGTGAGGAAGGCCTCTGTTCCAGGTTTTTCCTAACCCTGAAGAAAGATGGGGAGTGGCGACCTATTCTGGACCTAAGGTACCTGAACAAGTGCCTGATGAAATGAAAGTTTGGGCTGGTTACCTTGACTCAGGTCATTCATCCTCTAAAGCGGGGGGACTGGCTAGTCTCCCTGAATCTAGAGGATGCCTACTTTCATGTTCTAGTAAGGCAGTCCCACAGAACATTTCTCAGATTCTGGCTGCCCTCAGGCCATTACCAGCTTGCAGCCATGCCTTTCTGGTTGACTTCTGCTCCCAGGGTGTTCACCATGTGCCTGACTGACAGTGGTTGCAGCTCATCTCGTAAGACCAGGAATCTCAGTTTTCCTTTCCTGAACAACCGCTGGTCGTGGCCAAGTCTTCTCAGGCATTTTCAAGCCCTAAGCCAGAAAAAGTACCCTACAGGATCTGGGTTTCATAATCAAAGAAAAAATTTCAGTTTCAACCTGCCCAAATCCAGCTATCATAGGGTAGAGCTCTTCTCACGCAGGATGCTTCCTTTTCCACAACAGAATTCAGAATTCCATCTCAGGTCATTGCCATCAAAATTCTTCTAGGGGCCCATAATAAAAATCTTACTATAGCCTCTGTAGACATACCCTAAAGGACCAGGCCAGTAGTTTCAACTGCATCATGGAATTCATCATGGGACTACATTATAATTCAGAGACCATAATTCTGGGTGATTTTAACAAACTGGCTTTCACCTGGGGTCTGCACCTACAAGGATGCTGTCATGGCACAACACCTCACACAGCTTGTCCCCACCCCCACTAGGTGCAACTATAGGACGGGGACCTACACTCTACTTGATTGGATACTGTCAAACCACTCGAAAGAATCTCTAAGGTGTCTCTACGCCTGATACTTTAAGTGACCACTCATCTGTTATCTGTTCTAGGGCTAACAAATCACCAAGCCCCTCCTAAAATAATACACACCAGGGTACTCAAGCAGGGGCACCTTCAGCTGCTAAAATCACATCTAAGCAGGCTGGACTGGTCGATAATTGACTCATTCAATGATACAAACAAAGCCTTGGAACTGTTCAGACACTTTTCGGCAGCCTGTGATATCCATGCACCAATTAAAAGATGAAGGTTAATGGCAGGTCTAACCCATGGATAAACTCCAAGCTTGTAGCACAGCTCAAACAAAGGGACCACCTCTGGTACTGTGGTCGAGCCACATCAGTGCAAGGGACATTCAAAATACAAATCTGCAAGAAATGGCTGTACCCGAGCTATACAAAAGGCTAAAAGCAAATATTTTAGGAGACACTCCAACTCCTGGGGTGATGGGAAAAAATGTTGGAATAACTTGAAGGACCTCACAGGCAAGAATACTAAGCATCACCCACCATGCTCAACACTGATGGAACACCCGCTAGACCTAGGTACCATCTCCAATATGTTTAACAATGCATTCTCCAACCTTGGCAGTGTCCTTCCACCTGATTTTTTCAACATCCCCACCACCAATTCCCCTTTGACACTGCATCCCAAGTAGACAGAGCTCCGACTTCTTTTCAAAGAGATCCCAATGCATTTAGCCAGAACCTATATATGCAAGGCCATCTGCAAAACTGGCTACAGTAGTGACTCACTCGACCTGAAGTTGCTTGTATTAGTCCTAGATGACATCCCTGAATCCCTGACAAAGATCTTCAACCTCTCCCTAAGATTGGGTCAATTACCATCCTTCTGGAAACAAGGCGACTATCACAGCTGTACACAAAAGTGAGACAAGTCACTGCACACCAACTACAGGCCCATCTCCATCCTCCCCCATCTAAAGCTCTGGAGCGAACAGTCACGGACCAGCTTGTCGAGTTCCTGGGCAAATATGAAATCCAGTGCCCAGAACAGCATGGCTTCCTAAAAGGGTACAGTACCACCACGGCACTGTTGGAATTTACTGGATTCATCCATGACACCCTCGACCAAGGAATCTGTGGGGGGCAGTTCATTGACCTGACAAAGGCCTTTGATACTGTTAACCACCACTCCTACTCAGGCAACTGTCTCTCGGGCTCTCCAGGACCACTCTCGGGCTCTCCAAGGATGTACCGCTCTGGTTTGCTAGCTACCTCAGGGAAGGGTCCAATGTGTTAGGATTGATGGCGTCACCCCTGATGAGAAAAACAATCCTCTCAGGTGTCCCGCTGGGGATCTATACTGGGGCCATTACTCTTTTCTCTCTTCCTGAACAGTCTCCCTAGCATCTGCCAGAGAATATTACTCTATCACGGATGATGCAGTACTGTTTACTAGCAACCAAGACTCTAAACAACTTGAGAGTCGGTTGCAGTGTGATTTGAGGCACGTTGAAGAGTGGTTTAGCTCATATAAACTCGTCCTGAACTACAGGAAAACTAAGGTCATGACATTCTGCAACGCACAGAGCAAGTATAAACCTCTGTCCCTCAACATCAAGAACCACGTGGGACTTCACTTGAACATGTTCCTGAGTTTAAATATCTTGGTATCACCTTGGACTGTTCCCTTTCTTACACCGGCACACTGGCAATGTAGCTAAGGCCGCCAACATACAGATCGGCCTGCTCCATGAGCACAAACACTGCATGACCACTGATGCCCTTAGACTGGCCATCTACAGCCCGTCACAGATCCATCGCCTACTACAGTCTAGTCATCTATGGCTCTGCTTCCCTACTGCCCTCCGGAGGATATAGGTGACACTCAACAAGGCCTGTAGGCTTCTAATGGGTGCCGCTTGTCTAACACACACCTGTGACCAGTACGTCCAGGCCGGATGGCTACCACTCCTTAGTAGAATACAATACCAGACCTGCTTGTTAACCAAAAGTTCTCCTCAGGCTCATGCCATCAGGAGTGGCAAAGCTCCTTACTGCCAACAGCAGTACCCAGCTTACCACAGTACTCTATATCAAAGCTTCCAGGTCCCCAGATGCCGGACCACAATGGGTCAGAGGTCATTCACACACAGGGCTCCTCAGTGGTAAAATACCCTTAACAAAGAAACACTTTCAACTGCGACACTTGGTCCCTTTAAAAGGCAACTCTGACTATTCCTCGCCTCTACCACTCAATGTGACTGCCTCTCTCTAAGTAACTGCCTCCTCATTTTGCCTAGTCGAGCAAGTAACCCTGTAACCTCCACACAGCTCCACTTTTTGGCACCAGTTTCCCCCACTCTCACCCCTTATCCCCCACCACACACCACACTGCCTCACCCACCCTCCCCTCTAATGGCACTTTCAGATATGGGGGGCCTCCCACCCATCCGCCTTTCACTTATGCCTCCCACCTCTACCCACCGACAATGGCCCTTTAGCCTGCCTACTTTTCCTGACTCCTCCTACCCTATACTAACTATATACTGTTCACCCTGAAACTTGTCTGAAGCTGGCTTAGTCATCTCTCTCCATTTTGGCTGTATAACAAATGCTTAGACATCTTTGTGTTTTAAGTCCTAGCCATTGTTGACCTTTGTATGTATGTTACCTACATCCTTTGACATGGAACCTTTGTAAATGAGCAGTTCCTGCTCAAAGGTATTGTAATCCTAGAGTTTAATTAAATAAAAAAAAATAAAATCATTGGGATTGGATAAAATTGACTATCGACTAATTAAAATGGCTTTATGCACAATTTCATTTCTTCTTGAGTACTTACTAACTACTCCCTGGGTCACAGAATATTCCTAATTGCTGGAAAAAACTCTTATAAAACTGTTTTTACATCTGGACCTAGTAACAATGTGTCTAATTATCGAACAATTTTGTTACTTTCGCCTGTGTCCAAACTTCTTGAGAAAATCCTTTTAGATCAGGTGAATGAATATCTTGTTAAATCCGATCTCCTGTCTCGCCCCAGCGTGGCTTCAGAACAGGTTTTAAACACCACGACGGCCTTGATGGGGTTCGCAGACAATCTCCATGGGGCCCAGGATAAGGGACTACATGTGGCTTCAGTCTTTGTGGACTTCACCAAGGCCTTGACTTGGTTGATCATGAGCACCTGTTGTGCAGTATGTTTAGCTAAAGCTACCAACAGTTCCCGTTTTCCCAGGACAGTCCTTTTCAGGCAGCATGTCCCAGTGTCCCAAGTTTTGCAAAATGTCACTTTTGCCCCAGTTTTCTTACTTGTCCCAGTTTTGTCCCTTTTTGTGGCCTGCTAATCCGTGAATGACAGTTATTTCAGCACCACTGTGGCGCCTGGGGCTGGAAAGCAGTTTGCAACTTCAACCCCTGCACCTATATTGCACTGCAAACATGTCAGTGGGAGCACAGTAAAGCATGTTCCTTCCTGTTAGATTAGACTGGGTAATAGTGCAAACAAGCACATGTGAATGTCTGCCTGCCAGCAGCTGAGAGGGACTCAGACAGAGAAGAGACTGGCAGCAGGGAACTAAGCTACCTGAACCTGATCAGCTGTAGGGAAGTGTGTGAAAACAATCTGGTGTGGTGGTGGAGTCCTTGAAGTGAAGTTTGCTCAGCAAATGAGGTAAGTGTAAGTGGGTTGGATGGAACAGTCAGGAGGAGCAACACATGCAGCCTGAATGTCTGATCACAATTTAAGCGGGTTTGCTTCTAATGAACTTTATGTATATCATGATTTGGAACTTGTTGCAGCAGAATGATGTATTGTTCTAATCTGAATGTTTGCTTCTGGTGTTACTGTGGGGCGACAGGGCCAGAGCATGCAACAAAATGTAATTGATTGTCACAGCATTGTCTGCGGCGGTGCTATGGGAGTGACACGGTGGGTGGGAGGGGGGTCATGGTCAGGATGGACTGTCCCAGTTTTAGGCTTCAGAAAGTTGGCAGCTTTATGTTTAGCAGGGTTTCTCTTGTGATTCAATTCTTTGGTTTAGTAGTTATTTACAGGGGAGATCTCATTGTACTGTAATTGAACAAGTTCCATCTAATTTCAAGAAAATATGTTGTGGAATACCCTAGGGTTCCCTTTTAAGTCCTTTATTATTTTCAGGTTTTTTTTTGTTTGTTTGTTTTTAAACTCTTTGCATTTGGTTTGTCCTTCCTCTAATTTAATTTTATATGCAGGTGACACAGTTCTCTTTAATTCAGACAGGGACTTTCTTTGCTTGCAAAAACCTCCAAGTTGATTTTAGTAATATTCATAATTGGTTTTACTTGAATTCAAAAACAAAAAAAAAACTTGGCCAAATATATGTTTTTTCACATCCTGGTAGATCATTGCCACTTGATTTTCAGATATCTGATTTAAATGGTTTATCTATTAACTGTGTGGATAACTTTTTGTTATTTGGGTTATCACCTTGGATAGTTTTTTTGTCCTTTGATCAGTATGTTACCCAGCTTATTGGGGTAATAAATAATAGACTGGGTATGCTCTACAGAATGAACCAATATTTTGTTCCCGAGTCACATAGGCTACTAGCAAATAGTCTACTTTTGTCAAAATTGAATTATGGGAGTATTTTCTATTTACATTTGACTGAAAATCTTTCTAATAGGTTAAATATGCTTTATAATTCAATTTGTAGATTTGCCACTGGTTTAAGGGCTTCAACTCACCATTGTATATTATATGAAAATTTGGGACATCTCCGTTTAAGGAATGTACTGAATTTAGGGCTATGCTTGTTATGCATAAAATTGCTCTAGATCACATGCCTAATATTATTAGTGAAAAATTCCTCGATGTGTTAATACCTTTTCCATCAGATCACAAAACAGATTTGTATTTTCTATTCCTCGCTTTTAGTTCAACATTTGGTCAGAGTTCTCCCAAATACAAGGCAATTATGTGTTATAACAATTTACCCATACCTGTCATGAATGCTGCATCTTTGTATTCAAATTTGGCTTGTACAACTTGTTGATGTTGGATTCCAACTGTACTCGTTTTAATGTTCAATGTATTTAATGTAATCAATGTATTTCATGTATTTTTGTATTTATATACTGGTTGTGAAAAATAGCATTTATGCTAATCTGCTTACCAGTTTAAATAAAATGAAATGAAAAAATGTCAATGCCCTCTCTGCCCTGTATTACCCAGTGCCCGCTTGCCTGGAGTTACAGGTGGGATCCCATTCCTGCAACTCTGTCTACCTCTATGCCCTATACCCCCCCGCTATACCCGATTCATCAGTCTGCCCCAGTCCCTTTCAGCCCACTGTGCCCCTGCCCTCCCAGATCTCCTGTAGCCAAGAATCCCCTGTGCCTGACCTCACCGGTCAGTGCCCACTCCCACAGCTGTTCCTCACTCATGTCAGCCCCGCTGGCCTTCATTTTGATGATCTTCCTGAGAACGTTCAACAAGAAGCTCGACATCACACCATTCCCTGCAAAAGAGATCCAAAATCGGCAGCCCCTCCCTTTCCTGACTGTTGTCTAGTAACGGGCCAATGTGCCACGCTGTCTGCTCAGAACCCAAAGAACTGGCAGGCCGTTAGCCACGACATTGCCTCCGCCATCCTGCAACATTGCTACCAGTGGTTGGAACACAGATCCTCCCTCACAGAGCTACAATGGGGTGGTGGGGGTGGGAGAGAAGATGGGTTGGGTGGATCAGACAGTGGCACCACCTGTGGTTGTGAGGGACACTGAGTTTCCATAATAGAGCTACCTGTACCTTATTTAGCAGCTAACACCACCGACATGAGCTCTTTAGCAAGCGCCGTCGTATCCTGACCTCCCGCCGTATGCTGCAGTTATTTATGCTGGTGGGAGGTCTGAATGATGCATTAAATTGCGGTAGACTCACGCAAAATGCGGAGACTTGGAGCTTATGCAGCTGCCATACTCTTGACCACTCTTCTAACCTTTTCAGCTCCCCTTCATTTTTCCTCCGCTGGAGTGTCTACTTTGTTGCTGATTTTAGTGTCATCTGCAAAAGGCAGACTTGTCCATCCAGTCCTCTTGTAATGTCGCTAATAAAGACATTAAAGAAGACCAGTCCTAGTGAAGATCCCTGTGGTGCACCACTGGTCACCCTCCCTTCCTCAGAGTAAACTCCATTTGCCACCACACTCTGTCTCCTATCCCTTAGCCAATTTCTTACCCAGTTTACCACCACTGGTCCACTCATATGCTACCTAGCTTGCTTACTAGTCTCCTATGTGGAACAGTGTCAAAGGCTTTGCTAAAATCTAGGTAATGTAGATGTAGGCCACATCCACCGCTCCTCCTAGATCCAATTCTCTAGACACCCAGTCCAGGAATCTATTAGACTCATTTGACAAGACCTTCCCACTGTGAATCCATGCTGTCTTTGGTCCTGTAAGCCACTGGATTCCAGGTATTCTATCTTTCCTTCAGTAGTGATTCCAATAGTTTCCCTACCACCAAAGTTAGACTGACTGGCCTGTGGTTTCCAGCCTCCTCCCTACCACCACTTTTGTGGAGTGGGACTACAGCTGCCCTCCTCCAGTTCTCTGGACCCACTCCAGTCTCCAGTGAGAGATTTAACAGGACTGTCAGAGGTGCAGCCAGCACCTCCCCGAGTTCCCTCAGTTTCATTTCATTTTATTTTTTATACTTGTTAGCAAGATGAGCAAACTGCCCGTTTCACATGTGACAAGTTAACAAATAAACAACAAAAACAATTAATATAAAGACAAATTATACAGACACAAAGAACAATATCAAGACATTAAACCTACAGTATAAAGTGCAATGTTATGTTAGGAACAACAATTACAATCATTCAAACTATTCAGCCGCTTGACAAACCCATTCTTAAACATTCGAACTGTCTTAACGTTAGTAATTTCAGCTGGGATACAATTAAAGCATTTTATTGACCTATATATTACTGACCTCTGACCAATTTTTTTTTTTGCAAAGTGGGATTCTGAATAAGCCCTTTGACTGAGACCTAGTTTCATAACAACTCTGCTGAAGGGGAATAAGATCCTGAATCACTTGGGGAGTATACCTTGTGTTCTTTTGTACACAAAACTCCAAGTTTCAACTTTATCCCGTCTAAAAGGAAAGACAATTTGCTTCTTTTAACAACACACAATGGTGTTTTCCTACTGAAAGACCAGCCATAAAACGTAGTATACTATTATAGGTTACCTGTAGTTTCTGCAAGATTTTGTCATTTATACTAGTGTAGAGCAAGAGACCATAGTCAAAAGCACTTAACAAAAGACTGTGACCAAAAGTCTCGAGATTCAGGAATGAGAAAGGATTTAATCCTAAATAACATACTGACTCTGGATGGATTTTTTAAATAGTTTTTGCCACCTGTAGATCGAATTAGAGTTGGGAATCTAAAATCACCCCAGGTAATCAAAACTATCTACCAGTTCAATTTGATTCCCCACTAAATCAGTAATCTGAACATTTATATCTCTATGTTTCCTGGGACCAGTAAAAACCATACATTTGGTCTTCACTGAATTCAAAACTAGAAGGCGAGAGGACAACCACATTTGAAGATTGTAAAAATTCTGCTGGACTTTAAGTAACGCTTGATCTGGTGTAGTTCCTTCTGAAAAATGACTGCATTATCTGCGTACATAATAAAACTAGACCCTAAACTGGTAGGGGCAGCATTCACAAAAGGGAGAACAAAAGTGGGCCCAATATTGAACCTTGTAGTACCCACGAGATATCTAGCGAAAATCGAAATAGATTGACCAGTAACTGTTTTATGTTCCCTATTTCTGGGATAACCTCCTATCTATGTAATTACATCCTTAGAGAGATAAACTTAATTTAGGGCCCTCAACAGCAAAGCAAGATCAACTAAATCAAAAGCCTTGGTGAGGTCACAAAAATTGCAGCAACGGAGTATCCCAAATCAAAGGAGCCCGTATGCTGTTTGTAGAACCCACAAGGGGTCTCAGTATTATAAGATTTCCTGAAACCATGTTGACAATTTGACAGTAGATCATAACTTGACAGAAAAACCTGAATTTGATCAAAAACTATTCTTTCAATAACCTTTGATAGGGGTGACAGTAACGTAATACGGTCTATAATTAGAAACAATATTCTTACTACCAGATTTATGAATGGGTTTGATGAGTGTTAATTTCCAGATCTGAGGGAGAACATTGTGACATTGTGAATGATTAAATATCGAAGCAAGGGGAATAGCCAAGACTTTAATTCCCATTTCAAGTAATCTATAATCAATCCCATCCTGTCCAGATAATGGTTTAGGGCTATTCTTAGGACACAGTCAGTGACTACTTCAGGGGTCAAAAATTAAAATAAAAAGTGGGTGATCACCATTATATCCTCATCCACAACCAGATTTGTATTAGCAACAATTTTGAAATTTTACTCGTCCCCAAAGTATTCATTAAACAATTTGGCTATCGAATGGGATCACTACATAATTGATCTCCATCTTGGAGAGTTATTGTGGTTACACTATAGTTCTTTCCAGAAAGATTAAGCGTTTGCCAAGTTTGTTTTGGATTGCCAAAGGATAATAGTTGTTGTTTTAAAAATTCTACTTTTACTTTTCTAATGGCAGTCTTACATATATTCTTAAGAATCTTGTAATTAATCAATAACTTAGGGTCTTTATTTTTTTAAAGAGTTTCCATGCTTTATCTCTTTGCCTCATTAATACCTTAATTCTCTGGTAACCCATTCTTTTTATTTCCTCTGATTCTCATCTTTTAAGGGAGCCAACTGATTAACTAACTGATTGATAAGTCACTAAAGGTTTCTAATTTTAGATTGATGTCCTGAATATTTTCAAGACAAGTCCAATCAATTTGTTCACAGGCTTTAGTCATGGACTGGGGGTAACCCTATTAATATTTCTTGTTTCAACATATTTTGGTGGACTATGATACTGTTTTGATGACCACCTACAAAACACAGGACTGTGGTCACTAACCACATCTGACAGAACTCCTGATTCAATTATCTTAGATGGGTATGTAACCACAACCCAGTCTAATATGGTACCTCCACCAGTCCTATAATTAAATCTAGCGGTTTGTGAAATTAACTGCTATACTCCATTTCTTGAAAACAATCTACAATATGGGAATTGTGTTTCAATTCCCGATTATGATTGAAATCCCCAAAAGAATCCATTCTCTGTTAGTTGGTAATGATTTCCTAACCTCAGTTATAACACTGAGACCCTGTTTGATACAGCGTGGTGGAATATAAAGTGAGGCAACAGTAAGATGTTTATTCCGCCCAACAGAAGGTCCACCGAGATGACATCACATCCTGATGCACAGGAATGAGAAGCCAACTCCATTGCTTTGTATGTAGCCCTAATGTAAACTGCAATCCCCTCCCCTTCTTTCTTATTCTATCTTGTCTATATAAATTATAGTCAGGAAGAAAAATGTCATTATTATGAATTCTATCGGTCAGCCAGGTTTCAGAAATAGTTATAACATCAAAATCATGAAGAATAACCCATGCTTCAAATAACGTCCATTTGCGTAAGACTGTGTACATTAAGATGTACAATCTTAAGGGAAGACTGTAATAAATTATCTTGATTAATATTTTGTTTTGGATCAGGGTGAGGTGAACTGAACCTGATAAAAGAAGAAGTAATAAAATCATGCATCTAAGCATAAATTTCAATTTCAGTCGATCTGATTCTTTGGGTATACCTCTCAGGCTCTTAAACCTAACAGAAATACCCAATTGACACAGAGCCATGGTATCTCTATGACCAAATCTAAACAATGAACATCCTAGCTCATTAGCCAGGATTGGCTTACTCTCATTAAGCAGGCTAGGAGGATTAGATGCAACGCACCTCCTTTTGTTATTCAAAGTGAACCCATTAATACAATCATTAACTGCCCCAGGGACTACAGATGTAATTGTTCCCTGGGCCAATAAGCCCACATATTAACAGTACTAAACCTAACCACCTTATTTTACAAATGCAAGGATAAAAACTCTTCAGAAAACAATAAATGTTAAATAAAATCACAAACTAAAATTATTACAAAAATAAATTAAGATAACCTAACTAAACTTAATCCAACTTAGTTATATATTTACACTAATACACATTTATTCCTAATTTAAAGTGCAAATGTCGGTGAGCTTCAAGAACATCACTCTAGCTCACTCAAAAACCACTAAAAGGACGCAAGAATACAAAAGAACAAGGTTCCACAAGATAACAATAGTCACTCAAACTATGCTAACTATTACCAAACACATTTCTTTCCCCTATTTACTAATGTTTGACTTTACCTGACAAGCTTTTCTGTGCCAAGTGGCACTCGTGCAGTAACAGCGTGAGTTTTAAACACTGATTCTGCCTCTCTGCTAGATGACGGAGTCTACTCCGGTGGCACGCCCCCTCTCAGCTGTTTCACTAACAGCTCGGGACACTGGGGTAATCAAGGAACAGCGGCACAGTTCACAGTTTGTGAAGAACAAGTTTACTTGTCACCGACACAGGCGCTGACTGGTGTGCTGGAATACCTTGGATGGACCCGTCTGCCCAACTGCCTTGTCCACTTTCAGATTTGTGAGTTCCTTCAAAGACTCTCTCTCTCTAAATGGACTAGTGTCCACCTCCCTTCCTTCAATGCTCCTGTCCTTATCTGTGGCCCTTGCATTCCCTTCTTCTGTGAACACTGAACAAAAGTATTTGTTCAACATGTCTGCTTTTCTTGATCCCCTCTACACAATCCCCTTCCCTTCTTAGTCTTACAATCCCTCCCTGGTCTTTCTCTTTTGCCTACATATCTAAAAATGTGTTGCCCCTTTCTTAACTTCCTGGGCTGTTTTCTCCTCTGTTTGTGCTTTTCTGCTCCAGATTTCCCTGCCTACCTGTTTCTCCAGCTACAGCTCCCTATCCTCCTCTTCTAGGTCTTCTTATATCTCCTGAATACTAACTGTTTTGCCCTTACTGTCCCACCCACGCCTCAGAGAACCATAGTGGTCTTTTTCCCCCTCTTGCCCTTGCTTACTAGCCTGGCCTTGAGCTTTGTTGATTTCTCTGTGCCCTCATAATGGAAAAAGGGTATCTTAAGGGACAAGAAAGATGCAAGTAAAACAAAAATTGGTCTGTCTGTATGCGTGTAGTCTCTCAAGGAGAGACTGGAGTTGAAAAGTCAAATGTCCCTGGCACTGTTTGACTCAACAGCGAAAGGTGAACAACAAATTGTTTTTAGAAGTTCAGAAATGTTACATGACACCTCCCTACTAGTCACCCAAGCACTAGGAAAAACTTCTAAAACACTGTCAGTTCCCCTTCCAAGTGGAGAGCCCATAGTTCCCAGATTCTTGGGGCTGGGTTACATATATACTGTACCTAGTGGATATTCCATAGGTCATCCAGGAATAAGCTTCAACAATGCTGTCTAGCAAGGAAAGGTCGCAGCACCAAGTGTTGAGGACAGCAGTGTTGACACAATATGCTAGGGGTGAATAAAAGCTTATTCCTGGACACCCTATGGAATCCCTTTAAACCCTGAGCTGCAAATCAACTGATACAGCAAGAGAAACCAAAATGACTGACAAATATAGGGAAAATACAATGGATTATGGGTGAATCACAAGTTATTCAACCCTGAGGTGAATAACGGTGGAATTACACATTTTATTCAACTATGTTATGCATCCCTCCATGGTGTGTGTGTGTGTGTGTGTGTGTGTGTGTGTGTGTGTGTGTGTTTGTTTGTTTATCCAATGCTTATGAGGATATTTTGTGGCAAATATCAGTTATATTTTTGTGACCTCTGGACCTAGAGTGAGAATACGAAATATTCTCACTGTAGCTCTGATATTCTCACTCTAGGTCAGAGGTCACAAATATATCCTCACTGTAGCTCCTGACTGGTCCCTAGCAGCACGAGGGCCACACTTTTAAAAAGTGGAACCTTGGTTTCAGCTCACAGCTGGCTCTAAGCACTACTTTCCTTTTCAAGCCATAATTCACAAAGTATTTTAAACAGTTGAATTTTCAATAAAAAACATTTTTCCTCCCATTACGGCACCCACAACTTAGAATGTCAGAAAACTCCTCAGAAACTAATTTCCACTGCACAATACCTCCCTCTGTCTCCCAACTGGCATCCCTGCTATGCTCACCACCCTCTTCTTCAGTCCTGGGGCAAGCTGTCTCCCAGAGTCCGCATCCACAAAGGCAGCACCTGCTGCTCTCAAATCTCAACAATTCAGGGACTACTTACGATGATACACTGCGCATGCAGTAGCGTCATGTGTGTCAGCATTAACAAAAACTGCTTCGGTCATCCTGAAAAAAATGCCCAGACAACCAAATAAAAAATAAAAAAAAACACTTAATAGAAAAAAAAGCACTGCAAAATATGAAAGAATGGAGACTCACTGGAAACAGGAATGGTCCTGGAGGACAGATGTAATCCACTTCAAAAACTGGGAGCAAAGAGGGGCTGGCAATTACAGACCAGTCAGCCCGATTCGGTGGTGGAGTAATAGAATCACTACTGAAGGAAAAGATGGTGGAATACTTTGAATTCGGTGGCTTACAAGATCTGAAGCAGCATGGATTCACAAGGGAGAGTCAAACAATTTTGATAGATTTCTTAGACTGGGTAACCAGGGAAGTGGATCAGGGTGGAGCAGTAGATGTGGCCTACCTAGATTTCAGTAAGGCCTTGACACCATTCTAAATTGGAGACTCATAAACAAGTTAAGCAACCTAGGACTTGGTTCAAAGATGGCAAACTGGGCAAGAAATTGGTTGGGGATAGGAGACAGAGGGTGGTGGTAAATGGCATTCACTCCAAGGAAGGGAGGGTGACCAGCGGTGTGCCATATGGCTCAGTACTGGGACTGGTCCTCTTTAATGTCTTTATTAGCGACACTGCAGAGGGACTAGAAAGGAAGGTATGCCTCTTTGCAGATGACACTAAAATCTGCAATAGGGTTGACACTTCGGGGGAGGATGAAGAGGATCTAAGAAAGTATGAGGAGTAGTCAAAGTGTGGCAATAAAATCATGCACTAGGGTGTAGAAACACGCTGAAGAGTATAAAATGGGAGAGTGGTACTGGAGACCACAAAACAGGAAACAGACCAAACAGTGTGACAAGGAAGTGGAGAGAGCCAGTGGGATGCTAGGCTGCATAGGGTAGGTATCACCAGCAGAAAGAGGGCGATGGAAATACCACTGTATAAATCACTGGCAAGACCTCACCTGGAGTACTGTGTCCAATTCTGGAGACCACATCTCAGGAAGGACAAACAGTTGAGGCGATCTAGAGGACAGCAACTAAAATGATGCTGGGTCTGCATCAAAAGCCCTATTGAGAGAGAGACTGAAGAACCTAAATATGTATACCCTGGAGGAAAAAAAAGAGAGAGGATATGACAAGAGACTTTCAAAATACATCAGGGTATAAACAGGGTCCTGTGTTTTCTGCGGTTGCAGCAGTAGCCCACAAGAAATTGGAGCCGACTGCAGAAATCAGTAAAACCAGTCACACAACCACAGAAATGCTAGCTATGCTATGTGATCACACAAGGCAAGGGCACAGCTACTGATATATTAAGTATGCCATGGCATGCATGCTCATGAGAAGGGGCAGCAAACTGATGCCATCTGCTAAAAGCTGAAAAGCTAATGGCGCATGGCATCTTGACTTGTGCTGCTCGTTACATAACTCCATCCAGCCAGTACTGTGGGCGGGAGACTGCAGCAAGAGTAGCAGAGCTTGATTAGGTCCACAGCAGTTATGAATTGCTGCTGTGTAGGTGTAGGTGTAGGTGGGGCTAGCTCAGCCATGTTAATTTTTCATTGTGATGCTGCCCATGGTGCATGCTGAATCCTTGGAAGATAAATTTGGAAGTAAGAACTGGAAGGCAAGCAGTTGTCAAAAAGAACAAGATTCAGTGGTGCTTGTGGAGGTGGAATCAATCTTGGAGTGGTGACAGGTATCAGAGGAAGAGCTGATTGCAGAAACATAGGTCTGGCAGCTGACTTGAGCAGAAGTCTTGGTCCCCACTAGTGAACATTGATCACAGTTTTGATTTGGGGCCTCAGATCTGTACCTGCAAGTGTGAGAGCAATTTCTTGGCAGATCTGAACCTTTAGCCTAAGTGTTGGGCATCAAGCTCAATTCTTGAGGGCGGTCAGGTTGCCCATCTGCAGCAGAACTGGGGACCAAGGTATACTAGAACAGGAGCAAGCAAGTATGGAAAAAATTGTAATGGAGAGTTTGACTGCTGCTATACATAAGTGAAATGAGGGTCACTGACTGAAGAACACCAGAACCCCTAAGCTATGAGGAGAAGAGAGCATGCTAACCAAGGATACTCCAGCTTAATAAGAATAAATTGCTTGTATTTTTAGTGTGTCCCCAAAAGAAAATCAGGAGTCAACAAATCCTACAGACACTGCAAGTTACACCCTCCTTCACTGTTATAGGAAGACAATCTCCTCCCCAAAAAAAAAATGCATATTTGCACACTGCACTCAACATGTTTGTTGCAAGGCAGTTGGGGTATTCCTTGTTTAAAAAATAATAAATCTAAAAGACGTTGATCAAAATCAGAAAAATGGATTTTAAGTTGGAGTCTCTCTTTATACAGTATCTGCTAACTGCAGATGTAAACTTGAAGAAATCTATGCAGGTTTGCCTTTTTGTGTAGTTTAGCTAAGTGTTTATGTATCCTCTGATTATAACCTAGGAGAACAGCAAAGGCCACCAATGTCCAGAAAAAGAACAGCTGAGCCTTCAAATTCAGGGTGGGAGGAAAATTCATTAAAAGATAACACTGATGCCCACGGCTGTGCCAGGTTTGGGTTACTGCAGTTTAATATTTGTGATAAGGAGACTACATACTGTTAAATGGCTTTATGTTCCACTTTCAGTGTAGAGTGGTTGCACAAAGGCAGTCAGTGTTAATCCTTTGAAGATATGCTGTTTAACCACAATTTATCTGCATAGAATCAGCAGTTGTTCTGCCCCAGAAAGCATGAGGTCCTGCCCATGAATGTAAGTCCTCTTTGTTGCAGTAAACATGGGGCCCTGGGTATAAATAAGGTTCAAGAAGGAAGCCTTTTTCAGAATAAAATATGCTCAAGAACAAGGGTCATGCTATGAAGCTGGAGGGGTGGGTTGACTCAGGGAGATGCAAGGAATTATGTCTTTGATGAAAGCGTGGTGGATGCCTGGAACAGTCTCCCAGCAGGAGGTGGGGCAAAAACTAATGAGATTCAAGAAGGTATGGGATAAGCAAAGGAACCTTAGTGGTAGGGAAAAGGGGTAAAGCCGAGATCAAGTATGTTATCTGGTGTTACAGTAGGTACGGAAAATAGGCAGACTAGGTGGGCCAGCGGTTCCTCATTTCCCCTCAAACTGTGTTTCTATGTTGGATGAATGTAATATGCTATACCCCATCAGCAATATCGTGTATTTGTCTCTTGTGTACTTTGACCTTTCACATGACTTGTGGCTCCGCCACTGGTAATGTTATAAGGTCAAACTACACTCAGGAGAAATATAATGGATATTTTGGTGGGGTGGCATATCCACATAAATACTGTATATATGCACATAACAGGACACACACACACCACTGTTTTGAGTTGGAATTGATCCTCTACACCGTACAAGAAGGAATAAAGTACACCAAGTGTGCATAAGGCTGCAATTAAATCCAGTGGTTCTGGCGTCATTATAAACCACAGGTGCGAAGCACAAGTGGTTTATACTTGATATCAGACATGTAGGATGCGACTGCAGCCTTGTTTGTAAATGTGGGTGTTTTATGTGTTTAACTGCTGTATTTTCTACTTTTCCTACTCCATTGCCAGCTTACTTTCCTTTTAGAGCCTGAAGATGCAGTCTGGTAAGTTCCTACATCAGAACTCGCCATTATTAAGCAAAGAGGTAGGAACTCACTGACAATATGGCTCCAAACATCTGGACTGTATCATAGGTATTTCAGAGCAAAGTGGACATCGCTGTCCACTGTGTCACTCATGTGTTTAAAGGTACCCTTCAATATTATTATTGGTACAGTAAGAGTCACGCTTTCTCCCTTAAACTCATTCATAGTCGTGTTCCCTACAACATCTTCAGGCAAGGAATTCCAAACAGCCACCACGCTCTGATTGAACCAAAATGTCCTCTTCCTTGAGTGACATCATTCCCTTTAAGCTGCAGTACATGACAGCATGTCATGTGACTGAAGGACATAATTCAGATCCAACTGTTCCCACAGATCGTCATTGGTCAGGACACCAGAAAAAGTGAGACACATCCCCGTAATCTTCTATACTCCAGTGAAAAGATCCCCAATTCCTTTCTTCTCTCTATATATGCAAGATTTTAACATCACTAATAACCTCAGCAGCCCTCCTTTGCACCCCATGAAGTACTCTTGTTTCTCTTCTGGTACAGGTTATAAGAACTAAACACAATACTCCAAGTGCGGTCTCACGCAGATGTACCATAGAGTGGCAGCATCACGTCTCTACTTCTAGAAGTTATATACCTCAAAATATTATTCAATATTGCTCTAGCCCTCTTTGCTATCAGATGACGATGATTTTAAAGATAAATCATTTGTAATCCTTATACCCAAGTCCCTCTCTTCACTAACTTCCCTTGGTTTCACTCCACTTAGCTCATATCCACCTTGATGTTCCTTTGCCAAAATGCATAACTATGCATTTGTTTATATTAAACTCTAATTTTGCCTTTTTAACCCAGTGCTCAAGTTCAGTTAGACTGTTTTGAGGCCTTACAGTGTCCTCATGGTTATCAACTGCAGTCCCAATCCTCATATCAACAGCAAATTTGGTCATCCATATGTTATCGCCACACTTGACTGAGGCTATGTAAATCTTAAATAGGGTAGGTCCCAGCATGGACCCTGAGGAACCCCGCTGAGCACTTCAACCCAATCTGACAGTACTCCTCGAATGGTCACCCTTTGTCTTTATCCTGCAACCATGCAGTAGCCCAACCTATCAGATCAGTTTGGATGCCATATTAACTAGGAATCACTAGTTCCCCATGTGGGACCTTATCAAAAGCCTTGGTCAAATCCAGCAGGATCACATCAACTGAACCACTCCTCTCCATTTCCTTGCTAACTTTATTATAGAATGACAGCAAATTAGTTTGACAAGATCTCCTTTAGTGAATCCATGCTGTGTGTTATCAGTCATACCTGCCTTTTAATGTACTCCTCAATGTAGTCCCTAAAATTCCTCAAGACCTTACCCACCACAGAGGTCAAAACTCTTTTCCAGGTCTGTGGTTTTTGCCTAAATATTTCACTCTGGAAAGACCGTCAAGCAACTTTTTAAAAATGTCCAGTAGGAATAGTAGGTATTACCATTCTGTCAGTTTGTGTCATGCTTACATGGAACAAAACATTGAGGACTTCATTACTCTCCTCTTGAAAATAGTTTTGGAGAGCAGGATCTAAGTTCGCCCTTACAGTGGCAGTGCATGTTACAGTGAAATTTTGTACCTGTACCAACATATTCTATTTTAGGTTAAAGGATGCCATGATATCAAGTTCTGAATATCACAATGGATGTGTAAAAATATCATGGTACACTGACTATTATGATAACTTGTACCATTTCTAATTTTTGGGGAGAATCCAGAATCTTAGTCATGCTAGGATAAGGATACCTAATAATGATGGTTTATTATGGTATATGACAGAATAATAAGTGGATTGGGCCAACATCAACCACAGATCAAAACCTATATTCTCCATATTACGTGGTGTGATGTCACACCCATGTATTACAAGTCACATAATATGGAGCTGTAGCAATCAAAGCAGCCAATTTTCTTTTTTAATGCCTATGAGACATCCCACTGCATTATCAGCTTTTTATGTATATATCACTGATCAAAGTAAAGTCAGTTGTGTTTAAAATGGTCTGTTACTCCAGCTGGTGGGCAAAAACCTGTTTCTGCTCAATCACCAACTGCTCTTTTCTTCCACCCACTGCCAGTGTGGGCATCTGAATGACATGCTGTTTTTATTCCATGATTGATGCTTTTCCCATAAATTCACTTAATGGTGTCTGTTGTATGCTAGTTAGCCTTACTGAACAGAAAAGTGATACTGATCAATAGGTACTGGAAAACAAGTCTGGAAGTGGAATCCCTCTACAAATTTATAGAAGAGAGTGTTTGCTGTTCTGTGGTTCCTACCTGATTATTCAACTTCTGGCATGACTGCTCAGGCTCCTTTTTAAAACTGAAAGGGGTGGTTGGGTTGCCAATTTCTTCTGTGTCTGTACTGTGTTTAAATGGGACGAAACTCAAGAACTTCAACAGCCCTCCTCTTAAGGGACAGTTCCTGCTTATACCTCTCAGTATTAAAGAAGAGTCAGCACTAAAAAAATCCTTATCAAACTGTGAAGCTGGCCCCAATTTACACTTTCTGTGCTAAGACTTAAAAAAAAAAAAAAACACTGTTCACTGCAGTACAGTAGACTTAAATCAGGTTGATTATGCTAACTACCAAGCTTACATATTCTACAATTAGAAAAGCTACATTTAAATACCTGTAACTTTTCTTTCTCTGACTGCTAGTCATGAGCTCAGTCCTCAGCTCTCGACCAGCCCAAGGAAAGATAATCCCAGAATCCCCTGCACCTGATATCAGAGCTGTGCTGTAGCAGTGGAGATCCAGTAGCCTGCAAGCAAACAGTAAGCAAAAAAATTATACACAAATTGTAAATTGGGACCAGCAGCCTCATAATTGGCAGTGGGTGTTGTAGTACAGATTGTTCCTCTTAAATTGGGCAGCACTGTGATGTCCTTTACATGAGCAGCGAAAAAAAATGGACAGAATGCATCTCATATTTTTAGATTAAAGAATGAGTTTCTGGACACCATATGTGGTGTCAAGAACAAATTCTACATTTAAATGTTCAAGATTTGTATGTCTACAAATGACTCTAAAATTATGTGAAATATCAATGAGTCTTTGCAAGGGTTAATTTGTGTGTAAAATAAAAATGCTACAGTAGGCTTCTGCTACTCAGAAAGCAGGACAGTTTCTCTACCACTGTTCCATAGGAACACAGACCATGGTGACAGAAGAAGATCAAAGGTCCATTTAGTCTGCCCAAAGTTCCCCATCTGCCCCAGGATCTATTGTCCATACGGATTTTATCCCTCCAGGTCCACTACCCTACTCCCTGTCTATTGCTACCAACCTGAACAACCATGACACCAGTCACTCCATCCCAGCCATGCTTGAAACCATTTACAGTCTTGGCACCCACCACCTCTGCTTGCAGACTGTTTCATGGCACCTCCACCCTTTCACAAAATAGAACTTCCTCATTTCTCTTAAACCTTCCGACAGCAGTTTCCACTCGTCACCTCAGGTTCTTTTTATTTATTTATTTATTTATTGAAATCTCCGATTACAACAACTTTGAGCTGAAAGGTCTTTTACAAAGGTTCCACGTCTGAGCAAACAGGTGACATACAATAATGACAAGATGGAACAAAACATGGCAGGATACATAGAGCTAAAAGTAGTACAGTCAGTTTGAGAGTGACACTTCAATTATAGAATTTAGTACATGTAACTGAGCTATGAATGGCCAGGTGGCTTTTTCGGGGTTAGGAAGGGCGTGGGGCCGAGATAAGCATGGGTGCATGGAGAGATTCTTGACACTGTACTCCTGCTAAATGGTTCCCAGCAGTTCACCTTCATTCTCTTCAGGAACTTGAAGGTCTCTATCATATCTCCACCTTGCTTTGTCTCTTGTGTGTACATGTTCAGTGCTTTGAGATGAGAGATCGTAAGAGCTGCCCTGTTGACCCTGAATCATTTTGGTCACCTGCACTGCACATCTCCAGCCTGTCCCTGTCCGTCCCTTAGTTGAGGACTGCATAACTGAGCACAGTATTCTATGTGTGGCCTTACCAGGACCTATATAGGAGGTAGCAGTACCTCCTTTTTCCTGCTGTCATAAGTGAGATTTGTAAGGAAAGTTTATGTTATTTTTTATATTTATCATGTTTCTGTTGTAAAGGCGACCTGAGACTTGAATGGAGCCAGAATAGAAATAAAGCTGCCACTACTCCCCTTCCAATACAACCTAGCATCCTATTATTACTATTAGCCTTACTATGGGCCTTGTACTACTTCCTTCAGATACAACACAGCATCCTATTACTATTATTAACCTTACTTCAGGCCTTGCTACACCGACAGTTGTTTCAAGAAAGTCATTAATTTATGACTCCAGAGTTCCTTTCCTCTGCCGTGGTGCTCAGTTTAACCCCTCCATACAGTACTCTGTCTCCCAGTGTATAACCTTGATTTTTGGGCACTAAAATTCAACTGCCAAACAGACCACATCTCTAGCCTTTGTAGAGGCCTGCATCTCCCAACACCTTTGTCACTATCTACCCAACCACAGAGCTTTATATCACCTGCAAAGAGACAACTTGTGCCCTCTCCAATGTCACTAATGGAACATATTGAAGAAGACAGGACAAAGGACAAATCCTGCAGCTCCCCACTCATGACCTTCGGCTCTTCTGATTTGACCATGTTTACCATCACCCTCTGCTGTTTCTCCCTCAGCCAGTTTCCTACAATCTAACTACAGAAGGTCTCAAGCGGCATGGTCCACTAACTTCTTCAGCAATCTTCTGTGTGTACGAGTCAAAAGCCTTCCACGAAACTGAAGTAAGTAAACCCAAAGTGTGGCTGTTATCTACTGCCCTTGTTCACTGATCAAAAAGAAAACTATCAGGCTGGTCTGACATGACCTCCCTGCCACAAACCCATGCTGTGCACTGTCCTGTAGACCACTGCTGTCTAGGCAGCCCACAAGGTCCTTTCTGATCAGTGATTCCATCAGTGTAACCAATACCATACATCTCAACCTCTCAGCATTAAAATCATAGCACTGGCCTTCAAAATCATAGCAAAGGGCCAGAATGTGTAGCACTTTCTTATTTTATACAATAATGTGTCTACAAATAGTGGGCCCCATACAATTACTGATAAGGAATGTTTCTATCAACTTAGTTCAATGATTTAATAGTTTGTGTGTCCAGAAATAGCTCTAACATTATTAAGAACATCAGTAGACCTATGAGGAGCAAGGCAACTCTGAGTGTGAAAATCATAGCGCTATGCAAAATTCATAGCAGTTCAGAGGTATGCCCAGTACAGAGAGTAAGGCTCAGAGGACTGTAATTCCTCAGCTGCTCTGTCCCCCATAATTTTGTGCAGCAGCTCTACATCTGCTATCCTCCAGTATTTTGAAACTACCCCTGTCTAAACTGAATAGCCTTACTAGGGGCCAGCCAGTCCCATAGTAATTCCTTGAGCACCCTTGGGTGCATCCCATCGGACTTGTGGCTTTACCAACCTTTACAGCTTTATTGCAAGTCCCTCCTGAACCCTTTTTCTGGTAAATACTGAGTGCATCACTTCAGAAATACTTCTGAAAGCAGCTGCGATGCCACTTTCGGGTAGGTGTCCACAGTCTTCCCTTGTGGGGCAAAGCAGAAAAAAAAATACCATAGTAATGTTGTTTCTTCTCAGGGATCCATCATGAGATTTACAATAGCATCATCACACCACAGTGTGATGCCCAGGAGACTGGATATTTACGCTGATTACAAGAACATAAAATACAGGTTCACTACACTGTGGACAAGTGCCCCTAGTGAGCCAACGTCAGATTTGTTTAGTTAGGAGTTGTGACCACTAAAACTAATTCAGTGGCTACCAATTCTAAACAAATGTCTATAAAAAAGTTTTACAACTACCAAATTTAACCCTTGCTGTGAAGTGGACTGATGCATCAGTCCAGAATTCCTTGTTCTAATTCTGTTGGCAGCCTAAGGGTCAAAGCACACATTATGCAACATGTAAAACAGGCATTCCAACAATTGCAGAGAAACTGCAAGAAGAAATGCTAAGGCAATGTTAAGAAAAGAAATGATTATTGAGTGATTCCTATTTTCAGGTTCTAAAGGGAGGCAAGTCAGGATTTGTAAATCTCTTCAATGGATCCCTAAGAAGCAACATTACTATGGCAAGTAATTTATTTCTTCAAACAACACAAATCCATCTACAATGCCTTGCAACAGCAAACTCAATAACAGTAACTTGGGAGGATGTATCCAGAATCTATTTTGGAAAAAGTTTCTGAGAAACAGCAGTTCCAAAGCTGGCATCCTTCTTGGACAGTATGACCAGGCCGATTGTGCTTTTTGAAGGTATGCACCATTTTCCAGGTAGCTGCTTTTACTTATACAGTTTCTAGAAGGGTATGCCCCTTGCAACTGCCACAGAGGCAGACATACCCCCATGTGAAATGTGCCCTTAAACCTCTGGGAGGTATTTTATCAAACTTTTCATTAACAGAACTGTATGCAGGAGACTATGCAATGAGACACAGTTCTCTAGCTGCTTGTTTACCTTTATCCACCTCTCAATATGTAAAGAAAAGCTGGGAACTCCAGGAGCTGACATTTATTTATTCAAGCGTTTCACCAGGAAGACACCTGAGCAGTAATGATCATTTTCAGGTGCGTCCCAAGGGCAAGGAGAGGTGGGGTACAAATACAGCAGTGCAAGTTACAATTTTTAGACATTTATTTATTTAAATGTTTCACCAGGAGGGCACACTGAACAACGACTTGCTCGTCTGCAGGTGCGACCTGGGGAGGGTTACATAGGGCTGTGAAGGATGATCAGATACAATAGTATATGGGTAGTACAAACAATACAACAGTATAAGATTGTGCAACAGTTGGAACACAAGGTATTGTACAATAAACAGTAGTGGAAAATTGGGTAAATTACAATATATGTCCAAAATCATACAAAAGAACATATGAATGTACAAAACAGTAAATAATACGATAGAACTATTTATAGTGTATGAGAATACCAGACAGGCGGTTCGAGGTAGTACTTAAGTGCTGTTGGAGTAAAAGGATGGGGTTAGGCTGTGCACACTGATGACCCAGAAGGGCAGGTGGACAAAAGAGGGAGGAAAGGCAAGAACTGAATATGAGGAGAAGGGGTAGCCATTTCCTGATTCCCCTTCAGGATGTTGAGAACCCTGCCGGGGTGGGGTCATGGTATCATGGTAGGAAGGCAGAAACTGGGGATAGGTATTAAGGTGGGTTAAAGCAGGAACAGCTGAGGAAAGGTAATTGTGTAGGGCAGAGGTAAGGGAGTAGTTGGAGGAGGAGTGTCGTATTTCAAGGGAGGGAATTCCAGATTTTAGAAACAATGGGCAAAACTAGTCTGACCGATGAGGTGGAGCAGCGAGGACCATCAAAGTGCGGTGTCATTTGAGCTGAGACAGTGGGGGAGGGAGGTGGAGTGGAGAGAGCGAGATGAGGAGAGACAGGAGGGAGCCCACTGAACCAGAATTTGGAGGATAGTCTGGCACAATGACAGATGCATCTGTGAGATAGTGGAAGCAAGGTTAAAGCGACAGTTCACAGTGATGGGAGTGGGAAGGAGTCGATAGCAAAGCGGCAGAAGGAGTTAGTGTCCAACTTGGACAGAGAAGATTTGGAGCAGCACCATAGACTACGTCACAGTAGTCAGAGATGGGGAGTATCATCTTCTGGACAATTCGTACCTTGCAGTCAGCGGGATGCAACTACAATTCCAGTACAGACGCAAGCTTGGGCGTAGTTTCTTCAGGATAGCATCGATATGCACAGAGAAGTTGAGGTGCTGTCCAGCCAAACTCCTAGATATCAAAATGATGAGGAGTCCTCCAAGATGGTCCCGTCAAGGGTGTGGAAGGTGGGTAGGGCTGGGAGCCAAAGAGTCTCTGTCTGGTGCCAAAGGTCATTGAAACTGTCTTCTTGGCATTTAGAAAAGCTGGTGAGAAGCAAACCAGAGCTGAACTTGGCTGAAGTCATGCTGTAAGCTGGTTTGCACAGCAGCAGGGTTTTGCGAACTGTACAAAACAGTATCGTCAACGCACATGTGGATAGAACAGAATGAGCAGGCTGTGGGAAGATCATTAAGGAAAATGGAGAAGAGTAGGGGACCAAGCACTGAGCCCTGAGGGACACCAGTGTTGATGGGGAGTGAAGGGGAGATGGAATCAAGGATTCTCACGACTGGGTCCTACCAATGAGTAGGATTTAAACCAGTTGGTGGCTGACTGAGCAAGACCAGCTGAGAGAGTGCATCAAGAAGCAGGGATGGGAAACAGTGTGAAAGCTTTGGCTAGGTAGCAAAGATGGCTGAGCGATCAGGCCGTCGTCCATCCCTGAAAGGATAGTCAATAAGCCTGAGGAGGGAGGTGGTTGTTGAGTGGTTCTTCGAAACCAGATTGGAAGGGGTGAAGAAGGAGGAATCAGAGAGGAAGGGTGATGGTTGAGAGAACTAAGCGTTCTTGAAGTTGGCAAGGGTAGTAAGGAGGAAATGGGCGATAGTTGCCAGGAGTGGATGTGTCATCACACCCTTGGGGAGAGGAAGGACTACAGCATGTTTCCAGGATGAGGGTACTGAGCAGAAATAAAGGACAGGTTAAGGATTAGGGAGATAGGATAAGCAATTGCAGGAGCAGAAAGCTAGAGAAGTTTGGGATCGAGCTCATTTGGTGAGGAGCCTTTAGATGGGTTGATGGATAGGACAGCATTAAGAGCTTCATCAGAGGAGATAGTAGAAAAGGAAAATGGGGAGGGGTAGGCACTGGCTGGAGGCTGAAGCTGAGTAGGTGGCAATGGGGAGAGGGAATTTAGAAGAGACGGGCGATGAGGTGTAGTAGGCATTAAATTCATTGGCCACAGAGCCAGGGTCAGAAACTAGGGAGTTATTTATTTTGAGAACTGGAGGGAGGAGAGAATAGGGCATGAACCACCCTCCAGAATTTAGATGAAGAGTTAATGTTAGTCAGGAATGAGGAGTTTAAATAATCAGACTTATCCAGTCTAGTAGCCTTAGTACATGAATTGCATAGCATTCTGTACTTGGCATAAGTCATTTGGATGTTTAGTAGATTTATGTTTTCTCCAGCCTGATCACGCCTCTGAAGCAGGCCAGTAGTTCGGGGGTGATCCAGGAGAGGTGAAGCCCATGGGCTCTGGTCCTTCTGAAAGGTGCAAAGGAATTCCAGGTGGCAATGAATTTATCCTTAAAATAGTCAAGTGCTTGGTCGACAGAAATGGCAGTGGAGAGGGGCCCAGTCAGTGGAAGCAAGTGCAGAGCTGATTGGGGTAAGGTCTAAGGATTTAAGAGACTGGAGCTGTATGATTTTAGGGGAGGTTTATGTAATGAACCTTACGTACAATGAAAATGGGGTTGTGTTCACTAAGGGCATTGGGGAGGAGACCAGATTTAATGATGCGGTGCAGTGGGTTGTGAGTGCACAGTCAAGCTGGGTGTGGTTTTGTGTTTTGGGATTAGGGAGTGTGGGCTCAAGTAACAAGTTGAGTGAGGTTTAGAGCAGTGACATCATTGTGTAGCTTGTTTAACTTGGGAAACAACCAAGTTAGATTCACATCACCTATTATGAAAAGTTCACCAGATTGCAAGAGGGAGGTGATACTGGCAAAGAGTTTAGTTGTAACCAAGGTTGAATGCTGGTGGCAATAGATGCCAGCCACAAAGATTGGGATTGAGAAAGGAGGTAATGCAGGCGACAAAGGCTCATAGATAGCTAGGATGGATGTAGATAGGGTGGTAGTAAACTGCAGTGAGGACAGGATATACATGGCCACTCCGCCTCCATGACCTGATCGATCTCGTCTAGAGATGGAATACCCAGGGACAACAATGGCACTGTCAGAGGTGCTTTTTGAGCCATGTCTCGGTAATAATTAGGATGTCAGGGTGTGTGAAATCATAAGAATTTGTAGGAGGTCAATTTTAGGTAGCAAACTGCAGATGTTCAGGCGGAGGAGTTTCAACCCATTAGGGAGGGTTGTAATGGAGTGGAGTTTGGAGACATGTTATTTGGGTAAGGAGCCAGGTGTAGGAGAAGAAATAGGGCCAGGGTTGGGGTGGATGTTCCCTGATGAAAGGAGGAGGGGGCAAGGATGAAAATGAAGCTTAGGACTTTGTAACTGGAATAGGAAATAGGTGAGGGAGGAGGGTGAGAGAAGGATATAAGGAAACAAAGAACGCAAAGTGACTAGGAAGGGAAAACAGAGATGCTGGAGGTTAATAGGAAAGTGGGTCTTCTTACAAGGGAGCTGAAGGGTGATTGACAGAATGAAGGAGGTATCTGGAGGGAAGGGAGAGAGAGAGAGAGAGAGAGAGAGAGAGAGAATGGCAATAGGTGTAGAAGGAGACTGGGATAAGGGTAAGAACCAGGAAGGGTGCGTTGGAGGGAGATGAAAACCACTCTGGGTAGGGTAGTAGAGGCTTTGTACAGGCTTACAGATTCAGATCACACAACTGAGTGTTAAGACATTGATAATTTGCTTTAGTAAGAAATGCCCAGGACTAGAAGTGTTAGCGGAGAGATGTGGTAGAGGATTGCAACCAACTTGTGTTGTTGCCCTCTAGTGGCTTTACAGTATAATTTGGAAATGGAAAAGTAGACACAAGTAGACATAGTGGCAAAAGGACAAACATATATATAGTACAAAAGGTTACAGAAAGTGCAGTACAAATAAGTTAAAGTACAATGGTAAAATACAAATGACTAGAATAGGACTTGGCAGTTACAATCAGGTACTTTCAAGGCAAGAATCAAATGATTACAGTAACTGAGAGCAACAAGGATCAAAAGTTTACCAAAGCACACAGGAGATTACTGTGTTGCTGACATAAGAAACATTCCCTGCAAGCAACCTCAAGTGCTGTGTTGGGCAGACCAACTATGACCAATGTGGGGGATTAGAGACAGGGCAAACAGAACAATGGCTCTGGGTGGCTCTGTTCTCAGGAGCTGGTCAGGATGTTACGCAAGAGCAGGAGTGGGATGTAAAGAAAGAGGAGATTTGGTGAAGGCACATGACGGATATTGGTGGGGAAGGCGTTCCATTGTTTAGGGCAGCGGTAGGAAAAGGTGGATTGGCCAACAGCGTGGATCGGTAAGGATGGTAAACGAACGAGAATCAGAGTTCAAGGGAATATGAGCTCTGAAAGGAGGCATGCAGGATGTAAGAAAGGTAGGAGGAAAGAGTCCCAGTCCAGGATTTGGGCCATGAATGTAGCAGTATGTGACAGGCGCCTGACTCCAAAGAAGGGAGGACGTGTAACGAGAGATCACAGTGGCGAGTTCAAGGGGGCATGATAATAAGGAAGGGCAGAAGGAACTGGGAAAAGGGTGACCAATCTGCCAGAGTATTTTTGAGGGGCAGCACTGCAGACTATGTCTGCATAGTCAAAGGAGGGAGGATCATTTTCTGCACAAGAGCACGTCAGGCTGGAGGAGGAATGCAATTATTGTGTCTATATAAGGCACCAAGCTTGGGGTGTAAGTTTTTATGGATTGCATCCACGTGCTGAAAAGTCCAGATGGTGCTCTAGCCAGACCCCAAAATATCTGAAGGAAGCGACATTTTCTGTCAGAGTATCATCCAGTGTGCAGAATTCTGGAAGGATTTAAGGGAACAGCTCGCCTGGTGCGAAGGATATGGAGACGGTCTTTTAGCCTTCAGAAATAGTTGATTAGACTGCAACATTTCTGCACCTTGGTGAAATACTGTTGCATTCTAGTCTAGGAATCAATGTGAGAGGTGCTAGATGTGAGAGGACGTGTCGTCACATACATATGGATTTGGGAGTGGATATCTAGGTCTAGGTAGTGGCCTAGTGCTCTTCTTACACCCAGACAGTGCAATTTCTGTTCACCTGTACTGGAATGTTCAGGATAGGGCAATGACTGGTTCAGGTGGAATTCAGACACCACCTTAGGTAGGCACTTCCTTTTGCTCCTAAGGACCACCTTATCCACGTGAAGATTACGTAGTTTAGATCCATTCAGAGGGCCTGCAGTTCACTTACCCTCCTAACAGATGTTATTGCAAACAGGAAAACCGTTTTCCATGTGACATATTTTGAATCAGCAGTAGCCATAGGTTCAAGGACGCCTATCAGTTAGTCAAGACAAATATTTAGTTCCTATGAGAGGACAGAGTCCTTTAACGAGTGAAACAGGTGACTGAGGCCCTTAAAGAACCTTTTAAAAACAGGTTGTAAAGCCAAAGACTTATCCTTGCCTGCTGATGCGTTGATCAACACTGTGGCCAGGTGTACCTTCAGGGTTGAGGGTCTCAGCCCTAATGACTGTTACAGCACCAGGTAGTCCAAAACTGTAGGAAGCCCGCTTGCATTTGGGATTATCTTCCTGGGAGCACACCAGTATAAGAATCTCTTCCATTCAGGAATGTGCTTTCCTTGTTGCATGTTTTCTGAAACCTTCAGCACCCTTCTGATAGATTCAAAGCAGAATTCTAGCTCAAGAACCATGGCCTCAGGCATAATGTTCTAAGATCTGGGAATGTTATTCTGCCTTGAGACAATATCAGCAGGTTGCATCTCAGTGGCTGGTTACCGGGGTCCTGCTGGGCAGGGTCAGAAGCACTGAGTACTAAGCCTGCCCTGCCCAGTCCGGGACAATCAGAATCACTGTGGTTGGCTCTTTCCTGAGCTTATGAGCCTCTCTGTATGAGTGGGAATGGTAAAAGATATACACCGACCTCCTGACCTGTTCAGAATGGATGTATCCTCTGGACTGTTCCTTTGCTGTTGGTCTGCAACAAAGCTGTAGAAGTGGATTATTCACCCAAGAGGTAAACAGATCTATTTCCAGAGTGCCCAATCTTGTGAAGACTGAGGCCAGCACTTGCTAGTTCAAGGTTCACTTGTGGTTTCCTGACGGATTCCGCTAGCACACTGTCCTTTCCTGGCAGATGTAAAGCAGAAATCTATGCATCCATGAATAAGGTACATTCTAGATCCTCATGGCTTCTGTGCACAGTTTTGAGGATCTTGTTCCTCCCTGCTTGTTTACATTATACATTGTTGTGGTGTTGTCTGTTTGGATCTGAAAAGAACCTTGTAGTTTGGAGGATAAAGAACACATTGCCAGCAATACTGCCCTGAGCTCCAAAAGACTGATATGCTTCGGATTCTTCTGTGGGCTCTAGATGCCATTTATTGCTAGTTCTCCAGGCAGGCACCCCATCTTATGAATGAGGTATCTGTTGTGAGAATACGTGTTGTGCACAGCTGGAGAAACGGAATGCTCCCTCCAGGCTGCTTTTCACCTCCAGTGCTTGCACAAAAGCTCTTTGTCACTGAGACTGGCTGCAACAGTGAATCCCACCTTTGAGACCAGTGGTCCCTTAGGTGACACTGAATGTCTGTCACACACCTGAAATCTGGCCCATAACACCACTGCTATGGATGAGTCCATGTGGTCTTGTAAATGCAGGAAATCCTTCCAGACATTAGGCAGCCTAGTGTGAAGGATTCTGCAGATGCAATAAACTCAGATACCTCTTTTCATGTAAGGAAAGCCTTCCATTGCAGAGTATGCAGCTCTGCACCTGAACCAGTTCTGTCAGACTTCTGCAGATTTATCAGAATTCCAGGTTCTACAGGGAGCTCTTTACCTTTTGGATAAAGCAGGTTGCCTCTTGCTCTGTTTTCCTGAGACCAGCAAGTTGTCTAGGTAGGAAAAAACACAACTTGTCTTTTTAGGTTTGCTGCCACCAGATAGGCACATCAACAACCCTTGGTGCTAAGGTGAGGCCAAAGGAAGGGCTATGAACTCGTATTGGCAGTTTCCTAGCCTGAACTCAAGATATATCCTGTGATCTGGCCTGACTGAAATGTGAACAAAGGCATCTTTCAGGTCCAGTGACCCCAGCCAATCTCCTAACTATAGTGATACATCACTCTGCTTAGAGCGAGACCATCCTGAATCTATCCTTTTCAATATGTCTGTTCAGATATCTTGGATCTAAATGGCGCCATTCCCCATTTTCTTCTGGGTGAGGAAGTATACTGAAAACAGGCCCTTCTCCACTGTAAGGTGGGACGTTTTCTACTGCTTCTGTTTGCATCAGTTCCTCACTTTCCAGTTCCAACAGAATTCTTTCTGTTGGTGAATTCAGTGGGCTGAAAAGCTTTTAGTCTCTACAACTTTGGAAACCTCGAACTGCAAAACCAATCCCTGACTCACTACTTCAAGGACCCACTTGCCGGTGATAATTTTTCCCATTCTTGAAAGTAGTGTGTGGCACCCCTCACCACCACCACGGTAATGTTTGACTGACGACTCTGGCAAAACTGTCAGGTGTTTGGTTTGACTATGGCTTAGGGCTGGTGCTGCAGCATCATATCTGGAGTCCTTCTGCCTCTGCAGAAGCCACTTTGGGACCGGTACTCATAGGGTGTGTAGAGTCTTGGATAGTAGACCATACCCCTGCCTCTGCTTCCATAGGACCTGTAGGAAGTGGAAGCCTTTTCCCTTTCAGTGTGTTTTTATACATGGTCTTGTACTCTGTCCACTTTTATGGCTACATGGCGGAGCCCTGCAGTTGTTTTGGAATCACATCACATCACTGTAGGAGAAAAGCGGAACTGATTGCAGTCTTCTCCTACAGTGATGTAGTCTGCAGTCCACAGTGCTGAAGTCACTGTCTGTGGTGTCTCCTCCTCCCATCACTTCCACGGATGGAGCTCCCTCTGTGGAGCTCAGTGCTCCCTCCCACTTACTTTCTGCAACTGCAGAAGTGATGTCTAAATAAACCGCGCAGACGGCGCAGTATCACGATGCGCAGGTCTGTCAGAGCCACCATCTTGCACATGCAGTCGACTCTGACTCACACAGCACGGCAGGCTCTGCTGGGGCTTAGAGCTCCAACAATGCTTTACTCCCTGTCGATGCAAAACATTACCACCATTGCTCTGAGCAGCTCTATTGCCTCTGACCAGAGTTTGTTTCATGTATGCCTCTAGGATGGTAGCCTTAGACAGACTAACCTCCTCAATGCCACCACATGGGCCAAGACCTGTGAAGAACAGTCACTGGTGTTGACAGCTATGGAACTGGTATTTAGCGCATCTAGGGCTAAATTTAAGGTTGCTGGCAAGCAGGTCCTGTGTAACTCACCATCAACCTTATCAGTCAGTGCCAGTATTCCATAGTGGCTTCTGGTACTGAGCTGTATACGCTACATAAGTTGCCTGCCCCAAGAGAAGGGAAGCTGCTGTATACATTTTTGGCCATAGTATCCAGTTTTCTGGAATCCTCAGAGGCTGTGCAGAAAATGCAACCTTGGCCTTCTCACAAGCAGCTGCCTGGACCACTCCTCATGATCAGGATGGTCATACAGATATCCCACCTCCGCTCTGTCCACCTAATATTTTCCTTCTACTATTTTATCAGTGGCAGCAGCTGAATTAGACACTGACATGATTTTCAAAGTAGCTTTTTGCAGTGACTTTGAGACAAGGACCACTAGTCTCTTTGTGGGTGCTAGCCCCGCCATATCTACAAACTCCACTCCTCCTGTTTTATAAAGAGTAGATGCTGAGAGTGTTCATCATCTGTTTGATGAACGGTGCCATCAGGTTCTCCTTCCTCCTCCTCTGCAGGCAGATGGCCTGGAAACAGAGCATGGGGGTATATATTTATTTAGTTTTGTTGACCAGCAAAGGAGGACTAGGCAATTCTGGCTATTTTTAGCCTTGTCCGGGGAGTGGGTATACAAATGCAATGACTTACCGAACCAGATTAATCTGTTGGAGACATTTTAAGTGAATGGAGAAATATGGCCAGTATACCAGGAAATTCCACTACTCTTGTCAAGACATCAAGATGACGGTATCTGCCATATACCCAATTCTTTTTGCTGGGTAGAGACTGTGGTGTCTGCTATTACATGGGACAACCTTCGTGCCTGCTACAAATGTGAGGCCCAAAATTGCAGACAAAACCAAGCACTCACCACCACATATTGTGCCGACACTGCATAGAATTTAAAAGGCTTTATTAAGCAGAAAACATGTTGCCCACACATAAATTCCACGCTGTGTCCACACAATATGTGGTGGTGAGTGTCTGTTTTTGTCTGTAATTACACACTGAGCTTTTGACTAGTGCACCACAGCCTTGTGCTAACTCTCTACGACCATACAAAATGTGGGGCCTGCACACACTTTTCCAATGTGTGCGATAAACCTAAATGCGACAATTGTGGGGAAATTGGCCATATAAGCCTACAATGTGCAAATCACACAAAATGTGACTTGTGTGAAGAAAACAGTCATACCTTCCCTGAATGTCCATGGGCTGCAAAAACCAAGTCCAATTTAATCAACCCAGATTCCTTAATAGAAAGCTCAGGAATCTGCAGCAACACATGAGCAAAACTCATCTAAGCCTCAGATACCTGATATTACTATTATCCAGAAACCACATCAAGATATCACTCCAGATATTACTACCAAAGCTATGGATAGAACCCCAGACCCGAGCATGACACCCCACTGATCACTCAGTTCTAAACCTCCAGCTGGTTTGTTATGAAGACCCTCTCCCAGTAGAAAACAACAAGGAACAAAATTATGCTACCTCCAAACCAGTGGTCTGCTCCTTTAAGTAGGAGACGGTCCACTTGAAACCTCAAAGCAGACCCTGATCCACCAGAGTGGAAACTGAGAACACCTTTACAGTCTTGGATAATACAAACTGGGGACTCTGATATGGAGGTAGGAGAATCAGACTCTACCTCACAGAAACCTGGGAACCCAAACCTCAAATGGAGACTGCGGTTTATAAAGGAAAATAATAAATAAAATAAAGTTATTTAACTCTGACTCTTGAAAATGCACTGTCTAGCCTGAGTAAACACCTGTAGCATACTGAATTATAAAGAGAGACAAGCTGTGTTTCAATATCTGCATGACCAGAAATTTAGTATAAGTTTCTACAAGAAACCCGGATGTCATCTCTAGATCACGTTAGGCTTTTTAAAGCAGAACGGTGTTGGGGGCCCTCCTACTGGTCCTTCAGCTGAGATAAGGCCAATGGGGTGGGTACTGTATTCCATAATTCATCCTTCTTACTAAACTAACTGATTTAATTCCTGGCAGATTGCTAATACTAGATGGAATGTGGGAACAAACCCCAGTAGATTCATTACTGTCCATGGTCCCCAATCCAAAGCTGAAAGGGCTGCCTTTTAAACCCCTCTAACCTTTTTAATAACATATAAAACTATTTTTTAGGAGGAGATTTCAACTGTGGGATTCTAAACATAGATCAACAGATGAGTGGCAAGAAAACAATTATAATGCTCTAAATAAATGCATTAAAACAGCTGATCTTATTCTGATCTTATTAATTGTACAGACTACCAAGACACAGGCCCTGGGTTTACATATAAAGAGGGAAATTTACAACTACAATAGACCACTTGTTTGTATCCAGAAATATTCAGCTACTTGCATTTGAGATCTTACAATCAGAATTCACGGATCACATGCTCCTTAAAATAATCCAAAATTCCAATAACAGTACTACTAAACAAAACAAGTGGAAACTGAATACTTCAGTTCTTTCTGATCCCTTAGTTCACTCAGGAATCACAAGAATATCACGGGCTAGAACATCGTTTTTGACCTATATGACGACATAGGAATGTGGTGGGTGGATAGAGAGGATATAAAACAATGGTTTCAAAATTGTGAAAAATGAAGAACGCAACACATTTTTCACTTAATTAAAATTGTGTACACAACTGTAGTATTTATTTTCTCTTATTCCAATCTCCAGACACGATTATTCTGCTCAAATAGACAAATTCAAACATCAAATGAAAACTTTCCAATATAACTGAGCAAAAACTATTACAGCAGAACTACAATATGGGACACAGAGAACCCCTATCGGTATCCTTTTCGAGGCTTGCAAAGCCAGAAAGGAATCTTTTCCTTCACTTGCTTAAAAAATGAGAAAGGTCATTTAGTCCATTCTAAAGAATAACCTTATACGAACATATGAAAATGCCAGCAGAAACAGGCCTAACGCCTATGAGGTCTACTTGAGCGTGCAGCATGGTTTCTAAACACCTAAAGACTTTTAACATAAGTCACCGCAGAAATAAACTCCCATCTACAAAAGTTCACATATCAGCTTCCTCCGGAAGCCCAAGATCTAGATCTCCTATAGTAGCCCCAGAGATTGAGGAAATAATCAGTACTCAAAAATTAGGGACAGCTCCAGGAACTGATGGCTTACCCTATGAATTTTATAAACATTTTCAAAAGAGATAGCTGCCCGCTTAGAGAACGTTTTCTTTCTTTCTTTAAAACAAAAGAATTCCTGAATATTTTACCATGGGACTCATACTATTTTTATTTAAATGAGGAGACAAACATCGTATCCAGAATTGAAACCAGTAAGTATTTTAAAGACCGATTTCAAAATTTTGTCACAACTCCTAAACAAACAACTGAGAAAAACTACAGAAATCCAGATTCACCCCTCTTAGTTTTGTGGCCTCCCAGACCAAAAATACAATACTCTCTAATGATAATTAGAGCACTAATAGAGTTCTATACGTCCCAGAAAAAAACTGGAATTCTCTTATCATTAGACCAAAGTAAGGCCTTCGACCGGTAAATCACTCCTTTTATTTCACACACTCAAGGCATATAGAATTCCACCTGTTTATAGAATGGCTACAAATATTATACTCCTCAGCTACAGTCCAACCCATTATTCAAGGACTTATCTCCCCAGTTCTAAACATAAAAATAGGAGTTAGACAGGGTGCCCTCAGTTCCCTCTCATATATTTCCTCTTTAAACCCTTCCTTAGACAAGTGATTAATAACCAAAATTGGCTGGGCCTATCAGGTGGGTGTATTCAAGATGAAGTAAAAGCCTTAGCTTACATGAGCGATCTTATTTTCTCGAACCCAAAGGAATACCCTTCCTTTTACAAGAAATGCAAACTTACTCAGCAGTATCCAACGATGTTTAAATATAGACACAAATAAAGGGCCTGTATATTGGGTCACCTGGATTGCCATTAACATGTGTTAATGGTATCGCCATCTCATCAGAACCAATTAAAATATTAGGCATTAAATTGGTCCTCAACATCTACCCTCTCAAAACTGGGAATCAGCCCTCAGCACCTGTAAAATAGAGTTCAGAGATGGAAAAGACGGAAACTGTCAAAACTGAAAATTCCATGTATACTTTATGCTGCAATGGTTTTCCCACCACCACTCATGTTGGAAACACGATTTTATAGCAGTTTCTTTCAAATGTTGTCGGGCAGCAGACTAAATCCTATAAAGCAGGCATATACTTATCTATCCAAAAGTAAAGGAGGAATGGGGATTATTGCGCCATCATTTTTTCATACTTTGTTTATATCCCAAACTGTAAACTGTGCTAACTTCTTCAGAAAGTTTACGCACAAATGGATATGTAATAATTTAGGGTTTTACTTTCAGGTATGGGATGGGCCCCCACCTAAAATAACTCCACACCTATAGGTTCGCAGTATTTAAAATCTGTATCTCAAAAACTATTTAAATGGGGGTATATCTAATTCTCAGATTGTACAACACTCAGGACCACACCTATACAATCTAGTCATGGGTAAAATTAATCCCACAGAACTTGAATTCAAGAACTGCCCCCTCCCCAGACGAGAGTTTGGCACAACTGAACGATAACAGGAACCCCCACCAAATATGTGTAAAATTAATGGTTATCTTCCTACGAAGAGTAAATGTGTGGGAAATAGTAAACACAAGGCTCAGGAGAGAGATCTCATCCTTATATTACCTGCAGGGCTCAGGAGGAGTCAATGGAGTAATTTATTTTAAACTGCTCCCATGTAAAACCCTGTGGAATTATTTAGCGAAAAATGGAAGTTACAGGGGATACATGATGGGCAGGAGTGGGATATGATAAATATTCTCACTCCTGCAGAGTGCGCTGGATGCTCACGAATGTTGGAGGGAGACAGTAATGAAATACCTGATACCAGTATTGCTCCATTATTAAAACCAGTGGCATTCACTGAAAGCACTCAAACAAGAGCACCATCAAACTGTGACTTTAACAGTGACAAGCACCCTGAAACCTGCAAAACTGAGGCTCAGAGAGCACAGCTATTGACCTGTGAATCTCCAGAACAACCTGCTTCTCCCCACATATACAGTTTTGAACAAGCAATGCAAAGTAACGTGACTCCAGATGGGCTACCTGTACTGGTGCTACCCACGGACAATGAAAACCTAGAGAATACTACAATACATCCAGCACCTACTGTAGCAAGCTGCATCCCTAAGCTTACACAATCACTGCAGAGCAACCAAGCAGCAGTAGGAAGCTCAGACCTGAACGGCACAACGATGGGGAGCCAGTATATCTGGAATGGCACACGTGAGTCAAGAGACTTGGCCTAAGATGAACCCCCGCCACACACAAAGCATTACAGAAGTGGTCTGTGGAAGTCTCCCTAATGGTGGCTGGATGGAGGAGCAAAGCTGGCATGTATCAGTGTCAGTGGCTCAGCAGGTAGCACGCTGCTCTGAGGCAGGGAGATCAGAAGGCTGTGGGTTCCATCCCCACACCTGGCACTTGGGTTAATATCCAATACTGACATTAGTGCAGCATGAGGGGTGCTGCACTCCTGAGGAGCAGTCTTTCGGATGAGGCATTAAACTGAGGTTCCATCTGCCTGTTCTGGTGGTAGTTCAGGTGGGTGTTAAAGATCTCACGGCACTTCTCAAACAGTAGGAAATTTTCCCAGTGCCCTGGCCAATTTCTCCTCATTCACTAAAAATACCACCAACAGCTTAATCTGGTTCAAGGTCCGTTGGTATTCATCTGCATCCTCCTCCCCGGGTTGTGCCTGAAAATAGGCAGGATTTGTCTAGTGCACTTACCCTGTCAACAAAAACGAAATAAATAAAATGTATTGGGTTCCTGTTACTCAGGCCTGTTATAAATCTGATAAGGCAAGCCCTATGGTAAAAGAGTCATCTAATATGGGGGCCCACTACTGAAAGGGAGACCACTATGAACATTACAGTAACAGAAAAAAACACATGTACAAAGAACAGTGCCTCTGCTGAACAAGGCAGGTCTAGGAAAACCAGCTGGTATCTGGAATAAACCTAAAAACAAAACTGACATGCTCCCGCCCCCCCACCCCTATCCTGCCTGAAGACTTACATGACCAGGAGGACAGATCTGTCTCAAGGACAGATTGTCAGAACCAACACAGCCTGCTATGGAAGAGACTAACCCAGCTTTGGGTTCCAATTTTAGGGCATTTCAAATGTCAGCTTATTTTCAGCTCCTGGGGAGCCTACTCCCTGGTGCACTGCTGTGCACCTTAAAACCTAGATGGATTAGAGACTCTGCCTGACAGGGTACAAGTTATTAGAAAAAATGTTGAAAAGTTCAATGGGCTTTTTGTGACAGATTTATGTACTATGTTACATGTTTCAGGTAGAGCACATATGGTATTAGCTTCTGTATCTTGGAAAGCTCTAGAGATTTGGGGTTAAATGTAACCCACTCAAAGGTACAGCTCTATGGCACCTTTTTTCAGTGATACCCCTTTCTAGGCCTGTTGAAAAAATCATCGTGACAGTATTCAAAATGAAGGGACCCATATATCAGACATTTTCTATTGGTTAAAGCAACACTGTGGGTTTTGTAGAAACCTGCCCTTAGTATAGACAAGTGTGCAAGTCTGGACCAGAGGGTGGAAATTTCAGATTAAACTAAACCAAATACTGGAATTGTAGCGATCTTAGAAACGATGTCTAGACTGTAATGCTTAGTGAAGGTATATACAGTAGACCACGTGGTGGCCTCGCAAATATCTAAGGCCAAAACACCCAGAAACATGCCATAGAGGCAGCCATGCCTCTTGTAGAATGTGGTTTCACAACTCCTGTGAGAGTTTTTTGTATTTTGTATAAATAAACTGTAATGCAGTTGGCCAACCATGTGGACAAGCACTGCTTTGAAAAATAAACACCCTGGTTTCCAGGGATGAAAAACAAAACGTTGCTCAGTTTTTTCGCAACTGTGAAGTGCGGAGAAGATAAATGCTCAATGTTCTAGGCACATCAAGAGTATGATGTAGGGCTTCCCTGGATTCTGAGGTTCTGCAAAGTATACTGGCCATGGATGATCCAATTTAAAGTAAATTCAGAAACAACTTTTGGCAAAAATGCTGGGTTAATGCATAAAGACACCCAGTCGTTATGAAATTATATGTATGGAAGTTTGCATGTTAGGGCGTACAACTCTGAGAGCGATCTGCCAGGCATAATGGCAACTAAAAACATAGTTTTCCATGAAAGATAACGGAGGTCGCTGGTTTCAGCGGGCTCAAATGGACTGTCTTTTTATAAGCACAAAATTCAAATCCCAGACAGTGACTTGATCCCTGATAGGGGATGTAGGTGCAGAATACCTTTTAAAAATGTTTGAATCAAAGGCAGCTGGGACAAAGGTATGTTGTCCACAGGCAAATGAAATGTAGCCATGGCGAAAGGTGGACTTTCACAGAGAATATTTCAATCCACCCTCCAATAAGGAGAGCAAATAATCCAAGATGCTTTGAGGGGAACATCCATAAGGATCTAAGTCAAGGAAGATGCCCAAATAAAGACGCTTCCACTTCCTGGAACAGAAAGACCTAGAAAGGCGGCTTCCGGGCTGCCGGAGAACCTCCACCACCTTTGGGGACACCATGAAGCACCAGGCGTGCATGTGAGGAGCTAATGTCTGGGTGTAACAGCAAGCCTTGTGCCTGGGACAGTAAAACCTGTCAAACTGGCAGAAGTACTGGCTCTGGTTCCAAGACTTGTAGAAGTAGAGGAACCAAACCAGTCTTGGCCAGGAGCGTAATGAGAATCATCGACACCCTGTCCTGGGCCAGTTTCAGGAGTACTCTGAATGAGTGGAAAGGGCAGGAAGGTGTAAAGAAATCTTCCTGTCCAGGAAAGCGATAATGCATCCCACCACACAGTTCCAGGACCTCCCACGAGAGAGCAGTAAAGCGGCAGTTTTGTGGAGAGGCAACTAGCTCCAACTCCGGTTAGCCCCACAAGTGGAAGATGCCATTTAGAACATCTGGTAAGATTTCCACTTGTGGGCCTGGGCAGTGGATCTACTCAGGGTATCCGCCAGGGTTTTCAACACCCTGGAATATGTACTGCCAGAAGATGAATATGTCTCTGGAGTGCCCAATACCACACCCTCATCGAGTCTCTGCAGAGACGGTATGAATGGGTGCCTCCTTGTTTGTTTAGGTAGTGAACTACCATAGAACTGTCTGATTGCACCTGCAGGCAACCGGTGGTGGTGGTGGGGGGAATGAGAGTCTCGAATGCCTGTAAGGGCATACAGAACTGCTCTTAGCTCCAATACACTGATGTGGAGGCATGCCTCCCCTGATGTCCAAGATCCCTGTGAGCTGACGTGTAGGAGATGAGCACCCACCCGTCAAGGAGGCGCCTGTAGTCAGAATAAGACTTGGTACAGGAGATCAGAACAGCATTCCTTGCATCAGATTATATCTGGTCTTCCATCATTGTAGAGCTCGAAGAGCTGGAGAAGACATCAGGACCAGGGCATCAAAATCATCCCGTTTTGGTTCCACTGGACTCCAAGGGACCACTGAAGGACCCTCATATTTAACCTGGCATTTGGGACCATCAGTATTGTGGCGCCAAATGTTCCAGAGAAGCGAAGTAGTCTCTTGCAGAGACTAACCTGCTGGACTCTAATCTACACACAAGCGATCAAGGCATCTGCCCAAGCCATAGGCAGATATGCCTCTCCTACAGAGAGGTCTAGTAGAGCTTCGATATATTGGAGGCTTTGTGTAGAGTCCATATTGAATTTTGGATAGTTTACTGCAGTCCCCACTTGTGCAAACAACTGTAGGGTTTGAAAAAGGATCAGAGACAGCTGTTGGCTGGAAGGCAGCTTTCAGGAGTCAGTCATCCAGGTAAGGAAAGACGAAGCCTTCCTGCGTTGGGCCGCTGCGATCGCGGCTAGGCATTTTGTAAATACCTGTGGAGCTGAGGAAAGTTAGAAAGGAGCCTTGAATTGGTAATGATAACCTTGGAACACGAAACAGAGAAACCGCCTGTGAGTCGGGCACATCATGATAAGGAGGTATGTGTCCTTCATATCCAGAGAGCAGAGCCAATCTCCTGTGTTCAGCAAAGGGAGATGTGTCAGAATACACACCATGTGGAACTTTTGGTAAGTGATGTAGAGACTGAGATGCCTCAGATCTAAAATGGTGCATAAATCCCGTTCATTTTGGAACCAGAAAAAGTGGGAGTAAAATTCTGCACCTTTTGAAGAAGGGAACTGGTTTGATAGCCTGTTTTGACAGTAAGGCATCGATCTCTGTCCATAGGACCCATGCCTGGTCTGGAGGGTGAGTGAGAGACCCTGGGTGGCAAAGGAAGAGGTATCTCCGTGAACTCTAGTGTGTGTCCTATCTTGATCAGTTGCAGGAACCACGGTCGGGGCCCCAAACAGCCGAGGTAGGGTCTCTAGTCCCACGACAGAGGAAGATCTTCAGGCAGCAGGAGCATAATGGGATTTCTGAGTATTTCTAGGACCTGGCAAATGTAATTGAGGTTCTCTCTTGTTGGCAGGTTGCCTTTGAGCGGAGAGATGGCCACTGTAGGGCGGCCCTCAAGGAGCCCCTGAAGACTGTTTTGGCTTTTGGACTGTAAAGGGTTTGCACTGACTGAAGGGTACGACTGGAGTCCTGCAGATCTTTCAAGATGTCTTGGGTCTGTGGACTGAACAACTGAACTCCTTTAAAGGGAGCATTCAGAACAGATTGCTGTAGTCCTGTGGAAAGCCTGACACCTGGAGCCAGGCATGATGTCTGAGGCAAACTCAACCGAGGATATCTGAGCCATAGTATCAATGGCATCATAAGTGCTCCCCAGCACATGGCGGCACACAGCTGCAGCAGTAGATAGTTTCACCGTCATGTCCTCTTGGATAGAACCCACTGGGAGAAGCTGTACTGTCGCCTGGGAGGCTTTTAGATTTCCTCCTGATATTTCAGGAGGTGGCCCATGTAATTAAGTATACTAGTGACAAGGTGGCCAAAGAAAAACTCTTTCCCCATGGCATCCAGTTTCTTGGATTCCGTGATGCAGGGGCTGTACACTCATATGCGGAGGTCTAAAGGACCCAACATGTGTAGCACTGATCACCACCAAGTCCACCTGAGACGGGGACATGAAATAGAGGTGATCTCCTGGAGCCCAATAAATCCCATCAGCTCTTCACAGGTTGGTGAGAACCGTAAAGGTTGCTCCAAGCCACCATAATAGCTTTCACGGGGAACAACCAGAGTTGGGCATTCTTGCACACCAGATACTGAGCCAATTTTTTCCTGGAAGTATCCTGCTCAGTACCCTGGAAACTAAGCGCTTTCTGGAGGTGGATCATAATGTGTAAACGTCCAGGTCATCTGGCAGAGAACAAGGGCGTTTAGGGATAGTTTCACCCTAAACAGAGGAGATGGCAGAGAAGGACCAAGGGAAGCCACATGTTCCATGTCGTCCTTGTCCTCCTGTTCACCAGGTCCCAGTCCTGCAGGAAAGGGTCTTCCATGTCCATGTCCTGGGTGTACAGCCCTGGGAAAGAGGGGAAGAGCTAGTAGTCCGCTGAGCCGAAGAGGGCCTAGAGGGAGCAGAGACTGCAGCTGACCCTCTGTGGGGGCATGGGGCCTGAGATAGTTCAATACGCTGTTAACTAGAGTCTGGACATCTATCATTGCCTTCTGTCCAATATTAGTAGCCGTGGCGGACTGGACAGAGTGACCCTATGCACCTTATCTTCTGTTGCTCTGTTGACTATGTACCTAATTCACAAAATGTATTTTGCCCTCCCCCATCTTGTTGACTCCTTGTACCTAACCACAAAATGTAAAAGTATTTGCTCACCCACTTTTGCTGTACTGATGTACCTGTTATACCTGTTGTACTCTCCTGGGTCGTTCCTGAAAATAGGCATATAACTTGTATAGTGTACCTAAATGTAAACAAAAGCTAAATAAATAAACAGGAACCACTGATGGCATAAAGGAGGCAGTGGCACCAGATGTGCAGCCATCGACGGACGGTGTACAGAGGACCACAGTGGTAGCATTAAGCCCGAGGGGTAAGGCCGGCCATCAACAATGAGATCTTGACGGGCCTGAAGCCCCTGCCATCAACGACTGGGTTGTCAACAGAGAGCCCTGATCCACTGTCAGCGAGAATACCATCGATGGGATACCATGCAACATTGATGACGATAAGATCGTCAACAGGCCATGAGGCAAAGCCGTCAGCGAGTGCGTCATCGGCGAGCCTACAGCCATCATCGACAGGCGGTGTCTGGAAAGCATGGAAGGGAAGCAGTGTAGGCAGCTGCAGGAATCCCGAGCCCACCATTGGCGGCTTGAGGAGCCTACAATGCGTCCAACAATGTAGAAAATGATGTACGAGGGGTTACCTCCTCTATACTCACTAGTTAAAGCGGCACAGGGATGGTAGAGGCGTGCTTAGTTTTGAGGCATGTTTCTTACCATGGCCCTGTGTCAACAAGGAGGACTCACCATAGAGCAGTGAGACCCGAAGAGGAAGCCGATGGATTTCTGTGAGAGAAGCATTGCTGCTGCTCCAGGAGGGACTCACGGGCTGCTGCAGCTTCAGCATTTATGGCTCTGTTAAACTTGTTGCAGAAGGCACACTCCACTGAGTCATGTTCAGGACCAAGGCAATGAACACAAACTTTGTGGAGGTTCTCTTTGCGATTCTGTAGTATTACTCATAAAAAAATTAAAGTTTGTGTCGACAGAACTCTTTTTAGATGACTGGAAAGCAGGAACTCGAAGGAGGACTTGTTGCATGCAAGTCACGATTGAAAAGAACTGAGGGGTAACTGGGACCACCTCCTTTATACCTGCCAGGTGACCACCATGTGGTGGTGCTGGGGAGGTCCCAAGGTTGACTGCTGAGAAAAGTCCTCCAGAGGAAATGACTACAAAATCACATACCCCATAATGCAAAGCATCATGGGCTATATATGCAAATCACCACAGAATATTATGCTGGTTTAACTTTAAGCAGAAATGAATGGTGCTGAAAGGCCTCTCACAAAGTCTGCAAAGGGTGCCATCAGAAAGACAGACACTTGTTTCATCCTACCGCGACTCATTAGTTTGCTTTGTCTGAAGTGACAAGGAAAGGATGCCTGTGGCTGAATCCCACATTATGACCTGCTGCAGGAGACCACCTCGAAGAGCATAAATATAGTACTGCTGCTTGAAGCAAATATTTTTCTCACATACATAGTGAGAAAATAACTATTATTTTCAGGGCTGTTCCAATCAAAAGAAAAGCGGTCTGGTTCCTAGAAGCAGGAATTGGGAGCTAACCAGAAAAAAAAATGCTTACATGAAGTGAAAATCTGCAGTTTTATACAGTCTCCGTATTTAAATTTCATCAGCTGCAGTTTGTTCCCTTAAGCGGAACCATGATGCAGAGTCACCTTCTTCAGTTGCTGGAATCGGTCAGGACGCAGAAAAATCCAAACATAAAAAAATATTAAAAATATTTAAAATCAGTAATGCAAAGTAACAGAAAACTAACAGTCAAAAATAAGAAATAAATAACATAAAGACCAGCAGGATAAGCTGTAGTAGCTGGATTTTGGGAGACTGCTCTCCTTAGGCAAATAAAACAAATCTGACTTTGGCTCACTGGGGAACATGACCATAGTGCAGAGTTTGAACTTGTATTCTAAGTTCTGGTAATCAGTGAAGCGTTATAGCTCAGGGCATCACACTCTGATGGGATGCTGCTACTATAAAGCATCACTAATGGATTCCTGTTGTTTGAAATAACTGTAAGGATGCCTTCTTCTAGTACCCCCCTCCAATAGCCTAACAATACCCTTACCTTATTTTCTTTCCTAAAAATATATGAACTGTTTTTCCCCACCCTTGACCCCTTCCAATCAGACTTCGGTCTGCCTTTGCCTCCCGACCATCCTCTCTGCTTTGCTTTTATTTGATACTTTCCCATTTCCCCTCCTTCCCTGCTTTTCCATGTACCTGGTGAAACCCTTTTTCTTGACCCTCACTGCTTTTCAGACCCATCCGAAACACATTTCTATTTTTTATTTTTTATTTGAAATCTGCTAAATTCACGGGCATAAAGCCCATTTTATGGGTGACCAGATATAACAAAGATAATAAGCGTACCACAAAAACACAGAATAAACATAGAAACATAGAAACATAGAATTTGACGGCAGATAAGGACCGCTTGGCCCACCCAGTCTGCCCATTTTCCTACCTACTGGATAAGCTGCAGATCCTAGTTAACCAGCAGCCTACTTCTTCCTAACCCCATCCCCAAGAACTGCCTTATGACTATCCATGCATGCTTGAATTCCACCACTGATTTTGACTCCACAACCTCCTTGGAAGGGCGTTCCATGCATCCACAACCCTCTCTGTAAAAAATACTTCCTTAAATTACCTCTGAGCCGCCCCTCTATTTTCAAATTGTGCCCTCTTGTTCTTGCACATCTCTTTTTTGAAAGATGCTACCCTCTTGGACTTTGTTGATTCCTTTGAGGTACTTGAGCGTTTCTATCATGTCCCCCTCTCCCTTCTTTCCTCGAGGCTATACATATTAAGCTCCTTAAGTCTCTCTTCCTTATGTCTTCCGTGCAGACCCTGCACCATTTTAGTTGCCCTCCTCTGGACAGCTTCCATCCTGTCTATGTCTTTGCGGAGATTGGGTCTCCAGAACTGCACACAATACCCAGATGGGTCTCACCAGCTGTCTGTACAGAGGGATAATAACTTCCTGTTTTCTACTGGTGATGCCTCTCCTATGCATCCCAGTATCCCCCAGCCCTCCTTGCTGCCCTCTCACATTGCTTGCCGGTCTTTAGGGTCATCTGAGTATGACTACCCCAGGTCCCTTTCCATTTTTGTTGTTGTTAGTATCTCACCCCCATTGTGTACTCTTCCCCTGGGTTTTTGTTTCCCAGGTGCATTACCTTGCACTTCTTAGCACTGAATCTAAGCTGCCATACATTTGACCATTCCTCTAACCTTGCCAAGTCCTTTCTCATCCTTTCCACCCACCCTGTGCATCAACTCTGTTGCAGATCTTTGTGTCATCTGCAAAGAGACATACTTTTCCTTCCAGTCCTTCTGCAATGTCGCTTATAAAGACATTGAAGAGGACCGTCCTAATACTGAACCTCTGCGGTACCCCACTAGTAACCCTCCTTTCTTCTGAGTGGACTCCATTTACTATTACTCTCTGTGTCCTTTCTCCAGCCAATTCTTTACCCAGGCTGTCATCTTGGGACCCACTCCCAGGCTGGCTAACTTGCATATTAATCTTTTGTGTGGGACTGTGTCAAATGCCTTGCTAAAGTCTAGGTAGGCCATGTCCACAGCCCTCCCTGATCTACTACTTTGGTCACCCAGTCAGAAATCTATCAGATTCGTCTGCATGACCTTCCCTGCAGAATCCATGCTGCCTAGGGTCCTGTGCCCTCTGGCCTCTAGATACCGACAATTCTTTCCTTTAGAAGTGATTCCATCATTTTCCTATCACTGAGGTTAAACTAACAGGTCTATAGTTTCCTGCTTCTGCCTTGCTCCCACTTTTGTGAAGGGAATCACATCTGCCCTCCTCCAGTCCTCGGGTACCACCCCATCCTCCCATGATTTGTTAAAAAGGGTAGTCAGTGGTGTCACTAGTTCTACCCTTAGTTCTTTTAGAATTCTGGGATGAATCCCATCAGGCCCCATTGCTTTGTCCACCTTCAGTTTTAAGAGTTCTTTCAGAACCCTTTGTTCTGTAAATGGGCCGTATCAACTTCTGTATCCAGAGTGTTACTACTGTTTGTTTTATGTACCTCCCCTCTTCCTTTGTAAATACTGAGCAAAAATATTTGTTTAGTATCTCTGCCTTTTCACAGTCTCCCTCTGCCCACCCTCCCTCCCTTTATTAAGCCTCACTATCCCTCCCTTGGTCTTCCTTCGCCTCCCTGATGTACCTATAAAAGGTTTTATCCCCCTTCTTAACTGAGTTGGCTATCTTTTCCTCGGTTTGCGCCTTTGCTGTTCTGACTGCCTTCCCAGCCTCCTTTTGCTTTAACTGATACAGTTCTCTGTCCTGCTCCTTCTGCGATTCCTTGTACTTCCTGAATGCTTCTTTTTCTTGAACCTTCACTGCCACTTCCTTTGAGAACCATAGTGGTTCTTACATCGCCTTGTTTTGTTTATTTGCTTCACACAAAGGCTACCTCTGTGATGGCAGTTTATTATTCCCATTGTTCTTCCACCCTCCTTCCTGCCCACTTGCTAGTGCGTCCTTAGGCACTCACCCATTTTGGCAAAGTCAGCCCTCCTAAAGTCCAGTACTTTTGTCTTTGTATGGCTTGACTCTATTGCTGTGTTTATTGTGAACCATACTGTTCGATGGTCGCTAGTTCCCAGATGGCTACCCACTTCACATCTGTAATCCTCTCACCATCTCCATTTGAGAGAATCAAGTCTATATTGTCCTCTCAAGTGGGCTCCAGTACTAGTTGTCTAAGGCATGCCCCTGTAGGGCATCTAGAATAACTGCACTCTTCAAGTGGCAGCTGCAACTGCACTCCAGTTAACATCTGGCATATTCAGATCACCCATCAGCAATATCTCCCCTTTTTCTGCCATTCTAAGTATACTTTCTATCATTTCCCTGTCCATTTCCTCCCCTGAGAAGGGGTCTGTATCTAACCCTCATGCGTGTTGTGGTGCCATTGCCTGTCTCAAATTTACCCACAGTGCTTCTTCTCCTCCCTGTGTACCTTTTGTTCTGTTGCTTTTATTCCTTCCCTTATGTAAAGAACTACTCCTCCTCCTTCTTACCCTCCCCTGTCCCTCCTGTACACAGTGTATCCTGGTATGTTTACGCCCCAGTCATGGTTTTGTGTGTACCATGTTTCTGTGGACTGCCACGATATCCAGATGTTCTTCCTCCATCAAGGCCACTAATTCAGGAAGCTTGTTACCCAGACTCTACGGGCATTAGTACTCATTGCTCATCTTTTTTGATGGCTTTACCTTCCAGTGCAGCATCCCCACTGACCGTTCTACCTCTGTCTTTTTCTCATTTAGTACCCTGTTTTGTAGGGAGAGGCTGGGATTTTCCTGCTGCTTGTCAGTGCCTCCCTTTGACTAGGTTTAAAAGCTGGTCAATGAAGCATTTAAACCGATTGCTCAAAAGACTTGTTCCCTTCCTGGACAGATGCAGACCATCCTGCCAGTATAGGCTGGTGTCCTCCAGGTGGAACCCAGTCCCCAATGAAGCCAAACCCTGTGCTCCACACAAAATACACAACAGTAACAAAACAAAAACCTATACAGTACAAACAAATTAAAAACAGTGACATAAAATGTATATCATCTACACTGACAACACACTAAAGCCATTAAATATTTCTAAAGTACAGATTTGAAGCGGAAGATACTTGAGGTCCTAATGATAAGCATCAGGTGCAGAGAAATTATAAAATGCAGTAATTGGCATAACAAAAATCTCTGACCTAAACATGTTTTAAAAGTAGGTATATGAAAATAATTTCTGTACAGTACAAACCAAGGGGATCCGTGGCTGAAACAAATAATGAAAATATTGGCTACTTTCTTTAAAGACTATTTTCCTGGCTAGCGCATCTAAATGAACCCCAAACCTCTGATCTAATGAAAGCTATTGAAGTGTGCTGAAAAGAATACAATGATGAGTCAGAGTAGGGAGCTGGGTGGCAAACCTGACCATCTGGTCTCTTGTACCAGTTCTGTACTGTAACAATTCTCATGCATGAATATGTTGCCTCAAGACTGGTCCCTTTGATTACCTCTATCTTTCCTCTCACATCTGATGCTGTCCACCTTCATCCAGTTGAAGTATGCTCTTCTGAAATCTAAGACTTGCTTTTCTGATAGGGCAGTCTGGTACCAATGGTCAGCCTCAACCAAATGAAGTTATGGTTAGTGGACCCGCAGCTCCCCTACCCTCACTCCACTCACTATCTCCGAGTTGGTGAGCACCAAATCAAGAATAGCCACCTGTTTCAGTAGGTTGGTTAACCAGCTGCACAGCAGGCAGTCCTAACGATCTAACAGGGCCTGACTTGTGGTGCACCTGTCACTGAAATGTCCGACTCTATATCCCAAGGATTCAGATCCCCACCACTTCCCTTCAGTCCCCATTCAGCTCTTTCCCAAGCTCTCACTCTCTTTCTCTCTCTTCCCCCAGTCCTGGTGTCCTACAGATCACCCCACCTATATTTTCTTGCCATGAGGTAAACCTGCAGTGACCGCTTCCTTCACTTCCCTGATGTGTCCGTCCTCCACAGCATCTATACCCTCTCTGACATACAGGGCTACATCACACACACATTTTCCTTTCCCTCTATCTTGTCTACAAACAAGGTGGTGCGTTTGGTGAAACTAAATCACAAGTGGAACACAAAACTCTTGCATACACAATACCTTTGGAAACAGATAAGAGGTAGTATCTCTCAGAAGAAGAGATGTGCAAGAACAAGGGGCACAATTTGAAGATAGAGAGGGGACGGGGCGCTCAGAGGTAATGATAGAAAGTATTTCTTTCACAGAGAGGGTTGTGGATGCATGGAACAGCCTTCCTGAGGAGGCTGTGGAGTCAGGAACAGTGGGAGAATTCTCAAGAATGCATGGACAGGCATAAGGCAATTCTACTGGGGGTTAGGGAGAAAGCAGGCTGTTGATTAACTAGAAACTGCAGCTTATCCTTCAGGTAGGAAATGGGCAGACTAGGTAGGCCAGAGTGGTCCTTATCTGCGTCAAATTCTATGTTTCTATGACTCCAACACAAAATGCATATGAAGAAGCTTTATTTACTTATGTGTGTAACCAAAAGCTCATAAAATGCTAGGGATATCACCAAGCTTGCTGCAGTTTGACAATATCGTAGGCACTTAATGACCACTTTCATACGTGTGGAAGTAAATAAAGCTTCTTTCACTTGATTTCTCATCTTAGAATTTTATCTAGTTCCACCATTACTGTGTGTGCAAAGTTTTCATGTTCGCCTTAACACTGCAATACCGGGTGACCAGTCCCAGTCATTCTTCTCTGTGACCCAAGCTTCTGGGATGGTTACAAGGTTTGCCTTGGTGTCCACCACCAATACCTAGAACACAATGATTTTCTTACCGGACTCCTGGCATTAAGGCAGACCCCCTTCCAACTAGCTCAGATCCTCTTTTGCTGTTTTTGATTCTACACCAGCATTCCTTCCCGTTCTCCTTATCTTATTTTTCCTACTGTCTGCAGACCATGAGAGCCCCCTTTGCTTCTTCCTACCTTATTTTAAATCACCTCACTGCTACCAGTCACCAGTGAGAGGGAAGCACTAGCTAGATTTTTTCTGTTCCTCACCCTATCCCCCACCCTTCCACATAGGTATTTCCCGGTATGACTAAGTTTGAGACTTCTCTACTATTGTTATGCTTTTATACAATTGCAGTAATTTACTGCTTAACTTTATTCTGTAAAACACTGTTATATTGTGTTCTTTGTTATCTGTATGTTACCACTGTTATATCTCACACTGTTAACCATGTCTCTACCAGCCCTCGACAAGGTGCCTTTGTAAATGAGACCCGGACTCAAGGTTGTAAATCCAACTTTCAAAAATAAATAAATAAATAAAAGAGATTTTCTTCCTCGCTCCCTTTACCATGGTTCCCCTAGCCTCAGTGTCCCCAGCAGTCAGTTTAATTGTCTAATGTAGATGCCAAACTTCATCCAAGTGCATTGGCCCCTCTCACCAGCCAGCGATTATCACTTCTAAAAAGACTCTATCCCAGAAGTCCCCCAGTCTCACACAAAGTGGTACCATTTCTCCTGACACTGTCCCTTTAACCACCCATTTAATTTCTCTATCTCCATGTTACTCTACCTCCAGCTCCCTCCCCAAAGGAAGGCCTCAAAAAAAAAGAGAGACATCTAAATTCCACAAAGGGAAGACCACCCAAAAGCCAGTGAGGGCTGAGAGTGCCTGCAATCTGCCCCTAGGCTCTAAAAATTCCATTTCTCTTGTTCCACAGGCTGGTTTGCCAGATCTTTGGTACCTAAGTGTACTAGCAACTCCAGTTCCCTCCTCCCTCCCTCTCAATTATCCTTCCTATTCTATGTCCCTATGATAACTGATGCACCTGGAAGACCAGACAATCCACACACAAACCCACATTATCCCAGATCACAGAATTCCCAACCATCAAGACTCTTTCTAGCTGCCTTCTTACTCTTACCCCTGGATTCCAACTGTCTGTCTCTACCATTTCCACCATGTAACCCAGACAACCCCCGGTGGAGGCAAGTACGAGTCTCCTTCAAGTGTGCAAAGCGATTTACCATTGGAATGGAGTGGGGTTGGTTGACCTCCCTGTGGCTGCCCCTGCCACCCTTTCCCTTCACTATCACTCTCCACCCCCAAGACTAGCAGGGGTGTGGGACACAGACTCCAGCTGAGCTGGTACCACAAGGGAGGTATTCTTCCCTCCTGCCTACCAGCTGAGCATTGTGCTCTGCAAAGATCCACAGAAGGGGCAGTGACTTCTCCTCTAGAGATGTGTGAGTAATGAACAGGATTTCTCAAATGATGCACTATTCATTATCTGGATATAAAGAACAGTGGCACTATTCATGACTACTCCTATTCAGCAAATACTATTTAAAAAAAAAACTCTCAACCCTTTTCCCAACCCAGTCCTTTACAAATATAACCCCATCCCCCACCCTCTGCCACAGCCTAAATCTCACCCCCACCCACAATTTCAAACTTTAAACAAAAAAACAAAAACTCCCATGATGAGCAACCGGCACAACCCACAAACCTCCATGGCCAGCCCCATCTTTAGCACTTTTCTGTTATAAAAATAAAATATTCCCTCCCCACCCTGGAGCACCCTACTCCACCCTCCTCCCCCCGCACACATTTTTTCTGTAAAGAAGCAGGCTACCAGATGCAACAATGAAGGCAACCATGACCCAACACAAGCTTGTCCTCTATGGCTGGCTGTCTTCTACTACAGGAAAGCACTAGCCTGCATAGTAAAACAGCTTATCACATGATCTGCTGCTCTGCTATATGCACTAGCACGGAAGTGATTTCATTTACTAGAAGCGCCAGTCATGGAGGAGAAGTGGATTGTGTCCAGTTCCCTTCGTTTCACACCTGGGAGCCTGCTTCTATTAAGCAGATAGGGCTTGGGGAGAGGAGGGTGGGAAGGTCAGTTATTGCTTCTACAGGGTGAAAGGATGAGGTGAGTACTGATTTTATAACAGAAGCACACTAGAGGGCAGCTGGCCATGAAGGTGGGTGGGTTGTATCGAATGTCCATTGTGGGAGACTTTTTGTTTAAAACATGAAATTTAAGTTATTGGGGGGCTTACTCTCCACAACTGTCCCGATTTTGCCTCTAGAAATTTCTCTGTCCCTCCTAAATTTGGCATTTCTGACACTGAAGGGTAGGGATTTAATAACAGAATGCCAGCGATTGGTGTTATGGTCTAGTTTCATTATGAAAATGCTGTTCATACTAAACAGCATATTGCAGACAGCTTCTGGAAGGAATATTTTTCAGATGTGGCCCTGATTTTGGTAATTTCATTTTGAGCCTTCTCCTGATTTGTGATGAGGGAGGTTGAGAGGTATTGGTGGGGGACTGTGCAGAAGGTGGGTGATCGGAATGATTGTGTTTTAAAGGACTGGGGTGGAGGCTGTTTTGAAAACCGGCACAAATTGGATAGAAGGTCCTTCCCTGATCATTTGCTACATTATGACAACTGCAGGTCTTTTGCCAACCAAGTCTCATGCAACAGGTAATGATCTAAACGCCCCCATGGCACACGGTCTGCATTCGTCCGGTATCTTGCCTTGCACAGACCCACGACTAAGCCGGTATCTGGGATCACACTCTCCCATATGAATCCAGTGATTGCTAACTGTTCAACAGTGCAATCACGAGTCTAGGAAGCGATTCCGGTACTTCTCGCCGTGCCTTTCAAAACACGGAAGTAGTGCCAGTTACACACACAGGTGCTGCGCCAGGCCTCTTTCAGGAAGTCAGAAGAAGAGGACAGACTAACTTATTTTATTGACAGCTTACGTACACACTCCGCAGGGACAGCGATTAACGTTATTGCTCTTCCTGGTCCACCGTACGAGCCAAAAGAACTACACCTCCCAGCAACTATTATACTATCCGCAAGGTGCACCTCGCTCACAACGCGCCGGGGTCATAGATGTGGTAAAGCTGGGCAGAGCGTCGAGAGCTTTAGTGCAGGGCATGTTTTCCGTTTTCAGAGTCACAAGTTGGAACCTGAAGTGTATGAAGAAAGGAAAATACTGCAAAAGATGTAACCTGTAATTTTTCCTCTCTTGCAAGTAGGTTACCACATTTTAAGAAGCCCAATGTGGGACGTTTCTAGTGAAACATGATTTTTCTGCAGAACAGTACGTATCCTCGACAAATGCGACAGACTTGTTTTCTCTATGTAATCAGAATTAAGGCTAAGTATTGTAGTTTCTGTTGTTTCTTATCATTTTAAGATATTTTATTGTAACCACCACCGGCCCCACTTGTTTAACTAGCAGGATTTCTCTCACCACCAAGTCTAGGGGCTACAAACTAGAGGGGGTTACCTACTAGAACTAGACATAAAAGGAGAGAGAAATGGCCACCATTAGACTTGGTAGACCAGACTGTTATACAAAACAGTCAACCAAGTGTGCAGCTAAGTGCATTTTACTTGGGTGGGACCAGTGCCAGGAACCCAGGTCCCTGGGAGAAAGGCGTTTGGTCTACAATTGTGCTAGGTTTGCACTTCTGGACAGGGGCACCCAAGTAAATCCAGACACAAAAAGCAATGACAATACAGTCAAACCAGGTTGGGATTCTAGAGTGTGTCTTTTATGCACGTAACAAAGTATGAATAATCACAAAGCTGAAGATGGCTCTAATGGGCTATAATATATTGGTATTGCAGATTCTCCAGGGTACAGAAATTCCTGAATTTCCATTTAGCATAGGCAGAAGAAACACAAAAGCAGCGAACACTCTGATTCTGAAATGGAATTGGCACACACGACCAGGCGTAAGTACATTTTCTCATCGACTAGGCACGCGGCCAGTTCTAGGACACTTCCCATATTTCATGAAGCATGAAGGTGGTAGCATGACCACCACAAAGGAGCATATCCAGGCTCAGAGCTTTAAGAACCCACTAAAACTGAGGGTAAACTCAGAGAAAGCAACCCACATCCAGGGTAAACATTTTCTCAGGCACTGGCCATCTGCACTGAAGAAAAGTAATAGGTTCCTTAGAACCTGTAGAGGTAAACTGGTTACTCCAGGTGGGGGTCTCTCCCACCTTTGTTCCCACGCTTATACTCAGCCACTCATCTGGTTAACACTACATAACTGTAGATGCTGTCTTGAAATGTATTTTACACTTAATATTCTACACACACACACACACACACCTCTGATGTGTCAGGAATTAAAAGTTCTGTACTTGGACGGTCACATACTGGACTCTAGCATAGGCAGACACTTTTAAACCAGGAAGTCTAGATGTCAGAGTCCCTTTGTCAGAGAAATTCATCCCTAGGTATTGCAGATGTACCTGGGCTTACACAGAGAAATTGTACTCACAACAAATGAAGATGTCCAAGGCAGCTTCACTAAACAAGTGGATCAAGGGAGTTGCCCTTAAATCCTTGAGTTCACCCCATCCCTCCTGGGATGGGGCAAAGGAAAACTTTCTGGCACAGGCACCACCACTTCAGAAAAACTGTCTTCTTTGTTCTTCTAGGATGAGAACAAACTACCACAAAACAAAAGGGTAGCTCTTTGTCAGAGCTAAACTGAGAAATACACAGCAGCTGCGGCCTCTTAGAACTCCACTGTCAAACTAACTTAACATTCCACTCCGCTCTAAAGCCAGCTAAACAGTGCGGCTTATGCTGCTGCGAGGGTTCAACGATTACATCATCACTCCAGCTCGGCTGAGACTGAAAAACAGTGTGACAGTGTGAAACCCATTTTCCTGGCATTTCACAAGCTGCCTTCCTGCCTGCCACTGATTCTAACTGGGATTCTAGTAACCGCTGGGGAGCAAGAGGTTACACCCACCCTTAGCTGGGAAAATGACTGTCCCCAGTCATTACCTACCCCGACACCAGGCCATCCTACCCATGTGTTGACTACGAGCAAGTATGCCATTTTCTCCCCTACCTGTGCCAGGCACAGGTAGACAGCACTAAGGGCCCAGAGGCCTTTAGCCGACACATCAGCTCCTACACTACAATCTTACTATGGAGAATCAGTGTCTCTAGAAGAACTATCCAGCGATGCCGTAATAGACCAGCACTGTGGCCGATCAGGACCACAGCCTGTCTATCCCCTAGTCCTCTAGGGAAAACCTATCTAACCAGAAAACCTACCCAAAAAGAAGGATCCTCCCACCAACCCAGGGCACCTGTAAACCAGACCAGAACTAACACTTTACCCAAGCATTACACTCCCACTATCCCCGCACCGCACTAACACCTGTGGAAGGAAAACATTAACACCTTTTAACAATACAATTCTACAAAACACTTACAAAAGCAGGAGAACTCAGATGAGTTCCCATCCTCTTCTGGTCTTCTTTTCTTTCTTCTTTAACAGGAACCACCTGAAAGAGAAAGAGACAAAACACACCCAGAGCTACAAAACACATGGTATAACAGCCATATACAGTCATGGCCTAAAAATATTAGCGCCTTGCAATTTTTCTAATAATGCACCATTCCTGCCAGAAGATTGTTGAAATTAAAAAAATATTTTGGTATCCACATATGTATTTCTTTGGTTTGCAGTGGAATAAAACACAAAAAGCAGAAAAATGTACTAAGTCTTAGCTTATTCCACACAGAAATCCTTAAATGGCCCAGACAAAATGATTGGCACCTTTTTAGAAGTAGCTAGAAATAATTAGATTTCAAGCAGGTGATTCTCCTTCACTTTGAATTGAACTCACCTGTGGTGAGTTGTAGGTGCCTGCAATATAAAAATCACTCATTCAACCAGTTTGAATAGAGAAAAGACTCATTCTCCTGTTTTGTGTCACTGTGTGTACCACATTGAGCATGGAAGAAAAGAAACAGCCAGAGAATTGTCTGAGGAGGTCAGACAGAAGATTGTAGCCAAGCATGGACAATCTCAAGGCTACGGATCAATCTCCAGAGACCTTGATGTTCCTGTTTCCACCATACGTGATGTTATCAGGATGTTTAAGCCACATGGCACTGTGGCCAACCTCCTGGGCGTGGCGCAGAGAAAACTTGATCAAAGATTACAGGCGCAGGATTGTTCAAATGGTGGAAAAGCACCTCGATCAACTGCCAAACAGATTCAAGCTGACCTTCAGACACAAGGTACGACAGTTTCAATTCGCACCATCCGTCGCCAACTCAATGAAAGGGGTTATATGGTAGGAGGACCCCACTGCTGAGAGAGAGACATAAGAAAGCCCGACTGGGGTTTGCCAAAACACACCTGAACAAGCCAAAATCCTTTTGGGAGAATGTCCTGTGGACAGATGAGACCAAATTAGAGCTTTTGGTAAAGCACATCATCTCTATGTTTACAGAAAACAAAATGAAGCCTTCAAAGAAAAGAACACCTTCCCTACAGTCAAACAAGGAGGTTCAGTGGACGTTTTGGGGTTGTTGTGCTGCTCTGGCACTGGGTGCCTTGAATGTGTGCATGGCATCATGAAATCTGAGATTACCAGCCATTTTGGAGCGCAATGTTGAATCCAGTGTCAGAAAGCTGGGTCTCCGTCGAAGGTCATGGGTCTTCCAGCAGGACAATGACCCAAACACACTTCAAAAAATCACCTAGGAATGGTTCAAGACAAGACGCTGGACTGTTCTGAAGTGGCTTGCAATGAGTCCAGCTCTAAATCCCATTGGAAACCTGTGGAGAGATCATCTGAAAACAGCAGTTGGGAGAAGGCACCCTTCAAATCTGGGAGAACTGGAGCAGTTTGCAAAGAAGAGTGGGCCAAACTGCCAATAGAGAGGTGCAGGAAGCTCATCCATGGCTATAGGAAGCGGTTGATTGCAGTTATTTTGACCAAAGGCTGTGCTACAAATATTAAGTCTAGGGTGTCAATAATTTTGTTAATGCCATTCTTTTCATTTTCTGATTTAAAGAAATATATTAAATTCTGAATCAAAACAAAGGTTCTGTAATATTAATAGAGAATAAAGAATTGTGGAGACCAAATAATGTACTGTTTTAATTTTAATTTATGTTTAGAGAAATTGTGAGTTATTTGAAAAAGTGCAAGGGCGTCCATTATTTTTGCCACTTACTGTATCTTACCATCAAAACACTGGAGAATCCCAAAAAATATTTTTAAAAAGTAGAAAACATCTAACTTAATGTACAATGCATCTTTTGGGGATGGAATGCCCTAAATGTCCAAGCTAGTGACAAACAGTTATGCTCAAAGGCAAAGTCCATAAAATAGTCTCTCCTGAGCGGAGCCCTCTGAAGCACAGTTCTTGAAGTACTGTAGTCCCAAAGGGAGAGTCTTTGTGACAGTTCAACAGTTTGTAGTCTGCCAGGTATAGGATGTATATTGTAATGTCAGTAAAGTAAGACATATCTGGACTTTATTTATTTAGCTTTTTGTTTACCAGGTAAGCACACTAGACAGTCAAGTGCCTATTTTCAGGTGCGACCGGGAGAGTTACAAAGATACAGGCAATAACAGTACAGAGGCTAGCAACAAATTACACAAGGTACAGTCAGAATACAAGCAAGAAGGGCCAGCAGAAACAAAATACAGAGACTTTGGTCCAACTGTCAGGTATGGTACAGACAGGTATAAGCAAACAACTACAGTCAGGTAACAGGCAGTGAACAATTCAGTATGAGGCACTACTTACCAGTCCCTTAAAGAAAGAAAAATGGACATCACCTACTTCCCCAGTCAAAGACTGTGCCTGGCAGCATTTTTGGGATACAGCTGGATGGAAATCTTCGAAAACAGATGATGAAACAGGAAACTGCTAGGATGATGTCATCTAGGAGATGGAACCTTAGAACAGCTGGGAAGAGGTAATCCGAAATACCAGGCGATGAATCAAGAAAAACAGCTGGGATGATGTAATCTAGGCTATCTGGAAGACCAGGTGATGAAATTGGAAAGACACACTGCAGAGCTGATGAATCTGGGCGCACCTTGGATCCTGGAACACCAGACTGGTGAAACAACATGGGTTTGGCAACAGCTGGATGGCAGACACTTCCTACCACTGCTCTGCTTCCCTCCAGGTAGGCACGGGCATATTCTCAGGGACGATGGTACACTTGAGGTAGTACCAATTTGGATCAGGTTCTGGATGCACATAATGTTATGGAAAGTCTCTTTCCTGTAGAGGTCCTCATATCATGTACAGTGTCTATGAACAATGTCCTGCCCAACTTCCAACACGCGGTTAGTCTTTTATCACTTTGTTTCTGACGTGCAGAGTTGCCTGGATGCAAATACAGACTTGCTTCATTCTTTAGCCAGGCTCTCCTGTTTTCTCTTACCGGGTCATAATGTCGCATTTTTAATAGCGTCGGCATTATGGCTAGCGGGTACAGCATAGTCTGTAAGCGCTAATGGTGCAATACCTAGCTATACTGCTGTAGTATTGCACCAGTAGCACTTTCCCAGGCAGAGGATATGACCTCTGCTGGAGGTGGGTTCGCCGAGCAGCTTCCATGGCTCACAGGACTGAGCCACAGCAGCAGGAACCAGGCGCTCGTCTGGGACCGGTTGATTCCTTGTCCCAGAATATTTTATTTTTACTTATTTTTGCGCTCCTGAGTTGAACACCCCCACAGAAAATAAACATGCCTCGTGGCAGCAATTGTGCTATATTGGCAGTGCAATTTTGCCATGAGGGCATAATGTCTTCTTGACATTATGACCCCATGCTGTTTTCTCAGTCTCCTTCAGACTCTCCGAGAAAGATAGGAAAGTTCCACCCATAGATGTCATTGACCTTCCTACGTACCAGTCTTTCCTCCTTACTGCTCTTCATCAGTTTACGACCCTCGGCGTGTCTTGGGGGCAAGCAGTCCTGGTTCTGTCAGTGTCGCATACTCAAAGAAACATAGAACTTGTCCCTGACCCCTCTTCTGAGGGCAGGGCTGTGGAGTCATCAGCTTCTTTTTCTGGTTCCTCTGAGGCAAGAGCTTGAGGCCACAGACTGGGACCCTCAACAGGAAGATACTTATCATCCTCCTCCTCTTTCTCACTCAGAATTTGGGCCCAGGTGAGCTGTCATCCTCACTCCCGAGACAGTCCACAGCGTAGACACCTCCCACTCTAGAGTCTCTCAAACCTCATCCTCTCCAATGAAGCTAGGGCTGGGACCCTGTCTTCATGGATCCATCGATTCTCCCTCCACTCTGTCCAACTGCAACACAGGTGTGGAGACATCACAAGGAATCTGCTCTGGCAGTACATCTCACCCTCTTCCTTTGTGCCATACTCTGCTGGGCCTTCCCAGCAGGCTCAGCCTGGTGCTGTGTGATGCTCATGTCATGGTCTTCTACTTTTTGTCCACGTGGGAGCCAAATGAATCCGGGATGTTCTAGTCAGACCTTGCCACTCTGTCCTGAACAGTGAGGAATCAAGAATACGTCCTTCCCAGCATTGAGGTACATTATGCATACTCTCACAGGGGTAGTTGGGAATCGCCAGCATGAGGCAAACTTCACTATAGAAACATTGCTCAGTTTCTCTAAGCTTGACAACCTCCTCCGCTATCATAGCTCAGGCATGATCTGGGTAGCAGGAATGGACCAAGCCATGTCTGTAAACATAGAAACATAGACTTTGGCGGCAGATAAGGACCGCTTGGCCCACCTAGTCTACCCATTTCCCTACCTACAGGATATGCATGAGATCTAGTTAACCAACAGCCTATTTCTTCCTACCCCTCACAAGAATTGCCCTATGTCTGTCACATGCATTCTTGAAGTCTCCACAGTTTTAGACCCCAACCTCCTCAGGAAGGCTGTTCCATGCATCCACTACCCTCTCTGTGAAAAATAGCTTCCTCACATTGCCCCGGAACCACCCCCATCTTTAAATTGTGTCCCCTTGTTCTTGCCGCGTCTCTTTTTCTGAAAGATGCTACCCTCTTGGACTTTGTTGATTCCACTGAGGTACTTAAAAGTTTCTATCATGTCCCTCCTCTCCCTTCTTTCCTCAAGGGTATACATATTAAACTCCTTTAGTCTCTCCTCGTCATGGCTTCTCTTGCAGACCCTGCACCATTTTAGTTGCCCTCCTCTATCCTATATCCTTGCAGAGATGGGGTCTCCAGAACTGGACGCAGTACTCAGATGGGGTCTCACCAATTGTCTGTACAGAGGGATAACAACTTCCTGTTTTCTGCTGGTGATGCCTCTCCCTATGCATCCCAGTATACCCCCAGCCCTCCCTACTGCCTTCTCACATTGTTTGCTAACCTTAAGGTCATCTGATATGATTACCCCAGGTCTCCTTCCTTTTTGTTGTTGTTACTACCTCCCCCATTGTGTAATCTTCCACTGGGTACTTGTTTCCCAGGTGAATTATTTTGCACTTCTTTGCATTGAATCCTAGCTGCCATACTTCTGACCATTCCTCCAACCTTGCCAAGTCCCTTCTCATCCTTTCCACGCCTTCTTGTGTATCAACCCTGTTGCAGATCTTGTGTCATCTGCAAAGGAAGCATACTTTTCCTTCGGTCCCTCTGCAATGTCACTTATGAAAACATTAAAATGGACTGGACCCAATACTGAACCCTGCGGTGCCGCACTAGTAACTCCTCTTTCTTCAGAGTGGACTCCATTTACAATTACTTTCTGTGTCCTGTTGTACAGCCAATGTTTTACCCAGGCTACCACCCTGGGACCCACTCCCAGGCTGGTTAATTTGACTATTAATTTTTGTGTGGGACTGTGTCAAATGCCTTGCTAAAGTGTAGGAAGGCCATGTCCACAGCCCCTCCCTGGTCTACTACTTTGGTCACCCAGTCAAAGAAATCTACTAGATTCGTCTGACATGACCTTTCTGCTGTGAACCCATGCTGCCTTGGGTCCTGAGCCCCACTGGCCTCAAGGTACTCAACAATTCTTTCCTTCAGAAGTGACTCCATCACTTTCCCTACCACAGAGGTCAAACTGACAGGTCTGTAGTTTCCTGCCTTTGTCTTGGTCCCACTTTGTAAAGGGAATCATCCGTCTTCTTCCAGTCCTCGGGTACCACACCATCCTCCATGATTTATTAAAAGAGTAGTCAGTGGTTTCACTGGTTCCCCCCTTAATTCTTTTTGAATTCTGGGGTGAATTCCATCAGGCCCAATTGCTTTGTCCACCTTCAGTTTTAGGAGTTCTTGCAGAACCCTTTCTTCTGTGAAAGGGTTGGGATCAATCCCCCATTAAGAGTGCTTCTGTTAATTGGATTAGGCACTTCCCCACCTCTTTTGTGAATACTGAGCAGAAATATTCATTCAGTATCCCTGCTTTTTCACTGTCCCCTCTGTCCACCCACCATTCATTCTATTCAGCCTCACTGTCCCTCCCTTTGTCTTTCTCGCTCTCTGATGTACCTATAAAGGTTTTATTCTCCTTCTTAACCTGAGTTGGCTATCTTTTCCTCAGTTTGGGCCTTTTGCTATTCTGACTTCCCTCCTGCTTTCTTCTGCCTTAACTGGTACAGCTGTCTGTCCTGCTCCTTCTGTGTTTCCTTATACTTCCTGAATGCTATCTTTTCCCTGACTTTCCAGCCACCTCTTTTGAGAACCATAGTGGCTTTTCTTTTTCTTGATTTGTTTATTTGCTTCACAAAAGGCTTGTTGCCTCTGTGATGGCAGTTTTGATGATTCCCCATTGTTGCTCCACCCTCCTTCTAGCCTGTTTGCTGAGTGCTTTTCTGAGGCACTCTCCCATCTTGCCAAAGTCAGCCCTCCTGAGTTCAGTACCCTCACTAAACACACAAAAGTTCACTGTTACTACTGAGTCCACTATACTTGGAACAGTCTCTCAAAATGGCTCCCTGCTTCTCTGTTTACATTACTGCCCCACCCTGTAATGGCAGCGGCAGCACTCTGATGCATTTACAAATCCTGTATCTGACTCAAACCACTGTGCATCCGACTCACTGCTACTGATAAATTTTCTCAACTATAACAATTGCACTGCTTTTACCTTCCTTGGCACATCTATATGATTTTGGAATTTACAAGTAGCTTTCAATCAGTTTTACTTGCTTAAAGTCACTAAAACCACAGTATTTCTTGAACAGGATTGCCTGTTTGTTGCAGCCTCTCATGCAACTCACAGTCTCTCTTTGCTCAGAAAATTATACTGGTGCTGAATCCATAATTCATGCTCACAGTCTATTGCTTAGAATTCTTGTTTGTTTTGATTTCACTTTACAGTCGTTCTTTGCCAAAACAATCACACAGATCCAGCTGGCTTTTGAAAATCACAACACAGTTTGAGCTCAGTTTTGCTGAATGGTACTCACTGAATCAGTAGCTGGCTTACTCCGTTGGAAAATCTTGGCCTAAAGCCCGATCTTGGAAGGCCTCTGGGTTGAAATGGGCTGGCGATCCCACCAATTGTCACTACTGACACCTCACTTGCTTCCCAGTCAGTCGTGATATTGGTTGAGCCCGTTTTGCACAGAAATAGTCTGTATTAACAGATTTTAGAACTTTTACAGTCACGGCGATGATTCTCCTGCTACCAGCTCGCTCTCTCCATCTCGAACACTGGCCAGCACTCTGAAGCTGACTAGGGCTGGGACTGACTGCAGTCTCACCAGTCACTCAACGCTATGCAAATGAGCTTCTCTCTCTCTCTCTTTCTTTCTTCTCATGTTCTTCCTCCATGGCGATCATGGAGCAGTCAAAATTTAAACTGCAAAACAATTTTTTGGCTGACCTTTTATACAGCGGGAGCTACGTTTTTGACCATTTCTTTACTTAGAACTTGGCTATTTCTTTAGTGACTCCCCATTTCACACAAGCACATGCAACTTTCAGGACACAAATGTCTCTTTGTTTCCTCAAGTCCAATACTTTTGTCACAGAAAGCGTGAGAATTAAAGTTTGTAAACATTCTGTCTTGATGCAAGACAAGGGGCACACATAATTTGGCTTTACAGCTCCTTGGTAAATGGTGGCACAACACAGCAGCACATGAACAGCAAGCACACAGCGGCACATCACGGATGACACTACTCTGGGCAAATTATTCTGTGCAAGCTTCCAGTTTTGAGCTACCAACTGCTGGACAGGCTAAGCGTAGCCACAACTTGAGCAAACAAATTTTGTTTTCTCCCAAAATTCAAAGACACATCCCAGGCGAGCCCCTATTTTTTAACCCCCCCCACTGGCCCCTTTTTAACTGGCAAGACTTCTTCTCTTAGCACAAATGTCTAGGGGCAACAGAGAGGGTGAGGGTTTATACCCTAGTACTAGACATAAAAGGAAAGAGAAATGGCCACCATTAGACTTGGTGCACCAGACTGTTATACAAAGCAGTCAACCAAGTGTGGCAACCGTGGCACACACACCTGGTGGGACCAGTTACCATGACCAGCAACCCACGTCCCGGGAGAAAACGTTTGCTCACAGTTATGCTAGGTTTGCACTTCTGGACAGGAGCACCCAAGTAAATCCAGACACAAGGATGCAATAACTAGTGTGGCTTTTTATTCACGTAACAAAGTATGAATAATCACAAAGCAAAGATGGACCCTCACGGAGTTACACTTACTGGTATTGCAGATTTTCCAGGGTACAGAAAATTCCTGAATTCTCATTTAGCATAGGCAGAAGAAACACAAAACAGCGAACACTCTTGATTCTGGAAATGGAGATTGGCACACACGGCCAGGCGTAGTACATTTCCCATCGGCTAGGCACATCACGGCCAGTACTACGACACTTTCCCATATTTCATGAAGAATGAAGGTGGTGCATCGACCACAAAGGAGCACATCCAGGCTCAGAACTTTCTGAATCCACTAAACTGGGGTAAACTGAAAGAAAACAACCCACATCCAGGGTAAACACTTTTCTCAGTCATTGGCCAATTGCACTGAAGAAAAAGTAATAGATGCCCTTCGGAACCCATTGAGGTAAACTGGTTACTTCAGGTGGGGACTCACCTTTTGTTTCCACGCTTATACTCAGCCATTCATCTGGTTAACAACACCACACAACTGTAGAAAACTGTAGATGCTGTCTTGAAATGTATTTCACACTTAACATCCTACACACACACCTCTAATATGTTAGAAATGAAAAGTTCTGTACTTGGATGGTCACATACTGGACTCCAGCATAGGCAGACACTTTTAAACCAGAAAGTCTAAGTGACAGAGTCCTTTGTCAGAAAAATTCACCCCTAGGTATTGCAGATGCACCTGCGCTTACACAGAGAAATTGTACTCACAACAAATGAAGATGTCCAAGGCAGCTTCACCAAACAAGTGGATCAAGGGGTTGTCCCTAAATCCTGAGGTCTACCCCATTCCTCCTGGGATAGGGCAAAGGAAAACTTTCTGGCACAGGTTTCCACCACTTCAATAAAACTGTCTTCTTTGTTCTTCTTCTAGGTGAGAACAAACTACCACAAAACAAGAGGGTAGCTTTTGTCAGAGCTATGCTGATGAGCTGCACAGCAGCTGCAGCCTCTCTTAGAACTCCACTCTAAAACTAACTCAGCATTCCAATTCACTCTAAAGCCAGCTGAACAATGTGGCTTTATGCTGCTCTGAGAGTTCCAAGATTACATCATCACTGCAACTCAGCTGAGACTGAAAACAGAGTGTGACAGTATGAAACCCATTTACCTGGCATTTCACAAGCTGCCTTCCTTGCCTGCCACTTATTCTAACTGGGATTCTAGTAACCCCTGGGAACAAGGGTTACATTAGTTAAGGTATTATAGTTTTCTGCAACATTTAGTGGAAAGTTAGAAAATATTTTTTCTACTATAAAGTCAGGATATGTAGTATTTTTCATGTTTTGTTACAGGACACAGCTGCCCAAATTAGTACTGTCCTGCAAAAATCATGATAGCTGGCACTCTACTTGCAAGAAGTCACCTGGTTGTTCTGGGCCAGACCTCACAACTGTCCTTGATTTGTATACCTAATTCTGACATTTTTTATGTCTGGTGTCTCCAGCAATATCAGAAATATCCAGATTCTTTTCAGTGTATAACTTAAATGACATAATTTGTAAATGGAGATCCACAACAATTCCTACTTTTAAGGAACTATTAGATAACATCACTGTACTAGCAAAATATATAACCCACAATGGGCTACATTGGCTCTCCAACCAACTGGGGCATGCATTAATGCCCAGTATACCCATGGCCTGGAGCAGGTTATTGCACTTATAAAATTATCCCATTTTAGATTCAAATAAAATAGAAACAGTTTAAAATTTGAGAAAATGCATTTTATTCCTCTGCCAGAAAATAGTTCAACCTCAAATGATTGATAATACAAATAATTTTCTCGTTCATTTTATTTCTCTTCATTGCAGTTTCAAATGTGCAATTTGTTTCATAATCCACTGACTACTTTTAATAAAATTACCATAACTATTTTATAACTGGCGTCAGTCATCACTAAATGTGCCACACGCATCCCTATTTCTTCCGCTTCTCTCCGCCCCTACAACCACAAATCACACTGGCCATTCAGTTGTTTTTTTTTAACATACAGTATTTTTACCTTCAGTTGTCCGTTTCCCCAGCTTGCATCATCGACTAAATTTTATCTCTGTGTGTTCCGATAACCACTTCCCACCCACATGCATGCTAGTATGCGCCACTGGTGTGATTTACATTTGGAAAGTGGGAAGCCTCACAAATAGACTGCAGTCAGTAGTTGTGAGTCAAATTTTATTACCCCCTCATCTCACCCACGCCCGGTACTTTTAAAAATATTTTATCTTTTGCTCCTCTGTCTTGCCACCAGTTATCCGCCTGGTCATGGCACCTTCATGTGGCTTCCACCTTCCGCCGTCACGCATCCTCCCGACACCCGACTTACCCCTCGGGCGGCGGGGTCGTGGCACTGGCCAGGTGCCGCAATCCTTGTGACTATCTGGGGAGAGCCAGTTGGGAGGCTAATTGAAGCCAAGGGCAGGCTTCACGCGAGGTGGCAGACAGAGGAAGTTTTCTTCCATTTTTTACTGAGGGTGGGGATGTCCAATGATGTCCCGCGTCCTGTCCCACACTTTGGTACTGTTGCTCGTCGGCAGCTGCAGTGCCCCCGGCCTCACCAGAGGTCCGAGTGCCAGATGTGATCCCTCTCTCCCCCAGAGAAGGAGAGCTGTTCACAGGATGCTCCATCTTTCTCCCTAGCCGGCACTCCAGTGACCCAGGTCCATTCCAGACAGGTGCTCGCCATTCTGAAGCAGAAATCCACCACTGCATTGACCGCCCCCAGTACTTAAAGCAAAAGCTCACTAGTGTCCGACCCACCAGCTGTAGCTGCAGAATTTAACTCCACTATACTTCCTGCGCCATTGAGCTACTGAAAAAATCCCTCCCTCCTACCCATCCCCCTCCCGCCCTCTACCAATGTGCCCCCTCCACCACCCTCCCACCTTCCCTTCCCTCTCTTTCGCTACTATAACCCCAAATGATGCCCTAGGTGCCCTCCTCACCATCAACACCTCTAAAGATGCCTTCCCTGATGGCCTTGACCCAAAACTCCTCTCCTTCTCCGCTACTGCCATTTCCTACCCCCTCTCAATAATCCTAAATCTCTCATTCTCTACTGCCTCTGTCCCTCTTCGTGGAAACATGCTGTAGTCCTCCTCTACCTAAAGGGGTGACCACCATCCCCTGGCAACTATCACCCCATTTCTCTCCTACCTACCCTTGCCAAGCTACAAGAACACATTGTCCTCTCCCAACTCACCTCTTTTCTATCTGACACTTCCTTTTCACCCTTTCCAGTCTGGTTTCAGGAAAACACTCAACCACCACCTCTGTCTTACAGCTCACAGACTCCATGCTAATCGGGATGGACAATGGACAAATTACCTCTGCCATTTTGTCAACCCTGGCCAAGGCCTTCGACACCGTCTCTCCTCCTTCTCCTCAACTCACTCTCAGCAGCTGTCCTATCTCCCTCCGCCACAAACTGGTTCAAGGCCTACCTTATTGGTAGAACCCAGTCAGTTAAGATCTTGGATGCCACTTCCCACCCCTCCTGATTAGCAATGGAGTCCCCAGAGTTTGGTAATAGGGCCCCTCTATTCTCCATATTTTTAAACAATCTCCTTCTGTTTGCTCCCATCCTTCGCAATACATATGTATGCAGATGATACAGTTTTGTATGCATCTGGCTCCTGTCCTGTTGAGGTTACAACCAGCTTACAGCAAGACTTCAACAATGTTCAGCTCTGGTTTGCTAACCATAAACTTTTCCTCAATGCCAAAAGACTGTCCCCATGACCTTTGGCACAAGGCAGAGACTCTATAGGCTTCCCTCCTACCCACTTTTCACACCGTTGAGGGACTTTACTTGAGGACACATCCTCCTTCAGGTACTTAGGTGTTTGGTTGGACCAACACCTAAACTTCTCTGGACATATTGACACCATCCAGAAAAATCTGCACCCCAAGCTTGGTTCCCTGTTCAGAAACTGTAGTTACATCCCTCCTATGGCTAGGCATGAACTCGTTCAGAAGATGATACTGCCCATTTTCGACTACTGTGATGTGGTCTATGGTGCTGCCACTAAGTCCTCCTTGGCCAGACTGGACACTCACTCCAATTCCTTCTGCCGCTTTGCCTGGATATCCCCCTCCGCACCCATAACTGCGATCTTTATAGGTGCCTATCCTTCCCCTCTCTTACAACAGGGCAACCTCCCACTGTGCTAAATTCACTTTCAAGCAGTGGTTGGGAGAGCCTTCCTACTCCCCTCCTTTGTAACACCTCCCCACCGTCCCATTCCCTTAGATCAGTTGACTCCTGTACTCTGGTTGCCCCCTGCAGATCCACCCAAATTGTCCAATCCAGTTACACTCCTGCCTCCCAAAAATGTAGAATTCCTTCCTCCCCAAATCTGGCACTCATCCTCCACCTACTCCATGAACTGTGCCTCAATAATTACCTTGCACCTAGCTGCTCCTGCTATGTCCTTTCCTAATTCCTCCTCTAAGCCTTAGACAAACCCTACCCGTGACAGTCACCTTCTTTTACCTTCTGCACCCACCCCTCCCCTTCCCCAATTCCTCCCTTACTGACCTCCTTGATCTCTTGCAGAATGTAAAGGACCCTGAATGCTCTCCATGGGTCCCTCTCCTGCTTCCCTCCAAGGGGCTTGTATCTCTCATCTACTTTTTCTGCCACCATCTTAAAGGGGTCTCTTTGGGAGACAGTGTTTCCTCCTCTCTGGTCCTCCCAGTCCCCTGCAAGGTTCCTCGCATCCTGAAGGGGACTCCAGGGCATGACTCTTCCCATCCCCCGCCTCACCCCTCCTTCCCTTTTCTCTTTTCTTTCATGTAAGCACTTGTTTACTTATTAACCCAGCACTTTCTGTTGTCCCCCCTTCATCATGTTATGCTAACACTGTTGTAACACTTGCCCTACAACTGTATGTTAGTGTTGATCCTGTAACTTGAATGTATAATGTCTCATTCGTTGTACCCCTTCCCCCAGGTCGCTGACCGGTGGCTTGTTGCTCAATGTCCTTCCTGGTGAAACATTTCAATGAATAATAAATAAACAGTAAACAACCTTTTGGGGGTAATACCAGAGCGAGCCAATCTAGAATAAAGCAAGGCATGCAACCTAAGTGGATTTGTATGTCTCTTGACTGATGTCACTGGTCATCAATTAATGTGTGACCTGCAACCCTATTTCTTCTGCTTCCACCCCACCCGTGCAACCCCTAATCACAGTGGACACTCAATTTACTTTTCTGCTTACAAAGTTATCCTTCAGTTGTTAGTTTCACCCTCCCAACTGACAGCCTGACCAAATTTCATCTCCGTGTTTTGATCCCCACCGGCTCGGTAGTATGCGCTGCAGGTGCTGGTGTACATTAAACAGATGGAAGCCTGAAGAATAGACTGCATTCAGCAGTTTGGAATCAAAGAAGCAGTAAGCAACCTTTTTGGGGGTGTGGTAGATGGCAATTAGTGCTACAAAAGCGCGAGTCAATTGGGGATAGCTTGGGGCAGTAAGAAACAGAAGTGGCTGCCTGCAGCTTTCAAGTCTAGCTAACTGTGTTCTAGCCAATTATCTGCTGTTAGTCCATTCAGAGATTGAATTATGATGCCATTTCTGAATTCATTTTTTTTACTTGATTGCTCACCGTCGCTAAATCAGTTTGAAATATGGCGCCTACACTGTCTATTTGCCTCGTGAATGCAAGGTCAGAAAACTGCACTCGCATTGATTTCTGCAGTGCCCTAACAGGATCGGCATGTCAAGTGTGTGTTTCTAGGGCATTAATCAGTGCCCACCTGACACATTTGCCCAGTGAACTTACTGAGCTCAGTGGCATTTCTGAAGACCATTTTATAAGACTAGATTGTCCCATCTCCTCCAACACCCTAATAAAATACGTGACAAGACCTGGGCATCATTTCTCAGTATATACACTCTAACTCCTCCGGTCCCTATCTCCAGGGACTCCTCAGTCAAACAACCAAAGAAAGGAATAGGCTAACCACAAGGTATTTAGGATTCAGTTTGTTACCTGCAGAGTATAAGGTATGTCACTGCCTCCCACCCCGTATATCTCAGCCAAAGTTCAACACCTCTACAGGCTTCAAAACAGAGCTTATAATTATAATAGTCACCAAATGAGGCATTCAGCCTTTACATAACCACTTGCATCTATTCTACATAGTTTATACTGTTTAACAGTAGAATGCAGAAGGTTTGACATTTGACAGATGTTTACTTAACAGTAGATGTCCTGACTGCCTATAAGATATAAAGAACCTGCCATAATTTTGATCAAATAATTGGTGTAGGTTGTATAAAGGTACAGAACAATTATAAATGCTGTTATTTTGACCTTACTTACAGAGATATAAATGAACATTTAACACCTTAAACCTTAAACAAAATGCTTTAAGCAATGATAAGGACACAGGGTTAAGGTATCAGGACATCTTTATTGATTAACTCACAATAAGATTGGTACATATACAAAACAAATTCACAATGATGACTCTGGTTTTAGTTGTAATGCACACGCAGTTAAAGGTAGCTTTGACCTTTACAATAGTAAGAATAAGACTAGCTGATGAAATAAAGAAAATTTAAAATATCAACACAGCAGCATGCTGGCTGTTTCCATCCAATTTTAGGATGTGACACTATATGAAATGGTACCTCGTAATCTATCTATTTTAAACTGTATGGCAATTTAGCTATAATCAAAGATTATATCTGATATCTAATGTATGTACTTTTACTTAAACAATAAAAAATGTTTAACTTCAAAAAATATGTAATCTGTACGGAATGTTCTCATTCAGTAAATTATTTATGCACTTTGTTTCTTATTCCTCATTTCAACCTGTACTGCTTGTTTTGTTATATTCTGTCTTAGTCGCTCCCCGCATCCCCGCCCCATGGAAACTGGAAAACAGCCTGGATGCAGTCGCCTTTTCCTGCCCTCCTTCCCGCCTGGATCATGGGGGGTAGTGCAACAACATCTCTGGCACCATGGGGAGGGCAGATGACCCCTCATTTATAAAACCAGGGGTCAGGAAGTGTATTTTGACACCCACACTTTGAACATCGACTTTGGCCTTGCTGCTTTGAGTCTAATGAGTGATGCGCACTGGCACACACATTGCAGTATAAACTTGTAGAGGTCAGCTGACAGGCTCCAGTTACCTGCTGCACAGTTTAATTGCACCAGTCTGGCAGATAAATGTAAATGCTTGTCCTTTCCTGTAGTTATCATCATGCCCCCTGCTGATTTGTTCACACAGAAAATAAATAGAAACCACCTGAAACATAGAACATAGACTTTGTGGCAGATAAGGACTGCTTGACCCACCCAGTCTTCCCATTTCCTTATCTATCGGATAAGCTGCAGATCCTAGTTTACCAACAGCCTACTACCTCCCACTAGAATTGCCTTCTGTCTGTCCTATGCATTCTTAAATTCCCCCACTGTTCTGACCCCATGACCTCTCAGGAAGAGGCTTGTTCCATGCGTCCACCACCTCTCCATAAAAAGCTTCATGTTGCCCTTGGTGGTTCCTTCTATCTTCAAGTTATGCCTCCTCCTTCTTGCACATCTCTTTTTCTGAAAGATGCTACCCTCTTGGACGTTGTTGATTCCACTGGAGGTACTTGAAGTTTCTATCATGTCCCCACTCTCCTCCTTTCTCGAGGGTATACATATTAGCTGTTTTAGTCTCTCTTGTACAGACAATGCACCATTTTAGTTGCCCTCCTCTGGACTGCCTCCTTCTTCTCTATGTCCTTGCAGAGTTGAGTCTCCAGAACTGCATGATACTCAGATTGGGACTCACCAACTGTCTGTACAGAGGGTAACAACTTCCTGTTTCTACTGGTGATGCCTCCCTATGCATCCCAGTATCCCCCAGCCCTCCTTAGTGCCTCTACTATTGCTTGCCTACTTTAGGTCGCCTGATATGACAACCCCCAGGTCCCTCTCCATTTTATTGTTGTTAATACCCCCATTGTGTACTCTTCCTTAGTAGACCAAGGAGGGGCTGTGGGACGTGGCCTGCCTAGACTTTAACAAGGCATTTGACCCCTTCGATAGAGGTGTTTAAGGGAGGCTAAGGACCACATCTTCAGTCTGGCATTTGACTGCTGATATCATCTTTAGTTCGGCCAGTCCTTGTAGTATGACCTCTGGGAACCTTTTATTGTTGCAGAATATTAATTTCATTATGGTTTTATTATATGTTTTAATTTATTGCTGTATATTTTATTCATGTTCGACGCCTAGAGCCTCTGGGATTGGGTACCTCATAAATAAAATTGCCTTGGCTTAGGTTTTGTTTCCCAGGTGCATTACTTTGCACTTCTTAGCATTGAATCTAAGCTGCCATACTTTTGACTATTCCTCCAACCTTGCCAAGTCCATTCTCATCCTTTCCACCACTCCTCGTGTATTAACCCTATTGCAGATCTTTGTGTCATCTGCAAAGAGGCATACTTTTCCTTTCAGTCCCTCCGCAATGTCACCTATAAAGATATTGAAAAGGACCGGTCCTAGTACTTAATTAACCCTGTGGTACCCTGCTAGTAACCACCCTTTATTTAGAGTGGACTCTGTTTACTGTTACCCTCTGCGTCCTGTTGTCCAGTCAATTTTTACTCAGGTTACCACCCTGTGACCCACTTCCAGGGCTGGCTAACTTATTTATTAATCTTTGTGTGGGACTGTGTCAAATGACTTGCTAAAGACTAGGTAGGCTACGTCCCACAGCCCTCCCCGATCTACTACTTTGATCACCCAGTCAAAGAAATCTATTAGATTCATCTGACCTGACCTTCCCTCTGTTAATCCATGTTGCCTTGGGTCCCAGCCCTGCTGGCCTCTAGGTACTCAACAATTCTTTCTTTCAGAAGTGATTCCATCATTTTCCTTCCACTGAGGTCAAACTAACAGGTCTGTAGTTTCCTGCCTCTGCCTTGCCCCCACTTTTGTGAAGAATCACATCCGCCCTCTCCAGTCCTCAGGTACCACACCTCCTCCCTTGATTTGTTAAAATGTAGTCAGTGGTGCTACTAGTTCTCCCTTAGTTGTTTTAGAATTCTGGGGTGAATCCCGTCAGGCCCCATTGCTTTGTCCACCTTCAGTTTTAGGAGTTCTTTAAGACCCTTTCTTCTGTGAATGGACTGGTATCAACCCCTATCCAGTGTGCTTCTATTATTTGGTTTAGGTACCTCCCCTACTTTTGTGAAACACAGCAGAAGTATCCATTCAGTATCTCTGCTTTGTCATTGTCACCCTCTGCACACACACCCCTCCACTTTATTAAGCCTCACTATCCCTCCACTGGTCTTTCTTTGCTCCATAATGTACCTATAAAAGATTTTATCCCTTCTTAACTGAGTTGGCTATCTTTTCCTCGGTTTGGGCCTTTGCTATTCTGACTGCCTTCACTGCTTCCTTCTGCTTTAACTGGTTCAGTTCTCTGTCCTGCTCTGTCTGTGTTTCCTTACACTTCCTGAATGCTGTCTTTTCTCCTGACCTTCCCGCCTCTCTTTTGAGAACCGTGGTGTTTTTCCTATATTTTATTTTGTTTATTTGCTTCACAAAGGCTTGTTACCTCTGTGATGGCAGCTTTGATTTTCCCCATTGTTCCTCCACCCCACCTTCATGCCCACTTGCTAGTGCTTTTCTGAGGCACTCCCCATTTTGCCAAAGTCAGCCCTCCTAAAGTCCAGTACCCTCACCTTTGTGTGACTTGACTCTACAGCTGTGTTTATCGTGAACCACACTGTTTGGTTGTTGCTGTTCCTGGATGGCTACCCACTTCTAAATCCAAGATCCTCTCTCATCCCCGTTTGAGAGTACCAGGTCTAAGATTGCTCCTCTAAGTAGATTCCAGCACTAACTGTCAGAGGCATGCCCACCCCGTAGGACATCAAGGATTACCCTGTTGTGGGTTGTGGCTGCAGCAAAGGTGTTTCAGTTAACATCTGGCATATTCAGGTCCCCATCAACAATATCTACTCTCTTTCTGCCATTCTAAGGATGCCTTTCATTTCCTTGTCCATTTCTCTCCCTGAAATGGGGTTCTGTATAAACCCTTGCGGATTGTGGTGCCATTTCCTGTCTCCAGGGTGACCCACAGTGCCTCCCTCCTCCCTGTTTACCCTTTAGTTCCATTGATTTGATCCCTTCCTCATACATAGAGCTACTCTTCCTCCTATTTTATCCTCCTGTCCCTCCTGTAGATTGTGTACCCTAGTATGTTGACATCCCAGTCATGGTTCTCTGTGTACCATGTTTCTGTGACTGCCACAATATCCAGGTGTCCCTCTTCCTTCAAGGCCACTAGTTCAGGAGCTTATTACCCAGACTTGTTTCTTGTTCCTCTGCCCACCTCCCCAAGTGGTGCTTTTGTTTAATATAAGTGTGCTTATGTCTGACTCTCTCTCACCTGACCTGACCTCCCACCCACACTGACAACAGCAGGTGGAGCAAGCCATACAGGTAAGGGGTCCAGCAGTTCTGTATGACACTGTTTTGTCACCTTCCCTGCCTCCTGTGCACCTCGGCCTCGTCCCTGTTCCTGCCTCCCATCCTATTCCATCACACAGTTCAGTGACATGGTGACTCAACTGGACTGCATCAATCAGCAGTGGTATCTTATTTGAAAATCTTACTAGCAACAATTTCTTAATAGTGATAAGGGGATGCTGGGTTGGGTGTGCCATGTTTAAGAAGGCCACCTTTCTGGCCATTTTCTTTCAGCATTTAATTCTTGAGAAAGGGTTCCTTCCTTCAGCAGTGGCAACGAAGAGTGCAAGTCCAAAAGGCACAGTCAGCGGTGGCAGATGTTTGAGCAGCAGCAGTAGACTCTTTAGTCTTTACTGGACCAGACCTCACAGGCCTGTATAGCATTGACATGCAGGTGCAGTGAGAGATAAACTAGTGGACTGTTGACTACCCTCTTCATCTTCTCATTTAGTCCCATCTGAAATTGAGCAGCAACAGGCAGCAGTAGTAATGTGACCAGAGCAAGCTAGCACAGCAGGGTAAACTGGGTAGTTTGGGGGTGGAATAGGCAAGCTCTACCTAGGAAGGATCGAGGAAGGGCACATATATATATATATATATATTTATATATATATATATATATATATATTTATATATATGTATATATCTATCTATATTTTTTTAACATAGAATAATTTTTATTATTTACAAAGGCAACACATCCAAAACAGGAAAACTCCTGCCACCATCAGGCATTACAAAATTATGTGTACATACCATTATTTGTCCCACATAGTACCATATTCAAAGCTCAGAACTACATAGTAAACCAAGTTACAGCATCCTCTCCTGTCAATCGTAGTAAACCATAGCTCATCCATAACTCATATACCTACCTAGGTCACATGGGTATGCCTATTCAACATTAAGTTTTCCAATTTCATGCTCAGACCAAGTATATAACTCACGTCCGGTCCTTTGAGAAAGTACATAAGGAGAATAAATCACACCAAACCTCAGCACAGCGGCAGACGAGATCAACACCAAGAGTGCATGTAGGATCCGCTCCCTATGATCTTATATTACTTAAGTGGGTCTGGTCCTGCTGACAAAGACCCAGGGTAGTGGTTACCATAACAGGAGGGAGGCCTGACACAAAGCTGAATTAAGATAGGCCTCCCATTTGGAAATGTAAGCGACAACTGCCCTCTGGCAGCGTAAGATAACTTTTCAAAGACAGCTAACCTGGAAATAGCTGTGTGCCATAGCAAAATGGGTGGAGGTAGGGTTGCCACCAATGTCTTAATAGGAGATGTTTAGCCTCAACAGAACTGCCAGGACCCAGTTCTGGTGCTGTGGTCTCAGATGCTCCTAACGGAGTCGGTCTCCCAGCAGTAGCATAGGGTGTGAGAGATCTGTAGGTTGCCCCAGCACCCTGAACAATCCATTGCTACTGCTGACCAGAAAGGGACTAATGTTTGGCATCTCCATAGGAGGTGCAAAGTGTCCGAGGGCTGTGCTCACATCTCCAACATCGTGCATGCGAGAGGACCCCCACTTGAATAACATAGCAAGTGTTCTATACCATCTAAGCAATATCTTAAGTTGGATTAATTGGCTTCTAGCATCCTTAGAAGTGGAATGCACTGCACGAAGGCAGCGGGACGAGGACTCTGGGTCAATGTGACTACCAATTTCAGTGCCCCATGCCAATCTGCAGGACTCCATGTGATCCGATTAGCCTCCCACCAAGTACTGTAAAACCTACCCGCTAGCCCACGAAAGGAAGATTTTAAGTGTAGCAAAGATAGCCAATACCACTTCGATTCCCCTTTACTCAACCAGTCAATGGCCTGCACTGCGTTACAAAGTTGCAAGTACCTCCAAAGTCCTGTGATTTTAACAGAAAGCGCAGACGCAATTGTTCAAGGACATTAAGGTACTAGAATTTAGTAAATAGAGGTTTTGCACAATATGAATTCCTTTCCTTCCCACGAGGCCCACGACAGGGATTTATTGTCCACCCTAATGAGTGGGTTATACCATAGTTCCAAATATCTAAAAGGTAAAATAGCCCCTGCTTTGACGTCCCAGTCAATTTCATAAGACAAAACCAGGCTCTTCTTGTGCGTCCATGACTGGGTAAGTTTGTCCAGGGAATAACCGCATTAGTTAAGAGTATGCTAAGGGGAAAGACTGGCAAATTTGTTTCTCTAACTGTAACCAGGGTGGTGAACTACCAGCAATTGGAACAAACAATTTAGTGGCCTGGGCAGCTAGAAAGGACAACTGATACCCCTAAACCAGGAAGCCCTAAGCCCCTCCGTGACCAATGCGCCCGTAATTTATTGACACCCCATCTAGGTTTCCGTCCTTCCCACAGGAAATCTGATATTAGCTTGTCTAACGCTTGAAATACTTTGTTTGACAGCACTATGGGGAGGTTATTTAACAAGTATGCTACATGGCAAGATAAGCTGGAAGCGCTGCTGCCTTCCTAAAAGGGACAGCTTTAGACGCTCTAGCATGCTACCTCAAATGTCAATTGAGCGATTTAAAGGGTAAAATTCCTAGACTCTATATGCTCCCAGGCAAGGGATGTGTATTCCCAAACAGTGCAAATTGTCAGAAGCCCATGATAGTTCCGTCCCCTGCAAGCACTCTTTAGTGCACACCCCATTCAGTCGGGCAACACTGGTTTCTTTTGGTTGATATGCAGCCCTGATATACTAGCAAATGATTGCAGGGACTCCAGTACCAGGGAGAGGGACTCTTGTGGGCAAGAGAGGGTAAGGAGTAAGTCATCAGCATACGCCATTGTCAGATATTCGTGGTCCCCAACCCGAATTCCTGAATGCTCTTGTTAGCCTGGAGTACCCATATAAGTGGGTCCAAGGCCAACAAAAGAGTAACGGGATAGTGGACATCCCTGATGTGTGCCTCGCTGCAAGGAAAAAGGCATAGTTATATCTTTATTAGTAAGTATCCTAGCCATGGGCTTATTATACAGACATGGACCCACTGTTTAAAATAAGTACCAAAACCATATAGATCAAGTACTTCGTGCAGGTTGGGCCACTCTACCGAGTCAAAAGCTTTCGAGAAATCAACTGCTGTAGCTGCCATAGGGTAGAAGATCGCAGGAGCTAGCCATTTGATGTTAAGCAAGAGGTGAATGTTATCCACCACGGCCTTACCCTTAGTAAAGCCCGCTGAGAAGGGTGTATGATGGAGAGCAAAACCTCCATTATCCATTTAGCAAATATCTTGGCTGCAATCTTAGTATCTACAGAAATTAGTGAAACAGGTGGTAATTCGCACAATTTAATGGATCGTCAGATTTCTTCAGGATAAGAGGTAATCAATGCCTCCTGAATCGTCGGTGGAAGAGCCAGTCAAGTGTGATTCCTGCAAAGCAGCAAGTAGAGGGGACAGATTTCAGGACTTAGTAGTTGGTATAGCTCGGTGGTCATAGCATCAGGCCCTGGAGCTTTGCCCTTAGCCAGCTGAAACAGGGCTTCTTGAACCTCTGTCTCAGTGATAGGGCATCCAAGGCACTTTTCATGGCTCCTGTTAACTGAGGAATGTGAACTGTCGAGCAAAAATCCCTCAACTGACCCCTAATATGCCCCTTCTCTGGGTGATTCGGGATTGATACAACAACTGATAGTAACGTGCCATGCATTCATTAATTTGCTTTGGGCCTATAACTATCTCCGATTCTCAGTTCTAAGGGCCTAAATGCGGAAGCAGTTTCCCACTCTTGTCCCCTCCCAGTGTGCATGTTTGGTCCTAGTCATATGCCACTCCACCTGTTGGTGAAGTATCGTGTTTATCCGGTATTTTAAACCAACAATCCTCCGCAGGTGACATCTGGATCACCTACAGTGATCGATTTAACTGTGCCTCCGTAGCGGAAAGTTCTGCTTGAGCCCATTAAGCTCCTTCCTCCGCTCCCTGTTTCTCTGAGCCGCATAAGCTATAATATGCCCTCTTAACACCACTTTGAAGGCCTCCCATACCGTATTTGTGGACGCATCTCAGGCTTATTATGCGAAGTACTCCCGAACAACACCCTGGACCATGCTCTGAAAAGAGGGATCCTTAATTAATAAGGGGTTACACCACCATCTGGTGCCCACCCCGGATACCCCGCCATCTGAAGAGTACAGGAAACGGAGCATGATCCGATACTATAATATCTTTAATCTCGGTTGCTACAATATCCTGAGCTGCCCGCCTATTCATGACAGAAGTCAATGCGACTATAAGTTGTATGAACAGCCAAAAAAAGCGAATAGTCCCTCCCGTAGGGATGGTCTCTCTCCGCCAAACATCAATCATGCCCCATTCCCTCATCATTTCTAGTAAAGTGCCCATCGCTCTGGTGTTTGTGGGTGGGCTTGATTTGTCCAAAAAATATCGAGAACAAATTAAAATCACACCCTATCAAGAGTGGGCTATTATGATATCCCTCAGTAAGAGATTCTAGTGCCTGATTAAGGTCAAGGAATACCTCAGGAGAGTCCATATTCGGACCGTAAATATTTGCTAACACCACATGCCCCCATGGCAAGAAAGTCTAACCCCTATCCACCGCCACTGAGCATCAGTAACTGTTTTTCCACCGTCCATGGACATGATTTCTGATCAGAATAGCTACCCCTTGGACTTATTCTGGGCCGAACTAGCAATTACGGTCCCAACCCATGCTTTTTAAGCCAGCCAACATTCCTTGCAACAAGATGTGTTTCTGCAGCAGCGCTTAATATGCGCATGCAAGGAATGAAGGTGCCTAAGAACAACATTCCGTTTGACGGATGATTAAGCCCTTCACATTCCAAGATATGAGCTTAAGCCCCATGCTAAAATATGTCGCCGCCACACTGAGGTTTCCGTGCAAGGAAAGAAGAAAAGAAACAGAAATGTATTACTCACCTTAGAGCCCCGAGAGAATGAACAAGAATAATAGGTCAGGATACCTGAGGTGTGAGAGTAACAGCAAGATCAAGTTCGGTATAGTATACCGGCAGGATGTGACCCAACTGACCTAGTAGTTAAAAGGGAAACACAGGCAGGATTAAATATCTCTCTCTGAACTATTAAGTCTTATATAACTGTGAGAATATCCACTAAGTTGTAAGTTAAAAACTATATTAACTGTTTTGTTCTTCAAATCTCTACAGTAGTATACCTACTAGTATATCGCTCAAGCTAACGAGTCTTGGTGTACACACAATGTTGCTGTACCCTGACCAAATGCAAAGGGTAAGCCCTCTGCGTACTAGCCAAAGGCTCGAAAAAGCAGGAAGAGATCGAACTGACCAATTACTGACAGGCTCAACCTCAGCCCCGCTAAACTGAACAGCATCACCAACACCACCCATACTACACAATAGGGTGGGGCATCTAGTTGGAGATAAAGGAACCGAGAGAGAAAGGTGGGGGCCCAATCGGTGGATATTCCCACACAAGGGTCTGTACTGGATGAACATAATAGACCCAGTTATCTGAAAAGGATAACTGTATCTCACCCCCACCATACCCCCAATCCCACATTAATGCTCCAATACATGCTCCACACTCTAAAGACTAATAAAAAATACAGCCCTTTTAATCTTTCAGTCCGTATAGGTGCTCCATCAGAAGATAGGGGTTCTCTGCTTGCAACCTGCAGACCCTTGATACTGCCTCAGCAAAGGATAAAGTTCCTGGTTTAATGAAGGTGAGGAGTTAGTTGTAGGCCCTCTGCATCTGGCAGGTTGTCAGACCATGTTCCTGGTTCCACAGCTTCCATAATGGCTTCATCCGGTATTTCTTCTGGGCACATTTGAACCTTGTATAATGACCCTCCTTGGTTAGCTTAGCCAGGGGTGCCATTTCCTGCCCTTCTACAGAGTCCATATCGCTGTGAGACCGATGTCTAACTCGAGGCACAGAGTTGACATCCTTACAACTTTTGTGGAGGATGCAGTGCTAGGGATTGCAGCCTGATCAAATCCATGCCTGAGCTCTCCATATCCGATACTGAAGTTGAGAGGGGTTAGGGGACCCATTCCCTGAGGGGCTTACACGATCTCTGTTAACATCTCCATATATATTCTGCCTCTACCCAGGTTCCTACTGTCTTTTCAGGGTGCCACAGCTTCTTGGGGACAGATTTTTAAAATCCAGGCGTGGCCAGTTCTTTGGAGACCCAGGCTTCCACCTCTGAGGAGACTCCGCCAGTATCTCTTTCCTTTCCTTCGACACAGCTAGGTAGGCCAACTGTCGGAACCCATACTTAAAGCCATGCTGTGTCAGCACTTTTTAACAGGCAAAGGCCTTCCTTCGAGCTGCCACCTCAGCCAAGAAATTCCTGTAGAATGAGATTCTGCCCCATGCCACGTCACTTCCTCAAGGTCTCTGGCGGCCTGCAGTACTTGCTCCTTCGTGGAATATCTCAGAAAACATGCCACTATGGGCCGAGGCCCAGGTGTCTTCAGACAGGGGCCTCCAGGAACCCGTGCGCCCTCTCCACTTCTATGGGTCCTTGCCACCTATCCCGCAGCATCTTAGGGATCTCTTCATTTAGGAATCTCCACATTAATCCCTTCAGAACCCTCCGGCATGCCCAGTATTCTAATATTGTTCCTCCTACTGTGATTCTCCGGTCTTCAGCCCTCTGCCATAAGGTGGCCAACCTGCTCTCATGTTCTGGAGGTGCTGAAGAAGCTTGGCTTCACTACTTCTAAACTCTCAGTCCTTTGTTCAACAACATTGAATTTATCCTTCAAAGCCTGTACATCAGCTACATTCCTGGCAAGGGTGGCTGATAGGGTCGACTCTGGAGAGTAGGGTCTCCAGCAAAGATGTGATGCGATGCAGTGAGGACTGAACATCCGATCCGTGAGCAAGGCTCCAAGGCCATTATGTGCAGACCCCACACAGCTGCCCCCATCCAAAGTACACAAGTAAAGAGTTTATGCCCAAACTAACACCACAGCAGAAATCTTCCACTCCTAAAGGTGCAGGATCACGATCAGGGTCTAAATGCTCACTGGCTATGTGGCCAGACTTGTGGAGGTGTCGTCCCAGTCACTTTCGGTGCGAGGAGCCAGCGCCTACGCTGCCCATGCGAATAACGTCAATTGCTTCTGATCCTGCGCTGCCATGCCCCGAACTCTGCAAACACCTCACCGGACCAAGATATGCAGCTACAGAGGCATACCCATGATATTCCAACTAAGATCCCAACTCAGATGCTGGTTAACAATACGCAAAATGGCAAAGCTGGGGCTTGTGCTTGTGTATTACGCGACCATACTCTCAGGCCCAAACCATGCCCAGGGCATATATATCTTTAAAATTTAAGGGCTTAAGTAATTGGCTAGCTGGTCAGGGAAAAGTAGGTGTAACCCTGCTGTTTTTGTACCAATGGCTGCTACCCATGCCTGCTTTTTGACTGCAGGTTGAGGGGTCTGGGTTCAGATTTAGCAGATACTGTGGCTTCCCTACCAGCAGTAGAACTGTAATTATGGTGCCTTCACCCAGAGTGATTGAGTGGGTAAATTGTAAGACTAGTACACCCTCTGGGAAACTATACCTACCCAAAACCAGCTAGTGGCCCAACAGACAGACTGGCAGTATACACTGTGCTCAGACTGCAGTAACACATTTAATGGCTAGTACTATTAATATGCTCACCAGTTGCACACTTACCAACAGAGTCTGGACTTTTGCATACACCCTGTGTCCTCTGCACAGAAACCATTAACCAGTGACCACTTTACAGCTTTATCTTTCTCCCACACTTTACTATGCAGTAATAATATGCTCTCAGACCCAGTTAACAGGAAAACAAATCAGGTTTATTTAGGGACTGAACACAAGGAGGGGGCAGAATTTAAGTTAACTGTTGTGTTACTGTAATTAAGCAAATAGCAATCAATATTCATTAGATCTGTCCCTGAATTAATCAGTTTATCAAGCTGCTGGGTACCCAGGATATAATAAGGTGCAGACCTGAAGCATTCCTGTGGGTAGGCCAGTGTTGCAGCTGGTTGGGGCCCTTGATGGAGAAAGAGTGTTATTAGACAGAAAAAATACTTGTAAACAGTACAATATTTGTAATTCCAGGCCGGATGGCCTGTAACCAGAGTTAAAAGCCAATGAGGAATTATAAGGCAAATCAGATGACACCATACAGTTATCTGGTTGTGGTAAGGGCTACCTTGATTGTACTCACTGCACCCAGAGCGATTGGAGAAACAGATAAAACATCATGGACCTGCTGGCTTGCCATGATGATGGTGGTGGGGACCATGGCTGGATGACTCACATCCACTTCACGGCCTTCCTGTAGGTGGATGCATCTACATCTGGCTTTTTCACAGGGACTGACTCCCTGAGGCTGGTCTCTGGCCAGGCAGACATTGGATCTGGTGCAGGAACAGTCTTTAGGGCTGCAGCTGGTACAGGCCCAGGACATGGAGTTCGCTTAGTAGGCAGTTTGAAAACTCACTCAACTTGTGATTTGCAAAGTCGCTTAACTTTGTCAGAAACAAATAGGAACAACTGGTAACAAGTCTCCTTTTTCTGAATGTGGCAGGAGACAAACACAGCACCCACTGGCTCCAAATGACACTGGAGTCCTTAACTTCGAGAAATCCTCTCACAGTTCCGTTTCTGAGCCACTTCTGGCAAAGAGCACTTATTCGCAACGCATTCTCTTTCTCTTTCTCTCAGCCTGGTAGCTGAACACTCAGTCCCTTTCTGCTTGTAAGCAGTCTAGAGTTTAGCAGGAGGCAGAGCAGGCCTTTCTCCTCACGGCTCTGCAGCTGAGCCACACAGACTCCTTCTCTCTCAGTAGCTCAAGCGAATCCAACTCAGAATACAGTTCCAAAACTGAAAAGCAGAGTTTCACTCATTCTATTGGCTGTCCAAGCTGTTAATTACAGTTCCAGTCTTGTGGTTGGTTCAGATTTGGGAACCCAAGCATTGTTCCTGTTTTATCCCCAGAAATCTGTGCCATATCCCCAAGACTGTGTGGTAAATCTGGCTTTCTCTTTGGCTGCTAGTTGCAAAAGATGGCTGCTGTTAGTACAGTTTTCAGCAGTTCACACGGTCTCCCACAATTAAAGTTCTGGAGCAGCCAGCATAAATATGTTTTGTTACAACACCCACAGTCATATAGCCCCTAACTGTGCCATTTCAAAGGAGCCCACTCTTAAACATTTATGTACAATAATTTCCTGTCGCTACCGCAAAACACAGCCCTCCCCATGTGTCAGGCAGCATCCTTATTAATATTCATAAAGTTTTATTAATATTTATTAGCCCCACATTTATGCCGTTTCAAACTTGATTTTTATAATATTCTGAGGCCTTTCTCTGGTCTTGTTCAGGTCAGCAGTCCCAATTAGATAAGCGGGCACGGTACCACTGAAATAATCTCACATTGCGCGCTAGGGCGTGTCGGTAAAGAGGAGGTGCCCCTTTACGCATGCCAGAGCTAGTGACATTGGGGAATTGCCGGTGGCTTGCAATTCAATCTCAGCCAAAAATGGGCTAAAATAAAGTACTAGGGCTGCTTGGTGACCAAGGGCAACAACAGACTCGGGCTGTGGTGGTGTAATATGGCAGGGATCGGGGACGCCAGGAGGCAACCGGGAGAACAGGGCAATTATGTGCCCCAAAGGGGTTACATCGGAAAAATTTAGATTAAAAGAGCTCTTAAAATGCAAGAGGTTGTTAAATTAAAAGGCCTGGCATGGCTTAAGTGTTAACGTCCCACTCCATTTTCTCCTTGAGTCCCAACTAAAATCTGATATGGAGCCAATAACAGTCAGCAGCAGTAAGTCTCACATTCAGCTAGCAAAGCAAACCAGGCTGGCAACTAAGGCATCTTTTAGTGTGGTTGGGGTGGCTAGGCAAGCTCTGTCTAGTAAGGGATCAGGAGGAAAAACAGTATATATATTTTAAAATTTAGTGGATAGAGGAACGGACCATCTGGGCCAGGGAGAAGGAGGGAACATTTTAGAGAACCAAGTTGTCAAACAAAGGCTTCTTTTCTATGGGAGGGGGTGCAATAGGCAAGCTCTGCCTGGGAAAGGATCAGGAGGGAAAAAGAGCATATGTATTTTAAAATGTAGGGGATTGAGGAATTGACCAGCTTGGCCAGAGAAAAGCTACTTGGGGCTGTATCTGAATTATAATGTCATAATCAGGGAGAACATAGCTTGGGCATGGTGAAAGAGAATTGTAGTATTTGTGGGTTTCAGGGTGCTGACCAGACCAGATCAGCATAACTAGTGAGCTGCAGGGATCCCTGAAGTACTGGCGTCTGGAGTGAGAGTGCTTCCTGGCATAAATGGGAAAACCCACAGGTCCAGAACTTCAGTAAATGCCTCTATGGCCTGTGCAGCCCTGTACGTACTAATAGACAGGTGGGTTTTTAGGGTAATAAATAGTAACTTTAAACTAAGGAAAAGTTGTGGTGATGCTCACAGAGCAACTGTGAGCACCACACTCTGTGCCATTCCTTGACCCGTGTTCTCCAGTTATGCCAGGAGACTGTTTGTTGGGTAGGGGTTGCAGGGTAAATCCCTCCAATTTTGTTATATGAACAATTTTGTTTTAGGAAAATAAAGGGAAGAGTATATAGAAAAATGAAACCTCTAGCCACCTTTTAAAGACCGTTTTATTGCTTGTAATTCTTTGCTATGTATTGCTGATATGTTCTTTGATTTTGGCATATCCTCAGTCTGGATTTGATCTGATGAGGGTCTTGAGATTTGAGCCATGCGTGCAGATTCTCACTAATGTTGCCGGTATACTGCACACGGCCAAATTGTCAAACCGGCGACGATATGCTGCGATGTCTGAACAGTGACCATGCTCCTACACAAGCTATTACCGCACTAAAGTTACATAAAACTTCCTCCTCCAGTCCACACAGGTCTGTCTTCTCTATAAAATGAAAAGCATACCTCTCAACTGTCACATTAATACGAGGTACGCCACTCATTTTCCCCTCAGAAATTCTTTGTCCCACATGGGAAGGTGATATTGCACATTTCCCACTGAGACTTTAAAGCAGAAATTCATAATACTCTATTATGTTCAGTTATCAGTAAACATTAAGAATGTTAGTGCACTGATAGCCATAGTGTTCTGAGCGTGCAGTGCCATGTTTGATGATATGTCACACATTTTGGTCATTTGTCACACATCTTGTCACACATTTTAGTGAAGAAAGGTTGAGAGGTATGATGAAAAGTACTGTCCAGCCCTGACTTGCTCCCCTCCCCGCGAACATGCTGATGGGGCTAGGGCTCAAGCCTTGAACTACTGCCGTAATAAATTAAAATCTCTCAGTAGGGGATGCTGGATTATATGGATTATATAGAGTCTCCGATCTTTTGTCTCCTGCCTGCTAACATTCCATAATCTACTGCCCATACCTTGATTAATTGATTCATTTCCTAATAAAAGATTTTTGCAGACTGATGTTCTTCCGGCTAATCTGATTTTAACGCATGTTTTAGATTAAATAACGCTTTTCCTTTTTCATATCGGCGCATATGTATTGTACGTCATCTGGAACAAAACACCAAGAATCAAACAGTGCAACAAATTGAACATGCACGGGAATCAGGATTCTGGAACTAGTTACTGCACTCCAGGTAGTTTGGGCGTGGTTTGGTATTCTAGATCTGGAACCCCAGTTCTACGTGTATTCTGGGTCCTGCTTGCTGGTGAACTGAAGATGACCTTTTGTCCGGTAAGAACAATTGCTTTCCATTAAATCTCCGGCTCCTTACAGTACTGGTGGCAACTGTTGTAACTATTTTTTGTCCTCGTGGCCAAAATAATCACAAGCATTGCTTCGCGACTAAATGTCCAGGAACTATACGTCCGTGACACGCCAGACTAAGTTCAGTATTGACTTCTTAGGCTGTGAAAACTGTCATAATGTGATATCATTCATTCTAACCTCCCAGTTTTTGAATTGCTCCTCCCCTGTGTCTGACACAAGTTCAATACCTCGTTAGCATGTCCTGCTGAGGCTGAGTGCTTACTGCCCAGATTGCAGCTGGCATGGCCCAAAGTAAATTCCATGTCTAGGGGTAAGCTGATGGTATGACTGTACAGGAGTTCCTTTGTTTTCAAAATAAGAGTAGTATACACAGACTCTTGCTGCCACTTACCTTCCAGCCTTTTCCTGATGGTACATATGCCCCTGCTTAGCGGCTTCATTTTTGTACTAAAAGTAACGCTTTTAAAAGTGGTCTTAAACTTCTGTTTTGCAGAGCTGCTGGCAGCCATCTCCTGGGAGCTGCTCACTGCCTCTCAACAGGTATGCTATTGTGCCACTGTCAACTCAAGCGCATTGGCTGGCACAGGCACCTAACATCCCAGGTAGGGCTGGGCAAATACCTTATTTTGACTATTCAGGCCCAATAGTTGGGTATTCATTATTTGTGTACATATTTAGCAGTGTCAGTGGCTCAGTAGGTAGCACACTGGCCTCTGAGGCCGGAGATCAGAGGGCTGTGGGTTCAGTTCCCACATCTTGCACTTGGGTTAATATCCAGTACTAACACTGTAGTGCAGCATGAGAGGGGTGCAGCATTTGAGGTGCCGTCTTTGGATGAGACATTAAAACCGAGGTCCCATCTGCCTGGATTGGTGGTAGTTCAGGTGGATGTTAAAGATCCCATGGCACTTATCGAAAGAGTAGGGGAATTTCCCGGTGTCCTGGCCAAATTTCCTCATTCACTAAAATGCCACCAACAGTTTAATCTGGTTCAAGGTCAGTTGCATTCATCTGTATCCTCCTCGGGTCAGTGCCTGAAAATAGGCAGGATTTGTCTAGTGCATGCCCGTCAACAAAAACTAAATAAATAAATAAAATACATAAAAAAAGCAGCCCCACTTTTCCTCAGCTGAGTTATTTCAAATGCACAACCCCTATCCATCCACCTCTGCTACAGTCCTAATCTCACCCCAGCAACCACAATTTCATTTTTAGACTATTAAAGAAACAATTCCCACAATGGGCTAGTGCAATCAGCTGATTTTACTATGTGCAAGCACAGAAGTGCTTGCATTCAGTAAAAGACAGCTGGACATGGAAGTGTGTTGGTTACCTTTGTCGCTTTTTTTTTCTTCCAACTTTCTTTATCCTTAGGCCATTGGCAGGATATCCTTCCATCTTCTGCCACTGTGCCTGATCCGCCCTGTGGAGACTTTGCCAGCCATCCTCCCAGAACCCTCAGTCCACCAGCAACTCACCGGGGCCGGCTACACCATCAGCTCCTTGGCATTTCTTTCCTGCATCAGTCAGGCCACCCACGGCAAAGGTGAATCTGGAGCTGTCCCTGGAGATGGTGGCTTGAGTCTGACATGAAGCATGATAGGTCGGCAGAGGCTTCATCCTCCCACTCCATGTCATTTCTACCCTTTTAGCCCCACTCACCCACCAGGAGTGCACTAACATCACTGGGTGCTGGCATGCCTGATGCATCCAGATGACAGAGCATGCTCCAAGTCCTCTCTGGTCCTGTGTATTCCTGCACCACCACCTGTGGTCACCCCAGGTGATGGTATAGCAGGGGCTGCAGAAACATCTTCCTCCCCACCCCTGGGGCGCCCTCTGGCAGCCCAGGATCATTCCAAAGTCAGGTCATCGATGTCACAAGCAGTAGTGCTACCACTGAGCCAGCTGGGCCGGAATCTTTGTCACTTCTTTGAAGAAAACTTGGGTGTTGGTGTTGTTAGGAATAGGGTGCTGCCAGGAAGGGGTGGGGGTGGGAGGAATATTTATTTTAACCAAAAATGGGCACTAAAGACAGTGTCTAGCCATGGAGGTGGGCGAGTTCTGCGGTTGCCCATCATGCAGTTTTTTTAATAATCAAAAATATGAAATTGTGGGTGTTGGAGGAAGAGGGTGAGACTGTAGCAAAGGGTGAGGAGACAGGGGTTGTGCATTTGAAATGATTGGGATGGGGAGGAGGGTGGAGCTGATTCCTTTTCTTTTCTTTTCTTTTCCCCTTTAAATCATATCTCCCTAAATAGGAGCAAGTATGAACAGTGCCACTATTCATTATTCAAATCCAAATAATGAATAGTGCATTATTCATGGTATTTAGGAAATGCTATTCATTACTCACACTCCATTAGCTGCTGACAGCCTTGCACAGAAGTTTAAAAACATTTTTAAAACTTTACTCTTAATACCAAAATGCAGTTATAAAAATTGTTTTTCACACAGAACCTCTAATCGGGCATATGCACTGGCAGGAGAGCGCTGTATGGTAAGTGGCATTTTTCTTTGACACCTTTCATAGTGACACTCACAGTCTACTCTGGACACCAGTGTGGTAGTTTGAGTGTGCCACCTTTACTAAGAGGTAAGAGTATCAGGAATTCATTTCCTGCATTCTCTAGTTAATCCTACTTGTCATGACTGAGAGTTCCTGCCCTGAAAGCATAATTCATTGCTGCAGCTTGAAGGTTACAATTAGGCAGTTCAGCACACAAACGCACATACCCTTAGAACATTGTTGCATAATTTTTTACACATATTTTGTTTTCAACAAAACAATAACATTTAGCATTTCTCATGCCAGACATCAATAAACAAAACAAAAACATTTTTTTTTTTTACAAAGATTAAAATAGGCTAAGCATTCTATTTTGCGGATGTGGGAGTACTCCATAAAATCCAGTAAGCGTTGCATAATGTTAATGTAGGTTACATAGATATTTCAGGACGCTTCTGTCTCTTACCAGTGGGCACTGGGGTACTCACACGGATCTGTGATTAAATGTTACTGCTGTGTTTACTGCCACAGACTCCAGGCTAAAATTAGATCTGCAACTTCTCGGGTGGGAGGGCTTACCTTATTGAGGCAATGGTCCTGCAGTCATTCTGCCAGTGGCTCTGGGATCCAGGCTAGGTGAAGTACCCAACCTTCGTGGCTGCAGCCACCCAATGTATGTTTCCTTAGCCCCATAGTAGAAGGGGCTGAGGTCCCATCACTGTTTTACACCTCTGGGTGCATTTGGGGGTGCTCGGCAATCCGGGAAGTCAGAAAAAATGGACCTGCCGAATGTAAACAAATATGGCTGTGCTGCACCTCCTGTGCATGAGCAGCTGCCGAGGATTAAAGGACGTGGCTTCAGCAATGTATTTGGCCATGTGGCCATTATTAAAATTATCCTCAGCTCCAGGGTGGGCAGCGGAGATGGGGATCATCTGGAAAATGCCTCCGGGTGTAGAGGGGTGGATTTCTGCCCTTGTAAGGGCATATTTCTAAAAATAAGGGCTGTATGTGTCTTACGGAAGTGTAAACAAAATGGCGGCACCTATAGGTTTGCTGAATGCAGGGGCCACTGAGAAAGTCAGAAGGCACCATGCTGAGCCTGGAAATGCATCAACCAATCAGAAAGGAGATTAGGGAAATTATAAAAGGTAGTGCAAGCCAACAAAGGCAGATTCCCCAGGACTGAGAGCAGTAGAGACTGTTTTGGGTTAGTCAGCACTGAGGACTGTGCACTTGCGCTATGGCCTGTCTAGCCCCTGAATCACATAGGCCAAGTGCCTGGTTCACTGACCAGATTTGATCCTGCTCCGTGGTTGTGAATTTGCAGCCTGGAAACAGTGAGACTGGTAATTTGCAGCCTGCATCTAGAAAGACTGAGTGTGAATGGTTGTACACTCTGGGTTAACTGATTGAGACCTTGCTGAGAATCAAACCACTTCTCAGTGTTCAGTCTGAACAGCCTGAAAGTTGGAAAGACTGAGCCACTCTGCTTCCCCTCGGAGGGACTAGTGTGTTGGACCTGCTGTACTGCTCCTAGCCAGAGACATTGTCTGTACAGGGGCTAGAGACTGTGCCAAAATCCAGCTGCAGTTGTCCCAGAGAAGTTGTGTGAGCTGGGGCTACAGACTAAGCCAGAGCCCCACTGCATGGGTACATTTGGAAGCTGCATACCCAGCAGAAAGTCTAGGGAACACCAGCCTACCCAGCCCCTAGACCACCAAGGAGGCCACTGAGAGGAAGACATTAAGAGGCCTGTCAAGTTAACACTGCATACAAAGGCCTCAGAGGCGAGATTTGAAAGGCCTGCCAGATGAAGACCAACTACTGTCCATCTGCAGCCTGTTATTGTGGTGCATCACCAGCAACGTCTGCTGCCAGAATGGTACCATTTGAACCAGACAGGCTGAAACCACCTGCCACAAACTGTAAGTACCTCAGGGCAGTGGCTCAGAGGCGTTCCTATCTTAGCTAGCTAGATTGGAAAGGAGTTAAATCCTGGGCTAGGACCTTTCAAAGTGTCAAGCTAAGCCCAGGCTGGAGAATCCAAAGTGTTTCCACAGTTTAAAGTTATTGGACTACAACAAAAGTGTTTCTTCTAAATTATCAGATTATTTACGCTCACCGAATCTCTAGCCCTCTGAACCATCCCCAGTGAGGTTCCTACTGCAACTAACTGTGTACTGCATAGCAGCCATGGAAGGAAAAAGTCAGCTGCACCCACAGGTGGGAAGTGGGAAACTGTGTGGGGTACAGTCAGTTGTAATTATTATTGTGCTATTTTCTCCCTTTTACCCCTCCTCAAAATACAAGTAAAGCTAGTTCATGTTGAAATTCAGTGTTGCTGGTTATTGCAAAGTGTGTGGCCTTACTGTATGGAGAAAGTACTGTGGATGCAGTTATTGTATTTTCTGGGGGTGGTAACCTGCAGTTTATCCACAGGTATCTCATATCACTACCCCAGGTGGATGCACCGCATCATTTCTTTACTGTCCACTAATGAACCCTGGCTGGCCCCTTGAGCTTTGTCCAGGTGAGACCCAAAGGCCCTGGAAACAGCCAAGGTGAGCCAATGGGCTGTTACAAAATGGAGGCACTGCTGTGATTTACTGCCCCTAGTGGCCACCCACACACTTGAATTCTAAAAGTTTGAGCTGCCCCTCCCAGATTGTTAAAAGGGGGAAATGGCATTCAAGAGGTAGAGGTCTGGTGGGTGTATAAGGGATTGGCCCCAGAAAGAGCTCTTAATGAAGAACTTGGCTGAAGAATGAGAGAAGGAGTTTTTGGGGAGTGCTAGAGGGACCCTGAAAGATTGTAGGACCGTGAAGATTCAAGAGCAACTAGAGAACCAGGTACCCGGGTTTAGAAACCTAATTGTAGAGACTCAGAAGGACTTAAGCACTATAAATGTGCCTATCACAGTGACACTCGAGGGGTCCCAGGAGATCTGGGTGCTGATAAGTAAAGAGAGTCCTTCAGCCCAAAATCTTCTTCCTCTCCCTCGTAGCCCCACTCCAAACAAGTGGGAACTTCAAGACTAAGCTGGAGTCTCTGCTGGCTAGTGAAGGAAAGATTTTGCAGGATGTGTGGACTCTGCTGCATCTGAGGGCAACCTCTGAGGAACCTGGACTAGCTCGCCCTACTAGTTCAGACTATTATAGGCACCTAAGGGTTTCTCTGGCACTTCTCCCATGCCTGCTGGAGAAGATGATTATGAAACTTGAATTGATTATGCTGTTCCCATGCTACAAGAATTGCAGTGTTCTGAGGCTGTGAAACATAAGAGGCTAGTAGAGAGTCTGAAATGGCCTGCTTTGGATGCTGTCTGGTCCTTGCATGCCACAGATCCAGAGGCCAAAGTAGATGAATACCTTGTTGCTCTAGACAGTATATTCAGGAGTACAGGAATCCTGTTTTGATTTGTACTGGAAGTTTAAGACAACTAAACAGCGGCGAGGGAGCCCCTCTTGGCTTACCCTCGTAGACTGGAGAGTGCTGTGCAGAAAGTGTATTGAAAAGGAGGGACAGAGTCTAAAGAGCTGAACAAAGTGCATCTAGGAAAAACTTATATTTTACTGCATTTTCAGGCAAATCAAATACTGTACAAGCTTATCCATCTGAGGTCATTACATACTATATACGATGTTACAAGTCATAATAGGTTTCCTATACAGTACTTCAAATTAAGTTACCACATTTGGGGTTATCCTTTAACTATAGTGTAAAAAATAGTTGTATGATTTGCCCTTATTGCCATGAACAGGAACTAGCAACAGTATATTGTATAAGATGAAGATATTACTATCTTCCCACCTATGTGGGATAAAAGTTCCCCAAACATATATTCCCTAAGGAGGCAGAAGTAAGAGAGTTGATAAAACTGTCACACAAGATGAACATAAAGCATCAGTATCATGTCTACTTTAAACCTACATACATCCTGTTAAAATAAACTTGCTATTGGAACATTGTATGATAGCATTGGTTTTGTAGCAAATAACACTCCTGCTACTACAGGTATGCAATTTTTCATAAAAACTGAACTGCAAACTTATGTTAATTGCTGCCTTGGAGAGCTGCTATATTGTTTGTACTAAGGCACTGGGTTGCTGTTAAATAATTGTATCAGGCGGTCCTGACCCTCTGACTCTCATCACTTCAGAATTTTGGCAAGAGCAAAGAGTCACACGATGCTTCAAATACTATCAGCTCCATTTTACTATGCATAGAGGAGATACACAGATAGCAAATGGGCTCCACCCAATAAAAAGAGAACATAAGTAATAACTTCACTCCCCACAGCAGCTTTAACTTGGAAAAGCTATCTTAACATAGGACTTACAAACTTTGAAAAGGTATAGTGCCAGATAACAAGAGTCATCTTCATAATCCTCACCGCTGACTACAAGGCGTCAACTTATTTAATCGTCATCAGAAGTCGTGTCAGGGCCATCATGCCTTAGGTCAAATTCTGCCCATAGTTTAGCCACTCATTTTCCTGTGCCTGAGGGTCATTATGTAGGAACACCTTCCCTCCATAACAGATCTTTAAGTCTAGCCGGCATCATGAGGGCATATTGAATTCCCAAGGCTCTAAGCTGGGTTCTCTCTCCACTGAAGGCCTTGTGTCAGAATCTGATAAAGAAACTTAAATCTGTAAACAGCTGCACTGTATGTCCTAAATGATCTAGGTTTCCTGCTCTATGGGTAGCTTGCAACAGGATGTCTTGTTCTCCTGAGTCTGCTGCTACCACCACAATGGTCCAGGGATGAGAGTGTTCGCCCATATTTCTGTGAGGAGTGACTCTGTAAGCTTTCTTTATGTTGAAATTTGTAGTCTGCAGTTGGTCTGTGAGTCAGCTTTGCATAAAGATTTTAACTCCGCTCTTCCTCCACTTCCTCCAGCATGCCGACTATGTGGATGTTCATGGCCCTCGCTTGGTTTTCAAGGTACTCTAGATGGTATCTCAGGACTGTGTTTTCTTTAACCAGTCCCAAGGCCATTGTAAATGCTTAATTTGCTGTTTCTGTAGCCACTTTCACCTTGCCCTGTACTCCAGTAACCTTGGCACCCATTCTAGTGACTTTTGTAACTAATGATTCAATTTTTGGATTCATGGACTGGATTGCTTTCAAAAGTGCCGCATTTGTGGGCTGCGCAGCTTTCCACTTAAAACTGAAGTCGATGGTCTCCATTTCCACCTGTGTTGGGGTTTTAGCTGGCTTTCTTTTAGACTGCCACCACAAATATTTTGCCCATTTCTAGCGATATGTGGTATCACCTTGCTCAGCAATTCTTTAGCTATGTAATAAAGTCTTTGTACAATCATTTAGTGCAGTTCAAAGTAAGTTTTGAAGGTTTAAAAGTATTAGTTAGACAGAGCTCTCTTCCCTGCATCTTCTCAGTTCAGCAGTTGGCTCCACCCCCTCTAGAAGAAGTGTTGAAGGCTGTCCAATTCTCAAATTACTGTTGTTAAAGTTACATTTAAAGAGAGGCTGACTGATCCTAGCCCCCACTCACCAAGCAGTGCTATGGGAAGTTAGAGAAGTGGAGGAACAAGACGAGCAATGGAGGCACTTGTCACACTGGGCCTTACAAATAAAGTTACAAAAATTAAAAATTAATGTGAACATTATTGTCTGGATTGCAAACTGGTTATCTAACCTACACAGAGATTACATATAAATGGGAGCTTATCTGATGTAGGTAATGTGACCATTGGAGTACCCTAGGCTCGGTGTTGGGTCCTAGTTTATTTCAGGCCTTTATTTCAGATTTAACTTCAAATTGTATGTCTTCATCTATGAAGTATGCAGATGATATAAAGATCAGAGGTCCTTGTGATAGTACAGAAAATTCAGATAAAATTCAGAGAGATTTGGATACTATCTACAAATGGGTAGGAATGTGGACATGGCTTTAAACTTTTCCAAATGCAAGGTGATACATTTAGGTAGTACAAATCAACATAAAATTTATAGATTAGGTCCACATCAACTCAATATTTGATGAAAGACATTTAGGTATAAATGTTTCTAATAATATGGATTTCTAACCATATTAATAACTCTGTTAAGAAAGCTAATAAAGTGGTGTGGTCAATTAAAAGAAATATTTCTGCAAGAGACCCTGAAGTATTGCTGCCACTCTTTTGATCATAGTTAGGCCTTACCTTGAATATGTGTCTCAGTTATGGCGCCCCTATAAAAAACTAATATAATTCAGTTAGAGAGTGTCCAGCATAAATTTACTAAGCACTTAAAGGGTATGTATTATCTGTCTTACAATGATAGGCTTCAGGAATGTAATTTGTTTTCACTTGAAACCCGCAGGTTACGTGGACCTTTTGTTTCCTTATGATGTAATTCAGGATCCAGAACTAATGGTTGATTTGGGTTTATGTTTTAAGGATTCTGTTCACAATACTAGAGGACATCCACTTCAATTGACCACAATCATATAATTACATTAGGAGAAAATATTTTTTCACTTTAAGGGTAATTAAGCCATGGGAGACTTCAACATGCCAGATACAGATTGGTCAATACCAGCAGGAACATCTGCCAGAACTAAATACATGGTGGATTCCCTGGGGAGGGCCTCAAACAACTGCTACGACAACCCACAATAGACAGGGCTATTATAGATCTAGTACTGACTAACAGGAAGGATCACAGATCTCAGGTAGAAGGTCACCTGGGGCCAGTGACCATCACATGGTATGGTTCAATTTGGCCACTACATCTAAATCATCCCATTCCAAGGCAAAATATGGAACTTCAGAGGAGCTGACTTTGATAAAATGGCCAACAGAGTTAAGCTAGTCCTGGCAAAAAGAAACACGGAGGGTACAGGCAAAGTGGGCAAGCATTAAGGATGCAATACTTGAAGCAGCATCCCTTTGTATTAGACAGAAAAGGAAGTGCAAAGAAGAAGAAAACCACTTTGGTTCTCAAATACAGTAGCAGAAAAGGTCAGAGCCAAAAGGCTGGCCTTCAGGAAATACAAGGAACAAAGCGGATGAAGATAGGGAGGCATACCAAACTGCCCTAAGGGAAGCAGGGAAGGTAGTAAGGCAGGCAAAGTCCCAAACTGAGGAAACACTAGCATGAACAGTAAAAGAAGGTGACAAGACTTTCTATAGATACATTAGTGAAAGGAGAAAGTCCAGCGGGGGTGCTAAGCTCAAAGGAGAAAGGGGCATGTGAGGAGGAGGAGGACCCTGAAAGCATCTATCCTAAATAGATACTTTGCTCAGTATTTACTGAAGAGAAGGTAGGTCAGGGCCCACAGCTCAACACCATGGACACAGGGGAGGGAGGTGAGCACTAATCCTTCACAAAGAAAGAGTCCTACAAGAGCTTGCTAAGCTCAGGGTGGACAAGGCAATGGGACCTGATGACATACATCCCAGGGTACTTAAGGAGCTAAGGGAACTAGCAGAGCTATTATCAGAACTGTTTAGTGAGTCTCTGAGCACAGGAGAGGTCCCAGAAGACTGGAGAAGGGCTCATCTGATCCCGCCCACAAGAGTGGTAGCAGGGAGGAGGCAGGAAACTACAGACCAGGCAGTCTTTCCTCAGTAGTGGGCAAGATTATGGAGGCACTCTTAAGGAAAGGATAGTGCAACACTTGGAATCCATAGGGCACAGGATCCAAGACAACATGGGTTTACAAAGGAAGATCCTGTCAAACTAATCTCATAGATTTCTTTGACTGGGTAACCAGAGTGGTGGACCAGGGGAGCAGTTGATGTCGCCTGCCTTGACTTTAGTAAAGCTTTCAACACACTGTTCCACATAGAAGATTGATAAATAAGCTGGGTAGGCTCGGGGTGGGTCAGAAGTTGGTCAAGTGGGTGGCAAACTGGTTGACGGGCAGAAAACAGAGAGTGGTGGTAATTGGTATACAGTCAAAAGAGATGCAAGTCACCAGTGGGGTACCTCAGGGATCAGTCCTGGGGCCAATCCTCTTCAATATCTTCATTAGTGACATTGCAGATGGACTAGAGGGTAAGGCTTATCTGTTTGCAGATGACACCAAGATCTGCAACAGAGTAGATGATCTAGATGGGGTGGACAGAATTAAAAGAGATCTGGATAAACTAGCAAATGGTCAGAAGAGTGGCAACTGGATTTAATGCAAAGAAGTGCAATATCATGCACATAGGGAAGAGAAACCCTGAACACCCTATAGGCTGGGAGGGAGTTGCTGGCAGTCACAAAGGAAGAAAGAAACTTGGGCATTATCATCACTGATGACCAAATCATCCAAGCAGACCTCTAAAGCAGTAGATAAGGCTAGGGGATGTTAGGGTGTATTAGTAGGGTATCACAAGTCGTAAGAGGGAGTATAATCCCTCTTCACAAGACACTGGTTAGGCCCCATCTGGAGTACTGTGTGCAGTACTGGAGGCCACACCTTCACAAGGACATTAACCAAACTGAGGCAGTCCAGAGAAGGGTAACCAAAATGGTGCAGGGACTGCATCAGAAGACATATGAGGACAGATTAACAGAGCTCAATATGTATACCCTTGAGCAAAGGGAGGAGAGAGGTGATATGATTGAAACATTCATACACCTTAAAGGCATTAACAAGGTGAAACAATCTAACATGTTTAAATATAAGAAAATAGCAGGCAAGAGGACACAGCATGAGACTAGAGGGAGGCCGATTAAGGGGAATGTGAGGAAATTATTTTTCACAGAAAGGGTGGTGGATGCGTGGAACGGCCTACCTCAGTAAGTGGTGGCTATGAGTGCAGTGCAGGGCTTCAAACAGGCATGGGATAGGCATAAGGGAGCAATACAGATGAGTATGAATAGATAGGCCACTGACAGAGCAAAGGCCGATGGCACATTTATAAGGTAGAAAAAGAAATGGGCAGACTGGATGGGCTCACGGTCCTTAACTGCCGCCAACTTCTATGTTTCTATGAATAATTTACCCCTACACATTATTAGTAAAGACAAAGCACAATTTAAAATCAGATTGGATAAATATCTATTAACTGATAAGTGTATGACATATTATTAGGTTAGAATGTGAGCACTTTGGCTTTGGCCTTCTAGGTCTCATAAATCCTTAGTATGATCCTTAGTATTGTCTATTGCCACTGCCAGTGTCCAAGTGTCAGACAGTGGGGGTCCCATGGAGGCCACAGAGCTTCAGAAACTGATTCAAGAACTGAAAAGTGTAGTGTATCAAGTGGGCACACCCAGCCTCACCTCCAGGGAACCTGAGCCTTCAGTATCCAGCATGCGTGTGTCGAGTAAAGTTGTGTCACTGCCCTCAGGCTCTGGGGGTGACCTTCAGATACATTTCACTGGAGGAGGTCCATGCTCAGTTGATGGAGTTGAGGAAATAGTAGGAGACTCTGTGAATCACCCAACTCTGCAATCATCTATGGCCCCTGCCAGGGAAGAGTGTCACCCAAAGAGCTCCCAGCTATAGTCTCTAGACCACTAGCACATCAAACTGGTGTATACAATTATCGGTGTGGGGAGAATGGGCATGTCCAACGTCAGTGTACATTCAAAAGCACTATCAGAGGGTCGCAGATCAATTAATCCAAGAGAAACTGACTGCAGGCACCTCTAAACCATTAAACTTCAGCGGGCTTCAGTAGAAGAGTGCCCTGGGGTCTTAGGAACTAGTCACTCATCAATCACTGGTGCTAAGAATACCATCAGTGTCAAAGCTAAAGCTTCAACTCTAAAAGCTCAAGTGTCAATGGATTGGGTAAGTAGTGGCCCCTACCACAGAGGTGGAAGCTCGAGTGGATGAGCAGCCCACCCAAGTACTGCTGGATCGTGACTCCCAAGTCACTGTAGTGTTCAAGGACTATTATGATAAGTATCTATCGCATAAAAAATTGGAGCTGTTGAAAGATTTGGATATGTGGGGTCTCAGTGATGCCTCATACCCTCATATGGGGTTGGCCTGTATTTGGCTGTCCTTCGTGGGTGGATGTTGCTGGAACCCCCAGTGCAGTGGAGACGTGTGCCCTGGTGAGCCCATGAACAAGCATGTATAAACAGATTCCAATTATTGTGGGGACTAGTGCCCATATTTTCCACTGCTTGAGTCAGTTGTGCAAAGAGTTTGAGGCACGATACAGGAACGCATCAGTGCTGCTACATGGTCTTGTTAGGCAAGCCTACAGTCGCCAAAGCCACTGTCTCACCTGAGGATGAGGCTGTAGCAATCATGTGGCAAAAGAACCTTCCAGAAGTGGTGTTTACCCAACCAAAGTCGAAAGCGCATTTACTGGAGTAGTGCGACTCAGGGATCCTGCCATAATCAGCTGTTGCTGTTCGATAGCCCAGAGAAAGCTGGTCTGTTAAAGGGGTCGAGTTAAACCTACAGTAGTATACTACCAGCTAAAGCCCATGCTTATGTCAGGAGAGCAACTGTACATGTGACAAATGTAGCCGACTATCCAGAGGGCCAGACCTTGGTCCGGTGTACTGTGCTGATTTAGTCATACAACCGCACAAGAGAGACAGTGGGCCTCCAGCCAACTAGATCCTTCATTGTTTGAGATTGGAGACCTCACTACCCACAGAGTGGCAGAATAGAATCCAAAATAAATTGGCACATTGAACACAGGTTTTCTCAGTGTACAAATGGGATGTACGTGTGCCAAGAGTATGGAGCATCACATTCGGTCACAGATGAAAGGCCTTTAGGGAAAAATCAAGGTGGCTGGCCCCAGCTGACATAGATTATGTCTGAAAACACTTGCAGGAGATGCTGACCGCAGGCATTGTTCAAGAATCGGAGCCCTTGTGCATTCCCAATTGTAATGGTCAGAAAAAAAAGTGGTGCTGACAGGATGTGTGTGGATTATCGGACGTTAAACCGGAGGACGTACCCAACCAATACACTGTGCCATGAGTGCAAGATTGTAGTATTTTATGTGCCTGTGCAGGAAACTCAGTCACAGCATGTATGTTCAGATGATCATCTTTATTCTTCTCAGAGATAGTAGACGCACATTAGTGCGCATATACAAAGAAACCCCACTGGGCATGGCAGGAACTGATATTTTAGAACTACAAATTTCCATATGCACAAACTACAACCCTAATGGTGTTCCTTAGACTTCCTACCATATATATATTCATATATATGCTACTGTACATATCCATGTATATAGTACATTCCTCTCCCTTAGACAAAAACTTGCCTAAAATACTTCAGCAGCAACATTTCCTAACTTCTGGGCTGAAGTAGACTATTTGGTGCCAGAAACAAGTTCAGGGATTATTCTGCATCTTGGGTAGAACTTGTCACTAACTAAATAATGGTACAAGTAAGAGTTCAGTTGCACAGAGATACAGGTTCAGTACATGACTTTAAAGGTCAAGTCTTTGTGGTGGTCTTCAGTGCCTAATGGGATATCTGCAGGCTGGAACAACTGCTGCTGGTGACAGGTGTTTCATTATTATCTGGCACCAGCCCCAGTGGAACATCACAGGCAGAAGCAAAGTCCTCTGTGTCATTATCCTCATCTAGAGTGAAGTCTTCTGCTGCATTTGCTGGAATCTTGGAATGCAGCAGGTGATCCACATGCATGTGAACAAGCTGATGTCCCACATGAACAGCATAAGTCAATGGTCGATGGGTTTCAATCACCACCCAGGAATCAAGAAATCATCACGATGTCTACAGTCTCGAACCAGCACCCTCTCCCAGAATGAAAATTCGTACTGGCTTGGCTGACTTGCAGTGACCCTTTTGCTGTTGTAGTTGATGCTTTGCAACAGTGGCCAGCCAAGTCCAAATTGAGTAATGGCAAATGGAGTACGAGGTTGACGTTTGAGAAACAGTTGAGCAGGTCTCCGTTCTGTGACTGTGTGAGGAATGTTTCTGTAAGCAAACAGGAAACGAGCCAACCTTCGAGCTGTAGGTACTTGCTGTGAATCTGGTTGATTGCAACCTTTTTGAATGTCCGTACAGTTCTTTTGGCTGCACCATTGGATGCTGGATGGTAAGATGGAGTCAAAATATGTCAGATGCCATTCTGCTGTAAGAACAGTTTGAAATCATGGGAAGAAAACTGGGGACCAATGTCAACACTTACTCCCATGGTAGGCCATAAGAGGCAAAAGTTGTCTCAGAAGGTGTACAGTCTTCTCAGTAGTCGTGACTTGTGTGGGCAACACTTCCAGCTATTTGGAGTGGACATCAGTTACTACTAGGAAATGCTGTTTGTCCACTTTGAATAGTCGCCATGGATGTGCTCCCACGGTGTGGTAGCCCAAGACCATGGATGCAGGGGTGCAGTTGATGGTTGGTTTCAGACAGCTGCACATGGCACATATTTGTTGACAAGATGTTGGATAGCTTGGTCAAGTCCTGGCCACCAGAATTATCCTCTGCCAATGCCTTCATTCGAGAGATTCCAGGATGACTGTCCTGTAATTCAGAAAGTAACCTCTTGCAGAACTTTGGGGTAACATAACTCGAGCTCCCCAACAGAATACAGACTTTCTCTGTGGATAACTGGTCCCACTTGCCTAAGAAAAGTTGGAAAGTCAGGTCACTTATGAAGTTGGGCCAACCATTTAGGGTGAAATCTAGGACTTTAGAGAGACAGGATCTCACTGCATCTCTGCTGCGACATCCTGTGAAGCATTGTGTAATCCTTCAAGATGTGAAAGACGGAATACTGCCCCATCGCCTTCCTTCTCTGTAGCATCTTTGCATGGCAGTCTTGATAATGCATCTGCATTTGCATAATCGTGAGAATGTCTGTATTCGATGTCATAGTCATAAGCCAACAAATTCAGGGCCCATCGCTGCATTCTGAGTGCTGCAGAGTTGGTATTATGGTCTTGGGCCCCAGAATTGCCAGTAGAGGCTTGTGATCTGTTAGCAAAGTGAATTTCTGTCCATACATGTACTTATGGAACTTCTTGATACCGAAAATTATGCTCAAAGCTTCTTTCTCAATCTTAGCACAGTTTATTTCGCTTGGAGACAATGTCCTGGAAGCAAAAGCGATCGGGTGTTCCTCCGCAGAAGGTAGCATATGAGAGATGATGTCACCCACTCTATATGGTGACACATCGTATGCTAGCCTCAAAGATTTGGCAGGGTCATAATGCGCTAACCATTTGCTGCTTAGTAGACATTTGTTGCAAGCCTGGAATGCTTCCTCACACTGTGGTGAAGAATTCCATTGAGATTCCTTCTGTAGCAGTCATGGAGTGGCTGCAACAATGTGGGCAATTGGGCTAGGAATCATCCATAGTAGTTCAAAAGTCCTAAAAATTATCTTAACTCTGTCACATTTGTTGGTGCAGGTGCCTTGGCTGTAGCATCCACCTTGCTCTCGGTTGGGCGTAGTCCTTGAATGTTGATATATAACCTAGGGACTTAACAGAAATTTGAAGAAATTGGCATTTGATTAGCTTTACTCTCAGTCCATACCATTGCAGTCTGGTCAGAACTTGGTCCAAGATTGTCAGATGCTCTTCCACTGTGGGTGCTGTTACCAAGATTTTGTCCATAAAGCATATACACAGTCCAGTTGATGCAGTATCTGGTCCACTGTGTTCTGGAAAATTACTGGCACTGTGGAAAATCCATATGCCAAGCGGTGATACCGGTAAAGTCCCTTGTGAGTGTTGATGTTTGGATATGGTTCTGACTCTGGTTCCAGTTCCAACTGCTGATATGCAAAAGATAAGTCCAACGTATAAAGAATTTCCACCCGTGAGTGTGGCAAACAAGTCCTCTACATTTGCTAATGGTGTGGGTCTGGCTATATACAACGGTGCGCCATAACCTTGTAGTCACTACACAACCTCACTGTTTTGTCTTGATTTGGTACCACAACGATAGGGACAGCTGAGTTGCTCCTGTCTACTTGTGAGATGATACCATAGCTTTGAAATGGTCCAGTTCCTTCTCTACCATTTCCTTAAAGTGTAAAGTACTGGTCAAGCCTTGTGGAAAACTGGAGCAGCTCCCAGTTGCACTCGAATCTTGCCTTAAGATCCCAGATCGTGCCATTAACCATTCTGGAAAATAGCACCATGCTTGTCCTGTACTTTCTTTAGTGCATCTTGTGGTACTTTGGACACAGTATTTAAGCTGAAGATCTTTTCCCAGTTCAATTTGATATGTGTCAGTCAGTCTGTGCCTAGTAATGCAGGTCTTTGTCTTTGTACCACCACTAGAGGCAAGTTCCACGATCCTCCCTTGTAGGTGACTGATACTTTAATCTCCCCAGCACAGGGATTGGGCCTCCTGAGTAAGAAGGAGTTGAATATACGATGGTTGCAATGGGCACTACTGAAATATCTCTCTGTAGATGTGCTCTGGCACAAGAGATACTGAGGCTCCAGTGTCTGGCTGCATGCTAACTGGGTTTGCTGCTAGCTCCATTTGGAGGCATATTTCTGCTGCTTTTGCCCATGTTGCATAAACCATGAACAGGCACAATGCCTCATCTTATGTTTCAGTGGTTGCAGTGCCATCTGTGACATACCATGCAGTAGCAGTCCTTGATGTACTTTTGCACACTTTCAGTATGCGACCTACTTTTCCACAACCTCAGTATTTCTCATGTCGAAATCGGCATGTGCTTTGCTGGTGGTTACCTCCACATCTGTAACATGGTTTTGACTTTGCAGAAGTTCCTGTGGTGCTGGCTTCTGAAATGTTTGGAGTTGTTGATAAACAGATAAAGGACCACTTTGTGGTTATAATTTCCCTTGGGTGCTGGAGTATGGGTGACCTTGTGAACTTCATTCTTTGGGGTTCAGAATGTCCCATTAGTTTCCTGGTATCCTTCAGAGCAAGCTCCATAGCAAGGGCATTCTCACAGGCTGTTTTGAAGGATAAGTCCTTTTCTGACAACAGGCATTTTTGATAGGCTTCTCCTCTCAGACCGCAGACAAAGCGACCCTGGATGGCATCCTCCAGAAACTGGTCAAAGTCACAAGTGCTTGCCAGACACTTCAAAGCAATGATGTAATCAGCAAGAGCTTCCCCTCCTCTTGGTTCCAGTGATAAAATCTGAAGCGTTCTGCAATGAGAACTGGCCTGGGCTTGAAATGCAGTGAATGTGTCTGAGTTGGGCATGTGCCACGTCCCACCACTTTGGCATGTGCAGTCAAATTCTTAAGGAGTTGGTACAATGTAGGTTCCAAAACTGCTAGGAAGACCCTTGCCTTTTTTGCATCAGGACCTTCATTTGCCTCCAACCAATGTTCAAAATATTCCAAATAAGAATCAAAATCCACTTTTGATTCATCAAATTCTAGTACTCTGCCAATTGCAGACATGTTTTTAGCAGGTTGTTGTGGAGCTGCAGGGTCCATAAAAAACAAAACCCTGTTTTTATTTTCAAAGGCTTTCCAGTATGTGTTGCATTTTCTCTATTATGCCACAAGAGGCTGCTGTTGAGCTGCTTTTACTGCTGTGGTCATGAATTTATGCTGCTGATGTAGGCGTTGACATAATTTACGACTGTTGCTGGTAGTTTCACATACTGGAAAGAAAGGACTCTAGTTCCCACTCTGTAATACATTTCTCTTCAAACTCAGCAAGTTAATCAGACAGTAGCTGGAGTTTTGTTTGTTTTACTCTTGATAGGTTTTGTAGGTAAGCAAGAGATTGCAGCCGACAAATATACAGTGCTTAGAAAGATAAGCAAGCTTGTTAAACCAAACGCGAGTTAGCAGATTAGCGGATAGAGATTAATGATGCCTTTAAAAAAAAACATGCATTAGCTTACGTAACCTATCTTGCACATCTCAAAGTTGTTTTTCTTGATCCTCAGTTGCCAGTGTAGTATTTTATGTGCCTGTGCAGGAGACTCAGTTAAAGCATGTATGTTCAGATGACCATCTTTATTCTTCTCAGAGATAGTGGACACACATCAGTGCATACATAAAGAAAAACCCACTGGGCATGAGAAGAACTGATATCTTAGGACTACAAATATCCATATGCATAAACTACAACCTAAATGGTGTTCCTTAGACTTCCTACCATATATATATCCATGTATATACTACAAAGATTACTTAAATTGCTTGAATGGAAATCAATGGTTCAGTGTGATGGACTTGAGATCTGGCTACTATCAGATTTCCATGGTTGAGCAAGATTGAGAAAAGACTGCATTCATTTGCCCACTGGGATTCAGTGAGTTCCTATGAATGCCACATCCTGGGAAGAGCAAGGGATTTCAGGGGTGCCTGCCACTTTTCAACAGCAAATGGAGAGGGTGGTGAGTGACATGAATTTATTGGAGTGTCTAGTGTATTTGGATGATATCATGTTTGGAAAGACCCTGGAAGAGCATGAGGCCTGCTTGTTTAAAGTACTTGATTAACTGGAGGAGTATGGTCTTATGCTGTCTGTTGACAAGTGCCATTTCTTCAAGACCTTGGTCAAGTATTTTGGCCACATTGTGTCCCAAGGTGGCATCAACACTAGTCCGAATATGTTCAGGCAGTTGCAACCTTGCCTAAACCCACCGGTTCAGAGAACTGCAGAGTTTCTTGTTATTCTCCGTTATTACCGCAGGTTTATTAAGGACTACACCAAGATTGTCATGTCTTGCAAGACCTAACCAAGGGTATCCTTCTGCCAATCAGAAGACCAGGCGGGTATCACAGTCTGGGAAGATTTACTATATAGTGCATGAACCATTTCAGCCCAGATGGACCAAAGCTTGTGATGAAGCCCTTGAAGAGATAATTAGACAATTGACCCATGCCCCAGTGTTGGCCTATGTAGATCCCGCAAGACGATGTGCCGCATAATGCTTGAGAGAGTCATAGTGGTTGGGAGCAGTGTTCTGTCAAGAACACCCACAAAGTCTATGGTCGATAGTGTATGCCAGACACAGTTTATCACCTTCAGAATGGAATTACCCAGTCCACAAGCTGGGGTTTTAGGACTTAAATGGGCCACTGTCAATCAAGTTCCATGAATACTTGTATGGGGCCCACTACTATCTGTACTAATAACAACCCCTGCATACGTGCAGAATACAGAAAAGTTGGACACTGTAGGTCATCGCTGGTTGTCAGCTCTTCAACATATAACTACTGTGTGGAGTATCATCCTGGGAAGAGCAACATTGATGTGGACGTGCTGTCCAGAAGACCCCACCCTGAGGTGGCAGAGTGAGAATGGGTTCAGATTCCTGAGGCTGCTGTCAGAGCTTTATGTAAAGATACAATCCAGAAGAGGCAGTAGACTCCAGTGCTACATTTTGCCTAGTAGATAGTTTGTGTGCCCCTCAGACTGCATACCAGTGGCCTACTGCAATGTTATGTCTCTCTGTAAATTTTCATTGCCGAGAGGGACCCACAAGATTGGCAAAAAGAACAAATGAAAGATCCTGTAATCAGAGACATTGTCAACCCTCTCTAACGAAGGGTGGCCCAAAACTTATAAAAGTAAATCCTCCAGACACCTCTCTGCCACTGAGAGAATGGAGTAAATTGAACAAGCATAGTGGTGTGCATACAGAGAACCCCAGAGCAATGATGGCTCAACTCAAACAGTTGTTACTACCAGTAAAGTTCAGAAAGATAGCCCTCAAAGCTTTGCATGATGTGATGGGACATTTGGGGTGGACAGAACACTGAGCCAAGTTAGGAGGAGGTTCTACTGGCCCAGAATGAGCAGAGAGTTGGAGAACTATTGCAAATAGCATATGAGATGCACTTAAGAAAACGCTGCCCTCTCAAGCTGCTGCTTTGGTGAACATTACAATAAGTGCTCCCATGGACTTAGTGTATATTGACTTTTGAGTTTGGGAGCAAATAAAAGAATGTGGATAGCATTCTATTAGTGACCAATCATTACTTTCATTATGCCCAAGCCTTTCCAGCCAAAGACCAAAGGACCACCATTGTAGCCAAAATTCTGGTTGAAACATATTTTGTTCATTATGGACTTCAGGAGAATCCATTCTGACCAGGATCAGGATTTTGAAAGTTGACTGATCAAAGAGTTATTGTCATTGTGGGGAATCAGGAAGTTTCAAACTACACCCTACCGCCCCCAGGGTGGCCTCAACCTGAATGATTCAATAGGACTCTATTAGACATATTGGGCATGTTAGACCCTCGTAAAAAATGAACTGCAGTCAACAAGTGAGTATGCTTGTCCATGCCTACAATTGCTCTTTGTAGTTATGCCATGGGCAAGCCCCATATTTGTTGATGTTTGGAAGAGAGGCCAGATTTCCAGTAGACCTTGCATTTGGAGTGTCATCTGATGGGGACAACTAGAGACCTACACCAAATATGGACAAAGACTGAAACAACAGTGCGATAATGCTTATCGGTTGGCCACAGAATTATCTAATAAAGAAACTTATCAAACAAGACCTGTTATGGCAACCATGTCAGAGCTATGAGTTACTCCTTAAGATAAAGTTTTGTGCAGAATTTGGGTTGCCTGGAAAGCATAAAATTGCAAATTGGTGGGGCAACATCCCATGTGGTCCCTTGAAAACTTGTGGACTTGCCAGTGTACAGAGGTTGCCAGAAGGGGAGCCTCAGAGAAGTAAAACATTGCACTGCAACCATTTGCTCCCCATTGGACAATTAGATATTCCAGAACTAGAGCTAGGCTCAGTGCAACCTCAAAGAATGAAAACCAGGGTTTTTGCAGCCACACCAACCAGACTACTTGGCCCAACCTCAACTGGATACTGGCTACCTGGGCCTTCTGAAAGATCTGCATCAGACCTGAATACTGGTGTAATTTGGCCTTCAAAAGGCCTGCATTAAATGACCTAGACTATTCCGATGAGGAAGATGACCTTGTGAGGTACTAATTCTACAGTGGACATTCACAACTGTTGAACAATTCTGATGAGTGGTGGATGCCAATACTCCAAGCAACACCACTCAAACTTGAGGCAGAGCCTCTTGAACCTTCACCGAGACAGAGCACGTGGCAGATCCAATAGAGACTGCACAAGAAACAGACATGGTACCCGGACCAGTTAGCAAAAAATTTATGTATTTACAAAGTTGTAAAAGCAACCAGAAGGGCTTTATCGAAAAGAGAAAGTGGGAGTAGAGGACTGAATTGCTACAGGCTAGGGCAAGGAGGATAAGGCAGGTGAGGTAGCCCAGATAGAAGGTTGAGGGGGAGGAGAGGGGGTAGGGTAGAGGGGAGAGGTGAGGAGGGTAAGGTCTGCAAGAAGGGGAGAGGAGTATCTAGCTATGCAGGTAGAGTAGAAGAATACGAACATACAAATATACAAAATTTGCCAGCAGATAAAGGCCTAGAGGTCTATCAAGTCTGCTCGAATGTGCACCTAGCACCCCTTATTCTGCAGCTGCCCCTCCTTCCACCCTTCCCTTCATTAACCCTCCTTGTCCTGTCCCATCCCCTTTTGAAGCAGTCCACTGTTCTACTGGATACCACTTCTGCAGGTAACACATTCCACCCAGCCACCACCCTGTCTGTAAAAAGTGTCTCCTCATCTCCTTCCTGAACCTTCCTCCCTCCAGTCTCATATCATGGCCCCTGGTGTTCCTCCCTCCCTTACTTTGAACAGCCCTCTGTACCTGTCTTGTTTATTCCTTTCATGTACTTAAAGGTTTCAATCATGTCCCCCCATCCCTCCTCTCCTCCAGTGAGTACATGTTCAACTCCTCAACCTCCTCTTGTATGATAAGTCCCCAGCCCCTTGATCATCTTTGTCACCCTGCGCTGCACCCCTCCAGTAACTTAATGTCCCTCTTCAGATAGGCACCAGTACTGCACGTAGTACCCCTGCGCGGTCTAATCCACGACTTATACAGTGGCAGAATCACCTCCTCCCTCCTCGAGGATATATACCCTTGCAATACAACCCAGCATTTTGTTGGCCTTTGCAGCTGCCTTCCTGCATTGTGCCAAGTTGTTCATTGACCCTGTAATGAGCAGCCACAGATCCTTCTCTCTCTCTGTCTGGGCTAGCTGCACCCCCAGCTGGTAACTCCTTCTTGGGTTCTTCGTCCAAAATGCAGCACCTTGCACTTTTGGCATTAAACCCCAGTTGCCAGGTGTCTGAGCAGGTTTCAAGCTTTGCCAGATCATCCTGCAACCTCTGCCATCCCCCAAGGTCATCCACCACCGCTCCTCCCTTGGTATCATCAGCAAACAGACTAATCTTGCTCTTGATGTCCCATGATATGTCTGCAATGAATATCCCAAACAACACTGGTCCCAACACCGAGCCCTGTGGACCGCTCATCACTACCTTTGGGTGTGAGCTCCCCACCTACCACCACCCTTTGTTGCCTTCCCTGAAGCCAGTTTCCTACCCATCTCACCAGCTTTGTACCTGCTCCTGTGCCTACTAACTTACTTCCAGCCTTCCATGCGGCACCAAGTCAAATGCCTTACTGAAAGTCCAGATAGAGGACATCCACTGCATGGCCCTGTCCAGTTGCCTAGTTACCCAATGATAGAACTCCACCAGGTTGGTTTGGCAGGATCTGCCCCATATGAAGCCATGCTGTCTGCTGTCCTGTAGTCCTTTGGCCTCTAGGAGGGCCACCAGCTCTCCTTCAGGATAGTCTCCATTAGCTTACCCATGATGGATGTGAGGCTCACTGGTCTGTAGTTTCCCGTTCATCCGTGGGGCCACTCTTGTGGAGGGGCACCACATGAGCAATCCTCCAGTCCTGAGGTACACACCCGAATGTAGTGAGGCATTAAATAGGTCTGCCAAAGGTCCTGCAAGGACCTCTGCCAGCTTCTTCAGTACCCTGGTGTGGATGCCATCTGGGCCTGGTGCCTTGTCCATCCAGGTGCCTTCAAACCCTCCAACTCTGTCCTCCATGATATCCCCATCTGTCACCCTTCTCCCCGTTTCTGCCATTCTCCCCTTGGGTGTCACCCCCTCTTCTCTTTAGTAAATACTGAGCAGAAGTACACATTTAGTGCTTCTGCCTTATCGCACCCCTGCTTCCACCCAACCCCCTCCTTCCTAATCCTTACTATGTGGTCCTCCCAGCTCCTTTTCTCCCTGATGTACCTAAAGAAGTCCTTCTCCTCTTCTTAATGCCTTGTGCCAGCCTGAGTTCTGTAGATGCTTTGCTCCCCTTCGGCCCTTGTTACCTCCTTTGATTCTGTCAAGTACTCCTCCCTGTCCTCCCCTCCTGTTTTCTTGTACTTCCTAAAGGCAGCTCTACTTTTCCATGACATCCTTTCTCAACCAGCTTGGTTTCTTAGCCCCTAGCCTTCTTGCTCTTGGGCCTTGCAGCAGGTTTTGCTGCTTCACTATCCTCCTCTGGTTAGTGTCCATACTAGATTGAATTCTGGCCAGGTACTTTTACTACTTCCCCATCCTCCCAAAGTTGGCCCTCCTGAAGTCCAGCACTTTGTGCCAGATTCCACTCCTTCTTTGCCCATATCCAATGTGAGCCATACTGAGTGGAGATGGTGGGCATAGATGGGTTACTGGGAGGGAGGTAGGGAGGGGAAGGAAGAAAGGCAAGGACCAGGGACTGTGAAACAGCACTGGGGTGAGCGGGTAGAGGGAAAGGGAGGTGAAAGTGGGTGAGAGATAGTAGGGAGGACCAGGACTAGGAAAAGAGGCAAAGGAAAAGAGGGTGGAGGTTTGCTAGGTGTAGAATTTAGGAGGTAGGAAAACGGGAGCGATAGGGAATTTAAGAAAGAGCTGTAGTTGTTGCCTTTTTGTATTTTCTTTCAGATATGTACTGGATGGAACTCAGGCAATTTCAGAACAATTCATAACCCAAGGAGAGTGTAACGCCTCTCTGGGGCGGGAGGGCTTCTATTAGGTCTGCAGTCCCATGGTCATTCTGCCAGTGACTGGTGGGATTCAGGCCAGGTGGAGTGCCCAGCCTTGTGACTGTAGCTGCCTGATATGTGTTCCTCAGTCCCATAGTAGAAGGGATCCAAGGTTCAATCACTGGTTTTGCCCCGGCACATTTGGGGTGCTTGACGGTCTGGGAAGTAAGTAAACCAGACCTGCCAAATTTAAACAATGATGGCCACATTGCACATCCTGTGCAGGCCCGGCCACTGAGGTTAAGAGTAATAGCTCCAGCAATATATTTGGTCATGTGGACACTATCTAAAATTATCCCTGGCTCCGGGAAGGCAGCAGAGCCAGGGATCATCTGGAAAACACCTCCGGTCTAGAGAGGGTGGTTTTCTGCCCTTGTAAGGACATATTTATAAAAATAAGAGCTATGTGTGTGGGGCAATGTAAACGAATATGGTGGCACCCATATATTTGTTGAATGCAGGGCTGCTGGAGAAGTCAGAGGGCAGTATGCTGAGCCTGGAAATGCATCAGCCAATCAGAAGGGAGATTGGGAAAATTATAAAAGGCAGTGCAAGTCAAATAAAGAGAGATTCCCTGGGGACTACGTGCAGTAGAGACTGTTTTGGGCTGCTCAGCCCTGAGGACTGTGTACTTGCACAATGACCTGTCTAGCCCCTGAATCAAATAGAGAGTCCAAGTGCTGATTCCTCTGACCAAGATTTGATCCTGCTCAGTGGTTGTGAATTTGAGGCCTGGAAATAGTGATACTGGAACTAGAGACAGGTAATTTGCAGCCTACATCTGAAAAGACTGAGTGTGAACTGTTGTATTCTCTGGGATGACTGATTGAGACCCTGCTGAGAATCAAACCCAATACCAGTGGTCAATCAAAGCAGTCAGAAAGTAGGAAAGACTGAGCCACTGTGCTTCCCTGAGGAACTAGTGTGTTGAACCTGCTCGACTGCTCCTAGCCACAGACATTGTGTGTTCAGGGCTAGAGACTGTGCCAAAGTCCAGCTGCAGTTATTGTTCCAGAAAAGTTGTGTGAGCTGGGACTAGAGATGAAGCCAGAGCCCCACTGCATGGCTACGCTTGGAAGTTGTGTGGAAAGCAGAAAGTCTAGGGTGACACCCAGCTACCTAGACCACTGAGGAGGTCACCAAAGAGGAAGATGTTGAGAGGCCTGTCAGTGAACACCACATACTAAGGCCTCAGAGTTGAAGATTTGAAAGGCCTGACAAGTGAAGACCAGCTGCTGTCTATTTGCAGCCTGTTATCGTGCATCACCAGCAGCTTCAGATACCTGAACAGTACCGCCTGAACCAGACAAACTGAACCCCTGCCACAGACTGTAGGTACCTCTTGGCTGTGGTTCAGAGGAATTCTATCTTAACCAGCTAGATAGTTAGGAAAGGGGGTATATTCTGGGTTTGACCTTTCAAGCATCAAGCTAAGCCCAGGCAAGAGATTCCAAAGTGTTTCCACAGTTTAAAGTTATTGGGCCCAAACGAAAGTGTTTCTTCTAACTTACCAGACTGTTTACACTTACTGCATCCCAGCCCTCTGAACCCATCACCCGGTATGATTCCCACCACAACTAACTGTGTACTGTATAATGGCCACAGAAGGAAAAGCCTGGTGCCCCCGAGGAGGGAGGGAGGGAGGGAGGGAGGTGGGGAAACTGAATGGGGTACAGTCAACTGTTACGTTATTATTGTCATGCTATTTTCTCTCCCTTATACTCCTCCACCAAAAATAAAAGTGAAGCTTAGTTCATGTTGAAATCCAGTATTACTGTTTATTGCAGAAATCTAGATTTAGTAGTTGCCAGATGGTCCTTGCAAGAATAGATCCAGAAGCAAATGATTTGATACCTTTTAATGGACCAACATAGATGTAACAACAAGAACAAAGTGCTTTAAGCTGGACCAACCAGTTCCTTCAGAAGCTCATGGCAGTTGTTTAGAAAATACAATACTTATAACAGCTAGATAATGCAGAAAAAAATAAAAAATCTCCATTGGTTTAAAATACTCATTTAAAAAACCAGAAGATGATGTCAGAGAAGTTTAACAGTACAATACTGCCTCAGTCCGAATGAACCTTGGGTTCAGATGTGCTTGGTGCAACACACATGCACATGGTTTTTAAATGAGTATTTTAAACCAATGGGGATTTTTTTCTGTTTTTCTCTGCATTATCTAGCTGTTATAAGTATTGTATTTTCTAAACAACTGCCATGAGCTTCTGAAGAAGGACTGGTTGGTCCGAAAGCTAGAGCACTTTGTTCTTGTTGTTACATCTATGTTTATTGCAGAGTGTGTACACTTACTGTGTGGGGAAAGTATGGTGGGGGCAGTTATTGTATTTTCCTGGGGGTGGTAACCTGCAGTTTATCCACAGATATCTCATATCACTACTCCCAGGTGGAGGCACCACATTATGTTTTCTTCTGTCCACTAGTGAACCCAGGCCAGCCCCTCAGAGGTGTGACCAGGTGAGACCTGAGGGCCCCAGAAACAGCCAAGGTGAGTCAAAGGGCTGTTACAAACCTGTGCCACAGACCAACCCAGTCTAAAATTACTGGCAGGCATATTTATTATACTCATCCGCCTAGGTAAAGGTCCAATTATGTTATTACACACACACACACAGCTGAAACACTTGCATATGCGGGGCACAGCAGTACCCACAGTTTTAGGTGAACTGAGTATCTACCCCTTAGAACCCAGTGGCATACTACTTACCTACAAGGATCTTTCCCAACCTAATGGGCCACTAGTGATGCATGCCCTAGCCCTCATCCCAGAAGAGAAAGTCACACAACTACTAAAAATATACTTTTGCTGTACAAAATAGTGCAACAACTCAGCAGGCAGTTTATAACCCTAACCCTTCCTTGGGAAGGGGCTACCTGCACTGCCACTGCCGCCTCCCAAGGTCCTGCACTGTTGCTGGCCTCTCTTGCTTGACTGCATGTCTGGCACAGAGAGAGAGAGAGAGAGAGAGAGAGACAGGCAGCAGCATGAATCATGATGCCTCCTGTGCGCTTTTGCAGTTGCTGCCATCTTCCTTGGCCTGGTCCCCGATTCTGGCAGTGGCGACCAGAAGCCACCCATGCGCCTGGTTGCAGACTGCCACCGATGGCAGGAAGACTGAAGAGAGAGAGAGAGCACATGCTGTACAGGGCTTCTTCATTACACCTCTCCTCCCACTCTGCAGCAGACTCACCAATCCCACAACCCCACCGATGCAAGCAGACATCAGCCCAGGAGGGATGATCCTACCTGGAGGGTCAGCACAAAACTGAGGGCATGGAACTAAATAAAATAAAAGTTGGAGCACTTGGCTCTATCAAACATGGGGTAGGATCTTTGTGCCTTCAACCCTACCAGCCAACCAATCAGAGGGCTTGAGAGCCCAGCAAGAACCAGAATGGATTGTGGGAGGATGATGCAATCAGGAACCTCCCACATGGACTGGTGGCTAAGGCCGTCATAAGGCTGGACAGGGCAGAAGAACTGATGGACAGCCCTGCCTGTCCAATGAGACAGTGAAAGGAGGGAAGAAGTTTCTGGGCTCTTGAGGAGCTTTTGGCAGTCTGGAGAGACTCTGAGGGTTCAGACCTGCTGCTGGTGAGACTAAGTGAGAGGCCTAGCCAGGCCAACAATGCTGCAAGCCCTCACCAGGGTTCATTCAGTAGACTCACTGTGAGTCTTATCTTGGCCTTACATTGTTCAGAGACTGTGTAAGACAAGCACCTGTGAGAAGAAATTGCTGAGAGTGTGAGCCTAATGGCCATTGCTGCACATAACATCTGCCCACTTATTCTCTCTGGGTGGAGATACCATGCTATTTAGTATTTGTTCTAGGATGAACCCACCTACCACAAGAGAAAGAATGAACCCAACCCTCTCAACCAGGGGAGCCCTGTACAGTCTCCAGGCAAGGGTGTGAACCGACACCGTGCCCAGAGAGTCACACATTAGAGGCACTGCTGGGATCACCAGTTGAACATCTGACGCACCTGGGGGCTTTTCAAAGACTTTGCCAATGCCCCTGAAATGTCTACAAAAGTAATTAAGGTTTTCCAAGAGGTAGAGGACTGGTATATGTTCAAGGGTCTGGACCCTCAGAGGACATTCTTGGCAGAAAATGTGTTTGAGAAGTGGACAATGGGTCCATCTTGGGAGCACTAGAGGATGCCCTGTGAGACTGTGGATGAATGAAAATTCAGAGAGTGACTCAAGAACCAGGTACAGTACCCATTTCAAAAACTTAATTGTGGAAACTGAGGAGGACTGAGGGGCCATGAACCTGATTGCCATGATGATGCCTGTGGTATCTCAAGAAACCTGAGTGGTGAGGAGCAAAGGGAGTCCTGTCAGCTCCAAACCTCTTTCTCCCACCTAAATTCTGCTGGGAATTTAAAACCAAACTAGAACTGTTGTTGGCTAGTGACCCTCAAGGATGTAGACTTTCTTGCCTCACTGGGCAAGCTATGAAGAATATGGGTTTGGTCACCCTGCTGGTTCCAACACTGACACCTAAGCATTTTTCTGTCCTCAATCCCCTCCCTGCTGGAGAAGATGCTTATGAAAACTGGGTTGATTACACTGTCCCAGTTCTACATGAATGGCAATACACAGAGGCAGAAAAGTGCAAGAGACTGGCAAAGAATCTGAAGGGACTAGCATTAGATGCCATCTGGCCTTGCATGCCATGGACCTGCAGGACAATGCAGATGTATATCTAGCCACTGCAGATGAATGTCTTGCCACCCTAGACAGTGTGTTTGGAAGTACAGAATCTTGTGATGACTTGTACTGGAAGTTTAATACTACCAAACATCAGAGTCCTCACTGCCTATCTACATCAACTCACATGGGCCCTACAAAAGTGTACTGCAAAGGTGGGATAGAGTCCATCTACTTAAACAAGGTGCGACTAGAATAAGCATTTGTTAATGCCGAATGTTTGCTTGCTGGTATTGGCATTGGTAGTGCAAGAGTTAGAGAGATGCATAATAGGAATGGCAGGAAGGGTTCTATTGATAATGGCGATCACAGAATAACTATCACCATTTGGGCAAGTGTTCATCGCCAAAATGAATTTCAGCGATGCTCACTGCAGCGAACTGCAAGAGGGCACCGAGATCTACAGGTTTCTTGTTTATGCTTCGCCTCCTACTAAAGGATTCTTAACTGGGGATGAGGTTGGGGGTTGGGGTGCCAAACGTAAAAAAAGAAACCAGCCCAGTGCAAAACATGATCATGCCCAGAACTATTTGAAGGTCTGCAGGAGGAACCAAAGCAGGCAAGGCAGATTGGAGGAGGTTATAGCCCAATAGTGGAGGGAGGGAGGAGGGAGATGAGGGAGGCAATTTGAATCAACTCTCCCAACCTCAGCCTGCCACCAACCCACCATGCCACTCAGCTAGCTCGGCAGCTCACCGCTGCACAGAAGTTTGTGGAGGGCAGGAGGGAAGGATTTAGTTGCTGGTAAGCTTTATATTTTTTTGAGTCTGTTGCCTTTGTAGTTTGATACAGTATGTTTTTTTGTGTGGGATCTATAGTGGAGCTGAGATTCATTTATCTTTTCAACAGGCATTGTTAGCAGCTTTCTGGAAGGTTCTGTCCTCTACCCTTGGCTAGGATCAATTTACAGCTCATAGTGACTTAATTACCAGTTGCTTCTCTCACACAGCAGTAATGCAGAAGCAGACTTGGTCAGGCTGAGGTAGTTAGAACTTTCTGTTGCTGAAAAGTTTGTGGAGGGCAGGAGGGAAGCTTTGAACTAAATGATTACTTCTGCTCAGTATTTACTAAGAAGAAGGGCGGGTGATACCCAAGGGAGAGGAACGCAGAAACTGGGGAGGAGGTGACAGATGGGGAAATCATGGAGGGCAGAGTTCTGGAGGGTTTGAGGGCACTGAGGGTGGACAAGGCGCCAGGCCCAGATGGCATCCACCCCAGGGTACTGAAGGAGCTAGCAGAGGTCCTTGCAGGACCTTTGGCAGACCTATTTAATGCCTCACTACACTCAGGGTGTGTACCTCAGGATTGGAGGATGGCTCTTGTGCTGCTCCTCCACAAGAGTGGCCCCAAGGATGAACCAGGTAATTACAGACCAGTGAGCCTCACATCCATCGTGGGTAAGCTAATGGAGATTATCCTGAAGGAGAGGCTGGTGGCCCTCCTGGAGCCCAAAAGACTACAGGACAGCAGACATCATGGCTTGATACTTGGCAGATCCTGCCAAACCAACCTGGTGGAGTTCTATGACTGCAACTAGGCAATTGGACAGGGGCCATGTAGTGGATGTCCTGTATCTGAACTTCAGTATGAATTAATGAAATTTTATTGATCGCAGATTAGCCATTATAATATAAAACATAATTAATAAAATATTAAATATTCGACACAGTTATAAAATTCTATACAAGGAATTCCAAAATCATACTGCAAAAGTATAAATAGACACATAGGGCTAAAAATTATAAAAACAAAAGATACTTATATTTAGTTCACTATACAACTTTTCCTCATGGTTAGAGCGATAAACATTGTCACTTAATAGGTTGCAATACATAATCAACATTGAAATATTATTTTATCATATAGATGCAAATTTCATATCCAGGTTCTTGCTCAATGTCCAATTAAGGTGGTTTCAATATTTGCACAATCAAGACAGTTTCTCTCACGCCTTTTACTTTCTTGTTATATGCAGCCTTCTTTGCTCTATTATTTTTAATAGGTGACAGATCTCAATATTATAGGATCAGTACTTGAAAATAAATAGATCAGCAATTGAGCAGGTTGATAATTTTGGAGTCTCAATATATTCCCCAACAAGTAGGTCCTATATTTTTCATATAAAGGACAGAGGAGAACTACAAGCAGCACATTGTCTTCCTCAAACGACAGCTACACAAATGAGTCTTATTTTTTTCTCCTGAGAATAATCCTGTTTTCTTGTTACTTTCAAAACTCAAATTGATACCTAGTAAATAAGATCCTCTGTCCTGGTTAGGAAGGATAGATAGATATTTTCATATCTGTGTGCTATGTGCTTTTTATTTATAGCAAGCCACCTACAGGCTTTAGATAGCCTACAAGCTTCCAGATCTTTTGAATGAAGTTATCTTTATTTTTATTATAAGTTTAATATAATCCTTTGGCAGTCTTAGACAATCTGTCACTACATGTAAGAGTCCATACGGTTTAATAAATTTTCTAGGACCATCTTGCAAGGAGAGATAATGTTGGAGTGGAGTAAGTAATTGCTTCTTCCAAACATAAACGCTGAAATCTATCAGGGCTCATCACATAAACCCCTACCTAATAATTGATTTGTCTTTGGACACATGCACATTCGATAGGTAGCTCACCAACCTCTGCCCTAACCATGACTGAGGGAGTACTGTTTAGGAGACCCATAATCTTTTTCTGATGTTTATTTAAGCTATGTTCTAAAAATCCCATAAACTCCCACTCCATACTTCAACTCCATAAAGAATCTGGCTTTTAATTTTTACTCTAATGACTGCAAGCTACCTTCTACTGATATCCCTCCATATTTATAAGGAAATGCCTGTATGACTGGAAGGAAAGCATCCAGCTTATGCTTAATATTATTCAAGTGGCTAGTCCAAGTCCCTGTTCAATTCAGACTGATTCCTAAATAACAGAATTATCTGACCTCCTCAAGTTTATGATTATCCATATAGAAGTTATGACCCCTTTTATTTCCTCCTAGTACCAAGACCTTAGTTTTATCGTAGTTAACTATCAAATCAGCTTTTTGCATTCAGAATGAAATGTTTAATGCTTCTGGCCATTCCCAAATGGCTATGGGAGAGTAAGACCACGTCATCAACATAGGCTAGAAATTGTATCACTCTATACGCAGTTCTTGGTAGATGGAACTCAGATTTATACATATTTCTCAGAACAGTGCCAAAATGAAGATTAAATAATAGTGGAGCCAGGGTACAGCCTTGTTTGACCACAACATTATTTTTGAACCATGTACTTATTTCACCAGAATCACTATATCTAATACTGGTATAATTTTCCTGGTGTAAGAGTCTAATCATTTCCGCAGGTGGGGGTCTACTCCTATTTCCCAAAGTCTATCCCACAATAGTGTTCTGTTTATCTGATCAAAGGCTGTTTTAAGGTCTATAGAAGTACAGAATAATTTTTTGTTTTTAACCTTTCTATATTTATAAATCAAATGATATAAGACAAAATTTGATCAGTAGTGGAATGATTTTTCCTGAATCCTGCCTGCACTTCATCAATTTTGCCATTAGTCTCTGTCCATTTCATCAACCTATTGTTCAGTACACAGGTGAAAACTTTTCCCACTGTATCCAAAAGTCTAATGGGTCTATGACAGCGGGATCTTTTGTCTCCTTTCTTATAAATTGGGACAATAATATTTAATCCCCAGCTTTTAGGATGTCCCCTGATTTCCATACATAGTTAAATAAATTGAACAGAAAAGGGGTCCAAAATGTTCTAGTTTCAATTATTACATCTAAAGGAACTCCATCTGGCCCTGGAACTTTCCTTTTATTAAAAGAATCTAAAGCTCTTTATCTCTAATGATGTAATCACCGCATCAGGGCTATATTGTCTTCCCAAATGAGTGTGTCTTACCATTCCAGATAAATAGTCTGGGTCTTCCCTATAAAATAATTGTTTATAATGTTTTACCCATGAGTCTGGTTCAATATGCATATTGATTTTGGTATGATAACCCATTCCAGTAGTGGCAATCTTCCAGAATAATTTATTGTCTTTAGTAATGATTGAATTGTGCAATTTGAGCCAAAGTTGTTAGCATATTTATTTTTATTTCTGGCTAATATTTCTATATTCTTTCCTAGTTTTATTCATTATTTTTATTATCTTTATTTGTGCATTGTTTTAAGATTCTAAATTTTTGTTTAGTGTTTTCCTTGCATTATGACAGTCCTTATTGTACCATGGATTGCCCTTAGGTTCTTTAAATGTAACCTCTTTCATTATTTCATAAGCAGTCATATTTATAATTTCATTGTAATCATGTATAATATCATGGCTCATAGGACTACTGGCCACAGAAATTAGTTTGAATAATATACCCTAGTTTCCAGTAAGTTGACCAGTTTATCACTATTAATTATTTCCATCCAATCCTTTTTTATTTGGTATCAACTTTGATACCTTAATATCATTATCAGAATAAAATCACCATGGCTTACCACTAACGCTAAAGCCTTGTGCAGACTTTCTGGTCTAAATATTAATTTAAGAGAACTAATTTACTAAATAAATTTGGATTTATCCAAATGTAATCAATTGTGGAAGTACCATTGCCAATTTATATGAGTATTCACCTTTGAGGTCCATAAATGTCCAGCCATTCAAAAGTAGTATATTGTTCCTAGATATTAACTTATGTAATTCAATCCCCTTTGTTAATATAATGATCTTTGGTAGTCCTTTTATTTCCAGGGTAGAATACTGTTAGCTGATAGGGCTTCTATGATTTCCTCCGAACATCCTTGCAAGTACCCCATTCTAGCATTGAAGTCTCCCAATATTACTAAGTTAGCAGTCAGATACACTATCTACAGGAGGGACAGGGAGGGTAAAGAGGAGGAGGAGTAGCTCTTTACATAAGGGAAGGAATCAAAGCAACAGAACAAAAGGGAAAACAGGAGGAGGAGAAGAAGCACTGTGGGTAAATTTGGAGACCGGCAATGGCACCATAATCCGCACAGGGTTGTATACAGACCCCCGGCCCAGGGGGGAGGAAAGGGACAAGGAAATGATAGAAAGAATACTTAGAATGGCAGAAAAAGGGAGATATTGCTGATGGGTGATCTGAATATGTCAGATGTTAACTGGAGTGCAGTTGCAGCAACCACTTCAAAGAGTGGGATTATTCTAGATGCCCTACAGGGGCATGGCTTAGACAACTAGTATTGGAGCCCACTCGAGAGAGAGAGAGAATCTTAGACCTGGTTCTCTCAAATGGAGTTGAAGAGAGGATCACAGATGTAGAAGTGGGTAGCCATCTGGGAACTCAGCTACCATCGAACAGTATGGTTCACAATAAACACAGCAATAGAGCCAAGCATACAAAGGCAAAAGTACTGGACTTTAGGAGGGCTGACTTTGCAGAATGGGTGAGTGCCTAAGGAATGCACTAGCAAATGGGCAGGAAGGTGGGCCAAGCGGTCCTTATCTGCCGTCAAATTCTATGTTTCTATGTAAAATAAAAGACAATTAACGGTCAAACTTTCAACTCCTAAAGGATAAGATAACACATATGCTTAATTGTGTCTCCAAATATGCTCTAAACACGTATTTTGTGGGGTTTCAAGTTCTAGGTTTTGGGCTTCTGTATATACCACACCATACCATATATACCAGACCGCACAGGCAGCACAATCCACAACTACTTTTTGACCTTTTCGTGGAACAATTAATTAATTTACCCGGTTAGCTGAATACACTGAGTTGTACTTTTCAGAGATGCAGAAACAAATATAAACCGCTAGATAGTATTATATCAAGCTAGCTAAGCCTAACCATATAGATATGCAATGTGATGATTGCAACAGAACATGAGGCATTGGACAAGCAACCAGTCTAAATGTCTTGAATAACAAGATGACCAAACGGTCAAACGAAGAAGAAAAAAAAAGGACCTGACAATAAAAAATCAATGCAACTTCTCCACCTCTGTTCACTAGATTTGCTTCACCTTATCTTGCACCTTAGTTTGTTCTCTTTGGTCAAAGGCATGTGTACTATATCTCAGGAGACATGCGATACATGCACCAAAAAAAGTGCAAAAGCACATAAAAATAGTGATATGATAAAAGTAAGTAATATAAGTATAAAAATATACTTGGCTTTACACAAAATTCAGTGATGATTAACTCGGTGGTGATTAACTAGCTTCAATCTGAGCCTCGCCACCACCCGATTCACTGGCCCTCCCCACAGCACAGTACCAAGCAAGGATTAGATCAGAAACAAAACATATAAGCATATACAAAGATAAAACCAATCCAAATTTTAAAACAATTTAAGACAGAGAATCAGTGAGTGAGTCAAAAATTAATATGCTGTAAACTATAAAATAGTTAGTGGAAGAACGAAGCACTGTGTCCTCTTTGGAAGCCTTTTTGTTTTTAAACGACTTTGCATCAATGGATATTTATACTTAAGCCAGTTGAGTAAACTAATGATGAGAAAATAGTAGCTATCACCAAGCAGAGAACCAAGTTCTAAGATTCCCAAAGGAGAGCTTCTAAGGCTGTCCAAAATCAGAGAAAGTCCCTGCAGACATCCAAATACAAAGTGCCTCCTCTTGTGTCTCCTCAGCTTTCTCCCAACCCTCCACAGGGCATCTTGTCTACCAAAGTGGCGAGAGCTCCCTGCCCACCACTGGGATTCCACTGCTCTGCTTCTGGTAAAACACACAAAAGAAAGGGAGAACACAGGAGCCCAATGGCACAAGAAAAACTGGAAAGGCAGAGAGTTTAAAACCTAAACAGGCAACAGTGGCATACCTTTTTAAAATATATTTAAACTTCTCTCTGCTCCTGCTTATGCGATTCCTCCTCAATTACTTATCGCTCAGCCATCTTGAACTCTGCAGCACCACCAGCTGAGAATTGTACCTGACAGCTGGGACAAAAGAGTAAACCCTGGACTTCAGTAAGGCATTTGACCCAGTGCCACATGGGAGGCTGGGAAGTAAGTTAGAAGCCACAGGGCAGGTACAAACTGGTGAGATGGGTAGGTAACTGGCTTCAGGGAAGGCAACAGAGGGTGGTGCTGTGTGGGGCACTCCCATCCCCAAGGGTAGTGATGAGCGGTGTTCCACAGGGCTCAGTGTTGGGACCAGTGTTGTTTGGGGACATTCATTGCAGACATATCACTGGACATCAAGAGCAAGATCAGTCTGTTTGCTGATGACACCAAGATGGGAGTGGTGGTGGATGACCTAGGGTGATGGCAGGGTTGCAGGATGATCTGGAAAAGCTGGAAACCTGGTCAGACACCTGGCTACTGGGGTTTAATGCCAAAAGTTCAAGGTTCTGCATTTTGGGGTGAAAACTCAAGGAGGAGTTGCCAGCTGGGGTAGTGCAGCTAGCCAAGACAGAGGAAGAGAAGGATCTGGGGTACTCATTATAGGGTCAATGAACAACTCGGCACAGTGTAGGAAGGCAGCTGCAAAGGCCAACAAAATGCTGGGTTGTATTGCAAGGTATCTCCTTGAGGGGAGGTGATTCTGCCACTGTATAGGTCATTAGTTAGACTGCACCTGGAGTACTGCGTGCAGCAGTAATGGTGCCCGCGATTTGAAGAGGGGCATTAAGTTACAGGAGGGGTGCAGCGAGATGACAAAGATGATCAAGGGGCTGGGGGACTTACCAAATGAGAGGAGGCTGAGGGAGCTGAACATGTGCTTGCTGGAGGAGGGGGGACATGAATGAAACCTTTAAGTACATGAAAGGAATAAACAAGACAGGTACAGAGGGCTGTTCAAAAGTAAGGGAGGGGAGGAGGGACACCCAGGGCCATGGTATCAGACTGGAGGAAGAAGGTTCAGGAGGGAGATGAGGAGACACTTTTTACAGAGGGTGGTAGCTGGGTGAAATGCGTTACTGGCATAAGTGGTAGCCAGTAGAACAGTGGACCACTTCAAAGGGATGGGACAGGGCAATGGGGAGGGTCAATGGAGGGAAAGGGTGGGAGGGAGGAGGCAGCTGCAGAATAAGGGTGCTAGCTGCACATTCAAGCAGACTTGATAGAACTCTAGGCCTTTATCTGCTGGCAAATTTCATATGTTCTTATGTTCATACTACACCCCACAAACCCTCCCTCCCCTTATGCTCATTGTACGGCGTGGTCCCTTCCCCCCATGGGCATGTATGCATAGTGACATCCCATCGCTATATTCACCTACCCCATATCTGGTTGCTACCCTGCCAGGTAGCCCTGTGCACAAAGGCACCGTGATTGAGTTACCCTTTTAAAAGCACTCAATCGCAGTCACCGGTACATGGGATACCGCAATGAAATGTTAATCGCCAACCCCACCCTGCAGAGACTGACAGGTGTTGGGGTGTGCCTTTTGGTCATCAGTCATAACACTCATGCCATTCCACCCTCACTCACCTACCCTGCAGACACCCAACAGGTGTCGCAGTGGCCTTGAAGTCTTCAGCCCTTACGCTCACTCCATTCCATAAGGAAATAAAGCTCATATGGGTGCAGTATAGGAGAATGGGGTGAACATTAGGAACCGAAGACCCTAAGAGCACTTTACCTCGATGCCTGTCAGTGGCTGCAGGATGGGGGTGGAATAGGGTGAGCATTATGACCGATGACCCCTAGTCACACCCCAGCACCTGTCAGTCTGTACAGGGTGGGCATTATGGTTGCCCTGGCGTTTGTTGAAGTTATGTCCAGATTTTCAACATGGGCTTTTTGGGATTCTCACCTCATGAACAGTGGCAGTATTATTTCATTACTCAATCCAAAGGGTGATTTCGACAGCGAGCATGCCATTCTGGCACTACAGGTGCAAAACACATTTTGGGTAGTATGTGAAAATGACAGCTGTACTGTTCCTGAAGAGCTGTGAAGAAATGGCAATGTTGAAAATCTGGAGGAAAATATGAAAAGTGACGAAGTTACGAGTGTTGAGAACATAGGGCATGGTGGGGCTGCTCATCCAACACCGGAGTAGGCAGCCCATTGTTTGAAACATCAAAGAAGTATTTATGGCACACTGGGGTGAGCTCCCAGTGTGCATTAGTGGGTGGAAGTGGATACATACTGACACTGGGATTGAGCACCCTGATATCAGCAGGGACGGAGAACAGAGGGTGTGGGGCAGGCAGGAGCAGTGGGAGGGAGCTAATTTGTTGTCCTGCTGTGTGACTGGTTGGGAGGAGGGGGACTGCAGCTGCAATGACAACTGCCCCTAATTGCAGTGGCAGATTTCTTTCAAGTGCGATGCTCACTCTGAAATTGCATCCTCGGCAGCTTCAGCATTAATTGTGCCCGACTGACAAGCCCATTAAAGCATTCGCTGGATTGGCCACAACACTACCACACCTCTGCAATGCTCTACTACCTCAATATGTTTCTTGTGCGCTACGATGCAAGCAAACATAACAAGTGCTGAGGGCCACCCAATTTTCAGAGTTACTGCTGTTAAAGTTATGCATGACAGAGAGAGAGAGAGAGAGGCTGACCCTCTCCCACTGAGTCTTGCTGCAGCTGGTTCGGGAGGCAGAGGAACAAGATGAAAGTGGGGATCCCTTCTAGCTTCCACCGCCAGTGCTGAAGTGTTGGACAATGGGGTCCTGTGATGCCACAGAACTGCAGAGACTGATTCAAGAAACGAGAAGTGTGATTGTCCAACCATCAAGGCAGCCCTACCCCTGAGAGGCCTGAACCCTTTGCTCCAGCACACTTGCTTCAGGTAGTGTGGTGTCAACTGCTTCAAGCAATGGGGTGCGAGCAGTAACTGCTATTTCACTGGAGAAAGTCCATACTGCTAATCAAGCTAAAAAAACTCTGGGAGAATCAGTGAACCAGAAAAACTCCAGCACCACCCATTGTGAAAACACAGACTGGATAAGTTCAAAAACAAGTAAACTACTTTATTGCAAAAGTGCAACTACCTCTTACAGGCACTGCAGAAAGAAAAACCCACTACCTCCTACCGGTTTCACCCAGAGGCGCATCGGGAGTGGGAACCACAAGTGCAAGTATAAATTTAAATGGAGTGTTTAAAGGGGTCACACAGCTTCAATCATATAAAACAAATACTAAACAAAAACAGTGCAACTCCCACCCTTATTACCAAAACACTCAGATATATGTGCAACTAATATTCAAACATTAGATAATTAAATGCAATGTAAATCTATTTTTCTATTAATAGTGAGGAAATATGTATGTAAGCATTAGATAATAATTAATGGCGTCCTCTTTTCCCATAGGGAAACCATGGTGTAATTTGCTGTTATAAAGGAGCATTTATAACGGAAAACACCGCATGGTTTTCCCTACTCTATGATGCTCGAACTCCTCTATCATTGTTTCCTTCCGAACTGGAAACCCTTCCCATACTGCAAACCCAACATGGAGAGAAACTGCCACGGACACTCAGCAGTAAGTAACTTTTAAAATTAATTGAAATATTCTACATGGCTACATGATCGACCACCCTCACAATATTTGGAAAAACTTATATAAAAGTGAAAGCTGACCGCTGCCCATGACGTAATCGGACTGTGGTGGCACAGCAGCCTTTTTATTTCATATAATTGCTGAGGCAAAAAGAGAAACCCAACAATTATATAAAATAAAATATGGTCTGGGTGTAAGTCGATTTACACACACCCTCAGGATTTAATGCTACGCATAAACCCCTCGGTGTGCAAATTTCGTTACACACCCAGACCCATACTTTATTCTATATTTTATAGTTACTAAAATATCATAGTAAAGCTATATAAAAGTTGAATAAAGTTGTCAAACCTGAAAATATAAATATCAATACACTACTCCTAACCTCCCTCCTCCCTCACACATACCCATTTTATCCTTCTATACAAATAGAGAACATATAAAGATCTGGAAAATCTGTAACATCCAGTCTAACAGTTTGTCACGTCAATAATGTTGGGGGAGGGAAGGTGAAGAAAGAGAGGAAAAGGATTAGTGGAAGTAGAGCGGTATAAAGTGAGCTAGTGGTAGAGGCGGGGCATGAGTAGTACATCAGGAAAACAACAATTAATCCAACGAGTACAACAGTTCCATTTCATAATTTTTTCAAAAACACAAAAAACGGACAATTCAAATCCATCATTTAGTCTTGGTCTTCTCATGGCACGTAAAGTAAAAATCCAGAAAGCTAGTCTTTCATTGAGTTTAGCTTCCAAATCTCCCTCTCAGTCCTAACCTTAGCCTCTCAGTTCCACAAAATGAAAATTCATGTTCTGCAGATCTCCGGAGCAATTCAAATGTGTATACCGGCATTTCTATTGTCTCTGTTTTGAATACAGCTTAGATGTTCCGAATATGAATCTTTAACGTGCATTTAGTTTTTCAAACATAAAAAGTAGAACAACTACATGTAGCCAAGTACACTACCCGCTGTGGTGCAATAACTGATAAATTAATCAGTTTTAAATTCCTTGCTACAGTTAATTGAGTAACAACGGGGGTTCATCGGGGTGGAGATGGCAAAGGCAAGGCAAGGCAAATTTTATTTTTAAGGCACCCAATCCTTGAGGCTCTGGGGCATATACAATATAACAAAATACATACAAATGCACTTAAAAACAGTAGGAGATAAAATCAGTACTCAAGATGAAAATGTACTTATAATAAAGGCAGGGTTGGAGTATGTTATTCAGTAAATGTCTGACTGAATAAGTGGGCCTTAAGCCTCTGCTTAAAACACCAATCAAAGGGGCTTCCCAGACTGCAGGTGGAAGTGCTTCCACAGGGTCGGCCCAGAGATGCTGAAATCTCAATCACCAGAAGTCCTGAGCAGAACCCTTGGAACATCCAGGAGGCCTTTCGAGGAGGAGCGAAGGAGCGAACAGAGGTTGCAGGTCTGAGGAGCTCCAACAGGTAGCCAGGACCCAGTTCATATAGGGCCTTATAGAGATAGCCCACCTTGAAAAGGACCATCCACCTGACTGGCAGCCAATGCAGAGCACGAGGACCGGAGTCATGTGACATGACCTAGGTAGTTCCCATCAGTAACCAGTCCACCGTATTCTGCACCAGCTGCAGCCTGCGGAGGGTCCCTCATATGACCCCAAGTAAATAGCATTACAACAGTCGAGCCTGAGGTAACAAAGGCATACACTGGGTTGGTAAATCCTCAGGCAGAGCGAGGGCTTGATCCTGGCAATGTTTCATAAGTGGTAAAAACACTCTTAACAGACGCGTATCACTCCTTTTCGTTGACACTTAACGGCGAAACAAAGAAAACGACCATTACGGTGACATTCAGGGTTATGGTCCATTTTCCTTGTTTCGCTTTCCCCTAGTGTTCCGCCTCTCCCGGACCAACTCTGACCTGGAGTTGGAATATTAAAGTCCAGGCGATGTGGTGGCAGAGCCTCCACATGGGGGTGTGTGGGGCACATCCCCACAGAAAACAAGGAGTCAAGAGGTGGCACAATACCCTGCTTGGTATTGTGCCGTCACTGTGGGGAGGTTGGCATTTTTGTGATGGAAAAACTTGGTGCTTCCTAACAGATGACACCTGATCTTCAAGGTCAGCCTGCTATCCAGGATTACATCTAGATTCCGCACCCTCAGGAAAGCAACCCACAGAGCAGACCCCAGGAAAATACCTGTGTCTGCTCCAGGCAGCAACCCATCACACCCGCAACCTGGCTTAACCACCAGCACCTCTGTCTTATCCTGGTTGAGTCTCAGCCAGCTGGAAGCCATCTAGTCATTGATTTTAGCCAGACAGATGTTAAGTACATCAATGGCACTGGATGTTCCAGGAGCAAATAAAAATACAGCTTTATATCATCTGCATAGCACTGAAACTTTGCTGTATTGCCGAATGATGTCACCCAGGGCAGTATATACACTGCATATGGCATCAGCGACAAGATCGAGCCCTGGAACTCCACATGGCAGGGGCATTGGAGAGGAGGAGAAATTCCCATCACTACCCACTGCACCCAATCTGAGAGATAGGACTCAAACCACCCAATGACAGTACTGGCAAGTCCACAAAGCTCAGAGAGCCGATCAAGAAGCACAACGTGGTCCACGGTGTCAAAAGCAGAAGAGAGATTGAGGAGTACAAGAACTGACCTGCCTCCTATCTTTAGTCCTGAGTAGATCACTGTGCACCCTCACTAGTGCCGCTTCTGTGCTGTGTCTAGCTCCAAAACCCAACTGAAATAACTCATAGATGTCGAGGACACAAGGTGATCCTCGAGCTGATTGAGCCACCAATTTCTCAACAACCTTGCACAAAAAGGCAGGTTGGAGATAGGATGGTAATTTGCCAGGATGTTTGGGTGAGGAAGATTTCTTTAAGAGGGGTCTCACCAGCCTTCTTTCAAGGTCACTGGGAACACCCCACCGCAATCAAGCACCTGGCAATCCTGGCGAACACCAGGCCAACAGCCTTGGCACATCCCATGAAGAAACATGTCAGTGCTGAGTCCAGCTCACAAAATGTGTGCTTCAGCTCTAAAATCACCTCAGTCACTTCTGACTGGGGATAGGAGCAGGGTGGGGGGTAGTGTCACTAAGCGCAAGGAGCCTGGGAAACAAATCGGCTGAATTGCAGGCTCTCTTGACAGTGGGGCAGGTGGACATTGCAGCCATAATAGAAAATTGGGCCACCCAGTGCCAGGACTGGGATATGATGATCCCTGGATACAGGCTGTTTAGAAAGGACAGGGTAAACAGGAAAGGTGAGGGAGGGCAGTCTATGGAAGGGAAGGATTAAGGTGCATAAGGGAAGAGGGTGAGGAAGGTGGGGCAGACGCCTGTGGATACAGTTTCAGGATCCAAAGGGCAGGATACTGAGGATGGGGGTGGTATGTGGGGCACCATCCCGGGGCGGAGCTGGGCAGGAAGTTGGCAGATCAAATTAGGAGGGTTTGCAGGAAGGAAACACAGTGGTGGTGGGGGACTCTCAACCTACTGGGGGTGGACTGGAGCACACCAACCACCACATGTGCTAGGGAGCAGGTAGTGGGGGCATTCCAGGATAGCTTCCTGGTGCAATTGGTGTAGCCAACTAGGTTAAAGAACTCTGGACCTTGTACTATCAAACAGGGAAGCCGTAGGACCTGGAGGTGGAGGACCCTCTGTCTGGGAGTGATCACCACTCAGTGTGGTTCACACCAGAATGGGGAAGCAGACTGGTGGTTTAGGTACCAGGGTGATTGACTCAGGGGCAAACTTCAACAAGATGGTGGAAATCCTGATAAAGCATCTGGAGGTAATCCAACCCAACATGGATGCCAATCAAAAGTGGTGCATTATTAGGGCAGGGCTGGCAGAGGCTACGGGGACATGTACTAGGGTACAGAGCAAGAAGTGAAGGGCAGACAAGCCAGTTGGCTGACCAAGGAGGTAGTGGAGAGGGTAAGAGCCAAGAGGAGAGCTTTACAAAGAGTCAAGAGATCAGGGAGGGTGGAAGACAGGGAAGAGTATACAAAGAAATCCAGGGAGGTCACAAAACTAGTCAGAGCTGCCAAGGCATCCAGAGAGCTGAGGCTGGCACAGGGCATTCAACAGGGAGAGAAGGACTTTTCAGATACATTAGTGAAAGAATGAAGAACAGGGACCAGATAGTGGAATTAAGAAGGACGGGGTGGGTAGAGAAGGGATAGAGCAGGCAGACATTGAATGATTACTTCTGCTCTGTATTCATGGTTATGGGGGGAGATACCTCTATCGGAGTGGTGGAGGGGCAGGGAAGGAGGGGCGATAGATGGAGAAATTAGGAAGGAAAGTGCAAGAAGGGCTGAGAGCAGTGTGGTGGACAGGGCACCAGGACTGGAAGGCATTCACCCTAGGGTACTCAAGGAACTGGCAGGGAGCCTGGCAGGACCACTGGCTGACCTGTTCAATACCTTCTCTCTGCACAGGATGCATACCACAGGACTGGAGATTGGCCCATGTAGTGCCCATTCACAAAGGGGTCTAAAGGGATGATCCAGGTAATGACAGACCAGTGAGCCTCATGTCAATTATGGGAAACTCATGGAGACCATCCTTAAAGAGAGACTGGTGAAATTTTTGAGGACAATGATCTCCAGGACAGGCAGCAACATGGGTATGTCTCTGGCAGGTCCTACTAGACAAATCTGATTGAGTGCTATGGGTGACCAGGAGCTGGACAAGGGCCATGCAGTGGATATCCTGTACTTGGACTTCAGCAAGGCCTTCGATTCCATACCGCATGGGAGGCTGGTGGGGAAGCTGGAAAATGTACAGGTAGGTACACAAAGATAGTCAGATGGATCACGAACTGGCTAAAGGACAGGCAGCAAAAGTGGTGGTGGAGGGGAACTCTCATCTCCAAGAGCAGTAAAAGTAGGCTGCCACAGGGATCGGTACTGGGGCCAGTGCTATTTGGGATATTCATAGCAGATATTTTGCATGAGACCCAGAGTAAGATCAGTCTTTTGCAGACGATACCAAGATAGGAGCTGTGGTGGATTATGTCAAAGGGTGGAGCAGACTGCAGAGGGACCTGACAAAACTACAGGAGTGGTCAGAATCATGGCAGCTGGGTTCAATGCCAAGAAGTGCAAGATAATGAACTTCGGAGCTAAGAACCAGAGGAGGGGCTATCAGCTGGAATGAGTACAGTTGGGGAGCACAGAGGAAGAAAAGAACCTGGGGGTAATTATAACAGGGAATATGCACAACTCGGCTCAGTGCAGGAAGGCAGCAGCGAAAACCAACAAGATGCTGGGTTGTATAGCAAGGGGATCTCCTCTAAACATAGTGAGGTGATCCTTCCCTTGTACAGGTCACTGGTCAGATCACAGTTGAGTACTGCGGCAGTACTGGCTCCATTTCTAAAGAGGGACATCAGACTGTTGGAGGGAGTACAGCACAGAGTGACAAAGATGATCCAGGGTTTGGAGGGAAGTCATACGAAGAAAGGCTAAACATGCTTAACATGTACTCGCTGGAGGAGAAGAGGAACAGGGAGATATGATCAAGTCTTTAAGTACCTGAAGGGATAAACAAGGCTAATACAGGAGAGATATTCCAGATCGGAAGAGGGAGGGATACTTGAGGGCATCATCTGAGGTTGAGGGGTAAATTCAGGATGGAAATCAGGAGACATTATTTCATGGAGATGGTGGTAGACAAGTGGAACACTCTACCTGAGGAGGTGGTTTCCTGTAGGATGGTGGGCAGCTTCAAGAGGGGATGGGACAGCATTAGGGAGGAAGGTTGATGAGGAGGGAAGGAAGGGTGGGAAAGCTGCACGCTGAGGGCTAGCTGCAAAATTGAGCAGACTTGATAGACCATGTGACCTATTCTGCTGGGAATTCGTATGTTCGTATGAACAAAGAGTTTTACATTTCTGTACCACACTGCAGTGTGCACACTTGCCACATTGAAAGGACCCATCTGCAGCTCCTGTAAGAGGTATTTGCACTTTTGTAATAAAGTATTTACTTGCTTTTGAACTTGTCTGGTCTGTGTTTTCATGGTGTGTGGTGCTGGATTTTTCTGTTTTGATGTTTGTATTTCTCACAGCACACACAGCTTTTGGGGTGGTTTTTCTTTATGGTCACAGTGTTCCAGTTGCCTAGGACCCCTGGCCAGCTGACTGGCTACTCATTGAGACATTAGGCAAGAACACTGCAAGGACTCTGAACTTCAGTGATCCCTTAATAGAGGAGTGCTCTGGTGTCCTGGAAACATGTTGTTTACCAGCAGCCATTGCTAAAGCTACAGGTCATGTCAAAATCAACTTGTCAGATATCAAAGCCAAAGTGTCAGGGAACTGGGATGAGATAGTGGTCCTACTGTAGATGTGGAGGCTTGAGGGATGAACGCCCACCCGAGTGCTCCTAGATAGTGCTCCCAAGTCATTATAATGTTCAGAGACTGTTATGATAAGTATCTGTCTCACAAAAGTTGGAGCTTTTGGGAGGCTTGGATGTGTGGGCTTTCAGTGAAATTTCATACCTCCATCTGGGCTTGATTTGTATCTGGATTTCCTTCCCAGTGAAAACTGCTGAAACGCCTACTGCTTTGGAGATGTGTATGTTGGTGTACCCTCAGTCAAATGTGTATAAAAGATTATGATCATTTTAGAGCCAATGTCCATATTTTCCACTGCCTGGGTCAATGTGCAAGGGTTTAAAACCCAACAAGAAAAGCCTCAGTGCCCCTCCATGGACTTGTCAGACAAGCTTACTCTCACAATGCCACTGTCCTTCTTGAGGATGAATCTGTGGGGACTGTTTGGCTCCAAGACAGATATGAAATAGTGTTACGTCCCCAAAGCCGAGTGTGCGGTCAAGGAAGCAGTGTGCCTAAAGGAAGCCTCCCACAATCAGCTGCTAATGTTGGATAACCCAGAGAAAGACGGTTTGGTAGAGGGGCCCATAGTCAAACCTGGCACACTACCCACTAAAGCTCATGCATTTGTCATGTGACAAATGTAACAGACTACCCAGTGACCATCCAAAGAGGATGGACTCTCACCAGGGTTTGTTGTACTGATCTGGTCATGCAGACACAGAAGAGCATTAATGCAGCTCCAGGACAATTAGATCCTTCAATATTTGAGTTTGGAGACCTCTCTTGCACACAGGGTGGTGTAACAGAATTTGAAAGAAGTTAGCACAGCAGTCTGAAGTTTTCTTCCTGAAGGAATGGGAGGTTGGGTGTACCAAGGGTGTACAGCACCACATCTGGGACACTGACAACAGACCTTTTCGGAGGGGTCAAGCAACGCCCTACTGACATAGATGATGTCTGGAAGCACTAGTTTGAGAATGTACTGCATGGTAACACCCATGCTCACTCTGCTTACTTCAGTTTCCTTTGGTGTTCTTATCCTCATCAAGTGTATTGTATGTTCAACTTGTCCACTGGATATGTACTTTAACTGTATTTTGCTTTATAGATATATATATATACATATATATATATATATATATATACATATGTATATGTATATATACACACTTTGGGCTGGATATTCAAAGGGTTGCACCATGCGCAAGGGGTTGCGCCTGCGCAGTCCAAAATTGTGCCATTCTGTGATATTCAGCAGGAGGCAATTGCGCCCAAGCCATGCTGAGCAACAGCGCAATGCTAATGAAGGCATGCTCAACTGGAGGAGGAACCATGCATAAACTCCGCAGCCTGATATTCAGCCAGGCTGTGCAGAGTTGTGCAGGCATAACCCCAACCTGCGCCTGCACAACTTTGAGCCCCAAAAAGGATTTAAGTTGAGGGCCACCCACAGGTGAGCTGCCAACATTGCAGGCGCAACACAGCAGCTGCCACCTGTGGGTGGCCATCGACTTCTTCCCTATGCCCCCCTGCAGCCTGATCGCGGCATAATAGTAACCTCGTAGCCCGATCGCGGGCAGAACACACTTCTCCCCATTAGCCCGATTATGGGCAGATGAACAACCCCTGACTGGCCGATCGTGGGCATAACACAATGAACAGCCTGACTGGCCCGATCCAAGAACGAAGTTCAAACCCCCAAAGACCAATATCCCTGGTGGTCAGTGGACCGTGAAGCCAGATCGCGGGCATAAGTCAAACCCCCAAGTCCAATTCCCTGGTGATCTGGTGGCCCCCACCCCACCCACCCACGGAGCCCCACCACCCCGCTCCCCATCATCGGCGGGCAGCAGCACCTCACCTGCCTTCCAGCCCACCACCGCTGACTGACAGTCGAGCATCGCTTGATTACCGAGCAAGAGCCACGGGCCAGCCCATATTGTATAGCAGTCCAGATGTTAATGAATTCTCATTCACATATCTGACTGTTTTGTACGGGAGGGCTGCACACCCATTGGCTCTTGCCTGAACCAATGGGCTGCGGCAGCCCTGTCGAGCTGTCAGTCAGCGATAGCGGGGTGGCAGGCGTGGTAGCCGCTGCCTGACGGCCAACAGGAGGGAGCGGTGGTGGGTTCCATGGGTGGGTGGGTGGGGACCACTAGATCACCAGGGAAATTGGACTTGGGGTTGACCTTATGCCCATGATTGGGCTTTGTGGTCCACTGGACCACCAGGGATATTGGTCTTGGGGTGGGTTTGAACTCCGCTCTGCCCGCCGATCGAGCCAGTTGGGGGTTGTCTATTTGTGTTATGCCCACGATTGGGCCAGTCAGGGGGTTGTCTTATTTGTGTTATGCCCGTGGATCGGGCCAGTCGGGGTTCATTTATGTTATGCCCGGATCGCCAGCTGGGGGTTGTTCATTTATGTTATGCCCGCGATCTGGCCAGTCGGGGAGATTTACTTCATGCTCGTGATCGGGTTGCAGTGGGTGTCGGTCCCCGACGGTTGCTGCCTGGCAGGGCGCCAGGCACAAGTCGGGGATTACGCACCGCATGCTAATGGCATGCAAATGGGGCTGTAACTAGATGCAATGGACCCTCGCATCTTATATGAATTATGGCTCCATTTGCATGTCACCTCTTGAATATCGGAATTTGCACATGGCGCAATGGAACTTGCGCCCATCTGAATGCTCCACTCTGACCACTTGCAGTGGCACAAGTTCCACTACGCCATGCACAGTGGCTTGGAGTGGGGCGATATTCAAAGGAGTTGCTCAACAGCGCAACTCTTGAATATCGCCGCCGCCACACCCCCAGCGCAACTTTTTGAACAGTGCAGCGGGCTTGCACCACAGAATGGCAGTTTGAATATCCAGCCCTTTGAATATTTGATTTGTACTTTTCTTTTACCCAGGTGACTTTGTAACCTATCTTACACTGTCGTATTTCTGTAATTTTGCCTCCTTTTTCACCCTTCCCTGTGTCGCACCTGGAAATGAGCCTCAGCTCAGTGTGCCTCTCCAGTTACCAAACTTTTAAATAAATAAATAAAACTGGTACCTTCATCATCTGGAGACCACCTTTTGTCAACCTGGGATAGTCTCATTAATTTCAGCCCACCTTGTCCTGGTTCTAGCCAAATCCAGTGGTCCTCATCACAAGTGGTTCCCATTGACATAGGTATAGGAGGATCCAACAATCATCACATAATAAGGTGTTGATGTGATTTGGCATCCTAAGGTGGGTATAGTGGTGGGGAAGACGTGTCGGGTCATGATGGTATTGGCACCAGCCTCAGGCATTCACCCCAGTCCAGAGCTTCGAGCCCTCTCATTACAAGTTGCACTCTTCAGGCACCATAGCTGGCTGGTTGTGATGCTAGGTGAAGGTCCAACTGACACACATAGATCTGCATGTCAACATCAACCTCTTTTCTACCACTTTCATCAGATTCTTGTGAGCTTTCTGTTCTCTTGGCTCCACCAACTCTCCACTATCAGAGATGGGACTGGTTAGGAACAAAGCCCAGGGACAGGTTCCTCCACAGTTTGCTTCAAAGTAGACCTCCTGGTGGCTAACATATGTGGCAGAGTTTGGTTAACTGGGGCTGCAACACACAAGCCAAGGCTCAGTCCTCCAACTCCATTAATTCTGGTTTGTCTATTTCTTCTTTGGATGTGGTAGGGATGGCAAAGGAGCTATCGGTTCAGTATAATCCTGCCTAGAAAGTGAGCTGTTTCTTTACTGGCCTCATCCTTGACCATCTTTCTATCACTGTCATTTGCATCACTTGATCCATCCATGGAACTGGTATGGTAATTGCTTGGCGCAGACCTGTAGTGCCTTGTTGATATTGTCTCTGTATTCTTTGCAGGCTTGGATCACACCCATGTCTCTGATTTGTTTTCGTTTTTATTTAACATACTTTATTAACATTTTCTAAGACAAAAAAGTACAATACAAAACAAAACAACAATTCCACAATGCAACAATAGCCAGTCCCAATCCCAGACCCCGTACATGATGGCAATATTACCACCAGCAACCCACAAAAGGCCTTAAAGTGCTCAGACGGGTTCCCACAAAATCCACAGTGCCCAAACGTCAGACCTGACCTCAGAAACCAGATGGCCCCTCATCCTCCTCAAAAAGTCCCACAAATGGAAGCCTTAACAATAATAAAAGAGCACCTAACCTCACTCAATCACAAAACTGAAAGCAGAGCGTATAAAGACTCTCACCTCTTCTGGAAAGCTGTAAAATGACCCCATATTCATTATTGTTTTTTCAGCATTCAGGCAAGTAAAATTTTTCTGTGTCATTTGGTCCTGGTTGGCTCTTGATCATCAAGCCAGTGGTTCAGAATTATTAATTTAGCAATTGCAGCCACTAAAGCAATATGCCCTCTCCATGGCTTGAAGACCTAATCCTGGTACAGTCTGAAAATACAACTTTGGGCTTAAATGCATCTTACAAGCCCAGAAGAGGGTCAAGATGTCCTGAATGTCTTTCCAGAAGGGCTGGAGCTTATCACATTGCTATAAAATATGAAACATGCACCCTCTGCTGCCCACATCTAGTACAAAACTTGAGCCACGTTTACCTTTCTGATGCTACTTACTAGGGGTGAAGTATAAGTTATGCAGAATTATGAACTGGGGATCTGAATACGGGAAGATGATTGGCCAAGAGGCTTTTGAAGCCGTGATGATACACCATCATCACATCATCACGGCTTCAGAAAACCTCCGCCGCCAGCTTCCTCACTGCCAAGGAACTCTTCCGACTGCAAATGTTCCTCATCACTCTCACTCCACTACACAAAACCCAAAGACAATACCTGCTGTGGTCTTCAGTGAGTCAGACCTCGAGACAGTCACCTTAGCCAAAAAAGAAACAAAGCCACATCAAATCCTCACAGAAATTGCCTGAGTATGTAAAAAAACTACCACTGATAACAGCACACAGAAAACTACCTGCTCTGTCCACACAAGTGGCACAGCACTACCACAACGATCGAAATCTGTTAACGATCACAATGACCACACAACCCCAAAACTGCCACACAATGTTTTTTTTCTCAGGACTATTGGAAGTATTTTAGCACTTTACCCTTTCACCTGTTAACTTACTCTCCCTTCCAAAAACAGCTGCAGGTGACTTACTGTTTCTCCAGACTGATTGCCACCAGCAAACCGGAAGTAGCAGCCTGCTTTTTTCTATTCTGACTGCATTTCAAAAGATTAGATAAAAAAAAAAAAAAAAAATTCTACACATGCTTCATCCGTCCCAGACCAAGCAGCACAACTGAGTTAAGTCCCAGGCCAGCAGAACTGAATCAAACACGGTACATTCGGAGTACTCCTAGCAGAATGACACACAGTTAACAGCTGCACCTCCTTACAACAGCACCTTCTGCTGTCCAGAGCCCTCAGGAACTATTTTTATAAAACATACACCTCCAACACCCCCAAAATGCACTTTCAAAGGTTTTAAAAGATTTTTTTAATTTATTACCAATAAAACTTTGGCCAGTTCATAATAGCAGTAAGGCACTCCAGGGTGTGGTCTATCATGGATATCGTCCCTTCTCAGGTCGTTGGATGCACTTGGCCTGCGGCCTCGTGCCAACCACCCGAGGCATGGATATTCCATGATATACCACACCCTGTCATGCCTTATTATTTAATTTTAAATTGCTGATGTGTAATGTATCCTGCTTCAGACATTTATTAATATCCCACCATATCAATTCCCAAGCAGCCCTATCCAAAGTCAGACTCAATGTTAACTCCTAGTAAGGACAGTGGCCATCTAAGCTCTTAGGATCCAAAGCCTGAAAAGCAGAATATAATTGAGAAATTGAATGAGGAGATCGCACCAAGGAAATAACTTTGTTAAGGTCTTACCACACACAGTAGCCATGAAGGGGAACCCAAAGATTGCAACACACAGTGCTGAAGCTGAAAAAACTTCAAAGAGGTTCCATCTGGCACCTGCTGTGCAATGCAACAAGAGGAGGCAAGATAGGACGTGGTGCTCCAAACAACACAGCATGTGAAACATAAAGGTTTGGGCACACACAACCCCATAAAAGGACTCCATACATCAAGGATTAAAATAAAATATTACATTTATTAATCCATCTAGTAAAAGATCCTGCCTGACACTTTTCAGATCGCTCCTGATTTATCAAAGGCTAAGGACAAGACAAAACCAGAACACTTAAATATCATAAAACAGAACTTGTGAAACATGACATCATATCAATTAGTGACACTGAAGAATACTACAATCCATTTAAAAGCTGAGATCCAAAGAAATAGAAGGGCCATATTATCTCAAATGCAAATGCAATGCAGAAAATCAGTACAGCCACCCGAACAAAAACATACAAAATACATAATCACAGATACAAATAAATACATAAAATATACATAATCTCATTATTAGTGAAATAATTACCATTGCAATATATGTATATATTCATGTTTTAGGTGTATGTAGCAAAAAATTCTTCATCATACTAACAAACCATATAGCAAAGAAAGGAAATAATGTAACTAGTTAGAAGCAATAAAATATAGGTAAAAATTCCAGGGAGACAGGCCATACAGAGATCGATTATTTACAAATTAGTCTTTTTCTAAATATGGTTTGATGTCTAAACTACTATTCAAGCCTGTTTTTTATTAGCTACTAGGATCAGGATCCAGATCTTTTCCCATTGTAGCAACAAATTATCATAGTCTCCACCCTGATTATGGCTAACTTTATCTGTAGCCATAAATTTAAAATTATGGCACCGGGATCCTCAGCTGTCATTATATGTGCTGCTGTAGCATATTTGTCATCTTTTTGTTCAATGGCTCTAAGATGTTCCCCAAACTTTCTTTAAAATATCTTTATATCTTGCTACATAGAAGGCATTGCAGGAGCAAGTAGCAAGGTATATCACTCCCTCAGTGTAACACGTGATGCATTGTCTAATGTTGTCACTCTTCCTTCCATTAACACTCCCAAATGTTTTCCTGGTCTGTACTGATGCACAAAAATGCAGTTTCTACATTGAAAACATCCAACACTAGGTTGAAGCCAAGTGGTGGGATTCTGGTATTGAAAATGGCTATGTCAGTCACCCTTCTATAACACACATGGGTGGTTCAATACTGATATCTTTAAGACCTGTGACTGCAGATAAAACATGCCAATGCGTCTTCAAAATGTTTTCTAGCGTATGTGCTTGGTCCGACAGATCCCACAAACAACCAAGGAGGAGCCTGAGACTACAGGATGTATCGTGATATTTTCAGGACAACAGAGGAAGAGGAAGCAACAGGGAAGGAGACAGAGGCACTTACAACTACAACCACAGGCCTTACTATCCAATCAGAATTGAGGACAGGGGTAGGGCAGAGGCCTTACCATAAGATGAGGAGCCAAGCCAAAATATAGAAAACATTCAGATTATCGGTCTATCCCAACATGACTTAACATAAGCTGAAGTGAATCTTCTTAAAAGGGCCTGACTTTTGCACCTACTGCAAACATCGATAGGGTGCAGACATACATTGACTTAAGTCTTACCTACAGGAAATTTAATTTACAAAGCTTTTTTTTTGAGACATACTAGAACTACACCTGTTAATACTGAGCTTAATCAGTTTAAGCCCCTGCTACTTTCTGTGCCCCATTCAGCCCCACTGTATCTGTATTCAAAGAACTTGTAGAACATGATTTGGATAAGATGTTTCAGAACCCCTTTCCACAACATTTTAATAATATTACAAGAGAAGAGAGGGCAGCAATAGTGAGTCTTTGGGATGACCATAACCTGATGATCAAACCTGCTGATAAAGGCGGGCAGTGGTTTTGTTGAATAAAATTGGTTATTTGTCTGAAGTATGACATCAGCTTCAAAATATTGATTTTCTACCAGAGAATGTTACAAGATCCTACCTGGGATTATAAATTTGCCATTGATGTGTTAATTTCAGATGCATACAGCAGGGTTACTTGGACAAAAGATTTGATTTTTTGACTACTGAGAACCCAATTGAGCAACATTTTATATCCTCCTAAAGTTCACAAAACATTAAACCAACCACAAGGATGCCCAGTAGTCAGTGGCATAGGCTCAGTTACACAGCCGCTATCCCAGTTCTGTGATCATTATTTACAAACTTTGGTTAAAATGCTGCCAGCCTTTATTAAAGATACTAAGGAGACACTAAACACTCTGTGAGGGGTTCAGGTGGAAACAGGGACAATTTTGGTGACAATGGATATTGAGTCCCTTTATTCGAATATTCCACATGAGGGACTTTAGATGCAATAGCGTTTTATCTTAATAAATTTCCAGACTGTAATAGACCTCCTACAGAATTTCTTCTTAAAATGTTGAAAAGGTGTTGAAATTTAACAGTTTTCTTTTGACAGACAAATGTATGTCCAAGTAAAGGTCTCGGATGGGATGATGTGTGCGCCCACCATCGCAACCTATGTATTGGCCAGTGGGAAGAGGATGTAGCCTTTAATGACACAAGAAATGGATTTTACACAAAATATGTCTTTGGAGGAGATGCATTGATGATGTGGTTGTATAGTGGAAGGAGGATAGTATGGAATTTACAGAATTTCTGAACTTTTGACATTCAGCCAATCCACACTTGAGAAATTACTTTCCAAGCTAGTAGTGACGAGTATTAACTACTTGGATCTTACATAAACTAACACCTGGGGGCAATGATTGTACTGACCTGTATAGAAAACTGGTGGATAGCAACACTTTATTACTAGCGATAGTTGCCACTCACCACATGTTACACGAACATCCCCAAGGGCAGTTTGCAAGAATAAAACACAACTGTACCACCACAAGGAGTGTTATGCAGTAGGAGCTCAAGATTTGTCAACTAGACTTATTCAGTGGGGCTATAGTGCAAGCAAGGTACAAAAAGCAAAAGAGGAAATAGACCAGATATCTAGATAAATGCTTTAAGTGATAAAACAGAACCCAGTGAGCAGCTAATAGGTTTAATATAGTCACTACTTTCTCAGCCCAAGCATATATGCTGGAAAACATTTTGAAGACACATTGGCATGTTTTATCTGCAGACCGAGGTCTTAAAGATATCAGTATTGAACCACCCTGTATGTGTTATAGAAGGGTGGCTAATTTAAGGACAGACTGATATATAGCCATTTTCAACACGGAATCACCACTTGGCTTCAACCTAGTTGGATGTTTCCAATGTAGAAACTGCATTTTAAGCATCAGTACAGACTGGGAAAACATTTGGGAGTGTTAATGGAAGGAAGAGTTACGACATTAGACAATGCATCATGCTACACTAAGAGGGTGATGTACCTTGCTACTTGCTCCTGTAAGGCCTTCTATGTAGGCAAGATGAAAAGATCTTTAAAAAATGTTTGGGAACATTTTAGAGCCACTGAACAAAAAGATGACAGATATGCTACAGCAACACACATAATGACAACTGAGGATCCCAGGTCCCATAATTTTAAATTTATGGCTATAGATAATGTTAGTCATAATCCAAGGGTGGAGACTATGATAATTTGTTGCTGCAATGGAAACATTTCTGGATCCTTACCCTAGTGGCTAATAAAAAGCAGGCTTGAATATTAGTTTAGACATCAAACCATACTTGGAAAAAGGAGAAAAGATGAATTTGTAAATAATTGATCTCTGTATGGCCTGTCTCCTGGAATTTTTTACCTTATTTTTAGTGCTTCTAACTATTTACATTATTTCTTCTTTGCTATATGGTTTGTTTGCTTGATGAAGATTTTTTGCTACATACGCCTAAAACATGAATGAATATGTTTATATATATATGCATATATATATATATATATATATATATATATAAAATATATGTTACAATGGTAATTCTTTCAATAATAATGATATGTGTATGTTATGTATATATTTGTATTTGTGATTATGTATTTTGTATGTTTTTGTTGGCTAGGGGCTGCACTGATTTTCTGTATTGCACTTGCATTTGAGATAATATGGCCCTTCTATTTCTTTGGATCTCAGCTTTTAAATGGATTGTGGTATTCTTTCAGTGTCACTAATTGATATGATGTCATGTATCACATGTTCTGTTTTATGATATTTAGGTGTTCTGGTTTTTCTTGTCCTTAGCCTTTGATAAAGCATCAGGAGTGATCTGAAACATGTCAGGCAGGACCTTTACTAGATGGATTAATAAATGTAATATTTTATTTTAATCCTTGATGTATGATGTCACTTTTATGGGGTTGTGTGCCCAAACCTTTTTGTTTTATGTGGCACCTGTTGTTGCCATTGAAAGGAACAGAAGGAAGGAACAAATCTCCGCTATCAATTTTCACACAGAAGACAACTGGAGACCTGGCCAAAATAGGAGTCTAGGGGTTGACCAGCAATTTGAAAATTACGATTACCAATCACTGGTTGGGACAGATCTCTATCAAGCCTGGAATTCAGAGCATAACACATATGTTTATGTTCCTAGAGACTAAAATGTCAATGTACTTTGCAAGCTTTTGGGCACCCAAGCTAATGGGAGGAATAATAAGATTCCACCTAACATCAAGAGTGTTATACAAATCCATTTCAATCTACAACCACTGAAGGAAATATCTGGATGGTTTGCTGTGGACTGGAGTACCCCTAGAAATATTTACTACTGTGAAAGGCAAAATAATATAAAAGAAAATTGGGAGGCACAAGCCACCCACCTCTTTGGACTGGTAAGTCTAAAGTATGCTTGACGGGACCTTACCCAGCCACAAAAAATCCAACAGTATAGAATGGAGGGCTTTAAATCAGTGCACCAGTAGGATGATGTTAAAGATACCCAATGTGTAAAGCAAATAAGACAGTATGTTAATATTAACAATACATCCCACAATGATAGGGTCAATCTTTTCAAGTTTTATGCCATCTCTTCAAGTCTTATACAGTCACCTTAAGAAGGGATCATGATTCAAAGCTTTCAATTTATTAATGTGCCAGGAAGCATACACCAAAATAAGTCAAGTGTTTTGATTCCCAGGAGGCCCAGATCCACAATAGACTTCTTATTAAACTCTGTGTTAAGGGGAAAACACTCAATTTGCCAATACCATATTTAATATATATCCCAAAGCTACCAAATTCTGACATGATAGATAACACTTTTGGAATGTAGTCCTGTGGATCTAATGTAATAAAATACCATCCATGTATGCAGAAAGCTTATACTCATCCTACAGGTGAATACCTTTAACTTTCTGAGTGACTTTAAGCTTAATAAGAAGTGGTTCAAGATAGAGGATGAAAAGAAGCGGGATAAAGGACACCCTGTCTGGTGCCCCTAGCTAATGTAAGTGAATCAGACAAGACTTCATTACAGAACTCCATAGCTATTGGCAGCGGAGTATAAAACCTTAATCCAGTTAATAGGACTGGGATATATTATACTTACTCAAAACTCAAATGGGATAAGGACAAGAAACAAACCTTGCTATAGGAGCATGATTCAAAGGTAAATGGCAGCAAAGCTAAGCTACATTCTGAGATGGGTTATCAGGCAGAAGTGGAAGGTGAGGTGGGGAAGGGCAGGGTATGCGTGTCTTGGGGAGAGAACGGGACCAGGGATGATAGTGGGATGTAACGGATGAGGAGCAGCAGTTTACATGGACATGCTGTGGAGAATGGGGATTGCCCAATATGTATGAGACTTGACGACTTAGAAACTGAAATTTATTGGCTGAGGATGGAGGTGGAGAGGCACATGGCGTCACAGGAGGTAAGGGAGGGGGATATGGCATAGGGGTTACAAATCAATGGAGACAGGATGATTGGATGAGCACAAGGCATGAGAGGAAAATACAGGGGTGGGAAACAGATCTGGACTGCTGGAGAAATAGGGGATGACAGAAGGTGTGTAGGAAGAGGGGTGTGGAGCAGGTGGTACTGCACAAGAACTACAAGAAACATTAATGGTGGGCTAGTATGGGAAACAAGTTAGTAAATGGAGATGGATTAACCTGACAAACAGGTATACACCTTTTCAAAATTTAAAGGACACAGGAAATCATGAGGGGCAGGGGGCACTGATGTTACTAATAGTGGGGGGGGAGTTGAGGGTGGTAAAGGGAAGATCTGAGAGGAAACATTAGGGGTGAGAGGTGACATAGAGGGGATAAAAAGATAAATCAGGGGCCATGGTAGGGAAACTAGTAATGGATGTCAGGAGAAGAGGTGAAGAGGGGAAGGAGAGAATGAAGGAGAGGGTGACAGGGCAAGGCATGGGAGACCAAGGGGAGTGACAATAAGGGGAGGGGATAAGGGGTTCACTTGGGTGTAGTACTGCAATTGGTGATAGGGGAGAAATGCAAACATCTCTGCAAAGAGGACGGATGTTGTCCCATGGGGTAGAGTAGGGCATGAGGAACATGAAGAGAGGGATACAGGGTCGGGGGAGATAGATGGATGAACATGACAATGAGCAGAATGGAGAGGAAACCATAGTGAGCAGGCAAAAGAAGATAGTTGTGTTATCATACTGGGAGATTCGATAATTAAGGGTATCAAGTTGGGAGGTAAAGGGAAAGGAGCTCTATTAGGGTTGAGTGCATGCCTGGCATGACTGCACACAGGACAAAGCACATAGTCCACTCTTTAGTGAGGAAGCATAGGGGATCCCTGTAGTGGTCCACCTCGACACAAATGACTTGGAAGGAAATAGTGTGCAGGAGGTACAGGCAAGATTTAGGGAACTGGACAGAATATGTAAAACTGAAGGAATACTGTGGCATTTTCCAAAGTCCTGCAGGTGCCAAGGGCACGGACAGAAAGCAGAGGATAGGGACTTTAACAAGTGGTTAGGAGAATGGTACCTAGATATGGGGTTTGGACTGGTGGGAATCTGGGGTAAATATAGTAACAAGGATCTATTTGACAAGGACAGACAACATCTTGCTAAGGAGGAAAAGGAGTTCTAAGAAAGAAACTGGGGAGTTGATTGCTAGTAAGTATGAGTTAAACTAATGGGGGGCTTAGACTTGCGGGTCAGGTAGAAATGCAAAGTTTGGGAGGGCCAGCACCTCTCACCCTATTGGAAATTTGGGAGATGAGAAGAACTTGCTGGGGGTAATAGTTCAGGAAAGGGAAGGCTAAAAGGATAGGGTGGGTTGGAAGCTGGTCTCCACAAATGAGAGGAGCCTGGATAACAAGGTACCCAAGTTGCAGGCATTAGCGGGGAGTGGACGTGGCTGCAATTACGAAGACATGGACCACCCAGTACCATGACTGGCACTTAATAATACCAGGGTACAAAATGTTTAGGAGGGATAGGAAAATTGCAAAGGAGGTGGGGTGCCGTTATTTGTAAGGGAGGGATAGAGTGCAGCAGGGAAGAGGGTGAGGAAGGGAATGTGGAGATGTTGTGGGTCACCTTAAAGAATACTGAGGACAGAAGGATCAATCTGGGGTAGTCCTAGGGCCACCAACACAGTCTGAGGAACACGACAGGAACTGGTGGATAACCTAATAACCCACTGTGGCAGGGGCAGGACAATGTTGGGGAGACTTCAGTCTGCCAGGGTGGACTGGTGCACTATGTCATCAGCTACTGCTAAAGAACAAAGGATACTGGATGCATTCCAAGATGCATTCCTGTCACGACTGGTGGCAGAGCTGACTAGAAAGGAAGCATCTTGAACCTGGTTCTGGCAGATAGTGACCAGGTACAAGATGTGGTAGTAGAGGCCCGCTGGTGGGAGTGACCACTCAACAATATGGTTCTCCCTGGACCTGGGGAGGGGAGGAATTCAGACAAGCATGAAAGTAGTGGACTTTAGGGAGCAGATGTCAGGAGGATGACAGCTTTTTCTTGAGGGGCACCTAGAGAAGACCAGTTCAGATATGGACACGGAATGCAGGTGGGCAGTATTGAAGTTGGGCCTGTTAGAGGTCATAAAAACATTCACAAGGACCCACTGCAAGAAAGCAAGATCAAGGAAACCTAGTTGGTAGACCAAGGAGGTGCAGGAGAATGTAAGGAGAAAAGGCTAGCCTTCTGAAAGTACATGAGAACTTGTGGGGAGGAGGACAGGAGGAGTACTATATGAAATCAAGGGAGGTGAGCAGGGTGTTGAGGGCAGCCAAGGCATCCAAAACCATGGTTGGCACAGGGATCAGGGATGGGGAGAAGGAATGTTTTAGATACATCAGGGAGAGAAGAAAGTGTAGGGGTCAAATCACCAGGTTAAAAAAAGGAAGGTGAGAGCCGGCCCAGTGGTGCTGAAGGTTTAGATGCTGGACACCACACCTCATGCCGTGCTGGCAGCCCAGGGTCTGGAGCGACCTCCATGTTGCCAGGTGCTCAGCAGGCGAGGGAGAGGACTGAGCATCCGATAGACTGGCTCCTCTCCTCCTCTCCTGGGGAGAGGAGGAGGGTTGTTGTCCTGCCCTTGGCTGCCCCTAGTGGAAGCCAGAGGGCAGTGTCAGAGGTTGGGATACCTGTACAGGAGTGTGGAAATGTGGCATGCATGTGCCTCCACACATGCACGCTCATGCCATGAGGAGGGAGGGGAGTATAAGGGAGAAAATGAGAAAAAGGGTCTGGCAGGCTCTATCACCTGTAGCCCACACCTGACTTTGGTGACTCCATATCTGGATTGTGCTTTGGTGGGGAGGATGGCCCCTCCTCTGGCCTCCCATGGAGGAAAGTACATGGGGAATACCGAGGGAGCCCGGGTTTGGAAGCGTGCCGAAGGAAGAACCGAGCCCTATGTGGGGGGTCAAGCCCACCTGCCAGACCGATGGGGAAAAGCAATATGGAAAAACAAAAGGAAGGTGGGTGGGCAGGATGGGCCAATTCCATGGGGAGGTAAGGCTGGGGTTGGGATTGGGGCACACTAACAGATGGAGAGATCCCGATGAAGAGGGTGGAGGGCTTCAGTCCTAGAGGACAGACAAGGCCCTGGGCTCGAAATGAGATCCACCCCAGAGTCCTGAAGGAACTGGCAGATGTCCTGGCAGCACCTCTAATGGAATTATTCAATTTCTCCCTCCTATTGGGATGTGTACCACTGGACTGGAGGATGGCACACCTTGTGCCCCTCCATAGGAGTGGTCCTCTATTGGAGATCATCTTGAAGGAAAGACTGGTGGAGTTCCTGGAAGTAAACAGCCTTCTAGATGTCCGGCAACATGAATTCATCCAGGGAGATCTTGTCAAAATAACCTGGTTGAATGTTTTGATTGGGTGACAAGGTCTCTGGATGATCGGCCAGATGATGCCTTGTATCTGGACTGCAGCAAGGCATTTGACTCAGTGCCACGTGGGAGACTACTAGGCAAGCTGAGGAACCTAGGGGTGGGAGTAAAGATGATGAAGTGGATTGAAACTGGCTGAGTAACAGGAAACAGTGGGTGGTGGTGGGGAGCTTTTGACACCCAGAAGAGTCATTAGTTGGGTCCCACAAGGATCTGTACTGGGTTCATTGTTATTTAACACTTTCATTGCAGACATTGCAGAGGGAGTTATGAGCAAATGAGCCTGTTCACCAATGACTCGAATTGGGAGCAGTGGTGGACAGTGAAGAGGGGTGGAGGACCTCCTGGAAGACCTGGAATGACTTGAACAGTGGTCAGACACATGGCAGCTGGGTTTTAACACTCAGAAGTGTAGTGTATTGCATTTGGGAGCTAGGAACCCAGGGTACAGCTACCATGGGGGGCAGTTGATGGTCTTGGAGGAGGAAAATATCTAGGAGTGGTGATCACTGGTAAAATGAATCATTCAGATCAGTGCAGGAAAGCAGTGACAAAGGCAAACAGAATGCTGCAGTGTATTGCTAGGGGATCACTTTGAGGAGGAAGGAAGTTATTTTGCCACTGTACAAATCCTTAGTGAGGCTGCACTTGGAGTACTGTGCAGTTCTGACATCCTTACTTTAAGAAGAACATCAGGCACCTGCAGAGAGTCCAGAGGAGTGCATCTAAGATGATCCAGGGAATGGGGAGAAGCCCTATGTAGAGAGACTTAGGAGCTGAACATGTACTCCTGGAAGACAGAAGGGACAGAGGGATATGATTGAGACCTTTAAATACTTGAAGGGCATCAACAGAGTAAACACTGAGGGCTTGTTCAGTTTGAAGGGGAAGGGACCACAAGGGTCATAGCCTAAAACTGGATCTATGTGATAACGGTGCTCGCTGGGGGCGATCACCTGCGAAGCAGGCACATCACCAAAAATATTTTGCAGTGTACCCCCGCACACAGCAAAATTGCACCGGGAAGTTGGGATTTGTTGTTTTCCCCTGCACCCTCCCACCCCCTACTTAAGGATTCTCAACTCAAGGGGTGCATGTCGAGGTGGGGGTGAAAATGTGGCATAAAATTTCGGGCCAGGCACAACAAAAATACCTGCACCTGGACCCGAACCCAGCACCATTTCTGCCGCAGCCCTGAACCAACCCACCATGCTATGGCAGCAGCTTGGCAGCTCACCATGGTGCTACCCCTGCCAACCTCTCCATCCCCCAAGCTCAGTGTGCTTGCTTCCTCCCATCACGCACGTAGGGCATATGGTGACAGGATGTTGCCATTTCGTGCATCCCCATCCGGTGCGCCCACCTCCCAGTTGCCCCGATGACAGGCGCCATGATTGAGTCACCTTTTGGTAAGCGCCCGTCGCGTCGCCAAAGTCATGGATACCCCTAAATCTGGTGGGGAAGTACAGAAGAGAACTGAGGAAACATTACTTTACAGAAAGGGTGGTAGCACCTTGAAACGCACTACCTGAGAGGAGGTGATTTCATTGGAATCAGTAGGAAGTTTTAAGAAGAGATGGGATAAGTATATGGGCAAGGCACAGGAGGGAGGAAGTGACCAGTAGGGGAACTCAGGTGGAAAAACTTGGAAGGAAGGAGGGAAAGGGGAGGGAGGACAGCAGCAGTGACTGTACTGTGAGCTGTATCTCGAGCAGACATGATAGACCTTAAGGCCTAATCTGCCGGAATTTTCATATGTCTGTATGTAAACTGTTAACAGATATCCCCAAGCAACTCAATCAAAAAGCCTTCTCAGTGTCCAGGAAACCGCTGCCTGCCGAGATCAGATAGGGCAACATCCTCAGATGATTGCTTGAAACCCTAAAGCCCACCTGTTCCTGACCAATCAGAGAAGCCCAGACCCTATGTAACCTACTGACCAAGACCCTAGAGAGAATCTTAAAATAAATATTGAGAGAAATGGGTCTGTAATTACCCATCAAGGTATCATTCTTACTGGGTTTGGGGATTACTAGATTTTGGCCTCTGTGAGAGTGGAATCAAAACCCCTTGAGCTTACGCTTGTAAAAATATCATTCAACAGAGTCACCAGCTATCCAACATAAAATTTATAAAATTCCACAGACAGGCCATCAGGACCCAGGGCCTTACCTGGCTTAGTAGCCTGAACTGCCTCCCAAATTTCATCTGCCTGAATTGGGCCCTCCAAAAGTGCCTGCTGGGCCTCATCAAGACAAGGCAGGAGAATCTCCTCCAAAATGCATCCAAAATGCCTCAACCTTCCTCAGTCTCTGATCCAGCATATATAAAGCCTGATAAAATTGCTGAAAGCTTTCACCACCAAGCGGGAGTTAGTGGTATGAGTAGCCTCACCCTCCTTCCACATACTAAAAGGCACCCTCTTTATCCCCGATCAAGATACTTAACCTTGGTTTTAGAAATGGCCAAGTCAGCCCATTCAGTGAGCAAATCTGCATATCTCTCCTAGAGACTATTTAGCCACCACCAAATGGACTCAGGGATGCCAGGGCTAGGAAACTTCTCAATTGTCTGAATGTCCCATAAGTGGTCTGAGGTACAAATACAAATTACCTGTGCTCACTCAGAAAAGAGCGGGTGCTTAGTGAGGGTTGCAAGCCCAAGATGAAGCCTAACGTTCAGAAGACTGGTGCCACCTCTTACACTCATACACAAAAATATACAAAAACTTCTAGTTAAAAAATAAAGGTTTTATTCTATCCATTTGGAATTCAAGTACAAGCTCACCAGTGCATGCACTACCCCAGCTTCGCTATAAGCCTTCCTCAGGGGCGTAGCCTTGTTACACACATTGCCATTTTTATAGGTCAAAAATAGTGACATCGTTCATTCTTTTTTGAATTATATTTTATTGTTTTAAAATGAAAACAATGACATACAATCATCTCATGTCAGATATCACATTAATTACTTTCAGATACATCCAGTGTAGTAGTTTTATTTAAGCTAGACAATCTGGATTTCAGTTATGGAGGTATTCTTGAAAGTCAAATGTTGAACATAAGTCCAAGATATGCTGCACCCATAAGATTTTGAATGGTCATTTCAATAAAATAAAAGGAGAACCAAACATTTCCTACCAACAACCTGTGTTGTTATGAACCTCTTCCAAAATGTAATTCCATTATATTTAGCAATCAGCATTGTAACTCCTAGATCAACTGCAATCTAACATCAAATTTCAATAGCTTGAACAATATTATTCATTAAACAGTAATATTAATTATCACTGTCTCCTGTAGCACATGGCTGCCACCATTTTAAACTAGAGTAACCTTCTTTGTATAGGTAGCACGTAACTTTATAACTTCTAGCAGTACCTTCAACAATAAACTTTTGGAAAAAATATTGCCCCTGTTGATTAAGAATTTTTACACAGCTTAACTTATGTTTATTTAAACTACCTTTTGGCAGGACTAGAAGAAGCCTAATCAGGCCTAAACAAAATTGACTATTGATTCTTTTTTTTATTTATCTATCTGGCCTTACTTTATGTAATTACAGCCCCTTTGTCTATTAAGCTTCAATTTCAAGTGTCTTCCCTGAATCTGAGGACTCAAGTGTCTGTTGTGATCAAATTTCCTTGTCAAAGCTTCAGCTTTTGCCTGCTTCTTCGGGGTCAGTGTATTGGTAAGTATGACCCTGTAATGGATCCTTAATCTGGCCGGGATAAGAAGAGAGGTGAGCCACTCCAAGGCTCTCTGTAACTTGGCTCTCACACCATCAGATTTCTTCTTCTGAGCTCTGGTTGCATAGGACAAGTAGCCCTTGGAAACTGAGCCACGTGACTTCTCTTGCAGCCTGTAGGATGCTATCCTCATCACTGGGCTGGATGTGATCAGCAGGATTGTCCGAGGCAAACTCTGCGGCACGCAATCTTGGGGACACCCGTAGGCTTTTTATCATGTTTTCCGCTTAAAGGCACAGAGTCCAGATTTAGTGCCTTTGGCATCCACTTCTTTAAAAAATACAGCAAATTATCTCCCTTGACGCTTTCTGGCAACCCGACAATGCATATGTTAGAGGCCCTCTGTGAATCCTCAAGGTCCTCTAGTCTATATCGAGCTGAGAATTTTCTTGATAAGCTTACCCATTGATGTTAGTGTTTTGGTCGCCATTGATTCCGCTTATAGTCGCTGTGTGTGAAGCTGCTGTGATTTTGCATCTTGCTCTGTGAACTTTGTTAGGAGGATTCAACCTTGCCATCAATGGCCTGCATAGATTTTTGCAGTGCCTGCCACAGAGGTTCAGTATCCGCATCTGCCTCTTTGTTGCTGCCAGTGTTGGAGTTGATTCCACCTGAGGATTCTTTGGTCCAGCTGCGGGGCTTTACCCGCTCAACCCATACCGAGAAAAGTATCATTTTGTTCAGCTAGCTATCAGGAATTTTATTCTGTCAAAAGTATTACTTTTCAGTCGATTAAACTATATTTTTATATTCTTTGTGCAGTTAATCAGAGAGCTCCTATTAAATGTGTCTCCTCAGTGGGTGTGCTTCACAGTGCTCCCATCATTAATTCTTTAATGCAGACATGTTTCTTATCTTAGTTTGATTTCTTAAAGGAGCCCTGCTCCATAAGGCTATATAGCCTATCAAGAATGTGTAATTACTGTACCATCACCAAAAACATCCTTAATCTAAAACTAATGATAAAACAATGTTGAATTATACAAAATACTTTCTTAAATTCTGTGACATTCAAGGCTAGACAATAGATACCTGTATTTAACCTAACAGTTGATTTAACGTGATCTCCTAGGCAGCATTTGAGTCTGGATAAAACATTTAAATTTATTTAATTATTCAGTTTATTTAATTATTATAGCCATAGTTTCTGTATTTCAGATTATAAGAAGGAAGGAAGGAAGAAAGGAGGAGAGGGAAGATAAACCTGTACTGATTATCAGGATGGTTTAGTCCATATGGCAAGCCATGTCTCCAGAGTGTAGAAACTGGGAAGCAGGTATCAAATTGCTCTTCAAAAAGAAAATATACATTTAGTAAAACATTCTAGTGCTAGTCCTATCATTCTAAAGGCAGCATAATCATACTTAATCAATATTTACAAATCAGGGTAGAACCTGGAAATGGGAAAGGGAAAAGAGGGGTTGGAAATTGCAGGATGGGAAAGTTGGTACTCCAATACTTTTAATGTTTTTGGACCTTAAATAAGGTTTCAAATCCCAACTGTCATTTAAGACATTTGGCTTAACTGTACTCAATGAGAAAATCCAGTAACTTTCTCTGTGTAACAGCTTTTGTCTGTCACCTCCTCTCTCTGGTTGCATGACACATTCCAGTCCCATCTATCTTGACACATTCCAGTCCCATCTATCTTAAGGAGTTACATTTGAATAATTTCTTTCAGTGAAATTCTCTCGAACGGAGTGTCCAGCCTTTGTTTATGATGGTGCTGATGTGCTCCTGAACTCTTTAAGTGTTCTGTTTTCCCTTTATAACATAGGTTGCACTCCACGCCATAATGCATAAACTACAAATGTAGTTGTGCATGTGATGAATGGGATAGCTGGGATGTATAGGCAGGGCATCACCAGCAGGAAAAGGGGATCATAATTCCGCTATACAAGACACTAGTGAGGTTCCCACCTGGAGTACAGTGTACAGTTCTGGAGACCATACCTACATAAGGACATAGACAGGGTAGAGAAGGTTCAAAGGAGGGCAACAAAGATGGTGCATGGATTGCATCACAAGTCCTATGAAGACAGGTTGAAGGAACTGAACATGTACTCCCTGGAGGAGAGGAGGGAGAGAGGATATGATAAGAGACATACAAGTATCTTACAGGGAGGAACAGGGTGCAGGAATACACTATTTTTAAGCGAAAAAGATGTTCCAGGACTAGAGGGCATGGGATGAAGTTGAGGAGGACGATTCAGAGGAAACATGAGGAAGAATTTCTTTACAGAATGGGTGGTGGACAAGTGGAACACCCTGCCAGAGGAAGTGATGGGGCTGAAACAATCACGGATTTAAGAATGCATGGGATAGACATAAAGGAATTCTAGAGGTCAGGGTAAGGGGCAACAGACTTCTAGGAAAACATAAACTGAGCTTACAAGCTCAAATGGGCAGACTGGGTGGGCCATAGGCCCCATTCACAACACTGTCTATGTACCTATGTATCTATGTATGAATTCTCTAATTTCGACTTTTCTATTAGTGTTCAAAACTGTAAACTCTTTCCACATCATATACTTGCATGCATTACAGTCTTTAAACACTCCTGTTGGTCTTATTGGGAGCCACGTAGTCTGTTCTCTTTATATGTTTTGAACTGGTTGTGTACAAGTTTCTCTTAACATTGCTGTTTTCTTAAAGGTGTTCTAGGTGTCTCTTGCTACTTTCTTTAAAATGCCATCACTTTTGATGAGATATTCAGAACTGGAGAACTACTTGTAAATAAGTCAGGGAGAAAAAAGTAGGGGTAGAAAAGAATGAGAATGGGCATCACATTTCCCACTGAATTTAACAGTGCTACAGGACAGATTGCCAAAGCTCCAGAGTTGGGCCAGTGATGGTTTTGGCTACTGGGAACTCCTCTGTTGGAGAATCCCCTTTAGTCAGAAAATCTGTTAGGGATACTGAGCCCGTTTCTGGACAGGTTCAATTTCATCTCCGTAAATTCGGAGATGAGATGAAAATGCCCATGAAGGACGTGAGACCTTCCTCCATCGAGAGACTCCCCATCAAAGCCTCATTGAACTGACGAGAGTGCAAGGAGGAGTCCGGATAGATAAGACAACCACCTGAGTCACTTTTGACCTGCTGCAGATGGTCAGGAGTAAGGGTGACTGACAGCCTATGGGGAGATACCTTAACAGGAGAGCAGGAGGGAGGTTGTTTAGGTGGTGGCTCCATCACAATCGGCAGAGAGGCTGGTTTGGCTGAGCTGGGAAGGCCTTCACTGGCTCCATGGGTGGAGGGCGGTGTCAGCCAGCTCCGGAGGAGTCGGCATCGGCCTAGAAGGGCGACAGCCATGTGACAGTGTGGAAGCCTGTGTCGACTTCAGACCAGCCAACACCAACTGTTGCCACATGAGATCCTCATAGCATTGACGCAACTTCAGACAAAGCCCTCCTCTTCTGAGGAGGATGAGAATGAATAGTGGTGGTGCTCGCTTAGAACACCCAGAATGGTGTCTGTGAGTTCTTCTCGACCTTGACCATCGGGGCACTGATGGGGTGCTCAGAAGGATCCAGGGAAACCCATGCTCCCTCCAGGCCAGGGTCGGGACAGTGAGGAGGTTCCCAGCAAGCTGGGTTCCTCCTTGGTAGGTCCAGTCCTGAATAAAGAATTGTCAGCCTTGTCCAGTGACAATGGGTCAACAGGGTCGATAATAATTTAGACTGGGTCATCATCCCACGCCTTAGCTGGCTGGCCTAATGTGGGCACCGTGAAGCCAGTGGCTGAGGCTGCAATTTCGACCGAAGTTGAAATAGGAGATTTCTTAGACCAAGATCTCTCTCAATCCAAGAATGTCGCCGACTTAGACGTATCTCGACTCCTTGGATTCCTTTGTACGGGAACAGGAGCTGTGCAATGTTGATGGGTCCTCCCCTTAGTCGGGAGAGACTGGCACAACTTAAAGGAGCCTGTAAAAAGATCCCAGTTTGAGCGGCATGAAGACCAATATTGAAGAGGACTGATCGGTAGCCTGAGCCTCCGCCTCCTCCTCCTTGAAGGCCTTCATTAGTTCAAGTTGCTCAGTGGACCCTGCGGCTGTGGAGACCGCTCAGTGGGCCTCTTCAGATTTGACTGGCGGGTTCCATTTTTCCAGTCATCCGAGCTGTAAGCTTGTGAGGCAATCATCCAACACGCTTTGGCTGGAATGAGGAAAAAGTCTCAGGCCTGGGTATCATGATCATGGCCCAGGCAGTAGACACACATGACATGCGGGTCAACGTAAGACATCTTCTGACCTGCAGGGCATCGGTGGAACCCAGGTGAGGACTTGTCCTCATCGCGCTTATGCATTGTGAAATGATGCAGAGAAACCTTACCGAGTTTTAATTTAGATAAATAATCTGAAGATTTAAGCACCAGGGCCTACTCAACGCAGGAGCAATGAGAGGGAACCTGAATCTTCCAGCGGAAAAGAAGATCTGGTATCAAGGGGCAAAGCCGAGGCATATTCCACCCAGGTGTGTGGAGGAGCCAGCTTTTAGACCTTCTTGCAAGATTCTTAAAGGGAAAGGACATGCCAAGAAGTGTAGATAGAACAACATATCCACATCTCTAGAACATACATTTAACTTTGCCTTTATATCTTTTAAAAAATAAAATAAACATTGCATAATAGCAATATACCACTCCATGGTGTGGGTATATGGGTGGATTTATCACTCTGGTGTGGTTAAGTCACTCAGCTTGTGGTCTCAAGACTAAATCACAGTGGTAAATCTGCCCATATACCCACACCCTGTCATGGTATATTGCTTAAATAGCAACAATGGGATTCAGCTATAAGCTCTGATGGCAAAGCTTCATCTATTGTCCCGCACTCTAGTCTTAAACAGCCTACTATGTCTAATGTGTCACATGAACATTTTATTTCTGAGTCAGCCACCAACTTCTCTGAAGATTTTTAGAGCCAGAAGAAATACAATAGGGTCCCAATGCAGCACTTCCATGCCCAGATGCAATCCCCGAGCCATGCAATTTCAGGAAAATGAAGCTACAAGAAAAGAACTAGATTAGGTGGAAGAAGACATGAATGAGGATGGCAGTGCAGGACTGAAACAGAAGCACACCACAAGCAGCATATACAAATGACTCAGATGATTCCAACACAGGATAAGGCAGGAGATCCTACAAAGGGAATGGGAAGAAATAAACATTATTAACTTGTCTGCTTTGGAACTGACAACTGCGAGAAAGCCATCCTTCTGAGAGATTTGAGTTTTGTTCCTACATGCACAGTTAAGAACCTTGGTCTGTTTCTGGTCATTAAGAAAGTCTCAAGGAAGCTTAATCTCAAGTTCATTTTTCTAAAATACAGAAGATTGTATGCTTGATATTGTTGTCGATGCACAGGTCAAGAAGCATAGAAAACCAGAAGCAGTTTTAAAATTCACAGATAGCATTTTATTTTTGTCAATAACAGCAAAATAAAAAATTAAAATTATTCAGTGTAACAGCAGTATTTACAAAGGCAGTACAAACAGATAAAACAAAGTCCTTCTGAGGGTATATCAGAATTCCAAGTTTCAAGGCTCTCACTCTCCTTGTCTCTTTAGCAAAAGCACTGCTGCTCTTTTATGTCTTTGTCTGGGAACTCATTAAAGAGAGTCTGCTTTCACAGAATGTTCTTGCAAGTTTACAGAATGTTCTGCAGGTGCAATAAAATAACATAGTCACCCAGAACTGACCTCTTGTTTACAGCTCTGTAAAAGGGTTACAAACTGCATCTCATGTTAACCCATTGAGTTCCAAATAGCTTTTTGCAACTATTTCAACAGTATAACTACAGTATATACATTTTAAACAAAGGGATCCCAGTATCAGTGACATTTCCACATTAAGATTCACATGTATTTTTATACCTGCAGATATGCAAGGGGGAGAAAAGACAGAAATAGCAGGGGAAGGCAGAGAGATGGGTGAGAGGCAGAGAATTGCGAAACAGTCGGAGTGGATCAGTTCCTAGGTCTCATAAGAAAATTTGGTTGTGCAACCAGACGGAGAAGAGATATAAAAGGAGAGGATAGAACAGACCCTTGCAGTTAAACTCTTTTCTGCATAGCAAATTGGACAGGGCCTTATTCCACCCTGTCACATACTCTCCTCTTTCTGTTTTACAAAACAGGTCTCCAAAACATTCTTTTACTTATCTTCTAGCATTGACTTATAAATTTTACAGTTCGGTGCATATGCAGCATAATAAACAGAGAAGTTTCAGCTCACATTTTTTCAACCTTCAGAATTCTCAATTCCTGATCCATATCTTGACAGAAAATCAGCAATGACATTCTTCTTTCCCAGAACTGTGCCTCACTTAAATGTAAGGGCTGTAGTGCCAGGTACCACTTTGTGATTCTGGAATTTTTATCCTTCATTTGGTTAAGCTAACAGAGAGGATTCTGATCTATTATAAGTACAAATTAAGCTCCTAGTAGTAAAACTTAAGGACCCATGGCCCACTTGCTGCAAGGCATTCCTTTTCAATGGTGGAGTTTCTTTTTCTCTGTCGCAATTTCCTATTCATGTATAGAATATGATGTTCTTTCCTATCTCTATGCTGACTCAAGACTACATCTAGGCATACTTCTGATGCATCAATCTGTAACAGAAATTGTTTCTCAAAGTCTGGGCTTCTTAAAACAGGTGTTCTCAGTTGTAGTTATGGGGTAACAAAATACTCCACTGGCGGTTACTCTTCAAAGCTTTATTAAATTCCTTTAATTGCCCTGACGTTCGTAGTTATGTGCTTTTTCAAAGGGCTTCTTCTTTTATTTTCTACAAAGAAATACATATTTTTTTTTATTTATCTCATTATTTAACATTCAGTTTTGATTCTCAAGTTTTACAATAATATCAATTATATACACTTACCACCATAATTTCTTAACACTATTGATGCATTCTATGCATATTCTTTTTTCCATAAAATCATACTTTGTAAAAAAATTATAATCAAAAGTGCTACATTCTGTCTTCCCTGTCTCAAATTACTACTGCTATAAGCTTGTTCCACTTTTTCACTCAGCATTTTGGAACCCTCACATCATTATTTTATTGATGCAATTTCTCATTCACCATGCTAATATTCCCTCTAGTATGCTTGCTTTGTCTCCTGTTCCTTTCTTTTGGTTCAATACACCACTTGGTAGTTTATTAAAGTAATTAATTTGAATGCTCATACCTTAATTTAAAAGTTGGTGAGCTTGTTTGCCTTCTTAAAACAGGGGCTGAAACATAATGCAGCCTTAATGGACTGAAAAGTTTTGTCACATTCTAGGATCCATTTCACATATTTCAGGAACCGCTTTTTGTGAGTTCAGTGAGGGGAGTAGCTAACTCAGCAAAGCTGGGAACAGATTTAATAATAACCAGCCAGCTCTAAAAATGACCTGACATGTTTCTTGGTTTTGGGACAGGGCTATTAGCTACAGCTTCTGTCTTGGAAACCTCTGGCTTGACTTCTCCATTTCCCAAACATAGCCCAATTATCTGATTTTTCTGCATGCCCAATGCACACTTGGTAGGATTAATTGTCAGACCTGCCTTTTAAATGATTGGATAACTGCTTGTAGGTGTTCCAGGTGGCTTTTCCAGTCTGGACAGTACAGCACGACATCATCCAGGTACACAGCACAATAGTGTAAGGGGATAAAATTCCATCCATGTACCACTGAATGTAGCAGGTGCACCATGTAAACCAGGAGGCATGGTGGTGAACTGATAGAATTCAACAGGAATGGCAAATGCAGTTTTGTCTCTGGATTCTTTAGCTAGGGTGATTTGCCAGTAACCTTTGGTGAGATCGAGGGTACTGATATACTTGGCACTCCCAGTCTGTCCACCAAATAATCTGTTCTGGGCACAGGATAACTGTCAAATTCTGACACTTGATTAAGTGTCCTAAAATCAAGGCAGATTCTTACACCTCATTTTTTTGTTTACAGTCACCATTGGTGATGACCAAGCACTTCTCGACTCTTCTATAATACCCAATTTTTCATTTTTTTGTATTTTCTGACCACGTCCAGCTCTTAACTGCTCTGGTAATCAGTTTGTGTTTTGTCTAATAGGGTGAGCATTCCCTGTCACTATTACATGCGTGACCCTTTTGCATGGCCTGGTACTTGTTAAAAGTACTGTTAAAACTCTTTAACAGGTTATGAATTTCATGCTTTTTCGAGGTTGAGGAAACTTTACTCTTACAGCATCAGCAGTTACAGTTTGTTCCAGTCTATAATAATCTATCTTCTCTGTTTCTCCATCTCTGTTTGTTGTATAGCCCACCATTTGAAAAAGGCAATCAGGCTTTTAGGCTCTGTCACTGCCTGTTCTATTTTTCCATTGCAGGTGCTGGCTGTACAGTCTCAGCTTGGACTTCTGTCTCTGCTACTTTGGATGCCATCTTTCTAGTAATGACTCTTGGGCTTGCTGCTGCAGAATCAATACCTTTCTTCAATGCTTCCCTGGTACCAGGTCTAGTACCCATGCACAAAACCCCTGGCTTAGAGTATACACAGTGTAAATCCCACCTAGGCTGACACCATCTGTCATTGAGGCACAGGTCAGGAAACATAGGAAAACCAGGAGCAGTTTCAAATTCACAAATAGCATTTTATTTTTCTCAATAACAGTAAAATAATAAAATAAAAATTATTCAGTGTAACTATTTACAAAGGCAATGCAAACAGAAAAACAAAGTCCTCCTTCTGAGGGTATTTCTTAATTCCAAGTTTCAGCTCTTTCAGTCTGTCACTCTCCTTGTCTCTCTAGCAAAAGCATTGCTGTTCTTTTAATAAGTCTTTGTCTGGGAACTCGCTAAGAGAGCCTGCTTCTCACAGAATGTTCTTGTAAGTTTATAGAATGTTCTTGCAGGTGCAGCAAAAGAACTTAGTGACCCAAAACTGATCTCTGTTTACAACTCTGCAAAGGCTTAAAACTGCATCTCAGGTTAACCCCTTGAGTTCCAAATAGCTTTTGCAATCATTTCAACAGTATAACTATATACATTTTAAACAAAGGGATCTCAGTATCAGTGACATTTCCACATAAAGAGTCACATACATTTTATACCTACAGATATGCAAGGGGAAAGAAAAGACAGAAATACTGTAGCAAGTGAAGGTAGAGAGATAGCGAGAGGTAGAGATTTGCAAAACAGAGTGATCATTTCCTAGGTCTCACAAGAAAATTTGGTTGTGCAACCAGACAGAGAAGAGACAGAAAAGGAGAGGGTATAACAGACCTCATGCTTAAACTCTTTCTGCATAACAAATGGGGCAGGGCCTTATTTCACCCTGTCACAGATGTGTACAGTCAGATCCGTGAAATCAAGGATCAGCCCTTAACCACATAGATAGCTAGTATAGAATTTTAAAGAAACCATCCACCATTGTCCCATACTATGCTCCCACTGTGTTAACTTTTGAGAAAGCTTTGTTAAATGAATTAGGGAAACAATGAACATGATTTCTACATTGAACTATTGGAATACCAGCTCAGATGAATGAATAGCTTTAAGAGAACTGAGTGAGAATCTGCATATAATTATAAAACTTGCAGACAAGGGTGGCTCCATTGTTATTTTAAACAGTGAGCATTATGAAAAGAAAGTTTTAAACAATTAGCTCGACACAAATTTTTATGTGGGGCTAAAGACAGATCCCACTATTCGATTCAGACAAGAGATTGATGTTTATTTTGCACATGGCAGATCCTGCCAAACCAACCTGGTCGAGTTCTATGACTGGATAACTAGGCAACTGGACAGGGGCCATGCAGTGGATGTCCTGTATCTGGACTTCAGTAAGGCATTTGACTCGGTGCCACATGGAAGGCTGGGAAGGAAGTTAGTAGGCACAGGGGTGGGTGCAAAGCTGGTGAGATGGGTAGGAAACTGGCTGCAGGGAAGGCAACAGAGGGTGGTGGTGGGTGGGGAGCTCTCACCCAAGGGCAGTGATGAGCAGTGTCCCACAGGGCTTGGTGTTGGGACCAGTGTTGTTTGGGATATTCATTGCAGACATATCATGGGACATCAAGAGCAAGATCAGTCTGTTTGCTGATGATACCAAGGTTGGCGCGGTGGTGGATGACCTAGGAGGATGGCAGGGGTTGCAGGATGATCTGGCAAAACTTGAAACCTGGTCAGACACCTGGCAACTGGGGTTTAATGCCAAAAGTGCAAGGTGCTGCATTTTGGGATGAAGAATCCAAGGAGGAGTGCTAGGGGAGTGCAGCTAGCCCAGACAGAGGAGGAGAAGGATCTGGGTGTGCTCATTACAGGGTCCATGAACAACTCGGCACAATGTAGGAAGGCAGCTGCAAAGGCCAAAAATGGTGGGCTGTATTGCAAGGGGTATATCCTCAAGGAGGGAGGAGGTGATTCTGCCACTGTATAGGTCATTAGTTAGACCACACCTGGAGTACTGCGTGGCTGGCTCAGATCTGGAAGAGGGACATTAAGTTACTGGAGGGGTGCAGAAGCAGGGCTACAAAGATGATCAAGGGACTGGGGACTTATCATATGAGAGGAGGTTGAAGGAGTTGAACATGTACTCACTGGAGGAGAGGAGAGACAGGGGTGACATGATTGAAACCTTTAAATACATGAAAGGAATAAACAAGATGGGTACAGAGGGGCTGTTCAAAGTAAGGGAGGGAGGGCCAACTAGGGGCCATGAAATGAGATTGGAGTGAGGAAGGTTCAGGAGGGAGATGAGGAGACACTTTTTTACAGAGAGGGTTGTGGCTGGGTGGAATGCGTTACCTGCAGAAGTGGTATGCAGTAGAACAGTGGACTGCTTCAAACGAGGATGGGACAGGACAAGGGGAGGGTTAATGAAGGAAGGGGAAGGGGAGGGGGCAGCTGCAGAATAAGGGTGCTAGCTACACATTCAAACAGACTTGATAGGCCTCTAGGCCTTTATCTGCTGGCAAATTTCAGATGTTCATATGTTCATATGCATGTGAGGAAGGTTTAACTTCTGATAGTACTTTTGGATTGTTTGACTGTTAAATATCCAGCTAGGTAGACAATATACATCTTACTAAGGTACACAAGACTCTGGTTGACACCCCAGGATGCCCAATAGTATCTGGTACAGTTTTGCCTTTTTACCTGAGCCTTTATCAAAATTTTGGACAAACATATCAATCTTATTGTCCTAACTTTACAGTCATATGTTAATGATACTACACAGGTGTTGGCCATCCTGGGAGATCTGCAGTAAGAGCCTGGCTGGATTTTGTTACTCTTGACATCTAGTCTCTTTATACAAATGTGCCCCATGATGGAGGCCTAGATCTACTGGCTGGAATCTACAACTACCCTTTCCCTGCCCTTTGTGAGTTTTTTGCACTTTATCCAGATTTGTATTGGGTATGAATTCATTTTTCAGGGTCAGCACTTCCTGCAGCTCAAGGGAATGGCTATGGGGCTACTTTTGTCCCCATATATGCCAATCTGTACCTTGGCCTGTGGGAAAATGGGCTATTTATGATGAAGACACCAACCCATATTATGACAAAACTGACCTGCGGCGGTGCTTTATAGATGATGTGCTGATGGTGTGGTGGGGTAGTGTAACAGAGCTTTTGATTTCATTGAATATCTGGAAATGCTGAATCCAAATTTGAAATTCACTGTTCATTACAGTATGGATCATGTACAGTTTTTGGAACTTGACATTATCCGGATGTCTGATGGTACCATTGAAACAGATCTTATAGAAAATCTACAGACCGTATTAGCTTTCTTTTGTCAGGTAGTTGCCATCCCTGCCACACCATCAGCAACATCCCCAGATCGCAGTTTATGCATGTCAAAAGGAACTGCTCAAAGCCGACACTTATGAAAAGAGGAATGTTGAACTTAAGTAACGTTTCTTGGACAGGGATATAGTGACTTACACATAGGACAGGCACAGGAAATAGTTAATAACAAACCCAGACATGAATTGTTGCAGTACAGAACTGATAATGAACAAACACATGGTCAAGTGTTACTTATCACACAGTACTGTGCAAAAAGCAGTATCATTAAGAAATGTTTAAATAAATGTTGGCATATATTGGAAACTGAACCTGCCCTGTCTGAGACTGCACAACTACCACCTAGGGTTACATATAGAAGGGGACCCAATCTTCAGGACTTATTGGTTCACAGCTTTTACCTCTAGAGACCATGTGCTTGTGGATTGGCTCCTTTACCACCCAATGGTTGTTATACCTGTCGTGAATATGTATATTGTAAACACATTACAAAAACAAAAGTTTTAGTACAGTTAACAACAATAGGGCGTTTGGTATCAAAAGTTTATTAACTGCAGGTGTGGTATATCTTGCCACAAGTAGTAGTAATGCTTTCTGTGTGGGCAAGACCAAATGCCCTTCTAAAACCAGTACAGGGCAACACTTGAGTGCCATTTGCAAAATAGATGTAAGCTGCCCTCTCACAACATATACAATTGAGATACCACACTGGAATGCATCACTTCTCTTCTTTCCTTTAACTTTCTTTTTCCAGCCCCTGTTCCCATGTCCAGCTCCTTTCTCTGGACTCCCAATGCACCACCCAGGCTAGCCGAGAGGGCTGGGGATTGCTCCAATAAGTGCCCCACCCATGACATCTAGAGGTCTGGATGACCCCTTGGGTGAGGTGGAGGAGGCCTCATACCTCCCAAATGTCAGAGGAGCGTACCTGAGTCCCCTCCAGATCCTCTGTGGTTGCTTTTGGGGCTGGAGCCCATTGCCTGACCAAGACATGAGGTATTTTCCTTGTTCTGGTCCCCTTCCCTGCAGACATCAGCACTCAGGGAGGACCAATGGGTCGGAGGTTCACAGTGACGCACCTCCACTCTGCTCCTTGGCCAATGCCCCCCATAATGTTCCACCTCCTCTGTTGCACCAGCACCACCTAGGTGGTGATGGTATTGCAGTGAGGAGAGCTGCCCACCCTCCCAGAGAAGGAGAGTGGCCCATCAAATGCTCAACTTTCTCCCCCACGGCTGGCCCTTAGATGACCCTGGCTCACTACCAACCCGGTCACCGCGCGCAAGTGGTTGCACTACTGCTGTGCCAGTTGGCCAGGCCCGCATCACTTCTCTTTTCAAGAAATAATAAAGGCCACTACAGCACTCAGAGGTGGTGATTTAGATTTCTTACTGTGTAAAAAGGAAGCCTATTGGATATATGAATTAGGTGCACTGAGGAATCCTGGTCTCCAATGATGGAATAGATATTTCCATTTTTCTCAGAAAATCTTAGCTATTTCTGTTGATCTCCTCCTCCCTCCTTCTTGATGGGTTAAGATATATATAAAAACATTGCTGGGGATGTTTTAGGTTTATATTAAAATTAAATATTTTAGTTAGGTATTTCATATTTGTATATGTGTATATTAAATTTACTTAGAAAGTTATGTATTATGGAATTGTACGTCAGACCATGAATTTTCAGCTCTATGGTACATATTTGTATTTACATTTATGTTTATCTGTATTTATACAACATATGTGTGCCTCTTTGAGGAGGATAAACGAGATATCTCACTGACCACATGTGAGATATCACTTTTAATATATGGATTATCAATTTAATACCCTAGTAAAGCATACAAAAAATTTGGTAATATCATCGCAACTCCAGTGTTAATACTATTGTCAATCAATGTTAATAGTATTGTCAATCAGTTAGTAATACTATCGCTCCACAAGTGAACGATAGTATTATCATAAAAACTATACAGCGCAACTGCACAACTGTACAAATCAGTGATGGTCCCAAATGTCAATCAATCATACAAACTCAAACTGTACCTCGTCATTGGCCGTCTTCTGTCTGTGGGCTGCCTAAACTCTTTCAAAACATGGTGGAGGACTCTCACTTAATGTGAGTGTACAGTGTCCAGAACACTTCCTTTTTTTTTTTTATTAAAAAAAGATTTATCTGGCTGATCCTGTACTTCCAAAAAAAAGAAAAGTAAGACAAACCAAAAAGAAACTGTGTTCTCACACCATGTGTGCTAGGGGAAGGTGTGATTGAGGGAGTGAGAATGAGTGAGACAGTCTCACTGGCAGGAAGTGCGGCAGTCGGCTACAACCAAGAAAGAGTCCTCCACAAAACAGTACAGAAAAGAACCCAAACTTGCATCCACATATTAAAAATAAAAATAGGTCACTGAGTGTTACTGGTGTAATACCATCTCAGGTTCTGGACACAGGAACCTCTCGAACCGCTTGTGAGGTTCTTATGTGTCCAGAACCTCTTGATGGTATTACTCACCAGTAATGCCCAGTGACCTATCCATTATTCTATTTTTATCTTCACAGTTGGGTTATGACATAGTGGATATCTTGGCCAGTTGGGTATGTCACAAAAGGTTTGGAACTCATTTAGAATGATCAGCCTCACCAGTCCGGTGGCACTGAGGGCTGAGGCACTGTATGCCTTACCTCATGCTCTGCTGGTGACCTGTGTTTGGAATGAGCATGGGCCACCGGAGGTTGGCAGGGAGGACAAGGATTGAGTGTCCTGGGAGGGGGAACACCAGTAACCTGTGTTGACTGGCCCAGCAGAGGCTGGGGTGGCGCACTGATGCTGTAGAAGAGAGGTGGAGATGAGGCAGACACCTGGAGGAGTGCTCACAGATGCGTGTGTGCTCCTCTGCTGGCATCATTGCACACCCCATCCACGTAAGGCGGAAAATGGAAACACTGGTCCCTGGTCACCAGGATGAAGCAGCCACCCACTGCAGGCCCCGACTCTGAATGGCGCCTCCCAAACTGGATCAAAAAGGATTTACTGCACTCAGGGAGAAGTCAGGGGTGCTCAGTAAGGTTGCCAAACTAGAATTAACATGAAAAGGAAGAAGAAAAGAGAGGGAAAGAGAGGTAGATCTCTAAAGCACACCAGAATAAGACAATATTTTTAAAGTCGACAGATATTTATAATTGACAAAAGAATACCCCAAAGGAATTTTATCAGAGTGCATCTTATAGATGCATAAAATCCATTCAATCATTATCCAGATACAGATGAGCTCAGAGCAGTTAGGGTAAATAACCCTGCAAATGAAGAAGAGATCAAGGCAAGGTTAGATCAAAAACAGGTTTATGAGAATATTAATTAAGTTACTTACATAGTCAAGACAGTATGTCCATAATCAGTTAAATAGAACATAATACACTCATTTAATTCATAAGAGTAGAATCCCAGCCAATTATCAAAGATATGGTGTAAAATCTAATTCTCATTCATACCACATGGTGACAAAGCTTTTGGATGGAAAATCCATCTGCTCTTCCTTTGTAATAATAAGTTCAGTCTGTCACCACCTTGGGTCAAAGGACCCACTGGTCCAGTGCAGTGAACTTTAAACAACATGGATTTGAATTATAGGCAATAGCAAAATGTGCTCCTATAGCAGTCTCAACATTTCTGTTTATGGTTGCACATAGTGTTCTTGTGTTCGTGTTTTAAGAAATCTTTTTTCTGCCTATTTATTATAGACCACAAGGAAACCATACAATATAAAACCACAACTGTACTTTTACATGTAAGAAATGTTTGATTTCCACAGTTTTATCGTGTTGCAGTGGATGTACATAAAGATTGCCCTCAGAGGCATATTTTCGGATATTGCAACATCTGCATTTGTGGAAACCCTTCGGGTGGGGGATGGGGAGGGAAGCCAAGTCCTATTCTGTGTTGTTTGTGTAAAGTGACTAGAGGTTAATATGTCACCTAATGATTGTCCCTTCTAAATGTTATTCTTGGACGTTCTCCCACATTTTGGTGTAAGTGAGATTCAGCATGAAGGATGGGCCAATATTTGTAGATCAGGCTACCCACTTGTCCCTAGACAGGACAGAAATCTAGTACCATGGTACAAGGTGGACAATTTCTACTTGTTTAGCTTTGGGCATGAGAAGTGTTTTCCTATCAATGCCCCTTGCTTTAGCAAGTACTTGATCAAGGAGGATGGAGGGCTGTCAACAGTAAAGCTGACATATTGAACAGGTATTTCTGCTCAGTCTTTACTGGAGAGGAGGAGGGTAATGGGTCTGAAGGGAGTACAAGGGTGAGAATGGGCAGAAATGGACACAAGTCCCTTTACACGAGAAAGGGTCCTGAAGGAACTGGAAGTAATAAGAGTTGATAAAGCAATGGGGCCAGATGGTGCACCTCAGGGTCCTTAAAGAACTAAGAGAGGTGGTGGCTGAACCTCTGGCTATCCTGTTTAGCCGATCACTGGAAACAGGGAGGTACCCAAAGACTGAGGACAGCAGATGTAGTCCCCTTATACAAAAAGTGGGAACAAAGAGGAAGCAGGAACCACAGACCAGTCAGCCTCACCTCGGTAGTGGGGAAGATCATGGAAGCACTACTGAAGGAGAGATTGGTGGAACATCTGGTTGTCAATGGACTACAGGACCCAAGGCAGCATGGTTTCACCAGGGAGAGGTCATGTCAGACCAACCTCATTGAATTTTTTGACTGGGTGACTAGGGAGGTGGATCAGGGAGGGCAGTGGACATGGCCTATCTGGACTTCAGCAAGGCCTTTGACACTGTGCCACATAGAAGACTATTACACAAACTGGGGAATATGGGGTGGGCAGGACAGTAGTGTGGTGGGTAGGTAACTGGCTGGGTGGCAGGACACAGAGGGTGGTGGTAAATGGCTGTCACCCACAGAGGAAGAGTGACCAGTGGGGACCACAGGGATCAGTGCTGGGACCGTCCTATTCAACATCTTCATCAGTGACATTGCGCAGGACCTAGAAGGCAGAATTTCACTGTTCGCTGATGACACAAAGCTCTGTAACAGAGTAGACACACCAGAGGGTGTAGACAGAATGAGAAGCGACCTGCAGAAACTTGAAGAATGGTCAGGGTTGGCAGTTGAAATTCAATGCAAAGAAGTGCAAGATAATGCATATGGGGCACAAAACCCTGGTACAATATATCAGTTGGGGGGTGAGGATATTGCATGCACCAAGCAGGAAAGGATCTTGGGGTTGTCATCTCTGATGACCTCAAGGTAGGGAAACAGTGTGACAAGGCAGGGTAAAGCAAATAGGATGCTGGGTTGTATAGGCAGGGCATTACCAGCAGGAAAAGGAGGTCATAATTCCACTATACAAGACACTAGTGAGGCCCCACCTGGAGTACAGTGTACAGTTCTGGAGACCATACCTACGTAAGGACATAGACAGGGTAGAGAAGGTTCAGAGGAGGGCAACAAAGATGGTGCATGGATTGCATCACAAGTCCTATGAAGACAGGTTGAAGGAACTCAACATGTACTCCTGGAGGAGAGGAGAGGAGGAGAGGGATATGATAGAGACATACAAGTATCTTACAGGAGGAACAGGGTGCAGGAAAACACTATTTTAAGCGAAAAAGATGTTCCAGGACTAGAGGCATGGGATGAAGTTGGAGGGAGGACGATTCAGAGGAAACATGAGAAAGAATTTCTTCAGAGAACGGGTGGTGGATAAGTGAACACCCTGCCAGAGGAAGTGGTGGGGCTGAAACAATCACGGATTTAAGAATGCATGGATAGACATAAAGGAATTCTGGAGGTCAGGGTAAGGCACCCACTCTAGGAAAACAAACTGAACTTACAAGCTCAAATGGGCAGACTGGGTGGGCCATAGGCCCTTTATCTGCTGGACACTGTCTATGTATCTATGTAAGGACATCTTGTGTGTAGCCCTTTGAAGCAATCTATCAAGCAACTCTATGCCTGCTTCTCAAAGACTTCATATGAGGTGCAATTGCGCCTAATCCTAATAAACTGGGAATATGGAATTGATCTGATCAGTTTCTTGGGGTGTACTCTTATAGTGTAATATGGTATTTGCTGAGGTTGTTTTTCTAAAACAGGAAGATGAAATGGCTGTCCTGAGATCCCTGCAGTGTGACATCCAAGAAATTTATATTTTCGGATCTGTCTGGGATGTAAAAGTGAGGTTAAAGGAATTATTATTCAAATACTCTAGAAAATCATTTATTTCAAATTCGTTACCATTCTAGATGCATACAATATCATCTATAAAACACCACCAACCAATGATTTTATTATGAAATCAGTTATTATTCTGATTATTAATATAGGTGTGTTACCAGTAACCCATGTACATATTAACGTATGATGGTGCAAATGAGGCTCCCATTGCAGTACCCCATTGTTGTAGGAAGTAATCTTTGTTAAATGTAAAATAATTTCTATGTAAAGCAAAATCCAAACCCTTTAAGACAGGGTTTCTCAAAGTGAGGCCAGCCTCCTGGGGAGGCCCCAACCTGTTCCAGAGGAGGCTCAAGAAAGTCTGAAAAGTACTGTATTTTAATTTTGAATTTTAGATATTTTGTGTGAAGGGATAAGGCAAACTGAAAGAGGATAATAGTAGGTGAATTTATGTATTTATTTACAAATTGGTGACCAGGAAGGCATGTTACGCCAAGGCTTATTTAAGATGTACCTAGTGAAAGGTAGGAGAGAATACAATTCAAAAGGTAACTGCAAAACAGTCAACAATACAAAATGAACAATAGACCAAACAAATAGGAACAATGAGCAAATAATGAGAGGTAACAACTGACCAGTTAGACTGGTGGCAGAACAGCCAGATGCAAGTGTTAGCAGTACTAGAGCAAATGCTGAGGGAGCAAAAGGGTCCCTGAGAATTTACTTAATGGCAGGATGAGAGGGGAGAAGCAGAAGTGGGTAGGAAGGTGTGTAGGAAGGTTATTCCAGCTAAAGGGAAATGGACAGAGAACAGAGTCTTACCCATGTAGGTATTGCAAACAAGGGTAACAATGGTTCAGTAGTCAAAATAGCAGAGCAGATAGGCTGGCCTGGAGAAGGTGGTTACATGGGGATTTTACAATGAGCTGAATAAAATGTGAATGAGACCCAGCTACTCAAAGGAGTTTCATTTCATTCCTGATGTATTGTGTAAAATATGTTATTTTTCTATGGGGAGGCCCAAGATTGTTTCAATATTTGGAGGAGGCTCAAGATCTTTTGCATGGCTTGGGGAGACTGACTAGGACAAAGGCTGAGAACTAATGCTCTAAGATAACTCTTATGGGTGTTGTGTTTGCATCAACATGCTTCCCAAGAAAAAATTCAACAGCCTCCATTCCATTAGCATGGGTATACTGGTATATAGATGTTTACATCTATAGTCAACCAGTGATAATTGGTGTCCCAAATAAAGCCTTCCAATTTTGTAGTAGCTTCACAGTGTCCCTAATATATGAATGTAGGGTAGTAACAATTGGTTGTAGATGTAATCTAAATATTTATCAAGATTCTGTGTCAGGGAGCCTACCCTAAATAATGGGGTGACCGGAGGATCTGATAAATTCTTATGCCTCTTGGGAAGTATGTAAAATGTGGGTATGATGGGAAAATCAACCAAGAAAAAGACACCTCATCCTTATTAATCCAGCCTTGTTCCAAAGCCCAGTTGACTAAATATTTTAACTCAGCTTGAAACTGATTTGTAGGATTAGAACTTAGTTTTCATAGTCATCACTAACACAGAGACGCTCCTGTACATATTGAATGTACATCTGCTCAGTCAATATCACAGTATTGCCCCTTTGTCAGAAGGCTTTATTATGCCTTTTAGTTCTTTTCAATTCTTGTAGAGCAATTCTTTCTGAAGGAGTCAAATTGGTGTATATCCTAAAGTTTCTGTCTTGTATCAGTTTTCAACTTCCTTTTACAATACTTTTTCAAAGTGCATTATAGCTGGATTAGTTAGAGTTGATGGATAAAAATGGATTTAGTTCTAAATGGTGTGTTTTAAGTTTGAAATCACTGTTGGAAATCTCATTTTCAACCAGGAGTTCATCAAGGTCAAATCAATCAATGAGATTCTCACCCCAAAGAGTTCCTTCACAAAAATCTTGTATAGTCATATCCCAGTTTTCTTGTAGGTTAGACTCTGATGAGGAGAGGTGAAAAGTAAATCAACATCTGATGGAGGCACGTTTCTTCAGAACCCATACTTAAATCTTTTAAGGTGAAGGCCTTATTATGCAAAAACAACGCAGTTTACAATTTTCTAGTAAAGCTAAATAAGTCCACCTTGATATTGAATAGATCCACTCATGATGTTGGAATGAAGGAGAGACCTTTGCTCAGGAGATTCTTTTGATCATCAGATAATTCAATGTCAGTGAGGTTAATAAATAGTTATTCCCCTAACTGGGTCCTGGTTGAGGGAGTTGAGTTAGGGGTTTTCACCACCCTACCATGGAGGGTAAACCATGTAGGGAAGAGGAGGTATGCTGCCTGATGTCAGAGTGTGGGGCTGGATGGGTGGCTGAAGGATGGATGCTGACCGGGACCTGAAGAAATAGATTAAAAAAAATGTTCGGCCTCAGTAACAGTATTAACCATATTCAAATGCAAATAAAATTAAAGCGAAAAATTATAGCATTGTACTGTGCGCATGAAAGTTGTTCAGCACAATAAGATCTACAAAATGAGTGGTGTTTCATTTATTGCTACCTTTTATTTTTTTTATAATTAACAAATAAACAGCCGAAAATGTATTTTCTTTTCACTTTTCCACAAACAAATGCAAATAACTTTTTTTTACTTTTTATTTATGGATTTTATGATATCACAGATATCTGCATTACATAAAATACACAGAGTGAAGAGTACGAACCCTAAATTGAATGTACAGAAATCATTACACATGCAGTATTCTATGGCTAAAGATCTATAAGTCCATGCCATCAAGGAGCTGCTAGGCAATAAATCTAAGGAGTAAAGTTTGTTCCACTTATCCTGTAGGTCTGTTACACTCTCACCTACATTTTATACTCAGTAAAACTTAAAATACCAATATAGAGGACCCCTGCAGATTTAAAGCTTGGGGTGCCCACCTATTAGTACTAGTAGAAAACATTTTAAAGAAAGCCTGGGCTCAGTTAAGTTTTGAGGCTTCCCCACAGCAAGTGGCAAGACAAGACAACCTGCTCTGTGGGTTCACAGGTATTTTCATAGAATGTAATCCATTCATAAACTGAAACGGTGTGTATGGGCTGGCAGTATAGCCTAGAGGTTAGAGTAATGAGCTGTGAACATGCTTGATACACCCAGCAGACCATACCTTGGTTTGATTCTCACAACCCCCACTTGTATACTGTGTAACTTTGAACAAGTCATTTAAACACCTAGTGCTCCCAGGTCGTCCCTGAAAACAAGCACTTGTGCTCTAGTAGGCCTTATCTGGTTATCAAAGACTAACAAAAAATCAACACCCTCAGTTAAACAGTTCTACTGTGCTAATTAACATTTTGATAAAATATGCACTGGAGCAGCAAAACATGCCTTATATTATAACGAACAGCAAAATTCTAAATTCACTTTGTTACTGTAGTAAGGTCTAATTACTAGGACCTCGCTGAAAAGCCAGGACGGTTATTAAAATGCAAGTAGTATTTAACAAATATATAAAGTACATTAAAGAGCAGTCCCAAGTATGCAGAAACTAGAAGGATACTTAGCCAGTCCTTTAGTATTTCATCCTTCGTCATCATCAGAAGCTGTTTCTGGAGACAAGTGGCTAAGATCTTTCTATGAAAGCAGCCACAGAGATCGGGTCGACAAAGATTTGGGCCTTAGAGTTATGGCGCACTTGCAAGTGAGCGGGATAACTGAGTTGTACTTTCACGCCATTTTGAAGAAGCTCCTTTTTCATTTTTGGAGCTCTTTTTCTGTGTTTGGGTTTGACAGCTAGATCTGGAAAGAGGGCAATCCTACTACCCTCCCACTCAACGCCCCTTTAGTGAGAGCAGCTTGCAGAGGTGTCATCACTTTAGAGGAGACAAGGTTATTATCGCTATCAGTGGTCGCCGTAGGATCTCCTCTGCTCTCACCCATTGAAGAATAACAAAGACCTTGGTGATCTGATGGTGGTGTCCTCTGGCAACAACTTCAGGGCTGTGAACACCAGTCTATTCACTGCCAGCAATAGTTGTGTTTGAGAACCATATCAGGGCGGGAACCCGACGATTCAAACATTGGCTTGGCGCGATATTTTCCAGGCTTTCAATTTTGTTTGTTTTTAAATGTCAGGTCCTGTACCTGGGCAGCAGTGCACTCATTTGCTGAGCATTCGCTGCCTGGATTTCTAGTATAGCAACGAATTTTTCAGACATTTTATTATCGGATTCAGCAATTTTACTCAAGGTTGGCCAACTGCTTGTTTGTTTCATCTCCAATGGCTTGTACCTTGGCTAGCATTGCTAGTATTAGGGCAGTCAGGAGTTCAGTGCAGTTGCACTGGTAGTTGCTGTAAGCCCCAAGTCTTCAAGGAACTAGAGGAAGAAAGATACATGTCCAGGTCTCTGTTGAATGTCTGAATCCTTTTCGGACTCATTGCATTCCAGAATGTTTCCGATCCACATTAGTAGCTTCAGCAATCAAAATGTAAAAATTTGAGAGCTTTTACAGAGAAGTATGTTATATTTCAGATGGAGCTATTTTAATTTTAGCCACCATGTTGCTGCTCCACAGCGCCCTCAAATGCGTAACTTTAAAACAAAATGAAAGCATGGTACTGTGAGCACAAAATTTGTTCAGTCCAGAAATATCTGCAAAATGAGTGGTGTTTCATTTACAGATACCTTTTAGTTTTTTATAATTAGCAAAAACAGCACAAAAATCTAATTTTTTTCACTTTTTGCAACACACAAATGCAAATGACTTTAAAACTGAAAAAGTGAGACCAACAATTGTTGTATAAGTCAAATATGACATGGGTGGCAGTGAGATAGTAGAAATATCTCCACTTGTTGTCATTAAACTCTAGATATCCCACGAGTGGCGATCAATGGCAGCTGTGGAGATATTTCTGCTATAATAACTGGTGATCCCTGTTATCAACCTGTTTTTGAGAACTGTAAAAGTCGTATCAACCCGCAGGTTGATTGAAAGTCGATCAACCCGCTGGTTGATACGACTTTTACAGCCTCACGCCAAGAAGCCTGTGCACTCGTGATTCCACTGTAAACATCCAAAGCACCGTGGAGACCCGTGGGCCAAAGCTTTCTACTTCCTTACTGCGGTAGGCGCCACCGCTCAGCACGTTATGTGATGTCAGCGAGGGGCGTGCTCACTAGCAAGGAAGTAGGAGCCGCTTTTGGCCTCAGGTCCCCTCGTAGTGGGAAATCAGAAGAAATTTTTTTTGATCACCAGTTATATAAAATAAAATACTATTTTTTATATCTCGTTGTGTGATACAAACCTCCCAGCCGCCTCGAGGTTTATATATTATCACACAACTTGTGTAAAAACCTCATATCAACTCCCTACATATGTATTATTCTCTATATCTCACTCTCACCCATGTCATATCCCATATGCATCCAGGTGATAATTTTTAATATAGGGTTTTTTTCATTTTGTATTGTTTTGTTCACTATTTTTATACATTTATTGATAAGTAGTAGTACTGTATGGATCTAGCACTTTGTATGCAATGACAGTAACTTGTAACATGTCTCTTTAAATGCTACACTTATAAGGGTGAAATGAATTACCTATGTCACTCCCTGATAATGTGTTGAGCGAAACCGATGGAGGTTTTGGTGTAATGGGCCCTGCTGGTGTCCTTGGTGAGGATTTTATATCTTTTGTGGCTTCACTGACATATTAAAGTATTATGCCTGAACTTTAGTGTTTGACTGCTTACTGTATTTTGAGGTTGGTGGATGGTGCAGGGATTTAGCACTTTTCATTGTTATATTTTTCCTCTGCACATCCAGTGGGTGGGCAGCTTTTGACTTGATTTACAGAAAGGCAATATCCAAGATGACTTCCTTCATGCGCAGGCTCCTGCAAAACTGGTCCATGGTAGTTGGCTCTTGATTAGAGGGCTTAGGCTGGGGCAATGTGTCATTGGTCTTGTGGTGCTTAGGCACTTTTGGTGTTCTGATAATAGTGGGGGTTGTGACATGATCATAATCCTCCTCAGGCCAACAGTTTCCATGTCCATTGCAGCAACCAAAACATGGTTTAACCTGATCTGGGACATTTCAAGTGACTTCTGGCAGCCCAAAAACAAAAATTTCATGCAGATCAGGGGAAAAAGCAAAATAAACTATTACTCCACAGAGCTGATCCATCCTGCAGTCACTACAGTGAGTGTATCACGTGACTTTCCAACTTGTTTGTTTTTACAGATTTGGCATTTTGGAGCCTGGCTAGGGTCTGTATTCACCACAACAGCTCACCTCACCTCTCCCACATGGGCCAGGACTGCCTTGATCTACTTCTCCATTCGTGCTCTGCCCTGCCCCCATGGACATGATGTGAAATTCTGCTTATTCTTCAGCCATTTTCCTAGCTAACACTTTACTTGTTTGGTGGCAACTATAGCCACCAAAGCTTGAAACCAACTGGTGCATTGTCAGCTGCTCACCTTGCCCACAAGGCAGCCAAGGCTGACCTGCTTCCTTGGCACAGTAGACCAAGACCAGCAATTTACTCAAATTCCCATCCATTGGGGTTCATTCACCATACCATGGACTGAGTCAGCAAGATCTCGCTGCTGCAGGCCAAGTAGCATGTGAATCACCTGTGGCTGCATGTGCTTTCAAGCCAACATTATTGACAGATGGGAGCCCTTTTGAATAAGCTACATCCCAAGTGGCACTATGCAAATATCCATAATGCACATCAGCCTTGTGGCACCAAACCATTCCTCATATGCATATCTCAAGTGGCATTTCAATTGCACTTTGTGCTGTACAGTCCTTCCTACACAGCTGGCACTTCATCTTGGTGCTGTCCTGTCTTATCACACAGAAATCACATAGGCACATTTATTGTTCTTGTTTCTGTCCTCCAAGTTTCAAAGACACTTTCAAATCAAACTGCTCAATTACTTCAAGTCTAAATCCCAGATGGGAAGGGCTGGCCTGTCCAGATACTGAAAATGCTATTTGGCTTTTATGGCAAAGTTGGCAATTAACTAGTCAACAGAAGAAGAAGATAAAAGTGTAGAATGTGATCGATAAATTCAATACTGCAAGAGTTATACAGTGAAGAAAGCGAATATGAAACAAATTTTGTTTACAGCTAAAAGAGATTACAATCTAAAGGTCATTATAAGAAATCCGCTGGGATGAATGGTAGATTTACTAATAGGACCATGGAAATACATATTTTCCAATGAATACAATTTAGAAAAATCCAAATTTTAAATTGAAGGGAAGATAATACAGAATAATCTGGGAAAATAAAGGATTAAAAGGTGGGAAGACTTCTTTGAAAAAGGAAGCAAATTAAATTGAATACAATTTAGTGATACATTTTCACTAAATGGAAAACAACAATTTTTTTCAACCAACTTAGCCATCTATATGTAAAAGACTATAAGAGGTGGAAAAGAGCCCCAAATAAAATAATGGAAGGGCAACTGTCAAATATTCTAAAAGATAATCCAAAATTATTATATGCCTGGTTAATAAAAATGTACAGAAACTATACAATAAAATATATAAGGCCACTTTTACAAAATGGGAAGGAAAATTAGGACAGCTATATACAAAACAACAATGGCCTTATATATTTTATTATATGGTTTCTATAATGTATAGAACTGGAGGGATGTGAGGTCTCTAAACCAAAAGCTGACACAAGACTTCTCAACCCTTGAAGAATGGTACCAGGCTAACAGGTTGGTCTTAAACAGCAAGAAGACCAGAAGCCATGCTCTTTGGTCCAAAAGTCCAAGAGATAAAACCTTCTAACTCTCCACCTTAAATGGTACAAGGATAGAAGTAGTGGACAGTATTAAGTACCTAAGAATCTACCTGGGGCAGGAGATCTCCTTCAGGACACACATATACCTCCTGACAAAAGCAGTGAACCAAAAACTGGGCCTCCTTTATAGGCTAAATCCATACCTGACCAAAGAAACCAGAAAAGTGGTCAGCAATGGGACAGTCCTACCCACTCTATTTTACAGAGCAACTATGCTCCAGACACTGAGGTCAATGGAAAAGCTGTGTCTCAGTACTCTGTACAATAGGGTCAGCCAGTATATTGCTGGAGCACAATAATTGAGCACCACTGCACTGTGCTCCATGCCCTAAACTGGCCTTCACTTAAAGCCAGACTAGCATATCCCTCCCTGTGCCTGGCTATATAAGCTACAACAACCTGATGTCCCCAGGCCTATGGGACCTACTTGCCTCCAAACTAATAGAAGAGAGATCAGGTCTACCGCTCGGAAACTACTTGAAATCCCAAGAGCCAACTCATCCATAGGTCAATGGTCAGTCCAGGTAGCCCTACCCAAACTCTGGAATGATCTCCCGAGAAGTTACAGGATAGCACCCTCTACGGGCTTCAAGAAAGGGTTTAAGTTACACCCAATTGCTGGGTCTCAGTGTTGCTGCCCTAACTAAGGCCTTCCAAAGGGATACTGATAATGATGTCAAAATTTAGGAACACAGTCAGAAAAGATGTAGAGACAACAAGATTGAAAATTAAGTGCCAGTTCTTGCACGTATCTATGTGGTTTGATTCATGTGAATGTCCGTCTCTAACAAAATGTGTACACTATGTTGTAAATGTTGGAATATACTCTACACTGCTGATATGTATAGCTATATACTATGTACTATTTATTTACTGTACTGTATATATTAAAGCATTGATTTTCTTTTTCCCTAGGTACATGTAATTAACCCCGGTCATCCCTGAAAAAGGGACCACCAAGGTCTCAGTGGGCCTACCCAGTTACCAAAACTTTAAATAAATAATAAATAATTGGCTTGCAACTCTAATTCACAATACAAACTTACTAGGGACAGCACCATCCAATGTGATTTTTAACAGACCCTACTATTCACCATACAGATTACACAAAATAAATCCAGGAATTTCAGATGACTGTTGGCTTTGTGGGCAATCAAAGGCAGATATGTTACATCTTTTTGAAGTGTCAGCTGTGCTGCTCTTGGTGGACATAAGCTTTTGGATGTTTGGAAAAATTGATCTTCCATTTCCACAGTGGAAGGATCCTAAATTTGTGATCTTAGAAATGACTTACACTGGCAGAATAAAGCCAGAAGGCAGACTTATACTAAAAGCTAACATTATGACCATTAAAAGATTATTTTAAAAAACTGAACTGTGACACAGTTTCAAGGCCTTTCCAAAAATAGAATGGAAACAAAATTTTGAGCACTTTCTATAACTATGTTTTTTTTAGGAATGTAGTCCACTATGGAAACTAGTCAATAAAGAAGTGGAAGAGTGGGTTATGAAAGACTTTATCTTTTAAATAAATTTTGGTGTGCCAACACTGCTAGCAAATAAATGTATAGAAAATGAAAAACTCTGTATCAATATCAATAGTCATGTATTTATTATTTTTGAAAATAATAAAATTGTTGAATTGTAGATGTATGACTACCCTGTTTTGTATGAAAATGCAATATAAATTTGAAGAAAAAATTGTTATTGACAAAAAAAAAGTCCAAATCCAGATGGAACACCATTTTCGACTCATCTTTGGCCTGCCCTGCCGAGTGCTTACAACCTAGTTGGGGAGCATAGCCCAGGATAACTCCTGTATCTAAGACTAAAATTATGGTACTGTATGGCTCATTGGAAGTCCCCTTGTAAAATATCAGAGTAGCATACACAGACCCTCTCCTGCTTTTCGTTAAGAATTAGTTCATAGGGGAACGGAGCTAGCCACCAAGTTGTAAGCAGATCCTTTCAGCTCCCTCAGACCTTCTTCCAGTTTTGCCAAAAAGCTTAAGATAAATTGCTGTACTCAAGATAAAAGATAAACTCACAGTATGAAATAGAATTTACTTTTCTGAGCAAGCTGATCTAAAATTGACACCCAAACTTCTCATTTGACCACGACGGTTCATTGAAACAGAACAGCACAAGGAGATGAGGGAACCTAGTCTAAAGAGACAAAGCAGCAGTCACCTGCAATGAAAGATCCTGGCCCCTCCACCTGAGAAACAGAACACAACCAGTTGACCAACTCTGCTATGCAGTTTAAGCAATGGACTTCAATACAAAGTTTCAGGTGCTGGACACCAGGATGAGAGCGTGGAGACCAAACAAAAGCCGCAGCAGGAATGGCAGAGTGGGCTATGGCACCTTCCATCAGGATGGTGAAGGAGAATTTTCTCCTTCTGAGGACTTGAAAACCTTGAAAACAGGGCCAGGGTACCAATATCCACATTCTGGCCTTCTGAAAGACTTGGAAAGAGAAGTTCCAACAGACTATTGTTCTACTGCAATTAGAGAACATTTGCAAATGGAGTGCCCGGTTACAGTTTAGTGGTCTTATTGTATCATGCTCCGCATCCCAGAAATAATCAAGCTGCAGGAAGGTCAATACTCTGACCTGTTTTGTGACTCTAACTTCCTCTGAGTGGGATGCAATCTTGCTTAAATCTTGAAAACAAATGCTATTTCCAATGGCAAAGTGAGAGCATACATATTTTTCCTGATTTACGCTTTGCCACCCATCAGCACAGGAAGGCATTTGATTCTGTCTGGGTAAACTTCAACAACTGGGTATCCACTACCTCATGCTAATGCCAACCAGTTTAAAGGCAGTTGGTGAGGGAAAGGTATATGAGTTTTCAGACCCTTCAGAGGCCAGTAAGCACCAGCTAAAGATGGAATGTGAATTTTCTACATGATAGGATGACATAGGGGAAGATGAAATAGAGGAATGAGGTAAGATGGAACACTTAATCCCATTTTCTGAGTGGACTTAGGTTGGTGGTAAAATTACAGACTGTGTTGGACTACAGTTAAGTTAAACTTGCTACTTAGGCAGTTCAAGTGTTTATTGTACATTTATTTATTATTGGTTTCTTCTAATTTATCTTAAATGCCTCCACCTGTGCAAGATTGTGCCTTATAGTGCAGCTGTGAACTGACTTCCTCCTCGATGCTCAGCTCAGGGCTCTTTCCAGCCTGCACTGACTGTTCAGTTATTAATATTTTAGGCTGCTCTTGCATTGCCATTGTGCTTCTGGACTTTGAATGTAACTTTACAGCACTCTGAATAAAACAGACTCTGGTACAACATGTGAGTATGTGAGCTATGATTTATGGACTTAATGCAATGTTTATTACTACAGTCACATATAAAAGTAGAAGTTCAGGTATGCCCAGGACAGTAGGCCATGTCTTTATGTACTGCAGCATAACCATTTCTCTTGAAAAGTTAAAACCCTTTTTTTCCCTTAAAATGTTTTATATGGATTGGACTGTAATTTAGACAATAGCATTCTACAGCTGAGTTATCTAATTGTATAACACAACTTGCTTAACAGCTTAGGTATGTTATTGGGGAGAACCTTTGCTTATAATGTTGTTTGGGTTAATGCCTTTTATTTTATGATTAAATACCTTAAAGGAAAAGGAGACACTGTACCCCAATAGAAGGGTGCACTACGACCCAGAATTATAACATTTTGTTTTGTTGTAGGAGTCTCTGCTCATGGCAGCAATGGGCTCTTCTATAAACTGTTGTTGGATTTGTTTTCAAGGTCATGTCTCCCCACCCCAAGTACTGTAACAAGTACAAAAGTGTAAAATCTTCTGCACTGTAAGAATGAAGTATGCTACTATGCTAATATGCTTACTTGCAGAAAAATGTATTGTTCTGTTTGATGCAAACTGAATAAAGTATCATTAAAAAACAAACAGTTCATGAGTTCATACTAGAAACACAGAATTTGATGGCAGATAAGGACCGCTTGGTTACATGGTTCCTGTTACAGAGTATAAGTGCAAGTAATAACAGCACTTGTGAGAGTGCAGTACAGCGCTGGGCAAAATTCAGAGTACAGACTTAGGGCAGTATAATCTATAGGTTCATGTAGGAATAAGTGTAGATATAGGCAGCCAAAGGTGACTTTGTCTGTGGAGTAGCGAAGGACGAGGTGTAAGAGGTGAGTGAGGCAGGGGATGAGTGCGGGAGGAGGAAATTCATGGGTGGGGACAGGGCAGCGGGCAAGGAGTGACCAGATGGTGCTGCCAGGAGAGCAGGGAGCCCGAATCAAGGGCTAGGTCAGATACCTTCAAATCCTCTTCTCTGCTGACATGGCCAGCCTAACCCTCCAATCCAGTATTCAGCGTGTGGATTCCATCTGCCCAAGTGCATTTACTTTGCACTTCTTGGTGTTGAAGCTCAACTGCCAGACTGTAGATTATCTCTTTAGTTTGTCTAGGTTCTTCTGGAGCTCCTGCACCCCATGCTTGTAGAGCTACTATGCCACATAGTTTTGTGTCATCAACAAATAGGTGATACCTTCCCCATGTCACTTATAGCACATTAAATAGGACAGGTCCAAGACAATCCCTTAGGCACTCTGCTAGTGATCCTCTGTCCCTGATTTAGCCCCACTCACCACTACTCTCAGTTGTCTGCCCCAAGTCAACTTCCTACCAATCTAACTAAATCCTCTGTACTCCCAAGTCCTCCAACTTCTTCAGCAGTTTCCTGTGCAGTACTGAATAAAAGGCCTTGCTGAAGTCAGTAGAGCAAATCTACCACCAGCCCTTTGCCAGTCACTGGTGACTCAATGAAATCATTACACTCAGAGACTACGCTGGACACCAGCTTGGTAGATCAGATGTGGGCTCCTTTACTGAGGGTAATGGTATCAGGAAAATTCATTTCATGCATCCTCTAGTTAATCCTACACAGCATGACTGAGGTTTGTGCCCCTGGATGATAATTCATTACTGCGGCCTGGGTTACAGGCAAGTAGTTAAGTACACAAATGTATACCCTTATGAACATTCTGCATTAAGTGGTTTAATGTGGTTTAGACAGATATTTCTGAATGCTTTGGTCTCTTACAAATGAGCACTCTGGTGCTGTCACTGGTCCCTGATTAAACATTACTGATGCAGTTACTGCCATGGACTACCTTGGGCTAAAATTAGACCTGTGCCACGGTACAGCCCTGGCTAGAATTACTGATAGGTATACATATACTGTCCTGATCCGACAAGAATTAGCTCACTCCAGGATTAAATTGAAGTCATGCTTATCACATGGGTTCTGAGATATCACATATCAGAACATGGTCTCAGTTACCTCTGTGTCACTCTACACTAGCGGGCTGGATCTCCCTCTTGCTTTTGGCTCCTGGGCGACAGCCTCCACCTTACTTGACAACTACAGGCATCATCAGAGCACCCCGCAGGCCTGAAAGCCATTGGTGTGCATCCCTGAGAGGTTTCTTGACTGGGGATATGTTATTTGAGCATCCTGGTCTTATTCTAAGTGTGTCAAAGCTGGCCCACCTGCAACAACCCCAGTGCGCCTACAGTGGTTCAACACCTTCAGAGAGGTTAAAGTAATTCTAGCACCAGGTGACAGTGGTGGAGTCAGGTTTAGGGGCCATGGGGCATGACAGTCCAGCCCTCCTCTAACTTGTAGGAACTGTATTTCATGGGCTGATCTGGTGGTGCAGCGGTAGCGCTACTGCCCTCCACAGTAACAATGTAGGATCGAGAGTGATCTCGGGTTGCTGGGGCTTGCTGGGGAGGATAGAGCATCCACGAACTGATCTTCTCTCCCAATGACAGGGGAATGCCATTTCCACCAAATAACTGCCAGAAGCTGGAGGCCTGGTTGCAGTGTGGGACTAGAGCATCAAGATGGATGGGAGCTGAAGGACTCTGCACTTATGACACCTCCACATGCACATGCTTATATGTGTGCCCCAGCAAGGGAAGAGAAGAAATGAAGGAAAATGATTGGGGATAGGCAGGCATGTATGATGCTTTATGGACTGATCCCACACCCACTCCAACACCAGGACCCGCCTGGCAGAAATACTGGATCTGTATCTTTGGGGGATGGCCTCCTCACTTGATCTCACCATGGGGTGGGTTAACTCGTGGGGTTTACCTGAGATGTGGAGGTAAGGTTGGGAAGGTGGAAGTTGGTAGGATTCAGTGGGTCAGGGTTGAGGGGAGCCCCTTGAAGGCTAGCATGCCAAGCACAGGGTTCCTGGCCGTGTTTATTTTGGCTTAAATAAATTGCTATTACAGAGCTTGTTTCCACCTGTATGGAGTTGCTCTTATTTATCCACTTGCTGAAATGCTCTGAGGTTTGCTACCTCTGTAAGAGCACCCTCTCATTAGTGGTGCACTGCTTTGTTTTTGTTTTGCTCTGAGGGAGCCCAGCCTGCCTTGGCCAGGAAGAATAAAACCTATATGAAAAAAGGAACTTTGTTTCACATATGCAACCTAACTCAAGGTCCCTCTGGCACTGGCACAAAGATGTGTATTAAGAGAGTGTGGCTAGATTTTAAATTTATTTTTGTCCATTTAGGATCATGGGAGCACTGATTGTGTCTCTCCAGTCACCCTCCAGTGTAAAAATGATGTCCCAAGTTTGAAGAGAGGGCAGGTGCTGAAACAAACTGTGAGAGTCTAGTGAGAGATGCACATGTTTCAGTGATGAGGCTGGGGATAGAAACATAGAAACATAGACAATGACAGCAGAAAAGACCAGTGGTCCATCCAGTCTGCCCAAGTTCCCTATAATCCCTGGAATCTACTGTTCCTCCAGGGTACTAACCCCCTCCTCTCTATTCTCCTCCTTGGTCCTGTCACCCCAGTAACACTTCCCTTCATTATGTCCCAGCCCTGCTTTAATCCCCTGACTGTTTTGCACCCACCACTTCAGTTGACTTACTGTTCCAAGGTTCCACCATCCTTTCTTTAGTAGTACTTCCTCACATCTCTCCTGAACCCACCTCCTGTTAATTTCCGTTCATGTCCACGTGACTGTGAATTGGTATTCAGGCTAAATAGTTCCTTGCAGTTCACTTTGTTATTCCTTTGAAGAATTTAAAGGTCTCTATCATATCTCCCCTCCCTCTGGTCTCCAGTGAGTAGATATTTAATGTCTTGTGGTGCTCCTCTTAGGATCTGCCCTGCTGTCCCTGAATCATTTTTGTTACTCTGCGCTGCAGTGTCTCCAACCTATCCTTATCCTTTCTGAGGTAAGGACTCCAAAACTGGGTGCAGTACTCTAGGTGAGGCCTCACCAGGGATCTTTAGAGAGGAAGTATTACCTCCTTTCTTCTGCTATCAGTACCCTTCCTATAAATCCCAGCATCATGTTAGCCTTGCTATATGCCTTGTTGCACGGACTCGATTTCTTTAGTGAGTTGCTAATCAGAACTCCCAGATCCCATTCCTCAACTGTAGAGCTACATCTCTCTCCTCCCTTCCAGGACTTTGTCTTGGATTTCTTTTCCTAGGTGCATTACCTTGCCCTTTCTAGCACTGAATTTTAACTGCCAGACCTTTGACCACCTCTCTAGCTTTTGTAGGTCTCTTTGCACTTCCTTATTCTCTCATCACTATCCACCCTCTCACAAAGTTTTGTTTCATCTGCGAAGAGACACAACCTGCCCTAGAGGCTGAGAATGTTGCAGCATGTGATGCTACATGTGCTACGTGGTCATGTCTACCATACCTGCAGGGTGTTCTGTTTTGACACACAAATATGGGCAGTTTGCTCTGCCAAATCCATTAAGTAGCCAAATGCAGTACTGTACAGATCAGTTTAGAGATCTTGCCAGGAATCAGCACACGTCTTGGTGAGGGGCACTAGTTTCACAGCTACGGGCATAAGGGGGTGACTACCCCTGCCTCCCTCTAGCTCTGCTACTGCCAGATGGAAGAGAGTAGAACTGGCCCATCAAGAAGGCTATTGGTCAAGGCTGAATATCTTTTGCTTGTATTTGCTGTTGTAGGATGTTGACATTGATAGTGCAGATGCAGTAATTTGCAATAATTTATAAATTAATAACATTAGTTGTAATAGTGAAATTGTCATGACTGGGAAATGAAGAGGTTCACACATAACTTTGTCATTTTCTTAAATTATGACTCTGAATTTTCAAACTACTGATTTTTTTTTTGCCTCAACATACGAGCATGACAGGTGTCATTTATAATTGAGACCCAAAACACTATTTTGTGGAATGTCCACGAAAACAGGTTTTGGAGGAAGTTGATAATGACAAGCACATTTACGCTTGCACTCTGGACCTAATAAGGTAAATGCAACCAGGATGTTGTAAGCAAGTAGAAAATTTATTCCACAACCTGGTGTGGTCCACGGTGTCACACTATGCAGCTCTCCTGAGGAAGACTTGTTTGGAGTCAAAGTGCTGGTGAGCTGTATAGTGTGACACTGTGGACCACACCAGGTTGTGGAATAAATCTTTTTACTTGCCTTACAACCTCCTAGTTGCATTTGCCTTAGTCAGTCGGAGTGCAGGCAGTTGTCTGCTTGTTTGTTTGTTTGTTTGGGGCTGGCTACCCCAGTGCTACTGCACCAGTCCAAAAGGAAAGCTGATTATGGGCCCATTTCCTGGAACGATTTGATAATGACATCTGCCATGGTTTTGTTGGTGGAAAAGCATGAGCATGTTGAAAAATTGGTTAAGAAGTAAAACTATTGCAGTTATATGTTGAAAATACACATTTATAAGGACTAGAATGCCTGTGGCTTAACACAGAATAACTACCCCAAAGAAGTCCAGAGGAACTCTTCCATACAGAATATGATCCAGAAATTGCTAGCAATGAAGGTTCAACTCCTATTTGTAGACAAAATATCTTTTTATTTTATTTTCCACCAAACACAACACGCTTTGTTGCTTTGCCACTTCCTCAGGTAGGTGGTTTCTAATGAACAAAGAAAACTAAACGATAGAAAACAAACTGATCCAATATATATATATATATATGTCTTAAAATCAGTGGCAAACCTCCGCATAACATCAGTTAAATAATATACAAAAGGAAATTAATAAAAATCACCTCTACTTGCTCAAGAACCACAATTTTTATGTTAAAAGGCATACAGGACTATCCTTTTTTAAAGCAATGGTATTATATCACACCTTCAAAATAATTATTCTATTCTATACCATTTCAATTATCATAACATTCCACCTTAAGGTACAGTCCACTTTAGCAGTATACTTATTTCTCCACCGATACTATTTAAGATGCCAACCAGTGAAATAAGTGCAATATGACAATTCAACTACAGTACACATAAAATACTCTTAGGTCTAGTAATCCAAGCAGTCATCAAGTATTGTGCATGAGTAGTACACTAAGTTTAGTCTAACAATTTTATTTTAAATCCTCCATATCAAAGAAGTCTGCAGTTTTTATGTTACAGTATGTACAAACAGTTTTCATGCATTTCTCAAACTAAAGTATAATAAATTGATACATGTTGCTTATTTATTTAAGAGTTTCACTAGGAAGGCATACTGAGCAGGATTGCTTGTTTCAGATGCATCCGCGGGGGCAAGTAGTTCAACAATAACAATAAATACAGGAATGTACAGTTTATATACAAACTATAGATACAGCACTAGATTAGCAATAATGCATAGAATATATGAATCGTGAGTCAATAATAAACATACTATTACCATAGATGACATCATAAAATAGCAAAACCACAGGGCACAAAGTATCTTGCAGTGGGTGCTGATCCAGTGCAGAGCAATTTCAATGGGGTGTTCCAGGAACATAGCAGTGAGACAGAGCTGGGCATGGTGTGGTGAGGGTAGGCTTAGCATTTAGCTTAGGTAAGCTTGGGGAGAAGCAGAAGGCATGGTGTGATGTGAGAAGGTTTAAGGTGTAATAGAAGGTAGTTGCCAACCAGAGAGGAGGATTGGACCTGACTTGGAAGTTGGTGAGGTAAGGGCAGTCATAATGTGGGTAGATCAGGGATGAGTCACCATGTGGTGCGACACTAAACTAAGAGTGTAGCTGAGGATAAGGGTATGGAAGGATTGTCTGTCTTGGAGGTGGAGAGGGCCTGTGGTTACAGGTAAGTGAGATTAGGTGCAGGTACAGACTGGGAGTGTAGACATGGAGTAGAGATGAAAGGGCTGCTTGAGTTGATACATCTCAGATGGAGGGGAGGGTATTCTGCAGTTTAGGGCAGTGATAGGAGAAGTCAGACTGATCTACAGTGATGGACATCTGGGGAGAGCCAGGGATCTGTGACCGTGTTGTGGAGGGAGTAAGAGGAAGGACAGGGTAGTGAGAGTAGAGGTGAAGTAGGAGGGTAGTGTCCTGAACCAGAATTTGGCCACAAAGCTAGCATAATGGCTGAGATGTCTGGATTCTAGTGATGGGAGGGAGAGGGCTTTATGGAGATCACAGTGATGGGTCCGGGGGATTGAGTGACATGAAAGGAGTAAAAGAGGGTGTCACGATCTTTTGGCATTTAAGAACAGCTGGTTTGAGTGGAACTAATACTGCACCTCGTTGGAATCCAGCTGAAGTTTTTCTGCCACCTCAGATCAGGAAGTACCAGAGGTGTAAAGGACGGTGACGTCTACTACTGTACATATGTATGGCTGCTGATGAGCTGACAGCAGGTAGGTTGTTTAAGAAGATAGAAAATAGGATAGAGCCAAGTAGTGAGCCCTGTAGGACACCAGTATTGATGGGGAATGGGGGAGGGAGTCATCTATCTTAACTGATTGCAACCTACCCTCTAGGTAGGATCTGAACCAGGTGGTGGCTGAAGCGGATAGACCGCGACTTTCAGTTTGTGTAGAAGAATAGAGCATGTTACTGTGTCAAAAGGCCTTAGCTAGGTTGACAACATTATGAAGTGAATAACCTTATCCATACTGGTGAGTATGGAGTCAGTGAGCTGAAGGAGCAAGGTAGTGGTAGAGTGTGAATTTCGAAGCCAGACTGCAAAACATTATGTATAAAAGACATATTCTTTTCATATTGCACATTGACAGAGTGTTCTTGTACCACAAAGTGTTTTCATACATACATGCATACAAACATACATTCATACATCCATATTTAATAGCTGCCATTTTTCTTATGACTACTGACAGCATTAATACATTTTACTAGAGTTCGAGTCCTCTAATTTTGAGGGGTTAAGTAGTACAGTATTTCATGCACATAGTAAGGAAAAACTGTATACACTGATGATATTGTTAAGGTATTTCAGGTGCCATTTTCATACAGTAGACAATTGAACAATATATGAAACAGGTCTACATCAGTGCCTTTTTGCAATAACATTCAAAATTACAAATCTGACTTCCTTCTTCTTTAAAGGTGACAGTTTGAATCTGCATTGCATAATGATTCTCTTTTCTTTTTCATCTAATGGTAATGTTAGATAGAACTCACTACCATGCCAAGTTTCATTATATGGGTACAGTGGACACATTTTTAGATTCTTAATTACTGAAATATCCTTCTGTTGGTATAAACAGATATTCTTTTTTAAAGACTTGTTTGTATTTGGAAGAAATTATAATTCTGTTTCTTGACTCTTGCCATAGGTTCCATAGATCCATTTGTTTCAGAATATCACGTAATTTTGAGCCACAAAAAGGAATAACATTCTTGGGGCAATTCAGTTTTTGAATTAGACATGACTTTGGCCACATATTATCTGTGTTGTTCAATATATGTAGCCAGAAGTTAACAAGTCTTGTAACATGACTCTGGAGAAGAGTGACTGTGCATTCGCTGAAACCCATCTGCTGACCATGGATTAATTCTCAAGTAATTTATTTATTTATTTATTGAACATATTGGAATTATAAACCTTTGAGTCAGAGACTCATTTGCAAAGGCTCCACTTCAATATACTGAGCTAACTGTACAATACAAATTAAAAGAACAAGTGAATACATGAGGTACAGAGCTGGATACAAGACATACAGAGGGTAGACAACTATACCCTGAGTCACAACAAGCAGATAAGCAACAAACCACATATTACATTAAGATAGTACAATAAGGTACAAGCTTATCATTTTAGAGATAAGGGGACTACTCAGGAGGTGGATACAGACACAACGCTTAGAGATGGGGAGAGGGTATGGAGGAGGAATGGAGGGCGATTGTGGGGATTGCTGTCAGAAAAAACTTTGTCCATGGAAGCTAGCAGGGAAAAAGTAGGGGAGTTAGGAGAGCAGGGGAAGGGGAGGAAGGTTATAAGCAATCGCAGACACAGGAGGAGAGGAGTAGCTCTCTAAGTTTGGATTAGAAGGGGCCTAGTTTCAATCTTGAGGAGATATCTATGGGTAGGTCATTCATCCAAAGGAGTGCCCTATATAGAATGCGATTGCCCCAAGGCCATGCTGCAGTGAGGTATTAGGAGCGGTCTTTGTAGAGCTATTGGTGGATCTAGTTTGAGGGCAAGCTGGATTAGATCACAGAGCCTAATAGGGAAGAGACCAGCTGAGATCTTCTTGGCTATAGGGCAGGTTTGTTATTTTAGTTGAGCCTCAACGCTTTAGCCAGTTTGATAGTTTGTAGAGGTCACTACAAGTAATCCATGGTTGCTGACATGGATGGAAGTACCTTTGTCAACCACAGAAGCAAGGAAAGTGTGATTCACTTGGACAGTATGACAGTCCCATTATAAGTCTAAGTAATTATTCATGATGGCAGCGCCATCTGTGATTGGTTGGCATGCTGGTCTGAAATCTCTAAGAAGTGACCAGCACGGCACCTGCTCTGCAGTTCTCACTGTTACACTCCACTGCTGCCACAGAAAAAGTAAGTAAATGTTGTAAAAAGAAGCCATTATTGTGATTAGACTTATATTCGCACAATGACCACAGAGCTGGTCATTTCCTTGAGATTGACAACTCAGTTGGGTGGAGGTGGTCCTTGGCTGTGCCTCAAACCACCCTTCCCCCAGTCAGATGTTAATTCTCTAGGAAATTACCAACTCTTCTGCCATTACTGCTTAATTATAGAACTAGTTTGTGAACCCAATGTGCAATCAGTGTTCTCCAGAGTCATGTTACTAGCCACAGTTCAGGACTCAAATAAAGCAGGCACAAAGTTCAACATTTAAAACTCTTATAGTGGTTTTGATTACAGTATAGGACCACAATGAAAACCTGTTTGCCTTATGTGGATGAGTGTCTTCCAATTTGTAATGTGACATTGGTGTCTTTCTCGCTAAAGCAAACTGATAATGCATAACTTATATCTGTGAATCAAGTTGGCCAGGAAACATATTTTTGCTTTAGTAAATTCCAAGTAAACCATGCTGCCTTACTCAAGTCATGTGTTTCACCTGTCTGTTTCACGCCACATTTTATGGCCAAAGGAAAACTCAGAAATATGTCAGGTCACTTACTGCAGTCCTGGTCACATACAGTGATATAATAAACACCGCACTGCATGCAGAGTCACCCGCACCTGCTCCTAATTGCCATGTCAGTCACTGTGGTGGTAACGATCTGTGCAGGGGACCAGAGCACTGTTGTATCCCGGGGCAGGGCATCGGGAGCATGGGAGGGTGAGCGCGGTGGGGAGTGAATAAAACAGGGCTGGTGGCAACAGCAGTGCGGAGGAAACAGAGTGAGTGGAGTGTTGTGCAGGGATATCAGGATTGGTTATCTGTGGCAGCATGCCCCTGCAACAAGACACCTAGACACACGGAGCCGGGGACTGGAGGAGTTCTCAGTGAGACATGTCACTGTGTCTTGTAACATGGCAAGTGTGAGCCAAGAAGAGCAAGTGGGAGTTCACTGCTCCTGCTTCTTGTTCAGAGGTCACACTTGCCATGTTATGAATTGTGGTTGAGGCACTCAGCCTGCAGTCTTGTTCCTGAACCCCACCTCAGGTGTGCATTAATTCTCAGGTAGAACCATGCTCTGTCATGGATTAATTCTTACTTTGCTAAGGCTCCTATTGACACCCTTTCCAAGTCTGCCTCATCATTTGCTCAGAGCACGATTTACTTATGCCTAATAATGCTCTATAAAATAGTGACAATGGTATTTCTAGAAAGTAAATTATATTATACCCCCAAACCTCAGATCCATATACTGTTATAGGATTTATTTTTGCCTCACATGCCCATAAAAGTTGGAATAACATTTCTCCTTCCATACATGAAACTGAATCTTAATATAACCAGCTTATTTAGTCTGACTCTTCTTTCTATTGTTTTATGGTTTTTGTCCATTTTTGTTATAAGAAAATTTACTCCCCAGGTATGTGTAATCTTTCACAATTTCAAGCTTTTTGCACATGTAAAAATTATATGATGTTTTGCCATTAAATATCTATATTTTCATTTTAACAAAATGTAATACCAATTTGTGCTTCATGCAGTTTTGTGAAAGTGATTTAGCTTATGTTGTAGTCCAATTGGGGTTAAAGATAGCAAAATCATGTTATCTACGTATACTAATCTATCTGCAGGTAGGGATGCAGCGAAATTAAATTTCACCAGTGAAACTGTGGCGAATCGGCAATTTCACCAGGCAAAATTTTTAATGAAAATGCAGCAGAATTCTGCCAGCAGTGGTGAAATTTACCCACAGTGGTGAAATTGTGCTAACAGTGGTGGAATTTCATCTGCAGTGGCAACATTTGCCAACTTGAGATTGAAATTTGGTTCACAGCTACAGGTGACATTTTACGTTTAAATATTTTTAATGTGCTAATTACGCAAAATATTTCTCCCGCAAAATATTCCAGTTTCGCCTAACACTATCTACAGGCCTTTCGTAGTATGTTTGGTGAATGGAAGTTTACAATCAGTACCTTCAATAATTTCATTCACATAGATTTTAAATGGGGGTTGGGGAGCAGACATCCTGTTTAACACCCGGTTAGAACTGAAAAAGCTGTAATGTTACCGCTTACATCTTATCTTCTACATGTTTTATTGTCAGAATACATTTTCGTAATTGGGTGAAGATTATTATGTACCCCTTTGCTTAATTTCTGCCATAGGATGCCTCAATCTACAGGGTCAAAACTGATCTAAAATCAAGGTATGCAGCATATATGTTTTGTTTTTCCTAACAACATACTTCTCAATCAAATGCTTAGAGTGAAGATGTGATCTGTAGTTGAAAATTCTTTCCTAAAACCTGTATGTAGTGGTGAAATAACTTTTATTTTATCACCCATGCTTGGAATCTCGTTTTGTCAACCATGAGTGTAATTTGTTAAGCAAGATTTTTGTGAATATTTTCGATATGGCATCCAGCCAACTGATCCATCAAAGTTTTTGGATTCTGAGAATCTTCCTTTTGAAGAGGGGATGATTATGTTAATTTTCCAACTATCCAGTATATAACGTTACTTAAACATTTATTGTAAAAGTTGGTTAACATGGAGACCCAAATGTCTAGGTGTCATTTATATACATCTGATGGCATTCTGTCAATGCCTGGAGCCTTTTTGGTTTACGTGATATAATGACCTTTTCTACATCAGAGAAGATGAATAGGCATGTTTGATTATTTTGTGGATTAGTGTTTTGTAGTATCTGATTGTTGGGACAATCTGGATTACAAAAAAAAATTACTGGTGAAATACTCTATCCTTTTGACTGGTATTAGAGTAGCAGGGCTGCAGTCTTAACTGTTAGTACCCTTGGCAACCATCTGCCAAAATGCTCATGAATGATTGGTCATTATTGATTGTATCATTCGTTTCCATAAATCCTGATGATATTTATACTTTTTCAGCCAGAATTTATCTTTTTTCCTAGCTTGATTAAGAGATGAAATGTTCTTTTTAGTTGGTTTCTGCTTTATTTTAAGTATTTTGTAGATTTTTTAGCTGACTTACACATCTGATTAAACCAAGATTTATTTACAGAGCTGTATTTTTCTCTTTATAAAGTGTAGAAGTTAATACAGTAAAATGTTTCATGTATAACTGTGCTGCCTGCTTTGTTGAATTTTCTTTATTTTTTTAAAGTGTCATATTTTCAGGCTGATAAAGAAGTTTTTCATAAATATTAATAACACATTATTCTAACTGGATCATTTTTCTTTACCTTGACTCCTAGGATATTATTTGGGATGTATACATTACCTAAATCTTTATGTGACTCCATGGCATTTAACGTGACTTTTATTGCTGTGTGAACACTTTCTGTGCACAAATCTACATTTAAATCCCTAATAATACCTATGTTCATGTACTGTGTAATAACAAGATCTATAACACTTTTACCAGTACTTGAAAATATGTAATTCTCCTTCTATGTCTAATTCTGTGCATCCATTTATTACAATTAAATTACTGAATTTAGTAACGTGATTAGCTTACTGCCATTTTCATTTGTTGTACAGTATTATCCTTACTCTTCCTATTCTAATTTAAATGCTTAGATGGGCATATAGATGCCTATTCTATATTGCTATAGTAAGTATCTATAAGAGAAATGAAGTCCCCAACAATCAATAAATTTGAGTCCGTACTTTGTTCAATGGCTTCTGAAATATTATCATCCAATTTTCTCCAGAATTCTTCTATAATATTTGGTATGTCTTGATGGTAATAAATATTCAGAGTTATAGAGATAGATCTTTTAAATGTACCTTTACTAATTGAAAATTGCTATCTTGACTGATAATTGTGACAGACATTTTAACATGTATTGCAAGCCCCCTGCCACGCCACACACCTGGTCTCCCATTCTTAACCTTTTTTTGTTTTTGCTGGCAAGAATGTACTTTGGTACCCATTCAGTGTGTAGTCTATTAATGCCAAGTTTCTGCAGGCATACTATTTGCCCTTAATTTACTGTATATGTTTCAAACCATTCAGGATCTACCAACTTAGAATGAAGACTTGAAATATTCTGGGAAATGATTTGAATTTTAGTTTAATCACCGTACTATTATTGGTAGTTGCAAATGAATTATTTGATTGTTTCAATCAGTTATCTAAATAATTACTGTATGTCTGAGGAGTCACATCAGTGTTATCAGTTACAGTTCTTGCTCATCTGGTACTTGAGAACACACAAGGCTTCTCTGATATTCCAGTTTTGTGAAGAATGTTTCTTTTAAACAATATGCCTTAGATCTACAATGTGAAATCCAAAATTGTCAAGTTTCTCACTATAACTTAATACTTGTTTTGTTATAAAGCCATTTTAAACCCATGTATTACTTGGGAACCCATTCCTTATCTTTAGCTCTTTGTACTTTAGCTATTCCATCCTTTCCCAAATCTACATTCAAAAGTTTTGTAAAAAAGAAATGTCATGCTCTTCTGTTAAAGGCCCCATCCCAAAAGGGAGCCAATACTTGATCATCCATATCACTAACAGCGATTTGGTGCATCCTATGAAGCCTCATGCAATCCCAATCAAAGGCACATATAATCATGTTAATACAATATAGTCCATATCCAACATCTCTGCTCATTGGTCTTTTCCATTTATAAATTATCTACAATCAATTGCCATAATATTGGAGCACTGAATTTAAGCCCTAGTTCATCTAACTTTTAATTGTACCCCAGACCCCAGGCAGACTTCACAATTTCTAATTCTCTAATTACAACATACATTGGTTATACAGAAGTAGATGTATCTCTTTTTGTCATTGTTTGTAAATATTTTTTATTAAGAAGCAACATTTTTGTGCATACAGACATACATTACAGTCATGGAGATGCAGTAAATTTGCTTGGTTAGAGGAAATACTAAACTTTAACAAAAACAAAATAGTGACATATGCCTTCTGGTGCAGCAATAGGGGCGTCCTCTTGTTCTTCTCAGTTGTTTCCTGTATTACTAACCAATAGAAATATACAGTGGGGTAGAGAAACCATTTATCTAACAGGGACCAAAGGGGAGGAGCCATGAGGAGTACTCACCCTGACTTTGTCTGCACAGCCATAGACCTTTCAACCCTTGTAGCTGTCCTCATGCTGCCCTATGTTGCAGAGATGAATCTAGCATTGCTTAGGACTGGCCTTAATCATTTGGAGCTATTATGATTTACTTAGCAGCTGATTAAGGGGAAAGGGAAAGGGAAATTATTTTACCAGAAAAGGCACACTAAGCCAGAGCTTGTTTCAGGTGTGACCTGGAAGCACAAGGAAGTAAAGTGACTTGCTCAGGGTCACACAGTATGCAGGTGGGGGCTGATGGATTCAAACCCAGGTCTCAAGTTTGCAGCTCAGTGCCCTTAACAACTACACTATACTGCCTTCTTAAGGTGCAAAGGTGCTGTCATGCTGTATCCATAACTCAGGTGTTCCACCTAGAAGTAAAGACCTCTGCTTTTCCATTCAAACTATACTTGGACTTATACTTGAGTTTAAGGATAGCAGTAGGCGAAACACCTATATTTATTCTATCTCAGTACCATCCGTCCTCATGTTGAACACATCAATTTTATTAAAACAGTCTAACACACTGCTTTATGTAATGCATAACCCATCATTATTACTTATTTCCATGTTCTTCACCTTTGTTTTGGTTTGGTAGACTGAACAAAAGTAGACATTAAGTGTTTATGCAATATCCTTTTCCTTGTTATTTCAACATTGTTAATACATAATGATCCCATCTGTTGATTGGATTTCTTTTTCAATTCAGGTAACCATAAAAGCCCTTTATCTTCTTTTTGTCACTTGCTAATTTGATTTCATAGTCTCTTTTGTTTTCCTAGTTTCTTTTTAAGTAATTTAACCAGTTCCTTAAATGTAGTGGTATTACCTAAACTAGAATAATGCACCATCATTTTGTAAGCTTTTTATTTCTTTTTAGAGATACATGCCAACTTTTTTGTACCACAGGGTTTTTCCCTTTTTGTTGTAACAATATTTGTGGGGCACGATTTCTATCCTGCAGCTTTAACGGTTGATTTTAAGTATTACCAACTTGTACTGGTATTCATATTTCCTTTCAGTTTCCAGTCCCATGTCTCAAGTTCATCTTTCATACCTTGAAGTCAGCTTATTTAAAATTAGTAGATCCTACTTTACTAGACTGGAAGCTTCCATTAACAATTAGGAATATTATTGAATGTCACTGGACAACAGTGGATCAATTATCTTGTAAGTTAGGGATTCTGGTATATTAGAGATTAGAGGTCCAATATGTTGTTCCCCATTTTATGTTTTATTATTTGTTTAGAATTATTTCCTAATTGTGTCTAATAGAGAGTTTCCGTGCAAAGTGTGTGCTAGTAAGTTATTCCAGTTGATGTCTGGTTGGTTGAAATCACCTAATATGAGTGTATCCCTTACTGCTGTAATAGGATATTTCATCCAAATACTTGTTATAAAGATCTCTATTGGTTCCTGGTGGTATGTATGATGTCCTTATTATTAATTTTTGGTTTGATGTTGTTTACAGACATCCATAGTGGTACCATGTTATTGTTTTCATTTTGTTGTTATTTAATAATGTTTAGATATTTTTAAGGTACACTGCCACTCCTTCACCTCTTCTTTCCTTATGACTGTACATATCTGGAAGAGTGAGTATTCCTCTATGACTTTACCCAATGTGTTCATCTCATCCCACCATGTCTCAATCACTAAGATAATGTCTGCATTTGCATTAGCTATCAATGTTTTGAATTCATCAGATTTATTAATTAAGCTTCTAGCAATAAGGAAATTGTGGTTATATTTGATAAATTAATAACTCTATTGGGTGTACTTACCCTATGTTTTATTGTTTTATCCCTATCTGCCCACGCTTTCAGCACACATCACTGCTGAGGATACTTTTATATCTGTTGCCCAGAAACTTGCCAGAGGCACGGCAACCAATCTGACTTCCAAAAGTATAGGGCAGCCAGGAACAAGTGTACTGTTCTTGCCAGGCAAGCCAAGGTGGCTTGCTACAAGGAGCAATTGGAACATAACTGGGGCAATAGGTAGCAATTCTGGGATAACATTAAGGAACTGCTGGTCAGGGAAACAGAAGGCACCTCTCCATGCACAACTTAAATGGCACCCCACCCTAGATCTCACACACAATTGCTGAAGCCTTCAATGTGGCCTTCTCCGACCTCAGTTCTGTCCTGCTGCCCAACTGCCTTGAACCCCCACAACACCTGCCCAAAGCCCGAGATAATTTCAGTGTCAGTGGCTCAGCAAGTAGCACAGTCACCTCTGAGACTGGGAGATCAGAAGGCTGTGGGTTCTATCCTACACCAGGCACTTGGGTTAATATCCTAATACTGACACTATAGTGCAGCATGAGGGGGTGCTGCACTCTTGAGGTGTCATCTTTCAGATGAGACATTAAACCGAGGTCCCATCTGCCTGTTCTGATGGTAGTTCAGGTGAATGTTAAAGATCTCATGGCACTTCTCAAAAAGAGTGGGGGTATTTAATGTTTATTGAAAATCACACATATCGAATACAGTTCATAAGAAAACGAAAAACACAAAGACCATTCAAGTTTATATCATTTAAATGACTTGAAAAGAAAAAAAGAAAGAAATAGAAGGGAAAAGAAAAATAACAACCAAAAGAAAAACTATGGATACATCTGAATATAATGCAATGTTCATGTGATTGGAACATCAGAGTCAGTGCCCCAGGGAAGATTTCTCCAAGATTGTAACACCCAAGAATGCATCCTACCATGCACTTCCTTCTGATTAATCATTTTTAGTTCCCAGACAATTTTTTCCATGAGTTCAGTGAGAGTTACTGTTTTCTGCTGCAAGGAAAACCAGCAACGCTGAGTTCCAAATATACAGTTTCAACACTGTAATAATGACTTGTAATGTGGACATGTCCGATGCTTTCAGGAAGAATCAAAATTCCCATACAACAGAACTTCTAGTGAAACACTTTAAAAGTTAGGCATTCCTACTGTTGAGCTACAAAAGACCAAAAGTTTGAAATATAAGGACATGAAAAAATAAATGGAATGTTGTCTCACTCTGATTATTATATTGAGGCCTAGTACAGAGTCTTTAAGATATTTGCTTGTGTTTTGGTGTTCCTTCACATTCAGCCTATTGTGGCAACAGAGCCAGTGGATGTCCCACATTTTATCAGGGAGCTTTGGGTTGTTTAAAAATCAAGCATAACCGGTAATACATGAACTGGACAGCTAGGGAAAGAAGTTTGTTCCCTAAACCTATTGGAAATAATTTGTTTGTTAATAAAGATTCGATGCTGACTAAGAACCATTCCAGCAGACAATTCCCAGCTTTTAATTCTGACAAACACCTCTCATATGTTAGATTTCTTAACCTGTCGAGAGAGGCAGCTTCCACTGGTAAACCAGGGACTACATGTAAGAGTAAATAAAGGAATCCATGATCTTTTTACGTGGGCCAAGACTGGTCTCAAATTTACAACTACATAAATACAGTGAACAACACTACAGGGTTTACCATCCTCAAACCACCTTGACTTTTTGGCAAATATAAAATATTCCTTTTCGAGATTCAACCAACTCCCAAACAGCCTGGAAAAATACACTGTATAATGAAACTTCAAGCATCTTAGGGAGGAACAGCCAACTTATATGCATAAAAGTAGGCAAAATGAATGTTTTAATGAGCTGTATCCTTTTCATTTTACTCATGTGCCATGAGTTCCAAACCTGTATCATCCTCTGGGCTTGAGTAAGTTTAGGACTCCAGTTAAGAATGTCTAACTCAGCTGAACTACGATGATCCCTAAGATAGCAGTCGGTCCCTGGTTAACCTAACCCTTGCTTCTGTATCAAGAGGAAGTAGTGGTTTTCTCAGCTGTCTCTATACATTTAGCCATATTAAGGGAAGTACCAGATAATGCCCCAACACCTGACAAATTTCCATCACTTTATGTGCCAAACAAGTCACCAACTTATATGGTAAGGTCATCTGCATATGCCTGAACCACATGGTTGATAGGTGAAATGTATACATGTACATGGGTCAAGTCCTTGGTGGAATTTATAATTCACAATAATGGATCAATACTAAAAACATACAATAGCGGACTGAGAGGGCATCCTTGCCTGACTCCTCTGTTAACAGGAATCATAGGCCCCTGCCACCCTTTAATTAGTGGTGTTACCATTGCAACTTTGTAGAGGGCTTTCAGCCATTGTATAAAAAACTACTGGAATCTGACAACTGACAGGTGTGTCCCACAGATACTGATGTTCTGCTGTATCAAAAGCCTGTTTCTGATCTAAGAACAGAATAAAACCTTTAGACCTTCATTATTGTCTCTTTCTATCAATTCTTGCAGGAAAATAAGATGATCACTAATTTTTCTTTCCAGTATAGAACAGCCTTATGTAGAACAATAAAATGTATGGCAGCTTGTAATAACCGTGTTTATAAAATTTTGCAAGAATTTTAAAATCAGTATTAAGAAGATTAATGGGTCTTCAATTTGTAATGTCAGTTTTATCACCCTTCTCATAAAAACATATCAAAGGCCTCATGCCATAACCAGTGAATAGAATCAGTATTGAGGATGTAAGTAAAGACCGTGGCTAGCTACTTTGAAATTAAGGACCCATTACCTTATATAATTCTGGGGTTAAACCACTCCTGGGGCTTTTATTATTATGTAAGGACCTTATAGCAGTTTCTACTTCAGAGGCTGCAATAGCTGCAGTCAGTTCAGTCACCAAAAAGAAGAGGTAAGCAGGATTTGAGTTGAGGAAAGAAATTCCATAACAGTGTTATGCAAAGATTTCTTCTAGGAGAAAAGAGAAGTTGTATGTTGCGATGCAATGCGAGGATGGTACGCCTATCTGTATGCACTTTGCCTTCTAAATCTTTAAGACAGACCATCTGCTTGTGCTGAATCCTATCTTTACAATGTAAATAGGGACAAATTACTTCTGCCTTCCATTTAATGCCAAAACTCTGTTGTTTTTCAAGCTTTCAGATTGACGCAAATGAAAATTCTGCAAGTCTTGTTTCAGAATCTTAATTTGGGTGCCAAAATCATGATTCATAGTCCTAGCTAAGGACTATAGTTTTTGCAGCTGTTGCCTCTGTTTAAGATACTGCAGATAGGCAGCGGTATGGGTCTGTTTACTTTCATATTGCAAAAGCGTCTCAAATCTAATTTAACATCCTCCCACCAGAGGGCAGGATTATCAAACATTTCAAATACAGAGATTTTGTGAGCCATGAAATACCGAATATTGTGGAGAAGTTCTACCTGGGAAAGAAGGGAAGAGTTAAATTTCCGTAACCAGGACCATGCAGAAACTCTACTACAGGACCTAACTGTAACTGTAATAGTTTATGATCTGAAAATTCAATTTCAGTGACTTGCATTGATGAAATAAATAATGCTGTGGAAATGAAGAAAAATCTATCCTGGTGGCTAAAGGACCCTTTTGAAATGTGGAGTGCTTTCTGGTGTGTAGACATGTAAGCTTCCTTCAGATTAGATGTGTGTATTACTGATTTCAGAGTAGCCATGTCACAATAAAGTTTACTAGTTGTAGTGTGCAAACCTCGTCTCTTTTATCAAGTCCACAGTTAAAATTCCCACCAAGAATAACAGTCTGGGAAGACAGCAAAATGGTTGAACAGCTTTAAATAATGTGAACCTATCAGCCTTTGTCTGGGGTCCATATAGATTAATAAAGTGAAAGTAAAGATTCATAATTTTGTGTCTAAGATCAAGACCCTACCAGGTATTAAATCCACCAATTTTATGAAGTGGACTTGGAAAGTGGAATGGAATAAAATCCCTACCCCGAATGAGTTTCAGTGCTTAGAGACCAATAAAATGGACCCATGTATCAGAGTTTAGTGGTAAGACCAATTTCAGAAACAGTATGTAATCTGGTATCTTGCAGAAAAATAACCTGCAAAGAGCTAGTTAGAAATGAATCAAAGCTGTCTGTTTTTCCTGGCACTTTTAATGCTATTCACATTCAAAATTCCTAAGTTTAGGGTATCATGCTGACGAAAGATAAGTGATATTACAAGGGAAAATAAATCGGGGGCTTCTTTCTAGTTCCTCTGGATCTACACTGCTGCTCTTTAGGTTTCTGTGGTTGCTCTTCAGGCTCAGAGGGAGGGTCAACCTGTGAGGACCCCAAGGAAGAACCCTCCGATCCAGATCTGAAATTTCTGAAGTCTGACGGGAATCATACCTGTTGTGTAAAGGCAATTCAGAAGTCCTAGACACTTTTGGGGCAGGCTGTTCAGCCACCTGGATTCATTTTGATTACCTCTACTAACTTGGGGCATGGTTATTGAAGGACCACCTGCCTGCTCAATCCCATCCATGGAAGAAACAATAGCACTCTCTACATGAGGTGCAGAGGAGGGGGCCCATCCACCAACTGTAAGACTGTAGAACTTGGAACAGGAACTGGGGGTGCCCTAGAAGTGTTAGCCTGCCTAGGGAAGGAAATGACTCTCTTTGAACAAGTGCAATCATCAGACATTGTTCAATGTCATCCAAGAAATCAGCCTAATTATGGGCCCCTAGGTACAGTTTCATGTGTATGCCCTAGTGAGTCACACAAATTGTATTTCGCCTGCTCAGACAATTCCCGCTAGTGTGCCCCAACTCTGGCATAGGGTACATTTCACCTGATCACAAAGACTGCTTAATGTGCACAGGAGCCACATTTATAGCAGGCTTTAGGCTGACTACATTAAAAGGACACCCCTATCCCTACCTAGAAAAACAGTTAGGGAGGTGACTTAAGCTAGCATCTGTAACATGCAACATAACCTTCACTTTCCACCCTCCTGTTCAGATATGATCTGCATCAAATATTGCTTCAGGTGACCCCAGAATGGAGCAACGTTGTTTTAACCAGTATGTCAAGTCAGTCACATTATCCCCTAATTGCGAAACAGAACTGTGATATTTTTATATGCTGGTCTTGTAAGGTGTATGGCTTCAAAAGGAGCTGACAAAGGAGTAAGCTTCAATGTTTTATATTGCACCCAAAACCTTTGCAACCCAGAATTCAACTTAAAGTTAACATCAAATGTTGTGTCATCAGAGACATGAATGAGTGCATAAATGTCATTAGCAAAACATTTCATAGACTCCTTTAACATAGTTCTCGTAACAAACACTCTATCAGGAAATACATCCATACCCCCTTTATAAAAAGTCTGACAGCATTATGCTGTTTTGCAGGATAGATCGGCTGGTGAAAAAGAGATGCAGATGGCCTTTGTGGTCCTCCATATCATGTTCAGTGGTGCTTTGGGGCCTCCAGTGCAGTTGTGATGAAGATGCAAGTAAAGCATCTTGGCTATGACCAGGGTGAGCCAAAGTGAGAACTGAGTTGCCTGTAAGATGTATTTCTGTGGGCAAATGCAATGGGAAGAGATTTCTAAGATAAGCCAGTCTCCTTGTCCTAGTGCAGAGGTAGAAGCTTCAGCAGAACAAGCAGGTGTGACTTCCTTCGGTTTAGGTACAGGTGAGGTAGTGAATGGGGTTGGTCCAGACACCAATTGCCTGGCTGCATTCTGAATCCACCCTGCATTAAGAAGTCGAGTTTATCATGCTGTCTTGCACCAAGAACTGTCTTTGGGGAGCATCTTAGGCCAGAGTCAAGATCTGATTGTGCCATTCCCGGCGCCTCCCACCACATTACAGTCCACAGCGACAACTCCTCAGGAAGTAGTCTTAGGTGAAGCAGAGGTTCCAGACTGTGTAGAACAAGCGCCAGCTCCATTAGGGTCTCTGACCACAGCACTGCATTTCAAAACAAGTACTTCATTCTTGCCATGCAAATGTAAAGTTTCCCACTCACAGGAGCTGTCAGTTGAGCAGTGTACAAAGCTTGCTGCAGTTTCAGGCAACGTTGAGCATAGTGCTCATCTTCTTCCAAAAGCAGTTGTTCTAGAGTTTGAACTGTCTTAGAACTAGGACAACTGTCTGAGGTATTCAAAGGTGTACATACCAGAGCTTGTTGTTGTTCAGTGTTAGAAAGTACTATGGGAACTCCATAGGCTAACTTTTGCCATTAACATCATTAGGAGAGATATCCTTTCCAGCATGGTCTCAGGTCGGTGAGAAGCAGGGAAGAGACCTGTTCCCCTGCTTCAGTTGCATCCATCAGCTCCTTCGACACCTTCTCAGCCGCCGCCTTGGTCAAGAACCAGGATGACAAAGGTTCTACTGGAGAGTAGGGACTTTCCCCAGTGCCCTTGCCAAATTTTCCCCCATTCACTAAAAATACTACCAATAGCTTAATCTGGTTCAAAAGTCAGTTCACAATCATCTGTATTCCTCCCTGGATCGTGCCTGAAAATAGGCAGAATTTGTCTAGCGATTTAGCCGGTCAACAAAAACTAAACAAATAAATAAATAAAATTTGACCCAACCGAATTTTTACTTCAAGCACGCCACAATCAAGGAAGTCAGGACCTACATTACTAAGGTGCTGGGTAAAACCAAATTTGGTAGTGACTCACTTGACATGAATTTGGTGGAAGTTGCCTTGGACGAGTTGGTGGTTCCCATCACCAAGATCTTTAACAAGTCTCTCACCCTGGCAAAATTCCTTGTGGCCTGGAAGGTAGCTCTAGTCACCCCATCCTAAAAAGTGGGGAACGGTCTTGCACTGCTAACTATAGACCAATATCTATCCTCTCCCCTCCTCAAGGCACTTGAAAGAATCGTGGCTGACCAGGTCATGGAGTACCTTCAGAAGTACAGTCTACTGTGCCCACAACAGCATGGATTCCATCAGTGCCATAGCACAGCTACGGCCTTAGTTGAATTCAGAGACTACATTCACAAGGCCTTGATGGGGGTAGCCTGGTAGGATCTATCTTCATAGATCTCACCAAAGTCTTTGATACTGTCAACCATCGATTCCTACTTGACCAGTTTCAGCACCTCAGGCTAGGCTCTGAAGCCATCCTCTGGTCCCAGGATTACCTATCCAGCAGAGCACTGAGTGTAAAAATAGGGACAGCTATGACCTCATCTAGGGTATAGTACTGGGTGTCCCACAAGGGTCTATACTGGGCCCTCCTCTTAGCCTGTTCATCAACAGGCTTCCAGAGGGCTGCAATAGCAAGATTATTCTGTATGCAGATGGTGCTGTCATCCTTAGTAGCAGTGCCCAGCTTCAGCACCTACAGGATGCCATGCAGTACTCATTTTGCAGCTTGGAAGACTGTTTCAGCTCTCAGAAATTGTGTCTCAATTACAAGAAGATGAAAATGATGCTGATAACCACTCACCAGCACAATATATCTCTTCTGTCCCTTACTATTACTATCAACAAGGCTGCTCAACCTCGAGCAGGTCAACTCCTTTAGATACTTGGGTGTGATCATCGATGACACCTCTCTTAGTGCAGCACATCAATCAGGTCATCAAACAGTGAACACCAAACCTGAAGTTCTCTACAGGCACAGACAGTACCTAACTCCTGAGGCACTCAGGTTGTCAGTCTTCTTCCATCTTGTCTGTTATTGATTACAGACTCATGGTCTATGGGTTGGCATCTAACACTGCACTAAAACAAGTAAGCATGGCCTCAACAAGGCCTGCAGGCTGACTCTAGGGCTGATAATCTCCACACACCCGGCCCTCTATAAGTGCACTAACTGGCACAGTCTTGCCAGCAAAATCAAATACCAAATGTGCCTACTTGGTATGAAATCTCCTAGGTAGAGCTCCATTGGCCTTCAAAGAACTGCTCCAGTGAGGTAGATCTGGGTACCGCACTAGAGGGCAGACTTGCTGTCCACTTGCCATCCCTTCAGAAAACAGTGCTTGGCCAATGGTCCTTCACGTATAGGGCTCCTTCTTGGCTAAATGAGATCCCAGCATGCCTTTACTCATTAACAGCCTCCCGCCTTCAAGGCAGAACTAAGACGTCACCTGGCCAAGGCTGAGGTCTGTAGATGTTGGTAACCCTAGCACTATCACCTGTAGCTTGGAGTCAGCCTGCTCATGGGCTGCAGTCTCTGATTTTTTACCCTGCTATCCAGTAACCCTGAGTTTAAACTCCTACTTCCTCTTACTGCTTGCCAGCCCTCGAACTTGAACTTTCCATAACCACAGCCTGTCCACGAGCCTTCTATCTACTGTCCTTAACTCAGCAAATTTTTTAAGTCCCTCCCCTGCCACTGGCCCTGCACAAATGTGATTGTCTCGAGCGCCTGTCTTCCCCAGCTTATTCTGTGTACAGTCCTCCTCACATTGCTCTCTAGTATGTTCCTGCTAGGTCAGTCCTGCACAGAAAATTACCCTCAACACTTGACTAGAATTAACGACAAAGCCTCCTCTTGGCTGCCTTAACATACAGGATGTGAAAGCTTATGTTGAGTCTCTCTCCTGACTTTACATGAAATAATGACACTGCTCCTGGCTGCTTTTACCGCCTACTAAATTAGTTTGTTAAACCCACAGCACTCACCATGTACCTTGGGCTGTACTAACTGCAATATGCTTTACCTCTGTATGAGACAGTGTAGCTTACAATTGTAAATAGTCAGACCAATTGCTGTTATTTCATGTATTTTTTGTCTCTGTACTTGTGCACCCATACTCTGTAACCTTTCTGTGTTGTGCTCCTATCAAGATGTGGAACCTTTGAAAAGAGCATTTTCCTCAAAGGTTATGTCCGATTACGAAATACATAAATAAAGTAAATAAATATTAGCCCTCTGGTACTGAGATGCAGTCCATCCTTAGCATAAAGATTTTGATTTCATAGGAAAATATGGTATCCCATTGTTTTATAAAATAAAATTGTTTTTGCATGTCCAGTCATCCATCCACTTATTTATTCTTATTATTTCTTGTTATTCTTTTGTGATCTCTTTGGGACAGGTAATTATTTCTGAAAATGCAACTTATTCCATTTTATGAATACTATTATTGCTGTCTAGTGATCTAAGGTGGCTTGTTGTGGAGTCAGCCATTTACTAATGATACATTTCTTAGTTGCAACTAACATGATCCCGAGGAGATATTTACTATGTCTATCCTTGAAGCCCTTAGGGTAAATGTGAAATAAGTGCATTTGTGGAGTGAGACATACCACAACATGTAGTATTTCTACAATGGTTTCCTCCAGCCCTCCAGGAAGCATTGTATCAATGGGCATGACCACATTACATGAGTAAGGGCTGCTGATTTGACAGGCACTCCAACAATACCACTTCCATTCCTTGCATACATAGCAGTGATGGTTTATGCTTTAAAGAACTGAATGAAGGGTTTCCAGCATATTCCACCAAAAATGCTAGGAAGTGACCCTTCCCATCTAGTAGCAGCCCCTTCCTCACTCCTCTGGTTCTGTCTTTATACTTAATTCCTCCTCCTCCTCCTTCTGGCTACATAAATAATATTGTTTCACATGTCTTCTGAAGAGCTTTATGTATAATAGAAATTAAGTGTGCTGTGGTCTGTAGCTAAATGCGCAATACAAAGGTACTTATGAGTGCAGCACACTCCTGAGATCTTTTGCCTTGATTGATAATGCGGAGCGATAATGCCACACCTGGAGGTAATGGGAAAATCTTCCAGTCTAGACCAAACTGTTGCAGTGCCACAAAGGATTTCTTATCTACAGCTGAGCATAAGTGGCTTAAATAGATTATATTATGGACCCTTGGTCCAGTGCAACACAGTAACATAATTTAGATACCACTTAAAATCCTACCTTCTTGACAAAATCCAGTGTGTATATGCCCCTGATGTATGCTCTCAGCACTAACCTCTGCTATCCATTTTCCTTCTGTAACACCTAACCGCCCCTCCGCAACAGGGTCCTTATAGGCTTAATTTAGTTGTACTGATCTTCACTGTACTGTACCCTTTTTATTTAAATATGCTGTGCTCAACTACACATGTCTCAAGTCTAACTTTGTATCATACTAGGTTACCAGTCACTTCCTACACTTCTCACCTAGTATATTTTTCTTTAAAATGTTCTGTCCCTTGAATGCACTTTAATTCTTGACTATGTAATGTTTACCAATATGCATTGTTGTTCCAATTTGTGTTACTTGACACTTGTGAAAATGGACGATTTTTGATTGCTTCAAGTATAAACAATGAAATGAAATGATATTCAGCTTTTGCCAATCCTGGAATGTGTGATCTATGCATGCCAGAGCAAAACGGGCAAGTCTGCAAGTGGCAAACCCAAGGTAACTGACCCTTCAGTCCTGTGTCAGCTAATACCTTATGCCACACCTCCTCTTTCAAAGAACCCTTTTCTAACTAGCTGCAGCACTGACTTTACTGTTATTTATTTATCATTGGTTTTGTCTGTGTTGTTGACCCTCTGTATGTTTTTTTTGTACTCCCTCATATCCTGCCAGCCCCGACTCTTCGGGCTGCCAAGAAGTCATCCTCCTGCCTCCCATTCTACCCACACCTACCTCCAGGCCCCATGGAGCTTTGATTTACCCCTGAGCAGGGATGAGGTGGGTCCCAAACATCCCAAGCTACTAACTTCTCACTGGTCTGGAGGTGGCTGGGTGAGTGGGAACACATCAGAGACATGCTCCAGGCAGTCCATCTTCCGGTGCTGGCAAGCGTTTCTACCATTTTTCTACCCATTAGCCCTGTAGCCCTTGATGTCGTGATGCAATGTGCGAAGTCCACTGCATACTCTGGCTACCTTTGTAATACCCGAGCCTCCGCTTGGGGTCAGACAAGTCACGGGTATTGGCCCTTCCCCCAGAGCAGGTGAGCTGTCATGGGATGCTTAAGCCACTGTCCCGGCCGGGCGCCCAGAGACCTGAGTCCGCTCCAACCCGGGTTGCTGGTGTTGCAAGTGGAAATCTAACTGCTGTGCTGATGGGTCACGACCCTCTGTATGTTTTGTGTGTGAAATTTTGTTATGTTCTATAAGTGCCTATGAAGCACCGAGAGCCTCCGGATTGAGCGCTGAGTAAATAAAGACTTACTTATTTACTTACTTTACACGGGCAGTCCATGGGTTTGTAATGTACCTGGCCTCTCCTTCTAAACCTGCTCTGAAGATGCACCTGGTCATATACTGGAAAAGTAATAGTTATCTTTCCATTTCTAACCACTGGAGTCCTGATCCATATATATGCCAATGGAAGAGAGAATGCAGAGCTGGGCTGCGATATACTACAAGTAGAGCTCTGGGATGCCCATACACTCCCTTACTCTTAGGGAGCATTAAAGTGGAAAGCTGTATCGAAGTCTGCATCCTCCAAATATATCTGGAAGTGGCTAGCCTGTATTTCTTCCACTCTTGTGGTGGGATAGGTAAGGATACATTGTAAAGACATACAAGCGGGTAGGACTACCATGTAAACACACTTTATTTTATTTAATAAACGTTAGGGGAGGTGTGCCACCTCTAGAGGTCAAACATCATTTGATTAGATAGGGATCCATAATTTACCTTGTATAACTTGCCTAGCCCACTGGGAATCTTTATCTCTCAAATCCTGAATTTCTCTGAAGTCCTACCTAAATGGATAGTCTCATTTCCAGGCTTGGGGTAAAATAGCTTGGAAGGGCTTCCACTTTAGTAATGTTCAGTTGGAAGGCAGATATGGCATTATATTAGATAGTATGCAAAACCTCTGAGAGATTTTTCAGGATCTGCCACAAACAAAATCATATCATCCATGTAACGTGTGACACAATGTTTGGTGTCCCGGTTTGGATTCCCTTATAGGACTAAGCTGTCCCAAATGGCCTGTGCTGGCGCCTCTATGTATAGAGCAAATAATGGCAAGGAAAGGGGCAGCCTGGATTGCACCTCTGCCTAGGGTGAAGGAAAGAGAATGATGAATTTACTTAAACAAAGGCCTGTGGGGAGGATTGATCCTTTGGAGTACTGAGATAAAATCTCTCAAGAAACTCATCTGTATTAAGGTGGCAAAGAGATAGGGCTATGACACCTTATCAACTGCCCTTTTGGTGTCTAAATTAACCAGGAGGGATGGTAGCTAATGGTGTGTGTATGGCATAATATATTTAATGTATGCCTGATATTATCTGATGTTTGCCTTTGACAGACAAAACCAGTCTGATCGAGGTTATTAAAGTTGTAGTAACCCTTCTAACCAATGGGCAATTATATCTATAAAAATGTATAGTTTGCATTCAAGACCAGAATTGACCTGCAGGCTACACATTCCATGGGGTTGTTTCCTGATTTGGAGAGAACAGATACCATGGCATATTGCCAGGTAATTGGTGCTCGCCCCCTTGAAGTTCTTCAGTGCATGCCCTCAGCAGGGGGGCAACAAGAGCTTCCACTGAACCATGTGGCATTTCATACAGTATCTGTCTGAGCCTGACGCCTTTTGAGTTTTAGCCAAGTGAATCACATGCTCCAGTTCTGCAGGCTGGATTGGGGCAGTAAGAGCCTTTGCCTATTACTCTGTAAGGTTTGTAGTTTCAAAGGGTTTAGAAATGTTTCTGTATCCTCAGGGTCATATAGCCACTAAAGCATATAAAGAGTGGGTTAGTATGATCAAAAGGCTTCAGCTACTGTATTTGAGTAGTTTCCCGAGAAGCTGACCATTAAAGGAATGTTGCAACCAGCAATCACTGCTCTGGTTTTCTGTATCCATAGGTGATGAGCCAAAACTCTGTGGCTCTAGGTCTTACCTCATAGTATTTATGCCTAAAGTACATCAAGCCCAATTTCGTCTTATGCAAGTGGATGGCCTCTATTTCATGTTTTACTTTATCCATCTGACTTTTTACAGAGCAGTCGCCCAATTTGTAAACTTCTTGCAGGAAATGGTATATTTCCTAAAGATTGCTCAGCCTTTACTGCCTCTCATGGTGCTTCTGGATGTATTCACGATGATATGATCCCAAGAACCTTTTACTGTGTCCCAGAGAACAACCTCTGTATGTTTCCCATCCTGGCTAAGTTCCAGAATCTCAGGGATGTTTTCGTCAGAGAATTGTGGAACTCCTCAGACGCAAGTAATATTTATTGAACCACCAGTGCATTTTGGATGAAATTGTGAAAGGTGGAGATATATCCATGCATGATCGGATAGCAATATATCCCAAACTCACATTTTGTCACCTTATGTCTATATTCCTTCTGTGCATAGTTATAATTAATCCTGGTATACACACCATGTACTGCCAAATAATGGGTATAATTGTTGTCTCTACTATGTAATTTGCACCATATATCTGACCACTGCTGATCTCTGAGCATGGTATTGCATAGTTTATGTGCTGCGTGTTGCCTGGGAGGTGCATATTAGACGTGTCCCAGAATGAAGCACATTGAAATCCACTGCCAACAGTAATGTGCCAGAAGTGTTTGCCAGGACCATATCTAACAGTTTCTAAATTTCTGGGGATTTTGTCCTTGGGGAATGTACAGTATAAAGAGGCCATTGTCACCTTTACATTTTGTAGTAGACCTTGAACTGTCACCAGTCTTCTCTCTCTCTATCCTTAATAATTTTACTCTCCTGAAATGGGGTGGAATCAAAATAGTGACCCTCACCATTTGTCCTTTGGCATTTCTGAGCTGTACACCTTTAAAACCACATTTTGGAGCTTAGCATGTTCTTGTGCATCTAAGTTCATTTCTTGTAAATAGATAAGGCCCAGATATTCTTTTTAATGTGAGTGAGGGTGCCAGACCATTGTACAGGTTAGGCAACCCATTTACATTTAAAGAATACCAATAGGTATCAGTACCCATATTAATCTGGGTGTATGGACTTCCTGGTCTCCCTAACTCTCCCTGTCCTCTTGCCTCTCAACATCCTCTCCTTACAGTATTGTAGGAAATGGTTGCGCATAACAAGTAGCAAACATTCACTATTAACTTCGAACAGCAAAACCAAATAACCAATTGTGGTGGCAACTGGGCATCAGAACAAAGGTGGTAGTAGTGGGCTTCCAAGTTAGGAGACTAAGAAGGGTCTCTACTCGCAGAACAATTCCATTTCTGGGGTAATCTCTCCCAACTAGTGGGGAGGCCTCTATAGCATGTCTGCTATATGGTTCAGAGGTCAGAATGGACATCAGTAGTGAGGAACCGATTGCTGTCCTCATAAGCTCTAGCCTCAACGAGCTAGGTCTTATCTGTGGTCAGGCATAGGACCACAAGTAGAAGGACCATGTTAAATATAGATGTCGATGTCCCCTCAAGGTGTTGCCCGACTACAGTAAGGAGCCCCACCTAAATTTCAGGCTCACCATAGCTCTCAGAAGTGCTGATGTCCTCCATCCGATGAAAGGAGTTAGTACCTTAAGGAGTGAGGTTTTGTTTATTTTATTTATTTATTTGTAAGAATCAGTTTACAACCTTTGCACCAGAGGCTCGCTTTCCAAAGGTACTTGGCCACATAAAAGACATACATTGTGTTTATGGTTACATAGCATAGATTTGCAAAACAATAGGCTGTTCAACAGAGGTGCCACGCACACTGTGGTCAGACAAATACAATTAGGTTACAGGGTACATGTAATTGATAACAGGTGTTACACAAGTTGGTATCAAGTGAGCAAACTAGTTGGTAAACACTGAAACAGCTGGCACTGGCCAAGGTAAACAGAGGCACGGTGTACAGGGAAGTGGTGGTGGGGATGGCTAGGTGGAGAGCTGCCCGGAGGGCGTTGTCAAGAGAAGCAGAGATGGAGGCTACTTCAGAGACAGGAGCAGTTACGAGTGCTGATGATGTGGTTCAAGGGTGGTTTTGAACTTGGAGATGGTGGTGGCATTGGTGATGGGGGGAGAGAGTTAAACCAGGTTGGGGCTCTATAGCAGAAGGACCTCTGGCAACAGCTGGTTCTTGATCTGGGGACTATTAGAGTGGTCTTGTAGGAAGACCGTGTTGCAATAGTGAGGGCTCTGGTGGATGGATGCTGTTACTTCTGGGGAGAGCCCGAGTAGGGTCTTTTTGTGAGAGACAGGTTTGGTATCGGAGCCGCTCATCCAGGGTAAGCAGGTTAGCCTCGACATACAGCTGACAGGTGTGTGTGAGCCTGGGGCACCAGTAATCAATCTGCAGGCTTTATTCAGGGTTAAGTGAATTTTGTTGAGTGCAGTGGTACGGCAGCACTATATACTGGTAGACCATAGTCTAAGGGACAGAACGGATGATGTAACAGTGAGCCGGAGAGCATTTGGGGAAGGCAGGTTCGATGATGGAAGAGGATGCCAAGCCTGTGTTAGTGGCAAGATGTTAGGGGCGTCGATGTGGTTGTGGAATGTGAGGGCTGAGTCGAAGGTAACCCCAAGGTATTTGTAGGAGCAGACTTGTTCCAGTGGCTGATTGGTACTTGGAAGGATATAGAGTGGGTGGTTGCTAGCTTTGTTTTGGGGTGGGAAAAGAGCATAGCTTGGTTTTATTAAGATTGATGATGAGTCTGCGCCCTTAAACCAAGCCTCGCACTGTTGAAAGACTGCTGTAGGGAGTCCTGGAGGGAGATGGGATTGCGGTGGGGGAAAAGGACAGCTGCCTGCATACAGTAGAATTTTGCCAGGGCATGTACTGGGCAGGGTGTTCAGATAGAGCGAGAAGAGAAGGGGGCCTAGGATGGAGCCTTGGGGGGACCCCAGAGAATGATCGGCATCGGAGAGTGTGCTATTAATTTTTACACACTGAGATCGAAAGGCCAAGATAGCTAGTGCACCATGCTAGGGGCCACTGAGAGACCAGTGTGGCAGAGTGCATTCAGCAGAAGTGGATGGGAGATGGTGTCGAAAGCCTTTGAGAGGTCGATGAATCACTGCACCAGCAAGGGAGCTGGTATCCAAGGAGGAGTGTAGAAAGTTGGAGAATTCATTAAGGGCAGTGCTGGTACTGTGACCAGCATGGAAGCTATGTTGCTCTGGGCATAAAATGTTATGCTTAGCCAGATAATCAGTAATTTGAATGGCCACCACTATCTCCAGGGCTTTAGAGATGGGGGAGGATGGAGATTGGCCGGTAGTTGTTGGCCGATGACCTGTCGCCCCTTTATGAATTGGTGTGATAATGGCTGTTTTCCAAGCCATGGGAAATTGTCCCAGGCAGAGTGACTGGTTAATTAGGCTGGTGAGTGGGGCAAGGACTTCATCTAGCACCAGCCTGAGGATGCTGGGGTCCAGTGAGTCACTGCCGGGACTGTTGCCATTCAGAGCTTTGATTAGGATGGGTCTGGCTTCCGGTGGAAATCTTGCAGGTGGAAGCTGGGGTGCTGGAGGACAGGGGAGCTTGGTTGGGGAGGGTCAAAGAAATTACTAGGAGGACTGAGCTAAGGTCAGTGAAAGCGGTGTTGAACCAGTTAGCTATGGTAGCAGGCTCGGTGGAGGTAGTGCCATTTCTAGTGAGCTGGGATGGGGCAGGGAGCAAGTTTTACTGTTAAGTTGCTTAACATTATCCCAGAAAGTCCGGGCTGAGCCCCAGGAGGAGGTAAGGGAGGCCTGGTAATGGTCTGCCTTGGCTTTCCTGATGGCCCATGAGCACTTATTCGGGCTGCATTGTAGGCCTGCCTGTCAGACAGACGACCTGTTTCAGTGGCAAGGTGCCAGAGGTTATCCCGGTTTCTAAGTAATTGTAAAGGGCTGGGCTAACCCAGGGTGCGTTCTGTTTTTGGACCGGATTTTGGTGAAGGGTGCAAAGAGATCACAGACCATGTTGAAGGTGTGAGTGAAGAAGGCGAGGGCAGTGTCAATGTCAGTTGCACGCTGAATGGGGACCAGTTTATCTGGGTGAGGAGTACTTTGTTTTTTCAGCCCACTCAGGGCGGAGGCGCCATGGAGGGTGGTCTGGGCTTTGGGTTTGGGATTGGGGACTGCCCAATGAAATAGGATAGGGAGTGGTCACTTAGGGAGTCTGGGAGGACCTGGATGTTTTGGATTTATGGGGTTGGTTAGTTATAATAACATCCAGAAGGGTGCTGGTACCTCTTAGGTTAAGTCTCGTGGGCTGGGTGACGAGTTGGCCAGATCTTGGGCAGCAAATGAGTCTCTGATTAGGATGAGGAGGACTGAGCAATTTACATTAAGGTCCCCCACTAGGATTTGTTCCTCTTATGGTGGAGGGTGGCCAGGTAGTCCGTTAAAGATACCAGGGCCGGGTGCTGGTTCTTTGGGGAACGAGGCTGTGGTGAGATAGAGAGGGCTCCTAGAGGGGTCCGGGGTGAGTTTGAGGGTAAGAGCCTGGGCCCCATTTATAAGGGCAGGGGTGGGGAGGCGTGTCCAGGTATCGTGTCGCTAGTGTAGATTGCACAGCCTCCCTCGCTTGCCTACTTGGTCCTCCCGCATAAGGTATAGCCTGGAGGGAAACAAATGAGTCAGGGGTGGATTTAGGCAGCCAGGTTTCAACCAGGGCTATGATGTCTGGTTGATGAGCCAAGGCCCAGCACTGTAGGGCATCAAATTTCTTCAGCAGGCTGCATATGTTCATGAAGACTACTTGAAGACCAGTGGGCTGGGTGGGTGGGAGGGAGGGGCAGGGCCTGGGTTGGGATGTATGTTCCCTGTTGGGAGTAGAAGGAGGAGAAGTGCTCTGGTCAGAGGGAGGCAGATGAGAGTTTACACAGGAGCGATAGAATGAGGAAGGGGATTTGTTGCACAGGGGTGGGTAGGGCAGCACAGGCAGAGAAGGCCTGTGTGATCAGAAGCACAAGGGAGCTGGGGGAAGGAAAGGTAATGTCTGGAAGGGGGATGAGGTGGAGAGGAGCATATGGGATGTGTGGAGGAGGGAGGGGAGGAGCAGTGGTAAAGGAGGAGGGGAAGACAGGAGGGTAGGTAGAAACACTGGAATAGTGAGGCCGAGGGGTAATAGGGACACTAGGGTTGGTGGAAGGCAAAGGAAGGAGGAGGAGAAGAGATAGGCCGGTGAACAGGGGATGCACATGCATAGTTGGAAAGGGTGGGGAGCTGAAGTGAGGAAAGAATGGGGTACTAGGATGATAGAGGGGAGATAGTAGCGAGAGGTCACCTCTGAGTCTAGTTGCTGCTATGGTGTAGTGGCAGTGCAGGTGCTTGAGGTGCACCGAATATCAGGTTCAAGCCTTGACCAGGGTAGCAGGAAGGAGCCTGACCAGTGGCTGTAGCAGCAGGGAGTTGGGCTCAAGGTCTGCAGAAGCACTCAGATAACACTTTAGTTGTGTCAGAGGGTTAGTGCTTTTTAGAGTTTTGAAATCCTGCAGTAAAAATAGACAGGTGTGCTAGCTGAGTGGTGGAACTGCAGACTTTAGAAGTAAGGGTGCAGGGTTCAAATCCTGCAAAGGCAGCAAGAGAAGTGGTAAACTTATATTTTGGGCGGGGGTAAGAGACTAAAAGGCTTAGGAAGTAGGAATAAAATAGGTAGGCAATGTGGTCTAGAAGTAGAGCTGTGACTCTGACTGTAAGGGTACTGGGTTTGAGCACAGCTCAGGGACAGAGTGTAGAAAGGTTTAATTTTTAATTCAGAAAAGGAGAGAGGGAGGTAAAGAGTATGAAAGTAGAGGAAAATGTTGGCCTGGTTCATTGGCTTAGTGGATAGCCAGTAGAATTTAGACAGAAGGGTACCAGGTTTGATGCTAGCAGGTGCTTAAAGATAGGCTGATAGAGGAATGAGAAAAGTAGGTGATAAAAGGATTCAAAGGGAACTGCAGTGACCTCTAGTGGGTCAGCTTTGAAATGGTAGCTAGGAGGAGTAGAGAGTTGAAAGAGCAGCTAGAGGGAGAGTGCAGCGACCCCTAGTGGTTGGTGTCTATAACCTGCAAATGGGAAAGTGGACACTTAGTAAAAGAAGAGTAGGTCATGTGATGTGACATGTGACCTACCAGCAACAATAAATAAAGTGCTGACCTGGGTGGTGGGCAGCACAACAGTCAGACTGTAGTGCAGGACACTTTACCTCTTACAGGCTCTGGCAATCTCCAATCTCCACTGCTGGTGCTGGGCTGAGTTGTTAGATATGTGTAGGGCCCTGAGTGCCACTAATGGCTAAGACCAGCATAAACACAATGCCTAGTAAGCAGAAGCACTCTGGATCTTGATAGCTGACTGAGTCCTGGCCTTGCTCATCGGAGGCTGCATATTGTTCATAGATACCATTTAAACTCAGTATCCAGGCTGATATTAATTAGGGTTCCTCCTTTGCCAGCCACTGTAATTCAGTATTAACAAATAATCTGCAGATATGAGTTCTGTAGCTGGTAGCCAACTCGCAAGAGACTTCTCACTGGTCATGCCCCTCATGGGGCCCCCACCTGCCCATCCTGCTCTTTTTGTTAGCCCCAACACCCTGCCCTGACATGCAGAGCTCCTGCTGTAAGTTTCTGAGGTGGCTTTAAAGTATCAAAGTCACTGGAGAGAGATTGGGGGAGAGGGGGACTGAACCTAGAAGTAAATTAGAGAAGAGCAGTGTCATACTGCATGTGAAGGCACCGGAGGAGAACCAGAGGAGGGCAGTAATCTCATGGCAACTCATGGAGGCAAGCCCCAGGTCACATGAGTAGCCCTTATTGAGATTTAAGAAGTAACAAAACAACACACATCTTGGGCAGGTTAGAAAGGAAAAATGACCCCCCCTGCCAGAACAGAATGGCTGGATCTCTACGGGTAGCTCCGCCCAGTCACAGTCACAAAGGCAGTCCATGTTAGTAGGTTCAGGGACAGGTTTCTTCAGGACTGGGAGCCTGTCATGCATTTTGAAGGTGTTGTTTGATTTGCTGGATCGCCACCGTAGCTTGCTTTTTTGCCTCAGCAGTATGCCACGCCTGTCAAGCGATTTTTTAGGCAATAGAATCTGATGTTTCAGTTGGATGTTCCAGTTGCTGTGCATTCAAGAGTCATTTTGCCTTCGTGGGTTTTATGAGCCTCGGCTACTACTGTAGAGGTTTCTGGGCCATCTGGGTAATGGACCGCAAGTTTTGCTGGGTTGAGGTAAAAACTTAAGTTGTTGGCCCTCAGATTTTCAGCAGTGGAAGGTAAGCTTACACCAGGCCTGCAAGGAGGCGTTGTCAAAATACCCAGTGGGATTTATACAGTACAGCTCTGATCTAACAAACCTTAATGTACTGAACTGCCCTAATTAACTGATTTGGTGTCACCCTGGCTTTCGCTCTTTTCCCGATCAGCTGTTTTCAATCAAAGTCAAACAAGCAGATGATTCATATCATTGAAAGCTACTGGGTATTTAAATTTGGCCGACTTCCTTATGCTTGTGGATTCTGTTCTGATATGAGTGTCTGAACAACGGCAATGAAATGAAAAAGAAACATTCTTACCATGGCACAAAAGCTCTGTATTCTGGAGCATCTTGAAAATGGAAAAGAACAGTCAGTCTTACTACAGAGTATGGTATTGGTAAATCTACAGTTTTGAACATAAATCCAAAGAGAAACCTCAATTTGCTATGACCATGGAGGAGACTTGTGACACAGAAAACTGCCGTGATCATGAAAATGTGTGCGGATGAAGACCGTGATGCAGTGATTTACCTGTGGTTTAAATAGGAGTGGGGGAGAGGAGCCTGATCCCAGCTCCATTCTCAAATAAAAAGCACTTCAGTTCCACTTAAACTTGGGAATAAAGGAAAGTTTTGTGCTAGTGATGGTTGGTTACATTGCTTTGAAAAGCAACATGGTATACGCCAGCTCAGACTTTGTGGGAGGCAGTTATGTTGTAGATGATGGTGTGCAACTGCTTACTGATCAGATCAATTTGGTCATGCAATCTGAGAATCTGATGCATGATTTGATCCTGATCCAGATGAGACAGGCCTTTACTGGCACTGTCTACCTGATAAGACCCTTGCACACAGATCTGAAAAGGAAGTTCCCGCTTGAGAAGGCAAAGAACCTTGTAACCATACTGGTCAAAGTTAATGCAGCCGACTTACAAACTTCCACTATTCTGATAGGGAAGCCCCAGCAGCCTAGGTGCTTCAAGCATGGCAATATGGCAAACCTCCCTACCCTTTATGACCACCACTACAGTGCCTGGGTGGACGGCACCATATTTCCTAGATGGTACACAAATGAGTTTGTGCCAAATGTGAAGCGCTTTCTCTGGTCGATGCAGCTTCTGAGAAAGGCTGTCCTTTTGCTGACAATTCACCAGCACACCCAGAGATGCTGGTTGTTTGCACTTGAGATGGCACTATACGATGCATGTTCCTACCACCTAACATCACATCTAAACTGCAACATTGCAATCAAGGTATCCTGGAGATTTTAAAAGAAATTACAGAAAGAAACTCTTGCTGACCATGCTGGATGAAACAAATGAACTTAGCCCACTGCAGAACATTGTGAAATAACGGACCCTAAAGGACATTGTATACATGGCGGCTGAGTCGTGGATACAGTAAGGGAAGAAATGATTAAGAAAGCATGGGCAGAATCTGGAATTGGGCATCCTCATCCTGCACTGGCTGCTGACGTACTGAGAAGTGACAAAGCAATTGAAACTGCAGTGGAGACCATATCTGAAGCTGCATCAAAGAAGTACACTCAAGCGCATGCTGAAACCAACACAGAGCCCAATGAAGATCTGAGACAGAATCTTGATCTTGTTAAAAAACTAGGTAGAGCAGCATCAGAGCAGGAGCCTACAGAGTGGATAGCATGCAATGCTAACGCGGATGGCCAGGAGCACGGGCTAATGATGATGCTATCTTAGCTGCAATAAGAAACATAGAGCTGACAGACGAGGACAAACCAAATGAGGAGGAACTGCCACCCAAACTTGTCCCGAGCCATGCAGAGGCAGACAAGCTTTTGTCAATGCCGAATGTTCGCTATGGTATTTGCAGTGGTATTTGGCACTTGGACATGGCTTAAAAAATCAGTGACAAAGAAGTACAAGCATTTGTCAGTGTCGAATGTTGCTTGCTTCTATGTGCTGTTTAGGTATTTGGAAGTCATTGAGTGCAAATATTGAAAATTGTGAACTTACGAGCGCATGAGAACTGTGTAACGACGCCGTAAAACAGTCATTTTAGGAATTTTTTCACCAGATTTTCAACATAGCCATTTTAAGACCTCTGCTCATGATTAGTGTCACTGTGATTTTCTTAATGTGTCGATACATTGATTTCACACACGACTGCGCCATTGTGCGCTACATGGCGGAAACACGTCTTGGGCAGGATGTGAAAATGACAGCTGTACTGCTCATAAGAAGGTGTGGTAAATGGCAATGTTGAAAATGTGGAGTAAAAATATTGAAAATTTCAGGTAACTTACGAGTGTGCGTCGAACTGCGTAACGCACGTCAGAAAACAGTCATTTTAGGAATTTTTTCACCAAATTTTCAACACAGCCATTTTAAGACCTCTGCTCATGAACAGTGTCACTGTGATTTTCTTAATGTCCCATACATTGAGTTCGCACACGAATGCACCATTGTGCGCTACATGGGCGGAAACACATTTTGGGCAGGATGTGAAAATGACAGCTGTACTGCTCATGAGGAGGTGTGTAAATGGTAATGTTGAAAATCTGGAGTGAAAATATTGAAAATTTGCAAACTTACAAGCATGTGGAAACTGTGCAATGCACGCCATAAAACAGTCATTTTTAGGAATTTTTGTTCACCAAATTTTCAATATAGCCATTTTAAGACCTCTGCTCATGAACAGTGTCACTGTGATTTTCTTAATGTGTCCCATACATTGATTTTGCACACCGACTGCGCTATTGTGCGCTACATGGGCGGAAACACGCTTTGGGTGAGATGTGAAAAATGACAGCTGTGCTGCTCATAAGAAGGTGTGGTAAAATGGCAATGTTGAAAATCTGGAGTGAAATATTGAAAATTCACAAACTTACGAGCTCGTGAGGAACTGCGCAACACACGGCCAGAATGGTTGATTTTAGATTTTTCACCAAATTTCAAAATAGGCTTTTTGAGAGCCCACTTATGAATGCGCACACCGTCGTTGATTAATTGGGACCCAAAAGGTGATTTCGCGCAGTGACTGAGAAATCACTCTTGGGCCCGAATAACGCCATGACAGTGACAGAATTCTGAGAAGGGATCCCAAAACCCCATGTTGAAAAATTTGGGCAAAATTCCAAAAACTGCCTAAGATATGCAACAAAGTTGAAAAACCCATCTAGTCCATTATACAGCTTACGCATTTCCTCAGTTAAGTAGGTCGGCTTTGAAGAGTGCAGAGCGTTCTCCGTCCAGCGGTGATCGTTGCGCCAAGCTCCGAGGTAAGTATGGGGTGAAGGGGTGGGGAGGCAGGGTGCAGTGGGTGGGTGCGGCTGGGTGGAGGGGTGGGAGACCGCGCGGGACCGCTTTTAATTTACAGGTTTTTTTCTAAATTGACGACGGACGTTTGCCACGCTGGGGTGGGCTCCCAGTGTGGCAGAAGGATGGCTGGGGCAGTGGAGCCAACGGGATTGGGCACCCCGTCGGCAGATGAGTTGGACGCTTGCCACGCTGGGGTGGGCTCCCAGCCGCACCAAAGATTTAGGGGGCTGTGACTGCTAGTAGTACACAGTGGTGGTTTTCTTGAAGAGAAGACCACCACTGTCATACACAGCACCACATAGATTGGTGCAAGATCGCCACGCCTGCTCAATGGAGCAGGGATTGTACAGACAGGCACACCTCCAAAGTGTCCCATTCTCCAAGACGTTCCTTGCGATGCGCGCAGCTTAACATAAAAGCTTTGATGACTGCCTAACATGGTTAGAGAATCAGTCAACCTGCAACCCACTTCACTTCCTGCTGCTGCAAAACCTCAAGGAACAGGCAACTCGGGCAAAGCAGCAACATTGCAGCAGAAAACAATCAATGACTTCTTCACAAAACAGAGCTGAGATACTGTATGGCACTACCCTCTACATAAATCACACTAAATGCTAAGCACAAATGCACAAGTACAACACAAAAGAAAAACATTAAAAGAAGTAAAAAAATTATAAAAATTTGAAAGTTAAGAAAAATAATACAGAGATTTCTGCATCATGCCCACTATAATTCACCCACACAGTCTATAATCATGCAAAGCACTTTCCTGTCATTATAAAATAGTGCTCTGATTATCCAACCACTTGATCATCTGAACTAATCGGGTGTCCCCAGGCAATTTAGATAATTGAGGCTCTACAGTAATATACTGTCTTGCTTCTCCAGGCTTTCAGCAGGATCTCTTGCTTGTTGTTCTAGCACAAGAATCAAACTATGATGGATCTCGGCATGCCTCTGGTGCTTCAGACAAGGACCCAAAGACTGATGTGCTCTCTGATCTCCAGGAAGCAGGTCGGCAGCAGATCAAGGGAGGTGCACAGCAACTGTTGAAGGAATGGGATCATGGCTTGGCCTGCTTGCCCTCCAATATTCCATACAAATGGGGTTGTTGTGCCAGTTTTGACTCTCAGCTTCTTCCATGTGTTCTTCTGGGAGCTGGATTGTGGTATGTCACTGTATTATGGTGACCTCAGTACTGTTGACTTGGTGGTCTGTCTAACTAATTGGGCCTCATGGTCATCGGCTAGCGATTCTCGAGCTTAGAAATGTCTGTGCACAAGGCTGTAGCTGTACTACAGACCTCCTTACAGAAATCCTATAGCTCTGAAATCAGTAAGTCCAGCTTGTTTTACTTGTTCAGTGAGTGGTGGTTTAGTTTTTTGTTAGTGTTTTCCACCAGTTCTCTGGTAGTGTGATCTCGAGGAGGCATTCGAGGCCTGGGAATACTCATTGTCATAGCCTTCTCCCTTGAATCGTTCTTCATCCTCCACATCTGAACTGAAATTGCCTGGGTCATGACATATAAAGTTTACATTGAAAGCCCTTTAAAAGCTTTCTAGGCTTTTACAACAAAGTAGCATTTTGCAAGGGGGATTGCAGAGGTCTGGCACTCTAGTTCAGTTCTCAAGCTGTCATCATCAGGATGATGTCACAGGAAGTCCCAGTAGATGTATCTCTAAAATATGTACGATACTCTACTTAGGAGGCAGTATGGTGCAGTGGTTAAGGGCACTGAGTTACAAATATAAAGACCTGGGTTTGAATCCACAGCCCCCACTTGCATACTGTATGACTCTGAGCAAGTCACTTATCTTCCTTGTGTTCCCAGGTCACACCTGAAAACAAGCTTCAGCTTAGTGTGCCTTTTCTGTTAACAATCCCCCTTATTATACTGTATTTCAATTCTGCAATGAAAGAGTTGGTGTATCAGACCTTGATGTTCTCATGACTCCATAGATTTTCTTATATACTGTATGTCCTCAATTTTAAGTAGCATTTCCTTTCCATTCATGAATAAACACCTTTATGTTATATAGACCAAGGTCCTTACTATTCTCATTTGTGGAACTCGGATTCATTTTTTCCTCCTTTAATCTCTGAACTGCCTTCTTTTAGTGTTTTACTTGCTGGTCACACAACTCTGCTTCCACTTTGGAACCCTAAATTTCCTGTACATCTGATACCCTTCCTTTTTCTTTTTTTATTTTGTCTATTTTGATTTTTTCTCTTTGTTTCCAACTTTTTAGCATTTTTTTGTACTTCAGGTGTTATCAGGAATAATTTCAGAAAAGGAACACTGGCCTGCCTTTGTTTTTTTCAAACCTTTCAGGAACCAAGTTCAATAGCTCCACATGATGGTTTATGCAAGTTTTACTTATCTGTTTTTTTTAAGTTTATCAGAAAGCCTATTACATGTGTATGTTGTACTGGGAAAATGGATTTATAGAAATCCTGGTAGTATTATGATGCTCTGAGCTATTTATGGTCTGGGAGATATTAGGTTCTTTAATTTACTCCATTTTCAGATTCTTCAGACAACATAAATAGCCTTGAAAAATCTGGGCCTGAATTACTCATGAGATCTTTTGATTGCCCAGTAGTTTGTTTCCTATGGCTTTCTCGATTAAGAATTCTTCTGCTTGCTTTAACATGGTATCTAAATCTGAATTTAGGCTTAATGTGAGATTCATAGTGTTCTCTATCATATTTATCAGGGAAGGTAAATAATTCTGTAAAACCTCACAGTCTTTGTATATTTTCAGTATTTATTTTTGCTTGAATCACTTTTTTTATTTTTTTCTCCACTCTGCTTCTGTATATTTTCATTTAAAAATGTTGATATTGGTTCTTGCAGGGATCCACTAATGTGATTTTTTTGAATTCTTGGAAACATAGAAACACAGAATGTGATGGCAGATAAGGAAAGCTTACGCCTAGTCTGTCCATTTCCTACCTAATGGATAAGCAGTAGATCCTAATTATCAACAGCCTACTCCTCCTACCCCCACTAGAATTGCCTTATGTCTGTCCCATGCATTCTTGAATTTCCCCACTGTTTTTGACTCCATGACCTCCTCAGGAAGGCTGTTCCACGCATCTACAACCCTCTCCATGAAAAAATACTTCTCACATTACCTCTGAGCCGTCCCCCTCTGTCTTCAAATTGTGCCCTTGTTCTTGACATCTCTTTTCTGAAAGATGCTACCCTCTTGGACTTTGTTGATTCCCTGAGGTACTTGAAAGTTTCTATCATGTCCCTCTCTCCCTTCTTTCCTCAGGCTATATATATAAGCTCCTTTAGTCTTTCTTCATATGTCTTGTGGTGCAGACCTTGCACCATTTTAGTTGCCCTCCTCTGGACAGCCTCCACCCTGTCTATGTTTTTGTGGAGATGGGGTCTCAGAACTGCACGCAGTACTCAGATGTGGTCTCCTCAATTGTCTGTACAGAGGATAATAATTCCTGTTTTCTACTGGTGATGCCTCTTTCTATGCATCCAAGTATCCCCCAGCCCTCCTTACTACCTTCTCATATTGCTTGCCCACCTTTAGGTCATCTACTATAACTACCCCGGTCCCTTCCATTTTTGTTTTAGTATCTCACCCCATTGTGTACTCTTTCCCTGGGGTTTTTGTTTCCCAGGTGCATTACTTGCACTTCTTGCATTGAGTCTAAGCTGCCATACATTTGGCTATTCTCCAACCTTGCCAAGTCCCTTCTCATCCTTTCCACCCCACCTTTTGTATCAACCCTGTTGCAGATCTTTATGTCGCCTGCAAAGAGACATACTTTTCCTTCCAGTCCCTCTGTAATGTCACTTATCAATATATTAAAAAGGACCAGAGCCAGTACTGAATCCTGCGGTACCCCACTAGTGACCCCCTTTTCTTCACTGTGGACTCTGTTTACTATTACCTTCTGTATTCTGTTGTCCAGCCAGTGTTTTATTTGGAGTTGCCACCCTGGAACCCACTTCCAGGCTGGCTAGTTTGTTTATTAATCTTTGTGTGGACTGTGTCAAATGCCTTTGCTAAAGTCTAGGTAGGCCATGCCCACAGCCCCTCCCTTGGTCCACTACTTTGGTCACCCAGTCAAAGAAATCGATTAGATTTGTTTGACATGACCTTCCTGCTGTGAATCCATGCTGCCTTGGGTCCTGTGCCCCACTGGCCTCTAGGTACTCAACAGTTCTTTCCTTCAGAAGTTATTCCATCATTTTCCCTACCACTGAGGTCAAACTGACAGGTCTGTAGTTTCCTGCCTCTGTCTTGCTCCCAGTTTTGTGAAGGAGAATCACATCCACCCTCCTCCAGTCCTCTAGGTACCACACCATCCTCCCATGATTTGTTAAAATGGTAGTCGGTGGTGTTACTAGTTCTTCCCTTAGTTCTTTAAAATTCTGGGTGAATCCCATCAGGCCCCATTGCTTTATCCACCTTCAGTATTAGGAGTTCTTTCAGAACCTTTCTTCTGTGAAAGGACTGATATCAACAACCCCCTGAGTGTCCTCTATTGACTGGATTAGGTTCCTCCTCATCCTGTTCCTTTGTGAATACTGAGCAGAAGTATTCGCTCAGTATCCCTGCTTTTTATTGTCCCTCTCTGCCCAATCACCCTCCTTTTATTCAGCCTCAGTATTCCTGCCTTAGTCATTCTTCGCCTCCCTAATGTACCTATAAAGGTTTTAGCCCCTTCTTAACCGAGTTGGCTATCTTTCTCCTTGGTTTGGGCGCTTGCTGTTTTGACTGCCTTCCCCGCTTTCCTTCTGCTTTAACTGGTACAGTTCTCTGTACTGCTCCTTCTGTGTTTCTACACTTCCTGAATGCTATCTTTTTCAGGGACACTGGTTTACCGGATTGAGAATGGGCATATTCCTTTTGCACATTGTAAAAAACAGTATTATCACTGGTGTCTGCTAAGCCAAATCTGATTTTACTGGGGTTTGGTTTTGTGTACGTTATTTAGCAATTTTAACTCTGCTAACATGCATTTTAGCAATTTTGACCTCCACTATTGCATATCCTTCCATCCTTGTACCAATTTAAAGTTATTTTAGGTACAAGATGTGATGGCAGCAACAACACTACACCCCCATCCCTAAGGTGTATGGAAGCCCCCATCCCTAAGGTATGATGGCAGCACCAACACAGCACTACGGCCCCCATCCCTCTGGTGTGATGGCAGCAGCAAAGCACTATGACCTCCCTCCCTCAGGTGTGACAGAAGTAGCAGCACTGTGGCCCCATCCCTTAGGTGTGATGGCAGCAGTACTAGTTCACCATTCCTCATGTGTGATGGCAATATCAGCACTATGGCCCCCATCCCTCAGGTAGATGGCAGCAGTACTACATTCCCCATCCACCAGTGGTGATGGCAGAGGCACTACAGCCCCCACCCCTTTGGTGTGATGGCAGTAGCAACAATGCAGTCCACATCCTCTAGGGTGATGGCAGTAGTGACAGCACTATGATCCCTTTCTTCAACACCCACACCCGACATGCACAAGTTACAAATGACTTGGTCTCTTTGCTTGTTAGAATTCAGATGTGAATTAATCTGAACCATCACCGCTAAGGTGGACTGCCTTTGTATTTTCCTATCTATAATTTAACTGCCTGAATTGGATTTCTGCCTGTGACACTGCTGACCAGGGTTAGGAACAGACTTGGGTGTTGGAGGCCAGCTGGTGGGTGAAGACTTAGTGTCCAACAACCACCTCACATTCTCCTAGAGAGGATGGGTTCACTGCTCAGCATTTGCTGGCCCCTGGTGGAGGCCAGAGGCACGATAACATGTCAGCCCTGACTGCAGGAGGGAGCGTGATGGACGTTGTCTTGTGCCTAGACATCATGTGGCTTGTCACGCCCCAAGAAAATGGGAAAACAACTCGCTGACCAACCAAAGGACAGCTGTTGGTCTCTCCTAGTAGAAAGCCCCAGACATGTGTCTGTTCTGACCCCTGCCACGTCCAGGAAACACAGGAAGCTCTGTAGGATAATTCTCTCCCTGGTAGCCTCTCACAGGGGTAGGGGCCCCGCTTAATGAAGGGGTTACTTTGGGTTACCTGGTAGCACAGCAGTAAGGGGCAGTGGATGGTGGTCGGGACCCAGCAGCGGGGTAGGGGCCTTGGCAGGCCTGAAGGAGTGAATTGCCAGGGGTAGGAGGAGCAAAAAACACTGCTTGAATTTGCTTCTTTGAAATAAAGTGTCTTCACCTAAAACTCACAAGTGGTTAGTGGAGGATGTTCAAATGGATTTATGCATCTCCCAGACATGTGGATGCTTTTTTTTTTACTTGGTGTCCACGAAAAGGGTGTCTCCCAGTTTTCATGTCTTTGTTCAGATGCTATTGAGCACTACTCTGCCCACCAGCATCATACAGCCCCTAGGGGTCTTACCTTCTGTGTGTCATTGGCTGTGCTTTCAAAATCCACTGGCCAAACATAAGTACACTTAAATACTTAACATTTGCTTTTGTTAAAACAGTTTATCAGAAAACTTTCTGTTGTCACAGAGACTTAAACAGCAGGTGGGAGAAAAGGTGCAAATAATCCAATTCACCTAAATGGGGTGCTAACTGTGAAGCCTTTTATAAGTAGTAAGGCAGTTTCTTCTTTGTGAACATACTTTCATTCAGACTAGTTTTCATTCAAACAACTGAGGATTTTGGGTGGCCCTACTGATTAGAAACTTGAATAAGCTAGTTGGTAACAGTGATCCTATTTAGCAATCTACAACCTAGATGCTTATATGCAAAGAATACAATAAAAACCTTACTAAAATCTAAAACAAGATTATAAACACATAAATGTATCTGAACATTTATCTTTACCTATACAAAATCATTTCAGCCCAAGTAAAACCCAGGTAAATTACATGGTACCCTGACTACTATTCTGTGATGTAGTAAACATACATTGGTATTTTTTTATATTTTGTAAAGCAGGTAAGGCCTACTAGGCAGAACTGCCTGTTTTCAGGAGTGACCTAGAAGCACTTGGGAGGTCAAGTGACCTGCTTGGAGTCACACAGTATGCAAGTGGAGGTTGTGGAATCAAACCCAAGTCTGCTGGATGTACCCAGTTCATTCACTGTTTGTTACTCTGACCACTAAACATGGATGGTTAAACTGAATGGCTGATTACAACAAAGCAGTGCGGGTGATTTCCTTACTGACTCTATATGTAGCAAAGCAGAAAGAATGCAAAGCACAGCAGCATTCATTTTAAGATGCTGAAATCTGGGTCAGCCTGCCGGTACTGCGGTAGCACTGTTGCTTGCAATGCCAGCTACCCAGGGTCAGAAGTGAACTCGGCTGCTGGAGGTCTGGCCAGGGAGTAGGATCGGGCACCTGGGGACTGCTCTCCAGGGAGGCTGGGCTGCAGGTCCTGCTGCTTTACCACCACTCAGTAACCATGGGTGGTGGTGCAATGTGCTGCAGAGTGATCAGGAGGGAGGATGCTAGCCAGGATCTGGAGCAGTGGCATGTCTCTATGTGACCTACCTCCTTGGATTCCCTCTAGTGCTGGTGCCCTCAGGGACAGAGACCAGAAAACCAGGAACAATAACCCCACATTGGCCACTGGCAGAAGGGACCCTGGTACCCTACACTTCATAATCAGGCTCCATGAGGGACCCACTGAGCTGCCCGACACACACTAAGGGAGTGTGGAGGGGTGACCGAGGTCCCCTCCCTTCCACCGGGAGACACAATTCAGGCAGGATAGGGCAGGACCACAGGCGCTCATGAGCGCTACCTGGGGTGAAGCTAAGGGATACCCAGTCTAGGGATCTCTGAAAAATGGAGACTGATGTTGTGAGAAGGGACATAGAAAGAGAAAATTAAAACAAATTAAAAAGTTGCTGAAGTCTTAGAGATTCTGTGCAGAGACATGCAATTTCCATGAGGCACAGGTACAAGACTTTAAAATCAAAACCAAGCAGGATTCCATGATTGTTACTAGTAAAATGGAAAACCAGGGTCCCTGCTTTATTTCCTAACCTTTCTTGCCACTTCTTTTGAGAACCATAGTGTTTTTTTTTTCATTTTGATTTATTTGCTTCACACAATGGCTTGTTGCCTTTGTGATGGCAGTTGTGATGGTACTCCAGTCACTTTTCTTCAGGGATAGAAACATAGAATCTGTTGCAGATAAGGACCTGATGGCCCACCTAATCTGCCCTATTTTCCTATCTTTAGTATCACTGCAGACCCTACTTGGTCTGTGGTCTCCTCCACCTGCTAAGATCCCTTTGTCTGTCCCATGTGTTCTTGAACCCTGTCACTGTTTCTGCCCCTACTACCCCACTGGTAAGTTGTCTCATATGTCCACCACTCTCTCCCTGAAGAAGTACTTCCTAACATTCCTCTGAGCTTCCACCCCAACATCATAGCATGATCCCTTGTCCTTGAGCATCTTTTTCTGTAAAATGCTTCCTCCTGTACCTTCTTTTGCCTGTGATGTATTTGAATGTTTCTGTCATATCCTGCCTCCTTCCATTCCTCCAGGGAGCACATGTTGAGTTTAAGTCTTTCCCATAGGGCTTTTGATGCAGCTGCACCATTTTGGTTGCCCTCCTTTGTCTGCCTCCACCTTCTCTATGTCTTTACAGAGGTAGGGCCCCAGAACTGTGCACAGTACTCTGAGGTGTTGGCTTAACCAGTGATCTGTATAGAGGTATCATTACCTCCCTCCTCCCTCCTTCTGCTGGTGATTCCACTTTCTGTGCAACCCAGCATCCTTCCAGCCTTCCCAACTGCTTTGTCACTCTGCTTCGCTACCTTCAGATCATCAGAAATTATCACCCCAGGTCCCTTTCCTGCTTTATAACTGTTGATACCTCTCCTTCCAGTTGATATGTTGCCCCAGGTTCTTTTGCCCCAATTGCATTATTTTGCACTTCTTTGTGTTAAAACCCAGCTGCTAGCCCTTGACCTTTCTTCCAGCTTTCTAGATCTCTTCTCATTTTTCTACTCCTCCCAGTGTGCCTACTCTGTTGCAGAGTTTTGTGTGATACTTTCCTTCTAGCCTTTCTGCAATGTCACTGATGAAGACATTGAACAGGACTGCCCTAGTACTGCTCCCTGTGGTACTCACTGGTCACTTTGCCTACTGCTGGAGTGACTGCCATTTACTACCACCTCTGACTACTATTGCCCAGCCAATTTTCCACCCATTTACTACCTTAGGACCTGCTCCTAGGCTTCCCTTCCCAGCTAGTTTAACAGCCTTCTGTGTGGAACAGTGTTGAAGGTCTTGCTGAAATCCAGGTAGGTCACGCCCACGGTCCACCACTCCCTCTGATCCACTTCCTGGTCACCCAATCAAAGAACTTGATCAGGTTTGTCTGGCATTACCTCCCTCCCCTCCATGAACCCATGCTGCCTCTGATAGTTTTTATTTCCTACAAGGGTCATCCCTATCTCACTTCTGGTGTTATTACTACCAACACTTAGTTTCCCTCATTTATCTGTTAATCCTGTGTGGAACAATTTTTTCTACTGACAAAAAGCTATGCCTTTTGGAGTTGGTCGATTACTCTCTCATTCATTATAGAAAATTCAGTATTCATTTGGTTATTATTAGTTAAACCAGTTTTAGCTACTGGGTACGTATTTTCTGAACTGGAACATCTTCTATCAATTTTAAACCCTTAGGGTGGGATATTCAAAGGGTTGCGCCACGGACGCGCCAGGGTTGTGCATGCAAGTCCGAATTGCGCCATTCTGGCGATTCAGCAGGAGGCAGTTGCACCACTGAAAACAGGCTGAGCAACAGCGCAATGCAAATGAATGCATGCTGAACTGGAGGGGAGGAACCATGAGAAACTGCACAGCCCGATATTCAGCCGGCTGTGCAGAGTTGTCAGGCGCAACCCCAACCTGCGCCTGCAGACTTTGAGCCAAAAAAAAGGGCTTAAGTAGAGGGCCACCACAGTGTGAGCTGCTGTATTGCAGGGCACAACACAGCAGCTGTCACCTGTGGCTGGCTAACCCCAATCCCTATGCCCCGCAGCCCGGTCGCGGGCATGGTATGCTCCCTCCCCCCACCAGCCCGATCGCGGGCAATGTGGCTCCCCGAACATCTCCTGGTGGCTAGTGTCCCAAAATGCCTGATCGCGGGCAGTAAGTAAACTGAAACCCCAGAACATCTCCTGGTGGCTGGTGTCCACCCACCCACAAAGCCCCTACCCGCTCCCCGGCGGCGGCGGGCGGCAGCATCCACCACCTGCTGCCCGCCGCCGCGACTAACTGCCGGTAGGGCTGCATGCCATTGGTGCTCTGGACTGTCATGCTGGTATGGGCTGCATGCCCATTGGCTCTTGCTCTGCACCAATGGGCATGCAGCCCTACCAGACAGTCAGGGTCGGCGGGCGGCGGGCGCGGCATGGTGGGATGCTGCCGCCCGCGCTGATGGGGAGCGGTGGTGGGGCTTCATGGGTGGGTGGGGAGACACTAGCCACCAGGAAGATGTTCTTGGGGTGTTTCAGTTTACTTACTGCCCGCGATCGGGCATTTCGGGACACTAGCCACCAGGGAGTTGTTCGAGGAGGGGGAGACTACATTGCTGCCCGTGATCGGGCTGGTGGGGAGTACACTATTTCCGCCGATGGGCTGCAGGGGGCTGTCCTCAACGCTGCTGCCTGGCAGGGTGCCAGGCTAAGTCCTCGATCGGGTGCACTACATGTTATTTGGCATGCAAATGGGGCCATAATCACATGCAAATGGCCCCCGTGCTGCACATGAATTATAGCTCCATTTGCATGTCACCTTTTGAAAATACGTGATTTTGCATGGTGCAATGGTACTTACACCACATAGTTGAATGCTCCACTCTGTCAACTTGGTGGCGCAAGATTCCACTGCGCTCATGCACAGTGGTTGGCTGGGTGATATTCGAGGAGTTGCTCAACTCAACTCACTCTTGAATATCACCCCGACACACCCCTGTACACTATTTTGCACAGTTTATGGCTTCTGCCAATGAATGGCGTAGTTTGAATATCCCACCTTAGAATTTTTTTTTCGTCCGCCTGGTTCATTGTAAGTAATTGTTTGCCACTTCTTGTATGCATTTTTCCTTTGATTAATTGCTCTTCTAGAGGAAAAGGAAAGCTAGATAATATTGCAGTTTTGCAATCCTGGTATTACACATGACAGCTTTTTATCTTTAAGAATACAGACTCTATATTCAGAAACAATATATATAATAGTTCCTAAAAATCAGGTTATGAAATGTTCAGTTCAATTTATAAAATGTTCTTTCAAACTATGAGTAAAACCTCTGTTAAATAATTACAGCGTCTTCATCTGTTCTACAGTCAAGACTTCTCTAGTGGGCAGTGTAAGGTCTTTAACATAGAAACATAGAAACATAGACTTTGACGATGGATAAGGACCGCTTGGCTCATCTAGTCTGCCCATTTCCCTATCTACAGGATAGGCTGCAGATCCTAGTTAACCAACAGCCTATTTCTCCTACCCCCACAAGAATTGCTTTATGTCTGTCCCATGCATTCTTGAATTCTCCCATGTTTTAGACCCCAAACCTCCTAAGGAAGGCTGTTCCATGCATCCACTACCTCTCTGTGAAATAATACTTCTCACATTGCCCCTGAACCGCCCTCCTTCTATCTTTAAATTGTGTCCCTTGTTCTTGCAAGTCTCTTTTCTGAAAGATGCTACCTCTTGGACTTTGTTGATTCCACTGAGGTACTTAAAAGTTTCTGTCATGTCCCCTGTCCCTTCTTTCCTCAAGGTTATACATATTAAGCTCCTTTAGTATCTCCTCATACGGCTTCTCTTGCAGACCCTGCACCATTTTAGTTGCCCTCCTCTGGACTACCTCTATCCTGTCTATGTCTCATGGAGATGGGGTCTCCAGAACTGGACACAGTATTCCAGATGGAGTCTCACCAACTGTCTGTACAGAGGGATAACAACTTCTGTTTTCTGCTGCTGATGCCTCTCTCTATACATCCCAGTATACCTCAGCCCTCCCTACTGCCTTCTCACATTGCTTGCTAACCTTAAGGTCATCTGATATGATTACCCCCATGTCCCTTTCCTTTTTGTTGCTGTTACTACCGCCCCACCCATTGTGTATTCTTCCCTGGGTTCTTGTTTCCAGGTGCATTATTTTGCACTTCTTTGCATTGAATCTAGCTGCCATACTTCTGACCATTCCTCCAACCTTGCCAAGTCCCTTTTCATCCTTTCCATGCCTCCTTGTGTATCAACCCTGTTGCAGATCTTTGTGTCATTTGCAAAAGGCATACTTTTCCTTCCAATCCATCTGCAATGTCACTGATGAAGACATTAAAAGGACTGGACCCAATACTGAACCCTCATGTACCCCACTAGTAACCCCTCTTTCTTCAGAGTGGACTCCATTTACAATTACCTTCTGTGTCCTGTTGTCCAGCCAATGTTTACCCAGGCCACCACCCTGAGACCCACTCCCAGGCTGGTTAATTTGACTATTAATCTTTGTGTGGGACTGTGTCAAATGCCTTGCTAAAGTCTAGGTTGGCCATGTCCACAGTCCTCCCTGGTCTACTACTTTGGTCACCCAGTCAAAGAAATCTATTAGATTTGTCTGACATGACCTTCCGCTGTGAACCCATGCTGCCTTGGGTCCCTGCTCCACTGGCCTCTAGGTACTCCACTATTCTTTCCTTCAGAAGTGACGCCATCAATTTCCCTACCACAGAGGTCAGACTGACAGGTCTGTAGTTTCCTGCCTCTGTCTTGGTCCCACTTTTGTGAAGGGAATCACATCCGCTTCCTCCAGTCCTCGGGTACCACACCATACTCCCATGATTTATTAAAAGAGTAGCCATGGTTTCACTGGTTCCTCCCTTAATTCTTTTAGAATTCTGGGTGAATTTCATCAGGACCCATTGCTTTGTCCACCTTCAGTTTTAGGAGTTCTGCAGAACCATTTCTTCTGTGAAAGGACTGGGATCGACCCCCTATCAAGGGTGCTTCTGTTAATTGGATTAGGCACTTCCCTCCTCTTTTGTGAATACTGAGCAGAAATATTCGTCTCAGTATCCCTGCTTTTTCACTGTACCCTCTCTGCCTACCCACTCGCTCATTCTATTCAGCCTCACTATCCTCCCTTTGTCTTTCTACGCTCACTGATGTACCTAGAAAAGGTTTTATCCCTTCTTAACTGAGTTGGCTATCTTTTCCTCAGTTTGGGCCTTTGCTATTCTGACTTTTCTCTCTGCTTCCTTCTGTCTTAACTGGTACAGTTCTCTGTCCTGCTCCTTCTGTGTTTCCTTATACTTCGGAATGCTATCTTTTTCTTCCTGACTTTCACAGCCACCTCTTTTTGAGAACCATAGTGGCTTTTTCTTTCATTTTGATTTGTTTATTTGCTTCACACAAAGGCTTGTTGCCTCTGTGATGGCAGTTTTGATGATTCCCCATTGTTGCTCCACACTCTGTCTAGCCTGTTTGCTATGTGCTTTCTGAGGCACCTCCGTCTTTGCCAAAGTCAGCCCTCCCAAAGTCCAGTACCTCATTTTTGTATGGCTTGACTCTGTAGCTGAGTTTAACATGAACCACACTGTTTGATGGTCACTTGTCCCCAGATGGCAACCCACTTCTAGATCTGAGATCCTCTCACTGCCCTGTTTGAGAGTACAAGGTCTAAGATTGCCCTCACGAGTGGGTTCAAACTAGCTGTCTAATGCCTGCCACCTGTAGGGCATCAAGATTGGCCCTGCTCCTGGATGTGGCTGCAGCAAATGTGCCAGTTAACATCTGGCATATTCAGGTCTCCCATCAACAGTATCTCCTTTCTCTGCCATTCTAAGAATGCCTTCTATCATATCCTTGTCCATTCCTCCCCTGACATGGGGTCTGTACACAACCCCTCTGTGGATTGTGGTGCCATTTCCAGTCTCCAAGGTGACCCACAGTGCCTCCTCTCCTCCCTGTTTTCTTTTTGTTCAGTTGCTTTATCCCTTCCTTTACATGAGAACTACTCCTCCCCCTTCTCCCTGCCTGTCTCTCCTGTAGGTTATGTACCTGGTATGTTAACATCCCAGTCAGGGTTCTCTGGTACCATGTTTCTTGTGACTGCTACGATATCCAGGCATCCCTCTTCCATCAAGGCCACCAGCTCAGGGAGCTTGTTGCCCAGACTACGGGTATTGGTACTCATTACCCTCTATTTCCTGATGGCCTTACTCCCTTTGCCCCATCCCTGTCCTTCTTGCCTTTGTCACTTTCTCTATTTACCCTGCCCTTCTCCCATCGACACCTCTATGTTGGTGTTTGTCATGCATTGCCGTGATTATTTGGTGGGGCTAGGATTTCTGCCCTTCCAGTGCCTCCCTTGGCTAGTTTAAAGCTTGCCACGAAGCATTTAAACCTATCACCTAGGATCCTGGTTTCCTCCCGATAGATGCAGCACATCATGCCACTCTGAGGCTTGCATCACTCCAGGTGGACCCCAGTCCCCAATGAAGCTAACTCCTGAGCTCCGCACCAGTTTTTCAACCACTGATTGAATCCCATGGTGCGGAACACCCTAGCCTCTCCTATGCCATAGATGGACAGCACTCCGAGAAGGTTACCATGCGCTACTTGACTCAAGGCCCCTCCCCAATACCACAAACTCTTCCCTGCACTTTCTCCTTTCTTAGCCAGGTCATTTGTCCCTAGGTGGACAATGACATCCAGCTCCCCTCCCTGTGCAGCTGCTCGCAATCCTGAGGATTCGCTCCTGTCCTCCAAGCCATGGTGCCAGGCAGGCACCTTACCTCCTCTCCCCTTCCTCCCAGTTCTACCTTCCTAACAATGGAATCCCCACCAGGAGTTGTTTCCTTCCCTGCAGGGTCCTCTGCCACCCTCCTGTGGGTCTCCTGTGGAGGTTCCCAGCATCCTCTTTGGTCTCCACTGCAGGTGCCTCCATAGAGGAACCACACTTTGCCAGAATGGCATAGGAATTGTGGAGAGGTACAACTGGAGGATGTGCCTCTGTTCCACCACCTCACCCTCCCTGAGCCCACTGTGGTCCAACCGCTTTCTTTCTTGGCAACCCCTGAGGCAACGGCAGTGGCACTGGTGGTCCCTGGATGAAGAGGAGGTCCCACAAATCCTGGTCAACTCAGCCTGGAGATGAGCAACCTCCTCCCTCAGGCCAGAGAAGTGCCTGCAGATGGGACAACACCTCATCCTCCAAAATGTCTCCCGGAAGACTGCTGCTCCACAGCCACTGCACTGCACCACTCCAATCATGTCTTATTTCTGGCCCCTTAACTGTTTGCAATCCTTACTCTTTCCTCTGTTTTTTTCTCTCTCTCTCCTTACTTTCTGCCTGTGTGCCCTTTAAGCTCCTGATTGTCCTGTTCTGAGACAAGAATATCCTATATTTCTCAGTAGACCACTTACTTGCTCAGAGGCAGACCTCCAGTAGCTAGAGGGGCCAGAGCCTACTCTTGCCCTTCTAGGATGGTGGGTCTTTGGTGGTTCTGTGATCACTCACTTCCTGCTCCCAAACAGGAAGTTCCTGTTGTCAGTCAAATCCTGTGCCTATAAAATAGAACTAACTTTGAGTGGGTGGGGGGGGAAGGAGGCAATATATTCCCAGCCGAGAAGTCCAGTCACACAGCAGTCCTTTCTCCTGGTGTCTTCTGCCAAGCTATTAGCAGAATCTTTCTAAGGCAATCTTAAATGTAGCTTCCTTCTAGCTAAGCCACCCACCTACTTATTAGATCTTTCTACAAGTAATTTAAACCTCACAGCAGTTAAGTCCTTTCAATCACCTGAGATTTACACCTAGATAACTGTTCAGATACCCATTCAGTTCAGTTAACCCAGACAAACACACACTTTTTTTTGTTTTGCATGTTAGTTTTTGTTTACCCTAAATTAAAGGTCCAAGTACAAAAGTTCTTCTACTTTAGTCCCAGCCGAGAAGTCCAGTCACACAGCAGTCCTTTCTCCTGGTGTCTTCTGCTAGCGTTGGCTTTTTCTTCAGATGTGTGTTACATGTTCCTTGAGTGTGCAGGACTTCTTGTATCAACAGTTACTTCTGTGGAAAATCGTGGCATGAAGGCTGAAGTATTATCTTTAGCCTGGAATTTAATAAACAGCAATAATAGAAAAGAAGCCCCGCAGCTTTTAGAGACAATTCTATAACAGTTTTAAAACACCACATTTGCTACACTATCAACACACTGGTGTCTTTGAGCAATGTTTAATAGGTCATTGTCCATATTTTGTCAGTACCATATACATTTAACAAATTATATAGGGTTATATAACATATAAAATTATATGGAATTAAAAGCTTTGGTTTTATAACCTGCCACTTGCTTCTCATGTCATCATAGGAACACTTCACTACTGCTGCATGTGCAGTCAGATACAAAACCACCGGTGGCATTATTTCTTTATCTCCTTTGATAACGTCTGAGCAGTGAAATTTCAAAAGATAACAAAGAAAGGAGCTCAGCTTCTTCAGTAAATACATTCAGCAGAAACTATCCACAGTGTTCGTGTGTGACTATAGAGTTCTGTCCTACATATATTCCCCTTCTGTATTCTTCTTCCTTGTGCATCCTCCCTGTGGCTGTTGGCTATTATGTTTTATGTGGGTTAAATGAGCTGTGGCTGCTGGCTTCTGTGTGGATGAATGAGCTAAATGTATCTTGTAGACACCATTGACATCACTGTGGCATCATTCTGACAATGTCCCAGAAATGAAATTACTCATTTCCTAATGTTTGTATTTTAAACTAGTTTAAACTTTCAAAACTACTTTAAAATAGATATTCTAAATGCAAATATTCTGTACATATCTGTAGAACCAAACATATCTTATTTTAATCCACTTCAAAACTTCCAGTCTCATTAAACATTACTCAAGTCACTGCCACATTTTACATTATGTTAAAACACCTATGTTACAATGTTTTTGTGTTCTATTATACCTTTCTCTCATATAACCCACAATTCCTATGCAATCATCTGCATGTACAGTATCTCATTTTAGTTTTAGTTTTACTATCAGTCAGTTCCTCTGTAGACATCATATCAATTTTCTCTGTTTCTTCAAGTTATCTTCTCTATTACCTTTAACATCTATTTTCTGCAGTAAACCAAACAATAAGTCATCTGTAAATTTTTGAGCCACCGGGTCAACAGGTCTTGATGAGCTGTTCTTCCCAGCCTTTACTTGGGCTTCTCTGGGTTGCAACATTTTCTTTAGATACCAGTCAGTCTGCTGTGATCTAGTCAGATACAAAAACAAATTATAGCACTTTTGCTGAGTGCAGTAAATCCTCTATACACCTCCACAAATTCTTAAAACAACATGCCCTGGCCCAGTGGCGCTGAGGGCTGAGCGCTATGTTTATCTCACACTATGCCAGTGACCGGGTTCAGGAATGACTGAGGTCATTGGGGTGCCAGCATGGAGGGGTTGATGGAGTGGGATCAAGCTGCCCAATGGCAGCTCTCCTCTCTGGGTGGTTGTCACCCCTTCCATAGTTCCATTGCCACTGGTTGGAGGTCCAGTGGCGCATAGGTGGGAGGGTGGCAAGTCAGAAGGGCATCTTGGAACACAGTGTGTGCATGCCTCCACACGAAGCACGCGGCATGCCCGTAGAAGGCAGAGGAAAACTGAGGGAAAACAAACGGGGCAGTAAGAGGATCTCAGATCTAGAAGTGGCTACATCTGGGGACAAGTGACCATCAAACAGTGTGGTTCACGCTAACTCAGCTACAGAGTCAAGCCATACAAAAGTGAGGGTACTGGACTTTAGGAGGGCAGACTTTGGCAAGATGGGAGAGTGCCTCAAAAAACACTAGCAAACAGGCTAGAAGGAGGTGTGGAGCAACAATGGGGAATTATCAAAACTGCCATCACAGAGGCAACAAGCCTTTGTGTGAAGCAAATAAACAAATCAAAACGAAAGAAAAAGCCACTATGGTTCTCAAGAGAGGTGGCTGTGAAAGTCAGGAAGAAAAGATAGCATTCCGGAGTATAAGGAAACACAGAAGGAGCAGGACAGAGAGCTGTACCAGTTAAGGCAGAAGGAAGCAGGAGGAAGTCAGAATAGCAAAGGCCCAAACTGAGGAAAAGATAGCCAACTCAGTTAAGAAGGGGATAAAACCTTTTCTAGGTACAGCAGCGACGAGAAAGACAAAGGAGGGATAGTGAGGCTGAATAGAATGAACGGTGGGTGGGCAGAGGGGACAGTGAAAAGCAGGAATACTGAACGAATATTTCTGCTCAGTATTCACAAAGAGAGGGAAGTGCCTAATCCAATTAACAGAAGCACTCTTGATAGGAGGTCGATCCCAGTCCTTTCACAGAAGAAAGGGTTCTGCAAGAACTCCTAAAACTGAAGGTGGACAAGCAATGGGTCCTGATGGAATTCACCCCAGAATTCTAAAAGAATTAAGGAAGGAACTAGTGAAACCATTGGCTACTCTTTTTAATAAATCATGGGAGGATGGTGTGGTACCGAGGACTGGAGGAAGGCGGATGTGATTCCCTTCACAAAAGTGGGACCAAGACAGAGGCAGGAAACTACAGACCTGTCAGTCTGACCTCTGTGGTAGGGAAAGTGATGGAGTCACTTCTGAAGGAAAGAATAGTGGAGTACCTAGAGGTCAGTGGAGCACAGGATCAAAGGCAGCATGGGTTCACAGCGGGAAGGTCATGTCAGACTAATCTAATAGATTTCTTTGACTGGGTGACCAAAGTAGTAGACCAGGGAGGGACTGTGGACATGGCCTACCTAGACTTTAGCAAGGCATTTGACACAGTCCCACACAAAAGATTATTAGTCAAATTAACCAGCCTGGGAGTGGTCCCAGGGTGGTAGCCTGGGTAAAACATTGACTGGACAACAGGACACAGAAGGTTATTGTAAATGGAGTCCACTCTGAAGAAAGGGCGGTTACTAGTGGGGTACCACAGGGTTCAGTATTGGGTCCAGTCCTTTTAATGTCTTCATCAGTGGCATTGCAGAGGGACTGGAAGGAAAAGTATGCCTTTTGCAGATGACACAAAGATCTGCAACAGGGTTGATACACAAGGAGCGTGGAAAAGATGAAAGGGACTTGGCAAGGTTGGAGGAATGGTCAGACGATGGAGCTAGGATTCAATGCAAAAAGTGTAAATAATGCACCTGGGAAACAAGAACCCAGGGGAAGAATACACAATGGGTGGGAGGTAGTAACAACAACAAAACAGGAAAGGGACCTGGGGGTAATCATACCAGATGACCTTAAGGTTAGCAAGCAATGTGAGAAGGCAGTGGGGAGGCCGGGGGTATACTGGGATGTATAAGGAGAGGCATCAGCAGCAGAAAACAGGAAGTTGTTATCCTCTGTACAGACAGTTGGTGAGACCCCATCTGAATACTGTGTCCAGTTCTGAGACCCCATCTCCCCAAGGACATAGACAGGATAGAGGCAGTCCAGAGGAGGGAACTAAAATGGTGCAGGGTCTGCAAGAGAAGCCGTATGAGGAGAGACTAAGGAGCTTAATATGTATACCCTTGAGGAAAGAAGGAGAGGGGACATGATAGAAACTTTCAAGTACCTCAAGGGAATCAACAAAGTCCAAGAGGGTAGCATCTTTCAGAAAAAGAGACTTGCAAGAACAAGGGACACAATTTAAAGATAGAAGGAGGTGGTTCAGGGCAATGTGAGGGAGTATTATTTCACAGAGAGGGTAGTGGATGCATGGAACAGCCTTCCTGAGGAAGTTGTGGGGTCTAAAACTGTGGGAGAATTCAAGAATGCATGGGACAGACGTAAGGCAATTCTTGTGGGGGCAGGAAGATATAGGCTGCTGGTTAACTAGGATCTAGCGGCCTATCCTGTAGGTAGGGAAATGGCAGACTAAATGGCCTAGCGGTCCTATCTGCTGTCAAAGTCTATGTTTCTATGTTTCTATGTAAAAAGTACTAAAATGTAAATTAAAAAAAAGACAAAGAAAAAAACATGCCCTTAGGCACTGATGGCCTAGCTGTAAAAATAAGTCAAACCCAGACTTAGCTCATTCTGCAGGCTACTCCCACAGCATCAGCAGTGCTCTCAGTGCTTATGTACAATATGCATTATATGGTTTACTGTGTGCGAAATTACACTGACCTAAAGCCTCCCCAAATTCATTTATCTCAAGTCTTTTAAATCAATTGATTTGACCACTCTCCTAGCTGATCTTTTGGCCAATTGATTGGTCCCCCATCTCTGCAGCCAGTAATATAAATTCTGCTGTATATTATTTTCAGTCTAAACTTTTGGCTGTGTGGGATCATAATGCTCCCCTGAGAAAAACAGAATGTGAGGTTAACATCTTCCCTAGATAGCGGCTGAGGTACTGACTTGTCTCTGCAACAGAGACCTTGCCAGGCATACTTTTTAAAATCACTGGTCCCTAGTCTTAATTAGCCAACTATGGACACCTTTGCAATGCCTGTTAAGGCTGTCAGACTTGCAAAGTCTGAATATTTTGCATCCACACTCCAAAACAATATTAATAACCCTTCCAAGTTCTGAAGATTATCCATTCCTTTTCACCCCACAGATCCAGTCTCTGTGTTCTATTGTAGAGGTTGGTGACCCTTATCTTTGACTCTTCTGCTGTCGCTATGACTTTTTTTCTTTGTTGTTCTACATTTTATATCACCTGTCTATGTAATTACGAACTGTATTGTATGTGCCTCAGGACCTCCTTGTGAATGAGCTTGCTCAATGGAGTCTTTCCTGCAATAAACTTGAACTTGAACTTAACATCTACTTTACTACCTGTGCCCTTTCTTTTATCCCTTCTCCCCCTACCTTCTTTCCTTCCCTCTTCCTGGATTCCTTTCTTCTTCCCTTTTCTTTCTCTCTGATCGCCCTATGATTCCTAAAGCTCTGCTTGCTCTTAATCCTCTTAAGGGCGGTAGTCCTGACAGCCTTGACCCTACGCTTCTCCTTCTCTCAGCTCCTGCCATTGCTCTGCCCATTACTCTACTCCTTAATCTTTCCTTTTCTTCTGCTACTGTTTCTGATATTTGGAAACAGGCTATTGTCACACCTCTTCACAAAGGTGGTGATCCCACCTCTCCTGGTAACTTCCATCCTGTATCTGTCCTTCCCACCTTGGTCAAATTACAGGATCACATTGTTTTATCTTAGCTCATTTCCTTTCTTGACAACTCCTCCTTTTTAACACTCTTTCTGTCTAGTTTTAGGAAATCCTCCACTCCAGTTCCCTCCTTGGCTAATTGACTCCATACTCATAGGTATGGATCAGGGCCGGATTACTTCTGCCATTTTTGTAGATCTTGCTACTTTTGACACTGTGGGCATCCCTTTCTTCCTGCACAAACTTAAAGCAGCGGCCTCTCTGACTCTTCAGTCATTGGTTTCATTCTTACATTGAAGGAAGGTCCCAGGCTGTCCGGATAGGAAAATCCATCTCATCGCCACTTCCTATTAGCTCAGGTGTCCCTCAAGTGTCAGTCCTGGGCCTTATTCTCGTCTCCATTTTCTTAAATCTCCTCCATACTGTCTGTTTCTCTGTGTCCATTCATATGTATGCTGATGACACAGTACTTTTGCTTCTGGCTCCTCTATCCATGACCTTTCTGCCCGACTGCAGTCAGATTTTGACAACATTCAACGCTGGTTCAAGTCTAACCAGTTGTCCCTCAATGCCAAAAAACTGTTCTCCATGACTTTTGGCACCCGTCAGAAGGCCAGCAGACTTACTTTTCACCCATTATTTAATACCTTGATGGTGCTAAGATTGAGGATGTTCCCTCCTTCAAGTACCTCAGGGTATATCTTGTCCAGCATCTTGATTTCTCTGTGCATATTGATGCAATTCAGTGTAATCTTCACCCTAAGCTAGGAGCATTGTACAGGAATAAAGCAAGTATTCCTCTCCTGCCTGCCAAGAACTCATTTTAAAAGTGATACTCCTATATTTGACTATGGTGATTTAGTCTACAGTGGAGCCCTAAAGCCTCCCTTGCCAGACTAGCGCGGGATCATAATGTCATAAGACATTATGCGCCACAATGTACCGTGCTGCCAATACAATACAATATATTGCTGAGCATATGTCTTGCTGTGCCCGACCCCCCACACTAATATATCTAATTCTGGGGTGGGAGTTATCACTTAAAATTGCACAATGTAAAAAATAACATTCTTGCATTTGGGACTGGGATTCAAAACCCAGTCCCAAATGCACTGCTAACTTCCCTTGCTGCTCGTGGCTCATCCCATCGAGCCATGGCAGCATCTTGCCAGCCCCTGTCCCAGCAAAGGTCTTATCCTCTGCATGTGAATGGGGAGAGTGTGCACTACCATGTATACTTCCTTTAGTGGTATTGCACCTCTTGCTGTTCCCTACTGCACTGTTCCTGTTGCATGGGTATGGGGCAGTATAGCACAGTGGTTTAAGGCTCTGAGTTGCAAATCTGGAGACCTGGGTTTGAATCCCACAGCCCCCACTTGCATACTGTGTGACCCTGAACAAGTCACTTAACTTCCCTGTGCTTCCAGGTCTCACCTGTAAACAAGCTTTCAGTTCAGCGTGCCACTCCTGGTTAAACAATTGGAAGAATGTCATATGCTATGAAGTGTGCGACATATTGACCTGTAGGTGCCAGACAGGACCCCCTTTTTCATTCTTTTTGTTGTTTTGCTTGAGTTGTCCCCCTCATACTCACTACTGTTCTCTTTACTCGGCCCTTTCTCTTCCCTCTCTTAAGCTAGGTACCTTTCCACTGTGTCTCATTTTTATCAAATTCTGGTTTGGCACCTTACTTCTTATCTCAAATCCTTCTGTCCTCCTTCTTCCTCCTCCTCCCCGTCTCTGCAACACTGTTTCCATTCTCTCGCTATTCCGTCTAGAAAATCTACTGATGGTCACTCTTGTATTTTCTTATGCTTTGGTCCTCCTTCCAGTGTCAATTTGATCTGCCTCATATCCTTTCTCCTTTAAGTCTCTTCTTTATGATTTCTGTTATCCTACATGCAACTGTCTATGATCCTTTCTTTCCATACTCCCTTCACTAGTTTCCTGTTTATGCTTTTCTTCTATTTCTTTTCTCCCATTTTACATTAAAAATATGTATTCTACATGCATTTATGTACTAGTTTGCCTCTAAATTTATGATTTTGTTTCTCATGGTAATTGTATTGTTTTGGACTACATTTTAGTAGCTTTATTATTTAAATATTCTCCCTCTCCCTACCCCAGGACCCATCTGGAAATGAGCTTTTATCAGCTCAGTATTTCTTTCCTGTCTAAACCGTTAAATAAATAGATACACAATGAGCTCACTGGAATAATTGGGCTCTCATTGTAAACAGAATTTATAAGACTTATTAGAGTCCATTCAGTTGCATGTTTGTTAAGCCCAAAATAACCAAAACATTTATTTTATTTATTTATTTGCTTTTGGTAACCAGGTAAACACTAGATAGCCAAGTGCCTATTTTCAGGTGTGACCGGGGAGAGTTACAAGGCATGCATGAAACAAATACAGAGTCATGGTTACAGACCGAGCCACATGCTCCAACAGTGGGTAAAACAGCATAAGGTACATACAGGCTCAAAGAACATCGGGGAGGCAGAAAATCATCAAGACATTACATAGGAATTTAGAACAGCAAGACATAGCCTAGAAATTAGAATAAAAACAGCTCTAACAGTGGGGGCAGTAAGTGCCTAGTAGGGATACCAGTGAAGGTAAAAGGACCATGAGACTGGGAATTATGAGGCACACAGGCAGGTAGCTTCAGCTTTAGGAAGTTCCAGAGGCATGTTTTGAAGGAGGGATGGGAGGGGAGGCACAAACTAGGGCTGGAACAGAGTTCCACAGTTTTGGCACGTGGACGGTGAATGCCCGTCACCAGTGAGGGAGCAGGTCTTGGGGACCAGGCAGCCTGGGACACACATGACCTGAGGTCAGTTGTAATGCTCTCTTAGAGCTACTATAAAGAACTATTTCTATTACCTTATAAAGCGTAATAACTTTCTAGACCTTGCTGGTGACTTCTAAGAATGGGGTTATTCTAGATGCCCCACGGGGGCATGCCTTAGACAATTAGTATTGGAACCCACTCAAAGGGAGCAATCTAGACCTGGTCCTCTCACATGGAGATGAAGAGAGGATCACAGATGTAGAAGTGGGTAGCCATTTGGGAACCAGCGACCATCGAACAGTATAGTTCACAATAAACACAGCAATAGACAAGCCATACAAAAAAGTAAAAGTACTGGGCCTCAGGAGGGCTGACTTTGCTAAAATGAGTAAGTGCCTAAGGAATGCACTAGCAAATGGGCAGGAAGGAGGGGTGGAAGAACAATGGGGAATAATAAAAACTACCATCACAGAGGTAACACGCCTTTGTGTGAAGCAAATAAACAAACAAAACAATGTAGAAACCACTATGGTTCTCAAAGGAGGTGGCAGTGAAGGTTCAAGAGAAAAGAAAGCATTCAGAAAGTACAAGGAATCACAGAAGGAGCAGGACAGAGAACTGTATCAATTAAAGCAAAGCTGGGAAGGCAGTGAGAACAGCAAAGGCCCGAACTGGAGGAAAAGATAGCCAACTCAGTTAAGAAGGGGAATAAAACCTTTTTAGGTACATCAGGGAGCTAAGGAAGACTAAGGGAGGGATAGTGAGGCTTAATAAAGGGAGGGAGTGGGCAGAGGGTGACTGTGAAAAGGCAGAGATACTAAACAAATATTTTGCTCAGTATTTACAAGTGAAGAGGGGAAGCACCTAAAACAAACAATAGAAGCACTCTTGATACAGAAATTGATACCAGCCCATTTACAGAAGAAAGGGTTCTGAAAGAACTCTTAAAACTGAAGGTGGACAAAGCAATGGGGCCTGATGGATTCATCCCAGAATTCTAAAAGAACTAAGGGTAGAACTAGTGACACCACTGACTACCCTCTTTAACAAATCATGGGAGGATGGGTGGTACCTGAGGACCGGAGGAGGGCAGATGGATCCCTTCACAAAAGTGGGAGCAGGCAGAAGCAGGAAACTACAGACCTGTTAGTTTAACCTCAGTGATAGGGAAAATGATGGAATCACTTCTGAAGGAAAGGATAGTCGTACCTAGAGGCCAGAGGGACACGGGACCCAAGACAGCATGGATTCACAGCGGAAGGTCATGCCAGACGATCTAATAGATTTCTTTGACTGGGTGACCAAAGTAGTAGATCAGGGAGGGCCTGGACATGGTCTACCTAGACTTTAGCAAGGCATTTGACTCAGTCCCACACAAAGATTAATATACAAGTTAGCCAGCCTGGGAGTGGGTCCCAAGATGATAGCTTGGGTAAAGAATTGGCTGGAGAATAGGACACAGAGGGTAATAGTAAATGGAGTCCACTCGAAGAAGAGAGTTACTAGTGGGTGCCACAGGGTTCAGTATTAGAACTGGTCCTCTTCAATGTCTTTATAAGCGACATTGCAGAGGGACTGAAGGAAAGTATGTCTCTTTGCAGATGACACAATGATCTGCAACAGAGTTGATGCACAAGGTGGGGTGGAAAGGATGAGAAGGACTTGGCAAGGTTAGAGGAATGGTCAAATGTATGGCAGCTTAGATTTAATGCTAAGATGCAAGGTAATGCACCTGGGAAACAAAACCCCGGGAAGAGTACACAGTGGGGGTGAGATACTAACAACAACAAAAATGGAAGGGACCTGGGGTAGTCATATCAGATGACTTAAAGGTGGGCAAGCAATGTGAGAGGGCAGAAGGAGGGCTGGGAGGATACTGGGATGCATAGGGAGAGGCATCACCAGTAGAAACAGGAAGTTGTTATCCCTTTGTACAGACAGCTGGTGAGACCCCATCTGGAGTACTGTGTGCAGTTCTGGAGACCCAATCTCTGCAAGGACATAGACAAGATGGAAGCTGTCAGAGGAGGGCACTAAAATGGTGCAGGGTCTGCACCAGAAGACGATGAAGAGAGACTAAAGGAGCTTACTATGTAGCCTCGAGGAAAGGAGGGAGAGGGGACATGATAGAAATTTCAAGTACCTCAAGGGAATCAACAAAGTCCAAGAGGTAGCATCTTTCAAAACAAGAGGTGTGCAAGAACAAGGGGACACAATTTGAAGATAGAGGGGCAGCTCTGAGGTAATGATGTAAGGAAGTATTTTTTCACAGAGAGGGTTGTGGATGCATGGAACGGCCTCTGAGGAGGTTGTGGAGTCAAAACAGTGGTTGAATCAAGCATGCATGGGGCAGCCATAACCCATAAGGCAATTCTAGGGGTGGGGGTAGAAAGAAGTAGGCTGCTGGTTAACTAGGATCTGCAGCTTATCCATTAGGTAGGGAAATGGGCAGACTGGGTGGGCCAAGCGGTCCTTATCTGCTGTCAAATTCTATGTTTCTATGTTTCTATTCCTGTGTCTTGCACTATGTGCTAAAAACAAATGCATAGGATTCCAAGTTAACTGGGGCATTAAATAAATTTTATGTCAGTAAAAATGTCTAAATCTTACCGTGATATTAGTGCACTCATAAAAAAAAAGTATATAAATTTTGTCTGGCATGCTTACTGGATATTGTGTAGTACTATATAAAATATTTAGTGATATGTTAGTTTCTAGCACTGTGTGGTGAATTAGAAACAGAATTTACTTTTTCTTTTTTTCTGAACTGTGTTCCCTAGACTGGCTGAGTTCCCACTGACAGAAGTGTTAAGTCAGGCTAAGGTCCATTCTTATATACCATAATAAGAACAGGGGACTAACTGAGCATGCTAAAACAACTTTTACTTGGTGCACATGTTCGGTAAAGGTTACCACGCTATTGTGCTTCTTCTCCGCTGTGTTGAGGTTGCTATGAGCACAAGCCAATGTGTGCATGCTAAGGTTAGTGAAAACGGAACTTATACATGTGAAGAGGTCTATCAGTGAAGCTATGAATTATTTCAACCAAGATTCATTTCTTTGAAAAACACTCATTCCGTGTTATTTAGATTGCCCAATGGTGTTTATACATAGCAAATTATCACAATTTAATACTCTTGTATGCAAAGAGGTTGCTGTTAATAAAATACCAAATAATCTCTGCTAGATTCACATACTGCTGCACCAGTTGTGTGCTGTCTCATGTATTTATACCCTTGAGTGTGGAGGTGAGCTACTGTTGCTAAACCATGAAATGTCTGCAGCAAAGACTGGTTAAGTATAAGATACAGTCACTAGTGGAAAAGAAGATGATTTGTTCTTGCTTCTAGTGTACCATTTTCACAGTGATAGAATAGCAAAGACCATCACAGCGACAAAATTGACAGTTCACTGTGATGGTCTGTGGGTTTCCCAACACTGCCGTCTCTTTGAGCTTATCCTCGAACCAACTCACATTTTTGTATAGTGACTGAACAGTGCCAATTACGGCGTGTGTCATGTTGCTGTAGTGACAATGACGAATTTTGTTGTTGCAGCGACATGGAACCCTTGCTTTATAATAAACCCGTATGTTTAAAACCCTTCCTATGATTTATTTATTTATTTAGTTTTGTTTACCGGTGAGTGTACTAGCCATAGAAATGACTATTTTCGGACATGACCCGGGAGGTTACAGACATAAACAGTACAGTACAGGTAGTAGTAGGATGTGACTTTAGACAGTAACCAGTATGGTACAGTTAAACATAATACAAAAACAGTCAGATTACAGCAGTAGGATACAGATTACAGTAACATCATACAAATAGTGAATAACCCTAATAACCTGGTTGACAAGAGACTAGTACAGACCCAGGGTATGTGACATTAGGTCTGTCAAACATAGTTTGCATATGTGCTTAAGCAAGTAAACAGCTAGAAACTCTTTAATAACACCAAAAGGATAACTGTCTAGTTCAGTATTGGGAACTAAGCAAGGAATAATACCCAACAGGATGGTGTATTGGCAATACTGGACCGCCCAGGGCGTAATGAGGCTCAACACCACAGGCGGAGGAGGGCCTTATAGTCCCTGGAAGGTCTGGTATTGCCCAATACCACCCACCCTGGAGGATATTATTGCACTTAGAAATGGGCCAAGATGTAAAGATTATTTGTAATATTTAAGAATTAAAAATAAAAATAAAAAATGACTAAATATAAACTTAAAGTTGCTTTGTTAGTAAGTAGTCCTCTACTGGTATCCTCACCAGTACTTACCAGTAGAGGGTAGTGCAGCCTTTCATGGTTGTTTTACTGTTTTTCTAGGTGCTGTACATGGCATGTCCCTCTTTGGCTCTAAATCATCACCCTCTGTACCTTACATGTGTTATGTTTTTCTTTTTTTGGGGGCTTTGTGAGACTACTGTCTTATCCCTCATCACCCACTTGAATTTGATTGTTTTAGTTTGGGACACTGACCAAGCAATCGAGATCTTTAATTTTTAATTTGGGACACTGACCGAGTGATTGGGAAACTTGACTGAAGAACTTGAAGGTAATGTCGAATTGAAATTAAGAGAACTTTGTTTTGTTAAAAACAACATGTAGATGCAGTGTGAGCGAAGTGGAGGGAAGGTGAGTCAGGTACACAGTATACCAGTTTACCTGTTGTGCATAGCACAGAGCGTGACTTGCTAGGGTGCTGCTGATTCAAAGAGAAGATGTTTGCCACTTTATCCATCTCTCTCATGGCAGTAATAAAATACAGAGTGTGTGTCACTAATATGCAGGGTATACTTTTTTTCATCTGTTTATTCTCCTACCTGCACCAGTGCCCCAGCTCCTTCAGTTCCACCTGAATCTTCCTGGCTCCTCCTACTGTCCCCCACTTGAGACCCCCTCCCTCAGTCCCTCCATTGCAGCCATTCCCAGAGTATACCGGCGTATCCGTCACCATTTTTTTCAAACTTGCAGTGTTTTGTGGTGTGAGTGAGTCAATGGGGTCGGCTGGGAGGAGGAGGATCAAGCATCCCTAGGACAGCTCTCCTCATCCGGGAGGGATGCAGCAGTCAAGCATTAGCCTGGGCCCTAGCAGAGGCTAGGGGCTGCACGCTGATGCTGCTAAGACTGAGGGCAGAGGCAGGGCAGACACTGGGCGCAGTGTAGGGAGCATGCATGGCACCACCATTGGGGTTCTGCATGCCTCCCTCTGCAAGGGAACAGGAAAACTGCTCATGGTTGGATGATGGCGGGCACCCTCAGGCCCTGCCCACGGCCAGTTGGACCAGCAGAACTGGATCCTGCATGCAGTGGAGGTGAGCGTTCCCTGCTGAGTCCATCAGGTGGAGTTAATCCTGGGGAAAGACGCTGGTGCCAGCAGATGTCAGGGGATGGTGCTGGAGTGCCCACCTGTTCAAGGCCACGGGAGGAGGGAGAAAAAGTGCAAAAAAAAATGACAAAAAACCTTATAGTGCGCTTCAGTAGTTCAGCTGCCGGGGTTTGGCATGCTCCATTTTCCCACTAGTGAGTGAAAAAATGGTGACTATTTAAAATTCAACATTCTGTCAGCTCAGTTATTTCAAACGTAATCAGGTCAGTTGGGGCTGGCACTTTTAATACCTGGGCTCTGTTGTCTGATAGATGCCCACCTTGCCAGAGGTATCAGCCAATCAGAACTCAGGAATTTCTTAGCCCATTTTCTAAAGATAACTAGCTCCTATGTAAATATGTCTTATGGTACTCTCAGGTAAAGGAAACTTGAGTCTACCCTGGTGGTCATGAAGCTGGAAAATGGGCAAGTGATTATGATGCCCCACAGGATAATGGAATTCATTTTTTTTCTGCAAGTACATTTTATTGAGTTTTCTTCAATACAGTTTAAAAACAAACAAACGTACTGATGCCAGATCGTGTAGGTTAATAATTCCATGGTATATATGGAGTTAACAAAGTAATCCAACCCTCAATGGTTGGTGTTCCTACTGTAAGCCATCATTTTGTAACACATTTTTTGCCATAAGTATGAGCATACCTAATAGATATTGGATTGTGACATCTTTAAGTCACTTTGGCTACAAAGTAAACAGGTATAGCTCTGTACCTCTGGCAAGAACCTACTGGAGTAACCCAGGGTAAGGACCATGGCTGGCAGCAAATCCTTTGCCCATGCTGCACCTGTACTCTGGATCAAGCTCCCTGCCCACCTGCAGGTAGCCAGCCCCTGGGAGCCTTCTGTAAGGGCTCCAAAAGCACCTGCTGGACAACAGCAAATGCTCATGCACTTGAACAAATGTAAGCCAAGGCAAATTTAGCCTACCCCAAATATAATCATTCCTGCTGAAAACTCTTCAAAATTTGAGGTGAAAATCCCAAGTGTGGTGTTATGTTGTCACCTTTACCCTAGTGACCAGTACTAATTCCCTCCAGGTTAGAAGTCTAGTCCTAACGTGATTGTGAAATGAATTGTTTATGGATGACTGTATGATTCCTTGATGTGCAATGTCTTGATTGTAAACAAAAGTGACATGTTCTCTTATGTACTGTACCTTGCAAAATGTTTTACTTTATGTAACTAATTCCAAGTCGCTCCTGCAAAATGGACCTTCGCTGCTCAGCGGCCTACCCAGTTAACAAAATTGAAATAAATAAGTAAATATAGATGTTCTGTTGATATCAATTACAGATCAAACAATCTCTCAAGATCTTTCTCAATAGAGGATAAAGGCTAGTAGACAAGCCCAAAAATATGATGATGGTTGGCTCTTCCATCCCACACTGTCTCCAGCAGTGACTATGAGGGCAGTTTGACAGTGAACCTGCTGTACCAGAGGTAAAAAATGTATAAGGATAATTTCTAGCTGAATTCTCTCCATGTCACTAGTCAGGAGATGATTTTATGTGTGTCTGAGGTCATCTGCCACTGTTCTGCAGAGAGAGAGGTATGTCAAGTTCTCCATTCCAAGTTCCTAGGACCAAGATCGGAGGGAGGGCTTTAAACTGAGTGATGGCAGAGTACAAACAAGAGAGCAAGTGAGCCAATGTATCACCCACAATTGCAGAAATCATGAGCTGCACTAATGGATTTTAGGAGTCTAGTATGGAGCCTTGGCGGATCCAGGCTGAAAGAAAAGCCTGAACCTGAAATAGAAACATATCCTGTTGTGGAATACTGAGGCTCTCCTAATTGTCTGAAAGGGTTTGGTCTGGGTGCCTCCATTAATTGATAAGGGTATTACAGACCCCTAAAGGTACCAGTGTTTGTACCATGTATCCACCCTGCTGGCATGAAATCTATGTTGAGATGTAATGGAGTAACCAGAGCATCTGATCCTTAAGCCCAGTTTTCTGCATCCACTGTCACCAAATTCCTAAGGGGTAGACGCAAAGGGAGAGTTCCAATCTATAAGTGCATGTGTTTGGTGATAATACAAAATATCTCTTTCTGGTGGATGAGCAGGTAGCGCTGCCTTTTCAAGCTGGGTCCATTGCTGGATAGGAGCATTCGTAGCAAATGTAGAATGGGTCGCACCTGAGCCCTTTATAATATAGGCAGAGGTCTGGGGAGCTAATCCCCTGATCTTTGGCTGACATAATGTGGAATATCTTACTCAGGGGCTGACCCCTGCCATATAAACCTACTAGTCATTTTATGCCATCTGTCTCTGTGTGTTTTTTCTACTGGTATTGACAAAGACTGAAATAAGTAGAGGACTCCGAGGAAAACTACCATTTTGACAATTGCTACCCATAGCTCTAAGGATAATAGGAGTACAGATCAGTTATCTAGATCCATCTGTAGCTGGGAGGTAAGTGGGAGAAGTTTGCATGAAAAAGTTATGAAGCAGAGCTGGTAAGGTATATCCCCGTATGTCATGTGGTGCAAGCCCCAGCGAAATGGAATTGAGACATCAGTTTAGAAGAGGGTCAAAATTGACTGTTAAGGCCTCCATTTTTTTCTCATTTAATTTGTAACCAGGAGGGATCTGAATGTACATAAGAGGGACCAGAGTATCGGGAGGTCTGTTTCTGTGGCAGTGAGGAAGAGCATCACATCATCGGCATGTAATGCATGCAATGCTTCTCCCATCCAGGCCGGATATCCTCTGAGGGTACTGTGTTGATGGATGGTTTGTGCCAGTGGCACCATGTACAATGGGAACAGAGGAGGAGATAGAGAACACCTTGGCAGGTCTCATGTTTAAGGGTAATATAAGAGGACAGATGTCCGTTGACATCCACCTGCACCTGGAGGGAGGAGAGAGTACAGAGAAGGTCCAAGTAAGAGAGTGGGAAGCCAAACCCACAGCATGGTGCCAAGAAAGATCCAAGACACCCGTTCAAATGCTTTCTCCATGTCAAGACTGAGGGCCAGTAGGGGCATCTTGTGGTAGTAGCATGAGGTAAGATGGAGAGGGATTGGCGATTACTATGCATGGCCTGACGAGCTCATACAAGCCCCTGTCTGATCTGGGTAAATCAGGCGAGGCAGTAAATGGTTCTAGGCATTGCACCAGGGTAGTCATAAAGAGCTTGTAATAGGTGTTGAGCACTGCTGTCGGTCTATATGACTCACTACTCAACTGGCTTACCCAGCTTTGGCATAACTGAAATAACCACATAACTCCAGGATGGGGTGAAGTGTTTTTTGCTCTTAGCAAGCCATTGGCTACTCTAAGGAATAACAAAATATGTTTTGTGGAAAATTTTATAGAAATTTCACGGGATAGCCATCTGGCCTGGGCACTTCCCCAGCTTTAACAAACCAAGTCCTGTTGAAGTTACAGTTCAGTTAGGCAATATACTGTGTAGTGAAAATTTAAAAGAAAACAGTCCAATCAAGTTCCTCATTCATTCCTTTTCTTTCTTCTGAAGTTCTGAGTCTGTAGGTTCACCAGACCTTCTATTTTAATAATTCTCTGTTTCTTTCTTCTTCTGTTCTTTTCTCCTTAATTGTCTCAGTGCCCTAGAATGATGTTCTTTGTGTATATTCCTGATTGGAGTCTGGACATTTGTTTCATTTTCCTCTGTAGGGCAGAGCATTTTGCACATTTCCACGTGGTACATTGCCAAGTTGCTAAGGCCCCAGTAAGAGCAGTTGTTTTTGACCTGTGTTTGGAATCCTACGATTATGTTCGTCAATTTATCCTTAAGTGAATTTGTTTTGTTGTAAGATGTAAGGGTGGTTCCAAAATCTGGGTACTGATTTGCTTTCTAGCTAGAGTAAGTACCAATGTTTATTTATTATTTTCCTGAATTTGTTGCCATTCTTCATGTACTTAGTGGATAATACTTGTTCTCTGTATTATTGTGTGCTTTCTCAATGTGTTGTTTATCCTTAGTGGTCTTTCTATAGCTTCTATTCATGAATCTGTTTCTCAGGACTTATTCTTCTACAAGTAGCTCAATATATGACAGTTTGTCTACTTCTAAGGTACTGTGACTACAGTATGTTATCGATAAAGATGAGGACTGTGAAAGTCTCACCATGTAAAATCGTGTTTCTGTCTGTCTTCTTTGAGAAACAGTTGTGTAAAAGCATTATTTTTTGACCACCTTGGTGAGGCTTGTAGCTGCAAAACTTAATTTCAATTAGGGTTACTTGGAATCCACCTGACGGAATCAGATACCTTTTTCAGAATCTGGAATTTCAGTATTCAAGGCCATAAATCTGAATTCTGAAAAAGTTCACCTTTCAGATGTGGACTGGAATCTGATTTCTATTCCACATTGAAGTATAACTGAAAGCCCATTTTCCCTCCCTTGACCCTCACCTGCTGCTGCTGGCTGCAGTCTGACTGTGTGTGTAAGGCCTGGTTCATGTCACCATACTGGAGGCAGCAGTTCTGGCTCCCAATAACCGATGACCTTCATCCTCCTGTTGGCAGAATGGCAGAGTAAACAGACAAAACAGAAACTAAGCTGTCTGTCCAAGTGCCAGGCATAACACCATGCTACTACATTTACCAACAAAATAAATGCTGTGCCCAGAATAAAGAATATTCTAAATCATTAAGAAATCTACAATTTGTTTGTCTGGCTCCTTGCCTACATTTCCTACATTGGTGGTTACTGGGGCAGAGTTAGAGGAAAACACCCATGGGCAGTGTTCTAAACAAATGTTTCATTGCAAAGTACTTCAAAGTAAGGCAAAGGTTTTACTCACAGAGTGACAGCACGTTGACTTAATGCACTTCTTCTTATAGGCTAGCCTGGCCTGTCACAATCATCATTGTCTTGGTGCACATTCTTGTATATTATTATTATTATTATATGCCCCAATGTTAATAGCATGAAAAAGCAGGGTTCAGTGTCTGTATAAGGGAAAACACTGAAGCACATTGAAACAGAACTAAGTCCAAACAGCAAGGGAACTGAAAGAGAAAGATCTAAAAGAGCCACCGATGCCTTGAGAAGAACTTTGAAATACATAATGTTTGTACACAAAGCAGCTTATGTTTCTCATAAGCTTTGTATTTCATATCCCGTTATTTATTACTGCGATCAAATGCATTAAAACAGGATAGCTATTCTTGAGGGTTCATCAGCCCCATATTACTTCTTCTCAACCTGATGTCATAATACTCTGTTTGTGACATCACAGTTATTCCATAACAACAAACTGTAATGTCACAACAGGGCACTATATTTTCAAGTAGGGAATAAGCTATAGAGGCAGATGAACTCTAAGGAATAAAGATCTTGTTTCTGTGGGGATTTCCTCAGTAATAAATAATTGAGAGGTGACATTTATATTAGATAAATGAAATACAAGGTACACTGTGTCTAAATATTATGTTTTCCAAAATTTCCTAAAGGCATCAGCTGCTCTTTAAGAATCTGAGAGAGAACTCAAGAACGAGTGTGACAGACATCAGGTGGTGTCAAATTATAACACCCGCCCTGTTTTAGAAATACAAAACGTAGACTATGCAGAACAGAAGGCCTAACTGACCCGTCTATCTGTCCAGTGGCTGTCTGCCCTTTTATTTTCACCCTTGCACTTGCACAAAGCAAACATGTTGGTATGATAGTGAATTCTGAGAGGTGTGTCACTGTCGGGTCCAATGCGGGCAGTCTGCATGGGACTCGACAGTGTCAGACAAATCATCTGCCAGGCTGATCATGACAGTATTCTTGTCTTGCTGGGTGGAAACTTATGTACTTCAAAGAAAAGAGAGCCACTCAAACTCATAGGGTGGGTCTTCTTGATCTGCATATCACCCAGCAAACTGAGCTGATAGGTGTCATGATCAGCTTGCTGTGGTCCTCCCAACCTAAAAACAATCCCTTTTGACATGGGAATGCCCAAACCTGGTACCGGCTAATACCCTTCACCCGCCCATTTTCACTGTGCGACTAAGGGAGCCTGCACGGGTCATAATGTCGTATGCTTAATAGTGCCGGCATTATGCCAAACCCAGACCCAAGCGCCTCAATGTTAGACTCCTTGGAGTTAGAATCCTTAGTGGGGCGGGAGTGCAGCCCCTGTAATAGGGTGTGTGGGCAGAGCCCCACAGAAAGAAAGATACCATTGAATCGGCAGATGTGATTATGTCACATAACGTTCTGCCATGCACAGTATTGACCCCATGCCGGAGAGCCCACCCAAGCGCTGCCAAACACAACACTGACACAGGGTGCCCCAATCCCCAGTGTCAGTACCTGAAATAAAGAAAACCAACACACAATCCCTCCCACCCTTTCCTTCTTAATTTTCCAAAACAGGGTGCCCAGTCCCTACTACCCACACCCACCCGCTTTCACTGTGTAACACAAGGAAGCCCACCTCAGTGCTGCCAAAATAAAAAAACCATCCCTCACTCCTCCCACCCTTCCTTGTTAATTTTCTGACACAGGGTGCCCAATCCTCTGTGCTGGCCAGGAATTTTTCAACACATGCTCATAACTTTGGTAATTTTCAATATATATATTTTTTATATATAGCTTTGGGGGCTGGCAGGCAAGGCTTTGGCTCTCTTTCTTTCGGAGGGCTGTGGTCCACTCTAATCAAGGCGTCATGTAGCCTGCCAATGTCCCCATTTTCTGTTTTCTACCATTTCCCCATTGCTGGGGTGCACCGTCAGTGTATGCGCGTGGAGGCACATGAACACTGCAGAAGTCCGCAGCACCCTCCTTCATTGGCACCCTCGGTCCTGCTACTACCTCAGGCCTTCACCCGGGGCTGTCATTCAGTGGGAGCATGGCTCTCCTCCCAAGGAGAAGAGCGAGTCCTCAGGATGCTCGATCCTCTCCCTCCCCTGCTGACCCCCAGTGACCTGTGCTCATCACTTAACACAGGTTGCCGGCATGGCAGGAGGTGGCACAGATGCCCAGCCTCCATGCCACTGGCTGGCCGCAATTTTAATATTTTGACCCCAAATGTTCAACATAGCCATTTTTCTTATCACCTCATGTATGTGACAGTTGTCATTTTTCAGATCCGGGCAACAATGTGTTTTCTGTCTTGTGGTAGCGAAATCACCTTTCGGTCAGGACTTGAACATTTTCTCCACCCTTGTTCATGAGTTGGGGTCATAAGAAGGCTATGTGGGTATAAGAAGGTTATGTTGAAAGATTGGGGTAACAATATTAAAAACAACAAAGTTATGAGCATACAGTACATTGAAATTTTTAAACGCACACTTGTAACTTTGGTAATTTCTAATATTTTACTCTAAATTTTCAACCCATTTTCCACACTATCTCATGAATGTGACAGCTGTCATTTTTCAAATCTTGGACAAAATGTGTTTTCACAACTGTATGAAATGCCTTTCAGGCAGGATTTGAACATTTTCTTCATCCTTGTTCATGAGGTGGGGGTTATAACAAGGCTTATAATTATGTATTGTACTTGTATAACTGATATAGATCTCCTTCTGTTCTACTCTGCACTTATTCTGCCCCATGCTTGAGAATGCACTGGATATTAGTTGTTCTTTGTTCTCTCAGCTTATGGTGATTATGTATTTTACTGTTGTTGTATCATTTATTTGCACCAGCTGGTGGCTAGCCAGCTCGAGCTATTTGTTTAACTCTTGTTATACCTCCTCTGTAACCCCCCCAGGATGCTTCTGGAAATGAACTGGCCACAGCTCATGTTAGCTTCCTGGTGAAATATTTTCAATAAATAAATATGTTGAAAATTTTGGGTCAAAAATGTGAAAAACTGCTAAGTTATGAAGAAATGTTTAACTGTTCCAACATTTACTCCTAACTTTATTTTTGCAGATTTTTGCCCGTAGTGTTCAACAAATCCCTCGTGTCACCCCACCTCCTGAACATGACAGGTGGAATTTTTCAAATCCTCCAAAATTTTTTTTCACAGTTGCACTGCAAAATCACCTTTTGACCATAATGTCAGGTTATAAAAAACTTTTGAAATTTGGGGTCAAAATGTCACAGCCCACTGAAAAATTAGATATTGCCTCTCAGCTGGCCTATCCTGGGTAAATACAGTCTAAACATGTGTAGAAGCAGGATACCACTGAAAATGAGCTATTGCATTTCTTCTGGTCTGTCCTGGGTAAATATTTAGTAAAAATGTGTACAAGCCAGACCCGCTACCACAGCAGTGCAAGCAGTGAACATTCTGTATTGACAAATGCTCATTTTTAATTATTTTAAAAGTTTGGCTGGGAAAAACCCATCGAGCTGGCGCTTAGTTTCAGGTCTGTCCCAGGATGATGGGGCAGTTAAGTGACTTGCTGTGCTCTGGGTCACACTGTATACAAGTTATTACCATATTATATCATCATGTTTCCAGACCAACACTTTTCAGGTGCCACTGTGCTGCCCACTTTATCCACTTCTCCTACCCCCAACTGGCTTAAACATCTTAAACCTTCAAGCTTGCAATATGTCTTCCTAACTAATATATAGGATCTTTACGTCTGCTCCTATACCCCTTCCTTCCTTAGGCCCTCTATCTACATATTGCCCTTTGCTATTCCCTTTCCTACCCTAGGCCTCCTACTTATACATTACCCTCTGCCAACTTACCCTTCCCCAACCCTGTTCACCCTAATTATCTTCTCCTTCTTCTCATGTGTTCACCACATTATGCTTAGCTATTGCATCATACAGTGATAAAGTTTTAAACCTCACCTTGTATTTACTGTACATTTTTTGCAAAAATGTCCCTTAACTGTACATATACTTTCAGCGTTGTACCTTGCTATGTAATACCTGATTTGAGCCTTGTGTGCACTTTGTATATTTGGTTATCAAGGCGCTGTACTATATAGTGTGTCATTGTATGTGTGTAATCATCAGGACCTCCTTGTGAATGAGCTTACTAATGGAGTCTTCCTGCAATAAACTTGAACATGAACTTGAACTTGAACTGGCTGTAGCTGTCATCCTTGTATGCAGCACCACAGGGAAAAACAGGAGTTTGGAGGAGAATCAGCCCCTCCCAAGTGGGCTGTTGCACAACTGACACGACAGGCCAGTGGTCACTCACCACCCAGTGGTCCTGGATAACTGTGATGGATAACCTGTAAGGCTGTGAGAAGGTTGGTGACGGGGCTGGGTGGTAGGAAACAGCCAAATGTCACAGACGTGGGAGAAAAGAGCTCTATAGAAAAACACTCTTAGCTGCTGTATGTATCATACAAACGTCTGACAAAAAGCAGCCTGTTTTATTTATTTCTAAACTCTAAATTGGCACTTGCCACTTAATGAGAACATGCACAAAAAACCTTCTGTGTTTTAATATGCAACTGTGACAGATTTTAGGCTCCTGAGGGTGCCCGAGGGTTGTGAGGGCAGGAAAATGCAGCCTCCCCACAGCTTCCACCACTTCAGACTTTAGGCTCCTGAGGGTGCCCGAGGGTCATAGGGGACAAGGAAAATGCAGCCCTCTCCCACAGCTTTCCACCGCTGACAGACTTAGGCTCCCTGAGGGTGCCCGAGGGTCATGTGGGCAGAAACGCATGCCTCCCCACAGCTTCCCACCACTTCAGACTTTAGGCTCCCCGAGGGTGCCCGAGGGTCATGAGGGCAGGAAATGCAGCCCTCCCCACAGCTTCCACTGCTTCAGACTTTAGGCTCCCCTGAGGGTGCCCGAGGGTCACATGGGCAGAAAAACACAGCCCTCCCCACAGCTTTCCACCTTCAGACTTTAGGCTCCCCTGAGGGTCAGGAGGGGCAGGAAAAACCAGCCATCCCCAACAGCTTCCACAGCTTCTAAAACGAATTTCAAGAGCAAACAGAGCTCCATAGCACTTGGCTGCAATGCCTAGGAAAGACTGTCTTAGTGCCTTTTTAAAAAACAAAAAATTGTAATAGCTTCCATTTTGTGTCCCCACACCAATGCTGATAGTTTTGCAGCCAGCTTCTAGCCAGATTTATTGTTTATAGGCTGTTCCTGCAGTACACCTTTTGAGATACCATGGTAGCTTTTAATATTCTAAGCAAAATGAATTGTTTTACATGCTGTTTTAGCTGATCACCTCAAAGTGTAACTCTGTCCAGACAGCTTTTTGCCAAACGTATTGTTTTTAGGCTGTTCTTGCTGTGCACCTTAAGAGACATTTGTTAGCATTTTAATTCTGTGCCAAATGAATGTTTAATTTATGCTATTTTAGAACACCTTAATGAGATAAAAATGCTAGAACCTTATGCCTAAAGTATTTGGTTTTGTGCTCTTAATTACTCCTGAAGTAATTTGCAGACTGCCCTCCACTGTCACCAACTCCTGTTACTTGCTATGTGCAGTGTGTGTAAATGAGACAGTCCACATTAGCTTAGAGTTTAGTCTTTTTAAGCAGCTTACTGAATTACCTTGATTTTAGACTCTGTTTAAATTTCCTAAGTCTTTCAGTGACCTACCCCCCCTTAAGCCTAAATTTTACCGCCTCAATTCCAACTCTCCCCAGCACTTGCTTTTTCCATTTTAGTATCTGTACTCAAACAGCATTTTTCTGAGTCACTCCATTTAAATTAAATTTGGTATGCGTTCCTGTTCAGCAGGCTATTGCACCCCCATTTTGTTCTGTTCAGCTACTCTTCCTCCATTACCTGAATTTAAGTGATTTCTCCTCTCCTCTCTCTCCACATTCTTTAGGCTCCCGAGGGTGCCGAGGTGCATAAGGGCAGAAAACACAGCCCTCCTTCACAGCTTTCCACCGCTTCCAGGTAACAATTTCAAGAGCAAATGGGAGCTCCATAGAGCTTGGCTGCAATGCCTAGGAAACACCCGCCCGATGCACGGTCGCTGCCCTACCATCCCCACCACCACCCCTTTGGTGGACTCAGTCTTCTATAGCTGCTACCATATGTCAATCTAAACCTATCAGGTGCATTCCCCATTTGCAGATTATCTCCACTTGCCTCTAGTGGCCGCTAGCCCCTAAACCTGCACTGTCAGCCTAGATTCCTCTCTGCGTTCCTGCGCTTGCCCTAGTGGCTGCTACTGCAACCACACTCCAGCAGTATTCTAACATTAGCTGAGCCAAAATGTGGATGCTTCAATTATTATGCCTTCTCCTACAAACAATCCTCTTCTCAGCGCCTGCCCCCATTAACACTTTTGTTGACAACCTCTCCCCTCCTGCCAAAATATCGTACACTCGCCCAGTTCCTGGAGTAACCCCTCCCTTCCCCATATACCACCCCAATACTAACTCTTCTCCTTGCCCCTCTCCCATTCTCCCACCATCTCTCCCCCACCCACCCTTCCTACCTTCACTACCCATCCACCCCTCTCTGCTCCACTCCCATCTCCTCAACCTGGAGTCTCTACTAAGATGCTTGAACCTCCATGCCCCACCCTCCAAACATTGTTCAGGAGCATCCAAACTCTCCCCTCTCCCCACATACTCTGTCCTCCTCCTACTCCTGGCAGGTGACATACACCCTAACCCTGGCCTCTCTGTGTCCAGGCAGCCAAACTCACCCCTCACCCAAACAGGCCTGCCCTCTTGCCTCTCTGACTCACTCCTAAAGGCCTCCGCATTTTCCTTCTCAGTGCCAGGAGCCTCCTCCCAAATTGGATGCCCTTACAGTATGGGTCACCCAGTACCGCCCGACATTCTCTGCATCACGGTAGCATGGCTATCCACCAAAATACCTAACTCCTCTATTGCCATCCCTGATTACAACTTATTACGCCAAGACTGAGGTATGTGAGAGGGGTGTGGCACTATCGTCAGGCAAGCCTTCCTATGCTCTATCATCTTCAGCGAATCTTGCAGCTCCTTCCACAGATCCATAAATGTGACCTATCCTTTCCTCCTTCACCCCCTCTACATTAGAGCTCTTTACACTCCACCAAGACCTCACCTGACTCACTCGTTAACGCCATCTCGATCTCCTCCAGAACATCAAGCGGCAAACTTGTGCTTAGGTGACTTCAATCTCGGCTGGCTCTCCTCCTCCCCAAACTCAACACCCTAAAAATTGAAGCCCTGAACCTCTCTCAGCTCATCGGGAACCTACCTGCCTAAACCTTGGTCCTATAACCACACTCTTCTGGATTGGATCCTAACTACCCATCCCACCGTATATCTACCTCAGGTATTTTCTCCGATGCCTTAGTGACCACTGCATTACTTACTGTCTCACAAAATCCACTTCCACTCTCACATCCCAAATTCATCTGATCTCGCCCACTACACCTCATAAATGAGTATGCCCTGCAGTGTGACCTGTCAGATACAGACTGGCTACCAGTCCTTTCTGAATCAGATGTATACATTGCTCTTTCCCAGTTCTGCAATATCTTCTGGAGTATCTGGGACCTACATGCTCCCTCAGAAAAGTTAGGGTAAAATGCTTCACCACCCCTGGATTACACCTGACCTTATGACCCTGTGTCATTCTAGGGACAAGGCATGGAGTCTATACAAAGCCTCCCAGGTTTCACGTGATCTACAGTCTTACAGACATCTTAGAAACAAATGTACTAAGGCCATTCACCTATCCAAAACTTCTTACTTTGAAGGCAGTTCTTGCAGAACCAAAACTCCCACGTGTCTTTCTGGAACACGATTAACTCCTTCTGGACCCACCTACTAAACAGGCATGTCCGTCCATAATATTGACAGGTGTACTGTCTCTGATTCTGCTTCTGTGGCTGAGCTCCTCAACAAATTCTTTGACTCATGTGCTCTCCCAAACTCCTCCCTCCTCCCCCAATTTAACAGATCCCTTATCCCCATCCTCCAGCTTCCTCTTTCCACCCTTTACACAGCTGGAAGTGTACAGAGCACTTTCCTCCCTCAGCATGACCAAATCCAGCCCTGATGGTATTCACCCCAAACTACTCCAATCTCTGCCTCCACTATAGTGGCCCTCTGACTCACATACTAAATCTCTCTTTATACATAGCCACTGTCCCAAAAGCCTGGAAACTGGCCAAAATCATCCCTCTGTACAAAGGTGGTGATCCCTCCCTCCGGAAATTACAGGCCTATTTTGTCCTCCCCCCTCGCCAAAGTCAGGAATCACTCATATTGTCCAAACTATCAGTCTTTCTCTCTTCCAACAGCTCCATCTCCCCTTTCAGTCAGGTTTTAGAAAACACCACTCCACCATCACCACCCTTCTAAGTGTAACTGACTCTATCCTCTCTGCCATGGACAACAGCCTAACCACTGCCACCATATTCATTAACCTGGCCAAAGCCTTCAACTCTGTCTCCACCCACTGCTTCTCCATAAACTCAGTTCCTTTGGCATCACCCAACCTGCCATCACCTGATTCCACTCTATCTCCACAACCGACAACAATCTGTTCAAATAGGCGATACCATCTCCACTCTCCCTATAGTATCCGTGTCCCCAAGGCTCCATACTTGGTCTCATCCTCTTTCTCTCTTCATTAATGACCTTCCTCCACCTGCCTCTCCTCCAAAGTGCACTATACTCTGATGACACTATCATCTTTACCTCTGGCCCTTCCTATGACTGTATCCTCCCAAACTCCAAGATGACTTCAGTAGAGTCCAGTCATGGTTTCTCGACAACCTGCTTAAACTCAACGCAAACAAAACTGTCACCATGATCTTTGGGTCCAGGCAAAGCTTGCAACACTCCTGCCCCCCAGTGATCACCATCCTGGATGGCTAGTCCCAACCTTCAAGTACCTGGGTGTTTGGCTGGACAACCACCTTAACTTCTTCACCCATGTTGAGGCCCTCTGCTCCAAACTCCGGCCTAAACTCGCTATCCTCTACCGCCATAAAGACAGCCTGCCTATCCCCACCCGTTGCGAGCTTGTATGTAAAACAATCTTACCCATCATACAATATGCTGACATTATCTACTGAATGGCCCCAGCATCCTTTCTCTCCAGATTAGATATCCTTCTCAACTCCTTCTGCCGCTTCGCCTGCCTCCCCCACTCGCTCACCACTGCCTACTCTACACCTTTTTGCCCTTGCTCCACTCTCCCACATGAGAGCCATCCACAGCACCTCCTTCATAGCTAAATTTGGCTTGATTCCCTTCCCCTCACCTCACACCTTCCTCTCTAAACTACCCACTTTGCCACAGGAACCCTCGCACTTTTCACCTGCCCGGACCACACAGTCTCACCCGGACAAGCTGCCTTTTCTCACTGTCTCCCTTCTCTGTAATAATCTCCTCTCCGAACTCCGCTGGCCCTTCGTTATGCCTTCTCTCATCCTCGGTCTCCTACCATCCCATTTGCCCTAAATGCACCAATGGTCCCAGTTCCTCCTGAGACCGCTTACAGACACTACTCACGTCCCCTAGCCCCGACTGTAACCTTGCTCTATCTTGCCCATATACCCTGTATGCTCACAAATTTGTGTATTTGGTTAATGTATTACATTCCTTTTGTAAAACTGTCTGTACAAACTGTTTGTATTCTGTATTTTCGCCATGTGTAACTCTTTTCTCCTGACTGTACACTCTGTACCCGGTCGCACCTGGAAATGAGCCTCGGCTCAGTGTGCCTTTTCCCGTCATCAAAATTTTAAATAGAAAAAAAAAAATAATTGCTTGCAGAGAAATCGCACAAAAACTGTCAAAATCAGTGTTCTTTTAATGTGCACATATGACTGCTTGCAAGCAGAAGCAGACTTAGCAGTCCTAGTTTATTTTCACTGAGGAAAAGCACTCCTAGCAGTTCTCCTGAGAAGCACTGAAAATGATTACACAAATGTGTGCAAAAATGACCCTCTCTAGCTTGGACATAGAAAGAGAAAAAAGCTGTCAAGACTTCTGCTTTTCTTGCAACTTTAACAAGTGGATGGAAGAACATTGCTCTTTCACAGCATCTCAGATGTGTAGATGTGTGTTTCTCTTGTATGTAGCTTCTGTAAGTGCTGGGTCACATTGGCTAACTTTAGTAACATTTCAAAGTGTCCTCTGATTGGACAGAAAGTCTAAGGGATCTTTAACTCATGTCAAATAGCCGAAATAGTGCTGATTATTCAGTTTTCTTCCGGTAATGAATAGCCTATTATACATGGCATTCAGAGATCTTGAACTGTCACAAACTGTTTCAGTGGCTGAATAATGAATAGTGAAGCATAAATAATGAATAATTGGACTCCCAAATATGAATACTTGGTTGAATATTCAAAATATGGTATTTGCACACCTTAGTCTGTCACTCAGTCCAAGATTGGCCATAAACTCACATCAATATTTATTAGGTTCTCTGGTGTCCAAGGAGTACTTCTGCTCCTCTGTAGGGTTCTGCAGCCCTATTGGCTATAATATAACCCTGACCGCAGTTGTCATGCTGAAGGGTGTCAATGTGGGCAAAGATGGTGGCTGCCTTCACACAGCTCAGGGACACTAGCCCTGAAGTCCTTATTCTGAAGGGCTCCTGCCCAAAACAGTTATTGAGTGCCCAGGTTTGTTGCAGGCTGTTGAACATAAGTGTCAGCCAGGTTAGCCATCTGTCGACCATGAGTGCGATCCTTAACTCAGTAGTCAGTGGCAAGCAGCTGGTTTAATGTGCGGTGTGGAGCCATGTAAACAGCGGTGCTCTTGGTGCCAAAGATCCTTGCTCCTTCCTCCTCCTCCTCACTCCGAACCCTGAACAGTAATAGTTTGGATCAGGGGCTGGCAGGAGCAACAGAGATGGGGACTGGTGCCATAGGGTGGGTTCCTTGAAGCGTTTAAGGTAAGTCTCCACATGGTGGTGGGGGAAGTCCCTTTGTTAGGGGACAGAAAGTGTCAGATTTCATTGTGGGACAGTCCTGACAAATGAATTCAGAAGATTTCTTTAATTCAGTGACACAGGCAGTAGACATGGGGCAATCAGTGGATGTCCTTTTCTTAAACTTCAGTAAGGCCTTCAGTTCAATGCTGCATCGAAATTGACTAAAACTTATTGGGTCTTGGGGTTGGGAAAACTGGTAGGGTGGATCGGTAGCTGGCTAGAAGGGATGACCCAGAGAGTGGTCCTAAATGTTAAATGCTCAGAAGTGAAAGAGGTCACTAGTGGTAGTGGGTTCCCTAAGGTTCTGTCCTGGGACCTGGCACCTGTGCTGTTCAACATATACATCTCAGATGAGGGAGGGGTCAATGACAAAGTGCCATCTCTCTGGATGACACCAAAGCTTGGGAAGTACAGAGGCGTCATGGATATGGTCATGGATGCAAAGAGGCTGGAAAGCTAGTCAAAGTATATGGCAACAAGTTAAACATAGAAACATAGACTTTGACGGCGAGATAAGGACCGTTAGGCCCATCTAGTCTGCCCATTTCCTACCTACAGGATGGGCCGCAGAATCCTAGTTAACCAACAGCCTATTTCTTCCTACCCACCACAAGAATTGCCTTATGTCTGTCCCATGCATTCTTGAGTTCTCCCACAGTTTTAGACCCCCACAACCTCCTCAGGAGGCTGTTCCATGCATCCACTACCTCTCTGTGAAATAATGCTTCCTCACATTGCCCTGAACTGCCCTCCTTCTATCTTTAAATTGTGTCCCCTTGTTTTTGCAACTCTCTTTTCTGAAAAATGCTACCCTCTTGGTTTTGTTGATTCCACTGAGGTACTTAAAAGTTTCTATCATGTCCCCTCTCCTGTGTTTCCTCAAGGGTATACATATTAAGCTCCTTAGTCTCTCTCCTCATATCGGCTTCTCTTGCAGATCCTGCACCATTTAGTTACCCTCCTCTGGACTGCCTCTATCCTGTCTATGTTCTTGGAGATGGGGTCTCAGAACTGGACACAGTACTCCAGATGGGGTCTCACCAACTGTCTGTACAGAGGATAACAACTTCCTGTTTTCTGCTGCTGATGCCTCTCCTATACATCCCAGTATACCCCAGCCCTCCCTACTGCCATCTCACATTGCTTACTAACCTTAAGGTCATCTGATATGATTACTCCCAGGACCTTTCCTTTTTGTTGTTGTTACAACTCCCCACCCATTGTGTATTCTTCCCTGGGTTCTTGTTTCCCAGGTGCATTATTTTGCACTTCTTTGCATTGAATCCTAGCTGCCATACTTCTGACCATTCCTCCAACCTTGCCAAGTCCCTTTTCATCCTTTCCCAGCCTCCTTGTGTATCAAACTGTTGCAGATTTTTGTGTCATCTGCAAAAGGCATACTTTTCTTCCAGTCCCTCTGCAATGTCACTGGTGAAGACATTAAAAGGACTGGACCCAATACTGAACCCTGCGGTACCCACTAGTAACCCCTTTCTTCAGAATGGACTCCATTTACAATTACCTTCTGTGTCCTGTGTCCAGCCAATGTTTTACCAGGCTACCACCCTGGGTCCCACTCCCAGGCTGGTTAATTTGACTATTAATCTTTTGTGTGGGACTGTGTCAAATGCCTTGCTGAAGTCTAGGTAGGCCATGTCCACAGCCCCTCCCTGGTCTACTACTTTGGTCACCCAGTCAAAGAAATCTGTGGTCGTCTGACATGACCTTCCCGCTGTGAACCCATGCTGCCTTGGGTCCTGTGCTCCACTGGCCTCTAGGTACTCGACTATTCTTTCCTTCAGAAGTGACTCCATCACTTTCCCTACCACAGAGGTCAGACTGACAGGTCTGTAGTTTCCTGCCTCTGTCTTGGACCCACTTTTGTGAAGGGGAATCACATCCACCTTCCTCCAGTCCTCGGGTACAACACCAACCTCCCATGATTTATTAAAAGAGTAGCCAATGGTTTCACTAGTTCCTCCTTAATTCTTTTAGAATTCTGGGGTGAATTCCATCAGGACCCATTGCTTTGTCCACCTTCAGTTTTAGGAGTTCTTTCAGAACCCTTTCTTCTGTGAAAGGACTGGGATCGACCCCCTATCAAGAGTGCTTCTGTTAATTGGATTAGGCACTTCCCCTCCTCTTTTGTGAATACTGAGCAGAGATATTTGTTCAGTATTCTGCTTTTCACTGTCCCCTCTGCCCACCCACTGTTCATTCTATTCAGCCTCACTATCCCTCCCTTTGTCTTTCTACACTCGCTGATGTACCTATAAAAGGTTTTATCTCCTTCTTAACTGAGTTGACTATCTTTTCCTCAGTTTGGGCCTTTGCTATTCTGACTTCCCTCCTGCTTCCTTCTGCCTTAACTGGTACAGCTCTCGTCCTACTCCTTCTGTGTTTCCTTATACTTCCGGAATGCTATCCTTTTCTTCCTGACTTTCACAGCCACCTCTTTTGAGAACCATAGTGGCTTTTCTTTCGTTTTGATTTGTTTATTTACTTCACACAAAGGCTTGTTGCCTCTGTGATGGCAGTTTTGATAATTCCCCATTGTTGCTCCACACCTCCTTCTAGCCTGTTTGAGTGCTTTTCTGAGGCACTCTCCCATCTTGCCAAAGTCAGCCCTCCTAAAGTCCAGTACCCTCACTTTTGTATGGCTTGACTCTGTAGCTGAGTTTAACGTGAACCACACTGTTTGATGGTCACTTGTCCCCAGATGGCAACCCATTTCTAGATCTGAGATCCTCTCACTGCCCCGCTTTGAGATCGAGGTCTAAGATTGCTCCCTCATGAGTGGGTTCCTAAACTAGCTGTCTAATGCCTGCCACCTGTAGGGCATCAAGAATGGCCCTGCTCTTGGATGTGGCTGCAGCAAATGTGCTCCAGTTAACATCTGGCATATTCAGGTCTCCCATCAACAGTATCTCCCTTTCTCTGCCATTCTAAGAATGCCTTCTATCATATCTTGTCCATTCCTTTCCCCTGACATGGGGTCTGTACCTAACCCCTGTGCGGATTGTGGTGCCCTTTCCAGTCTCAAGGTGACCCACAGTGCCTCCTCTCCTCCCTGTTTACTCTTTTGTTCAGTTGCTTTTATCCCTTCCTTTACATAGAGAGCTACTCCTCCCCTCTTCTCCCCTGCCTGTCTCTCCTGTAGTTATGTACCCTGGTATGTTAACATCCCAGTCATAGATACATAGATACATAGACAGTGTCGGCAGATAAGGGCCTATGGCCCACCTAGTCTGCCCATTTGAGCTTATAAGTTCAGTTTGTTTTCCTAGAAGTCTGTTTCCCTTACCCTGCCCTCTAGAATTCCTTTATGTCTATCCCATGCATTCTTAAATCCGTGATTGTTTCAGCCCCCACCACTTCCTCTGGCAGGGTGTTCCACTTGTCCACCACCCGTTCTGTGAAGAAATTCTTTCTCATGTTTCCTCTGAATCGCCCTCCCTCCAACTTCATCCCATGCCCTCTAGTCCTGAAACATCTTTTTCGCTAAAAATAGTGTTTTCCTGCACCCTGTTCCTCCCTGTAAGATACTTGTATGTCTCTATCATATCCCTCTCCTCCTCTCCTCCAGGAGTACATGTTTAGTTCCTTCAACCTGTCTTCATAGGACTTGTGATGCAACCCATGCACCATCTTTGTTGCCCTCCTCTGAACCTTCTCTACCCTGTCTATGTCCTTACAGTAGGTATGGTCTCCAGAACTGTACACTGTACTCCAGGTGGGGCCTCACTAGTGTCTTGTATAGTGGAATTATGACCTCCCTTTTCCTGCTGGTGATGCCCCTGCCTACATCCCAGCATCCTATTTGTTTACCTGCTGCCTTGTCACACAGTTTCCCTACCTTGAGGTCATCAGAGATGATAACCCAAGATCCTTCCCGTTTGGTGCTATATCCTCACCCCAACTGATATATTGTGCCAGGGTTTTTGTGCCCCATATGCATTATCTTGCACTTCTTTGCACTGAATTTCAACTGCCAAACCCTTGACCATTCTTCAAGTTTCTGCAGGTCCCTTCTCATTCTGTCTACACCCTCTGGTGTGTCTACTCTGTTACAGAGCTTTGTGTCATCAGAACAGTGAAATTCTGCCTTCTAGATCCTGTGCAATGTCACTGATGAAGATGTTGAATAGGACTGGTCCCAGCACTGATCCCTGTGGTACCCCACTGGTCACTCTTCCCTCTGTGGAGTGACAGCCATTCACCACCACCCTCTGTGTCCTGCAGCCCAGCCAGTTACCTACCCACCACACTACTGTCCTGCCCACACCCATATTCCCAGTTTGTGTAATAGTCTTCTATGTGGCACAGTGTCAAAGGCCTTGCTGAAGTCCAGATAGGCCATGTCCACTGCCCTCCCTGATCCACCTCCCTAGTCACCCAGTCAAAAAATTCAATGAGGTTGGTCTGACATGACCTCCCCTGGTGAAACCATGCTGCCTTGGGTCCTGTAGTCCATTGACAACCAGATGTTCCACAAATCTCTCCTTCAGTAGTGCTTCCATGATCTTTCCCACTAACGAGGTGAGGCTGACTGGTCTGTAGTTCCTGCTTCCTCTTTGTTCCCACTTTTGTAAGAGGGACTACATCTGCTGTCCTCCAGTCTTTGGGTACCTCCCTGTTTCCAGTGATTGGCTGAACAGGATAGCCAGACGTTCAGCCACCACCTCTCTTAGTTCTTGTCATGGTTCTCTGTGTACCATGTTTCTGTGACTGCTACGATATCCAGGCAAGTTTTATGCAAAAAGGCAAGGTCATGCACATGGGAGGAAGAACCCAAAAACTGAGTATTCATTAGATGGAGTAAGGGTGGCACAGTCAACAGAGGAGAAACTCAGGATTAGTCATCAGTGACAACCTAAAACCAGCTCAATGCAATAAAGCATATGGTAGGACTAGTGGTATGCTGAGATGCATAGGGAGTGGCATCATTAGCCAAAGAAAGGTGGTGATCCTGCCTGACCAGCCTTTTTCAGATGAGGGCACGAGACTGGACACAGTACTCAGGTGTGTTCTGCATGCCTGCCTCTGTATAATGTAGGGCTTTGGTGAGAACACAACTGGAGTACTATATCCAGTTCTGATGCCCTCATCTGAAAAAGACTGGGAAATGCTGGCTCAGTCGGAGGTTGGCAACAACGATTAACTGTGGTCTTCAAGACAGCACATAGAAAGGAAAGGTTATAGACTTTGGACATATATTCTCTGGAGACGAGGGGAGGCATGATAGAAACATACAAGTTTTGTTATACAGGGTTTACAGGGTGGGCATAGCAAAGCTGTTCACAATGAGAGGACTACTGTCAGTAAGTGACACAACTTTAAATTGACAAGTGTAGATTCAAAAATGATATGAGGAAGTTTTCCTTCACACAGAGGGTGGTGGAGGGCTGGAATAGCGCCTAGCAAGGTAGTGAATGCTGGTAGTGTGGCAGAGTTTAAGCCTGGGTGGAATATAAACAAAAGGATGTTTGGGTTCAGAGAAACCTGATCAGGAATAGCTGGTTGGTGTTTTAGGGGTCAGTGGGTAGGGTCAGGAATGATTGTTGGGCCTTGGGCCTGTTTCTGTCCTTAGCATTCTGTATTCCCTGTTTCAACTACATAAGGCACTGTTATAGAATTTTTTAGTACCTTATTGCAATACTCCATAATTACACTGGGTGGCACATTCTGTCTGTTAAAAATGCAGTACACATTTTCTAAACGTTAGAATGTTGGCCTGGATTTATTCTTAATGTTCTTTTCTGATCAGTAATAATGTTCAGAGGACTGCAAGTGCAACAACTGTTTATTTACTGTAGACTCTGCATTTCTGTGACCCAGTGCAGGAGTACTGTAGCAATACCCACGTCTCAGGAGCCCCTGGCTAAGCCTTTTAGGGTTTATATTTAAAAGCATAATCTCCCACAGCTCTTCAATGCAGTGGTAGTGCAACAGCTTGCAATGCTTATGATCCGAGATCAGGAACCAGCCTGGAGCACTTGGGGTCAGCCCTGGAGGGAGGATTGATTATCCCAGGGGATGCCCCCACCAGGAAGGAAGCCGTCCAAAGATGCAGTGCAAGCACCTCCTGGGTGAGACAAGGTGGAGTTGCAGGCAGGTGAGCCTAGGGGAGTAGGATGTTGCCTTGTGCTGCATGTCAGCACAGTAGCATGCATAAGCTTGCACACCTCACCACTGGCATTCCATAGGACAGGGATGAAAAGTGGAACAATGCCCTGACAGTGCAGGATGATTCTGACACCCCACAGGTCCCACACAGCCAGCCAAGGTGCTCCCATCAATAGGATTTAGACTCTGGAGGAATTGTGACAGCTCGATGGCCATGTCATAGGGACAAGCCAGGGGACATGAAGATACAGTATGTCCAGCACAAGATGGATGATGAGGCTGCGGGTGCCAGAGGAAAGTGCATGCTGACCATGAAAGGGGCTAAAACAATAAATCATTTAAAATCATCAGCCCTGCTCATTGCACCATGCAGCTGCAGGCAGGTCTGCCTGTCATCCATGCTTTTCTCTCTCACACTAGCAATAAGAATAATAATTAAATACATAAGTTGCCAACAGTAGAGTATTTTGGATTTCTCATCTTGTGCCAAATGTGGCTGGTGCACATGTCTCTTCTGCCTTCTACGTCAGACCTAAAGATGCAGTTAGGTGTACACATGGAAGTTAAGAGAAAACTAAACACCCATTAGCTCTGGCGATATACAGGTAAGAAAAGGTTCAATGCAACAGACACAGGGAAGGACCCTGTTGTAGTTGTTGTTCAGTCTTTCTGATTGTACTAATGCCCCTTATTGTACAAAGTAAATTCTTTTATTATTATTTATAGTTACCAGCAGCCAGAATCTTATAGTATGATCCAATACTTGATTATACATAAGTATACCAGTATAAAACACCTTGCATAGTGTCCATCCTGAGTCACTCCTACATTATAATGTGTTCTGTACAAATCAGCCCATTAAGTAATCCTAGTATCTTGAATATTAGACTAGCTGACACCCTGTAACCAAGCTGTATCTTCCTATGATATATGCGCTGTAATCACTGTAATGTCTGTCTTGTTTATAACCTGTGTGACGTGGAACCTTTGTAAATGAGTCTGTGACTCAAAGGTACTCTCTGATTCTGTAATAAAATAAAAATAAAATAAAATACTTTGACTATGTTGACAGTATATCTGAATTACTTTTATCCCACATTTATTTGTTTAACCACAAAGAGGGTTGGATCAAATGGCAAGAGGGCAATTTTATTTATACAGCACCCTTATATCAGAGTCTCAGAGTGCTTCACATACACAGATCAGAAAGAGATAATTTTACAACAATGCCGGAAAATAAATAACACAGGAAATAAATACAATCAGCAGGAAATCTAAAAAATAGTAGGTGCAAATACCCATTTTAACCAATCTGGGGGTTATTAAAGTAAGGGACAATACAAGATACATACATCATACCAGCAACTAAAGCACATGCTCTATAAGGCATACACTGTCCTGCAATAGATACCATTTATGTATGGATTTGTACTAAGCATAGCAAAATAATTTCTAAGCACTATCACAAGTACAGGCTTCATGTTTGAGTAAATGGATAAACGGCTATTTAAAACTTCCATTTAAATATGTATTGCTTGGTTCTACTGCATGTCTCTTTATTCTAAAAAGAAAAAAACATTCAACATGTGTAACAGATGAAATGTGCTTGAGCAGTCCCAAAGGTTTTTCTTGTACAGCCTTGCCTTGTTTGTTGTTTTGCTTCAAGGCATCTATTAGGATTGTTTTCATTCAACTGAATCTTTTTCTGTCTCCTGACAGATGTGATAATGTAGCAATGACTCACTAGATAAAATGATGGGTAGCTAGTCCAGGTATAATACACAGCAGATTGGCTGCTCTTCTCATTGGAGGAGGGCTTCCTCACTGTCTCTCTCTCCGCTCTCTCTCTCTCTCTCTCTCTCGGTGGTTCAACCAGTCCCCTACATTCAAAAGATGCCTGAGTCCCGCACTGGGAAGGGCTGCAGAACCCCTTTTATTTCTCTTGTGTGTGTGTGTGAATTAAGAAAAGCTGCTTAGTAACCAGAGGGCTGGTTGACATAGGAGCCAGTACACAAAAGAAGGCGGTACTCTGTGTTTCAATTCAAAGGAGAACTCAGTTTTCTCACTAAGAATCCAGCACTTAAACAATTGGAGTTTGGAGCTGGTGCTCTCTCCACTAAGTTACAAACTGGGACTTATCAAAGTGGCTCCACTCCACTCTGCTGCCCATGAATGAACTCAAAATATTCTACTCATTCTACTTACTAATGAGGACAAGGCACAATCGTCATCTTACAGAGCTAAGTGTTCTGTTTTGGGAATGGCATCACTTGCTCCATCAGTGGGACTAAAGAAGTAGCGGGTTTGATTTACTGGACCCATGGTCCCCAGTGACTTGAAAACATTTGAAGCTTTGATAGGGCCTACCATGAGAACTGCTTTTCTCAGGAGGCTGGTATTGAAGCTCTGCAGGAGATCCACCCTCTTCTTCTTTCTATTCTGGGTTGCATGCTGGATTTTTGTGAATGCATTTATCTTCGTTCACGGCAAGTCTTTTCTGAATACTGTACCGACGAGAAAAGCAAAGGATTCTGGAAAGACTGGTATGTTTCTAGTTACATAACAAAGTCACAGAATGTATGTGCTAGTGACTTTAATGCTGCTGCTAGACATGAATTGAGAGCTTGATTGCTTTCAGCTTTTTTAACAATAATCTCATGAACATGTTGACTACATGTTCTGATCACATATATAGCACTGCAAATTAGAGTTGGTTATGGGATTTCTATTCTTCCCCCACCCCATCATCTCCATCCTGGGGACAAATCTTCAGGAGACACTACCACATCTTGACAAGGTTGAGAACCGTGAAGCTCATTGTTTGGGTTATGCACTTTCATTTCTCAGCAGGAAGGGCAGTGCTGGGAATTGAACCAAAATGCATTGCTGTCCAGCACCAGGGCATAAATGCATCAAACGGGTCTGGGTTCCATTGTTTCTCTTGTAGTATTCTTTTAGAGTGCATGTGTGGGTGCTGGGGAGAGAGAGAGAGAGACACACACACACACACACACACAAGCACCTTGCACTGACTTTTAACAGGAGGGTTTGCACTACCTTTAATAGGGATGTGTGCAAGTTTTGTTTAAACTTTATTTAACAGGAGGGTGTGCAAGGATTGTACTACTTTTAACAGGAGGTGTGTGCGGGGTTAGTATTAACTTTAACAGGAATGTGTGCAGGGTTTGTACTACCTTTAACAGGAATAAGTGCAAAGTTTGTACTAACTTTAACGAGAATATGTACAGGTTTGTACTACCTTTAACAGGAGTGTATACAGGGTTTGTACTAACTTTAACAGGAATATGTGCAGGGTTTGTACTAACTTTAACAGGAGTGTGTACAAGGTTTGTACTAACTTAACAGGAATATGTGCAGGGTTTGTACTACCTTTAACAGGAGTGTATACAGGGTTTGTACTAACTTTAACAAGAATATATGCAGGTTTGTACTAACTTTAACAGGAATATGTGCAGGGTTTGTACTACCTTTAACAGGATGTGTACAAAGGTTTGTACTAACTTTAACAGGAATATGTGCAGGGTTTGTACTACCTTTAACAGGAGTGTATACAGGGTTTGTACTAACTTTAACAGGAATATGTGCAGGGTTTGTACTACCTTTAAAAGGAGTGTGTACTGGGTTTGTACTAACTTTAACAGGAATATGTGCAGGGTTTGTACTACCTTTAACAGGAGTGTGTACAGGTTTGTACTAACTTTAACAGGAATATGTGCAGGGTTTGTACTACCTTTAACAGGAGTGTGTACAGGGTTTGTACTACTTTAACAGGAATATGTGCAGGGTTTGTACTACCTTTAACAGGAGTGTGTACAGGGTTTGTACTACCTTTAACAGGAATATGTGCAGGGTTTGTACTACCTTTAAAAGGAGTGTGTACAGGGTTTGTACTAACTTTAACAGGAATATGTGCAGGGTTTGTACTACCTTTAACAGGAGTGTACAGGGTTTGTACTAACTTTAACAGGATTATGTGCAGGGTTTGTACTACCTTTAACAGGAGTGTGTACAGGGTTTGTACTAACTTTAACAGGAATATGTGCAAGGTTTGTACTACCTTTAACAGGAGTGTGTACAGGGTTTGTACTAACTTTAACAGGATTATGTGCAGGGTTTGTACTACCTTTAACAGGAGTGTGTACAGGGTTTGTACTAACTTTAACAGGAATATGTGCAAGGTTTGTACTAACTTTAACAGGAGTGTGTACAGGGTTTTGTACTAACTTTAACAGGAATATGTGCAGGGTTTGTACTACCTTTAACAGGAGTGTGTACAGGGTTTGTACTAACTTTAACAGGAATATGTGCAGGGTTTGTACTACCTTTAACAGGAGTGTGTACAGGGTTTGTACTAACTTTAACAGGAATATGTGCAGGGTTTGTACTACCTTTAACAGGAGTGTGTACAGGGTTTGTGCTAACTTTAACAGGAATATGTGCAAGGTTTGTACTACCTTTAACAGGAGTGTGTACAGGGTTTGTACTAACTTTAACAGGATTATGTGCAGGGTTTGTACTACCTTTAACAGGAGTGTGTACAGGGTTTGTACTAACTTTAACAGGAATATGTGCAAGATTTGTACTACCTTTAACAGGAGTGTGTACAGGGTTTGTACTAACTTTAACAGGAATATGTGCAGGGTTTTGTACTACCTTTAACAGGAATATGTGCGGGGTTTGTACTACCTTTAACAGGAGTGTGTGCAAGGTTTGTACTACCTTTAACAGGAATATGTGCAGGGTTTGTACTACCTTTAACAGGAATATGTGCAGGGTTTGTGCTACTTTAACAGGAATATGTGCAGGGTTTGTACTACCTTTAACAGGAGTGTGTGCAAGGTTTGTTCAAACTTTATTAACAGGAGGGTGCACAAGGTTTGTACTACCTTTAACGGGGTGTTTGCAGGGTTTACACTCATTTTTTTGTTCAGGGTTTACACTCATTTTAACAGGAGTGTGCATAGGGTTGTAGTCAGTATAACAGGGTATGCAGGATTTGCACTGATCATAACAGGAGAGTGTTGAGACTGCACTCACTAACTGGCTTGCATGCAGGGATTACACTCATTTTGACAGGAGTGTGTGCAAGGTTTGTAGTAACTTTAACAGGGGCGTGTGCGGTGTTTGCACTCATTTAGCAAGTGTGTGTGCAGGGTTTGTACTAACTTTAACAGGAATGTGTGCAAGGTTTGTTCAAACTTTAATAGGAGAGTGTGCAAGGTTTGTACTATTTTTAACAGGAGTATATGCAGGGGTTACACTTATTTTAATAGGCTTATGTGCAAGATTTGTACTAACTTTAACAGGAGTGTATGCAGGGTTTACATTTATTTTAATAGGACTGTGTGCAAGATTTGCAGACAGTATAACAAGATAGTGTAAAGATTTCCACTCATTATAACAGCAGTGTGTGCAAGATTTGTACCAACTTTGACAGGAGTGTGTGCAGGGTTTGCACTAATTTTTAACAAGTGTGTGTGGAAAGTCTGTATTCACTATAGCAGACATGAGTGCAGAGTTTGCACTCACTATAAATTATAACAATAGTGTACTATGTGTTCCGGATTGCCTTCCCTATGTCAGGCGTGACCACTGAAATCAAAGGAGAAAGATTGGAGTAGTGGGATATCTTCACCATCAACAGTTGTTGGGGAAGCATGGCATACTAGTTACAGCTGTGAACTAGGATGTCCCAGGTATAAATCCTACTTGAGCTGTTTACTCATTTACTTCCTTGAACAGGTTATTTCTCCTCCCAGAGTTTCAGCCTCTCCCAATTTAATACTGCATGGAAGCAGAACTCCACTGAAAATGAGATGGCACACCTCAGTTGGACTCTCCTGGGTAATGTGCCCTGTGTAATGCTCCTAGGTAATGCAACATGGGTGATTATGTAAGTATTTTATTCCTCTGGTGCCATATCCTGCTGTCTAAGGGCACCTTTCAACATACAGTAAATATACAGCAGCACCACCACAGCTCTAATCTATTTTCAAATGAATTCCAAACAGACCAATTATACAAAACTAAACTAAAATAATTAAGGGTGTGTGTGCGTCTTGGGTAATATAAAGTCTGTTAAACAGCTTACAGACATGCTCCTTAAGCATGACATTTACTTAATATTCAGGAGTAGTGTGATTTAAGAACTGTGACCTTTAATTTAGCATTTGACTGCAATCATTTTGTGTCCTGTGCTAGCATCATGACAGTATCCATTGCCAGCGACCATTTAAATGGCTTCTGTTTGCATTTGTAGACGTTGAACAGTATGTCCATGACATTAAGGCAGTGTGGGATGGAGCTACATGTAGTTACAAGTGAATTGGGAAGCAGCAGCTCCTGATTCAAATCTCACCACAGCCACTGGCTCACTCTGGAGACCATGAACATGTCACATGCCACCCATGGTTTTAGCCATCTCCATTACAAATGTGGGTAAATAAAACACCCCACTGAAAATAAGACACATTTCTTCATTTGGGTTATTCTGAGTGCGTAAATGTAAATGGGCACAAACACTGTCATTGAAATGAATTGGACTGATCTGGAAGAAATTCAGTGAGAATATGTGGTCGACTTCCTTCAGCTTATTGATGAGCACATGTTTAGATCTGGAAACATTGCTGACCGTGACGTTCTTTAGGAGTATTTTTTATCTTTATTTATTCACCCCTACCTTCGAACTCTTTCAGGAGTGGGCTCTCGAGGTCCGTCCTGTTCCCACCACCTGAAGCTCCCCTCATTCCTCTGGAGGTGTCTTTCCATTTGCCCCCACCAGCACCTGGCCCTCTGGCTCTGAGTCCCCGAGGTGGGACCACCAGATACTACCCCAGTGCTCTATCTATAATCAAGTCTGGTGGCAGGCGGGGAGCAGCGGAGAGCAGAGGAGCAAGAGGTGGAGCCGACGTGGGCATGGTGGACCAACCACCCTGGACCCTCTGTCACCTATCAGGAGGTAGAGGAGGTTTTCTTTGCTTTTTGTTCAGCCTTTCATCCTCCCCAAGCAAAACCCTGAACATGCAATGATGCCAGGGGACATCCTGCTGTTGCTCCGCCAACCCTCTAGTGTAGCCCTAAAGCGTGTCAGTTATTCCAGTCTCCACCAGCATTAGCCCCTGGAACCCCTCGAGGAGAGGAGAGCTGTCCTCTGGATGCTCAATCCTCCGTCTCCCGCTGACCTCCAGTGGCCCAGGCTTGTTCCCGAACCAGTCGCCAGCATGGTAGCAGTCTGGTGTCCAGTGCCTCAACTCTCAGCACCACCGGGCGGCTTTTAAGAGTCTTGAGTGTCACATATTCTAGACTGAATCAGAGTGATCAAACACAGTACCATATCATGGCAACTCCAGCAACTGAGACCTAACTTGCTCTGCTGAGGACTCTGCTCTGTGCTCCTGAACTACATTGGTCAGGTCTGCTGAAGCAAAAAAGATCAAAGACAGTAACAACCTGAAAATGCAGTGCTTCTACAGTGAAGAACAGGATTATAAAGATATGAAGAATGCATGTCTCATGCTTCTGGTTGCTTTCATTATGCTCCTGGGCACTCTGAAAAGGCAGTGGATTTACATTGTGTAAGAAAAATTGTGCATACACTTTAAAGGGAAAACATTTGCTAATAAAGTCTCATTTGGTCTTGCCTCCAGAACCAAATGGCTCTCAGACACTCATCTTCAAAAATACATACAGTTTAACCAGAGAACATGCTTAATACAGACATTTTATTAGTGTTTTTTTTAAAAGCTGTACTGTTGTAAAATATATTTTTTTAATTTGCAGTTTTGCAAGCACATGTTTGACTCAAAGTTACAGAAACTTTGCAACATTTGTCTGTGGTAAAATAATTTCAAATACTAACAGACAATTAAGCACTGGACAAAGGGCACACACCTCTTTTCTTGTTTAACTGGTAGAGCTTGCTTTCAAATAAGAACAACCACACCACAGGTGAAAGTTCCTTGTAGCACCTCTCACAGTAAACAAGCCTCAAAGGGCTGAACAGATTAAAATAGTGTTTGTCACATACTTTTCTATTGAACATTCAATAGCAACAATATAGGTTTTAGGCAAACTTCCTAAATATTCCCAGGTGTAGCCCAGTCAGTCATGTTTGTTTATAGATAATTTGCTGAGGCTGAGATGCATCATCTTGTTTACAATGGGGTTTTGTTTCTACTCCATTTTACAGCTGGGTTGACTGGTGCTCAGGGAGATCAAATGACTTGCACAGCGTCATCATACAGTGAGTAAGTGGCTCTTTTAAGATCTGAACCTATAATCTCAGGTTCCCAATCTTGTGCTCTATCTACTTGGCCACACAGCATTATGCATCAAAGTCTTTCTCTGCCTACTTCCCTATCTACAACCTGCCTACCAGTCTACCTACCTACCTACCTACCAGCCTGTCTGTCTGTCTGTCTATCTATCTATCTATCTATCTATCTATCTATCTATCTATCTATCTATCTGTTGTAGTCTGTCTGTCTATCTGCTGTAGGCTATCTGTCTGTCTGTCTGTCAATCTCTCTATCTACCTACCTATCTGTTGTAGTCTGTCTGTCTCTGTCTATCTATCTGAGTATGTCTATCTGTCTTCTGTCCATCTATCTATCTGTTGTAGTCTATCTATCTATCTATCTGTTGTAGTCTGTCTGTCTGTCTATCTATCTATCTATTGTAGCCCATCTAGGATAATGTATCTCATTTACAGTGGTGTCCTGCTTTTTACAGTTTTACACATGAGACAATGAGCCAGTAGCTGCGGGAGAATGCTAAGTGATCTCATATTCCACAGTTCAGCTCAGTTAGGCAAGTCAGAAAACTATATCTCAGATTTTTAGCATGGCGCTAGTTATATGGGACACAATGCCATGCTGCAAGGCCATGTTTGTAGGCCATACAACCTCATAGTACCTTTCACCCCCCACACACCTTTGGGCCCATTTCTGGGCATGATTTCCCTTGATTGTTTTGTCTCTCTGACCGCATCCATCATAGTTCAGTGCCCCACCCACCTGCTTCCCAATCCATTTACACTCTTTGGCATCCAGTGGACCCCAGCCTGAGACCTGCTACACTGCAATGTGATGACCTGCGTCCCTCACTCTTCCTCTGCTGCTGCATCATTCTTGATCCTAGCTTTGTGACCCCGGCTGTCTGTCTGTAGCAGGTCTAGAGGCAGGGAGTGTTGCAATAATCTGCAACAGAACTGGTGAGGGTTACTGTGCTTTGTGCATGACCCTGTTAACCATTAACATGGTTAATAATGTAAAAAAATGGGCAGACCAGGTGGGCCCAGTGGCCATTATCTGCCGTCACATCTACGTTACAGTAACACTATCCCCTTCTTCGAAAGGTCATAATGTGTTTAGAGACTGCACTCACATGGACAACCTTTACGCTGCGTGGCACAACAGGGTGAAGAGTTGCACCTGTCACTAATTGGTCATTCTGACTACTGGAGCACAGTCTCTTGTGACTGTAAGTGGGACCAACATTTTTTTTATTTAGTATGCTTTTTGTCGCAGGGAGCTGACATCTGCCTTGTTCATGGACCTCCGACTTCCACCTCCCATCAACGGTTCTGATGCTTCCCTTAGAACCCTGGCTTACCCCCAGAGGGCAGGGTTTGTGGCACCCAATCCTGGCTATGGGTACCTAATTCAATATCTAGTGGAGGCTGAGTCTTGGGAGGCCAATTTGAAGCGAGGTAAGGCTTCATAGAGGTGATCCCCTTGCGAATTTTTTCTTCCTGTGTGTGAAGGGCAGGGATGTGCAATGATGACCAGCATCAGCCCGCCACTGAGGAGTATCCTGCATCAGTGCGGTGTAGTAACCCCAGCCTCCACTGGGTGCCGCTGTTGCACCGATCACAAAGCCACCCTTCCCCGGAGAAGGAGAACTGTCAAAGGACATTCAGTCCTTCTCCCCAGCCGGCCCTCCAGTGACCGAGTCGTTCCTGAACCCAGGTCACCGGCGTTGCAGCGGAAATCAACCACTGTAGCCCAGCGAACCAGCTTGGACTCTGCGTTCTAAAAAGCTATGACTTTCCCCAGCACCACTTCTGCTGTAAATGCTGGCAATTCATCTACTAGCTTTGCACTATTATTTTAAGTATTTGACTATATATTTGTTTATTTTATCGTGGTTGCTTTATAATGGATGTTTTATTGTTATGGTCATGTTTTTCTATCCTTTATAAGTGCTCAGAGTCCCTGGGATTGGTTGTTATATAAATAAAGCTTACTAATACTACATTCCTTGTTCCACTGCCAGAAGGGATTTCATAACTTCATCTTATGTACCTCCATATAATTAAGCTGCCTAAACCTCAAAGCAGCAGTATTTGTTAGTCAGCAAAAAAAAAAGTTCATCACAGTTTTGGGGGCAAAATTTTGTTTCTGACATCCTTAGATTCATGTTTAGTGTATTTTAGCTTGCTCACCTATTGCTAAAACAGCTTTTACAACAAATATTTAAATTAATGACTCACATAATTAAAGATGGATACCACTCGCAATTTGTAAACATTTTTCTGTTTGGATACCTGTTGAATTGACATGCTGGATTCATAATGTGGATGTATTAGGACGGTGTTATCACATGTTTCTGATTGTAAACAACATAACACTGTACCAGTATATTTCATTTTTTATAAAGATGGGCACGCACGGAATGGGAACTTTTAAATATGTCAAAATCACATATCTTGGTTGGGGAATGATAGAAAACAAAACAAAATGGGTGATATTTAACATTATTGCTGAAACAAAAACCTAAATGGTCACTAACAAATACTGCTGCTTTATCAGAGACCTGGTGGAAAACAACTGAAGGGTGGAAGCTGAAGCAGAAACAAAGTTTGCATCCAGCAGGAAACTGTTGAAGCAACAATAGTTTCAATCCACAAACAGGTACATCAGAACACTCCAAGGGTGCAATAGACCCTGGAACAGTACAATGTATCAGAAAAAGCAGTGTACTGTCCAGACAATCCCTACATCAGTATGAGATTTTTTATCCCAAATAACCTGTAGGAAAAATGTCCTGTCAATTGTAGAAACTGAATATGAGTATGTTTTGGTACAGCAGGGCATCTTACCACACTTCAAGAGCATTACAGTTCATGTATCAGAATAATCATAATAATTCTGAAAAGTCAGTTGATACTTTTGTTTTGAAAAACATTTTCCCTTTTTTCTAGCCAGCTGGAATATTTCTGTGTAACAGTACACAATGCGATATGTAGAACAACACTTCACCTGGACATTGACATACCTAATGCTATTTCCTTCATACTTCACCAGCATATTGGCATAGCGACACCACGGTCTGTGATCATAACTGACAAAGTAAGGCCATGAGACAGTAGTGTTCATGTCAGTTATCTTGTGGCCTGATTGTTGAGTTGTGATATCCATCAGTGAGGTAACAGCAATGCAGATGAGGCAGGAAGAGGAATAGCATTGGACATATCTGCTTCTAAAGAAAGTGATGTTTTAAATAGTGTAACTGCAGAGCAGACACACCTAGAAACAGAAACATAGAATTTAATGGCAGATGACACCAAAGGTCCATTGAGTCTGCCCTTACTATATCACCTCACCCCACTGACCTACTGTACTGGTAATGTTACCCTCTTCACCAGCTCCTTATCCCATAAACTCATGTTGCCACCTCCCCTCCCCAAGAGACCATGAGTCCCCACGCCTTGTTCAGTCCATGTTTAAACCCATTAAGGGTAGCTGATCCATCACTTCCGCTGGCAATGAATAGAACTTCCTCACATTTCTCTTGAGCTTGGCCCCACCAACTTCCAGTCATGTCCTCTAGTGACTGCATCCCTATTTCGTACAAATAGGTCCTTGCTATTCACCTTGTGTATACCCTTGAGAAACATATGTTTCAATCATATCCCCTACTCCTGCTTGGACTCAGTGAATTCATATTTCGGGCCTCCAGCCAGTCCTCACCAGGATCTCTTCTGCTGGCCTTGGATCATCCTGGTGAGCCTTCGCTGTACTGACTCTAGTCTATGAAAGGCTTTCTTCAGGGAGGACTCCACAAATGGGCACAGTACTCCAGATAAGGCACCACCAGTGATCTGTACAGTGGCAGAATCACCCACATCTCCTACTATCAAAACCCCTCCCTACACACCTCAGCATTCTCAGTGGCTTGCTATATGCTTTATTGCATTGAATTCTTTCCTTGAGAAGTCAGGCAAGGCAAGGCAATTTTATTTATAAAGCCCAATCCCAGAGGCTCTGGGTGCTGAACATGAGTAAAATATACAGCAATAAATTAAAACATGTAATAAAACCTTATTAAAACCATGACCCAATTAATATTCTGCAGTAATAAAAATTTCCAGAGGGCACAAACTTCAATAGACTTGTCTAAAATAAAGATGTCATCAGCTATCAAAGGCCAGACTGAAGTGGTGGGCCTTTAGCCTCCCCTAAACACCTCAATTGAGGGCCTCCCCAGACTGCAGATGAAGTTCCACGGGCCATCCAAAGACACTAAAAGCACGATCTCCCAAGGCCTTGAGCCTAACCTGGAACATCCAGGAGGCCCCTCAAGGAGGTGGAGGGAGTGAGCAGAGAACACCAGTGTAAGGAGCTCAGACAGGTAACCAGGACCCAGCCCATGTAGGGCCTTAAGGTGAGAAGACCCACCTTGAAAAGACCCTCCACCTGACTGGCAGCCAGTGCAGGGCATGCAGGACTGGAGTCACATGACTGGACCTTGAAAGGCCCATCAACCTGGCCACTATGTTCTGCACTAGCTGCAGTCTGCAGAGGTCCCTCCCATGACCCCAAAGTACACAGCATTACAGTAGTCAAGCCTAGAGGTCACAAAGGCATACACTAGTGTGGCAGGTCCTCAGATGGAATGAGGGGCATAATCTGGGCAATGTTCTGCAAGTGGTGAAAACCACTGCTGAATATAGATGACACCTGATCTTCAATGGTCAGTCTACAGTCAAGGATCACACCCAGATTTCGCACCCTTGGAGAAACCACCAGCGCACAGACCCCAGAACAAGTCCAGAGTCCGCCTCAGTGGCAACCCATCACACCTATGACCAGGCTTGATCACCAGCACCTCAGTATTAGTTGGGTTGAGTCTCAGCCAGCTGAAGCCATGCAGTCATTGATTTTAGCCAGACAGCTGTTAAGCAATTGACTGCTCTCGATGTTCTGGGTGCAAAGACAAATGCAGTTGGTATCATCTGCATAGCAGTGAAACTCCACACTGTTTTGTCAAATGATCTCACCCAGGGGCAGCATATGCACTGCGAACAACATCGGTGACAAGATTGAACCCTGAGGCACTCCACAGGACAGAAGCATTGGGAGGAGAGAAATTCCCCATCAAAACCTGCTGCACTCTGTCCGAGAGATAGGACTCCAACCATTTGATGACAGTACTGGCTAGTTCACAAAACTCACAGAGCCGATCAAGAAGCACAGCATGATCCACAGTGTCAAAGGCTGAGGAGAGATCGAGGAGCACAAGAACTGACCTGTCTCTCTATCTAGCCCTAAGCAGATCATTATGCACTCTCACCAGAGCAGTTTCAGTACTATGTCTGGCCAGAAAACCTGACTGGAAAGCATGGGTGTAGCCAGGCATACTCCGAGCACTCCATGGTGTGCAATTTTATTTAGGGGGTAGCAAAAAGGCTCTGAACTGCTTCTTTTTCATGAAAACCAACAAAGAAAATGCTGAACCTTTCTGTAATTTTATACATAGGAGTTGAAACTAGAAGGACTGGTCACTAATACTCTCTTGCATCCCAAGGACAATGCAACTTTATAAGCTCTGGGCTGGTATGTGAGTGTCTTAGGGAACAATGCATGGCATTTGTATTTACCTATGCATGGCAACAAGCATTGTCATGAGATACAAAAGTTGTACTTATTGTGCCAAATGAGGCAACAAACACGGTCCTGGTGTACATTGGTATATTGTCTGGCTACACCCCTGCTGGAAGGCTCATAGATCTCCGAGGACACCAGGTGATCCTCAAACTGTTGTGCCACCAGTTTCTCAACAACCTTTCTCAGAAGAGGCAGGTTGGAGATTGGCGATAATTGCCAGGATGTCTGGGTCGAGAGAAGATTAGTTTAGGAGGGCTTCACCAGTGCTTCTTTCAAAGCAACTGGGAAGACCCCCGCACTCATTGAGCACCTGTCAATCCTGGTGACACCGGCCAACAACACCCGCACATCCCATTAAGAAATGCGTTGGTGCGGATCCAGTTCGCAATAGATGTGCTTCAGCTCCAAGATCACCTTAGTCGCTCCAGACACCTCCACTGGCCTAAACTCCTCCTAGGCAGGCTGAGTGCCTCTGAAACTCCCAACTCGATCACTGTGAGGGCAAAAGTCTCACTGGCAGAATCTGATCGGATGGCTGACACTCTGTCGGAGAAAAACAGAGCAAACTCTTCACATAAAGTGGATGAAAAGCTTTTCGGATGAAGACAGGCAGGATGTAAAAGCCAGTCCATGGTCCGAAACAGCTGAGATGGTCTGTTTCTCCCTGCAGCAATTTCCCTGGACAGAAATGCAGCCTTCTTGTAGGAAATTGCCCTTTGGTACTCAACATAGTGAGCAAATAGGGCCAGCCTGTCGGCCTCCAGCCAGATCTTCAGCCAGCAATGCTCCAACCTTCGACGCCTGATCTTCATCACCTTGAGATCTCCATCAAACCAAGGGATCTCATGTGAGAGGATCTGGGTTGTACTCTGGACTGGCGTGATGGCATCTGGAGGCTTCAGCAACCACCCTATTACAGGTGGCCACTGCCTCTCAGTGCCAATTGCACATCCTCTAACTCCAATAGTCCCTCTGGGTCAACACCCTCAAAAGGCGATAGCTGACCATCTCTACAGGGAGGGACTTTCAGGGGGGCCCCAAAGTTGAACTCCATGGTGCAGTGATCAGACCAAATGACCAGATCAATCTTGAGGTTATCAATCTCTAGATCCAGCTGAAACACCTGATTGAATGTGTATCCATGCAGGTGGGTAGCAGCAGCAATTGCTTGTGACAGGCCCAGTGATTGTATCAACTGGAGGTTGTTAACAAAACACGAGGATTCATCATCGACCCTCAGTTGAAATCCCCAGGATTAAACAACTGGGGACTGCTACACCTGGTCAATGTTGAAGTCTGCTACCTCCTGCAGGAATTCCAATGAGAATCCTGCAACCTGCACCTGTACCCCATGTAGGTGACACACTCAAAAGATCGGGTGCTGCCAACTGGGTGCACTGAAAGCCCAAACTGGATCAAAAAACAATGCCACTCCTGCACCCCTGCAATCCTTCCTTGGACAGTGTGCCACAGTGTATCCAGTGGGGATGGCAGCTTCAAACACTGGGCCTGCATCGTCACCCAGCCAGGTCACCATGATGCAAGCCAGGTCGGCAGAAGAAATCAAGTCCACAAAAATCACGGTCTTGTTCCTCATTGACCTGTCATTGCAAAGCACTGCCGAGCAGGATTGGAGGTGCAGCAGGTCCTCAGCTACCTGCCCTCTTGGTCCAGTGGGAACCCTGGGTATGGAGACTAAACATGTCAGGCATCTCCCTAGGTTCCGTTTACACCAGGGTGTCTCCTCACCGGACAACCTCAATGCTGCTCACCACCCCTCCACAGCTGCCCTCATTACTCAATGAACCACATGCCTCCTAGTAGTACTGACCTCCTGCAGTGCCCCCTGCAGTATCAGAAACTGGGAGGTTGGTAGAGGAGCAAAGGTCATGAAGCCGAGAAGCAGACAGGGTGATAATGGGAAGGCCATGGCACCAACACATCCCCTGCTTGACAAGACCAGTCCCCCTACTCAAACTAAACAACCCACACACACAAACACCCAATACAAAAATATCCTACACATGCAACTCCACATACACTCACTACAAAATGCACTCACTACAAAGTTTATAATTTAAAAACAAACCCCAATCACTTCATATTAAAGCCATCCCTGCCCCACAACCTCCCTAACCACCCCAATCAAATCAAAATATATAAACTTGAGGGAAAGATAGCTAAGTGAGTTGCAGTAAACACTCCAAATTCAATACTAAACATAACAGTCAGTTTAATGTAATGTAGGAGTCACACAAGGCCTGTAAGTTCAAGGCAAACATTTTGAAAAGTATTCCAGGTTTTAAAGATGCCAATGAGGAAAGTAAAGTAAAGTGGAGCAGCACTCCTCTCACTGGTGCTACCCCCAAAACTATAACATCGAGCACTCAACCCAATACGATCAAGGAGAGTTCCAAAATATAGCAGGGAAAAAAGCTCTCACCAAAGTCTCCAAACCATGTTCAGGGTTCAGCAGAAATATCACAGCAAAGTCCACAAATGCGAATGGTCCAGCAAAAAGCAGGTAGAACACCAAACAGGTCCAGGAGGAAGCCATTAAGCAGCTGCCACCTTCACCCACAGGAAACCAGAGACCAGCCACTTCACTCAGGCGTCAGTGATTATGACCCCAGATCCCGCTCCGTGTTGAAGTCATCAGTCTAACCTCTCTCATCCAGCATTCTGTGCATGGAGTCCCCTCTCCTAATTGCATTACATTGCACTTCTTGGCATTGATTCTCAATTGCCAGACTTTAGACCATCTCTAGTTTCTATAGGTACTTCTGGAGCCCCTGCACCCCTCCTTATTATCCACTCTGCTGCTAGCTTTGTGTCATCAGCAAAGAGACACAACTTTTCTGTATACCTTCCATAGAAATATAAAATGTTCTTCACTAGGAATTGAACCCAGGCCCCTTTCAACTATTGTGTTGGTGCTCTACCACTGCATGCTAATGTTCCACATAAAATGTTCACAACTGGGAACTGAACTCAGAGCTCCCTACCAACAACTTTTCCGACATTCTGTAGCTCTACCACTGTACTATGGTTCCATGACACTCTTCTGAGTGGCTACAAAGAAAATGTTCTTTAGATATTAAAGCTTATCTAAAACATAGAAAGGTGTCAGACAGATGATGACCTAGGCAATCTGTCCAGTCTGTCCCAAGATTACCTACTTCAGACAAACATTACCTCATGACCTGACAGTGGTATATGCCATGCGGTTATTACTCTTCATATAGAAACATGGACAATTACAGCAGGAAAAGACCAAAGTCCATCCAGTCTGCCCAAGATGGCTGCTTAGGTGTGAGAATAGAGACACTGTAGGGGATCTTGAAATTTAACCTGACTCACACCACCACTGGAATGACTGAACCACAACCAGTGCTGTAAGTGTTGAAGGGAGCAACGTGGCATCACCATGTCTCTCAGTGAGCAATGCTACAGATGGGCAGAATCTGTGTATGTATGTATATATGAGTGTGTATGTGGGGTGGGGGAGACTCAAAGAACACAAGAACATAAAAGCAAATGGACTGAGTAGTACAGTGTCATTATGAAACAAAAAGTGAAATTGATTGTTAGTATTAACATTTGATCATGCTTTTCAAAAATAAGATTTCACATTAAATGTGTTGGGGTGGAGGTCACCCACAATCTCAGCAATGAGCTATGCAAAGGTTACAGATCCTACTTTATGGGCACTTTCCTAACCACTAGATTTCTTCATTAACAGTGTGCTGACTACAAGCAGGGGTCCTTGACAGGAGACCTCTGTGAAGATCTTTGTGTCACACAGAAGGTGGTTTACAAGCGCTGCCTCTATTACAACAGAGGCAAGAAGGTCATCGAGGCTGACTGCAGGTCGGACGATCATCCTCAAATCAGCGGGAGAACTTCTCCAATTATAAACGTTTGACCTTCTGGATGAAGTGGAAACACAGGAGGTTCCTGACATAGACCTTCTGCTGTTTGTGGCACTTGAGCTGAAGAACTTGTTGGGACTGGAGCTAAGGAACACCACAATACCACAGTTAATGACAAAGCAACTACAGGACAAGAACAAGCATTATTCTAGAGCAGAACTTGATAGCATGTGGGCTTTGCTCCAGCAAAGAGTATGTCTTCTTCAGGGTCCTACAGGATCTTAGTAAACATGTTCTACAGATCATAGGCTCCTGTGGGCATTTCTATGCTGTGGAATACCTAATAGCCGGACATGCCTGGCATCAGAACCTCTTCTCTCTGGATGAGTTCATTGGCTCTGACTCCATGAACAGTAATGGGCAATCCATATGGCAAGCTATAAATAGTGTTGCACTCAGTTTCCTAGACATGGTCAAGCAGTTTGATAATGACTTCTCTTACCAGCTTCACCTCTGTGATGTCAAGCCAGAAAACTTTGGTATCCAAAGAGATTTTACAGTAAGTAAGGTTGTTCCTAATTATGTCCATGGTTGGGTGTTACAGTCAAATGAATTTTAATATAGGTGATCTGTGACTGTGGGAGCATAGTCCTATTATGAGTGAACATGAAAACTCCAACCACAGCAGTTTGATTTCACACAGACCAGTTCACAGAATGGTGGGGTGCTAGGTTTACTGGACTGCTTGTGCTGTAGTCTAACCTCTGTAGCGCGAGGAACATGGAAACATTTATGGGCAGATAAAGATCACAGGTCCATCCATTCTTCCCACTTCCTATCTCAGTCAAGATGCCAGTCTTAACACTTGCAAGACCATAAGCTGTCTAGACAACACCCACTTCTTCAAAGGATAGCCCTGGCTACTCCAGCCACTCCTTTGCTGATACCCTCCCTGGTCCCATGAATCTGTCCACAAATGTGTAAAACATTAACAGTCTGAATGTTAACAAGCCTCTGTGGGATGAAGTTCTGTTTGTCCAACACCTTCTCTGTCAAGAAATATGGGTGTCCATCTTGAACCTACTCTCACTAGTTTCACTCAGTGCCCTTACATAATGTTACAATAGCTATGCCCAAACAATTTTTGGCTGTCCATCTTGTTGCTGGCATTCAGTTACTTGAAGGTTTCAGTTATGTCCCTCCTTCCTTCTAGTCCCTGAGTACATGCCAAGGTCCTCCAATCACACCTCATAGGACCAGCCTGCTGGTCCTGGACCATCTGCTCACTCTCCTCTGAGCTGATTGTAGACAGTCCCTATCCTTTTTTAGATATGGTCTCCAGAACTGGACACTATTGCACATATGGCCTAAACAATGACCTGCACAGTGGCAGTATCACTTCCCTTCTCCTACTTAAGAGAGCCCTACCTGTGTATAACTGCATCCTGTTCATTTTGCTGTATGCTCTATTGCAGTGTGCTGAGACATTAAGACCTCATAGTATAGTTATAATCAATTAATTTTTCTTTCTTTACATACTGTACTTTTATATCTTATTATGTTTCAGAAAAGGTCATGTTTAACTTTCAAGGAGAAAGTTAAAGGTCATATTTAACGAACTCCTTGAAAAAATGTTACAGAGGAGAAAGAAACTTGGGCCTTTCTGGATATTATGCTCTGATAAAGCTAAAACAGGCAATTGTTTTAGCAAGCTGCTGTTCTGACAGACCATGGTACAATGGCACCACACTCCATCAGGGCAATATCTCTAATTATATATGTTTTATATTTTCTGTGAGTTAAATTTTTGAGCTCCTGATTGAGCAGTTGCAAGCTAAAATTGTGATGTACACACTACCACTGCTGTAAATGAAATGGCAGTGGCTAAGTATACATACAGATTTAACTGCTTCTAGGGGTGGCTGGTTAATATTTAAAAATTGCACTTACAGCAATGCTTAGACCTAATCTTGCTGTATTATTTTAAATGTTAAGCCCCTCGAGGAAGCAGTCACATCAATATTAGTAATATCCAGCCAGTGATGCTTTCTTCACAGCAGTGACAGGAGCTATGTCACAATTCTAGCTTCATTTTTATGTTTGCTTGCAGGCATGTGCAAGAAACATAGTGCCATCATCTGAGTTTTCGAGGTGTGGCACCCTGTCTTCAGTGCAGTCAGTGTGTTTGCAGGTGTGGCCACAGTTTCCCAATGAATGCTGCAGCTGTCTATGACAGCAGTTCAAAATGCAGTGCCGTACAGTTCAACGCTTCAGTGGTAGCGATAAGATATCACATGCTCATGCACGCTCCCATAAACACACATGCATATTGCATGCTCATGCATAGCCCCATGCCACACACTGTGTAGCTGATGGGGTGCCTAGTTCCCATCAGCTCTGCTGCTGTCCCCCAACACAGTTCCAGGTGCCACGCTGGGAGCCCGCCCCAGCATGGCAGCAGTCTGTATGGCCGATGGGGTGCCCAATCCCCTGTCAGCTCCACTGTCCCCCAAGAGACTATCGGGTGCCACGCTGGGAGCCACACCAGTGTGGCAACAGTTTACTATGGTCGATGGGGTGCCCAATCCGTCGGCTCCACTGCCCCCAAAACAGCCTTCCATCTGCCATGCTGGGGCCCACCCCAGTGTGACAAATGTCGCATTGTCCAAGGGAAAAAACCTGAAAGAAAAGACCTTCCTTGCTGACTGCCCTGACCCCTGCCCCCACCCGCGCCCACCCTCTGCACATCCTGCCTCCCACACCTCAGCCTATACTTATCTCCAGAGGCCGCGCAATCTGACCTTCAGTGGACTGGGAACACTTCTGCACTCTTCAAAGTCGACTGCAAACTGAGGAAATGGCAGTAAGCTGTATAATGTAATAAATAGTTTTTCAACTTTGGTGCATATCTAGAGACACGTTTGGGAATTTTTCACCAAATTTTCAACATGGGGTTTTGGGACCCCACCTCATGAATTCTGTCACTGTCATTCTGTTAATTGGGCCTGAAAGGTGATTTTGTGGTCATTCGTGGAATGACCTTTCGAGGACGATTTACAAAATGACAGTGTCTACAGTTCATGAGGTAGTCCTCAAAAACCCTGTGTTGAAAATTTAAGAAAATATTCCCCAAAATGACTGCTTTATGAGCATGTGTTGCACTGTTCCTATGCACACTCGTAAGTTTGTGAATTTTCAATATGTTCACTCCAGATTTTCAACAGTGCCATTTTACCACACCTCCTTATGGGCAGTACAGCTGTCATCTCTCACATCTTGCCCAAAATGTGTTTCCATGCATATAAGCGCAGAATGGCGCAGTCGGTGTCGTGAAATCAATGTTCAGCACAGATTAAAAAATCACAGTGACACTGTTCATGAGCAGAGGTTTTAAAATGGCTATGTTAAACATTTGGTGAAAAAGTCCATAAAATGACTGTGTTAAGAGTGACCATTGTGCAGTTTCCACGCACCCTCATAAGTTCATGGATTCTAATATTTTCAGTCAGATTTGCACCACTGGCATTTTCCACACTTCTTTATGAACAGTACAGCTGTCATTTTCATACCATGGCCAAAATGTGTTTCGCACTTCCAGCGAAATGCGTGGTCGCTCGCGGAAATCACTGTTTGGGACAGATTAAGAAAATCACAGTGACACTGTTCATGAGTGGAGGTTCAAAAATCCCTGTGTTAAAATCTGCTATAAAAAATTCCCAAACTAATTGCATTACAGGTGTCGTTGCGCATTTTCTACATATGTGACTTCACCAGTTTTTTAATATTTTCACTGCAGATTTTCCACATTGCCATTTTGCACTCCCCATGAACAGTACAGCTGTCATTTTCACATCCTGTTCAAATGTGTTTCAGCACCTGTGGTGCCAAATGGCGTAATGCTGCTGTGCTAAATCAGCTGTCTGCCAACAAACTGATATTGCCACTGTTCATAATGTGGGGTCACAGAAACCCATGTTGAAAATTTGGAGTGAAAATGCCAACGAATGCCTGAGGCATTAGGGTTTCACGACCATAACGCCCCATCCTGTGAGATTGACATGCATCAGGGGTGTGACTTGAGATTCTCACCTCTAATGCTCACACCATTCCACACCCTGCAGCCAGTGAGAGGCATCGAGGTGTGCCTTGGACTCTTGGGCCCCAAAGTTCACCCCATTCTCCTATACAGGACCCATCTCACCATATTTCCTGATGGAATGGGGTTAACATAAGGCCAATGACCTAAGGGACACCGTGACACTTATCAGTGTCTGCAGGTTAGATGTGGTGAAATGGCGTGGCCGTTATGCCTGACAACCCAAAGGCACACCCCAATGCCTGTCAGTCTCTGCAGGGTGGTGGTGGGGTTGGCTTCAGTTTAATACTTCACTGCCATTCCTATTATGCAGCTCTCTAACTCCTACTACCAATGCCAATGCCAGCAAGCAAACATTCGGCATTGACAAATGCCTGTTTATGAAGCCTTGCAGCTGCTCATTTGAGACCAGTGTGATGCAGTTCTGACTCTCTGGTTTGCCAATTTAAAGGAGAACTACCTCAAATTTGCAGAAACACATGTTGTACAGTGTTTTGATTTGTGTGTACAGTCCCAGTGCATTGTTCCCTTTGTTTGCTGTTAGTAGTGTTTACTAAATTTGCCTGCTAGTTTTATGGCCCTGGGAATCTCCTTGTTTGAATATTTTATTGCTGTTCTTCCATGTGACAGTGATGCCTCCAGAACCACTGATTCAGTGAGTGATAACTACTGCAGCAGCAATCTGTTGTTAGAAACCAGATATTTTAGCCTCAACTGAATGACTCTTTATAATCCAAACTTTTTGCTTTCTAGGTATGTGCCTAAGTCTAGCCAGCAGGAGTAAATGTTTTGTATTTAAAGCTTTTCGTTTCATCAAACAACATACAGCCTAAAAAAATTGCTAAATTATCCAAGGTCACCAATGCTATAATTAGTGAATAGTCTAGCTGCTTCCTTAAAGAATAGCCCACTCAGTCATCCCTCAGGTGTTTGCCATCTATAAATGTAGTCTTCATTAGTGTTCATTGTCTGAGGAGCATTACTTAAAATCACAGTTCTACTGCTATAACTTGACACGAAAACAACTCTTTCTGAATTAATGGTCATGATCACATCACTGTCACATGGGACAGGAAGCATTGTAGGAAAGAGAGAGCAATAAAAATGCAAACATGTACTTCCCCAGGGCCATAAAACTAGCAGACAAATTTAAAAAATTTCTTACAGCAAACAAAGGAAAATATGCACTAGGACTACACCTACAAATCAAAACACTCAGCCAACATATTTTTTTTATTTTGACTGTACTTCAACTTATCCTAGGTTCTCTGTCCCAGATTCATGTCTATGGGGTGATACAAAATGCTTTTAAAGGGAGAAATTGGTTCCACTAGTAACTAATATTAGATTAAATGATACTGGAACAACATTGACCCACTTACCCAAGTTTTGAATATGTTAGATATTCTCCTTATTTTTCAAATAGTGATGAACATCCTGCCATGGTGCTTGTAGCCACCACCGTTTGGAGTGGTACTCCACTCCTTATAAGAGTGGACAGGTCACAGCTTCTAAAAATATTTTGATAATCATATGTCACCAGTTTAACTAGCATGGAAATATAAAACTAACATACATAAATATTGCCTCATTGAAGTCTGGTGTCACAGTACTAAGGTATGGCAAAACAGCAGCTGGCTCCAGTAAACCATTACCAGTCACCTTTAAGTGATTACGTGGTATGATCCAAACATACAGTATATTGTAGATAAAAGATAGTGCACCCACTGCCCTTAATAGCATTAGGACTATAAAACTCACCAAAATTGCAATGGCACTCTGAGGAAGCCATTTCCAGCAGTTAGGAAAAAAGTCCATGAGGGGGCACCATAGCCATGGTGCCTCAGTTTTGGTCTACATGACTGCTTACTCCATTGTAATATGATCTGTATGCTATTTATGCTCCTGGTATTATGCGGCTAATTTTTACAGCTGCAGTGGATGGAGCCTGCAGCCATCTTGTGACCAGGTCTGAAAAATGGACTTTCTGGATTCCGACCAAAGTGCAAATGCAGAGTTGCAGTACAATACCTCTGCAAAGCACTCCACTTTCGGTCATTTGTTTAGGTGCCCCACCCTTCATGGGCACACACTGCTTTAGTTGGGTTCGGCACAACCCTGACCTCACGGTAGGAACGGTCTGCCGTGCCCAAGATGATAGCTGGAGCTCAGCGCACATGTGCAACTGTTCGCATGTGTGCATTGAGTCCCAGTGGCCATCTTGAGCAAGGCAGACTGTTCTGCTGTGGGCTGAGAAGCACTCATAAAGTGCCAATTGCAGCTGTGTTGGCTCTGGCCAGAGTTTGTTATTATATAGACTTTGTAAATATGCTTTTTATCTTACTTTTGTATGGAAAAATAAAGATGCCACTTTGGTTTTACCACTGTAATTTTAGTGAGTTTTATAGTCCTCATGCTATTAAGGGGAGTGGGTGCACCATCATTTTACCTGTACTTTTGTGAATTTTTATTTATTTAGTTTTTGTTGACGGGTAAGTGCATTAGACAAATCCTGCCTATTTTCAGGCACAACCGAGGAGAGGGATACAGATGAATGCCAACTGACCTTGAACCAGATTAAGCTGTTTGTGGTATTTTTAGTGAATGAGGAAATTTGGCCAGGACACGGGAAATTCCCCTACTCTTTTCGATAAGTGCCATGGGATCTTTAACGTCCACCTGATTGGATAGGCATTGATAGGCAAATTGATAGGCAGCAACACTTTACCTGTATCTCATGTGGTGCAGCAACTCTTGTGTATTTCAAAAGTACAGTATACCATTATTTAAAGCAGTAAAACAAGTTAGCAGAATGTAATTGGATTATACCACTTTGTTTTTACTTTGAAAAATCTGAAATCTGATTTCATTTACTTAACACAAAACATAGACTTTTATAGGCAGAAAAAGACCTTCAGCCCATCAAGTCTGCCCTTGATGATGTATGAGCTTCCAAATCTACCTGCATTTAAGTAGTCATTGCAGTTTTTTCACTTGATTCTTTTGTGGCAGATGTGACACAGAATTAAAAATACATTTTATTTCTATTTTCTTTTTGATGGGCAAAGTAGCCACTGTGTGGAGAAAATATGTTTTATGGCAAGCCTGCAGGGCAGTGCTATAGTAAAAGCAGCCCTAATAATAGTGACAAATTAAAGTTAACCAGAAGGAGGCAAAGTAGGAGTCCCATCATCTGACTGTGAGCAGTAAACAAAGACTGCCTGTTCAGACTCAAATTTGCCCTTACAATATAGAGTAGTTATGAGCCTCAGCAAGGAAGTCAGTAACAAATCACTGTGTGGGTGTGGGTGTGGGTGTGAGTGACCCCAAGGGTGAGGAACATGGGACATAGGGCAACTTCTGCATGGAGGCATAAGTCCACAGGAACTTCCTATGAAAGGCAGGGCACAGGTAAGACAAGAGGTCCTCCAGCCGAGGGTGCATTACTATGCATAAATATACATATATTGATATCAGCAGATAAGATAGTCAGAGGGCAAAGCAGGACTAAGGGAGGGTAAAAGATGCCTAAAAGGACTGTCAAGGAAGGGTGGATTGGTGGTGAGGGGAGATATCAGGTGTGTAAAAGGGATCTAAGAAAAATTCTATCTGGGGTACCCTGACAGAAGAATCTCTGTCCAAGAAACAACACCGGGGCACCAGCAAGTACCAGTGACATAGGTCCTACAGCGATAGCAATGTAGGCTATTGAGGAGATTATGGAACTAGGTAAAGAGCTGAGGAGGGACATGGTGAGCGGAGGAAGAGGCCTGATAGGATACAACCCCTGTGGTGCAGTCATGTTCAGGAAATCCTCTGGAGGTGGTGATGCTGCCCAGTATGCAGCAGGTTCGCAACACTCACTGTGGAACTGGCTGTGGTAAGGGTTATACTAAGCTTCTCTGGAGTGGGTTCCAGCAGTCATTGGTGCAGATAGCCACTACACCTCTTCCTCAGAGAACACCTAGGGTCTGGACAAGGGTGAACTGTAGTCAGCAAGGGGTGGGGAAGAAGGGTCTGTCTATACATGTGGGGTCACAAGAGGTAGCAGTAGCAAATAGATTCATCTCATTGTACAGTTCAGTTGGTCCAATCTTCCCAGCAAGGAGACCTGAACCTGTGGCTGCCCAGGAGGCCAGGTCTGTCACTCAGTGGATACCCGACATACAATTGGAACACAAAGAAGGAGAGGGCTAGGAAAGTGCTTGTGCTGCTATCATAAGGGGTGTAGAAGGGGTGGTGGGCAGGAGAACAGGAGGACAGGATAGTTGGATGCCTTCCGGGAGCTTCAGTTCAGAGATATGCTAGTTGGGTAGAAAGAATTGTTAGGGGAGTAGGAGGAGGATATGCTGGATGTCACTGTCCACTCCACTTAGGGATTAAAGACCTGGCTTGTGGACCCTGGATTAAGTTCATGATAGTTTTAGAAAGCTGGGGGCGGGGGGCTCAAGCTGGTAGCAACCTCTTTGGCTTTTTCAGAGATCCCATGACAGTTTGGGGCAGGGGAGTGGAGGAGTCTTCTGATCACTTGCTTCAACACATGGTTGAGAGAGTAGTGCAGTGAGGAGGGATGGGGTCCCTGGAAGATTAGGTCCACCCTTGGAGGATAGAAAGCTGTTCAAGTGGGATGACCGTCACCCCTCAAAGGAGGGCACCAGGGTACCACAGTGGTTGAAACATGGAAGGTACTTGTGGCTGTATGTGTGGGATGTTCTTTATGTTTTCAACTCTGAATAAACAATGCATCATTTGAAGTATCTGTGACTTCTGTGATGAATCAGAGAAAGTGTTTGAGACCAGCTAACTTTTGCACCTTTAAATAAGCAGAGTGGGAGGCAGAGCAGATGCGGACAGGTCCTCCTATCCAATTGAGGAGGTCTCCCCTAGTGCTAGGAAACACAAAGTGAACAATAGGTAAAAATGAGTGTGGAGGCAGGGGATGGTGGGACAAGTGGTAGGAGTGGAGCTCCACGGGAACCAGGAGAAGGTTTCAGAAGGGTGATAGGGCAAGGCTAGAAAGAGGTTGGGGCAGGACAGGGGTGCTATGTGCATTAATGTCAGGAGCTTGGGGAATAAAACCAATGATCTGGAGGCAGTGGTGTCAAAAGCACACTTGTATCTGGTGGCGATCACTGAAACATTGGCAGCGAAGTACCATGATTGGGACATGACCATACACAGACACACAATATACAGGAATAATCAAGAAAGAAGGAGGGTGATGGGTGGCATTATCTGTAAGGGGAGAGTACAAAGGCTACGAAGACTGGGGATATGAGGAGCAGAGTACACAGAGACCATGTGAGTATAGGTGGTGGCAGAGAGGGAGAATCATTAGGGTTGTGGTAGTACAGTATAGGCCACCATCTCAGAAGGAGGAATGAAAGCTAGAAGAAGAGATTAAAGGATAACAAGTTAGGGAGGTGCTACAGCTGGGTGACTTCAACATATCTGCTGTCCCAGCAGCAGAAAGTTTGAGGAGTCATTAGCTGATGGAGGTTCCTCAAGAATCCATCCTGGTACAGAGGGTGGAGGAGCCCACAAGAGGGTGACCATCCTGAACATCATCCTTACATCTGTACATCATCCTTATAAACAAGCACAATATGGGGAGGTCACAGTGCTAGACTCATGCAATTACGACCACCAGACAGTATGGTTTGGTATCAAACTGGAAGCATCAAGGAATGCGTTCGAGCCAAAAGTCTTACATTTTAGGAGGGCTGATTCTGGTAGGATGGGAAGGCGTTCAAGGAAACTAGAAGGAGAAAGAGGGACTTAGGGTGGAAGCAAAATGGGAGGTGATTAAAGGGGATATCAGAAGTCACAAATATGTGTGTTTGGGCAATATGGAAAAATAAAGTCACAAACCATTGTGCTTCACAGAGGAAGTGGGGGGTGGTGGTGCCTGTGAGAGTAAAGAAAAGGACATTGAAAACATACAAACAAACAAAAACAAAAACAAATCCAGCCAAGACAAGGAGGATTGGGTAAAGTGTCATAACAAGAGGTAAAGGTGGCCAGCAGGAATGTGGAGCAAATCTAAGACTGATATGGAGCTGAGAATAGTGGAGGAATGAGGACGGGATACAAAACGTTGTTTTACTATATATAAGAGGGCATAAAAAATGTGGAGAATTGTTAGATTAAAGAGGAAATGCAAGATTCATAAAACTTTGCTCGTGAAACCAGTTTGCCTGAGACAGACTGGCTTTGTGGTAGTTGGTATTCACAAAGCCCATGTTGGCACCGCAAACTGGGTTGCTACTAAGCAATGCAATGAGGGGGCTGCAATGCAAATGTGGGGAGGGACCTGCATATCCTCACAATCCCATTCACAAAACTTGCAGATCCATGCAAAGGCCATTCAGCATTGCCCTTGTGTGGAAAAATACCACCGCAAAACCTGATGGTAATCTGCTAACCCTAGTGACTTCATGGCAGTACTATATCCCCATTCCCCAATCTCCCATCTGTAATGTAAAATAATTGTTTCCATAGTGTATGGTTCTTTCCGTTAGTTGATCTCCTACCCGTAATGTACACTGATTGTTTCCATAGTGTAGTGTCCTCCCCAGTCCCGGTCTCCCACCCAATATGTTCTAATAAGTTTGCCGTAGTGTAGTGTAGTGTCCACCCAGTCTCCGATCTCCCACCCTATATCCAATAATCTGTTTTCCATAGTGTAGTGTACCTCCCTTCTCCACGACTGATTGTCACACTGTAGTATAAAACAAATAAAAGTTTCCATAGTGTGATGTCCACCCACCTCCCCGATCACTGATCCTCATATAAATAAAATGTTTCCATAGTGTAGTGGTCTCTCCCCTCCTGGCCACCGATCTCTGTCCCCAGATACCTACAACCCCTTTCCCTGGTGGTCTAGGTTCCTCCCCCACCTTGTCAAGTGTTATCCACCACCCCTCCCCCATCCCAATCTTCAGTCGATGACCAGCACAGCCACTGCTCACCACTGCGGCTGGGCACCAACTGAGCCCTCTTGGAGCACATACTGTATACAGTACATTCTTCAGAGAGCTCGGTCAGTGGCCAACTGCAGTGGTGAAAGCTGTCTGTGCTAGTCATGACCAAGAATGGGATGAGTGGAGCAGGGTGGTTGGTCACACCTGATGGGGTGGGAGGGACCCTAGACTACCAGGGAATGGGGTTGCAGGTCATTGAGATGGAGACCGGTGACTGAGATGGGAAGAGGGACCACTACACTACTGGAAACTTTTTTTAATACTACAGTGCAGCGATCAGTGGCAGGGAGGGACACTATGCCATGGAAAGTTTTTTGTTTCATAATACAGTATGGTGATCGGTGGCGGGGAGTGGGAGGGACACTACACTATGGAAAGTGTGACCGGATATTGGGTGGGAGATTGAGGGGCCGGTGGGACACTACACTACAATACCTTGTTAATACATATTGGGTGGGAGATCATGGACTGAGGAGGGACACTACACTATGGAAACAATATGTACATTACAGGGTGGGAGATCAGGGGCCAGGGAGGGACTCTACACTATGGAAATATTTTTCTTAACATCAGGTCCACGATCAGGGTGGGGGAGGGCACCACTTGACTGTGGGGAATTCAGCTGCGTGGAGCTTGGGCTGGTGGGGGGGCACATACTGTCACACTAATGGCATGCAAATGAGCCCATAATGGGCATTCTAATGGCTACTAGTGCCTTGCATGCCCAATGGATACATTGCATGGCTCCTTTTGGAATGGGGGCTTAGCGGTTGCGCTACTGCTGGCAGCCATTCACCTGGCTGGATGTGAGGGCAGCCTACAAGGAGTTCCAGTGTTTTTCCTGGGTTAGTGCTGCCCCACCTGCAACTATTGCAAATATTAATTTTTGACCCTGCTCAATGGCAGATGCGGTATAGCGTTTGCTGCACTTTGCCCTTTTGTGAATCCTGCCCTCGCTTCTTACTAGTGAGGTAATTGGTTTATATAGTTTTATTCAGTGGTTTCTTTTATGGTTGTGGTGAGTTCCTACAAGTACCTGGTTTATGGTCAAAATTGTATTGCTCAGAATCCACCAAATGGAATCAGAGTCTTGAATTCCGATCCGATTTTTAAATTTGGATTTTCAGTCCAAGAATCCTAAATCATAAACTGAATCCTAAAACATATTTTAACATAGGCTTTTAGGATTTAGGATTTCAAATCTGAATCCTAAATCTTATTTGTTAGGTGATCTTAGGATTTTAAATGGAATAGAGTTATGATCTGGAAACTCTGAAATCCTAAATCCCAAAATCAGATCAGAATCAGTTGATTCTGAGAATCCCTTGCTCAAAACCTTTTCTAACTGTTCACAAATTAATACTGTTGAAGCAAAATTATTTAAACAATATAAATTGCCATTGTTTTGGTCCATGCACTGTACTTTTGAACTATGCAAATTAGTTAGGAAACATGTACTGTATATTGTATGCATAACATTGCATGTACTCTTACTAAAGTGCAGTTGCAGTGTCAGTGACTCCGTATGCAGCACACTGGCCTCTGGGGCTGGAAGATGTCAACCATTCAGGAGTTACTGCTATAGCAGGACAGTCATTCATTCATATACCAACTTGAAAAGATGAAAGCAAGCAGCCACGCATGGGACCTGACAAAGTGAATGTTTAATCTGAGTACCGGCTCAGATCTTGTTAAATGTTTGGATGTATGGGGTAGAGGATGGAGGTGGGGGCTAGTGGGTGTGTTAGGTGGGTGAGTTTCTGTGTAATTGAGAGGACAGGAGATCATGTCTTGTGCCAGGGTGGGGAGCAGCTTCATTTGGAGGAGGTACTGGTAATTCCAGTAATTGTTTCTTGTACAATATATTTGATTTATTGTTAAAGCTGGCAAGAACTTCTGTCTGTGGACTTGGGGGGCAGCAGGAGTTCTTAGTTACAGGAGCAGATGGGAAGGGTAACTGACTAATAGTTGGGGCTGTGGCAACTTGTGGGGTATTTTACAGGGTGGGGAGTTTATACATATATATATATATATATATATATATATATTATTTTATTTATATTTTTATTTATATCAAGTCTTGGAATTACAACCATTTGACTCAGGGACTCATTTGCAAGGCTCCACGTCATATATAGAATGAGGACAGATACAGAGTAGACTATATTACAGTGACTAAGTACAGAGACAGTAATGGTTAATACAAGCATAGAGCAACACCAAAGGTGTGAAACAGTAAATCATATATTATATAGGATCAGGTACAATGGAAACATTGCCCTTGTTTGAGTCGTTTAACTGCAATCACATATAGAGCTGGACATAATGTGGCCACGTAGCTCAGTTTTAAAAGCCCCAGTCTGGGAATAGATAGGGTAGGATCAGGAGAGAGTTCATCCAGTGGAGCCCTGTGGCGAAAGGACCTTTGGCCAGTTGTGGTCCTTGCAAAGGGATATAAAGGTAGTAAGAGTCAGTGTGTCTTGTAGCCCGTGTCGGCAAGCTCATTTGGAGGAGCGAGAGACAGCCAGAGGAGCTAGCCCCAGTTGGATTTTTGGCAAATAAGCATGTCTGATAAGCGTGAAGCGACCCTGAAAGTTTATATGATGGCGTTGGTAGAAATTAGCAGGTATCACGTGTGCCGGTGCAGCCTGTGGCCAGCCAGCAGGCTTTGTTTGAATGCGTTTGTACTGGTTAGAGCAGTGTCGGGCGGGCGCCATAAATGATTATCTCATAGTCCACTAGGGAAAGGATGGAGCTGGCAATGGCTAGACAGAGGGCATCAGGAGGAGACAGGGTCTAAATTTATATAGGAGACCAATTCTGATGTTAATAGCAGAGCATGTCAAGGCTATATGATCGCTGGAAGGTAAGGGCGAGTTGAGGTGACCCCTAGACATTTAAAGCTGGTGACTGATTCCAGCATGGTACCTTGGGAATTTAGTATGGATAAATTGGCCATGCTATGCTTATGTTGGGGGTGGGCGAATAGCATGACCTTCGTTTTTGTAGTTGAGGACAATCTTGTGGGAGGTAAACCAAGATTCAGTTTCATGCAAGGAACCCTGCAAGGATTTTTGGAGCTGGGTAGGGTCAGGGTGTCGACTAAAGATCATGGCATACGTCTGCATAAAGGAGCAGGTGCACATTGGAGGTCAAGGGAGGAGTTTAAGTATAAAGAAAGAAGGGGCCAAGGATGGACCCTTGAGGGGCCAGTGGACTGGGAGTGTTGTGGAAAGGATATTATTTATTTTACTTGCTGGGTATGGCCATGGAGATAGTTGGAGAACCAGTCAGCTGTCTCTTGAGAGACAGCAACAGAGTGGAGTGAGTTTATCAGCATACTGTGATTGACAGTATCAAAAGCCTTGGAGAGATCAATATAGACAGATCCAGCCAGGGCTCCTGATCAAGGGCATTATGGATAAGGAGGTAAACTCAAGCAGGGCAGTAGTTGTGCTGTGTCCTTTCCTGAAACCATGCTGCTGCTGGCACAGTAGGCGGTATGAGTCTAGATAGTCAGAAAGTTGATCTGCAACAATTTTTCCAATGCTTTTGAGGGAAGGAAGTATAGAGATGGGCCTAGTTACTACTAGAGTGCGGTCTCTGCTTTATGAACTGGAGTAATGACCTCCTTTTCCATTGTGAAGGGAACTGCCCTAGGCACAGAGATATGTTGAGTATTTTTTTGTTGGGGGTGTTAGGACTGCATCAAAGGGTTAAGAGAGCAGCTTTGCATTAAGAGAGTCACCACTCTGCCCTGTCTACCAAGGAACATGGCGAGATATGGTAGGCGGCACTAGGGAGATAGTTTTGAAATGAAAAGGTGGAGCACAGGGGTGGCAGAAACTGAGCAGTGGATGCAGTAAAGAAGTTGGGAGAAGAAGGATAGAACTGAGGTCGGAGAATGAAGCACTGAATGCATTTGCTATCCTACTGGGGTCTTGTGTGGAAATGCCGTCGATGATAAGCATGGTTGGGGAGACAGGCGTGCCACTAAGTTCTTTCATATTTTCCCAGAACCTCTTTCCATTTCTCCAGGTGGCAGTAAGACTTGCCTGATAAAAATCTGCCTTTTTCGGGCAGAGCGATACGTTGGTAGTCAGAAGGGTGGCCAGTAACATGTATATACACACACATACACATATATTCTATGCAAAAACGTTTAATGCATCAGTTAGGGTTCTTCTACAGTGAAAAAGTGAGAAATTCAATTTAGGGTTCCCACCCTTGCACCCCACCTAGCCCGCCCTCACCAACAGGCATCGGGGTGTGAGTTGAGGTCATTGTCCTAACTCTCACCCCATCCATGGTGCTCAGAAATAATTTCAGAGCACCTGTTTGAACTACTGCTGCTAAACACACAGTCGGCGGCTGGCCGTGAAGGTGAGAAGTGGGCTGTGCCAGTGTGGCTGGGAAGGGTGAGGAGGTGCTGGGTGGGATGGCGTGGCTGGGTGGGGACCACTAGACTACCATGACATGCAAAATGCAAATTAATTTTATCGTGATGGGGGACAACTAGACTACCAGGGATAGCAATAATAATGATAATGAAGTACAAATTGGGGGCACTAGACTACCAGAGATATAACAAAGATATATAAATAAACACACATCGGGGCCACTAGACTACCAAGGATAAAAATAAACATAGTAACAAGATACTCATTGGGGGCCACTAGACTACCAAGGATAACAGGCATTGTTATGTACATTGCCATGATGGCGAGGGGCAGCTAGACTACCAGGGATAATGAAAAGTACTGTTTTTTATTCAGATGGGGCTGTGAAGCCCCTTGAGCAACGCACCCTTATATAGCATAATAGGGCACCCTGGGCTACAAAAATGCAATTTAAAATCTGGCCAATTGCAGGCTCACGATCAAAGATCATTAGCGAGCATCGAACAAAATTTTAAAGCTAATAACTCTAATTTTAGACCAATTTAGATGGAACCAAAGGCATGACTCAATAGATCGGGGCCCCTAGTAAAACCCATCCAAGTTTTACTTCAAGTGACCCTGAGCCGAGATATTTGTGTTTTCCAATCGGAAAACTGAAAACAAGATGGTGGACCTCGCGATCAAAGATTTGAAAATCCTCGGGAACAAACATTCTTGAACCACGAGGCTGCAAATTCTTTGACGCTAGACGAGGCCAGATAATGAAACACCATTCTTTGTTACATAGGTATACATATAAATTTTCCCATTGACTTATAATGGGAACTTAAAAGTGCCATAACTTTTGAATGCCTTAATATTTTTTCACCAAATGAAAAGTGGCCTGTTTGGCCACCAAAGGTCTTTCAAATGAGCTATCTTTCGGAGTGGCATGCCACACAACGCCGTAGGAGACAACATTCAGAATCCCAAAGGTGCCTCCAAAAATGGATAATTTTGCATTTTTCAGCAGTTTCGCATACAAAGACTGTCACTCTGGACAAACACAATTTGACAAATCAAGAGATCTCCCATGCTCCACTGCACTTACCAAATTTCAGGTAAATCCATTAACGGCTCCAAAGTTATGAATGCCCAAACTTTTGACTTTAATGCGTAACTGACCGCTGAACCCTAACTATAGTGGCGACCGCACCACTATTATATATATATTATTCATTGTGTTGTGGGTCAAAAGCACATAGTGATTCTGAGTGCGGACTAGTGAAAATCACTGAGGGCTAGTGCAATTTTAAACTGACTTGTCCTGCTGGCTAGTGCAAAAAACTTAAGGTCAACCCCTGTAGAAGGACCAAGAATAGTAGCAGAAGGGAATGGGGATTAGGAGGGAGATACACTGAAATCAGGGACCTAGACAACTACTTCACAGGGTTCCAGGGCTTTGACCACAAAGAATGCATGAGGAACAGTATACATATATACATACTGGCATGGCCATCAAGGCATGAGGTGAGGGAATGATTTTAACGTAACACCATGTGCCCAGGGCAGTTTACCTAGTGTATGTCGAATCGACAGCACTGTTGTTGAAGTTCGGCATAGTGAGATCCCCAATGCCGACAGGCAAAGTTCGCCTGTCTGACATTGGAGTGTTTCTCGGGGGCTACACCCCAAACCCGCCATCGCGGAGGCTGTGCCCTTCTAAGATTATCAACTCCGAGTCAGAGTTCACTTGTGGGGAACACATGGTAAAAGGGCAAAATTTTGCCCCAGGTCCCTAAGCGACAATTTCAAAACCTGTCTAAACTGTTAGCTGTGGGGATTTCACCAGACAGGTTTCATTGTTCGATCAGCACACCGCTCAGGGCATGTGCCATAGGACATCCCAAGCAGCTGTCATAGTCCAGTATGTTAGCAGTTGCACAGGGTTTTATGTGATAACAGCATGTCTTTAACTGTGCCGATCACATAGAGCGACACCAAAAGCGCCCAAAGTCAAAGGGCAAACCGCATAGCGGCCATTACAATTAGCAACAGTTGCTTACTATAACAAACACGGAAAATAAACCAAGCATTTTATGCGGGGACTGCAGTCTCTGTACCCCCACCACTGCAGTGGGCAAGCCCCTCACACTTCCCAAAATAATGATTACTAACTCCAGGAGGAGCTGACATAGAAAAAACAAATAAAAATCCCATGAAGCAAAATATTTGCTTGTAGCAGGACTTGAACCCAGTACCACAGGCTTCAGAGATAGTGATGTAAGCCACTACACCAAACAGCCAGTTTAGCAGAGGTTAGCCAAACTACTCCTGATATACACTTTGTATAGCGAGTGTAGTGAGTGTAACTCAGTGCTACAAAGCTATTACTACTTCTTGGTCTTTTTCACAGTCACTCTAAATTCGAGTGGTATTATTGAGTCGCTCATGTTGGGGCGCTCAATAATACTTGCTCTATCACGGTACACCGTTGCTCAGCCTATATCAGACCACTAACGTCTGGACAGATGACTTGCATTAGTGTATTCTGCACTGCTGTCACAGGGGAAACTCCACTCCTTTAAAACAGAAACACCATCTGTGTATAGCCGGTTTGGTGGGTGAAAGCACAGGGAGCCCTGTGCATGTCCACCAAATAGCACCACCCACCACCCCCATATTAGCAAGGATTGGTATATATACTGTACATATTGGCATGACCAACAAGCTTCCATCAGGTATAGTGCAAGGTGTGTGGGGAACAACTCTGGCAGTATCATCATGCACTTGGTGTCATGCCATCGGCAGTCCCCTATTCTGTAACAACACTGTGTGATTTTGATCAGACAGCCCATGTGCTACCATTAATATCTGCACAAGCAATCTGTATCGGTGAAGCTGTACAACTGTCACAGGAATACATCTGCAGATAGCAAAACCCATTTGTATATGGCAGTTTTGGTGAATAGCAATAAAAGGAGCTCTGTGTTCCCAGAATAGTACCACCCAACACTGCACATGCATTCGCATCCCAAGGAGAAGAAGGAACTTGCCTCCTGATCTCATTTGTTTTGGGCAAGCTGAGCTCAAAATAAAAAAGCAATATAAAAGTAAAGAACCTCAGTGCTGAAGCAAGATTTAAACAAACTGCAAACTTAACTCTGTGCATGGGAGGCAGGACGCATTGCATATCAGGGCAGCCATCCTAGTAGTTAAACATCCAGAAGAGCATTTGCACTCAAACACATGCTCTTTGGCTATGAACAAGATGTTCTCTGAAAGGGCACTGGCAACAAAGTTAAGTTTGAATAAAATTCCAAATTATGCATAGCTCACTCATGTAAACCATCATGGGAAGTATTGCATGGTAATTGGCATATATGTCCCATGATGCTTTGTATTTGTGGTATGCATAATTTGATATACTATACAAGTCCTGATATGCATTCTCTATGGGTTATTTATTTATTTATTTAAAGTTGATAACGGGAAAAGCACCATGAGCAGGGCTCATTTCAGAGTGCGACCTAAGGAAAAGGGACATGGGAAAACAGACACAAAGTCTGGTAAAATCCCAGAAAAACAGAACACTATGCTAGGGTCAGAGTTACAAGACCTGGCTACAAATATTTAGCAACACAACACAGCAAATACATTGCACAAACAAATCACAAAGTAAACAGAGCACGGGTCAAGGTCAGGGTTACAAGACCCTGCTGTGAACAATAAAAACAACACAGCACTGCACTATATAATTGCACCATCAGGTCGAGATACACAGAGATCAAGCCAAAAATGAGGATTAGGTTATGCAAGCCCTCAAAATAAAACACATAAGCAGGTTACGACCTAATATAGCTGCCCACACAGAGTACTAAAGAAGGAAAATTAGGTTGGTATGGTTTGGGGACATTGGGAGCAAGGCTGCTGTGGAAGTAGTCTAAAAGCTTTTGAGAAAGGAGAGGGAGGAACATGGTGGATATCAGAGAGTAGGTTATTCCACAGGAAAGGTAAATGGAAGGAAAAAGCAAATTGATCAGAAACAGTGGGGTAGAGGATAGAGAATGAATGAGAATCTCTGTGACAAAGGGAGTAGACAGAGGAGCAGCTTGGGAGAGACAGGAGGAGAGAGAGATTGGAGGGAACCAAACCAGAATTTAGCAACAAAGGTAGCACAGTGTAGCAATCACCTGTGGAGCAGGGAGCAAGAGGTAGGGCAGAGTAAAGAAGACAGTGGTGGGTGGGGGAGATGCTGTGGCAAAGCGGCAGAAGGAGTTTAGCAGGATGTCAGGTTTGCCTAGTGAGTTTGTGAGGCAGTGAAGTACCCCATGTATATATAGTCAAAAAGCTGGCTGTATTATACTGGTGACCAACTCATGGTGGGTGGGAGAGGAGGCTGGCCTTGTGCCAGTAAGGGCACCTAGTATGGGGTGAGATCTGGTGCAGATGGCATCAACATAGGTGGAGAAGTCCAGGTTTTCATCCAGCCAGACCCCTAGGTACATAAAGGCAGGGACATTCTCAAGGATGGAACCATCCAAGGTAGTAAACATAGGGGATGCTGGAAAGTGGCCAGCTTTTTCTGGTGCGAAGGTCATGGCCACTGTTTTTTACATTAAGTTTAAGTCTGTAAACTAGCTAGCCATGTTAGTCATAACACTGAGACCCTCAGTCTACCTGTCCCCTTGCTTGTGTATAGTAATCCTTGCTAAATCGCTACCTGCTTTTTCTGTTTCTTTCCGTTTTGACTGTTCCCCACCTCTCCAAATTGTTTCATTCCCTCCACTCCTTGCAAACCATTAACATCAGCTCAAACTCGACCTCACCCCACCCCCGCTCCTCAATTTCTTTAAATGGTTTCTCTGCTAATACCCTCCCCTCCTTTGTCTCGTCACAGCCCACCCCTGTCTAGTCTATTCACTTTTTCTTTGTCTCTAGTTCTCACCTCACCCCTTCTCTGCCATGTCTCCCTCCCTTCTTTGGACTAAATTACACCTCTGCTAACCTTTATTACCTTTCCCTCTCTTTCCTTCCTAGATCTCTCCTCACGAGCCCTGGTCGGCGCTTCTAAACAGCAAAGCGGCGCCTTCTCTGCTTGGACTGACTGAACTCACAAGCTCCTACCGCCCTCGTGGGAACCCACCCTGGGACCAGCTCCTTAGGTACCACCGCTGAATTCAAGCTTCGCTCGGTGCTCTGATTGGCTGCAGCTCTTTGTAACTGGCTCCTGATTGGATGCCGGTCAGCTCGGCTCACCGATTAGTGCGCCTTTTCTCATTCTGCTGTACCAGCTTTTGCCTTACTTTGAAATGCCTGTGATTCTAATCTCTGCTGCTGTTTTTCTCCCATTCCCCACCCTCCCAGGCCTCCTTTAAATGCTCATGTGCCCTCCTTCCTCTAACTGCCCCTCCACTATTGGCTTTCTTGAAACTCTACTGTTTAAACTGACCTTGAGTGTCAATACAGCTAAGATAATTCTGTATAGCCACCACTGTCCTCCCACTGACACACCCCCTTTGCCTCTCAGCACTACACTACTTAGCAAACTTTCACACAAATCTGCTTACTTTTGACACGTTACTTACTTGGTTACATAGATACATAGATACATAGACAGTGTCGGCAGATAAGGGCCTATGGCCCACCTAGTCTGCCACATTTGAGCTTGTAAGTTCAGTTGGTTTTCCTAGAAGTCTGTTTCCCTTACCCTGCCCTCTAGAATTCCTTTATGTCTATCCCATGCATTCTTAAATCCGTGATTGTTTCAGCCCCACCACTTCCTCTGGCAGGGTGTTCCACTTGTCCACCACCCGTTCTGTGAAGAAATTCTTTCTCATGTTTCCTCTGACTCGTCCTCCCTCCAACTTCATCCCATGCCCTCTAGTCCTGAAACATCTTTTGCTAAAATAGTGTTTTCCTGCACCCTGTTCCTCCCTGTAAGATACTTGTATGTCTCTATCATATCCTCTCTCCTCCTCTCCTCCAGGGAGTACATGTTCAGTTCCTTCAACCTGTCTTCATAGGACTTGTGATGCAACCCATGCACCATCTTTGTTGCCCTCCTCTGAACCTTCTCTACCCTGTCTATGTCCTTACGTAGGTATGGTCTCCAGAACTGTACACTGTACTCCAGGTGGGGCCTCACTAGTGTCTTGTATGGCGGAATTATGACCTCCCTTTTCCTGCTGGTGATGCCCTGCCTATACATCCCAGCATCCTATTTGCTTTACCTGATGCCTTGTCACACTGTTTCCTACCTTGAGGTCATCAGAGATGACAATGGTTAATTAAATACTAAAATGTTGCCCTTTACTCTAAACCTCATCCTTATGGTGTTCGCTGCTCTCGCCCTCCCCTCTGTCCCTAAGCCCTCACTTCCTCTACAGAAACAAAATAGCGTCCCTCTTCCTGTTGTAAATCAGTTATATTCCCTTCACCCATACCTTTATCCTCATCTCCTGCTTTATTCGCCCCTAAGCTCTCTTTCCATACCCGATGTCTTTACACTAATATGCTTACTTAGCTCCTGGACACCCCAGATATTATTAAATGCCATTGCTCCAGTCTGTTACGTAAACACTCTTGGTTCAAGATTGCTAAGCTGCACTATTTTATTGTGCCCTCCTACTCTTATCGGCTGGTGACATAAACCCTAACCTGGCCAGCCCAATCACCTCCATTGGCCAGCCTCGAACCATGACTCACAGCTCTCCCTAATGGCCTAAAATAATACATATAAACATACATAGCCTCTTCCCTAAAGTGGACTTGCTACAGCCCTGGTGGCTTCACTAAACCCTGATATAATTATAATATCAGAAACATGGCTAAATAACAAAATCTGCAACTCATCTGTCACTCTCCCTGGTTTCGTTTATCCATGGGACCGGCTAGGGAGTGGTAGAGGGTAACAATCTATGTTGCCTCTTCTATCCAATTCACCTCTGTCTTTTCTAGCGCTGTACTAAAAGCATGTGAGGTCCTGATATTACAAATCATCTCCCGTCTCCAAACCTATCTTTGTAGCAGGAGCCTACTGCGTCCTGGCTCCCAACCCAAAATTGCTACTGACCTCTTAGCCACCCTAGCTAACCTCTCCACAGCTGGAGAATTTATATATTATGGGTGATTTCAACATAAACTAGTCTACCATAACTAACAAAGCGAGAACGCTGTACATGCTCTCAACAACCCAACTTATCCAAGACCTGACTAGGTTTAACCATAAGACAAGTAACACTCCCTCATTGACTGGGCCTCACCTCTCACACCATAGGATAATAAAATCTGGTACCCTAGCAGATGCTTTCAGCGACCATTGTATGACCTTCCTGGTACGTAGAGTTCCACAAGTCAAAGCCCCTGCAAAACTCTACAAATCCATTTGTACAAATCCCTAAACATACCCCCCTGCTATATGATCTGTCCTACATTAACTGGGCACCTATGTCCAATGCCAGTAACCCAGATGATGCAGCAAACTACTTCAGAGACTATTTCCTTGAAGTCTGGAATCACCACGCTACCGTTATGGCGAGTTCGCATCCGAGTAACCACCTCCCTGGATCTCTCCAGAACTCATCGCTGTCAAAGAGCGTGTGATGCAGCCTGGAAGTTCTATAAAAGCACAAAGCTTCTTAAAGACTACAAGGCCTACTGGGCCCTCAGAAACAAATGCAGAAAGCCACTTGCTTGGCTAAGGCTGAATACTTCAGATCTACCTTTAACTCTAATATAAACAATCCATCCAAATTTTGGAAAGTAATTCACTACTTTTCTCCCTCTGGCTCCACCTCCCTCCCCTCCCTAAAATAAACGATAATGTCATCACTGACCACCCAAGCATTGCTGCAGCTTTTAACTCCACTTTCATCATGCTATGATACTTCTAGGCTCCTTCAAACACAAATCAGTTGCCAAACACCTCTACGGAAGTCCACCTGCCTCTCCACACAGTTTTCCTTCTCTAAAATCCTACCATCTGATATGCTGCGGCCTTGGAAGCCTTAAACCCGAACAAAGGTAGCTCCCTTGATGGACTGGACCCCAAGTTACTAAACTTGTCTGCTATAGCTATTGCTTCCCCACCGTCTGCTCTTCTTAATCTATCATTTCAACTAACTGACATTCCTCTCAGGTGGAAACATGCAGTCATCCTTCCACTCACAAAGGGAGGCGATACCTCCTCCTGGAAATTACCGCCCTATATCACTCCTCCTAACATTAGCCAAACTACAGGAACAACTAGTCCTAGCCCAGCTGTCCTCATACCTATCTGACATCAACTTCTTCGCCCAATACCAATTCGATTTCAGAAAATATCTCTACTACCTCCTCACTACTCGGATCACTGAGATGATCCTGACAGGCATGGATTGCGGTCACATCACTACCTCTATTTTATTGATCTTGCTAAAGCATTTGACACGTTTCTCACTCCCTCCTTCTATGCTCCCTCTCAGCAGCGGGGTTGTCTGATCATGCCATAAAATGGTTCAATGCATACCTAAACAACTGTTCTCAATCGGTAAAAATATCCGACTACATCTCTCCTCCTCTACCCATACGTACTGCGTCCCCCAGGAGTCCATACTAGGCTGATCCTCTTCTCCATTTTCCTAAATGATCTTCCGTCTGTCTGTACTTCATCTCCTATACATCGTATGCTGATGATACGGTTCTTTTCTCCTCAGGGCCATTGCCCTTGGATGTTACCTCCAGGATTCAAAGTGACTTCAATAATGTCCAGAAATGGCTTCCTCTCACCAACTCTTCCTAAATGCAAAAAAAACAGTGACCATGACATTTGGCACTGAGACAGAAACTGTCAAGGCTCCCATCTGTCCCCGTCTTCACTACTCTTGAAGGTGCAACTTTAGATACCACGACATCCTTCAGGTATCTGGGTATATGGCTGGACCAACATCTCACTTTCTCTGACCATACAGATGCTATAGCAGAAAAACTTAGCCCCAAACTTGGCGCTTCTTGACCAGAGCCGCTCCTGCCTCCCAACTCAGGCAAGGTGTGAACTGATCAAAAATGATCCTCCCTATCATTGATTACTGGGATATCATCTACTTCTCTGCTCCTGCCACCTCCTTAGCAAACCTGGATACACTTTTCAGCTCCTTCTGTCAGTTTGCCCTGGATGCTCCTCCCTGACCCATCACTGTCACCTGTATCGTGCTTTAATCTTCCCTCCCTAGCCACTAGGTGACTGCACCATTATGCAAATTTCATCTCTAAGTTCTGGTTAGCCACACTCCTTCCTTATCTCACTTGCTCCTCCCCCCCACCCACCACGCCTTTTAAGATCCCATGACCACAGAACTCTGTCAGTCCCTGGAGATCCACCTCACTTGGCCAATCCTCCTTCTGTTACCGGCTTCCTAAACTGTGGAATGCTCTTCCTACACAAATCCAGTTCCTCCTCCTCCCCAGGCTCTCTAAACAAAGCACTATATAATTTCCTCTCTGTAAACTGCACCTGCCCCTAAGCTCCCCTCAGTCCCTCACCCTTCTCCCTATTAGTCATCTCTTACCCTCATCGCTGCCCCGACTAGACCCGACTAGACTTTTTCCTCCTTCTTGTCTTTGATAGTATACCCTATCAATCTCTCTCTTTGGTACTTTCTCCTCAGCTTGCGGATTAGCACTGGTCTCTAGCTCCTTTGTTTGCCACATTTTAGTTTCCCTCTCATTGTCTTGCTTTATAATAGTCCTCATGTTGTAAGCATCTAGACAAGTTTGGAATACCTTAGCCACTATTCTGCCTCACCCTCTAGGTTATAGAATAGACTGAATCCTTGTCTACCTTGTAACTACCCATGCCTTTATGCTTGTTAAGCCTGGCTTTATATGCCTTTGTGTAAACTGCTTCTGTGCTATTGTGTGTACTATTGTACTCCATGCCATTGTATACTTATAATCCATGCCTTAATGCTTTTTGTTTTAAACTGCTTTTGTGCTATTGTGTGTATTCTATATTACTATGTAACTCCCCTACTCGCTCCCCAGGTATGTGCAGGAGATGAGCAACTTGTTGTTCAGTGTACCTTACCTGGCTAAACTTTTCAATAAATAAATAAATAAGTTTGTTGGCATTAAACCAGGACTGAACCCTGTTAAAATCATCCTGAAGGGGGACTAAGCGCTGCTGACAGAGGGCCCTGAGAGGAAGAGAACAATGTCGTACACACGTACATGTGAATTTCCATGGACCGACAAACTGAAGATAGGTTGTTTGTAAATTGGGAGAAGAGGGCGGGCCAAGGATGGAGCCTTGGGGACGCCTGAGAGGATGGTGAGAGGGAGGATAAAGCATCGCCTATTTGTGGGCAGGCAGGAATATGCAGAGGCACACACAAATATAATCCATGAGGGAAGGTGCGTTTGTGATCACTCTGAGTTATATTTCTGTGTTGCAGCATTTTGTGTTATGCACAGAGGTTTCAAGTATTTTTCTAACATAGTGCACAGGCCAGTACACCAGTACAGGGAAAGGGTGGAGGACTCTAATTCAGTCAGGGTCAGACTAAAACAAAGAGAGCAACACACACCAAGCTCAGGGTGATGCAAAAATAGTTACTTTATTGCCACAACACTGCCAGGAATGCCAGGCTAAAGTGCCCCTAATATCACCTCAGAAAGAGTCTTCCTCAGGGGCCAAGTTAGGTACAGGCACACATATGAATACCCTTCCAACTGACAAAGTGAATGGGGATTGGCTAAACAATAATTGCCTAAAAATGCAGGGGACCTCACCTCAGAATGGCCAGATAAAATGTGATGCTTGTTCCTGATTGATGGAGGCAGTCACCTTGTTGTGGTTAGGCTGGATCATAATTGAGCTGTATGATGAGACTAAGAACCCTCTAATAAGTTATAACAAGTAAGAATATTGGAATTATTTGAAATAAATTGTAGGCTTTAAAGCAGCTGGGATGGGGGTAATCACTGGTACCTTAACTATATGCTTTTGTTTGGTCACACTACTAAGATGGATTGTAAATGCAGGGGTTGAGCTTGCCAGGCAAGGTGATGTGCCACGCTGCTAAAGAACACTGAGCAATAGTTTAATATGCTGAGGCCTTGTTAGTACAAATATACAATTGTACAAAGACAGATAATGTGATCATGAAGATTCAGTCTTTTCATGTTATACAATTAAGATCAAATCAAATACAGTACCAGTCTTTATTCAAATAATATAGTTGCCAAGGTCTCCATATCTCATGAATGGCAGCCTCCTCCCGTAGCCTAAATGAGTTACTGATGGCTGCACCGGCGGCTGAGAACTGCTGCCAGAGTAGGCATGGAATTGGAGAAGTGGTGGTGTTATAGCAGAGAAACTGGATTTTATCTAGTCTGATTTTCTTTTTAGGAAAAATTGAACAAGGTAGATGATCAGGAAGGAGCCTTGCTCCTTTCCTGTGACCCGTGACCAACCAGAGGTGATGATCGAGCAGAACTGTTTCTGTCACTCAGACTGCCAGTTGCTCAGAAGCTGGTCATCATAAAAATAAAAATAAAGATTCTGTGAAGAGAATTCTGACTGCAGCGGATTGGGAGTCACGGGTGACAAAGGAGACAGTAAGTACAAGGGAATGATAGTAATCGGCAGTGGGGCAGAAGGAGATGTGTCAGCAGTGCAATTGGCTGTGAAAACAGCATTATTTAGTTAGTAAAACATTGTAGTGTTATGGTTACATGGCAGATAAGGGAAAAACTGAGGCAACGACTTTTTTTTTTGGGGGGTTCAATGTGTGGCCGGCAACGATATCAGCAGCAGGCATAGAAAGAAATCGGAGGTTAGCATGGGAAAGAAGACAGTGGTGTTTAAAGCATCAACATTCTAACGGCTCCTGATTTCTTTTTATGGTGTGGTCCTGCTTGTCTGAACTTTTATTGCTTGTGCATGGAACAGATTTCCATACATAGTGAGCTAGCATTCTGATTGGCTGATATAGCCTACCCATTTATAAGAACCATACTGCGCTGAGATAGGCCAAGGGGCAGGCATAAAATGAGTGGAGCCAATCCAGGAACTGTTGGGAAAACAGTAAGCTGCTAGATTCTCCCAGAGAAATGGCAGGTGACCCTATTGAAGTCCTTCTCAGTATCAAGGCTGAGAAGGGCTAGTGAGGAAGACAATGTTGTTTTGCATAATCCTGGTGAAGAAAAGTGCGTCTTAAACTATTCACTGTCTGTCTCTGATGTATGAACATTCTCGCAGGGTGCAATGCACTCAGCTCAGCTGTTAGGACCTTTTGTTTCATTTTTCTCTTTTGTATAGTTTGTGGCTTTGCTCCAAGAGGAAATTTAAACAAGCATTTGTCAGTGCCGGATGATTGACACTTGCATTGCTGATGTACCAGGTCTTGCTTGTACATGTTTTACCATATATTTACAGGATAGGCCATCTGAGAGACAATATCTAATTTTCAGTGGGCTCCCACATTTTAACCCCAAATTTCCAACAGTCTTTTTATGACCTGACGGTATGATCAAGACAGATGGAATTTTTAAATCCATTCAAAAGGTGATTTTGCAGTGCAACTGTGAAAACACGTTTGGAGGGATTTGAAAAATGATACCTATTGTTTTCAGGAGGTGTAACTGCAGAAGGATATGTTGAACATTAGGGGCCAAAATCTGCAAAAATAAAATTATAGTGTATGGTAGAACCTCGTTGTGTATGGAGATCCATACACTGACAAAAGATTGTTATGCGCATGATAGTGGCGTAGCTACTAACGCATGTAACCCCTGGACCCTGCCTTTTGTAAAGCGACAGGTGGCATGCTGTTGAAACTGACAGCAGTACCTGGTGAGGACTGGGTTTGGGGAGGATAAGGTTACTCGGCACAGGGGCCTAGGTTTGGCTACTCTGCACAGGGCACTCAAGTAAATCCGAACACAGGAAGCAATAACTGTAATGTCCAGAACCAGGAATGGGATTCTACAGTGTGGCTTTTATTCACATCCAAGCTGAATAAACAAAGCATAGACGGACCCCCATGGGGCTACATTTCTGGTAATGCAGATTAGAGACAACAGAACACTTCTTCACTATTTCCAGCCCTCAGGCTCTGAACCCACCAGGCACACAGCCCGGACTTGCATGCAGCTTTGGGTACACAGCCCGACTTGTACACTACTTGGTTTTCCCCACTGGCCGGCTCCCCGCCAGCCACTTGATCCGTGGTCCATTTTGGGAAATGAACCAGTTTTTCCAATTGGTGGCTCCCAAACCACCTTAGAGCCTTCGACTCCTAGAGATTTTTCCTTCAATCCCACATCTGGGTACTTCCCTCATCACTGGCCAAGTGCATGAGGCAAAGTAGAAATCCACAGAGCAAATCGTAGAGGTGGATCTGGTCACTAAAGATGGGGAGTCTCCCACCTTCAGCTCCCACAATCCATACCGGCCCTTTCTCTGGAAACTAAACAACTCTTTTCTGAAAACTTGGCAATGTAGATTACTGGGTGGATGTATGTCACATCTCTCTACATGTCTTGACTTCCACTATGTGCTGGACTTGAACATACTTTTACTTTTGGCTAAGCCTATTACTCTAGGCCTCCCACTACTTCAGTAGTCCAATCCCCACTATCACACAAGTCCCAGGGTGGAAACATGGGCCCCTTAGAAAGAGCAGAACTCACCCTCCGGTTGCAGGTGCCCCACAGGTGGTTCACGAAATCTTCTTGTTTCCCAAAAACTCTTGAACCAAATAAGCAGCTTCTCCACTAGCAGAAAACCAGGGGTTACCCTGGAATATGCAGAAAACCTTCCTGCCCCCATCCCCTGAGGGAAGGGTCACTGAGACCCAATCAGCGGTCTCCACCACTTTAAAACTACTCACTGTGTCTCTCTTTGGTGAAACACACACCCGTTTTCCTAAATGTAGCCCTATGTCAGGGCTGAGGCTCCTGAGCCTACACAGAGCTGCTGTGCTGCTCTCTCAGCAAGCTCAAACTCCAACTGACCACAAACTACTGTTCAAACCTCCCAACATTCTACTCCAACTCCTGCTGCAGATTCATTGTGGCTCATGCAGCTGCGATAGTTCTATGGTGATGTCATCCCTCAGTCTCAGTTGAGACTGAGAACAGAAATGAGACAGTGTGAAATCCATTTAACTGGAGTTCACAAGCTGCCTTCCCTGGCCTACCACTAGGTCTTACTGGGATTCTAGTAACTCTGGGTAACAAGGGAGTTACACTCGCCCATGACCAGGAAAATGACTGTCACGTAGTCATTGTTTAACCGACTTTAGGCCATCTCACCCTATGTGCTACCTGAGGAGGGGGATCAGGCCCCTCCTACCATGTCTTGACACAGGCAGGCAACACTAAGGGCCTTGAGGCCTTTAGCTGACATATCAGCCTCTACTCTACCCACTTACTAGGGCCTAGTAGCTCTGGTAGAACTGTCCAGAGCATAGCCCTAATAGCTCAGCACTGCAGTCCCTACAGCCGTTCAGAACCACAGCCTGTCTATCCCCCTCGCCCTCTAGGGAAAATCTGTCTGCTTCTAACTTAACACCCCAAAACAAAAACAACTAGGGACCTCCCCGACCTTGGGCAACCTGCAACCACTGACCAAGAAAATAATACACATTATTACATCACTTCACTGCTTCCTTCCTACCCCCACACCACACACCTGTGGAAGGAAAGGGTTAATACAGTAACAACAACAATAACAACACCACAGTACTTTAAATTACTGCACACTAAAGTACTAGTGAGGAACTCGATGAGCCTCCTCCTCTTCTTGTCTTCTCTTCTATCTTCTCAGGACCACCTGCAAGAAAAGAAAGACAACACACTCCTAATCTGCATACACAGTCTACCTAAACCCCTACCATCAAAACACTGAAGAATCCCAAAAGATTTTTTTTTTTTAGAAAAGGTAGAAAAACAGTATATACATTAGAAAACAACGACATTATTTACAATACACATTTGGGGGATGGAGTGCCTAAAAGTCCCAACTAGTGACCACAGTGCCCGAGGCTAGTCCATTAAAGAGTCTCTCCTGGGCCGGAGCCCGTGAAGCACAGTTCTATCAGGCCAAAGTCCCGAAGGGAGAGTCTTTGAGGACAGTTCACACATTTGAAGTCTGCTAGTGTAGGGTGTGTACTGCAATGTCATAAAGATAGAAAAGTTCGGACTTACCAGCCTTGTAGTACGAAAATTCTGAACCGACCTGCACCTCAGACGAAGACTCTCCCTGGCAGCATTTCTTCGATACAGCTGGGTGGACATCTTCGGAACTACAGGAGGGCACATCTGGGAACTGCTGGGATGATGTCATCTCTGGAGATGGAACCTTAGAACAGGAACAAAAAAGAAAACATCTGGTTTGATGTCATCTGATTACAAGCGATGGATCAGGATACAGCTGGGCTGGTGTCCTCTGGATCTGAAGTCATCTGGTGGGCCAGTCGATGGATTCTGGAAAGGCCAGTACACTGTAGAATGGATGAATGTGGGGCACCTGGAGTCCTGGATGTCCATACTGGCGGATCAATAAAGGCACTTCACAAGCTGGTGTGGCAGTATTGACTACCACTGCTCAGCTTTCCATTTAGTAGACGCGGGCACATTTGCTGGGAGGTCCTTACACTGAGGCCAATAGTGCCTGGTGTCAGGAGCTTGAATTATTACCCGTCTGGGCACATAATTCACACAGTGGGAGATTTCATGTCCCTCTCCATCCACTATTCGCACTCTGTCCATAAACAGTGTCCTGCCTCTCTTCCACTGGGTATATTTCTCATGAAACAGTCTGTCCTTTATGCTTATTTGCCTCAGGATGCACACCTTTCATTGCTTTGGCCCAGATCCAGGATTTCCTGCTGTTCTCAATCTCCTCCCAGACTTTCTGAGGAAAGGTAGAAAAGGTCATACCGTAGATCTCATTTGCCTTTCTATGAACCAGTCTTTCCTCTTTACTTGCTTTGGTCAACCTGAGACCGCTGGCCTGGCTTGGGGTGGCCAGTCCTGGTTCTGCCAGCTTCGCCATGAGATTAGAAACAGATCCTGACTTCTTCCTCTTGCATAGCCAGGGCAGTGACATCACCACTCTCTTCCATGCATTCCTCCTGAGGCAAGATCTTGAGGCTGTGTACCCGTTCCTTTTCACAAGGCCACATGGGTTCCCCTCATCTTCTTCCTCACTAAGGATCTGAGCCCAGGGTGAGCAGTCGTCCTCACTCCTGAGACTATCCACTCATCATTAGGAGCGGAGTCGCACACCTCCCATTCAAGGCCTCCCGCATCTCATCTTCTCCTATGAGACTTGGGCTAGGGCCCCTCCTCCAGGGGTCTACTGATGCTTTATCGAACTTTCCTTCTGGGATGCAGCATCCAAACTTCAACTTCTGGTTCTGTCTCTAACTCTGCACCCTCTAGCTTTGTGCCACACTCCCCTGAGGGCCTTCTTCCACAGGCTCCACCTGGTGCTGTGTGCTGCCAACTGTAGATTCCTGAACCATTGTCCATGTGGGAGCCAAACGAATTTGAGGCGCTTTATACAAGCCATATTTTTCTAGGCATCCAGCACAGTGAGGTATCATGAAGGCGTCCTTCCAGCTCTCAAGCATATTTGGCACATGCACTGGAAAACCAGGAATCGCCACATGAGGAGGCAGTTGTCCTCCACAGCACCACTTTTCAATGTCCTCAGTCTATTTACTGCTGCTGTTACTGCAGCCTGGGCATCGTCCGGTAGCGAGCTGGTCCTGAGGCCATAACTGCAGAAAAACAAACAAACTCACTGTAACTGAAAGTCCCACTTTACTGAACACCTTCTTTACTTTTAAAATGGCTCCTCTGCTGCTGTGTTTACTACTACCCCACCCTATGATGGCAGCAACACTCCTGTGCATCAAGATTCAGAAATTGGGTCAAGCCACTGCGCATCTGATTTACACACTACTGATAACTTTTGCTCAAACTGCACAAACTTGCACTGTTCTTGTTCTAAACACATTTACATGATTTTCCACGGACTTTTCTCATGCTGGAAACATTTCTTCAACTCACAGTCCCTTAAAGCTTCAGGTTTTAAGCACAGAATTGCCTGTAAAACTAGTGCTGCACATTTGGCTACAACTCACAGTCTCTCTCTGGCTTTAAACTTTAAACTAATGCTGAACTCATTACTATGCACACAGTCAATGGTTTAGCTGACTTGCACTCGCTGGTAGGACTTGCCACAGTCATTACTTGCAAGCACTGCACTGCTGCTCACACATTTAAAGGCTTTTAACAGAAAATCACTGTTTGAGCAATCTTTACTGTTGGTACTTATTGTTATCAGTAGCTGTTAGCTGCGATGGGGGAAAATGGCCTACAGCCAGTCTTGGAGGCCTCAGAACAGAAACCGGTGGGCAGTCTTGCCGATCGTCTCCTCGACCACCCACTCACAATTTAGACAATCGAATGCGGGTTGAGCCCGATCTTAAACAAGCAAGTCTATTTTAGAAGGTTTACAGCTTTTTAACGCTCTGCGATGCTCCTCCACAAGCCAGTACCGCACTCCCTCACACTCCTCTCGAATGCTGGCGCAGTCACTGTAGAGCTGGCTGAGGGGGGACTGGTGCAGCCTCACCAATCACCGCGACGCCATGCAAATGAGCCTCTTCTTCCTCGCGAGTGCTCGTCTCCTTACAGCGATCGTTGAGCAGGCAAATTCAAACTGCAGAAAGCATTTTTTTTCTCAACTGACTCCACAGTAGGAGCCATTTCAAGCCATTTAACATAGCCATTACACTGCAAGTCTGTCAGTTCATTCAAAAAGCATTTCCAACATCCAGGGCACAATTTTCTGTTGCTACCCCTAGTCTTCCACACTTTTCTTTACCACAGTTCATTTTAAAAGCATTTCCAATGTCCAGGGCACAATTTTCCTGTTGCTACACCTAGTCTTCCACACTTTTCTTTACCACAGTTCATTTAACAAGCATTTGTCAATGCGAATGTTGCTTGCTTCTATGTGCTGTTTAGGAATTTGGAAGTCATTGGAGTGCAAATGTTGAAAATTCGAGAACTTAATGTTGTGCGTAGGAACTGCATAATGCAGCTCATAAAACAGTCATTTTAGGAATTTTTCACCAAATTTTCAACATAGCCATTTAAGACCTCTGCTCATAAACAGCATCTCTGTGATTTTCTTAATGTGTCCCATACATTGATTTCCCTTTTACTTCTTCGCCATTGTGTACTACATGGGAAGACATGTTTTGGTGAGATGTGAAAATAACAGCTGTACTGCTCATAAGTAGGTATGGTAAAATGGCAATGTTGAAAATCTGGACTGAAAATATTGAAATTTGTAAACTTACGGCATGCGTAGGGAACTGCGCGCCACGCTCGTAAAACAGTCATTTAGGAATTTTCCACCAAATTTTCAAAATAGGCTTTTGGACCCACCTTATGAACACTGGCAGTGTCATTTCGTTAATCATTCTGGAAAGGTGATTTCACGCAGTGGCTGCGAAATCACCCTTCAGACTGAGTAACGCCATGACAGTGCAAGAATTCATGAGGAGGGGTCCCAAAACCCCATGTTGAAAATTTGGTGCAAAATTCAAAATATACCTGAGATATGCAACAAAGTTGAAAAACCCTGTCTATCACATTATACAGCTTACCGTCATTTCCTCAGTTCGCGGTCGGCTTTGAAGAGTGCAGGCGTGTTCCCGGTCCACGAAGATCATCGCGGACTCGGAGGTAAGTATGGGGTGAGGGTTGTGAGGAGGCGGGGTGCGCAGTGGGTGGGTGCGGATTGTGGGGGAAGCAGGGAGACTGCGTGGGACCGTTTTTTTCTTTACAGTTTTTTTTTTGTAAATGACGCGGGAGCGTTTGCTTCAGAAGGATGGCTGGGGGGCGTGGAGCCGGCGAGGTTGGGCACCCCATTGGCCATGGCATCTGTTGCCACGCTTGGGGTGGGCTCCCAGTGTGGCACCCTGTCTGAGGGGAGACAGTGGAGCCGACAGAGTTGGGCACCCTGTCGGCCATAACATGATTTTGCCACGCTGGGGTGGGCTCCCAGCATGGCGCCTGGATGCTTTGAGGGGTGTGAAGCCGGCGGGAGATTGGGCACCCCGTCGGCCCATACAGTGAGGAGGGCGCGCGTGGCACACAGTGTGGCGTGTGGCGTGCTGTGTGTGTTGGGGAGAGCTCTGCTCACTCAAGCGAGCTCTCCTTTCAACTGTATGCCACTGCATTTTCAGCTTGTCATAGACAGCTGAAGCAGTGATTGGGGAACTGGGGCGCGCCTGCAAACACACTGACTGCATTGGAAGGCAGGCTGCACACCTCCAAAACTTCGGATGATGGCACTATGTTTCTTGCACATGCGTGCAAGCAACATAAAAAGCAGGCAAACGCTGTAAACAATTGATGCAGGACAAGGCACACTCTTTTAGCTTTACTGCTCCTTGGTAAACAGTTGGCATTTTAAACAGCAGCATAAGATCCACAGCACCGCGACACACTAATTAAATTGCTTCAGCTTTTATGGGCTACCCACTGCCAGATAGCCAAAGCGCTAGCCCTTGCCCGAGCACCTTCCTCCCAGAATTAAATCCAAAGGTGCCTCCATTTTGTAACCTCCGGACCCCTGCCTTTTGCAAAATGACAGGTGGCATGCTGTTGAAGCTGACAGCAGTACCTGGTGGGGACTGGGTTCGGGAGGATAAGGTTACTCGGCACAGGGGCCTAGGGTTTGGCTACTCTGCACATGGGCACCCAAGTAAATCCGAACACAGGAAGCAATAACTGTAATGTCCAGAACCAGGAATGGGATTCTCTGGTGTGTTTTTATTCACATCAAGCTGAACAAGCGAAGCATATGCGGACCCGGACGGGGCTACATTCCTGGTAATGCAGATTAGAGACAACAGAAGACTTCTTCACTATTTCCAGCCCTCAGGCTCTGAACCCAACAGACACACATCCGGTCTTACACACAGCTTTGAGTACACAGCCCGACTTGTACACTACTTGGGTTTTTCCTCACTGAAACTCGACTCCGCTGCCAGCCACTTGATCCGTGGTCTATTTTGGGAAATGAACCAGTTTTCCAATTGGTGGCTCCCAAACCACCTTAGAGCCTTCGACTCCTAGAGAATTTTTCCTTCCACTCCCACATCTGGGTACTTCCCTCATCACTGGCCAAGTGCATGAGGCAAAGTAAAATCCACAGAACAAATCTGTAGAGGTGGACCTGGTCACTAAAGATGGGGGTCTCCCGCCTCCAGCTCCCACAATCCATACCGGCCCTTTCTCTGGAAACTAAACAACTCTTTTCAAAAACTTGGCAATGTAGATTACTGGGTAGACGTCGTCACATCTCCTCTACATGTCTTGACTTCCACTATGTGCTGGACTTGAACATACTTTTACTTTTGGCTAAGCCTATTACTCTAGGCCTCCCACTACTTCAGTAGTCCAATACCCACTTCGCACAAGTCCCAGGGTGGACTATGGGCCCTTTAGAAAGAGCAGAACTCACCCTTCGGTTGCAGGTGCCCCCAGATGATTCACGAAATCTTCTTGTTTCCAAAAACTCTTGAACCAAATAAGGCAGCTTCTCCACTAGCAGAAAACCAGGGGTTGCCCCTGGAATATGCAGGAAAACCTTCCTGCCCCCATCCCCTGAGGGAGGGTCACTGAGACCAGATCAGCGGTCTCCACCACTTTAAAACTACTCACTGTGTGTCTCTTTTGGTGGAAACACACACCTGTTTTCCTAAATGTAGCCCTATGTCAGGGCTGAGGCTCCACGAGCCTACACAGAGCTGCTGTGCTGCCTCTCAGCAAGCTCCAAACTCCAACTGACCACAAACTACTGTTCAAACCTCCCAACATTCTACTCCAACTCCCTGCTGCAGATTCCATTGTGGCTCATGCAGCTGCGATAGTTCTATGGTGATGTCATCCCTCAGTCTCAGCTGAGACCGAGAACAGATTGAGACAGTGTGAAATCCATTTAACTGGAGTTTCACAAGCTGCCTTCCTGCCTACCACTAGGTCTTACTGGGATTCTAGTAACCCGGTAACAAGGGGTTACACGCAGAATGACTTTTATTTCTGCATTAGTAGCTACATCACAAGGCAACTGTCCCCACTAGTGCTGTTTATAGGACAGGGAGGTTGGCGAGTTGCCTCGTGAGCTGGCCAGTGGGCGGATGGATGAGAAGTGTGGGTCCCTAGCGGCAAACATGGACCACAGAAAAAGAAAAAGTAAGCAATCATGTGTTTTGGGTATCATACACTCTATAGAAAAGTGTATGGGAGCCCAAATACACAACCACGCTATTCTTATTCCTAGTAGTTTCCATGATAACAGGGACCTCATTATCCATCGAAACCACTCGGTATGAAAATAGTGTGGTTGTGTATGGCCCCATAAACTATCCTATATATGAGTAAATACTGGAACTATTTAACATTTCTTCATAACTTAGTTGTTTTATTTTCACATTTTACCCCAAATTTTCAACAGTCTTTTATAGCCACTCCTTCTGAACATGACAGGTGTCATTTATAAAATAATGAGCTGAAACATAATTTCGCACAGGTGTGAAAACACATTTTGTGCAGAATTTGAAAATAACAACTGTCACATTCATAAGGTGGTGTGAAGAAAAGGCTGTGTTGAAAATTGGGGTCAAAATATTGAAATTACCAAAGTTATGACGCGCATTGAAAAATGTCAATGTACGCTCATAACGTTGTTGTTTTTTCATGCTTTTCACCACAAAATTTCAACATAGCCTTCTTATGACTCTCACCTCGCGAACAAGCGTGGAGAAAATTTTCAATTCCATGCCACAAGTGTGAAAACACAGTTTGGTAATTTGAAAATGATAGCTATATGTTGAAAATTTGGGTTCAGAATATTGAAAATTAGCAAAGTTATGAGCATGTGTTGAAGAATTTGAACATTCATTCATACCTTTGTTGCTTTTTAGCATTTTCCTCCCAAATTTGCAACACAGCCTTCTTACAATCCTGCCTCAAGAACAAGGATGGAAAAATTTTCAAATTCTGCTTGAAAGGTGAATTTACGCGGGGACACTAAAATCACCTTTCAGGATAAATTCATAATTTGCCATCATTATTCTGAGTTAGGGGTCCCAAAAGGGCCATGCTGAAAATTTGGGAAAAAGTATTAAAAATTACCAAGTTATGAGGACAAGTTCAAAACCCACTGAAATACATTGAACTGCATACCTGATTTCCTCATTTCCCAGTCTGGCACTGAAGAGTGAAGACATGTCTCCGGTCCAGAGAGGATTATTTATTTATTTTATTTATTTAGCTTTTGTTTACCAGGAAGCACACTAGACAGTCAGGTACCTATTTTCAGAGTGCGACCGGGAGAATTACAGGGTACAAGCAATAACAATACAGAGTCAAGGCACAGGTACAGGCAAATAACGTACAGAGTCAAGGCACATCAGTCAACAATGGACAGTTGGGTACAGGTTAAGCAATACAGAGTCAAATACTGCAATCAATAGGAACAGACAAGAAATAACATCATATGGCAGCTGGGCAGGTAGGGTGAGGTACCCAGTTAGTGTACACAAGGGGCATGGAGTAGTAGTATGTGAGCAGTGAAAAAAAGGGGGCATTGGCATGGAGTTGTACCACGAGGAAGTGGGCTTGAGAGGAACAACTAGAGGCTGCACCAGGTAGAGGACACTAACCCCTAACAGGGTGAAGCAGAGTAAGGTCAAGTGCGATGCAGGAGCAGAAGACTAGGCATCAAGCATGACAGGCTAGGGTGCTCAGGGAGAAGGTGTTGGACCTCCAGTAGATATGTAAGGGGAGGGTGGTGGGTGCTGAGTTAGAAGGGTTGAGTTGAGGTAGGGTAATGGTGGTGGTGTGGAGGCAATGGCAACAGACATCAGTGAACAGTCTTCTTTTTATAGGGTGTATAAAAAGTACGAGGGACATTTTCTTTATTTTAAGTACTGACACTAGAATTTGGCACTAGTGCTGCTGTTGTGCTTAGCAGCACCAGGGTGGGCTCCTGGTGTCGCATAGTAAAAACAGGCAGGGTGAGAAATTACTAGCTTGCACTGGAGTTGGGCACCTTGTCAGAAAATTAAAAGTAAGGGGTGGATGGGTGCTGCGTGGGAGGATCAGGTGGGGAAGGTAATGACGGCAGTGCCCATGCTGTCAACAGACATCAATGGATGATTTTCTTTTTACAGGCTGTATAAAATAAAAAAAGATTCCTAGGAAAGTACTCTTTATTTCAGTTACTGACACGGGGATTGGTCACCCCAGTGTTGGTGTTATGTTAGGGGGCACTGGGGCTGACTTCTCTGTGTTTACAGTGAAACTAGTGGGGGATTCTAACTACCCAACACTGGCATTGGACACCCTGGAACTGGAAAATTAAGAAGGGAAGCAATGGGAGGTAGGAGGGATACTTGGCAGAGGGTGACAGGGATTGTTTTTACAGTGGGGGTAAGGACCACAACAGGCTGATCATGATGCTGATTAGCTCTGCTTGCTGGGTGGATTATGCAGAGCAAAGGAAAGAGCCGCCCTATGATTTGCATGGCTCTTTTCTTTAAACTACACAAAGTTTTGCCCAGATAGACCAGAAGAGTGTCATGATCAGCCTGGCTGATGATTGGTCCAACACTGTCGAGCCCTTGCAGACCACCCTGCATTGGATCAACAGTGGCACACTTCTCAAAACCTGCCTTACCAATATGTTCACTCTGCGCGAAGTGCAATGGCCAATATAAAAGACATTTTAGTCAGGCCTTACTATTACTGAGAGAAAGCCTTCTCAGCTCATTGGCAATGTCACAGTCAGTAAGTGAGTGGCTGCTCTATTTTATAATAATGTAATTTAAATTTAATATCATAGACATCTTCCTGTGAGGACCCTGAGCTTGGGTCCCTCCAGGTTTGCACCACCATATTTAACTGGTAGGTCCAACTGGCCAGCTTACTCCTACTACTTCTGGGGAGCTGGCTGCCATTTTGTTCTGTGTGTGTATGAACAGTGTGTGTGTGCACTCAATAAAGACATTCTTGTAAGTTTATGGCTTCATGCCTAAGGAGAAATTTAAAACAGAAGTCATTTTTTCTTCTGAATTTATTTACTAGTCAGGCTTGACTAATAAAAGTGAGACTTGTTAGCTCACCGGCATTGTGGCAGTGGTGATACGGAGGAATATATTATTTCATAATAATATAATTTAAATTTAATTTCATGAGCTGGCCCAGTGGTGTGGAGGGATGAGGTGCTGGGCACCTCATCTCCTGCCATGCTGGCAACCTGGGTTCAGAAACATACACAGGACACTTGGGGGCGGCTGGAGAGGGAGGATTGAGCACCCCAAGATAGCTCTCCTCTCTGGGGAGGGGTTACAGTGCCTGCTGCTCATCTGTCACCTGGAGGAATCTGGGTGGCAGCACAGTGGGTTCATGACAGGGAGAGAGACCGCCGCAGGATGCCAAAAATGTCTCCTTGAGATGAAGCTTGCAGATCGCATCCATAGCACGCCATGTGATCCCTCAGGGAAAATTAATAAAAAAAAAACAGGAGCAGGATGGCACTCCAATCTCCACAGGCCCGCACTGATTACAGGGCACCTCTGAGGAATACCCCTCTGCCTGAGGGTGTGAAGAAGAGAGTAAGCCCAGATATGCTAGGTGATGGGGATGGGGGGTCTGATGGGGTAGCTGGGCAGCTCAGGAAGAAGAAACATAAGCAATAAATAAATCAATAAATAAATGTAACCCCCTTGGCCCCTCGTCTGGGCATAAATCTTTGTTGCAGTTGTTCCAGGGGCACTAGAGAGGGCTACATCAAGTGCTAACACCCAAGCTAGTGCACCCCTAAACAAGATAGGAAAATGTGGTCCTACCTTCTGGCATCTTCATTCACAAGTGCACACTTGATCGCTACCATCCGAAAATCTGAGTCTCCTAAATACTGACATCGGATCAGGAACTCCATGCTGCAACCTCCTGACTCTTCAAGCCTCAGAGCCCTTGATCCTGATTTCAGCACTGGAAAATTCCTCTGAATTAAAACTTATGAGATAAAATTAGACAAAAGGAAGGGAGTTTTTTTCACTTTGCCCCCTTCCAGATTAAATAAGGCAACATCCACTACCACTTTCTTCCCAAACTAGCCTCTTTATTTAGCTCTTGCACCTAAATAATTCCAGGAATGCAGGAGTCGCATCCTCTCCATGGGTCTATCTGAACTTTTTACAAGGCATCCACACTGGACATTCAGAGCATCAATAATGGTTTACAGGCAGTACAAGTAGGGCTTCTCCGATTCTAACTACTTGGATGATTTACCCAAGGCACCCCTCTGCTTAGAAACCCAAAGGCTCCTGGCTCCCTGGCACTGGTAAGCCAAACCTTTTTTCTCTCTCTCTCTCTCTACTCTAGGTTACATTCTCTGTACACTCTGGCACTGGTCACTGCCCTATCTCCGCATGGGAAAGTGTGCTGCTTCCCCATCTGGCCCCTGAACCCTGGCCCAAATGTCAAGGGGTACTAGGATTTTTCCTTTGACCCAGGCCCTGTAACCCCCATTCTTTGACTTAAACAGGAATCTAAACCTGTGAGTGCTCCCAAATGTCTGGCACCCATTCCCTCTTACAGCTCAGTCTTTCTCTGTACTGCTCTTCACTGGTGTGGTAGCCCTCAAACCTAACCTGCTCCAGTACCCGAGCCCCCTGCTACAGACTGCCATGCCACGGAAGAGACCCTGGGCTATGCCACCGCCCAGGCCCCTCTGAGCAGCCCATCTCTACAAATAGAGCCAAAGTCCTTTCTCCGCTCCCAGCTGACCTTTTGGGGATCCATGCCCAGACCCACATCCTTCTTAAACACATTCCAGACTTGCGGTAGCTCCAAACAGAGGCCACCTCCAAGGCCTGTCCTGTGACCTGTGGCCCACCCAGCCCCTCAAGCAGGCCCCCTTAGTGGGTGAAGGGCCCCTGGCTTCAACTGCCCTCAGGCTACCCTGCCACACGAGTGCAGGGAAAGACACTGCCACCGGCCTTGCCCCTGTGAGGATCCTGCCACAGTCTCCACAGCCCTGGTAGCTACGCAAAACCTTCCCAGGATCTCTAGGGGTTCCTGCCTATCCTGGCCTCCTACTGCCACCTACACCTCCCTTACTGCTGAGTAGGACCTGGCTGACCATCCTCCCCATGGAGCTTCCTTCCTGGCTCCTCAATGCCACATTGCTGCAAAAGCCATCCCTATCTACACTTGGGGGTCCCCCACCGCCCACCAGATCACCAAGCTCCCTTTCCTAACTGCCTAATCTGCTCCTCCAGGAACCCCTTCCAGCCCCAGACCTACTGCCCAGTCTGGAAAGGCCCTGAATTGCCTGTCTCCAGCCTTATATACCTCCCTAAACCTGCCCTCTGCTGCCTGTGAGGCATCCTGCAGTATTAACCCCCAAAGAGCTAATGAATTCCCCAGGCCTGGGGGGAGCGGGTAGGAGCGGGTAAGGATGCCTAATGGGAGCAGCATAAGCCCTCCTCTTTAACCGGGGCTTATATAAACAAACAAATAAATTAAATTTTATCTTACTGTGAGGTACCATGACAGACAGAGGATGTTTCAGAAAAAGTAGTGGGTCTGGCAGTCCTAGCAAAACTGAAGTAGGTGGAGAGCAGCAAGCAGTAGGTGAGGGTGAGCATACTGAGAGTGACACTTAGGGTGCATTCACCCACCAAAATTATTTTTACCCGTCAAAGCCTGTTGCCTCCAACACCAGTACAGCAGAGCTGACACCAGGGAAAAATTACCAGAACTACTAGTAGCGCTGCATGGAGACACTGCCATTAACTGCCACTTATATCACCAGTGTGAATGTGTTCTCTTATCCCTTGCCACTGCTACCAGTACCAGCATCATCTCATCCTTAATAACTACCACTGGTCTGATCCATAACTCATCTACTGTACTACTGGCATCCTAACTTCTGCTACAACAGTGGACCTGCCAGCCACTCCTGCCACTGTGACCCAGACTAGTCCTACCACACTGGAGACAGTCATGCCACTGTGACCCAGATCACTTCTGTCACTGTGACATGTAGACCTGCTCTGCCACTGTGACACGGGCACTCCTGCCACTAATGATCAGACCACCCTGCCACTGTGACCAGACCAGTCCTGCCACAGTAACCATGGTGACCACCTTTGCTGCCACAATGACACTGGCCCTTACTACAGCAACTATTTCCAGTACTATGTCCACCCCTACTGTGAGACCTCTTGTTTCTCAGCCTATCTTCAGTACTGTAGAAGTTGATAGTGCGAATAAGGAGGGGCACTCATCCGAGTTTGAGCAATTTCTACCAACAGAGGAACTGCTTACACATATCATCTGAGAAGGCCAGCCTAAGAAGCCTTGATGATGAGGTAGGGGATGGAAATACCTTGAGAGGCATAAATCAAGAAAATTGGGTGGCAATAAAAATTTACCTCTCAAGGTCACAGTGTCAGGAGAAAGAAAGGATATGTCTCCCGTAAAAACACTCCGTAATCTATCCTTCAGCACTTTGTTCATCAGGCTTCATCCCAGTAATGCAAAGGCAACAGTGGTGTCAGGGGAAATCCTGCAGCAGCAGTTCCAAACAAGAAAGGCTAGTGGAAGCTAAAAGAGTGGTGCTGCTACTTGTGATGCTAGCTGTAGTTGAATGAGTGGTGCCTGGTCCAGTAAGAGCATGGTATAGCTGCATTTCACATAACTAAATGAAAATAACAGAAAGGCAGTGTGCACATTGTACAGCATGACTGTCAGCAGGGGAAACTCTGGCAAATTTATTAACCACCTCCTTAATGAAACACTGAAAGGTAAGCATACCTAGGTTTTCAAAGCTTCCTCAGGGTCTGTGCCTGTGGTTCCATCAGACCCATCTGGGACTGGTGATGATGATGCAGGCAGTGATACTAATGGCAATGCTACAGACTGATCTCCTGCTCCCAAAATACTGGTGTTACTCCTTCCCCTGTAACACCAAAGAGTCCACCATTGCACCCCAGCACTCCTGCCATCACCAGCTACCAGTCCCTGGTATTTCCACCATCTGGCAAGCATGGAACATCCCCATCCACAGTCAGTGCCATAACTGGATGCCTTTCAGGCCAGAACTAAGTACCAGTCTTCCTATTCAAGAGTTCAGCACATCCACACAGCTCGTGGTGAAATGATGGTGTTGTATTTACAACCATTTCCCTTCTGAAGACACTGGCTTTTGGAGACTTGTGCTGCACTTGCAGCCATGTTACCAGATCCCATCACAGGTCCACATTTTCAGACTGTGGTGCCAAAGATATATGAGGATGTGAGAATGGCAATTGCCACATTACTCAGAGGCTGTAGTGGGAGTTTCCTCTGTACCCCTGACATATGGAGCAGAACAAACTCATTGCTTGCGTACCTGTCCTTGATCTCACACTGGTTTGTGCAAAAGCTGATGTCTTCTGTTGCCAATTACTCCCTTCTCTCTCTCTGTGTCACTGGCTGTCCTTCATACTTTCATAATCTAGCAGTTACTCCAGGTCTGCTCTTCTAAATTCGAGGCTAATGGAGAAAGACCACACCACCGAACATCCTGTCATTCATTCAAGAGGCTGCAGTCCTGGATAGTTGGTGCCAGCCTACATGTTTTTGGGTCATGGATAACAGGGTAAATATGGTTAAAGCATTTGGTGATGGAAAAGTCATCAGCATTCATTGTTTGCCACACCTGGAATCTAGTGGTCACATCTATGCTACATCACAATTCTGAGGTTAGCTAGACTGTCTCCACAGAATGTTCCCTCTGTGCTCATTTTCTTCACTCTATAAAGGTAGATAACCAACTAGGAGAAGTGCAACAATGTCTTGGTCTTTCTCAACATTGCTTGATACAGGATGTGAGTACCAGATTAATTCATCATGTCTGATGCTGTCTACACACTAGAAGTGCACATTTCATGACATATCAATGAAGTGTGACACTGGGCAAATCCCAGGCCACCATGAGTGGTCCCTCACTGATGCCATGGTGAAAGTACTTTGGCCATTTCAGAGGCACACCCATGATCTAACTGGGTACACTGTCACCCTGAGTAAGTTGATCCCAGTAGTACATATCCGAAAACATCCATGAAGAGCTATGCACATGAACAGAGGGAGACTCCAGATGGGAGAGTTGTGCTCACTTAGCATCTGCAAGCTGAGCTGGATGCAAGATTTGAAAATGTTTGGGACTGTGGCCAGCCCAGTGAGATGGAGGCTGAGGCACCAGGCACCTCCTCGTGCCGTGTTGGAGATCCGGGTTTGGAGATGGAAATGGGTCACTTGCTAGTCTGCTGCCTGGAGGAGTAGTAACACCAGTATTTTGGGGAGCAGGAGATCAGTCTGTAGCACTGCCGTTAGTATCACTGCCTGCATTTGGGTGGCAGCACAGCTGAGTCATGCAGAGAAGGACCACACACAGCGCATCAAGAAGGAGGTGTCATATGCACATCATGTCCATGGCACTCGTGATGGTCCTTGTGGAGAAAAAGTGGAAAAGAAAACAGCTGCAGTATGATGCCCAACTTCAAGGCTCCACACTGGCAACCAGGCACCTTCATAGAGAACATCTGCCAGAGGGTAAGCAGTAGGAGGTAAGCCCCAGAGAAACTGGGTGATGGGGTTGGGGAGGAGGGTTGGACACATGGGGACAACTAGGCAGCAGAAAGTTTGACAAATAGATGATTGAAAAATCAGTGCTGGATAATCGCAGTCACATTTTGTAACCATGCTGACCCCCAGTTCAAATGTGACATTCTTCACATGGCTATGGATAGCTACAGAGTGATATATCTTCACTAAGAGCTGTGTGATGAGCTGACAGGTTGCATGCAGCGACTGGTGCAAAGTGCAACCATATGGGAAAGGCTCACGAGGAGAGAGAGACAGAATGGTGCCATCTAGTAGGTCTGAGTCTGGTTCCACTGGTGGAGATAGAGAGGAATGCCTGGTATTGGTGGCAACACTCAAGAGTGGCGGTTACTGTACAGCATGTCTTTATGTCAAGAGCAACAGAAGAGGACACAGGCACAGCCTTTTACTGCAGAAAATATCTTGAACAGCTTTTGCAGAATATCTTGACCTATTTCAAGTTGATTCATTAGGTAACTGGGCACAGAAGATGCATTTTATCCCTCACTTGGCACAACTGGCTTTAAGATGCATTAGTTGCCCCCATATTTCGTGCCACCTGAGAGGATGTTTATCACAGCTGCTAGACCCTGAACATGTCTAACAGCTTCCTTTCATCAAACTTAATTTGCCATTACTTTGGTAAATATGACACCCCCATTAAAAAAGAAATAGCTTTTCTCCTTAAAGCTCAGCTGCATATTTTCCCATGCTTCCTTCCTGCAGTGTTGCACCTTCATTAATATAAAACATTTTCTGAACATGATAGCACTTCTTTTCTTGTTGTTTTAGTCATTATCACATATGTTAGAAACAGCAAGGATGCTGAACAACAACACAGCTATAATAGCCCCAAGGTAAACTCAAAATCCGTTGGGTGCTTGCTTCTCAGGTTATGAATTCCTAACAATAGGCTGAGAAACTGGGTGCACTGCACAGTTTACTCCTCTCCACTCTTGCAGAAAACCTACAAAACAACATCCCCTAAATCATTTTGTTTTTAATTTAAAGAACCCATACATAGCCTTGATGTTTCACTGATACAACTTAATTGAGGAACTGTTTGTTTACTGGTTTCATCATTTTGCTATCCTTTTCTTGCTTGCAGATATTAATTTCATAAATAAAACAGACAACTTGCTTTTATTTTTAAAATCCTTTTATTTTATTTTTCACATCCACTTTGCCACCCAGCTTATGCTAAGGGCATTACAGTTCCACAGGGGACACTGTCTGTGCCCCACTTCGAGGAGAACCATCCATGGGATGCTCAGTCCTCCCTCCATAGCGTTCACCTGAGTGATCAAGGTCCATACGAAATGTGGTTCAGTGGAGTTCGTGAAGTAGTTAGTAGTACTGAGTAGCGGTATAGTGCTGGCTTTTTCTTTTCATTTGAAACAGCCCATTTTCTTTTCAATCTGTTAATTTTTCCCTCCATGCTGTACCCAGGGATATACCCTGTAACCAGATGGTTCACCCATGTTGCTGGTGTAAAGATGGCACCAGCACTTGGCTGACACCAGCACTGCGCTCTGACAATCTGCCATCTGGCAGTTGGCGACAAGAATTGCGCGGGGCTACGTCCCACACCCATTTTTATATAACAAACCCAGGTTGTACCATGGTGACAAGAAGGGTGACCTGGAGATCAGTAACATTGGCCCACACAAGAAACCAAAGTCGCACAGGAAGCGTGCAACATTATTCCGCCGACAACATTCCAGTGGCAATATTCTGTTGGCACATTAACAGACTACATAATCAGACAGGGATGTAGCCTTAAATCAGATAGGGATATACACAGTCCTGTTATCAGACAACAAAGGGATATCCCTGTTCAGGCTGTATGAGCTGTCATTGAGCAACAGGGCGTTTTTTCAGTCAGGCTGTCTCCTGAAATGGCACCCAACTCCACTCCTGAACCTGGTCCTTTGGGATACCCATCAGACACTCAACAAAATGTTTTGACAGCACCATGTTGGTCTGCCAATGGGTTGGTGCTCCTTGACTCCCACCACCTCTGCTCCTGGGTAGCTGCCATTTTGTTCTATGTTTGTGTGCACAGTAGTGTACTGAAGTGTGCAATGTGCACACACTGTAAAATACCTCAGCTCAGTTGTTAGGGTTTCTTTTTAGTTTTTTTTTGGTATTGTTTGTGGCTTTATGACAAAGAAGAAAGAAGTTTTTAAAAAGTGATTTTTTTAGTCAGGCAGCCTTTACTATTATTGAGACTAGAGGAGACAGAGACTTGTCAACTCACTGGCTCTGTTGCAGCGAGTTACTGAGTGGCAACTATATGTCATAATACTATAATTTAAATTTAATATAACAGACATCTTCTTGTGAGGAACCCAGGCTCAAGTCACACATGGGGCCATGTGTGCAACTGCAAGTGCTCCACTGTGCACTGTATTTGTCAGCTGGTAGGGTGGGACTGGTCTGTGGACTCCTGCTTCTTCTGGGCAGCTAGCTGTTGTTTTGTTCTATGTGTAGCGCTTCAGAAATACAATGTTGTAAAAGTTTATGTCCTTGTGCCTGAGAAGAAATTTAAAACAGAAATATTTTTCTTCAGAATTTATTTACTAGTCTGGCTTGACTATTAGTAAGTGAGACTTGTCAGCTCACTTGCATTGTTGCAGTGACTATATTTCATAATTATATAGGTTAAATAGAAAACAACAGTATTTATTAGTCACAGTATCGTTCTTTTAGAAATACAAACTGTAAGCCAAGCAAGACTTTACAAACTCGAGCAAAATAATAAATAAAATAACTGAATGAAGAGAGCGAGAATGCTGGTGGAACTGGACATTCAATAAAATGACTAACAAGTAGAAGCGAAAACAGGAGAAAGGAAGGGAATAGGACTAACGCATCACATACTGTATCTTATAATAATGATAATAATAATATAATATATGGTTAGGGCTTATTGTGTACAGAAAGCAGCCCTTCAGAATGTTGCTGTACATGTTTGAAGTTGCTGTGCATGTTCTAAAAGATGTTGTTGTGCACATTCAATCATTAACTCAGCTGTGTTTCCCCTCATGCTCACTTCTGTTGCTTTCAGTTTCTCTGCACAGATCCGCTCAATCACACAGCAGTGTCCCCCTGCTCTATGATGCCATTTCAACAACTCTTTTGTCGAGCCGGCATCTCACTGACAGAATCATGTCAACCACAAGTTGCAGTTAACATGATTCCTGTGTGTCTCCCGGACCATTTTGTTTAATGGGGCAAAGCCTCCTGAACCCCCATGCAGGGGCTCAGCCCCCACCCACCGTCATTAGAGTTATCAACTCCAGTCGGAGTTGATTAGGATAAGGGTGCAGGACTGAGAGACAGTGTGCCCCTGTCTCGGCACATCAACACAGCAACCTGTCAGCAAAGTGTCGAGTTTGCCGACAGGGTTGTAGTTGCTGTGTTGGTGTCACCGTACATAGGGCATACCATCCCCTCTCACTCTCATTCCGCTGCTTTCACTTTCCCAGCAACACAACCCCACTCACACAAGGGTAATGTTCAACTTATCAAAAAGTCAGAAATCAATCATATACCATAACAAATAAAATATGAGCGACCATACAAAACTCACCCTGTATTTCCATTTCAGGGGTTGAGATAGCAACATGGACCTCTTGAGCTTCACGCTTGAGGTCTATCGCTGTTATCTCAAATCCTTTGATGGAAACACAGACTCATTATGTATGGTCAGGCATACATTATTCCATATATGTATATATATATATATATATATATATATATATATATACACATATACACACACAATGGAGGTGAGTGGTAAATGAGTGTGATAAATTATGTTATTTTCACCAGGGTTTGATAAATACAAGACCTGACATTTATCACACCCGGCATAAGCGCGCATACGCATAAAACCACATAAATGGTACATTTGCAACAATGAGAGCCCCATTGTATATCGGATACATGATGGGCACTCATGTGATATGGAAATATGTTCAGTCCTGTACAGTGACCTCTGAAACCTCCCTTGTGGCTTCGCCACTTGTGAGTATTCAGAGGTCACTCTATAAAGTGAAGATATTTTCCATATCACTACTGCATGCCATCATGTATCACATATATATATATAATATTACACTACACTACAAAATACCATACCATACCATACTATACTGTAACATAAGATAACATCATAACATAACATAAACATAATTTGACCCCACCGTTGTAAATTCTGGTTTGGCACAGGATTTCAAGGAGCTTGAAGTTGGCTTGGAAGCAATAAGCTGGTATCAAACTCAAAAGACAAAGACCATATTGTTTTGAAGCAGGCGATATGAAGTGGACAGACGTCGCTGCTAAAACTAACTTCCATCTCTGGTTCTCAGCTAGAGGTAGTAGAGGTAATAAAATACTTTGGTGACCACCTCAACCAGGAGCTAAGTTTTGAGTCTCATGTTGAACAGCTATCGAAATATGTCCATCAAAAGCTTGGGCTAATGTACTGGCTTAGAATTTGCCTCACTCAGACAGTGTGGCAAACCATTAATAATGTCCTGCTACCAGGCTACTACATAGAGCACCTGTTCTTTGCTCTGTGAGGTCATGGAGCTCAACAGTCTCAACATGTTATATAATAAGATTGGAAGGTTTGCTGTTGATGACCCTGGAGCATCACTGCAAGTTTTCTCCTTACTCGCCCAACCTCACCCAACAACTAACACACCAAAATCTGGCCAATGGAAAATCATGTACACAAATGCTCGCACTCTGGAAACAAGATCCCAAACCTGCAGGCAACAATGACAGGGGCTAAACTGGACATAGTAGCCATTAGCGAGACATGGTTCACCAGTAACCACACTTGGGAGACTTCAGTACTAGGCTATGTACTGTTCAGAAGAGACCGAGGTGCAAAGGGGGTTGGAGTGGTCCTTTATGTCAATGAAGATATCAAAGCTACAGAAATTCAGAATACACATAAGGAGCCAGAAGAACTGTGGGTCACCCTGAAAACAGGAAGCAGGACAGCCATACGAACTGGGGTTGTCTGCAGGCCTCCTGACCAGGGAGAGGACATAGACACATTACTGTTAGAAGATATACAAAACATGACAGCTTAAGGGAGGTTCTGATAGTGGGAGACTTCAACATGCCAGAACTAGACACATGGTGGACTTCCTGCAGGGGAGGGCCTCAAGCAACTGGTACAACAACCCACAAGAGACAGGGCTATCCTAGATCTAGTACTGACTAATGGGAAAAGGATCACAGACCTCCAGGTAGAAGGTCACCTGGGGGCCAGTGACCATCACATGGTATGGTTCAATTTGGCCACTAGACCTAAATCATCCCATTCCAAGGCAAAAATATGGGACTTCAGAGGAGCTGACTATGATAAGATGGCCAACAGAGTTAAGCTAGCCCTGGCAGGCGGAAATACAGGTGAGGGTTACAGGCAAAGTGGGCAAGCATTAAGGATGCAATACTTGAAGCAACACACCACTATGTTAGAGAGAAAAGCAAGAGCAAAAGAAGGAGGAAACCACTTTGATTCTCAAAAACAATAGCAGAAAAGGTCAGAGCCAAAAGGCTGGCCTTCATGAAATATGAGGACGCAGTGGGATGAAGATAGGGAGGCCTACCAAACTTCCCTCAGGGAAGCAGGGAAGGCAGTAAGGCAGGCAAAAGCCCAAACTGAGGAAACACTAGCATGAACAGTAAAAGAAGGGACAAGACTTTCTATAGATACATTTGCGAAAGGAGAAAGTCTAGAGGGGTATTGCTAAGATCAAAGGGGATAAGGGTGAGTGTGTGGAGGAGGACCAAGGAAAACATCTATCCTAAATAGATACTTCTGCTCAGTATGTACTGAGGAGAAGGTAGGACGAGACCCACAGCTCAGCACCATGGACACAGAAAGGAGAGAGTGTGCACTAGTCCTTCACAAAAGAAAGGGTCCTACAAGAGCTCGCTAAGCTGAGGGTGGACAAGGCAATGGGACCTGATGGCATACATCCCAGGGTACTAAAGGAGCTAAGGGTGGAACTAGCAGAGACATTAGCAGAACTGTTTAGTGAGTCTCTGAGCACAGAAGAGGTCCCAGAAGACTGGAGAAGGGCTTATGCGATCCTGCTCCACAAGAGCGGTAGCAGGGAGGAGGCAGGGAACTACAGACCAGTCAGTCTTACCACAGTAGTGGGCAAGATTATGGAGGCACTCCTTAAGAAAAGGATAGTACAACACCTGGAATCTATGGGAGCATAGGATCCAAGACAGCATGGGTTTACAACAGGAATGTCCTGTCAAACTAATCTCATAGATTTCTTTGACTGGGTAACCAGAGTGGTGGATCAAGGGGTGCAGTTGATGTTGCCTACCTTAACTACAGCAAAGCTTTCAATATTGTTCCACATAGAAGATTGATTAATAAATTGAGTAGGCTCGGGGTGGATCAGAAGTTGGTCAACTTGGTGGCAAACTGGTTGGCGGGCAGAAAACAGAGAGTGGTGGTAAACGGTATACAGTCAGAAGAGATGTAAGTCACAAGTGGGGTACCTCAGGGATCAGTCCTGGGGCCAGTCCTCTTCAATATCTTCATCAGTGACATTGCAGCTGGACTGGAGGATAAGGTTTGTCTGTTTGCAGATGACATCAAGATCTGCAACAGATTATGTGATCCAGATGGGGTGGGCAGAATGAGAAGAGATCTGGATAAACTGGCAAAATGGTGGGAAGAGTGGCAACTGGGGTTTAGCAAAAGAAGTGCAAGATCATGCACACAGGGAAGAGAAACCCTGAAGCCACCTATAGGTTAGGAGGGAGTTGCTGGCAATCACAAGGGAAGAAAGAGACTTGGGCATCATCGTCACAGATGACCTGAAATCATCCAAGCAGAACACTTAAGCAGTAGGTAAGTCTAGAGGGATGCTGGGGTGTATTAGTAGGGGTATCACAAGTCGTAAGAGGAAGGTAATAATCCCTCTTTACAAAACACTGGTTAGGCCCCATCTGGAGTACTGTGTGCAGTACTGGAGGCTGCACCTGCACAAGGACATTAATAAAATAGAGACAGTCCAGAGAAGGGCAACTAAAATGGTGCAGGGACTGCATCAGAAAACATATGAGGACAGGTTAACGGAGCTCAATATGTATACTATAGAGCGAGGAGAGAGAGAGGTGATATACTAACATACTAATTGCCAGCAGATTAGGCCTTATGGTCTATCGAGTCTGCTCGAACCTCAGATCCCTAGTTGGGTGCCGAAGACCCCCTCCCCTTGTGTTCCAGAAACCCTATCATCCATCCCACCTCCCCGGCAGGCCATCATCTGATACTTCCACTTTCTGTGTCTGTCCCACCCTCTCTTGAAGCCCTCCACTGTGGATCTCTGAACCAGCTCGCTAGGCAGTGCATTCCAAGGGTCCACCACCCTCTCGGTGAAAAAACCTCCTCCTCTTCTTTCCCCCTCACCCTTCCACCTTCCAACTTCAAACCATGCCTCTGGTGATACCTCCATGCTTTAGTCTAAAGATCCCTCCATGTTTACCCTATTTATTCCCTTGAGGTACTTGAAGTCCTCAATCATGTCCCCCTGTCTCTCCTCTCCTCCAATGAAAACAGGCAGAGCTCCTCAAGTCTGTCCCCTCATACGTTAATTCCCCTAGTCCTCATATCATCTTAGTTGCCCTCCTGTGTACCCTCTCCAGGAGCTGTATCCCTCTTCAAGTGTGGTCTCCAGTACTGTACACAGTACTCAAGGTGTGTCTAACCAGTCCATTGTACAGCGGCAGAATCACATTCCTGCTCCTAGAGGTGATCCCCTTACGATGCATCCCAACATCCTGTTTGCCTTGCTAGCCACTCTCCTGCACTGCTCAGAGTTATTCATACATGCATCCACCATGACCCTAGGTCTTTTTCCTCTGTTGAGGCCTCCAGCCTTCCCTCCCAGGGTGTACCTGTGTGTAGGTTTCCCTCCAAAGATGTAACACCTTGCACTTGGTGATATTGAAATTTAATTTCCATGTGTGAGCCCAGCTTTCCAGGGTGTCCAGGTCCCCTTGCAGGACCAACCTCCCTCTTCCCCCTCAACTACTGCTCCATCTTGGAGTCATCAGCCAAGAGACTCATTTCACACCTTATACCCTCCCACAGTGTCACAATGTATGCATTAAACAGGATCGGACCCAGGACCCGAGCCCTGCGGTGCCCACTACCAACCTCTCTAGGGTTGAGAGCTCCCCACCGACCACTACTCTCTGGTGCATCCAGTTAGCCAGTTTTCAATCCATCTGACCATCAAGGGCCTACTCCCAACCCTATTAGTTTCTCCACCAGACCATTGTGGGGACAGAGTCAAAGCCTTGCTGAAGTCCAAGAATAATACATCCACAGGCTTTCCCTGTCCAGTTCTGATGTTACCCATTCAGTAGAACTCCACAAGATTGGTTTGACATGATCTACCTGGCACAAACCCATGTTGCCGACTATCCAGACCTCCCACCTCCTCCAAGTACACACCCCAATCGTTCCTTTAATATACTCTCCATTAATTTTCCCACCACCTAGGTCAAACTGATGGGTCTATAGTTACCTGGTACTTCCCTGACCCCCCTTCATGGATTGGCACTAAAATGTGCCTCTGCCAATCTAGGTACCCTCCTGTCTCAACCGACCTGTTGAAGAGCTCTGCCAGGGGTGCAGCCAGTATGTCCGCCAATTCCCATAGTACTCTCAGATGAATGCCATCTGGCCCAGGAGATTTGTCTTTCTTTAGGGCCTTGAGGCTAACCAGACCCTTTTGGTGGAGATAGCATCATCCAACCCTCCACCTACTGGCCTTTTTATCCTTATCCTGATGTGACACCCTGGGGTACCTCTCCTCCCTCTTGCTCCATTTCTGTTGCTCCCTGATCCCACTCACTGCCGCTTCTATCCCCATTGTGCCTTGCTTTGTAGATATCCCATCCCTCCCTAGTGAACACAGAGGCAAAGTACTCATTTAATACCTCTGCCTGGTCCCTCGCCTCTTCCACCCACCCTCCTTCTGATCTCAATCTGCTGAGATGCCCTTAGTTTTCTCCAGCTCTCCAATGTACCAGAAGAACCCCTTTTCCCCTCCATGTATTCCTGTGTCAGCTGCTGCTCTTTTACTGGACTTTGCCCCCCCTCACCATCCGGATGACTTTTCTAGATGCAAGTTGGTACATTTCCTTATCCCTATCCCTCTTGTTGTTTTATATTTTTTGTGAGCGCCTTCTTTTCTCTGACTGCTACCTGAACCTCACTGGACCACCAGCATGGTTTATGTGACCTTGCTCCCTTACGTTTCACCTTAAGCGCAGGTCCTGACTGCCTCATGAAGTCCCTTTATGACCTCCCATCTCTTTTCCACATTTGTCATTGATGTAATCCCTTCAAGTGATCCTTGAGAATATTTCCCATGCCCACAAAGTCTGCCCCCTGAAGTCCACTGCCAGTGCCAGATATGATTGAAATATTCAAAATCTTAAGGGCATTAACAAGGTGAAAGAGTCTAACATGTTTCAATATAATAAAAATAGCAGGACAAGAGGGCAGCATGAGATTAGGGAGGCCGATTAAGGGGTACTGTGAGGAAGTTATTTTTCACAGAAAGGGTGCTGGATGCATGGAGCGCTGTCGTCAAGAAGGGGTGGCTATGAATACAGTGCAGAGCTTCAAACAGGCATGGGATAGGCATAAGGGAGCAATACAGATGAGGATAAATAGATAGGCCATTGACGGTGTAAGAGGCCTGTGGCACTTTCATAAGGTAGAAAAATGGGCAGACTGGATGGGCCTTGTGGTCCTTATCTGCTCAACTTCTATGTTTCTATGTTTCTACTAAACTGGCCTTCCTTAGAATGTAGGTTGGAACTCCCTTCCCTATGCCTTACTCATAAATTAGTGCTTGATACCCCTCCCCGGTCTTGGGACATCCTAAAGTCTAAACTGCAGCAGAGAACTCTTAGCTTCTCATCCAGTTCCCTCCTGTATGTCCCAAACTCTAAGGCAGGTAGCAGATCTTTTGCCTACTTTACTCACAATTTGGAATAATCTTCCTCTAGAAATCTGGCATTGTGGAACTTTAACTAATTTCAAAAGAGGGTTAAGATTCTCTATGGAGGAGTCACAGTAGGTGTTACCATTGAATATGCTGGCTTAATGCATGGCATTTTCCCCATATCAAATTGTTCCTCTCTGTACTGTGACTTATGATTGATCATAGCGTTATTAATGCACATTTAATGTATAGCCTCCTGGCACTTATTCCTACTGTTGTAAACTGCTACCTGATTGTTACATTTTGCTTGTATTATGATGTTTGATATGTATGTGTTTCTGTTATCTGTTAACTAATCCAGGTCACTCATGAAAAGAGATTTTAGTCTCAGTGGGCATACCAGTTTAACAAAATTCGATAAATAAAAATAAGATAGCCTAACGTAAACATAGTATATATTTCATAAATTGCAAAAAACTTCATTAATGCAGTAGTTGGGTCAAAGCAACAAAGTTGGGAAATGTGGCATTAGGGTTTCAACCCTACCCCCTCCACCGTGTAGAAGCTGTGGGGTGTGCCTTGGGCTTCACAAGCCTAACACTCACCCAGTTCCATCTGTAAATATGGTCAGATGTGCACACTGCATGAGAATGCGGTGCGTGACAGGCTTCATGAAGCCCAAGGTATACCCCACAGCTGCTGTGCTGCCTGGAGGGGGTGGGGGTGGGGCTATAGGGCTGGAAACCTAATACCACATTTCCCAACTTTTGTCACTTTGACCCTAAGTAGTGCATTAATAGTTTTTGCAATTTATTTCTTTACTTTTTGAGATAGTATAATGGTATCCTTATTTTGCTGTGGAGCACAGGGCCCCATCCATACCTGCACCACATGCCTCCAGCACTCTGAACTACCATGGAAGACTGGGAGTAATCACCCGAGTTATTTACAGTGTTTATTAGTAAAACTTAAATTCGCTTTTCCCTGGTGTCAGTGGTACCCCCCACTCAAATTGTGCACCGTCAGCGTACATTTGTACTTAATAGCCCTGGTGTCTAGTGGCCCCTCCTCCCATTCATACACTGTTCTTTAAAACTTTTCTTTAGTGTCCAGTGGTACCCCACCCTTCAATTCTGTTCCAGTCCCCTTAATTTATGTATAATAGCCCAGGTGTGTAGGGATACCCACACCTTCTGATTTATATAAACTGTTTTTTATTGTCATTGGTATCTACTAGTGCCCCCTACCCTCCATTTCCACCCCAGTTTCATTAATTTCCATATAATAGCCCTGGTGTCTAGTGGCACCCTCAGTAGGTACCAAGGCTATTATATGGAAATTAATGGGGTCCAGGGCAAAATTGGAAAGGGCTACTAGACACCAGGGAAAAGCAAGGAATGTAATTGGGAAATTGCCCTTGTGCCTAGTAGCACACCCTACCAGCCGATCTATATAAACTGTTTTTATATTGTCATTGGTGCCCAGTGGTACCCCTCCATCTTCCCTGCCTGACGCTGTTACCTGTTCCCCCCGGTGTCTAGTGGTACCCTCTCTCATCTCAGTAGTCCCAATTATTCTGAAAATAAGAAAAGGGTCCCTCAATGTCTTTTCGATGACATGTCTTGCTGCTGGAACCAGTGATTGCTGTATGAAATACTTTATTTCTTATACAGTCTTCAGTTCCAGCACAAAAGGCGTATTTTGGATTGGAGAGTGGATCTTCACATTGGGACCTGTTTGGTGCTTGATGGTGTGTGTGTGTGGAGGGGTGCCTAGGGGTGGTGTGTGCACAGTGGGAGGTTGGGTGGGGGCACAGGTGAGCATTGCGGTGGACCTTTTACAGATTAAAAAGCAAGACATCGAGGGACCATTTTCTTATTTTCAGGATAATTGGGACATGTGAGGGTGGGGGTACCAGTAGACATCACATAGAAAAAAAATTACATGGTCAGGCATTGGGGTGGGGTCCACTGAACACCAGTGGCTATATAAAAACAGTTTATATAAATCAGAGGGTGAGGGTGCCACTGGACACCAGGGCTACTATATGCAAAGTAATGGGACGGGGAAGAATTGGAGGGTGGGGGATACCACTGGACATCAGGAAAAATGAAAAAATCCCTTTTCATGTCAGGCTATCTTTTGCCACATGAAATGAAAAAAGATTCCTTGACATAAGAAAGAATCAGAAAAAAAAAAATTTTTTATGCCAAGGGATCCGTTTTCATTTGAGCGAAAAAGGGTGCGAAAAGGATCCTTTGCAGAGAAGGAACTGGGAAAAGCTATGTACAAAATCCATTTTGTGCAAGGGAAAAAATTTTCATCATCTTTTTCATTCAAATGAAAAGGATACATGGGCACAAAATGGATTTTGGACTTAGTTTTTCCTAAATCCTTTTCATGACCATGATCCTTTTCATTTGGATGAAAAGGACTTACAAAAGAGTATTAGAGAGTCATGAAAAAGGATTTTAAAAATATAAAATAACCATTCAGTGTGGTAATTTTTAACAAACAAGTGCTGAATCCAACTCATGGAGTCTTGATGAACCAGATACATGTCTGGTATCTATGCAAGATGTTATATATGACACTTTGAAAACATTTTCTTTTAAAAACAAGATGGTGGCTCATGAAAAGGAATTTTCCTCACAAAAGATTGGCCCTTATGAAAAGAATCTTTTTCATGAGCACAAATCTTTTTCGTTCGTTGAAAATAATATGAACCTTAAATTGAATAACTTTGCAACAGATTAATAATTTGGCTCCAAACCAGTGAGCGGCACTTCTATGACCCAGGGCCTTTCTGTGAACATTTCAGACCAAAATTCCAAACTGTCTAGGCACAGTGCGCTGACAAAACCCACAAAAAAATAGAAACAATTGCAAATTTTGCATTTTTACTATGCCCAGCTCAGAATCTGCACATCTGACCAGAACAAAACTTGGCATGTCAAGAGATGTGCCCCACAAAACTGTGCATGCAAAATTTTCATACACATCCGTTGAATGGTTGCAAAGGCAAAATTTGAGGTTTAACATAGAAAGCTCTGCTCAACCCTAACTATAAGTGCGGTATAAATAACAAACATAGAAACATAGACAATGATAGCAGAACAAGACTGGTGGTCCATCCAGTCTGCCCATTCCTATCTAACGTCAGGACCTAGTGTCCATACAGAGTTATAGTCTTCCTATCCACACCTTCCCCCGTTACTGTTGCCCGAGTAACCACTATACCCTTCACTCTGTCCCAACCATGCTTGAAACAATTAATGGTTTTGGCACCCCTCAGCTGGTAGACTGTTTCACAGTTCCATCACCCTTTCTGTAAAATAATACTTTCTCATATCCCTCTTGAACCTCCCACCTGTCAGTTTCCACTCATGTTCTCATGACCTTGAACTGTTACTCATGCAAAATAATTCCCTGCAGTTCACCTTGGTTATTACTTTCAGGATCTTGAAGGCCACTATCATGTCTCCCTCTGCCATCTAATCTCCAGCGAGTACATGTTCAGTGCCTTGAGATGCTCCTCATAGGACCTGCCCTGTTGACCCTGAATAATTTTTGTTACCCTTCACTGCAACATTTCTAGCTTGTCTGTATCTTTCCTAAGGTAAGACTCCAGAACTGGGCACAGTACTTCAGATGTGGCCTCACCAAAGATCTGTAAAGAGGTAGTATTACCCTTTCTTTTGCTGTCAGTTTCCCTCCTGATGGTATCCAGTGAACAAGGTGACCACGACTGAGCACTTTCAAAAGGGTGACTGTGTTCTGTGCTACCTGGCAGGGTAGCAACTGGATACAGGGGTAGGCAAGTACAGCGACAGGATGTTACTATACATACATGTGTGCGGTGGGGGGGACCACTGCGTGATGGGTGGAAGGGGAGGAAGGGTATGTGGAGTGTAGTGCAGCAGTCAGCTGCTGAGCTGGCCATGTGCAGGCTAGAGATGGGAGGGTGCTGGGTTCGGTTCTGGGTGTGGTGGGGTTTTTGTGTCGGGTTGTTTTTAATTTTTTTCAAGTTTATCCCACCCCAACATGCAGCCCCCTGAGTTGAGAATCCTTTAATAGGGGTATGTGGGGTGTGAAGCCCCATGGGAGTGGAGTGGGGTTGGGGGGTTCAGGGGCACAACCCCCTGTAACACAGAAAACTAGTCGCTGGTTTTCTAGTTGCTCTGAGTATACATCACCGTAATTCCTTTTCAGCGATGTACACTTGCCCAAATGGCGATTGCTATTCCGCAATTGCCATTATGACATAGAACCCCTCCTGATAGATCTCAGCATTCTGTTTGCTTTACTGTAGGCCTTGTTGCACTGCCTTGATTGTTTGAGGGAGTCACTAACCTCCTGGGTCCTGTTCCTCAATTGTAGTGCTAAGTCTTACCTCATCCATCCAGTGCTCCGTCTCTGGGTTCTTTTTCCTTAGGTGCATCACCTTGCACTTTGGCATTGAATTTCAACTCAAAAATGGGGAGAACCATCAGCAAAGGCCACAAATAATAGCTTCAATGGGTTTCACTGAGATATCCAAAAGGACTGAGTCACTTGAAAAAGCAGATGGTATTAAACCAGTGAAACCATAAACTCATTTAAATGTAGTTTCTTCAGTTTAGTTTATTTATTGCTCGACCACCATCAGGATCCCCAACAATTTCGTTGACTCCTATCAACTTTATCAAGGTGAAGAGGTCCAAGAATTCAAAAAGTTAAAATGTTTAAATTACATGCAGCATTTATTTTCAGCTAAAGGCAGAACCAGGCACTTTTGGTGCTGCACTAGCAATTTTCATTATATGAACATTATACATCACTCATTTAACTCACCAAAAGGTCTGTATCAAGAGGCATTTAACATAATTCTGTTTGTCAGAGGGCACCCTCGGCTAAGTGTGCTCACAGAAAATGCTGCCAGTAGAGGTGAGGAATGGTGGCTGTCTCCTGTCTTGCTTTAGACTGTGTTGCCGCCACTGGAATGCATCGTGACATCTCCATTCAGTGACATCGTCCTTATGCACAACATGGCTCCATGTGGGAGCATGGATGGAGGTTGTCATGCTATCGGCTACACAACAGCCTCCCAGTCCCTGTGATGAGCTAGAAATGTAACGTTTTTATGTTTCATCAAATGCCATTTATTAATGTTTGTACATAGTAAACAGTATAAACCAGTCAAAATGTTTTGTCTTTCAGAAATGTTCAATTCTGGTGGTGAGGGAGGTCAGCACAATTGACGGAGGTCACTACTGGCATGCATTCCCATATACATTCCAAACAACAATAGGAAACATACATATGCTTACACAAAAGTACAATAAAATACACTGTTTTGCTAAAATAAATGCAGCACTACATGAAGTACATTCATAAAAATCAATTATCGCAAAAATATAATAAATAAAAATCCATCAAAATCATCAACCTGAGCACATGCAGATTGCTCTCACTCAAAAACCATGCACAGGTAAGGAATGTAAGGAGAGGAGATGGGAAGGACTGGTCCTGGAGAAAAGGGGTTGGTGCAAAATATGAGACAGGAGGGTGGGGTTGGGTGCTGGGAAAGGACGAGGAAAGATAAGGGCCAAGTGAGGGAGAAAGGGTGGGGATATTGGTGGTCAGTGGGAAGATGGTAAAAGGTTTAAAAATAAAAGAAACAGGGTATGGAAGGAAAGGTCAGGGAAGGAAAAGTAAAAGAGATAAGGAAAGCCCAGTGGGTGGTAATAAAGTGGGTGGGTTGGTGCCTATCTCAGGCCACTCCCAAAAGCACAGCGCTCACCATAATTTGGGAGACTAATTCAAGGATTACTCAGTGACCTTCAGTTTACAATAATGGCAGCCAATCAATCTCTTCATTGATGCCATACCTCTCATTTAGCGCCTCAGCACCTCAATCAAAATGCTCCCCATCTCCCCTCTGTCTGGGGCTTCCACCCATTCAATCCCCAAAAACTTTAAAGTGGAAATCTGAGGTCGGATATCAAAGCGATCAAGACTGTGCAAGCCCTGGGTGCACCACAGATGTAATGCACTGGGTTTATGACAATCGAAAGGATTTTCTCTCTCTTGTGGAAACTGATGCTTACTAGACAATCTTTTTGTGATCTAGCTTTGTCAATCACAGAGACCATTTTAATACAGCTTGTGCCCGAAATTTGGTACAAGCTACCATAAAGCAGGTAATGTCAAACTGTGCCCGATTGTAAAACTGGGCACAGTTGCGCTAGTTGGGAATGGCATACCTGCAGCTGCACGGCAATTAAATGATCTGATGTAGGGCTTGAAAATCCAGCATCTGGTGTCATTCAGACATAAAGTGTCTAGTAATGTTAGAAGAGTTGTCTTTGAAATGAATGATCGACTTGTGTTCAGAGATTCTCAGATGTAATTCCCTTTTAGTCTGCCCGATTTACAGTTTATCACAAATGCATTTTATGGAGTAAATTATAAAAGTGATGCTACATGTTATTCAGTGTTTCATATTAATCTTCACTATTCTGGAAGGATTGTTGATCTCTAAAGTTTTATGGCCCAGATATTCAAAGATGCGCCATACGCAACCCACTGATGCACCCTAGTGTGATAGTCAAGCAGGAATTGCACCTGGTACAAATCCCGATGCGCGTGGCGCATCAGTAATATGTCATGCAGGCCCAGGTGGGGGGTGCCCATGCATACTCTGCACATCCCGATATTCAGCCGGATGTGCTGAGCTATGCATGCCAACCCTTACTTGCACCGCACAAAGTTGATCCAAAAAAAAAAAAGGAGCAATGGCTGGCCACCCACAGGTGAGCTGAAGTATTGCAGGGCACAACATGGCAGCTGTCACCTGTGGGTGACCACCTGAGCTCCGGCTGCACTTCTGTGGTGGCGCCCCATACCCAATCATGGGCATCAATTAAAATGAATAAGGTCCAATATCCCTGTTGGTCCAGTGGACTACTGTCTGCCCAATCAGGGCTTAAGTAAAACAAATTAAGACTCCTATATCCCTGGTGGTCCAGTGGACCTCTGTCAGCCTGATCGCGGGCATTGGTAAAATAAAATAAGAATCCTATATCCCTGGTGGTCCAGTGGACGCTGTCAGCCGATCGTGGGCACTGGTAAAATAAAATAAGAATCCTCTATCCCTGGTGGTCCAGTGGACCGTTGTCAACCTGATCGCGGGCATTAGTAAAATAAAAGAGTCCAATATCCTGGTGGTCAGTTGACCGCTATCTGCCCGATCGTGGGCTTAAGTAAAGAAATAAAGACTCCTAGATCTCTGGTGGTCCAGTGGACCACTGTCAGCCCGATTGAGGGTGATAGTAAAATAAAAAGTCCTATATCCCTGGTGGTCCAGTGGACCGCTGTCTGCCCTGATTGTGGGCTTAAGTAAAGAAATAAAAGACTCCTATATCACTGGTGGTCCAGTGGACCTCCCCTCCACCCCACCATGATCCCCACCGCCCGCTCCCCCAGGTCAGCAGCGGACGACAGCACCCGACCGCCTGCCACACCTACCCGCCGACTGACACCATCAGTAGGGCTGTACGCCCATTGGTCCACAGTGTGAGCCAATGGGCTTGCTCCTGTAACGATTACACATTCCAGATATGAGACATTTACATATTTGGAATGTGGCAGTGCGGTACGGAGCTGCATGCCCGTTGGCTCACACTGTGGACCAATGGCATACAGCCCTACCGACTGTGTCACTCATGGGGGCGGCGGGGGCGGCGGGCGGGTGGGTGGTGCCGCTCGCCGTTGACCGGGGTGGGCGGTGGGGATCAGTGGCGGGTGGGGAGGGGTTCCACTGGACCCCAGGGATATAAGAGTCTTTATTTCTTTACTTAAGCCCGTGATCGGCAGACAGCGGTCCACTGGACCACCAGGGATATTGGACCTTTTATTTTACTAATGCCCGCGATGGGCTGACAGCGTCCACTGGATCACCAGGATATTGGATTCTTTATTATTTTCTAATGCCTGCGATTGAGCTGACAGCGGTCCACTGACCACCAGGGATATTGACTCTTTTTTATTTTACTAATGCCCATGATCGGGCTGACAGTGGTCCACTGGGCCACCAGGGATATAGGATTCTTATTTTATTTTACCAATGCCTGCAATCGGGCTGACAGAGGTCCACTGACCACCAGGGATATTGGAATCTTTATATTTAACTAATGCCTGCGATCGGGCTGTGGGGCACATTGCTGCGCTGGGAGGTCAGTCCCACATTGGCTGCTGCCTGGCAGGCGCGGAGGCGCCAAGTCGTCGATGATCGGTGCACCTGCATGCAAATAGGGCCATAATGACGTGCAAATGGCCCCATGTGCACCTTAGCATACATTATGGCCGCATTTGCATGTCAGCTTTTGAATATCGCAGTTGCTAGCTTCTTGCCAATGATTTACGCTGGCGCAGTGCCACTGCTCCATGCACTGCAGGTGCCCATGGTGCTGATATTCAATGATGCTGAGCCATGGCACAGCTCCATTGAATATCGCCCAGTCAATGCCCCTGTTCAGCCAAGTTGCGCTGCACTCCAGGCTTGTGCCACAGCCTGGCACAGTTTAAATATCTGGGCCTATTGTATTGCTGCACTGGGCACAATGCCCACAGGAAGCTAACTGCTAAAGGGGTCCAAATGAAAATCACCACCAACATTTTTTTTTCATTTTGAAGTTGGAGTGCATGGGTTTAGCTAAGTGTCTCACTAAGTTCTATCCACTAGAGGGGTTCCTTAAATGCCATCCTCCTTCTCTGTACTTTTCAGTACATGCCAATTATTTTTATTTATTTATTTAGTTTTTGTTGACTGGGTAGTAGTAGTAGTAGTAGTAAAACATTTTATTCAATTGACAAACAAAAGAATAGGATACTCGACTGAGACAAGCTCATTTCCAGCGAGGCCCTTAGTACAAACATTCATGTTGACATCATAAAAATTTTTAACACAGATTACATACATAAATATACATACAAAAACTAACACTACAACAATATTTAAGTTACAATAACTACTTAACATCCATATAAATAAACTACATTGATGTACAGGGCACATTCATTCATATGAACAAATTGTAAATCTTCATCATGTTTAATACATAATGTTCATGGTGGATCAACAATAAACCTTTATCTGCTTCAACTTTAAACCATCTTTTTTCTCCTATACAGGGGCTAGAACTAAGTGGTCTAAGATAAATTGGCAATGAGTTCCATATATTTGGATCTTAATAAAGAAAATGTGCTCTGCCCAAGTCTGTCTTTCTTCTGGGTAATTCATATTCCATACCCTCCACAGAGCGTGAGGTCTCCTCTAATTGTCTAACCTGAAGTTCATTGATAATATATTCAGGTACTTTACCCTACTTGAATTAACTATGTAGATCAAAGCATGGAAAGACCTTCTATCTTTTGGATACATCCAATTCAAAGACTGATATAGTTCTCTTCTATGAGTTCTGTTAGGTACATTCAAAATAAACCTTGCTATTTTATTAAAAAGAACATCTATTTTAGCTATCTGGGTTGAAGTTGCACCTATATAAACAATATCCCCATAATCCAAAAAGGTATCAATGTGATTGTAGCTATGTGCTTTCTCACTCTTTCATCCATACAGTTTCTAATTCTGTATAGTGCACCCAAACGTCCACTAACTTTCTTAATTATATGGTCTGTGTGGAAGTCCATCCCAATGATCTATCCAGGTACATTTCTAAGTATCTATAACATTGCACTTGTTCAAGAACAATTTTATCTTTAGTTACTATATTCAGACCTAACTTCTGAATAGGTTACACTATTCTCTTTAGAGAACAGTATAACCTGAGATTTTTGAGTTCAGAACAAGTTTGGATTAGCTGTAAAATAACTGAAGCTCATCAAATGCACTTTGAAGAGTAAGTTCTATCTGCATTATCGATGAACCCACCACATAAATAATGGTATCATCTGCATATAGATGAAATTGTACATCAGGATTAGTTAGAATAAAATCATTCGTGTATAAATTAAATAATATTGGACCCAAAATGGATCCTTGGGGCACTCCTGAAACAATTACCCTAAAACCAGATCCCCATCCATTTACTGATACCATTTGTTTCCTTCCAGTTAAATAAGCATCAAACCACCCAACCACATTGGTAGAAATACCCAAAGCAGGTAGTCTGGACAGGAGGATGTCATGGTCAAAGGTATCAAACACCTTGGACATCAACAAAATTTGCCCCGGACATCCCCCTGTCCAGAGCATCCACAATATCCCCAGTAACTTTCAGCATGGCAGAAGTTGTACCATGCATAGGTCTAAAACCAGACTGGAATTTATTAAAGGAATTTCCTTTTTCTAAATACGGCTGAAGTTGTTTAGCTACCATCTTTTCAAACACTTTAGCTACTATCGGTACTAATGATATAGGCCAATAATTTTCTAATAAGACTCTAGATCCATTTTGAAAACAGGAATTACTCTAGCCAATTTCCACATTTCAGGAATTTCCCCACATGTAAGTGACATGTTAAAGATGTTAGTTAAGGGGTACAAGATAACCGGAGCAGCATATTTCAATAAGATATTAGGAATCTCATCTAACCCTCCAGTTTTCTTAATATTCATTCTAAGTAATGCATTTTGTATATCTAATGGTGATATTGGTTCAAAATCAAACTCCTTACCCTTTCAGAATCAGCTTCTATGTCTTTTTGAGAATTTTTGATGAGGAGAAACTGGTTATACCTTGTAATAAGGCCATTGTGCCCATAGTTGTAAAATAGTCATTAAAGCTATCCACACCCTGTGAGCCCAATGGAATTTCCACCTTCCCAATCTCAAATTTTTCCGGTAATCTAATTGTTGTTCTCCTTTGCCTTTTAGAACTTTCCAGAATTTCCTCAGATTATCAGTCAGATTAGTTGTTAATTCCCTATTATAATAATCATATTTAATTTTCTTAAATTCATAGTTGTAATGATTCCATAGTTGTTTATACTTCACCCAATCTGTACCGTCCTTTTGTAAATTTAGCTACCTTTCATGCCCTATCTTGCTGTTTCTTAACTTTAAATAAGTAAGAATCATACCAGGGGCATTATTAAACTTTAATATCCTAGTTTTAGATGGAGCATGCCTATTGCAGATTGTCAAGAAATCTTCATGGAACATTACCCAAGCATCAACAACAGTGGGGACTAATTCTAACCTTTCACAATCGTACTCTTCCAACTCTAACATAAAATTTATGAAATGAAAATGTTTAAATGATCTATAATAAACTGTTTTCACTGATTTCCTTGATGTCTTTTGATTTCTAATACCATATATCATCTGGTGATCCAAGAAAGAATCTGGGAGGACACCACTAACCACAAATTTATCTGGGTCCGTGGTAAACAATAAATCCAAGACTGGAGAAGAAAGTGGATGTTTAGTGTTAACTCTAGTTACATCTATAATTAGCTGGGTCATACCCAAAATGGTATCCATCTTTACACTACTGTGATTACTCTACCATTTTCCAATCTTCATTTAGATCCCCAATTAACATAACCTCATGGCTATTCAGATATTCCCCAAAAGTCCTGAATGCTTGAAACACCTCAGTACTAGCTTCTGGAGGTCGATACTTACCCAATAATAATAAAGGCTTACAAAAGTGAAAATTGAATAGTAATGGAAGAACTTCAGAACCACACCAATCCTGTTGGCAATTAATTGTTGACACATTTAATGAGCTATGCATAAATAATAACTCCCCTTGATCGATCTTTCCTCAATAAATTATAACCATTCATATGCACCATATTATCCAAAATCTTATCATTCAGCCATGATTCTGTAACTATAATCACTTCTGGACTATATTTAATAGTCCATTCCTCAAATGATCAATTTGTCTTAATAGACTACGGATGTTAATAAGAATCACACACAGCCCTTCTTTCTTTAAAATATTAGCTGTTAAGTCAGGGTTCAGGACATCACAGGAATTAGAATTTTCAGAATCCAAATTAGTGTAGGGCCTGGATCAGGATGAATATCCCCACTTACAATTAAACTAATCATCAACACCATTTTACAGAATTTATGTAACTGCCCTTTCATTGTTACTTTCTTAAGGTGTTTAACTGTGGATGGTCCAAATAAATTTTATTTTGTCCCACCCTACCAGTAATCCTTTAAATATCATTATCCACTTAATTAGATCAGATTCCGAGTGATCACTCAACATCCCTGATGAAATTATATAATTACTTAATTGGTTCCCCTAGCATGTGTGTTTATGTATCCCCATGCAGCCAGTCACACTAATAAATCTATGAGCAATCAATATTACTCAATATACTTCAGGGAGCAAGGGAGACATACAAACACTCACAAAACAAAATCCCCAGCTGAAATAGTAACATTTCTAGAGTCAAACACAGAGATTGCAATCAGAGAGCAGAATTATTTGTAAACACTCATAAATACCAGGTATTACCACTACACTAGAATGAAAATGCACTGTCCTAACTACAATTTTTAAACTTAAATACTACACATAAATTTCAATATGATAGTCTTTCATGAATGACTGTACTATATATAATACAAACAGCTAATAGCCTAAAACCTCTAAAATAACAAGGCACCACCAATATATTTAGACAAAACACTACAAATGAGTACTTTAATTGTCTTAATTAAAACATTTACCCTCACTTACTTACAACTGCTCCAGCATTTCATGTATGCGAGTGGTACTCACACCCTCACTATAAGCTCATGCTAGTGTGCATTGTATGAAATTTAAATGGGAGTTCCCGCCCCTTCTGAGACCTCAGTGGTCGAACTCTGCTGATTCCCTGTACTTTCAGATGTTAATTCAAGCACAGCACAGTCAGTAAATGCAGCAAGGAAATACACTGTCTCTTACTCTGGGCTCCTTGTAGATGGATTTCTTTAAAGTGCGGGTCAGGGAACACAGCTCAGGGAGTGCAGCTGGAGATTAGTCAATTTCACGAGCAGCGTGCAGATTGAAACGGAGTTCCCGCCTCTTCTAGACCTCAGCAGTCGACTCCCGATTCTCCTGTACTTTCAGATGTTAATTCAGGCACTGCACAGTCAGTAAATGCAGCAAGGAAATACACATTCTCTCACTCTGGGCTCCTTGTAGATGGATTCCTTTAAAGTCGGGTCAAGGAACAGAGCTCGGGAGTGCAGCTGGAGATTAGGTAACTGCACTAGACAAATTCTGCCTATTTTCAGGCTCGACCTGGGCTAATGATTCCCTTGATATATCCAAAAGCCAAATTAAAAGGAGTTGAAAAAGAGTGCACAATAGTGCGGTGCAGTACTTAGCGTTACACTGTCAATGTTTCCTCAGATTTAGCCAAATATTAATTAACCTTCTTCAAAATTGTGTTTGTTTCATTTGTAAGGATAAGCTTTTTCAGTGTGACTTTTCTGACCAAAAATTGTAAAATAAATAGAAAAATGGCAGACTGCTGCTTGACAGACAGGTTGGTTAGGCCTTCTTCTAGTGACCAAATTCTACTTTATTTGTATTTCTGGCCTGGGCACCTGATGTCTGTCACTCTCATTTTTGAGTTTCTCTCTTTCTCACTCTCTTCTCCTTCCCTTGCAGTGTGGTTATTTGGACTTGGTTCTGTTTCAATATGCTGTAGTATTTCCTTGTACAGATGCTGAACCCTGCTTTTTCCTGCTATTTAACAATGGGGCATATACTGTATTGTTGACAAAATATACAAGAATGTGCACAAAGACAGTGATGAGTGTGATAGGCCTGGCTGGCCTATGTGAAGAAGTGCAGTAACTCAACATGCTGTCACTCTAAGTAAAACTTTGCCTTACCTTGAAACATTCTGTAATGAAATGTTTTTGAAAAACTGCTCACGGATGTTTTCCTCTCACTCTGCCCCTAGTAACCACTAATCTAGACAATATAGGCACAAAGCCAGACACACAGTTGTAGGTTTTTAATGATTAAGAGGACTGTTTATTCTTGGCACAACATTTATTTTGTTGGTAAATGTAATAGCATGATGTTATGTCTGGCACTTGGACAGATGACTTTTTTTCTATTTTGTCTGTTTTACTTCTATTCTAGGAACACAAACATATGAAAATGTCAGCAGATACAGGCCAAGCGGGTTCATCGTGTCTGCTCTGATAGTGCAGCACAGTTTAGATTCTTGCTGCTTCCCCCACCCATTGCTGCCTTCCTTCCCCACTAATTCTCCCACTGACTAGTGCCTTGCCCTTGATCCTATCCCACCCCTTTTAAAGCTCCCCACTGTTTAAAGAGATTTAACATTCTTAAGGAAGCACATTCCATCCGCAACCACTCTCTCTCAGTGAATTGGTAGCCCTCATTTCTCTCTTGAATCTGCCCTCCAACCTCAGCCTGTGCCCCTAGTAATCCCTCTCCCTTTAATTGAAACATGCCCTCTGAACTAACCTTGTTTGAAGGTTTTGATCATATCACCCCTTTACCTTCTCTCCTCTAGTGAGTCCATGTTAGGTCCCTCAGTCTATCCTCATAAGATTTCCCTCCATTACTCCAGTCATCCTTGTCGCCTCCACTGGACCCTCCAATAGCCTGATGTCTTTGGGTATGGGTTCCAGAACTGTTCACAGTACTCCAATGCGGCCTCGCCACTGAGCTGTACAGTGGCAGAATGACTTCCTCTCTCCTAGGGGTGATTCCTCTAACAATGCAACCTAGCATCCTATTGGCTTTTGCCACTGCTTTCCTTCATTGAGATGAGTATTTTATTTTCCTTGTGACCATTACCGTCATATCCTTTTCCTCCTCAGAGATGGATAGATGTAGCCCTCCCGAATGGTAACTGTACCTGAATTTCTGGCTCTGAAGTGCATGACCTTGCACTTCTTGGCATTGAAACCCATCTGCCAAGTGTTTGACCACTGCCCAAGCCTTACCAAATCTTCCTAGAGATCTTTTCCTCCTCCGCCTCATCCATCGCAGCACCATCTTGGTGCCGCCAGCAAACAGACTGATCCTGCTCTTAATCCCAGCTGTCATATCAGCAACCGCTATCTCAGCTATAAGCATGTTAAACAGCACTGGCCCCAACACTGAACCCTGTGGGACCGCACTGGTGACTGCCCTGGGAAATGAAAGTTCTCCCCACTACTACCATCTGATGTCTGTCCTCAACTAGTTTTCAACCCACTTAACCAGTTTCTCCCGGCCCCAAGTTCCTCGATTTACAAGTTAATCTGCCATGGGTACAGAGTGAAAGGCTTTACTGAAGTCCAGGTACAGGACATCAACTGCCCAACCACCATCAAGTGCCTTAGTCACCCAGTCAAGAAACTGAACCAGGTTTGTTTGACACAATGCCCACTGACGAAGGGTTTATACCCAAAGCGCCAGGGCAGTAGAGGGCTGTGCTGTGGATGTCAGGCATACTCAACTTTTCTAATTTGCAATAAAGCGTTGAAACTGTAATTGTGAATCTGTGCTTTTTGCTGTGGTTTTGGAGTGCAGGTGTGCTGGACTGTGTACCTTGTTGGGGCTTGCTGCCCTACCTGCACCTCTCCTAACCTGGGCTATGCGTAGTTTGTTTGGACTTTCCTTTTGTTTGACATGATCTTCTGGATACAAAACCATGCTGTCTGTTGTCCATAAGACTGTTCACCTCCAAGAAGGTCACCAGCCTTTCCTTTAGGATAGTCTCCATGAGCTTACCTACAATGGATGTAAGACTGAACAGTCTATAGTTACCAAGCTCTTCCTTGGGACTGTTCTTATGCAGGGGTACCACATGTGCCATCCTCCAGTCCTGAGGCATGCACCAGTCTGCATTCAGATACTGAATAAGTCTGCCAGTGTGGTACTGCCAGGACCTCAGTCAGCTCCCTCAAGACTCTATGGTGAGCTTATCCGGCCCTGGTGCCTTGCCGCCTTCAATGACTTAAGACCCTCAAGCACCCGGCTCACAGGATCTCTCCATCCATTATCCTTTCTCCTCCCTCACCTGCTTTGCCATGCCCCTGCAGGATCAGATCATCTCTTTCTCTGGTAAAACTGAACAGAAGTACTCATTGAGTGCCTCTGCCTGTTCATCCCCTTCTTCACCCACCCTCCATCTTTCCTAATCCTGGTGATTTAGTCCTTGCAACTCCTCTTCTCCGTTATGCACTTGAAGAAGGCTTTTCACCCTCCTTTATCCCTATAAAAGGCTTAGCTCCTTTGAGGCCTTGTCCACCCTCACAGCTCTACTCACCTCCCTGGTTTTCTTTGTGCTCCTCCTGTCCACCTCCCAAAGACACCTTCCATCTTCTGAGGCTCCTTTCCTCACGCACTCTAATCTGCACGTTTGACCACCAACTTGGCTTCTTGGTCCCTGTCTTCTTACTGTGTTTCCTAGTGCAGGCATCTGTTGCTACTACCAGACCTGTCTTCAGAATGGCCCATTTCTGGATGGCATCCATGTCTGGGCTGATGCTAGTCAAATGCCCCCAAGGATGTCAGCCATCCTGCTGAAGTCAGCCTTTGAAGTCCACTGTCCTGGTTCTTGTAGAAGTGCTCTCCTTACCCATATCCAGGAGAACCACACTGTACGGTGGTCGCTGCCTCCTAGGGGCCCTCAGTCCTTATGCCTTGCACGTGGTCTCCATCTGTTAGCACAAGATCCAAAATTCTCCCCTCCCTTGGCTCCTCCACCTTTTTGCAACTGGAATACATCCTGGAAGGTGTCCAGAATGACCTATTCCCTAGTGCTCCTGGTAGACATGGTTCTCCAATCCACCCCTGGTACTGTAGGCTGAAATCCCTGACCACCACTGTGCCACCCGTGCTACAGTGTTTCCATATCTGATCCACCAGTTCTCTATCAACTGCCTTGACTGTGAGGGTGGTCTGTACACCACCCCAGTCTGACCCTTTTGCCTTTATTGTTCTGCAGTTGAACCCATAAGGTTTCCAGCCTACCCTTGTCACCCTCCTCCTTACTATTCACTATACCTTCCCTCACAAATAATGCAACCTCCACTCTTCCTCTTGTCCTGTCCCTACAATACAGTCTGTATCCCAGTATCATGAGGTCCCATTCATGGTGCTGGAATATGATGAAAACACTAAAGTTGAGCTATTCTGTATTTGTATTCGTAATGAAATGAAATGAGATTACAAAGAAACATGAAAATGACAGCAGAAGGAGAACATAGGTCCATCAAGTCTGTTCAAGGGTTACTGAGATCTTCTATGTGTTCTGGGACCTAGCCCCATCTACCCAGTTTCTGTACCCATGGGACCTACATGAGCCCTTTCTCTGCCCCACCTCCTCTTGAAAGCTGCCACTGTCTTAGCTCCCACCACCATGGCATTCAGTCTATGCCATCATTCTTTGACTCTTTCATTGAAGTAGTGTTTCCTTAGATCCTTTTGAAGCGCCTCTTCATAACTTCCATTCGTGCCCTCTAGTGGTTGAGCTGGTGACCTATTAAAAAGTTCTGAGTAGGGCTCTTAGTAGTGCCTCTCAGGAACTTGAATATCTGAGTCATATCCCCTCTCTCCCTTCTAGTCTCAAGAGAGTACATAGTCAGTGTCTTTAGGTGCTCCTCGTATGAGAGCCCCTGGAGACCCTGTGTCATCTTGGCCACCCTTCTCTGAACAGCCCCAGCCTATCCTTGTCCTTCTTTAGTTAAGGACTCCAGAACTGGATGCATTACTTCAGGTGAGGCCTCACCAGCAACCTATCGGCAGGAGGATCTCCTCCTTGTTCCTGCTGTCAAATCCTCTTCCTATACACCCGGTATTTTATTTGCCTTAGAAACATAGAAACATAGAATTTGACAGCAGATAAGGACCGCTTGGCCCACCTAGTCTGACCATTTCCTACCTAACAGATAAGCTGAAAATCCTAGTTAACCAACAGCTTACTGTAAGCTTTTTTACATTGACTTGAATGCTTTAAGGTGTCACATATGATGACCCCCAGGTCCCTTTCCTCTTGTGAGGTACTGATTTTGACCCCATTAAGCCAGTATTCTGCCCTTAGGTTCCCTTTTCCCAGATGCATTACCTTGCATTTTATTTTGCATTGAATTTCAGCTGCCAAACATTTGACCATCTTTCCAAGCTCTTCAGGTCTTTTTGCAGGTCCTTCCCTGCCTCCGCTGTCAACCCTACTGCCTAGCTTAGTGTTATCCATAAAGAGGGCAAGATTGCCTTGAATGCCTTTGCCGCTGTCATTAATGAACATATTGAAAAGGACTGGACCAAGATTGAGCCTTAGGGCACACCACCTCTCCTGACCTCACCCTTTGACTTCCACTCTGTCATCTGTCCTTTAGCCAATTTTCCACCCACCTGACTAAGCTCCTGGCAGTGCCTAGGTCCTCCAACTTTCTTAACAGGCAGTTGTTGTACCAAATGAAAAGCCTTACTAAAGTCAAAGTAGAAGAGATCCACTTGGTGGCCCTTCTCCAATTCCTTAGACACCCAGTCAAAGAACATAATGAGGGTATCCTGGCATGACCTACCTGTCGAAACCCATATTGTCTGTCATCCTGGAGACCATTACATTTCAGGTATTCTACTTGGTCCTGTTTAATTAATGTTTCGTTAATTTTTCCAACCACAGATGTGAGACTCACTGGTCTGTAGTTGTTGGCCTCCTCTCTTCCTTGTGTAGAGGTACCACATCTACTGTTCTCCAGTCCCTTGACACGGTTTCCATCTACAATGAGTGGTTAAACAAATTTGCCATGGGGTCCGCCAATTCCTCTGCAAGTTCCTTAGTACTCCTGGGTGCAGTCCATCAGGCTCTGGTGCTTTGTCCACCCTTAGGAGTACCAAGTCTTTGACCCTATCTGTGGTAAATGTCGGCATATCCATTTGCGGGATCCCCTTATCAGCAGCCTTGATGCCACTATCTGGAAGTGGTCTACCCTTTTCCTTTGTGAATACCGAACAGAAGATGTTCAGAACAGCGGCCTTCTATCCATTATCTTCAACTATCCTATTACCATCTAAGAGCTGAACTACCCCACTTTTTCTTTCTCTTCTCGTGAATGTAACAAAAGAAGTGTTGTTTTCCAGATTTGAAACCCGTCGCAATCTGAGCTCAGCTGCCACTTTTGAAGCCTCACTGCCCTCTTAGCTTCCTCATTTTTCTGAGTGTAATTGGCCCATTCGCTATATCCCTAGTTCATTTTATATTCTCAGAAAGCTTCCCTTTTGCTCCTAATTGCTTTCTTAACCTGGCAGTGAATCAGATAGGTCTCTTGTGCTTGTTCCTTTTTGTCACTGACCTTATGCACAACTGGTAGCTTCTAGGATGGCTTTTCTAACATGCCCCTGTTGTCTTCTACCTCAGCTTTTCATGGATCCTTGACAGTTTTCCCATGACTAGTTGTTGCATTCTTTCAAAGTTAGCTCATCTGGAGTTCAAGACCTCTGTCCGGGATTGAGATTTTCCATCCTCTAAGAATAACTTGAACCAGACAGTGTTGAGATCACTGTTAGCCAGCTGCCCCAGCCTTAACAGCACCAACCACCTACGAGTTGGTGAGGACCACATCGAGGATGGCACCAAGCCCAGCCAGAGTGTTAACCAGTTGGGTGAGTAGGCAGTCTTGTAAGGCTTCAACCACACTTTGATTTTTGAGGATCTAGCCAATGGGATATCCAGGTCAACGCTGGGCATGTTCAGCTTGTCGACTATCACTGAATCCCCTTAATGTGATTTTGTCTTTTAAAGTGGTAGTTGTAGTTTTGCTCATGACCGATATGCATGTAGTGTCACAAGAGGTTGTATTGACAGTGTGATGTAGGTCTTTGAGAACTAGACACTAGATATGAAATATTTCCAATATGCATATTTTAACAGCAGTATCACTGTATGAAGATGTCTGAAAATTAACTACTGTACAGTTATAGAACATAGATACATAGACATAGATACATAGACAGTGTCAGCGAATGAGACCTATGGCCCACCCAGTCTGCTCATTTGAGCTTTTAAGTTCAGTTTATGTTTTCCTAGAGTCTGTTGCCTTACCCCTGACCTCCAGAATTCCTTTTATGTCTATCCCATGCATTCTTAAATCCTGTGATTGTTTCAGCTCCCACCACTTCCTCTGGCAGGGTGTTCCACTTGTCCACCACCCATTCTGTGAAGAAATTCTTCCTCACACGTTTCCTCTGAATGCGTTCTCTCTCCAACTTCATCCCATGCCCTCTAGTCCTGGAATATCTTTTTCACTTAAAATAGTGTATTCCTGCACCCTGTTCCTCCCTGTAAGATACTTGTATGTCTCTATCATATCTCCTCCTCCTCCTCTCCTCCAGTGAGCACATATTCAGTTCCTTCAACCTGTCCTCATAGGACTTGTGATGCAATCCATGTACCATCTTTGTTGCCCTCCCTAAACCTTCTCTACCCTGTCTATGTCCTCATGTAGGTAAGGTCTCCTGAACTGTACACTGTACTCCAGGTGGGGCCTCACTAGTGTCTTGTATAGTGGAATTATGACCTCCATTTTCCTGCTGGTGATGCCCCTGCCTATGCATCCCAGCATCCTATTTGCTTTACCTGCTGCCTTGTCACACTGTTTCCCTACCTTGAGGTCATCAGAGATGATAACCCCAAGATCCCTTTCCTGCCTGGTGCATGCTATATCCTCACCCCCAACTGATATATTGTGCCAGGTTTTTGTGCCCCATATGCATTATCTTGCACTTCTTTGTATTGAATTTCAACTGCCAAACCCTGACCATTCTTCAAGTTTCTGCAGGTCCCTTCTCATTCAAGTTTTGTAAAAATATAAGCAGTGTAAGGACTGGAATTAACCCTTGAACTACATAACTCAGGACATACCTGGTGCATTTTCAATAAAAAGTAAGCTTGGTGTCTGTTTTGGGCCTCTGGGCACTGTTTATCAGCTATAATTATGTTACACTGGACAAGTAATTAATTGCATGTAAAATTAAGATTGTATGCACTGTTTTCACGGTGTGTAACTAACATTTATTAATTGCAAACATGTATTTTTTAGCATGACAGGTGGCTTATGTTCACCCTGATGAAGCCCATGTGAGGGTCAGACATAGAAACATAGAATGTATCAGCAGATGGGAACTGCATGAACCATCTAGTCTGTCAGTGTGGAGGGGCTGTGGGATAACAGATGAACCAGACACCAAACTTCAGATTCAACACACAATCTCTGTGTGATGTTTATTTAAAATACAGGAGATAACCTTTAGCAATGCCATATCCTTCTTCAATACATCAGTTTGCAACAACAGACTATACATGTCCTTCCACTGCCCTTGGTCAGCACCTACTGACCCACTGATTTACTGATCTAACTTTCTAGTGAAACCACTTCATCCCTATGTTTGTCTTGTGTGCTTGTGGTGGGGAGCTCAAATAAAAAAACAAACAAGCTAAAGACAAAAGAATCTTAGCGCAGAAACACTGAAGAAAGGGTTACCCTAAAGGTCATTGGCAAAAAAGCCAAGTTTCAAAGAAACACAACATCATACATACCCCCATAATGCAAAGCATCATGGGATGTATGCAAATAATAATAAATAATAACTTTATTTATATAGCATAATTCATATATATCAAAGTGCTTTACAAAACAATATAGCAATATAAAACCATAAATAATTAAAATCCAACAATAAAGACTGAGATCAATCTAATTATGGAAAAGCAAGACTAAACAAGTGAGGCTTCATGTGCAACTTTAAAGCTCTCTACTATCAGGCACTCTCTCACCCGACGAGGTAGAGAATTCAACAAGGTAGGGGCTATGTAAGCAAATGTGCATGCACCCGATAATTTCAACCAAACCCTGGGAATCTCTAGCAATCCTCGTTGGCAGAGCGGAGCAGTCGGGAGGGACAGTAGGGCCTAAAGGCTGTTGCAGGTAATGCAGTCCCTGATTGTGGTATTTTATAGGTCAGCAACTGACCTTGAAAGTAATTCTCACCAAACTGGCAGCCAGTGCAGCTCACACAGCACAGGTGTGATATGGCTAGATCAAGAGTGCTCAGTTAGTAACCTAGCTGCCGGGTGATTCCACACTAGCTGCAGTCATGGATGTCTACCCCTGACAGCCCTAGGTAGAGGGAGTTACAGTAATCCAGGCAGGAGGTCACAAAGGCATGAACCGATGTTGGAAGATGGCTGGGCGGATTTGGTGTTTTATCCAGGTGATATTCCTCAGATGGTAAACGAGGACTTGACAACGGATGACACCCAAGATGTTAGTGTCAACCCTGTCAAGAATAATGCCCAGACTCCACACCTGAATGGAAGATCTCAGCTGACAGCCCCCAGTACAAGACCAGTGGAATGCCCTGCAGATGATCCTCTACTTGATGACCTGGGTCCATAACCAACACCTCAGTCTTATCTGGATTCAGCCTCAATCAGCTGGCACACATCCAGTCTTGGATCTTGGAAATGCAGATGTTAAATACCGAGACCACTGTATCCTGTTTGGCTACAAAGGATATATACAGCTGAGTATTATCTGCATAGCAGTGAAAACTCAGCCCATAATGCCTTACAATGTCTTCCAGTGGCAACATGTACACCCTAACAACATGGGAGACAGCACTGAGCCATGTAGTACCCCACATGGCAGTGAGAAAGAGTCTGAGGACTAAATCTCTGAAACAACCCTCTGTGACCTGTCAGTGAGGATGGATTAGAACCATCTAAGGGCCAAATCCAACAGTCTGCAGATCAACCACAGGTACTCCAGCAGTATCCCATGGTCCATGGTGTCAAATGCCGCAGAGAGATCAAGGAGGACTGAGATGGACTGCCTCTGATCTCTCACTATAAGAAGGCTATTGATCACTCAAACAAGAGCAGTCTCAGTACTGTGCCTCTTCCTAAACCCAGACTGGAAGGGATCGAGATGTCATGGATGGCAAAATGTTTTCCAGCTGCAGCGTGACCACCTTTCTCAATAACCTTCCCTACAAAGGGAAGATTAGAGACAGGACTGTAGTTCAAGATAGTCCGGTCAAGAGAGGGTTTCTTGAGGAGTAGAACCACTGCTGCCTCCTTCAGGGAGTCAGGAAACTCCCCAGTCTCTAATGAACACTGGACAGTCTCTGCTAGGACCAGGCCAATTACCTCCACACATCCCACAAGGAGACAGGTTGGGCCTGGATCCAAACCACAGTAGGTCAGCCGCATATTCTGGATAACCATTACAACATCCAAGATCGCTACCTGGTCAAAGGCTGACCAGTCTGTCCAAGGTGTTATGACCTCCTGCCATCACTGCTGCTCTCATTGGGGTGGGTTAAGCTGATCCCTGCTCTGCTGCCAGCAATCTTATCTACAAAGAACTGAGCAAACTCATCACATTTCTCCTGTGACAATGTTTCCATAACTGCAGACAGGCTGGATTGCATAGTCTGTCCACAGTTCTGAAGAGCTGAGCTGGTTGGTTCCATGCAGCCGTGATCTCCCCAGACAGGAACTCTGCCTTTCAAGAGAACACAGATTGATAGTCAGCATAATGTGCTATCAATCTAGTCTTGTCAACCTCAAGGTCAGATTTCTGCCAGTGATGCTCCAAGTTTTCCCAACCCTCCTCATCTCCCTCAGCATCCTATCGAACCATAGGGAGCACAGGGTAGGGGGGAGAGGGCTAATGGACTGGAGCAATGGAATCTAGAGCTCCACTACAATCTTATCATAGACCTGCAGTAGGTTCTCTGAATCCATGTGTGCACCTGAGAAACCTGATAGGTTCAGCACTGCCATCAGGCCTTCCAGAGTCATACCCCCTCAGCGGGCAGTACCGACCATCTCCATAGGGGCAGGTGTATGAAGAGGTGTCTGGATATTGAGCCTGATAATGCTATGGTCAGACCATCCGACCAATTCCACCACCATGTCGGTTCTCCATACCCAGGAGAAAGACCAGGTCCACCAAGTGGCCTGAAAAATAGGTCACATAGGAAACCACCTGTATGAAGCCCAGTGAATACATTAATTGGAGGAAATCTTGTCCAAATGTAAGAGTCTTCATTGATCAGGCATTGAAGTCACCCAGTACCATCACTCTGTTGGACCCCAACACCATGTCAACAATGAAGTCTATAATTTCCTGCAAAAATTGCTTCCTTTCCCGGGTGGATGGTAGATGAGAAGAATTTTGCACCCCATACCTGCACTCAGGATATACTCAAAGGATCGGGCCTCCCCACTGGTGCATCTATCAGGCCCAATTCCTTTTTAAAACAGATGCAACACCCCTGCCCCTTCGATCCAACCTCGGCCGGTGTATCACCGAGAACACAGCCGGAGCCACCGCCTCCAATATTGGGCCAGCATTCTCATCCAGCCAGGTCTCGGTGATGCAAGCCAGGTCAGTTGATCCAACAAGATTGGCACAACTGCCATCTGTTCCTAATAGACCTAGCATTGCACAACACAACCCGGTTGGATGGGACACCGAGGTAGATCGCCACCTGCCCACTCACGGTGGAGCTCCTTGGGTATGGGGACCAGACAAGGAAGACCCTCTCTAGTCTCCATATTGCCCAGGGCATCTTCTGCCTCCACTACCCCAATTCATTTGCCCTGCTCCACTCCCCCAAGGTCTGAGGTTCACTCATGAAATTTCAGACTGGCTCAGTTTACAGCAGGAATGCATGGTACCAAAAGGACTCTCAAACAATTACATGCATTTAACAACACAACAGGGTTTTTTTCTGATATCTCTAACCCAATAACTTAATTTCTATAATACAGCCACCTAGTACTTTTTACCTTTAATGAGAAACACCTAGTGCCATGGTATTTTCAACACTTACAGATTTACACACATACCGTGGTATATACATCAAGGTATTTTATGACATAGTGCCATTGCATACTGAATCCAACAACGAGGAACACAGCCTGTTGTTTTACATCAGCTTGGAGGTCACAACAATAATCTCCCTGTAAGAGGACCTGAGAGGAAAAAGGAAAATTAAAGAGGTCACTATAGCATAGTCAAGAAAGGGAGGGGTGCCTATAGGTGGTCAACCTATGGACTAGAAATTGTAAAGGATAGATTAGACTAAGAAATAGAAGAATTGTTGCAACAGATTTAAGAAAAGGTTGGTCCTCAAGAGTGGCAGGATCTCCTGTCACAGCCAGTAGCATCAACCCCCACCCATTTAGTTGTAGGTTCGGTAGATTTCAATGGACATAGTCAATAGTTGAAGTCAACTTTGAAAAATAAATTATAGAAGATGTGTTGAAGCTACTGGATTTAGATTTGGACTGACTTTTGTTTTGGAATAATAATAATATGATGGTGCCTAGCTGCAGTCAAGTCAGTTACAGTATCAGGCATGGCAGTATACTAAAAGGCTACTTGGACATGAGTTAATGAGTCCTAGATGAAGTAAAATGAAGAAGCATGGCACCAGTGTAAAAATACAAGCTAGGTTTACAAATCCTCCTTATCTTGGCATAAATGATAACGGATCTCATTAGGTGTAGTAGAATAGAGGACACTCAGTCAGTAGTTGCAATTTGCTCACAGTCCAAAAATACAGAACATTTCCAATATCAGGTTGTTGCATTTTTGTTTTTCTATTCATGCCACACAACACATTTGTCCCCACATGTTACCAATAGGGCTTGTTTAGGGAATCTTTACTGTTTGCACCATTTGCTATCCCATTTAAATTTTTTTATTTATTGGATATTGTTGACTGGATTGGCTCACTGGAAACATTTATTTTCAGGAGTGACCTGGACGTATCCCGTAAAGTTGACAAGTAAATTTAGCTGTTGAGATTAAGTGCCACAACAAGGGCAACAGTGAAAGGGGTGATCTTTGATCTTAGATCACCCCTCATGCATGTCACCCTTGTGCCCATACAGTTTCTACCTCTAGGCATGCCCACCCTGGTAGAGGTTATATTTAGTTTGGGGTGGGGGCGAAGCCCTGCAAAAGCAATAATTTCCTGGAAGGGTGCTTTGACGCTGTAACTCCCAGGAGACAAAATGCCTGGTCTCTGTGATGTTAGGTGGCATTTTGCCTGCTCCTTAATCAGCATTGGCAAAATATATTTCACTGTGGCATGTGTGAACTGGACCCAGGATAAGTTCTATATAGGATGTGTCCTGAACTTACATGGTACAGGATCATGTACAACTGAATGACACAAAGGACATAGTGACAATGGTACTTACAGTAGGTACAGTAAATCAACAGTATTACATAGCAAGGTTGGCACACAATCGATAAGACAACATAGTATTGTAATGTTACAGTACAAAAACCATTAAATCAAGTTCAGGATTAATTCAAGGCCAGATGAGGGAACATAGGCACCTTAGCCTCTGTTTGCAAAGGTGAGGCAGGGGTAGGCTCAGCAGGTGCAAGAGCAATTTAGCTTTAGGTTTGGCATCCTTTGACTAGCTCTTTAAAGGCATGATAGGTACAGCATTCCTGAATAGGGCAGGGAGTTTATTCCAGAGTATAGGTGTTATGTGTGAGACGGTCCAACTACCAAATGTGGTTCAGAACCGAAGAACCTCCAGGAGGGGCTGGAAGGAGGAACAGAAGTGCATTCTTGAGGCTTCCAGGCCAGTATATCTCTTTAAAACTGTGAAGACAATTCACATTAATGTCTTTATAGGCCAGGCAGAGTGTTGGATGATAGAGGTGCTCTTTGAAAAGGAGCCAGCATAGTGAGGCAAGAACATTGCAGTGGTGTCCAGTTTCTGCATCAGAACCTGCCAGAACCTGCCAGTTTTGTAGTACATAGCTTTAAGCCTAGTAAACTCTGCACTTTCAGGGAGGAGAGAACTGGTGCTCCATACAGTGTGTAGGGAGAAGGATGCTATTGGTACTGATAGCAGGCTTCATTAGTTAGGTTGGATTTGAGCCTGTAGAGCAGCCCTTTAGTAGTACACTTGGCATGAATTTTAAAGATGACCTGCTGGTTAAGCCAGACACAAGATATTTTATTGTCTATCACTTCCTAATGGGCACTTGTGGAGGTGGAGATCTGTGGAGCTTGATATGGTCAGGGCCCAACTTTCTGGAGCCAACAGCATGGCTTTCATTTTTTTCCATTGAGTACCAGTTGATTTGAGGAAAACCATGCTTGGAGTTTATTGAAGCCATTATTAAGTTCAGCAGTGACAACATTCAGGTTAGGGACAGTTCTATACATCAGTCATCTGCGTATAGTAACACTTTGGTTTTGTTACAGCTGGAGGGAGCTTGACAGGAAAAGCAAAAAACAGTATTGGCCCCAGGATAGAGCCTTGGGTACCCAATCAGAGATCTCATGCTGGGAGGAGAGGCATGACCCCACTTGACTGCTTGCTTACATCCTACAAGATAGCCTCTGAACCACTGGCAGGAGAGTTGGCAAGACCCTGGTCAAGACCCAGGCTCTGCACTTTGAAAAGTAGAAGGTTGTGGCTGACCAAGTCAAAGGCCTTTTGTCAAGTCAACAAATATAACCCCTATGATTACCATGGTCAGAGGGCAAGGAGGACATCAGTGGTGAAGCATACTAGCTGAGTCTATGGTGGCGCTTAGGAAGCTGTGCTGGAATTCGGGTCAGTATGGAGTGGGTTTCTATATAGGCTGGCAGCACTGATTGTATATGAGCTCTCTTTACTTGAGCCAAGGTGCTCAGAATAGAGATGGGGTGATAGTTCCCAACTGGTTCTATGGTCCATCCTTGTGCACAGGAACCACATATGTTACCTTCCATTTTGAGGGACTGTGCTATGAAGCAGTGACTAGTTAAAGAGAGTAGCTAGTGCAGGTCTGTTTCTAGCTGGGTTCATCTGGTCCCCCCAGTTTTTTTGATTGTATAATATTTTATTGAGTGATTTTAATGTTTTCAATACAACAAATGGTGAGCCGTACAGACAGCCATTTAAACAACATCAATACATCTGTAGGTAGTGCAATATCAATAAGGAGGTCATCCATTGTACAGACTGTTCCATAATGATTAATCACTTCATAACAGTTTTGATATAGCTAATCTAGGATATTAGTGCTTACTAGAAAAACTACTTAAGTAGATAAAAGGAGTTTTAGAAGTGAAAGCTGATGCTTACATCTAAAGTCCAATATCCAGACTAGGAAGTCATTAGTCTAAGGTTGGAATAGAGTATTTCAAGATAGCCCTTTCAGGTGGGAGGTTGGAACGTGGTGCTGTGAGTTTGTTAAAGGAGGATTTGAGATATGGTCTCATTTCCTGTAGTAAAGCGATGTTGCCCTTTGAAGGTGAGAGTCTCTCAAAGATGGAGAGTTTGGCCAGCGCTGCATGCCAAGCAGAGTGAGTAGGGATGACTGATTGATGCCAGTGTCTAAGGAGAAGGCGTTAGCCTCTAGGATGGCTACCATGATCCAGTCTGTAAGTGGTCTGGCTAACTGACCCAAGGAGGTAGTATCTCCATACACAGTCTGGGGTCAGAAAGAACTATATGATGTTTGAGTACTGAGGAAATATCTGAGGCTACCATTCTCCGATATGGGCCAAGTTAGGCAGGACCAGAGAATATGGAGCATGAGTGCTCTGCTGAGCAGTGCCAGCATTTACTATGGCTAAGCAATCCCAGTGTAAAGAGAGCTGCTGAGGCACGGTGCCACAGCAGCAAAAATTTTAAGCTGCAAAAGTGACTGGTGGTGTCCCCATAGGCATGATGTGTACTTTTGAGATAAGAGTTCCATTGTCCTCAGAGATTGGTGCACCAATATAGGATTCCCATTTCTTCTTGCAGGACAGAGTTGCATTGGACTGTGAGTCTCTCCATTGGTCGATTCTATACTTACTACCCCTCGGGTGGTAGGGAGATGGTGCAAGTCAGTCAGCCAGGACGATTGTGTAGTTTCTTGGCACTTAGGGAGAAGGGGCTGCAGAGCACTTCTAATTTGTAAGCATCTCCAAAAGTCTTTATGTGATAAATGAGAATTGCCTCTGTAGCTGATCAAAGGGAGCAAAGGGTACATGCCTGAAGGAGAAAGGTCTTGAACCCTGTGGATTCCCAAGTTATGCCAAGAGGGCTAATATATGGGTGCCCCATCGATTTTAATAAGACTGTTGTGCCATAAGGGAGCATACTGTATGGGAGGAGTCCAGAACTTCAGTTGGAGGCATGACTTGGTCCAAGACATTTCCAAGAGTGGGCTGTATGGAGACACTATTGGGAGGGAGTGTGGCACGTATGCAGAGTGGGTAAGGAGGTGTAAGGCAAGATCTTCCTGACAAATCGGCCTCTAACTGGACCCAGAGTGGGGATCCACTGGTCTAGGATGAACCATTTAGTTGCCTGGGCAGCTATGCAGGATTGATGATAGCCAGAGAACCAGGGACATTTAGGCCACCTTATGCACTGTAGTGTGCCCTCACCTTATGCTTGCTCCACCTAGGAAGTTTAGAGTCCCAAAGGAAGTTAGCCATTAATTTTTCTAGAGAATTAAAGAGTTTGGGCATTAGCAATAGGGAGGTTATTTAGAAAGTACATGACTTGAGGAGCAGCAGCACACGGATGGCTGCTACTTGTCCTAGTAAAGAGAATTGCAGCTTACGCCACCTCTCTATTTCTATTTTTAATTGCGCCAGTAGTGGGGAGAAGCTGGCAGATTCAAGTGTCACCCCAGCCGCGTATACAGATACCAAGGTAATTAAACCCATTATTCTCCAGGTCAAATTAGTACCTTGGATGCAGGTCTTGGTGCAGTGGCAATTTAAAGGAGCCAAGGTGTTTTTTTTCTGATTAATACATAGTCCAGAAAGTGCCCCAAATCATCTAGGAGTTGAAGTACTGCTATGAGAGATTGCTGGGGATTTTTCAGGTTAAAAAGAAGGTTGTTCGTGAGGGCCGCCACCAGATATGGATGGTCAGCAACTGGTATGCCTTTGAATTTGAGGAGAGGCTACAAGAGCCTCTTATCAAAGGATCCAATGCCATCAGGAATAGTAAGGGGATAATGGGCAGCCTTGTCTGGTGCCACGTTGTAGTTTAAAAGGACAGGATATCTCACTATTAGTAAGAATGCACACCGTGGGTGCATTGTAAAGGGTACGATCCATTGCATAAAATGGGTGCCAAATCCATACTTGGAGAGGACTTATAAAGGTACCCCTATTCTATGGAGTTGAAGGCCTTGAAAAATCAATTGCCAGGGCTGCTAAAGGGAGGGAAGATTTGGAGGCAAACCACTTAAGGTTGAGAAGAAGCCTGGTGTTATCTATACCTGATTTGCCCCGCATAAAGCCTGTTTGATAGGGTGTATAATTGAGGGAAGAATGAACACTAATCTGAGGCTAATGCTTTGGCTAGTATTTTGTGTCTACTGACAGAAGGATATTGGTTGAAAGTTGGTACAATCTAGAGGGTCAGATGATTTTTTGGGCAAAAGAGAAATAATTGCTTTTCATAGTGGGGAAAAGTTCCAGCAATGTGGGCCAATTGAGGGCACGCTGCAGAGACTGGATGATGTCGGTGCTCAGAGCCTGGTATAGCTCCACTGACATGCCGTCCTGGGCCGGGGCTTTCCTGAGCCATGTGGGAGAGTGCCAGTTGGAGCTCTTCACAGGAAATTGGGGACTCCAAAAGTGTGGCCTGTTCTGTAGTGAGTGTTGGTAAGGGGTTTGCTGACAAAATTTAGCCAAAAGAGCCTGCAACTCCTGTGCTGTATTTGGAGAACAGGACTGATAGAGGGTATGGTAGAATTGCTGCATAGTGGTATTAATTAGCATGGGACTAGTTGCTATAGTACCTAATGGGAGTGCAGGAGAGCATTATCCATGTGGCTGCTTGCTGCTTGCAGAAGATCGATATGCAAGGAGTTTCCTACAGCTCCCTCCAAAAGGCTTGTTTCTGTCTCTAGAAGGTACCACTCCGCTTTTTGGTGCAGTATAACATTTATTTGATATTTAAGACCAACTATTTGTTGACGTAGGGGATTGTCCAGGGCAGTACAGGAGGCAGATTTGAACTGGCACTCTAGGGCCCCCCAGTTTTGAACCTCCTTTTTTTATTTATTCTGCTTTTGTGTACTACTGTCCCTTTAAAAGTTTGATGGTTTTACTTTAAGAATGTGCCCTAGCATCTTTCCAGTGACTGACACATAGAAACATAAAAGTTGTCGGCAGATGGGACCATCACGATCTATCAAGTCTGTCCTTGGCTTTCTACCCCTTACTTAGTTGCCAGCTTGTTTATATCACAGTGTAAGTCCCATGCTCGCTTGAATTCCCCACTGTCTTGGTTCCCACCGCCTCTGGCAGGCTATTCCATGGTTCCACAACACGGTCTGTGAAGCAGAATTTCCTCATATTTTTTCTGAACTTTTCTCCTTAAGTCGAAGGTTGAGCCTGCTAGTCCTGCTGTAGTCCTTTACCTGAAAGAGGTTCTGCACGGGTTCTGTTGTTGCCTTTAAGGCATTTGAATGTTTCTATCATGACCCCATGATTCCCACGTTTTTCAAGGGAATATAATTTGAGGTCATCCAGTCTTGCCTCAGTACAGTTTCTGATGCAAGCCCTGCACCATCTTTGTTGCTCTTCTCTGTACCGCCTCTAGCCTATCTATGTCCTTCCTGAGGTGTGGACTCCAGAATTGGACACAGTACTCCAGGTGAGGCCTGACCAGGGACCGATATAAGGGCATGATTACTTCATGCCTTCTGCTGGTGATGCCCTCCCTATGCATCCCAGGATGCCACTAGCCTTAGTGCTGCCTTTTCACATTGTCTACTGACCTTGAGGTTATCTGATATGATCACCCCTAGGTCTCACTCCTGCCTGGTAGCCACCAGCTGCCCTCCTATTGAGTACAGTTTCCTGGGTTACGCTTTCCCAGGTGTATGACTTTGCATTTTGGCATTAAATTTCAATTGCCAGGTCTTGGACCACTCCTCCAGTTTTCGGAGATCAGCTTCCATGCTTTGCTGTCCCTCTGTTGTGTCTACCCTGTTGCCAGTTTTGGTGTCATCTGCAAACAGGCACATCTTTCCTCCAGTTCATCCACAATGTTGCTGATGAATATGTTGAAGAGGATCGGCCCCAGAACTGAGTTCTGCAGGACCCTGCTAGTCACCCCTCCCTCCACAGACAGGTGCCATTTACTATTGCTCTCTGAGTTCTCCAATATAACCAGCACTGACCCAGTTTGTAACCTTGGGCCCAATTCCATGTTCTCAGTTTTTTTTTTTTTTTTATTCTCTTTATGCCCCTCTCTCCACATCTCTCTCTCCTTCTTTGGGAGACACCACAGGCCTTGTATCGTCTCCACTCACCCACCGAGCACTGGTGCAGACCATCCCCCCATGGAGCCTGGCTATACCTCCCAGGCAGGTGTGGGATGGGGCCCCAGTCCACCCGATGTGTCTGTGGTTTCGTCAGCGATGCTGTCACCTTGGTGCTGGTAGGGCATTGGAGATCGGGCCAGGTGCTCTGTCTACTGGGAGGGTGCGGGTGTTTCCTGTTTTTCTGTTCCTCCTTCCTCAGGATGTTGGTTCTGGGGAGAGCCAAGGGCAGAGCACTGCCAGTGTGATATGGAAAATATTCTCATTCACGAAGTGAGCTCTGGATACTACTACGAGTGCCAAGGCATGAGTGAGAGTATCTAGAGCTCATGATGCAGGAGTGAGAATATTTTCTATAGCACGATCTGCACATCATGTGTTCTATTTATACAATAGGGGTAGGAGTTACAGAAGTATTATGTTTTCTTGTGTTCTTTTCCTGTTTCTGTGTGTTTGCTCCTTCTGTGTGTGAGTTTTTGTGAATGGGCTGAGTGTTCTAACATTGTGTGAAATAGCTGAGTGTGTTTTGTAATGGTAATTGAGTTATTTTTGGTAGCAGTGAGAAAGAAATTGTTTTGTGAAGCAGTATCATTTAGAATGCAGGCTTTAGTTAAACTGAGAGTATCACAGTAATGAGCTGGGAGTCTTAGAAACAGCTGAGTGTGTTTTGCAATGGTAACTGAGTTAGTTTTGGTAGCAGTGAGAAACAAACTGTTTTGTGAAGCAGTGTCATTTAGAATGCAGGCTTTAGTCAAACTAAGATTATCACAGTAATGGTCTGGGAGTCTTAGAAACAGCTGAGTGTGTTTTGCAATGGTAATTGAGTTAGATGCAGGCAGCAGTGAGATATCTCACTGTGGTGACATCACCACAGTGGAAATAAATCCATTTATTTTCACTGTGGTGATGTCATCAGCATTATTCTCCTCCGGTTAGAATACATGGTTTTATTTTAAAGTTTACAACTCACACCTATTGTATAAATATATATATATATATGTAGCACGGTAGTGCCACTATAGTTAAGGATTGAGTACCCCATTTAAGGTTAAAGTGTGAAATTTTGCATCTTAATAACTTTGTCATCATATCACAGATTTGCCTGAAGTTTGGCAGACACAGAGCGGTACCATGGATCTCTGGATCTGCCAAGTAACATTGGTTATACGGTTGCAGAGTTATAAAGCGACATTCGTGGATGATTTATGCTTTTTGCATTCTTTGTCAGTCCCAAGGTGGTCGACGTGTTTGCACGACTGGTCCAAAACTTCAGGGAACATGCAGGGGACCCGATGTGCCTTTTGAAGATTTCATGAAAAAATATTTAACGGTTCAAAAGTTCTTCAAAACAAGTTTCCCATTATAGTCAATGGGAAAAGTTAATAAAGTTTGACAGTGTTGCAAATGCAGTTTTAGTGTCGCAAATTACCCTGTAATGTTGTGAGTCAGCCATTTTTTTTCAGTTAGTTGTCACAGAAATGCTTGGCATTTAAATTTGGGACCTCTAGGGACACAATTCTTTTGTGTTCACCTAGTCGGACCCTGAGGATGCTAGCCATGTCTTTTTGGGGGTTAAACACCCCAGAAATATGTTTTCAAATGTTTGTAAACTATAGTGTTGCAAGTAGTGTTGCACTTGTGACACACGTTGTGATTTTTTTGCAGTGGCCTGTTATGCGACACTACTTTGCGACACTATGGCCAAAATAACAGGAATTCTTGCCGCCCTGCTGCAAAAGAACGGTTTGGTCTTTTGGGCTGAAATTTGAGGAAGAAGCCAACATCCCACAGATGTGCCCTTTGGTAGTTTGGTGCAAAATATTACTGAGATGCAAAGTTATGGTACTCCAAAGTTGATGCTTTTTCCATAGACTAACATTACGTCATCCGCGCCGTCTTTCGAGGGACCCGTAATCTTGACGCCGAGATATGGACTTTTCGTCAGAAAATGCATATCCCTCCACTAGGGACTAAGTGTAAAACTAGCAAGAAAGTCATAATTTGTATGAAATTTTAATTTTTTTCTATGTCGACGGTTCCTGAGATATAAGCAATTTAGTATTCCAAGTGCTCATTTTCTGCCCGAGGCCCATTATTATGCATACATTCTTTGTATTCACTGTGTTTCTCTATGCAGCTGTTGATGAAAAACAGGGTGTATGCGCTTTCCGTTACTGTCACAGTTAGCGTTCCCACTTGCATTTCCGTAACCATTTGCATTAGCATTCCTGTCTCACGCCCACTGCGGTATGCTACTTTTCATGCTGTTTGGCGCTTGCACCTGCCTTTGCAGTACTGTTACCATTTGTGTTTCTATTGCTGTTTCTGTTTGCATTCGTTTTGCATCACCGTGTGCATTAGCATTTATGTTTGCATCTGCGCTTCCATTACGTTTGTGTTTCCTTTGGCATCATCATTGCTGTTACGTTAGCATTTCTATTGCAGTACCATGACCATCGCATTACCATTTGCGTTTCTGTAGCGTGCTTGCATTTGCATTTCCGTTGCATTACTGTTCCCATGTACACCACCATGTGCTGCTCACTTTGTGTTTTCGTGATGTGCTTGTGTTTGCATTACTGTTAACATTTGTGTTCCCATTACTGTTTTTATTTGCATTTCGTTTGCATCACCATGTGCATTACCATTTGCGCTTGCGTATGTGATTCCATTTGTGTTTCTTTGCATCATCGTTGCTGTTACCATTAGCATTTGCATTTCCAATTGTGGTACCTTGACTGTGTGCATTACCAGTTGCATTTCCGTGTGCTTGTATTTCCATTTCTGTTTGCATTACTGTTCCCATCTACATCACTGTGTGCGTTACCCTTTGTGCTTTTGTTTGCGCTTCGTGTTTGAGTTACTGTTAACATTTGCATTTCCATTATTGGTTTTGTTCGTGTTTCGTTTTGCATCACCGCGTGCATTACCATTTATGTTTACGTGCGCTTCTGTTTGCATTTCCTTTAGCATCATCATTGCTGTTACCATTAGCATTTGCATTTCCTATTGCGTTACCGTGACTGTTACCATTTGCATTTCCATACGCATTTGCGTTTGTATTTCCATTTGCATTACTATTCCCATCTACGCCACCATGTGCATTACCCTTTGCATTTTCATTTGTGCTTGCATTTGCGTAACTGTTAACATTGCATTTCCATTACTGTTTTGTTTACGTTTCTTTTTGCGTCACTGTGTGCATTTCCAATTGCGTTTGCGTACACCTTCTGTTTGTGTTTCTGTTTGTGTTTCTTTAGTAGTCATCGTTGCTGTTACCATAAGTGTCTGCTTCCAATTATGTTACCTGCCTGTGTGCTATGGTTTGCGCTTCCATGCGCCAAGATTTGCATTTCTGTTTTCATTAACGTTTGTGCTTGTGTTTGTATTACCATTTGTGTTATCATTTACGTTATGTCACCATGTGTGTTGGCATTTGCGCTTTCATTTGTGTTGTCTACTTTCACTATTTATAGTCCGGGCCCCTAGTGCTTCGTGCAGAATTTTCTGATTTCTGCAGCAGGGCTCCTAGGCTTCTGTGGCAGCGCTTCGATTTCTGTGGCATGATTTATTCATTTATGTGGCAGAATGCAGTCCTGCCATTGGTTTAAATATGATGTGATGTCATAGATGACATCACCTACTAGCAAAGAGGAGGGCTTCAGGATAAACAAGATGGATACGGAGCCTGGCACTATGGAAAACTATATATTTGAATGAAAATTCACAAAAACAATAAATTCTGTGGCACTATATGAATTCTGTGAAAATTCATACAACCGCAGAATCAGAATTCAGGGGCCTTGTTTATAGTGCACATTCTCAAAGAAGGAAATTCATGGCAAAAATCCATTTAATGCATTAGTTGGGCTGTTACACAGTACAAAGTGAGGTGATGTTCCTATCTCTTCACTACCCCACTCCTCAACAGGCATCGGGTGTGCGTTAGTCGCCGGGTTCAAATTCTCACCCCATTCTCCAGTACTGCACCACCTCAGCTTGTTTGCACATGGGATGGGGTGAGAGTTAGATCGACAACCCCAACACACACCCGATGCCTGTTGGTGGGGCAGGGTGGGGAGGGCTGCAAGGGGTGGGAACCCTAATATTGAATTTCCTCACTTTTGTCGCTGTGGAACAACCCAAACTGATGTATTAAGCAGAGTTTTTGTTATATAGTGTGTGTGTGTGTATATATATATATATATATATATATATATATGCACACACACACACAGTATCACTTATGCTACAATGTCAGCATTTTACTAATTTCACGCATAGTATACAAGTATGTATTCACCATGTAGTTGGATACCTCATCATTTTAGAGCAAGTGGGGTGGAGAGAGCTAAGATATGAGTTATTTAACTTTAGACCCTGGCTTTTAGAAAAAGTCACAGACTCCAAAAAAATAACCCTCTGTAAAAATCTGGTAGTGGCCTTACAGTGGAGGAGCTAGGATAGGGGCTGCCAGTTTCAGGAGCCAAGGCTCAAGGTTATCATGGCCTGCTGAATTTTCTGCTTTGATTTTTATGAACTGGTTCAGGACCTCCTTGTTAGTGACCAGCCTGAAGTGAAAGTTAGGGCGACTATGAATAGTAGATGAGCCAGGAGGGGGAAGGTGGTAGGTTTTATAAGTGTCAGGGTCAGTGAAAAATACATTAAATGCCTCCGCTGTAAGCTTATGCTCGCTGAGTCAAATTTGTGTTGTTGTGGAGAATTCTTCTGTACTGCACTGGTCCACATCTTTGAGGATGCTATTACTTTCATCTCAAAGTGCCTTGGTCATGCAGATTACTGTTTTGTAGGCCCTTTACGTGGGAGGCATTGGCCATTTTAAGGAGGACTTACATGTGTTTTGAGTTGCCTATAGACAATCCAATCTCACTGGCACCCGTGGTCATAAAAGCATGCCTGGCTTGACCCTCTGCTTCATCAGGTTATGAGGGGAGGGATGAGCCATTTGAATAGGCACCTTTAACCCTTCTCTGTACAAAGGGGCATGCCTGTTTACAACACTGGTGAAGTTGTTAATTAGAAAGTTTAGGACTAGACTGACATCCTCTGCATAACCAGTGTTTTACTAGTTCACCATGGCTAGGTCTATGAGAAAGGCATTGCAGTTCAGAGCAGAGTAATCTCTGACATTAATTGTTGTGGTGGAATCATTGGAAAACAATTTCCCATATACTGTACATCTCTTGTTTAAAATTAATTTATCACAAAAATGAAACAAAATTTGGCTACTTCTGTGGCTCTTTTACATCCTTTCATTTCATGTTCAAGGGTGTCTAAGGGCAAGGCCTCCAGAACAGTTTTGATAAAGTGCCATGTTGATCTCCTTGCAGGGATCCCCAACCCCCAGAAGACCAACATAGAGCTGTCAAAATGTTTTGGTTGTGTGTTTACACTGGCTGGGCCACCCTGATAGGCCAGGTTCAATAATGGAGTTGGAACATAGATGGGCATGACTGAAAAACAAAATGCCCTGCTATCTCAGTGACAGCTCATAAAGCCTGAACAGGGTATATCCCATTCTCTGTCTGATTACAGTGAAGTGTATATCCCTGTCTGATCTGAGGATACATCCCTGTCTGATTACAGCATATATCCCTGGTAGACAGCATGAAGGGGGAGCAATAACACATTTAGAAAAGTTTTATTTCTTAAAATGAAAAGAAAGAGCCAGCCCTGTAGTACTACAGTACTGTCCATCACTAGTGCTAAGTTGCTAACTACTCTGGTGAACCAGGTTTCCAAACAGACCCTGGTCACTTGGGGCAGCCAGAAGAGGGACTGACTGTGTCCACCTCTGTTGCTCTTGATGCGAGGATGTGCTGAGCAGTGCCCATTCACTCTCATGAGTACTGCTGCCAGTAGCAGGTATTTCTTCCCAACTCCACCAGTGGAACCAGAACCAGACCTGTCAGATGCCATTCCTCTCTCATGAGCTTCTTCCCAGATGGTTGCACCAGTTCTTGCATACAACCAGTCAACTGTCACATATCTGGGCAAGTAGTCAATTTGTGGTGTGTATGCGATGAAGGATTTTGTATTGGAATCAGGGATCAAGCTTTTAAAACATGTGGCTGTGGTTATCTGTCACTTTTGCAAACCTTGCAATCCAGTTCAGTTTGCTGGTGTTCAGTGCACAGCTGCCCCATCTGGAATCTCCTTGTGTTCATGTACATATCTGTCTAAGGATATTTTCAGGATATGAATGGCTGTGCTGGGATCACCTGACTCAGTGTGGCATTTGTCATTTCATATTCTATTTTTGGCTAAGCTTACAAAGTGGACTAGATAGAAGTTGCTCTTTCACAGCAGCTGAACTTAGATGTCTGTCTCTCATCCCTGTAATTTCTGAAAGTGCTAGGTCACACATGGTCTGCCTTCAGTGAGCTTCCATAGTGTTCTGCAATTGGACAGAAAGTGTCAGGAGGTCTTGAACTGTTACACACTGTTCCTGCAGCCAAATATTGAATAATGAAACAAGAATGACAGATAATTGGGAACTTGAATATGAATACTTGGCCAAATATTTGAAATAAGTTATTCATATATCTGTAGTAGACTGTGAGGTTGAAGGATTCAAAGTAGGTAAAACTTGTTCACTGAAATTTTTCTTACCTGTGATGTGTTGGAATTTAATCACAGGTAAGAAGATGTCCTAGCAAACCAAGTTGCTGGAGTCTTTCTATTAACTGCATAATATTTCTTGTATGAAATCTCTTTGGAGATATCCTTGGGCATGTAGAGTTAGGCAGAGGCACACACAAATATTCTCACCCTTGCTGTGTACCACCGTCTCCTCCTGGACAAACTGAGCTCCACTGGCCTCGAGTCTCAGCTCTCACTGTTAGCTGGTTCTGTTACTACCTCATGGGCCATCAACAGTTGGTACAGGTAGGAGGTTCCATATGATAATAGTGAGCCCAAAACGGGCAACTCAGAAATAGAGTGGACAAAACAGTGAGTGCACAAACAGCAAGTGTGCTTTTTACAGGGGCTACACCCCCACAGCCCCCCTTACTATGGTTAACCAACTCCCAGTGGGTGCAATTGAGGTGGGGAAAGCTGTAAGTCGCTGAAATGGCAAGTGCTGTTTTATCCTCTCTGTTTCTGTTCATCACCTTTTGTGCTCGCTGTTTTATGGGATACCCAGGTGGGAGGCATCCTGTCACCCCTCTTCCTATTCAGGCTGGATCCCACAGGGCTCCATCCTGGGTTCTATCATCTTCTCCATCTTCTAGAATGACCTCCCTTTGCCTGTGCCAATTCACATATACATATAGTATGTATGCAGATGACATGACACAGTTAACTACACTCTGGCCCCTTGGCAGCAGCTGCGAAAGATTTGCTTGAGCTTGATTTCCATATCATCCTGCACTGGTTCCATACTAACCAGCAATGAGTCAACACCAAAACAACTGTGTCCATGACCTTTAGCACCAGCCAGAAACTGGACAGGCTCCCCGTCTTCATCACCTTGGATGGTACCCTCTTGAAGAGGTTTCTTTCTTCAGGTACCTTGGTGTGTGGCTTGACAGTAAACTTGATTCTTCTGCACCACTGATACCATCCACTCCAAATTCTGCCCCAAATTTGGTGCCTAGTACTATAACAAAGACTGTCTCTCTCTCTCTCTCTCTGCGCTCTCAGGTCTCCAAAATGGGTATGTGCCCCAACGGTGACACCAACACAGCGACCTATGTTGCTGTCGACAAAATCGACAGTTGGCTGACAGGTCACTGTGATGGTGCACCTGAGACGAGGGCACTGTCTCCCGGTCCTGCACCTCCTTCCTGAATCAACTCCGACTTGGAGTTGATAATCGATAGTACATAGGGTGTGGGGGCAGAGCCCTCTGCTTATGGGGTTCGGGGGCAAAGACCTCCGATAAAAAAAAAAAAAACCAAGACCGGGAGATTCATGTGGCCCACTGCATCTTGTGGTCGATATAAACTTGTCGCTGTGATACTGTCGATGAAAGTGTTGTTGAACGGCATCGTGATCCTCCAGAACAGTTCTCCTGGTTTTCAACTATGCAGATATGGTCCATGGCACTGCCCCCCTCTTCCCCTGCCAGACTGGACACACTCTGTAACATCTTCTGTCACTTTGCCACTAACCTCCCAGACTCGCCACTGCTACCTTGACTTCTCCCTGCCCATCTCCCTTACCTTCGCTGTGCCTCCTTCATTTCAAGTAATGATCTGAGTTCCTCCTCCATACCTCTCCTCACTCCTCCCTCTCATTCCTTTGCCTCTCTCCTCTCCTCCAGGGATCCTCACACCTTCTCCTTCCCACCTGCACTTCTCCCTGGACAGTCTGCCTTTTCCTACCACCTTCCCTTCTGAAACCTGCTCCTCCCCACTCCATCTCCCCTTCTCCCATCTCCCTCAGGTGCCAGTCAAACATCACCATGTACCATCCTGCTCCTGCCTGTCTCCTGCCTGACTTAACCTCCCAGTGAGGCCTGTACCTTCCAGCTGTCGGGCCTCCACCTGAACACTACCCTGACTGCATTTGTTCTTCCAACAGCTGCAGCACTGCTATTCTGTTTTATGCATGGTTCACTTTATTCTGTATATCATTGCTACCCAAAGAGAACAATCATTTTTTGCATTATCATTTGTTACTGTACTTTAGCCTTGTTAACTACTGCACTCTATTTTGCTTTGTACTGTATGATCATTGCTGTATGCTGTTTTGTTATAATCCTGTCCCTTTCCTCCGGGTTGCACCTGAAACAAGCCTTAGCCCAAAGTGCCTTTCTCGGCTGCCAATTTTAAAATAAATAAATAAATAAAGTCCATGAGGGTACTCATTGAAAGGGCTGCATCTTTCCTGTGCTAGTGCACAGAGGTCATTGAGCCAACATAGGGAATGAGAGTTTGACAGTGAGTGTGTTGGGATGAAAGGCACTCTGTACTTATGCACAGTGGCTTCCTGGCATACCTGTTGACTGTCTTGCCCTCAAAAATTTCCACAGTTTTTCTAAAATCAGCAATTTTTGTTGCTGAAGAGTAGTGATTCAATGCATAAAATTATGCCACAATATTAGTCTAATTCTACTTCAGAACTTTCTTTACAGACTAAGCTACACTTTATGCTGACTTGTTGAAGTAATCTTAACATTTTTTAAACTGTATCCCTGATTTAGGTCACTTGTTGCCCCTGATTATTTTATTCCTGTCCCTCACTTGCAAGACAGAAGGTTGAGAGATATGCTTCCCAATGACCTCGGAACCTGATCACAAGGTGCAGGAACCCTGATGCAGTAGAATTACTAGAAACAATTATTGCAGAGGTATAAACCCATCGGACCAGAACAGTTGTTCCAGAAGGGGTAAAGTAGGCAGTGCACAGCACCACTAAGAGCAGGAATGGAAGGGAATGGAATTAGGCAGGGGATCACTGGCTACCAAGGACATAGACAACCAATTCACACAATTCCTAGAGCTCCATGAAAGCCCATCATAAAACATACTGGCAAAGCCATCAAGATGTGAAGTGTAGGGAAAACACATCTGAAGTAGTACAGTGTCCAGGGTACAGGCTATAGGATGGCAACTGCGCCGCTTCATCGACTATCACCAGCAGATGTCATAGCCTCAAAGATCTGGACAAGTGCTTCACATTAGTATGTGCTGTGCCTCTGTTGCAGAAAATAATATGTCACTTTTCCAATTTTTGGAAAGACTAATGAAAAGATTGAGCTGGCATAGCTACAGAATCAACTTCATTAGTATAAGTCCTATCAGTGCATCTTAAAGAGCACCTTTCATGATGGTCCAAAAGTTACAGCTTGTAGTTATGATATGCAGTACCAGACCTGAAAGGGTGTATGTATGTTATTTTGGCTAACGTTACTCTGCCCTCCATAATTTGGATTTGTTTTGAGCCCTGCTGCACTTGTCTTTGCTGTTCAGCTGCTGGGCACTTGCTGTATTGACAACACTAATGGGCAGATAAGTGACTCACACTGTGCAGTTACAACATTGTTGCAAGAGAACACTACCAGTACTCAGTGTACATACTGTGTTCCCCTTCCCCAAGACACTCTGTTAGCAATGCATTATGCCAAAATCAAATGCCTTGTCAGTATGATTTTTTTGTTAATTTTGAGAAATTGACTCTGCCCTATAGTGATGTCAGCAGTACAACCCTGGGCTCACAGCAACACCAGCCCTATAGTGATGTCAGCAGTACAATTCTGGGCCCCACAGCAATGCCAGGCTTGCTATAGAAGCTTTGGTACACCCTGCAGGTTTTAGCAGCACAGAATGCAAAACTAACTGCAGCAGACGGTAATGAAATATAGTTCCAGAACTGATGCAAGAAGGGTAATTTATGCATGAAAGTCAAAAGGACCATGGAAGGTGCTCTTTAAATGCAGCAATATATAGGACATCACATCGATAACAGCAATATAATATCCGGGTTTCTATTTTTCTCATGGGGAACCATGGTGTTATTTGCTGTAATAAAGGAGTGTTTATTATGACAAACATGCACACAGTCTCTCTCACTTTTCGCATGTGCCTGCTGCAGTTATCGGTACTTCCCATCCGCTCTCCACTTACCTTCTCGCTGAAAGAAACTGCTGGCCAGTGTAACTCAACAGTAGTTTATTTTCTTAATACTGCTCATTTTCTAAATCAAATCAAATCAAATCATAATTTATTTATATTGCACATTTCAATTGCCAAAGTGCAAATACATAAAAACATACTTCAGTAATAAATAGAATATAAAATATAAACACAGTTAAAAAGGCAACAAAGTCAGAACTAATCAAAGCCGATACCAGCAAAAGCTCTTCAATGAAGCCTTAAAGGATTCTGTGGATGAGCACTCCCTAATCCAACGAGGTAGAGAATTCCACAGGGTTGGAGCCACAAAAGAAGCTCTGGCCCCAAAGATTGAAGATAAACTCTGGGAATCTCTAGCAATCCTTCGTTCTGGCAGAACGGAGTGGGCGGAGAGGGTGGTAGGGCCAAAGGAGATCTTGCAAGTAGCCTGGTCCCTGTCCGGTAGGTCGTGAAGGTCAGCAATGCGACCTTGAAGGTAATCCTCCAACACCGGCAGCCAGTGCAGTTTGCGAGAACAGGTGTGATGTGGCAAGTTCTTGGTAGCCCAGTCAACAACCTGGCTATAGCGTTCTGCACCAGCTGCAGGCAGTGGAGGTCTACTCCCAGCAACCCTAGATATAGAGCATTGCAGTAATCTAGATGCGAGGAAACAAAGGCGTGAATTAACATGGGAAGGTCATCATGGGAACAAGGTGCTTTATCCGGCTATGTTCCTCAGATGGTAAAGGAAGACTTGACAATGGCTGATACCTGGGACTTAAGTGTCAGCTCGCAGTCAAGTATTACGCCTAGATTCCGCACCTGTTCAGAAGGTCTCAACTGGTTACCCCAACACAAGACCAGAGGGAAACCCAGGAGTCAGCTTCTCTGCACGGTGACCAGAGTCCACCACCAGCACCTCAGTCTTGTCCAGATTCAGCCTCAAGCAGTTAGCACTCATCCAGTCCTGAATCTCAGCGAGGCAGTTGTTAAAGACCATAAGTGTGTCGTTCTGTTCGGGTACAAAGGACATATAGAGCTGAGTATCAACTGCATAGCAGTGAAAACTCAGCCCATAACACCTTATAATGTCTCCCAACGGAAGCATATACACTGTGAACAACATGGAGAAAGCACAGAACCCTGCGGCACCCACAGAACAGTACAAAGGGAGCAGAGGAAAAATTTCTGATACTACCTCTGAGATCTGCCCGTGAGGAAGGAATGAAACCATCTGAGGAGTGTCCCAGATAATCTGCAGATCAGCCGCAGATGTTCCAGCAATATCCCATGGTCCATGGTGTCAAATGCAGCAGAGAGATCAAGGAGAACCAAGATCGAACTGCTCCTCTGATCTCTCGAAGTAGGAGATCATTAGCTACCCGAGCCAACGCCATCTCGGACTTGTGCCTCTTCCTGAAACTGGACTGGAGAGGATCATAGATTCCATGGGTGGTAAGAAAGTCATCAAGCTGCAGTGCGACTATTTTCTCAATAACCTTACCCAAAAAGGGCAGGTTAGAGATTGGTCTGTAGTTTGTGAGACAGTCTGGGTCAAAGGAAGACTTTTCAAAGAGGTGTCACAACAGCCTCTTTCAAGGACTCTGGGAACACCCTTGGTCCAATGAGCCCAGACTATCTCAGCATGGACTGGTCGATCACATCCACGCAACCCATAAGGGAGGCTGCAAGGCCAAGATCCAAACTACAGCAAGTCGGGCTGCTAGCTCTGGACGCATCTTCATGATATCCATGATCGCCGACCAGTCAAGTCTGTCCAGACAGACCGAGGGCCTGTAACCATGCATTGATCTCCGCCATGCTCATTTGAACACGTTCTGTGGATGTCCGACCTGATCGTTGACACCTTATCATCAAAGAACCGAGCAAACTCACACTTCCATTGTTAAAAAGCTGTCCAGCTCTGCAGACAGGCTGGATTGCACAGCCTATTGACAGTCCAGAAGAGCAGAGCTGGTCGATTCCTTGATGCAGCTATCTCCTGACAGGAAGAAAGAAAGGATGTTTTCACATTTAAAAAACTTGCACGTAAAACTGGCCGTAAACGAAACTGCAGCACAACCACACCAGAACAGCATACAGCCAGTGGAACCCCTATTTTGTATAACTGCTGTGGCAAAAAATAGAAACCAGCAATTATATAAAATAAAATATGGGGTGGTGAGTTGTGAAACTCAGAGTTATACACACCCTTGGTGTTAGATGCTTCCACAAAACCCTTGAGCTTCGCTGTCGGGGTTTATGTAGCATCTAATTCCTTGTGTGTGTAAACATCTCATTACACACCACCCCATACTTTATCCTATAATACATCACATCTATATACTACCATTGCAACAATTACATTATTGTTAAAAGTGTGTTAATGTATATCACCATGCATCAAAGTGTATGAACACATGGAAACTGTATTAACAAAACAAAATGAAGTCAACATGACTCCAAAATTTTTGTTTTAAAAACTGAGGAATGATTTTAAAGTTAGCCCTTCTAAAAGCAATGATCTTTAGGAAGGGCAGCTTTGCTGCCACTTGCTAAACCAACACAGTTTCAAGAATGACCTTAGGCTGCTTGGGGCTGGCCAGGAGAGGAGGATTAAGCATCCCAGGAACAGCTTTACTCTTTCGGGTGAGAGGACAATGCATCTCGCTGCTTGATTGGAATCTTACAGACTAAGTAGTATTGTAAGTGATTACACACTGCAGAGAAAGGGACTCCCGCCTGACACCATGCAGGTGTGCAGGCCATGGTGTGTTTGCATACACTTCATTGCACGTTGACACACTGGGGAGAAAAGAGAAAGAAAATGTTCTTGTCCAGCCTGCACCCCGTAGGCCCACACATGACTGACATGGCAGGTCCCACCCACCCCCCGCCCACTATCAGTGGTCCTGGGCATGTGCTGGATAAATCCATGAGAAGTTCAGTGATGAGACTAGGGAGGTGTGTTACAAGGATCAGCCAACAGTGGTGCACAGACAAAGAGGAGAAACAAAAAGGGCAATTTTGGAACCATTAAAGCTAGGATTTTGATTTTGTCTAAATTAAAGTACCAGAGCATGGGGGCAAGTACCAAAACATGGGAGCATGCTATGAAGCTTATTGGGGAAGTTTAAGAATGATGAGAGGAAATACTTCACAGAAAGAATGGTGGATGCCTGGAACACCCTGCCAGAAGAGGTGGTAGGGGCAAAGACAGTGGGAGCTTCAAACATGCGTGGGATAGGCACATGGGTATAATAACTAGAAGAAAGGCAAGGAAGGGACACCTGTGACAAAATAGGATCCAGTAGTAATAGGCAGGAAAACAGGGCAGACTAGAAGAGCCTCACGGTCCTTTTCTGCTGACACATTTTATATTTCTGTGAAGAGCTTGAAGTCAGGTCACAATAGATGAATTCTGTCAATGCAGCTTCGATGCATAAAAATTTAAATAAAATTTAGGAAAAAATGTATTGACATACTTTTAAGCTGTATTGACATTATGTTAGCATATTGATATATGAGATGTGTATGAATATAACTTACGTAGATCACAGACAACAGAAAAAGTCCAACAACTAAATCCATCCAGTCTGCCCATCCTGCCTCACTACACTGCTATGACCCTAGTGGCCATTCCGCCCCCCCTTTGTTGACTAAGTACATATGCCTGTCACATACACATCTTAAAACTGCTTACCGTTCATCCCTCATCATTTCTTCCGGTAGCCTATTTCACTTGCCCACCACTCTTTCCATGAAAAAGTGTTTACGGAGCTCTTTCCTGATCCTTCCTCCTGCTTGCTTAAGTTAGTTTCCCTCATCCTTGTATTTGAGCTCAAGGAAGAAAGTTCCTTAGCATCCACTCTGCTTATTCTGTGCAGGAACTTGAATGTTTCTATCATGTCACCTCTTTTCCAGCTCTTCTCAAGGGTGTACATGTCCAACTCCTGCAGCCTCTTCTCATATGACTTGCCCCTGAGTCCTCGCACCATCTTGGTTGTTCTGCTGTTTTGTTTCCACTTTGTTGTAGTCTTTCCTCAGGTGTGGACACCAGTATTTTGTGCAGTACTCGGATGTGGTCCCACGAGTGATCTGTACAGTGGAAGAATTACCTTCCTACTTCTACTGTTTTCCCTGCATATGCACCACTTCTTCCTGTTTGTCTGTCCCACAACTCTGTTAGTGTGTTGAGGATTTTAGGCTCTCTGATATTAATATCCCAGGTCCTTTTCTTCTGTGGTGCTACTAACAGCACCAGCACAATCACCATTTCATACTGCACCTTGGGTTCCTTTTCCCTAATGTGCATCACCTTACATTTATTTGTATTATTAGCATTAGAGGTGGGAGAACCTCAAATGTTCTGAAGTTCTAAAGGTTCTGATAACAACAAAAGGTATGGATGCTTATCCAAACCTTATCTGAACCTTTAGAACCCTAACATGTTAGGGGTAACTCTCTCTTCCCTGCCTCTGTTTCACCTTTCCTTCCTCCCTTGACTAGAAAAAAGATTCAGAATGCAGCTTTAATTGTGTTCAGACTGAGTCAGGAGGAGGAGAAGGACTGTCTGTTCTGCACTAGCTGCTTTAAAATATCAATTTGCTAATAATCATACTATTTTATGCTAATTCACTCACTCTGTGACTGACTTAAGAACTACAGCACCTGCAGGCTGTTTCAGGCTCGACCTGCCACCTGCCAGCAAGCTCCTCACTCCTTTCATTTCCCTCCTGCCCTCTATTTTATTTGCCTTAGATAAATGTAAATTTCTTTTTCTTTTCTGTAGCATTTTTCACTGCCAATGTATGTATTTATTTTTTTGCGGAAGAGCAAAGGAACAAGAAAGAGTGGAGGAGGACTCTAAACCGTGTTTAGCCCAGTCAATCGGCCAGAGCTGCTTGGGCTATTAATTGCTGCATTCCATTCCCTGAAATGTCTGCCATGCACACAGTGATGCAGCAAGGAGACTTACTGCATTGAGAAACCACATGGGTTCTTCTGGGACAAGACCAATCAGTTCCACTCTTACAGTGCACAGATCTCCCCAGCATTCACCCAACTTGAGGCACTCTAGTGTCTGCTTGCTCCTCTGCTCCCAGTCCTCCCACACTACCACGCTGATGGCTCTCTCTTCATGCTAATGAGGATTCTCCTTCCCACACCACACTGGCCAAGATGCTTTGTCTTATCCCTCCCACTAAAACGTTTTGCTTCACAGCCACAGCATGGTTGGAGATAAAACGTAAAATCCACGATCACAATCTAAACATATCCGAATGGTTAAAATCATTTGGAAGTGGCTTGATTGCCACTTATGCTGCTGGTTCGGGGTTTCTCCAAACCACTTCTCCCACCCCTAATTAACACACAGCTGCCAGATCTTTGACCAGTTCTCCAGCCTCTTCAGATCCTCCTGAAATCTCTTATTTCTTCCTCTGTATCCACACTTGTGCAGATATTTATAGACCTTGCTCGTTATGCCCCCCTCTATCACAAATGGACATGTTGAAGAAGCTAGGGTCTAGCACTGCTCCTGCAGTACTCCACTCCTAACCTCCTGTACTTCGAGAGCTCCTGTTTACTACAACCCTTGCATCTTTCCCTTAGCCAGCCTTCCACTCAAGACACTGATTTTCTTCCAGCATCAAGTTCCTTAGTTTTTGACCAGTCTTCCATGGGTGACTGAGTCAGAAGCCTCACTAAAATATAAATATACTATATCTACTACTTTCCCTTGTCACCCAGAAGAAGAAGTCAATTAGATTTGTCTAACAAGACCTCCTCTCAAGAACCCATGCTGTCTTGGTTCCAGTAGCCGTTCCTTCCAGTGAGTTCACTAGTTCCTCTCTCAGCATGGACTCCATTACCTTTCACTACAGACTTCAGGCTGACTGGTTTACAGTTTCCTGGTTCATCATTCCTACTGCTCTTGGGTAGCGGGACCACATCTGCTGTCCAGTCCCGGCGACCACCCTGTGTTCAGCAAGCAGTTGAATACGCCTGCAAGTGGCTCAGCTATTACTTCTGCCACTTCCTGAGTATCCTAGGGTGTAAGCACATCAGGTCCCATAGATTTATATACTTTCAACCCTTAAACCTTTTCCTTATCTATGTTGGTTTGACTCAAGCTTTGATTTTACAAAATAATTAAGTTTATAGAACAATAAAGTTACTAGCCTAATGGTTCCAAAATTTGCCCTTTCTGAATATAATTTTTTAGTGAGGGCTAACTTTGGAACTAGCAGGCTAGAAACATATATTTTTAACTGAAACTTAGGGACATGTTATAGATATTTCTGTTGATAAGATCTTCTTTGAATATATCTGTTTCATCAGGCCACACCTTAAGGAACTGTAGCTGCCAGGCACTAGGACCACATAGAAACTTTTTGCAAGCAGTAAACTAAGGCTGCCCATGACGATGTCTTACATCGACATCCTCTGTCTATAAATTTTGGGAGGCCTCTCCTTCCTCAGTTCTTTTCCTGATGTCGACCATACTCGCTGGACCCTCCACAGAACACTGCTACTACATTTGACTGCTCTTTGAAGATTCTTTGTTTTCTTACCTTAGTAGTTATTACTTTTATTGCTGTCATTGTGTATGTCGTCTAAACATTCCGCTAAACTCTTTTGTTACTTTGAGTTCGTTGAAAGATTTATTCAGGCGTCATAATCATGACATTCATGTGTGCTGTCTTGGAGAAGTAAGTAAGTAAATTTTATTTATATAGCGCATTTCAAAATCAAGTCCACAACAGTAAGACAGATCTGCCTGAAGTTTAATACAGCTCCCCATTGACGTTGACAACATGACCTGCAGACTTTCCTCCTGAAACAGCAGGTAAACTGAATGGAGAAAGAGAGAGCTCCAGGAGAAGCTCTCCACTGCATCTCCAGCCCACTCCTGGGCTCACAGTCCTCCAGGGCCTGAGAGAAATCTTCAGGAAAGCATAAACACTGGGAGAAGAAAAGGAACCAGGATAAATCCTCACTTTTTATTTATTTATTGTTTTTTATTGAAGTCTTGGATGACACCTGTGAATGAATGCTCATTGAGAGGTTCCATGTCAGATACATTAACACAAGAAGACACAATATGGTTACAGTAAATTATATATACAGAGTACAAAAATTCAACAGTACATGGGTTGCAATGACAACCAGTTGTGCTAAGGCATTGTACATTTTATGCTAGCGTCCTCATGGAAGAGAGAGCAGAGGCAGACTGTTAGGGTGAGGTAGGGAGGAGCAGAGAGGGGCAGTGGGAGCTGGGATGGGGAGGCAGAGGAAAGAAAAGAGCTAAGGGTGGGGTGGTAGAGCAGTGTTAGGGGCAAATGGGTGGGAGGCAAGTGGTTTGGTAAGACTTAACCTGGCAGGCGGGAGTTGGAAGTGCTGAGGCAGACTAAAGCTGCAGGCACAGACTAGTGGGGCAGCTACAGATTCTATTGTCGCTGAGGTGCTGATGGAGTTTGCTTAAAGGAACCAAGGGTTGTGGTTCATGCGATGTCAGGTGGTAGACCATTTGTCCACAGAGGGGCTCATGAGCAAAGGATTGCTGGGCCATAGTTTGCGGCACTTGAGCTTATGGAATACTTGTGTAGCTGAGCTCCTGGTGTGCCTGACATGTATGGGTGATGATAGAAGACTCAGAACTCCTTGAGAAAGTAAGTTTAGTGAGACTTTTTGTGATTAGGCAGGTTTGATAAAGTATTCTGTCCTTCAATTGAAGCCAGCCAGATCATGCATAAAGCTCACAGGTGTGAGTGAGTTTTGGAGCATTAGTGAGCAGGTGGCAGGCTTTGTTTAAGGCTGTTGAGAGGCATTGGAGCACTGTCAGTAGCAGAGCTGTAGACAGCTAGGCCATAGTCAACAAGGTGATGAGTGAACTGTTACTTGTCAAGTTCAGAGCTTCATAGGTCAGGGCAATGTCTGTGCCTGTAGAGGATAACGATCCTGGTGTTAAAGGCTTTGGCTGTGATGTCAATGTACTGTGTGTAAGACAGGGCAATGTCCAGTGTGATTCCCAGGTACATGAAATCGGAACTAGTTCCAGAGTGTTACCAAGTCATTCTGAATTGCCAGGTGATAGCCTTTTAACTTGTTTTCGGCAGTGGCGAAGAGCATGGTCTTGGTCTTTCTATAGTTCGTGACCAGTTTTTGCTCTTTGAAACATTTTCAGCTGCTGCTGAAGCGCTCTGGAGGTCGATTCCAGAGGTGCAGGGTGGAGTCGCTAGTAAAGATCACCGCATCATCTGCATAGAGGAGCATATGGCTATTGCAAGCAGCTGGGAGGTTGTTTAGGAAGACACTGAAGAGTAATGGACTGAGTATGGATCCTTGTGGTATCCCTGATCTGACCAGTCGACTTTTGATAGGATGTCCGATCTTTACTTGCTGTGATTGCAGGCTAAGGTGGTTACAAAGCCATGCTATGGTTTGTCTGAGAGCTGTTCAAGAAAGAGGGCATGATGGACCTTGTCAAATGCCTTTGATAGGTCAACAAAGGCCTTCCTACAATGTGCCCTTTGTCAAGAGCACTATGTATGAATCCAGTAAATTCCAGGAGAGCTGTTATCGTGCTATGCCTGGCTCTTAAACCATGCTGTTCTGGGCATAGAGCTGATATCTGACTTAAGTACTCCACCAGCTGGTCAGCTACAATCCTTTCAAGGGCCTTGGAGAGCTGGGGGAGTACTGAGATCAGCCTGTAGTTGTTTTGAAGAGACCGGTCACCACTTTTATGCACTGGGTGACCGTAGCAGATTTCCGATATGGGGAGTTTGGTGGCAGAGGGATAGATTAATTATCCTTGTCAGTGGGCCAAGTACTTTGTCTAGTATTAGTCAAACAAATTTTAGGTCTAGAGAGTCCCCACTGTGCCTTGCCGAGGGCTTTTCAAGGTATTTTCTAGCAGCGCTTTGAGACCAGTGTGACGCCTGCCATCTGCTTATGATTATATGTATTATATTTGTAATATAAATAAATGGTCTGTGATTGTCTCACGGAAGTCAGCAGTGTGTGAGACTTGACCTTTGACCTCCACGGTTTCAGTGGTGCTGAAACATCAAGATGTGAAGAAAAGACCAGGGAAACCACTAATTAAGACATCCATCCAGAGGGACAGTTTATTACCCTTATAACCTGCTTCTGCTTTGAAGTTGGAAACTAAATATGCATTTTATGACATAGCAGGAAGGGAAGTCACTTGGTTGATCCTTTGTGGTTTTCTCACTTAGAAGAGAACCAGTGACAGATTGTGGGGTTAGGAAATGTCAAGGAAATGCTTTGATCAAAGAGACTCATATTTTGGGAAACCACTAGTTGCTGATTTTCAGTAATAACATACATCCTTTTGATACCCATACTCAGATTACAGATTTATGACAGTTCTAACAGTGACCTCATGGGTGGCAACACCAGGAGGTGGAGAAAACTGACTTTTGAATTGGGCTGCACTCTGACAAATTTGTGAAGAAGGACTCTCAAAGTCAAAGACACACTTAGTCTGTGAACTAGTAACTAGGCACTTAAAAAAAAATAATAATTCAACTGGAACTTAAGTATTTTCTTTTCGTAGGCTTTTGTGTTCTGTAACTTCCCATTTATTTTATGTGACTGTAAGTTATTGATATAATTGTTCTGTGCTTGATTTTACATGTTGTACAATTTTTAGTAAACAATATTTTCCTTAAATACTGCCTGTGCTTTTCTCAGTTTCTTTTTATGTGACTGCTGAATCAGTGTTTAAGTCTAAAAGCTTTTAAGGGCTTGAATGTGTTACTAATCTTGCAAAAAGGTAAGCATATACTTACTGTAGGTCTCATATTGAATCTAATGGTACATTTTGGGAACCTGGCTGGGTGCCACTGGGTGAAAGATTATATTGTATTCCTGAAGAGAATATTATCTGAGCCTGTTAACTGTGTATGCTAGCATAAGGTTCACATTTGACTCCCAGGACTCGAGGCTAGTAGGTGATTCGGACCCAAAACAGACAGGAGGGTTACCCTGTCTGTCCCCTGTTCACACTGTTGCACTTCGAGGTTGGCACTGTGGGAGCAGAGGGCCTGACCTGCGGAGCGCATGTGTAACAACCAGTTTGAACCTGAAGAGTGGCTGGTTTGGTCATGCTGGGGTCTTCTGACTGATCCCTGGAGCAGGGGTATTGAAGAAGTTACGGGAGCATACTACTGATATCCGAGAAGGTGAGGTTCAAAAGTTAGAGATGAGCAGGGGATCCAAGGTAGGGATGCTTTCAACATTTAGCATGGTTAGGGCTATTTTAGGGTCCTTCCCAGTGATATTGTTTAGATTTGCCTAGAATGATTTGCTGCTATTCCAGGTGTTAGTAAGCACTTCCTTGTAGAATTTGTTTTGCCTCTCGAACTGCCTTTGTGCACTCATTGTGGGCCTTTTTATAATGTCGGTTGTTAGTTGGTGTGCCATGTTCCCATGCTATTTGCCAGAACTGGTCTCTTGCATTTAGTTATGCCAGTAGTTCGGGTAATCCAGGATTTATAGGTCCTCTGGTTTTTCTCTCTGTGACTGGAGTGTGTTTGTCACAGGTCGCATTGAATTTTGCAATAAAGAGATCTAGTGCAGTGTCCACATCTGTGGTTCCATACAGATCCGACCAGTCATGCTGCTTTAGGTTGTCCTTTAGCTGTGGAAGGTGGCCCTATAGGAGTAGGCATTTTTTACGGTTCTGCCAAGGAGGTTGTGGTAGTTGTTCTAGAGGAACTGACAGGGAGTGGTCACCAATGAGTCAGGGAGCATGGTGAGATCTGTGAAGTGGGAAGGGTTGTTCAAGAGAACCCAGTCCAGAAGAGTACTGGTGCCTGCCTTGTAATTGGTTTGAGTCGTTGCATCCACCAGTTGGGAGAAGTGGATTGTGGCAAGGGTATCTTTGATGGTGTTAGCAGCAAGTGAGACTCAGTTGATACTGAAGTCTCCCAACAGCATTGTTTCAGTGTTTAGGCTTAGTGTGCTGATGTAGTCCAGTAGGTTGTTGATGCCAGGCATGGTTTACTTAGGTGGGATGTATATGGACAGTAGGGTGAGCACTCTGTTGTGTGCTCCTAGCATTAATTTGATGGCTAGTACCTGGAGAAGATGGAAGGTTTGATACCTTTTATTGGACCAACAAGAGTTTTGTACAAAGATGGAAGCTTTCAGGGCCACACAGGTCCCTTCTTCAGGGGAACCTTCAGGTGAATGGCTAGTACCTGGAGATTGTCATTGCTGGGTGGTGGGGTTAGTGACATATCCCTGGAGTGTATTTCTGGTGTAGATGACACATATTCCACCTCTTTTGAGCACTGGTCCTGTTGGTACAGGGTGTAGCCAGGCAGGGATCTGGCAGTATCTGGTATTTTCAAGGAAAGCCATGTTTCACAACAGATATCACATCAGGGTAGTGTTGAGAGACCAAGACTTTGAGACTGCCCATTTTGGGAGGAGGCTGCAGATGTTTAACAGATGAGAACAAGAGAACTGAAGTTTTACACTGTCTAGCACTGTGGATCGTTAGAGAGCCAGAGTTGGAATGCACATTGCCACATCAAGAGTAGGAGAAGCAAGAGAATCATAGGAGCTGTTCCAGTATTAGTTTTTCTGTAGTTGCCTTACTCATTTGCTGGGCACCTGCATTTTCATTTTAATGAATATTGCCCAAAAGTAGGAGTAGTAGTAGCAGCAAGCGAATAATGTGGTCCTGTAAGAGTTTATAATTTCTTGACCATTGCCTTTTGCTGGTGCAAGTACTTTAGTTGTGCTAAAGTGGGCAACGAATCCAGGGATGAGCCTTACAAGGAGGGCTCTTTTGGGTGACAGCACTGTGACCAAGTCCTGGGATGCCCATGCTGGGTGAAGCTTTGGACCCTGGTGGGGAGATGATTGAGACATACACATTAAGGACTGTCTCCTGGTGGTTTAGATGGGAGGAAGGAGGCAACTCGTGCATGGAGGTCCCTAGTGGGGATAACAGAGTGAGTATGATGATATATAATAGGGTCCCAGAGGTCTTAGTTGAAATCGTGATGCACAAGCCTCAGCAATGAGGTACTACCCCAGAGTGAGAGACAGAGAGAGAGAGAGAGAGAACCTGAGAGAAGTAGGGGGTCACTGGGAGAGAGAGAGAAAGTGTATTTAATAAAGGAAGTAGGTGCTGGAGGGGATGGGCGAATCACGAGAGCTGCACAGAGATAGAACTTCAGTGATCCCAGCTCTTCACCCTGCTTAAGAACTTTCCCAAGGTAATGAAATAAAAATAGGGATAGTCTGAGGGCACTGCTCAGTTGGAGAGGTAGTCTGTTAGCTGCCTCCAGGTCCAGTAAAGCAACTTGAGTTCCAAATTCCAAGTATATGCTTACTTGGCAAGCTTTAAACTAGCCATGGGGAGGTGCTAATAAGAGGCAGGAAATTTCAAGTATCTCCCACAAACATGCCAGGTAGTAAGGTAAACACTGAGGTACAGTGCTCAACAGAGGGCAGGACAGGGGTAAATGGAAAACAAACAACGGCAAAAAGAGCAGGCATGGGGAAAAAGGATAAAGCCAACATTAAATGGAGGGCAATGAGTACCAATGCCCGTAGTCTGGGAAACAAGCCTCCTGAGCTAGTAGCCTTGATGGAAGATGAACAATTAGATATTGTGGCAGTCACAGAAACATGGTACATGGAGAACCATGACTGGGATGTCAACATACCGGGTACACAGTCTACAGAAGAGACAGGGAAAAGAGGAGGTGGAGTAGCTCTATACATAAGGAAGGGATCAAAGCTACAGAACTAAAAAGTAAAGGGGAGGACAAGAGGCACTCTGGGTCACGTTGGAGACAGGGAATGGCATCACAATCTGCACTGGGTTTGTATACAGACCCCCATCTCAAGGGGAGGAAATGGACAAGAAAATGATAGACCTACATTCTCAAAATGGCTGAAAAAGGGAGATACTGTTGATGGGGACCTGAATATGCCAGATGTTAACTGGATGACATGTACTGCAGCCACATCCAAGAGCAGGGTTATTCTCGATGCCCTGCAGGGGCAGGCCTTAGACAGCTAGTGTTGGAACCCACTCGAGGGGAACAATACTAGACCTGATACTCTCAAATGGAGAGAGGATCACAAATTTAGAAGTCAGTAGACATCTGGGAACAAGCGACCACTGCACAGTGTGCTTCACAATAAGCACAACCATGGAGATGAGCCATACAAAACAAGCATACTGGACTTTAGAAGGGCTGACTTTGGCAAAATGGGTGAATACCCGAGGAATACACTAGCAAATGGCCAAAAGGAGGGTGGGAGAACAATGGAGAAAAATTAAAATGCCATCATAGAGGCAACAAGCTCTTGTGTGAAAACAGATAAAGAAAGCAAAGCGGAGTAAAAAACACTATGGTTCTCAAAAGAGGTGGCAGGGAAGGTTAAGGAGAAAAAGGCTGCATTCAAAAGTATAAGGAATCACAGAAGGAGCATGACAGAGAACTGTATCAATTAAAACAGAAAGAAGTGGGGAAGGCAGTCAGAATAGCAAAAGCCCAAACCGAGGAAAAAATAACCAATTCAGTTAAGAAGGGATAAAACCTTTATAGGTACATTAGGGAGCATAGAAAGGTTAAGGAGGAATAGTGAAGATTAATAAGGGAGAGAGGAGGTGGGCAGAGGGAGACAGTGAAAAGGCAGAGATACTGAATGAATACTTTTGCTCAGTATTCACAAAAGAAGATAAGGAGGAGTTACCTAAACCAAACAATAGAAGCACTCTGGGTAGGGGGTTGATACCAGTCCATTTACAGAAGAAAGAGTCCTGAAAGAACTCCTAAAACTCAAGGTGGACAAAGCAATGGGGTCTGATGGGATTCACCCCAGAATCCTAAATGAACTAAGGGAGAACCTAGTGACACCACTGACCACACTTTTAACAAATCATGGGAGGATGGGGTGGTACCTGAGGACTGGAGGAGGGCAGATGTTATTCCCCTTCACAAAGTGGGAGCAATGCAGAAGCAGGAAACTATAGACCTGTAAGTTTGACCTCAGTGGTAGGAAAATTATGGAATCACTTCTGAAAGAAAGAACTGATGAGTACCTAGAGGCCAACGGCACAGGACCCAAAGCAGCATGGATTTACAGCAGGAAGGTCATGTCAGACAAATCTAATAGATTTCTTTGACTGGGTGACCAAAGTAATAGACCTGGGAGGGGCTGTGAATATGGCCTACCTAGACTTTAGCAAGGCATTTGACACAGTCCTGCACAAAAGATTAATAATCAAGTTAGCCAGCCTGGGAGTGGGTCCCAGGGTGGTAGCTTGGGTAGCAAACTGGCTGCAAAACAGGACACAGAAGATAATAGTGAATGGAACACATTAAGATTTACCTACAACACTTCTGATAACTCAGCCAGCGCAGCCACAGCTGTCATCTGCTTAAGAAGGCATTCTTGTCTGAAGGTGACAGGATTTGCTGGTGATGTCCAACAGTCAGTCATGAATGCCCTTTCAGGATATAAGCTGTTTGCAGGTCAGATGTGCAGGACATCCTCTCTGACCACCATGTTTTGGGTAAGACTCTAAGGTCAGTCCACTCCCTCTACACACACACAACCAAGAAGCAGGCAGAAGGTACCCTTCGTTGGGCCACCAACAGACCTAGGTCAGGGACCAGACAGCAGAGCAAAAGCAGAGCAGGGTCAGCTTTGTGGTCCTGGCCTCCACCACAGATGCCCTCTTAAAAGCCCCTAGAGGTGACGGTGCAGCTGCAGCCACAGGATCTACTTCAGCATGACTCCTTCTTAGGCCCCCAACCTCCAGTACTAAATCTGGAGGGGTGGTGATCACATTTCCTCCACCTGGAACAGTGGAGGAGGTTACAACAGATGCTTCTGTCCTGCAGCTAATAGAACAGGGCCACACTCTAGAATTTTGGAGCTGCCTCAGACCTTCCACCAATTTCCTCAACGTATTCTCCAGACCACATACCAGTGCTACTAGAGGGAGAGCATACACTCCTGCAGAAGAGGGCCATAGAACCAGTTCTCTGGGATCAAAGGAATAGGGGGCTCTACTCTCATTTCTTTCTAGTCCCCAAATCCACAGGGAAGTTCAGGATGGTCACTTTGAAGGTCTGCTCCCTCCTGCAAAAAGGACTGGATATGCTCCCTGGACTTGCAGGATGCTTACCTGCATATCAAGATTTGTTCCTCCCACAGAAAGTACCTCAGGTTCATGTTTCATGGGGAGCACTACCATTTCAGGGTCTTGCCCTTTGGCTTGTCATCTGCACCATGGGTATTTACCAAATGCTTAGTGGTTGTGGCAGCAGCTCTAAGGAGAGAGGACTGTATGTCTTCCCTATCTAGACTACTGGCTGCTCAAAGCTTAGTCCAAAGAGCACCTGTCTCACACCCTAGCATGTACCAGACAGCTGTTCAATTCCCTAGGATCATGGTCAATCTGCCCAATTCAGTTCTGACCCCCTGTCAGCATCTGTAGTACATATGGGCAATACTGGACACTGCTCAAGACCTAGCCTTCCTGCCCCAGGACAGGGCAGGCGCCTAATTTCACAGGCCCAGCTGATTTACAACAACAGTTATGTCACAGCCAGGGCATTCCTGAGACTGCTGGGCCTGATGGCAGCAGCCATTGTCACAGTACCCTGGCATGGCTGCCCATGAGGATCCTTCAATGGACATTAAGAGTTCAGTGGGATCAGCACACTGAGGATCTAGAACAGCAGGTTCTAGTAACTTCTTCTGTCCGAAATGTGCTCAGGTGTGGATGAAACCCAGCAATTTTCTGAAAGGGTTTCCTTTCCTAATGCCCTCATCAGAGTCTCACCACAGATGCTTTGGGGATGGGCTGGGGAGCACATTTGGGACCTCATCAGAGCACAAGGAACATGAACCAGAGTGGAGACTTCCTCCACATAAACATCCTAGAGAGGAGTGCTGTTCTGTATGGTCTGCAAGCCTTCCAGAACCATCTGTCTCCGGGCATCTGATGGGGCAGACAGACAATGTCAGTGTAGTACACTACATAAACAAGCAAGGGGAAGGACTCACTCTTACCCCTGTGCAGGGAAGCAATGAGGGTTTGGTACTGGTCTCTAGAACACAGTCTAGAACTGCCAGCCATCCATGTTCCAGGCATCTAGAACATCTTGGCAGACAGGCTAAGCAGGTCACAGTCCAGGATGCATGAGTGGGAGCTGCTGACCTGGGTAGTAGAAGGCCTGTTCAACAGGTGGGGCCATCGAGAGTTAGACCTTTTGCGTCCCTCGCTTAACACAAAACTGATGCTTTTCTGCTCATTCGTTCCAGGGCCTGGAGTTTTCTGGCTAAACGTGTTGTCCCTCTCCTGGAAAGGGAGGTTCTTTTATGCCTTCCCTCCCTATCCTTTGATTCAGAGAGTGCTAATCAAGCTCCAGATGGAGGAAGTTACTTTGATTCTTTTGGTTGTCTTTTAACCTCATCAGATCTGGTTTCCCTTGCTACAACAGTTAGCAGTGGAACCCCCCAGCACTCCTACCCCTGTGCAAGGGCTTGCTTCAAAGGAGCAGAACCCTGGTCAATCAAGACCTCAAGTCACTCTGTCTCCTTGCCTGGCTCTTGAAGACATAGTCATTGCTAGGTCTGGAGTATCTCAAAGGTGGCTGATGTCCTAATGGCTGCCAGGAAGACTTCCACCAGGGCCACTTACCTCATGAAGTGGAAGAGTTTACTTTGTGGGCTGCTTCCCATAACTTGGATCCCTTCACTTGCCCCATGAATCAGATTCTAGAGTATTTATTCTCCTTGTCAGATGCAGGACTACAGTACTCTTCTATCAAAGTGCACTTGGCTGCTATCTAAGCATCCCATGTACTTATTGATTGCTCACGATGGCACAGCTGGAGGTGGCCGATATGTTCTTGAGAGGCATCCTGTACTTGAAGCCTCCCATCCACAATCCAGTCCTGGCTTGGGACCTGAATTTTGTCCTAAGAAATTCACTTTGGCTCCTTTTGAGCTAGCCGTGACTTGTGGTTTATGCTTCCTTTCTTGGAGAGCATTATTTTTAGTTGCTATCACTTCTGCTCAAAGATTTCAGAGCTTCAGGCTCTTATGTTTGAGCCTCCTTATTTGATTTTTCATAAAGGTAGGCTGTCTTTACAGACCAATCCTAAGTTTCTTCCTAGGGTGGCGTCCAGGTTACTTGAAGCAAACCATCCACATACCACTTTATTTTCTGGAGCATGCCAGTCCAGGGAAGAATTGCTCCATACCTTAGATATACATAGAATACTCAGATATTATGTTCACCATACAAAGGACTTCAGGCAGTCCTCGCAGCTTTTCATTTCCTTCACCTCTGGGAAAGAGGGGGTACCAGTTTCTAAACAGTGCCTGTTCAAATGATTGGCAAACTGTATTACTTTTTGTTATAGGAAGTATGTATAGGAACTTCCTGGGGTTGTTCATGGCTATTCAGCCAGAGGCATGACTACTTCCATTGCCTGTTTCAGGAATGTGTCAGCTGCAAAACTTTGTGCTGCTGCAACTTGGAGTACATAGGAACATAGGAAAGTGACGTCAGAAAAGGACCTCCAGGCTCACCTAGTCTGCCCATTTGCCTAGCATCCCCTAGGCCTGCCCCTGATTCCCACCCCACCTTTCAAAAGGCATCTGTGTTCATCCCATGCCCTCTTGAACCCTCCATTGTATTCTCATCCACCACTTCCCTAGGCAGCCCATTCCAGGTGTCCACCACCCTCTCAGTAAAGAAGTTCTTTCTGATGTTGCCCTCTAAACCTGTCCCCTCTGGTTGGAGATTATGACCCTTTTTCTGGGACACCTCTTCAATTGGAAGTGATTCCACTTTCACTGAACACTACAGCCTGGACATTGCCTATTGAAAGAAGAGCAGGTGTCAGCTTGGCTGTGCTTCAGGGCCTCCTTTCTTAGGCCTGTAGCCTCCAGCCACCTAGATAGCTTCTCTATCAGCACTGCTTGGGACTTGTTCCATGGCTGTGGCCTAATGAGCGATATCCTTGAAGAAGACAGAACAGTTATGTTCAGATACATAATAGTAGCTCTTTGAGAAAATCTGTTTTATCAGGCCATGCCATCCCACCCTCCTTCCTCCTTAGACTCAGAGCCTCTTTGCTCCTGTCTCTTTCTCCAGGCAGACTATCTGCTGTTTCCAGCCTCACCTGGTAGCTGGAAACTCAGCTCTCCAGGTTCCTGAGAGGGAGCTGCTTTGAGTACAATCTCAGCGGGACCTGAGGAGGGAGAAGGCTGCCCACATTTATGTGCAGAGGATATTGATGTAAGATGTCATCCTGGGCAACCCCAAGTAGACTACTTGCAAAAGTTTCCATGTGGTCCTAGTGCCTGGTGGTTATAGTTCCATAAGTGTGGCCTGATGAAAGAGATTCTCTCGAAGATCTACTGTTACAGTTAGTACATAACTGTTATTTTTAATGCATTTATATAACTAACTATCAATTCATTTTAAAAGTACCTTATGTTGACACAGTAGTATAGCACTATAATTAAAAATGATTCATAACTGTACACCTATATCCTGGAACTGCTAGCTTTCTGTATTTGTATCTTGTTAGACTCAATGCACTTGTGCTTTGACTCTGCTGTTTCTTGTGCAATGTACTCTCCCAGGTCATTCCTGAAAATAGGCATTCAGTTGTCTAGTGTACTCATTTCAGTCACTAAAACCAAATAATTCAATAAATAAATGCTGTAAGATATATATTTATTTATTTTATTTAGTTTTTGTTTACGGGTAAGTGCTCTAGCCAGAAGAGATTATTTTCAGGCACCAATTCGGGAGAGTACAGAGACAAAACTTTCAAGTGAAACACTAATGGAAACAAAGCACAAATTAAAGCATTGCAGTGGTGATTATACAAGGAATTTTAGGCAGCTGAACCAAAATGCACAGAGATACAAAATTAGGTAACATAAGGCAAAGTACAATCAGGCAAAATAAGGCATCCTGACATCATGGTAAAGAGGATAAAGTGCTATGAGAGTGAATACAGGTTTGGTGGAAATCAGTGAGGGGAGCGAGAGAGAGAGAGAGAGGAGAAGAGTAGAGGGACAGCAGTGCCTGAGGTAAAGGAGGTGAGAAAAAGAGTTAGAGAGAAGGGGTAGATATGTTAGCTGTGGTAAGGGAAAAATAGAGGATGGGAAAGTAGAGATAAGGGAGAGGGACTGAAGAGGAAGAGCGGCCAAGAGTAGGGTAGACTCCCATCCCACAGTGACAGCTAGGAGAGGTTTTAGCTGGCGAGAGAGCATTAAGGTGGTTTAAAACAGGAGCATGTATGGAGGAGATTAGAGAGTGCCTAAGTTCTCTCTTAAAGGAGATGTGGAAGCAGATTGACGGAGTGTTAGGGGAGAGATTTAGAGGAGGGGGCCGTGGATAGGCAAAAGCACTAACTACCTTTTAGGGTACGTGTCTCGAATAAGGAGAGGGGCATTTTCATAGAGCGTAATGCATATTTGGATTTCTGGTAGGGAAGGAGAACAGGCCAGAGATTTAGGTGTTTGAGATCTGATGATGTTATCAGTGAGTGATCCAAGAGCATAGTACCGTAGTTCTTTAGGTGGGAGCCATCCAAGATATATATATATATATATATAATTTATAAGTCTGTGCACAAGAACAGGGCTCAATACAGCCAAACACTGTGACTTACTTATTTATTTCATTTAGTTTTTGTTGACCGGTAAGTGCATCTAGACAAATCCTGCCTATTTTCAGGCACGACCCGGGAGGGGATACAGATGAATGTCAACTGACATTGAACCAGATTAAACTGTTGGTGGTATTTTAAGTGAATGAGGAAATTTGGCCAGGACAGCGGGAAATTCCTGCTCTTTTCGAAAGTGCCATGGGATTCTTAACATCCACCTGAACTACCACCAATCCAGGCAGATGGGACCTCGGTTTAATGTCTCATCCGAAAGATGGCACCTCAGAAGTGCAGCACCTCTCATGCTGCACTACAGTGTCAGTACTGGGATATTAACCCAAGTGCCAGATGGGAACTGAACCACAGCCTTCTGATCTCCCGCCTCAGAGGCGTGTGTGCTACCTACTGAGCCACTGACACTGATATACAGTATTATTTTGCTGTGACTCCAGTCACGTATCTCTTGTGAGCCATCTCTTTGGAAATAATTATATATATATGTTTGCCTGATCTTTTAAATTTAAAACTTTAAAAAATGTTCAGATTTTCAGTTCATAAATAAAGAAGCCTCCATTTATTTTCATAATCATAATAATTTTGAAAATACAATTGTGTCACAAAATTGCAAAATCCTTACTTTCTGGCCAGTGATCAAATCATGCAAGGAAAAGAGAGGGAAGCTAGAGAAGAAAATAATGTATCAAAGTCTGTGTTGGTCATGGGCAGGAGGCCACTAAGGATTCTTTCCTGAACACAAGCACACAGGGTCTAAAACTGCCAAAGGACAATCACTGGGAATGTGAGCTGAGACTTTGGGAATAGGGAACCCATGGAAACTTGATCATCTATGGATGCACACCAGCAAATTGTCATTTTCTGCAGCTGCTGTGCGTCCGCAGGATCCAGTGTTAGGCATCAAGAAACTACTTGTAACATTACTGCAATATAGATGGAACCAACTATAAACAATGTGGGTGAAAGTAAATGACACCATGGTATAAATAGTCTTTATATAATGACAATGTACATTTGTCTAAGAAGGGTCATGGTATTCTTGGGGTTATATACCAGCAAATGTGACTGATTCTCCATTATTGCCTTTTGTTTTCAGGTTGTTGCAATTGATGTGGATATGGCCTTTTTGAGCCCAAAATGCAGGACATTCTTGGACAAAACTGCAGTAGTAATGAGGACTGTAATTTTTTGACTGCTTTTCAAGTGTAACCGAGACCAATAAGTGCGGGGCACGAAGGGAAAACACCAACCTACAGGTAAGTGACATGCCCATTGGTGATGTCATCCTGCACCTCTTATTTATTTATTTATTTATTTTTTTCAAGTGCTCACCAGGAAGACATACTGAACTCAGAATAATTTGTTTCCAGATGCATGCCGTGGAACTAGGAAGAGAGCACACAGTACATGATGTGCGAAGTGATAATACATATATGTAAGTGCAGTAGTAATAAAAACAAGTACAGTAAAATGCATACAATAAAAATAAATAACAGTGCACAGTTACAATTTACAGGCAGAATATTCACTGCTCAAAGATAAAGATCAGATGTAATGTAAATTTAAATACAAGTGCTATACAGTGCAGGCAACAATGCTAGAACAGTAGGAGGATTAGCACCACCCCAAATTGCTAAGGGCAAGTTTACAAGTCAGTGCAGGAGGTAGGTCGGAGCACAATTATTACCAGATGGACTAACTGATTAAGGCACAATTAGCCTTGAGGGGTTGGAAGTTGGTCATAGCGGTGGGGTGGAACAAGGAAACGAGAGGAGGGAACAAAAGGGTCAAGGATCAGGAACAGCTGCAGGAGGGGGTGGCAAGGTCACTAAGAGGTGATTTGAGGGAGTGAAGAACAAAGTTGAGGGATATATGGAGGGAGGACCAGAGTTTAGGAAAATGATATGAGAAGGCAGCTTGGCCGTGGAAGTTTTCCTGTGGGGAGGGAGAGGGAATGAGAAGTTGTGTTGCAGAAGGGGAAAGAGGAAGGCAGGTCAGAGAGATACTCCCTTAGTAAGTGACTGTCCTAGTTTAAAGTGATTCTCAGCATACAATCTGCATCTCTCAAACAGGCACTGTTCCTCTATATGTGACTCTCCTGGTTTGAGGTGTCTCTGTGCATGCATTCAGCTTGTTACAAGCATGCGGTTTGCCCTTTTTCCAAAAAGCAAACTGCAGAAAAGCAACTGTAATGAATGAAGGGAAAAGTCTGGAAATTAAAATTCAATGCTGGATTAGTATAGCTGATATCAAAGGGGAATTTGGCTATGTGGTTAGGGATTCATACATTATACCACAACTGCCTTTGCTGCCACATGTCACATTCTCCGAAAATTCTAATGTTCAACTTGCTAATAAAAGAAACCCTGGTTAATAGTCTAAACAAGTACTCACTGGAGGAGACAAGAAGGGGTGGGGGAGAGGAATGACTGAGTCATTCACATAAATGAAGGGCACAAATAAATTGGAGTCAAGTGAACCATTCAAGACCAGTGGAAATAAGACAGCTAGTGGGAACAGCTGCAAACTAGCAGGTGGTAGACTCAGGAGGACACTAGGAAGTATTAATTTATGTAAAGGGTGGTGGAGGGGTGAAATAAGGTCCTGGAGGCAGTAGGAAAACAAAAACACTGTTGAGAACTTTAAACAGGGTGGGATAGGTATGGGGCTGGTCAGAGAGGTAGAGGAAGGGGTTGGATGGACACTGACCTCTAAGGGGCATGTAACATGAAAAACATTCAAGAAATAACTTGAGAAACACATGCCATGGGCAATTGATGTGTACTATTAACCACCGAGCAGTGGGAGGGTAGTCTAGATGGGTCTCTAGGTCTTCTCCTACCCTACAGACCATAGTATGAACCATGGCAGTATATTGCACACTGGGCAGACTTGATAGAGCAATGCTTTCTTCTGACTAGTTACTTTCTAGGTTTCCATAATCTCACACACCACTCCATGGGGGGGGGGGCATTGCTGTGAAAGCTGGAAAAATTAAATTAAAAGTTATAGTGTCCTTTTGCACAGAGAAAATAAATTCTGACAACATCACAAAGGTTCAGAACTTATAATAAAACTTCATGACAGGCTCTGTCATTCCCTCCTCCATGAAAATTAGATGATGCATTTCATGAAGTTATCCTAGTTGGGAAAACTGAAATAAGAGAAATAAAAGAATGGGCAACATTGTCCCTTGATGAAGCCTACTGCTACTTTTCAAAGACCGAAGCGAATGGGCCCTACTGCTTCATCTGTGGGCTTTATTTGTTCTATGGCTTTTCGGCTTTATCATGCTGCATAATAAACAAGAGTTGGCTACAGCCAATGGTACTGCCTAGCAGTTGCATGTGTATCCTAGAGTAACCTGGACTATTTAATGATAGATTATATAGCTAGACTGTTACGATTAGTGAGTTTGCAGGTGGTCAGTGGATTGTTTTTAAATCGTGACTCAGCCTGCAACCTTACTGTCTCAGAGTTTGGTCCCGCTGATCTCAGAAACTAAGCAGGGTTGGGACTGGTCTGTAGTCAGATGGGAGAACTACAGCAAACAATACCAGGGGCCCAATATTCAAAGTTTGCCTGGGCACTAATGGGTCTTTGCCTCTGCAAATTGGGGTTTGTGCCAGATCCCCATTTTCAAAGAGGGTTTTGCACGGGCAAAGAGGATTAGCTTGTGCAAAACATAATGTATGTGGGTGGGCAAGGAGGCGTGGCCATGAATAGCTGCATACCATATTCAGCAGCTTTGCACTGCACAAAAGGGGTTAGTGTGATCCTTTGCACAGGGCAAATACCACTGAATAAGACCATGACTTACTCCAGCAACCCTAGCAGCTGCCAAAGGTGATGCAGCCAACTAGTCGGTTGGCTGCTGGGGAGCACACTCACCCCTGTAGTCTGTAGCATCTCCCAATTTCCAGCCTGTAGTAACAATTAAACCTCCCTGGTGCTAGTGGCCCCCTCCTCTGGTCACCAGCCCATACTAAAAACAAAACCTCCCTGGTGCCTAGTGGTCCCCATCCTCCAATTGCAAGCCTGTTGTAAACATTAAAGCCCTTCCTCATGCTAGTGGTCCCCCCTCCAATTGCCAGCCCATTGTAAACATGAAACCCTCCCTGGTGCTAGTTGTCCTGCCCCTGCCCATTTGCCAGCCTGTTGTAAACTTGAAAACCCTCCTTGGTACTAGTTTTGGCCCCCGTCGCTATCCTGTCGTAAATTTTAAACTCTTCCTGGGTCCAGTACCCCCACCAGACACTAATACATGGGTACTGCCTGTCACAATTCTGTACTCCCTGGCATCTAGCCCCCAACTGGGGCACTGGACACCACCTCCCCAGTCACCTTACCAGTATCCTCAGTACCACAGGTGTGCATACATCGACCGCGCGTTCCTCACACCTCCTCAGATGGCTGCTGTATGTCAAGGCAGGAGGCAGATCTAATTTATAAGACAGGGCGGCCACCTTGTCCTATAAATAAGGTGTACACTTCCTGGTTGGACATATGGCCGCTGGCCGAGGAGGTTTGAGGAAGGTCATGCCAGGTCGCCATATGTGCACCCATGGCACTGAGGATACTGGTAAGGTGACTGAGGAGATTGATGTTCGGTGTTGCATTGGGGCATACCAGGATTGGTGCCCAAGGGGGACCACTGGATGCCAGGAGGGTTTCATGTTTCCTATTGGCTGGTGAACACAGGAAGGGAGGTACACTAGGCACCAGGGAGGTTTTTATTTTAATACAGGCTGGCAACTGGAAGGAAGGGGAGACCACTAGTGCCAGGGAGGGTTTTAATGTTTCCTATGGGCTGGCAATCAACGGAGACCACTAGGCACCAAGGATATCTACAAATGTCTGAGACCAGGCAATTGGGGGCAGTGCCACACTAACCTGCCTCACTACCCAGGCAGCTGAGCACATAATGGAGATGCAAATGGCCCTTTAGAGCCTTGCATGCCCAAAGGGTTCATTTGCATGGGTCTCTTTGAATGTTGCAGATAGTGCTCTGGTGCTATCTACTCTGGCGGCATACTTTGGGATCCATGTGAGGGCAGCGCTACTTGACTTAGTGCTGCACTGACATGGTTCTATATTCAGTCAAATAATGCCAGTGTTCTATTTGACTAAATATTGCATCCTCAGGCTCCTGGGCAACCTCAAAGTGCAGTGGAAAGTTTTGCGCCCTATTTTGAATATTGGGCGCCAAGTGTTGCAGGATGTCATGTTGTCAGATCTGCAGGGACACTCTTCCTTGGTTATAAATAACTGCACTGATGCCCAAGGATGGTGTTAGGGATGAGAGTCGGACTGGCACACCAGGATAGCTGAAATTTCGGTGGCCCCTCTGTTGGGTACCTGGCCACCTTCTAAAATCAGAAAATCTTTGCATTTGTCATCTATTTTATAATTAAATATGGGTATCTGGGGCACTGCAAGAAAATGTAAGCTACAAACACAGAGCTAGTGTTTCAGATTTAAGTGGATTACTGATATGAGTGTGTCACCCTCATTGATTTTCCAGGTGGGCCAACTCAGTCGCATTCTATAGGGAGCACTGTGCTGTCTTGAAATACCATTTCAGATCTGGTCTGCTTGTTCAGGTGGTAAGGTGGATGTTAAAGATCTCATGGCAGTTCCCAAAAATTGAGTGGGGAATATTGCTAGTGTCCTGGCTGCATTTTCCTATTCACTAAACCACCAACAACTTAATCTAGTTCAGTATGAATCAGTACCCTCCCCCACCCAGAATGAGACTGAATCAGGAAAATATTTTCTGTCCTCCTTTACTGAGCAACAAAAACAAATACAGGTGAGAAAATAGTAATAGTACTAACTTCATTTGTCAGGTGCCCTTCCTTGAAGCTCAGGGTGCCGTTCAGGCAGAGGATACAAACAGTGCCAAGTGGCTCAGTAGATAGCACACTCACCTCTGAGGCTGGGAGATCAGAGGGCTGTGGTTTAATTACCACACCTGGCAGAGGAGTGTCAGAGGGCTGTAGGTTCAATTCCTACACCTGGCACTTGGGTTAATAGCCCAATACTGACACTGTAGTGCAGCATGGGGGGTGCTGCACTTTGAGGTGCCGCCTTTGGATGAGACATTAAACCGAGGTCCATCTGCCTGTTCTGGTGATAGTTCAGGTGGATGTTAAAGATCCCATGGCACTTATCGAAAAGAGTAGAGGAATTTATTTTATTTACAACTTCAAAACAAATAATAACAAGGCATGTTAAATCACATCAAATAATACATAAACAAAGAATACAATCAAAAGTATTGCAATCATACTATTCAAACTGAAACAAAATTTTCTTTTTCCTGTTTTATAATTCATAAATGAGAAAATAAAATAGAGGGAATGTTTAGCATAACTTCAAATTAGATCAGAAAGCAAAGGAAAAGTAAAATTCAACATTATTCAAACATACTGTTCGAGAAAAGAAGAAACCCCCACCATAGTACATCAAGACATATTTTTATATCATAATCTGGGGGAATCTGTCACTGTCAAATCCCAACCTCACCCTCAAAAAGGAAGAGTAGGGGAAATCAGTTATATACTGCAACAAACATCGGACAGTACTGCATATAGATACTGAATAAAGAAAGAACGAGCTGCATAGGAATTATGCAAGGAGAATGCAGACAGATCTTCCTACTTACACCAACTGTTTCCATGGCAACACAGGGTATATTTACTAACAATGTGTCTCCACATCTCTGTGGTAGTGTCCCTTGTAGCATCGCTGTATTAAGTATATTAAGTGTATGTTTGTCTGGAATGCATGAGAGTGAATGACTATTTTGTATTTGTGAGTCCAGTATGTCCCTTGACACAAATAGCGACAATGGACTGGCCATCCATTACACACTATTACAATCCCTTAAGCTAAATTGTGTGAACCAGGTACATGGTATATGTGGTAACAAAAAATACTGGGCTAAAGTTAATATATTTACAAAGAACACTCCTCGAGTGTCTTGTCTCAGTGAGTCTGTTTATTGCGGTGCAGGTAGCAATTAAAACAACCCCCCTCTTTTTATCATTGAAAAGTGCTATGGTTTTCTTTGTTATAATTTAAATCACTGAGAAAAGAGCTTCTGTTCTAGCGCTGGCAGTGCCTAGAAAAGTGTATGCACTCACCGTAAGGGTTTTATGTTTACAGTAGGAGCGAGGAATCAGGCTCTGTTTTAAATCCAGACAGAACAAATAAAAACCCTGCTCAGGTCTGAAAGAATAAGGATATAGGACCCACCAAAATGTGGGAGTTATTTAAGAACGAGCCACTACGCTGTCGCGATTCTCTCCTGTTCCTGCTCGAAGGTGCGCCATAGTCATACTGATCCTGCCGTGTAGTTTTGCAGGATGGAGTGGGGATAGAATACTAGATTGCAGGTCTCCATGGGCTTAGGAGGTACTGATGAATTAATTGTAACTTAATTTGTGCATTATAAGACTCTTTTTGTTGTTTAAATCTACCAGATGAATGCCACAGTACCTTGCAGCAATCCTGCTTCTAAGAGCTGGACAGCCTCTATTCCCCCTAATTTATGTGAGGAAAGCTGAGGGCGGTGCTTTGTTATGTTAGTCTTGCTTGCCATCTTGCTTTCATAAGCCTTTATGATTTGGGGCAATCCTGTATTAATCAATATGTGCTTAGAGAAATGTAAGATAAATGTAATTAATTAAATAAAAGACTGAATGCAGGATTTTATTATCGACATATTAGCATTTGAATGATTGATGGATGGGCGGACCAATCTGTAAATCCAGCCCCTGTATATACCTGTTCATGAACAGTATTAGTTCAGATAGGAGATGGGTGTTGAGCTAAGAACACCTCAGGAGTTTAGTTTATACTACTCCTATGAGTCAATATGGACCTAGATGAAATGTTAATGTGAACGTAAGACCTGTTGTTTCTTTTCTGGAATCCTCTTTATATTTGTTTTATTATTTTGACGTCAGTTCGCTTTAATTTGTTCTGAAGCAAATAAATTATATCTGCAGGAAGACTGCATTTCTACAGTTGATGTGTTGGTGTCCATCTATTAACCCACAGCCTTCACACTGGTGGCTGTGGTGGGATCGTTGGTTGGTGTTGACTGACTGGAGGACCTGTGCCAAGGCCCTGGTGGACATTAGATGCAACAGAACAGAGCGAACATTGAGCAGAAGGACCAGCCAAGGTTATCTGCAGTACATCCCAGATCAGTGGTTGCAAAATTCCAATTACCTTTATTGAGTGGACTGGATCCAGCAACCAGAAAGAGGACCAAGAGGACAACAGGTGAGCCTGAATCCATGATGGAAGAAGGAAGCTGGAAGGGCTGTCTCAGGCTAGTGGGGTGTGGTGGAGGAAGAAAGCACCCTTGAGAAGACCCAGGACTTGCTGAAATGGTTATGTATATATCAAATAGAATTGGAAGAACAAAGAGAAAGGGACCGGAAGGAAAATGAAGCTAGACGGAATAACACTTTACGTGCTATCCAGGCAATGGGAGCTGGTAGGCATCCTGTAGCCTCGGTGGCAGGACAGAAGGACATTAAATTAGCTAAATTATTGGATTCTGATAACATAGAGGCTTATTTAATGACTTTTGAGAGGGTGGCAACAGCTTGTGCTTGGTGGGGACCAGTGGGCCATTAGACTGGCGCCTATCTTAACTGGAAAAGCCCAGCTGGCCTACAGCAGAGTAGAGATGGCACATATAAATAATTTTGCCAAGTTAAACAGGCCATTTTGAAGAGTTATGATATAAACACCGAAACATATCGGCAAAGATTCAGATCTTAGATACAGTAATGTGGATAACCCCAAGATGCTTTTACCCAGCTAAAAGACTTATGTGTTAAATGGCTGCAACCTACCACTCAGACTATAGACCAGATCCTTGAGACTATTGTATTGAAACAGTTCATCCAGGTCTTACAATCAGATGTTCAACTATGAGAGAAGAAGCACCACCCAGAAGTATCTGACACTGCAATCTGATTGGCTGAGGACTATATAGCAGCAAGACCTCACAGGCAGAAGGGAGCCTTGAACCATACAGCCCAGTCATCCCATCAAGGTTCCACAGTAAGATCTCCTTCTATTTTGTGGGACAAGGTAGTAATACCTCTGGGAATACTGAAATAAGACCATTGTTAGAACTAGAAGGGTATAACCCAGATATCATTTGCCATGAGTGTAAAGCTAAAGGACATATTGCTCATTATTGTCCAAAAAGGAAAATGGAACAAACACATCTTGCTTTAGCTAATTGGGGATAATTCATCATACCTGTTCAAATAGGACAACATATAGTTACTGGCCTCCTTGATTCAGGAGCAAACAAACATTGATACAACCGCAAATGTTAAATAAACAGCCAACCCCAAGTGGACCCAAACTGGGTAACGTATACATGTTGATACGATTATTATCCACTGGAAGAAACAGAGATAAAAATACAAGAACATGTACAAAGTTTAATGGTAGGAGTTGTACCTAATCTTTCAATACCTGTTGTGATTGGACACGATTATCCCTCCTTTCAGGACCTTTTGTCTTCTAAATTTTGTGCCATGGTGACCAGAGCTCAGGCCACATGAGCCCAGAAACCAAACACTCTGGAACATTTATTTTGTTTTGACCAGAAAATATATGGGTCTATCGGAAAGGACCGGAAATCACAAAGTCAGACGAGAAAGGAGAAGGCAAACTGGACATTAAAAGAAAAGGCTCTGTGAATGAAAATAATGATGTTGTTAGTATACATAATTTAAAGGGCTATAACAAAGAAACCTTTGCAGAATTACAAAAGGGGATGGGTCTTTACAGTGTTTCTTTCCACAGGATGATGGTCAGGGGTCTACAGATAAGTGTAAATTAATAGATGGATTATTATATAGAATATGTACAAGCCCCAGAACTGGGAAACTATTGAACAATTGATGATACCCAAAGTGTACAGACAGTCATTATTGAGCCTTGCTCATAATATTCCTATGGCCGGACATCTAGGAAGAGACTGTACCTTAGTAGATTACTCCATAGATTCCTTTGGCCAGGCATATATGAGCAAGTGGCTGAATATTGCAAAAGCTGCCCAGAATGTCAGAAGGTGGCAAAATTTGGAAAGAAAGATAAGATGCCTTACAAACTATGCCCTTGTTTATTTTTATTTATTTAGTTTTTGTTGAGTGGGTAAGTGCACTAGACAAATCCTGCCTATTTTCAGGCACGACCGGAGGGGATACAGATGAATGCCAACTGACCTTGAACCAGATTAAGCTGTTGGTGGTGTTTTTGGTGAATGAGGGAAATTGGGCCAGGACACGGGAAATTCCCTACTCTTTTCGAGAAGTGCCATGGGATCTTTAACATCCACCTAAACTACCACCAATCCAGGCAGATGGGACCTCGGTTTAATGTCTCGAATTGCTATGGACATTGTGGGACCCGTATAAAAGAGTTCAAAGGGGAATCTGTATACTTGTAGTCTGTGATTATGCAACTAGTACTTGGAAGCTGTTCCTCGTAGTGTAACAGCCCCTAGAATTGCTGGATGAACCAGGTAAAATCTTTAGTAGAGTAGGTATACCAAGAGAAATACTTACAGATAGGGGTTCTCTTTTTGTTCGCTGGTCTTGAAGTGGATCTACCAGACCTTGGGTATAGAAGCTATACATACCACCCCATACCATCCATTAAACTGATGGTCTGGTCAAACGCTTCAACCAGACTCTGAAAAAATGATTCAGAAATTTGTCCAAGATGAAGAGAAACAATGGATTGTATATCTACCTTACTGAATGTTCACCATAGGAGGTACCACAGGCCTCAATGGGGTTCTCCCGTTGAACTTTGTACAGCCAAAACCCTAGAGGGCCTTTGGATGTCATTAAGGGATAGTGGAGGAGAAAGAAAATTCCCAGAACAAATGCACCCTTGAGTACTTACAAGGATTAAGAGAAAGAATATTGAAATATGTTCAAAGGCCTCATACTGTTAATCAAAACAACAAATAAAACCAGAAGATATAGTATGATAAAGGAACAGGACATAAATAATTCAGAGAAGGGGACAAAGTACTGTTATTGTTACCTTCATCAGAAAATAAATTACTGATGAAGTGGCAAGGTCCCTATAAGATCCTAAGGAGAATGGGTCCAGTTACTTATGAGATAGAATTACATGACAAGGTATATAAAAACGTATTTATCATGTAAATCTTCTTAAACAATGGATAGAGAGAGCACCAGCATTGTGTGGGTATGTATATCCAGAGAACAGTAACAGTGAATTGGATACAGCCTATCAGAGATTAGACATGGAGGGGACATTAATGAGGTTAATATTAATCCTGATTTAACACCCCAGCAGACCGCTGAACTATTGACTTTGTTAACATGTCACGAAGAAATATTTACGGAACACCTGGGAAAGCAAAGGATGTGATTCATAGTATTTTGGTATCTGAAAATAGTCCCATCCGACAAAAGCCTGCCATCTACCTAAAAGGTTAGAGAAGAAGTTACCAAAAAATAAGGAAATGCAAGATATGGGAATTATTGAACCTTCCCATAGTGAATGGAGTTTTCCTGGTCGTAGTAGGAAAGAAAGAGGTGGGTACGCTTATGTCTCAGACTTTCAACGCCTTAATGTCATCTCCAAATTTGATAGTTACCCAGTGCCCCGGTAGAAGATATCTTGGACCATTTGGAAATGTGCAATACATCACTACCCTAGATCTAACCAAAGGATATTGGCAGATTCCTTTGGATACAGACGTATCGGAAAAATGACATTTAGTACCCCTTGGCTTATTTCACTTCATAGTTATGCCTTTGGACTACATCATGCCCTGCTACATTTCAAAGGGTAATGAACAAGATTCTAACACCACATGCTGCATATAGTGCTGCATACTTAGATGACGAGTGATCTTTGGTCCCACGTGGATGAACACAAACGCCACCTATCTCAAGTGTTGTCTGCTATCTGTACAGCAGGACTTACCATTAACCCTGCGAAATGTACTATGGGGATGCAAGAAACGAAATATTTGGGGTTCCAAATTGGTAAAGGATGTATTAAACCAGAAGTAACTAAGGTTGATGTTGTTGCTAATAGTCCCAGGCCCAGAACAAAAAGGAAGTCTGGGCATTTCTGGGACAAGTTGGATACTATCTATGCTTCATACCCACATTTTCAGCAATAGCTGGTCCTTTATTGGATTTAACAAAAACATAAACCTGATAAAATAGTGTGAACCCCTGACTGTGAAGAAGCTTTCTGTCCAATAAAGCTCAACTTTGTTCCTCACCAGTCCTACATACACCTGATTTTACACAGCCCTTCATACTGCAAATGGATGCTTCTAACCATGGTATTGGGGCTGTATTAACTCAGTTCATTAATGGTGATGAACACCCCATTATATATATCAGCCAGAAGTTACATGAACGAGAAACCAGGTATTCTACTATTAAGAAAGAATGCCTGGCAATCTAGTGGCTATTGAAGCCTCCGTTTTACTTGTGGGAATGGAATTTGAAATTTGGATGGATCACAATCCATTATGCTGGTTACATAACATTAAGGACAGAAACTGTGGATAATGCGTGGTATCTGTCTTTACAGCCATACCATTTTCAAATAAACACCAAAGAGGATTACCCATGGTAATGCTGATTACTTGTCCAGATATGGAATGGGATAAATGAACATCTGTCATCAGACCTCGGGCTAATGCAGAAAATGATATGGAAGATATTTGCCTTCCACTTACTTGTTGAAATTTATTAGGGACCCCGAGGTGGAGCCGTGAGAGGATGGGTTGTGGCTGCATCTCTCTTATCGAGAGATCTGATAGACAGATAAAATTCAGGAAGGAATGGAAAACCCATATAGGGTTTTTTGTTTAAAGGGGAGGAGTATGTGGTAGTGTCCCTTGTAGCATTGCTGTATTAAGTATATTAAGTGTATGTTTGTCTAGAACGATGAGAGTGAATGACTGTTTTGTATTTGAGATTCAGTATGTCTCTTTGTGCAAATAGCAAACAATGGTCTGGCCATCCACTGCACACTATTGCAATCCCTTAAGCTAAGTTGAGGAACCATGTACCCGTGGTACACTTGGGGTAACTATTACTGGGGCTAAAGTTAATATATTTACAAAAGACACTCCTCGAGTGTCTTGTCTCAGTGAGTCTGTTTATTGTGGTGGAGGTAGCAATTAAAACAGCCCCCCTTTTTATTGTTGAAAAGCGCTATGGCATTTACTTTGTTATAATTTAAATCGCTGAGAAAAGAGTTTGTTCTGCGCTGGCAGTGCCTAGAAAAGTATATGCGCCACCGTAAGGGTTTTATATTTACAGTAGGAGCGAGGAATATGGTTCTGTTTTTAAATCCAGACTGAGCAAAATAAAACCCCTGCTTCGGGTCTGAAGGAATAAGGATATAGGACCTACCAGTAAATGTGGGATTTATTTAAGAAATGAGTCACTACACTGTTGTGATTCTCTCCTGTTCCCTACTCAAAGGTGCACATAGTCGACCGATCCTGCCGTAGTAGTTTTGCAGGACGCATGGGGATAGGAATACTAGATTGCAGGTCTCCGTGGGCTTAGGAGGTACTGATGAATTAATTGTAACTTAATTTGTACATTATAAGACTCTTTTGTTGTTTAAATCTACCAAGATGAATGCCCCAACAATCCTGCTTCTAAGAGCCATCCGGCCTCTGTTTCTCCTAATTTATGCAAGGAAAGCTGAGGGCGGTGCTTGTTATGCTAGTCTCATTTGTCATCTTGCTTTTATAAGCCTTTTATCATTTTGGGCAATCCTATATTAATCAATATGTGCTTAGAGAAATGTAAGAGAAATGTAATTAATTAAATAAAAGACTGAATGCAGGATTTTATTATCGACATATTAGCATTTGAATGATTGATGGATGGGCGGACCAATCTGTAAGTCCAGCCCCTGTATATACCTGTTAATGAACAGTATTAGTTCAGATAGGAGATGGTGTTGAGCTAAGAACACCTCAGAAGTTTAGTTTATACTACTCCTATGAGTCAATATGGACCTAGATGAAATGTTAATGCTGATGTAAGACCTGTTGTTTATTTTCTGGAATCCTCTTTATATTTGTTTTATTATTTTGACGACAGTTCACTTTTAATTTGTTCTGAAGCAAATAAACTATATCTGCAGGAAGACTGCATCTCTACAGTTGATGAGTTGGTGTATATCTGTTAACCCACAGCCTTTCACAATCTCCTCAAATCCAATGGATCTTATCCCACCATCTAAGGAACACCTGAATAGGAAATAAAGATTTTTCATGATGTTTAACCTTAATAATAGCAGATTCAATCATGCAAAATAAGTGACTTTCAGTTAACTCCATTTGTTGAATTGACAATCTGCATCTTACATGCCATATGTAATTTTTAAAACAAGCCAAGAAAATCCACATCGTATGAACATCATATTCTTGCTAGGAAGCTGGTAAAATTCCTCAACACAATATCTCCTTGGTCAGGTCAGAAAATGGGGAGCTAGGCCAGTGATGTAGAACAACACTCCAAACCTACAAGTAAATGGACACTCAAAAATAAGTGATTCATCGTCTCTACAGTAGTTACGCAGGACTGTCTAGGGCAATACCTCTTCAACACCTTTATGCTTCAAGTTGCCTTCACATTCAATTTTCCATGAGCAGAGAGCCATGTCACATCCCACATGTGAGGTGGTATACAAGCATAGGTCAACATTTTACCTATGTCATCTCTATCCCATCTGGGTCTGTCTGTAAAGCTAGTGGGTACCTTAAAAACTTCGATATAATATATTCATAAATGAGTTTCCTGGTCGTTGTATAAATATGGTTCTTTGTAAGGAGCCATAATTTTATTTCACTAAAAGAATCCTGGAAATGACCAGGAAGAGTTTTCAAAGATCGTTGTCTAGGAATCTCAGAGTGTATGGGCCAGGCCTCCAATAATGGGCCTAACCCATCCTGTAACCAAGGAATCCAAAGTTTGTCTTTGTAAGTAGAATGGGTGTTAAGTTCACATTAATGAACATTGACAATAAAAGGGTATATGGTTAACCATTTTAATCCTCCTTGCGCTTATCCAAGAAGAGTATGCCCCATTTGTTAGGATTAAGCCAGCTCCTCCAGATACATTAAAAGAAGCAGGCATTCATTTTAGTTTCCAAAATTCTTGGAAGAGAATAAACCCACTAAGGTGCAAAACAAAGTCAAAAGAAAAGTTTTAACCATATAAACTCTCTTCAGCTTAAATAGCCTCCACTGGTTCCATAATACTATCTTTTGTTCTGCTTGCCTTAATTTCTCTTCCCAATTATAGAACGCCATATCACCCTGCCCAAAATATACCCTATGGATGGAAACCGTTCTGTCATGACTGGAATACCTATTACATCTGTATCATTCTGGTGCACAGCACCAATTGGGATACATTTGCTTTTAGTAAAATTTACCTTGGAATCAGAATTTTTGTAAAGTGGGACAAAGTTTTCCAATATGTAAGCATGAGGGTTGATCAGCCATAATTAAACACACATCGTCCTCATATACGATAATTTTTCCTCCTGATCAGTACTAGAGAACAAACAGCCAGTAATACTAGGGAAACATTTATTCTCCTTATCAAAGGATCAAGCATAAATATGTACAGCAGTGGACTCAGGGGGTACCTTGATGAACTCCCTGCCAATACTACACTTAGTTCCAATCCAACCACTGCAATATGGGCTACCTGTTGCAGTCTTATAACAAGCCCGAATCCAACCTATAAACTCACTTGGTATAGCCATATGCATGTAAACAATCCCATAGATATGTATGTTGCACCTATAAAAGCTTTGCTTTTATCAAGGGCTAGAAGGAAGCCAGAAATGTCACCCTCCTTCCCCTGCTCTACTATTTCTTGGAGCATAAGGAGACTATTGTATATACTCCTTCCAGGGACAGCACATGTTAGGGATATATGTATTAGATCAGATGCTATAGATGCTAGTCTATTACTCAGTATCTTTGTAAAATGTTAAAATCTGCATTAAGCAAAGTGATAGGCTGCTAATTAGTTAAGAGGGATTTATCTCCTGATTTGTACAGTAGCACTACAAGACCCTCATTCATGCTAGGTAAGCGTGTCAGTCTGTAAAATTGCATTAAATAGAAGTACTAATTCTTAGATTAAGTCACTAGAAATATATTTATACATCTCATGGAAGGCCATCATGACCTGGGGCAGAGCCTACTGTAAGGGACTCAGTTACCCCTATCACTTCTTGGCAAGAGATCGCTGGATCAACAAATGCTGATGATGCACAGATAATGTATGGAGGCCACACCTAAGAACCATTGGGTGTTATCAGTGGTAGTTGAAGGGGCTCCTGAAACAGTTGTTGAACATGTCGGTTAACTTCTGCCAATATTTCAGATTTATATGTAACAATCCTACCATCCATAGTTTTAATACTTGAGATTGTCTTTCTATGTTTCTGATTGGAACAGAACTGATATGGATTGACAAAATCTTCCTTCCTTGTGTCCCAAAATGTTGTTCCATTTCTAAGGACTTAGCCCTATCATATTGGATGTCCGCCATTTTTGTTTAAATTCTGAGATCTGAGAGGAAAAATCTGTCTGTGTCTGTACTCTGAAATGACAACACTTGATACAACTGGTCCCGATAACTTTTATATTGGTCAGTCTTATGTTTCCTATTCAACTTTCCAGTTTGTTTAAAATAAGACTGGATGTCACATTTAGTATCTTCCAACCACTCTTGGGTGTGTCATACAAGAAATACACTAACTTCCGGCACATGGTAAGTGTTCAAACCCTTGGTAAACCTGTGGGATAGAAAGCAAGCTAAGGTTTATCTGCTAATAACCCAGGCCTTACCCATCGCTTCATAGTTAGAAATTTCTGAACTAAGTAAAGCGTGGTCAGAAGATGCCATGAGAATGACCTTGGCTGATGGAATATGAGGGTTGTCAGAAATAAACCAATAATCTATTCTTGTGGAATGGGTGCCCTTAAAATATGTCTTCTGAAGATTCACTCCTGGAGTGGCAAAAGCGTCTACTAAGCCTGCTTGTGTTAGTAAGGAATTTAAGCAAGTAATGTCACAAAATACCTTCCTAGTTTTAAGCCCTCAGTCCGTATTATACCTGCTGCAATTAAAGTCCCACCCAACAGCACAAATCTGGAGGTGTACAAATAAGGTTGAATAGCCTGAAGCAGCTCGACCCTGGCTGCTTTTGCCTGGGTGCGATAATTAATACAGCTGAAGTCCATATCCTGAATCTGTAAATCAATAAAGAGAGCCCTCCCAGGGATAATGTCTACTGGGTGTATGAGTGTTGCCAAACAGTGTTTCACACAAATCCTACTCCACTTCAGGAATCATACCCATGGACCAACACATCCCCTGTAACCAGGCCAAACTGGCAGCATGCATTTCATCTACAGAATGAAGTCTGGTATCTTGAAAAAAAATGATGTCATAAATTTTCGAATTAAATTGGGATGTGAGCACTTTTTCCATTCAGATTTAAGGCTATTGACATTTAAAGAGACTATTGCCTACCTGTACAAGGGGAATGCATAGGTTAAGGAGTTATTGCTGCTTTGAACCCATGCCGTAGTCCCCATCTCTTTTGGATGGTTTGGGATCTGGATCTTCAGGTAACACCTCCCATCTGATTCACCATCTGGTTGAGAAGAATGAAATGAGGCAGAGTCAGATTCAGTACCCGGATCTCCTCTTCCTCTGGGAGAGGATCATATTTGTTCTGGAGTGTCACAATGTCTGCTGTAGTTTTCCTTTATCAGAAGCTTTCTTTCTGAGGCCTCCTCTCTTTTTATTACCTGAAAAGGTTTGTCTTCTGGAGTTGTGGGAGGGGGCTATAGATGTTGATGCCACTGGTTCAGAGGCTACCAATGGTTGTGGAATTACAGTAGGCTCTATTACTGGAGCTACGCTGCTTGAACAGGCTGCTTTCACCTGAGGACCAGGAAGGCCTGATGGCAGAGCTGGGGCTGTGTGAGTGATCTGAACAGGAGTGGGTGGTGCGTGAGGTCGGTTTCTACAATCTGCCTTGACAACTGTATTAATGTAGAAGTCCTGAATGCCATAGTCTCCATCTGTGGTATTATGAGCAGCCCAGGGTCAAATAGTAAAGGAATGACCATCCTCACAGAGACTGCATCGTAAGGAACTTCTGCAATGAAACATGGAGTGACCTACTTCACCACACTGGGCACACTTAACTAAGTCACAAGTACGGCTAAGATGCCTAGGAGAGCCACACTTGTAACAGTGACATGGTTGGCCTGGGTAAAAAATGAACCCTTTGTCTCGTCTGAGATAGAAACAGTTGGGAAGGTGTTGTAACTCAGAATCATCTTACAACAAGTTAACTTTTATTCTCCATCCTCCGCTCCAAAACCCTTCATTATCTAAGATGGGCTCTGGGTTCCTTGGATCTTACAACGTTTTTCGAGCCAGTACAAATGTTGGTAATGTTCGCACCCTCATTATGAAAAGAACAGTAATCACTTTAAAGGTTTGTTTAGTCAAAGGTATGGTTTGGAAATGAAGCCAGGCAGGATCTGCTTTTCAAGGTAGCATACTTCAACCAGAACCTATTTAGGATATCTGGTGTATGGAAGCTAATGTCAAATGTGATTCCCAGGGTATGAATGAGGGCATAAACTTCAGATGGAAACAAAACAAGAGAATGTTTTAACAGGGTTTTACCCATGTAGAACCAATCAAGCATGTCTCCATTTTCCCTAAGAAACAGAGATGTACCGATTTCTCTGTTTGGCTAGCTCAACAGGTTTTTTAAAGGCTAGCATACGGTGGTTCTTCAAGAGGAGCAAGTTGGAGTTCAGTTTGCACATTGTTATTAAGCATTTCCTCCCTTCAAGGGGGCTACCAAGTTTGTGTTAGAGTCAAGAGTTATAGTGCAGCAGCCCCTCTGCTGCAAGCTGTAGACCAGAGGATGCATCAAAAATATTTCAGAAACCTGGGTTGAAAGAGGGGAAAAGGTATGTTACCTAAATTAGGCAGAGGAGATCTATCAGGTTGCTGCAACTGAGCACCCACATCCTTTCCTCCAGGCTGTTCATTCACAGTCTGGATTGACTCTCTGGATGCATATGGTTGATGCGGAGGGGAGAGCCTGGTAGAGGCACAGTGGGGTCGAGAATCCATGTACCTGATGTAGCCTGGATCAAACCTGCTCCAGTGAGCACTTTCTCAGGGACCAGGATTCCAAAGGATGTCTGCTGGGAATGCCTTCCTCCTACTGATGGACGAGATAGTTCTGGGTCTGTAGACAAATTTGAAAGGATGAACATCTTTGTGGCATTATCCAGAGTCTGTTCCGGGAAATTTGTCTGTTGCTTTTCCTTTTCTTTTCTTCATCGAGCCACTGTTTAGCTGTAGGGTAAGCCTGTTGTGCCTGAAGAAAGTGTTGTTCCAACGCTTAGACTTCATTGTCCTTGTTGGACCATCATATGTGTTTTCATATTGGCAAAATCCTGTACCATGCGGACCCAGGGAAGCTTCCTCAGGTAACCCTCTTAAGGTATCTCCAGTCTTCATTCCAGTAGGTGAGCCTTCATGGACAGTTTGCTGACCATCTCTGGTGCATCCCAGCCGCCTCGCTCACTGCTCGGCACTAACCAGTTTTCAAAGCTCCACCGCCTCCACCACTAGTCCTATGTGTATCTTTCTTTATGCTTCCATTACACTGGGGTTCCTCTCGTGCACAGAAGAATAGCGCCCTGACAAGAGTAGGGAATTTTCCTGTATCCTCTAAAATTTCCCCATTCACTGGAAGTACCACCAACAGCTCATTCTGGTTCTGGTCAGTTGGCACGCATCTGTGTGTGTGGGGTAGCGGGGGCAGCTGCAAGTTGGGTGCTAGCTGCACACTGAAGCAGATTTGATAGACCGTGTGGCCTGATTCTGCTGGCAAGTAGTAAGTAAGTACAATAAATAAATACACAAATAAATAAAAGCACTTAAACAAAAGAAAAATGCAAATACAAATTCAGATAAATCCTAATAAATTAGATCATTACCATCATTACACTTTAAAAACATTTAAGACAGCAGCTGCATCCCGATAGATTCTCAGAATGAATTATGGTCCCTGAAAACCTTTCTGAACAGGTATACCTTTAACCCCTTTTAAAGACCTCCATCTAGGGGGCCTCTCTCAGTTTACTAGGCAGACTGTTCCATAGCATAGGGTTGGAAACCTCAAATGTGGGATCTCCTGACCTGTGTCCTTGGGACTGAGAGGAGACCCTCCTCAGAAAAGTGAAGGAGGCACAAGGACTAGATAGGATGCAGAAGATCTGACAGGTAGCTAGGCCCAACCCATATAGGGTTTTATAGGATAGTAAACCAGCCTTGAAGATAACTTTGCCACTTCACAGACAGCCATTGCAGTTCACGCTGGACTGGGGTCACATGACTGAACTTCAAAAGGCCAGTCAGCAACCTGGTCGCTGCATTCTGCATCAGCTGCAAGTGTTGTGAGTTCCTTCACTAAACCCAAAGCAGAGCGGTACCCAGTTAGAATAGCGTTCAGGAACAGTGCCAGTCAAGAGAGTGCTAGTCCCTGTAACACTAACACAGACAGCGACAGGGTTTACAGTGCTTCAGTAAGTGCTCCACTGGTCGCTGTCCATTGTGCTATGGGACACAAGGGCACCAGGATCCAGGAGGCTGGCTGAGCTGCTCCCGTGGCATGGAAGGCTGGATCATTGAGTGTCTTGGCTAGCAGCACTGGAAATCAGGGTTCTAATCCTGGTCTCCAACTTTTTGTGCACTCAGGACTTAGTATTGTTTACGTGGTGCCATGAAAACAGTATTCCACGGCCACACAAATGTTATCTTTCCCTTGATCGCTATTTTTCTGCAGTTCTTGTCCGCTCTATTATTGTCAGCACTGTTCTGACTCAGTACCAGGTAGAGTGCATTACAGCAGACCAGCCTACACACCATAGATGCATGCACCAGTACTGGCAGAACTTCAGGAGGGATAAGGGACTTATTCCGCTGAAATTTCTAAGATGGAAAAGACACTCATGACTACAGCAGACACCTGAGCCACCATTGTCAATTGATCATCAAAAATGATTCCCAGATTTTACACCTTTGCAGAAGCCAGCAGCCTGGATGACATGAGCCAAGCCCCATCTCTTCCATGACTACCTCCGATACCCCTCTCTGACCTGGCTCAGATATTGGTACCTCAGTCTTGACCAGATTAAGGCTTAACCAACTAGAATCCATCCACTTCTGAATTTCAGACAGGCACAAATTCAACACTTTCATGGTGTCAGGCATCCCAGGTGCAAAAGACAAATATAACTGGGTGTTGTCCACATTACAGTGGAAACCCAGATTGTACTGTCGAATGATCCTCACCAGAGACATCATGTACACAGTGAATAGCACAGGTAAGAGGACTGAACCTTGGGGCACACCTCAGGTAAGAGGCACAGGAAATTATGAGAAATTTCCCATCACCACCCTCTGTGTCCTATCCCTGAGGTAGGACTCAAAACAACGGATGACAGTGCCAGTAAATCCTCCGTGCTTCCTCAGATGATCCAGCAACAACCCATGGTCCATTTTGTCAAATGCTGAAGACAGATTGAGAAGAATAAATATAGACCATTCTCCCCCATTTCTTGCCCTCAGGAGGTCATTTTGTACCCTGACCAACACCATCTCAGTGCTGTGCCTCGATCTAATATCAGACTGGAATGGCTCATAGATGTCATGAGCTGCAAGGTTGCCTCAAGCTGCAGCACTGCAACCTTCTCAATAACATTTCCTATAAAATGCAGGTTATAAATAAAAATAAATAACGACTACTAACTAAGGGGGATCTGCATCAATGAGCACAGGGTACTGCATGAGGCCTGCACCCAACCCGAGTAACTCCACACCAGCAGACAGGTGTGCAGTGGCTGGCATTCATAATCATCGGCTAGTGCCTGTCTATGGCCCTGCCCACCTGGTGCACTGATGTGCGGAGCAGATCAGTGGACACAGGTGGACATCCAAATGGGAGCCTGTCTTGTTCCCACAGTGGATCCCCTGCAGTGTGGGACAGTGTGGGTCCTAAAATTCAAAATCATCAGGCAGGTGCCCAAATTGCTGCCCCAGCCCTTCCTGCCTGACCAGAGGGTGGGGTAGTATTGTAGGGGTTCCTGGTTGTCCCACCGGCTGGAAGGGTCTCTGCTGCCATATCTTGTGCCCCCTAAGCCAGTACTCTGTGCTTTCATGATTGGTAGGTGTGTAGGCATGCCACCCTGACACTCCCCTGGACCATCCGCATTATAGCTGTCGACTGTCTTGAGGACTGAGTGTGGAAGGTGCGCCACTTCAATAAATTCTGCTGTGGTCTGCTCGACATCAGTGCATGACCTGCACTCGTAGGGCTGCCTATGCACCACGGATATGCAGCACGTAGGTACATACTTTTTGTCCATAACCCCTATATACATATAATTAGATATGCTTATTACTTCTATACATTTGTGCACATGGGGTAAGTGGACACTTGCATGCTGACTGTATACTTTCTACTGTACTGATGTATTAGATATTATCCAACTGTTACCCTTCCCCATGATACACCTGGAAATGAGCCACTGATAGATAATTCAGTATGCCTTCCTGGCCAAACAGTTTAAATAAATAAATCTGATGTTTAGTCCACTGTCCAGTGCAGGTACCGGGTGTATGGGTGGGAACTGGGTATCTTGTTCATATACTGTAGCAGGTGTCTAGGGTAAACTGGGTCAATGGGCAGAGCTGGGTCATAAAACATGGTCTCAGTTACTGGGCCTAACCACCTCCTGCTTCCAGCAATCTCACAACCAGCTTTCATCCAGTTTCAGTGTTGTTCACCCTGGTTGTAGCCTGTTGAATCTGCAATGCACTTTGGTGCATGCACTATGTCCAGAGGTTAGGCATTTCCTAATGACTCCCTTCTTCTTGCAAATGCTGGCATCACTAAGCAATATTTTGTGTGTGTGTGTGTGTTGGCAGGGGTGACTCTTGAAATCATGCTAGGATTCTTGTGGCATAATACAGGGTGATCTACAGATAGAATGAAGATGATAAGTTGTGATTGCTGGTGAGTGGGAATGGGATGGCTGTCATTGTGAAGTGGGGGGCAGAGAAATAATGTTTGCAATAAAAAAAAAAAAACAGAACACTACACCTATCCAGGTAGGGTATGCTGTCTGGTACGGAGACCATCTGGATTCAAGACAGCTGTATAATGTTCCACCTATCCCTAATGATACGTAAATGGCTGTTTTAATTGGTATTTGGTTGCATTACAGATACACAAAAATATGAACACAAGTACACAGTTTTGTAGCTGTATACTTTATACGCTCTACTAGGAGAAGTGATGAACTGATACTTAGGAACTGGGACAACTTTATTCAGGACAAGTCCATTTTGAGGAGAAGTATAATGTATTGGGACTTAAAATTTATCTAAACGGGTGAAGTTCAGAGACAGTTAAATTCAAGTGAGGAAAAGAAGACAGAGTATTGTGATAATAAAGAGGGTGTGTGTAATTTTTCATGAAAACTATTAATTTTGAGCAAACCCGAGTTGGAAAGAATAGTATCAATAATACATTTAACTTCTTAAAGGGGCTATGTTCCAACTATGTATACCGATTATTAGCGTAAGCTATACATTAATGTAACTTCACAAAGCATAACTTGATGTGATGTTTTAAGAATGTTAGGCTTGAGGAAGTGTACATTTTCCAAAGTATTTGCTGAAGTAGTAGAACCAAAAGTGTCAATGCTGAATGCTTGCTTGCATGCAGTTGTGCCGGGTCCTGCTTGTATAAATATTTACTATATATTTACTCAAGACTGACCAGATGAGATGTAATATGTCATTTGCAATGGGGTCCTGATTTTAAAAAGTTTTTACTCGTGCTCACTCAGGATAGTAGAGGCAAGATCATATCTAATTTTTAGTGGGGTTCAGCTTTATAATGTATTTTCTATGACATATCATCTTATATGCATCATCTTTTCAGTGGGGTTCTGCTGTAGGTTCTGTTTTTACACAGTTTTGCAATATATTTACCCAGGATAATCCAGCTGAGATGCAATATCTTATTTTCTATGAGGTCCTGCTTTGAAACATTTTTGTCCTGTATTTACCCAGGATTGCACAGCCAAGATGCAATATCTCGCTTTCGATGGGGGCCTAGCTGTTACCCATTTTCATAATGTATTTATCCAGGATACCCCAGCTGAAAGGAAAGTTACATTTTCAGAAGGGCCCAGCTTTTGCAGTGCATTTTGCCTAGGCTAGAGCAGCACAGATGCACAGTTCTGTGGGGGTTCTGTTGTACTGGGATCCTGCTTTTACACATTTTATGTTGCTTGCACGCATGTGCAAGAAACATAGTGCCATCATCCGAGTTTTCGGAGGTGTGTCAGCCGTCTTCCAATGCAGTCAGTGTGTTTGCAGGCGCGGCCCCAGTTCCCCTTCACTGCTGCAGCTGTCTATGACAAGCTGAAATGCAGTGGCATACAGTTCCAAAAGGAGAGCTCCACTTCAGTGAGCAGAGCTCTCCCCCACGCACACTGCGGCGCAAGCACGCATATTGCGTGCTGATGCGCTCCCACGCGCACACACTGTATGGCCGACGGGGTGCCCAATCCCCAGTGGCTCCATGCCTCCCCAACAGCTGTCAGTTGCCACGCTGGGAGCCCACCCCAGCATGGCAAAATCTGTTATAGCCGACGGGGTGCCCAACCCGGCCGCTCCAAGGCTGCACACCCCCAAAGCTTTCCCCGTACATCTGGGAGCCCACCCCAGTGTGGCAAATCTTGTTTTGGCCAACGGGGTGCCCAATCCCATCAGCTCCACGTCCCCTCAGCAGTTTTTCCTGCTGCCATGCTGGGAGCCCACCCCAGCGTGGCAAACATCCGCCTGCCTTCTCAGAAAAACAACCTGGAATAAAAACGGTCCCTCATAGTCTCCCTGCCCCTCCCACAACCTGCACCCACCCACTGCGCACTCCTGCCTCCCACACCCCCTCACCCCATACTTACTCCGAGCTTACGCGACGATTTCATCGGTGGACCAGGAACACGCCTGCACTCTTTCAAAGCCGACCGCGAACTGAGGAAATGCCGGTAAGCTGTATAATGGGATAGATAGGGTTTTTTCAACTTTATTGCATATCTCAGGCATTTTTGAATTTGCACCAAATTTTCAACATGGGTTTTGGGACCCCTTCTCATGAATGCTGTCACTGTCATGGCTATTCGGGCCGAAGGGTGATTTCACAGTCACTGCATGAAATCACTTTTCCGGAAAGATTAACGAAACAACACTGCCAGTGTTCATAAGGTGGGCTATCAAAAGCCTATTTTGAAAATTTGGTGGAAAAATCCTAAAATGATCTGAGTTTATGAGCATGGCGCAGTTCCTAGCACCAGAAGTTTCGCGAATTTTCAATATTTTCACCCAGACTTTCAACATTGCCATTTTACCCACACCTCCTTATGAGCAGTACAGCTTTCATTTTTCACATCCTGCCCAAAACGTGTTTCCACCCATGTAGCGCATAACATGAGTCGTGTGCGAACTCAATGTATGGGACACATTAAGAAAATCACAGTGACACTGTTCATGAGCAGAGGTCTTAAAATGGCTGTGTTGAAAATTTGGTGAAAAAATTCTACAAATGACTGTTTTATGAGTGTGCGTTATGATTCCTACGCACGCTCAGTAAGTTTGCGAATTTTCAATATTTTCACTCCAGATTTTCAACATTGCCATTTTACCACACCTCCTTATGAGCAGTGCAGCTGTCATTTTTCACATCTTGCCCAAAACGCATGCCTTTCATGTAGCGCACAATGGCACAGTCGGTGTGCGAATTCAATGTATGGGACACATTAAGAAAATCACATGACACTGTTCAACAGCAGATGTCTTAAAATGGCTATGTTGAAAATTTGGTGAAAAATTCCTAAAATGACTGTTTTAAGCATGGCGAGTTCCTACGTCTCTCGTAAGTTCGCGAATTTTCAATATTTGCACTCCAATGACTTCCAAATACCTAAACAGCACATAGAAGCAAGCAACATTCGGCATTGACAAATGCTTGTTACTATATCTTTACCAAGGATCACCAAATAAGATGCATTATCTCTTTTCAGTGGTGTCCTGCTTCTACACATTTTTAGACTGTATTTACCTAGGCTTGGCCAGCTGAGAGGCAATATCTAACTTTTGTGGTCTCCCACATTTTGACCCCTAAATAAAGACTGCCACAGATCAATGTGCCAGATGGGCCAACAAAGCAAAAAAGAAAAGAAATCCTCTATGGTTTTCTAAGGAAGTGGTTACCACAGTCAAAGAAAAAAAGCAGGCGATAGCATACACAGTACCAGGAAACAAAACTGAGAAAGACTGGGAGTCATACAAGGAAAAAATGAGAGAGTCAAACAAACAAATTAGAAAGACAAAAGCCCAGACAGAGTAAAAGATAGCAGCAGGGGCAAAGAGAGGAGACAAAACATTTTTAGATACATTGAGAACGAGGAAGACAAAAGGGGGATAGTAAAGACTGCTACTGAAGAAGGGAAATGCACCAAACATGACCCAGAGAAAGCCGAATCCTCAACAAATACTTCTGCTCTGTATTTACCAGAGAGGACCCAGGGAATGGCCCAGCCCTGAAAAACACAATATCCAGGACCAGGGGTAGACACGAGTACTTTACAGAAGCCAAGCATGGAGGTGCTAAATAAACTAAAAGCAGACAAAGCCATAGGACCAGATGAGATGCACCCTAGAATCCTTATGAACTGGGGGTCAGAATTAGCAGCCCCTCTGGCACTTCTATTCATGAAATCCTTGAAGAGCGGTGTGGTACCAGAAGACTGGAAAAAGGCAATAGCAGTTCCATTTCACAAATCAGGCAGTTGCAAAGAGGCTAGTAATTACAGACCAGTGAGCCTACATCATCTAGTAGGGAAACTAATGGAGACACTACTCAAATAGAGGTTCATAGCATTCCTCAAAACTAGTGGCGACAAGACCCTAAACAGCACAGTTCAGCAGGTAGATCATGACAGACAAATCTGCTTGAGTTTTTGACTATGCTACAAAAATAGTGGATGACAGTGGGGCAGTAGATGTGGTCTACCTCGACTTTAGTAAGACCTTCAACTCGGTTCCACACAGAAGGCTGGTAAGAAGCTCGACCACACAGGGGTTGGTCCAGAAGTAGTCAGATGGGTACAAACTGGTTACAAGGCAGAACCCAGAGGTACAGGTTAATGGAGCGCAATCAATGGAAGGCAGGGTGACCAGCGGGGTGCCCCAGGACTCCATGCTAGGGCCTGTGCTCTTCAATGTTTTTACAGCAGACATCACTGACCGACTGGAAGAGAAGGTGTGTTCACAGATAACACCAAGATATGCAGCAGGGTGGACACCCCAGAAGAAGTGAGCAAGATGGAAGCTGACCTCAAGAAACTAGAAGAAAGGTTTGGAGTGTGGCAGCTGAGATTTAGTGTCAAAAGTCAAGGTCATGCACATAGGAAAGAAAATCCAAGAAAGGAGTATTATGTAGTAGGTGAAAGACTGGCAGCCTCAAACCAGGAAACTAGATCTGGGAATCATAATCTCAGATGACTTGAAGGTTAGTAAGCAGAGTGAAAAGTCAACAATGAAGGCCAACAGAATGCTGGGCTGCACTGGGAGGGCAATCATGAGCAGGAAGAGAGGTGGTACTACCACTGTATAGATTGCTGGTCAGGCCTCACCTGGAATATGGAGTCCAACCCTGGAGGCCCCACCTCAGGAAGGACATTGGCCGGTGGAAACAGTACAGAGAAAGACAACAAAAATGATTCAAGGTCCGAGTACATGTCCTACAAGGAAAGACTTAGGGAACTGAATATGCATTCCTTGGAGCAGAGAAGAGAGAGGGGACATGATTGAAACATTCAAGTACATAAAAGACATTAACAAGGTACAGGCACAGGACCTTTTCACTTCAAGAAGAGCTCCAAGACCAGGGACATGACCTCAGGCTCCAAGGAGGAGGTTCTCTACCAACACCAGGAAGTTTTTCTTCATAGAAAGAGTGGTAGACACTTGGAACAGCCTGCCCCAAGAGGTTGTGGATGTCAACACTGTGGGGGATTCAAGAATGCATGGATAGACACAAGGGAGCCCTGACTACAAAGGGCAACTAGAGTGTCAAAATAGGTCTAAAACAAATGGGCAGACTAGATGGACCTAACGGTCTCCTTCTGCTGTCAACTTCTATGTTTCTATGTTTCCCATATAGTCTTTTCATGACCAGATGTTACGATCAAGACAGGTGGAATTTTTAATTCCATTTGAAAGGTGATTTATGAAAGCGACTGCAAAATATGTTTCAGAGGATATTCAAAAATTACACCTTTCATGTTCATGAAGTGGAGTAACACAAGGATATGTTGAACATTAGGGCCAAAATCTGCATAAAATGAAGTTATGAGTGTCACAAACCCACTCAGCAGGTCAGCCCTCTACCCCAAAGTGCCAACCTCTGAGCGCAGTCTTGTGAACAGTTTACAGAAACAGGGTAATCCTCCTGTCTGTTTTGTGGGTTCAAATCAACCTTTGGTCTCAAGTCTTGGAGGGATTCAAACTGTGAACCTCTTGTTAGAGTACTCGATGTACAGGCTCAGATAATTCTGTCTTCAGGGGTCAGATATCTTTGCCTATGGGCACCTAACCAGGTGTACAGAAATGAACCCTTAAAAACTGTAATAAGAGACCTCAGATTAAAACGCTACCTTTTTCCAGTTTGGTATCACCATTCAAGCTTATGTACAGTGTCTGCTTACCATATATACTCCACTTGTAAAAGGAAAGAAATCAAAGACAGACCGAGTAGGCTCCAAAATAGAGTTTTACTAAAATAGTTAAAATATGTAAAACATAAAATACAGAACTATTATCACAAGAACCATACAATATTTTAAAAGAACAAGGTTTAAACAGTGCAATTCCTACTACAGTACTTAGATTTGTCTCTCTCTCTCTCTCTCTCTCTCTCTAAAACCCTCTGCTTAAAGTGCTCAAAGGTGTTTCTTTGTCAGAGTCTAGATAGAAGTGTCTCTCTGAAGTAAAACAGAATATTCCTTAAAGAAACTGTATTTGCCAACCCCTTTGTGTGAGGTCACCTAGCTCCTCCTCTGTCAAAATATATAAAAAATATATCTATACAAAAACAGGATGTCTTTTTAAAGTACTAAATTCTGTAATCCTCAGCACAACTCATTTTCTCTTTCAAATGACATTTCTTTGATCTTAGAGCAGTATCCCCTCACACACAGACACCAAAGCATTCATGATTTCACACCAGTGTACTAAACCTGGTTTCCCTCTTGAAATGTCATAAAGGGATACTGATTTCCCTCTTAGCCATCAAAGCTATAATTAACTTAGAAAAGTCTGTAATTAGCTACTGGCCTTCCAGGTAACACCTTGTGTCTAAAACCTGTGTGTGTATATGTGTGTGTGATCTCGCATGCTGTTTCATCATTTCTCAAGAGAGACAGTCCATAACCCATTTTATATTACAAAATTATACAGTGATCAGAACCAGCTGTCCAAGTGTCACAGTGAGTAAATGTTGGAACAGTTCATAATGGTATACCATTAAGAAGTCAACGCAACAAGGGTGATGTACTGTAATGTGGGTGCACCTCAACTGGGTGAACAGGACTGTGGGCGTTGCATGGTGAGGGTGCCTCTCTGCCTCCCACTTCCCGATGTGCCCTCTGTGGAGTTCTTTATATTAATGTCCGGGGATAGTAGGAGATCATGTTGTCCCTCAATTTGGTGGTTGACTTTCTGGTGACATTCCTAATCTGCCTCATTGCCAGTTGCCTTTTGATGGGCGCTCTTTTCCTTGCACTCTTTTCACTGTGCTGTCTTTGTTTTCTCCATATGTGTACAAACCCTTCATAACTTAATTGTTTTTTCACATTTTGACCCCAAATATTCAGTCTTTTTATGATCCCATGTTATGATCAAGACAGGTGTTTAAAAGAAATCCTTTCCAAAGGTGGTTTCACAGAGGAACTGTAAAACATGTTTCAAAGGGGATTTGAAAACGACACGTCTTGTTTAGCAGGTAGGATATAACAAAGGGCTATCTGCACATTTTGGGCCAAATCTACAAAAATCACAAAGTAATGAGTAAACTTTGAAAAATTCAATGTTTCTCATAACTTTGTTGTTTTTTTGACATTTTCTCCCAAAGTTTCAATGCTTTTTATCACCCCACTTTAGGATCATGGCAGGTGAAATTTTTTAAATCCCATTTGAAAGGTGACTTCACAGGGCAAATATGAAAACACGTTTAGGAGGAGTTTGATAAATGACACCTGTTACATTCATGAGTCTCGGGTAACAAGGGGGTTATGTTGAAAACTGTGGACAAAATCTCACATACACAATGTTATGAGTCAACATTGAAAACATTCAATGTGTCTTCATAACTTCATTGTTTTGTGATATTTTGACCCCAAACTTTCAACAGAGTCTTTATGATCCCTCCTTCTGAACATGACAGGTGTCATTTATAATCTGGTAAATATAAGAGGTGGGTGGTGCAGGTGGGTGGTGCGGAGTGGTGTCTATTGAGTGGGTTGGTCAGGTGATGGGAAGGTAATGGCGGGGAGCAGTGGCAACAGACATTGGCAGACTGTTTCTTTTACAGGGTTTAAAAAATAAAAAAAGACATTGAGGGATGGTTTCCTTTATTTCAGGTACCGACACTGAGGATTGGGAACCCCACTGTCGGTTTTAGCTAAGGGCACCAGAGACACTGGGGAGGTGGGAGGGATATTTGGCAGAAGGTGGGATATTGAAACAGGGCACAGGAAGTGACATGAAGGTTTTGGCAGAGGATGGGATTGTTTTTACTATTGGGGAGGAGGACGACAGCAGACTGATCATGCTGCCACTCAGCTGGCAGCCAGGCGGCATCATGAAGAAGAAAGGCTGGAGCTGTTCTGGACTGGAGTGACTCCTTCCTTTCAGCTATGCAAAGTTTCAACCCAGCAAGCTGGGGAACAGTGTCTTGATCAGCCTTGCTGATCATTGGGCTGTCACTGTCATGTCCACTGCAGCCTGAACTGCACTGAACCCAACAGTGACACACCTCTGAAATGCCATTCTCAAAGCAAGATGTTAGCTTGCACATATGCAGGAAGCAAACATAAAAATGGCAGCATTTGATATATGTGACATGGGTATAAATAAATGTATTGAACATGCTAAGAACAGTCCAGAAGTAGAACATCCTGATGGCAAAGCGGTGAGTATGTTTGCTTACCACATGGGGATCGCCGTCCACATGCTATCCAGTTGGGATGCAGGAGTCTTAGTGCAGGTTGTTATAATACAAGATGTCTCTGGAGGAGGACTGGTGGCATTTGCTGCTACATGACTGCCTGCCCTTGAGCCGGGGCTGCTTCAGTTCCCCATGATCGGTCGGGCACCCAGCCAGCCACCGACCGAGACCAGGATGCCCTCCTGCAGCTCTTTGGAAGCTGCCTGCCCATGAATGGGGCTGCTTCAGCTCCCCACGGTCGGTCGGCACCCAGCCAGCCACCGACCGAGACCAGGACGCCCACCTGCAGCTCCTTGAAGGTACGGTGACACGCAGCCAATCGAACATCGGCGCTCCAGCAAACCTGCTCTGATTGGCCAGGACTTTTCCCCAGCTTTTGCCACCTGGGCTTTTACAAATAGATTTAGCTGCAACTAAGTAAAGTTCAAGTGTCTAATAGAAGTTTTTCAACTGTACTAGCTGGATTGTAATTTCTACTACTGTGTTAAAGTGCTTACAGCTCTTCTGTTTCCTTGCTCCTGCACCTCCCCATCCAAGCACTCTGCCTTGGCGCGAAAAGTCTAACTCTCCTTTGTCTTACTAAATTGCTCAATCTAAACCTATCCTACTTCTATGCTAATTAAACCCTGCTATTTTTCTTCTCTCCGCTGCCTGACCTTGAACGGGTTGTTTCAACTCCCCACGGTCGGTCGGCACCCAGCCAGCCACCGACCGAGACCAGGATGTCCGCCTGCAGCTCCTTGAAGGTATGGCAACAGTGCAGTCAATCGAACACGGGCGCCCAGCAACTCGCTCTGATTGGCCAGGACTTTTCCCTGCTTTTGCCACCTGGTGCTTTTACAAATAGATATAGTTGCAATTAAGCAAAATTCAAGTGTCTAATAGAAGTTTGGTTTTTAGCTAGTTTTCCATTAGCAGGTTATACAGATCTGCCACTAGAGGGATTCTTGTTCTTTCATTTTAAAAAGTCCACCCTCTTAAAGTCACAGTTGCTTTACTTGCTATATACCTTCCTTGTACTGCCTCCCTCGAAATCCTATTTTGCGAAATTTTCTCTTTTACTACCTCCCTCCTGCCTGTTTCTTTTTTTCTTTTCTTTTGCTCTACACCAGCTATGAGTTCCCTCCCCACTTGCTCCTTCCCTTCTCTCCATCCTTGTCCTTCCTCCCTTGTTCTCTCTCCCAGGCCCCTGCCATCCCCATACCCACTATCTACTTAATCAGTACCAGCAGTACCTTGGGAACGCCACTCTCTGACCAGTCCTCCCCATGGGCCTCCACTTGGAAATACCTGGCTGCTTCTTAACACCACTAAGATTAATCTTAAAGCCAGCCTATCCCTACTGTACCACATTGTATATCATCGGGACTGTCATATGGACTCTACCTACTGCCCATACGCTAAAAGAAACACAAATTATCACTATAGGACCTGTGCCTCTGTTCAATGAAGCTCCTCCTACTTCTCCTACTGATCTCGGCAACGCCCATCTGAACTCTGGCCTGGGCTGTTCAAGCCTTCTGAAAAGGCAGGAGCCCTCACCATCACAACCATTAACATCTGAAGCCTGTTACCAAAGCTTGATGCACCCAAGCCTTTATCAGCCAACATAATCCTGACATCCTTGCTGTAGCTGAAACATGGCTGACACCAAAAGTTCCTGATCTGGCAATTACTTTACAGGGGCTACAATGTTTTCAGACTGGACCGTGTCTCTAAAGAGGAGGGGTTGCCATCTATATTAAGGATAATCTCCTGGGGCACCTTGTTCCAACCCCTATCCCTGCCTCCTTGGCCCAGCTTCTACCCATTAAAATTCTTCTAGGTCCCAATCAAAAGCCCTTACCATCATCTCTGTATATTTCCACCTCAAGATCAAGATCTTGGCATCAAAGAAGTTCTTAACCCGTCAGCTCCCAACCTCGTGGATTTTGAAAACATTATGCTTGGTGATTTCAATATAAACTGTCCGCATCTGCTGTCTACACTCATAAGGATGCCCTTGCAGCTGACAACCTGTCACAATTGGTCACCACACCAACTCGGATAAATTACAAAACTGGCACCAGTACACTGCTTGACTGGGTTCTCACCAATCACCCTACCAGGATCTCTCATACCTCCGTTCTCCCAGACTCTCTCAGTGACCACTCCCCAGTTATATGTGAATAGTCTAATACATTTCTAAAGCCACCCCTATAATCATTACCAGCAGAGTCCTCCCCGTGGTCAACTTACCCATCTCAAACAGTACTTATCCTTGCAAGACTGGCTACCCATCTACAAGGTGATGGATGCTAACCTTGCCTTTGGCTACTTCATGCCTGCCTTCAATAAGGCCTGTGACCTCTTCCTCCTTCAAAAATGGAAAACAAAAGCCCTCTGCAACCCTTGAATAACTGGTGCTCCTGTCCCAGCTGAAATCTAGGGACCACCTGTGGGCAGTGGCTAAAGCCACAGGCAAACAATCTGACAAACAAAAATACACCACTGCAGTGCATAGTTCCCTTGATAAAGGACTTCTTACAGGGCTGTCTTCATCGACCTCTCAGGCTTTTGACACGGTCCATCATCGCTGCTGTATGACCAACTAGTCCTTGCTGGCCTCGCACGGACTCAGCCAGCTGGTTCAGAAGCTACATTGACAACCGCTCAAAGAGTAAAATCGCCAATGCTATCTCAGACACCTTGCCTGTCCACTCCGGAGTACCTCAGAGGTCCATACTGGGCCGTCTCCTTTTCAGCCTCTATTTAAACTCCTACCACAATCCTGCTCAGAACAAATCATCCTGTATCGGATGATGCTGTTGTCTTTCTATGCACAAGGACCTTTCACCACTACAACACAGCCTCCAACTCAGATTCAGTGCAATTGAAACATGGTTCTCCAATCACAAACTAGTCCTCAATCTCAAGAAAACTAAGTCCTTGCTATTCTGCAGTTCACATAACCATTACAGCAACACCCCTTGCCATCTCCACCAAGCAGGGGACTGTCCTCGAACAAGTTTACTCTTTCAAATACCTAGAGGTTCTGCTTGACCCCAATCTCTCCTATACGGCTACATTGACAGCGTGGCTAAGCTGCCAGCACACGCCTTGGATTACTCTACAAGCACAGGCAGCACCTCACCCCAGAGGCCCTAAAGATTGCCGTCCAGAGCTCTGTGGTGTCAATTATTGATTATGGCTCATTATTCACGACTCACTACCTACCCGCCTCCCGACGTATAACAACTGCCCAAAGCATGCCGACTCATAACTGGTGCCCACCTCACCCACACCTGTGCCCTTTATTAACAATCCGGATGGCTCCATCTCTCCAACCATATAAAGTATCTCACATGTGCTATGGTGGGGAAAAATCCACCTTGCTCACACTCCCGGTGTTACTGCCTTGTTACAGCAAAACACCAACCCGACAGAACACCAGGAGCTCAACAACCCAGATTCTACAAGTTCCTCGCTTTCAAACTATGCAGGACCAACGCCTCCTTCACCTATAGGGCTCCTATATGGATGAATGGTCTCAGCCACACCATCTCCTCTGCCTCAACACTAGGTCTGTTCAAAACCTGACTCCAGGCCCATCTCATTGCCTCTAGCTCCTGTGACTGCCTGTCCTAGATGATGACCTACACAGCTTAAATCCTAACTTATATACTGCTTAACCCCAGGCCCCAAGTCCCCCTCCCTCAGCTTCTGAGGCACCACTTCAAATCTCAGGTCTTCATACCACCTCATTAGTCTCTCCTTGCCCCATTACAGCACTTATTCCCCCACCCTGCCCCTTTTTCTCTTCTATCACTCCTTCCCATTTATTTTTCGGCAAATGCCTCTGGCTGCATCTTCATCCTCCCTCTCCTCTCATCCCTGTTTCTCTGCCACCCCGAGTGCCTGACCCTACCCATTCCTTGTGGGCATATGTCCTAGCTGTGTTCACCATCTTACTATAGCTGCCTCTGTTAACTACCTACACTTCCTCATCCTCTACCCCTTACTCTTCCTATAATTGTCCCCTTTCAATAGCACTGTTGTACATGAATTGTTTACTGTTATTTCACTGTTGCTTCCTTGTTGTTTGTTATTTCTGACATGGAACCTTTGTAAAAGAGCCTTGGCTCAAAGGTACTTATAATCCTAGAATAAATAAATAACATAAAAAAAATTACTGCTTCCTGGGAGCCAAGGCAGATAGACTCTTTCTTGTGCATGCTCATTTGTTGCATAGCAGGACACTGTTGATGTCCATGAAGTGAGAGCTCACAGCTCTGCAGCCCTGTTGTAAGTAATGACCTATAGAAAGCAATGATGAAGCCTTCACTGCTTTCTTCTTCAAATCTGTTTTCTGCTTATTTGGATATAAAACACACAACTCATCACTTAACTTGTGTATTATTTGTACTATAAGTTACAAGGTTATTGTAACTTGTTAAAAGTTGCTGCATGTGCCAGGACAGAGGCGGGGCCTCAAGCAGAAACTCAAAACAAAGTACTACTCTGACACAACTGACATTCAGTTTTCAAACACTAGCTGCATCCACCAGGACTTCGGGAGTTATGGGGTGGGAGACACTTTGCTCCACTTTTCTCAACTGATCACCTCCAGCTTCATCACTAGACTGGACCTGTGACACAAAAGACACCAGAGCAGCCAATGAGATTGCAGGATGCCAGGAACCTCCCCTCTTATTTGAGGCCCCTTGCAAGCAGGCATCTGTGTTGCAGGCTGAAGTGCAAGGGCAGGGGCATAAGGGCATCATACTGTGGGTATCAGCTCCAGAGACCGCTGGCGGCTGGGTATGCTGCCCACCCTACATGTCCTCCAACTGAGCAGCACACCAGAGATAAAGACCAACTACTCAGAATGGACAACCACTACCAAACTTGTTCAAAGTACTTGTGCACGTACACCGTACTAAGCCTTATATACATTTACTAAACCATAAGATGACTGTAACCAATGCTGAATTAAGTCTTTACAGTAACTTCATCGCTACTAAGTAAGAAGCAGATAAGGTTAGCTAAAATAACTACTGTAAAGAACTCCTACTTGATGCTGTGGGGACTCCCGAAGTACTGGTCACATGTCAAAACCTTTTGTTTTGCAGTTCGTTTTTCCCTGCCCCACTTATCTGAGGAACTCTCTTTAGCTATCTACCCATAATCCCAGCTCTACCTCCCATCTGAGATCGTCACTCTCCTGCTTGGACCGCACAGCCCCAGGTCTGAGCCCTCTGGGAAGGGCAGCCCTATCCTCCCAGGGTGCTCTATCTAAGGTATTGCGTCGCGGTCCTCACAGGCCTCCATGAGAAGACAGGATCCGTATTGGGAGTGTGGCTGGGAGGAGGCACCTTGCCTATCCCCAGGAGTGGGTTTTTCTGTGTAGAGTTTGCCCTCAACCCCCAGGAGTGGACGGCACAACGCTCCAGACTTCCGCCCGCAGCTCAACCTCCTCCTCTTGCTGCCCTAGCGAGCATAGTGCCTCCAGTTGCCACCGGACTGCTGTGCCAGGCTGCCTTGTAATTCCCCCGAGAGAGAGGAGCTGTCCCACAGATGCTCAATGCTCTCTCTCCCTGCTGACCCCGCGGCCCAGCGCTCATTCCCGATCCCGGATCACTGGCGTGGCATGAGGAGTGGCGTCCAGCTCCTCAACCTCAGTGCCACCAGGCTGGCCACATGTCAAAACCTTTTGGTACCCAAAATCCAACCCTGCCAATGATATGGTCCTGATTGGCATACATTATAATGACCCGACAACTAATGCTAACTTCTTTAACAGCCACTTCACAGACCTATCTAGCTATACCTCTGCTTTCCCTCTGCACAACCTAACCCTAGCCTCACATGATCAAATCATCATCCTTTCTATTTTAAGGCCATCACCACAGCTGCTGTCCTAAAACTGCTCAATACAATCTCTGATAACACTAGTGTTGGCTCAGATGATATGGAGCCAAGCTTCTAAAACTAGCAGCCCCATTTATTGCCTCCCCTCTAGCTAGACTCTATACCCTGTTTCTGCCAAGATCATGTCCAAAAATATGGAAACTCGCTAGTGTAACTCCTGTATTCAAGAAAGGGGACAAGAAAGATGTCTCTAACTATCTGCCCATTGCAATACTCTCCATCCTAGGAAAAGCCTGGAAAAACTGGTAGCCTCCCAAACTACTGAATATCTGTCCACATTCAAACACTGCTGTCACCCAACCAACACGGCTTCTGCAGAGGGCACAGTACCACCACTGCCCTGCTCAAATTCACTAATGATGTCCTTTGTGCAATGGACACTGGTCTTTAACAGGAGCTGTAGTCATACACCTCATGAAATCTTTTGATCTGGTTGATCACCCTCTCCTGCTCTCAAATCTCTCATCTCTGGCTTCTCATCTCATTCTGTGTCCTGGTTTAATAGCTACGCCACACACAGATCACAAGTTGTGAAATTTAATTTGGATGTATAAGATCCTGCATCCATTAACACTGGCATTCCCCAGGGCTCCATCCTGGGCCCCTTCTTTTACCTTTATCAACCACATTACCAGGACACCCCTCACTGCTCATCAGGCGACCTTGTTCTATACTTTAGCTCCAAGAGCATCTCAGAGATAAATCTTAACCTTTCCTCTGCCTTCCATTATGTCCAGGCTTGGCTCTCCAGGCACAAACTCCTGCTTAATGTGGGAAAACTCAGGCCATAGTCTTTGGCACTGGGGCCAAACTCAGGTGGTCTCAAAGTCAACTCAATGTCTCATGCCTTGATGGTTCTCTACTTAAGATGGTATGCTCCTTCAAATACCTTGGAGTCCTACCTGACGAATCCTCGACTTTAACCAACATATCATGTCTACATGTAAGGCTGTGAACTCCAAAATCAGACTTGCTTATAAGACTACTCATATCCTGTCACCTTCTGCCAGACTTGCTATTGCTAGGGGTATTTTGCCCCTTCCTAACTTATGGAGTTGCAACTTACATTAATGCTTGACGCATCCCTACACAGATGGAACACAATATATAACTCCATTTGTTGCTATGCCTCAGCATTTCGTGATTCAAACATAGGTGTCAGCTATATGCCGACCTTTGCTGGCCTTCCCCTCAAAATATTGACTGCTGTTCCTTGGCACGCTGGTGGATAGTATTATTAGAACCAATGTCCCAACATCTCTTACCTCCCTCCTACTTCCTTTGACCTCCTCTTATGGCCTCTGGTCCACTGACCAATCCTTACTCCAACTGCCTTGATGCAAACCCATCAAAAGCACCTATGCCGTCCTTTGTACTGCCCCAAACTTTGGGCAGCTCTTCTCAAGCTGTCTGGACTGCACTTAGCCATCCATGTTTTAAGAAAGCTTATCGGTCTACCTTTGTAAACCTACCCTTGCATGTGCTTGTCCCCCAACTTCTCTGCTACCAGCTCCTTCTCCCCACCCCTTCCTGTAATTTTTTTCTGTGCTTACATTTAGTAGACACTATTTTGGTTTTTTTAATTTTATCTTGGCTATTTTTCAGCTTGCTCCTGTGCTCTATACTTGTTTGCTAAGCCTATAGCACTTACCCTAGGTCTGTACTAGAACTCTTGTCAGCCAGGTGTTTATGGTTTTGTCTACCTTATCCACCAGCTGTTTCTATATCACTGAAAGATGTATCCTACTATTGTAATCAAGGCTGTTTTTCATTGCCTTTGTATTTCTGTTAACTGTATCATGCTGTTACTGTCAGATATTACTACTTACTTTGTATTGTACTGTTTGTTACCTCCCGGTCTTGTCTGAAAATAGTCATTTCTATGGCTAGCACACCCACTTGCTAATCAAAAACTAAATAAATAAATACTTGATGTGGGTAGGATTTCAGTGCTATGCCTATCGCAGTAACAACTCCACAAGTGGTATAGTGGTCAGACTACTTTATTCTGTACCTTGGGCCTCTGCATATTGATATCAGATCGCAATGGCCCACGATGGCCCATTAATGCGCAAATGCTAACCTGTGGTCAACCAGAGCCAGTTGCTGCACAGGTACCAGGGTCTTCCACCCTAGTCTGCAACTGAGAACCTAAATAAAGGGAGTTACCCAGTCTCAGTACCTCTTCATGTTACAGAAGCTCATGGAGAACCTACCTTAAGTCAATATATTACTGGGATGAATCAGGGACTGCAGCTGTCTTCATCAGTCTGGCCAAAGCCCTTGACTTGGTGACCCACCTTCCATGTGGAGAAGCTGAGCTTTGCTGGCCTCTCAGCTCCCGCTGTTGATTGGTTCTGCTCCTACTCCGCAAGCTAACAAAAATTTGTACAGGTTAGGGGCACTCTGTAGCCTTCCCTACCTATCCAAGCTGGGGTCCTACAGGACTCAACCTGGGTCCTTCCTCTTTCTATATTCCTCAATAACCTGCCCCTGCCTGTATCGACTCATATCTACATGTATGCAGATGACACAGTTATTTACACCTCCGACCCTCAGATGCAGCTGTAGAAGGCCTGCTGCATGCTATACCTATCAGAGTAGTAACTCAGGTATGCTGCCCAGCCTACTTGTCCTCCAGCTGAGCAACAAACCAGAAATAAAGACCAACTACTCAAAATGGACACCCTCTACCAAACATGTTCAAGGTACCTGTGCATGTACACTGTACTAAGTCTGATATACATTTACAAAGAAGAAGGAGAAGAAACAGCATTTATATTCAAAATTAAATCAAATCAGATTTTATTTATAATAAGCTTTCAAAATTATCAAAGCGCCAGATACAACACAAAAACACAGCCAACACAATAAATATAAATATAAAACAGTTAAAAGACAATGGGATGGCCTATTCAAAGGCATGCTCGAATAAATAACTCTTTAAGATGCCTTGAATAGCTCTGTGGACTGGCACTCTCGGATCCGACAAGGTAGAGAATTCCACAGGGTTGGGGCCACAAAGAAAAGGCTCTGGTCCCAGATGATTGAAGGCGAACCCTGGGAACCTCTAGCAGTCCCTCATTGGCGGAGTGAGCAAGAGGGCGGGTAGGGTCGAGGAGATCTTGCAAGTAGTCTGGTCCCTGACCGGTAGAGTCTTATAGGTCCAACAATGCGAACTTGAAGGTGATTCTCCATCGCACTGGCAGCCAGTGCAGTTCCATAACACAGGTGTGATATGGCAAGTTCTTGGCAGCCCCGCCAACAACCTGGCCGCAGCGCTCTGCACCAGCTGCAAGTGACGGAGATCCACCCCGGCAACCCTAGATATAGAGCATTACAGTAGTCAAGGCGAGGAAACAAAAGCATGGACTAATACAGGAAGGTCATCGGTGTGGAACAAGGTGTTTTATCCGGGCAATATTGGGCAGACTGGGTGGGCCATAGGCCCTTATCTGCCGACACTGTCTATGTATCTATATATATTCCTCAGATGATAAAGGAAGACTTGACAATGGCTGACACCTGTGCCTTCAGTGTCAGCTCACCGTCAAAGATTCTGCCCAGATTCCCACCTACTCAGAAGGTCTCAACTGGTTATCCCCTAACACAAGGCTGGAGGAAAACCCAGGAGTCAGCTTCTCTGCACGGTGACCCAGGTCCACTACCAACACCTCAGTCTTGTCCAGATTCAGTCTTAACCAGTTAGCACTCATCCAGCCCTGAATCTCAGCGAGGCAGATGTAAAGACCGATAAAGCGTCATTTTGTTCAGGTACAAAGGATATAGAGCTGAGTATCATCTGCGTAGCAGTGAAAACTCAGCCCATAACATCTTATAATGTCCCCAATAACAGCATATACATCATGAACAACATGGGGAAAGCACAGAACCCCGCGGCACCCCATAGGACAGAGCAAAGGATGCTGAGGAAAACATTCCTGATACTACCCTCTGGGTTCTGCCCATGAGGAAAGACTAGAACTATCTGGAGGACTGTCCCTGACAGTCCACAGAACAACTGGAGACGTTCTAGCAACATCCCATGGTCCACGGTATCAAATACTGCAGAAAGATCAAGGAGAACCAGGATCGAGCGGCTCTTCTGATCTCTTGCTAGTAGGAGATCATTAAGTATCTGAACCAACCCATCTCGGTACTATGCCTCTTCCTGAAACTGAACTGGAGAGGATCATAGACTTCATGGGTGGGAAGAAAGTCATCGAGCTGCAGCACGACTACTTTCTCAATAACCTTGCCCAAAAAGGACAGGTTAGAGATTGGTCTGTAGTTAGCGAGAGACAGTCTGGGTCGAGAGAAGGTTTCTTCAAAAGGGGTGCCACAGTAGCTTTTAGAGACTCTGGAAACACCCCTTGGTCCAAAGGGCACCAGGACTATCTCAGCAAGGACTGGTCCGATCACATCCATACACCCCACAAGGAGCTGGTAGGACCAGGATCCAACTACAGTAAGTCGGTCGCAAGCCCGGACAATCTTCATGATATCCAAGATCGCTGGCTGGTCAAAATCCATCCAGACAGACCAAGGGCCTGTAACCTTGCATCGACTACCGCCATGCTCATTTGAATGCAAACTGCGGATCTCTGACTTGATCGAGATACCTTATCATCAAAGAACCGAGCAAACTCATCACACTTTATTTGTGAAAAGGCTCGCCAACCCCACAGACAGGCTGGATTGCACAATCTGTCCATGGTCTGGAAGAGCTAAACTGGTCGATTTCTTGATGCAGCTATCTCCCTGGACAGGAATTCTGCCTTCTTATGGGAGATTTTTGATTGATAGTCCATATAGTAGGCCATCAATCTAAGTGTGTCATCTTCCAGACCAGATTTCCACCAGCAGCGTTCCAACCTTCACCCACTTTCCTCAACTTCCTCAACGTCCCATCGAACCAAGAGGACCAAGGAGGGAGAGGGGGCACACGACAGGAGCTATGGAATCCAAAGCCTTCAGCACCATATTATTATAGTGCACTACTAAGATATCTGGTTCCATGCACTCCACAGGCCAACTCGATGGGTCCAGCACTGTCATCAGACCCACAGGGTAACTCCCTCAAAGGGCAGTACTGGACCATCTCCAAGGGTTGGTCTCAAAGGGGCCACGAAATTAAACCTTATGGAGTTATGGTCAGACCACCCAACTGGTTCCACCACCAATCCAGAGATCTCCATCCCCAGGGAACCACCAGATCCAAGGAGTGACCCTGAATATGGGTAGCAGCGGTAACAACCGTGTGAAGCCCAACAAAATCATCGGTTGGAGGAAGTTTTGGCCAAAAGCAAGAGTTCATCATTGACCCAGGCATTGAAGTCCCCAGGACCAACCACCTGGAGGGCTCAACACCAGGCCAACAATGAAGTCTGCAACTTCCTGCAGAAAACGTTCTCATCACTGGGTGGGCCGGTGGACGGCAGGCACTGCTGCCCACACCTGCTCCCATGATACACCGAAGGATCTGGGGTCACCACTGGAACCTCCACAAGGCTCAATTTTGATTTAAAACAAATAGCGACCCTCCCTTCGATCCAGTCTCGGCGATGTATCACTGAGTACCCGGTTGGAATAGCTGACTCAATATGGGACCAGCATTTCCATCCAGCCAGGTCTCAATGATGCAAGTCAGGTCAGATGACTCAACAAGATCAGCAATTATTGCTGTCTTGTTCTTTATAGACCTGGCATTGCATAACACCGCCTGGGTTGGATGAGAGGCCGTGAAGGAGTGGACCACTTTCCCACTATCAGTTGAACCCTTGGGCATGGGAACCAGGCACTGTAAACCCCTGTCCTGGACCCATTTCACCCCAGGGTGTCTCCTAAACTTCACCACCCTTATTCGTCCGCTCTGCTCCTCCACCCCACAGGCGAGGAACCCCTCCATCTCCTCCTCCCTGTGCAATCCCAGGGCATGGCAACGAGTATATACCTCGGGTTGCAGTGGAGGCAGTCAAGGCACAGGTCCCTCAGTCTAGAGGGGAGAGCCTGTCCACAGAAGCTCGGTCCCAACACATGCAGCCCAATGTTTAAAAATGACAATACTATTTTTAAATTAAATTAAACCAAAAGCCCAAAAGCCCCTCCCACCTCTCATGTGACAGGGAAAGTACTTAACAACTCATAAACATAGAATTATAAAGAAATATTAAAGTAATAAATGTCCAGGCTCAAAGTACTAGGCACACTCTCACTGTGCCTGGACCTAGAATGGCACTCTCACTGCCTTATGATTTTAAAATAACAAAAATCCAAATAAGAAGTCCACCTCGATAAAAAATATAGTATATGTCTAGATTTAAGGTACTAGGCACACTATCACTGTGCACGACTTAACAAGGCACTCACAGTGCTACAGTTTTAAGTAAAATGTATTGTGCTTTTCATGTGCATTATTTCCCAAAGCGCTTTACACATAATGCTAGACTGGTAGTGAAGTGACTGAATGTGCAGAGACAGCCATTTTGACCATCAACACCCACACACAGCCTTGAACAATTGCATGAACTAGTTTTATAAGAAGGGAATATAGGTCAGGATACCAGGTAAATCCCCACGCTTTGTGAAAAGTGCCTTGGGTTCTTTTACTTCCACCTGGACACCCACCAGGACAGCATCAACACCAGGATAGGTAGAAGGGACGTCAGTTTAATGTCTCATCCGAAGAATGGCACTCCCAGACAGTGCAGCACCTCCCTAATACTGCACTCAGGTTCCAGCATTTAGATATGAGCCCAATCCTGGCATGGGACAAGAATCCATGACCTTCTGGCCCAGAGCGGATATGCTACCAATTGAGCCACGATGACATCTAACCATACCAAACCATAAGATAACTGTACAGAATCATAGGTTTGTGTAATTCATTGTTGAATTAAGTCTTTATGGTACCTTCATCCCTACCTGATGTAGGAGGGTTTCCTTGATATGCCTACCATAGTAGCAACTCCCATGTTGTTTAATGGTCAAATGACTTTACTTTACCCTGGGCCACTGCACATTGATACCAAATGACAGTGGCCCATACAGCCCATTAATGCACAAATACTAACTTGTGGTCAACCAGAGTCAGTTTTGCACAGGTCCCAGTACCTTCCCACCCAAGTCTGTAGCTGAGAACAAAATAAAGGGGTTATCCAGTCTCAGTACTTCTTACACTACAGAAGCTCACAAAGAAGCTACATTAAATCAGTACTTCCCTGGGATAGATCAGGGACATATTATTGCAGCTGTCTTCATCAGTCTGGCCAAAGCCTTTGATTCGGTGTCCCACCATCTCCTCCTTGACAAGCTGTGTTCTTTTACCATCTCAGCTCCTGCTGTTGATTGAGTCCTCTCTACTGTACCTCACGGATGCCAAGAATTGGTGCATAGAAACACAGAATTGGATGGCAGATAAGGACCGCTTGGCCCACCTAATCTCCCATACCTACAGTGTCACCACAGATCCTGCTTGATCTCCGCTTTCTCCCCACCCTCGTCCTTTCCACCAAGGTTGCCTTATGCCTATCCCATGTATTCTTGAGCCCCACCACTGTTTTCGCCCCAACCACCTCAGCTGGAAGACTGTTCAAGGCATCCACCACTCTTTCTGTGAAGAAATACTTCCTCACATCTCTCCTGAAGCTACCCCTTCCAACTTCATTGCAAGTCCCTTTTTCTTGAACACCCTTTTTTCTGAAAAATATTTCCTCCTGTACCTTACTGTCGCAGGTCTGGCCTTCTGGAACATGTTTCCTATCTCAGTCAGGGGAGGCCTCTGAACGTGTGGGGAGAGTTCAAAGGGTCTAAAGACTCACCCTTTGGCATGGCTTTCCCAGATTAATTGGAGCCTCATACTAAATTATTGTTTTTAAAGACAATGTTTATTTATTTAAATATAATTTCATATATAAATATTGTCTGCATTTTATCCATGTGTATTTCCCCATTGTTTTTATGTAAGGCGCCCAGAGCTCCAGGATTGGGCCAGCTATAACAAATTTGGTTTTTCTTACTCCTATGAGGTATTTAAGTCTCTATCATATCCCACCCTCTTCTATGGCATACATACTGATGTCCTTTAGTCTCTCCTCATAGGGTTTTTGATGCAGGCCCCTGCACCATTTTAGCTGCCCTCTTCTGAACCACCTTCATTCTGTCTATGTCCTTCTGGAGATGTGGGCTCCAGAACTGGACACAGTACTCTAGGTGGGGTCATGCCAGCAATCTATACAGAAGTAACACCACCTCCCTCTTTCTGTTGATGATGCCCTTCCCCATGCACCCCAACATCCCAATAGCCCTCCCAAATGCCTAGTCATACTGCCTGGCCACCTTTAGGTTGTCAGATGTGATTACCCCAGGTCTTCCTGTTTTGTGGTCATCAGTACCTCCACCCATTTTGTACTCTGCCCTGGGTTTCTGTGCCATTAAGTGCATGATTTTGTATTTTCTCACATTTGAAACCCAGCTGTCATGTCCTTGAGTTTTCTCAGGTCTCTTCTCATTCTTTCCACCCCATGGATTGTCCACCCTATTGCAGATTTTGTTGTCATCAGCAAAGAGGCAGACCTTCATCCTGCCTGTCTGCAGCTGAAAAGAGCATTGCCTAGCTGAGATCCAAGACTGGATGTCCTCTAACTGGCTAAGACTTAACCCTGACAAGATGGAGGTACTTGTGATCGAGCCTGGTCACGGTGTGATGCGGTTGCTACCAGGTCAGGAACAGGTTTTGGGGGCTGTATCCCAATGGTGGCAACCACTAAGGTAAGAAATCTGGCGTCATCCATGATGATGGTTTGATGCTTGAAGCTCAGGTGTCATTCATCATCTGGAGTGGTTTTACCATTTAAGCAAAGTCGCCTGGATTAAATCCTTTATTCTGCCAGGTGACCTGCCCACGCTGGTACATGCCTTTGTCACATCAAGGCTAGATTACTGCAATGCTCTTTACTTCTGGGTCAGTGGAGGGAACCTCCGTCAACTGCAGCTGGTGCAGAATGCAGCAGCCAGGTTGCTGATGAGCTTTCCTAGGCTCTGTCATGTAACCCCAGTCCTGCCTGATCTACACTCACTGTCTGTCAGATGGAGAATCATCTTCAAAGTGGGCTTGCTCACCTATATGACCCTATATGGCCCGGGCCCAGACTACCTGAGTGACCTCCTAAGGCCTGTCCTCCAAGTCGCCACTCCTCCTCCACTGAGGGCCTCCTAGCAGTTCTGAGTGCTAGACCGTAAACCTCAGGAGACTGTGAATTCAAGGCAGCTGGCCCGGCCCTCGGAACTTGTGCCCAGATCTCTGAGGGAGGCTCCATAGGTGGAGGTGTTCAAGAAGGGTCTGAAGGCTCGCCTTTTAAAGAAGCCTATTTTAGTTAGCTACAGCTAGATTTAATTAATATTTATTACTGGAATTGATTATTTATTGTTTATATTTATTGCATTGACCCTGTATGTAAAGGATGAGGTAAAGTGAGGCTTGAGGGAAAGTACATCTTCACCACTGGCTGCTAGAGTTGAAACGAAAGAAACTTATAATCCATTAACTGGACACAGTGAAATTCGAACACAAGCCATAAATATAGAAGGCTTTAAACCACTCTCAACTTTTTGCCCCATTATAATCATAGTGTGGACATTTTTAAAGAATGTGAAGAAGAATTCCAGGAACTATTTAAGGAACAAAAAAAGTACTCCGTGACAATTTAAATAAAGCTGAAAGAGAGGCTTTGAAGGGTTACAAGAAAGACATGATATTGTAATCAAGAGAGCGGACAAAGGGGAGGTGGCAAATAATGAATTCTGATTCATATATTAAGGAATGTTTGAGACAGCTGAATGATAGCACCTTCTATAAAACTTTAGGGGAGATCCACTTTTGAATTTAAATGTGAAGTGGATAAGGTTATAAGAGATGCCTTGAACAACAATCTTATTACTAGTGATGTATTTGAATATTTGAGTGTGGAGAAGCCTGTTAGGGCTTGTTTTTATATTTACCTAAGGTGCACAAAAGTCTGACCGACCCCCACCCCACCCCCGGTAGACATATAGTATCAGGAATAGGGAGTCTATTAGAACCCCTGTCTCAATATGTGGATGTTCACATTAAAGAGCTGGTAAGTCAGCTACTATCCTACTTGAGAGATACCACACAGCTGGTAGGAATTTTGGACGATCTGGAACTAGAACAAGATTAGTTGCTGGTTTCTTCAGTTATGAAGCCCTCTACACTAACATCCCTCATGAAGAGGGCTTAGATGCTTTAAAATTCTGGTTGGAAATGGAACTGACTTCCTGATCTTATAGATTTTCTGTGTGAATGTGCCCATGTGGTTCTCCAGTTTAACATCTTTATCTTCCAGGAGACTGCTTATTTGCAAATCTAAAGGTACGGCAGGGACTACATTTGCCTCCAGTTACTTAGATTTGTTCCTGAGATTGTGGGAAAAGTATATGTCAGAAGTCCGAGAACAATCCTTTCTACCATAGGTTGGATCTTTGGAGACGATTTATTGACTACATTTTTCTGGTGTGGAAAGGGATGAGGTAGAGCTGAATTAATTTATTCGTTGGCTAGAAAGTACAAATAAAAATTTACGGTTCACAGCAAACGTGAGCAGAGAGAGGGTTAATTTCCTAGATTTAGAGATAAACAAACAAAGTGATGGTATAATTAGAACAAATCTCTATAGGAAACCAACAGGTCGAATACCCTCCTCCATGCCACGAGCTGTCATCCCAAACACACTATAAACAATATCCCAAAATCCCAATACATGAGAATCAAAAGGAACTGCAGTAGTAAGGAAGATTTTAGAAAACAGTGGAGAACTGAGAGAAAGATTCCAGAATAGGGCTACAACAGATACATGTTTGGATCAGGCAGAGGAGTCAGTTAATCAACTAAATAGAGCAGATTTTTAAAACTAAAATGATAGGAAAGCAGTAACATGAACAAAAGAATAATAAAAACACATATGAAAATACAGATGAACTAATCTATTTCAGTACAGTTTATAATAGGAAATCAATAGCAGTAAAAACATATTAATGAAACATTGGAATATAGTGGCATCTGACCCACACCTTAAAGTTGCAGGACTGAATTTAACATTACCGAGTTCAGTTATAAAGAGGAAGAATCTAGCAGATTATCTAACACACAGTTACCAGCCACCAATTGCTAAGACCAGGACATGGCTGCCACAGCTGCCAGCAGGAATCACAAGTGTGGACATTGTAAATATTGTTCAATTATGGAAAAACAAAGACTTTTACAAGTCATAATGCTAATAAGACATTTGATATACGTCAGTTTATTTCGTGTTTCCACAAATGTGATTTATTTAGCTACTTACAGCTGTGGCAGCTTTTATATTGGCAAAACAACCAGACAACTGAAAGTGAGAGGGAGAACATGCACCGAGCCATCAAAAATGGAGACCTACTAAATGCATTAGCAGAACATGCAAAAGTAACCCAAGATCAGGGCCCCCATTCCTTTATTTTTAGAGGAATAGCAAAGGTATGTCTAAATTCATGTGGGGAAATATTGACTCTCTGCTATTAGAAAAAGAGGATATGTGATCTTCCTACTAGGTGGCCATTACCCGCCAGGTCTGAATAGGTGGACATTATGCCCTTCATAAAGAGAAGAAGGAAACCATAATGTATATTATTGGATGTGGGTCCCTGGGAGGTCGGTCAGACTATATTAATGTCCTAAATGTGTTCAACGTGGATAAACATGTGGGATGTATAAATTTACATGTGAAATTGAAAACTTAGAGTTTTAGATATATGTGCACATGTGTATATATATTGCAATTGCATGTGCATGTACAATGTGCATATAGAGAAAATTATGCTGTATTACTGCATTTTGTTGAGTATTAGGGAGGAGGGAGGGCTGTGGACATGGCCTACCTAGACTTTAGCAAGGCATTTGATACAGTCCCACACAAAGATTAATAGTCAAATTAACCAGCCTGGGAGTGGGTCCCAGGGTGACAGCCTGGGTAAAACATTGGCTGGACAACAGGACACAGAAGGTAATTGTAAATGGAGTCCACTCTGAAGAAGAGGGGTTACTAGTGGGTACTGCAGGGTTCAGTATTGGGTCCAGTCCTTTTTAATGTCTTCATAAGTGACATTGCAAAGGGACTGGAAGAAAAAGTATGCCTCTTTGTAGATGACACAAAGATCTGCAACAGGGTTGATACACAAGGAGGCGTGGAAAGGATGAAAAGGGACTTGGCAAGGTTGGAGGAATGGTCAAGTATGGCAGCTAGGATTCAATGCGAAGAAGTGCAAAATAATGCACCTGGGAAACAAGAACCCAGAGGAAGAATACACAATGGGGGTAAAAACAACAGAAAAGGAAAGGGACTTGGGGCTAATCATATCAGATGACCTTAAGGTTAGCAAGCAATGTGAGAAGGCAGTAAGGAGGGCTGGGGTATACTGGGATGCACAGGGAGAGGCATCAGCAGCAGAAAACAGGAAGTTGTTATCCTCTGTACAGACAGTTGGTGAGACCCCATCTGAGTACTGTGTGTTGAGTTCTGGAGACCTCATCTCTGCAAGGACATAGACAGGATAGAGGCAGTCCAGAGGAGGGCAACTAAAATGGTGCAGGGTCTGCAAGAGAAGCCATATGAGGAAAGACTAAAGGAGCTATTATGTATACCCTTGAGGAAAGAAGGAGAGGGGAACATGATAGAAACTTTTAAGTACCTCAGTGGAATCAACAAAGTCCAAGAGGGTAGCATCTTCAGAAAAAGACGTGCAAGAACAAGAGGACACAATTTAAAGATGGGGGGGTTCAGGGGCAATATGAGGAAGTATTATTTCACAGAGAGGGTAGTGGATGCATGGAACAGCCTTCCTGAGGAGGTTGTGGGATCTAAAACCATGGGAGAATTCAAGAATGCATGGACAGACATACAGCAATTCTTGTGGGGGTAGGAAGAAATAGGCTGTTGGTTAACTAGGATCTGCCTATCCTGTAGGTAGGGGAATGGGCAAACTAGATGGGCCAAGCGGTCCTTATCTGCCGTCAAAGTCTATGTTTCTATGTTTCTTAAATAAATAAATATTAAAGGAGGCTCTTTTTAATTTGAAATTATGCTATAAAAAAATATATATATATAATAATAAATGGCAAATCAGCATAATTTCTGATTGTGAGATCTATCAGTAGGAACTAAGAGTGAACCTATTCAGTTGTTTGGATAAGTTTTTTATATAACGTAATAAGATATTGGGATAAGTTATCAGGCTCTTTAGTATACTAGACTATATATAAATAAGTGATGTCACTTCTTTTTTTTAATGGTTTCTAAGTGGTGATTGGTTCAAGTCATGTATAAAAGTCTGACTCCTCCAACAGACCAGTATCCTTGAGAAAGGTCAGTTTTGGGCGAAACCTGGTCGGGAGTTTTAGAAATGTCTGTATGCACGTTTTATGTACTGAGTTACGATCTATAATTAAATGATTTTTGCCAGCTGATTACCTGGTGCTAGTTTGTTTCTGCATGAGTTTGTTGACTTTGTTTTGAACTTGCACAGGTAACTATGAGGTTTGGAGTGATGTTTTGGTTAATCTATAATGCCCACCACCACTGTGGTGAACTGTAGGCCCTGTGCAAAATCTTGTACTGCAGAGTTTTAATACCTAGAAATAAAATTTGCTGACAGAGAAGGACCGCTTGGCCCACCTAGGCTGCCCATTTTTCCCTGCCTATAGTATCGCCACAGATCCTACTTGATCTCTGGCATGTTCTCACCCCCACCCCCTTTTCCTAAGATTCTCTTATGCCTGTCCCATGCATTCTTCTCCACCTCCTCTGCTTTCTTCCCACAGCCTCTGCTGGAAGACTGTTCAGGAATCCACCACTCTTTCTGTGAAGCTGCTTCCTCACATCCCTCCTGAATCTACTCCCTCCAGTTCATTATCATACCCCTTGTCCTTGAGCACCTTTTATTCTGAAAATACTTCCTCTGGTACCTTATTTACCCCCGTGAAGTATCTAAAGGTCTCTGTCATGTCCCACCTCTCTCTCTTCCAGGATGTACATATTTAGGTCCCAAAGTCCCTTTTGTAGGGCTTCTGTTGCAGATCCTGCACCATTTTAGTTGCCTTCCTCTGACTGCCTCCAGTCTTTCCAAAGATGTGGTCTCCAGAACTGACACACAGTACTCTAGGTGGGGTCTTACTAGTGATCTATACAGAGACAATACTACCTCCCTCTTTCTGCTGGTGATACCCCTTCTTATGCACTCCAGTATCCCACTAGCCCTCCCAACTGCCTTGTCACACTGGCTGGCCACCTTCAGGTTATCCGTATGATTACCCCCAGTTCTCTTTCTTGCTTCGTGGTCATCAGAACCACTGCTCCCATTTTGTACTCTGCCCTGTTTCTGTGATCCCAAGTGCATTACTTTGTACTTTTTCACATTGAAACCCAGCTGCCATACCCTCTTTGACCACTCCTTATGTTTTCTCAGATCTCTGCTCTTCCTTTCCTCCCCCACAGGAGTCTCAATCCTATTACGGATGTTGGTGTCATCCACAAAGAAGCAGACCTTCCTTCCAGCCTCAGCAGTGTCACTTATAAAGACATTAATTAGGACTGTTCCCAGCACTGATCCCTGAGCTGAGGCACTCTGCTGGTCACCCTATCTTTCTTTCTTGGAGTGAACTCATTTACTACCACCCTCTGTTATCTATCCCCAACCAATTTCTTGCCCAGTTAACCACCTTTGGCCACTCTTAAGCTGCCCAACTTCCTTATGAGTCTCCTATGTGAAATGGTGTCTAAAGCCTTACTGAAATCTAGATAGCTACATCCACTGCACTACCCTGATCTAATTCCTGGTCACCCAGTCAAAGAAATCTTCAGATTTGTTTGAGATTACCTTCCTGTGAATCCATGCTGCTTCAGGTCTTGTAACCAATTAGATTCAAGATGTTGCACAATCCTTTCCTTCAGCAGTGATCTATTAACTTTGCCATCACCGATGTCAGGCTGACTGGCCTATAGTTGCCAGTCTCCTCCTTACTACCACTTATGTGAAGTGGGACTACAACTGCCTCCTCCAGTCCTCTGGAACTACTCCTGTTTCTAGTGAGTGGTTAAACAGGACTGTCAGGGTACTGACAGTACCTCCGGAGCTCTCTCAATACCCTTGGATGTACCCCATTTGGCCCCAATCACTTTGTCCACTTTCATATTAGCAGTATCTTCAGGTGTCTCTCCTACAAGTTGGAGGTGCCCTGATTCTCCCCTACTTATCCAAGCTGGAGTCTGACCTGTCCCTGTCTGTGTCAACTAGCACATCCATATGTATGTAGACGACACAGTCATTTACCTCGAGCCCCTGGATGCAGTTGTGAAGGTTTGCTCCATAAAGACTTCCACAACACCTCTGCTAGTTCCACTCCAACTAACTGTGGGTCAACATCAAAAACAGTGTCCATGACCTTTAACACCAGGCAGAAGCTGGCCAGGCTCTCTCCACCCTATCTTCTCCATGCTGGATGGTACCCCACTTTGAAGTAGTCCCATGCTTCAAGTAACATGGTGTATGTGCTAGATAGCAGGCCTGACTTCTCTACCCACATTGAGTCCATCAATAGTAAGCTCCATTCCAAGCTTGGCACCCTATACCGCAATAAGGAATGCCTTTCCCACAGGTCCTGAGCTGATCAACAAAACAGTTCTCCTGGTTTTCAACTATGTGAACGTGGTATATGCTTTGTGCTGGCTCGCTACCAACTCATCCTCTCATACCCACTATTGCTTCCTCTACTCCTCCCTGTCCAGTCTCCCCTCCCTTCATGCCTCCATTCCCACTGTGCATCTCTCATCTCCAAGTAATGGTTTGGGTACCTCCCTCCTTACCTATCATCACTCCCCTCTCTCCCATCTGCTCCGTCTTCTATTTCATTCCTCTAGGTACCATACCTCTCAAGTGTCCCTCATTATGAGGGACATCCCTCATTGCCTCTAAATTGCTCTGTCCTTATCCACCCCTCATGGAAAAGGTGCTGCCACACAAGGTGCTGCTATAAATTCAGACTTTAAAGCAGAAGCTCTTAATATTCTAAAATACTAAATCCAAAATAAACTTTGTGCAAGTAAACACTATGGTTTTCACAGTGTTCTGAGCTTGTATCTCCATGTTTGAGGATGTGTCCTCATACTGAGGGTCTGTGTCCTCATTGCCCCTCAGTTTAGGTGTCAAAAATGTCCATGTCCTCATTTCCACGACAAAGGTTGAGAGGTATGCTAGGGACCCTTACCTTCTCAATTCCCCAGCCACTCTCCTCTGTTAAATGGTCTGTCTTCTCCTATCACCTCCTATCCCTCTGGAATCTGCTCCTTCCTCACCCCATCTCTCCCCTCACTTCCCTCCCTCAGGCACCAGATAAAACTTCTCCTTGTACCTTCCTGCTCCTGCCAACCCTCTACCTGACCTCCCTTGCTATTGTCCATCACCTGTTTGTCCCTCCATCCTATGATTCTGAGGAGCTTATTAAGGCTCCACTATCACAAATACCATCACCTTCTCCTACAGGCACTAAGCATTTTATCTTGCTCTTTTCTAGGCTATTAACTGCTCTACAAACTAATTTATGGCTTCTTCAACTTGTCATGTTTTGATCAGCTGTTAACTCTGTACTCTATTATGACACTTTTGTACACTGTCACTGTAACCATATTCTATGTCTCACTGTAAATTTGTGATATTGTTCTCCCTTCTCCCCATCCCGGGCTGCACCTAGAAATGAGCCTCAGCAGTGTGCCTTTCCCAGGTACCAATTTTCAAATTAATAAATAAATACTTGGATCTCTGTATACTCCATTGAGACCTGTACTTGTGGACCTGTACATAGCTGATACTTAGGCCCATGTATTGCACCACTGTAAGTCTGCTTCTGGGTTTCTGTTACATATATGATACCTGCAGGTCCCTGATTTCCCTTACTTCCAAGGCTGTATTTCTTAGGCCACACCAGGGACTCTGTACTTAGTTCAAAATGGCCCTACAGAGTCCTGGTATCTTCATAACATTGAGGGGTTGTCTTTCTGAGCTTACACCTAGAATTGACTTTTAGTTTACTTAGGCCTCAGCACTCACCTATTCTGAGACTGTACTCTTGAGCCTGTACCTGGGATCTCACTCTACTCAAATACCAATGCCTCTCGTTTCAGGCTGCGATCTTGGAACTACTGTCTAGTTGCAACTCTGGTCCCTGTACAGCACCCCAATAGAAGGCTGTCATTTTGTATCCTTATCTGAGAATCTACTCTGTAACTAGCCAGCAAAGTAAACCACTAGTCTGGGACTCCTGCAGTTAATCGACTGCAAATGCCCTAGCAGGCACTACTCATCTGTACCTACTTATATTCCAGTCCTATGTAGGAGACAGTATAGTGCAGCGGTTTAAGGCTCTGAGTTGCAAACCTGGAGGCGTGGGTTTGAATCCTACAGCCCCCCCACTTGCATACTGTGTGACCCTAAGGCAAGTCACTTAAAGGTACTTAAGCCATTTTAAAAACTGCAAACCCAAAATCTGCCATCACAGCGAGGTAACATAGAAACATAGAAACATAGACTTTGACGGCAGATAAGGACCACTTGGCCCACCCATTCTGCCCATTTCCTACCTATTGGATAAGCTGCAGATTCTAGTTAACCAACAGCCTACTTCCTGCAACACCCACTATAATTGCTTTATGTCTGTCGCGATGCATGTTTGAATTGCCCCACTGTTTTAGACCCCACAACCTCTCCAGGAAGGTGGTTCCATACGTCCACCATTCTCTCCATGAAAAAAAATGTCCTCACATTACCCTGAGCTATCCCCTCTATCTTTAAATTGTGCCCCTTTGTTCTTACACATCTCTTTTCTGAAAGATGCTACCCTCCTGGACTTTGTTGATTCCCTTGAGGTACTTAAAAGCTTCTATCATGTCCCCCATGTCCCTCCTTTCATCAAGGGTATACATATTAAGCTCTCTCAGTCTCTCTTCATATGGTTTCTGATGTAGACCCTGCACCATTTTAGTTGCCCTTCTCTGGACTGCTTCCATCCTATGTCCTTGCGTAGATGGGGTCTCCAAAACTGCATGCTGTACTCCAGATGGGGTCTCACCAACTGTCTGTACAGAGGGATAACCACTTCCCTTTTTCTACTTGTGATGCCCCTCCCTATGCATCCCAGTATCCCCTATCTCTCCTTACTGAACTTCTCACATTGCTTACCCACCTTTAGGTCATCTGATATGACTACCCAGGTCCTTTTCCATTATTGTTGTTGTTAGTACCTCCCTGCTATTGTGTACTCTTCTTCTGGATTTTTATTTCCAGGTGCATTACTTTGCACTTCTTTGCATTGAATCTAAGTTGCCATATGTCTGACCATTCCTCCAACCTTGCCAAGTCCCTTCTCATCCTTTCTACCCCACCTTGTGTATCAACTCTGTTACAGGTCTTTGTGTCATCTGCAAAGAGGCATACCTTTCTTTCTAGACCCTCTGCAATGTCACCTATAAAGACATTAAAGAGGACTGGACCCAGTAAAGTAAAGGCTGCTGTTTACATTTATGCTAAAACTGCATTTATGTAAATAACATAAATGCAGTTTCACAGCTTTGAAAATGTAAACATCAGCCATTCACTATAAAAAGAGCCTTGGTTTCTCCCTAAGATGTCTGCCAAGTGTGTCAAGTGACGAGTCATGATGACATCATCGAGCCAGAGACAGAGACCCTCATATATTCCTATATAGTGCTAACTAGTTCTTCTTTTCCTCTGTGTTTTGAATTGTTGTACCAGAATGATCAACACCATGTATTAACTCATGGAAAATTTTGATCGGTAAACATGTTAGGTTATGATTTTGTTCATTTTGTTTACTTTAACTTGCAGAAAAAGTTTTGCAATCCAGCTGACTTTTTCCTTTGGAAAACTTCAGAACAGTACAACACTTCAAATACCTGATGATCTAGTGGTTATGTGATGCACTGAATTTAGTTTTTGTTAACCAGGAGAGGCGCACTAAGCTGAAAAGTTGTTCACAGGTGGCCTGGGAGCACAAGGAAGTTTAGTGACTTGTTCAGGGTCACAGCAAAGTACCAGTCGGGTTTAGTTCCAAAGCTCATGCTCTCTTGTTAATCCACAAATAAGGCTTTCTTTTTCCACGTGAACCCCTTGCACCTAGCCTGATTTCTGTTGAACATCCCACCATCCATACCCTGTCCGTAGTACTGCATGGAGCATATGTGCTTACGGTCTCGTGAAGAGAATTACCACACCTCAGATTGTAATCTTGTATCTCAGAGAGTTGTGCACACCTATACTGATACGCATCATCAGCTGGCACTGTTAAAAATGCCTCATAAATCACTCTCCAGTCCACATTCTCTATGTTTGATTTCTGCTCCTACAGTAAATATTGAGTGGATCACCACCCTTCTGCACAGTGAATGTAGTATGTACAGTTCCCTGTTGTTTCCCCACCCTGCCTCATTAACCAACAACTAGGTCTTCCTGGAGGGCCAAGCAATAAGTATGCTGACCCCCAGAAAACCTGCTGTTCATGCCCTCATAAGGGCTGCACTTAAAATGGATAACAATATTATTAGCAGGAGAGGCATACTAATATCATGAACGAATCCACCCAACCTCCAGTGTCAGTCTACTCCTTTACCTGTGATCTGCAGAACCCACAGGACCGTTCCCAACAATTCTTTTCCAGTACTTTTCTGTGTTCTACTGTACAATGTGAGTTAGCTGGCTACCACCCTTCCAAATCTTGAATGAGCTATACACAACTCCCTCAATACTGTCATAACAAACGTCAACATCCCCCAACCCGAAGGAAATCTCCCATACTGAATTAAAGTAACAGTTTAGGTGCAGCCCTTCCACTTTGAGTATTTGTCATTGCTGTCTACTCTCATCCACAGTCAGGTAGTGATCACGATGCTGGCAGCCTCAAATTTCAGATCTCACAGTGATCTGCTCAGTGTCCTCCTTCATGCCTTAAACTAACCTGAATATAGCTGTATCCTGCTAGAATGGCATCTTCAGTCCCTCTCTGGAATTCATTCTTCTCACCTGCTCCCCACACCAAAACTGGTGAGTTCACTACCCTTTGCATCATGAATGTGGTTAGTACAGTCTCCCATGCCATCATTACATATTAATAATAAACATGATACGTCTGGTAAGCCAGGTTGATAGCTGCATGGCACAGGTGAAACAACAGGCTTTCCTACCCATATAAGATCTAAGCCACCTATGATTAGGCACTTGGTTAATAACGTGCATAATGATGTGCACACCATCATTTAATAGTGCCTAGTCAAAGGTAGCCTAGATCTTTTAAGGATAGGAAAGCCCATCATTCCATTATTCACTGCTGCTATCAACCTGACTTACTGGAAATATATGTTTATGTCTGATATGTCAGAATAAAACAGGGACTGTACTACTTGCATTCATGATGCAGAAGGGTAATGAGCTCACCAGTTTTCAGTGTGAGGAGGAATAGTGAAGAATGAATACCAGAGAGGGACTGAGAAGGCCACTTTGCAAGGTACTGCTATAATCAGGAAGGGGAGGGAACAGAATGAGAGAAATATGAGCAGATTACTGTGAGAAATAAGACATGGGCTAGCCAGCATCATTGATCACTACCTGACCCCATTGTCCTGGCCAATATCTCCTTCCCATAAAATCAGTTTATGCAATTGTCCAGGGCTGTGTCTGGATATTGATGTATGAAATGGTTGCCACTACATGTTCAGTCACTTCACTACCAGTCTAGTATTGTCTGTAAAGCACTTTGGGATACAATGTGTATGAAAAGCACTATATAAATGCTGATTCTTCTTCTTCTTATTATTATTATTACTTCCCATGAAAAGACAAGATAAGCATATATTTGATTTTCAAGAAGGTATGAACTCTAACATTGGACTGCACAAGAACTTCGCTACAAAGAAGTGGTGGATCTAGTGGGTGGTGAAGGGTGTGGCTGCAAACCCCCAACACACACACACATGCATAGTAACATATTTGCTTGCTGCTGCTGCTGCTGCTGCATTTCCCTTTGTTGAAGAAGTCAGATATATTGATTGTACAAATGTTTACATTCAAATTATAGATTACATTTGTAGGGTCTGTCAAAAACGTACTAGAAAAGAATAATAGCAGGAAATATAAAGGTTTATTAAAAATGTTAAAAGTGCATATTAAGCATACACACCACCCCAGCACCCCCATTGTAGCATCCTGGATCCGCTATAACCACTAGACCACCAGGTTATCCAAGATTTGTACTGCACTGTGGTTTGCCACTGAGAAAGTCAGTTGGATTAAAACACAATTTCAGCATGTTAAAGTAAACAAAATAGGCACAACCATAGCCTAACGTGTATTATACAAAATAATGCACATGGTCATAACCATTTGGGTAAAATAATTCTATACAAAGGGAAAAAGAACTACTTAGCACTATAGAAACATAGAATTTGACAGCAGATAAGGACCACTTGGCCCACCCAGTCTGCCCATTTCCCTACCTAATGGATAAGCTGCAGATCCTAGTTAACCAGCAGCCTACTTCTTCCTATGGAGAGTCATATATCTCTCTGACTTTGGCTCCAATGATGTAATCATAATACATTTGGCGGCCATTTTAAGAAGCAGGTAAAGGCAGTTTTTTAAATTAGAAGGCTGATTTTACAATTTTCAAATGCTCTGGAACCACATTTAGGTAAATTATATAAATGTAGTTTTAGCATTAATGAATACAGCAGCCTTTCCTTTAGTCACCTACTGAATCAGATTTTTGAATAGTTTGTTGTCAAAATGTTGTTTAGGTATCCTTTAAGTTCCTCGTCTTCCCAGGTTGCACCTGTAAACAAGTTTCAACACAGTGTGTCTCTCCTGGTTAAAAAAAACTCTTAAAACTCTGCTGTGTCATCATGCCCAGACCTGGCAATGGAGGTGCCTTTGGGGCCATATTACTTCTAACCATCTGCATTTGCTCAGACTCCTATGTGCCATATCATTGATCACCCCACCTTGACTGCAAATGACTACCCCCGCCAGCTTCAATCTCTTATCCCTGACTAGTGTGATATTGATTTGATTTATTTAACTCTGGATAGTCCTTAAGCTAGTATGCCTGTTTACATGGTCGTCCAGAACATAAACAACAAATTGAATAATGGACAGGGAACTGTGTATTACAAGGCTAAAATACCATCAAGAGGTTCTGGAGCCCTATCAACCTTGAGAGCGAAGCTTGAGAGGTTGCAACACCGCCAAAACCTTGAGATGATATTTTAGCTAGTAATCAGAGTCCCTATTTGTTTTGTTTGTACTATATGGATCCGGCTTATTTAATTAAATTAAGCCCATTCAGCTGCTTTAAATTTAGCCACTATGCGGCTTTCATCTGGTGGCTCCTGCCACCTCCTGCTGCACTGCCCATCCCTGGACCTGTATTTATTAAATAGTCATGGGAGTGGCTTTACTGAATAGTGTTTTCATCATTTTGAACCATTTTAAAATCTGTACTTGTGGCAGCTGTGGTGATGACCGGCTGTTACTGTACATGAATGGTTACAGTAACGCAGGCTAATGGGCAGCTGTGGGAGTGTGAGCATGGCGTGAGGAAGCAGAATTCTTATGGCAGTGTGTTAGGAAATCCAACTATTGTATTGGGATCTCATGATACTATCGATGAACATCAAATAATAATATCACGAGATCATAATACTATCCATGGATTTCTTCAATAGTACAGTACTATGGGAAACGTATTGTATACTTTTCAATAGTATTATTGGCACTATTCATATGTTATAAAAATAACAAATAGGGAACTGTGATTACACACCTAAAATACCATCTTGAGGTTCTGGGAACATGTTGGAACCTTTTTGCGTTTCACTTTCAAGGTTCACATATACTCAGACCCTCTCAGTGGTATTACAGCCTTGTAATACACAGTCTTCTATCTATTATTCCATTTGTAATACATGGATACTGCCAATAATACTATTGAAAGTATACAATAAATTTCTCATAGTACAATTGAAGAAATCCATCGATAGTATTGTAGGATCTCGTAATGCTATCGTTCGATGTTCATCAATAGTATTACAAGATCCCATTATACTATCAATGGATTCTGTAATGTCACACTGCCATGAGAACTGGTTCCCTCACCCACAGCATACTCTCCACAGCTGCCTGAAAGCCAGTTTTGCTAACCAGCATGTGACGCTAAAGCTGGCTGTCTAACCGCTGACACCAGTACAGGTTTTAAAGTGACTCAGAACAATGAAAACACCATTCAATAAAGCTGCTGCCATGTCTGTTTGTTAAAATGCCCTCAGGAGGGCTTTATATACAGGTCCATGGGCTAGGCAGCACACTGGGGGCAGAAACCACTAGAAGAAAGCTGCGTCATGGCTAAGTTTAAAGTACCTGAATCAGCTTAATTTAATTAAATAAACTTGGATCCACATATTACAAAAAATAACAAATAGGGGACCGTGATTACTTGGCTGAAATACAATCTTGAGGTTCTGCAGACATTTGGAACCTCTCGAGCTTCCTTGTCAAGGTTCACATGTCTCCAGAACCTCTCGATTATACTGTAGCCTTGCAATACACAGTCCCTTATCTATTATTCTGTTTGTAATGTATGGATCCAAGCTTATTTATTTAAATTAAGCCCATTCAGGTGCTTTTAAACTTAGCTGTAATGTTGCTTTTAGCTTCAGGCATCCTGCCACCTCTCGCTGCACTATCCACCCCTGGACCTGCATATAAAGCCCTGCAGGCATTTTAATAAACAGTTGTGGGGCGGCTTTACTGAAGGGTGTTTTCATCATTTTGAGCCATTTTAAAATACTTATTTCTGTCAGCTGTAGGTGAGGACTAGCTCTTACTGTACACAATGGTTACAGTAAAAGCTGGCTCGTGAGCAACTGTGGGTGTGTCGCATGGTGCGAGGGAAGCAGGATTCTTGTGGCAGTGTGTTAGGAAATCCATCGATAGTATTACAGGATCTTGTAGTACTATCAGTAAACATCGAACGATAGTATTATGAGATCCATAACACTATTGATGGATTTATTTGATAGTATTGTGAGAAATTAATTGTATACCGTTAAATAGTATTATTGGCACCATCAATATTTTACAATACCATTTCAGTATTATTACAGAGGGGTTACTGCTTCAGGTACCTGTTCTCCTGTGGAGTGCTTCATGAAGATTAACTTGCACATTGCTCCCTGCCTTGTATACTTCAGTGGGAGTGGATCTGCAACAACCCCAGTGACCTCCTTTGAGAGGAGGCCCACCACCACTACTTCCTGGTGCCTTTCTGTTTGGTGGATGCTCTGCCCTCAGTGCAATACTACTGTGGTTCCCTCTCCTACTGTTGGTTCAAGGGGCCTCTGCACCCCTGGAGGGTGGGAAGTAGCAAGGCTCCTATGGGCTTTTTCTCCTGCTAGTCCTTCATATCTTCCAAAAGTGTGACAAACCTAGGCCTGAGCTCCTAGCTAGCCTCCCTTCTTCACAGAGCAAAGGGAAAAGGACTGTCATGAATATTCATGCCTGCTTCTGGCTGACTGAGCCAGGAAATGCAGAGACACAAACTCAGACACCCTGTCTCCCAGTGGAGGCAGAGTAGGAATCTGCTCTTAGGGTCAGACTCATGTAACCCTATGAGCATTCCCTAATAACCTGCCTTGAACTTAGAAGGGAGAGATTCCTGACACAGTCCCTGGAAGCTCCCAGTTCGTCATATCCCTGTTTAAGCCCTTGCACCCCACCCCACATATCTGAATCTCTGTCCAGCTACTGACACCTACTCACTGCCCTCCTAAAATTGTGTGCTTTAGGTCCCAGCTTTTGAATGCAGCAAGTTCTGCCATTGACAGGTCACACCTACCTACAGTACTTTGGATAGTCAAATCTTGATTGCTTATAGCAGAGGTTTTTCACACTGGGATGGCTTCATTTAAGTGCACTGCATAGAGGGCCTGGGGAGCAGCAGCAAAGGTTAAAAGTGCATTCAGTCAGGCATTATGAACAGAAAGAGTCAGACAGTGCAACATAACCAGTACATGCTAGGATGCTGTGATCAGGTTTTGCATAATACAAGGGGTCCCACTTTAACTTCAGTCTAATCTTCCACTCTCAAACTTGGGGAACTCGGATACAAACAGATGTATCAAAAAAAAAAAATACATGGCACTTACCCCATGCTGCTGATTGGGTCCTAATATATAAATTTGCAGATTGCAATGTTCTTCTTGTAAATGCAACAACATGCAATGTACTGTAACAGATGTTGCAATTTTAAAAACAAGCTGCCCACCAGTCACAACATAACCAACTTTTTGCACACTAACTGTGAGGTTTTGCATATGCATGGCAGTGTACATTTCAGAGAGGTCACATTGATTTCGTAGTGCATACAAATATTATTTTCCTTTTAAAATGTAAAATACTTTTTAGCTCCTGTATCAAAAACAGCAGGACCCACAACAAATGTGTTTTTAATGTAGCCTGATAAAGAAATTTATTTTTGTTCCTTATAAATCATTAGACAGCATCTAATGTGTCCCATATCCCCATCTCCATACAATTAACTTCTCCATCCTCCACACAAATTTATTTTTAATTTATCTTGATATTAGGCTGCTGACAGAATTGGAAGGTAAGGAATTTTGGACTGATATATCAGTCTGCGACACAACAAGGAATAATTATACTTTTAAGCAATACACTTGCTCTTGAATTGCTTTTCTGTGTTTTCAAATCTTCTTTTTGAGTGTCACTGTCATCTAAACAGTCTTTTTATTGACACTATTTATTTACTCCAACTAGACCAGCTGAAATGCATGTTACAATATCTGGACTCAGTTTACTGCTAAAAGGGACTGAAGCATGGGGGTCAAGTGACTTGCTCAAGTTCACACAATTTATTGGTATACCACACTACCTTCCCCATGTCTTTTTTCTTTAAACTAGTTTTCTTGATCTGCAATCTGTCTTTTTTTAGCTGAGCAGGTCACCTAACATACCCATAGCTCACTTATTGACTGTAACTCTCTTTCCTGTGCATGAGTGATCTGTGACAAATCTTTCGCCGCTGGTTTGCTCCGAGCCTGGTTGGACCCAGAGGTCTCACTACCTCTACAAATCAAGCTGCAGCAGACAGTGCAAGGTGTGCGCACTATCTGATGAAGACAGCAGAAACAGAAAAGCTGATCAAAGTTTACTTCTTGAATTGTATATGTTGCTGGAGGCTCATCAAAGGAACTTCACAAAATAAAGTGCTGTTAAAAGCGATACTGCAAGTTTTGTTCTTGGCAGTTACATTTTATATAAATCTCATTGTGTTTATATGATAATGATATATAGAATTGTTTTACTTACAGAAATATTAATAAAGTAATAAATGTATCACTTATTTTACTCAAACAGTGGTCAAGTTTTAACCTTTAAGTAAAGGGGTGACAGAGAGCTACAACAGGGCTTGCACATTTATTGCACAAGACTCTAAGACCCTGTCCACACTATTAAGTGTTTTAAAAACATTTAAAAATGTTTTCCTTTCCATACTTGAGCAAGGTTGTTGGAGTGTCCATATTGCACTCTGACACTGTGCTTGCCAAGCAAGTTCCCAGGCATGATTATGGCAGTACTGCAAAGCATTGTGGGTACTGCAATGCATGCCAGGATACTCGTGATCCAGTGTGGTATTAAATTCAGAAAACAATGATGGTATTCAGATTCAGTAGCTCATTGTGAGCTCAGAAAGTTGTTTTTCCCTTCTTGGTAGCCCAAGAAATTAGATAGTAATGTAGTGGTGGTTGCCTTAAGCCATGTTACAGCATGGATCACATCCACACTGCTGTTAACACATTTACCTCAAGCAGGGTTTGAGCACAGTTTTAGAATACAGATTGTAGCACGGTTTGTATGGTGCTACAATCTGGGCTCAAACTCTTAAACCATTGAACAGAGTTGAAATAGTTTAAGAGCCCTGGTGTGGATGGGGCCTAAAATATTATTGCTACTATAGTAGTTTTAAATATTTTGCGAGCACAGTTTCACAGGATTTGTGCTAGTGTTGTGTTCTGTAATTCTTGGTGGTTGGTGAACCAGGAAACCCACTCTGTTTTCTTGACACTGACTCTCCTTCACAGTTGGAATCGGACATCTCTGATGTGACAGGTTGCAGAGGTGCCAATCGGCATAATTTAGTCCTCCTGAGACACAGGATTTCTGTTTTGTTTTCTGAATCTCTCATAATTTCATTATTCTGAGTATTAATCATTAGGATTTTGCTCTCGCTCTCATCTCCTAACTCAGTTTGTTTTTAATTGGCATGGATTTTCTCTGAGAAAATGTCTGTGAGTTTTAAATAAATTATTGTAATTTTGTTTATATGAGCAATTAATTATTTTTGGTACTGTATGTTAGAGTCTCTTCATGTGAGTCATTGGCACTCCTTGGCTTCTGAAATCTATTTTATAAGCATTTCTCTAATGTACAGACCCTGAGCAAATGATACTTATTCATTGCCACACACTAAAAAGTCACTTTGCCTCCCTTTGCATACCTTTATGTAAGCAGTATAGCCTAGAGGTTAGAGTAACGAGCTGTACTGAGCTTGGTACATCCAGCAGACCAGACCTGGATTTGATTCTCACAACCTCCACTTGCATACTGTGTGACTCTGAGCAAGTCATTTAACACCCATTGCTCCCAGGTCGCCTCTGAAAACAAGTAATTATGCATAGCGGGCCTTACCAAAATGTCTCTGTATGCTGTTTGAATCTCCTTGTGCTGAAATAGCAGCAACATTCTCCCCCCTTCCTTCTCTTGGAATGTAAAGTTCTTTGGGATACAGTGTGTATGAAATACTACCTACCTTTCCATCTACCTATCTTCCTTCCCCCTTCCTTCCTTCCCCTTGAGCAGCACATGTTCTCTTTCTTTCTTTCTTTCTCTTTCTCTTTTTGTTTTCTTTCTTTCTTTTGCCTTTGAGCAGTATATGCCCATTTTTAGGGTGACTCAGATCACTTCAAGTACAAGTTCAGACAATTCTCATTTGAAAACACACATCACATTACTGGATAACATAAGCTTTACATTGATACAAATACCATACTATAGATTACAATGATAGGTCGATATGGCTAAGTATTCGTGATGGTGGACTTGTTTTCAGTATAACCAAGTCAAGGCACATCAGCTAGCTCTACAGCTATACTCTCCAATGTAGTTTTTCAGTTCTTTATTGCCCAACTGATTGATTAGTAGCACCACCTGCAGGTTGGCTGGTAGTTCCATGCCTTGCACCAAAATATGAAAATGACCTCTGTCCCTGTGTTGTCCTCCTAAAAGGAGAGTGTAGATTTAGGCAGTCTGTAGATCTTGTGGCATGTGAGCTGTCCATGATGGTAAGTATGTCTGGGCATATTGGAGAAGCATTGATTTTTAAAACATGTAGTCACCAACAAGTCTGTATAGTACTGCTATCACTGATCAACAGCAGCCATCCAGCTGAGGCATACAGAGACCAGTGTTCACAATAGTGATACAAATCCCGTATAAAAGTCCCATTCTCCTGTTTACTGTCATTATAAGGTAATCAACTGGTCAGCGAAGGACATTTATTGTCAAGTCTCAAGCCTAGATATTTAAACCTTGATGCGGGATCAGTTTCTGTGTTGTCCATGGAGACAGTGTTACAGACAGTATCAGATTAACAATGGCTCCAGATGCTCCATGGAACCAGGCCCAAACTGGAAGGGGCCCACTGGCCCAGGAGCAGCTGCTGCCCACATGCCTTGTAGAAGCTGTGGATTGTTCTTTGGTGTGGCTTTATTTATTTATTTTTGTACAATAAGTGCCCTACCTGCCCTTGTGTGCACTTACGCTGCAGCTGAGTCATCCATGACATCACGTGATGTGGAGGAGCATAGCGCCAAGCTGAGCAACACATGCTTTCCCGCTGCCACAGACAGGCTACAACTTGATCAGCGATGAGGTGAGCTCTTTCTTAGTGGCATCAAAAAATTTCAGTCTTCTTCGTCTTGTTTGGATGCTTGGTGGATATGGCTGCAAGCAAGCACTGGACCATTCAAGTCGTGGTCAGGACAGTTCAGTTCCAGGAGGAGGAGAAGACTCACAGGCGAAGTCTTAACTGGTAGGCTCACTGGGCTGGTGGCAAGTGGCAGGTCACAGGTTCCAACTGGATGACCTGGTAAATAATCAGATTGCTCCCCATCCACACTTGTACATTATGTTTATTTACTTGAATCTTAACATGTTGTTCTGCACACGTTCGAATAGCTGCCTGCCTCCTCGAACATGTGAGCTTATTCAGTGCAGAAAAGTTCTGTTGTACTGAATTGGCTAATACATTAGATCAAGCAGACAGCTGCTTGAATATATACAACAGTCAGTGCACAGTGCGTGTGTGCAAATGTGTGAGGGGGCCTAACTGGCAGCTTACCCCCACTGGTTGTTGCCCCATTTCCCCTCTGCCCTGTTGAAATCTGAAATGGCTCCCATCCTTGTCATCTCACCTCTGAAAATTTTGGTTTCACCTGTGTAATGCTGATCCTAGCTAGGTATGTCATCTGACCCCCCCATGAAAATGTGGGCCCACAAAACATTTTGGCGCCAGGCCCACAAAGGTTAATTTGGTCCTGTTTAGAGAATGCTTGAGATGAACATGCAGTAGCCCTTATTGCCCCAAAGATGATTGTTTTAGTTCTCTTTACATTCAGTACTATGGTATTCTACATTTGCTAATTCTTTAAAGCACAGAAGTCAGCTTGTAGGCAGTCATCGCAGCCTGTAATGACCCTCTCCTAGTTAATAATATAGTGTCATCCATATAGGAGAACCTTTGAGTTAGTGCTTGCAATGGACCAATTATGTATGTAAAGTTTAAAGCAAAACACTAGATAATGCAAAAGAGTAGCAGCTGCTACATAATTGTCAAATAAGGGCTTTTATCATTAAAATTAAATTTTATTACTTTTCATATTTCACTGGAGGCCAAGTAGGGTCTCGTGGTGACACTATAGGTAGTGAAAATAGAACAGACTAGTATGCCATCAGGTCTTTATCTGCCAACAGATTCTATGTTTCTATGTTTCATTTCAGTTCAAAGGACCTGCACTGACTGTCATGTCAGCCAAGCTGCCTGCAGCCATTTCTCACACCAGGTAGCTTCCAGTGTGCAAGGCATGTTAATAAGGGTTACCAACTCTGCCATTAGTTGGTAGCCCTCGTTGAAAATAACCCATGTGCCAGATGTCTCTGGTGTGTGCGAGACCTAGCTGCGTGCAGCTCGGCTGACTTATGACAATCAGCAAGTCTCTGGAACTGAAACAGAATATGTGACAGGTAATTACAAATTTTCTTTTGGTACTAAAAGCCCTAATTGGGTGTTCCTGCAGCAGCTACTGCCCTTTTACATTTAGCCAGTGTTTTCCTTTAAATAACAGTGTAAAAATTTACCAATTGGGGACTCGTATATTGAGTTATCTGGTGGAAAAAAGGGCCTATTTCACTGATAGGCTGAGCTTTCTTTCTTCAACATAGCTGGTAAACCAGTTTATTAGTGCTTTTAAGAAACTCAAATCAGGCAGTTTTTCCCAGCAATGGCCCATGTCCAAGAAGATCAATTGCCTTTCATAAATATAATCTCTGTATAATCACCCTCATCAGTGACCCTAGGCAGGTAGTCTGTTAGTCTTGTCAGCACTGTTATAGTGCAATGATTCTTCCTGAAGCCATGCTGGACCTTTTTAGAATATTGTACTTCATTAGAGATAAGTAGTTGTTTTGTGTGAAACAATTCTCTTAAGCAGTTTGGACAGTGGAGATAAGATGGAGATGGGCCTGTAGTTTTCAATAGTTAATATTTATTTAGGACATGTTTTACCAGGTAGGCAAGCAAAGCCCTGAAACTCATTTCCAGTTGTGACCGGGGAAGGGGTAATTAGGGAAGGAATGCATATACTTACAAGTACAAGGCTACAGTTGTGAGGCGAATCGTACATACGATTCAGCGCTTACAATTATATAAGTACAAGGCTAACAGATGTGAAGAGACACATACATGTGATTCCATTTAGTCCAAGTCACATTTCAGTTTCAGAGTGAGTTTTACTTCCTAGGGGTAGAACGGTTTCAAGAGATCTCAGTTGCAAGGAGGGCATTGCATTGGGTGTTTATGGGTTAGATGAGAGTGCAACAAAGGTAAAGTGCTTGATAGTGCAGAGACAGTATGCTATGGTATATTTTCAGAGCAGGAGTATCTCAGGCAGCCCAGTGAAGAGTCAGGAGCAGCTGTGGCAGGACCTCCACACCTGCAAAGTGGGCCTTAATTAGCCTCTTGCCTGCTGGAAATGATGGGGCAGAGGTAGTGCTGGGAGGTAGGTTGTCCCAAATTTTGGACAGTTGATAGCTGAATGAGGCTTACTGAAGATTATGTTTGTATCTTGGGATTTGGAGTCATTTGCCATCTTCGGACCTGAGTGAACAGGTCAGATTAGCTGAGAGGAGTAGATTTGTCAGGTAACATGGAAGTTTGCCCATAAAGAACTTTGCTCCCTCAATGGGTGTGTGCACCTGATGTCTTGCCTCCTGTCGCACACGCCCAAGGTCACTGTACACTGAGCAGTGGTGGAGTGCGAGGGGGAAGGCCAGAACAAATCTGCACTAGTCATTGAATAAGGTGGACTGAGCAACTTGGTCATTGTGGAGGTTTTGTTTCTGAGTAAACAATGTCCCTGTATCCCCGCTTGTTTTCTGATGTGGAGCTGCAGGCAACTCTGCACCTTGTGACCCTGTAAAGTGCATTAAGTCTTGTGGCAACTGTTTTTCTGTGTGTGCTGAATAGTCCAGGTGCTGATCCAGGAGAGGCCTAGGTATTTGTAGGATGAGACTGAGTCAGATGATGTCCTTGGGTGAAGGAGATGTTAATTGTGGCAGAGGTTGGTTCTGGTCACTGTCTATATCTAAACATCATGGATTCATTTTCTTCTGATTTAAAACAGTCTGTTGACTTGTAACCAGTTCTGAACTGCATGCATGGAATTCCCAGTTTAGAGGCTGTTCTATGGAGCTGACAGTGGGACCAGATGCAAAACTGATGGCATTGTCTGCGTACATATGAATATTGCAGTAAGAGACTAACAATGGGAGGTTGGTTATGAAGTTAGTGAATGAAGATAGTGAAAATCAGGGTCCTAGAACTGATCCTGAGGGACTCTGAGGGTGACTGGCAGGAAATGACACAGTGCCACAAAGTTTTACTGACTCGACTCTGCCTGACAGATTGGTACTAAACTTGGTGAGTGAAGTGGAGGAAATACATGGGCTGCTAGCTTGTTCAGAAAGAGGCTGTGGTCCATGGTGTTGAAGGCCTGGGTCTGTAAAAATGCCACCTGTTGCCAGTGCCCCATGTTGGTATTGATGATGTTCGTGACTCAGAGAAGGGAGGTGGTTGTGGAGTGGTTTGGCCAGAACCTTGCTTGGTAAGGCTTTGAGAAACCAGAGCTGGAGTAGAACTGGGTAAGGTGCCTGACCACTAGCTGCTTCAGGACTTTGGACTGAATTGGCAGGAGGGAGAATGGGTGAAAGTTGGAGGGTAGGCTGCCTCTTGTGTACTGGGATGATGGTAGCCTCTTTTCACAGCTTGTGTACATTAGAGGATCCAGCTTTGTAGTGAAATAACACCTACTACATCGCCCTCCTCCTAAGCCCTCCTGCTTTAAGCGGTGCTCCCCTGCTAAGATTCTACTTCGTTTCTCATCAGAGGAGAGGAGACCTTGACCTGGAGATCCCCCTCGCCCTCGCATCAGAATCTCGGGCTCCAAACAAACGCTCCCGAGTGGAGGTGCCGGCTTGTTTCTTGCAAGCACCGGCGGGCCTCCTCAGGACCCAGTCAGAAGGCAGAAGGAACAAGGAAAATCTGAAAGGCTCACAATCATGCCCCTGCTGGTTGCAGGAGAACTGCTTGTCGGCAAGCCCAGCGGCGATCCAGGGTGAGCAGCGGCTTTTTAATAGCCCACCCACCGCCCTGGTTTAGAGGTGACTTTTAATCCATTCGTGCTTACCCGCCCTGCCAGCTAACTTGTCTATTGGCTTGATAGGGGTGGAGTCGAACTTACTCCTCCCAGGTTTCTCTCCCTCGCCCTGCCTTTGCTCACTGAGCCTGCAACCCAGTTCCATCCAAACTCACTCCAGTAACCTGCTGTGTATTCTGTGACTGCTGCTATTTACTAAGAGTGTTTTACTGCTAAATCCCAAATTGTGTTAATTTCTTTGACCTTTTCAGGCAGTCGCTCTGTATCCTGAAACTGTTTTTAAATCAAAATTTTACTGTCATTGCTAAAGTGTCTCTGGACCTCCAGTTAGAGCTAGTTATCATCACATTTCAGGTCAGTTAGCCACCCCCTGGTGCTCATTATCACACAAGGTCAGTAATCACACTCCTGTGTGTTTGCTCGGTGCCCCTACCTGACACTGCTCTCTGTCTCCTCAATGCTCCCAGGTCCTCTACAGTATACCCACTGTTCAATCCAAGATCGGCCTCTCGGCACGATCTCTGCTAAAACAATCTGTTCCCCCAACTCCCACTTTGTTCTCCTGGCTACCCTTATCTTGGGACTCATCCCCTCCTCTCGGACATTGCCCTGGCCAGGACAGTGGCTCGGCAGGTCCATCCACCAATACTCTACGACCGATTTCGTTCTCTAACCTATGGCTAATACCACGGGTCCCTCGCCATCCCCTATAGCGGATTGCTGCCTGGAGCCAGTCCTGTCCCAAATCCAGATAAAGCGGCGTCGGGTTTGGAGGCCAGAAATCAAAGGTCCCCTCAAGAGGACCCCTCCTGTGGCTAATCCTACTGTCCCTTGCCCTATCTGGCGACATCGAAGTCAATCCTGGCCCCACCACCCTTGACTCTCCTCAGGAATGGTGGATGGAAAAGGGCCTGAAAGTTGCTCACATCAACATTGAGTCTACTTCCCAACCTTGACGAGCTCACTGCATGGGTCACTCTCTACAAGCCTGACATCCTGGGGATAACCGAGACCTGGCTCAAACCCCAGATTCCGACTTGGTCTGCAGGCTTCCTGGCTATGAGCTCAAGCGGCAGGACAGAACAGGGAGCAAAGGGAGGTGGTATCCTGATTTACTACAGGGCCCACCTCAATGTATCCCTTATAAACCATTCCTCTGTACTGCTGTCAACCTGTGAGCTCCTCCATACCGTGCTGCTGCTCGGCAACACCAGAAACTGCATGTGGTATGCTCCTACAACCTGAGGCGGGCTGCAGGGCCTCTCCCATCTTCTGGATACTGTCTGTCCCAGCGCGGGGCAAGAAGCGAACTCCTTATCCTGGGGACATTAGCCTGAACTGGGATGGGGATAACGTCAAGCAGTTTGAGGCCCTGCTTGCCACCAAATCCTAACACAACTTGTAAAGGGTCCACGATTCATAGGCAAGCGGCACTTCCTGCTCCCTCTTGTACTGGATTATGTCAAACCGTCCGAGAGGATCTCCTCAGTGGGGCCCTACCCGGCACAATATCGGACCACTCTCCGGTTCTGTGCATATGGAATACCCCTCCCTAAGGTTCCCCACAAAATCATCCGGGTTGAAACTTTTGCCAGATTAAACCCGGACCTGTTCCTGGAGGAACTCAGGTTTATGGACTGCTCTACAGTCTATACAGCACTGGATCCCTCATCTGCACCGCGCATTCACAACATCTTTGTGGATCTACAAGATAGGCATGTCCTATCACTAGGCATAGGGTCCGTGGGACAGCCACCCAGTGGCTGCATGGGGAGCCTCCTCTCCCGCATGCGGCCGAGGGACAAATGCTGGCATCAGTTAAAAGCGCTCGACGATACTGCCTCGCTACAGCAATACAGAAAACTCAGAAATGAGTGCAAGAAAATGATCAGGGGGCAAAGCGACTTCTGCAAGGCCACCCTTCTCAGCTCTGCCAAAGACCCCAGGCGGTTCTGGAGAACCATTCAATCACTGGTCGGCGGTCGCTTCTACTCGGGGTCACTGACATGCTCATCGAAGAGTCTCCTGCAACAATCCTCACTTGATTGCTAATGCACTAAACTCTCATGTCACTGACCTCCCTTCTGCTCTCCGCTCGGGTCCTCAGCCCGGAGCTCAAGCGCTCTGCCTCCACGTCTGGCGGAGTCTGGTCTCCCCACCCTCCTTTTGCCTAAGAGCGGTGTCGGAGGCGAGTCGCGGTCTCTCCTTCTTGGTCTCTCCCAGAATGCTAGCCCGCCCTGATGACCTGGAGCCCAAGCTTCTCGAACTAGGAGCCCCCTTATAGCCTCCCGGTGGCCCATATTTTCAACCTATCTACCCAGGGACTGATCCTGATATCTGGAAGGTTGCCAAGGTTGTCCCTGTCCCTAAGCAGAGGCGACCCCAAAATCCTGAGCACTACCCATAAGCTATTCTCTCTGCTGTCAGCAAGCTACTGGAAAGGTGGTCGCCAAACAAATCTTGGAGTATATCCACTCCCATGGTCTGCTGACCCTGGCCCCAACACGGCTTTCGTAGAGGGCACAGCACTACCATGGCTCTCATCTCTGTCTCTTCCAGTATCAGAGCAGCTATGGATCAGGGAAAACTCTCAGGTGTGGTATCTATTGACTTATCCAAGGCGTTAACTTCGTTGACCGACCTGCTTGCCTTGCAGATGAGGGTCCCTTGGTCTGTCCCCTCTGCCCTAAACTGGGTCTCTGACTACCTATATGGCGAAAACAACTAACTAAATTCAATAAAGTCCTCTCTGCCCCTGGCCTGTTACCTCTGGTGTCCCTCAGGGCTCTGTGCTGGGTCCTCTACTCTTTCCCTGTTCATCAACAATCTCCCTGATGTGGTCTCCAGCTGCCGTGCCACCATGTGTCACGGATGACCTGGTTCTCCTGGCCACTCCTGTGATACAGCCACACTAAACTGACACTTATCTGAAGACCTATGGAACATCCAGGCATGGCTCTCCAACCATAAATTGGTCCTCAATCAAAACAAAACCCAGGCTATGCTCTTGGTTCAGCTGCAAAATCTGGGCCTCTTCAACTCCCCTTCATATCAACTACGAAGATGGCTCCCCTCTCCCAACCGTGACCTCCCTCAAATATCCTTGAAGTGGCAGCTTGATCCCCAACTGGACCTTGGTAGTCATATCCATAATGCCTGCAGTGGGTAAACCGTAAGCTGGGGATGGCGTACAGGGCTCGTACAGCCTTCTCAGCGGCTCGCATAGCTCTGGCCAGGGGAGTACTACTTCCCTCCCTCAACTCTGCTCCCTCATATTTGCTCATACTTCTAAGACCCTCTAAGCAAGTGGAGCACAACGTACAACAACATCTGTCGGTTTGCCCTGGCTGCCCCGCCTCACCCATCACTGTGAGCTCTCGAGAAAGCTTGGCTGGCTATCCCGCTCCATCACCTTAACTTTAGCACTGGGTGCCTCGTGAGTAAGTACTTAGCTCTGGCACCCCTCCGGAACTGGCCGGTTTCTTGCCCCTGCTGACCTCTCCCCTACCTGCTGCGATCCCAAGGCCCGGACTACTAAATGTGCCTACCACCCACACCATCATGGGGGCACGAGTTTGCTGTCCATGGTCCCAGGCTCTGGAACTCCTTTCCTGAAAGTGTCCGTACTGCCCTCTCTCTAAGCTTTTCCGGACCTCCCTGTGGGATCATCTTAAGTTGGCCTCTCGCTGTGAATGCCCTAGCCCCCTTAGTCACCCGGTGCCCACTGGTGCGGCTTCTTCTCCTGCTCTGGTCGTCACCACTCTTGCGCTATGACCTCGTCCAAATCCCCCCTCCTTGTTGACTGACTCTATGGTGTTCCTATTACTAAAATCCCCACTAGCCCTGTTGGTCATTTGTATCTATCTCAATCATACCTTGCCCCAGCATTGTATCTGGGTGTACTTTCTCTGAAATTGTAAAAACTGTAAAATTGACTTTTCTCTTGTTTCTGTATCTAATGTATTCGTCTGAACAATTGCTGTATTGTTGTACTTGTTGTACCCTTTGTACTCTCCAGGTCGTTCCTGAAAATAGGCATAATATTGTCTAGTGTACTTACCCGGTAAAGCAAAACTAAATAAAATAAATAAATGCCAGCAAAAAGGTAGCTGTTTTGTCTAACCTGAGCTTTAAAGAACATTTTACATTTTTCAGCGACTTGCTACCCTCTTGGCAAAATTGCTATCCCTTGAAAAATGCTACAATTGCCTCTTGGGAGAAGAGTCATTAAAGTCCTACTGGGCTTCTAGAGGGTAGATCTGACTGACTTGATTAGTCTAAGATCAAGTCCTTTGCACCTACTGTGGTTTTCATTTCATCAATCAATCAATCTTTATTTAGCCAGGCAAAACATAATTGAGAACTCATTTACAAGATGGACCTGGGAAAAGTTACAAAGATAAAGTATAACATTAAGACAGTAGGGTAAATATCAAAATAAGATAGATATGCCAAGTTAAACACAGCATAACATTAGACTATATATACAGATTGGTTACAATATATACAGATTGGATCAAACAGTAGAGGACAGCATCACTGTAGGTATTTCAGAGTTTTGGATCATACAAGGGTTTTAAAGTCAAACTGCTAAGGCCAATATAAACACGGGCATTCTTCCAGTCCACAACTGATATGTTACCAGCAGTCGAATGCCCTAAGCTGCTGAGGCAGGTATTTTAGTCTCATTTAACTCCTAGAGTCAGATATGATTGATTTACTGAGGTCTAATGTAGTGAGGGTTGACTTATTAGATCCACAGAACATATAAAACAAAGCGTCTTTCTTTTCCTTTAACAGTAGCTGGGGACAGGATGAAGTGCATGCCTGAGTCTTGGATTTGGGGCCTCATATTCACATCAAATCTGACTCTAAACAACAAACAAACATGTTACCCCACACCCTAGCCATGTCAGTAGGTGTATATTGGAAGAAGATTCAGAAAATGGCTAAAAGAAAACTAAAAGAAAGACACAGTGGTTAAAATGAAAATAGGGTTTAGCCAAATGGCTAATTAAACACTAGCTTTACTTGTTTGTTTCAGTACCCAAGAACCTCATGATTTTTCCTCCTGACATTTCAGTACTTCATGTAGTAGCTAGCAATTGCCACTGGATTGTGTGTGTGTGTGTGTGTGTGTGCACGTGCACACATGCATACTGGGGTAGTGAGATAATTTCAAAGTCTCCAACTTAAAGGGAAAAACAGCTGTACACATGAGTTGTGCCTAGTAAGCATCCAGGCAAATCACAGACATGTCATTTGAGAGCAGCTCACTTCTCTTTCTCCTGCTGGTACTGAACCTCTGACCTTCTAATCTAAAGGCATCCTTTGCTGTTAGTCGCTATGCTATTTAACCACTAATATGAACTATAAGCAGAAAGGTAAAGCACTGCGGGCGTGAATCTTATCCTACTGAAAAGACTGTCCCTCCTGACTAGTTAAGGTCTCACCATACTAGCCTTTTGTTTTACCAGGAGAGACACACAATGCTGAAAGCTTGTTTATAGATGCAACCTGGAAGCACAAGGAAGTTAAGCAACTGCTCAGGGTCACACAGTATGCAAGTGGGGGCTGTGGGATTCAAACCCAGGTCTCTAGGTTTCAGCGCAGAGCCTTAAACCACTGCACTATACTGCCTCCTTACTACATCCTATTCAGGCCCTTTCACCTAGCCAGAGGCATTCACAGCATTACAGGATGGTAACCACTTAGCAAATATTGATTCTCTTGGCAGATTTTAAGTGTAGAAATAACTTGTGCTGGAATGCCTTGACAGGCAACAAGAGCTAATAACTTGTTTACGGAGTCTAACAATGTTAAAAAATCCAACATTCAACTTAGGTGCCTCTGCAACAGGCAATGCTATCCAAGTTCAAAGGATATTTCTTTAGCTTCTGTCAGAAGTCAACATGTTGTCATTCATTTTCATTTTATTTCTTTTGCTGGAGAGCAAGATGGGCTATAAAGTCTATTTTCTACAAGTGACCAGCTGTAGACAATATAAAAATACAGTATAATATTCCATCTCCCGTCTGAGGTACTGTACTGTAAGATCAATATCTGTTTCCTCCTGTCAGTAACTGCCTGTGTCAGTAACTGCTTGTTTCAACCCAGTGACGAGGGCGCTCTTAAATCCTGTCTGTAAAAATGCCACATTTAAAGTAGTGTAACCTACATTTTACTGCTCATTACCAGTTACTGGATTATCTGCATCTTACATGCTACATTAACTGACCTGAGGATATTGCTGAGGGCAGCATCCATCTAGCTCACACTCTCCCATCCCCCACATCAGGTTGATCCACTGTACAGTGCAGCTGAAGTCTATAGACTACATATGCTATATAATTAGAAACATTGAGCACAGTATTGCATTGTAGCACACCACATTGTTCTCCTTCTGCACTTTATTGCACTGTATATTTTACTTACTTAGAAGCCTTGCCTTTGCACAGTGCTTCCTGTCATAGTATTGTATATACATAAATAAATAACAATGCTCTGACCATTCAGAGCATCAGATAGGAACTGTGTAGGTTCACAGAACCTGCTGGCTAATGCAGAGCTGGACTTTCTAGCCCTGCGTGTGTTTTTAAATGATTTATTTCAGTGTTTTATCATTTAAACTTTGAATTATACAACTAACCCTACTCTGGGGACCATGTACTGACATTATTTCCACAGGGAGCGTTACCGTAATTATCCTCACCCAGAAACATAGAATCTGTCAGCAGAAAAGGACTGCTTGGCCCACACAGTCTGCACAGATGGTCACCTGTGACTCAGAAATCTAGCATTTTCTGAGACATTATTATTTCAGTGCAACTCCAGCTTTTATGTTCATGGATAGAGCATGATTGTACATGGTTAGATGATAGATGATACATAGTCTGTGGCAATAGCATTCATGGTTTGTCTGTGGTTTTCAACAAGTCTTTCCATTGACAGGCACAGACTGTAAATGGCCCCAGTACAGATTATGAATGGCCATCCTCATTCTAGTTTCAGAATTATTCAAGTTGACCATAGTCATCTGTAGTTATCCATGAATATAGTAACAGAGAAACATTTGTTGGCAGAAGAAGACTCATTGGATCATCATGTATATCTCTTTTGCCAATCTAATGTGGAATGTAAAGCCTAGTGGCTATTAACTCCCTCTGACCGCTCCCTTCTCTGATATTGTCTTTACCAAGCAATTGTATCTAGGAGTGGATTGAGAATTTTCAAATGTATAGCAGTTTTGTCAAGTGGTAGCACTTGCCCTCCCTGAATTTTTGAATTTCCCCATTTAAATCTCAGATTAGGCTAAAACAGCTACTGTTAGCTGGCCTAAAGGAGTAGCAGGTGCTACCTGGCTACATAGCTGGATCAGATATTGCTTGCATCTGTCCCACCCATGTCTGAATCCATGCGGTTTTGCACAGGCCACCTCTTTCATCAGCTTATTCCACCTTTCCACCACCCTTTCCTTGAAAACATTTCCATATCTTTCTTAAATTTGCCCCCACCAGCTTCATGGAGTTTCCCACTGGTGTTCATGTCACTCAGCCTGAACACTTCCACGCTATCCACTTTGTTTACCCGGTATCAGTCAAGACATTGTTGGAATAGACACGTGGTGAAAACCGGGCAGGCAAAACAGCGTCATGAGTTCGGAGTTAGTTTATATATATTAGCACATTTTTATCATGCGGTTTTCTGGTCTCCGCGTTGCATTGTTTTTGACTGCACATTTCAGCTGATGCAGTTTGACCTAGTCCTGTTTACTCCATGTAGGTATTTGTATGTTTCAGTCATGTCACCTCTCTTCCTTCTCTCCTCCAGGGTGTACATATGTAGATCTAACAACATCTCTTCCTATGTCCTTTCCGGCTGTCTCTAGATTATCTTGGTTATGTTTGGTTATGTTTCTATGATACTCTACCCTTGATCACACCCTGGACACTAGCTGAAAGTCCTAACAGTGGAATGATAATGACTCACAATTAGATCCACCCTCTTGAATTGCCAGATAATTGCAGCTCTTAATGAGCTGCATACATCAGGCTATCTTGAACACTGAGGGAGATTAGTGTGAGGACTACAGGCTGCTAAAATAGCCACTTTTGAACTTAATTAACAGCCTTGGAAAACATGCACTAGTCAAAATGGACAAATAGAGAGTTAGTTGCACTAGCCCTGGTCAAGTTACACTAGGTCTTGGGCTGGTAAAAGTGTTAAAAGGAACCTTGAATATGACCCTAAATGAGAGGGTCTAATCACCCTCCTGCAAGTCTTACAACATTTTAATACTACCGTCTCGGTAAACTATACTGCCACTTGTGTTATAACCAGAGTCCAAACACAAAATAAAAATTAAAACTGTATAACAGAATATGTATACTCCTTTCACCCTCAATTAAGTGGAATCATAGTCTCTTAACCCCCTCCCCAAATCTGGCTGGCTGGGAGGCAAGGCAACAACAAACAAGACTTACTGATTCTGTGGGCAGCTCCCTGGTGAATCAGCTTCCTGACTGGGAGTGTGAAACAGTAATGCTGTGTATACAGAAAATGGCATCGCTTATACCAAAGTAAAAAAAAAAAAGACTCTGACAAAACAGAAATCCTTTGCTCCTAGTGAAACTTCATGGCAGGTCCAGTGCTGTGCGGTGGCGGTGTGGAGTGTAGCATGTGACTTGAGTGATGTTATGCCAGCAACCGTGACATCACCACCCTAGTGAAAGCGCATCAAGACACCAGGGTGCAAAAGTGTAGCTGGCCAGATGAGAAAGCACCTGTGAAATAAAATACAAATTTCCACTGGCAAGCTCCCAGTGAAGGCCACCCAACCACGCAGCTCTGTAGAGCTGGAAAACGCTACTAAGGCGCAACTTTACAACAGAGTGCTGTGGAGTGCTCTAAATATTGGTTGGAAAGCTGACCAGAGACCAATAAAAACAGAATGAGTACAAGCTTCTGTTAAAGTAGCTCAGGAAGGAAGATTAGAGCCCCAGTACAGTCCCCAAAACACCAGGCAGCCTAAGTCCTAAGAGGAGGACAGGAGAATCCTTGCGACTGAGGGTGGTATATCAGGCCACATGAGGAGGAGGGTGATCAACAGTTAATTCAGGTAGTCACAGGGCTGGCCTAAAAGGAGAACTACTGCTGGTTCTGCAGGGTCTTCAATAGAAGCCATACGAGGAGACTAAAGGAGCTTAATATGTATACCCTTGAGGAGAGGAGGGACATGATAGAAACTTTTAAGTACCTCAGTGGAATCAACAAAGTCCAAGAGGGTAGCATCTTTCAGAAAAAGAGTTGTGCAAGAACAAGGGGACACAATTTGAAGATAGAGGGGGAGGCTCAGGGTCAATGTGAGTAAGTATTTTTCATAGAGAGGGTGGTGAGCATAGAACAGCCTTCCTGAGGAGGTTGTGGGGTCTAAAACTGTGGGAGAATTCAAGAACACATGGGACAGACATAAGACAATTCTAGTGGGGGTAGGAAGAAATAGGCTGTTGGTTAAATAGGATCTGCAGCTTATCCTGTAGGTAGGAAATGGCCAGACTAGGTGGTGGCGGTCCTTATCTGCCGTCAAAGTCTATGTTTCTTTGTTTCTATGTTACCTTCCTCTGTACTGCCACCATTCTGTACCTGCCTTTTTTAAATGTAGACTCCAAAACTGTACATGGTATTCCTGGTGAGGATGAACCAGTGAGCTACACAGTGGTAGCAGCACTTCCCTTCTGCTGACAGTCCTCCTCCCTGGGCACCTCAGCACTGTTTGCCCTTCTCACTGCCCTATTGCGTTGCGCTAATATCTTCAGACTTAAATTATTACTCCCCAAATCATTTCCCTCAGTAGTGCTTCCCACTACACTACTTCCTCTCTAGCCTTTATTCAGTTCTAGAATTATTTACCCATATGTGCATCACCTTGCATTTTGTGGCATTAAAATGAACTGCTATATTTTGATCACTTCTCTAATCTACTCAGGTCTTCTTCATAATTTTCGTACCTTCATCAGTATTCACCTGGTCACTGATCTTAGTATAATTTGCAAAGTGGCATATCTTTCCCTGTATCCTTACCCCATGATACATAAAAGATGTTGAAGAGAACAGTATAACAGACAATGCACTCTATTATGCTCTAGTTTTAGGGTCTTTCTTCTAGTTTTAAATAATTTATAACATGGGTTCTGGAAATACTGTCTTCTGATTCATCCAAACAGGTCACCTGACCATTGATTTATCCCTGATATACCCACAGTTGCATGTTACAGGTCTTTATTTTACTATTTCTTTAGGTAAAACTAACATAACAATGACCATGTTATAAGAGGATTAACCCACTCCAGGGTATGGGTTTACTGAGCATTAATCCATGCCTGGGTGGTTGACCCCCCAGGCATGGATTAATGCTCGGTAAACCCATATCCTGTTGTGGGTTAATCCTCCTTGTAACTTACCTGTTCTGGAGTGGGTTCCTTAGCATGGATCCCAATCCTGGATGGGGGTACCTAAGTCTGTGAGTAACATAGGAAGAAAATATACTTATCTGATAGGGTAGGTAGGTGTGACATCCATCCAGATCTACAAATGATAGAAAATCAAAATTAGGTTAGTGTCATGAAGATAAAATAGATTCAGTAAGGAAGACAGCACAGAAAGTAGGGAAAGTTTAGAGAAGAGAAAATACAGTTAAGGGTAAATATAATATAAGAAGGGATAGCAGGAAACTAGAGAATAAAGACAGAGGAGAAAAAGAAATAAGGTATAGTTTGGGGGTCAGTTTGAGCATCAGCCCCATGTGTACTTGATGTTGTTTCTTGGTGCTCATGGGTTAGATGTGGGTCCCAGTGGTTGTGGGACCAGGTTCTGGTTTAATGTTGTAATTTCTGGTGTTCCAGTGGGCTAGTCAGTACTCCTGATGCTCTAGAGGTGAGTAAAGGATTATTGAGGTCTAGTGGGACCATTCTTATCTAAACAAATATCCCTGGTAGTGTAGTGGGCCTGGGAAGGTTGATCTCTTCCCAGGCTGCTGCCATCTAAGTCCACTGCTTCCCAGCGTCTAGTGTGCTGGAGGATTCAGGTGAGATACTTAGCATCACTGCACTCCTTTGATTAGGTGCTACCGTACCTAATGAGATGATCCTTGCAGCATTTCCAACTCTAGCCCCTATAGAACTCAGCTGGGGCCTGACTCCATAGTAAAGAAAGGAGCTGGAGGGTGGGCAGCAGCAGTGTGGCCAGGAGCTGCTGAGTGAAATGCTGCAGCCTGTGTAATTAATTAAGCCCAAAAGACTTTCCTTTTTTTTGTTTAAAAAAGCAATAGAGGTGTAGAATAGCTCCCATTAAGGGAGGCGGTGTGAGGTGGCAAGACCTGTCAGGCATAGGCTGCACAAATGGCCAAACTAGAGCCTTAGGTGGGCTGTTGTTTTAAAAAGCCCAGAGAGGTTTAGTTAGCTCCAGCTCATGGGGTTGTGTTTTGTTAAGCGAGTGGGGCTTTGGCCATTAGAGAAACATCATACCCATGGCTTAGTTGTTCAGTCAGATGGACAGATGTATAAATAAATAAATCCAGTTCTTCAGTCATCTTCTGGTCTGCCAACCAGCTGTCCACCATAGTGGACACTTATTTTATCTATGGTAACTGCTTCTCAGCATCCTTTCCATCCAGAATGGCATCCACAGTGTACCTTGGTCAATACTCATCGAAGACCCAACCTTAATGGACATCAGATATTTCTGTCATTACTGAAAAGGACTGTTGTCTGTCTCATGTATTGACTTAGGACTTGGGGTTGGGAAGTACATGTGAAATGTTTTGTAAATTGATGGTCAGGTCACCAGAGCTGCTTTGGAAGAAGTATGCAAATGAACCAAAAAGCAGAACAATTAATAAATGTTGTATGTTTTGTTGCAATCCATATAGTGTTGGTGTCCGTTTTCTACAGAAAAGGGTTACTGATAAATTAATGGTTGCAGATCCTACATCAAACAGCTTATCACCATTGTCCACTGTTGTCCCCAAACTGCTCAGCTGTAGAAATTGGTTATGTTCAACATTGCATCCCAGTCCGTGGGCAGCAAAGTCTAGCCAGGATCACATCTGTTCGCCAATTAATGATAGATGGATGGCAGCATGTTTCATATTCCTCTGGCCCATGAGAGTTTTCATTTATTACGACCTTGTGGGTTTTGCCACTAAACCAATTTCCCAGTCTAGTAAATCCGTCACCCCACCCTGAGGTCCCGTCTTCTTAACCAACCATCCATATGGGACAGAATTGAAGGCTTTATTGAAGTCAATGTACAGCATGTCCACCGTCTGTCCCTTGACCACTGTCATAGTACACAATCGAAGAAATCGATCCAGTTAGTTTGACATGACCTCCCTCCATGAACTCGTGCTGTCTTTTGTCCTGTAGTCCATTTGCCTCCAGGACACTTACTATCCTTTCTCTTAGTATAGTCTCTAGCGACTTACCCACAATAGATGTTAGGCTAACAGGTCTGTAGTTCCCTCGTTCATCTCTGTTTCCTCTCTGGTGCATGGGAACTACATTCACTTTCCTCCAGTCCTGCATACTATCCCTGTTTCCAGTAAGTTATTGCATAGCTCAGCTAGGACCTTCCCAGTCTCTTAAGCATACAGGAGTGTAGGTACAGGCCCATGAACTTATCGATTTTCAGTGCTCTTAAGCCCTCTAGCAACTTTTTTACTGAAATGAGATTCACATTAAACCCTTACTTCCTCCCCTCATCCTGATGACACAGTCAGGCATCAGTTCTGTTTCCTCCACTGTGAACATCTAAGAGAAATATCTGTTCAGGATGTCCTTCTTTCTTTTATCCTCCTTGTCTCACTCCTCTCCCTGCTTCAGTCTTACTATTTCTTACCTAGTTTCTTCTTCTCCCATGTGTAAAGAAGGGGCTTGTCTCTCTTCTTCATACCCTCCACTATTTTCAACTCTGTGTCAGTCTTAGCCTTTCTCACGATCCTATTGGTCTGTTTCATCCTACTATAAACTCCATCCTCCCCTTCTGCTTCTCTGGTTCTGTATTTTCTACACTTTGTTTACAAACATATGAAAATAGCCAGCAGAAAGCCCATTAGTCTATCTAGTATGCATGATTTGCATAGCCCTTCTCAGCAACTAATGTGGGCTTTGCTCCCCATCAATCCCAACACCCTTTGCACTTTTCCAACTCCCCATTGGCCCTGATCCTGCCTTTTATCCTGTTCCACTCCTCTTGAATCCATCCACCATCTTCAGCAAGACAACTTCCTCTGGAAGTTTGTTCCACCTCATCACCACTCATTCTGTGAAGAAGTGTCTCCTGACCTCCTTCTTGAACCTTCCCTTGTCCATTTAAAGCAGTGCCCCTTGTGGTCTTGTTCCTACTTAGACAAAGAAGTTCCCTGCATTCACCTTGAAGGTTTCAGTCATGTCCCCTCCTCGAACAAGTACATGTTGAGGTAATTTAGCCTGTCCTCATATGCCTTGCCCTTCTGTCCCTGGACTATTTTCATCACCCTCTTCTGGACTGCCTCAGGTAGGTTTATATCCTTTCTCAGGTACAGTTTGCATTATTGCATGCCATACTCCAGGTATGGCACACCAGAAATCTGTACAGCAGCAATATAACCTCCTCCTGCCTGCTCACCGGCATCCACTCAATACACTCAAGTATTTTGTTTAGTTTGGCTGCTGCCTTCCTGCACTATGTTGATTGTTTCAGGTTTCTGGTAATGGCTAACCCCAAGTCCTTTTTCAGTTTGATGACCTGGGCCCTCTCAGGCAGTAGTTGATCCTCGGGTTTCTGCTTCCCATGTGCATGACTTTGCACTTATTTGCATTGAACCGAGATGCCCTATTCAGACCACCTTGCTAGCCTGGGTATGTCTACCCTCCCAAAAAGCTTGGTGTCATCTGCAAAGAGGCTTGCCCTTTATGCTGTCTCCTATGTCACTATAAACCTGTTGAACAACACTGGGCAGCACTGAGCCTTGAGGTACCCCATTGGTGACTTCCCTCAATCCAGAGGACCCCCACCACCACTTTCTGAGTCCTTCCTCTCAATTAATTTGCCACCCACCTAGTTAATTTAGTCCCTCCCCTAGGTCCTCCAACTTCTGGATCAACCTCTTATGGTGCACAGAATCAAAGGCCTAGCTGAAGTCCAAACACAATATGTGAGCCACTTGGCCCTTGTCTGCTGTTCTCTTTACCCAATCAAAAGTCAACCAGATCGGTTTGACAGGATCACTCTGCCATGAATGTGTGTTGACTCTTATCCTGGAACCATTTGCCTCCAGAAACCTGACCAATCTTTCTTTAAGAATGATCCCTCACAGCACTCCTACTTCTCTGATGAACAACAATGGTGGGACATCCCAGTTTGTTAATTTAAAGTTCCTTGTAATAAAACACATTTCTACTGAGTTTAGGTAATTTCATTGTTCTCAACAACCTTAAAGAGTAACTGACCCCTATAGGAAACATTCGAAACATACTATTCAGAAAAACATTGCTTATAATTTCCAGTATTTTCAGTATTAATCTTCTCACTGTTTTTTATTATTAAGGATATTTGCATTTACAGTCACGATAAACTTAGCTGTAGAGTCAAGCCACACAAAAGTGAAGGTACTGGACTTCAGGAGGGCTGATTTTGTCAAAATGGGAGAGTGCCTCAGAAAAGCACTAGCAAACAGGCAAGAAAGGTGGGGTGGAGCAACAATGGGGAAACATCAAAACCCGCATCACAGAGGCAACAAGTCTTTGTGTGAAGTAAATAAACAAATCAAAATGAAAAGAAAAAAACACTATGGTTTTCAAAAGAAGTGGCAGGGAAGGCAAGGAAAAAAGATAGCATTCAGGAAGTATAAGGAAACACAGAAGTGGCGGGACAGAGAACTGTACCAGTTAAAGCAGAAGGAAGCGTGAAGGCAGTCAGAATAGCAAAGGCCCAAACTGAGGAAAAGATAGCCAACTCAGTTAAAAGGGGGATAAAACCTTTTATAGGTACATTGGGAGCAAAGAAAGACTAAAGCAGGGATACTAAGACTGAACAAGAGGAAGGTGGTTGGGCAGAGCGATGGTGAAAAAGCAGGGATACTGAGCGAATATTTCTGCTCTGTATTCACAATGGAAAGCAGAGAAATACCTAATCTGGTCAATAAAGCACTCTGGATAGGGGTTGATGTTAGTCATTTCACAGAAGAAAGGGTTCTGAAAGAACTAATGGGGCCCTGATGGAATTCACCCAGAATTTTAAAAGAACTAAGGAAGAACTAGTAACACCACTGACTACCCTTTTAATAAATCATGGGAGGATGGGGTGGTACCTGAGACTGGAGGAGAGGTGGATGTGATTCCCTTCACAAAAGTAGAGAGCAAGACAGAGGCAGGAAACTACAGACCTGTCAGTTTGACCTCAATGGCAGGGAAAATGATAGAATCACTTCTGAAGGAAAGAATCGTTGAGTACCTAGAGGCCAGTGGGGCACATGGCCAAGGTAGCATGGATTCACAGTGGGAAGGTTGTGTCAGACAAATCTAATTGATTTCTTTGACTGGGTGACCAAAGCAGTAGACCAGGGAGGGGCTGTGGACATGGCCTACCTAGACTTTAGCAAGGTATTTGACACAGTCCCCACAAAGATCAATAAACAAATTAGCCAGCCTGGGAGTGGGTCCTGGGGTGGTAGCCTGGAGTAAAACACTGGTTGGACAACAGGACACAGCGGGTAATAGTAAATGGAGTTCACAGTGAAGAAAGGAGGGTTACTAGTGAGACCACAGGGTTCAGTACTGGGACCGGTCCTTTTAATATCTTTATAAGTGACATTGCAGAGTGACTGGAAGGAAAGTATGTCTCTTTGCAGATGACACAAAGATCTGCAACAGGGTTGATACACAAGGTGGGGTGGAAAGGATGAAAAGGGACTTGGCAAGGTTGGAGGAATGGTCAAATGTATGGTAGCTTAGATTCAATACAAAAAGTGCAAAGTAATGCACCTGGGAAACAAAAACCAGGGAAGAGTACACAATGGGTGGGGTGGTGAGATACTGACAACAACAGTGGAAAGGGACCTGGGGTAGTCATATCAGATGACCTAAAGGTGGGCCAGCAATGGAGAAGGCAATAAGGAGGGCTGGGGCATACTGGGATGCATAGGAGAGACATCACCAGTAGAAAACAAGAAGTTGTTGGCCTCTGTACAGACAGTTGGTAAGACCACATCTGGAGTACTGTGTACAGTTCTGGAGACCCCATCTCCACAAAGACATAGACAGGGTGGAGGCTGTCCAGAGGAGGGCAACCAAAATGATGCAGGGCCTGCATCAGAAGACATATGAAGAAAGACTAAAATAACTAAAGATGTATAGCCTCGAGAAAAGGAGGGAGGAGGGACATGATAGAAACTTTCAAATACCTCCAAGGGAATCAACAAAGTCCAAGAGGTAGCATCATTCAGAAAAAGAGGTGTAAGGAGCACAATTTTAAAGAGAGAGGGGGAGTGGCTCAGAGGTAATGTGAGGAAGTATTTCTTCACAGAGAGGGTTGTGGATACATGGAACAGCCTTCCTGAGGAGGTCAGAGAGTCAAAAACAGTGGGGAATTCAAGAATGCATGGGACAGACATAAGGCAATTCTAGTGGGGTGTAGGGAGGAAGTAGGCTGTTGGTTAACTAGAATCTGCAGCTTATCCATTAGGTAGGGAAATGGGCAGACTAGGTGGGCAAGCGGTCCTTATCTGCCATCAAATTCTATGTTTCTATGTTTCTATGAATAAGGAATCCTTGCACCTTGTAGGCCACATACTATTTATCGCCTTCCTACTTGAAGTCATAATCCTCTTTATGACATCACAACCTGCTACCTAGGAAACCACTGTGATGCCACAAGCAGAAGATAATGACTTTAGGAGTAGAATAAGCAACCACAACAGCAGATGTCTAAGGGACAACATTTCTGTTTACATGAATATATCCTGAAAATACACACTGGAAGCACATTAAATAAATAATGTTTTCTGGGATGAGTAGTCTGGCATGAATAGTCATTTAACTGGGTTGTTGCATCCCCATATAGACATACTGTAGAGTAATTACTTAATTTGAAAATGGGTGACTGGGAAAGGTGCACTGAACTGAAGCTCATTTCAGGTGCGATCCTGGGGGGGGGGGGCAAGGTGTGAAGAGAACAGTGATACAGTAGTTGACATGAGAGCAACATGATACCACAGTCAGTCTAAGTACCAACTGAAGTTTAATACTGACAGTAGTAGGGCAACAAAGCAAACAGCACATTAAGTTACAACAAAGGATACTGGTTTTCTTTTTCACGTAAAAAACAACAAAAATCATGGAATCCTGATTGGTTTCTGGATTTTGAATTCTCCCACTGGTGCCATAGAAGTGGCACATCACTACATGGAATCCCTGATATTTCAGCATCTTAAAATGGATTCTGCTCTGCTCCGTTCTTTCTGTTCTGCTGCTTATAGAATCAGTAAGAAGTCACCCATACTGCTTCGCTCTCAACAACCCACGTTTCAGTTTAACCACCCACACTTCCTCCAACCTTTCAATCAGCTGAGCACTGCTCTCCATCCTGAAACCACAGTTTTATTTAGTATGTGCCTAAACCTCTTTTATTTTTTCTATTACACTGGAAGATAAAAGCTAAGTATTGGCACACTCGGGTGAATGGACTAGGCAGAAGGGGTGGAAGTCAAGTTTAAAGGAAAACTACACCAAAACTTGAAAATATATGCTGTGCAGAGTGTTTTAATTTGTATGTGAAGTTCTAGTGCTTTCTTCCCTCTGATTGGTATTAGGAGTTTTCCTAAATTAGCCTGCTAGCTTTAAGGTAGTTTTATGACCTCTGGAGGCTCCATATCAAATAGCTTTATTGCATTTCTTTGTCCTACAATGCACCTTGTTTCATGTGATGGTGATGTAGAGAGCCCATAAATCCAGCAGAAAGCATTGCATTACAATCAGTTCACAACAATAGAGATGGCTATATTTTAAAATCTGTAGAATTCAGCTTGGTGACCACCCTCATCCTAAAGGTTTTACTGTCCTGAAAAACTTTGCTGCTGGTAATTTTGTGCAGCTTGTAAAGCTTCCAAGATATTTAGTTTGTTTGGCATCTGTGTGCTGAATGTTGGGTCTCTCTTACATCACAGTCACATGAGACAAGATATACTCACGAGAACAAGAAATACAATTACGCTATCAGGTATGAAGATCCCAGGGTCGTAAAACTAGCATAAAGCTCAGTAGGCTAATTTGGGAAACCCTAATACCAGTCAGAGGGAAGGAACACACTAGAACTTCACGCATAAATTAAAACACTCTGCCAGGGCCGGCTTTAGGGTTTTAAATTCTGGTGCAGAATTAGTGAAGTTATGGGCCTCTCTACTTGGCCCAGCTTTAGCCCATGTGTTTTACTGTAGCCCAGGTGCAAGATTTTATTTGTGGTATGCTATAGGCAGGGAAAATGGGCAGACTTGGTAGGCCAAGCAGTAGTTATCTGTTCGCAAATTTTATATTTCTTTGTTTCTATGTATAGTTTTAGTATAGCTAGTAGTATTTTAAAAACATTGTAGGAGGACACAGCTTGTCATTTCTTGGGGCTGTTCTTCCCATCCCATCCATTGCTTCCTATCCACCTCATATTTATTTATTTATTTCAAATAATTAGCTTTACAACCTTTGAGTCAGAGACTCGTTTACAAAAAGTACCTCATGCATGGGAGGGTGGACAAACAAAATGTGAGGTGAGACATTGGTAACAATACAGGTGAGATACAAGGTGTAAATAAAGCAAACACAAGATGCACTAACTATACAAGGCTTATTCATACTCTGTGATAGAGACCATTGCTTAGTAGGCTGGGATGTCCAGGGTACTCTGGGAGGTACTATTCAGGACAAATACAGCTCGATTATCAACAAGGTATTTTAGTAGGGCTATTTTGAACAACATTGACTGGATCATAGCTTGTTGAGGTATTTCATGACAAAAGCAGAAGGATCTGCATAGTCCTTCACTGATGTTTTAAAATATATTAAGATAAAAATATGTTTAAAATGAATAAGGTAAACCTCTCTGCTTGGGGGCCCCATGAGCAGGGGCTCCCAGCAACCGCAGGGTTCGCTGGTGCCTAAAACCGCTATGCTCTGCACAACATATATTTTTTCAAGTTTTGGGTGTAGTTTTCCTTTAAAGTTTGACTGCTCTGCATCTATCCCTTCATTTGATCAGCTGATGTGACTGCTCACTAACCTGAAAGTAATGTTTTTGCACAGAAAAAGTATATACCAAAACATTTTTACACTGGATGATTAAAAAAAAAGCTAAGTGTCAGTCTACTCAGGAATCGGGCTGGGTGGTAGGAGCAGGGTGTTGGGTTTAAAGTTTAACAGCCCTGTATCTAACCCTGTAATCAGCTGATGCAACTGCTCTTCCCTGACAGAAAAGGTTTTGTGTAGACAAAAGAATGTGCGGAACTATTTTCGCTACATGATTGAAAGTCCCAAGAAACTAAGTATCAGTGCACTTAGGGAATCAATGTGTGTGGGGGGCAGGGAGTCAGCTGATGTTGCAGGTGCTACCCTGGTGCTTACTCATGCTACCCAGTACAGGACGTAGGATGGACAAAATGGAAACTGCAGAATGGCTTGCTGGTTTGGCAGGAGAAGCAGAGCCCACACATTCAATGTGGTGTTCCTGTTCGTGATGCTGAGCAGGGGGCTGATCCCTGCAGGTCTCTCATCGATGGTCTTCTCTGTGGCGTGAGTAGCTGGCTGGGCCAAGATGGCAGAACCCAGGCTGGGAGAACAATTTGGATGGCAGTCCAGTAGTGCTGGATTCAGCTTCCAGCAAGCGTGACACAATTGGAAAGTATGGAACCAAATCACAACCCACTGAGAACATTCTGCACACTTATAGTAAATAAAAGCAGTACCACAGTTCGGATGACAGTCCGGTCACAATCACAGTGTCTCTGTGCAAACCGTATGCTCTGTGGCGGTTTCAGACTTCCTGACAGGCTGATAGCGTGAAGCAAATCTTCGGTCTTCTTCAGGTAACAGGACAGTCACACTTGGTATTTCTGGTCACAAGCTGGTTCGGATTCAGTCCGATTAATTTCACTAGCAGATCCCTCAGAAGGGAAGATGAAGCAGGCAGGCCAGATACAGCCATCCACCAGTTTCCAGCTGCTCTAATGTCTTGAGCAGTTCACTCTTTCAGCTCCAAACTCAGACTGACTGTCTGCACGCAGGCAGCACGGGACTTCCTTCTGATCCAGAAAGGGATCGGCTGGTTGATTCATCTGTCTGTCAGAGCAAGGGCTCCCTCCAGGTCCATTTAGGTGCCAAAATGAAAAAAAACTACAATTCCTACAGAAATTCATTCCACAAGACCCTGGGGACAGACTCCATTTATGGTCCCCAAAAGGTATTGATTGGTGCAATACAGAAATGTCCATGCTGCAAAGAGAGGCAAGTTGGACAAACTATAATACCATTATTATTAGAGCAGCTAATCAGCAAACAATTACCAGTTCTAACAGAGCTCTCTCTGCACCATTAGTGATGGCAGAACAGAGCAATATTATTGCAGCTTAGGGGACTTGAGCCTGCAAACACCGGACCCTACCCAGATTAATTATACACTACAAAATAATGTCTCTTAAAGGGACAGGCACAGAGGCTAATGGGGCACTCACATGCAAGCACTTTTACACCTGTAAAGACACAGAACGCCTACTTGGCAGTGAGCATTTAAGCACACTCAAGGAAGACTTTTGGAATCCTCATTTATAGTCGGGTTTACACCCATCCCTGCCTGGAAAGAACTTGGCATCCATGTCAAGTCTATGCTCACAACAATGTTATTTGAAGACATTATACTTGTACAAAATATATGCTACATTACCATTACTGTACGTATCCAAAATAGCTAATACATGTGATTATATATATATATATATATTATGGCAACAGTTATGCAGTTTTCATACATTCAAAAAGATTTCACTATGATTCACACAATAATATTACTGTACTCATTAATGTTACAGTTTCTTGCATTCTAAACAACATAGATGGGGTCCCATCCCTATCAGCTAACTGGGGCTAGATAGGGCAGGGGCACCATGTCTTGAAGGATGGACAATCAACTTGGAAGTAGTGGAAAGGCTCAGTTTGGGCAGTGAGCTCTTTGAAACATAGATACCCTTGTGGACAACATTTAAAGGAAGATCTACTGGTCTTCCGGAATCATGAACTTAGAAGTATTAAGGTTAAACTTCTCTCCCAGACTTCCGTGGGGAAATAGGTACAGTCTCTGGGGTACAAGCATTTGCATCAGTCTCTTCTTCAGGAGAAAGGGGTACCTCTGCACTGGGCTAAGTCTCCAGTAGCGGAACATTATCAGCTCCTTGCATGGCAAATTCTGCTTCCATAATACTTTGCTCATTATTCTCTCCTGAAGAGGGTCCAGATTGCTCACCCTGAAGGAACTCTTGGATTATTGAATTCTGTGGCACTGAAGGGGTGCTGTCAACACTGTCATATTGCTCTACAGGGTCTGGTGTGTCACCAGGGAGATTTTCCACAGCAGATTCCTCCTCTGGTAATTCAAACAGCTCCACTAGGCACAAGGAATCTGCTATTTCAGATGTAATACTCTGCTCCTCACTTTCAGGGGCTTTGGTTCCAGGAAGAAGCTGGGTGGTTAGGCAGCTCTGAAGGCCCAGCTTCATCCCCACAATTCTGCAGAGGATTGCCTCGAAACAACTAGCTCAGTTCATAAGAAGGTAGTAGGCATTGTCACATTCACTTTTATCAGAAATGCACTGACAGTCAGCATCATTCAGAGCCTGCTGGGGAGGCCTTAGGTCTGGAACAACAGGGCAGGTTAACTCTGTCTCTTTTGACAGCAGCATGAGTCAATGGCCCTGGAGAGATGTTGGGGTCGGTTTAGCATCAATGATCACTTGACCAATGGGCAGTAGGTGATTGCGGTGCATGGTCTTGACAGCTCTAGCGTTATTTTCAGGGCATACTTTGTACACTGGCAGGTCATCCAGTTTACCAACTACTATGTGGGGAAGATGGTGCCACCTGTCAGCGATTTTGCTTCCCATGCAGTCCCAAATGATTCAGTAGTACACCATCTCCGGGTAACATTTCTTGGGCTTTTACTTGTTGATCATATTTATTTATTTATTTGCTTTTGGTAACGGGTGGGTGCACTAGGCATGGGAATGCCTATTTTCAGACATGACCGAGGAGAATACAGGTAGACAATACAAAAGCACACCACGTGATGCAGCACATGAAATAGGTAATACAGTAGAGGAGGTCTTTCTTTGTTAGCAAGATTTCGTTTGGCAGCCATAATTTGTGCCAGTTGATATGCATGGTTTAATTGATCTTTCAGTTTCTGCATGTATTGCAAATAATTCTCGTCTCAGACTCCATCCGGAGAGACCCCAAAGCAAACATCAGTGGGCAGCTGGGCCTCCCTCCTGAACATAAGGCGATAGGGAGAATCCAATAGGCGTCACTTTTGGTGCAATTATGGCGTGTACCAAGTTGCTAATCTGCTGACTCTACTTAGGCTTGTCTTTAGGATGGAAGTGCCTAGCATGTCCAGAAGGATTTGGTTAAAGCATTCTGGTTGAGGTCCCACGCAGGAGATAGGGAGTAGTTCTGGGTTTCAGCACCCCACAGGGACAGCATTTCTTTGATTAGTCTACTTTCAAAGTCTCTGCCTTGATCAGAATGGATACATTAGGGGCACCATAATAGACAAAGAACATTTCCACTGGCACCTTGGCCACTGTAGAGGCCTTGTTGATCCATGGTTGGAAAAGCATGCGTGTCGAGTAAAATGATCAGTTACCACCAGCACATTGCCAATGTTCTTTTGGTCAGGCTCAAGCACAGAAGTCTAGGTCATGGCACCTCTTCTGCATTACTAGTTTACTGGAGCACTGACGGCACATTGGATATGGGTCACTTAACCGGGCAGCATTTGTAGATCTGATCAAGGCCTTGACACAGTCCACCATTATCTGCTGATCCAACAACTTCAGCATTTAGGACTCTCTCCTGACACTGTCTCATGGTTCAACAGCTATCTGCAAAACAGATCTCAAAGAGTCAAAATTGCTGGGACATTCTCGGACCTCAGACCGGTCGTCCGATCTGGAGTCCCTCAGGGATCCATCCTGGGTCTGTTACTCTTCAGCCTTTTCTTAACACGCCCCAAAATCTTGCACTGAACAGATTATCCTCTATGCTGATGATGCTGTTATATTCTTCTCCCACAAGGACCCCAGTGCTCCTGCTGACCAATCTCCAGCAAGGCTTTGCAGCTAATGGAAAACTGGTTCATTCTTCATAAGCTTGTCCTCAATCATAAAAAAACAAAGTAATGCTCTTTAACAGCATTCAAAACAGGCATAGATCTCACCCCTAGCTATCTCTACCAGCAATGGCAAAACCCTTGAGCAAGTGCAGTCGTTCAAAATACCTAGGGTTATCCTTGGACTCAAATCTCCTATGGGGCACATAGACAATGTTGCCAAATCAGCAAATATGTGCCTAGGCTCATACTTTACTGACAGAGACAACACCATTCTGCAGAAGCACTGAAGATTGCCATCCAAAGCTTGGTGGTCTCCATCATTGATTATGGTCTTATAATCTATGGCTCTGCCTCTGCCACTGCCCTGAGAGCAATTTCAACATCACTTAACAAGGCATGCAGGCTTATCTCTGGTGCTCATTGTCTCACCCATACATGTGACCTGTATGCCCGATCTGGCTGGCTTCAACTTTCAAATCGCATAAAATACCAAACCTGCATTATGGCAAAAAGTGCAACTATCTGGCTTCCGTCGGGAGTCCAAGCACTGCTTAGTTTTAGACCAGCCACATAACACCAGGGTCTCTGGAATACCAGCTCCTTCAGGTTCCCGCTGTCGTGCACCTCTCAGGGCCAAAGATTCTTTGCCTTCAGGCGCCTAGCTGGTTAAATGAGCTGAATCCTGACATCTTCTCCACTACCATCCTTGCCTCATTCAAACATAAAATCCTGCCTCCACCTTACTAGAAACACATAAGTTGACGGCAGATAAGGATTGCAAGGCCCATCCAGTCTGCCCATTTCTTTCTGCCTTATAAATGTGCCATTGGTCTTTGCTCTGTCAGTGGCCTATCTATTCATACTCATCTGTATTGCTCCCCTTATGCCTATCCCATGCCTGCTTGAAGCCCTGCATTGTATTCATAGCCACCACTTCCTGAGGCAGACCATTTCATGCATCCACCACCCTTTCTGTGAAAAGAATTTCCTCACATTCCCCTTAATCGGCCTCCCTCTAATCTCATGCTGTGTCCTCTTGTCCTGCTATTTTTCTTATATTTAAACATGTTAGATAGACTCTTTCACCTTGTTAATGCCCTTAAGGTGTTTGAGATGTTTCGATCATCACCTCTCTCCTCCTTTGCTCAGGTATACATATTGAGCTCGTTAATCTGTCCTCATATGTCTTCTGATGCAGTCCCTGCACCATTTTGGTTGCCTTCTCTGGACTGCCTCAGTTTGATTAATGTCCTTGTGAAGGTGTGGCCTCCAGTACTGCAAGCAGTACTCCAGATGGGGCCCTAACCAGTGTCTTGTAAAGAGGGATTATTACCTCCCTCTTACGACTTGTGATACCCTACTAATACACCCTAACATCCCTAGCCTTACCTACTGCTTTAGAGGTCTGCTTGGATGATTTCAGGTCATCGGTGATGATGATGATGCCCAAGTCTCTTTCTTCATTTGTAACTGCCAACAACTCCTCCCAGCCTATAGGTGGCCTCAGGCTTCTCTTCCCTATGTGCATGATCTTGCACTTCTTTGCATTAAATCCTAGTTGCCACTCTTCCTGACCATTTGCTAGTTTATCCAGATCTAACTCTAGCTCCTGTAAATGCTACCTATAATCTCCTCAGCCCTCTTGTTTTTATTCCCTTCAACTATCACCTAACACATCTCCACCCTCCTTTTCCTCTATGTTACTTTTATTTCTTCTTTCTTTTCACCACTTCTGACTCTCCCCCCTTCACCCCGTCTCTTCTGAGCCCTTATTGATCTTTTCCTTTTTGTTGACTAGTTTCAGCCTGCTCCCAGTTGATGGCGATGCCCTTTGGCTGCAATTCCTGCCCTCCCAACTTTGCTCCTCATGTTTATCTTCATCTTCCACCCTCCTCCTACTTCTCCCTCTGTTACTCTGTGTTCCCATGTATACATTCTATGTATTCTAGCTATTGTATTGCTCTACCATTGTAACCTAATATGCCGACCTATTTATTGTTTTGTTCCTATTTCTGCAACTTGTATTGCATTTGTTCTCTGCGCGGAACCTTTGTAAAGAGCCTGGCTCAAAGGTACTTGTAATCCTGGTTGTAATAAAATAAAAAATAAATAAAAAATAAAAACAAAATAAAGTCTATGCAAACTAGCTCCATGGGGTGCTGGTAGTGATATTGACAAGTGGGGCAGCCTTCTGGGGCAGGGCTTTCTCTGTAGCCATCGACTGCAGGTCTTTCGTGATGTGATATCTGCTCCCATATTTGACCAGTAGAATCGGATCATACTAGGTTGAGAAGTTCGGTCAATACTGAGGTGTCCCATGTGGTTGTGGAGGGACCTCAATACCAGCTGTTTAAAGGCCATGGGTAGGACCAACTGTTGCTTGTCCACTTGACCTCGGTGATCCACTGTCTCTCTGTATAACAATTAATCATACAATTTTAACCTGGGGCCTTCCTTGAATAGTAATGTAGTTCGCAAATCGGTGGAATACAACTGGGCGCATCTTTCCCGCATGCAAGGCGTCAAGTCTGGGTTGAATCATGGGGTCCTGGGACTGAACTCACTGAATACTGTCATTATCAAACTGAGGCAACGCACTAATATCTAATGCAGAAGCGACAATAGGCAGCGGTATGCAGGTATCTGGGGGCCCAAGCAATCCACCAGGCAGTGCACTATGTCGCAGACAGTTGCTCATCTTTATAAAACTTTTGCCGTAATGCTTTAATGGAGGGTCCAGACAACCTCACCCAATTGACCTCAGAATTTGGCCTCCGTGACAGGCGTCAGCATCAGCGTGATTCAGTTCAGGCCTGTATTCAACAGCATATTCATAAGTCAACAAGGCAGAAAGCCACTGGTGCACAGTGGTGTCCATCTAGCTGAGGTCTGCACATACGTCAGAGGGTTGTTATCATTCTTACATACTAACATACTATTTGCCAGCAGATTAGGCCTTACGGTCTATTGAGTCTGCTCAAACTTTAGATCCTTAGTTGGGTGCCGAGACCCTCCCATCCCTTGTGCTCCAGAAACCCGTATCATCCATCCCCACCCCTGGGACAGGACATCATCTGATACATCCACTTTCTGTGTCTGCCCCATCCTCTCTTGAAGCTCCCACTGTGGATCTCTGAACTAGCTCACCAGGCAGTGCATTCCAAGGGTCCACCACCCTCTCAGTGAAAAACCTCCTCCTCTTCCCCCTTACCCTTCCACATTCCAACTTCAAACCATGCCCTCTGGTGATGCCTCCCTGCTTTAGTCTAAAGATCCCTCCATGTTTACCCTATGTATTCCCTTGAGGTGCCTTGAAGACCTCAATCATGTCCCCCTGTCTCTCCTCTCCTCCAGTGAAAACAGGCAGAGCTCCTTAAGTCTGTCCTCATACGTCAAATCCCCTAGCCCTCGTATCATCTTTGTTGCCCTCCTCTGTACCCTCTCTAGGAGCTGTATGTCCCTCTTTAAGTGTGGTCTCCAGTACTGTACACAGTACTCAAGGTGTGGTCTAACCAGTCCATTGTACAGCGGCAGAATCACTTCTTGCTCCTAGAGGTGATCCCCCTTGCGATGCATTCCAACATCCTGTTTGCCTTGCTAGCCGCTCTCCTGCACTGCTCAGAGTTATTCATACATGCATCCACCATGATCCCTAGGTCTTTTTCCCTATTGAGGCCTCCAGCGCCTCCCTCCAAGGGTGTACCTGTGTTTGGGTTTCCCGACCAAGATGCAACACCTTGCACTTGGTGATATTGAAATTTAATTTCCATGTGTAGCCAGCTTTCCAGGGTGTCCAGGTCCTGCAGGGCCAGCCTCCCCTCTTCTCCTCAACTACTGCTCCCGTCTTGGAGTCATCTGCGAAGAGACTCATTTCACCTATGCCCTCCCTGATGTCCGGGAGGTATGCATACAGGATCGGACCCAGGACCGAGTTCCCAAGTGTACCCCACTACCAATCTCTAGGGTTCCCAGAGCCCCACAGACCACTACTCTTGAGTGCATCCAGCTAGCCAGTTTTCAATCCATCTGACCATCAAAGGGCCTACTCCTAACTCCATCAGTTTCTCCACCAGACCATTGTGGGGACAGAGTCAAACGCCTTGCTGAAGTCCAAGAATAATACATCCACAGGCTTACCCCTGTCCAGTTCTGATGTTACCCATTCATAGAACTCCACAAGGTTGGTTTGACATGATCTACCTGGCACAAAACCCATGTTGCCGATATCCAGACCTCCCACCTCCTCCAAGTACACCCCAATCGTTCCTTTAGTATACTCTCCATTAATTTTTCCACCACCGAGGTCAAACTGATGGGTCTATAGTTACCTGGTACTTCCTCGACCCCTTATGGATTGGTACCACATGTGCCTCTCGCCAACCGTGGGTTCCATCCCTGTCTCCAGTGACCTGCTGAAAAGCTCCGCCAGGGAGTGCAGCCAGTATGTCCACAAATTCCCATAGTACTCTCGGATGAATGCAATCCGCCCGGAGATTTGTCTTTCTTTCTTTAGGGCCTTGAGGGCTAACCACACCTTTTGGCAGAGATAGCATCATCGTCCCTCCACCTTACTGGCCTTTTTATCTTTACCCAGATGTGACACCCCTGGGGTACCTCTCTCTCTCCCTCTTGCTCCATTTTTGTTGCTCCCCTGATCCCACTTACTGATGTTTCTATCCCCTTCGTGGCCTTGCTTTGTAGATATCCCATCCCCTCCCTAGTGAACACAGAGGCAAAGTACTTGTTAACTAATATCTTTGCCCCATAAAGGTACTCATGAAACTGGTTGACTATGGTCCACTTTAGAGCAAGGAATTCCAACTTGTGGACCAGATAGTTCCACTTGGACAGGGTCAGACTGCAACTGGTGAAAGCCACAGGTCTCAGGCCATCCTTGTATTCCTGGTGAGAGCACACTCCCAAGCCCCTTCAAGCTGGCATCAGTATGCAGAATGTATGGCTTGGTGGGATCAACATAGGGAAGGGACGGAGTGTGGGTGAGCTGATAGATGACTTAGAAGAAACCGCCTCACACTTGGAAGTCCACTGAGGCCCAAGGGTTAATTTGTCCAGAAGTACACCTTTTCTTCTTCCTTGAGGCCCCTTTTGTATCTGTGGTTGGTAGGGGATAACCTGGGTAAAATTAAGGATTGGCCATATCACCCTTGAATAGTCTTTGATGAATCAGTGGTAGTAGCTGCAGAACCCCAGGAAATGCTGTAGCTCTTTTAGGTTGGTGGGCTGGGCCAGGTGGTCAAGGATTCTACTTTACTGGGATCTGTCTGCTGCTCATCAGACCAGACTCTTCAAAGTCCTTGACTGATTGGAGGAATTCGGGCTCAAGTTATCCATAGACAAGTGCCAGTTCTTTCAAGCATCTGTAAAATATGTGGGACATATAGTGTCTGCGAGGGATACAGACAGATCCCAGTATGTTTATACATATGAGACACAAAACCAAAGTGAGGTACAGGTTGACCTTATCATAAAATTTATTATTTTCAATAACCACAAGGATTGATGCTCAATCTAGACAGCAAAATTGCTAAAATGCATGCCAGCTAAGAAAAACATTGTAAAACAAAGTTCACAAAACAAAATACTGGTAAACATTGATTTTGGTTTTGTAAACACTGGTGACAATACCATTTTCCATGTAGCAAAACAGGTTTTGCCTTATCTTATTCAGTTATGGTAAACCAGTGTCTCTGGGCTTACAACAAAATAACCCCTCTAAAGAGTGGACACAAATAAATGAACAAGCAAGCAAACAAACAAATAAAAGACAATAAAGAAAAATTCAAAACAGGAGAGAGCAATCAAATAATAAACTTTCAAAGTGCCAAGCAATCTTGGTGAAGCACTGGCGGTGACAAAAGCAGAGGAGAGGCTGTTTCAGATGCCTGAAGGGTGAGGACAGGAGCCTGCAAAGAAAGGGACCTCAGAAGGGGTTTAAGGGAAAAGTAAGAGGGCTGAAGCCTAAGGGAGAAGGCAAGGAATTCTAGGAAGAAAGCAGCCGTACCCGTGAAAATGAATTGACCAGTTGAGGTAGCAACGAGGAGGACACTAAAGGAACAAGTGTTAGAAGAGCAGATGGAGTAAAGAAGGGTGCAGAAGGGGACAGAAGATCAGGCAGGAGTGAGAGGGAATGGATGCATGCCAGTACTTAAACAGGGTAGGACACATCAAGTAGCCAGGTGGCCAATGGTCACTAAATAAATTGGTTTAGCTACAGTACTCAATTTTGAAAGTAACCTGTCAAATTGCTGGCTGCCCACAAAGTGATTTTGGGTCCTTAAAAGGATGACAACAACAAAATATAGATTTGGCTACCAGATTTTGAAAGCTTGTGGCCAAAGTCACCACAACACAAGTGATTTTTCCCATGCTACTTAGAGAGCAGACAGGAACAGTGGGATAGGCACTGGAAAGATGGGGAGGGAAGGGTGAGAGTTTATATTGGCAACAATAGTGAGTATCAGGAGAAAAGCCAAAAGCAAATTGACGGGCCAATGTGAGACAGGATCCACTTTGGCTGGAGGTAGATTGGAGACACTTCTATTGACCACACTGAATAGTCAAACAGTGGAAAAATCATTTTAAGAACAGTCTCACACTGAACAGGGAGTGGAAGGCATGATTTTTTCCTGTAAATGACACCTAGTTTAGGGTATAATTTTTCAAGTATAATATTCAGTGTCGACTGAAAAGTCAAGATGAGTATAGCCACACCCCTAGGTACTTGAAACAGGAGATTGACTCAAGGGAGTGCCATCAATGTAATGACAACCATCTGTCAAAATTTACTTTGATCGAAGTTCCTCATTATATCAAAATGACATATCCTCATTTCTAGAGGTCTATTAATGTAACTTATTTATAAAACCATATATTTTATTGAATTTTCAGAGGACATAATAGATTCCAATAAAAATGCATTTGGGTTCATATGTAGAAACATAGAAATTGATAGCAGATAAGGACCCACCAGGCCCATCTAGTCTGCCCATATACCCTACCTTTAATTAGTTGTTGCTGACCCTACTTGGTCATGACTGCTGACTCTCCTTCCCCCTCTAGGGTTCCCTTATGCCTATCCCATGCATGTTTAAATCCCCCACTGTGCTTGCTCCCACCACATCCTGGGCAGGCCATTCCAAGTATCCACCACCCTTTCTGTGGAAAAGTACTTTCTCATGTTGCCCTAGTCTACCCCTTCCAGCCTCATGTCATGCCCTCCTGTTATTTAAGTTTAGCAGCTTCTCTTCTGGAAGATGCTGTCCTCCTGTACCTTATTAATCCCTCTGAGATACTTGAAGGTCTCTATCATGTCTCCCCTCTCCTCTCTCCTCCAGGGTATACATATTGAGAAGAGAAACCTCTCTGGTTTACTAGAGAGGTAGCACTGAAGTTAGAGAAAAGAAACAAGCCTGCATGCAGTTTGAGGAGTCACAGAGGAAGGGATAGGAGCTGTACAAGGAGAAGCTCAAGGAGGCTGGAAAGGCTATCAGGTTAGCAAAAGCCCAAGCAGGAGGAAATAAATAGTGCTGGGAAGCAAGGGGATAACATATTTTAGATACATCAGCGAAAAAAGGAAGAACAAAGTGGGGATAGTCAGAATGTTAACAAGCAATGGTCAAATAGAGGAAAAGACTCAGGCAAAGCTGAAGCACTCAATTCATTCTTTTGCTTAGTCTTCACAAATGAGCAGAATGGTAGTGGTCCAGCATTAAACAGAACAGAGCACACTGCACAGATGGCAGACACAAGCCCCTTCACAAGGGAAGGGTGCTGAAAGAACTAGAAAAATTGAGAACAGACAAACCCATGGGACCAGACAGTATTCACCCAAGAATTCTGAGAGAGCTTGAGAAGAAATAGCTGCACCACTAGGTGAGCTATACAATGACTCTCTGGAAAGTGGCAAGGTGCTACTTGACTGGAAAAGGGTTACCATGGTACCCTTCCATAAAAGTGACAGCAGGGAGGAGGCTAGGAAATTACCACCCGTCAGCTTGACTTCGTGGTGGGTAAAATCATGGAGACACTACTTAAAGAAAGGATAGTAGACTTCCTAAAAGAGGCAGGAAAACTTGACCCCAAACAACATGGATTTACTGCAGGTAGATCATGTCAGACTAACCTGATCGAATTCTTGACTGGGTGACCAAAGCAGTGGGCGTGGTGTACTTTGACTTCAGCAAGGCCTTTGACACTGTCCCACATAGAGGCTGATCAAAATATTCAAACATACAGCTGTCGGTCATAAGATAGTAAGCTGGGTAGCACACTGGCTGCAGGATAGAACTCAGAAGGTCACAGTAAATGGTGCCATGTCCAAAGAGGTTTTGTGACCAGCAGACTCCTCGGGTTGGTGCTGGGTTCAGTGCTCTTCAACATATTCCTCAGCAACATTGCTGATGGTCTTGAGGTAAAGTCTGCCTGTTTGTAGAAGATACAAAACTACTGTATGTAACGGGTTGGTAAACAGGAGGAGCCTCCAGTATGAAGGAGGATCTTAAGAAACTTGAACAGTGGTCCAAAGACTGGCAACTTAGATTGAATGATAAAATGCAAAGTGATGCACCTGCGAAAATAGAGTCCAAGAACTCAATACTTCCTAGATGGGCATCAACTTGAAGAGACCAGGACCGATGCGTAATCATATCAGACAACTTTAAAGTAGGAAATCAATGTGAAAAGCAGCATGAAAAGCAAGCAGCATCCTTGGATGCATATGCAGGAATAACTAGCAGGAAACAAGAAGTGATCATTCCACACAGATCCCTAGTGAGGCCACACCTGGAGTACTGCATCAAGTTCTGAGGCCCCACCTGAAGAAGGACATAGAGCGTTTGGAATCAATTCAGAGAAGGGCCACAAAGATGATGCAGGGCCTCTATCACAAGCCATATGAGTCTAGACTCTAAGACCTAAACCTGTACTCCCTGGAACAGAGAAGGGACAGTGGGGATATGATAGAAACATTTAAATTCAGCAAGGGTATAAACACTGTTCAGGTAGACAACCTCTTCCATGCAAATGGAGAGAGCGTACAAGAGGGCACAACCTATGCCTCAGAGGGGAAGGCCCAGAGGCAATATCAGGAAGCACTTTTTCTGAGAGGGTAATAGAACATGAAACAGCCTGCACCCAGAGGTGGTTGCAGCAAAGATGGTGAATGAATTTGAACATGCATGGGACTGGCACTACAGTGTAAACAAAAACAGTAAAATATAGGGAAGGGTGTAGGTTGGGGCAGACTAGATGGGCTGCTCAGTCCCCATCTGCCATCAAATTCTTATATTTCTCCAGTCTCTCCTCATATGACCTATGGTGCAGACCCTGCACCATTTTATTACCCTTCTTTGAACTGCCACCATCCTGTCTATGTCATAATTCATGAATACCCTTGATAAGATAGCAAATACATTCCCTCACCTAGAATCAAACCTCTGAGCCTTTGTTTGTAAAGCAAGGACACATCCAATGTGCCACCTGAGGAGCTAATTTACATTTAAAGTTTTTCAGATAACATATTACATAAAGACATCAGCTTTAACTGCTTATAGTGTAATACATTGTGTTGAATGTTTAAATACAACAAATATAACTAAAAGGGTTTGACTTGACTTATACATATCTCTGAATCATGGTACATTTCATCATATTTGCTACATATAACTTTGAATTATAATATGACAGTAAACTTCAGGAGTGAACAGGAAAATACAAGGTATAATAACATATAACTTCACCACCCTGGTTAAAATGTTAAATACTGTAGCTCCACTGTGATGTAATCATGTATTGTTTCAATTGCTCTACCATGGGTTAAATATAACCACCACTTGCATACTCTCGACCTTGAGCAAGTCACTTTACCTCCCTGTGCTCCTGGGACATACCCAGGAATGAGTTTCAACTTATGGTGTTTTGCAGCTAAAAATTCTAAAAGCAATACAGCACAGTGATATATTTAATCTACGTTATTTTATTTGTGACAAATCTACTTGTAAGGTAAATATATTTATCTTGATAGTTGTGTCATCAATAAATTACCACCATTCATCTGGCAAAGATATGTTTACTGGTATGGAAAAAATTGATTAACATCTTAATTAAACAAACTGTGGTCAGAGTCAAAATGGCTGCTAATGCATTAAAGTGATAAGGATATATAAAGCTATAAGGGTATCATGCAGGATGGACTCTGGAAGGAAGGCAAAACAGGGGCAGGAGGGACAAATGGAGTAGAGAGCCATATGTGCCAATACACGAGCCTAGGCAACAAAATTCCTGCCCTTGAGGCTACCATTGTGGAAGAGGACCTGGATCTGCTGACTATAAAGAGAATCATGGTGCATCAACAAGCAGAGGTGGGAGGTGGCCATGCAGATTACAACATGTTTCATAAAGATAGAGCAGGAAGAAAGATGGGGCTTGTGTTATATATGAAGGTAAGGTATAAAGGCCCCGGAAATACAAGGACACAGCATCTAAAGGAGGCATTGGAAGTTTATACGGTTGGCTTAGAAACAGGGTTTGGGTCCTTTATCAGTGTGGTGAGGTGTACAGGCCACCAACACAAGAGGAGGAATGGGACAACATTTTTGGGAGGCCATAGGCAAAATCACAAGCAAAGGGGATGTAGTAATTATTGGTGACTTTAATCTGCCAGATGTAGATTGAAACATCATGGCTGCAGCTACAACTAGGAGCAGGGTCATCCTAGATTCTCTACAAGAGGCATTTCTCAGGGGTGGTTATAGATCCACTAGAGATGGGACAGTGCTGGATCTGTACTTACAAACAGGGACAGCATAGCAGGGGTCAGCAGTAGATAGCCCCCGGTTCCAAGCAATCACAGTACAATGGGGTTTAGTATACAGACTGGGCAGGGAAAAAACACACTAAGACAATGGTCTTGGACTTTAGGAGAGCAGATTTTAGAGAAATGGGAGACTGCCTTAGGAAATACCTTGAAGGGGTGATAGCTGGGAGGAGGTGGAGGCATGATACAACAGAATAAAGAAGCGAATAATAGAGGTAACAGCAAAGTTGTTTAAAGGTGAGAAGCAACAGTAAGAAGAGAAGAAGCCACTGTGGTTCTCAAAGAAGGAAGCTAAGGCAGTAAAGACAAAAAAAAAAAAAAACAGCTTTCAGAAAGTACAAGAATACCCAAATGGAGGGGGATGAAGTATAAAGTATCTAGAGAAACAAAGGAAGGCAGGAAGGATGGTAAGCACAACAAAGGCTCAAACTGAGGAAAGGATTTTCCAGGAGGTCAAGAACAGAGATAAGATTTTCTTCAGATACATGAGCAAGAAGAGAAAGACAAGGGTTATACTGTGAAGATCTGGAAACCAGGAGGGAGGACTGTACAGAGGAAGACCAAGAAAAAGTTAAAATAAAAAAAGTACTTCTGCAATGCTCAGTATTCACAGTGGAGGAGAGCTGACAGGCAGAAACAGGCATCAGAGGAGATGGGGGCTGAACACAAATCATGTGCAGAAGAGAGTTTGCCATGGGTTGGAAGTCTAAAGGAAAACAGAGTGCTGGGACTCGGTAGGGATCCACCAAGGATACTTAAGGAGGTGAGCATGGTGCTATCTGCCCCTCTGGCAGCCCTATTTAGCACCTCATTGGAGGCGGGGAGTGGTTTCAGAGGAATGGAGGAGGATAAGTGGTCCCTGTACAAGACGCAGCAGGAGTAGACCAGCAATTAAAGACCAGCCACACATCAGCAGTAGGAAATTAATGGAGTCCCTGTTGAAGGAGAGATTGATGGAGTACCTGGAGAAATATGGGCTGCAATACCACTGGCAGCAAAGCCAAAGGAGGTCACGCCAAGTAAATGTCATAGGTATCTTTGACTGGATAACTAGAGAAGTGGATCAGGAGAGGGCAGTGGATGTGGCCTATCTGGATGTCATTAGGAGCGCTGACAGTATACCATACAGGAGGCTGATAAAGAAAGTAGCAGCCTGGTAGTTGGGGAGAAAGTGGTAAAGTTGGTATCAAACTGGTTGAGAAATAGGCAAAGGGTGGTGGTAAACGGCAGTCACTTAGAGGATGGAAGACTGACTAGTGAATACCACAGAGACCAATACTGGGTCCTGTCTTCTTCAATGTCTTCATAAGAGACACTGCTGAGGAACAGGAGGGAACATGTGTCTCTTTGCAGATGACACAAAAATCTGCAAGAGGTGGACACCAGGATGGGGTGGACAGAATGCAAAGGATATGAGAAACTGAGGAGTGGTCTAGGGGTGGCAGCTGGTTTCAGTGTCAAAAGTGCAAAGCCATGCACCTGGTGGGGGTATTCTGAAGACTGTATATAAGATGGGGAGGTACTTACAGTTAACAAGCAAGCGAGGAACCATGGGGTGATCATATCTGCTATCTCAAGGTGGCAGGGCAGTAGGCAAGGCAATCTAGATGCTGTGATGTGTAGGGAGGGGAATCTCTAGGAAGAGAAGGGAGTTGGTGTTGCCTCCGTGTCGCTCACTGGTGAGATCCCACCTGCAGTTTGTGTCCAGTTCTGGAGACAGCACCTCTGGAGGACATTGACATGGTGGAAGTGGTCCAGAGGAGGGCTACTAAAATGGTGCAGGGTTTGCTCATGAAGTCATATGAGGAGAGACTGTGGAGCTGGGCAGGTACTCCCTGGAAGAGAGGAGAGTGAGAGGACACGACTGAGACCTATAAACACCTCACAGGGTGAACAAAAGTGCAGGGGGCCTCTTTCAAAGGATGAGGACACCATTACACAATGACATGCTATGAAACTTGGTGGGGGAGTTGAAGGGGTGTTAGGAAATACATCTTCACAGAAAAGGTAGTACACAGCTGGAACAGATTGCCAGAAGAGTTAGTAGGGGTGAAGGTAGTGGAGAGCCAAGCATGTGTGGATAATCACAAGGCCATTATAAAGAGAGGCAAGGAAGAGGGAGGGACACCTGTGACCAAGTAGAGTCCAGGGTTTTCATCTCCCCATATCAGTATGGGTTTAGAGAGCATCACTCCATCATAGTCTCCCCTTCACATCACCAGACACATCAGTCTGCCATTGACCAAGGCCACTAAACAATTGGAAAGGGTGTAGTTTTAGGCAGGGAAAATAGGGCAGACTAGATAGACTTCACGGACCTTTTCTACTGACACTTTCTATGTTTCTCTGTCTCTGTATAGATACAAATATTCATTACCCAGCCCCCTGCTTCCATTGCCAGCCCCCTGCCCCACTAGTATTCCCCATAACCTTTTCCTCTTCATATATCCCTGCCCCATCACTGCATTATCTTCCCTACTAGTACCAGATCCCATGCCCTCACCATTGCTGTTCAGCTTCCTCCCCTCCATCCCTTAACTTGCTTTCTACAAACATTCCTCCCTCTCAATTTTCTGCCCTTCACAGTACCAACTCCACCACTCACTATTTTCTTGATTACCCAGGCAACTTGACAAGCTTAGTCCACAAGGAGATGTTTCTAATAGTATTTTGAACAATGATTATATAAGTAACTTTTCTAGAAGTGACTCAACATACATAGGTACAGACCAGCACAAGTGTGGTACAAGTTTATCTCTTACATCCACTTATTTACAAGTGATCTCATGGAATATAGCAGGACTACAGCTCTCAGATCCTGACTGGCTGGAGTATATAAATAATTTTTATATTATGGTATAATATCATATATCATAGTTTCATATGTTTCATATGATGGTATCCACCAAGCGACTACGTATATCTGCACCTGCAATTGCTGTTCCCCTCACTTACCTACTAAACCTGTCCTTTTCCTCTGGCAATGTCCCCAAGCTTGGAAATGTGCTTATGTCATCCTCTCTACAAGGGTGGTGACCCCTCAGTACCTGGAAACTACAGACCAATCTTCCTCTTCCATACTCTTGCCAAACTGCAAGAAGCTCTTGTCCAGTCCAAACTGACTAACTTTCTCACGTTCACAAATTTCTTTTCCCCATATCAGTATGGGTTCAGAGAGCATCACTCCACCATATTCTCCATCCTTCACATCCCAGACACATCAGTCTGCCACTGACCAAGGCCAACTAACTGTTGCAATCTTCGTTGATCTGGCCTAGCCTTCAATACTGTTTCCACCCTGCTCAAAGTAGCCGGACTTGCCCCTTCTGCAATTCAATGGTTCCAGATCATACCTTGAAAATAGGCTCCAGTCAGTCAGGATTGCAGACTTCACTCCCCCCATACTAGCCGGTGTCTTCAGGGGCTTGAATCTAAGTCCCATTCTGTTCTTTCTATTTAATAATGACCTCCCATTTGTCTGTTCAAGATCCCTCATCCACAAGTACGTGGACAATACAATCCTTTTCACATCTGGCCCAGTTCTAAGCAATGTTCAGTTGTGACTACAACATAGTTATCACAACATGATCTTTGTTTCTTGCAAACCATCTCAAAATAAACTCATTCAAAACAGCTTCCATTACTTTCAGATCTGTTCAAAAACTCACATGAATATCCTGTCCACTTGCTGTCACCTTCCTAAGCGGGACCCACTAAACCCTGTCTCTATGTACAAATGCTTGGAGTATGGCTTGACCCCAGTTAATCTTCTTCATTCACATTGATGCCATCACATAAAAGCTCTGTCCTAAGCTAGCCTACTATACAGAAATCGTGATGCCCTCCCACTACCTGTTAGATGCATACTATTAGCAAAATTATCACTCCCATCTTAAAACTCGCTGACATTGTATGATACACTGCCCCTCCTCCTCAAGCTCATGGAGATCATACTAAAGGAAAGGTTGGTGGAATATCTAGAGGAGCATGGTCTCCAGGATGAGAGGCAGCATGGGTTCATGGAGGGTGGGGGAGATCATGTCAAACATATCTGATTGACTTCTTTGACTTGGGTCACTAAGACAGTAGACAAGGGCCAAGCAGTAGACATCCTCTGTCTTGATTTCAGCAAGGCCTTTGACTCTGTGTCCCAAAAGGTTGATCAGGAAGCTGGTAGATCTTTGGGTTGGGGAAAGGATGGCCAGATGGGTGGAAAACTGGCTGTGGGACAGAACCCAGAGAGGTGGTTGTGGGGAAAATTTATCTGGCACCAGAGAGGTAACCAGTGGGGTCCTGAGGGTACTCTGTGCTGGGGCCAGTGTTGTTCAATGTCTTCATCAATGACATTAGGGATGGCATTAAGGGCAAAATGTGCCTATTTGCAGATGGCGTCAAGCTCTGTGGGAGAGTGGAGACAGCTGAAGGGATACAGGACCTACAGGAAGATCTGGAAAAGCTGGGAGGTGGTTCAGGATCTGGCAGCTTGGCTTCAATGCCAAGAAATGCAAAGTTATGCATATTGGAGCCAAAATCCCATGACAGCGTACTACTTGGGAGGAGTCCAAATATCTGCATCAGAGGTGGAAAAGGACCTGGGAGTGATGATCACTAGTGACCTGAAGCACTCCATGCAGTGCAAGAAAGCAGCAGCAAAGGCAAACAAGATGCTGTGATGCATATCTAGGGGGATCAGTAGTATGAAAGAGGAGGTTATACTGCCCTTGTGCAGGTCACTGGTAAGGCCACATCTAGAGTATGGAGTTCAGTACTGGTTCCCCACCTCAAAAGTACATTAACCTGCTGGACAAGGTCCAGAGGAGGGCTAAAGATGATAGCTGGTCAGCAGGGTAAGGCATATAAGAGAGGTCGAGGGCACTGAACATGTACTCCCTGGAAGACAGAAGAGAGAGAGAGAGGGAGAGAGATATGATTGGGACCTTCAAGTACTGAAAAGGGATAAATAAAGGTTGATAAGGAGAGTCTCTTTAACCTGGGTGGCAACCATTACATGAGGGGCACAGTCTTAAGCTGAAGGGTAGGAGGTTTAGGATGGAGTCAGGAAGCACTTCTTTACAGAGAGGGTGGTGGACACTTGGAATGCACTGCCGGAAGAGGTAATCTCATTGAAGATGGTGGGCAGCTTTAAGAGAGGCTGGAATAGGCATAGGGAAGGTAAGGATCATGGAGTACGGAGGATTGGAGGGTGAGGAGGAGGAGGCAGGGACATTAGCTCAAGCTATGGACCCTGCAATCGAGAAAACTTTATAGATCAAATGGCCTTCTTCTGCTGGCTTCTTGTATATTTCATTATCTTGGCTCGACTCCCTCCTCTATGCTTTCTGCCACTTTGCCACAAATTCCCCTCTCAGAACCCACCACTACACTCTCCTTTCTTCCCTCAGGATACCACCTATCTCATCATTGCTTCAGCTACCCATCTCCTTCATATCCAATTCTGCTTCTACCTGCTCCCCTTACCTGACAGAGAAGCTAACACCAGCTGCCATTTCCCCATACTCACTGCACTCAAGGGACTCCTGTTCTTTCTCCTCCCAAACCTTCCTTGTCCACTGGCAAATCCACCTTTGCCTACAGACCCCCACCCTTTACTGAACCAACTTACCTCCCTAAAAACTCACCCTCACAACTGCTTCAAATACCAAATCTGACAACTTCCACTCCCTCACCTGCTCCTAGTCACTCACAGGCCCAGCCTCCATGCCAAATGTTTTTATGGGTAGTAATCTAATCCTCAGAATTGTATGATATGATTTATATATAGCCATCTGAATGTACAATACTTTGCTGTATAATTTATGCAACTGTATATTCATCTCATGTATCTATATATGTATTTTCTGCTTTATATCCTTCCCCTTCCCGGGTTGCACCTGGAAATGAGCCTCGGCTTAGTGTGCCTTTCCCAGTTATCAAATGTTTAAATAAATAAATTAAAAATTATAGGGCTACAGGAATCTTGGGCTATAAACACTTTTAAACTGAATGGTTTTCAGGGTATTCATTCCCAGCCTTAAAGATGTGTAAAGGGGAGACCAGTGGGTGGTTTAGTTCCATGTAAAAATCCTCTAAAGTAAAAGAGGTTAGGCTAATACAACAAAATGTCAACTTCAACTTGAGGATGTCAATATTATTTAAATACTACCTATAAACTCAAAATATTTTAGGGACACGATTTGGGATGTGATGGTGGTATATTTAATTTTAGCACTTGAAAATAATGCTGGAGCTAAATTACTGATCTTGAGAGACTTCAATGCACGTATTGCTGATTTCAATGATACTGAAAATATTTCAATACCTTGGCATATGTGAAGCTAGATAGGAAATCTAGGGATCAACATTGAATAAAAAGGACAGAAATTAATTGCAATTCTGGAGCATACATAATCTAGCAGTAGTAAATGGATGATCAGAGTCAGATCCTGAGGGAATTTACATGTTCAACAGGCATGGGCACAAGCACTATCAATTTGGTTATTACTCACGTTATGGATTTGGACAGTATTAAAATCTTGAAGTAGTAACATGGCCCAAAAGCTATCATGTACCCATTGCCACTAACATTGGATGTTCCAATGAATTTTAGTTTAGCATCAGATTCTCTTATAAATATGCAAACTAATATCACAACAACCCAAAGATTACCCTTAAACTCCACAGTTTGTCAGAATTTGGAAGCTCTATTGATTCTTCAGAAAACCTGGAGCTTCAAGAAAATATGAAAGGTGTTCCTCTGCACAGCTGGCCTCTGAATAGACCATCATACCATAAGGTTCAGTTTTGAGGCTCCCCTAATAGACTTGCCCTACAGAGATGATCTAGTACCTCCCTTTAAGGCGTGACCCCAGATGGTCTTATGGTAGTACAGAACCTATCGGGTGTGCTGAATGTAAGCTGGAGAAAGAGGACCTCTTATCTGCCTATAATAAGGTGGTGATGAGGGCCCTGTATTCCTTAGCTCCTGTCTGTGTCACACCCTCACTCTTGCCCAAGGATCTCCTGGTTTGATGGGACCTTGAAGGAGTTGAGATGAGGGAGCTGAAGGTTAGAGCATCGCTGGCAGAAATCGGGCCTGGTTGAGGACAGATTTAGATTGATGGCTCATTATAAAAACTATCAATCGGCAGTCTCCCATAGGAAGTCAGAGTTCCTGTCCAGGGAGATTGCTGCTGCTCAGAATTGACCAGCTCAGCTCTTTCAGGGCTGTCGACAGATTGTGCAATCCAATCTGTCCTCAGACTGGGGAGCATTTTCACAAAGTAACTGTAATGAGCTTGCTCGCTTCTTCGTAAATAAGTGCTGCCACCATCAGGTCCAGGATCAGTCCAGCGCCTCTAGCGGGTGTTGTGGAGGTTGGCAGGTGGTTGAAGGTTGCCTAGTCTGACTTTGGCTGGTTGGTGATCACTGACATCGTGAGGATCATCCAGGGTATGCAACCAACCTACTGTAGTTTGGACCCAGGCCCAACACGTCTCCTGTGGGATGTGTTTGAGTGATTGGCCCAGTCCTGGCTGAGATAGTCTGGAGTTCATTAGAGACAGGGGTGTTTCCTGACTCCTGAAGGAGGCAGAGGTGAGACCTCTTCTTAAGAAACTCTCCTCAACACTGACTGCTTAGCCAACTATAGACCTGTCTCTAACTTGTCCTTTGTGGGTAAGGTTATTGAGAAGGTGGTTGCGTTGCAGCTGGAGGATCATCTTACTATCCATGATGTCTATGATGCTCTCCATTCTGGATTTAGGAAGAGGCATAGTACCAAGACAGCACTTGTTCAGGTACTTAATGATCTCCTAATAGTGAGATTGGAGGACCCATTTGATCTTGGTTCTCCTTGATCTTTCTGCAGCATTTGACACTGTGGACCATGGGTGTTATTGGAGCACCTGCAGTTGATCTGTTGACTGTCTGGTACAGTCCTCAGGTGGTTTGATCTTTCCTCACAGGCAGGACTCAGAGAGTGATGTCGGGATTTATTCATCAGCCCCTCCCTTTGTCCTGTGGGTCTCATGAGGTCCATATTATTACCCATGTTGTTCACTGTGTATGTGCTGCCATTGGGAGACATTATAAGGCAGTATGGACTGAGTTTTCACTGCTATGCAGATGACGCTCAGCTATACATGTCCTTTGTGCCTAAACAGGGTGGGGCTGTCTGGTCTTTAATAGCTGCCTCTCTGAGATCCAGGACTAGATGAGTGCCAATGTCTGAGGTTGAACCCAGATAAAATTGAGGTGTTGGTGGTGGACCCAGGTTGTCAGGGTGTAGGGTTTTGACTGGCAGCATTCTGGGCTTTGGCTCAAGAGGCAGCCAGTTGTTAACCTCTGAATGGGTGCAGAATCTGGACATAGTTTTTGATGATGGTCTGACACTTTAGTCTCAGGTGTCAGCCATGGTCAAGACTTCCTTTTACTATCTAAGGAACATTGCCCAGATTAAACACCTTGTCCTGTCCAATGACCTTCTAACCTTGGTCCATACCTTGTGACCTCCTGCCTTGACTACTTCAATGCCCTGTACCTAGAGCTACCGGAGGTTGATATCAGCCACTTACAGCTGGTGCAGAATGCAGTGGCCAGGTTTTGACTAGCATATCAAGATCTTGCCAAGTCACACCTGTGCTCCACAGCCTGCACTGACTGCCAGTACAGTGGTGGATCACCTTCAAGATCAGTTTACTCTCCTATAATGCCCCCACTGACAGGGACCATGGTACTCGTAAGATCTCTTCTGTCCCTACACCTCCTCCATCCACTCTGTTCCTCCAATGAGGATTGCTAGAGATTCCCAGGGTTTGACATAAGACCTCGGGGCCTGTTTCTTTGCTTTATGGTCCCTACCCTGTGGAATTCTCTACCTTGTTGGGTTAGAGAGTGCCTGACCATCGACAGCTTTAAATCTGTTCTCAAGACATATTTATTTGGAATAACTTTTCCTGATACTGTTTAACAGGTTGTTTTGGTTTTAAGAATGGCAGAATTTTAATTGTTCAACCAAGGCAATTTCATGATTCTCCCATAACTCTAAGGAAGCTGAAAGAGAACTTCAGAAGTTAGTTAGATTTACAAAAACAACCCCACTAAACAAAATCCTGCACTTCTAAACAAGTCAGAAAAATTTAAGAAAAATTTGACCATTGAAACAGAACAACTTCTGGCTAAGAATGGGACTAAATGTTTAATATTATAAAAATAAGGATAACAAAGCCTTTTGAGGCATGGTTGCCAAAGGAACCAATAGTCTTCAGTCCATTCAGTTAATCCCTATACCAGCAAATGCATGGATATGTTATTTTAAAAATGTTTTTATGATCCATCAAACCTGTTGCCTTTCACTATTTGAAGAATCCATTGCATTATTCTATAGTACCGCTAACATTATCATTTGAAGAGGTGGAAGAAGCCATCATAAAATCTAAATCTAATAAAGCACCAGGTATCGATAGACTTCATCTTGACATACATAAATTACATCTTAACATTTGGGTCCCTTTACTTATGAACTTTTTAGCAAATGCCTAAAGATTTTTTTCCCAGAAAGTTAGAAACTGAATATAATTATTCCTTTATTTAAGAAAGGGATCCTAATTCCCCAAAAATTACAGGCCAATAAGCCTGATTGATGCAACAACTAAAATGTTCTCCAAAATTTTGTTCAACAAATTACAAGAATGAATGGATGGCAAAGAAATTCTGTCTCCCTTACAGGCTGGCTTCAGATCTGTCAACAATCGATCATATATATACTTTTGCCCATTTGATTGAAAATATGTGCATACACAGGAGATAAACTATATGTCATTTATATCGATTTTACCTCTACCTTTGATTCCACAGACAGAGGATTATTCTGGTAAAAATTGCAGAAACTGGACATGCATTCAAACCTTTTGCTCCAGATAGTTCAGTTGTATTCTTTTAATAAAACCTTTGTAAGACTAGATACTCAGGAAACCTCTGCTCATTTGAGCCCAACAAAGGAGGTGAAACAGGGCTGTTTATTAGCCCCTTGCTTTTAATATTTACATTAATGACATATTGAAAAATATTGACTGTTCTCAATTTCACTCACCAAATAACTGTGGTACTTTTTGGCCAGCCCTCATGTATGCAGGTGTATGGTGTTTGCCCTATCACAGATCAGATTACAGTGAAACAGACCCATTTTTTCTCACTTGTGGTCTAACCATAAGTTATTGATAAATTATTCAAAATCCAAAATTATGATTTTTGGAGGTAGGAAACATGTAAGTTTTACATTCACAATCACAAGCTGGAAATTGTCAGGGAATACTGTTATCTGGGAGTTACATTTGCATCTAATGGTCTATGGCTACACATATTAAGATCCAAATTAAAAAAAGTGAAACAAAACTTGCAGGCTATCAAAAGATTTAATTATATTTATTATTTATTTTATTAGAATTTTGGTAACCAGGTAAATCCACTGAGACCATGCAGTCCCTTTTTCAGTGACGACCGGGTGTCAATGGTGAACTCAGTACAATAGATAAATACAATAATAATATACAGGATACAGAGAGATTTAACAATACTTCAAAATTATTACAGTGGAAAGCCAGGTAAGTAACACAACAGCTCAGGCATTAAGCATATATAAATAAACAGGGTAACTAATATTATACAATATATACATAGCAGGAACATGAAGAGCAGGTGGATTACAAGACACATCTATCAGAGTAACATAGACTAGGCATAATGATGCTATAAGGGATATTTAAAGCAATTGCAGAGGGAGGGGGTTAGTGGGAAAGAGGTAAGCTCTTTTTGAAGGAGGATAGGGTGGGGGCAGGACAGTAAGTTGGGGAGAGGAATTCCAAGCAGAGGGAGCTGAGAAGGTGAATGAGCGCATACCGATAAGCGTTGCATCTTCTGGATTGCTAATAAGGGTAAAAAGTAGATCTAAGTGTGCATGTGGGTGCTTTTTGTAAATGATTCCCCTTAGGCAAGTGGGGATTAAAGAGCCTGGTAAATCTGAATACAAGGCATAAGATGTGAAACTGCAACCTTGAGTCATAGGTAGGCCATTGAAGAGAATACAAGGCCTCACAGTGGTGTTTTCTGGAGTCCTCTTCAAGGCGAAACACCCAATGCTGTAATAGAGTTGATGAACCTGTGCAAGGGAAGAGGATTGGGCAAAGAAGTAGTAGAGGGCACCATAGAACGAAATAGGGAGAAGGGATGTTGACGCAATCTTTTACAGGCAGCATTGGATAAAGAGGGTGGAGGTGGTATAACCCGAGCTTCTGGTTTACCATTTTGGTAAGCTGAGTTGCATGATTCTCCATTGAGAAGGAGGCATCTAAGTGAACCCCAAGGTATTTAAAAGTACTAACCATATCTATGGGGTCTCTTGACTGTGTACTGATCTGGAGCTGTTTGGTAGGTTTGGGGATGGGTTATGGACAAGCATAGCTTTTGTTTTTTCATATTTAGAATTAGGTGATTGTCAGAGAACCAGGTCTCAAGCGCAATGAAATTTGAGTTAAGGCTGGTTAGCTTATTATATTGTTAGATGAGCGTATAAGATTGCATCAGCATATAATTTCACGGACACACCACCACGAAGTTGGGGAGCGCATTGATAAAAATGAGAATAGTGTCGGGCCAAGAATAGAACCTTAGGGTACTCCATGTGAGATGAGGCCTTGAAGAGGAGAGTCAACAGACCATTTTACCCTTTATGGTCTTCCAGTGACGTAGTCATAGAACCATGTGAGTGCTAAACGATCTAGACCTAATTTATGCCATTTACCAAGGAGAAGATGGTGGTTGACTAGAACAAAGGCCTTTGTCAAGTCAACGAATACTTCACTGGTTAGAAGACCAGCATCACTTGCATTGAGAATGTCAGTTGAGACTTTGACAAGGGCTGTGGTAGTACTATGGCCTTCCTGAAGCCATGCTGGCAGACTGTGAGAAGATGATGTAAGTCTAGATAGGATTATAGCTGAATGTCAGGATCCACTCCAGGATCTTAGCCAGTGGGCAGAGAATTGAAATAGGCCTATAATTTTCCACAGCATGGGTCCCCCTTATGGAGGGGACCACCACAACCACTTCCCAAAGACTTGGCACTTCACTAGAGAGGATGGATCTATTTAGAAGATCACAGAGAGATGCGGTGAGTGCTGCTGCTCCTAGTTTGAGAAACCTGGGTTCAAATGTGTCATGGCCAGGAGCTCTCTGACTTGAGATTTGATAACAGCCTGAGGACTTCTCTTCTAGTGGCTATTTTGGGTGGAAGGGGTCAGGAGCCAAGAGCGGTGTGATGCTGAGTAGGGATAGTGAAAACTGAGACTGGTGGCAAGTTAGCTGTGTACCTATCAAGGTCAGTGAGGAACTGATTAATTCCTTCTGCAGTGGACGGGGATCTTGAGAGGTGGCTGCCATATGATATGGAGATGGGACATTGGGTCAATTTACCTTTGATCAAAGAATTGATAAGTTTCCAGAATTCTTTGGACTTGCTGAGATTCTCAGTCTGAAGTGAGTGGAGATAGATGCGCTTAGCACCTTGTATCCTATTTTTACACTTATTTCTCAGCTGTCGATAATATAGCCAATCAGAATGAAGAAGGCTGTGTTTATAGGTCTTCCAGGGTACATCACAACTCTTCATGAGGGTCCTGATTTCAGTAGAGAGCCAGGGTGCCTTAATACCCAGGATCTATGTCTAATAAGTGGACATGTTTGTTGATAATGTTTTTAAAGGTAAGGGTAAAATAACTGAGTGCCTGGTCTATTGAGGGAGGTGAGCAATGGGTGTCCAATCAGCATTACTAACAGACATTGAGAAATGGTCTCGTTAAACTGAGACATTTTCCTGGATTCATGTATTATGGGTGGTGGGGCATCAAAATTGTTAAGCCACACAAGTAGGTGGAGAGTGGTCACTAATATTACCTGGTAAAACACTGACTGTTTTGATCCTCGTGGGCAATTAGATAGTAACCAATCCAACAGTGTTGCAGTACCTGTTTTGGAGTTATGTCTTGTGGGCAAGGAGATAAGCTGGGTGAACTCTGTGTCAGAGACTAGCGTATAGGTCTTGTTTTGTGGGGGACAGCCAATCAATGTTGAGATCGCCTCAGATTACTGTGTCATGAGGGGAGAGCTGACAATGCCGACATAAGGGAAGACAGTCGTTGGAGGCGCCCCGTGGGTAGGTAAATACATCCAATATGTAGTTTCATAACATTGCCTAAAGTTAGTGAGATAAATAAAGATTCCGCATTGGGAGGCATGCCAGGGAGAAGAGATCAAAGTGACATGAAATTTAGACTTAACATATATTAAGATACCCCCACCTAAACGGTCGTGCCTGTGGCAGAAGTAGCCAAGGAGATCAATTTCATGTTGTTGTATACTGGCCTCAATCAAGTTTCTGTCATGCCAAGGATGTCTGGGTTGAGATTAGTTGCCCATGCCTGAATCTCAGCAATTTTAGGCTGGAGGCTTTGAGCATTTAAATGAGTGAGTTTGATGCCTTTTCCTCAATGTATAAGGGGCAGAAGCAGATAGAGGACTCTGAGGCCAGGTTAACTTCTATGTCACCAGCTAGAAGAAGGATTAAGGACAAGTATATGGCGGAGTTAACTTTAAGAAGTGTAGGCCAATGGTATTTATGCTAATCCTACATAACAAGTGCAGTGAGGTTCAGTACACACCAAGGTAATAGGCATCCTTGTTTTGCATGAGATGAGTGAGTTGAACGGAGGTGAATTGTTGATGTAGGTTTGGCTAGAATAGAGGGTGAAGATTCTTGATGCAGGGGGCTGGGCACTATGCAATAATTATCAAGCAGAGAAAAGATAAGATAAATAATAATGCAATAGCACTCATGCTGCAACCTGACACAGGACAATGATGGCAGGCAATCTTGTAGAGGCCAAGCCTCCTGAAATTATTTGTAGACCTCAAGTAAAGTTGACAGAGTAACTGCCGGGTATAGAGATTGTTAGCAACTTCACTTCTGAAAGTCACAGTAGTGTGGTGAGACCTAGGAAGATATAATTCTTCAAATGGTGAAGATATGGGAGTTGGACTGTTATCCCAGTCTTAAAGGCTGCTGAGGCTAAATGTAATCCCATTTTACTATGTGGATCGAAGTAAGAGGATATGCTTTGCCATCATCGCTGAAGTCCCATTTTCATTATTTTATTGTAATATTCTCAGAACTAGTAACTCTTGCACTGAACAAATGATCAGGACTGAACTTGGGAGGCTCTCTAAAATACTTAGCAAAATGGAGAATGTAGTGTTATTGGTTACCGTCCTTAACATCCCAATCATACAATGTGGTAAATCGAATGAGCCAAATCCTGCAACCTGATTGGTTGGCTGGTACCTTTCCAACATGGTAAATCCTCCAGTGTACCCAATGTAAAAAGTGCCAGCCAATCTTATATCGTGCCAATCCAGTGCTTTCACTTCAAACGAAACTGCTGCTATTTGTCCTGTCGCCCGCTAAAACACCGTGGTAAATTTTTACAAAATGACATCCTCTTTAAGTGTAGGGACCCCAGTGAATTAGAAAATAGTTAAAAACATTAAAGAAACAACATTTGCCATTGCATAATAACAATTTATTCCTCCAGGTGTGGGTATACTGGAGGACTTCTAATACTGGTGTGGGATCGGGTCACCGGCTACGCCTTTGTGACCAAAACCACACCAGCTGTGGTAAATCTTCCAGTATACCTACATCCTGAGGGATAAATTGCTTAAATAACCCCTGGCCTAAACATTGCTCAGAAGAACAAAATCATGGGCTTATTTACAGAAAGGATCAGCATGGCTGTCCAACCTCCAGGAATCCCTAAAACTAATAAATATGTGGCATCTAGGGCAAGACTCCCTCAAGGGTATAATAATTTCCTACTCTTATAAAAACCTTTAAAAGCTAGACTTATGGATATTGCATATGACACAGATAGAAATAACCTCAACAATCTTTATTTAAGTTTAGGAATAATACCTTTGAGCCAAGGGCTCATCTACAAGAGTTCCAAGTCAGTAAATACAGTACAATACAAGACATAGCATAACATAACATAACATAACATGACATAATCAACAAAGGTTACACAGTACACACAGGTGATGTTGATGAACAGCAAATAGGAAATATTTACAGCATGGAAGTGCTAACAATGTCATCACTCACTGAGTAAGGTACACGCTTTGAGATTGCCATGAAGGTTCATTATTGAGGGTAATGAAATGAGCAGCCAGGTAGGCTTTGTCAGGGATGGGTTCGAGGAAAGGAGAGGCAGGCAGTGGAAAGAGCATAGAAATCGGGAAGGAAGAGGGACTTGGGCTCCTGGGAACTGGTAGGAGCAACAAGGTAAGCTTTGTTAAGGGTGCGAGGGAGGAATGTGAAGTAGGGACTGGGGAGAGGTGGGAAAAAGGGGTATGAGGGGTGCAGATGGGGGCTTGACAGGAGTGGAGGGAGAGAGGTCAGGTTGAGGCGGTGGATCAGCATTAGGAGAAGCAGACACAGACATTTTCGTGGTCTAGGTGGGAGTGGAGCACAGCTTTGAACTAATAGAGCTTGTTACACTCAGTTAGGGCAGTTGGTAGTTCTTTGATCCTTTGGGTCCCTGGAACCTAAAATCTAATCTAAATACAATCTAAAAATCACTCACTGGCATCTGCAACATAAATATTGTCAAGGGTCTGAATTTTATTTTACATTTCCCTATATGCCAAAGAATGCAGGATTTTAACTTTGTGTGGGTTTGATCTGATTCCCTTGAAAAGCTGGAAATCAGGTATAAACAACTAAATAAATTAGACACCAAACGTTTCTGTAAGGTGGGCCCATAGGAGAATTTATTTCATATAATCTTCAACTGTTCACTCTATGCCAAATGGAGAATAGAAATACCTGGAGGATTTTATAAAGCCACATAAATCTGCTCTACAGGATTCTGGTTATTCTGTTGAACCCTACAAATGTTAAAGATGCTTAAATGCTGATCAAATTTATGAATGCGGTTCTTAGACACAGAGCCAAGATTGCTGCTGCTTATTGATTCCTTAGCCTTGTAACTGCTATACTGTTTTATTGTGGTATATTTTTATATTTTTAAGTTGTTTGTAATGTTTGTAATTGATTTGTAATGGCCTCGGCGAATCAAATTACTTGACTTGACCCACTATTTCCTGACAACTCCTTTATCCTTCCTCTTTGTCCTATAATTCATCCCTATCCACTCACACAGATTTTTTGGCTACCCTCTCCATCACAACTCCATGGCATCCCTCCCACCACGTTCCACATGGTAACACATTACCTGCTATTGGGCCCTTTCTTCCACAGCTGCAGCAACCTCTTTGGTTTCATCTGCCTGCTGTTACAATATTGGATCTTGCATTACACTACATATTGGGAAGGAGGAAGGGAGGAGCTGCTAGATTCTGGGGATTACTTGAAAGAACTTGTGTGACTTCTGCTTAGCTTGGAAGGATGTCAGAACTGGGGAACAGCTGATGAGGAAGCTTTTAAATGCACTTTGTTTAATACCATTGCTCTCATCTTTTGGGGCCATGCCCCAGCTCCCATCAAAGTTTCCCTTAGTTGATGTAGTTACTTCCTTTAGCCATGACACATTGCCCACTGCCTTATACATTTGAAGCGGCCCTCTTTGAGTGTACTCTGGGACAGATCACAGGATTGCCAACCCATGGACAATTGAAGGCTGCTGGATTTTCAGTGTCTGGTAAATGTGGGTGGAAGCAGGCCCTTCTATCATTCTTCCTCTAAAAATCGGCCTGTTGGTGCAGAGGCAAGTTGACCACTTGCAACACCGACATCTCAGGTTTGGGAATGGACCCAGGTATCAGATGGCCAGCAGGAGAGAATGATAGAGCACCTGAGGGTGGCTCTCCTTCTCCAGGGAAGGGGTGAGTGTCTGGCCTGTTGGTGACCTCTGGCAGAGGCCAGGGGATTTGCAGGGAAAAGCTGGCGCCTGGGAGGTGGGACAAATGCTGGTGTCATTGCATGCCATGTCACCCTGGGAACACAGCCACAAAATCTCAGTCCCTCAGGTATGACACCCCACTCTGCCCCACTCCCCTCCCACTGCCACAGTGTCCACCAGGGATCCTGTTCTCATGGTCCCACCCTAAGGGAGTAGCTAGGGCTTGCTTCCATTGATCATTGGGGCACCCACCAGTCATCCCATGCCAGGGGAACACCTAGCCATGGTGGGTTGGCAGGCTGGGCCAGGGCTGAACTAAATTAGGGGCATTGAGGAGAGACTGGACCCCTAAAAGGAAAAAAAATTGCTCTGCCTGTAATTGTTTCCCAGTATTGTCACCACCACTTCCCTCTTCTCAAGCGTGATTTTTGCCTGTAAGTGCAATGGACTTATAGTGTCCACTGTCATGATTCTGAGAATCTCACCATGCTGATGATATTAGATTTAGAGGTCCTCCTCTCCCTCCTCATCAATTTCTGTTTGACAGCATTTTGCCATAATTTGAGGTGGAGCCACCTACCAGCCTTTGTAATTCTGGGAGGACTGCAATGTCATCTGTATGGTTGGCCAGTATAATGAGAGTCTGTGCCAGTCATCATCCCTCGCTCCACCACAGTTCTCAATCCTTTTGTTGAGTAGCATAGGGAGTGGGTGGGTTGGTGTTGAGTGTGTGGGGAAGGGAGGTGGTGTTGTTTTTATGGCCAGGGCTAGGAAGGGTGGGTTTGATGTTGCTGAGTGGGTGAAGGAAGGGATGATTCTTTGTTTTCTGGGGCTGTGGAGGAGTCATTGTGGGTGCTGCTGAGTGGGTGGGGAGGGATTCATCATGATACTGTTAGGGTTTTGGGGATTTGGAGGATGGTATAGTGTACTATGAGAGGGTGGGGGTGAGAACCTACTTTTAAGGCGTTTGATTTAATTTACCAACTTGAAAATGGATTAAGTCCCCATTTAGTTTCTTTTGATTGTGTAGCTCTCTAGGCATTTGTGTATGTTCATCAGTCATGGAAAATCTTGTTAATGAATCATGGACAAATCATGGTTCAGTGTGTGGCTGCCTGTTATCTAAGTGCTTGTGCAATGTTACTTTGAGTGTTACTTTGACTTGTCTCTTTTCTCTAGTTCCACCTCGGTAGCACCAGCAGAAAGAGGAGAGTAGTGCTGCCTTTTAGAGATCATTGGTAAGACCTCACTTAGAATAGTTTGTACAGTTCTGGAGGTCAAATCAATGGAAGGATATAGCCAGAGTGGATGCAGTCCAGAGGAGAGTAACTAAAATGGTGAGGAGTCTACATCACAAGACCTATGAGGAGAGATTGAGGAGCTCAACATGTACACCCTGGAAGAGAGAAGGTAAAGGGGATATGATAGAAACCTTAAAATACCTTTAATATCTTATGAGGGTGAAAAAGGTACAGGAAGAAAGTATTTTTCAGAATAAAGGATGTATAAGAACAAGGGACATGCTGTGAAGTTAGAGGAGGTAGGTTCAGGAGGGATAAGAGGAAGTACTTTTTCACAGAAAGGGTAGTAGATTCATGGAATAACCTGCAAGCTGAGGTGGTGGGGTGAAAACAATAATGGTTTTAAAGAACACATGGGATAAGCATAAGGGATCTTATTAAAAAGAAATGGGGGAGAAAAAAGAGTCAGAGATCAAACAGGGTCTCGATGGTATTGTAGGTAGGGAAAAATGATCAGACTGGGTGGGCCAAGCAATCATTATCTGGTGACAAATTCTGTGTTTCTATGGTAGAGGTGCCAGGAGAAGTTTCTCAAGGCTAAAGGAAACTGGTAGCTAAAAGTGGAAGGACCAAAGTGCGATGTAACAGAACCCCACCTTCTCCAACTCACAGAATAGTCCCAATAATTTGGAGGAGATGAAAAACCCTGTGGGAGAAACCTCTGGGGAACCAAGGTTACGGTTAGCCTTCCCTTCAGGCTTCTAAAATTATGAGGCTAGCTGTTGATAAGCTTGGCAGAGTTTAATTTTGAAGTCCAGGATTCAAGCAGGATGATGTGGAGTGAAACATGATCCTGACGATGTGAACTGGAATGTTCTCCTGAAGCAGAGATGAATCATGAATGACTGGCTGGAAAATAGGTGAGGACTTGACACCCAGACAAGATAGCAGCACTCTGACATGAAGGACAAACCAAAATAGTCCTGATGTAATCGTTGTTGGTATACAGATGAGGAGGAGTAGAATAAGGATGCCAGTCCTAGCTTGTAGTTGGTAAAGAACTTGAATGGGACACCAGCTGAGTTTGTTGTAAAATAGGATATGAGGCCCTTATTACTCCTTTCAGTTTTGATCTTGGTAAAGGTAAAATGATTTCCTGATGCTTTCTTGAGGCTGCTCTTTGTTAGGTGAATGCAGGCTTGAAGACAGAAGAAAGTAAATTCTCCAGGTCTTAGGAATCCAAGGAATGCTAATGTCATGGCTGTTTGAACAGTAAAATCTCAGGAAGATCCAACCTCCATATTTTAAATGGCCATCAGTGTAGAATATAGGTCATAATCCATAAGCTTCCTTAAGGGATGTTGAGGTAGATTTTCTCAAACTCTGAATAAAGCCTTGATTGCTAGGATAAGCAAGAGCATGTGGCATCAGGATAGATGGACAACAAGGCAAACCGTATGCCTGAGATATATTGCTTGATTGTTTGGGCTGTCAAGTTAAATGTCTGAAAGCAGAAGGATGCAAATGCAAGAACATAAGGAACAGAATGTAGCAGAAGGTCTATGTTTTGAAGGGTGCAGAAGGTAATGTATTTCTTCCACGCTACTCTGAAGGCAAACTTGTCAATGCAGCTAGAGAATCCCAGATGGTAGCAGAAGTATGGTTGAAATACATATATATATTTTTTAACATCATTTGTAGCTCTTGGAATGGTGGAGAAGGAGTCATTTCTTGGTGTGAGGGTAAACAGCTCTGAACTGGTTAGAGAAATAGACAGTGTGATCAAATACAGCCGAGGAGAAGGAATCATTTCTTGTTGGTGTGAGGAAAGCAGCTCTGAATTAATTAAAGAAATAGACAGTGTGATCAAATACAGCTCCGGAGAAGATAGTACATTCTCCAGGTCTTGAATTCAAAGAAGGCTAAGGTCATAGCCTCCTGTAAGAGTTGAGTGGTTAGTGAACTGTAGATTTCATGCTGCAAGAGATTTGTTAGTTTGCAATATAGAGCATGGACTACAAGCTTGCTTGAGGGCAGTCCTTGAGGAATACATTTCTCAGGTTTTGAAGGAATGCTTTAGCTTCTGGACTGGATAAGTACAAGCTAGGATAGATGAATTTTAAGGTAAACTGAATGTCCAATATAAGTATATCTTCTGATGGTGATGGCAAAAGGTCTAATGCATGACAGTAGTAGAGCTGGCTGATAGCTGAGTGCTTGGAGCAGTATGATGTGGCTGACAGTCTGATAAAAGCTTGTGAGAAGTATGATGAGGCCAACAGGCTGATTGCTTGAGCAGTATATTGGTTTGATATGCCAAACAGCTATGAGATGCATGATATAGACAACAGGTCAATCACTTATAAGTAGTAGGGGCGTGGCTGACAAAGCAGACAGCTGTAAGCAGTATGATAAGGATGTCAGGCCAATTGTTTATGCGGCATAATGTGCCGACATGCTGAATCTTGTGAGTTGCAAGATGAATCCAACAAGCTGAATGCTTGTGAGTTGTAAGATGAATCCAACAAGCAAATACTTGTGAGCACAATGATGTGCCTGACAGACCAGATGCTTGTGAGCATCACAATGAGGCAGAGAGGCCGAACAGCTATAAGCAGTATGATATGGACAACAGGCAAAGTGCTGCTGAGCTACTGATCCATTGTTAGGAAGGTAGAACTGGGGAGGAAGGGGAGAGGGAGGTAAGGTGCCTGCCTGGTGCCATAGGCTTGGAGGGACAGGGAGGCGATCCTCAGGATTGCCAGAGCAGCTGCACAGGGAGGGGCTGGATGTCATTGTCCACCTAGGGACAAATGACCTGGCTAAGAAGGGGATTAGAAGTGCAGGAAGAGTTTGTGGAATTGGGGAGGGCCTTGTCAAGTAGCAGCAGGTAACCTTCTCGGAGGTGCTGCCCATCTATGGCATAGGAGAGGCTAGGGTGTTCCGCACCATGGGATTCAATCAGTGGTTGAAAAACTGGTGTGAAGCTCAGGGATTTGGCTTCTTGGGGACTGGGGTCCACCTGGAGTGATGCAAGCCTATACTGGCATGATGGGCTGCATCTGTCCGGAGAGGAACCAGGATCTAGGTAATAGGTTTAAATGCTTCATTGTAAGCTTTTAAACTAGCCAAGGGAGGCACTGGAAAGGAGCAGGAAATCTAGCCCCCAAATAATCATGGTAGTAAGTGTGGCAAACACCAACATAGAGGTGTTGATAGGGAGAAGGGAGGGGTAAATGGAGAAAGTGACAAAGGCAAGAAGGACAGGGATGGGGCAAAGGGAGTAAGGCCATCAGAAATGGAGGGTAATGGTACCAACGCCTGTAGTTTGGGCAACAAGCTCCTGAGCTGGTGGCCTTGATGGAAGAGGGATGCCTGGGTATCTAACAGTCACAGAAACATGGTACACAGAGAACCATGACTGGGATGTTAACAAACCAGGTACACAACCTACAGGAGAGACAGGCAGGGGAGAAGAGGGAGGAGTAGCTTTCTATGTAAAGGAAGGGTTAAAAGCAACTGAACAAAAGAGTAAACAGGGAGGAGAGGAGGCACTGTGGGTCACCTTGGAGACTGAAAGGCACCACAATCTGCACAGGGGTTGTGTACAGGCCCCATGTCAGGGAGGGAATGGACAAGGATATGATAGAAGGCATTCTTAGAATGGCAGAGAAAGGGAGATACTATTGATGGGAGACCTGAATATGCCAGATGTTAACTGGAGCACATTTGCTGCAGCCACATCCAACAGCAGGGCCATTCTTGATGCCCTACAGGTGGCAGGCATTAGACAGCTAGTTTCAGAACCCACTCGTGAGGGAGCTATCTTAGACCTCGTGTGCTCTCAAATGGGGACAGTGAGGAGGATCTCAGATCTGGAAGTGGGTTGCCATCTGGGGACAAGTGACCATCAAACAGTGTGGTTCACGTTAAACTCAGCTACAGAGTCAAGCCATACAAAAGTGAGGGTACTGGACTTTAGGAGAGCTGACTTTGGCAAGATGGGAGAGTGCCTCAGAACAGCACTAGCAAACAGGCTAGAAGGAGGTGTGGAGCAACAATGAGAAATCATCAAAACTGCCATCACAGAGGCAACAACCTTTGTGTGAAGCAAATAAACAAATCAAAATGAAAGAAAAAGCCACACTATGGTTCTCAAAAGAGGTGGCTGTGAAAGTCAGGGAGAAAAAGATAGCATTCCGGAAGTATAAGGAAACACAGAAGGAGCAGGACAGAGACCTGTACCAGTTAAGGCAGAAGGAAGCAGGAGGGAAGTCAGAATAGCAAAGGCCCAAACTGAGGAAAAGATAGCCAACTCAGTTAAGAAGGATAAAACCTTTTATAGGTACATCAAGCGTAGAAAAGACAAAGAGGAGAGATAGTGAGGCTGAATAGAATGAATGGTGGGCAAGGGGGACAGTGAAAAGCAGGGATACTGAACGAATATTTCTGCTCAGTATTCACAAAAGAGGAGGGAAGTGCCTAATCCAATTAACAGAAGCACTCTTGATAGGAGGTCGATCCCAGTCCTTTCACAGAAGAAAGGGTTCTGCAAGAACTCCTAAAACTGAAGGTGGACAAAGTAATGGATCCTGATGGAATTCACCCCAGAATTCTAAAAGAATTAAGGAGGAACTAGTGAAACCATTGGCTACTCTTTTAATAAATCATGGGAGGATGGTGTGGTACCTGAGGACTGGAGGAAGGCAGATGTGATTCCCTTCACAAAAGTGGGACCAAGACAGAGGCAGGAAACTACAGACCTGTCAGTCTGACCTCTGTGGTAGGGAAAGTGATGGAGTCACTACTGAAGGAAAGAATAGTTGAGTACCTAGAGGCCAGTGGAGCACAGGACCCAAGGCAGCATGGATTCTCGCGGGAAGGTCATGTCAGATGAATCTAATAGATTTCTTTGACTGTGTGGCCAAGTAGTAGACCAGGGAGGGCTGTGGACATGGCCTACCTAGACTTTAGCAAGGCATTTGACACAGTCCCACACAAAGATTAATAGTCAAATTAACTAGCCTGGGAGTGGGTCCCAGGGTGGTAGCCTGGGTAAAACATTGGCTCGCAACAGGACACAGAGAAGGTAATTGTAAATGGAGTCCACTCTGAAGAAAGAGAGTTACTAGTGGGCACCGTGAGGGTTCAGTATTGGGTCCAGTCCTTTTAATGTCTTCATCAGTGACACTGCAGAGGGACTGGAAGGAAAGTGTGCTTCTTTTGAGATGACACAAGATCTGCAACAGGATTGATACACAGGCGTGGAAAAGGATGAAAAGGGACTTGGCAAGGTTGGAGGAATGGTCAGAAGTATGGCAGCTAGGATTCAATACAAAGAGTGCAAAATAATGCACCTGGGAAACAAGAACCCAGGGAAGAATACACAATGGGTGGGGAGGTAGTAACAACAACAAAAAGGAAAGGGACCTGGGGGTAGTCATATCAGATGACCTAAGGTTAGCAAGCAATGTGAGAAGGCAGTAGGGAGGGCTGGGGTATACTGGGATGTATAGGAGAGGCATCAGCAGCAGAAAACAGGAAGTTATCCTCTGTACAGACAGTTGGTGAGAGCCCATCTGGATTACTGTGTCCAGTTCTGGAGACCCCATCTCCGCAAGGACATAGACAGGATAGAGGTAGTCAGAGGAGGGCAACTAAAATGGTGCAGGGTCTGCAGGAGAAGCCGTATGAGGAGAGACTAAGGGAGCTTAATATGTATACCCTTGAGGGAAAGAAGGGAGAGGGGACATGATAGAAACTTTTAAGTACCTTAGTGGAATCAACAAAGTCCAAGAGGGTAGCATCTTTCAGAAAAGAGACTTGCAAGAACAAGGGGACACAATTTAAAGATAGAGGAGGGCGGTTCAGGGGCAATGGAGAAGTATTATTTCACAGAGGTAGTGGATGCATGGAACAGCCTTCCTGAGGAGGTTGTGGGGTCTAAAACTGTGGGAGAATTCAAGAATGCATGGGACAGACATAAGGCAATTCTTGTGGGGGTTGGAAGAAATAGGCTGTTGGTTAATTAGGATCTACGGCCCATCCTGTAGGTAGGGAAATGGGCAGACTAGATGGGCCAAGCGGTCCTTATCTGCTGTCAAAGTCTATGTTTCTATATTTCTATGTTTCTATGTCTATGTTTCTATGTTTCTATGATGTAGCTGAAAGCTGAGAGCAAGAACAAATTCATTGGGGTATCCATAATTCTGAAGAATTATACGGTATCTGAAATTATTACAATACAGTGTACTGCTATTTACTGTCTGCAAGCAAAATATATTCTAATTTTTTCCTAATGTAAATTTCCATAGATAGAGCTTACAAATATTTTTCAGTAATCCATTGACCTAAAATATTGTCTTAGTGTTATAATGATTGTTATAGAAGTAGAGTCCCATGAAATTCTTTTATTTTTTATAATTTTGTTTTTATTTTTCTGGAATTCCTTGTTATTTCTTTTATTAATTGAAAATGCAGTTTTATTTCTTGCTATCACATTTACATTCCTAAAATACCTCAAAATGACCTATATATATTAGAAATCACATTTCTAGTATACTGCATTGTATTAATAAAAGCCAAGAGAACCTCACAACTCTCCCTCTTTGGTAAAAATGGAGTGCAAGAGTACTGTGTGCAAAAAAAATGCATATCTTTATTACACTTTAATGTTACGCTTTACTTATGAGACAAAATATCTAAAGATGCCACCCTGCTAAAAAACCGGACGACATTTCACTCCTTACATAGAAACATAGAACATAGAAACATAGAATTTGGCGAGAGAAGGACCGCTAGCCCATCCAGTCTGCCCATTTCTCTACCTAATGGATAAGTTGCAGATCGTAGTTAACCAACAGCCTACTTTTTCCTACCCCACCACTAGAATTGCCTTATGACTGTCCTATGCATTCTTGAAATCCACCACTGTTTTTGACTCCAACCTCCTCTAGAAGGCTGTTCCATGCATACAACCTCTCCATGAAAATACTTCTTCACATTACCTCTGAGCCATCCTTTCTCAATCTTCAAATTGTGCCCCTTGTTCTTGCACACTCTTTTCTGAAAGATGTTACCCTCTTGGACTTCGTTGATTCCTTGAGGTACTTGAAAGTTTCTATCATTTCTCCCCTCCTCCTTTCCTTGAGGCTATACATAGTAAGCTCATTAAGTCTCTTCATACATCTTCTGGTGCAGACACTGCACCATCTTAGATGCCCTCCTCTGGACCACCTCCATCCTGTCTTTGTCTTTGCGGAGATTGGGTCTCCAGAACTTCACGCAGTATTCCAGATGGGGTCTCATCAGCTGTCTGCACAGAGGATAACAACTTCTGGTTTTCTACTGGTGTTGCCTCTCCTATGCATTCCAGTATTCATCCAGCCCTCCTTACTGCCTTCTCACATTACTTACCCACCTTTGGGTGATCAGATATGACTACCCCAGGTCCCTTTCCATTTTTGTTGTTGTTAGTATCTCACCCCCATTGTGACTCTTCCCCTGGGTTTTGTTTCCCAGGTGCATTACGTGCACTTTTAGCATTGAATCTAAGCTGCCATACATTTGACCATTCCTCCAGCCTTGCAGTCCCTTCTCATCCTTTCCACTCCACCTTGTGTATCAGCTCTGTTGCAGATCTTTGTGTTGTTTGCAAAGAGACATACTTTTCCTTCCAGTCCCTCTGCAATGTCACTTACAAAGACATTAAAGAGGATCGGTCCTAATACTGAACCCTGCAGTACTCCACTAGTAACTCCTTTCTTCAGAGTGGACTCCGTTTACTATTACCCTCTGTGTCCTGTTCTCCAGCCAATTCTTTACCCTGGCTATCAACTTGGGACCCACTCCCAGGCTGGCCAACTTGTATGTTAATCTTTTTGTGGGACTGTGTCACATGCCTTGCTAAAGTCTAGGTAGGCCATGTCCACAGCCCTCCTTGATCTACTGCTTTGGTCACCCAGTCAAAGAAATCTATAATATTCATCGGACATGACCCTCCCACTGTGAATCCATGCTGCCTTGGGTCCTGTGCCCCTCTGGCCTCTAAGTACTCAACAATTCTTTTCCTTCAAAGTGGTCCCATCATTTTCCCAATCACTGAGGTTAAACTAACAGGTCTGTAGTTTCCTGCTTCTACTCTGCTCCCACTTTTGTGAAGTGGAATAACATCTGTCCTCCTCCAGTCCTCAGGTACCACCCCATCCTCCCATGATTTGTTAAAGTGGTGTCACTAGTTCTACCCTTAGTTCTTTCAGAAATCTGGGATGAATCCCATCAGGCCTCATTGCTTTGTCCACCTTCAGTTTTAAGAGTTCTTTTCAGAACCCTTTCTTGTGAATGGGCTGGTATCAATCCCCATATCTAGAGTATTTCTACTGTTTGGTTTAGGTACCTCCCTCTCCATTTGTGAATACTGAGCAAAAATATTTGTTTAGCATCTCTGCCTTTCACAGTCACCTCTATCCACCCCTCCCGTTATTAAGCCTCACAATCCCTCCTTTGCCTTCCTTCACTCCCTGATGTACCTATAAAGGTTTATCCCCTTCTTAACTGAGTTGGCTATCTTTTCCTCAGTTTGGGCCTTCGCTAGTTCTGACTGCCTTCCCTGCTTCCTATTGCTTTAATTGATACAATTCTCTGTCCGCTTCTTCTGTGATTCCTTGTACTTTCTAGATGTTTTCTTTTCTCCCTAACCTTCCCTGCCACCTCCTTTGAGAACCATAGTGGTTTCTTACATTGTTTTGTTTTGTTTATTTGCTTCACACAAGGTTTGTTGCCTCTATGATGGCAGTTTGATTATTCCCCATTGTTCTTCCACCCTCCTTCATGCCCTTTGCTAATACATTCCTTAGGCACTCACCCATTTTGGCAAAGTCAGCCCTCCTGAAGTCCAGTACATTTGCCTTTGTATGACTTGATTCTACTGCTGTGTTTATTATGAACCATACTGTTCGATCGTCACTAGTTCCCAGATGGCTACTCACTTCTAAATCTGTGATCCTCTCACCATCTCTTTTGAGAGTACCAGGTCTAAGATTGCTCTCTCTCAAGTTGGTTCCAATACTAGTTGTCTAAGGCATGCCCCTGTAGAGCATCTAGAATGACCCACTCTTAGAAGTGGCTGCTGCAAATCCACTCCAATTAACATCTGGCATGTTCAGATCCCCATCAGCAATATATCCCTTTTTCTGCCATTCTAAGGATACTTCCTATCATTTCCTTGTCCATGTCCTCCCCTGAGATGGGGTCTGTATACAACCCCTGTGCAGATTGTGGTGCCATTGCCTGTCTCCAAATTGACCCACAGTGCTTCTGCTCCTCATTGTTTAACCTTTTTGTTCTGTAGCTTTGATTACTTCCCTTATAAGAGAGCTACTCCTCCTCCTCCTCTTTTACCCTCCCTGTCCCTCCTGTAGAAGTGTATCCTGGTATGTTTATGAGGAGCTTTGTGAAAGTAAGGGTAAAATGCTGTCAAGCTTTTTTAGCGGGCTGGCATCTTTGATATTTTGTCTCACAAGTGTGCTAATATTAAAGTGTAATAAAGATATATCTTTTGCACACAGTACTCTGAACTCTGTTTTTACCTAAGAAGGGAGAGTTGTTAGTCTCTCTTGGCTTTTATTACATGTACCCGTGTTTAAATGTATGCAACTGCAGCTGGTAAGTGACCTCTTCTTGTTGTACATTGTATTAAGTAGCATTATACTATGGTCTTGAAAGCTTTTGTGAATCAGACAATTCTGCTGCTGTTTCCTTGCTGACCATCTCTATGGAAGCAACTGAACCTAAAGAACAACTGCTGCAAGCATTTATTTAGTTTTGAAAAAAAGCAATTGTTAAAACTTTTTCCATGTGCTTATTTTCATTTTATTTCTTTTTATACCTTGAATTTCTTGTTATTTCTTATTTAAGAAAAACACAGGTCTCTATATATAAGCACAGGAGCCTGAGACATGCCACTGCCATTGCTTGTCTTTCTGGAATGTAAGTTTCTAGTAATGAAGACCTTCCAGCTCAAAGTCTACAACTACTTTAAGAACAAAATGACAAGATATGCCTTCCTGTATTTATCACCTTTATATATCTCACTTTGTCTTTTCCCATATTTACTCTTCTGTGCTTTCCTCCCATAGTCTCACTTAACCTGTTTGTCCCTAGTTATAATGGCAAATTGGCAGCTAAATACTGAAAAGATATTAAATATAAATGAAAATACGTCTACAATTTAGTTTTAAAATTATTTTTAAAGTGTTAGAGGCTCTTTGATGCTGCCTACAGATAATGAATGACAATTTCTACAGGATGCAATATGTATGAAGAGTGGTCCATAAAACAGAATTAATTTGCTTTCCTTATAAATTTTGACTTGTGTAAAAAGTAGGGTAGCAATACAACTGCAGTGGTCTTTGCCATTCAGTCACTCCTGTTTACAAATGAAGTGGAAAACATTTATTGAGAACTCTAACATAACCTAAACAATCTCAAAATCTATTAAAAGCATGGCCTACCACTTTTCAGCAAGTGGTCTGGTCTAAAGATACACAGCATCTGTCCATTAGTCCATGCTCAGTCCTTTGTCACTTCTAAGGAGCATCTCAAATCCTGTTAATAGAAATTAACTAAGGAAAGTTCAGCGGCTGTCAGCCAGTACAGTATATGCTGCCCAGCTCAGGAATCTATCTCCAGCTGGTACTATAGCAGAAGGCAGTTTTCATCCTCTGTTCTCAGTTCTACAGTATAACCTGTCTAGGCTTCAGCTTGTCTGCAGGCTTTGGTAGCTTGACGGACTGGCGTCTTCCTGTCCCAGTAAAGGTTATATTATTTCTGTCTTTCAAAGGTTTGCCTTAGGCTATTAGTTTGATGGCCTGTTTTTACTTTTGTAAGATTGTGTTTTTACTGGGATCTCAATTCATGGTTTTGTGTAAGACATTGTTATCTGCTAGGCAAAGGCTAAGTGTAAGGTCAGAGCGTAAAAGGGATCAAAGCCATTGCCAGTCCTCCATCTGTAGAGTATGGTTATTATTCACACCACAGTGTTATTTATAGTACTCTCTTTTCAGAGGCTGTACTTTCAAAATACAAAGTAACAGACATTCAGCTGATTTTCTGCTTTATAAAATTCTGTGATGTAACTTGCACAAATAGGCTAATTAATAGCGAGGAAAGCAGACTAGCTAGGTATAAGTGTTCTTTCTGCTGCTCTGAAAAAACCATCTCCTGAGTGTTACTCTCCTGAAGGTTTTCAAGTCAATGTCCTTAAAAGAAATATGTGGATTTTAAATACTGCATACTGATATCATACTGTACTTGCAACTGCCAATAATCTTACAATCAAGAATTATTAAAGAAAAAAGTGTATATGGATGTTTCACCATTTTCTGTCAATGATATATGTGTACAATGTATGTCTTGTAATTGTCCACTTGCAGGTATTCAAGTCAAAAACAAACTCCCGTTTTCTAAAGATTTTGTACAGGCAGAAAACAGTAGGAAGATATCAATTTCAGTTAAGTTTATAGGTTGTACTGGAAAGGCATAAACATTGCCCGTTTTCACAAATCTGCAGTTTGGACAAATACAACATGAGTTTACATAAATGAGGCAGAACAGTCGAGGTACACAATTCGGGGACACAGAAAACGAGGTGCAAAACAGTTTAAACAAAAGTGGCAAACAAGTATTGGATAAACAAAAAGGGATAAACAAAAATAAGTGCAGTGGAGGAAAGTGCTCTGCAGTTTCAGACTTGAGACTCGTGTCTCATAGTAAAAGGCAGAGATAGGTTAAGCTACCCAAGGTGTCAGGTGGGGTAGAGCACACTGACATATCATAAAGTGTGGCACTTGCAGACGGTGACCTGGGAGAGGTGTGTGCATTAAGGTTGAGCTTGAAAGAGGACATTGTGGGGCACTGGGAGATAAAGGAGGGGAAGGCTGTTGAACAATTTAGAACCCTTGTAGGAGAGGATGTTTGGTGATATGCTAGGATGGATCTCTTTTGAGAAACAAACCTAAATACTGTAGTCTTGTAGCTCAGAGGTTTATTAATAAATGGTATAGCAAAAGAATAATAGTATAGCAAAAAGAAAATTCTTCATCAATCATGCAAGCTTATTTATAGATTTGATTGACTTCTTATTATACAGAAATAGAGACAGTGGTGGCAGAAAAGACCATTGGTCCATTCAGTCTACCAAGTCCCTAGCTAACCCTGGGACCCACTGTCCATCCACACACCAATTCAGTGTTCAAATGCTAACAGTTTCACTAGCAGTACCTTTGTTTGAATATGTTTGGACCACTTAGAGGCAAAACCAACAGCAACTGATCAAGTAAATTGAAGGTTATTGCTAATGCTTACCTAAAATTGCATTATATAATATGGTTAGGCTTTTAATGAACATATCTGCAACTGCTTTAAAAGTCATTATTCATTAGCCCGACATTATGAATCCCATTAGTCAAAGGTGTGATCACGAGTATCATGAATTTTTTATTATTCTTTGCTAACGGATAAGGCTCACTAGGCATGAGTGCCTGATTTCAGAAGCAACCGGGGAACAGTGGGAGGTTAAGTGACTTGCTCAGAGTCACAAAGTATGCAAGTGGAGGTTGTGGGAATCAAACCCATGTCTGTCGGATGTACCAAGCTCATTCACAGCTCATTACTCTAACCTCTAGGTTATACTATTGCCATACTAATTGTTTTCTGTTAGCATTCTGCCCCAGGAGTGACACTCAGTGATAATAAATATCCTGCCTGGATTAGGCCTCTTAAGAGCCATGTTTGATGGCATACTCTCCTGCTCTGATCCAGGCTTACAGGAGCATGCTTGAGGCTGACATTCTCCTACCTGATCAGGCCCCAAGAACTTTGCTAGTACACTCTGCTGATCTGATCAGGACTCTAAAGTCATTCTTGGTAGCAGGTACTCCCAGCCCTGAACAGGCCTTTCAGAAGCTGTGCTTGACAGCAGCCACCTCTTATTCTTATCAGTCCTCCCTGGAGCCATGCTTCAGCAACATGGCAGCAACAGGAAGCATTCAGATGTAAGAGAGATAACAAGTGGAGTGCCCAAGAATCGATTTTGGGACCAGTCCTCTTTAACATATTTATATGTGACATAGGGAGGTGGTCCAGGGAAAGATATGCCCTTTCACAGATTATACTATTAAGATCTATGGAAGGAGATGCAGCAAAGGTGGAAGTGAGGGCCATGAGGGAGGGAGGATCTGGAAGGACTGAAGAAGTTATCAAGGGTGTGGCACTTGAAATCTAACAACAAGATGTGAAAGATAACACATTCTCTAGGGGCTGGTAACCTGAGAATAGAATATAGGATAGGTGTGGTAGTGGTTGAAAGAACAATGGAAGAAGGAACCTCTGGCCAGATGTCCGCAAGAGGTGGCATGGCCAGGTGACACTGCTCTAATGCCCACCCCACTCCATGAGCAAACAATGCCACACATGATCTGCTTTCTATGCAGGGCCCACAGGACCCTGCATGAAGAAAGGAATAACAAACTGTGTTGGCAGTCTGGGGTGAGACATGCTCTGTACCTTGAAAAGTGTATCCCATTATGAGGCTCTGGCTTGGAGCTGTACCTTGTGCTTTGGATTGAAGGCTAGGGGCTGGTAGGGGAAGAGGTGAGCATTAGGGTTGACAACTCTCAAGGCAGACCCACTACTGATTCGCCAAGACTCTGGAGACTCAAACCCTAAAGTTTGTTTCCTTTGCTGCAGGGTGGGGATAGGGTGTTGGGTTGGAAACCCTAATGCCAAATTTCTTTTACTTTTGTGGCATTAAGTTACCTTAACTGGTGCATCAATGCAGTTTTGCAAAGAATTTCATTACTTTTGAGATAGTATAATCGTGTCCTCATTTGTCTGTCCCTCCATAGATGCGTACATGTATGTTGCTGTGGAGCACAGAACCCTCCTGGCCCTGCACATATTTTCTGCTAAAGCAGCAGCAAATTGTCAGCATACACTTGTGCCACACACTCATGAACTTAGCAGGAAAATTTTCAAATCCCTCGCCAAACGCAATCTGTGGCATTGAAATGTCATTCATCATAGGTGCAAAACACATTTTGGCCAGGATTTGAAAATTTCAGTTAGTCGTGTTAATGAGGTGGTATAAAAATGGTTATGTTGAAAATTTGGGGTCAAAATATTAAAATTACCTAAGTTACAAGCGAGCATAGTAATATTTCAACATATGCTCATAACTTGCCATTTTTACATATTTGGACCCAAATTTTAACATAGTTTTCTTATGACTCTAACTCATGAGCAATGGTGGTGAAAATTTTCAAATCCAGCCTGAAAGGTGATTTTGTTGTTTATTTCCAAAATTAGCTTTGGGGCAAGATTTGGATAATACCACCACCATTGTACATGAGTTGGGGTCCCAAAAAGGCCATGTTGAAAATTTGGGCTCAAAATATGCAAAATGTCAAAGCTATGCATCAAAGTTGAAAACCCCATTGAAATACACTGAACCGCAATTACCTTAGTTTTTCATATTGCAACTTTGCAGTTCCAGTAGCAAGATGTGTCTTCCATCGTGGAGTTGATCTTCTACGCCTGTGACCTATTCAGGTGAGTGAGGGGTGTGTGTGGGGGTGACTGCTGAGTGGAAGGTGAGGGTTGGGGATTGGATTGGCGAGGGACCATTTTCTTTTGCGGGTTTTGAAAAAAAAAAATTGAGGACTGTTTTCTTTATTTCAGTACAAGGATAGCAATTGGAGCCACTAGGCACCATAGAAAATATAAACAATAATGGGGATGGCGATCGGAGGGTGGAGGTTCCGCTGGACACCAGGGAAACACAAGTCAACAACGGGTTTGGCAATCAGAGGGTGAGGGGTGCCACTAGACACCAAGAAAAATATAAACAATAATGGGATGGCACTCAGAGGGGTGGGGGAGGTGCCACTAGACACCAATATGAACAATAATGAGGGATGGCTGATTGGAAAGTGGGGGTGCCACTAGACATCAGGGAAAATATAAACAATAACAGGGATGTTGATTGGAGGATGGAGGTGCCATTAGACACCAGGGAAACATAAATCAACAATGGTGATGGTGATCAGAGGGTGTGGGGGAGAGGTAATTATGCCTACTATCTATGAAAAGGAAAGGCTATGCAAAGTTTGTAAGGAGAGATAGACAAGGAAAATATCAAATAACTATGGGGACAGCATTTGGAGGGTGCATGGTGCGACTAGACACCAGGAAAGATCAAATAACTATGGGATGGCAATCGAGGGTCGGGGTTCCACAAGACATCATTTATTATTTATTTATTTATTTGTCAGCTGTTTCACCAGAAAAGATAACATTGTCGGGGGTAAAAGAGTTGGGAGAACAAGCAAACACATAGCAATACAAGTACAATTACTAAAATAAAACAGTGTAGCACAATTACAGACATAAATAACCCAGACCAACTGGCCAGGTAAACAAAACCATGTTCAGATATAGCATACATAGCAACTCAAGAGCAGGTGATCCAGTAGGGTAGAGGTTAGAGGATGGATAACACATTTGAAGTACTAGAAGTAGTAGGCAAGTGCTAGAAGTAGTAGGCTGAGCACAAGATTCAAGTACTATTGTATACCCAAGGGAGGGCAGTTATAAGACAAGTGGGGAAGTGGACAGGCGAGGGGTAGAGGGTGGGGATGGAAGAGGGAGGCAGAGGGACAGTTAAGATCTATACCCATTCAGGATGCTGAGAACCCTGCAAGGACAGGACCAGGTAGAAATGCAGGGAAAGCGAGCAGGGAGGTAGAGAAGAAAGGGTGGGGAATGGGGGAGGAAGAGGATAAGGAAGAAGGAGGTGCACTGGTGATGGATTTGAAAGTGGGGGAAGAGAGAAGGGAAAAGAGTGAGACCCAATCTATACCCCTTCAGGATGCAGAGAACCCTGCAAGGAGTCAGGATTAGAAAGTGGGAAAGGAAGAGTGGTAGAACAGAGAGCCAAGATCTGTACCCCTTCAGGATGACAGAGAACCTACAAGGGGACAGGACCGGGCAGAAAAGGAGGGAAGAAAGGGGGGCAGGGAGGAGGAGTGGAGTGTGGAGGGTGACCAGAGGGAGAAGAGGGATAAGGAATAGGAGGCTGGAGAAAAGGGGTAAACTAGGAATGGAAAAAGTGGAGAGCATCAGTAGGGAAAGAGGGGTTGTGGGAGAACAGCAGTAGAGTGTCAAAATAGAACAGTAGGACATCAGAGAAATGGCAGCTCACTGCTCTCACTGCAGCCCACAGCACAAGTTCCGGCTGCAGCTACAGAAGTCATGAAAGTCCTGCTGTTCTCATACAGAGAATGAGGGTGAATGGCTCCTCTTGCTAAGCTGAGCACCTGGATTTTGGGTGCCTGATAATGTATTTCTGCCAACTTTTAATACAAACACTAGAATCTAGCTAAACTGGTCCCATTTAGCTAGGTTCAGGTGTTAGTTTTTAAAAATACATAATTTGTATGTATTTTTGTTGTTTGTAAGTTTAAACAGTAAAAGAAAATGCCAGCCATCTCAACTGTTTTTCCCCATGACAAGTAAATCATGCAAATAACCACTGGCAATATGTTTTTTTACCTTTTGCAATAGGTTATTTTTTACCATCAGCACCAGAACATTAACTCAAAAATCATTATAACTTTAAAACAGAATTACATTTTTCACCAAACCTTTCAGTGGCACACACCTTGGCATGGGCCCTTCAACCCTGAAAATTTCATGAAAAAATTCCACATGGTTTAGGGCTGTAAGTGAGAGAAAATTACCAAAGTTAAGTATAGGGAAACCAAACGTGTTTTTTTCCTGTTTTTGTTAGCAGTCCGTGTCTTGAAAACTGCACAAGATGCTGTCACAACTTTTCACGTCTTGAAATTCTGAGCTATTACATCAAAAAACGCAAAAATTATTAAGGTGCAAAAGGGTTTAACATTAAACAGGCTACTCAACCCTAACTATAGGGTGTGCACGCCTATAATATACATACAACTACTGTATATGACCGTCCACCACAGATTGCATACAGGGTGCAGGAGAGGGTCGATGGATGCAGGGCTCCTGGCCCGCCCCTAGCTCCATGACAAAGAATTTTCACCCCAAAATGGACACAGCACTGGCAGTCAGCAGTGGGGATCCTTACATGGCTGAAACAGCCAATGCAGAAACAGGCCCTAATCCCCCGACTGATCAGTCGGGCTGTCTGGTAGGTTTGGGCTGAAGGGTATTTAAGTCTGAACACAGCCACCCTGACCTTGTTCCAGTTTTGTTTGGTGGCCAGCAGCCAGTACTTCTATGCAGTTTTTCTTTTTTTATTTCCACTTGCTGCAGTAGCATTTCCAGGTGTGGGGTGAATATTCAGCTATAGATGTTTTTGCTTCATTTGTTGTTGTGATCAGCTGTGCAGCTGTGCTTCATCCGTGCCAGTTTCTGTGTGCGCTGGTGGTACAAGCTAGTCATGTCCTCTGTTGAGGGTTTAATTGTGCAGCTTCAGGCCATGTCAAAGGAGTGAGGCCTAGGCTGGCTACTAGACTCTGTTTTAGGTCAGCTGCTTAACTAGTGCAAGTAGTGGAGCTGGGACTTTGGGGGTGGGGCAGCTTCTGATGCAATGACTGTTGGAACTAGTGAGGTTCCCCTTTCAGAGGTAGCTGTTGAGATGGGCCCCTCTGCCCCCCCAGCACAAACTTAAAAGTGCTAGTTGCTTCCTTGAGTGCTGTCTCCAGCACTTGGGCAGACCTCGTTCAGAAGCAGATGGCTCCTAGAGACTAACACTGAGGGGCCTGTGATGTTGGTACATCCTGGCAGTTCTGGAGATCGGAGCACTGCCTCAACAAGTCCGTGACCCTTCTCTGTCTTGGTTTAAGCAGCTGCTGAGCCTAAGAAGAAGCACACTGGGCCTCCTGGTGGTGAGGGGCAGAAAGGAAGAGTCAAGAATGGACAATATTGTAGGTCTGAAAAGGTAAGCACTGACATTCCATCAGAGCAAGACCAAAGAGAAGAAGAAGAATCAGCATTTATATACTGCTTTTCATACACAATGTACCCAAAGGCTTTACAAGCAATGCTAGACTGGTAGTGAAGTGACTGAATGTGTAGTGGCAGCCATATCGACATCACCACCCACACACAGCCTGGACAATTGCATGAACTGATTTTATGGGAAGGGAATATTGGCCAAGACACTGGGAATGTCCTCTTTGCAAAGAATGCCTTGGGTTCTTTTACCCACCTGGACACCACCAGGATCACACCAGGATGGGTGAAGGGACCTCAGTTTAACATCTCCATCTGACGGATGGCACACCCAACAGTACAGTACCCCTAATACTGCACTCTGGTGCCAGCGTTTAGAGCATGAGTCCAGTCCTGGTGTGGGACGAGAACCCACAACCTTCTGGTCCAAAGGCGGATGTGCTACCAACTGAGCCACGCTGACACAAGGCAAGAAACAGCTGAGGGTGGGTAGGATCCTGTAGTTGCAGGGAAAGGATTGAGGAGGGAGGGGTTTGCACAGTAGCATGCTAGAGATAGAAACATAGACTTTGATGGCAGATAAGGATCGCTTGGCCCACCCTAGTCTGCCCATTTCCCTACCTACAGGATAAGCTGCAGATCCCATTTAACCAACAGTGTGTTTCTACCTACCTCCACAAAAATTGCCTTATGTCTGTCCCATGCATTCTTGAATTCTCCACAGTTATAGACCCCACAACCTCCTCGCATCCTCCACCTCTCTGTGAAAAAATACTTCCTTACATTGCCCCTGAGCCGTCCCCTCTATCTTCAAATTGTGTCCCTTGTTCTTACACATCTCTTTTCTGAAAGATGCTACCCTCTTGGACTTTGTTGATTCCACTGAGGTACTTAAAGCGTTTCTATCATGTCCCCCTCTCCCTCCTTTCCTCAGGGTATACATATTAAGCGCTTTAGTCTCACCTCGTATGGCTTCTCTTGCAGATCCTGCACCATTTAGTTGCCATCCTCTGGACTGCCTCTATCCTGTCTATGTCTTTGCGGAGATGGGGTGTCCAGAACTGGACACAGTACTCAGATGGGGTCTCACCAACTGTCTGTACAGGGGATAACAACTTCCTGTTTTCTGCTGGTGATGCCTCACCCTATACATCCCAGTATCCCCCATCCCTCCCTACTGCCTTCTCACATTGCTTGCTAACCTTAAGGTCATCTGATCTGATTACCCCAGGTCCCTTTCCATTTTGTTGTTATTTACCCCCCATTGTGTAATCTTCCCTGGGTTTTGTTTCCCAGGTGCATTATATGCACTTTTTGCATTGAATCCAAGCTGCCATACTTCTGACCATTCCTCCAACCTTGCCAAGTCCCTTCTCATCCTTTCCATGCCTCTTGTGTATCAACCCTGTTGCAGATCTTTGTGTCATCTGCAAAGAGAATACTTTTCCTTCCTGTCCCTCTGCAATGTCACTTATAAAGACATTAAGAAGGACTGGACCCAGTACTGAACCCTGCAGTACCCCACTAGTAACCTCTCTTTCTTCAAGTGGACTCCATTTACAATTACCTTCTGTGCCCTGTTGTGCAGCCAATGTTTTACCAGGCTACCACCTGGGACCCACTCCCAGGCTGGTTAATTTGACTATTAATCTTTTGTGTGGGACTGTGTCAAATGCCTTGCTAAAGTCTAGGTAGGCCATGTCCACAGCCCCTCCCTGGTCTACTACTTTGGTCACCCAGTCAAAGAAATCTATTAGATTTGTCTGACATGACCTTCCGCTGTGAACCCTTGCTGCCTTGGGTCCTGTGCCCCACTGGCCTCTAGGTACTCAACAATTCTTTCCTTCAGAAGTGATTCCATCACTTTCCCTACCACAGAGGTCAAACTGACAGGTCTGTTGTTTTCTGCCTCTGTCTTGCTCCCACTTTTGTGAAGGGGAATCATATCCCTTCCTCCAGTCCTCAGGTACCACACCATCCTCCCATGATTTGTTAAAAGGGTAGTCAGTGGTGTCACTAGTTGTCTCCTTAATTCTTTTAGAATTCTGGGGTGAATTCAATCAGGACCCATTGCTTTGTCCACCTTCAGTTTTAGGAGTTCTTTCAGAACCCTTTTTTCTGTGAAAGGACTGGGATGGACCCCATATCCAGAGTGCTTCTGTTAATTGGCTTAGGCACCTCCCCTCCTCCTCTTTTGTGAATACTGAGCAGAAGTATTCATTCAGTATCCCTGCTTTTCACTGTCCCTCTCTGCCCACCCACTGTCCATTCTATTCAGCCTCACCATCCCTCCTTTGTCTTTCTCGCTCCCTGATATACCTATAAAGGTTTTATCCCCTTCTTAACGAGTTGGCTATCTTTTCCTCAGTTTGGGTCTTTGCTATTCTGACTACCCTCCCTGCTTCCTTCTGCCTTAACTGGTACAGTTCTCTGTCCTGCTCCTTCTGTGTTTCCTTATACTTCCGAGATGCTATCTTTTCTCCCTAACCTTCCACATACCTCTTTTGAGAAGCACAGTAGCCTTTATCTTTCATGTTTATTTGCTTCACACAAAGGCTTATTGCCTCTGTGATGGCAGTTTTGATGTCTCTCCATTGTTGCTCCACACCTCCTTCTAGCCTGTTTGCTAGTGCTTTTCTAAGGCACTCTCCCATCTTGCCAAAGTCAGCCCTCTAAAGTCCAGAACCCTCACTTTTTGTATGGCTTGACTCTGTAGCTGAGTTTATCATGACCCACACTGTTTGGTGGTCACTTGTTCCCCAGATGGCAACCCACTTCTAGATCTGAGATCCTCTCACTGTCCCCATTTGACAGTATGAGGTCTAAGATTGCTCCCTCACAAGTGGGTTCCAAAACTAGCTGTCTGAGGCATGCCTCCTGAAGAGCATCGAGAATGGCCCAGCTTTTTGGATGTGGCTGCAACAAAGATGCTCCAGTTAACATCTGGCATATAAGGTCCCACATCAACAGTATCTCCCTTTCTCTACCATCCTAAGGATGCCTTCTATCATATCCTTGTCCATTCCGTCCCCTGACATTGCGGTCTGTATACAACCCCTGTGCGGATTGTGGTGCCATTTCCAGTCTCTGAGGTGACCACAGTGCCTCCTCTCCTCCCTGTTTACTCTTTTGTTCAGTTGCTTTTATCCCTTCCCTTACATACAGAGAGGCTCCACCTCTTCTTCTCCCCTCCCTGTCTCTCCTGTAGGTTGTGTACACTGGTATGTTAACATCCAGTCATGGTTCTCTGTGTACCATGTTTCTGTGACTGCTACAATATCCAGGCATCCCTCTTCCATCAAGGCCACTAGTTCAGGGAGCTTGTTGCCCAGACTATCAGTGTTGGTACTCATTACCCTCCATTTCTTGATGGCCTTACCCCTTTTGCCCCATCTCTGTCCTTATTGTGTTTGTCATTTTCTCCGTTTACCCTGCCCTTCTCCCTATTGACATCTCTATCTTGGTGTTTACCTCACTTAGTACCCTAATTATTTTGGGGGGTGGGATTTTCCTGCTCCTTTCCAGTGCCTCCCCCTTGGCTAGTTTAAATGCTTGTCAATGAAGCATTAAACCTATTACCTAGGATCCTGGTTCCCTCCTGGACAGATGCAGACCATCAAGCCAGTTTAGGCCTGCATCCTCCAGGTGGACCTCCAGTCCCAGTGAAGCCAAATCTCTGAGCTCTGCACCAGTTTTCTACCACTGATTGAATCCCATGGTGTGGAACACACCTACCCTCACCCATGCCATAGACAGGTAGCACCTCCGAGAAGGTTACCATGCATGCTACTTGTCTAAGGCCCCTCCCCAACTCCACAAATGCTTCCTGCACTGCTCTGATCCCTTTCTTAGCCAGGTCATTTGTCCCTAGGTGGACAATGGCGGACAATGGTATCCAGCTCCCTCCCTGTGCAGTTGCTCCGCGATCCTGAGGATTCGCTCCTTGTCCCTCAAGCCATGGTGCCAGGGGTTAGTATGGGCTTATGCCCCTACAAGGTAAATTTGAAATGTTGCGGTAATGTTTTATCAGATGATCGGCTCTGTGTCTGGGTTTGCTGAAAGGGTAGATGGGATGGCAAATCCTACCCCTATCCCAGCCTGTCCAGTGGGGATTGGTGGTGGGTGGAGATTTTGTTAAGCCCCAAGAGACTCCACCTTCAAGGTCCCTATGGTGGCCTCAGTGATAGCTAGTTCATCCACCTCTGGGAGTCCCCTTCCATGGTGGAAAGGGTGGAGTAAGCAGCACTGGAAGAGAAGGGTAGAGTTATTGTGGAGATGCAGGAACAGTTAAAGGCCCTCAAAGAACAGGTCACAACTTTGGCAGAAGATAGACTGTTAAAGGTGAAAGACCTGACCAAAGCAGGCATGGCTTAATGCATGCCAGTGCTTTAGAGGTCTCATTTAGCTCAGGGGATGTGGAACAAAATTTTAAATAGGGAGTATCTCAACAGTTTTTTGCTGCATGGAGAAGAAGAGGAAAAAAATGAAGAAAAAAGAAGTCTGGGGAGGAAAAGAAAAAAATCAACTGAACGTGTAAAAGAAAATAATGAATGGGATAGCAGCATTCAGCATTTCTATGATAATAGTTCCCAAGCACCCAAAGAAAATATTAGGGTTGTTCAGGCATTAGGACACAGTATTGAAGGCTTGTTTTACTTAAGGAGTGAGAGAGAGAGAGAGAGAGAGAGCGTAACCCCCTTTTTATTTTTTCTTCTTATGATACTGATGGTACAGTGAAGGTCTGTCAATCTGGGCGTACAGCCTTATGTTTGTCTAACAGTCTGTTGTATGTCTGTGCAGGTTCGTTGGGCTGGCCACCCACTTTGTTTGTACTAGTTTTGTAGTTAGTCCTTTATGTTCCCTGTTCTATTATGCGCTACAGACTTGCTAACATGCCTACTTTCAGTTTTCTTCAGGGCTAATTTTCAATGCCTAAAAGGTTTCAGTAGCTGTTTAAATTTTAAAAGGCCTTTCTCACGATAGTTCCTTGAATCACTTAAAGAAACGGCATTGCAGTTCTCTATGCCGTGGTTAAGTACTTTACTCACAGAATGGTACCAATAGACAGAGAAGTTAAAAACTCAACAGTATTTGCAGTATAGCGGAGACGGTCTCAATTAGATACAGGGTACCCTTACTTGGTAGCGTGTTTAAAGTATATAATGTTGATATTACTGGAACAAGAAGTATTGCTATGTTGCACTGTTCCCCAATTAGCCAGCAGTTCTGTGGTATGTTCTCCAGAGGGCCTCAGCCTGGAAATCCGGTTTGTGTTCTCCACGGCAGTGCGAGTTTTAAGCTCTGGTAAATTTGCAGCTGCTCGAGAGTCCGCGCACTATCATGGGGTGTCTACGTCCGTTGCTGCAAATCCTTTTATTTTTGTACAGTCTTCAACAGAAAGACTGTAAAGTTACAACTGCTTTATGCTCACTTACTATTTGTCAGGATCGTTGCTTTGTCTGTGTGTTTCATGAGTTCAATACAGGAAAGCTTCGTAGCGCTTCAGGCTATACTCCCCTTCAGCTGCAGGTATCATTATAAGAGCTGGCTGGCCACAAACACCATCCATTTATGCTACAGCTGAAAGGGAGGTGCTTCCCGAAGGCAGAGCTTAACAGTAATCTATATACACACTACATTTGGGTGTGTACCTCAGGACTGGAGGATGGCTCATGTGGTGCTCCTCCACAAGAGTGGCCCCAAGGATGAACCGGAAACTACAGACTAGTGATCCTCAATCCCTTGTGGGTAAGCTAATGGAGACTATCATGAAGGAGGCTGGTAGCCCTCAAGAGGCCTAAGGACTACAGGACAGCAGCGGCATGGCTTCATATGGGGCAGATCCTGCCAAACCAACCTGGTGGAGTTCTGTGGCCGGGTAACTAGGCAACTGGACAGGGCCATGCAGTGGATGTCCTGTATCTGGACTTCAGTAAGGCATTCGACTTGGTGCCATGGAAGGCTGGGAAGTAGTTAGTAGGCACAGGGCGTGTGTAAAGCTGGTGAGATGGGTTAGGAAACTGACTTCAGGAAAGGCAACAGAGGATGGTGGTGGGTGGGAGCTCTCACACCCAAGGGTAGTGACAAGTGGTGTTCCACAGGGCTCGTTGTTGGGACCAGTGTTGTTTGGGATATTCATTGCAGACATATCATGGGACATCAAGAGCAAGATCAGTCTGTTTGCAGATGATACCAAGGTAGGGGCGGTGGTGGATGACCTGGGGGATGGCAGGGGTTGCAGGATGATCTGGCAAAGCTTGAAACCTGGTCAGACACCTGGCAACTGGGGTTTAATGCCAAAAGTGCAAGGTGCTGCATTTTGGGATGAAGAACCCAAGGAGGAGTTACCAGCTGGGGAAGTGCAGCTAGCCCAGACAGAGGAGGAGAAAGATCTGGGGTGCTCATTACAGGGTCAATGAACAACTCGGCACAATGTAGGAAGGCAGCTGCAAAAGCCAACATAATGCTGGGTTGTATTGCAAGGGTATATCTTTGAGGAGGGAGGAGGAGGAGGGAGGAGGTGATTCTGCCACTGTATAGGTCATTAGTTGAACCGCACCTGGAGTACTGCATGCAGTACTGGTGCCCGTGTTGAAGAGGGACATTAAGTTACTGGAGCAGGTGCAGTGCAGGGCAACAAAGATGATCAAGGGGCTGGGGACTTATCATACAAGAGGAGGCTGAGGGAGTTGAACATGTACTCATTGGAGGAGAGGAGGGACAGGGGACATGATTGAAACCTTTAAGAACATGAAAGGAATAAACAAGACAGGTACAGAGGAGCTGTTCCAAGTAAGGGAGGGAGGGACACCAGAGGCCATGATATGAGACTGGAGGAGGAAGGTTCAGGAGGAAGATGAGGAGACACTTTTTTACAGAGAGGGTGGTGGCTGGGTGGAATCGTTACCTGCAAAAGTGGTATCCAGTAGAACAGTGGACTGCTTCAAAAGGGATGGGACAGGACAAGGGGAGGGTTAATGAAGGGAAGGGTGGAAGGGAGGGAGCTACAGAATAAGGGGTGCTAGCTACACATTTGAGCAGACTTGATAGACCTCTAGGCCTTTATCTGTTGGCAAATTTTGTATGTTCGTATAAACAATTAAATTGACTTTTGTTCTTATATGCACCTTTGTTTATATGCTTAAAAGGTTTTTATGGTCCAAGAAAATATTAAACTTTGTTTAACGTTCTTGTTTTGAAACGGACAGTCAGGGGTAGAATTAAGGAATCACATGACCCCAACTATGTATATAAGCGCTGCAGGTAGATTAAGGAGTCAATCAGTAGGAGGGTGTGAAGCTGATAACACCTTGCCTAGCTAGTCATTTCTAGCTATGTCTGCTGTTTATTTTATGCTTCTCTTTTATTTTGCCGCTTGTCAGTTCGTTTATGTTATTGTTCTGTTGTACAATACATTTTTATTTGCTTGGTCACTACCATTATTGTCTTATTGGTCCATCTTACCCAGCCTTTGACAAGGAGGAATGGCCTGGCAGACATATGATGAGGAGTTTAGGAAAAGGATGGTTACAGATAAAAGTCTGGACTGGGATAGAACTCGCACATATTTATGGCTTGAGACAATGACCCAAAGAACAATTTCCCCATACTGGGAGCACAGCCAGGAATGCAGCCCAATAAGGAGGGGTATGTGCAAAACGTGCAAGGTAATGCACATACCATAGGGGCCAGGAACCAAGATAGAATACAGGATGGGTAGGGTGGTGGAGAGAACAACAGAAGAGACCTGGGCATGTTGATAATGGAAACATAGAAACATAGAAACATAGACTTTGACGGCAGATAAGGACTGCTTGGCCCATCTAGTCTGCCCATTTCCCTACCTACAGGATAGGCCGTAGATCCTAGTTAACCAACAGCCTATTTCTTCCTACCCCCACAAGAATTGCCTTATGTCTGTCCCATGCATTCTTGAATTCTCACACAGTTTTAGACCCCACAACCTCCTCAGGAAGGCTGTTCCATACATCCACTACCCTCTCTGTGAAATAATACTTCCTCACATTGCCCTGAACACCCCTCCTTCTATCTTTTAAATTGTGTCCCTTGTTCTTGCATCTCTTTTTCTGAAAGATGCTACCCTCTTGGACTTTGTTGATTCCACTGGCGTACTTAAAAGTTTCTATCATGTCCCCCTCTCCTTCTTTCCTCAAGGGTATACATATTAAGCTCCTTTAGTCTCTCCTCATCGGCTTCTCTTGCAGACCCTGCACCATTTTAGTTACCCTCCTCTAGACTACCTCTATCCTGTCTATGTCCTTGTGGAGATGGGGTCTCCAGAACTGGACACAGTACTCCAGATGGGGTCTCACCAACTGTCTGTACAGAGGATAACAACTTCCTGTTTTCTGCTGCTGATGCCTCTCCTATACATCCCAGTATACCCCCAGCCCTCCCTACTGTCTTCTCACATTGCTTGCTAACCGTAAGTTCATCTGATATGATTACCCCAGGTCCCTTTCCTTTTGTTGTTGTTACTACCTCCCCACCCATTGTGTATTCTTCCCTGGGTTCTTGTTTCCCAGGTGCATTATTTTGCACTTCTTTGCATTGAATCCTAGTTGCCATACTTCTGACCATTCCTCCAACCTTGCCAAGTCCCTTTTCATCCTTTCCACGCCTCCTTGTGTATCAACCCTGTTGCAGATCTTTGTGTCATCTGCAAAAGGCATACTTTCCTTCCAGTCCCTCTGCAATGTCACTGATGAAGACATTAAAAGGACTGGACCCAATACTGAACCCGCGGTACCCACTAGTAACCTCTCTTTCTTCAGAGTGGACTCCATTTACAATTACCTTCTGTGTCCTGTTGTGCAGCCAATGTTTTACCCAGGCTACCGCCCTGGGATCCACTTCAGGCTGGTTAATTTGACTATTAATCTTTTGTGTGGGACTGTGTCAAATGCCTTGCTAAAGTCTAGGTAGAGCCATGTCCACAGCCCCTCCTGGTCTACTACTTTGGTCACCCAGTCAAAGAAATCTATTAGATTCATCTGACGGACCTTCCCGCTGTGAATCCATGCTGCCTTGAGTCCTGTGCTCCACTGGCCTCTAGGTACTCAACTATTCTTTCCTTCAGAAGTGACTCCATCACTTTCCCTACCACAGAGGTCAGACTGACAGGTCTATAGTTTCCTGCCTCTGTCTTGCTCCCACTTTTTGAAGGAATCACATCCGCCTTCCTCCAGTCCTCGGGTACCACACCATCCTCCCATGATTTATTAAAAGAGTAGCCAGTGGTTTCACTAGTTCCTCCTTAATTCTTTTAGAATTCTGGGGTGAATTCATCAGGACCCATTGCTTTGTCCACCTTCAGTTTTAGATGTTCTTGCAGAACCCTTTCTTCTGTGAAAGGACTGGGATCGACCCCCCTATCAAGAGTGCTTCTGTTAATTGGATTAGGCACTTCCCCTCCACTTTTGTGAATACTGAGCAGAAATATTCGTTCAGTATCCCTGCTTTTCACTGTCCCCTCTACCCACCCACCGTTGAGAACTAGAAAGCATCAGCACAGTGTATGAGAGCTGTGGGCTGGGAAAATAGGCTGCTGGAATGCACAGTAAGGGGATCAGTGAAAGTAGGAGGAGGTGATACCTTTATACAGATTCCTAATTTGCCCTTGCTGAGGAGTGCTGTGTGCAGTTTGGAGCTCACTCTTGAGAGTGGGATGAGAGTCTAGAGTCAGTGCAGAGAGGAAACAAAATAATCCAGGGACAGCAGGGGTAATCACCCAGGGAGTGATTGGGGACCTCATTATGTACATGTTGGATGACTGGAGGGAGGAGGACATGATGAGACATACAAGTATCTTCATGGGATAAACAGGGTGAACAGCAAGGAGGCTGTTTACACTGAGTGGAACTATGAACTACCATGGAACACTCAATGAAGCTGGCTAAATCCAGAAAGGATGACAGGAATTACTTCTTACAGGAAGTACTTCTTTACAGAATGAGTAGGAGTACTAGAGAAATGGAATAAGCGCCCTGAAGAGGCTGTATGTGTTAAACAGTAGGGGTTCAAAGAGGCTAAGACAGGTATATAGGAAAGGTGAGAACAGGTATACCTTATGTTGTTCTTGCTGCAAATTCCTAATTGTTATTTGATGTTATCACTGTATTACCCTATGGCAGAGCATGTTGCTCCAGTACACCAACCTCTACTGTATTACCCACTGTCACCGAGCACGTGGCTCCTGTATGTAACCAGATACCCTGTAACCCTCCCGGTCGCTCCTGAAAATGGGCACTTTGCTGTCTAGTGTGCTTATCTGGTTAAAAAGCAAATAAATAAATAAATAAAGGAGGAGGAGAATGTCTGCTAGGGACTATTAGTAAAACTGGCCTGGTTTGGGGTTTATTGGATGGGCTACTGGGTCTTTATCTGCCTACAGTATTTGTATTCTGTGCTTGACATCACAGTCACTGGACATCACTATCCTTCCCTGATTAGGCCTCTCAGGAGCCATGCTTGGTGGTAGCCACTCACTTGTCCTAATCAGGCCTCCCAGAGCCATTTTGACAGTTGCCTCTCTCCCGTCCTGATCAGGCCTCCAGGATCAATGATTGACAGTAGGGCTGCAAGTTTGGTTTGACCATTCTTGAAATGTGGTCTAACTCCACATGTTCACACAAGCCTGCATGTGCATGGACACACCTGACACATTTTCAAACTTTGGTTCATAGTTTGAACTATGTAAACAGCAAAATTAGAAGTCCTGTTCCGAGCTCACAGCCTGTACCAGTGCACAGCTGCTCTGTCCAGAGTCTAAATGCAGCACACGTGATGCTGCTTGCTGTGGTGATAGTCCAGGAAGGAGTGGGACTACCAAATACCAGTGAATGGTGCAATTTGTCATCAGTCTCTCCACTATCTTGCAAGGAGACTGACTATTGGCTGGGTCAACTAAGATCTGCCACCAGGAACAGAGTTGATCATGGTACACTCACTATTTTCACAGTATGTGAGACCATGAGAGCAGACACTCAGAGCAGCAGAACTGCTTAAAAAAATTTTGTGTGTACGGGAGAGGACAGCATGTTGGGATTGGGCTGGGTAGGTGAGGAGAGAGAGAGAGACTGGGCTAGGCAGACAAAACAAAAGAACGCTCAAGGCAGAAGCTAAAGAAAAGAGACAAAAAAAGCAAAAAGAAATGCTTGATTTGAGGGAAGGAAAGGACTAAGAGTACATAGGGTGGGTGCGGTGGGTGGGGTGGAGTGGGTGCTAGGTTTTGACACAACATTCATTCACAATTTTTTGGAAACTAATACGAACATGGATATGACAGTTCATTGTTCTTTAGGAGAAACTGTCTCAGTTTTTACAGTATGTTTGAATCACGTTTTCATTATTTTAATCACCACTGGTGACCCATCCCTTTCCATCTCCCCTCACCATTTTCCCTCTTTCACTCTTTCCTGCTACATTGTGTATGTATATATTAATTGTTATGTATGGGGCAGTGTTACTAGGTATATATCAAGATGTTATTCGTTATGTGTTTTTCTGAAATTACTGCCTTTTGGATTATCTACCTTGAAGGGTTTGGAAGAAATGCACTGTATAAAGAAGGCAATCATGCTCCCTGACAAAACAAATTTACTGTCATCCCAATGCGCCCAGGGTTTTGTGCTGTATCCCTCAGGCATGACACTGAATAAACTGTGTTTTATTTAGCCCATTATATGACTTTTGAATGTTCTCTCTGTTTTGAGTGCTCTCTTTGTGCTTTTGCTCAAGTAAAATAGTAGAACGTTTTCTGTGTGATACGTGTGCACAGTGTTTGCATACCTAAAAATTGACAGAGTTAAAAAATTCAGCAAAACAAGATAAAATAACAATCAACTGAGCAATTTAGTATACATGATAAAGTGCTCTTGTGATCTCTCGTATGTGGGATGACAATTAGACCATTAACTAAAAGGATTTCAAAAAATTAAAGTTGTATAAGGTGTGAGGACATGTCCTCAACAGTAGTAAGACATTTTAAGAATAAAGGTCATACTTTACCCCAACTGAGATTTGGGGTATAGAAACAGTAGACAGACCACCCAGGAAAGAACCTAGGAGAAGAAAACACAAATTCAGGAGGCACCAAGTAAGAATGGATACAACAAAGCGCTACGTTTGGTTTAAATGAAGAAATAGACTGGGTTATCGATTTTAACAGCAAATAAATTGACAGATGACCTATATAAAATATGTGGAGGGTTTAAGTTTCTAAACCCACCAGGGCCTCTGACATTCTACTCTGAATTTGGAAACCTGTGATTTTATTTCATGTTTTAAAGAAAACAGTGTTAATTTACACAGACTGCAGGTGTCAGGTCGAGTCATGTGCTCTGGAGCCTGGAAAAGTACTAGTCTAAAAGAACTAAATTGAGTTTAGTGCCAAAACCATGTTTCATAGCTGTTGCATTTTTCTGCAGGTTGGGCATGTAGGTGGATTTGTCTGCTGCTACAGAGAACTGAACACGTTTGCATTATGATATCACCACTTGGACATAGATGGTGTCTCCTGGCTGCCTAATTTGGCACGAATGAGCAGAGGCTTTAAAATGTATTTGTTTGTATCTGTTAGATGCTGGCCTCCACTGAAGTAGAATATGTGTCTCTAGGTGAGTCAGCTACCTGTAAAGAAGTTGTGTAAAAATGAAGCAGCAAGAAAAGAGCATTCAAATGAATTTAAGTTCTGCTATAGATATCTTAAAATTTACAAAGAGAATTGTGAAGAGGCTTGGCCTTGCAAAACAAAGATTACAAGCTTTTAGGCAAAGTATAGAAATGTGAATGTTCACTGATGTTCTATATATATATAAATATATATATATATATATATATATATTATGGTACAGTAGCCCTTTTAAGGTTAAAGGGTCAAACTTTGCACCTTAATACTTTTGCCACCGTTCAACAGATTTGCCTAAAATTTGGAATGCATGATCAAGAACTATACATCTTGGGATCTGCCAACTTTGTAGTGGTCAGATATACAGCCACAGAGTTATTAAGTGAGATCTGTGCACACGTTTACGTTTTGGTGAATTCTTTGCTTGTGCCTACAGGTCACATGGTTTGCATGACGGTCCAAAAACTTCATGGAACATGTGGCCAGGGTCTCCAATGTGCCTTTTGAAGATTTCATGAAAACATATTAAACGGTTCAAAAGTTATTCAAAAAAAGTTCCCATTATAAGTCAATGGGAAAAGTTATCATAAAGTTTGACAGTGTCGCAATGCACTTTTTAGTGTTGCAAATGGCCTAGAAGTGTCGCAAATCCACCATTTTGTTTTCAGTTGGTGATCAGGAAAATGCTTGGCATTTAAAATTGGGACCCTGTAGGAACACAGTTCTTTTTATGTTCACCTAGTTAGACCTCGGATGCTAGCCATATCTTTATTTTTAGGGTTAAACACCCCAGCAATAAGTTTTTCAAATTTCTGAAAAGTAGTGTTGCAAAGTAGTGTAGCACTCACGACACTTTCATGATTCATTTGTGAAAGTGTCATAATTTGTGACACTATTTTGCATTCACTATTCCCAAAATAACAGGAATTCTTTGCCACCCTGCTGCAAAAGAACGGTTTGGTCTATTGGGCTGAAATTTGGAGGAAAGACAGCCAACATACCACAAATGTGCCTTTTGGTGGTTTGGTGAAAAGTATTGGAGGGCTGAAAAGTTACGGTACTCCAAAGTTGACACTTTTCCTATAGGATAACATTATGGCGTCCGTCGCGCCTTCGGGGCCTGTAGCTCGGAAATGGTGCGAGATACGGACTTTTGTCAGAAAATACTTAGCTCTCACCAGGGCTAAGATAAAACTAGCCAGGTATGTCATAATTCATATGAAATTTTAATTTTTTCTACGCCTTACGGTTCCTGAGATATAAGCAATTTAGTATTCCAAGTCCTCCTTTTCTGCTCCGAGGCCCATTATTATGCATACATTCTTTGTATTCACTGTCTTTTCAATGCAGTTTTGGGGAAAAGAAGGTTGTGCCCTTTCGTTACTGTGCCAGTTAGCATTTCCAGTTATGCCTGCTTACCGTTCGTGTCACCGTTTCCGTATGCCACCATGTGCATACGGTTTGCATTTTCTTTTGCGCTCTCTGTTTGCGCTGCTGTTACCATTTGCATTTCTATTACTGTTTATGTTTTCATTTTTTTGTATCAGCCTGTGCATTGCCATTTGCGTTTGTGGTCGACCTTCCATTTGCGTGTGTCTTTCATTTTGCGTCATTGTTGCTGTTACCGTTACCATTGGGGTTTCCAATTGTGTTATCATGACCGTGCGTGTTCGGTTTGCATTTCCATATATCGTGTGTTTGCATTTCCATTTCTGTTCCTTTGGCATTATTGTTGCTGTTACCATTACCATTTACATTTCCAATTCTTGGTACCATGACCGTGCATAACAGTTTGCGGTTATGTGCACACTTATGCTCACGTTTCTGTTTCTGTTCCCTTTGGTGTTCTTTTTTGCTGTAACATTTAACATTTGCATTTAAAATACCAGAGCCATCACTGTGCGCATTACTAGTTGGTTTCGTATGTGCTTGCGTGTCCCTTTGCATCACTGTTCGCCGGCATCACTTTGCGTTGTGTTTCTATTAACGTTTGCTTTGCCATTTACGTTTTGCATTACCATGTGTGTAACTGTTGCAGCTTAGGTTTAGCGTTGCTGTTCCTCTTACTATGTGACAAGACATCACGTGGTGGGACCAGCGCTCCTGCCACTGCATTACATTCACTGTTTATCATCCTCATTCTCAAAAGATAGAAATTTGAGGCAAAAACTCCATTTAATGCATCAGTTAGGGTTGTTCCACAGTGACAAAAGCGAAATTAGGTGTTAGGGTTGAACCCCCTTGGACCCCAGCCCACCGACCCCAACTGTCAGCGGAGTGCACATTGGGGTGCGATGGGTCCTAACTCTCACCCCATTCTCCTATACCTCAGCTTCTTTACACATGTGGTGGGGTGAGAGTTAGGGCCAATAACCCACCAGCACCTGAGTGCGGTTGGGGGGTGGGCTGGAGTCAAGGAGGCTTTCAACCTAACACAAATTTCTTTTGCTTTTGTCACTGTGGAACTACCCTAACTGATGCATTAAACAAAGTTGTTTGCCTCTAATATATATATATATATATATATATATATATATATACACACACACACACACACACACACATATATACTGTACTTGTATTCTAAATAATTACAGAATCAAGCAGGTGATTCAATAGGTCACTATGAAAGGTAAATGTATGTACTTATGAAAGATTATTTAAGTTTATATAAATCAAGTAAGGTAAGGAATATTATGGTGATTCTTGTTTTATTTGATACCAGTGGTCAGCAAATAAAGCAACAAAAGAATTTGGTATAAAAGACAGACAAGTTCACTAAAGGTACAGCCTGACTAGTGACTTTATTCTCTCAAAATGTTATATTTATTAATGTTGAATACAAAACACAGCTAACAGATGTATTAATTATGAGAAAGCTATTGATTTAAGATTTATGCTTAGGCCACAACAATTTATTAAAATAAATCATTTTAAACTTAATTAATTGAATTAAATAAAGAAAGATTTAACTTGATCTTGTTTATCTGTATAGGTTTATAATCCAACTCCTGATGAAGCAGTTCTATATCTGAAAGCGTTTAGCTTTTGATAAAGACAATTTGTGGTGGACTTGTACAAATAAAAGAAACTTTATGAAATTATATTTGGTGAGCAGTGTATATTACTCAAGGCAATTCTGTGACTGTAAGATATGTCTAGTCTTGAGCAGACACCTCCCAGTGCTTGTTTTGTTTTCCTACAGAAGGAGATTTGCTGCACAGGACTTGAAGATAAAATAAGTTAGTACCTGAGAAACTCCAAACCACTATTTTAATGTAGAAACAAAATTCAGGAATAGGCAGCAGGAGGCTCATTTGCAGCATTACAGAAGCTGCTTGATGGATTGTGGGAGCTGTGTCCCAGCTGGGGCTTTTCCATAGGGGAGTGTAGGTGGAAAAGGGTGACGCTCAAGTGAACAAACAAAGGTAAAACAAACACCGTTACTATGAAAGGATGTAAAATATCTAAAGAGGGTTCCTGTAAGGAAGAACCAAATAATTTCTGAGCTGTTTTAGTTTTGTTATAAATCTGAAATTGGTGGGAAGAGGAAGTAGCCATTTGGGGAGGAAGTGGCCCACAGGTCCACTCTAAAATGTTGCTCCAGTTAGTGGAAGCGAGCTTGGCAGGGGTACATGAGGCAGAAGTGAGTACTGCCTTGAGTGTGCTTTGGAGTCAGCTGAAGAATTGACTGATATTACAGCACTTGAGTTACTAATTGATTATTTTATTGTCATGCAATGCCCCCCACACACACATTTGGAAACAAGCAATTTCCAGCTCAGTATGCCTTTTCTAGTAAAACTTTTAAATAAATACATACATAAATAACAAAAAAGGGTCAGTGAGACCAGTCATGCAACAAGACAGGAGATTAAACCAGGGCATTTTTATGTTGGCTTGCTATATATACAAACAACATATTGGGGTAGTAGAACTTTCAGAAGTGTGTCAATGTTGTGGTGAATCCAGGGATGCTTTTGTCGGTGTGTCCCTCAGCTGCCAACCAGTGAGCATGCTGCCAATGACAGCAGTTTCAGAGAGTGCCACCAACTTGAAACGAACCTGCTGCTACAGTCAGAGACAGGCTCATCATTGCAGCGACAGATCTGACACTCCTCCATTATTTGCCATTCCTGGTGAAACATTTAAATACATATGGTGGCTCTGCCATCTGCTACACAATCCTGACATCAAGGGTTGCCCAATCCCCATGTCAGCATCCTCCTCTTAATGGGTCTTTCCTGGTTAAACAGCTTCCTTTTCTGACACCGGGATGCCCACTCCTGGTGTTAGATTGGCCTCCCAACCCGTCATTCAGCTTGCCGACATCGGGTGCCCAATCCCCATGTCGGCTTCTCCCTCCCTGAATTATGGCACACTGGGAGCCCACCCCAGTGTGCCATTTTTTTTGTGTGTTTAAGTGCCAAGCAGTCCAAACCTGTAAATAAAGAAAACCTTCCCTCGTGGTCTGTTTTTTCCTGCAAAGCAGAAAACGGTCCACCGTTGTCTTCCTCCCCATCCCTACCCTCCCTCTGTGCACCCACCTCCTCACACCCCTGCTTCACCCATACTTTACCCTCCAGAGGTCGGAGCCATGATCTTCTCTGAAGCAGGACACATCTGCACTCTTCAAAGTCAAACTGTCAACAGAAGTTGATACCAGCCCATTCACAGAAGAAAGGGTTCTGAAAGAACTCTTAAAACTGAAGGTGGACAAAGCAATGGGGCCTGATGAGATTCATCCCAGAATTCTAAAAGAACTAAGGTAGAACTAGTGACACCACTGACTACCCTCTTTAACAAATCATGGGAGGATGGGGTGGTACCCGAGGACTGGAGGAGGGCAGATGTGATTCCCCTTCACAAAAGTGGGAGCAAGGCAGAAGCAGGAAACTATAGACCTGTTAGTTTAACCTCAGTGATAGGGAAAATGATGGAATCACTTCTAAAGGAAAGAATTGTCGCGTATCTAGAGGCCAGAAGGCGCGGACCCTAGGCAGCATGGATTCACAGTGGGAAGGTCATGCCAGACGAATCTGATAGATTTCTTTGACTGGGTGACCAAAGTAGTAGATCAGGGAGGGCTGTGGACATGGCCTACCTAGACTTTAGCAAGGCATTTGACACAGTCCCACACAAAAGATTAATATATAGTTAGCCAGCCTGGGAGTGGGTCCCAAGATGACAGCTTGGGTAAAGAATTGGCTGGAGAATAGGACACAGAGAGTAATAGTAAATGGAGTCCACTCAGAAGAAAGGAGGTTACTAGCCAGTGCCGCGGGGTTCAGTAATAGGACCAGTCCTCTTCAATGTCTTTATAAGCGACATTGCAGAAGGACTGGAAGGAAAAAGTATGTCTCTTTGCAGATGACGCTTAAGATCTGCAACAGAGTTGATGCACAGGGTGGGGTGGAAAGGATGAGAAGGGACTTGGCAAGGTTAGAGGAATGGTCAAATGTATGGCAGCTTAGATTCAATGCTAAGAAGTGCAAGGTAATGCACCTGGGAAACAAAAACCCAGGGGAAGAGTACACAATAGGGGGTGAGATACTAACAACAACAAAATGGAAGGGACCTGGGGTAGTCATATAAGATGACCTAAAGGTGGGCAAGCAATGTAGAAGGCAGCAAGGAGGGCTGGGGGATACTGGGATGCATAGGGAGGCATCACCAGTAGAAAACAGGAAGTTATTATCCCTCTGTACAGACAGCTGGTGAGACCCCATCTGGAGTACTGTGTGCAGTTCTGGAGACCCAATCTCCACAAAGACATAGACAGGATGGAAGCTGTCCAGAGGAGGGCAACTAAAATGGTGCAGGGTCTGCACGGAGGACATATGAAGAGTGACTTAAGGAGCTTATGTATAGCCTCGAGGAAAGGAGGGAGAGGGGGACATGATAGAAACTTTCAAGTACCTCAAGGAATCAACAAAGTCCAAGAGGTAGCATCTTTCAAAAAGAGGTGTGCAAGAACAAGAGGGCACAATTTGAAGATGGGGCGGCTCAGAGGTAATTTAAGGAGTATTTTTTCACAGAGAGGGTTGTGGATGCATGGAATGGCCTTCCGGAGGAGGTTGTGGAGTCAAAATCAGTGGTGGAATTCAAGCATGCATGGGATAGTCACAAGGCAATTCTGGGGGTGGGGTAGGAAGAAGTAGGCTGCTGGTTAACTAGGATCTGCAGCTTATCCAGTAGGTAGGAAATGGGCAGACTGGGTGGGCCAGCGGTCCTTATCTGCCGTCAAATTCTCTGTTTCTATGTTTCTATGTAAGAAATGACGGTAAGCTTTATAATGGGAGTTTCAACTTTGGTTGATATCTCAGCCATTTTTTAGGAATTTTGGCCCAAATTTTCAACACAGAGTTTTCACCTCATGAACATGTAACTGTCATTTCATTTCTCAGTCCGAAATGTGATTTCACCGGTAGCTGCGGAATCATCTTTGAGACAGATTAACAAAATGACAGTGCCACTGTTCATGAGGAGAGGTCCCAAAGGCCCATGTTGAAACTCTGGTGAAATAATTCCAAACAATGACTGCATTACAATTAGTGCATTGCAGTCTTGGTTTCTGCGCCATGCTTGTAACCGCCAGTTGTTAATATTTTCACTCCAGATTTTCAACATTGCCATTTTTCCACCTCCTTATGAAAAGTACAGCTGTCATTTTCACATTCTGCCCAAAACATGTTTTGCACCTGTGGTGCACAATGGGCGTGGTTGCTATGTGAAATCAACTTTGGGACAGATTAACAAAATCACAGTGCCAAAATGCCCATGTTGAAAATCTGGTGAACAACTTCCCCAGAATGACCATGTTACCATTGTGCGTTGTGCAGTATCTACACACGCTCGTAAGTTCGCAGATTTTCGTATTTTCTCTCAAGATTTTCAACATTGCCATTTTCTTCATACCTCCTCATGAACAGTATAACTGTCATTTTTGCATCCTACCGAAATGTGTTTCCACACCTGTGGCTCCTAATGGCGATGTTGCTGTGCAAAATCATGTTTCAGGATTGAGCAACAAAATAATAGTGCCACTATTCATGAGGTGGGGTCCCAAAAGCCAATGTTGAAAATTTGGAGTGAAAATACCAACAAACACCCAGTGCATTAAGGTTTCCAACCATACACCCACCCTGTAGAGACTGACAGGTTCAGGGATAACTTGGGTTCATTGGCCATAATGTTCACAGCATTCTACCTCCCACCCTACAGCCATTGACAGGCACTGAGGTGTGCCTTGGTTCTCTCACCTAACATTCACCCATTCTCCTATATTGCACCATCTTAGCTTATTTCCTTTATGGAATGGGGTAAGCATAAAGACTGAAGACCCCAAAGCACACCGCAACACCTGTTGGTGTCTGCAGGGTGCGTGAGGTGGAATGGTGTAAGTGTAATGGCCGATGACCAGATGACACTCCCAACACCTTTCAGTCTCTGTGCTGGGTGTTGCTCTGTCAGTACTTCACTGCCACTACTGTTATGCATCTTCTGCCACGACACCTCCTCCAGCTACTCCCTTACCTCTGCCCTACACAATTACCTCTCCCTCAGCTGTTCCTGCTTTAACCCTCCTTAATACCTATCCCTAGTTTCTGCCTTCCTACCCTGACCCCTCTGTCAGGGTTCTCAGCATCCTGAAGGGGAATCAGGAAATGGCTACCCTACTCCTCCCCTCTCTTCTCTACCTGCCCTTCTGGTCACCTGTGTGCACAACCTACTCCATCCTTTTTACTTCAACAGCACTTGCATACTATCTCGAGACTGCTCCTGGTACATTCATGCACTATAATGGTTCTGTTGCATTATGACTGTTTTGTACATTTATATGTTCTTTTGTATGATTTTGGACAAGTCATTTACCCAGTGTTCCACTACTGTTTATTGTACAATATCTTGTGTTCCAACTGTTGCATAATCTTAAAATGTTGTAGTGTTTGTACTATCCATGTACTATTGTAACTGATCATCCTTCACAACCCTATGTAACCCTGCCCCCAGGTCACACCATGAGTTGAACAATTTGTTGTTCAGTGTACCCTCCTGGTGAAACATTTCAATAAATAAAATAAAAAAAATCTCTAACTCTTGCACTACCAATGCCAATACCAGCAAGCCAGCTTTCAGTATTGACAGATGCTTGTTGAAGTATTCAGTGTATAAAGAGATTGTAGAATATTTGTAATGGGAGAGACTCAGGTAGTCCTGTGGGAAGGAGTGGGCATTAGGTGTGGGAAGTGTGAGATGTATGCACTAGTATAGGATGGTAGAGGTAGGGAGGGTTTTGTGTGTGCAAAGTGCAGCACTTTTTCAGAGGAGATAAAAGAGTTGAAGAACAGGCTGGCTAGAATGCATGACATCAGGGCTCTAGAGACATTTTGACCACTACCTGCTAAGCGTGCATGGGGAAGAATGTGAGCAGATGGAATTTGAACAGGAAGAGAGGAACATGGGTACTGTGGTCTGCGGTCAGGGCAAATAGGATGCTGGGATGCATCGCTAGGGGATTACCTCAAGGAACAGGAGGTGATTTTGCCATTGTACAACAGCCTGGTTAGACCACATCTTGAGTACTATGTGCAGTTCTGGTGGTCACACCTAAGTAGGGACATTCAACCCAGGAGAAGGTTCAGAGGAGCAACCAGAATGGTCCGGGGCCTGGGGATATGACATATGAGGAACAACTAGAGGAGCTCAACCTGTTCTCGCTGGAGAGAAGAGGACTGGGGGACATGATTGAGGTCTTCAAGTACCTCAGGGAGTAAATAAGGTAAGCTGAGATGGGATCTTTGGACTGAAGGAGGTAGAATCACCAGAGGACACAGTGGGAAGATTGAGGATGGTAGGATTAGGGAAATGAGGAGAGGAGGAGGTACTTCACTGTGAGAGTGGTGGAACCATGGAATGCACTGCCCGGGGCGGGTACAGGCAGCTACGATGGAGGGATTCAGGAGAGGGTGGTACAGGTATAGGCAAGGGGTGAAGCAGAGACTTGTTTGCCTTGAGGGGCAGGACTGGTGGATGGAGTAACAGTGGAAGGAGACAGATAGGGGGCTATGGTACCAATCAGAGTGCTGATGCACAAGCAGACTTGATAGACCAATAAGCCTACTCTGTTGGCTTCCAGTATGTTATGTTACTGGGGAAGGATAAATAGGACTGCACAACACCATTTAAACTGAATGGGGGTTAAATAGCACTGGGGTGATCCTATCAGGTCAAACTAGTAGAGATAAATCAAATATCAAACAGTCAGGAAAATGTGGATAGACAAAAACAAAGGAAAATTTAAGCAAAACAAGGTGGGTGAGGTAATAAAAACTGGAAATGTATACTATATAATGTTAGAAGACTAAACAATAAAATGGGACAGTTAAAACTAGCACTAAGGGAGAAGCCAGTTATAATAGCAATAACATAGACATGGTGGGTGGATGGAAATACAATGGAGAAGAATCTAGAGGGGTAAAAGCTCTTCAATCAATCAATCAAAGTTGTTTTTATGTTGGAAAGGAATGTGAGCAAAATGCCCGTTTTCACAAATGTCCAGTTATCTAAAAGGTTACAGAGATAACATAAATTCAGTGTACATAAGACAAAGTATATACAAGTTGAGATGACATCATAAACAACTGATAAATTAAAAGTGGGCCATAATATAAAACATGTATAAAAATAGAAATTTACAAAAGTATATACTTTATAAGTAATAACATTTTTTTTTTAATTTATAAACTTGTTAACCGGGTTGGGACATTGGACAGGTCCTTTTTCAGGTCCGACCCAGAGATGATTACAAGGTGTTACAAAACCAGTATACAGGGTATCAGAAGACACCAGAGGCAGTCAGCTGAAAATGGTACAAAAGCAGTGCTAAGAAGTAAGGATAGAAAAGACAAGAATGGAGGAAGGATGGCATTCTATGCAAACAAAGTAAAAACTGGAGAGAAAGAAAGCATAAAAGAAGCAAACTCAGAAACAGATCTGTATGGGTAAGGGCAGAAGGCAATAGAGGTAGACTGTCCTGATAGGAGTGTGCTACAGGCCACCAGATTGTCTTCACATGGTACACTGGTCAATAAATTGCAAAACTGAAATAGTGACACTGGAAAGGGATATTGTATTGAATAGAGACTTCAATTACAGGGAACTAGAATGGCAGAGACTATTTGATGAGTAAGTATAAACTAGTATAATTTGTATCACTATGTAAATCAAGAAATCAGATAAGGGCGGTTATGGATCAGGTCCTAACTAAGTTACGTGGGAAATGTTATAATTGAGTGTCAAACAATGGTGCCACTAGTGGAAGTGATCAGGGCATGGGTAAATTTGAAATACAAAAAAAATGGTTACAGTAAAGGGGCAGATAGTATATTATAGTTACAAAGCTTGCAAATATAGGAACATGAGAGGATCTCAAGGACTGGAATTGGAATAGAAAGATTGGGAGAAACATAAATGAACAATGACTTGTGTTAAAATAAAAATTATTACAGCTGAAACAAAAACATAAATTTAAACAAGCATTTGTCAATACCAAACATTTTCTTACACGTATGTGCTAGCAGGTGTTTAGTACTGACACCTACATGGATACCGATACACTGCACCAAGGAACAGTCTGTCTGAAAGCCCTGCACTTAGTGCAGCAATGGATGTGGTAAATTCATGGAGCTGTCAGGTGGGCTGCAGAAGCACAAACAGCCCTGTGGTATCAGTGCTTCCATGTGGCTGCAGATACAGGTGTACAGAGCAAAGAGTGCATTTGTCAGCCAGTGCACAAGACACTCTACCACCCACAGGTGGAGAGGAGCAGGGCCGTATGCCAAGAGGACAGTTGTCTTCACTACAGTATATGGTACCCAGCCATGCGGCCTACCCTGGACCTTTTATTCCTGGCTGGGGATGTCACATAACTGCGCCATTCTCCCACCCTCCCCCATCCAGCTGGGTCCCTGAGCTCACCCCCGAACTCAGCTCACAGGGACGGGATCACAAGCATGGTTGCTGGGGTGAAGACTGACACTAAACAAAAGGGTGTTAATTATAATTGTTTCTTTTAATTTGACCCCAGCTTTTCAAGATACAGTACTTGTTTTATGATTCTCCTTGTAAACATGACATGTACCATTTATAGTATATTGGCTGAAAAGCCATTTCGCACAAGAGGTGCAAAACACATCTCACCAGGATTTTAAAAAATGACACATCACGCTTATGAGGTGGTGTGGAAAATGGCTATGTTGAAAGTTTGGAGTCACAATATTGAAATTAGCAAAGTTTTGAGTGAACGTTGAAATAGTGTAATGTTCAGTCATAACACAGGCATTTTATCATATTTGTACACCAAATTTTCAGCACAGCCTTCTTATTACCATTCTTCATGATCACATAGGTGAAAATTTTCAATTCTCACCAAAATGTCATTCCGCTACAGGTACGAAACACATTTTGGCTAGGACTTGAAAATGACAGCTACCACGTTCATGAGGTGGTGTAAAACTAGCTATGTTGAAAATTTAGGTCAAAATATTTAAAATTACCAAAGTTATGAGCCAGAGTATAAAATTTAAAGTATGCACATAATCTCATATTTTTACATATTTTGACCCCAGATTTTCAAAATAGCCTTCTTATAACTGTACTTCATGAACACAGGTTGTGAAATGTTTAAATCCCACTCAAAAGGAAAGTTTGTAACTCAACATGAAATCACCTTTGGGCATGATTTTGCATAATTTCACTGCAAATGGTCATGGGTGGGGTTCAAAGGTCATGTTGAAAATTTGGGGTCAAAATATGCAAAAATTACAAAGTTACTAACATATGAAATAGCCGACAGAAAAAGCCTCACAGGTCTATCAAGTCTGCCTGAGTGTGCAGCTCACAGTTTAATACTACTGCAGCTGCCCTCTCAATCCCTCCCTCCATCCCTCTCCCTGGGACTATTCCCCATTATGCTCTTGTCTGTCCTTACCCTGCCCAGACTCTATCCCATCGCCACTTAAAGCTATCCACTGTCCTCAGTTCTATTAACTCCTCCGCGTGTGTTCCATCCTGCCACCACTCTCGCTGTGAAGTAATGCCTCCTCATCTCCCTCCTGAACCTCCCCTTCCAACTTCAGACTGGCCCCTAGTGACCCTTCCCCCTAAAGTGGAACAATCCTAAGTTATGCATCCAAAAGTTCAAAACAGAGATCAGCACTGATGTTAGACCCAACACGGACAATTGGCTCTGTATATGGCACCGATAACACAAAAGACCAATTCCTATACCTGTAGAGAATTCTCCTGGAAGATAGCAGTGTGGTACTTATGTACCCACAAATAACTACTAAATATTCCATTTCAGGTGATTCTTCATGCTGAATATGTTGTTGAGGGAGGTTGCCACACATTCTCATGTTTTGTGGTTTTGTCCAGTTCTGACCTCCTTTTGTTAGGTGGTGGGGAAACAGATGGGAGACCTTTTCCCAATCTTGGGGACCCTCACCCCAGAAATGGCCCTCCTGTTACATCTCCCTCGGTAGGTGAAGAATACCCATCAGATATAATCTAATTATTATATGCTGGGAGCAGCCAAAAAATAATAACCAGACTGTGGCTAAAACCAGATCCCCAAGCATATCAAATTGGGAGAACACGGTATATGAAATGTACAAAATGGAAAGCTTAACAGCAGAACTACAAAATAAAACTTCGTGTTGATGAACAGATGGACTCCTTGGTTTTTATATATAGCTCACCTTCACTCAGATTTGGTACCTTGACTTAATGGTATGAGAATGATCCCGAATTGATTAACATATCCTTATTCACCTCTCCTTTTCTGGGGTGGGGCCAGCGGCCCATTCTAATGATCTCCCCGGAGATGGAGGAGATCACCTTCATAATTTTGCTTGTTTAAATTTTTTTTTTTTATTCTTTCTTCTGGGGAATAAACACTCGGACTTGACAATCAGAAACTTGAGCCTCTTCCCACCAGAGAAGAACTATGTAATTTGAAGGGAAAAGTTAAGTATAGTGATTATATCTTGGATTACTTGTGCTATATCCCTGAATGCTGTCTTTTGTTAGATATCTGGATATCTGTACATTCTGGTGACGACATATCCTACTTGTGTCACTTAAAACATAATAAATAAAATGTTAACAGAAAAAACAAATAAATTGAACCATACTTACCTTAGTTCCTCATATTGCAGTCAGCGGTTCCAACAGCAAGCCGTGTCTTGATCATAAAGTGGATCTTCACCCTGGAAGATGTTCAGGTGTGTGGGATGAGTTTGTGTGTGTGTGTGTGTGTGTGTGTGTGTGTGTGTGTGTGTGTGTGTGTGTGTGTGGGGGACTGCTGGAGTAGCAGGTGGAGTGGGGTGGTCAGATCAGGGAAGGACAGTTTTCTTTTTACAGGAAAAAACATTCAAGGATGGTTTTCTTTATTTTAGGGATATATTCTGACACTGGCATTGTGCACCACAGTGTTGGGCTTGTTGTGAATGGGGTCTGATGACTTGGAGGGATGGGGGTCAAGAGAAGCAGTACCGGTGGTGGTCTTCTGTCTGCTTACATGTTTAAAATGTTTACAAAGATTGGGAAGGGCAGGCGGCAGCAACTTGAGGACAGGGAGAAAGAAGTGGTAGCAGGGTGAGCATCCCTCTGGCTTATGCTCAGAATGGAGGAGGGCGACCTGGAGGAGGGATGGTCAAGAAAAATGATACTGGGGATGGGCTCCCTGGTCCGCTTATATTTTAAATGTTTACAAAGATTGGGAAGGATGGGAGGGTGAGCAACTTGGAGGGATGGGGAGAAAGAAGCAGTAACAGCAGTGTGCACCCCACTCTGCTTAATAGCTAGAGAGATAGAGATAGGTAGATAGATAGATGGGTAGATAGGTAGGTAGGTAGATAGATAGACAGACAGACAGAAGGACGGACAGATGGATGGATGGATGGATGGATAGATGGATAGATGGATAGAGGGATGGACGGATGGATGGCGCAATCCCAGGCTCCTGATGCTGAAAGCTGATCAGCTGCTTGCTGACAGGCTTCGTGCAAATGAAAGGATCAAAGCCCCTTTGACTGGAGTGGCTTGGTCCTTTCAACTACACAAAGTTTCCACCAGCAAGCAGCAGGTGACTGGTACATGGTCATTGGTCTGGACTGCGAGCCCTTCCACTTTCAGCTGCAATGGGCTTGGCAGTGGCACACCCTCAAATGCCATCAGGTGTAACAAAACATTTCTAGCACGAGTACAAACAAACGTAAAAAGGCTAAGTATAAAAGAAAGGAGTGCAAGCTGCATGGCAAAAGAGCAAAACACAGAATGAAATAAAAGCCCAAGAAAATCCTCAAGCATGTTAAATCTGAAGGTACAGGGAGGCAGTAAACAATGAGCATAGGGAGAAAGTTAAAAGGTTTAGAGATTAACGGCAACAGGAAATAGGAAACAAAGGAATTGTACAGGTGCGTGAGCGGTGAAAAACTGACTATATGGAGGGCCACTGAGAGTGGAAGGGAAAATAATTACAGATCAAAACAGAAAGCAGAACTCAATAGGTCCATCTGTTCAGTATTTAGTGACAAATGACCAGTAGTGAGGATCATTACAGAGCTGGGATGGGAAGAGGACTAGATAACTGTGGTGGTAAATTCAACTGGCAGACGCTGCTAGAGCCACTAACAAGCTTAAAAGTGGATAAATCAGCAAGACCAGATGAAATCCACCAAGGTCCTTAAGCAGCAGGCAAGAAATTAGCGGACCCCTGATTAACCTACTGAATACATATCTTGTGATAGGGAAAGTACCTGGATATTTTTCAGCCACAGTGATGCCATTATTCAACAAGTGCTGGTCAATGCTTCAATGTTTGTGTGGAAGTTGTGTAGTAAAATTGCTATTCTTATGTAACAAGCCCTCCCTACAGTAGGGGCGGGTTGTTACCAGTGTAAGCTCCCACTCTCTGACATCTAAGGGTATTGCTGATAGTAAAACAGGGAGGAAAGCATACACAGTTCTAGCTCACGTACTTGATCTCAGCATGTATTGTGACCTCCTGCTGCTCTACCGTCAGGGCATACAGGCTGCAAGGGAGTTAGAACACAGAACGCTTTTCAAACAATGGGCAATATCGAAACTTGAAACAAGCTTCAAAACAGGATCCTTTTATGTTTGCTTGCAATGTGCAAGAAACATAGTGCCACCATATGAGTTTCAAGGTGTGCCACCCCGCGCCCAGTGCCCTACTTCTTTTGCAGGCACATCCGCACCGCACTAGTGAATGTTCGAGCTGTCTATGACAGCAGTTCAGACTACAGTGGTGTACAGTTCAGAAAACCACTGCTACAATCAGTGGTGGTAACATGTAGGCAATTTGCATACTGCCATGGCGAAGCAATTTGCATACTGCCATTGGCAGTATACAAATTGCCACACGCCACCACTGCATCTGAACTGCTATGCTGTCATTGACAGCTCATTTACTTTACAGTGTGTGCGCGCGCAGATAGTGCATGCCAACACCCAATTCAACGCCCAATTCATTTGCTGATGGGGAGCCCACTCCCAGTCGGCATAATGTACCCCCATTTGTTGTGTGTTGAGGGGTGCCCAATCCCACTCTGCATCATACTCCCCAAACAGTCTTCATTTGCTGATGGGGCCCAATCCTTTGGCTTTAGTCCTCTCCTTCCCAAAACGCAGATGGGACATCGGAGCCCACACCAGTGTGCACAAATGAAGTCTGAAAAAACTTCACGCATCCTTTTTATTATTTTTGTCCCTGAAATAAAGAAAACAGTCCTCATGGGTCTTTTGTGCCCCTCCCCACAACCCGCACCCACCACTGCACACCCACCTCCACACACCCCTCACCCCATACTTACCTCCGAGCCCGCGCGATGATCTTTGGTGGACCGGGAACACATCTGCACTCTTCCAAGCTGACCGCTGAACTAAAGAAATGCCAGTAAGCTGCATAATGGCATAAATAGTTTTTTTCAACTTATGTGGATATCTTGGCCATTTTGGACTGTTGCCACCAAATTTTCAACATGGGGTTATTGGGACCCCTCCTCATGAACACAGTCACTGTCATGGCGTTATTTGGTCCTGAAAGGTGATTTCGCGGTCACTATGCGGAATCACGTTCGAGACGATAACAAAATGACAGTGCCACTGATATGATGAGACTCTCAAAAAAGCCTATGTTGCAAATGATGAAAAAATCCATAAAATGACTGTTTTAGAGCGTGCATTGTGCAGTTTCCATGCTCCCTCATAACTTCAAACTTGTAATATTTTCACTCTAGATTTTCAACACTGGCATTTTTCAGACCTCCTTATGAACAGTACAGCTGTAATTTTCACATCCTGCCCAAAATGTGTTTTCACACTTCTGGCGCAGAATAGCTTAGTCGCTTTAGGAAATCAGTGTTTGGAAGGGACACATTACAAAAATCACAGTGGCACTGTTCATGAGCAGAGGTCCTAAAATGCCTATACTGAAAATTTGGTGATGAAAGTCCATAAAATTACTGTGTTCTGACGTGCATTCCATGAATTCCATGCACCCTTGTCACTTCACAAATTTGTAATATTTTCACTCTAGATTTTCAACATTGGCATTTTTCCACACCTCCTTATGAACAGTACAGCTGTCATGTGTCACATCCTGGTCGAAATGTGCTTTCGCACCTTTGGCAAACAATAGTGCGTCGCAGGGAAAGTCAGTGTTTGGGACAGAGTAAGAAAATCACAGTGACACTGTTCGTGAGCAAAGGTGCTAAAATGCCTATGTTGAAAATTTAGTGACAAAAGACCATGAAATGACTGTATTATGAACAAACGTTGCACAGTTTCCACACACCCTTGTAATTTTGCCCATTTGTAATATTTTAACTCCAGATTTTCAACACTGGCATTTTTCACACCTCCTTATGAACTGTACACGTGTCATTTTTCATATCCTGCCGAAATATGCATTTACACATCTGGCGCAGAATAGTGTGGTCGCTGAGGGAAATTAATGTTTGGAATAGATTAAGAAAATCATAGTGACAGTGTTCATGAGCAGAGGTCACAAAATGTCTCGTTGAAAATTTGGTGAAATAATTCCTCTAAATGACTGTTACGCTCATGCATTGTGCAGTTTCCACATACGCTTGGAAGTTCAAGCATTTTAATAGTTTCACAACAGATTTTCAACATAGCCATCTCTTCACACCTCCCTATGAGTGGTACCACTGTCATTCTTCACATCCTGCCCTTTTCTACATCTAGTGCAGAATGGTACGGTCGCTGTGGGAACTCTAAGTTTGGGACACATTAACAAAATCTCAGTGCCACTGTTCAAGAAGAGGTCCCAATGATTTCATGAGGTGTGGATCACAAAAGGCCATGTTGAAAATTTTTAGTGCCAATACCACTAAGCGCCCATGGGCGTTAGGGTTTCTAACCATAACGTCCCACCCTGTTCAGACTGACAGGCATCAGGGGTGTGCCTTTGGATTGCCGATTGTGATGCTCATGCCATTCCACCCCACCCTGCAGCAAGTGACAGGCACTGAGGTGTGCCTTGGACTCTTGACCCGAGTTCACCCCAGTCTCCTATACTGTACTCAATTCAGCGTATGTCCTTCTGGAATGGGGTGACTGTGAAGCCGAACACCCCAAGACACACCTCAACACTTGTTGGTCTCTGAAGGATAGGGTGAGGTGAAATGTAATGAACGTTATGGGCAACAACCCAAATGCATACCCCAATGCCTGTCCGCTCTCTGCAGGGTGGAGGTGGGGTTGGCGTGAAGTTCAGTGCTTCACTGCCATTCCTATTCTGCATCTATCTCCTGCATTCCCAATGCTAATACCAGCAAGCAAACATTCTGCATTGACAAATGCTTGTATTAAACTAATGTTTATGAACAAACACTTTATTTCCCCAGTGGGGCAGGCTGCAGTATCTCAGTCTCACATGTTGTAGTTCTGAATCCTTCATCACCAAGGGTGACAGTAAAGGAATTTTATGAGGTAGAAAAGTTCATTTGATGAATAGCTGGGGTTGCACCAACAACCCAAAATGCACACAGGTACTTTTTTGCAGGTCTTTTCACAGTTGAATTTACATTTGAATTGCCACATAGCAACCACCCAGCACCTGCACTGTCTTCTGTGTTTCCTGCAGCATGAGCCTCTAAACATCCCAAGAATAGGTTCCTATTTACACTGACAGTTAACAGGCTCCATATTTACACTAATAGGAGCTTCAGCCTTACCCTGCACAGTCTTTCTTAATACAGACAGGGGTATTTAGCTCTATAGAGCTGCTCTGAGGAAAAACTTTCCTGAGCCCGTACCAGGCACACCCTACCCACCCCTCTGCACCAAGCAAAGCAGGGACCCCAGCCCTTAGGTTCACATGTACTGCAAACATCTTCAGCACAGTGTAGACACTGATGCCCATTTGAGGCCGACCTCCCACGTTATTATTTACATGGCCAGACTAAACTGGAACTACTGGGATATATTCTAAACCTGCTACCTAATTTAGGAGGGACACTGTTGGGTGTCATGTGCAAACCCAGAGCCAAACAGCTTGTTACATCACCTTCGTCCTTTAGACTGCAGTGTCAGTTCACAAATTATACTCATCTAATGGAAACAGTAGATGATTTCCATTCCTTGGGATCCTTGCCAATAGAAGCTGCCATGATTTAGCAAGTTCTTTTTGGGCCCTGTACCTTGGAACAGAGGTTCATCTCCCAATGTGAGGCACTGTTTGCCTGTCATACACCTCCCAGACACTGATTCAACTTCCTGCAGCTCTTTAGCCACAGCCCACTGACTCGTCCCTCAGGAAACTGTAGCAGACCAGCTGGCCCAGCCCCTAATACACCAGGGAATTAAACTTTGAGAGGATTTAACCAGGTCACACAGACCTACATGGTTTTAAACTGGCCAAGTAGACATAAATAAAGAGCAGAGCTCCTTATGGTGGCTACATTAGCAGTGTCCAGCAAAGGACTGGGTGCAATGGCACCATCATGTGCCTTAGTGGTGAGGAGGAACTTAGCTTGTAGCCTTTATTAAGGGCTTTCATGGTCCACAGTGTGCATATAGGATAGAATTTGTGGCAGAGTTGGGCCCATTTGGTTAGCTGCCCTTGTTGAAGGGGCATCAGGCAATGTCCTACCCTAGAGGCTCTAACCTGGAGTCAGGTGGCTGGGTGTGGAACTGGGTTGGTGTCCACTGCAGAATGCAGGTCAGGGGATGTACTGCAGGCATTACCACCTTATGTGCTGGGTGAAGGGAGACTGGTGCACTGGAGGGGTGGACATGCAATGTGTCTTGCTATGTTGCTGGCTGCAGGACACTGACCAAGGTGGAACAGGTCCTTGGTGTGGGCATCACACCTGGAGGCAAGGAGCCAACCCATCCTTGACTCATGAGGTTGCACATAGTACTGATTACCATCTGTGGGGCCTGGCACATGCCAGAAGAGAACCTCAGGCATCATGATGTTTCCCAGTTCCCTGAGGGAGTTGGGGTGCTGCTGTATTGTGGGGTGGCCATAGGGGACAGTTAGCAAGACCCTAGGGAGGATGTGGAATTCCAGAGGAGGGAGCACCTGCTCAACAAGTGCTCTTTGATGGCTCTTGGGACTGAATAGGCTTCCTGAATTTGGGGTGCTAATTGGGTCTTGGGGAGGGGGACCTTCTAGAAAGAGTTGTGACCATCCAGGCTACTGGAGCTGGAGGAAAACTACCAGAATGAATCCAAGAGCACAGATCCTTCTTGATCTCAGCTTTTATCCTCACTTTCCTATTGCTAGGGTTCCTTGTGCCTATGCCATGCATTCTTGAATTCCCCATGTAGTTGTTGCCCCACCTTTGCCGCTGAGAGACTGTTCAATGCATTCACCACCTTTCTGTGAAAAACTACTTCCTCACAGTACCCCTGAGTCTACCTCCCCAACCTCATATCATGACCCCTTGTTCTTTTTTTTTTTCTGAAAGCGGCTACCTCTTGTACCTTATTTCTGCTCTTGAGGTATTTGAAGAGCTCTAGCTCTATCATATCCCTTCTCTCTCTCTCCTCTCCTCTCTTCCAGGTATACATATTGAGGTTCTCTAGTCTCTCCTTATATGACATTTGGTGCACACCATGCACCATTTTGTTGCCCTTCTCTGAACTGTCTCTTCTCTGTCTATGTCCCTCTGGGATACGGCCTCAGAACTGGACACAGTACTCAGATGGGGTCTCACCAAAGATTTGTACAGTGGTATCACCACTTCCTTTTTCTGCTGGTGATACCTCTCCTGTTTTATTTATTTATTTCTCAGAATTACAGTACCTTTCAGCCCAGGGCTCATTTACAAAGGTTCCAATTCAAGGATACAAAAATATGAGACAAAAAATGCAAGCTCAGTAACAATAGGTACAAAAAGTCAAATTGAAAGGAGCAAGGCTAAATATAATATAATGGGTCATAATAAATAAACTAAAAGAACAAAACAGGAAGATACACGCTGCAACTGCCAGGAAAAGCTTTGTCAGAGTATAAGTGTGGGAAAGAAGAGAAAATAAGAGAGGGAGGGTAGAGAAAGTGAAGGGAAGGGAAGATAGGATGAGGAAGGGAGGCGAAGAACAGGAGAGGGGACAAGCAACACGGGAGGAAGCATAGAAGAGGAAAGTGGGCAAAGGAGCCAGGCAAAGAGGACTATGAGGGTGATAGGGTCAGGAAGGAAGTGGGAGAGCAGTAGAGTTTAGCAAGCACAGACACATTTGTTAAGAGAGGTGAGGTATTGGTGCAGTTTTGGATTTGAAAGGACCTAGTTTTAGCTCCGAGGCAACCTCCGGAGGAGGGCATTAAGCTCCACAGCTTTTTCACAATGCTTGGTCACCTTTAGGTCATCAGATATGATTACCCTGAGGTCCCTTTCTTGTTTGGAGGTTGTCAGTACCATCCCTCATCATGTACTCCTTCCTGAGTTTCTGCATCCCAAATGCATGATTTTGCACTTCTTTGCATCGAGTCTTAGCTGCCACACTTTTGACCACTCAAGCCTGTTTGGGTCCCTTTTCCTTTTCCACCCCCTTGAGTATCAACTTTGTTGCAGATCATCATCTGCAAAAAGGCATACCTTCCTTCCAACCCCTCTGCAGTGTCGCTTATGAAGACATTAAAGAGGACTGACCCAAGACCTGATCCTTGCGGCATCCTGCTGGTCACATCCTCTCTATGGAATGAACTCCATAGATACATAGATACATAGACAGTGTCGGCAGATAAGGGCCTATGGCCCACCCAGTCTGCCCATTTGAGCTTGTAAGTTCAGTTTGTTTTCCTAGAAGTCTGTTGCCCCTTACCCCTGACCTCTAGAATTCCTTTATGTCTATCCATGCATTCTTAAATCCGTGATTGTTTCAGCCCCCACCACTTCCTCTGGCAGGGTGTTCCACTTGTTCACCACCGTTCTGTGAAGAAATTCTTTCTCATGTTTCCTCTGAATTGTCCTCCCTCCAACTTCATCCCATGCCCTCTAGTCCTGGAACAACTCCGTTTACCACCACCCTCTGTGTTCTATCCTTAACCAATTTCTAACCAAGTTTACCACCTTGGGACCCACTCCCAGGCTGCCAGCTTGTTAACAAGTCTCCTATGTGGAATGGTGTGAAGGCCTTACAAAATCAGATAGGCCACATCCGCCTCCTCCCTGATCTAATTTCCTTATTACCCAGTCAAAAATTTATAGAAACATAGAAACATAGAATTTGACGGCAGATAAGGACTGCTTGCCCACCCAGTCTGCCCATTTCCCTACCTAATGGATAAGCTGCAGATCCTAGTTAACCAGCAGCCTACTTCTTTCTACCCCCCACCCCAGAATTGCCTTATGGCTGTCCCATGCATGCTTGAATTCAACCACTGTTTTTGACTCACAACCTCCTCCGGAAGGCCGTTCCATGCATCCACAACCCTCTCTGTGAAAAATACTTCCTTACATTGCCTCTGAGCCACCCTCCCCATCTTCAAATTGTGCCCCTTGTTCTTGCACACCTCTTTTTGAAGATGCTACCCTCTTGGACTTTGTTGATTGCCTTAAGGTACTTGAAAGTTTCTATCATGTCCCCCTCTTCCCCTTTCCTCAAGGCTATACATATTAAGCTCCTTTAGTTTCTCTTCATATGTCTTCCGTGCAGACCCTGCAACATTTTAGTTGCCCTCCTCTGGACAACTTCCATCTTGTCTATGTCCTTGGAGATTGGGTCTCCAGAACTGCACACAGTACTCCAGAATGGGGTCTCACCAGCTGTCTGTACAGAAGGATAACTTCCTGTTTTCTACTGGTGATGCCTCTCTCTATGCATCCCAGTATCCCCCAGCCCTCCTTACTGCTGTCTCACATTGCTTGCCCACCTTAAGTCATCTGATATGACTACCCCCAGGTCCCTTTCCATTTTTGTTGTTGTTAGTATCTCACCCCCATTGTGTACTCTTCCCTGGTTTTTGTTTCCCAGGTGCTTTACCTTGCACTTCTTAGCATTGAATCTAAGCTGCCATACATTTGACCATTCCTCTAACCTTGCCAAGTCCCTTCTCATCCTTTCCACCCACCCTTGTGCATCAACTCTGTTGCAGATCTTTGTGTCATCTGCAAAGAGACATACTTTCCTTCAGTCCCTCTGCAATGTAAACATAAAGACATTGAAGAGGACAGTCCTAATACTGAACCTGTGGCACCCCACCAGTAACCCCCTTTCTTCAGAGTGGACTCCATTTACTATTACCCTCTGTGTCCTATTCTCCAGTCACTTCTTTACCCAGGCTATCATCTTGGGACCCACTCCCAGGCTGGCTAACTTGTACAGTAATCTTTGTGTGGGACTGAGTCAAATGCCTTGCTAAAGTCTAGGTAGGCCATGTCCACAGCCCCTCCCTGATCTACTACTTTGATCACCCAGTCAAAGACATCTATTAGATTCATCTGACATGACCTTCCCGCTGTGAATCCATGCTGTCTTGGGTCCTGTGCCCCTCCCCTGGCCTCTAGGTACTGACAATTCTTTCCTTCAGAAGTGATTCCATCATTTTCCCTATCACTGAGTTTTTTGTTTTTGACTGGGTAAGTGCACTAGACAACTCCTGCCTCATTTTCAGGCACGGGCGGGGAGGGAGTACAGATGAATGCCAACTGACCTTGAACCAGATTAAGCTGTTGGTGGTATTTTCAGTGAATGGGGAAATTTGGCCAGGACACAGGGAAATTCCCTACTCTTTTGATAAGTGCCATAGGATCTTTAACATCCACCTGAACTACCACCAATCCAGTCAGATGGGACCTCGGTTTAACGTCTCATCCGAAGCGGCACCTCAGAAGTCGGCACCCTCTCATGCTGCACTACAGTGTCAGTACTGGGATATTAACCCAAGTGCCAGATGTGGAACTGAACCCACAGCCCTCTGATCTCCCGGCCCCAGAGGTGAGTATGCTACCTACTGAGCCACTAACACTGACACTAGTTAACTAACAGGTCTGTAATTTCCTGCTTCTGCCCTGCTCCCACTTTTTATCAGGTTTGTTTGACATGATCTTCCTGCTGTGAATTCATGCTGCCTAGGACTCTGTGATCTGCTGGATTCAAGATATACCACAATCCTTTCCTTTAGCAGTGATTCCATTAATTTCCCCACCACTGAGGTCAGGCTGGATGGCCTGTAATTGCTGGTATCCAGTGATGATAGTGACTGTAAATGAGTGACTGTCAAAACAGTGACTCATTTACAGCACTATCTGTTTAGCTACCCTTAGGGGTGGTGACCCTATGCAACCGTGACTATAGGGGAGGGCAATCGGAAGTGGAGGGATAGGGAGGGAAGGAATAGAAGGGATAGGGAAGAGGGTTTGTCTGGGGTAGTGTGCCTGCTGCAGCCAAGCTAGGCCTGTGGTGTGGTGGTGAGGAAGACTAGCTCTGGTGCAGCAGGTACTAGGTTTGGGGTTGGGGACCGGGGTGGGGTGGGGAATATTTTGCAGCTGCCCTGTGCCTGCCATATTTTTTATCTAATTTTTGGAATGTCGCCCCTCTCCGACATGCACCCTCCCAGAGTTAGTAATCCTTAATAATAAAAGAGGGTATGGGGGCACAGTCCCCCACATACACACTTTGTTTCTTTGCTGGATGTGTGTTTGCTGGCATGTGTATATACGCCGATTTGTTTTTGATACATTCACCATATGGCGATCACTATTTTGTGATCACTGTTATGACATGGAATCTGCCTGCTCCCACTTTTGTGGAGAGACTACATCTGCCCTCCTTCCATCCTGTGGAACCACTCCCATTTTCAGCAATTTGTTGAACATGGCTGTCAGTGGTGCTGTGAGCACCTTTCTAAGCTCCTTTAATAGTCTTGGATGTATCCCATCTGGCCCCCATTGCCTTGTCCTCTCTCAGTTTTGTGAGTTCCTTTAGGACTCTGTCCTCTGTAAATGGACTGGTGTCCACCTCCCTTCCATCGATGCTTCTGTCACTTAACTGAGGTCCCCACCTTCCCCTTCTTCTGTGAATACAGAACAAAATTATTTTGCTCAAGATTTATACTTTCTCCAGGCCCCCCCACACACTTCCTCCTTCCCATTTTAGCTAATGACCCCACCCCCTGTTTTTCTTCCTTCACTAATGTATATGAAGAATGTCTTGTCCCCTTTTGTTACTGCCTGGGCTATTTTCTTCTCCTTTTGCGCCTTTGCACTCCTGGCTGCTTCCCTGCCTCCCTCAGTTTTTCTAGATACACTTCCTGTCCTCCTGCCTCTGTGTTTCCTTGTGACCTCCTGAATGTCAGCCTTTTCACTCTCAACTACTGGCTACTTCCTTTGAGAACCATAATAGTTTTGTTTCCTCTTGCTTTTAAATAATTGCCTAATGCAAAGGTTTGTTGCCTCCTCATAGACTTTGATGACAGATAAGGACCAGCTTGGCCCATCTAGTCTGCCCATTTTCCTACCTACAGGATAGGCCGCAGATCCAAGTTAACCAACAGCCTATTTCTTCCTACCCCCACAAGAATTGCCTTATGTCTGTCCATGCATTCTTGAATTTTCCCACAGTTTTAGACCCCACAACCTCCTCAAGAAGGCTGTTCAATGCGTCCACTACAATGCTGGGGGTCACTAGACTGCCAGAGATAATATTTTATAATGGGCATGGGGATTGGCGGAGGGGCCACTAGATTCCCGTGATAATATTTAATGATGGGAATGGGGACCGGGAGGGTGTGAGACAACCAGGGATGATATTTTATGATAGGCGTGGGGATCAGGGGCCACTAGATTACTATTGCCTGATATTTTTTAATGGGTATGGGGATCAGGGAGGAGGTGTCCAGAGTACCCAGAGATAATATTCAATAATGGGCTTGGGGATTGGGAGGGAGGTCCACAAGGCTACCACAGATGATATTTTATAATGGGCTTTGGGACTGTGGGAAGGGGCCTCTAGACTACCAGTTGTCATATTTAATAATGGGCATGGGTATAGGGGAAGTATAGGCTACTAGACCACCCTACAAGGGATGATATTTAATAATGGACAAAGGGATCAGAGGGACAGTAGAATACCAGGAATAATAATTTATAATGGCAATCGAAGGCAGGGGGGGTCACTAGACTACCAGGCATGATTTTTTAATTATGGGCATGTGAATTGGGAGGTTCACTAGACTGCCAGGAATTATATATTTATTATGGGTATGGGGACTGAGTGAGCATTAAGAGGATAAGAAACTGAATTAAATGTTTCTGTTTCCCATAAAACCGAGCTAGGGAGGATTACAACATTCAGCTGCAGTACATCTGGCCTATTGTTAATCCCTCCGGGACCTTCCATTAGGACCTCCTCAACCCAAGCTCCTTGGACAACAAGGTTCTGGCATCTTGGACCCGCCCCCAGACGATGGCTTGTCTTCCGTTGGGTTCTACTCACCCCAATGCCAGTGACCCTGCCAGGTGACCCTTCACCTGGTCAGGGTATGTCTGATGCTCCGCCATTCCTCAAATGCTGGACAGCCTCAGTAGGCCCCAGATGCTGAATCTTCTGGTGCTGGACATTCCTGTGCTTGATCCAGTGCCAGCACCTTCAAATGTCCCTACGAGCTGATGTCTGGTAGTTCTGGACCTCCTGCTGGGCCTTTGGCCCCACCTCCTGCTGGGCCTTCACCTCTGCCACCGGCTGGACCTATAGGCTATCTGCCCTCACAATACCCAATGTACCCTTTGCCGGTATCCAACGCTTAGTCATCAACCCCAATGTGTACCAGGGTATCAGATGCTGGCTATGTCTAATAAAGGGTATGCTCCTTCTGGCTTTCCCTACTCCTATTAGGCTCATGGATACCTCAATATCAGATGCCGCCCTATCCATTATATCAGCCTCCTCCTCCACCACCTCCTCCTCAGCCTCAGCCTCTGCTTCCACAGCAGCCTCAGGCTGATAGCCAGGCAGTTTTCAGACCCTGATTTAGGAGGCCAGAACTCAACTAGCCTCGAAGCTTGACCGTGGGAAACCAGTGGCAGCCTCTACTCCTGCCTCCTTTCCCACCTCTAGATCAACCTCTCCTGTGGATTCCCACCTTCCGGAGAAGGCCCTCTAGACACCAGGTTAGGGATAAAACCCAGGACACTCCTTTAAAAGGGTTCAGACCCCCAGCAGGCACTCTTCGGACTCTGACTGCAACTCATTCTCCAGCTCTGGTACACATACACCTATAGAGCCTCAGCCTAAGAAGTCCCCAAAGTCCCCTCAGAGGACCCTTCCTTTGCGAACTCCTCATAACTATACAATATGCCTGTGGCTGGGTTATCCAGGAGCAGGATCCAAAGCGGAAAAGGCTTGCAGAGCATCTAGACATGAATGACACAGCTTCTATGCCCATATTGCCTTGGACTGGGCCTTATGAAGAACTGACATCCACTATTTGGCAACAGCCCTCCTCCACTCTGGCTGTTTCAAAAGAGGCAGACAGGATGTACCACCCCAGATGGGACCACACACCTTACTGGCCATCCTAATGCAGACTTGGCTGTTATTACCTGGGTTCAAATCCACAGCCCTACTTGCATACTGTGTGACTCTGAACAAGTCACTTAACTTCCTTGTGCTCCCAGGTCACACCTGTAAACAAGATTTCAGCTTAGTGTGTCTCTCCTGGTAAAAAAAATAAATATTACAGCTGCCCATGACCAGTCCTCTAAACCTAAACATTTGAGCATGCCTTCTACTGATAAAGGGTCTAAGCAGCTGGACAATTTCGGTCGCAAGATCTATTCCTCCTCCACTTGCGCCCTCAGGTCCCTTCATTATGTGGCTCATATGGTTTCCTACCAGAAATCTTCCTAGCCTCACTCAAATCCAAGCTGGAAGCTATCCAGGACCAAGAGCTTAAGGTCCAGATTGCTAAGATAGTGAAGATGGCTAAAATCTCCCGTCGCCATGCCCTCTGGGCCACTTATGACACAGTAGACTCAGTTGTCGCACCACAGCCACTGCTGTCTGCATTAGGCAACAATCATAGTTCAGGATTGCTGGCCTGGTACAAGATGTCCAGACCTCCATCCTGGATGCCCTTTCAGGGATCCATGTTATTCAGAGGTGATGCCAAGGATGTTATCACTGAATTGCAGGAATGCAGTAAATCCATCTGTGATGTCAGCTTCATGTACTGAGGGGTTACAAAGCCAAACAGCCTTTTAGTCGGCAACAGAGATGCCACACCAAAGAGGCCCTGCCAAACACCAGGCCAAATGCTGGTATCCAGCAGCAGGAACTTCTACACCCCCTGCCAAGTCCCAGAAGCCCCCTGAGGAGCTGCGGCTCCCCTTCCCTGGCCTTCTGACTCATGGGGACCCCTTGCCTCCTCCAGATCCTCTAGAGGAACCAGTGGGGGATATTTGCCTTCCACCTTCCAGGGTCGCAGAACATAACCATGGACTCTTGGGTCCTTCAGTTAATAGCAAAAGTTAACACCATAGAATTCCTAGACAGGCCTCCGAAAAACCCCAAAGCCTCTCCCATTATCCCCAAGGCATCTGTCTCTGATAGGGAATGAGATCTAGGCTCTTCTGCAAAGTCAGCCATAGAGCCCTTTGGCTCCAGCACAGATAGGAAGAGGGTACTACTTCCATTTCTTCCTAGTGCCCAAAAGATGGGTGACCTAAGACCCATCTTGGACCTTGGCATGCTCAACTTGTACATTGAATATAAGCAGTTCTGCATGCTCACCATCCAGGGACTTCTACCCCTGCTCTACAAGGGCCGTTGGCTTTGTTCACTGGACATGCAGGATGCTTACCTGCACATCCCTGTCTTCCAGGTCCACTGCCACTTTCTTCCATTTGCCTTCCAGGGGAACATTACCAGTTCAAGGCTCTCTTCTGGCTCATCCTCAGCACCTCAGGTTTTACCAAATGCCTATCAGTGGTGGCTGTGGCCCTGTGCTGCAGAGAGATCTAACTGTGCCTATCTTTGATAACTAGCTTCTGTCAGCCCCATCACAGAGCAATCTTAGGAGTCCCTCTCCTTCATCCTGGACCTCTTTTCCAGACTTGGAATAACAGTCAACTATCCCATGTTCCACCTCCCTCCCTCCCTCCCTCCCAGTGCCTAGAATTCATTTGGGGCAGTGCTGGATATGGTCCAGGGCAGGGTCTTCCTCACTTCAGACAGAGTGGGGACCCTGCAGGAACAGGCCAGATTAGTGGCCAACTCACGCTGAACCACAGCTCGGTTGATCCTCCATCTTCTCGGGCTGATGGCAGCTATGATCTCTACAGTTCCTCTAGCCAGACTGCATATGAGGTGACCCAATGGACTCTTCATATCCAATGGGATCAGCAGCTGGACAGCCTGGACCATAGGGTCCTAGTGTCTGGGTACATGAAGAAGGATCTTCTTTGGTGGCAGAAGTTGTCCAATCTCTCCACGGGGTTCCCTTTCAATCCCATCTCCTACCACCACCCTTACAATGGATGCTTCATGTCAAGGCTAGGAGCCCTCCTAGGAGACCATCAGACCCAGGAAAATGGTCTCAGCTGGAAGCATCTCTACTCATCAATGTGTTAGAAATGAGGGCAGTGTTGTATGCCCTCCAGGCCTTCCAGCCTCTTCTATATCCGGGGACACTCCTGGTTCAGACTGACAATATGTCTGTGGTCTGGTACCTGAACAAACAGGGAGGCACTCGCCATACCTTCTATGCCAGGCGGCGATGTGAGTGTGGTACTGGGCAGTCCAGCATGACCTCTGCCTGACTGTTGTCCATGTGCTGGTTGCCAGAAACATCCTGGCAGACAGTCTCAGCCACACCACTGTCAGGGCCCATGAGTGGGAGCTGAATCAAGAGGTGGTCGAAAGCTTATTTGACCTGTGGGGTCGGCTGGAGATAGACCTCTTCATCTCCCCATCTAATGCAAAACTACCCAATTTTTGCTGAGACGTTCCCGAGTGGTGTTTTCTGATGAGATGCGCCTTGTCTCTTTGCTGGGCAGGGAGGTTCTTGTATGCCTTTTCTCCCTTTCCAGTGCTTCAGAGTGTTCTCCTGAAGCTACAGGCGGAAGGGGCTCACATGATTCTAATAACCCCCTTTGGCCTCATCAGATTTAGTCCTCTGCTTCAACACCTATCAATGGAACCCCAATACCTCTTCCTCTCCGCCATGATCTTCTGACTCAGGAGCAGGGCAGACTGGTGCATCAAGGCCTCAGATTCATCCACCTGCATGAGTGGCACCTGTGGACATATGTGAATAACTCCACTGTTATTATTTTTTACAAAAATTGTCAACTGTGCAGATGCATTTGTAAAAAATAATTATAATAGTGAGACTTTTGAAATGTTATTTGAATTACCATACTCATGCTTGCTACCCACTGACTCAGTCTCCTATTTGTTTCTGTCCTTGTACTAACTAATTCCTGTTGCTTCAGAAGGGTTGTTGATTTTCATATTGTGTGTGCCTTGGGTGGAGCAGCAATAAAGATAAACAATGCAATACCCTCAATAACACACCTACCCCAGTTTACTTAACATAATGCCATTTTTAGGCCTTGTACAATAAGACATTCCTTCATGAGAACAACTTGTATTGAAATGTGTAAGATTTACTAATTATGTGTGTGTGTACTTTATAACAATATCTAAAAAAATCAATTAAACTCATCAAACATCTTCCTAAACATGTCTCAACTTTGTGTTTATCTTCCATCTTGTCATAATGTATAGTTGTCTCTTCAGTGTTTGCAGTTAAGGTACAGTACCTTCATGTATATGATGGCCTGGTTCTGTTGAGTTGATTGCTATAACAGTGCATAGAATAAAATGTGAAACATACAGGTAACTGTAATACAGATGGTGGCATTGTTTTTATATCTGCCCTTTCTCAATGTACCGTACTTTGATTCAGTTAGTGTATGCAACGGCAGTTCATGTTTATGTTTAAGCTCATGAAACATCCTTATCTAGTTAATGCATTTACAGCTATAGTGGATCTGCCAGATCTTGTTTGTAAGGTGGCCAAAACTGAGATGCATAGTTCAAATGCATTTGGGCATATGCCCTATATAAGGTTTCTTTTAATGGACCAAATTATTTTATTAGCCCTTGCAATTGTTGTATAAATGATTGGTGTGTTCAAATGAATTGTACACCAATACTCCTAAGTCTTTTTCTGCATTACTGATTGTGTGTTCTGTTGCACAAACAGAACATTACAGAAAGAACATGTGGGGAGTAGTGCAATGTACTTGCTGTGGGGCGCAGTCTTCCGGAGTGTTTCTGGAGGCTCAGATGCTGCCCTATTTGCAGGCAACTCTCTGCCCTGAGGGAGGAGATTGCCCATCTTCAGCCACACTGGACAGTAGAAGGGAACCTCTCCCACCCAGAGAACACTAGGGCCACCACCACTGCCTCAGAGAGTGGCAAGAAAGTGCAGCAATTGGACCACAGTGGTCTCAGGGAGGTGAGGTGGTGGAACAGAGGCACACCCAGTCAGTTGTACCACTGCACAATCCATAGACCATTCTGGTGGAGCATAGTTCCCCTATGGATGCACCATGAGAAAACTAAGGAGGTTGTGGACAACTGTCACAAGGGAGGCCCACAGGAAGGAGGCAGAGGATACCACAGGGAAAGAAAGAGCTCCTGATGAGGGACTCAATTATTAGGGGATAGAACTGGGGGAGCAGGAAAACTGAAGTAAGGTGCCTGTCTGGTGCCATGGCTTGGAGGGTCAGGAAGCGGATCCTAAAGATCATGAGAACAGCTGCATGGGAGACTGAGCTGGACGTCATTGTCCACCTAGGGATGAATGAATTGGCTCAACATGAGATTTGAGCAGTGCAGGAGGACTTTCTGGAGTTGGGGAAGGTCCTAAGACAAATAGCACACACAGTATCCTTCTCAGAGGTGCTGCCTGTCTATGGCATGGGTGAGGTGAGGTGCCAGCACCATGCGATTCAATGAATGGTTGAAAATGGTGTGGAGCACAGGGGTTTGGCTTCATTGGGACTGGGGTTCCACCTGGAGGATACCAGCCTATACTGGCAGGATGGTCTACATCTGTCCAGGAAGGAACAAGTCTTCTGGGCAATAGGTTTAAATGCTCATTGGCAAGCTTTTAAACTAGTCAAGGGGAGGCACTGATAAGTAGCAGGAATTCCCAAGGCTCCCCTACAAAACAGAGTACCAAATGAGGAAAAACCAAGGTAGAAAGGTCAGTGGAGGATGTTGCTACAAGAGGCAAAAGCCATCAAAAATGGAGAGCAATGAATACCAATGCCCATAGTCTGGGTAACAAGCTTCCTGAATTAGTGGCCTTGATGGAGGAGGAACATCTGGATATCATGGCAGTGACAGAAACATGGTCACACAGGACCATAACAGGATGTAAGCATACTACGATACACTATCTACAGGGAGGGACAGGGAAGGTAAAGAGGAGGAGGAGTAGCTCTCCACATAAGGGAAGGAATCAAAAGCAACAGAGCAAAGGGTAAACTGGGAGAGAGGAAGCACTGTGGGTCAATTTGGAGACAGGCAATGGCACCACAATCCACACAGGGGTTGAATACAGATCCCATCTCAGGGGAGGAATTGACAAGGAAATGATAGAAAGTATCCTTAGAATGGCAGAAAAAGGGAGATATTGCTGATGGGGATCTGAATATGCCAGACGTTAACTGGAGTGCAGTTGCAGCAGCCACTTCTAAGAGTGGGTTATTCTAGATGCCTCAGGGGCATGTCTTGAACAACTAGTATTGGAACCCACTGAGAGGAGCAATCTTAGACCTGGTACTCTCAAATGGAGATGGAGAGAGGATAACAGATGTGAAGTGGGTAGACATCTGAGAACTAGCAACCATCAAACAGTATGGTTCCACGGTAAACACAGCAGTAGAGTTAAGCCATATAAAGGCAATATTACTGGACTTTAGGAGGGCTGACTTTGCCAAAATGGGTGAGTGCCTAAGGAATGCACTAGCAAATAGGCAGGAAGGAGGAGAACAATGGGGAATAATCAAAACTGCCATCACAGAGGCAACAAGCCTTTGTGTGAAGCAAATAAACAAAACAAATGATGTAAGAAACCACTATGGTTCTCAAAGGAGGTGGTAAGAAGGTTCAAGAGAAAAAAAAGCATTCAGGAAGTACAAGGAATCACAGAAGGAGCAGGACAGAGAATTGTATTAGTTAAAGCAAAGGAAGCTGGGAAGGCAGTCAGAACAGCAAAGGCCCAAACCGTGGAAAAGACAGTCAACTCAGTTAAGAAAGGGATAAAACCTTTATAGGTACATCAGGGAGCAAGGAAGACCAAGGGAGGGATAATGAGGCTTAATAAAGGGAGGGGTGGGCAGAGGGTGACTGTAAAAGGCAGAATACTAAACAAATATTTTTGCTCAGTATTTACAAATAAAGAGGAAGTACCTAAACCAAACAATAGAAACACTCTGGATACAGGAGTTGATACCAGCCGTCCAGAAGTAAGGGTTCTGAAAGAACTCTTAAAGCGGAAGATGTACAAAAGCAATTGGGCCTGAAGAGATTCATCCCAGAATTTAAAAAAACTCAAGAGGTGAACTAGTGACACCACTGACTACCCTCTTTAACAAATCATGGGAGGATGGGGTGGTACCTGAGGACTGGAGGAGGGCAGATGTGATTCCACTTCACAAAAGTGGGAGCAGGGTAGAGGCAGGAAACTACAAACCTGTTAGTTTGACCTCAGTGATAGGGAAAATGATGGAATCACTTCTGAAGGAAAGAACTGTCAGTACCTAGAGGCCAAAGGGCACAGGACCCAAGGCAGCATGGATTCACAGCAGGAAGGTCATGTCAGATGAATCCAATAGATGTCTTTGACTGGGTGACCAAAGCAGCAGATCAGGAGGGCTGTGGACATGCTCTACCTAGACTTTAGTAAGGTGTTGACAAAGTCCACACAAAAGATTAATATACAAGTTAGCCAACCTGGGAGTGGGTTCAAGATGGTAGCCTGGGTAAAGAATTGGCTGGAGAACAGGACACAGAGAATAATAGTAACGAGTCAACTCTGAAGAAAGGGGGTTACTGGTGGGGTACTGCAGGGTTCAGTACTAGGACTGGTCCTCTTCAATGTTTTTAGTGCAGCGTTGCAGAGGGACTGGAAGGAAAAATATGTCTCTTGCAGACAACACAAAGATCTGCAACAGAGTTGATACACAAGGTGGGTGGAAAGGATGAGAAGGGACTTAGCAAGGTTGGAGGAATGGTCACATGTATGGCAGCTTAGATTCAATGCTAAGAGTGCAAGGTAGTGCACCTGGGAAACAAAATCCAGGGAAGAGTACACAATTTTGGGTGAGATAATAACAACAAAATGGAAAGGGACCTGGGGTAGTCATATAAGATGATCTAAAGGTGGGCAAGCAATGTGAGACGGCAGTAAGGAGGGCTGGGGGATACTGGGATGCATAGGGAGAGGCATCACCAGTAGAAAACAGGAAGTTGTATCCCTCTGTACAGACAACTGGTGAGACCCCATCTGGAGTACTGCGTGCGGTTCTGGAGACCCAGTCTCTGCACAGACTTAAACAGGATGGAGGCAGTCAGAGAAGGGCAACTAAAATGGTGCAGTGTCTACACCGAAGGCATATGAAGAGACTTAAGGAGCTTATATGTATAGCCTCAAGGAAAGGAGGGAGAGGGGGACATGCTAGAAACTTTCAAGTACCTCAAGGGAATAAACAAAGTCCAAGAGGGTAGCATCTTTCCAGAAAAAGAGGTGTGCAAGAACAAGGGGCACAATTTGAAGATGGGGGGTGGCTCAGAGGTAATGTAAAGTATTTTTCACAGAGAAGGTTGTGGATGCATGGAACAGCCTTCTGGAGGAGGTTGTGGAGTCAAAACAGTGATGGAATTCAAGAATGCATGGCACAGTCATAAAAGCAATTCTAGGGGTGGGTGGTAGGAAGAAGTAGGCTGTTGGTTAACTAGGATCTGCAGCTTATCCACTAGGTAGGAAATGGGCAGACTGGGTGGGCCAAGCGGTCCTTCAAACAACATGAAGTCTTGCTATATTATGACATATACAGTATAACCAGGTTAGAACTGCTCCAAGTGAAAGAGTTAACTTTCCATGCAGGGCATGGAATCTTGGCATATGACGGTTGAACACTCTGTCTGTTGAAGCTCAAACTTAAACTGTCAGATTCTTTACTCCGCCTCACTGAACAGTCGCTCGGAGATTCCTCTGCTGCTCGGTTGCGTTTTCGGTTTTAAAGTGTAATTCTCGGTTTATTTTACGAAATTTAACCGCAATCGTCAGTTCAAGCTCTGTCTGTGGTATTGTAAGTAATAGATTGGCTTATTTATTATTTTTTCTTGTGTGAACTTGTAAACGTCTTTTTCGGTTCGGTTTGAACCGATCAGATGAGTTTAAATTACCTTCTAGTTCTTTAGAGTGCGGTTCCGGTTCTTATTGGTTCTAAAAAACTGATTTTATTACGTTTTCCATGACCTGTGACACGGTTGAGGAACTGATAAGAGAGTCTTGCTTGGTGGATTGCCATTAGCGGGCAAAGTTTTGGTTAGGCTGGCACTATGTCTGAGAAACCCAAAGAAAACCCGGACCCACTGGTTTCAGCACTGTGGCCTTTCTGGGAAGCCTTTGCTAAGGCTGACCCACCACCACTGTGTATATTGTTTGGGGTTTAACCACCTCAATGCAGACTGCCAGATTTGTAAGAATTTTCCTGCTGCCACCATGGAAAAAAGATTGGTAGGCTCAGGAAAGGGAGGCCAAAAAGTCCGCTGACCCGGATGGCCAGCCGGTTGGGTTCTCGAACCTGAGGGGAATAACCCTCTGACCAGGCGATACTGCTTGGGCAAACGAAGAGCCAGCTCTGAGGAGCTGGTTCCAGCTAAAGGACTAGAAGGTCAGCTAGTTTGGGGCCAAAAGTTCTTTCTCCAACTGCTGAGGAAATAGCCAAAGCTATTCAAATTGTCCAGTCTCTTTCCCCAGTTCCGTCCAAACCGGCACCATTAGGGAAGCACCCAGTTCGGACGGTTCCCCTATTCAAGATTATGATTTTGAGGATTTTCATGAACGGGGAAGGGGAGGAGAGTACGAGGAGAGTGAGTGTGATTTTGAAAGTCTGGATGTGCCCACTGAACCGGACATCTCCAGACAGACCTCAGGAGTGTCCCCTCCCAGGCTATCTGAGTCCCCTTCTCATTTTTTGTTTTACAAGAAAGTTGCTGAGACTCTGCAACTCCCTGTTGAGAAAGCTGTTGATGATCTAGAAGAGCCTGATTTTGTGGAAATGATGGATATTCCAGAGTCTAGAGACTGTCTATTCCTTGCATAAATCTTTTAGGAAACAGACAGTAAAATTCTGAAAACTCCTCATTCTATCCTCCTGTGGATAAAAGGATGGACAAGAGGTATGCTTTATCAGGCTCTGATATGGGAGTTCCTATCCCAGCAGTGCAGCCATGTGGGGTAGTGCAGGCTGCAGCCAGTGACAAGGCTAATATCTCTAGCCTCTCACCCTCCTGAAAAGGATTCCAGGAGGATGGATGCCATGGCAAAAAAGCAGTACATGGCAGCACCTTTGGGACTCAGGCAAAATTATGGCCTGATGCAGCTAGGTACAGAAATCCAGGTGGGATACTGTCCTGGCCCTAGCAAAACAGGCCCCTGACCAGCTTGCTATGGAGCTGGAGCAGGTGGCTGCGGATGGTATTGAGGCATCCAAGGTGCAATTTCATGCTGCAGTAGACTCTAATGATGTTTCATCAAGAGTCATGGCTACATCTGTATCTCTTCGCAGAACGGCCTGGCTCAGATGTACTGCCCTGTCACAGGATACCAGTCTAAGGCTATGGATTTTTCCTGTTGTGGGAAATTCTCTGTTTGGGGAGCAGACAGAGAATTATATGAAAAATGGATGAGTATAGGACCACCTATAGGGTGCACAGGCCAAAGAAAGGCAAGTCACTCCTCAAAGGCAGCATGGCAGGGGCAGGGGCAGGCTTTTTCATAGGCCATTTACCAAGCCAAGCCTCCTCTCTGCTTATGCCCAGAGGGGTTCTTTAGAGAAAGGGGCAGAAGGGGTTCTAGTAAGCCTGCTTCTCCCTCAACCCAAAGCCCTGCAAAACAGGCTCCCTGATGGGGTGGCCAGGGCCGATTCTCCACCACACCGGTAGGGGGCAGGCTGGCTACTTTGTCCAGGACTGGAAGTCTTTAACATCAGACATGTGGGTCCTGGAAGTAGTAAGCTAGGGACTGGTTCTCAGCTTCAAAAATTTCAGAAGATGAGAGCCAGATCTTTCACCTGCAAACCCATCAGAGGCACTTGCCCTGAAGCAGAAGTTGCTTCCTCCTGGCTCTCAGAGCCATGGAAAGGGTTCCACCCATACACCAGGGCAAAGGGTTGTACTCCAGGTACTTCCTTACCCCAAAAAGACAGGAGAATGGCGTCCCATCCTGGATCTCAGGTATCTAAACAAGCACCTTTAAAACCAAAGTTCAAAGTGGTGACCCTGGGGATTGTTACCCTCTCTAAGGCCAGGAGACTGGCTAGCCTCCCTGGACCTCAAGGATGCCTACTTCCATGTTCTCATCAGAGCTCCCATTGAAAGTACCTCAGATTCGAACTGCCCTCAGGCCATTACCAGTTCAGAAGCAATGCCCTTGACCTCACACCGCCCCAAGGGTATCTCACAAATGCCTGGCAGTAGCAGTTGCTCATTTAAGAAGGCAAAGATGCCATCTTTCCTTATTTGGATGACTGGCTCATCGTAGGCCAGTCTCCAGAACAGGTCAAACCACACTTACAAGTAACCCAGCAACTGCTTTCATCTCTAGGTTTCCTTCTCAATCTTCCAAAGTCAGTTCTGGAGCCTGTCCAGCTTCTCACCTTCATGGCGCAGAACTGAACACAAAAGAAGCAGAGCCTTCCTTCCTCTGGAAAGAGCAACGACCCTAGTGTCTCTGGCCTCCTCTTTCACCCTGCAGGTCTCTCGACCAGCAAGGCATTTTCTTCAGCTCCTGGGGCACATGGCTGCTTCTACAGCAGTGGTGCAGGAGTGAGATTTCAGATGAGGGACATTCAGTTCCATTTGAGAGCCTTTTGGTCTTAAAGGACAGATCCCTAACCAAATTGATTCAGTGACTCGAACCCTGATCCAGGCCCTTCAGTGGTGGCAGGATCAGAACAATCTGAGACAGGGGTTCCTCTCATTCCCAGTCTCATTCCTTGACCCTTACAGATGCATCCCTCTTGGGGTGGGGAGCTCACATGGACGACCCTTCCACCCAGGGCTGTGGTCCCCTCAGGAATCTCTGCTCCACATCAATTTGCTGGAACTCAGAGCAGTTTTCCTAGCACTCCAGGTTTTTTCCACATCTGTCCAGAACAAGGTGGTTCAGGTCAGAACAGACAATACCACTACAATGTGGTACATCAACTAACAAGGGGGCACTCGGTCTATGACCTTGTGCACGAAGCAATGAAGTTGTGGTCTCTGGCTTATTCTCTGAACGCCTCCCTTATGGCAGTTCACCTCCCAGGCAAGGACAATGTCCTAGCGGATGCTCCTCATCAAGATTTCCCAGGGCCATCATGAATGGGTACTGGATCCCCTAGTACTGGAGGTAGTATTTGCCAGATGGGGCACCCGCAAATAGATCTCTTTGCAGCCCCAGACAATCACCAACTTCCCTTTTTTGTTGCAGGCCTCCAGTGTTGAGCTCAGTCCTCTGGATGCCTTCCTTCTCAGTTGGAAGGAAGTTTCTCTAAGCTTTCCCCCTTCCCCTTCTTTTCAAAGTGCTAGTCAGAATCAGATCTCAATCCTGCAAGATGATCCTGATTGCTCCAGATTGGGCTAGGCAGCCCTGGTAGCCACTCCTCATGTCCTTAGCAGTCCACCTCCCCATGCCTTCCCAGGAATCACAACCTGTTAACCTGTGCCCAGGGAGAGTTTGGTATCCAAACCTCAAATCTCTCAATCTCAAGGCTTGGCTCTTGAAGAGTTAGAGTTTGTTGACCCACACCTTTCTCAAGGTGTATTGGATATTTTGAAGCCTCTAGGAAGCCTTCCACCAGGGCTACCTATAATTCAAATGGAAGAGTTTTTCATATGGTGTGCTGGTAACATATTTCCCAGAATCTGTTGGCGTGCCCACGATCCTGGATTATTTGGTGCATTTGAATTCCTTGGGGCTGAGACCAGCTACCCTAAAAGTGCACTTGGCAGCTGTGTCTGTCTTCTTATCAGCGGTAAGCCCTCTTCTTTATCAGCTCACCCTGTGTTCTCCAAGTTTTTAAAGGGTTGCTTCACACCAACCCCCATTCAGGACCCTGCCCCTGCTTGGGATCTTAATATTTGCATCGCTCAGCTTATGCAACCCCTTTTGAGCCATTGTCTTCAGCAGAGCTTAAGTACTTGACTTGGAAAACTGTGCTGGTAGCCATCACCTCTGCCAGTGCATAAGTGAGCTACAAGCCTTGTCAGTGGAGCCTGATTTTATCTCCTTTCACAGAGATAAGGTGGTCCTCAGGACTAACAGGAAGTTTTTGCCAAAGGTGGTTTCAGACTTTCACCTTAATCAATCCATGTCTCTTCCTGTGTACTTCACTGACCATTCCTCCTCTGGTGAGAGGAGATTGCACAATTTAGATGTCAAAAGAGCCCTTAGTTACTATATAGAATGTACCAAGGGTCACAGGTTGAATCCTCAATTGTTCCTCACTTATGGTGAGGTTGGTAAAGGAAACCTGCCACTAAAGATCCATTGCCAGGTGGATTGTCTCTTGTATCAATTCTGTTATGAAAACTGGGTAAGGTTCCTCCCTCAGGCCTGAGGGCTCACTCTCAGGGGGTACAGCTGCATCTCTGGCTGCTGCCAGGGACATTCCTATCCTAGAGGTATGTCAAGCAGCTACCCGAAAACAGTTCACACTTTTACTAAGCATTGCCTCCTTGGATATCCAGGCTAGGGTGATGCTCGATTCTGGCACAGCTGTGCTTCAGAGCCTATTTCCCAAGTAGGTTCTGTCCCTCCTCCATGGAGGTACTGCTGTGTAGTCTGCATATGTCATAATATAGCAAGACTTCATGTTGTTTGAAGAAAAAATTACTCACCTTAGTAATGTTGTTTCTTCTAATGGAGTCTTGCTATATTATGACCTCCCCAGCCTGCCCCTCTCAGAACCTCTATTTTTGGGATGTGGGTGGGCAGTGCAATATTAGCACTTCATTGATGCCCACTTTATTTTCACCCTTCTAGGGTGCTTAGGTGTTATGCTTAATTTTTCTTTCTTGAATCCCCGACTTGAGTCTTTGTTTTGGGATCAAGAACAAAAAGTGTTTTTGTAGTTAGTAGCCAGTGGCTAGTGTAGTTCTGACTTCCACACAGAACCTTAGTGAGTTTTTGCTCGTAAAGATCTGACAGTTTAAGTTTGAGCTTCAACAGACAGAGTGTTCAACCGAGTCACGCTCAAGATTCCATGCCCTGCATGGAAAGTTAACTCTTTCACCTCCGGAGCAGTTCTAACCTGGGGTTATACTGCATATGTCATAATATAGCAAGACTCCATTAGAAGAAACAACATTACTAAGGTGAGTAATTTTTCTTATCTGCCATTAAATTTATGTTTCTTTTGTTTTGTTACAAAGTGAATCACTTTATGTTTTCTTTTTTTTTAGTAGGTATTTAGTTGCTTTTCTGTTTTTGCCGGTCCCAATCCCTTGTGTTCCCGATGTGATGCATGTGTGTGAGGCATGTCCGTCACACACTATGGGATGCCCACCCTACCAGTCACTCCATTACCACCTCGCCTGTCACCAGACCTCCATCCGGTGATGGTGGGACTGTGGACGCATGACCCTCCTCCCGGGAGAGGAGAGCGTAATGCTCGATCATGCTACCACCTCCCCATGCTGGCTCCCAAGTGGCCCAAGGTTTTCCTGAACCCATGTCGCGGTGTACGAGGTGAGGCAGGATGCCTCAGCTCGTAGTGCCTCTGGGCAGCATCAACCTTACATTTTTATGTTGGTTGTATGCATGTAAGAAAACTCATTGCTTTCAGTAGTTAGGGAGAATGCCTAAATGCATCAGGAAATTCGGCCATGTCACTAATAATCAGCTGTTTTGGTGCATTACAAGCTACCAAAACAGCTGACTGGTATCCCATGGCAACGGCTTCTCCGTCGGCCTCCTCACAGTCCCCAGGAAGCTGATGAAGGCCACCGCCCACCATTCAATGTGCCTTCCTGGTGAAACAATTCAATAAGAAAAAAGCGCCATTGGGTGCCCAATCCCTCTGTCGGCATGACCCCTCCCAGTTAACTAGAATCTGCAGCTTATCCAATAGGTAGGAAATGGGCAGACTGGGTGGGTCAAGCGGTCCTTATCTGCCCTCAAAGTCTATGTTTCTATATTTCTATTTGCTGATGGGGTAGCCCAATCCCTGTCAGCATAATCTCTTTCCCATTTGTTGTTTACCAAGAGGGTGCCCAATCCCCCTCGGCTCATGCGTTTACCCCCAGCACACTGTATTGCCGACTGGGGTGCCCAATCCCCGCTGGCTCCACTGACCCTGTCAAACAAACTTCCATCTGCCTTGCTGGGGCCCACCCCAGTGTGGCAAAGTCTCTTTGACCAAAAAGGGTGCCCAATCCACCGCCGGCTCTACTGCCCCCAAACAAACTACCTGGTGCCACGCTGGGAACCCACCCCAGTGTGGCAAAAGTCCCCATCGTCTGTGTAAAAAAAAAAAACCTAGAAGAAAAAAACAGTACCTCGTTGATTCTCTTGTCCTCTCCCCAACCAGTGCCCACCCTCTGTGCCACACCCCACCTCACCCCACAGCTATCTCCGGAGCCCAGTGCGACGTATCTTGATGGACCGGGAACACGTCTCCACTCTTCAAAGTCTACCATGAACTGAAGAAATGCGGTAAGCTGTATAATGGCATAAATGTTTTTTTCAACTTTGGTGCATATCTCAGCCATTTTAGGAATTTCTTCACCAAATTTTCAACATGGGGTTCTTGGGACCCCATCTCATGAACTCGGTCACTGTCATTTTGTTATTCAAGTCCAAAGGTGATTACATGGTCACTGTGCGGCACCACCTTTCAGGACTGAGTAACAAAATGACAGTGTCACAGTTCATGAGGTAGGCCCAAAACCGAAGTTGAAAATTTGGTGAAAAAATCCCAAAATTACTGTTTCTGGCGTGCATTGCACAGTTCCTATGCACGCTCGTAACCTGAGTATTTTAATATTTTCACTCCAAATTTTCAACATTGCCATTTACCACATCTTCTGATGAACAGTACCACTGTCACTTTTCACATATCACCCAAAATGTGTTTTCGCATATAGCACACAATGGCGTGGTAGGTGGGCGAAATCAATGTTCAGGACAGATTAAGAAAATCACAGTGCCACTGTTCATGAGAAAGAGCCCCCAAAACCCTATGTTGAAAACTTGGTGAAGAAATTCCCAAAATGACTTTTACGAGCATGCATTGCGCAGTTCTCATGACGCTCATAACTTGAACATTTTTAATATTTTCACTACAGATTTTCAACATTGTCATTTTACTAGACCTCCTTATGAACAGTACATCTGTCATTTTCACACCCTGGCTGAAATGTGTTTCACACTTCCAGTGCAGAATAACGGTCGCTGTGAGAAATCAGTGTTTGGGACAGATTAAGAAAATCACAGTGACAGTGTTCATGAGCAGAGGTCCCAAAATGCCTGTGTTGAAAATCTGCTGTAAAATATCCCCAAACTAATTACATTACGGGTGTGCATTGCACAGTTTCTATGCACATTTGTGACTTCACCAGTTTTGTTATATTTTCACTCCAGATTTTCAACATTGCCATTTTTTACACTTCTTCATGAACAGTTCAGGTGTCATTTTCACATCCTTTGAAATGGGTTTTGCACCTGTGGTGCCAAGTGGTGCAGTCGCTGTGCAAAATCACCTTCGCTAACAAACTGATAGTACCACTGTTCATGTAGTGGGATCACAAAAGCCCATGTTGAAAACTTTTAGTAAAAGTACCAAGAAACACCCAGGGTGTTAGGGTTTTCAACTATAATGCCCTACCCTGTTGGGACTGACAGGCGTCAGGGTGTGATTTCGGACTGTCAGTAATGCTCATGCCATTCCATCCCCACCCTGCATCCAGTGGCAGGCATCGAGATCGCCTTGTGCCCTTTGGCCCCGAGTTCAGCCATTCTTTATACTGCACTCATTTTGTATATTTCATTATGAAATGGGGTGAGTGTAAAGCCTGAACACTCAAAGCACACCTCAACACTTGTAAGTGTCTGTAGGGTAGGGTGAGGTGAAATGTCATGACTGTTATGGTGACGACCAAAGGCACACCCAATGCCTGTCCATCTCTGCAGAGTGAGGTGGAGTTACGTCAGTTCAATACTTCACTGCCATTTCTATACTGCATCTGTCTAACTCCTGCACTTACACTGCTAATGACAGCAAGCAACACTTGGCATTGACAAATGCTTGTTTTATATTAAAATGCATTTCCATCTGTTAGACTAGTTTGTTATTACAACTAAGATATTTTGTATGGTCAATATTTATGCTTTATTTGCACAAGGACCTCCCAACTTTGAGTCATCTGCATAGTTAGTGGAATGGCTCATTATATTTTTGGTCATGTCAGATATAAATATTTGAAAAGTTAGGGTCTAGTATTGACCTCTGGGGAAAACTAGTGGTGACATTGCCTGGGACCGATTTGTGTCCTTTTATTGTTGTTTTTCTGTGTTCGATTTTATTTTGTTTTTTAATGCAGTATTTTGTTGCATATTGTTAAGAAAGTATGCAGAATATTCAGTAGAACACTTGTAGATACAGAATGACATCACATATAAACTATAGTGCAACTAGCTACTGCTACATTTATCAATTAACTAAAAGCATGCTCTACAGATTACAGTTTAAATGAATTAACACTACTATCTGCAAATGACATTTTGCAGACCAAGACAATGGTAATATAATGTCCAGATTTCAGTGCTAGTCTGAAATAGTTCATTGAACCGACATAGGGCTTCAAGTTAAGTGGCTGTTGGAACTCTTGTCCAGTATGACTTGTCTGCTAGCTCTGCTCCTAGTTTAATGACAGTCTGAAAATGAGTACTCTGTGACATATAAAATAACAGCGGGCTGACTCAGGGTTGAAGAGGAAAACAAGAAATCTAAGACAGAAAAAGACAGTAGGAAAGAAGAAGAAAGGAAGTCAGGTAAGAGGAGAGGATGACATGATCCATCATGTACTGGGATAAAACAGTAAAGTCTGTTTTGAATGCAAAGGGGCTCCATCTCTAAGGTACAAAGTCAGGGTAATTGTCTAACTGGTGCAGTACTCATCTAAGCCACCTAATCTCAAATGCAGAGGTGCAGCTCCATGATCTTGCTGATATTTTTCAAGGAATAGAGTTCTAATGTGAGAGACAGCAAGCAAAGTATCCTGCAGGTATTTATTTGTATGCCATAATTTGGTAATGGCCTTCTTAGCAACCAATAGGAGCAGAGAGATCTGTTTATTAGTACTCATGTTTATTGTTGCATTATCTGATAGGGTGTCAGTACGTACATAAGAGGGAGTTAAGAGGTCTGGACTCTGGACAAGTCACTCATGACATCCTGCCAGTATGAGCAAATTAGCGGCCAAAACCACAAAACATGGGAATGATCTGAGGATGCATGACCACAACCATGCAATCGGAGGGTCCAAGTATTTGGCAACAACTACAGGATATGACAATATTTGGATCGCTTCCAGGAGTACTCCTTCAATATGTAATAGTTGAAATTTTATAACTGGGGCAAGCATATTTGTTTTAGGCTAAGTGAAATATCTGAGTTAAATTCTAGGTTCCATTTACTATGGATTGCATCTGTAGACTCTGCTGGCAAGCCTACAGAGCTTTATATAATGTACTGATGAGGTGGTCCTGCATCGACCCACTAAGTATAACTGGACTATACAAACTAAGGGAGGTTTCTTGACTACATATGCTAGCGTCTCCTCTCATGGCTGTAGGTACAATTTGATTTGCATAAATCTATGAAACTTTGTTTATGGAAGGTGATACAATGCCTAAAGTGTCACAAATAAAAGTAAACCCATAGGGGCCCACTTATGGACATATGATTAATACCACACTGATACCATTTTCAAAGGGCTATGTCCAATTTATTAGGAGGATATGCAGTATCATAGGCTAAAGCTTGCAGAAATAGGTGTTCTGCAGAGGTGAGGTAATGCCTCTGTACCAGTATCCACTGGCAAAGGAGCTCTGCTGTATATTGGTGGAATTTGGTGTATGGAATGCAGGTAGGTGGATTGTCAAAGAGATGTGGAATCAGATCGTAGATATCACGTAAAGTGGTTTCAGTGTATTTCAGTGCATCTTATATGTGGTGCCAGCCAGTAGAGGATATTCTCAACTGGGTTGCCTGGGCATAGTGAGCAGATTTGGAAGGTTTACCTTCCCTCATCTCGTGGAAGCTGGAGGATGGAGTGCCTAATTCTGAGGGGCTTTCCTGCCACAGGAAATGAGAATTAATTCACCCCAGGCCTGAAAATATAACCTACTAGGCATGAGTGGAAGAGTCTGGAGAAAGAATAAAATCCGGGTAACATAGTCTGATGAATTACCTCCACTCTGTTAAAGAACCCAAATGTCAGTTGCAACCAATGAGAAAGAAAGAGAGAGCTGCTATCTGCTGAGTGAGAGGTTCATAGTTCAGTAGTTCTAGATGGAGTAATGTTTTGGGTAATTTAATACCAAAGTAACAGATGGCCATCTTATGGCATTTAAAGAAAGTGAGACTTCAGGGCAGATATAGGGTATAGTAATACAGAAGCATCTCCGAGACAACTCTGCCTTTCAGACTCCTCCTCTCAAACAAACTGCATTCTGCAGTTTGGTAACCAGAACAAAGAGAAGCTGCCTGACGCTCACCCTCCAAGCAAGGGACAACTCTGCCCTTCGAGGCTCTCTCCTCTCAAACAAACTGCATTCTGCAGCTTGGTAAGCAGAATAAAGAGAAGCTGCCTGACACTCACCCTCCAAGCAAGGTGCAGGTTGGAACCCTGAATTTTGGCATCTATCCCTGGAGGAATTACACGTGGCCCTGTTTGCCAGTGTTTCCACTTTGTGCAGCAATCCAGAAGTCTTCTAGGAACTGCTGCCAAGAAATTAATGCTAGGACTGACCTCTGCTTGACATGTTCTTGATTTCTCACTTTAAGTAATGTTTAGTCTGATGTAGAGATTTCTTAAGAGTTGATTTAAGTTTTGAGAGGTTTTAAGGTACTGTGATTTTGCTATCTGCCCTAGCGCTGTGCCTCTTCTCTAAGAGCTTGTAAGTCTGTGGGCTGCACCCTTGACCTTGAGTGTTCCCATGAGGCTGCTGCAGTGCCCCAAAAATTTGCCTCAGCACCTCCTGCCTGTTCTTTTTTTTTGCTGACTTTTCCATTAGCAGATTATATCCTTTAGCCACTAGGGGCCCAGTTATAAGCACACTTACCCAATCCAACACAGTATACTGTAGTTCCCATCTTATTTCACTTACTGTGTGGTCAGTCTATCACTATTCATCTGTCTTTGCCTCCCTCTTCTACTGACTGATACTGATTTTCCCATTTGCAGCTTATAGTCTTTTCACCCACTAAAGGGGTATTCCCCAACCATTCCAAAGCTGCTCTACATCTCCTTACTCTCTACTACTCTGGCACTCTTCCTTTACTGCTCAGCTGCTATGGGTACCTACAATCCATTACTAAGTCTGCTCTCCTTCACCCTCTTGGTACAGAGCTCACACAGACTGGAGCACCTTTCCTCCACTAGGCACCTCATCCCCAGACTATCCCACAGTGACTCGGCCCTCCCACCCTCGACACGCAGTGACCCCTAAACACCCCCACCCTGCCAACACCCCCACTCCCTCCGCCCTCCAAGGCCTGACCTGGACCCAGTTCTCCCCTGCCATTCCCATCCTTCGCACTTTATCTATCCCATGCACCCTGATTCTAAAGTCCTCAGCTGGGTGTCGACCCAAGGGTCTCCATCGCCACCGCCACCAACCAGAATAATTACACTGCTATTATTATTATCTGGTAATGTACACCCAAACCCAGGACCAACTGCTTCCTGCCTTCTAAACCCTGTACTGCAACTGGTCTCTGCTTTGCATCCTTAAACATTTGCAGTCTCTTAAAGAAATCTGCTGCCTCCAGTGCTGGGTCATTCAACATCAGTCTGACATAATTGCACTGGTAGAGACTTGGCTCTCAAATCCACCCCTGGCTCTGCTATCACTCTCCCTGGATATACTATCTACAGGGAAGACAGAGTAGAGCAAACACGGTGGTGGTTGCACACTACTCAACAGGGACTCCTTTAAGTTATAGGTCAGGCACTCCAAGCTCCTAAACTGATTATGGAGTTCAAGCCCTCACCTTAAAAATCACACCTGACCCGCTCGAGGCCCTCTCTTCCTCACAGTCTCCCACGTGCCCCTGAGGAATCAAAACCAAGTGGTCCAGTCCCTCATTGACTATCTCACATCTCTCCGTCACAAAGTGGAGCAAGTCATCCTAGGTGATCTCAATGTTAACTGGCTTGCCTCCACTGCCTTCCATATAAGGGACTCCTTTGCTGCCCTGGATATGTCCCAGTTAGTCACCCAGCCCACCAGATTCAACCCTCTACTGGCACCAGTACTCTCCTAGATGTTGTTATATCTAACCACCCTACAAAATCGGGATGTCACTGTCCTCCCCAACTCTCTTAGTGATCTCTCCCCAGTCCTCTGTCTCGGTCATCCTCCACTCTGAAGCCAGTGTCCCAGGCCACTCCGCCACCATTTACACCCGGCTGCCTCAGAAAATTAAAACAATACCTAGCCGACTAGACTGGTCCCCTATCCAGCACCCCTGACATTGACTCAGCTCTGACCACTTCACAAATGCCTTCTAAGGCTTGTGACCTTTGCCCCCCTCGCCAGGATCCGCTCCAAAATGCAGTGCCCCATGGATCACCCACCCCTCCTCCAGAGACTCAAAACAGAGGTAATCTCTGGCATATTGCTGTAGAATCTGGAAAGGCGTCTGACTGACAGGCCTACAACACAGAGCATAATAAGTGCACTTGGGCCATTAGGGCGGGCCAAGGCAGAGCACTACCAGACCACCCTCACTTCCACTTGGGGTTCAGTCCAGACCTTCTGGGATAATCGAAGAGCTAAATGGGAAGTCCAGCTCCTCCCCACCATCTCAGCTCTCCATCAATGGCACCCCACCACAGATCCACACCTCATAGCCGATTGTCATAACACTGCCTTCTCTGACCTAAGCTTGGTCCTCCCCAGCAGCTTCATTGACCCATTCCCCTCTCTCCCTCTGGTCCTGCATCACCCACCATTCTATCTGGCCACTTCGAATTCCCCAGAAGCCAGGTGGCACCTACTAAAGCCTTAGGCAGCAATAACCCCAGCAGTGACCCCTTGACTCCAGAATCCTCTGTATGGTCTTGGACGAAGCCCTAGTCCCCTGACTGACCTTCTAAACTGGTCTCTATGCCTGGGTCAGTTCCCAAGTGCTTGGAAAACTGCTGAAATCATACCCATACGATCCACTCCCAACAGTTACCGGCCCATCTCTATCCTCCACCCACTCTCTAAAGCCCTTGAAAAGTGGTGTTGATCCAGCTCTGAACACCTAACCAAGTATGACATTATGTGCCCAGAGCAGCATGGTTTCTGCCCAGGACACAGTACAACCACGGCTCTCCTGGAATTCTCCCAACACCTGCATGCTGCTCTCGACTCTGGCAGCCTTGTAGGAGCAGTGTTCATTGACCTCTCCAAGGCCTTTGACACTGTCTGTCATCCCCTTCTACTAGACTCTCTCGACCAACTTGGCTTCTCTGGTGGTCCCATTTCCTGGTTCTGTAGCTACCTCTCTGCTAGATCTCAGCATGTCAAGGTCAGCCGCTCCTCTCCAGCACTCTTCCCGTTTGCTCGGGGTCCCTCAGGTTTTATCCTTGGCCCAATACTTTTTAGTCTCTATCTCAACACCCTCCCCACTCATGTACTGGTAAAATGCTCCTCTACACCGATGATGCAGTCCTCATTGCCTCACATACCAATCCCACCTCCCTCCAATTATCCCTCCAGCAAGCTTACAACCAAGCCAAAAGGTGGTTCGGAGACTGCAGACTGGTCATTAACTTAGAAAACCAAATCAATGCTCTTCTCCCTCCACCACCAAAATAAAGCTAAAAATACCCCTCTTGATTATCCCCAGCACTCTGCACCGCTAGAACAAGTGACCACATGCAAGTACCTAGGCATCCGTTCGATACTGCCCTCTCCTTCCACACCCACATTAATACCCTGTCAGCCACCATTAACTCTCAGATTGGCCTGCTATACCAGCACAGGGACTGCCTGCCTCAGGTTGCCCTCAGGCTGGCCATCACCTCCTCCATCTTGTCCCTTGTGGACTACGGCTTGCCATCTGTGCTGCAGCTGACAACCTGCCCTCCAAAATCCAACTCTCCATCAGTAAGGCCTGTAGGCTCCTGGCAGTGCCCCCAACCGTATTCACACCTGCCTTCTCTATACTACCACCAATCTTCTCAACTTTGAGGTGACTGCTCTACCAGATCTGCCTTCTCGCTAAGAAATCTCTGCTGGACTCTCCCCGGGAGTCTCCACCTTCCTACAGCAGCCATCTTCGTCCATCATCACGCAGAAGCCTGTTAAGGCCACTTCAAGGTGCCCAGAACCAAGACTTCTCTTGCCCAGAGATTCTTCCTCTACTGAGCCGCACCTGGTTCAACTCCCTCTCCAGCTGCATTTCCAACTAGTCAAAAGTTGGCTCCTTCAAAACAGCCCTTCAGAACCATATCTTTAATACCCACTATTGCAGGTGCAACTAACCCCCTGTTGTAACCTGTGTTTCTGCCCATGCCCCCGGCTCGACAATGTCCACTGGACAGCCTCTCCCTCCCCAGACCCTACCCTTCCTACTAGGTCCAAACAGGGGTGTAACCCACTGTCTTCTCTGAGGACCAACTATATCCATGAGTGTAACATTATGTAACCTAAGTAACATACAAACTACTACATTATGTAACCTAAGTGTATCTATGTTAAATGTTTCTTTTACTGCACTTGTAATGTTATCCTCTGTTTTAATCTGCACTGTAAAACTGTCTTGATGTCTGCCCCTCCGTGACGAGCTGCCTTTCTAAATGAGTCTCTGACTCAAGGTTATAAACCCAATTTGTGATGAATAAAGGAATAAAAATGTTCATTCAATTTGTATCCTGCTAGAGCCCCAAATTCCTGGATTAGGCCCCATACCACAGGAATGAAGTCTGCTGGGAGGTCAATGTAAGAAGGATATCATCAGCAAACAATAAGATTGCATGCTGATGCCCCCCAGGGGTAAGCCTTCAATGGAAGGATAGCATTGAATAGAGGTGGCCAATGGCTATAAATACAGAGCAAATAGGAGTGAGGGATAATGCCCTAGTGAACTGAAATGGCTCAGAGAGGAGCCTCCACGCTCACATAAGCTTGGGAAGAATCATATATGTTCTATAAAGACAATATAAATTCATCAGAGAGCCTGAAAGCGGTGCATGGTGGCCCATAAAATGTGCCAGGCCACCCTATCAAATGCTTTTTCAGCATCTAGGCTCAGCAATGCCAGAGGTATCTTTCAAGTCACAGCATAATCTACTAGCAAAAGGATACGTCGGACACTGTCATGAGCCTGATGCTGTCTAACAAAGCTAACAAAGATAAAGCAATGGGGCCAGATGGGGTGCACCCCAGGGTCCTTAAATAACTAAGAGAGGTGGTGGCTGAACCTCTGGCTATCCTGTTTAGCTGATCACTGGAAACAGGGAGGTACCCAAAGACTGGAGGACAGCAGATGTAGCCCCCTTATACAAAAAGTGGGAACAAAGGGAAGCAGGGAACTACAGACCAGTCAGCCTCACCTCGGTAGTGAGGAAGATCATGGAAGCACTGAAGGAGAGATTGGTGGAACATCTAGTTGTCAATGGACTACAGGACCCAAAGGCAGCATGGTTTCACTAGGGGAGGTCATGTCAGACCAACCTCATTGAATTTTTGACTGTGTGACTAGGGAGGTGGATCAGAGGAGGGCAGTGGACATGGCCTATCTGGACTTCAGCAAGGCCTTTGACACTGTGCCACATAGAAGACTATTACACAAACTGGGGAATATGGGTGTGGGCAGGACAGTAGTGTGGTGGGTAGGTAACTGGCTGGGTGGCAGGACACAGAGGGTGGTGGTAAATGGCTGTCACTCCACAGAGGAAGAGTGACCAGTGGGGTACCACAGGGATCAGTGCTGGGACGGTCCTATTCAACATCTTCATCAGTGACATTGCTTGGGACCTAGAAGGCAGAATTTCACTGTTTGCTGATGACACAAAGCTCTGTAACAGAGTAGACAAACCAGAGGGTGTAGACAGAATGAGAAGTGACCTGCAGAAACTTGAAGAATGGTCAGGGTTTGGCAGTTGAAATTCAATGCAAAGAAGTGCAAGATAATGCATATGGGGCACAAAACCCTGGCACAATATATCAGTTGGGGGTGAGGATACAGCATGCACCAAGCAGGAAAGGGATATTGGAGTTGTCATCTCTGATGACCTCAAGGTGGGAAACAGTGTGACAAGGCAGCAGGTAAAGCAAATAGGATGCTGGGATGTATAGGCAGGGGCATCACCAGCAGGAAAAGGGAGGTCATAATTCCGCTAACAAGACACTAGTGAGGCCCCACCTGGAGTACAGTCTACAGTTCTGGAGACCATACCTATGTAAGGACATAGACAGGGTAAAGAAGGTTCAGAGGAGGGCAACAAAGATGGTGCATGGATTGCATCACAAGTCCTATGAAGACAGGTTGAAGGAACTGAACATGTACTCCCTGGAGGAGAGGAGGGAGAGGGGATATGATAGAGACATACAAGTATCTTACAGGGAGGAACAGGGTGCGGAAAACACTATTTTAAGTGAAAAAGATGTTCCAGGACTAGAGGCATGGGACGAAGTTGGAGGGAGGACGATTCAGAGGAAACATGAGAAAGAATTTCTTCACAGAGCAGGTGGTGGACAAGTGGAACACCCTGCCAGAGAAGTGGTGGAGGCTGAAACAATCACGGATTTAAGAATGCATGGGATAGACATAAAGGAATTCTGGAGGTCAGGGGTAAGGGCAACAGACTTCTAGGAAAACAAACTGAACTTACAAGCTCAAATGGGCAGACTGGGTGGGCCATAGGCCCTTATCTGCCAACACTGTCTATGTATTTATGTATCTATCTATCTATGTAACCTGGTCTGGATCAACAAGATGGAAAGAAGAAATTCCAATTTACAGGTCATTATGGACATGAGTTTGTAATCATAATTTAACATTGAGATGGGATGGTAGGAGGCTGGATAGTGAGGGTCCTACCCAGGTTTGGGAATTGCAGCAATAACAGCATATTTCCAGGAGGGAAGAGGGATTCCCCATCCTGAACACTATGAAAGGCCGCAGAAGAAAGGAAAGCAAAGGTCTTTGAATTGCTTATAGAATTCAGTTAGGTAGCCATCAGGTCCTGGAGCTTTTAGTCTAGACACCCATGAGGATAGCTTGTACCTGAGTGGCGGTGATGGGGTCCAACAAATTCTGTGCCTGTACCGATGACAACTTGGGCATAGGGAGACTCTGTAAATACCTTTCTATGTGTTCAGGCAGGGGGGATTCTGCTGTATAGAATTAGAAACATAGACTTTGATGGCAGATAAAACTGTTTGGTCCACCTAGTCTGCCCATTTCACTACCTATCGGATAAGCTGCAGATCCTAGTTTTACCAACAATCTACTTCCTCCTAACTCCACTGGAATTGCCTATGTCTGTCCCATGCATTCTTATATTCCAGCACTGTTTTTGACCTCATGACCTCCTCAGGAAGGCATTCCATGCATCCACCACCCTCTCAGTGAAAAATACTTTCTCACGTTGCCCTTGAGTTGTTCCTCCTCTACCTTCAAATTGTGTCTCCTTGTTCTTGCACATTCCTTTTCTGAAAGATGCTACCCTCTTGAACTTTGTTGATTCCATTGAAGTACTTGAAAGTTTCTATCATGTTCCCCTCTCCTCCTTTCCTCATGGGTATACATATTAAGCTCTTTTAGATTCTCTTCATATGGCTTCTGGTGCAGACCCTGCACTATTTTAGTTGCCCTCCTTTGGACTGTCTCCATCCTGTCTATGTTCTTCATGGAGACTGGTTCTCCAGAATTGCACGCAGTACTCCAGATGGGGTCTCACCAACTGTCTGTACAGTGGAGTAACAACTTCCTGTTTTCTATTGGTGATGCCTCTCCCTATGCATCCTAGTATCCCACAGCACTCCTTACTGCCTTTTCACATTACTTGCCTACCTTAAGGTTGTCTGATAGGACTACTCCTGGGTCCCTTTCCATTTTGTTGTCGATAATACCCCTCCCCACTGTTTACTCTTCCTTGGGTTTTGTTTCCCAGGTGCATTACTTTGAACTTGTTTGCATTGCATGGAATTTAAGCTGCCATACTTTTGAATGACCATTCCTCCAACCTTGCCAAGTCCTTCTCATCCTTCCACTCCCCTCCCCCGTGTATCAACCCTGTTGCAGATCTTTGTGTAGTCTGCAAAGAGGCATACTTTTCCTTTTATGACCATTTCTTGACTTTACGGGCAGTGAGGTGCCTGGTTTAAATAATTTGCTTAAAATAACTCTGTAGTTCTAACCAGCCTAAGTAAGAAGTAGGCGGACAGAAATTACACTGGATTTATTTGTGGAGGTGGAAGCTCCTTGAACTAATCATTTTATAGATGGGCCATTCAGTGACTGCTCCTTATAGCTCACAGTTAAAATACTGTTTTGTCTACTGTTATTTTTATGCTGTTTAATATTGAACGATAGGGTAATATTTGTTTTATATATTTTATTTCCTTTGTTTAATACCCTCCACTCTGTGAAGAGAGAGGAGGAGGAGGAGGAGTAGCTATTGGAAATTAGAAGGGTAGACTCTAGGTTATGTTTACTTTTTAATGTGTGTGTGTGTGTGAGTGTGTGGTATTGAGTTTTGCTTTTTACCGTTTTTTGGGGTTTGGGTTGCATAGTCAGGAGGATGCATCTGGGAATGTATGAGGGCCTGGGGCGGGCCAGGATAGTGTATGGGGCATCCCAGCTGCTTGATCTTTGGCCTTTGTCAGCCTCCCAATGTCTGTTACTACAGCAAGGTGCTGTAGGGAGGTTAGAATAAGGAGGAATCACAGGATTCAATCGAGGTGGGGTGCCCCATGCATTGCGGATGGTGGTAGGATCAAGGAAGTGGGGTGCAGAAGGCACCCTGGGATTAAACAGACCTAGGGAGGCCAGATGTGTTTAGTTCCTGTCACCAGGGTTCCCACCAGACAGAGTGGGCAGGCAATCAGAGGGCTGCACTGTCACCAATCCTCTGAGGGCGGTGCTTTGCAGTGCCAGTTCAGTCAAACAAGACTGCAATTATAGCGGACTTGGTTTCTGGCTGATCTGGCTGGCATCCTGAGACCTGGATCAGTGATGATGCTGGCCCAGTTCTAGAGGCTGCCATCCCACTCGGGTATACCATAGTGCACTGCCCACAGTGGAATGCGGGGGTGGGGGTAGCCATCTGTTTTAGATCTGAGCTGGGCTTCATCCTGCACGCGGTAGAGCACCACATTCACTTGAATGTGTGGCCATCTGTGGGGGTTGGGTGCAGGTTGCTTGATTCTCCTGAATTACAGCCCTTCTGGGGTGGCGGAGATTTCTTGCAGGAGGTGGCCGATTTCATTGTCGGAGAACATTGGAGGCCCCCAGATGTTTAGTGCTGGGGACTTCAATGTTTGGGCTGAGGATGAATCTTCTTGGCTTGGTTACAACTTCCCAGATGATGTCATCTCTGGGCTTTGTGCAAGGAGTTTCTCCGCTACCCATCAGGATGGCCTCATGTTGGATCTGGTGTTCTCACTGGGGTTTGAGACAAATAGTCTCAGCATTGATCAGGTCATTTGGTCCGATCATTGCACAGTGAAGTTCGGTTGGGGCCCCCTGATAGCCCTCCCCTGCAGAGATGGTCAGCTATCGCCCTTTGAGGAGTTGACCCTGAGGGTTTTTGACAGTGGCTGACCTAGCTAGTGTGGACAGTGCATGCATTTGGGGTGTGCTCAGCAGTGGATGCCTATAATAAGGCGCTGTCTGGTGCGCCACGACTCCCTCACACCAGCCCATTGTATGACCCAGGTCTTCTCACTTCAGGTCCCCTTGGTATGATGGGAGCTCAAGGTAATGAAGATTTTGGGTCAAGATTAACCCCTGCTGGTGGAAGTCCGCCTGGAGGTAGGCAGACTGGCCCTATGTGTGCACTACGGTGCATACCAGGGGTAATCAACCATAAGAAGGCAGAATTCCTGTCCAGGGAGATTGCTGCTGGGAGGAACTGACCAACTGTGCTCTTTTGGACTGTGGACAAGCTTCTTCATCCTTCCTGTCTGCAGCCGAAGGTAGCTCTTTCAAATGCATTGTGTGAGGGTTTGCTCAGTTCTTCTTGGACAGGGTGTCTACCATCAGGCGGTTCTGCCAGTGGACCAGATTTTTGTCGACAGTGGTCACCATGGGTGACCAGAGAGCACTCCGCCTGGTTGGGGTGAGTTTAGACTGGTGGAGGTGGCTGAGGTCAGTGAGATTGCCTCCAAGCTTTGGCACACCTTTGTGAACTGCACCCAGTGTCATCTCGTTTCTTAATGAGATGTGTTGACTCCGTTGGCCCAGTGTTTGCCTTGATTGTCCAGTGTTCCTTGTCAGAGGGGTTTTCTCCCATGTCTTGAAGGAGGCATGGGTAAGACTCCTTCTGAAAAACATCGTTGGACCCTGATGTCAAGCAAATTACCGTCTATCTTCAATCTCCCATTTTGGGTAAGATTGTGGAGAAGGTGGTGGCGCTTCAGCTTGAGGAGCATCTCATGGCCCATGATCTGTACCGAGTCGCCCAGTCTGGGTTTTGTGCGCAGGTATAGCACAGAAACTATGCTAGTTCGGTGCATAATGACCTCCTTAGGGCCACAGATCAGGGGAGGGGACAATACTTGTTCTCCTTGATCTCTCTTCAGCATTTGACACAGTGGACCATCGAGTGTTTCTTGCCCACCTAAGGGGATTCTGGACTCGCTGGCACTATCATCTGCTGGTTTGAGTCTTTCTAACAGGAGTCAGAGGGTAGTGATGGGAATTTCTCCTCCTCCTGGCCACCTGTCATGCTGGAGTTACCCAGGGCTTGGTCCTGTCGCCGATGTTGTTTGCTGTGTATGTACTGCCCCTGGGAGAGCTCATTAGGAAATACAGTCGTGGCTTTCACTGCTATGCTGATGATACCCAGCTATAACTTTCCTTTCCCTGGAACATCTTGCGCAGTGGATGTGCTTAACAGCTGCCTTGCTGAGATCAATGACTGGATGGCCTCCAGCTGGTTGCAACTGAACGCCAGTAAGGCGGAGGTACTGATGGTGGAGTCAGACAGAGGGCATAATAGGTTGACCTCTGGTGCAGAGACAGGCTTTGCCTTGGCTCTGTACCATTGAAGACCTCCTAGGGTGTGTGATCTGAGCGTTATTCTTGACAACGGGTTGACACTTGAGTTAAGGGTGGCGCCTGTTGTCCGTCACGGTTTTTATCATCTGAGGAATATCGCCAGGATAAAGCCCCTAGTTCCACCACTGGATTTCCCACTTTGGAGCATGCCTTCATGATGTCCAGGCTTAACTACTGTAATGCACTTTATCTTTGGGTCTCTGGGGTACCTTCATCGACTGCAGCTGGTGCAGAATGCAGCAGCGAGGCTGTTGACAGGACAGCCTAAGTATTGTCACATCATTCCAGTGCTGCGTCAACTGCACTGGCTGCCAGTTAGGTGGAGGGTCCTCTTTAGGTAGGTTTGTTCACTCTTAAGGCCCTACACGGCCGGGCCCTGGCTACCTGAAGAGCTTTCTTCACCTGCTGTCTCGGTCCGTTCCTCCGCTCCTCCTCCTCTAGAGACCTCTTCGCAATTCCCAGGATGAGTTAAAACTGCTGGCGACAGAGCATTTAGTGTTGCCGCCTCTGTCCTGTGAAATTTGCTTCCTTTAGCCGTAGGAAGACCCCTTCAGTGGAGGTATTTATGGCCCGCCTCAAGGCCTTCTTGTATAATCAGGCCTTCCAGCCTGTGTTTTATAGTCCCTACCCATCTTTTACAAATGGATGTTTAATTTAGTTTCTACCTATACTGAATTTAGTTGCTGTCGAGGGTAGTAAATTCTGTTTTAACTGTTTGGTATATTGTATATATAAATGCTTATTATTATGTTGTTTTGTATTTATTTTGATTGTTGTATGGCTCCCAGAGCCTCCAGGATGGGCATCTCTTAAATTAAGTTGCCTTGCCTTCCATTCCTCCACAATGTTACCTATTAAGACATTAAAGAGGACTGGTCCTAATACTGAACCCTGCAGTACCCTGCTAGTAACCCCTTTCTTTGAGTGGACTTCATTTACTATTACCCTCACGTCCTGTTGTCCAGCCAATTTTCTACCCAGGTTACTACCCTGGGACCCGCTCCCAGCTGGCTGACTTGTTTATCAATCTTTTGTTGGGACTGTGTAAATGCCTAATGTATAAAGTGCTTGACAGTATGTAGCAAGGGCCTAGTGAATTCGGAGGTTGGTATAACAGACAAGCGGAGGCCGGGTTCACTGACATATGCAGCCAGTATAGTGTTATGCTTATGTAACTGTATTAGTTTGGTTGTGGCTGTTCGCACTCTCCGTTCCAGAGGAATTACCACCCTGTAGGGGTACGAAAGCAAGGAACTCTCTGAGAGGGTTCCTCCTAGAGGTTCCCTGTATTAAAGGTACTTGAAATCCTCCTAAGGAGAGAGCACTGCCGCTGGAGGAGGAGGGTAGGATGGTGGGCAAAAGACAAAATGCTTCCCAGTGAGGCTGATAGGAACTGCTTATATAGCTCAGGAAGTGGGGGTGGCTGGCTGCTTGGTCACCAAACTACAGGCAAAGCCTTTCATTTCACTGACCTCGCAGCCAGTATAGTGTTATGCTTATGTAACTGTATTAATTTGGTTGTGGCCGTTAGCACTCTATTTCAGAGGAATTGCCACCCTGTAGGGTACGAAAGCAAGGAACTGTCAGAGAGGGTCCCACCCCTAGAGGTGCCACGGGACGGTTCCCATGGCTAAAGGTACCTTAGGAATCCCCAAAAGAAATGTAGTATCATCCCCATGGTGTCAGCGTGGCTCAGTTGGTAGCACATCCGCCTCTGAACCAGAAGGTTGTGGGTTCTCGTCCCACACTGGGATTGGACTTGCACCTAAAAACGCTGGCATCCGAGTGCAGTATTGGGGGTGCTGTATTGCTGGGTGTGCCGTCTTCGGATGAGATGTTAAACTGAGGTCCTTTCTGCCCATCCTGATGTTGTCCTGGTGGGTGTCCAGTTGGAAGTAAAGAACCCAGGGCACTCTTCTAAAAGAGTAGAGAACATTCCTGGTGTCCTGGACAACATTCCCTTCCATAAACCAGTTCATGCAATTATCCAGGCTGTGTGAGGTGATGATGTGCGATATGGCCGCCACCACACATTCAGTCACTTCACTACCAGTCTAGCATTGCTTGTAAAGCGCTTTGGGATACTGTGTATGAAAAGCGCTATATAAATGCTGATTCTTCTTCTTCCAAAGGAGACAACATGATGTATATGAGCAAGCAGTAACAGTGACATAGAAGCAGTAACTGCAACATAGTAGTAGAGAAGAATAGTGATGGCTTGTATGAGAGGGCATCCCTAAGGAGAGAGAGGAATGGCAGGACATCCTCCACCTCCATCCAACAACGGAACCTACCTAAAACTAGGAAACAACTATGTTAACTAAGTGTTATGACCTGAGGCAATGGAGGAGAGAAAAAAACCCTATGAGAAGGAAATCTCTGGGGATCCAAGGCCTAGGTCGCTTTCCCTTCAGGCTTGGAAAATGTATTTAGTGACGTCTCTGCAGCTGCAGTTTGGAAAATCAATTAAAGGGAGGTGGAAAATAGTCCAATTTGGAGGAAGGCTCTCACCAAACCCTCTAGTGGGAGCGTTGTTGAAGGTTTGAAAACTCTGCAACAATATGAGCATCAAGGTGCAGGAGGAGAGCAACAACTGCTGAGGCACTCACCTGGCCTACCGCCCTAAATCAAACCAAGTGAACCAGAGGCAGTTATGGGAGAATGCAGTGAAGGTGCCTTGCTAGAGAAACCACTAAAGTCAATGGCCAACCGTTATAGTGGAACACTAGAGCCAAAGGAGATCATCGTGAACCACCCTTCACCGCTAGTCTTAAATTCTACACCAGAAGCTGCTGTCACGTAGCAGGCAGCTAAAGCCAAGCCGAGGTGAGGACATTAACAGTTATGGGCCAGGTGAGAAGGATCCTGCCCTAAGTTGGACACGCTCGATGATGCAGACTAAATGCAGAGCAAGACCGTCGGCTGCAGGAACCTGCGCCAGATTAGAATAGCTGGCATGCCTCAGAATTGATTGAGAGCTGTAAAGCTGGTGAGCTGATGACACGGCGTGCTGAGATTGTAATGAGTATTGAGTGCTGAGACCTTGCAAGGTTGGATGCAGACTGAGAGCAGTAGAATCCCAGGTGAAGCCGAGGAGTTGGCATTAGGCATAAAGCAATGGTTTGCATAAGCAAGGAGCAACAGTTGCATAAGCAAGTGGGGACCTGATAGGTCAGTAAGCAGTGTAGCAGTAATAGGTGGACCCGCATAACAACTGTATAGCAAGTAAACAGCACTGAGTTAGGGGCAAGAAAGCCAGACATGAATAGCCAAATCAAGGTGACAAACTCTGAGGATTTTTGGTGGCGAAGACAGGATTTAGAACAAAATTAATTAACCACATAGGCCATGACCCCAAACATCTCCCAGTCCCCACCGTGAGACAAAAAGAAAGCGATGAAAGGCCAAGAACCACATGCAGATATAGAGCTAGTTTAATAGCCTCAGCAGGAGCTTCAGCTAACCTCAGAGTAAACAAGGTAGAATAGGAATGGGTGTAAACAATGCAGCAGCAGGAAGCAAGCGGACTTGTATAGCAGTAGTTAAATGGTACAGTGTTAAAACACAGGCACTGGGTACAATAGTAATTAAAGTATACAGTCAGCAGCAGTGGCTGAAGCTGTAGGTAACTGAAAGCAGTAGCATGAGCTCTGAGTAGGTTTGCAGTTGCAGTGCAATAAATTGAGAGTTGTAACTGATAGCAAGCAGAATGAGCTCTGTAGTAGCAGTATCTAGGGCCCAGATATTCAAACTGCACCACAAAGTGCGCCCAGTAGAACAAGCGCAAGTCACTGCGCCCACGCGCAACGCCTAGCGATATTCAAACACCGCGCAGGTCAAGATGCTCCCGCGACACCACGACTGAATATTGTGCCAACTGCCCATAGCGCACCAGGGTGTGTGTAGTGGTGCAGGTCAGATGTGTAATAGAAAACCAGGGACGCCTAGTGGAGCAGGGCAGCAGCGCAACAGCACAACCAGGGATGTACAGGGACAGGATGCAGAAGCCCACCACCCATGGTAGGGATGGGCAGAGGAGCACACAGCAGAACAGACGTCGCCCCCCACCCCATGCACTGCACAACTGGAGGAGAGCAGGAAGAACCACTAGCCCAGGGACACCAGCAAGAAACCCACGCTGTGGCATGGTGCACCAGGACACCCGCCTTGCAAGCTGGGACTGTCACAGGATGCCCGTCCACCCAGTGCCACACCATCCCACCAATGCAGAGCACACCTACCACGATCCCCATACACCCTGCCCAGGAGTAGCGCCCAGCAGTGCAGGACACCCCAAGCATGCCACCACCCCACTGTGACAATACAATCCTGTGCACCACAGAACCATGCAAAGCAGCTCCCCATGAGCACCCAACTCCGGGCAGCAGCAGACAGCGAAGCAACGTCTGCATACAGTGCCACCATGCACGCTCCCCCCAGGTACAGCTGTGAGGCTGACCATGCGTTACACATGAGGTGCCACACGTGACAGGGCATGCCCCAGACCCCACTACCAGTGTTACAGCACCTGCACACCCTCCCAAGGACACACCCCATCCCAGCACTGGTCACAACATCCAGCACAGACACCCACAGTGTTGCATGGAAGCATGTGCCACACAGGATGCAACACAGTACACGGACAAACAATCACCCATACCCAAGGGCACACCAACACAGGGACACAGTATTGGGTCAACAAGCCCCTAGCGTGTGGCCATAGCAGTCGTGGTCACACAGCCAGAACCCTCCCTGGCATGAGTGTGCCAGCAACCCTGTGCAGTCACCACGACAATGACGCCACCAGCATGCAGCTGGAGCACAAGTGACAGACAGTGGAGCACACCCCCAACAGACACAAGTGACAGCATCAGGTGGGACAACAACAGCGGAGGCAACAGTGCCACCTGAGGCAGATGCACCACACCAGTGACAGGAAGCAACCCGCATCACGCTTGGGTACAATGGCAGTCCAGCATGGACAGCCACCACTGACATGCCAGTGGACTGTGCAGGTCACTGGCATGCAAGGGTGGCAACTGCACAGGCCATGGATGGTCTGACAGGTGCACCATGGACACAGCGCATGCACTGTGTACCACTGCTCACAGTCATCCAGCGCACAGGGAACAAAACAGAAACCACAGACAGTGACTGAGAACTATGCCCACACCAAACTTGCCTCCCCTACGGTCATATACACACCCCACGATAGCACCACCCAACACCATGCACACCACTGCAGCTGAGCACCATTAGCCCGCTGAAAATCAGAGACCACAACAGTAGACATAACTAAATAAATGTATTAGAAGTATTAACAAACTATGTACATATATACAGTTAAAAGGGGTGAGGACATGAACTGTGTGGAGGTGGGTAAGGCAGAGGTGAACAAATGGGAGAGGGAAGGAGGGTGTGAGGTTGGTCCAGAGGGGCTGCCATGGTCCATGGGTGCTCCGTCTTCAGCGGAGCCCTGCTCCCCACTTCTATGGCACCTCCTGCCATGTCTCGCCACAGCCATGCTGATCCATCCTCTCTAGTATGGCCAGAGAGGCCCTGGCCACCAGGAACAGCCCTGCAGCACCCTCTTGATATGGACCATCCCTCTGTCCACCTAGGACAAGGAGCAGAGTCAATAGGTGTGAATGCACAGCCCCTGCAGCCCATGCATTGTGCATGGCATACAGCCATGGACACGCCCTGTGATGGTGTGGACCACCCACAGTGATCGTGTCCACAAGACTTGTCCACCCAGGCACACAGCCATGCGGACTGCTGCACACACACACACACTGCCAAGTCCTGCACAGCACCACTGTGGCTGTACAGTGACATGGCTTTGTGGTGCAAGGCAGTGGCACAGCTATGTGCCGGTGCACGATGGACCACCAGTGATGCACTTTCAGACATGCAGTGCCACTGGACAGTGCTGACTGTACTATGTGGCATGCATGGCAGTGGTGTCAATGGATGGTGGCCATGCCCGCCACCCACCCTGCTACACAGCATGCACAGAAAATCCTGGATGTAAGGCACCCACCATCATAAGGCTGGTCCTGGCGCTGAGCCGGTATGGGTCCTCGGCATTGGGACATGCCTCACACCACTACCTCTCCTCCCTCGCATGGCGGCGCTCCTCAGGGCCTGGGGTGCAAACACGGAGAGAGGAACATCAGTACAATCCAGTAGCAAAGGCCCCAACCCCCGGTGTGTGTGATCCCACAGCCAAACCTTCTTCCCCCCACCCACCCACCACCACTGCCCACACTGGACCGACCACCCCCATGTGGTGGACACATGCCCATCACGATATCCATATGGACATAACTAGTGTATGGATGGGGCACCTACCTGGCCATGGAACTGCACTTCTCTGCACGTGCCGCAGGTGGGGCAAGTCTGTCCAGGTCCCTCCGCTGGAGGTCCCCATACAGTGCCTGCATTGCTTCCGCTGTTCACTGGAGCTCTGTTGCCTCCTCCAGGGCCACCACCACCTCCTCCCACTCGGCACTCCTGGCCCTGTCCAGGTGCTTCACCAAGAAGCACCAGCATGGGGCTCAACTAAGGAGACAACATTAGCCAGTTAAACCTGGCTCCAAATAGAGTGCCCGTCTCCGTGCCATCTTTCCACCAAGTGAGAATCAAAATGGCTCCCTAGTGCACGTCCACCACATCACGGATGCTGCGTGGTACGCTGCCATTCCCATCATGCTGTCACCGAACAGCGTGATAGAGTGCACCATGTAGATGCATTGCGCTCAGGGGGCAAGGTCGGCCAGAGGGTCAGGGTCCCTCGTGCATGGACCGCCACAGCGCGATTGGTACTCACCGCATGTTGCCGATAGGGTGTCTCTGTGGCACTTCCTGTAGTGGCCTACCACACTGTGGCACCATGGCACCTCTGGCGCCCCGGGGCAGGCGCTATACATGTAGACTGCACACTAGCACCACTGGCACAGTGGTGGACATGCCCTGCACTGCCTCCCATGCTCAGCACATCAGCAGCACAGTAGGCGTCGGTGTCAGCACCCTGGGCATATACCGTTCAGTGTCTACTACACGCCACAGCGTTTCCCTGCCTGGAGCACATTCAACACAATTGTGCAAGGTGCAACAGCGCGATATTCAGCCAACATATGCAAATCCAGCTCATCAGCAATTCAATGGTGCGGCTATTGCATTAGCATCCACTTAAAATTGGTCGCGCCTCATTTGCTTGCATTGTGCTATATAAATGCGACATGGGCATACAGAGCCATAGCCTGGTATTGCAGTCTATTGAGGTGAGTTGCATGCTGTTTGCCAGTGTGGGTCCGTGGTTTGTGGAGATGCATGGGCTGCACATTCAGAGGTAACACCAGTCATTCCACAGGATCAATAATGACCGAGCGTGAGGTGGAGGAGGAGGAGGAACAGAAACGTGGGAGATGGAGGAGGCTCAGCTTCACCCGGCAGAATCAGATGCCCTGTTTGAGGCCTACCTTGACCAGGAACCGCTGCTCAGCAGACGGCAGGGAATACCACAGGCCCGTGCTTGCAGCATGGGGTGAGTGGAGGCGTCCATCAACCAGCATGGCATACCAGCAGTCCATGCAGGAGTGCATGAAGAAGGTAGGCACGGACAGAGGAGGATAAAGATAAGGTGGCTGCCATCAGGGCAGCACGGGCTTCAACTGGTGGTGTACAGCCGCCATGCTACCCTGACACCACAAGAAGGGCAGGTTGCTGGCAGCATGTGGCGTTGTGCCCTATAGGGTGTTCCAGGTGGTGGCTTCCAGATGGGTGGCAGCCTGTCACTGCATGGTAGATCCTGATCTGTCACTGTATGGGGGTGGGGGAATACACAGGGTAGGGCAGAGACATTAATGCTACTGTGTTCCTCACAGCTCCTGAGCATCTACATGGGTCCAGCGGTGGTGGGTTCATCCACCGAGGGTGATACTCTGGACACAGAGGCGCCCATCCACCTCCACAGGTGTCCAAGGGTCAGGACAACAGTATGCCCGCCTGGCTGTCTGAATGAAGTTGGTGGGCGGTGAGGAGGGCCCTGCCGTGTCCCAGTGTGACAGCGTCCCTGGATGCCAGCATGCTGAGACTCAGACTGGTGCTGGATCCGTCTACGATGATGATGGAGCTCACATCATGGACAGTGATATGGTACACAGGATGGCCCCAGCAGAAGGTAACAGCTACAGGGCATAGCCATGGTGAGTGCCACTGTGGAGGCCTTCATGACATCAGAGTCCCAGCCTGTGCCTGTCTGCACCAGTGGGGCAGCACTGGTGTGTGTCAGGACAGTGGGGGGCTGTTGTGGCCACTGCTGTGGCACTGTTGAGCCCTGGCGGTGGCTGCCAGAGGGGCAGTGTCACCAGTGAGGCCAATGAGCACGGGCACAGTGCTGGGGGCAGTGTCAGTACACTGCGTGTGGCCATTCCTGGCATGGCTCTGGTGTGCAGCGCCCATCATCAAAGGGTGATACCCAGCAGGAGCAGGAACACTCATGAGAATGTCATGCCGATCTGGCGGATGACCTCTTTGATGAGCACAGCCGACTACTCCAGGCCTCCGTGGATCAGCAGTCGCAGCTTGTCAGGGCAGTGGACGCACAGTGCGGTTCTGCACCAGGCAGAGGGCGGTGCAGCAGAGACCATGCTCTGATCCTGGCAGAGATGGCCCGCAGTGGAGGATGTGACCCGCTGCCATTGACAGGCAGAACGCGATGCATTCACAGCTGTCCTGGTACATTACTGGGAACACCGTTTGTTGCCCATGCGCTGCAGGCACTGTGCATTGACATGTCCACCCATGTTCCTGGCATCATGCGACACCTCCATGTCAATACCAGGTTCAGCTGTGGGCATCCCAAGCATGCCTGGTGCAGGCAAGTTCAGTGAGCTGCAGACCCTGCTCGAACCCAGTCGTGTTCCCACAGTGGCACCCTGGGGACTGTCGGTGCCACCCTTGAGGCCAATGATCAGCCTGTCACGGCTGGCAAGTCTCGGCAGGGCTGCCCATGCATCCGTGACAGCTGTGGCACTGTGCGCGTGACTGACCTGTCTCCCACCATGGCTACTGTCTGGCGTTGCCCTGTGTGCAGTGTGTTGTTCAATGTGCAATGCGGGTGGAGTACCTGGCCCTGCACACACACACGGTCCATGTACACCCTCCCGGATGTTGGCGCTGTGCGTGTGCATGATTATGCCTGCATTGCACTGTCTGCCACTGTGCAATGAAGCTCTGCGTCTGACACACACGCATATGACGGGCACTGGTATGGTTGTCTGTGGATGTGTGTGTGGCTAGGGTGGCGGTCGGGGTCGGTGACTCTCCTACCCTTTGTGCATGTCTTGTGGGGGTGTGTGTGTGTGGCACATGACTGCGTGCTGTGTTAGGCCTTGCCATCCCTGATGGCGTGTCGCGGTTCAAGCTCAGCCAATTCCCTTTCTGCTATCGCCCTGGGGTTTGTCTATCGCGAGTCTGTGGGTTTCACCCTTGCCATTGGCGGTTGCACATGGCCTCATGACTTACCTGGGTTGGCTGAAGTGCTCCTCTGTGATGGTGTCCCGGTGCAGCTGCGACATCCGGATCAGTCAGGGGTCCATTCGCCCAAGGGGGCTGCCCATCACCATCTGCACTAGTGTTCTCATCGTCCCCATCACTGTCCCCTCTTAGGCCTCTACAGCTATCCCACAATCGTTGGCCATGTTGTGCAGGATGCAACAGGCCAGGAATCGCCCACAGGCCTTTGAGAGGCTGTACTGTAGGGCACCGGAGACACGCCCAGGCAACGAAACATGCCTTCAGCATCCCGAACACCGCCACGACATTGCATGTGGTGGCATGTGCCTCATTGTACTGTTGCTGTGATGGGGTCGCGGGCTGCCGGTAAGGTGTGAGCAGCCAGGGATGGAGGGATAGCCACTGTCACCTGTGTGTAGAGGGTGGACATTAGTTTGGTGATCAGCGTCGCCTGCCATGGGCCATCAAGGCCAGTACCCATGGCACCTCTGACTATGCCACCCCAAGATCCATGTCATCCTGTGTGATTTGCATACTCACCCACTAGGTGGCCAGTGGGGATGTCCCATTCTCTCACCTGTGGCACAGTGCAGACTGGTGCCAGATGAAGCATCATGTGCTCCACCAGGGTGCATGGCACAGACATTGGTTATACGCCCCTAGCATCGCACACTGCCTGGCAGTCAATGCTGGCATAGCCCTTCTGGTTGATGTGCGGCACCTTCTGGGCCAGGTGGTGTGTGGATGGCTGCATGGGTGCAGTCAATGGCCCCGAGCATGCCAGACATATGTGTTACCCTGTGGAACTCTTGTATGTGTGCTGTCCGCCCGGACGGTGTGCTGGGGAACGGATGTACTCCCGCAGCATGTGGCAGTAGTGTGTGAGGAATTGTGTAAGTAGGTGTGGACACGGCTGACTGGGTAATGCCTGTTGTGTCCCCTGTTGGTCTCTGGAAGGTGCCCGTGGTCAGCAGGCACATGACAGCTGTTACCTTTGTCTCCATTGACAGAGCATGCTCCTGGGTGTGGGTGCCTGCATCTCATCACTGCACAACTCACAGAGCTGCCTCAGGATCACCCGGTTCAGGCTGTGCCGGCCCATAGTCTCTGTGACACTGTAGTGCTCAAGCTGGTGGGGGCTCGGTACCGCCTGTTGGGAGCTTACCACCGACGGGTCCTTCCATGGCTGCACCCCCGCTGCCTGCCTTCTCACGCCCCTCATTACCACCTCTACCTGAAAGGTGGCACTGGCCATGTCCCTGGCTCGTGTTCCCCCAGGCAGCTGTTATCCCATTCCCCCACTGTCCTTTGTGATACTCCCCTGCAAGGGAACACCTCCGAGCTTTGGCTGTCCTGCCCTGCCACTGCCCTCAGTCCACTGTGACACAGGCTCCCCACTCCTGTCCTGTTGCTCAATGTTCCCAGGTGTGCCCTGTCCTGCTCCTTTCCATTCCCACTCACTGCTTCCCTCTCTTCTGTAGCTGTCACCTTGCTACCACCTCTGGCTTCCCTATAGTGTTCTTGTGCCTCTCTCTTGTTCCTTTTGGCTGGATCATTTCTGCTATCTTGCACAACTTCGCTGCTTCCCTATTGCTCATGGCATGCTGTTGAATATCGTGCTACGCCATTTATTCATGGTTCCTTCCCTACAGTTGCGCATGCATTCATTACCATTGCACTCTTGCACATTGTAATTTGGGGAGCGAGCTGCCTCCCACTGAATACCGCAGAATGGCGCATTTTTTGACTTGCGCTGGCACACCTCTGTTGCACATGGCACAACCTTTTGAATATCTGGGCCTAGGAGTTTTAAAAATAAAAGCCCCCAAAAGAGGAAACCAAACACAGCAAAACAGAAAACAAGAGAAAGGCCAAAAAACAAGAAACAAAACACAGGGAAGCACACAGCCGGAGGAAAGATACAAACCAGAAGCAGGAAAACAAACACTGAAGTCCAGCAGAGACACACAGAAACAGCAGGCTGGGGGTAGGCCCAGCCAGCTCAGAAGACAAACCAACATAGCCTCTGGCTGCAAAGACAAAATGCTTCACAGTGAGGCTGATAGGAACTGCTTATATAGCTCAGGAAGTGGGAGTGGCTGGCTGCTTGGTCACGGAACTACAGGCAAAGCCTTTCAATTAAACAAGTGGGTCACACAAGTCTGAGCCATAACCATTCTAAGCGTGTGTTCAATTTGTTAATCATGAAATTATCCAGTTTATTAGTTGGGCATCTATGTTTGCTGCTTGTATTTTTGTATGATTTCCCAATGAGGAACCAAATCAAATGCCTTACTGAAATCTAAGTATGTTATGTCACAAGGAATTTTGGAATCCAAAGCCTTACTAACATGTTCATAAAAGCACAGGAGATTTGTAGTGCATTATCCCTGCTGTAAACCTGTGTTGTTCTTGGTCATTATGTTTTGCAGTTTGTTCTATTTCGATTTTGATTTTGATTCTGCTTTCCTGGAGTGTTCCAGGGACTGAGGTCAAGCTTATCAGCCTATAATTCTTGCATTTATGCCTATCCCTTTTACAGCTGCATAGTGAGAGCTATGCTGAAGTATTGCAAATACAGAGGGAAGGGCTTTGTAAGCACATGACCAGATACCGAATAAATCACATAATTGAAGTAGTGTTTGCTCTGTGCAGTGGAGTTGAAGCACAATCAGTCCACTGTCTCTGTCTCTGTGTTCCTCCCCACTTTTTTTAACCAGGAGAGACACACTAAGCTGAAGCTTGTTTACAGGTGTGACCTGGGAGCACAAGGAAGTTAAGTGACTTGCTGAGGGTCACACAGTATGCAAGTGGGGCTGTGGGACTCAAACTCAGGTCTCTAGGTTTGCAGCTCTCAGAGCCTTAAACCACTGCGCTATACTGCATCCAACTGCCTGTAACTGACTTCTTCTGTCTGTCACGCTGTCTCTTCATCTCCCCACGTCCTCCCCACAGCAAGGAGCAGGACTTATAGCCGGCATGTCTTCCATTGTTGAAAGTTATTGCAGCTGGTGCAGAGCCATTTGAAGAAAACAGCACTATCAAGTGGCAGAACAGCAAAGGGAGCCATCTGGACAGCAAAGGGAGGAAACTGAGCAGAATGAGCACAGGTATTATACAGTACAAGAGCCATCACCATGTACCCAAGCATCCCAGCAGCCTGGGATCACCACCTGGAGATGGCAGCCAGTACAGCCCCTCCATTAACCACCTCAGCAAGCCACCATTGAAATTACAAGGAGTGAGCACACCCTGCCTATGGATTCACTTGCTTCCTGCATTTCAGATGACAGTTGGCGAGGTCAAAGAGCAGAGAGACTGTGCGGTCACTTTCTTCAGGTGGTGATTGCAGGCTGCTGGGGCATGTAGGGGTCATTTTGGGGGTGGAGGGTGCTGAGTGGGTGGGACAGGGACGTAGTTATACTTTAAAACCAGATTGGGACCACTTGACACAAGGGAAGGGGTTGGATACTATTTGGGAAGGAATATTGATGCAGCAATCATGGGGAGGGGCACTGGACATCAGCAAAGGGGTTGGATATCACTGGGAAATCAGTACAACAATTGGGTGTGCTGAAACCAACAAATGCCAGGGACTGTGGCTCCATACACCCTCCACATCACTACAGTGATTGTTGGGACACTGGAAGGGACTGACAGCTCCTGCTGTCTGTGTGCTTCATGACTTTTGACCAGGAGGGAGTGTTCATGAACCACTGTGTGGAATGATGAACAGGGTTTTGAGAGCATTAAACAACGTTGCGATGGCTGTTTAGCACTGTCAGAACCATTGACTATACCTCTATGTTTTGTATTATTTCTGTATTTATTGCAAAAGTTTTACTAGGAAAGACAAACTGAACTGCTAACAGCTCATTTCCAGATGAGTTATGGGGAGGAAGCAAAAAATACAAGGTATAAGAGAAGAATAAAGACATAAAATAAGATACAGTAAGGTGCAAGAGCAATAATAATAAAATGCATTCCTGTTATACTGCCCTTAAACCACTTATGCAAGGAAAATTCCTTGGCAGAACAAGGACTACAAGGTCTATTTTTATGGCTGCATAGTGAGAGCTATGCTGAGAATTGCAAATACAGAGAAATTTGGCTGTGAAGCTCATGGCAGATACTGAACTAATCATATAGTTACAGTAATGCTTGCTCCACAGCACACAGTGGAGTTGAAGCACAATCAGTCCGCTCTCTCTCTGCTGTTCCTTCCCCTCTTTTCCTGTCTGTCACTCTCTCTTTCACCTCCCCCCACCCTCACAGCAAGGGAGTCAGGCTAATTGCAAAGCACTTCTTCCTCATCCCCCTTCCACAACGTATGTGCACAAGCAAACTATGTCACTCAGTAATGGACAGGATGATGGGAGGGTGTTAACAGCATGAGTGACAGAGGAGCTGCTAGTCTCTATCACCCTGCTGTCTGTGAGTGAGATTGAGAGGGGTTTACTTAATCTGTGGCATATTTCGATATCTGTCATACAAATAAAAATCAAGCTATTTCTAAACAGAGAGTCACAAATTCCAATATTTCTGTTTAACAGTAGTTTTCTTCACAGTTTGCAGCTCATAGGAGATAATGTGCTTGACAAAATGTTCAAGTGCCAGTGGTGTAGATGACAGTTCACTATGTACAGTTGCACACACTAACAATGTTCATCAGGTATGTATACCCCATGGCCTTGTCAAATGGCGTATTTAGCAGGTGTAGTGGCTCTGACCAGAGTTTGTTTTATGTACTGTACTACCAATGCGGTGTTCCAATCATTTGGAGTGAGTCCCTGATTTAGTAATTCCTCAAAGATAATTTTTAATGGTAGGACACTATTTTTGGTCATTATTTTTAACATTTTGGATAATGTATTATTTGAACTCGGAAGTGTCAGACTTTAAGTTACTGATTTTTCTATTATGGTTTCTGTACTTACACTTGTATAATTTTTGTGGTGATGGTTAGCTGTAGTGTTTTGGCAGTTTGTTTTTGGAGCATAGATGGAACAAAAGTGTTCATTAAAAGAATTTGCCATTTTAGGTGGGAGCTAACAGTATTGTTCTTACTTGTGATTGGTCCAATTTTGTTCTTAGTTTTTAGTGAATTTATATACCCATAGAATTGCTTACTATTTTCTTTTTGGCAGTTTTGTTAAGTTAACTTCCATCTGCTGTTTTGCCTTTTTATCGCTTGCTTTACTTTTTTCTGATTTTGTCTGAAAGTGTTCCACAAATCAGGGCTTTTATTTTGAGCTATGCCTTGTGAGGGTTGTTCTTTCATCTTTCTTTTATTAATTTTTTATGTGTTTTGATAACCATCAACATTTTAACCCTTTGTTGTTATATTTTCATCTTTGGAATATATTTTGTGCAGATTTCTAGTAATGTTACTTCATCTAGGACCATGGGCTCAATTTTTCAAAGCCAAAACTTTGGCACGTGGTGCCAGCGTAAACAACTTTGACACAAGTGGCACCTTGTGTCAAAGTTTGTAGGCCATCCTGATTTTAGAATGCAGACTGTGTTGTCATTGGGATGCCATGCTCCAAAGCCACCCTGCCCCACCCTTGCAGGAATAAGCCACCCTGCACCAGGTCACAAGGGGCTTGTGCCGTAGGTGGGACTGCACCATCTCCTTATTTGAATTCCAGAAGCCCATGCCATGGGCGCAAGAAGGGGCTCAGGATGGATAAGCCAGGAGCTGGTCTAAGGGCCCGTGCCACTGCCTGGCAGGGTGGTGATTGGGGGCATGGACAGTGGGCACCAGTGGGGTGAAGGAGCACTGGGGGTGCCACTGGGAGTACACAGGAGCATAGCGGCAGTGAGAGGGATCTGAGGAGGCACCCGGCAGAGGTGCCATTTGCAATGTCACAGAGCACATCAGCCCAGGTTGGGGGTTGGCATGGCCTGACAGTCATGACACAGAGCCAGGTGACAACAGTCCTGGCACCTTCCCCACCAGACAAACAGTCCCCACATGCAGAGGCTGGCAATGAGTGCAGGTTGTGGGATGTATTTGGTGGATAGGTATGTGCCCAGGGCACCACCATTCCCTGGTACACAACCCCCAAGTGGCAGCTGGTGTATGCCTGCCAACACAATTGGAGACTGTGGGGATTGATGCACCTTGTGCTGCTCTAAGGGTGGTTGAAAATCGAGCCCCATGTCTCTTCAATGGGTTTATTTAATAACATATCCTCCCAATGTATTTTCCTTATTTCTTCATTAATTTTGTTGGTATCAACTTTACTGTACTGGAAGGATTTAGTTATACCATCATTAATTTGATGAGCAGTATTTATTTCAGCAAGGATGATATTGTGATCACTAGATAAGATGCAGTGCAGGCGTAAAACAATTAATGACACTAACAGAAACAGTTCATCAATGGAGATCCAAGTTCATAAACAGAGATGTATGTCTTTAACACCTGATTGAACAGCACTTGGCAACACTGGGACTGGAATTGCAATAACAATGAGACAATGTGGTGATGACTTGCAAATGGGAAGAGGACCTCCTGCCACAATAGTAAGTCAGGGAACTTTCACAGTACAGTACTATATAGCATTCACTGAGGACTATTAGCAGAACGCTAATAGAAGTCGCCATCAGCTATTTTACAGGAATGATTAGATTATTGACTTACTGACTTGCTGTATGTTCAGTGAAAGTGAGAGAAAGAGTTATGTTCTGAAATAGAGGAGTTTAGTGGGTGCTCTAAATGTAGCCAATCTAACTGGGTACCAGTGTGGTGAGATGTCCTGGAAGGGTGTGCAGAATTTAAAGTGAAGCCAAAGGGCCTCCATGTGACAACTGGCAATGCCTTTGCCTCTGACGATGTGTGTGTGTGTGTGTGTGTGTGTGTGTGTGTGTGCTTTGGGGGTATTGGCATATGCATCAACCCCGCCAAAATCTGGTGGGGGTGGAATCAAACCCCTGTTGTCCCCATGATATACTCCTCTGGTTCTGTATGCTTTCCTGGTGAAACGTTTAATTAAATAAATTGGGCCTCATTAGAGCCGCAACTACATAAAATAAAGTAACAGGGCTGCACAAATATATTATAAAAAGATTAAAACTGGGAACTAAAGTGTAATGGATACCTTGACTTCTGTTGACATTATTGGATCACATAAGTTTTATGCTGTTTCTAGCCTTGTTATGTAACTGCCTTTTACTCATTCTGTATACTGTGGCTGCTTCAAAACATTATTTTGCAAGGAAGGATACATCTTTGGGATGTCTCCAGCCTTGGCTTTTTTTCTCCAGTGCTGTCAGCATCTTATGCTTGCAGTGTAATTAGACGATGCTCTTTTCTCATTTGACTGTATTTTATATGTTGTATTTTGAAGTTGAACTGGCTTTCATTAAGACAGACTACATGAGCTCCATCCTGATACCCAATACAAATGATTAACACCTTTGTGTGGCTTTATTTTTCTTAATTAAAAAGTCACATATCATTCATGCAATGAACATAATTCATAATGTAATTAAACTGAGCAGTGCTGCAGGAGAAAAATGGCAAGCACACAACTCATTTTAATTAAGCAATGACATTTATTGAGAACTTGATGAAATGGCCTATATCTGTTATAAATAAACTTTCACTGTTTACCTCCTTGCGATGAAAGCCCCAAAGAATATCCAATTAAGTTTTGTGGGACTCATTTGGAATTTTAATAAATCCTAGAAGTTCCATATGATTTGTAGCATAATAGGGTTCCCGTAAAGTACTTATAGGAACTTCTATGTAGGCTTCTTTGGCATCAGTTGAAACTCCAACCTCCCCAATCTGTTCATGTTACCCTTCTCCTGACATCTCCCTGGCTTCAGCCTCTACTATCTGCCAGGTCCCCACTGCCTGCCTTCTGGCGTACTACCACACTATCTCTATTTCTCCTCCCACTATGAGTCCAGGCAATAACTCACCCCACTGGTCATTTATCTACTGCCAATATGTCTTACTGCCACTGATACTTTGCACTTGTATATGTGAATATTATTGAGCTGTAAGCACACTTTATTCTCTGTGCTTACTATTTAATGGTTATATTATTTTGTACCATACTCTGTTTTCTCAAATGCTGTTTAATTTACTTGTTATTATGTATTGTGCTGCTATTTCTTCCACTTTGCCCTCCCCAGGTCACACCTGAAATGAGTCTTACTCAATGTGCCTCTCCAGCTACCAATTTTCAAATAAATAAAAGAAATAAATAACCAAATTCATATAGGGGTTTTACAATAGATAGGACTCCTTCAGCAATCATTGTATAAAATTCCTATAGGATTATTATCTGCTCTAGACTTGTTGCTTTTTAAAATGTGACTTCCCACCTACAGTACTTACCAATCCAGAAATGGGACTCCTTTACTCAGACAATGTCACTGTTTCTCTAATCACTGCCACATCCACTAACAAGCATTTGTCAATGCCGAATGTTTGCTTGCTGGCATTAGCAGTGGTAGTGTAGAGTTACAGAGCTGCGTAATTAGGAATGGCAGTGAAGCATTGAACTGGAAGCCAACCCCACCACCACCCTGCAGAGAGTGACAGGCATTGGGGTGTGCCTTTGGGTCGCCAGGCAAAACGGCCATGCCATTTCAGTACACCCCACCCTGCAGACACTGACAAGTGTCAATGGTGTTCCTTGGGGTCTTTGGTCTTATGCGCACTCCCATTTCATTAGGAAATATAGTGAGATGGGTGCGATATAGAGAATGGGGTGAACTTTGGGGTCAAGAGACAAGGCATACCTCAATGCTTCTCACTGGCTGCAGGGTGTGGAATGGTATGAGCATTACAGGCAAGAATCCCAAGTCACACCCTGATGCCTGTCATTCTCTACAGGGTTGGGTGTTATGGTTGGAAACCCTAATACCCTCAGGCATTCATTGGTATTTTCACTCCAAATGTTCAACATGTTTTTGTGACCCCGCCTCATGAACAGGGGAATATCAGTTTCTTAGCAGAAAGCTGCTTATATTGCAGCGACTATGGCATTTAGCACCACAGGTGCAAAACATTCAAACAGGATGTAAAAATGACAGCTGTACTGTTCATGGGGAGGTGTAAAATGGCAATGTTGCAAATCTGCAGTAAAATATTGAAAAAATAGTGAAGTCATGAGCATACATAGAAACTGTGTAACGCACACCCGTAATATAATTAGGTTGGGGATTTTTACAGCAGATTGTCAACTCAGGCATTTGGTGCCTCGATCATGAACAGTGTCACTGTGATTTTCTTTATCTGTTCCAACAATAATTTCCCACAGCGACTACATCTATCGCTGAAAGTGTGAAACACACTTTGGCCATGTTGTGAAAATGACAGCTGTACTGTAAATAAGGCAGTATGGAAAATGCCACTGGTGAAAATCTGGACTTTAAATATTTCAAAGTCATGAACTTATGAGGGTGCATGGAAACTCCACAATACTCACTGTGCACACAGTCATTTTATTGACTTTTGTCACCAAATTTTCAACATAGCCATTTTAAGACCTCTGCTCATGAACAGTGTCACTGTGATTTTCTTAATGTGTCCCATACATTAATTTCACACATTGACTGTACCATTGTGCTACATGGGTAGAAACACATTTTGAGATGTGAAAATGAACAGCTGTACTGCTCAGAAGGGAGGTGGTAAAATGGCAATGTTGAAAATCTGGAGTGTAAATATTGAAAATTATGAACTTACGAAAGCGTACGAGGAACTGCACAACGTACACTCATAAAACAGTCATTTTTGGAATTTATTCACCAAATTTTCAACATAGCCATTTTAGACCTCTGCTCATGAACAGTGTCACTGTGATTTTCTTAATTTGTCCCTGTACATTGATTTAGCACACCGACTGCGCCATTGGCAGCTCGTGTGGGGCAGAAATACGTTTAGGCGAGATGTGAAAAAGGACAGCTGGACAGCTTATAAGAAGGTGTAGTAAACTGGCAATGTTGAAAAATCTGGAATGAAAATATTGAAAATTTATGAACTTACGAACGTGTTTAGAACTGCGTAACGCACGCCAGAAACACTGTTTTTTATTCTTCCACCAAATTTTCAAAATAGGTTTCTTGAGAGCCCACCTTATGAACACTGGCATGCCATTTAGTTAATTGGTCCTGAAAGGTGATTTACACAGTGACTGCAATCACCCTTTGAGCCTGAATAACGCCATGACAGTGACATCATTCATGAGAAGGGGTCCCAAAACCCAATGTTGAAAATTTGGTGCAAAATTCCAAAAATGTCTGAGATATGCAACAAAGTTGAAAACCCCTATCTAGCCCATTATACAGCTAAGTGGCATTTCCTCAGTTCACGGTCGGCTTTGAAGAGTGCAGACATGTTCCCGTCCATCAAGATCATTGCACCGGTGTCCGGAGGCAAGAATGGGGTGAGGGGTGTGGGGAGGCAGGGCGCAGTGGTGGGTGCGGGTTGTGGAGAGGGGCCAGGAGACCACGTGGGACCATTTTTCTTTACAGGTCTTTTTGTTTCCAATGACGATAAGGGACATTTGCCACACTGGGGTGAGCTCCCAGCGAAAGCACAAGGATGGTTGGGGAGTCATTCAGCCCACGGGATTGGGCACCTCCGGCTATAACATGAGTTGCCACGCTGGGTGGCACCCAGTGGCATTTGGAAGGCTTTTGGGGGTGGGGGAGCGAGTACAGCCGACGGGATCCGCACCCTGTCAGCTATGCGTAGTGTGCATGCATGTGGGGGCACGTAGCTGCATGTGCATGTGTGTGTGTGGGGTGAGCTGCACATGAGCAAGTGATATCTTACCGCTGCTCACTGAAGCATAGCTCCCTTTGAACTGTATGCCACTGCATTTTGGAGCTTGTCATAGACAGCTCCAGCATGCATTGGTTGACAGGGCTGCGCTGCCAACACACTGATTGAATTGGAAGAGCGGGTGACACACCCCAAACTGGATGATGGCATTATGTTTCTGCACATGCGCAAGCAAACATAACAAACATAATAAATGTAACTTAATTCTTTGAAGACCTTTTTTTTTTTTTTTGTGTGTGCATATGAGTGATGAATGAGGGATCCACTAACTGTAGATCAAGGGAGGATGAAATGGCAGGTACATGGGGGGTGAACAAAGTGGTAGACAGTAAGCCCTCACCTGAGCTTCAGGCTGATGTAGCATAGCTGGACTAAGGCAAGGGAGGATGTGAAATTGCGCAGTACATGGGGGTGAACAGCGGTAGACAGTAAGTCTCTACCTGAGCTTCAGGCTGATGTTGCACACCTGGACTACAGGCACAAGCACCCACAGCATGTTCTTATAGTCCCCATTTATATGTCCATTTATGTTCTTACAGCACTGATTGCCTAACTGAGCCAAGATGTAAAACAGATACTAAAATGTCAGGTTTATTTCAGGTGACCATGTTCTTATAGTCCCCATTTATATGTCCGCTTATGTTCTTACAGCTGATTGCCTAACTGAGCTAAGATAAAACAGATACTAAAATGTCAGGCTTATTTCAGGTGACCAGGATCGTGGTGGGAGAGGGGCAAGTGAAACAATGTCCTGAGAATGTTCTTACACTTATTAACTGTTGCTGTGCCATGGAGTGATACACCGGTCCAGAATCTCTATACGTTCAAATTATGTTTGCAGCCTAAAAGTGCTTAGTGGATTGGCATTTACTCAGCTGCAAATCTTTTTCATATTTTTTGTGATCATACTGCTAAGATATAACCACTAACTGATGAGACACTTGGGGCATGAAACTGTGCTTGCAAGCAAAGTTGCATTTGCACAGCCCTGAATATTTATCTGTTGATAATGAAATGAAAATTGTCAGCTGATAACTATTCAGCCACTGTCCATTGCACAGAATAGGCATCTCACTGATAGATCTGGAGCAAAGGGACATGCACTTGCCAATAACACCACTACAGCTCCAGACACTGAAGAAAGAAATTCATGCATTTTCATGACTGTTAACTTTTCAGCATTTTAAAACAGTTACTTAGCATCTGCACTAAGATGTTACACGTTGTTGAACTGAATTGTGACACCAGAATCCCTGTGATCAACATTTGTCAGCAAAAGTGAATTGAACAAATCAATAGATGTATAAAATGGTAAGGACATGAGTCAATAACAACATATCTGCATGTAATACTTGGCTTAAAATTTGAGTACCACCATATTCTGCACCACAGTGTCAAACAGGGATGCCATTTATAATTCAACTAATGTCAAGTAGCTGAGCCATAAAAGTATTACTGTATCAGTATGGTGGCAGCAACGGGATCAGGAAATTATGAAATAAAATACAACAGCACCCCCATCGGCCATATGTTGTGCGGGTGGAGGGAGTGCATGAGCACCCAGGGGTGGCTGTTAGGCAGCCTCAGATTCACCTGAGAAAAGGTGGATTCGATTGTGAGCTACGGTTGAATTTGTGTTTTCTTTTTCAATACCTAGTTTCGCTATTTTGTAAGGGCACATGTCCAACCCTAAGATGTTTAGGGTCACAAGGTGATGTGACTTCATTGAGCATCTGATTTGAGAAAGAGCTGTGTGATTCTATCTAAATGCCAGCTCACGGCAATTCAGAGAAAAAAAAAATATTTTGAAGCTGCATTACCAGACTAAGTGTGCAGTTTAGTGAATTACCACACAGGGGTGTATATGACAGCACTAAAAAGGCGTATTAAAAGTGCTTCAGTCATGAAAACCTCCCCACTGGCTGCTGCTGAAATGTATAGCAGTATGTTCTCCTGCTGTGTATTCTGGATGTCTTTTGCTTCAGCTGCGGGTAGTGCCAGTACGCCAAGTTCATTTGCATAGGTTTTAGTGCGTGGGAGTTCACATTGACAGAGTCTAGTAAGAGAAAACACTTGAATTACACATGCAACGAGTCTGAGTTTTCACATCAAATACTAACATACTAACATACTATTTGCCAGCAGATTAGGCCTTACGGTCTACTCCAGTCTGCTCGAACCTTAGATCCTTAGTTGGGTGCCAGACCCTCCCATCCTTGTGCTCCAGAAACCCTTATCATCCATCCCCACCCCCCTAGGACAGGCTATCATCTGATACATCCACTTTCTGTGTCTGTCCCACCCTCTTGAAGCCTCCACTGTGGATCTCTGAACCAGCTCACCAGGCAGTGCATTCTGCAGGTCCACCACCCTCAGTGAAAAACCTCCTCCTTTTCCCCTCACCCTTCCACCTTCCAACTTCAAACCATGCCCTCTGGTGATACCTTCCTGCTTTAGTCAAGCACCCTCCATGTTTACCTTATTTATTCCCTTGAGGTACTTGGAGACCTCAATCATGTCCCCGCCTTCCTCCAATGAAAACAGGCAGAGCACCTCAAGTCTGTCCTCATACACAAATCCCCTAGCCCTCGTGATCATCTTTGTTGCCTCTCTGTACCCTCCAGGAGCTGTATGTCCCTTCTTCAAGTGTGGTCTCCAGTACTGTAAACAGTACTTAAGGTGTGGTCTAACTAGTCCATTGTACAGCCGTGCAGAATCACTTCCTTGTTCCAGAGGTGATCCCCTTATGATGCATCCCAACATCCTGTTTGCCTTGCTAGCTGCTCTCCTGCACTGCTCAGAGTTATTCATACATGCATCCACCATGACCCCTAGGTCTTTTTCCCCTATTGAGGCCTCCAGTGCCTCCCTCCCAGAGTGTACCTTTGTTTAGAGGTTTCCCACAAGATGCAACACCTTGCACTTGGTGATATTGAAATTTAATTCCATGTGTGGAGCCCAGCTCAGGGTGTCCAGGTCCTTGCAGGCCAACCTCCCTCTTCTCCCTGCTAACTACTACCCCATCTTGAGTCATCCGCGAAGAGACCCATTTCACACCCTATACCCTCCTGATGTCCGATATGTATGCATTAAACAGGATCAGACCCAGGACCCGAGCCCTGTGGTGCCCCACTACCAACCTCTCTAGGGTTCCAGAGCTCCCCACAGCACCACTTACTATCTGAATGTATCCAGCTAGCCAGTTTTCAATCCATCTGACCATTAAAGGGCCTACTCCTAACCCCATCTGTTTTCCACCAGACCATCGTGGGGACAGAGTCAAACGCCTTGTTGAAGTCCAAGAATAATACATCCACAGGTTTACCGCTTGTCCAGTTCTGATGTTACCCATTCATAGAACTCCACAAAGTTGGTTTGACATGATCTACCTGGCACAAACCTATGTTACCGACTCATCCAGACCTCCACCTCCTCCAAGTACAACCCCAATTGTTCCTTTAGTACTCTCCATTAATTTTCCCACCACCGAGGTCAAACGGGTCTATGAGTTACCTGGTACTTCCTCGACCCCCCCTTATGGATTGGTACCACATGTGCCTTCGCCAATCCCTAGGTACCTCCCTGTCTCTGGGTGACCTGCTGAAATGCTCTGCCAGGGTGCAGGCAGTCCTGTCCACCCATATTGCTCTTTTGATGAATGCCATCCGCCCAGGAGATTTGTCTTTCTTAAGGGCCTTGAGGATAACACACCCTTTTGGTGGAGATAGCATCATCCGTCCCTCCACCTTACTGGCCTTTTTTATCCTTACTCAGATGTGACACCCTGGGGTACTTCCTCCCTCCTCTTGCTCCATTTCTGTTGCTCCCTGATCCCACTAACTGACGCTTCTATCTCCTTCATGCCTTGCTTTGTAGATATCCATCCCCTTCCCTAGTGAACACAGAGGCAAAGTACTCGTTAAATACCTCTGCCTGGTCCCTCACCTATTCCACCCACCTCCCTCCTTCTGATCTCAATCTGCTGAGATGGCCCATAGTTTTTCTCCGCCTCCCCAATGTACCAGAAGAACCCTTTCCCTCCATGTATCCCTGTGCTAGCGCTGCTCTTTACTGGACTTGCTCCCTCACCATACGGTTGACTTTGACTTTTCTAGATGCAAGCTGGTACATTTCTTATCCCTATCTCCTCTTGTTGTTTTATATTTTTTGTAGGTCACTTCTTTCTCTGACTGCTACCTGTACCTCACTGGACCACCAGCATGGTTTATGTGACCTTGCTCCCTTTACTTTCAACTTAGTGCAGATCCGACTGCCTCATGAAGTCCCCATTTTATGACCTCCCATCTCCTTTTCCACACTTGTCGTTGAGGTAATCCCTTCAAGTGATCCTTGAATATTTCCCATGTCCATAAAGTCTGCCCCCTGAAGTCCACTGCCAGTGTCCTAGATCTCCCTCCCCCATGCTTATTTGAAACCAGACAGTATTGTTGGTCGCTCCCAGTCAGGGGTCCTGTACAACCATGTTCCTTACCAGATCCCCATCTGCCAGAACCATCCAGGACATGCCCCTCCCTTGTGGGCTCCATCACATGCTGTGTTAAGAACACATCCTGGAAGCCATCCAGCAGCCTCTGCTCCTGGCCACCTTAGAGGACATGGTTCCCAAGTTTGTACTGTGCATATTAAGGTCCCCCATCAACACCACTTCTTCCCTTTGGTCCACACTGGGCAATGATGTTGTCTAGCAAACCATCCTCTAGAACATCACTCATCCCTGGGGCCTATATAGTACACCCAGCTTGACCTTATCTCCTGCTGGGGATCGTAGGTGACCCATAAGGCCTCCACGTTTCCTCTGCTCTCTACCCTAGCAATTTTCATGTCATCTCTAATGAACATAGCCACTCCACCCCTCTGCCCTCCTTTCTATCCTTCCTAAGCATAGTGTCCCCATACGTGCTTAGGTCCCAGTCATGGTTTTGTTGGCCCACATCTCCGTGACCACTGCCACATGCACCCTCCTCGAACAGCATGGCCTGAACTCTGGCAACTTGCTTCTCCAAGCTCCTGGCATTTACTAACACCAACCCCACCCTTATCCCTGATCCTCTTTGTCGAACCCCACCCTAGATTCCTTATACTCCTTCCTTTCTGCTCCCTCCTGAAACCTCCACCCCCAGTCTGTTTCCTCCCTCTCCTTGGGCTTGAAGGCTACTCCCTCATCCCGAGGAGAGGGCTCTGGTCAGCCCTCCCTTATCCCTTCCCCTTACAAGTTTAAACCCCACCTTTCTTGTATGTAGTCAGCCATCCCTGTTTAAGGACTTCCTTCCCTAATTGGGCAAGATGAAACCTGTCCTTGGCATATAGCCCCTTATCCTCCCAAACTCCATTCCAGTTCCCTAACACCCCAACCCACTCTCTTCACCCCACTTCCTGAGCCAGTCATTAACCTCTGTGAGCTTCATTTTTTCTCCACTGAGGCCTTTGGTACTGGCAATATTCTCAAAAGGAAATGTTGCATCCATTATCCCGACAGACTCTGGCAAGTTCTTGGAACCTTGCTTGGATTTCCAAAACGCTATTTCCTCTAGATCATTAGTTCCCAAATGCCAGGAAATCCAGTTACCCTCCACAATCCTAACCATTTCATACACCATGAACTTTGCTCTTGCACTGTCAGCCCAGAGACACTCACTACCTTCACCCCGCCATGGCATCCACCCCTGTCCCTCCCACTGGATACCTCTAATCATCGAGTCTCCCAATAACAGAACCTTAACACACTGCATCATCCTTATGGTTACCTCCACTGCTGCCCTCTCAGCCCCTTTATTCTTGATCTCAATTTTCATGAGAGTCTTCCTGCCTTATTAGAGACCCCTTGTCACCCTCCCTTTCTGCCTCCCTTGCTATTTTGCCCACTTAACTCAAACCCTCTTAATAGGTGTCCCTTTAACCTCTCTTATCCGAACCATTAATTCTGGCCCTGATGGTTTCCTTCCCCACACCCGTTATCCTCCCCTTGTAATAGTACCCCTGCCTCAGAGGCTCTCTGTGGGTCCCCTTTAGCTAGGGCCCCATCCTTGTACTGACCCCTGCTGAAGGGTGGCTCCTCCCACCTCCTTGTCTCCCAGTTTCTCTCCAACTCATGCTCTCCTCATGTTCTGCAATATGTTGCATCTCCCCATTTGCTTAACATATAGTTTCGCTTCTCCCTCTGGGACTATTTCTATCCTTCCATAGCCGGTCTGTGATGCCCCATACATCCACTCCTCCCCCGCCTCTGTATCAGTTTCCTCATTTCCACCAACCCTTCCTCCCCTCTAGGTTGCTTAGTAGCTCAAATGTATTGTGACACTCTATGTCAGCCTCCATCAAGTAACCAGAGTTTCCCTGACTGCATCTCTAAACTGTCCTCTCTTCCTCTCTTGCTCTGTTCACCTTAGGAGCTCCCTTAACACAGTCTGCTGTTTTAGGCTTCCACACAACAGCCCCTCCTGACTCTTCCCTCCACTCTCTTTGTATTCAGAATGTTCACCCTGTATGCTTTCCCTTAGCATCAACTTCCCTATCTAAGGGTCCTCTGTCCCTAATATCCCCCTCCTGCTTGCTGTAACATAATGTCCTGTAATTTCAGAGCATTGCCCCAGCCTCCTCAGCCCCACCCTTCTGCTGCCCATATCTACACCCCTTATCCTTGGACACCCCAGCTTACTCCTTAACCAATATACCTCACTCCTGATATACAAGATAGCTGTACAGAGTGGGCAGCCTCCCCTCTCTCCAGGCCCAATTTAGAATTATTGCCATCCCACAGCCTGTGCAGCCTACAACCCTTCTGAAGATGCCTCGCCACGGTGGAATATGGCCACCCTGTTTATCTTCTTCTGTTTATAATGGCACACCCCTTTCTCAGTCCCTTTCCCCTGGAATACAGTTTCTCTCTATACTGACTGTAGTTATTTACAAACCCAATTTCAACCCCACCAATAAAGTTCCCAAGTCTCTCAAACACGTACACAGTCCAGTGTGTGTTCTGGTCCTACCACTAGTGTGTGTAAGCAGACATCAGGTACCGTATGATGTCACAGGCCCACCAGCTCCTGTTGCTTCTGAATTTCAGTCCCAAACAAAATACTCCAGCCCTTCAATCCCAACCACCAGTAGCTTTTCAGTATTTAAGAAAGCCTACAAAACAGGATGGGTGCGAGGGCTCTTACCAAACACCAGGCAAACAACACATTTAAATTTCCTCTAATTAACTCCTGCCAAACAACTGTCCCAAGCCTCCAAAGTTACAATATCACAGCCCAAGTAACAGTTCTAATTCAAGGTAATAATTTTAACACATAGAACTAATTTCACGTACAAACTATTCAAATATTTCAGTTAGGACAGAGGTCTGGGGTTATATTCTGTTTTAACAGCCTGCTGCTCAAGTTCCCAAGAAATGCTGAGGTATTTTTTTCTGGAGGATTAGAACCCATGGAGTCCATGAAGGTGTGCTTTGGAGAGCTAGGCGTGTGCAAGGACTGTTAGGCACCCACATTATTTTGTGGTCCTGCTTTGGCAGGGAACAGTTTATTAAAGTAATGATGTGTGGCTTGTCTCTCTAAGCTAGACAAGACTACACCATCCTATCAGGCAACCGACACAGTTGATCTGTGTGTGTGTGGGGGGGAGGAGCTGCTCACTGAAGCGTAGCTCCCTCTTTCAACTGTATGCCACTGCATTTTCAACTGCTGTCATAGACAGCTTCAGCAGTGATTGGAGAACTGTGACCACACCTGCAAACACACTGACTGAATTGGAAGATGCTGACACACCTCTGAAAAACTCAGATGATGGCACTATGTTTCTTGCACATGCGCAAGCAAACATAAAATTGAAGTCCTTGTCTTCAAAACCATCCATGAATTTGCCTCACCATCTGTTTGACCTCATAACCTCCTGTCTCTAGTTATATTTTCCTATATGTCCCTAATATTTCCCTCTCACTACGGAGTTTCCTTTCTCCTGTGCCTATTTTTTCAGTATAGGCTTTCTCTCAGCCTGAGTGTCTTCTCACTGAATGTTTGACTCATCTGTTCACCTCTAACCTTGGGAGAAAAGAGAGAAACAACAAAACATGTACACAATTTTCCTTCTGTTTTCACACCATAACATGCGTTTAATGGATACAGTCCTGTTAAGTGCCTGTAAAATATTTTTAATGAAACAATTACATCAACATTGCAAACAGTTTGGTTGGTTGACAGTCCAGTTAACAGGTCAGAGTGGACTCAGAGACAGGTGTCTCTAGTGCGAATTTAGGGCCAGTAGTGTTTTGGGGATCTCTAATGCATTGGATAGGGTTTTACAACTAATTCCTCATTTTGCCAGCACTCAGTCTGCTTCTGGGTGGTCTGTCTGGATGAGTATGGTGCACACTGGCAAACACTGCTGTTTTTCAACCAAAGAGGGTCACTGCAAAACTCTGGCACTCTCAGTAAGTACTCCAACAGCCATTCAAAGAAATTCTGGTCTGAGCCAAAATGGCTGCAAAATAATGTTATTGATGGTGGTGAAAGGTGTAAGGAAGAAGTAATAGATGAATGATGGATGTATGAGTCAAGGATTGTTGTGGTTTATTGTAATGTATTATTGAACCTAAGTTGTTTATGGAGGATTATTGATCTCTGTTGATGTGGACTCTGGAAGGGGAGGATTATGTTCTCATCCCTGGCCCCATCACAGGGTGGCAAGCTACATCCTAGAGATGATGGGCAATGGACTGGGGAGGGGCTGAAGGATGATAGGGTAAAAGGGTAAAGGAGTATATAACCTTAATGGAAAAAACATAACATTTCCTTTTACTTTCCTGGATTCTGTCAAGACATAGAATTTTTAATTAATTTATTTGAAAATTGGTGACTGGGACAGGTATACTGAGGCTCGTTTGCAAGTGTGACCCAGGGGAAAGGAATGGGAAATGCAAAATACATAGCACAGGCACGGTTCACGGTTATAAAGTACAGTCATAGAACACATACTGTGTTAATACAGGATCAATACAGGAGTAAGTGCAAAATGACTTGAGCAATCAAGGTAGAAGCAACAAGATAAGGACTATCAAGCCTAGGTAAAAGGAGAGTGAAAATCCTCTACATAAAAACTGCATGATATTTCTGTCCCTGCTGTCATTACCTTTCAGCAGTTGACCCCAGCTCACATAAAATTGGATCAGTATGCTAGTTTGTTACTTAATTTTCCTTAACAAAATCCAATAATTTAGCTGGAACAAAGTACAGTACTTAAGCTCATTGTACAGTCACCACAATGTCTGTGGCTATACAGTTTAAACTATGCCTAAAAACAGATGCTTATACAAAAATAAAATGCTAGCTACTATTACAGAGGTTCATGCACTAGTTTACAGACCATTCATTTGGGTTCTGAGGTTCCATGTCTGAGAATAGCTGGTGTTATATAAACTGAAAATAAATTGCAGATGAAGAAAGGAGACCAAGGACTTCAACTGAAAATTTGCATTGTAGCGCTGCTTCACAACAAGACTGTGTTATGAGATTGACTCTGCTAAACTGTGAAAAGTGCCAAATACTAAACCATAATGAATACACGTGAATGCAACATAGACTTTCACTTGTAAAACAATTTATTTTGCAGAAAGCCATTTACAAGGCGTTGCAACTTAAGGATGCTAAGGCTCAGGGCTGCCCACCCTCCCAGCATGACAGAGCTTCACCAAACAAACATATTCAATTAAGACTGGAGGCGACTGGCCATAGTGTACACCAACGGCCCCACCTGTGGGAAGGAATCCCCATGGGGCTGATAAGGGTGGGGTCTCTTGGGTCCAGGTTGGCGATAGGGCTGGCATTGGCCCCAAATGTGGAAGTGGGCCAAGGCAGGTCAGTCAGAGGATAAGAACTAATAGCAAAATGAAACAAAACAAAAACAGCAATGTCAGTCTATGGATGGCATACAGTTTTTGTAATTAAACTGCTATATCCTCCCAGTAGCTTAACCATGCTTGCTGAGAAGGGAACCAGGGAAATAAAAGGCTTGTGATGCAGATGATCTGGGTACAGAAAGAAGCCCAGGATGCTGGAGGGCTGTCAGGGAGTGAAGGCTTGAACATCTTAGAGAACACTCACCTTTTCTGGGGTGGAGACAGTCTGATCAAGCAGTTCCACATGCACCACATGTGAAGTGGTAAGGCAGGATATTAATGGGAGGGAGATACAGCTGGCTGCGCTCTGCACGCCAACTGCATACTTTGCAGATGCACCTAAATGGCACTGTTTGTATGAAAGAAAGAAAAAGTGAAACTCCTGGTTGAAGACAAAATGAAACCTGCTCCTTGGGTGTCCTTTACTGTTGACCAGGCAGGCTCCTGCCTCTGCACGGATTCAGGTAGCGGGGGACTGTGTCACCCTCGATGGCCCCAAAGGGGCCTACAATAGTTTAAGAAAGCTACCAACAATTGATGTTCCCTGCTACCTGCAACTGTGTCCCAGCGCGGTAACTACTGCAATGTAATTCTAGACAGGCAGTAATGTAGTTCTAGAGAATCTTGAAGGACCAAAATTACGTGCACAAATGGGCAGACTAGGTGGGCTGAAGGCCCTTATCTGCCGTCGACATCTATGTATATATGTGTCCATGTAAGAGGTTTTCACTCATGGCCTTTGGGGAATTAGGTTCGTGCACTCACTTTGGTGACTTATGGAACTGCTGGGGGCAGATCATGTGGGCAGTTTACAGTTTAAAGAGTACATACTGAACTGCTATCCATTGCTCCCCATGTTCCCCTGCTTAGGCAGATGAAGGTTGGATGGTCTTTTCTGTAGGCTGGATATAGCTGTAGTGGACTTAATGCGCTTCTAGTGGCAAAGGTGTAGACTGTGATGTTTCTGGTGATGAGAGCTCTGTTCTGTAAGCTGGTTACAGGTGCAGAGGACACATAGGAAGGGGGGAAGGAGGGGTGCAGGGGAAAGTGGCAGCAGTGCTCCAGAGAAAGTCAAAGACAAGCCCTATTTTCAGAGGGGTTTACATCGTTCCCTCACTGAAATCCTTGGCATCCTTGTCAAAGCTTGAGAAACATTGCAACATAGCACAACACAAACTACCCAATTCACCTAATTCCTATCTAAACATTTCCACTTAATACACCTGCATTCCATCTGAATAATATCAACAATGTATGTCACAGAACACAGGGTAAACATTGATATTAGCATTTTCCCAACATGGTAAACAATTACACCTCCCAAAAATGGCTTGAGGGCAGCACAAGGGGTAGTAATAGTGGACTTAGCAGCAGATTGATCTTTTTATGCACCACATTTACAGGGAGGTCAGAGAGGTACCAGGGACGTTCTAGTGAGTTCAACTGGGTGCTTGACTTCTCTACCAGAATGGCGGCATGCCACAAGTTCCTCTGCAATTATTTGGTCAGGATCATCGATCGGGTCTGCATTCTCTGCCAGAATGGGTGCAATTCTTTCACTGTCCTGAGGTAGTTCTATTACTGGGATTCCAAACACCTCATGTGACAGGAGCAAAGTCCATAACCGTGGGCCCAAATTCAGTTGGAACAAAGGGTGCTGCTGTCAGATTCAGTGGTCTAGGAAAGTGGCTCTGAAATGGTGAGGCCAGCTTTCCAAGGAGGCCCAAACTGTCCCTGGAGGCCCGTCAAGTCTGAGAATGTACAGTATTTACATTTTAAGTTTTGGATGTTTTGTGAAGGGATGAAGCAAACTAAATATGGATAATGGCAGGTGAATTTCTTTACTTATGCATGAATTGGTGATTGAAAAGGCCCACTAAGCCAAATAGTGTTTCTAGGTGTGTACGATATGTAAATTGGTGACTAGGAAAGGCACACTGAGCCAAAGCTTTTACCACAGTAGGTCAGTCAATCAATCAATCAAATCTTTATTTACCAGGCGATCACCATTGAGCAAGCTCATTTACTAAGGTGAACCTGCTGTTGGCAGGGAAATTGTACAGTTACATATAAATATACATAATACAAAAGGAACAACATGTTTACAATACTGATAGGAGCAGAGTATTTACATTCCAAGTCACATGTACAAGAAAGACATACATAACACAACCGAACGTATATATATATATATATATAGTTCCCACAGGAACAGGATGTGTATGGATGTCATATACAAACCATAGAAGAAAAAGAAAGATTAATTCCTGTCCAGCAGAAACATGTTACAGGCCTGGATGGAAATTCCTAAGCTATGGAGGCATAACAGTGTATGCCTTAGGTAAATGCGGCAGAAGGGGGTGGTGTGAATAAGAGGGATGCAGAGGGTGCTAAGGGCAAGTGGGCAGTGGAGGGGAGTAGTAGTGGCAAGGGTTGATTTGGATAAGCAGCTGGGACTAGTGTTGAAGAAGAGAGGAACAATAATCAAGCTGCTAGGAGTGACAGAAGCAATTACAGATTTCAGCAAACATTTTGTCATAGAGGGTCTTAAAGAAGGCAGGACTGACAGGTGAGCTAAGTCTCAACGATTTTTGTATACTATTCAGAGAGTAGGCAGGACATAGGGACATTGAAAGAAATTCTGATTGAGTTCTTAAGGCATAGTTCCTAATAGGACTAAGGGAGACAGTCAACAATGTATTGTTGGAGTTTGTTGGTAAGGGCTCAGAGTGTCCATAGGGCTGCATTTCTATAATGCCTGTATTGGAAGGAGGGCCACCCTATAGCTGCGTATAAAGAGCAGTGATGTGTGGAGCATGGGAGGCCAGTTATAAATCTCAGTGCTCTATGATATAATTCATCCAGTTTTGCAAGATATAAGGCAGGGCAATGGCCATAAATGAAGTCGGCATAGTCAATTAATGAAAGGAATGTAGACTGGACAAGCTGTCTTTTACATCTGTGGTCAAGAGGTGTTTAATTCTGAAAAGACCAAGTCTCTGCCTCAGTTTTTCAGCAGTTCTTCTGTGTGTTCCACAAAAGAGAGTTTGTTGTCTGGCCAAATACTAAGGTATTTGAATTTAGTCACAAATTCAAGATTTTCTCCTAATAAGGTAGAGATTGATGGTAATGGACTAGTGACAGCAGAGTAAGGCCCTAGGCCTGATGGTGACAAAAGAATGGCCTTGTTTTTTTTTTTTGCATTTAGTAGTAACTTTTGCTAAGGAGCTGGTACTGCAGAGTATTAAAGTCAGCTTGTAACTCAGCACAGGCAGCTTCAGGAGATTCCTGCTTAAGTAGTGCACCATGTCATCAGCAAACAAGTGAATACTGGCATCTTTGATGCCTACATCCAAGCTGTTGATATAAATGGCAAACAGTAATGGGCCCAGTATGGAGCCCTGGGGACACCTCTTTATCGGTTTAAGTGGAGAAATCTCTCCATCAGCCTTAATTTGTTGCTGTCTATCAGAAAGGTAGTCTTGGAACCATCCCAGTGAGGTTGAGCCAATGCCTATAGTTTTAAGGTGGAGAGGAGCAGGCAGTGGTTCGACAGTGTCGAAGCCTTACTGAGGTCCAGAAACACGGCACAAACAAATTTTTATTGTCTAGGTCCTCGCTACAATCATTAGTAACTTTTGCAGTGCCATAATTGTACTATGCTTAGCTCTAAAGCCAGACTGCATTGGGTCGAGTAGTCTAGCATTGTCTAAGAAAGATCTCAGCCTGTATCCACAATTTTTTCCAGAAGTTTTGAAAGTATGGGAAGAAGGAGATTGGTCTATAGTTATTTAGGTCACAGGGGTCCCCTGCTTTAAACAGTGGAATCACGTGAGCAGTTTTCCATGCCTTGGGGATGGAGCCTTGTGCTAGGGACAGATTGAATAGGTGTGTTATCGGTGTAGAAAGTAAAAGGTATGCTTATTTTCTAAGAAATATGGGTCTAAGGAGTCGGCCCCAGTACTTTTTTAGTATCTAGTCGTAGAAGAAGATCTTCAACTCTTTCTCATGGTGGTAGGTGAAAAGAGAAGTCCATGTTATTGCTACTTGGTTCTGAAGGCTGGGTGTTGGTCTGAGGAAGAAGGCTACTTACAGGTGCATTATCAAACACCAGGCCAGCAGTGGCAAAGTGATTGTTGAAAGCCTACAGTATCTCTAATTTATCGTTAATGATAATATTATCAGTGGTAATTTTGGAAGAAGCACACTTCCTGGAGAGTGGCCAGATAGCTCTTTTATGGTGGACCTGAACTTGGTAGGGCAGTTTGATGCAGAGAGTAGCTCGGTTTGATAAAAGTTGCTTTTGGCCTCTCTGACCAACTTAGTACAGACGTTTCTAGATGCCCTGAAGAGACACCAGTCTGCGCCAGCAACGAGATTTCCGCGTCTTTTTCCAGAGGTAATCTCTTTGAGTAAGACAGCCTTCAGATCCGTGAGAACCAACGACAGGTTTTGGCTATTATTCATGCTTTTAACTAGGGACATGGCTGTTTAGGGTGCTGGATATGATTTCATGAAGAATGTCATAGGCATCGCCACTGACTTAGCTAGGTAGAAACTCTGCCATAGCAAAGAGTTTTTAGATAATTGAAGTATGCAATAGGATCGAAGTCTGTCCTGGAGCTTTTAGTGGAAAACTTTGATGTAGATGGAGGTTTGGTAACAGTTCTTATGCCACCAATAAAGCAGTGATCACTAACGTCCGCTAAGAGGATACCAGCATGGAAAGGAATGAGGTCTGTTAACAAGGAGAACAGCCAAAAGGGTGCTTCTCATTGGACTTTTTGTTGATGCGAGTAGGCTCAGTAATAAGTTGAGTGAGCCTATGAGAGTTGCAGAATTGTTTCAGGCTAACAAGACCTTAGTCAGTAGGTGTCTATTTACACATAAATTGGTGACTGGAAAAGGCACACTGAGTCTTAGCTTGTTCCTACAGTAGGTGTTTATTTATAAATTGATGGCTGGGAAAGGCACTCTGAGCCAGTTTCTTGTTTTCAGGTGTGACCTAGGGTAAGGGTTCAGGAAGTTGCTTAACAACAGAGTAAGGAAGGAAGAGATAAAGGAGGCTAGGATAGTTGTTCAGACAGATTCTAAAATGGTTTGCATTACTTTCTCCAGGTGCTGAAGGGTGAAATTCCACATGGAATGGTACAGGCAGATATTCATGTGGTACTGGACAACTGAAGGGTTTCCTTGTCCTCAGAGCTACTGTAGACCACATCAGACTGAGATGCTGGGGGCAACTGGCAATTCAGGTGAGGGTACACAGTTCCTCCTTGTCTGGGTCTCATTCCTGGTGGAAGATCTTCTTTATGTAAGAAAGGTACTGGCTTGTCTGGTTCAGGCAACAGCTGACCAACTGGCAAAAGATGGTTTTGATTCAAAGCTCTAACAACAACATTTCCTCTTTCCATTCTCAGATGATAAACTGGTAGGTTTGGAAGTTGTTCCATAATTACAGATGGATCTAGTTTCCATTGGTCCTCATTTGGCACTAGGTCTGAAGAGCACAAGTATGAACAGTGCTGTGAATAACAGAGCTGTCCATACAGCGCTGTTCAGAATAATGGCAACAACAGATAGCCGCAAGTAAAGGCAGCGCCACTGGCAGTAATTGCAAAAGCACACTGATGACCACTAGCAGTTCAAACACTTACTTTAGTAGGGACTATGCCCCACGCACTTCTCGATATGGGGGGCTCTGCCCCTGTACCTCCTGGTAACTAAAATAAACATCTCCAAGTTAGAGTTGGATTACAGGGGAAAACTACATTTTGGAAACCACGATTAGAACCCTGGTCTCCACCACCATTCTGGATGAGCTGCTCCATGTCTCAGTTCTGTCTGCCACAGGAGCAGCTGAGCCAGCCTTCTTGATTCCTCAGTCTTTGTCTTCTTCTAGTTCACAGTCACCTGGTTAGCGCTTACTGCACAGCTGTTTAATCTCTGTCGCTGTCTGTGATACGGCATTCGCCCTCGCTTTTTCTTGTGCTACATTTGTAGCGCTATTCTAACCAGTTACACTTCAATCTTATGTTTGCCTGGGATCCCCAAATTCCAGATAAGTACTCGATCCCCTAGCTGGAAAGCTTGCACTCGGACTCCTTTGTCATATCTGGTCTTGGTGAATAGGTTGAACTTCCTGCTGCTTCTTGGGCCACCCTGTAACCCTCTTTCAGTTGAGCACATAGTCTTTTGGTGTAGCCCAGTTATGTCTTTGGCAAGGCACCATCAGCTGATACCCCACAACATAAATCTACCAGAAGTCTGGCTTCCTGTCTGAACATTGAGAAGTAGAGGTGAGAATCCTGTTGAGTAATTTTGGTGCAGTTGTAGGCATGGACTAAGAAAGGTACCTGCTGGCTCCAGTATGGCGCTTTTTGTAGGGTCCTGTGTCTCCAGCGTATTAAGCAGTGTTCTATTGAATCTCTTGGGTGAGGGTTACCCTGTGGATAACAGGGATTGGTATGGCATTTCTTGATGCCCATTAATTCTTGTACATTAGTTGATCAAACAATTCTCAAAGCCTCTCCCTTGGTTGGAGTGAAGACTGCTGCAATGTCATAACTCCTCAAAGTACTTTTGTACAAAACTTTAGCCATGGTGGTTACCTTGTGGTCTTTAGTGAGGAATGCTTGTGCATAGTGGGTGTTGTGGTTGGTCGCTACCAGAATGTTGCTGATCCCCTTCCAGTCAGGATCAAGGAAAGGAAGTCCATACAGACCAGCTCCATTGGTCTAGTACCGGTGATGTTTACAAGTGAAGCTGCCCTCTTGGGTAAAGTCTTATGGGTGATGCACTGGATGTAGCATTTACAATGACTTTCTACTTCAATAACCATATCTGGCCAGTAGAATCAGTCTTGGATGAGTCCTAAAGTTTTATAAATCCCATATGTCCATTGTCCTCATGAAGCAATTGCAAAACCATTTTACAATACTTGGTGGGAAAAATCAGTTGCTTTTGGGGAAGGCATTTGCATTATTGTGATTCAATACAGCAAGCCATTCAAAAGTTTGTTCCACTCCCTCAGGAAAAGTGGTACATCTGAAAGATATTATTTTACAGAAGTGGAGGCCAAGCCCTTCTGTTTGGTTAGAATGATGTCCCAAAGACTGGGATCTGTCTGCTGTACATCTCACATCTGCAGGACTGAGGTGTGGCAAAGAAGTATGCAGTCGGGCAAAGTGGGTGTATACCTCTGGTACAGCATTAGGATGCATTCCAACCAAGTCCATGGCCCTGTCAGAGTTGGTATGAGTAGGCCAGTCATCAGGCACCATTGGCTGGCAGATTGCTTTCAGTCCGGTCTTCTGACCCATAGGTCCGTGGCCCCTCCATGTGTAAAGTATGATGTGGTCATCTGGACAGGGCATCTGGGTCTATGTTGTTCTGTCCTGGTTGAATTATTGCAAGCAGAATTTGTAAGCATATAAAGCTGAGATCCATCTATGCCCAGTAGCATCAAACTTGGCAGTCATTAGCACATAGGTTGGTGGGTTACAGTCAGTCAATACAACGAGCGTAGCTCCATAGAGATATTCATGGAAAAGATCAGTAACTGCCCACTTCAGTGCAAGGAACACTAGGTTATTGGTAAAGTACAGAACCCAGTCCTTGGTAAAGTAAGAATTCAGTCCTTCCATGCTAGCATCAATGTGAAGGGTATACAGCGTGGTATGGTCAGCAAAAGTCAATACAGGGCCTTCATCAGGCATTGGAATGATCTCTTGAAAAGCTGTTCACAGTTTGCTGGCCATCTGTCCCCAAAAGGTTCATTGGTCCTGTAGTATCCTATGGTGGTATCTGTTTGGTCCCTGAACTTTTGGTCTTTCTGGTTGGAGGATACCTCTGAATCAAGTTGTGCAGTGGCCTCACCACCGAGGAGTAGTCTTTCACAAATCTGCTATAGTATCCGTAGAGCCAAGGAAAAGACTGAAACATTTTAAATTGTTGGGTCTCAGCCAGATTGTGAGGGTTTCTACTTTGCTGGGTCAGTGTTTTTTTTTTTCGAATTCAACATCTTTATTAATTTATAATATAACAAAGAACATATGGCATACAGAACAATGGACCACACTACAGTGATAACAAAATAGCTTGAAAATGGAATGATACCAGAACATCAGTGAGACAAAATATACCTAAACACTAATAACAAAATAATGCCCATCCAGTCCCCCACTATTTTCCCCTCCTCCCCGGAGTGTGCTAAGTCAAAAGCAGATAGAAAGGAAACAAAAAGCAAAGAGTACTTCAGCAAAGAACAAACATCCCAAGGGAAATAAAACAAACTGAAACAGTCAGAGGTCAGCATTATGTGGGTCTTGATTCAAATATAAAGCATATAGTTTACCCCATTTCTGGTTGAAGGAGGCCATGCGATTCCAGGAGCTTGCTATTAACCTTTCAGTGTTAAAACAAAGAGACATTTCTTTTAGCCATTCAGGATATGAAATGACCAGATGATCCATCCAGTATTTGAGAACCAGCCTTTTGACTGCTATAGAGATCAAGCCATATGAAACCCTCGCTCCCGGACTCCAGTACTGGAGAACATCCTAGCCCACATATCTCTATGGTAAACAGCTCCCCAGTCCCTAGGAGGGGGTCTAACTTGGTTTGGATTGTGCTCCATAACGACGCACCTTGTCATAGTGCCAAAAATGTGTATCAGGTTCCTTCAGCTGCTCCACACCATGTACAGGTAGTCGAAGGCAGTCTACTAAATTTGGCCAGCTTAACTGGTGTTTAGTACAGATTATTTAGAATATGGAATTGAATTAGCCTGTGCCTATCTTGAGTGAGATATCTATGCTTGTCAACCCAAATCTGATTCCAGGGCAGAATAGAATCTGGCAAGAGAGAAGCCCAAATCATAGAGTCGATAAGGGTGTTAGGATATTTGATACCCAGTAGAAAGGAATAGATCCTGAAATTCCATGGAGTTTATTTGCGTATTCCTGTATCTGTTCTAGAAAGGGCCTAGTTCGGGACAGTGTAAATGTGGTCCCAAAAGTAGAGACCAAGAGGTGTCTCAATTGAAAAACCTTAAATATATATTTCTGAGGATATTCAATTTGGTTATTATGTCGGTTGAGGAAAGAAGAGAACCCTGAGAGCACAGGTTTTCCACTAAAACATCCTGTAATTGTGGAAGCCAGTCAGGGATCAGCGGAGAACTACCTATTTTGATATTAGGGTTTAAATGAAAGGTTACGTCCTATCCCTTTTAGATGAAATGTTAAAGAAATTCCATCATTGGGACAGGACTTTTATGGAGAACCTACGGCCGAACATTGTACAGTATCCGTAATGCGGAAAAGGTGTAATAAAAAATTCTGGGTGAACAGAGATTGTACATGTCCAACAGGTTAATCTCCAACTGTAGCCAAATAGGAAGATATGCATCAGGCTGGACTTCTAACCATTGCCCCATTTTGGATAGATGACTCATCAATAGTATAACATAAAATTAGGAGGTGAAGTCCGCCTCTCCTTGGGTAAATTAAGCTTTAAGAAGGCCTGTTTAGGATGTTTGCCCCACCAAATAAAATTGGAGAGAGCAGAGTGAAGCTGTTGAAAATAAGACCTTGGGAGCAGGATGTTTAATAAATTTAAGGGTAAAAATTGGGTAAAACATTCATTTTAATAATACTGATGTGGCCCCATAAGGACAATGGGAGGTTGCCCCATCTATGGAGATCCTTCTGAATCCTCATCACCAGGTCATCCAAATTAAGTCTCTTGAGGACTTCTGGGTCTCGAGCGAGATGGATGCCTAGGTATTTGAGTGAGACAGGAGACCATTTCATACCAAACTGGGTAAAATTGGCTTGGAGTGTGGAAGGATTTAATGGAAATATAACTGATTTGGATAAGTTCAACTTATAGTTAGCTACTTGACCAAACTGATCAATAATTTGTAAAACATGTGCTAAAGAGGATTCAGGATTGGTAAGATGCAGAAGAATGTCATCTGCATAAACTGAAAGAGTCAGAGGTTTCTGGTATATTAAGCAACCTGTGACCTGGGGCAAGTTCTTGATACTCAGTATCAAGGGTTCCAAATATAGGTTAAACAAATAGAGACAGGGGACAACCTTGCGAGTACCAGTGTACTGGGAAACTGAGATGAAAAAACCCCATTACAATAGATTCTAGCAGTGGGTGACCTGTATACCATCTGAATCCACTGAATAAAGGTTTCCAGAAAACCCATTCTCTAAGGGTGGACCAAAGAAAGTCCCAGTTTACTCTATCGAAGGCTTTTTGGCATCTATTGGATTAACGCCATGGGGCATGGGAGTCTTGGGCAGCCTGAAAGATATGTGAGAGGGTTTTAAATGATCAGCAGCAGATCTGCCTTGAACAAACCCCACCTGTTCGGGACTCAGTAGTTGATGCCAAATCCATTTGATTCTGAGAGATAGGATTTTGGTTAGAATTTTAATGTCGTAATTTAATAGTGAAATCAGATGGTAACTGGCTGGCTCTGTCTGGGTTTGTCTGGTTTCGGAATCAGTACTATCGTGGCCTCTAACAAAGTGAGGTCAAGGGAATCTGAGGTAAATATATACTCAAATAATTTCAGGAGAAGGAGATATCTCCTTACAAAAGACCTTATAAAATTGGAGGGGAAACCTGGGGACCTGGGGATTTGTTCAGAGTTAGCCCATTTATTACCTCCTCCACTTCAGCCAGGGTAATAGGAGAGGCCAAAATCTCACACTGGTGGCCTGTAGGAAGGGAGACTTGTGCTATCCAGAAAATGTTCGATACTGGAGTGGGAAGGCTGAGAAGTACCTTGCCATATAAGTCCCTGTAAAAGATTTGAAGATGCGGGAAATATCCCGAGGGAGGTTTCAATAGAGCCATTAGGGGAACACAGTGCAGGAATCAGTCTTGAACTTTCTATCTCCTGCAATCTAAGAGCTAACATTCTGCCTGGTTTCTCGCTTGGTTTAAATAACTAGATTTAGTTTTAAAGATGGCATACTCCGCCTTTTCCTTAATAGGTCTTTGTACTGTTCCTAAACTTCCATAAGGCTTCCAGATCAACTTGTGAAGATGAGGAGGACAAATTATTTTCCGCTGTCCTTATTTGATTTGATAACAAAATAATTTTAGCCTCTCTCTGCTTTTTCCTTCTAGAAGCTAACTTTATAAACTCACCTCTAATAAAACACTTAAAAGAGCACCAGATCAGGTCCTCTCTGCATGTAGAACCCAGGTTGAAATCTATGAAGAAAGAGATCAATGGTTTAATGTGAGAAATTATTTGATCTTCTTTTAGAAGTTGCGTGTTTAATTTCCATGAAGTGTCCCTTTGACCGCCATGGATCAGGGAAATCGAAATCCATTCCAGAAAATGATCAGATATGACAATTGGTTCAATACCTGTTTGGTGAATACCCACCAGAAGAGTATTGCTGATTAGAATAAAGTCAATTCTGGACCACGACTGGAGTACTTGTCAATAAAAGGAGAAGAGCCGTCCCGAGGGGTTGAGCATGCTGGGTCAGTGTTGACTCCTTGGTCTGAAAAGATGTGCCCAACATATTTGACAGCAGTTTGACAGAACTGACACTTGTCCAGGGAGAGTTTTAGGCCATATTCCTTCAGCTGACCCAGCACTGTTAGCAGTCGGGCTTCATGTTTTTCCAGTATCCTCCCAAACACTATGAGGTCATCCAGGTACACTAAGACCTCTCAGAGATTCATATCCCTACCCCCTCTCCACTAGGCAGTGGAAAGTTGCTGGGTGCCAGATATCCCTTGTGGCAAATGCTCCAATTGATACAAACCGAAAGGACAGATAAAGACAGTCTTCTCCTTGTCTTCCTCGGTGATCGATATTTGATAGTATCCACTACACAAGTCCAGCACAGAGAACTATCTACTCTGTGAGGTTGTCCAGGGTATTTTGTACCCAGACATGGTGTATTGGTCAGCCACAGTCCTTTGATTAAGCTGTGATACTCTATGCACATTCTTATCATGCAGTGTGCCTTTCCGGTTACCAAATTGTAAATAAATAAATAATGGTGTCAGTCTTGTTTTGGGCCACCACTATAGGTGAAACACAGGGCTCTGAGACTGATCACTGCCACAAAGAGTTCTTCATTTGTGATCTGACATCTTCAATGTCGGCAGGTGTTTATCTCCATGACCTTTCTCTAAAGGAGTAGTCGTCATGTAGTCATATGTGGTCTTCATCCTCTTTGGCACATCCCACATCCCACTCATGGCTTGAGGACACATCTGAAAGGTCAGACAATTCCCATTGCAATCATTTCTTACACCTGGGGGAATGGGAGATGAACCAAATGGAAAACTTCTTTATCCAATCAAAGGGTCCTCTCCTGATGGGATGGTGCCTTTTCCACTTCGGTAGTGTACAGGTTTGGTAGAACCATACCAGAATGCACTGTCAAATCCTTATTTGTTTCATTCTTTGGCTTTATATTGATCCTCTTGTCCATTACATTGGTACCAGGTAGTACCCTTTCATTGAACCATCAGACCATTTGGCAAACCTCGCCCTGGGGACTCTGCAATGAAAATATGGTCTGAGAAGGATTCATAACGGTCCATGGCTCCTTCTACTATCAATCAATAAATATTTTATTGTTCAACACAAGGTCTTTACTAATTTTAAAACAGGATACAATGACGAGTAATACATAAAATCCCTGGAAGAACACAGCACCCTTATAAAACAGATAATCCTATTTGAATAAAAAACATACATTTATAATTTCAGTGATAATAAAATGCGACTAAGTCTGTACAATATTGTTTTTCCTGGGAATTGATTAGGTACATTAAAATATTGTCCAGGAGGAGACCGAGGCCTGAAAATATTTTCTCATCCAATGTTTCTATGTTTTCATATATAGGACATACTAGGAGAACATGTCATCTGGTACTTTTAGATTACATTTACATAATCCATCACTAATATCTTTCCTTTTTGTCGATAGTAAACCTGTCTATACAGATTTCAAACCGGAACCTGGTAATTATCCTTCGAGCAACAGGATCTTCCAATATTATTAGATAGGACTCTAATTTGTGGACTGTTTTAATTTTTTGTACCAGTAGAAGTTTTATAAGTTTGTATTTGTTCCATATCTTCTGAGATTGCAATATCTTTAGACCTGATTTTGACTTCAGACACAATCTCCGAAGGGTCTATAGTAAATTTGGGTTAGAAGGTGCCCTAATCCCATTGGGTATACATATGGCTATACAAAACATCATAGGGAACATCATCTTTCTTGTTGAATAGTCTACTTCCTCCTCTAAATACACCCTATGTATTCTTGTTTCTGAGAGTAAATCATTTTAATAGAAATATTATCATTCTTTCTATCACACATGTTAAGAGTGGATATTGACCAAGTTCTGCCGTAAGAATCGGGCAGGAATTCCTGTGGAACTTTCAATATGTATTTATAGAGTTAATTTATCTGGATTTGTAAGGTCTCTAACTCTCTATGGCCCAGATTTCTGCTGCATATATTACACTGGCCCTGATTTTGGCCTCTATGACTTTTAATAACCCTTTTATTGAGTGTGTTTCCATTGAGCTTCAAACCTCTTAAAGGAATTTGATGCTGTTATTAATTTATGGCTTGTTAGTTTTAAGTGTTCCATCTATTTAGTATCTTGTGAAAACACAGTCCTAGATAGATTTTACTTTTAACAGTGCCTATTTTTCATTATCTATGTATAGTTTTGATAAATTCTTCTTTTATAGCCAAAAACAGTAAATGTGTTTTACTTTTATTAATTATTAATTTATTTTCTTTACTCCCTGAGAAATAGTAAATTTTTCTTTGTAGGCCTAACAGTGAGTTTGATATTAGAACAAGATCATCTGTGAAGGCTAAGACTAGCATTTTCCTATTTTTAATACTAGGAGAATGGAATTCGTCTGCCTACATTTTCTATAAGTGAATTCAAGACTGAGCTAATAGGTAACCCTGTCTGATGCCTAGGTTTATTTATTATGACTCCATTTGTTGCCACCTTTCTGGTTAAATTTTACTTTCAGCCATGTATCTTGATAGAGCCTTACTGTAATATCAAAAGGGAGTAGTCCATGTTATAGGATTTCAACTTGCCCCACAGTTATGCTTAGCTAATTGATTCAAATGTCATTCTGAGGTTGACAAAACAGCAATATAATGTCTCCTTTTTATTTTCACATATTTCCATATCAGATGGGAAAGGGTATAACAATGTTGGATTGTTGACCTCCTTCTCTAAACCCGCTTTGAAATTTTCTGAGTATGTTCTCCCCTCTGTCCATTTCCTTAGCCTATCTAGGATAATTCTACAAAAATCTTCTGAGATGTAGCTAGGAGTGATATTGGTCTATACATCCACGAGTCCGATGGGTTTCCTTTTTCTTATATATAGGACAAATCAGACTGTCTTTCCAGCTATTTGGTATGTCTTCTCCTGTACTATTTTGTTAAACATTATATGAAATGGAGTCCACCAATCTTGTAAGTATTTGTATACTTCCACTACTAATAGCTTGGCAGAAGGCACCAGGAGAAAGGACTGCTTGTGACTGAACTTCTGCTGGGACTAAAGTAGAATAACTTTTATATTTGGACCTTTAATTTAGGGTAAAAAACTAACATACAAAAAGTGTGTGTTTGGGTTAACTGAACTGAATGGGTATCTGAAGAGTTATCTAGGTGTAAATCTAGGTGACTGAAAGGACTTAACTGCTGTGAGGTTTAAATTACTTGTAGAAAGATCTGGTAGTAGGGGAGTGGCTTAGCTAGAAGGAAGCCACATTTAAAGACTGCCTTAGAAAGTTTCAGCTAATAGCTTGGCAGAAGGCACCAGGAGAAAAGGACTGCTGTGTGACTGAACCTCTGCTGGGACTATATTGCCCTCCTTCCTCCCTCCAACCCCCACCCAAAGCTAGTTCTATTTTTATAGGCACAGGATTTGACTGACTACAGGAACTTCCTGTTTAGGGCAGGAAGTGAGTGATCACAGAACCACCAGGACAAGGACCCACCATCCCAGAAGGGCAAAAGTAGCTCTCTGGCCCCTCTAGCTTCTGGAGGTCTGCCTCTGAGCAAGTAAGTGGTCTACTGAGAAGTATAGGATATTCTTGTCTCAGAACAGGACAATCAGGAGCTTAAAGAGCACACAGGCAGAAAGTAAGGAGAGAGAGAGAGAAAAAAACAGAGGAAAGAGTAAGGATTGCAAACAGTTAAGGGGCCAGAAATAAGACATGATTTGAGTGGTGCAGTGCAGTGGCTGTGGAGCAGCAGTCTCTGGGAGATGTTCTGAGGATGCGGTGTTGTCCCAATTGCAGGCACCTCTCTGGGCTGAGGGAGGAGGCTGCTCATCTCCAGGCTGAGTCTGGCCAGGATTTGTGGGATCTCTTCTTCCATCCAGGGACCACCAGTGCCACTGCCGCTGCCTCCAGAGGTTGCCAAGAAAGAGGAGCGTTGGACCACAGTGGGCCCAGGGAGGGTGGAGGGTGGAACAGAGACACATCCCTCCAGTTGTACCTCTCCACAATTTCTATGCCATTCTGACAAAGTGTGGTTACTCTATGGAGGCACCCACAGTGGAGACCAAGGAGGATGCTGGGAACCTCCACAAAGGAGACCCACAGGAGGGTGGCAGGGGACCCTGCAGGGGAAGGAAACAACCCTGGTGGGGACTCCATTGTTAGGAAGGTAGAACTGGGGAGGAAGGGGAGAGGGAGGCAAGGTGCCTGCCTGGTGCCATGGCTTGAGGACAGGAGAGAATCAGGATTGCCAGAGCAGCTGCACAGGGAGGGAGCTGGATGTCATTGTCCACCTAGGGACAAATGACCTGGGCCAAGAAAGGGATTAGAGAAGTGCAGAAAGAGTTTGTGGAATTGGGAGGGGCCTTAGTCAAGTAGCACGCATGGTAACCTTCTCGGAGGTGCTACCTATCTATGGCATAGGAGAGGCTAGGTGTTCTGCACCAGGGATTCCAACAGTGGTTGGAAAACTGGTGTGGAGCTCAGGATTTGGCTTCATTGGGGCTGGGGTCCACCTGGAGTGATGCAAGCCTATACTGGCATGATGGGCTGCATCTGTCTGGGAGGGAACCAGGATCCTAGGTGATAAGTTTAAATGCTTCATTGGCAAGCTTTTAAACTAGCCAAGGGGAGGCACTGGAAAGGAGCAGGAAAATCCTAGCCCCCAAATAATCACGGTAGTAAGTGCAGCAAACACCAACATAGAGGTGTCGATAGGGATAAGGGCAGGGTAAATGGAGAAAGTGACAAAGGCAAGAAGGACAGGGATGGGGCAAAGGGAGTAAGGCCATCAGGAAATGGAGGGTAATGAGTACCAATGCCCGTAGTCTGGGCAACAAGCTCACTGAGCTGATGGCCTTAATGGAAGAGGGATGCCTGGATATCTGAGTAGTCAAAGAAACATGGTACACAGAGAACAATGACTGGGATGTTAACATACCAGGGTACATAACCTACAGGAGAGACAGGCAGGGGAGAAGAGGGAAGGAGTAGCTTTCATGTAAAGGAAGGGATAAAAGCAACTGAACAAAAGAGTAAATAGGGAGGAGAGGAGGCACTGTGGGTCACCTTGGAGACTGGAAAGGGCACCACAATCTGCACAGGAGTTGTGTACAGACCCCATGTCAGGGGAAGGAATGGACAAGGATATGATAGAAGGCATTCTGAGAATGGCAGAGAAAGGGGAGATACTGTTGATGGGAGACCTGAATATGCCAGATGTTAACTGGAGCACATTTGCTGCAGCCACATCCAAGAGCAGGGCTATTCTTGATGCCCTACAGGCGGCAGGCATTAGACAGCTAGTTTCGAACCCACTGTGAGGGAGCAATCTTAGACCTCGTACTTTCAAACGGGGCAGTGAGAGGATCCTCAGATCTAGAAGTGGATTGCCATCTGGGGACAAGTGACCATCAAACAGCGTGGTTCACGTTAAACTCAGCAGAGTCAAGCCATACAAAAGTGAGGGTACTGGACTTAGGAGGGCTGACTTTGGCAAGATGGGAGAGTGCCTCAGAAAAGCACTAGCAAACAGGCTAGAAGGAGGTGTGGAGCAACAATGGGGAATTATCAAAACTGCCATCACAGAGGCAACAAGCCTTTGTGTGAAGCAAATAAACAAATCAAAATGAAAAAAAGCCACTATGGTTCTCAAAAGAGGTGGCTGTGAAAGTCAGGAAGAAAAGATAGCATTCCGAAGTATAAGGAAACACAGAAGGAGCAGGACAGAGAGCTGTACCAGTTAAGGCAGAAGGAAGCAGGAGGGAAGTCAGAATAGCAAAGGCCCAAACTGAGGAAAAGATAGCCAACTCAGTTAAGAAGGGGGATAAAACCTTTTATAGGTACATCAGCGAGCGAGAAAGACAAAGGGAGGGAGGGATAGTGAGGCTGAATAGAATGAACAGTGGGTGGGCAGAGGGGACAGTGAAAAGCAGGAATACTGAACGAATATTTCTGCTCAGTATTCACAAAAGAGGAGGGGAAGTGCCTCATCCAATTAAAACCAATTATTATTATTTTTTTTACCAGGTGAGACACACTTAGCTGAAAGCTTGTTTGCAGGTGCAACCTGGGAGCACAAGGAAGTTAAGTGACTTGCTTAGGGTCACACAGTATGCACCTAGGGGGCTGTGGGATTCAAACCCAGGTCTCCAGATTTGCAGCTCAGAGCCTTAACCCACTGCACCATACTGCCTCCAATTAACAGAAGCACTCTTGATAGGGGGTCGATCCCAGTCCTTTCACAGAAGAAAGGGTTCTGCAAGAACTCCTAAAACTGAAGGTGGACAAAGCAATGGGTCCTGATGGAATTCACCCCAGAATTCTAAAAGAATTAAGGGAGGAACTAGTGAAACCACTGGCTACTCTTTTAATAAATCATGGAGGATGGTGTGGTACCCGAGGACTGGAGGAAGGCGGATGTGATTCCCCCTTCACAAAAGTGGGACCAAGACAGAGGCAGGAAACTACAGACCTGTCAGTCTGACCTCTGTGGTAGGGAAAGTGATGGAGTCACTTGAAGGAAAGAATAGTTGAGTACCTAGAGGCCAGTGGAGCACAGGACCCAAGGCAGCATGGGTTCACAGGGAAGGTCATGTCAGATGAATCTAATAGATTTCTTTGACTGGGTGACCAAAGTAGTAGACCAGGGAGGGGCTGTGGACATGGCCTACCTAGACTTTAGCAAGGCATTTGACACAGTCCCACACAAAAGATTAATAGTCAAATTAACTAGCCTGGGAGTGGGACCCAGGGTGGTAGCCTGGTAAAACATTGGCTGAACAACAGGACACAGAAGGTAATTGTAAATGGATTCCACTCTGAAGAAAGAGGGGTTACTAGTGGGTACACGTAGGTTCAGTATTGGGTCCAGTCCTTTAATGTCTTCATCAGTGACATTGCAGAGGGACTGGAAGGAAAGTATGCCTTTTGCAGATGACACAAAGATCTGCAACAGGGTTGATACACAAGGAGGCATGTAAAGGATGAAAAGGACTTGGCAAGGTTGGAGGAATGATCAGAAGTATGGCAGCTAGGATTCAATGCAAAGAAGTGCAAATAATGCACCTGGGAAACAAGAACCCAGGGAAGAATACACAATGGGTGGGAGGTAGTAACAACAACAAAAAGGAAAGGGACCTGGGGGTAATCATATCAGACGACTTTAAGGTTAGCAAGCAATGTGAGAAGGCAATAGGGAGGGCTGGGGGTATACTGGGATGTATAGGGAGAGGCATCATCAGCAGAAAACAGGAAGTTGTTATCCCTCTGTACAGACAGTTGGTGAGACCCCATCTGGAGTACTGTGTCCAGTTCTGGAGAGCCCATCTCCGCAAGGACATAGACAGGATAGAGGCAGTCCAAGGAGGGCAACTAAATGGTGCAGGGTCTGCAAGAGAAGCCATATGAGGAGAGACTAAAGGAGCTTAACATGTATACCCTTGAGGAAAGAAGGGAGAGGGGGACATGATAGAAACTTTTAGGTACCTCAGTGGAATCAACAAAGTCCAAGAGGGTAGCATCTTTCAGAAAAGAGACTTGCAAGAACAAGGGGACACAATTTAAAGATAGAAGGAGGCAATCTAGGGCAATGTGAGGAAGTATTATTTCACAGAGAGGGTAGTGGATGCATGGAACCACCTTCCTGAGGAGGTTGTGGGGTCTAAAACTGTGGGAGAATTCAAGAATGCATGGGACAGACATAAGGCAATTCTTGTGGGGGTAGGAAGAAATAGGCTGTTGGTTAACTAGGGATCTGCGGCGATCCTGTAGGTAGGGAAATGGGCAGACTAGATGGGCCTAGCGGTCCTTATCTGCCATCAAAGTCTATGTTTCTACTACTCAATCTGGGTCTGGTGCTTTATTATTTTTAGGCCCTGTGTGGCTATTAATATTTCATAAAAATCTATATAAATTGGATATGGATAATAGTAGACCTTTACATTATAAGTTGTTGGCATATTTTCTTTCTGGAAATAATATAGATTGGAGAAAACTCTTACCATTTATTATGTGTTATATAGGCCTCAATTTCCTTACTACACTGATGATATCCTTGGCTAATCATAGTCCAAAATTTGTCATTATTTTTTCCTGTACTGCCTGCCTTAGCTTATTCCATCTTTTTAATTGATGTTTCTTCCTCTCTTTTCTAATATTTCTTTATAGTTTTTCCTTTCTTTGTTTAACTGCTTTAAGGCTTCCTTATTTGAATTATTCTTTACTACTTTTACCTTTTCATTTAATTACTTTTATGTTTTCTTTCAACAATCAGGTGTAATCCCATTGTCACCCGGGGTTACTAGAATCCCACTTAGAACTAGTGGCAGGCAGGGAAAGGCAGCTTGTGAGACACTGGTTAAATGAGTTTCACACTGTCTCACTCTGTCCTCATTCTCAGCTAAGCTGGAGGGAAGACATCACCATAGAATTCTCACAGCAAGCATAGCATTGGAATGCTGCAGCAGGGAGTTTGGTTAGAACGCTGGGAATTTTAAAGGAAGTCTAGAGGGAGACTCAAGAGAAGGAGGAGGTGTGCTGTAGTTGGCAGCCCTCAGAGCCTAGCTGTGTCATAGAGCTACACCAGAAAGAGGGTAGTGTGTTCTCACCCTAGAGAAGAACACAGAAGAGACCAGCAGAAGTGGTAGAGACCACCCCAGTGTTGTTCCAGTGCCCCATCCCGGAGGTAATGGGGAATAAACCAGCATCTCAAGGGCAACCCCTGGTCCTGCTTGAAAAGGGAAAAGCTGCCTGACAGGAGAATTTGTACTGAGGTACCAGAGAATCATATGTTTTGTAGGAAAAGCCCTGGGGCAACTGCATACCACAGTGAGTCTGCTCTGAAACACAGCCTATGGTTTTCACCAAGACAGAGTGTTGTAAAAGTAACTGCCTACTGTGGGGTCAGGAGACACTAGCCAAGTACAGTGCTTTTAACTTTGTGTATGGCTTGGAAGTATCTGAGATAGTGGGGGTCTAAGGAATGGCCATAGCCACTAACAAAACTGTATGAGTCAGGACACCACCTCAATTCAGAGTAGAATGTTAAATGTGATTTACTTTTTGAGATAGCATCTACATCCAGAGAGTTTGAAAAGTGTGTTAATCCAAATAAATGGCTGGGTATGGATTTTGAAATAAAAGGTGGAGATCCCCCATCTGGAGTAACCAGGTTTACCTCCACGGATTCACCTTGGACACCTATAGCTTTCTCCCAGGCACTTGGCCAGTATTTGCAGAAAGTACCCAGACGTGGATTATGGATGAGATTTTCCTTCAGAGCTAGAGATGCTCATGGGTGGTTGAGGGAGCCACCACCAAACTCATGCCATATAAAAGTGTCCTAGCGCTGTCGGGGTGCCATGCCAGGGAATCCAAGAGTAAGAGTACCAGTTCCGCGTGTGAGCCCAGATGTATTCAGAACCTGAGGGTTGTTGTGTAATGAAGAAGATGTGTTCTGACCTCTGTAAATCTGCATTTGCAGTGAGCGAAGCCCTGTGGGGGTCCATCTTGCTTTGTTATTCTTGTGTTAAAGTGAATAAAAGCCACACTTTAGAATCCCACCCTGGTTTGGACATTTTAGTTATTGCTTCCTGTGTCCAGAATTACTTGGGTGACCCTGACCAGAAGTAGAAACCTAGCCCTGATGCTGTGCAAATGTTTTCTCCTGAACCTAGGCTAGCCCAAGTAGTGCTATAAAATAGAGGCACCAAAAAGGGTGCTTACAAATGGAGGCACCACAGCACTTGGCTGCACATTAAACCATGTGTTTTGCCTTTGTTTTCCTGGTACTTGAGTGGCATAATAGGGGCCTTATATAACTTACTATTTTCTGGAAATTATTAGTAATAGTTATCATGTTTCCTGGATTTACTATTATTTCGTGTTTATAGTCACATGGACAGCCTGTATACAAAACCTCTCTTATGCCATGTATAGCTTGAGATTCCCATCTTATTTTCCTACAAATAATTATTTCATTGTTTTGGATTTCTTGTTGATTTCCCAGTTCAGCCATATATTCATGTTCTAATTTAAGTACCAATTTGAGAGGGAAGTGACTTGATTCAGATCTCCTATAATTTTAATGATTCTACTAGTTTGGCTGCATCCTGGTTCATCCAAATATGATCTATCATAAATGAGCCCAGCGGACCCACAAATGTATATTCCCTGTAGGTTGCCATTTTTTCCCCATTTAATAGGGTGCAGCTTGCATTTTCAATAGCTTGCAACACATTTCTCCTTGTTTACTCATCTTATTATCCTTTGCATTCTAATCTGTTTAAGACTGGAATTCAGATTTGGTATGTTTTATAGAATATCCATGTGGAATACTCCCAATGTTGATTCATTTGGTACTCGGTATTAAAATCCCCATTAATTATTAAAGAATAGGTAAGGAATCTATTTATGAGATCGCCTATAAATTCTGTAAAATCAGGCCAGTTACGCATTACTTCCATTTTATCTCTTTGGTTGTATGTATATATTTAATATTAAAGGGATATATTCTCTGCTTCGAGCAGTATGGGAAGGATTGACTTCAATTTACATGGCAGTTGTTTTATCTTAAAATTCTGTAGGGTATTTATGTATGTTAACTAATCCTCTCTTGCTCTACCACTTTTCTTGACCCTAGTGGCAGGGAGAGAAAATCCCTCATAACCAGCCATGGGGGCGGAGGGGGTGCATGTTCTTCACTACACCAGGTCCCATACATAAAGAATATCATACTGCATCAAAACATTTCTACATTCTTCATCTGCTAGCTTCACTATAAGTCCCTCAATGTTCCAAGTAAGAACAGACATTTGTTTCATCTGGTGAGTTCCTTTATCTGTCACCAGTCAGTTGCTGTCTCCATCTAATTCTAGGTGTCAAAATCTATTTGATTCTGTTGTAATTCCTGGGTTCTTTCCCTAGTAAAATTTGTCCTTAATGATTTTACCTCTATTATATTGTAACCCATCTTGTCTAATTACCCTGAATAATGTAATTAGTTCCACTATCTTAGTATTTGCAAAGGTAATACAGTACAGTCCCATTTATTTGACCTGCCGTGGTGACAGTTAATTAGGTTGGATAAATGGGAGTTTGTATATCTGGGGTTAAGTGCACAGAAGCCATTGTCAGTAGTGTGTTAAGTGCTTGAGTGCTTTTAAACTTTTTATTTTTGCTTTATGGTTTTGTGCAAGTGTTTTGCTTAGGTACTTAAAGTGTTTTGTGTCAACACAGTAATGTAGCAGTACTGTACTGCAGATGTTTTATTTAAAGAAGTTCTTCAGACTTTACTGCTGCAACACCCAACTCTTTTATGCAGCCAGCACTCTCAGTTTGTGTACCAGCATGACATTTAGAGGATCGCAATCAGGCTGGCTTTCCATCCAGAGCGGGCACTGATCAAAATGTGTTACTGCTCTGAATGTGAAGAGATGTAAATGTCTCTTCTTCCTCCTCTTCGCTGGTATAGCTCGTATCTTTGTTATGAGCATGGATGACGGTCCAGGATGAACTTGATCGATTATCTGCTTTTATCCATAAATGCATGTTTATCATCAGTACTGTCACACTGCTCCACTCTTCTACCTCCTTGGGAGTAAGGTCAATCTGCAGACATTTGCTCATGTTTGCAAGCGCTGAAATGGTACTGTTAAGGTCAGGTTCCAAGACTGGCGTTCTCAGGTACAGTCTCTGTGTTTGTGTACAATGAAGGAAGTTGCCATGCTAATGTGGTGGAAACATTGGGGCTCTTTTGATTTTCCAATGAGGAGAGGGCGCAACTTATGTTCACCAGTAGCATTGACACACTCTAGGATGGTGATATGATCTTTGGCTTTTTAGAGCCTGGGGATCTTTTTCAATACCATGAGCAAGTGTTTTGTCTGGTAAACAATGGCAATAGAGACCAGTCTCACTGGCGTTGTAAATCTGATCCAATGTCAAAGCTTCAGCCATGATAAGATCATTCAATTGCTGAATGAAATGAGCCACCCTTCCTCAGCAGCACTCAGGTGTCTCCGCATGTCGTAGCTGGTGGATGCTGTGGCACTTTTAACTCAATCGAGCCAGCCATCGCCACAGTGAAAGTGCCACCGGTCACCACCCAGCAACTCATGGAACTGAAGAGCCTTTTCTTCAGGAGAGTGCTGGAGAAGGAGTTCCTTTTCCCTCTCATGGCAGAACCAGAGATAGATGGCATCATCCCTCGCATCATCCAGGGTATGCATATTTGTTCTCTTCTCAAGCCCTACCAAACCCTCCAGGACATAGCGAGTTTTGTAACTTCACTTTCACCTCTTCGATGTCATGCACTGTCAACTTTGCAATGCTGTATTCAGCAGCGAGTGACACCACATGCTCACCATTCTCCAAGTGCTCCAGTACCTTTTTATGTTGGCTTGAGGCTGCTGTTGGCCGAATGCAGGAGCCGCGCATTAGTAGATGCGTCCCTCATTCCCCAATAAGCCAGCATGTAGTGCTGACTTATAACATTATATGAGTGAACAAAACTTAAACAAAGTGCCACTGCAATCAGAGACAAGCCTGTCATGCAGCCGCCACTTGTTTAGAAGTTATGTCCACTTTACTCGCGTGCCATCCCCTGAGTACAGGGCGCCATGCTGAGAGCCCACCCCAGCGTGGCAACTGATGCCATGGCCGACGGGGTGCCCAGTCCCCATCGGCTCCACTGTCCTCCCCGATACAGGGTGCCACGCTGAGAGCCACCCCAGTGTGGCAACTGATGCCATGGCCGACAGAGGTGCCCAATCCTCGTTGGCTCCATGCCCCCAGCCATCCTTCTGCACACTGGGAGCCCACCCCAGTGTGGCAAACGCCCACGCCATCTTTTTTTTTTTAAACCTGCAAATTAAAACGGTCCCACAGGCGCTTCTCCCTGCCCCCACAACCCGCACCCACCCACTGTGCACCCTGCCTCCCCACACCCCTCCCACCCCATACTTACTCTCCAAAGTCTGGCGCGATGATCTCGTGGACTGGGAACGACGTCTGCGCCTTCAAAGCCGACCGCGAACTGAGGAAATGCCAGTAAGCTGTATAATGGGCTAGATAGGTTTTTCAACTTTGTTGCATATCTCAGGCATTTCTTGGAAGTTTTGCACCAAATTTTCAACATGGGGTTTTGGGGCCCCTCCTCATGAATTCTGTCACTGTCATGGCGTTTATTGGCCTCGAAGGTGATATCGCGGTCACTGCAGTGAAATCACCTTTCAGGGCCCATTAATGAAATGACAGTGGTGGTGTTCATGAAGCCTCTTTAAAAACCTAAGTTCCAAATTTGGTGGAAAATCCAACAATGCCTGTTTTACGTAGCGTCGTTGTGCAGTTGCTACGCGGGCTCATAACTTTATGCATTCACAATATTTTACTGCCGGATTTTCAGCATTGTCATTTTTGTACACCTCCTTGTGAACAGTATAACTGTCATTTTCCACATTATGCCCAAAATGTGTTTCTGCACTTCCGGCGCACAATAAGGCGCGGTTGCTGTGGGAAATCAGTGTCTGGGCCAGATAATGAAAATGGCAGTGAGACAGTTCATGAGCAGAGGACCTAAAATGCCTATGTTGAAAATTTGGTGATGATACTCCATAAAATAACTGTGTTCACGAGCATGCGTTGGCAGATTGCACGCACGCTGCAGTGCCGTGTAATTTATGATATTTTCAGTCTGGATTTTCACCATTGCCATTTTTCCACACCTCTTGATGAACAGTACAGCCGTCATATTTGACATATCATGCCCAAAATGTTTTCGACTTCAGCGCCAGAATAGCATTATTGGCTGTCAGCGAAATCACTTCTTAGGACACTTTGAGGAAATAACAGTGACACTATACATGAGCAGAGGTGCTAAAATGCCTATGTTGAAAATTTGTGCCGAACGCCATAAAATGGCAGTGTTGCAAATGTGCATTATATATTTCCCACACACCCTAGTAGCTTCGCAAATTTGTATATTTACATGCCACATTTTCAACACTGGCATTTTTTACACCTCCTTATGAACTGTGCAGCTGTCATTTCTCACATCCTGCCCGACATGTTTTCCGCACTGCACTACCAAACACCCAAAGGGACACCTAATGCTTGTCACTCTCTGCAGGGTGGAAGTGGGTTGGCATCAGTTCAATACTTCACTGCCATTCCTATGATGCATCTGTCTAACTCTCCAGACTACCAATGCCAATGCCAGCAAGCCAACATTCGGCATTGACAAATGCTTGTTCCTTTTGTGCTCATAATCATCAGAATAAAGTCAAAATACAGTGCAGTAGTGCAGTTTTGTATCACAAACCGCCAGCATGATGCCAGCCTGTAAAAATTATGGGTTTATGTGGGCGACAAAATGGAAGTTCAGAAAACAGGGAGTTCCAGATCAGCGGGGTTCAGAATATCGGGATTGCACTGTATCTATTTGTGTATTACTATTGCTTTGGTCATGTATCTTTATCCACTCTATGTTTTTCCTTGGTAGTGGGATATTCATCACTCTTGAGAAAAAGGCAGCTGCTTCTGTTTTGATCTTGCCTATTGATTCCCTGCCTGACACCTTCCACCCCAACATAGTGAGTGATTTAGATTCCCAGGATGCTCCCTCTAAATTAATATACTCATACACACCCAATGTAGTCAGTCAGCCACTCATTAGAATTCTCTTATTATTAATTGTCTCCTTTGTCATTTTCAATTGATTTTCTATAAGCACTGGAACCATCTGAGGTGGTAACATTTGAATTCATTTTGCTTTTAGTTCTTTTTCCTTTCCCATATATTTTCTGCCAGTTCTGGGACCTTACAATATATAAGTACACAATGCTGTAAATCCAGATTTGGAGGTCTCGTTATAAAAATGTCACCCTGTACATCTTTTACCTGAGTAGTTTGATTGTCCAGTCCTCCAATACTTGCTGTGATTCCTGGTAAAGTTCATTTATACCATAGAGCTTAATCAGGTATTCCATGTTACTGTCATGGTTCCTATCTGTGGATTTTTGTGAATTGAGACATTTTTCCCCTTCCACCATTCTCCAAAACATTGCCATTCATAATATCGGACTGACTGGTATTGGTATCAAAGTTTGAGGCCTCAGACTCCCTGGATTTACATTACAGAGTCTTCCTGCTGGAATCCATTTCCTTCCTCTGATAATTCTAAAGGTTCTGTTTTGGTCATCTTTTGTACTCCTTTCTATTCCTTTTCATCAATTTTCTCTTATTACTGTTTCCCTAGAGTGGTTTCTTTTCCTTTTACTTCTTTACCTTTTGTCTTCTGTATTTGTGCTTTTGTATGTGTTTTCTTTTGTCTTTTGGTTTTCTTGGTGCCACCTTTATTTTCCCCAGTTACCTTCACCTTATTTATTAATTTATTTTTTATTTATTTCAATCTAAGATTACAATGCTTTGAGCGAGGCTCTTTTACAAAGGTTCCACGTCGGCGTGAACAGTCATCATTTTTAGTTACAAACATATAGTCATTGACTTACAGACATGTAATAACCAGTACAAAGACTTGAGCTATGAGCAAGACAAGGGAAGGGGTGGTGGTGGGGGGAAGTGACGTAGAGATCGGGTGGGAGGAGGTGCAGGGGTAGGGGGGGAGTATGGGAGGTGGTTGGGGCAGGGGCAGGAGTGGAGATACAGGGGAGGTGGGTGAGGGCAGGAGACAGTGCAGCCAGGGGCCTTGTTGAGGGAATAGGACAGGTAAGGTGCTAGGGGTGCAAAGACTGATTGTGAGTGCTGGGTGCTGGGGCATTTGCAGCTGGAATGGTGGAAATGTTAAGATGGGCAATCACAGGATACAAGCAGTGAGAGTGCAGTTTGGACTTGAAGATGTTGAGTGTTGGAGTGGTCGCTATGTCGCTGCCAAGAGAGTTGAGCCAGTTGGATGCACGATGACGAATGATCTTTGTCCTTGGGTCATGCGGCATTATGGGATATGTAGTAGATGGGAATTGGATCTCCTTGTAGTGACGTTCCTATGTCTAGGCTTAGAAGGGCACAGAACCAGGTGGGGCAAGCCCCATTATAATTTTCTTGGCCGTGATGCAGGTTTGATATTTTATGCATTTGTCCTGTTGAAGTCATCCAGATTGAGAATAAAGGTCACATGTGTGGAGTACGGCAATGTGAGCCAGTGATGAGATGACAGGCCTTATTCAGGAGGTTGTGATACGTTTGAGAGCAGTGATAGTTGTAGACCCATATATGATAAGACCATAGTCTATGATGCTGACGATGGAGCTTTGTGACCGCACTGACAGTGCTTCTGGGTTAGGTGTTTCCTGTGCCAGAATAATATGCTTAACCTCGCATTGGCAGACTTTGCAACATTGCTGATATGGACAGCGATGAGAGGTGGGGATCAAGGGTGATGCCGAGGTACTTGAATGATTGTGTTTGCTCTAGGATGGCTCCTTGTTTGGTTGTAATGGAGAGGTGGAGTTGTTTGTTTTGTTGTAGGGACTGCAGAAGACTATAGACTTGTTTTTTTCTGATTGAGAAGCAGTTTATGATTTAGGAACCAGGATTGATGGAGGAGAAGGCCTGCTGAACTTTATTTTGTAATTGGATTGTGTCAGGGTCCGAGGTGAGGATCACAGCACCTTACCAGAGGTTTCTCTGTTAAAAGTGCTGGAAGATTAACCTGCACAGCTTTGTTACTATTAATAAATAGATCACTGCTAATTTCCTGAATTGATACTTTTTTTCAACTTTATTCTTCACCCTGTGAACCCCTGGAACTCTCTCAGGCTGCTCCACACACCGACTGCTCTACAGCACCTGATCCCTTGCCCCTCAGAGTTAGCTGTCCTCCACCAACCTCTGACCGAGACCCCCAGCTCTAGGCCCTGAGGTGAGGGCCACAACCACTCTTGGTGCTCTATCTAGAATCCAGTGCCGCCAAGGAGGTGGAGGGAAGGGAGGCGGAGGCAAGGCCATTACGCAGTGGCAGTTGGCACTATCCAGATGCAGGGTAGTTCCTTGTTTTCCCACAGGAGCGTACATGCAATGACATCAGCATGGAGCCCCATAGATGTCTGCCGTGCTCACTCCATTGTGGACTCCACAAGCTAGCCGTACCCTGTTTTCCACTGGGGTCCCCACTGTACTGGAGAAACTCAGGATCCTCCCCAGGGAGAGGAGAGTAGTCCTCTGGATGCTCAATCCTTCCTCCCTTGCTGACCCCTGGCATCCCAGGCTCATTCCCGAACCGGGGTCACGGTGTGGCATGAGATGTATGCCCAGCACCTCAACCCTCAATGCCACCGGCCGGCAACCTGAACTGATACTTGATCTGTCTTTTATTTCTCCTCTGTTTTCTTTTGCATAAGTTTTTTTAACAGTGTTTGATTATGGATTATATCTGTTCTCATAGTAGAGGTTTCATCCTTTAATATTGCTAAGTTCTTAAGAACTGCTATATTAGGTAAATAAGGTTTTTTTAAGCTCTAGTATCTGTTTGGATAATATTGAAGATGTTACAAATTTCCTTTCATCACAAATAACTTGTTCCCTATCTTCTAAATATGTAGAATTTCCTCCTACCGAATACTGCCAGTTTGAATCATTATTGTTGGAGCGTCCTTCTTGGTCTGTTCCCTTCTTTAGAGGGTTTCAACATTGCTCAAATTATTTGGCTGAAAGCATGGTAGTGTTTTTATCCCTCAATCACCAGGCTCATATCCTGTGTAACCAAGGTCATGTTTTCTCTTACCTCGAGTTGTTTACTGTCAGTCAGCCTTTGTATTGTAGCATGCTAAACTCTGACTCTGACTAGACTTACAGTACTACCTCTACTGAATGCTAATGGGACTGATGAAGTTGATGAAAAGGTCTTGTTGGATCTTGGGAGGGGTACTTTTGTTAAATATTGAAGAACCATTTAGTTCCCAACTATAATTTACAATTGTCATATCTTCATTAAAAGAATCATATTGTGACAATTGTAACTTGTCAGTGACGTGCTCACCTTCTGTTCTCTTAATAGGATCAATTTTATCTATGTTCTCTGCAGAGGTCCTGTTTTGATCCTTAGGCTTTAATATATTTTCTTCTCTATAGCTACCCTTTGGGCTTAGGGGTGTCTTGTCTCTTTAAAATACGCTGTAATTTTAGAGATTTTTCCTCCTTATCTGTTCACTTTGTTAGCTTCTTTTCATAATATCTATTTCTATTTGTTTTTTAATTGCTTTCCGTTTTTTAGGTGTTGTATACACTGGCAACACTGGTGAGGAGAGGTGAGCCTACTTTTCCACTCCTTGTTACCACCATTTTCATATATTTTACTGTCTCAAGAACAGGTTCCAAACAGTTTAACAGATAAACAGGTTAACACAAAGTGAAGAAAGGAAAAAGAGAGAACTAACACAGTGTAAAATTCTGGCTATCAGTAAATCTCGCTTTCCAGCACCACTCTAATAATTGTTAAGCACGGTTTACTTAGAATTAATCTGTAGTTTGTACTTTACCCACCAAAATTCAAATCTACGCGGTAACTATAGCTAGTTGTCTCTGTGGTAGGTTATAATATTGGCCTTGTATTACAAACTTACAGGCTATTAACACAGAAGCTGGGCCCACAGTAGATTTGTGAGTAGAGTACAAAAATGCCCTAGAATTTCTAAAAGTGCTTAAAGTAGCTGCATTAAATTATAAGTAAAGTGCAAATTTATAGTGTCTAAATGATCCTCTATATGGGTAAACAGTATTTCCAGTCAGTGAAGCACTATATCCACAACCCAAAGTCAAGAGTTCAATTATAGCTTTACAGGTTCTCCTCTAAATTATGCTTACTTTACTAACGGAAAGTTTCCTAAAGCAGTTCTATCTGTTTCAGGGAGTATGATCTGAATAGTGACAGGAAATAGCTACCTAAAATAATTAATAAAATAATTAGTACCTATCAATGCATTTAACTGTCAGGCTAATAAGCTATTGTTATAGTGGCTAATAGAAAGGCCAAACTGGCGATAGGACTAGAATGGCTTATACAACTGCTTTTTGGGCCTAACGCTCAGAATGTCGTGATTTCTTAGTGTTCTTTTAGATTTAGATGTCCCAAAAAGAAAGTACAGAACAGTTGCTAAAATTTAAATTTTACAAGAATAACAAATGCTTTGTGCCACGTTAGCAATAAATAACCTCAGTAATCTTTAGATGAGATTAAATGGTAGTAAAACATTTTGCCCTCGCTTGTTCATTTTAACTATTTGCTGAAATAATAGCACTGTTGTTCCAACATAATCCAATTAATTGCACGAGTCCCAAAATGCTAAATTAAACATAGCTCAGAAAGATCTTTCAAAAAAAGCATCTTTCAAAACCCTTCATTCTTAGAAAAAATGTCTCAACTACCTTGGTCAACAAAAAGAAATATTAGCTCGCACAGTTTTGTAATCACTGCTTTTCTTTTCCTGCCAAGTCTTAAGTAACCTGTATGCTACTAGCTGGCATAGGTTCTATGTCATAATGGTGAATGCCTAAAGGGATCACTGTTGTCGCTTTACAGTCAAAGTGTTGAAAACATTTTGCCACTCTGACAACACTGGTGCACAGGACAATGGCGCCGGGGCATGTATTTTAATGCTTTCTGTGGGGGGTTGTGACTCCCCACCGGGAACTTCACCCCACCCCCTACTAAAGATTCTCAACTTCAGGGAGGTAGATGTCGGGAGGTGAAAGCATTAAAATAAAGGTTCAGGCAGGGCGCAATAAAATCACACTAGCGCCTGACCCAAACTTCAGTACTTCACCACCCCACCCACTAGCCAACCCCGGTGCCACAACACAGCTCAGGAATCCACTGCAGTGCCATCCCCTACAGCTTCTCTGCCTCCCAGCCATGCTCACCATGCTGCTCCCCTCATGCGCATACACATAGCGACATCCTGCCTCCCAGTTCACCCACCCCTCATCCAGTTGCCCTACCCTCCCATCACCATGAGGGGTTGCACCGGAAGGAGTCGCCATTACAGATGGCGCCCTTCCCATGCGCCCACCTCTTCACGGGATACCAGCTGGCGCTTTGTACTTGGTAATCGGCATCAGTGCTGGATGATGTTCAATAATTGAAAGACAATGTTCTCAGTAATTGGGCTGCTTCTTACAAGTTTCTAATGGCTAGAATAAAACATGTTGCCCAACGCTTGGATGTTTTTAGGGTTTCTCTCCTGCTTTCTCAGTATTGGGTGAATCTTCATTCTCCGTTCTCCGAGTAAGCCTTACAATAGGATCTCTTCTTTTTCTTCTGGCCTTGTCTCCATCCTTTCATCTCCTCCTCCTCTCTCTCTCTTCTCTACCACAACACTCGGCATTAGCTCCAGCTCAAGGGCCTCCTGGAGTCCTTGTCCTGCCGCCACCAACAGCTCTCCTCCTAAAGGACACAAAGACAAGGGCAACCTATACCGGTGTTGAAACAGATGTGTTGGAAAGATACTACAAATTAATGCAATGGTGGCATACCTTTTCCAAGGCATAATAGGCCTTTGCAGATCATGATGTCCATCCTCCTCACACAGTAGCATGCAGCTTTGCCTCTGGACTCGTTCTGAAACAGAGGTGAAAGTCTGAACTGCCAGGTCCTTCTACTAGGCACACAGCCCCAGGGGCACAATCAAAGGATATTTTGCTTCTTCTTTATAACTCCCACAATCCCCTCAGGTTGTTGCAGTCCTTGGCTTCCTTCTCCAGATGAGTATGCACAGTGGCATAAATTGAAATATCTAGTAATTTCCTCCCCTTGCTTTCTGCAGGCACAAGTGGGGCAAGTGTCCAAACATATTGATGATGGTTTCAGTTAGCAACAGTGTCCTGCCCAATATGTGGGCATCAGGACAAATGAGAACCAAGTTATCAATCCTTTGAGAGAATCAAGCAAAGTTTCTGGAAATTTGATTTGCACAGTGATGTGTTCGTTGTAGGGGTATGGCACTGCTCAAACCCAGATGGAATGTCCTTCTAGAGGTTGCAAGGGCAGGTGTTTCAGGTACATCCATTAAAAGGATTGGTAGATAATGGTGATCTGTGATCCACTGTCCAATATGGCTTCACGTGGGTGTTTCTTAGTGGGTATCTGTATGGTTGGGGTAGGACCCCTCAATCCAGGTGGCAACTTGTGTTGAATAGAGGTAGTGGGATTTGTTCATCTTATGAAGCTATTCACTTTCAGAGTCCCACATTGCTACCTTACTGGGCTCTGCTTTTGTTTCCTGACAACTGTTCCATCTTTTTAATTTTTGGTCTATGAGCTGCTGGTTCTCAGGCCTGCCCCATCCTCATGCGAAATGGCCGTCTTCCCACCGTGAAAGCAGAAGAGTCCTCTCTGGGCAACACTGAGTGTTGAGGTCTGATCCAGTGAGCAGACGAAGGATTCAGTGGGTGTCTGTGACCAGGTGACAGGGAGCTGGCTTGTGGATCAGGTGCCTGTGCAATCTGTAAGGCCTTCACACACTCTTTGAGTTCCTTCAGCTGAGTAGACATGTCTGGTACATCCTCCGCTCTTGGTGGTTGTCAGCTTGCAACTGCAGGGATATGGCTTTCTCTGTAGGTACTTGAGAGAATTGGCAATGGCTTCTTGCACTTCTTTCTCCCTTACTTCATCCAGTAGCTGTCAGAAGTTCAGGGATCTATTCTGTGTTCTTTCAACCTAGAGATATCAGTGTCCAGCAGGAATACACAGCTCCTCGCTAAAATCTGGTCCAGTCTCATTTGTGCAGTCTGTGCAGAGTAACTCGTCCAGCTTCCATAGTTCTTTGAATCACACTCTCCACATGGGTCATGTAATGAGACAAACTATCTCCTCTTTTTGCATTGTGGTTCATTTGGCAAATTAGGTCCCCCCTCGCTCAACTAAGCCAAATATACTCTTAAGCATGGCAAGGGATTGCTTGCAGTGCAGGTCAGTTGGCTGGCACATAATGAACGGATGATGTCCAAAGTTATTCCTATCAGGCATTCCATAATTATTTTGCATTTCTTGTGATCTGAACACTTCTATAATGTCTTCATCTGTCTGGCCTGGCTTATTCTACTTTCAGTCATCCTTCCCAGGAGGAGTGGGGTGGCTCCAGAGAAAATATGCAGTCTTCAGTGCTGTTCACAGGTGTGACTACATAGGGGTCCAATCCTATCCCTCATCATGGATTCCATTGGTTATTATTGCCTCTGCTGGTCCTCCTTCCTTGAAGAATGCTCTCACACCTTAAGCAGTCTTTCCCTCAGCTGCCAAAAAGGATTGCAACTTCTGTTCAAATTCATTTTGCTCTTTAGGGCACTGAGGGGAGGGTCCAAGCTCACATGGGTCATTATGAACCATGGGGTGGGGTCTCATCATTAATAAGTTGGCCGGCACCCTTGAGATATCAACATCCTCTTGACACTCCATCAGAACACATAAAGCCTGTCGAGCCAAATTGTAAACTCTCCCACAAATAATCACTTTTCTCAAACTTTTTATGCTGCCTATGATACTTTTAAGACAGCACTTGGGCATTTCTTCAGGGATCCCATGCACAAAATGGCTTCTTTTGGATCAAGGTCCTCCCTTGCGATCAGTTTGTAACAAGTTGCGATCCTTCATGAATTTGAAAATTGGGGAGGAGGTACCAAACTCTGATCCTTCCCAAGGGTGAGATGTTGCACTAAATGTTTCCAGAAATCCCAGTGGTGCCTCCAAATTTGTAACCACTCCCACCCATGAGGTGTGCTAACTAAGCCTAGAGATGGTAAAGGGAAAGCCTGTTATGCCTTCAGGTGAATGACACCTGGGTTTGTGGTTGGAAATGGGCTTGGAAAATGGTGTGGTGCCTCAGCCTACTAGGATCCTTATGACAGAGCACTGTCAGGGTGTTTTCCAGAGGAAATAAATACAACCCCACTCTATGACCAGAGAACACAATAACACATCCCTCTGCAATAATGGCAAAATAAGTCAGCAACTGCAAATAAATAAGTAATGGGTTTATTTGGGGTTGGAGAACAAGGCAAAGGACAAGGGAAGCAAAAGTAAAATAAACAAAGACAGCAGTTTGCATTCACCCTCACTGTAGGTGTGCCTGGCACTCTCCTCCAATGGTGCACCAGTTAACCCCACAGTCCTTCTGGGAGCTCCAAATTACAGTTTGAGGGTGCACAGTGATGCAGCTGCCAGGCCTGTGATGCACTGACCTTGGTGCAGTACCATGTAAATTCAGTTGTTGACTGCAGCTGTTTACTGGCAAATTGAACAACTGGATGGACAGTAAAACAGTTGCTCCTGGCTGTAATCTGTAGCTGTGGGCTTGATTCTAAGGTCACACAGGAATTCCCAGAAAGTATCCAACAAGCTACAGTGAAGCCCGTTAGGATCAAATGCAGTATCACAGTTTCCCTACATGACACAAGGGATTAACTCCATTGAAATTGCATTGTTCCTTGCAGTAACTTTACTGCAGAATTCTGCAGAGGTGGGATTGAACAGAAAAAGGCAAAAACAGCTCCACTGCAGTGGGGAGGTGCACAATTAAAGAACAAAGTATGGTGCAACAAAATCAGCACTCTTCCGCAGGCAGCAAACCAGGCATAAATTTATTGGAATTACAAAGCAGACACCACAATCAGCCAAAAGGAATCAGCAACACAAGGTCCCGACTGGGTTCGTACTAGCAGTATGTCATCAGGGGTCACTGATCCTGGTGAGCTTCACTGTAACTAAACAATAGGAATGACAAGTTTTGTGGGTAAAACCTAGTACTCATGACCTTTAGATGACAGGCTGGTGCTTTTTCCATGGGGATGTCTCCCTCCTTGGGCAGATGATGGCTGGTTGGTCTTTTCTGTAGACTGGATAAAGGTGCTGCAGACCCAGTGCACTCCTGGTGGCAAAGGTGTGAGATGTGATGAATTTAAATGATGGGAGCTCTGTTCTGTAAGCTGGTTACAGGTGTGGCAAACCCAACACGCTTCCAGGTGGAGAGGGGTATGGGCGTGATCTCCGGATAATGATGATCCTATTCTCCCACCAGAGGACTTGCCTCACACCCCAGCAGGTGAGCAGTCACTAGAGACTTCAGCTAGTTTGATCCCTATCAGGATAAAATACTAACAGCAGTAGAAGGCAGTGGCTCACCACCTTCCAGATGCAGAACAGCTTTGAGGCAACCCTGCTCTAATTTGGTGCTAGAACCTGGGCTTGGTACTCTACTTGCATCAATCCCTTTTCCAGTGGTCCTCATCTGTTTTAGAAAATGGGCTTAAACATGTAAGGAATCTGATTGGCTGCCAGGCATGCTAGAGGGGTATATTAACTAGCAGTTAGAGCCCCACTAAAAACAAGTGTCAGGCTCTGCCAACCCATCACTTATATCCTGGTGCCAGTACCAATTTTCATATAGAAGCCGCTATCCTCCCCCGCTTAGTGAGGGAGTGTGTGCCCCAATTTGGAGCAGGTTATGTTCCCAAGTCTGTACACAGAGCAAAAATATACACAAAACACTCTGCCCTATGTACTAAAACATTTGCTAAACTCATACTTTTCTTCAAAGCTGGAGGTCCATGCAGTCATCAGATCAATTTTCCATCTCCACCCACTCTGCTCTGTTCATCTGCTGCTTCACTACACCCTGACTGACTGCCACTGAAAATCACAACTACATTGCCATTTACCCCCAAAAAGTGAAGGCTTTTTCTTAAAAAGAAAAGGCATTTTTTAATATCTAAAACAGAATGTCGATGCATGCAAGTCCTGACCCAGCTTGTAATTCAGAGATGTTTTACAGAGCTGAGCTCCAAATATATGTCAGTTTATTAGGGACAGGAAGCACTCAGTAATAGTTTTGCAGAGCTGAACTAGTCTCCAAATTTTTGTCAAATTTCACAGGGACAAGAGGCACTAATGTAGTTGTTTTGCAGAGATGAGCTAGCCTCCAAAGTTTGTGCCCTCAGGGGAAGAGTGGTTTTGCACTTGAAACTCAGCAACTTCCTTACTGTGGGCTACCTGAAGGCAGTCTAGGGCTGGTTGATTGAGAGAGGTGGCAGTGCTCCAGACTCAGGGAGAAGGGCACTGAACAAGCCCGCAGAACAAATAACAGTGTCAGTCCAGCGCGGGTCCGCAACTGCAGTCTGGATCGGTGCAGGAGAAGGTGGTAGCAGTGTTCCAGAGAACCAAAGGTAAGCCCCCTTTTAAGAGGGGATTACTGACACATAAGAAAGAAAAGGTCAGGATGGTAACTTTGAAAATAGTGCTGCCATCTCTGCATAAATTGGGAAGGAATAAACAGTTCTAGTTTAAGGTACTGCCTTTTGGTCTTGCTGTGGCACCAAGGGTGTTCACAGAATACATATCACAAATCAAAGCAGCACTTGGCAGGCAAAACATAACAGTTTATCCATATCTAGACAACTAACTGGTTCATGGAAAACAAATGAAGAAGCACAATGTTCCACTCAGCAGGTTATAGCCACCATACAAAGGCTGAGGTTTCTCCTTACATCTAGAGAATCTGAGTTGGAACCCACAGGTGTTATAATTCATTGGGAGAGAACTAAATACAGAAGAGGGCAAAGCATTTCTCCCAGTACAGAGAACTCAGGCTTTGATCCAATTTGTAAAGTCTTTTCAGGTGGACTGTTCATAAACTGCTCAGGACTTTCTCAGACTGCTACTACAGGACACATGTAATCAACCACAGCTTTGATTCCTTTGGAAAGGCTTCAACTCAGAGCTGTCCATTGAAATGAACAGGATTTTTCTGTGATGTATTGTCATACTGTATAGGGAATACTGGTTGGAGCAACCATGCACAACCAACCTGTGCTGCTATAGAGAGGATCTGATTATATCAGACCTTGAGAGTGAAGCTGGAAAGGTCCGAGGTAATCAAAAGCCTGAGGTGGGCACAGGCAGGTTGGGCATGTGGTTCTCAATCAATATTTTATAGTGTCTAATTTTATTTTGTTTTAGTGTTCTATTTATATTTTTAAACAAAAGCATTTTCATAGCACTCTGTGACAGATATGAATGTGGCAGTGGTTTCAGTTCACAACTTGAACTGATTGCTGTATGTAGCTGCTGTTTATTTACACCAGCTGCCATGAGGATTTCTGATCAGCTGGAACGTTCTTATGCCACAGAAGGGTAAACCATATTTTGTGATCTTTGAACTGTGGTGCAACAACAGTCAACTGGCATGGAAATCCATGCAGAATAAACCTTCACTATATACTATATAGTGTGATATAACTGGAAATACCATAACTTGTCATTGGCTGCTACTATATCTAAAAGGGTACCTGTGTCAAAAAACAGCACCATTACTCAAACGGATACTGTATCTGTACACCAGGTGTTCATGGATGATCTACAGCAGTGGAAGGACATGGATGACCTCAGGGAGGATGTCTCATTTCTATAATCACTTTCCACAACGATTCTGACCATGGATGCATCCCTATTAGGATGGGAGGCCATCTCGATGGTAAATCCATGGCTGTAGTATGGAACATAAAGGAAAGGTTAGAGCACATCAACCTCCTAGAATTCAGGGATGTGCTCCTATCACATCAGTTCTTCTTCTACCTCTTTATAACATTGTTTTTTGTGTGTTTTTAGATTTGAATCCCAAATTTTCAAATAGTTTTTTATCACCTCCACCTTATGAACATGACAATTGCCATTTATGAAATCCTGCTCAAAACAAGATTTTGCATCATGACTGAAAACAAATTTTGGGCTGGATTTGAAAAATGTCATCTGTCATTCATGAGGTAGGTAACAAACACTGTTTTGGAATTTGAGGTCCAAATCTCAAAAAACAAAATATGAAGACATGACAAAATTTTTTCAATGTTTACTGATACCTTTTCTATTTTTGAGATTTGGATTCATCGTTTCAACATAGTTTTTATTACCCCACCTTATGATCAAGACAGGTATAATTCTTTAAATCCTGTCTGAAAGGTGATTTCATGTAGCAACTGCAAAATCATGTTTCAGAGAGGATTTGGAACATTACAAATGTCATATTTATGAGGCGGCTAAAATAGCTATGTTGAAAATTTTGGCCAAAAATGTTGAAAACATTGAAGCTATGAATAAAAACTCAAAACACATTAAAATGCCTTTAACCTGGACTTAGTGTTTTTCCATCAGTTAGTAGTCAGAAGTGGTTGGGAAATCATAATTGGCGTCAGTGAGAGGATTATTTCACGGGACCCTAGTGAGGTAAGTGAGAGACTGTACAGGTGTGGGGTGGTGGGTGCTGAGGAGGAGATCAGGGTGGGGGTTGGGGACTCAAAATCTCTGGACTTTTTAGGGTAAAGAAAATAAAAGGGACACAGCAATGGACAGTTTTCTTGTATTCAGGGACCAGATAGTGGGGATTGGGCACCCCAGTGCCAGTGTGTTTTAGCAGCACTGGGGCTGGGCACCCCAGTGTACACAGTCTGTGGTGGAGGCTTGTAGTTTTCTGGCACCAGGTTGAGCACCACAATGTCAGAGGCGTGGGAAGGGTGTGTTGTTTGCTGGCACTGGAAGTTGGGCACCCCGGTGTCAGAGTGTGGCAGGGTGTGTTGTTCGCCAGCTCCAAGGGTTGGGCACCCCAGTGTTGGAGTGTGATGAGTAGGTGTTGTTTGCTAACAACAGGGTCTGGGCACCTGGTATTGTAATGTGGCAGAGGAGGTTGTTTGCCAGCACCAGTGGTTGGGCATCACAGTGTTGGAGTGTAGCAGAGGGTAGAGATGAAGTGTCGCAGAGTAGATTATGACTTGAACAGTGCTGGTACTGGCATGCTGGGTGGCAGGTGGGGAGATGAAGTGCCACAGAGCAGCTTAGAAGCAGGCACAACAACACGGTCATGTGTGGTGTGGGGAGATCAAGCACTGCAGAATGGCTTTGGAGAGGGAGAAGGAGAGAGAGAGAGAGAGAGAGAGAGAGAGAGAGAGAGAGGGAGAGAGAGAGAGAGAGAGAGAGAGATCAGGAATGGTGGTTTCAGAAGCAGGAGAAGTGGGCAGAAGTACCAGTGACCACACATCTACAGGAAAGAGAAGGTAGGAGTGCTGTGCAATATCCCAGAATGAAGAGAAACAAAGCACAGAAGAGCATAAGGTACATGGAACAAAAGGCAAAAGAAACATTGGCTGTAAATCTGCACAAGAAAACTGAAATCCCACTTGCATTTTCCAGCTTACTGATTAAGAAGTACTTAAAGGAAAAGCTGCAGAAAGGTGGAGGATGGGCAGAAGTGGGCAGAGATTTAGTATTGTAAAGTCAGTATTAGGTGGAGGATGGCCAAGCCTCCAAAATCACTCTCATAATTTAGACTGATCACAATACTGTACAGCATGTTTTCTAGCCTTTGGAAAGGCAAACATAAAAAATGGGCTAGCAATCAGGGCGTAGTGCATAAAGGAAATCCATGTGCAGGCTTTAGAACCTTTGAAACAGCCACCTCTATTTTTTTCCTTTCTGAGACATACTAATCAAATACATTTGCATACAAATAAGTTACCTATGGACATATTGTTTTATTATGTCTCTCTTTGTGTCAGAAACTGATGTTTCCTCATTTTATGGCTGCATAATGAGAGCTGTGCTGATGTAGTGCTATTACACAGAGAAGGGCTCTGGAGCCACGTGACTGGATACCGAATGCACCACAGCTTTCTCTTTTACTAAGTAGAGTTGAGCCCATCTCTTCACATTTCTCCATTCATCACAGTGCTCTTCCTTTGCCCCCACATTATTTTTCTTGCTCTTGACTTGGATTTTACACCACAGCAGGTCATCCTTCTTAGGTAAACTTAATGTCATTAAGATGTTTAACAATCCTTGCTGCTTCCTTCTTTGGCTGATCACTGGGATCGGAAGCGGAATCCATTCCCATTTACAGCTACTATCACATGTTAGTGGCATTGATGCTCAGAGCTGGATACTTTGGAGGAAAGATCGTCATGTAGAATCAGGCATAATTTGAATGTATAAGGTATGAGCAATTCTATGGACCTGCAAGTGCATTCTGGATCTTCAGTGGTTGAGCTCCCCAATCCATTCACATTATAACTTGTCCGACGGGGCAGCATACCAAAATAAAAACACTTGGTGCAGTTACCTATGGCCAAACCCTCACTTTGGAGCCCAGGAGGCTCTTGGCCCAGAGTAGAGAGGCAGTGGGGCTTCGCTGAGTCGGTAGGATTTACCTGTTTTTGTTTTAAGGTAGAATTACTAGTAAGCAAGAAGATGGGCAGGGCCGTTCAGAATGCTTTTCAGAATTTCTTTTAAATTCTGCAGAATTCTATAAAGCATTCTGCAGAATTTAATACAAACTGTAGAACAGTTTTCCATTGTTCATATGATTGATGGAATACTTTCTCTATTTACATGAAAGAGTCAATGCAAACTGTAGTTTTGGTTTTTCAGACTACATTGACTCTTCAATATAAATTGCAGAAAACTATTCCACAGCTTATGCAAACTGCTGAAAACTTCCATGGTTTACATTAGGTTTTGAGGCAGTCTCCATGGCTGCAGAATCACAGAAAATCTGGGCCTTGACTATTTATTGTAATTATTATCCATACTGTATACAGCTGTCTTCCTTGTCCTCTTGTTGTACAGTACATTGTACCTAAAGATCTATTTTCTGAATGTTTCACCTAATTTGTTGTAACTACCCCACCTGCAAGGTTTGTGACTATGCCTGTCGATAATACCTGGGCACAGTCTGTAAGGCCTTCGAGTGAATGGTGCCTGGGCCCAATTGGTATTGAGGTATTACAAAATGGTGCAGTGCCTCCACCTATGGGGATCCTTCTGACAGATGGCTGCTCGGTACTGCCACACAGGAAATGAGTGCAACCCTCACCCTCATGATGAGTAACTTTCATGATTATGCACAACCCCAACTTATGCTTTATGCATGCAAACACAACAATATGTAAAACACACTAAATTGCAATTTAAACACAAGGGATATTTACTGGGGACAGAGACAGGCTCTGGATGGGGAATTGAATAGACATGCATTGAAATGGTTGAGATCATTCCCAGATCCCACCACCTCTGGTAAGTACCCACACAGTAGTTACAGTTTCCTCTACTGGTGTACCAGTATCCTCAAAGTTCCTTGGGAGCTCCTAATACAACTCATTAATTATGTGCACACAGAGGGCAGTTGCAGGCCTGATGTTGGACAATGATGTGGTACTGACTGAAGGCTAGTGGGTGGGGATCCCAAACAAATTATTCAACACAAATGCTAGTTGCTCCTTGATGTTGCAGTTCTGTAAATGGGCTTTGAATAATAATCAAGCAAAATGCCCAGCGATTACTCAGTATCTGTTCCTGACTAGCAGAAAAATTGGAGGAATATTGAAACAGTACTCATGACTTCAACAGACTCTGTAGGCTGGCTCTGTCTGAAGGCCTCCCTCATGTTGTAGATGGAGGAAATGCTACAGGTGGGGTGGATCCAATGCATGTCCGGGTGCCAAGAGTGTGGACCATGCTGGTCTCCATGTCCTCTTCACCCATCAAGAGACTTGCCTTCTCCCACCCCCAAGGAGTAACCAATCACTTAGGGCCTCAGTGGACTTAAACCCTCTGTCAGGACATGTTCTGATAGCTCAAAACCCATGGTAGGAACATAGGTTTGTTCCTGGAGGAAACATAAATATTTTGTAAAGATTCTTTAAACAACTTTCTTGAACCTTGTGGATGACTGCTGACTTTACTCACAGCTCTTTTTCTTGTGTTTCTCAGACAAATCTGCTTTTTGCACATTTGCCCTTGTGCAGAAATCCAGGGATCAAATATCTGAGGCTAGCATTATTCATGTTAAACCCCTGGCTCTCAGTGACTGTTAGTTCTTGGGGAAAAGCATGCATACAAGTCCTGAGCCAGTTTGCAATTTAGATGTTCTGCAGAGAAGAGTTAATTTCCAAGCTATAAGTTTCACAGGGACAGGATGTACTAATTTAGCTGTTTTGCAAAAGCTGAGCAAGGGCAAACAAATGTGGAACACACACCTGTGCTCACAAAGGTGCTCAAAGAAGCATAGAAATTGATGGCAGATAAGGACCAGCCAGGCCCACCTAGTCTGCTCCACCTAAGGAATGTCACCCAGATAAAACCCCTAGTTCTGCCGGGTGACCTGCCCGTGCTGGTACATGCCTTTGTCATATCAAGCCTAGCTACTGTAAGGCTCTCTACTGCTGAGTCAGTGGAGGAACCTCTGTCAACTGCAGCTGGTGCAGAGTGCAGCAGCCAGGTTGCTGGACGTGCTTTCCAGTTCTGTCATGTGACCCGGCACTGGCTGCCTGTTAGGTAGAGGATCATCTTCAAGGTGGGCTTGCTCACCTATAAGGCCCTATACAGATCAGGCCCTGGCTATCTGGTGACCTCCAGACCATTGCTGTCTGATGCACTCACTCTGCTCCTCCACTGAGGGCCTTCTAGTGGTTCAAGGGCCTGGCTGAAAACCTCGAGAGACAGCGTTTGGGGTGGCAGTCTGGCCCTTTGGAACTCGCTCACCAGATCTCTGAGGAGGCCCCATTGGTGGAGGTTTTTAAAGGGGTCTTAAGTACATCTTTTAATAAGGCCTTTTTAGTTAGCTGTACTGATTTTATTATAATTTATTCTGATTTTAATTGTTTGTTAATTGTTAACCTTGTACTTTTGTGCTGTTAAATGTAAATGTGTATGTCCTTGTACTTTTTGTAAAGCATCCAGAGTCTCCAGGATTGGGTGCTGTATAAATAAAAGCTGACTTACTCTACGTGCTACAAAAACATAGACCCTATTTGATCTCAGGTTTGTTCTCTTTCTTTTCGCTAAGATTTCCCTATGTCTATCCTATGCATTCTTGAATTCCCCACTGTTTTGACTCATGACCTCCTCAGAGGGCTGTTTCATGATCTACATAACCTCGCTTGTGAAGAAATACTTCCTCACATTACCTCTGAGCCATCCCCATCTTCAAATTGTGCCCTCTTCTTCTTGCACATCTCTTTTCTGAAAGATGCTACCCTCTTGGACTTTGTTGATTCCCTTGAGGTATTTGAAAGTTTCTATCATGTCCCCCTCTCCCTCCTTTCCTTGAGGCTATACATCTTACTCTCCTGTAGTCTTTCTTCATATGTCTTCTGGTGCAGACCCTGCACCATTTTGGTTCTCCTCCTCTGGATAGCCTCCACCCTGTCTATGTCTTTGTGGAGATGGGGTCTCCAGAACTGTACACAGTACTCCAGATGTGGTCTTACCAACTGTCTGTACAGAGGGCCAACAACTTCCTGTTTTCTACTGGTGATGCCTCTTCCTGTGCATCCCAGTATCCCCCAGCCCTCCTTACTGCCTTCTCACATTGCTGGCCACCTTCAGGTCATCTGATATGACTGCCCTCAGGTCCCTTTCCATTTTTGTTGTTGTCAGATCTCACCCACCCTCCCATTGTGTACTCTTCACCTGGGTTTTGTTTCCCAGGTGCATTACTTTGCATTTCTTTATGCTTGAATCTAAGCTGCCATACATTTGACCATTCCTCCAGCCTTGCGCCAGTCCTTTTTCATCCTTTCCACCCCACCTTGCATATCAACCCTGTTGCAGATCTTTGTGTCATCTGCAAAGAGACATACTTTCCTTCCAGTCCTCTGCAATGTCACTTATATAGATATTAAAAGGACCGTCCTCAGTACTGAACCCTGCAGTACCCAACTAGTAACCGACTTTCTTCACTGCGGACTTCATTTACTATTACCTCTGTGTCCTGTTGTCCAGCTAATGTTTTACAGGCATACCACCCTGGGACCCACTCCCAGGCTGGCTAATTTGTTTATTAATCTTTTGTGTGGGACTGTGTCAAATGCCTTGCTAAAATGTCAGTTGGCCATGTCCACAGCCCTCCCTGGTCTACTACTTTGGTCACCCAGTCAAAGAAATCAATTAGATTTGTCTGACATGACCTTCCTGCTGTGAATCCATGCTGCCTTGGGTCTTGTGCCCCACTGGCCTCTAGGTATTCAACAGTTCTTTCCTTCAAGTGATTCCATCATTTCTCTACCACTGAGGTCAAATTGACAGGTCTATAGTTTCCTGCCTCTGTCTTGCTCCCACTTTTGTGAAGAGGAATCACATCTGCCTCCTCCAGTCCTCAGGTACCACATCATCTTCCCATGATTTACTAAAAGGGTAGTCAGTGGTGTTACTAGTTCTTCCCTTTAGTGTACCCCTTCCAGCCTCATGTCATGACCCTTGTTCTAGAACATCTCTTTTTCTGGAAGATGCTACTCTCCTGTACCTTATTTATGCCCTTGAGACATTTGAAGGTCTCTACCATATTCCCCTGTCTTTCCTCTCCTCCAGGGTATACATGTTGAGGTCCTCCAGTCTCCCCTCATATGTCTTTGGGTGCAGGCCCTGCACCATTTTGTTGCTCTTTTCCTGAACTGCCTCAACCCTGTCTACTGTATGTCCTTACAGAGATGCGGCCTCCAGAACTGGACACAGCACTCTAGATGAGGCCTCACTAATGATTTGTACAGTGGCATCACCACCTCCTTTCTTTTGCTTGTGATACCTCTCCTATACACCCCAGTACCCACTGGCTCTCCACACCACCATGGGACATTGTTTGGCCACCTTTAGGTCATCTTGTATGATTATCCTCAGATCCCTTTCCTGTTTGGTGGCTGTCAGTATCTCCCCTCCCATCCTGTAAGCCTACATTGGGTTCCTGTGCCCCAAATGCATGATTTGCATTTCTTTGCATTGAATCTTTGCTGTGTGGAGGGGTTGTGGGATAACAGATGGACCAGACACAGAACTCCAGGTTCAACACACAATCTGTGTGTGATGTTTATTTAAAACACAGGGATATCCTTAAGCAATGGCATAGCCCTTCTTCAATACGTCAGTTTGCAGCAACAGATTATGCATGTCCTTCCTATGCACTATTCAGAACGTACTGACCCACTGATCTACTGATCTATCTCTTTTGTGAAAATTATTTATTCCCCATGTTGGTCTTGTGTGTTTGGGTGATGGAAGCTCAAAATAGAAAAAACTTAAAAACAAAGCTAAAGATGAAGAACCTCAGTGCAGAAGCAGTGAAGCAAGGGTTAGAAACAAGGGTTACCCAAAGGGCATTGGCAAAAAGCCAAGTTTCAAAGAAACACATTACACATACTCCCATAAAGCAAAGCATCATGGAATGTCTATGCAAGTCACCATGACATTTTAGGCAGGTTAAACTTAAAGCAGAATGCATGGTGCCAAAGGCCTCTCAAACAATCTGTAATTTACATGCATTTAAAAAACACAACAGCGGTTTTCTGATATCTCTACCCGGAAACTTAATTTTATAATACAGTCCCTAGGAACTTTTACCTTTATCAAAAACACCTAGTGCAGTGGCATTTTCGACATGTACAGATTTCATACACATAAGGCATCTACAGTACATCAAGGTATTTTATGACATAGTGCTGTTGCATACTAAATCCAACAACGAGGAACATAGCCTGTTGTTTTACATCAGCTTGGAGGTCACCACAATAACCTCCTGTACCAGGACCTGAGAGAGAAAAGGAAAATTGAAGAGGACACTATAACGTAGTCAAGAAAGGGAGGGTGCCCATAGGTGGCCAACATTATGGACTAGAAATTGTAAAGGATAGATTAGGCCAAGAAATAGAAGAACTGTTGCAACAGATTTAAGAAATATAGAAACATAGAATTTGGGTGAGATAGGACCTCTTGACCCACCTAGTCTGCCTATTTCCTACCTAACGGATAAGCTGCAGATCCTAGTTAGCCAACAGCCTGCTTCCTCCTACCTCCCACAGAATTGCCTTATGCCAGTCCCATTCATTCTTGAATTCCCCACTGTTTTGACTCTATTACCTCCTCAGAAGGCTGTTCCATGCATCTACAACTCTCTGTGAAGAAATACTTCCTCACATTACCTCGAGCTGTCCCCTCTATCTTCAAATTGTGCCTCCTTATTCTTGCACATCTCTTTTCTGAAAGATGCTTCCTCTTGGACTTTGTTGATTCCTTGAGGTATTTTAAAGTTTCTATCACGTCCCCCTCTCCCTCCTTTCCTTGAGGCTGCACATCTTAAGCTCCTTTAGTCTTTCTTCATATGTCTTCTGGTGCAGACCCTGCACCATTTGGTTGCTTTCCTCTGGACAGCCTCCACCCTGTCTATGTCTTTGCAGAGATGGGGTCTCCAGAACTGTACACCAGTACTCCAGATGTGGTCTTACCCACTATCTGTACAGAGGGCCAACAACTTCCTGTTTTCTACTGGTGATGCATCTTCCTATGCATCCCAGTATCCCCAGCCTCCCTTACTGCCTTCTCACCTTGCTGGCCCACCTTCAGGTCATCTGATATGACTACCCCAGGTCCCTTTCCATTTTGTTGTTGTCAGTATCTCACCCCATTATGTACTATTTCCTAGGCTTTTGTTTCCAGGTGCATTACTTTGCACTTCTTTGCGTTGAATCTAAGCTGCCATACATTTGACCATTCTTCCAACCTTGCCAAGTCCTTTTCATCCTTTTCACCCCACCTTGCGTATCAACCCTGTTGCAAATCTTTGTGTCATCTGCAAAGAGACATACTTTCTCTTCCAGTTCCTCTGTAATGTCACTTATAAAGGTCAGTCCTCAAGAGTGGCAGGATCTCTTTGTCACAAGCTGCCTCACTCTTAACCATTCCTCTAGTTTATCTAGGTCCTTCCTTATTTTTCCACCCTCCCAGAGTGTCTTCTCTGATGCAGATCTTAATGTCATCTGCAAAAGGCATACCTTTCCTTCCAGCCCTCTGAAATGTCACTGATGTAGACTCTGAATAGAATTGGCCCCAGAACTGATCCCTGTGGCACCCTACTGGTCACCCTCCTTTCCTCTGATTGAGTTCCATTTACCACTACCCTCTGTGTTCTATTCCTCAACCAATTTCTAACCCAGTTTACCACTTTGGGACCCATTTCCAGGCTGCCTAGCTTGTTTACAAGCCTTTCATGTGGAATGATGTCAAAGGCCTTGCTGAAATCCAGGTAGGCCACATCCACCTCTAGCCGATCCACTTACTTGATCACCCAGTCAAAGAAATATCAGATTTGTTTTGACATGACTTCCTGCTGTGATTCCATGCTGCCTCAGATCCTGTGCTCCACTGGATTCAAGATGTTTCACAGTCCTTTCTTTAGCAGTGATTCCATTATTTTCCCCATGACTGAGATCAGGCTGACTGGTCTATAGTTTCTTGCCTACTCCATGCTCCCACTTTTGTGTAGAGGGACTACATCTGCTCTCCCCAGTTCTCTGGTACCACTCCGTTTCCGCATTTTATCGAACAGGGCTGCCAGTGGTGCTACCAGCACCTCCTAAGTTCCTTTAATAGAATCATGAAATCTGGTGGCGAAAAGTACCAGTCTGGCCCATCTATAGTCTGCCCATTAGCCCCCCCAACTTGTCACCTTTGTCGGTGATATCCCCTCTGCCCACTGCTCAATCCTTTATGTCTGTCCCATGCTCTCTTGGATCCCCACTGTTTCAGCTTCCACCACCTCCTAAAGTAATTTGTTCTAGGACTCCACCACCCTGTCTCTGAGTAACACCCCTAACATTGCCCTTGTTCTTCTTCCTCCAATCTTAGATTATGACCTCTTGTTTGGTCCCCAACTCTCTTAAATAAGCTCCCTCCTTCACCTTATTTGTCCCTTCATGTACTTAAAAGTTTCTATCATTTCACTCCTCTTCCTTCCAGTCTCCAGCGGTACAGATCCAGTTCTCTCCACCTCATCTTATAGGGCTTCTTTTGCATACCCTGCACCATCTTTGTTGCCCTCCTTTGAACCCTTTCTATGCCATCCATGTAATTGCACAGATGAGGGTCTCCAGAACTGGACCCTGTACTCCAGGTGAGGTCTGACCATGGTTTTATATAAAGGCATCAGCACCTCAGCACCTCCTTCTTCTGCTTGTTATGTCCCAACCTATTCACGCCAGCATTCTATTTGCTTTGCCCAATGCCTTGCTGGATTGGCTACCCACCTTCAGGTTGTCTGAAATTATGATTCCCCAAATCTTTCTCCTGCTTTGATTGCTTAATTTACTGTGCACATTTTGGCATTAAATTTCAGGTGCCATGTGTCTGACCACCTTTCCAGAATCTGCAGGTCTCTCCTCATGGCCTCTACCCCCGGTGTCCACCCTATTGTAGATCTTCATATCATCTGCAAATAGGTACACCTTCCTTCAAGTCCCTCTGCTATATCACTGATATAGATGTTAAAAGGATCAGTCCTAGAACTGACCCCTGGGGCACCCACTCATCATCCCCTTTTCCTGGAATGCACTCCATTTACCACCACCCTCTGGTTTCTGTCCTTCAACCAGTTTTCCACCCATCTAGTTATCTTCTGTCCCACCCATAACCTCTCCAACTTATTTATCAGACTGTGGTGAAGACAGAGTCGAAGGCCTTACTAAAGTCCAGATAGGCTATGTCAGCTGGCCCCGATCAATCACCTTGTTACCCAATCAAAAAATCAATTAGGTTTGTCTGGCACAATCTCCCACTCATGAAGCCATGTTGTCTGTCATCTAGTAGCCCACTGTCTATCAGGTAGTTTATCACCCTTTCCTTTATGCACATCTATCACCTTCCCCACCACTGAGGTGAGGCTGACCGTATGATAATTTCCCATCTCCACCCTGTTATGTAGTGGCACCACGTCCACCATCCTCCAGTCACTTGGCACCCATCCAGTATCCAGGGGCAAGTTAAACAGCCTCACCAGTGGTCCTGCCAGCTCTTCTTTAGTCCCTGGAGTACCCTAGGATGCAAGCTGTCAGGCCCCATTGCCTTGTCTACCTTCAACCTTCCTAGTTCCTCTTTATCCTGTCCTGTCTGAACGGGCTAGGATCCACTCTTTGTCATCCCCTCCTCTCTTCTTTAACTCAGGTCTCTTCACCTCCTCTTCTACTGTAAAGACCGAGAAAAAAGTAGCTATTTAGCACCTCTGCCTTCCCAAAGTGTCCTTCCACCAGTGATCTCCCACCCTCACTAGCTCCTACCTTGCCTTCCTCTTTTCCCCACATACCTAAAGAGGTTTCATCTCCCCATTTGTCCTGCTCAGCAAGTCTCTCTTTGGTATCTGCTTTTGGCCTCCTAATCTTTTGCCCTTCCACCCTCAGCTTCTCTATAAATCTCCCTGTCCTCTCTCCTCTGGGTCCTTTCATATGTTCTGAATGCCATCTTTCTTTCCCTAATTGCCCCCACCATCTCCCTGGTAAACTAGAGTGGTCATCTTTTTGTTTTTCCTATCCTCTTGATGTAGAGCTCTGTGGCTTTCAGTAACCCCCTTAATGCATTCCCATAATTCCTCTATGTCCCTATTTGCTCCTTACCTTCCATTTCTTCCTGAAAATCTCCCTCATTCTTGCGAAGTTGCTCAGCCTGAAGTGCAGAACCTTTGTGTATGATCCATTTGTTTCCTTCCTCGTCTTTATCCTGAAACTCACTGTGTTGTAGTCACTTGTACCCAGGCATTCTCCCACCTTGACTTCCTTTACACTGTCCCCATTGGTGAGGACTACGTCCAGTATGTTATCTCCCTAGTGGGCTCCCTAACTAGCTGTTGCGAAAGCTCCTGGATTGCTCCAAGTACTCTGCTCCTGGCAGATGTTGCCGTGAGGATTTCCAGTCCACGTCGGGAAGGTTAAGGTCCCAGTAGTAGGATCCCCCTCTGAGTGCCATTCATTGTACCGCCTGTACCATCTGTCTGTCCTCTTCCTCCCTGTGTAGGAAGCCTGTACATCACACCCAATCTTAATGAAGCCCCAGATCTTTTTCCAATGTGACCCACAGAACCTCCACTTGCCCCATACCTCCTGCTCTTCCGTCATCCTATGAAGTACAATGTAGCCCCCATCCCCCTTTCTGCCAGCCCTGTCCCTTCTGAAAAGCCTGTACCCCAGGACCTGTACTTCCTAAGAGTGGAGCTCTGACCACCAGGTCTCTGTTATAGCCACAATGTCTAGTCTCTCATCCACCATAATGGTCTCCAGGTCCACAATTTTGTTCCTAAACTCCTGGCATTTGCTGACAGGCCTTTCCATCATAAACCCTCATCATCCTTGCCAACCCTTGCTGCCCTACCATTTTGTGTGAGTCCTAGCTAGACTATTTCCTGCTGCTCCCCTTGCCCAGTTTAAAATGTAAACCACTCTTTATGCAGCTATCTAATTTTCCCTCAGGGCCCTTGTGCCCCCTCCATTTAAATGTAACCTGCCAGTAGCATAAAGTTCTACATTATCCATGCCCACCCATTCCCCCACCAGTCCAAATCCCATTTCATATACCACCCCTCAGCCACAAATTGAATTCTTCCCCTTCCTATCCCTACTGGCTTTTGGCACTGGCAGGACTTCAGAGAATGAGACAGTTTGCCCTCTACCTGGTAGATCCTTGCCAGCTCCCTGAATCTAGCCTGCACTTCATTTATACTGTTGTTCACTAGATCATTAGTATCAAGATGCACCACTATGTGGGTGAACCCCTCATGTTTCCTAGCCAAGGTGTGTATTAAGCCTAAGGCCTTGAGTGCCATCATACCCAGCATGCACTCAGTCCGAATAGTTCCATCACCCCCCCATCCCCATTTGATTCCCTTAATTATGGAGTCCCTCACTATAAGAACTCTATATTCCTCAGTTCACCTCATTCTATGGGACTCATTACTTGGCTGCTTCCAGTCTGGTTTGCCCTGCTTGTCTGCATGGTGCAATCTCTCCCTCTATATCTCCTCCTTGAGCACTTTACCTATATGCACACCTCTCCATCCTGTATGATGTCCTATCTTCCTTGGCCTTGTCTTCCCTCTTGTCCACGTTCCTTGCTTATTCTCCCTTGCACCCCATCCAAAGCCTTTGTTGAGTTCCCCTTTCCAATGGCCTCTTGTTGTTCCTTTCCCCTCCTCCCTTCTCCCTGCTCCATTTCTGTCTATGTTTGCCCTTCCTCCTTCTGCTCCTGATCCATCAATTTAATTAAGGGTTATGCCTATTCCTCAAGTTCACCACTACCCATAGCATCTTTGCTCTTCTCCTTTTTTCCTCCCACCTGTTCCCCTTTCTTGCTTCCTCCTTCTCCTCTCCCTTTTGTCCTTACCCTTATCCTCATCTCCATCTGCCTCCTCCTTTATTTTCAAATAACCGGACTGCCTCCTGCCCTAGAATTGTACCCCATAACCCCCTCTTTTAATGAATATTCCCTCCTGAGCTGCTGCTAGCACCAGCTGCTTCCCTACTCATGCTCCCTATGTAAGATTGATCCATCTTTCTCCTCAGTCTAAGAACCTCTGCTTCTAATTCTGTCAGTCTGTTACATATTGGGCAAAACCCCATTGTCCACAGCATCCATATAAACTGCCACCTGCATCCATTACACCCCACTGTTCTCCCTAAACCTGCTGTCCCCCATGACTCCTGCCATGCACCTCCATCCACCTGTTCTACCTTTTTCCCTGTCTGACCCCTCACCCTTCCTCTCTCCTCTATATCTCCTCAAATTGCATATTAAACCTTTTAATGGTTATGAGTTTATTTGTACCAGGTACTCTTACTCTAATTTGCCTTGTCCTGTAAATGCAACTTAAATTTCAACTTTGCTTGCCCCTAACCCTCCTTTCTTATTGTTTGTCTCTACATTTGCAATATCCGGCAAATCAGAGCTTAATATTTCCTGTATGTCTAAAATTTGTCTGCCTCAAATTTACTTTTTAATGTCCCTTCAACCCATGTAATTAATTATCAACTCTAAATTTGTTTGCCCAAATTTCCTTAATGATGCCCCTTCCAGCAAACCAATTATTTATAATAATAATATTCTTTATTTTATGACGCTTTCAAAAACCAAGGTGCCTGACAAATATAAAATAACATATCAGACAGTCCAAACATTTTAAAAATAAAACAACTAATACAGTTAAAAAGAAATCAGTCACCAAACGTCTGGTACCACAAGTTTGTCTTTAGTGCCTGTTTAAATCTCTCCACGGTCGTGCACTCCCATAACCGATGGGGTAGAGAATTCTAAGGGTTAGCCACATGCATAAATGCATGGGCCCCAGAAGATTTCAGGCACACCCTGGGAATCTCTCGATACCTCATTCGTTGAGCGGAGCGATCGCTTCAGGCAGTAAGGAACCAGGAGCTCTTTCAAGTAGTCGGGCACAGTCTGTGTAGGGCCTTAAAAGTCAATAAACTCACTTTAAAGGTGATCCACCACTGTACTGGCAGCCAGTGTAGTCCACGCAGCACTGGTGAAATGTGACAGAACCGTGAGGTCCCCATCAAAAGCTGGGCTGCTGCGTTTTGCACTAGCTGCAGGTGGTGGATTTCACCCTGGAAGCCCCTAGGTAAAGGGGAGGTGCAATAGTCAAGCGCGAGGTCACAAAGCGTGACCAGCATAGGAAGACTGCCAGATGGAACAAGGTGCTTAATCCTAGAGATATTCCTCAGGTGGTAAAGAGGGACTTGACGACAGCTGAGACCTGTGAACGATAGTCAGCCCTTCGTCAAAAATACCCCAGGTTTCACACCTGTTCAGAAGTCGGGAGTGGTAAGCCCCTAGGAAAAGCCTGGAGGGTGAACCAACCCCTGAACCCCTATCCGCATGCCGGATCCACAACCAGCACCTCAGTCTTTCAGAGTTCAACTTCAGCCAACTCTAGTCCATCCAGTCCTGGATTTCTGTGAGGCAGTTGTTAAAGACCAAGACAGCTCCATCCTGGTCAGGTGCAAAGAAAGGCAGAGCTATCTTTAGCATAGCAAAACCTCAGCCCATACCTTCTTACAATGTCTCTGAGGGGCAGCATGTACACTGCGAACAACATGGGGACAACACTGAACCCTGAGGAACCCCACATGACAGAGAAAGTGAGTCCGAAGAATGAACTTCGGACACCACTCTGTGAGTTCTTCTGGTGAGAAAAGATGTAAACCACCTGAGGACTGCACCTGACAGTCCACAGATGAACCTCAGGCAATCAAGTAAGACCCCATGGTCCACAGTGTCAAATGCTGAAGAGAGATCTAGAAGAATCAAGATGGAATGGTTTTTCCAATCTCTAGCCATCAGGAGATCGTTGAGCACCGAACCAGTGTTGTCTCAGTACTATGCCTCTTTCGAAAACCGGACTGAGGGTACACAGATGTCATGGATGGTCAAATTGTTCTCCCAACTGTACAGCCACTACTTTCTTAATCACCTTCCCCAAAAGGGAGGTTAGAGATTGATCTGTATTTCGCATGGCAGTCGGGGTCCAAAAGCTTTCTTCAAGAGGGGTGTTACACTACCTCTTTCAGGGAGCCGGAAACTCTCCTGTTTCAAGGAGCACCAGACTATCCGTGCTAGGACGGACCGATGGTGTCAATACAACCCAAAATCAGCGAAGTTTGTCCTGGGTCAAACTACAGCACGTGGGGCACTCACCCTGGACAATCCGCATGACATCCATGAACTCTGGTCAGTCGAAGGTAGTCAGGAATGCTGAGAGGCAGTGACCATGCACTGGCCAAAAGCAACACCATAGAGCGTGCGGTTGGAGTACCGCCCTGATGTCAGTCAACTTAGTTGCAAAGAATCGAACAAGTTCATCTGCACTCTACCTGTGAAAAAGCTTTCCAAACTTGTAGACAGGCTGGGTTGCACAGTCTGTCTACAGTGTGAAAAGAGCTGAGCTGGTCGATTCTGAGCAGCTGCAATCTCCCTGGACAGGAACTTTACACTTCTTAGGGGATGCAGATTGATGAACAATAATGATCCATCAATCTAAGGTGGTCGGCATTAGGCAGAATTCTGCCAGCAATGCTCTAACCTTCCCTCCTAGTCACCACATCTCCCTCAGAGTCCCATAAAACCATGGGGATCGAGAGTGAAGGAGAGGACGAGCGCTGACAGAACAACAACTTCAGGGCCGCCGAAATGGCCATATTGTAGGCCACCATGAGGGCCTCTGGGTTGCTGTTTGCCTCTGGAAGGATGATAGGTCAAGTACTGCCAGCAGGCCTCTCAGAGCTAACATCTCACAAAGGGCAATACCTGACCATCTCACAGGGGTAGGCCTGCGAAGGGGCGCCAAAACTAAAATCCCACAGTGCAGTGATCAGACCATTTATCACTTTAACCAGGCTTAAAATAAAAACAAAAATGCCTGGAGGTGTGTAGGCTCCTCCCTAATCCAGCCTAGTGCTGCTTTCTCTTGTGTATTTAAGAAGCTGTGGAGGCAAGGCAGAGGGTGGGAGAAAATCCTCGGTCAGCTTCCAGTCTCACTTGTGTCAGGAGTGAGTCTCCTGAAAGCAGATCTTTAGTTGAAAATTATTTTAAAGTTATTTATAAGCTTGGGCTGGTTCCATAGAGCTTGGGAGATGAAGAAAAATCCTCTGGTTGGCTTCCCTGCTTGCTTGTGTCAGGGCGAGTCTCCTGGGTGCAATATTTACCAGTAATTAATTAAAAAATTAATTTAAGCTTGTGCTGGTTCCATTGCAGGAGGGCTTGCACATAACGTCTTCTGACTCGGACCCTGATGCCCTCTGCTGTTGTGGGAGATCTGGCTCAAAGCCAGTAAGTCAGAGCTCTTAATATTCTATGATGTATCCTGTCAGATCCCATTGCCTTGTTCACTTTCAGTTTTGTGAGTTTCTGTAGAACTCTGTCCTCCGTAAATGGACTGGTGTCCACCTCCCCCCATTGCTCCTGCCACTTAATTGTGGTCCCTCACCTTCCTCTTTTGCAGAGAACACCAAACAAAAATACTTGTTCAGGATTATTGCTTTTCCAAGTCCCTTTCTGCACACTCCCTTCTCCCCTTAAGTTTTACAATCCCAGCCCTTGTCTTTCTCTTTTCACTAATGTACCTATACAAAGTCTTGTCCCCTTTCTTACTGTCTGGGCTATTTTTCCTCAGTTTGCACCTTTGTGCTCCTGACTGCCTTCACTGCCTCCCTCTGCTTATCCAGATATACTACCCTGTCCTCCTCCTTTCTCTTTTACCTTCCTGCCACTTCCTTTGAGAACAATAGTGGTTTCTTTTTCTCTTGCCTTTGTTTATTTGCCTAACACAAAGATTTGTTGCCTCCACTATGGCTCCTTTTAGATGGATCTGCTTTTCCTCAACTCTCTCCCCCCATCCCGGTCCTTCCCCACTAGGGCCATCCTGAGACACACACACAACTTTACAAAGGCTGCCCTCCTAAAGCCCCGGACCCTCACTTTTGTGTGGCTTGACTCTGCTGAGGGAGAGGCCAGACATGTTTGGTCTCCATATCCAGGGTTCCCACAAACCGAGTGGGCAGGCAGCTAGAGGTCCAGCCCCATCTTCTCATCCTCTCCGGCTGTGCTCTGCAATTCCAGGTCAATGAGGAGCAAGGCCGCCATTTTGCAGACTTGATTTCTGCTGTCGACCTGGCTTGCATAATGGAGACTTGGCAGAGACAATACGCAGCAAGTTCTTGTGGCTGCCATCCCTACAGGTACTCCATGGTGCACTGTCCAAGGAAGGATCACAGGAGCGGGGTGTGGCCACTGTTTTTCAAGCCAGCCTGAGCTTCACGTGCACCCAGTTGGTGACACCTGATCTTCTGAGTGTGTTGCTGTGCATGGGGTGCGGTTGCAGGCTGCAGGATTCTCCTCATCTACCGCCCTCCTGGGTGGGGGAGATTTCCTGCAGGAGGTGGTGGACTTCATTCTCAATCAGGTGCTGGAGTCCCCAGGTGTTTAATCCTGGGAGACTTCAGTGCCTGGATTGATGATTAATCCTCTGATTTCGGTGATGACCTTCTCCAGTTGATGCATTCACTGCGTCTGTCACAAGCTGTTGCTTCTTCGACCCACCAGCATGGCCACACACTCGATCTGGTGGTCCAGCTGGGTCTTGAGGTTGACAACCTCAAGATTGATCAGGTCACTTAATCTGATCACTGTACCATAGAGTTCACGCTGGCCCCCATGGAGATGGTCAGCTTCCACCCTTTAAGAGATATGCACCCGGAGGGACTGTTGGCACTAGCTGACCTATCTCAGGTTATGGCAGCATGCACAATGGGTTCTGGAGAGCGGTGGCCACTTATAACAGGGTGTTCTCTGAAGCTCTGGATGCCTTCGCACCAGTTCATATACTACCCAGATCTTCTCACTTGAGGTCCCCTGGTTTGATGTGGACCTCAAGGCAATGAAGATAAAGGATCATAGGTTGGAGCATTGCTGGTGGAAGACCCGGCTGGAGGCTGATAGGCTAGCCCTAAATGCCCACTATGTGGAGTGCCAGGGACAATTTCTCGTAAAGAAGGCAGAATTCCTGTCTAGGGAGATTGCTGCAAGGAAAATAGACCATCTCAGCTATTTTGGACTGTAGACAGGCTTCTTCATCCTGCCTGTCTGCAGCTGGGAACAGCATTGTCATCCACCTTGTGTGAGGAGTTTGCTCTGTTTTTCTCTGACAGAGTGTCGGCCATCTAGTAGGGGATCCCGCAGGGAGGCATTTGCCTCACAGTGGACAGGCTGAGGGTCGAGAGGTACTCCACCTGTCTGGGAAGAGTTTAGGTCAGTGGAGGTGTCTGAAGTGACTAGGGGGATCTTAGAGCTGAAACACACTTCTTGTGAACTGGACCCAGCACAGACACATTTCTTAATGGGATGTGTCGAGGCTGTCAGCCGGTGTTCGCTGGGATTGCTGGGTGCTCGATGGTGGAGGGTCCTCCCTGTGGCTTTGAAAGAAGTGCTGGTGAGGCCCTACCTTAAGAGACCTTCCTCGACCCTGACATCCTGGAGAATGACCGCCCTATCTCCAACTTGCTCTTTTGGGAAAGGTTGTTGAGAAGTTAGTGGCACATCAGCTCGAGGATTGCCTGGTGTCCTTGGACATCTATGAGCCATTTCAGTTAAGTGTTTGGGCTAGACACGCATAGAAACAGCTCTAGTGATGGTGCATAATGATCTGCTTAGGGCTAGAGACAGAGGAGACAAGTCAGTTCTTGTTCTCCTCGAACTCTCCTCAAGCATTTCTTTTTTTTTTTTTTTTTTTAGTTGTTTAACCAGGTATAGCACACTAAGCTGGAAGCTTTTTACAGGAACGACCTGGGAGCACAAGGAGGTTAAGTGACTTGCTCAGGGCCACACAGTATGCAAGTGGAAGCTGTGGGTTTCAAACCCAGGTCTGGTCTGCTGGATGTCACCAGATTTGCATCTCAGAGCCTTACACCACTGCGCTATACTGCCTCCTTTTGAATTTGAACAGCATTTGAACCGGTGGACCACATTGTGCTTCTTGATCAGATCTGTGAGTTTTGTGGACTCACCGGTATCATCACCAGGTGGTCTGAGTCCTATCTCTCAAACAGGGTGCAGCAGGTAGTGTTAGGGAATTTCTCTTCCTCCTCCCCAATGCCCCTGTCTTGTGGAGTGCCACAGGCTCAATCTTGTCGCTGATGTTGTTTGTGGTGTACATGCTGCCCCTGGGCAAGATCATTCGACAGTACAGCGTGGAGTTTCACTGTTATGTAGATGATACCAAGCTGTACTTATCCTTTGCCCCTGGAACATCAGGAGCTATCAATGTGCTTAACAACAGTCTGGCTAAAAGAACTGGATGGCTTCCAGCTGGCTGAGACTTAACCCAACCAAGATGGAGGTACTGGTGATCGAGCATGATTGCGGATGTGATGGGTTGCCACCTGGGGCTGATTCAGGGCTTTTCCTGGGTTCTGCGTCATTGGTGGCTGCCAAAAGGTGCAAAATCTGGGTGTGATCCTTGATAACAGATTGACTTTTTGAAGCACAGGTGTCATCTATTGTCAGTAGTGGTTTCTATCATCTGGGAACATTGCCTGGATTAAGCACCTCGTTTCGTCCAAGGACCTGCCAATGCTAGTGCATTCCTTTGTGACCTCCAGACTTGACTATTGCAACTCTCGACACTTCAGGGTCATGGGAGGACCCTCCATAGACTTCAGCTAGCGCAGAATGTGGCGGTCCAGTTACTGGACGGGCATTTCCAGATCCAGTCATGTGACCCAGGTCCTGTGGGCTCTGCACTGGCTACTGGTCAGGGGTGTAGCCAGAAATTTCTGTTTTGTACACAGTCTCCAACAGTTGCACCCCAATATAAAATGTTTACATTCTTTCAAAATGGTGCCCCTCCAAATAAATCAGATTGTTGTCAGATGATTCTTCTAATCTCTAGAGAGGTTATACATGTATCTGTCTCCGAAACAACAAAAGTTTGAACAGAGACACTCTTCAGTGGCTTAAAGTAACCAAATGCTACAGATTAGAATGAAAATGTTAACAGAGAGGTATATGGTTTGTGATAGGCACTTAACAAAACTGTACTCAAATGTGTACAGTGAGTTAGCCTGCTTACACTCTTGCTACTGGTCAGGTGGAGGGTCCTTTTCAAGGTGGATCTTCTCACCTTTAAGGCCCTATACAGACTGGGTCCTGCTTACCTGTTAGATCTCCTGACACTGGTGACCTCTGCTTGCTCCCTCCACTCCTCTTCAATGGTCCTCCTGGACATTCCCAGAGTTTGGCTCAAGACCTCAGGAGATCGTGCATTCAGCGTCTCTAGGCTGACCCTGTGGAATTTGTTACCATCTTCTGTCGGGAGGCTCCCTCAGTTGAGGTGTTCAAGTGGAAGCTGAAGGCCCAGGCATTTCCAGATTTCTGAGTTCATCCTGCTCTAGTCCTTCTGTGACTGGCTGAAAGCCTTTTAAGTTATTTTAAACTGTTATATTTATATTTATGCATTATTATTATTTTACTTATTTATGCTGTTTTTATTATGTCTTGTTATAACTCCTGTTAGGCACCCAGAGCCTCTGGGATTGGGCGCCTATAAAATAAAATTGCCTTGTCTTGCCACTGTACTCATATTAAACCACATCATGCAATTGATCACTGGACTCCAGGTGTCCCTCACTATGACATTTGCAATTCTGTCCACGTTGATGAGTACCAGGTCCAAAATCGCACCCTCATGGGTGGGTTCAAGCATTAACTGGCTGAAGCATGGCCCTTGCAAGGAGTCCAGTATGTCCCTGCTCCTGGCAGAGGCTGCGACTGGGATGCTCCAATCAACATCTGGCAGATTGAAGTCACCTATCAGCAGCACTTCCTCTTTAGTTTCCATCTTATGGATGGCTTCCACTTGTACCTTGTCCAACTCTTCCCCTTCTGCTGGAGGTCTGTAGATCATGGCTGGTGTGAATAATGGTGCCATTGCCCATCTCAAGAGTGACCCACATGGCATGCCCCCCCACTACAATCCGGTACCTCAGTTGCTTTTATCCCTTCTCTGATGTATAGCACTACCTCTCCTCTTTCTTACCCTCCCTGTCTTTCCTGAATACAGTATAACCTAGTATATCTACATCCCAGTCATGGTTCCTATTATACCATGTCTCAGTAATAGCAACACTGTCCAGGTCAGCCTCTGGCATCAAGGCCATCAGGTATGGGATTTTCTTTCCAAGGCTGCAAGCATTTGCACACATGGCCTTCCATATTTTGCTACTTCCCCTCCTGACATTTCCCTTTTATCCTCATGCCTTCCCTTATTGCCCCCCACCTTTTAGCCCCTTTCCTCTTTTCTCCACCATTTTGCCTTTTCCTTGTTTAGTTACCTTTGGCGATTTCCCAACCTTAGGGTATTCCCTGCTGACTATTTTTACCTGTGGGGGTGGGCAGTTTGATTCTCCTGCTTCCTTCTGCCACCCCTCGGTTAGTTTAAATGCTTGCCAAAGAAACATTTAAACTGCTCCTCAAGGACAGTAGTCCCACTCCCTGGAGGGATGCAGGCTGTCACCCTTGTATAGGCCCACATTCCTCCACTTGGGTCCCCAGTCCCAGTGAAACTGAATCCCTTCTTCTGCACCAGTTCATGAACCATGTGTTGAAGTCCCTGGTGCAGAGATTCCTAGCCTCCCTTGCTGTGGACAGGCAGCACCTCCGAGAAGGTCACAGAGCTTGCTATCTGCCCAAGGCCCTCTCCAACTCCCTGAACTCCTTTTGCATTCCTCCTATCCCTGTCTCATCCCTAGCCAGGTAATTTGTCCCCAGAAGGACAATGATATCAGCTCCCCCTCCTTGGCGCCCTAGTGATCCTCTGAATCTGCTCTCCATCCCTCCAAGCTGTGCCTCCCGGCAGGTACTGTACTTAGCCTCCCTCTCCGCCCTGCTACCTGTCCCCAGTTTCCTCCCCGGACTATGGAGTCCCCACCAGGAGTTGCTTCCTCCTCTAGGTTCCTCTGCTCCCACTTGAGGTCTCCACCCTGGAGGACCCACATCCATCCCAGCCACTACTTCAGGCACCCTTTGGGACTATTGCCTTGCCAGTGCAGCGAGGGGTTCTGCAGTGGCATGTAATTTGAAATGTGCCTATGTTCCCCACCCTAGGCCTCCCAGAGCCCACCGTTGTCCATCTGATCCTCCTTCCTGGCATCCTCTGAGTAAGAAGAGGTGGACTTGGTTCCCTGAGTGGGGAGTTGCTCCAGCTAGAGAAAACTGAAGAGTAGTCAGGAGCAATGCCAGCACACACCAAATGGATACCTGATTGCAATGTTTTATGTAACAAACTTTGCATGAAAGAACTGGGATAACACTCCTACATACCACCTCCTCACTGAGGCTTTATCAGGGGCAGAGTTAGCTCTAACTGACACTTCTTATATACCCCACCAAGTGATCTGCAAACATGACTGGTTAAAAATTTAACCAATAAGAAGTGCGGTAGTGGATAGTGATTTAAAACAAAATTCATTCATAAAAATATTATGCACAGAAGTATTTTTTTTTTATTTAGTTCTTACGTTTGCTTGGCGCATGGAACGTTTTGGAAGAGTAGCACACTTAGAGATGTGCCTCTCCCACCCAATGCACTGCTCCCTTGAGCAGGCGTGGTGGTCCTGCACCAGTGGGTGCAACAGCTCCAGCATATGACAGCGGTGTTCCTCTGCTTCAAAGAAAAACTTTCCGCTGTCATACTGAGCTGCCCCTCGTGTCACGTACTACCTCCCCGCCAAGACGTCGCACGCCGCCTCCCCAAAGCTTGTGCCACGCTGGGAGCCCACTCCCAGCTTGGCAAACATTGTTTGCAGACGGGGTGCCTAACTCATTGGTTCCACGGCCCCTCCCCCAAAGTTATCCTGCTGCCATGCTGGGAGCCCACCCCAGCGTGCAAGCGTTCTTTATTTTGCCGATGGGGGTGCCCAATCCCCGGTCGGCTCCTCGGCGCCCCACCCCAGCGTGGTTTGCGATGCGGGTGCCCCAACCGGCTCGGCTCCTCAGCCCCCAGCCATCTTCTGCCACGCTGGGGCCCACCCCAGCGTGGCAAACGCCCCACATCGTCTTTTATTTTTCAAACCTGTAAAACAAAACTGTCCTGCAGCTGCCTCCCAACCCCCACAACCCGCACCCACCCACTGCGCACCCAGCCTCCCCACACTCCCTCACCCAATACACCTCCGACTCTGGCGCACGATCTTCGGTGGACCGGGAACATGTCTGCACTCTTCAAAGGCGACATGAACTGAGGAAATGCCGTGCAAGCTGTATAATGGGCTAGATGGAGTTAAACTTTATTGCATATCTCAGTCAATTTTGGAATTTTGCACCAATTTTCAACTGGGTTTTTGGGACCCCTTCTCATGAATGATGTCACTGTCATGGTGTTATTCAGGCCTGAAGGATGATTTACTTGGGCACTGCACAGTCATAGCAGTGAAATCACCCTTAGGCATGAGATACACCATGACAGCTCATCAGCATTCATAAAAAGGTCCCAAAACCCTATTTGAAAATTAGTGTGCAAAATTCCAAAAATGACTGTTTTCTGGCGTCGGTTGCGCGGTTCCTCGCGGGCTCGTAAGTTCGCATTTTCAATATTTTTACATACTAACATACTAACATACTATTTGCCAGCAGATTAGGCCTTACGGTCTATCGAGTCTGCTCGAACCTAGATCCTTACATCCTAGATCACAGTGTCACTGTTCATTAGCAGAGGTTTTAAACTGCCAATGTTGACAATTTGGTGAAAAAATTCCCATCAATCACTGTTTTACCAGCGTGCATTGCACAGTTCCACATGCGCTCCTAGGTTTCTTAATTTTCAATATTTCCACTACAGATTTTCAACATTGCCATTTTACCACACTTCTCATATGAGCAGTGCAGCTGTCATTTTTCACATCCTGCCCAACGTGTTTCCGCCTATGTAGCGCACAATGGGGTAACAAAAGGTCATGCTGACAATTTATTGTGCAAATACCAGCAATCGCACAGGGCATTAGGGTAAAGCACCATACATGCCAAACACCACTGCAAACACCTGCAAGCTGAGCGTTCGGCATTGACAAATGCTTGTTGTTGACGGGTAAGTGCACTAGACAAATTCTGTCTATTTTCAGGCATGACCGGAGAGGGGATACAGATGAATGCCAATTGACCTTGAACCAGATGGCACAGGGTCATAATGTTGAGACATTATGTCAAGATGAGCAAAATCGCTGCTGCCACATAGCGATTTATGCCATGAGGGCATGTCTTTTTTCTATTGGGGCCTGCCCCACACCCCAGTTATGGGAGGTTGCTCCTGGACCCTCCCACTAAAGATTCTCAGCTCCGGGGTCCAACTCAGGGAGCGCAAAGTAGTAAAAAATAAAATGTTTCTGAGACTGGGAATCAAACCCGTCCCAGACACAGTGCCTGGGTTCCTTCTGCTGTGGCTCAGACCTGTGAGCCATGGCAGCTGCTTGTCAGAACCTGCTCCCAGCAGAGGTCTTATCCTCTGCCTGGGAAAGTGCTACTGGTGCAACCGCATACAGCAGTATACGGTATTGCACCAGTGACCAATAACATCTCTGCACTGTACTGGTTAGCCATAATGTCACTTAATATTAAGCATGCGACATTATGACCCAGTAGGGAACCAGATTAAGCTGTTGGTGGTATTTTTAGTGAATGGGCAGAAATTTGGCCAGGGCATTGGGGAAATTACCTACTCTTTTGAGAAGTGCATGGGCTCTTTAACATCCACCTGAACTATCACCAGAACAGGCAGATGGGACCTCGGTTTAACGTCTCATCTGAAAGACGCCACCTCAGGAGTGCAGCACCTCATGCTGCACTACAGTGTCACTAGTGGATTTAACCCAAGTGCCTGGTGTGGGCACTGCAATTTAGTTGCTTAAGAGTCTCCTATTTTATAAGTTAACATATATTGTTTGGTGTATCTTGTCCAATGGTGTGCTGGTGTCTTTTGTCCTCCCCTTCCTCTCCCCTGTGCCTCCTCCACCAGCCCCTTTTAACTTTTAAGTGTACTAGTATGTCAGAATTTTAACTTGAATTCAAATCTCTTTGGTGGCTGCCATTTAAGCAATAAACTGAGACAGGGTGTGGGGTATGCTGGGATTTACCCCATGGCTGGCATGGTTTAGCTCACGAGACCACAGGCCGACTGGTCAAAGCCAGGTCAGCTAGGTAAATCCCAGCATAATCCACCTGCCTAAGTGGTTTGTTGCTATTATACAATGTCCATCTTTTTGGTGACTAAAACAATAAAGTACAATATTTTTATTTTGATTTTACATTATTTTTATGGTATATATTGTTCTGCGGAGAAAAAATAGTTTTGTGTTACTAGAGAGAGACTTTCTAGGGAGAGTATTGTTGAAGTCCTGTCTCCTCCTCCCACATCACACCACTTTCACACATATATAGTCTTTTTTAACAGCCTGGTGCGAATTACAAAGGTTGTTTGTTTTTTGCATTGTTTATTTTTTTTTTTAGCACCTGGTGCAAGTTCTTATTTGCTTCTGTTATGAGACAGCATGTTGAGTGCTGACAGACTGCAGCACTTCAGGGTGTGGTTCGGGGTCACTGCAGGTTTTCTGAGGAGAACTGACTGCCAGAATTGGCTATTTGTTTTATTTTTATTTGTTGTTTAAATCAATCGGGACTGCAGGCACAGAAATGTTTACTTTGAGGGGGACGGACTGTAAAGTTTGGAGCAGAAGGTAAGTGTTCTGAGTGAGTGAGGGGATGATGCCGTATCAGTCATTCATTTTAAAACTGTCATCAGGAAACAGACGCTGAGCTCAGCGAAACAGCATATTACATTTGTATTCCTGTAGTGAGTGTCCCAACCTTTGAGGACTGTTTTGGGGTAATCCTTCTGTGCTGCATTTCCAGGTGGGTATTGAGCTCCACTGGAGTGGATGATGGGTGAGAGGTTTCTGATACCTGGCGTGGTGTGGAAGAGAGACGAGGTATAACTGTGGCCTCACATTACCGAGCGCTTACTGGCAAACAGTAACAAATGGTAAGAGTGCTTGTTTTGTAGTAAAGATGGTAGCTCAGACACGTGGACATTGTGAGTGTAAACACTGATAGAGGTTTTATATACTTTGCACAGTCTAGGGTTCCTATCAGATTGGGGTCTAGCAGCAATTTAAGAAGGCAATTTGATTTGATTTTCAGGGAATTAGACTGATTTCTTTACTGTCTGCTTATAGATGCAGCTGACTGGCACCTTTGCATGGGTTATGTCAGGATTTACCACAGCAGAAAGGTGTCAGTCAGCCAATCAGAGTGGAAGATTCTTGGACCCCTTTGTATAATAAGAATATTTGGTCAAATCCCTCCCCACTGAGTTGTTGTCACATCACTAATATGTTGACCCACAAAATGGTAGACTCTTCTGCAGCTAAATACTTCCATACTTAATTCCCTTTGTTATTAATTTTATGAAATAACTTTTTTAATTACTAGCCAGTATTGCACCTCTTATTGGTTAATTTTTTGGCCAATCATATTTGCACATGAAGACTATATAAGAAGTGTCAGATTGAGCTAACTCTACCATACGATGAAGCTTTGGTGAAGAGGTGATATGTAAGGGCGTTAGCCTGGTTCTTTAATGCAAAGTTTGTTACAGCAAAACATTGCAACCAGGTACCTGTTTGGCATACATGCAGCTTTGTTCCTGATTACTTTGTAGAGCTAAGCTAGTCTGCTGCTGGCTGACTCTGCAAAGCTAAACACAGGCACTCCCAACATTCCCAGCCAGGTGGTATGTCCCCTAATCCCTTTTCAGCAGCCCTGGGGCTAAAGAAACTATAAACATGGTGACTTAGTAGTCTTTCACTTTATCTTTTATTTTAATGTTTCTGTCTCTTGGTGTGGCTTTTGGCCATCAGGATCAATACCTCCCAGTCCCTCCAGCCATCTGGTGGTGCTGGAGGGTGAATTAGTGACAGGGAAGCACTGTTGAGTGTCCCTAAAGTTTGTGCTCCGGGGAGGGTGGTTTTGCACTTTGTGCAGCTTTAAGAGTTTCTTGAAACTGAGCAGCCTCCTTGCTGTGAGCTTTCTGACCCTGAAGGCCATTTAGGGGCAACTGAGAAATGAGGGTAGTGGCGCACCAGCCACAGTGAGAAGGGCAATGAATAAAATCACTGAAAAAATTAGTGTACAATCCAGCCTTGGGTCCGCAGCTGCAGTCTGGACCAGGACTGGGGTGAAGCAGCAGCGCAGAGGAAGGAGGCAGCAGTGCTCTGGAGAGAGGCAAAGTAAGCCCCTTTTAGGAGGTTAGATATTGTTCTGTGTGAAACTGAAAAGAGCCATATGCACTGCCACAGATTCTTCTTGAAAATGCACTACTTGTACATCCAGGAGTTTCCCTGTCTGCATATTCTGCATCAATAAATAAAGGAGTACAGAATAAATGACCGTGTGTGCACATGTAGCTATTTAGGTAAAACACTGGGCCCTTTAAATCCAGACAGGAACATAAATTCAGAGTGGAAAGTATAAAGATCTGTCCACCTGCATAAATCTCTCCCAGTTCCCCTGCAGGAGAGCTTCTCGTTCAGGGCTTTCAATAAATTACATTGTCAATGACAAATTTGTCTCATCTTGACATAGTGCCCAAAGGCTACCAGACCTACTTCACTGACAGTCAGGCTTAAAGTCAGCAGCACAGATGTGCGTTTCACCCGCTCAGCAGTGTGCATTTGTTTCACTTTTGTCAAGAAATACTTTAGTGTAGCAGTTGAAGGTTTCCAAGATTCCAAGAAGCCATCACATTTAAAACTTTGTTTTTCACCAAACCTGTTTTATGATTACTCATGATGGGTGCTAACAAAGTGTAATTAAAATTTAATCACTGAACAGCCCCGGCCAGTATACCTGCCAATGTTCTGAACAGAGTAAGATGGGGAGGAAGGGCAGCGACAAGGCAGAAACATGAGTGAGTTTTGAATCCTTTGAAGATGTTTGCAAATTCCTCTGGTGTAGAAGTGTGAAAATGAAAACTTATGCAACTGCTTTTACATTGTAATAGAAATTAGAAGCCAGCGAGCTGCTTTACTGTTACATGGATTGTATTGCTGCAATGGGTCCTAGGAACAGAGGTGCTACCCTGTAGAAAAACTTCAGCTCATGGGAGGTTCAAGTGGGTTTAAGGTGGGGGTGGGGAGAGAGCAAATCCGTAACAAATGGTTGTGTGTTTGTTGAGCGGTTTTGGTGCATTTTAGTGGTCTTTCAGTGTAACTTTTTTGAAAAAGTACAACTCAGCTCTTGGGTTACACTTTATTGATAAAATACTCTGGAAGAACACAAAACATACCAGAACAGATCCAAAACATACTCTTGATCCATAGGAAGCAATTGCAACACCAAGACCACTATGTTTTGTGTTATCATCAGTGTTAATCAGAATTGCACAGACTAAATATCTCTGGGAGAGGAGGGAAACACTGCTTGAGGCCAGGGCACTTACCGCTATGTTCCACTTTAGTCTTGCTGCAAACCCTTTCAACAACTAGCACCCCTCGCCTGCACCAAAAAACACTGCACAATTACACAAAATAAATATCTCAGTGAGAGAAGGAAGGCATTTGGACTCATTTGTAAAGGAGGGTGATGCAGGAAAGTATGGGGACTTTTATATACAATTTTTAAATGGATAATTTAATCAATATCAACCTGTAATGTCAATGGGCTAAACAATTCAATAAAATGGAAAAAGTGCAAGGGAGGATTAAGAAACTCAAAATTAATATAGTCTTACTGCAAGAGACTCATATGGGACTAAAGGAGTTCGAGAAAACTAGTGGTAACTGTGTGGGGGGCATGGCTAGCATCATTCAATACCAAGGCCAGGGGCCAGTGATTTATACCCATAGTTTTTTTCAACTCATGTTTATTCAAAGATAAAATAAGGCATTGATTCCAAGGGACAAAATACAAGTTTCACAGCATCACATAGAAAATCCATGCATCACTTACAGTTAAGGATGTTTATCGGCATGGTTAAAGTATATATCCTTGTGGATGACTGTGTCAGACTTAATGTCTTGAATTAATTTGCCTATATTTATTTATTTTATTTATTTGCTTTTGTTAACTGGTAAGCACACTAGACAGCCAAGTGCCTATTTTCAGGTGCAACCGGGAGAATTACAGAGGACAACTTTACAAACCATTGAGGAGTCAAAAGAAATACATAGCATAACAACAGGCAATTCAAGGCAGGTTCTAAGAATAACAGGCAATTCAAGACAAGCATTAAGTCTTGTTCTCAATTTAATAGTGATCACAATAATACTTACAACAATTAATTGAAACTTATAACATTTGAGACTCCAACATTAAATCCTGTGTTTGAATATCTAAAATTCTACATTACCTGGAAAGAGGGATAAGGATAAGTATAATTAGTATTTTCCTTATCACCATAAATAAATCTGGGAGGTGTATTCTTTGGGGAGAGTCCGCACTCCTTCTCCCTAGACCACCTGTACTACCAATAATTAGTTTGACGACAGTAACCACAAAAGCAGGTGGTAGGACAGATGTGGGGAGTTACATTGTTCCTGGTATTTCAGGAGAGAATTTGGGGTCTCTTAATTGGAATATCCTGTGCCATACTTGCAGACCATCTGAGCCAGGGTTCTGATACCCATAGGTTTTGATGCAAACCTGGTTAATTGCTGTACTGACCCTGTAGAGCAGTATGCCTCAAGTTGTGTGGAGTTCCACCTGGAGAATACATATCTCAACTGGATCCATTTATGGCCCAAACACTGAAGCTCAGGGCCAGATTTTCAAAAGTGTGAGAATGCTGCAAGTCCCAGGTGCACTGAAGATAAAATAGCAATGTTCTTCGGGCACAAGGATTGTCTCTTCCTCCCAATCTGTCAAGACTTAATAACTAATTGGACCCTCCCAGTTATCAACTATGCCTATATCATCTATGGGTCAATGCCTGTCACCTACCTTGCCAGGCTTGATGTACTTTCAACACTTTCTGTCACTTTGCTCAACTCCCTTACTTGACACACCACTGTGACCTATATTCTACCCTCTCTTTCCCTTCTATTCACAGCAGAGACGCTAGCCTTCTGCCTTACCTTCATCTCTAAGAACTGGTTTGAATACCTACCATCATATCTCTCCTCTCTTCTCACCCTGGCCATCCCCATCCCCTACCCCCTGTGCTCCTGTCTTTTCTGTACTTTAGGCTCCTGTGAGCCCACACTTTCGCTGGTCAAAGTCGTTCTCCTTTCACCTCCTTCCCTTTGGAACAAATTCCCCACCTCCATTAAGTCTTACACCTTCATTTCTGGCATTAAAGCGTCTGCTTAGACTGTCTCCAGTAATGGGAGGACTATAGCCCAGAGTTCAATGTGAGGATTAGCTTCTCCTACATCCCCTACAAGGCTAGCCTCCTTGGTAGTTCTCTGCTTAGTGTTGTTAAACTCTCCCCATTTGCAGCACTGGGTTTCCTGTGTGGTTTGTGGTGGGCCTTCTTCCTTTTCCATCTCCCTGCTGCTTGTTGTTCCCCTCTCCTGCTTCCTGTCCCCTTCTCCTTGTGTTGCTCCCCTCCCTTTGCCCCCTCATCTGCTCTTGTTTTCCTTTGCCCCCTTCTGTTGTCTCCCTCTCCCTTGGTACTCCGTTTTTCCTGTTTGCCTCTGGTTTCCCTCCTCCTTCCCTGTACCTCATTTGTCACTCCCTTTTCTCGCTCCCTTAGGCTCACTTCAAGCAGCCCTCCATTCAGGAGCCACCCTCCATCTGCTCCTGCTCTCCCAGTGTGCACCACCTTCCCTGTTGTGCCCTCTTGGTTGTTTGTTGCCTTCTCCTAGCTCCCGTTTTCCCTGCCCGTTGCATCATTTTCCTTCTTGGGTTATGCCAGAAGTTCACCATTGGTGCCTTTCTAGGTTTGGCTCCATGCCACTCGGCCTACCATTCTACAGCTCTGTCCACTGCACCCCCCATGGGCAGGTGCCTGGGACTCTCACCGTCATCTTCCACATTTCGACTGCACCCCTGAACTCCCATTTTGCAGCACTGGCCCCATGTGCATTGCTCTCAGACCATTCTCCTCCAGTTGCTGTAGGTTCTGTTTACATCACAGTGGCACCTCTCCGCTGTTTCTGTTATCTCATGCTGCCTCATTGGGTTGCAGTGCTTATCCGTCATTAAGGTATGTGTGACTTTCAAGGTTGGTGCTCCTGGGGAATGTCAGAACTGTTCACTACTGTCCACTGGTGTAGCTGGTGTTTCTGTTATCCTTGCCTGTTTGTTGAGCGCATACTTGACCCTGGCTTGTGCCCTGCCTTGCTCCTACCCATTCCTGGATGACAATGAAACAAACAAAAAAAATCTCCTCTCCTCATCCTACCTCTCAATCTCTTCCTTAGACAATCAGGGACATGACAATCAACTATCAGGGACACAGACCCAAACTCAGGGACACGTCTTTGTTATTGGTCATGTAACCCCTAGATGGCACTATCCCAGGGGCTACTACCCTGCCTGATTTCACCACTAACAGGTTGAGGGGCCTGGATCCAATGGCGGAGGTGCCTCCACCCAGAGGTCAGGGTTTGCAATAGTTAAACTAACTTGGTCACAGCCCTCTGGGACACTGCAACCCCTTCTTCCCACTAGTGGCCCACACAATATATCAAATTACCTTCACAGTATACACTTACCCCAGGTCTGGTTCCGGCACTGGGACCTCCTGTGAAATGAGATACAGTGCAACAATCACAGTACAGTACTTTAACATAGACAAATACCTCAGGCAGTATAACTTTGCTGAAACAAGCAGCTCCTGATTTATTTAGGGATATAACAAGGACAGGAAATCAGGTTAATTAGCTTATCACTCTAATAATCTACCTATGGCTCTGTGCACGAGCCTATCCCTATCAGTTACTGTCCCTGGGTACCCAAGCCCCTGATGGCTGAGTCAAACCCGTGGCAGCTGGTAGGGCCCTTTCACACAGAGAAAAGGAGAATTAAACAGTCAGCAGTACAGTAATTCCATTTGGATTTAATGTGGCAATTCAACAGGGAGCGACCCTGAATTAGTACTCACGACCTCCAAATAAGATAGGGTCCTTCAACGTCAGCAGGGCTCACTTGAGGTACACAAAACCTCTTCACACATCCATATAAAGAAAGCACTATACCAGGCAGGCTGCATCTGTATCCCGATCGCAATTACTGCACAATACCTGGGAGAACACACAGCAGATTCAGTTCCTGACAGACCGAGTGCAGTTTTCAGCAATCCTCCAGTCTTCAGGGTGAGCCTGGTTTCTACTCTTCAGAGATCCTTTGATTCTTTTCACAGGACCAGATTCAGTCCTAACAAGCTGTTACACAAGCTGCAGACCGGAACTCTGGGCCTTACACACGTTTTTGACTAAAACTGCACACTGAAAAGCACAGGGCTCCTTTCTTCTTCACTGCCAAAGCTCAACTGAAACTCCAACCGACAAAACCGGGCACTTCCTTTGAGTTCCTCCCAGTTCTTGACTGGATTGGCTGTCACTCACAATAGACTGCTGCTGTTGGTCCAAAAGGCACTGAAGTCTAAACACATCTCCCAGAGTCACTGCCCATACAATCCTCTTGTGGCTGGCTCAGATTATGAGTCAAGAGTTCTGATTCGTCCAAGGCACCATTTTAGAGCTAGCTACCCACACTGATTGGTCCAGTTCAGCAGTTCAAAACTAGAATGGGAACTAGCAGACACAGTTCTGACTGCAAAGCAAGCAGGTTAGACAAACTGTAATTTCATTATTACTCTAAATAATTTCTGGCAAACAGTTACATCTTTCAGATAGGGTTCCCTTTGCACTCCTAGTGACTGCAAAAATGAAGTGAATTGGCAGCAGCTCAGTGGTACTCAGAGAGCACACAGTCCCCCATACAAACTAATTATGTCTGCAAGCAGACAGCTCTTAAAGAGACAGTACCAGAGGCTCTAAAACACTCACTGATAAATGGCTTAAATGCCAAACACCATTCAGGCTTGGAGCATTCAAGCAAGCTCCTGAAGTCTTTTAGGAACCCCCATTTGCAGGGTTATAGTCATATTCATTCCGACTGCTACTAGCTATAAGGGGTTCGTGTCCTCAGCATTTTCGGAAGCAGAGCAGTTCTGTAACTTTTACTGCTTCACTTTGTTTTGTGTTTACCATTCCCACTGTTCAGTCACACAACTCAAGCATTTTCCGTGGGACAGAGGAATTTTGGGTCACTTTCCTTGCTCAGCTTATACAATCAGTTTGTCTGGACTCCATCCTAACTCGTACCTTCTGAGGTACTGAGCAAAGCAGGCTTGCCCTGTCTGCTGGGGATGGGATTGTTACACTCACTACCTACTACTCACAAACCTGACATCCTCCATCTCTAATTCTGCCTGGCAGCATTGAGTGAAGGTTAGCTCACTCTTCCTACCAGGGATGGGAGCCATGTCTGCAATCTGCCATGTCTTGCCTATGCATTCTCTATCTGACACCAGTTGCTGCTTCCGTTTGGGAATGGGACCTCATTACCCCATGTGCCTTTAACATCCTACCTATGCCTGGCAACCTTGAGTCAAGGTCATCTCCTCAATTTCCTGGGATGGGAGTATGAGTCTACATTCAACTATTTCAACTTTATGCATTCTCTACCTGATACCCAGTTGCCGCTTTCCTTCAGGAGACGGGTCCATTATAACCCATTTGCCTTCAACATCCTACCTCTCATGGCGCGCATCAATAAAGGTCGCTCTTGCACTGACTGACTAGCCTGTGTCTACAATCCACTGTTTTAACCTTATGCATTTCTACCTGGCTACATGGTTGCTGCTTCCCTTTGGGAACAGACCCACTTTGCCTCATTGCTTTCACCATCCTATCTTTGCCTGGTGACATCGAGCTGAAGGTCATCTCGCTCGACTACCAGGGATGGGATCCATGTCTGCAATAGACTGTTTCAAGCTCCTGCATTCCCTACCTGATATCCAGTTGCCGCTTCCCTTCAGGAATAGGACCATCATACCCCATTTGCCTTCAAACTCCTACCTCTGCCTGAATGACATCGTCTACGCACCAAGTAGCCTGCATCTACAATAGACTGTTCCAGCCTCCTGCATTGCTACCTGACTACCCAGTCACTGCCTCCCTTCAGGAATGAGACCACTTTATCCCATTTACCTTCCCCATCCTGCCTCTGCCTGATGGCATTGAGTAATGGTCATCTCACCTCTACTGCCAGGGATGGGAGCCTGTGTCTGCATTCAACTGTTTCAACCTTCTGAATTCTCTATCTGATACCCAGTTACCACTTCCTTCAGGAATGAAACCACTGTACTTCATTTGCCTTCCACATTCTACCATGCCAGTCTACATCCTGCACTTCCATGGACTCATTGTACTCGTCCCCCTTGGCCTCCTTGAACTTTGGATTTGGACTGTGCCAGCTCATTCAATTTGCCTGCCTTCTGGACTTCCATACTGCTGGTGGCCCTTCCTGTCTACCATCAAGTTCACTATCTCCTTCAGAAATGGGACCCCATACCTCATTGCTCTGCGCCTTCTGTTCTCTGCTTCCATGAACATGGGACTTCCATGCATCAGCTCGAAGCACTTGGTACCTGGATTCGCTTCTGGTCTTCCCTGAATCTGCCACTCATGACCTGCAGCAGCTTTGCTACATTCTACTTTGGTTTGCTGTGGTGCTGACCCCAGTCCTGTTCCTTCCTGCACCTGTGAAGTCAGTACGGCTTGGCCTCTGCTGTTTTCTTCTAGGACTCCTTCCTCCAGTCCATTGCCATCCCCTCCAGACTTTTCCCTCCATCCTTGGACGGCTGCCTTCTTCTAGCTGCCCTAATGGCTCGGGCTCTGTCCTGCTGTGACTCTTTTGCGCATTTTACCCAGTCTCTGGCCGTATTCCAACCTGGTTAATTACTCCTCTCATTTATCTACTCCATACTCCTACCCTGGCCATTCTAACAGCTCTCATCTACTACTTGAAGAAGCACTTGTTCATTTCACCTGAGAAAATAAAAATGCGTACCCTACCGTAATTCTTGATCTTCTCTTGTATCTTCACCATTCATTACTGCTTGAGGTTAAGCCGAGCGCGCACCTCTAGGGAGTTTTTTGTTTTTTGAGTTGGCTGTAACGGCACCATCCTCGAGGCGGCGCACTGCGCCATGCGAGGGACGGCCGTTAGGAGTCATGGACTCCTCCTCCATCTCAGTTCTGTTAGTCGGAGAGGCAAAACAAAGTGTGAGAAAAAAGAAAGCGAGGCATGAGAGCCAAGGGATAGAAAAAGGAAAGGAAATAAACTGAAAAGGAGTAAGCCGATGGAGAATAGACAGAGGAGAGAGAATTCCTACTCTAAGGGACAGGGGCCTCCTTTCAGAGGCCTCTAGGGAGGAAACAGAGAGAGAGGGGAAGGAGAAAGAGAGGAATGAAGGAAGAAGAAAGAAAGAGTGGCATGTTGAGAAGGAGAACAGTGCCCGTCGAGCATTGTTGGTTGAGAGGCTTATAGGCTCGAAATTAATGAGGAGCAAGAATCCCCGCTGGTAGGGACTGAGGAGAGGTTCTACCGAACCTGCCAAACAGACCAAGAGAGGGCAGAGTCTCTGGACTCTCAACATGCCAAGTCTCTTCATCCCAGTTGAGGGCTCCTGGACTGACTGAGCAGAACCTGTTCCGAGGCGCCCATCCAGGAAGAGGACTAAGTTCCTAGCACCTTGATAAGTGCTACCATAGAAGAGTATGGGAAAAACTAAGCCTTCTCAAGGCAGTTTGTAAGAAAAATAGAGAGGACTCAATCAGACTTGCTATGACAAGGCAGACAGAGGCTTGAAGCTGACAAGGTCAGCCAGCAGCTGTAAAAGCTTTTGAAAATACTGCCTGCCAAGGGGATCCTAAGTTGAAGGTGCCGAGACAGGGCATGGCCACCAGACTGTGGTACAACATGACCTGAGGAGGCAAGGGATACAGCGTAGGGCAGTCAGAAAGAGTTCCCTCAGAATTAAAGAAATTTGTAACCATACTAGTTCCTCTTTACCTTGAGGAAAAAGGGGTCCAGGGTTTTAAATAATTGATTAGCAGTTTTTTTTTCCTTGGGACTATACTAACTGTACAGACAGTATTTACACAGAGTCCCTAGAAGTGCGCGCCTGCCAAACACGGGCGAGGCAAGAGCCATGCATCTCCCCAATGACTCAGCACTTTTATGAGCAAAACGCCAATCAATCTTAGAGTGAAGTAAATCCTGGGATCCATTCACCAAGAATGGGGAAAACAGAAAAGTATTTTTTTTTTTGGCATAAAGGCCAAGGGAGTAAGAGGAACAGGTGGGGGAGATGCCACAGAAGGAGGCCACTGAAGGGAAGGTGGGTGGGTATCAGTAATGAATGGTGAAGATACAAGAGAAATCAAAATTACGGTAGGCACGTAATTTTCATATCTTCCTTGTCAATCTTCACCATTCATTACTGCTTGGGAGAGTACCGCCCCCCTCAAAAAGGGGAGGGTAGAACCCTGAGGGAACAAGAACCCCAGCCTCCTGTTGGTGAGAAACAGAAGGGAAGACCTGGCTAGTACAGAGAGAAGCCTATGTGGGAGAAGAGCTAGGAGGTGCCTCCCGAGGACGGGGAGACAGAGGAAGCCCCTGCAAAGTCTCCTAGCTCTGGAGGAAAAAAGACGGGTCCCAGGAGCGGAGCGCATCACCCTACACCGGGCCAGGGGTGACAACCTTGATAGATGAAGCCATGCTGTCCGCCTAATGCAGATCGCTGTCCCGCAAAGCCTGAAGCCACCTCATTGGCGTCGTAAGATGCCCTTGCTTGGTGTCTTGCCAGCTCCAGGCCGAGTAGCGGAGAGGGCACTAGCTTGTCTGATTTGCTCCGTATCAGGCATTGATGCTAGGAGCTGGAGAGCATCGACCACAGATGCCAATGTAGGCAGCGTGGTGAGCCTGATGTGATGCAATACAAGCCACCGCACGAGGAGGAAGAGAACACTCTCCGCCCCCCACCAGTCAGACATAGAAATCCAAATCTGGTGGGCAGTGCGATGGCCAGGCAGCGGCGCCGGAAGGAGTCTCTAGGTACACCAAGCCTGAGGGCGGGTTGGGAAGAGTACCCAGGGATTCCGAGGGGCACAATACCTATGACGGCAGTCAGCGGGGCTGGAGAAAGAGGCGGCTGGTGACTGCCAGGAACTGATAGACGCTTCCTGGAAGGGGATAGCCAGGAAGGTACCACCAGGTGCTGGGCACTGAATTCTCCAAGGAATTCACGCGGTCTCCCATTCAGTATTGTCCTCCTTACATAAGAGATTCGAAGGTCCCTCACCATCCTTGAGAGGAATTGCTGATATTCAGTGAAATCAGCGTCGGAAGAAAGATGAGCAAGGGGTTCCTCTCCTCAGAGGAGGAAGGCGAGGATGATGGAGAGCTCGAATGTCCAGAGGATTCCTGCGGCAGTGGGAGAGTCGAAGACCGCTCATGCATACATCTAATGTATGAGGGAAGGCTGCCGTAGAACCCTGAACTGCTCCCAGGATAACGGACCCATAGGACCGACATGGCCTGGGCCCTGGGGGTGGATGCAGAGGTACTGAGAAGGGCACCACGAAGAGGCAACTGACCTCTGCCAGGACTCTGAAATCTGGGGAATGGAGCCGAGCTGGCGGGATCCCCGGACAACAAACCAGGCCGCAAGACGGAACCCTGAGAAAGTGATGCCTGGAAGAGCCCAGGGGAGAAACTCCTCGTGATGAACCCAGGACTGCATGGTTCCAGAAGGGCAGTCCACAGCAACGCCACGGAGGGCACCCTAAAGCCCAGGAGGGAAGGGCGGGGTTCAGCGCTCGCCCCTAGCCACCCCACCAGAGGTGGCCGACAGAGACCGGGGCCCCTCCTGCCCCTCAACCCCTCGGACTCTGAAAGAGCCCTCCTCCTTGACTGCAGCATCCCCGCACCCCAGAGGAGGCAACAGCACCCGGAGGAAGCTGTCACAGGTCCCTAGGAGGGCCCCTCCTCAGTCCCACCACATCACCCCCTGGGACCCAGGGCCACCCCAGCCAAGAGCCCTCAGGGAGGATGGGAGAGGACAGTGGAAGGGCCCGCTGCGCCGCCTGGCACCCTGTGCCACCGGGACCCTGACTCAAGAGTCATGGTGCCAGGATGGGTCCACATCCAGTCATCGGCCTCAAGAAAGCGAGACCAGCAGAACCTCAATGCTGGCAACACTGGGAATCCCTGGGGCAATGGCACCCACGAGCGTGCGGTGCCAGAGGCGGCACGGACGACCCCGCCCACCCGCAACAGCCAGGCCCGGCCCTACCTCCCTGTGGTACCAGCCAGGCCACGGCGCTGCTTCCAGTGTCGGGCGTGAGCCAGCACTGCTGGAAGAACAGACAGGGCCACGGCACCACGGCAGCAGCACCGGGGCCAGGGCGGCACCGCCACGGCGCCATCGATCACCGCGCCGCAAGTGGCTCCAGGATCTGAAACGGCACCGGAGGGTGGTGTCGGGGTCCACCGGTGCCCGGCCCAGAAATCATGGGCCTCGACACTGGGGAGCCTGCCTCTGAGGAGGTGACTGCTGAGGCAGTGTCACCGTCCGCGGCCCTGGGGGGACCGCGATGTTCCCCGACACCGCATGAGAGAAGCTTCCTCTTGGCAAGAGAAGGAGGAAGCTCCTCTCCTCCACAGACCATATAGGCCTGGGAGGGACCGGGGAAGGCCTAGAGCCTTACCTGGGAATTCCTGGAGTAGCGCCGTCCCCAGGTTGGTGGGGCCTTGCCGAGCATGAACGCGGACTTGAGGACACGACGGTCCATGGAGAAACAAGCGTCATATGCGTCCATGTCATGGTTGGGTCCCAGGCAACGGAGACAGACATCACGCTCGATCATGACGGAAAAATGCCGGCCACAGGAGCACCGGCGCATAGGGGCGCCCGCCGCCGACTTCGCCTTGCTCCAGAACCGGACATGATGCGAACCAACTGAGGAAAAAAGTAGGAAAACACCTCGCCGAGATAGAAATAAAAGGAACGGTCTTACCGGTATACGGTGTCGAGTGGATGTCTGAGAACACGATGAGGAGTCGGGATGAATCAAGAACGAACACTATACGCTAATGCACAGCAGGTGCAGCCTCGATAGCAGGAGAAACAGAACAGAGATGGAGGAGGAGTCCGCGGCCCTAACGCCCGTCCCTCGCATGGCCTGTCGTCACCCCTCGAGGACAGGCGCCATTGGAAACCAACTCAAAAAAAAAAAAAAAACTCCGTGAGCGGTGCTGGCCCAGCTTAACCCCAAGCAGTAATGAATGGTGAAGATTGACAAGGAAGATCTACTTAGCAAACATCTCTTGGACAATATGCCTTATAGACTCTTCCATCACCATAGAGTTATCTATACTTCCCAATCATCTCCCCAAGATCAGTTCTGGAATCCCATTCAACTGGACTATAGAAAGATATCATCCCTCATCCAACTCTACTGGATACTCCTATGCATCCCGCCAATCCAAGCACTATGGCTTCCCTATCTACCATGTCTCATAGGATTTCTTTTTACATTGAAAAGTGACCTAATTCCTTCCATCATGCAATGATTCTGTAATTATCATCGCTGTTGTGGACAACAGGAACCACAAGATACCTCATTGGAGTACTGGCATCATCCATTTTACCTTTCTGTAACTTCTCCTATGAGCACTGACTCTGTTGTTCACGTTACTCATCTCCTACTTCCTCAATAACCATTGGATGTCCTAAGACTTTCACAGCTACCTTCCTAAAACTCCCATTGTTGGATCTCTGGTGCCTAGCTGCCTTACTAAAGGCATTCTATCCAAACCACTGTTTTCCAGCTCCTGGATGTCACCATACTTCATACAATCATCTACATTCCTTCATCATATTACCATCAATCAGATCAGCTGCCCATCAAGCAGTCTTTCTAGCTCATCCCTCATGATTCACCTCCCATACTTCCTCCAGTGAAAACTTTCACCTACAGCAAGCTTCCATCAATTTGCAATCTGAATGTCGGTGACCAATCTGGCTGTCTCATTATCCCAGCCTTGCTCCTCAACAGCTTTATGTTCGACTACAGTGCTAGGAGCCGCTGGCATTCTACACGCTCTCGACTTCTCATTGCCACTTCAGTCCATGGACCCTTTCATATACCCATTTCAGGCTTCCCACAGTATTTAGACATTGGATTACCTGTAAGACAAAGCCGTCTTAGCCACCTCAGTGCATGTCATGGGCAATTATGCCACAGAAATACTCATATCTACTTTTCTTCCAGCTGACCAGCAAGAACCTATACAGTATCATTATGACATCAATACCCAAATCAACTCTCAAATTCCTTGTACTGAACTTGCAATCATTCCTTATACTTTCAGTTACCATCTCTACTGTATATACCAAGCTTCCTTCATTGGTCTAAAATCATTCATATCAGTACTCCTACCTGGTACATTAAGACTCTGCCCGACTCCTTCATCCACTTCATGGATGCTTTCATTGAAGCTTATCGCTCATCACTTAACTCCTCACCTCCATAACCCATCGTATTTCCCACGTTCAAAGTCAGGTAGCATATTTATCAAGTCATGCTCTTCCTGCTCATTAGCCTGTGTAATCTCTTTGGACATCATCCATCATCACCTTGGAAACCTGGACTACATTTACCTTTTTCGACTGGACCTACCCCACCCTCAAGCTTCAGATGCTCCTTCAGAATAGACCTACCTCTTCAACCTGTGAATCATCCTTCTAGAATGCATCATCCATGAATTCAAAAATGATCCATCATCTCTCCAAGCAGTTCACTTTCCTCAAAACAAAATTAGCTTATGGTTGCTAGAACTTAGGTTCATCTACTCTTAGTTTGCTTGGAGGATGGGCGAGTCAGTAACCATGGATCCTCAGAGGTTTCCTCCACCTGGGTGTTTTTCCTGTCCTGCGTGCTACTGGTCATACTCTCCGTGGGTTGAAGGAGGTAATCATACTCTTTTGAACATTCATTGGTAATTCTTTTGGGATTTCTTTCCCTACTCAATCCCCAGCTTACCTACCAATGGAAGGAATAGAGAAAGCCAAAAGTAAACTACAGTTACATAAGCACTATTAACCCCATACTGTATTCACACAAACATTGAATGGGAGGGCTATAGCCCAAGGTTCAATGTGGGGAATAGCTCATCCCACAACCCATACAAAGACCAGTCTCCTTAGCAGTTCTCCGCTTAGCGATTGTGAAACACCCACCATCCACCCCACCTCCTCCTTCTCCAGCACTCTACTCACCCTTGGTACTGGGCTTTCTATTCCTACTCAATACCCAGCTTACCTACCAAGGCAGGAATAAAGAAAATCCAAAAGTAAACTACAGTTACATAAGCACTACTAATCCCATACTCTATTCGCCAAACATTGAACCCCTGCAGTTGCCCCTAAGCCTCCAAGGGTTTAAGTTGTAGTCCCCTGACTCCTCCCTTCCTGTTGGTTCACCTGTCCTCCCTTGTAATTATTGTTTTTTAATTATTTTGTATTTGGTTGAAATCTGCCTAACTATTGCATCATGCACCTGTGCTACATGGTATACCGTCATGAGCGACTCCTGATGGTGAAGACCATCACAGTGACAGGATTTGGTCAAAATCTGCATGTCGCTGTGATAGTCTCTGCATGGCCAGGGATTGTCTCTCAGGTGTTTCGCTCTGGTCCAACTCCGACTCAGAGTTAGAATCCTAGAGACTGGGGTGTGTGGGGTTTAGGTGCAGCCCGAGGTGGAAACATGGAGACATCGCCGATACTGCACTGCTTGACACCGCAATGTACATCGCTGTCGGGATGTCTCCGTAACCGCTGTTGCTGCAGTAAGGTAAAACTATATTACATAACTTTATGTTTATTTCAATGTGTCATAATGTATTTATTTTAGCACACTTTATTTGGTATTTTATGTGTATTTGTCACCCTTTGTTATGGTCTGCTCCCCAAGTCCCCAGGTCACACCTGAAACGAACCATGACTCAGTGTACCTTTCTCGGTAAACAATCTTTAAATAAATAAATAAAATAAAATGGTGCACCAGGCTTGCAGCATTCTTCTGGCCAGTAATCAGATTTCTATCCTGTGCTATGCCACAAGTTTGACCAACATTTGTGGTCTAACTTGTGGAACTCAAGGGGCATGTTTTATGAAGCTTGCATCAGATATTTGGCACAAACTGCCATAAATTGTGGAAACTGTTGCAACTATGCCTGAAATTGTAAATTCGGGTGTAGTTGTGGCAAAGGGATGTGGCGCACCATCAGAACCTAAGCAAGCCCTGTGCCATACTTTGAAAATCTGGTCCCCGTGTTTTATCTACAAAAGCTGATTGACATGGCACCTTTAAGGGCCCTGGACTTGAGGGAGGGGGGAAATTTCAGCTGTGTGGGTGATACTATGCTTGATAGTCCAATACAACTCTGTTCCAGTAACCCATAATGCAAACGCCCTGAGAGAGGACCAGTTGAGCTACTCTTATTGACATCTGGAGGCATTGCAAGCTTCTCTGGCAGGAATACAGCATTTTCTCTACTTCCATTAGTCATATGCCCACATGAATAGGCTCCAGATTTCATTCCTGCTGATCATGCAAACAAAGAAGATAGAATATGCTTCTATACTGTTGTATGACCATGCCCCCTTATCTCTTTAGTTTGGAACGTAATGTCCTCCTGTGAGACCCTGGTGGTTCGACCCTGTCTTACTGCAGGACAAAGCATATATTAGCTACATCAAAGCAGCTAGCCAGGACTATCTGGCCCTGAATGCACCTAGTGCTACATCCCACTCAACTCGTTGGGAAGTTCTAAAGGCTGTATTAGGGGCCAAACCATCTAGTATGCCTCCCATCAAAAAAAGTGGAAATGGCTGATATTACAAATCTGGAAGCAAAATAAAAGAATGCAAAAGGCTGATATGCTCAGGCCCTCCTTGTCCTTGTATTACACTATCCAGAGGTTATAATGGAAGTACAATTCCCTCAGCAGTGCTTAGCTGGAGAGGACTATCCAGCTGGGTCAGATGGGCCATAGTTTGATGGAGACAAGGTGCAAGCTCCTAGCCTGCCAACTAAAGAAGAACAAGGCGATCAAACAATAAAGGAGATAAGAACAGCAGGGAGACAGTTTGATACAAGCAGGGACTCTATAGGACAAGTCTCCTCAGAATTTTATAAAAGCTTCTACTCCTCTAAACTGTTACCATCATCTGACCAACTGCATGCCTTCTTCCTGAAGGCTCAGGTCACCCTGTTCCCTCCACCACCTCTCAACACCAAGAATGCCCATTGTCTAAAGAACTAGAGCTCCCTAAAGCTATTAAGAAGTTGAAAGGGGGACCCTAAAGCAACAGTACTCTATGCACTTCTTGCAAAGCCATCTTGTTTGGTGGCCCTTCAGTGATCACTGTGCTTAGGACTGCTAAGCATTACTTAGCTCTTAAAGATCAAAATATTAGTCAAGGAGCAATGTTAATTCACTGTTGTCTGTTATCGGACCCTCTGTATATTTACAGGCACAGTTATGTGACTGTCACACAGGTGTGTCAATTACCTGAATGATAATTGCTGATGCCTTGGGGCAGGATTGCAATTGCAGTGGGAGGAACAGCTGGCAAATCATGGAAATAATGTACCCATCAATTAACCACTACTAACTATAAACAAAAAACATACAAATACTGGTATGCTGTAGACCCAGACTGAGGAAACTGCCATTTGAAATTCCAAAGCTGTGTAGTGTTGTATTCAACTTACAAGACAGATTAGCTTGTACTTTCTAAACCTAATTTCAGCATTATTTGTATCTGTGACACTTGGACAGCTGGTTCTGATCACTGTATAATTTTTGTAATATAAAATGGGTTATGGACTGTCTCTCATGAGAAATGCTGAAACAGCATGTGAGTATGACACACACACACACACACACGCTTTTAGATACAAGGTGTTACCTGGAAGACCAGAAGCTAATTATAGAGTAGAACAGGTCTTGATCAAAGATCTCCTATTTATCTAAAGTTAATTATAGCTGTAGTTGCTAGAGGAAATCATAAATGTTTATGACGTCCAGAGAAACACAGTTACATTTTCATATGGTGATACAAAGTATGTTGCACCTCCATGAGATCTGGCAGAAAGACATAAATGCTTTGATGTCTATGTGAGAGAGGATACTGCTTAAAGAATCAAATAAATGTTATTTGAAAAAGAAAATGAGTTGTGCTGAGATCACAGAATATTAATTTACCTTCTGGAAAAGACAACCTGTTTTGTATAGATATATTTTTATGTATTCTGACAGGGAGGAGCTGGGTGACCTCATGCAAAGAGGTGGACAAAGCCAGCTTTTAAACAGTATTCTGTTTTCCTTCAGAGAACACACCTCTAGTTGGACTCTGACAAAGAAACATCTTTGAGCACTTTAAGCAGGTATTTAGAGAGAGAGAGACAGAGAGACAGAGACAAATCTAAGTACTGTGGTAGGAATTGTACTGTTAAAACCTTGTTCTTTTAATAGATTTGTATGTCTTGTGATATAATAGTTCTGTATTTTATGTTTTATAGATTTTTATCTATATTTTAGTAGAATTCTACTTTTAGAGCCTACTTGGTCTGTCTTTGAATTATTTTCTTTTACAAGTGGAGTATATATGGTTAAAGCAGACACTGTACATAAGCTTGAATGGTGATACCAAACTGGAAAAAGGTAAGCGTTTTAAATCTGAGGTCTTTTATTACAGTTTTTAAGCTTAATTTCTGTACACCTGGTTAGGTCCCCATAAGGCAAAGATATCTGGCCCCTGAAGACAGAATTATCTGAGCCTGTACATTGAGGTATGCTAACAAGAGGTTCACAGTTTGAATCCTCCAAGACTTGAGACCAAAGGTTGATTCGAACCCCAAAACAGACAGGAGGGTTACCTGCTTCTGTTAACTGTTCACAAGACTGCGCTCAGAGGTTGGCACTTTGGGAGTAGAGGCTGACCTGCTGAGTGGGTTTGTGACAGATTGGTTGGCAGCAGTGGCATAAATTTTGGTATCACGACCTTTTATTGTTCATCGTGTCAGCTTGAGACCATCAGCTCACTTGCAAAGAAAGAAACAGGCAGAGGTTTATTTTTAAAAGGAAACAGAACTATATCACTTAGCGTACAGTCAAGTTCCTACCTGTTTTATTTTTTTCTAAAGTGCAAGTCAGAGTAGCAGTAGTGAGGAAGATGGCTTCCAACTACAGCAGGCACACTGTAGACTACTTAAGGCAGTTATGCGGGGACAGTGGAGTCCTGTTTGAGATGAAAGCCAGCAAGCAGAACCTCATAGATGCCCTGATGGTAGCAGATACCCAGAGCAGTGAGTCACAGACCATGACTGAAAAGGACCAAACCTCAAATGTGGCAGGGCTAGCGGCCAGTGCATTGTCCAGATCTGATGAGGAGGGCAACAGGGCCACTATCAGTAAAGGGCCACAGCAGCAGGGGAAGGTCACCAGTATCCTGGATCCAGAAGTACTCAGCCTGCAAACTGAGTTGCACAGGATGGAGCTGGAGTTCCAGGAGAGAGACAGCAAAAACGCTGTGAAGCAGACCATGAGGCGTGGAGCACCAGTGAGGAGCGAAAATGCCAAGAGGCAAAGTGAGAACAGAGAGACACTGACTGTGCGGAGCAGGAGCCAGAGCAACATGAACTAGAGAAGCTATGATTACAACCAGCAGCACCAGAGCAGGTAAGTGGCTTGGGTTTAACTGGGACTACAGGACTGGGTTACAAACTGAATTCCAAATTAATAGCCAAATTTAAAGAGGAGTATATGGATGCCTTTTAAATTCTTTGAAAAAGTTTGTATTCAGGCTAAAATTCCTAGAGAGTCCTGGTGCTCCAGCTATCCCGCTACCTAGGAAAGCTAGAGATGCATTGGGTCAAATAGACAATGAGGACAGTGATGATTATAGCAAACTTAAAGCAGCACTGTTAAAAAATTTAATTAACTGCTGAATCATAGAGCTAAATTCTGTAAGCTCAGGAGAAGCCCTGACATGAGCTACGAGGAACTAGCCATGAAACAACATCAGTTTTAAAACATTGGTGGAAAGAATTGAGGCAAACTCTGTTGATAAAACTGAAAATGTGATTTTATTAGAACAGTTTTATTGGGCATACCCAGCCGAGCTAAAACCTGGCTAGAGGACTGAGATCCCAAAACAGTGCAGAGGCTGCTGAACTTTGGACCACTATGTCAAAAGCAGACCTGCTCCAAGAGTGAATAGGGCAGGTGTGGCAGTGCAGAAAGGAAAGCGTGCCTTCAGGGCAGCTAAAACCCTCACTGCCTCCATCAAACCCGTTAGCCCCAGGTTTCAGAGAAAGATTTCTCTGAGAGAAGAAATGAATGTTGGTTGTGTAAAGAAACTGGGCATATTGCCAGACAGTGTCCCAAAAGGTGAGCAATACACAACAGGAGCTAGAAAGGAAGTAAGTTGTTTGTGTGTCCCTGAAGCATGCCAGTGAACATGAGGGAACACATGCACCCAGTCATGGTGAATGGTGTACAGATGCAAGGGTTAGGGATACAGGGCATCCCTGACCTTGGTAAAGGGGATCTGGTACAGCCTCTTCAGCTTATTCCCAATAAATACATCACTGTACAGGACTTTGTGGGTGGGGAGAAAACATTGCCCTCGCTAGTATTCTCCTAGACTGGGGTAAACAGGGAACTGAGCAACAGGTGGCTGTAGCTAAAATATCAGCAGTGTATCTGATGCTGAGCAACAATCTCAAACAAGGGATGATATGTGCAGTTACCCATAGCCAAGCGGCAAGGGAAATTGTAGTTCTCTGAACCCACAGGCCATTCTGGAAACCACTGAGAGCCTGGTTCCCCAGCCTGTGTCTCCAGATGGGGAGAATAATGAAAAGGGGTAGAAATGTCCCCAGTAGCAAGTAACACAGCTACAGAGGGTTACTCCAAAGAGGAGGGTGAACCATTGTCAGAGGGTGGGGATTGACAGTGATCCTGAGTGCCCTGACACTAGTGCTAGGGACCCTATATTAGAGACTGAAGGGACCTGTCCCATGCCTTGGAAATGTGTGAGGGTTTGCAGCTGCTCAGAAGAGGACCCTAGTTTAGAGAAGCTGAGGGCTTGGGCAGACTAGACGGCACACAGGAGGTGGACGGCAGACATAAGGTTTATTGGGAAAATGGACTTATGTATACTCAGGCAGTACAGACAGAGGGAGGGATGCTAGGCAGACAGCTTGTCATTCCCTAGGAGTATCGTGAGCAGTTGCTCAAGATTGCACATGATATTCCTTGTCTGGTCATCTGGGAATCGCACACATGATGCAGCGCGTGGCCCAGAATTTACTGGCCTAACTGCACCCAGCAGGTGAAGGAGTATTGCAGGTCTTGTCACTGGCACTAAGAAATAGGGAAGGCTGGCAAGAAAACCCAAGCCACCCAGATTCCATTGCCCATAGTGGAGGAGCCATTCCAGAGGTGGGAATGGATATTGTGGGGCCTTTAAATACCCCCCAGCCCTCAGGGAAGAGATCCATACTGACTGTGGTGGATTATGCTACTCGGGTACCCAGAGGCAGTCACCCTATCCTCATTGAGGACAGACAAGTGGCAGATGCCTTACTTGGGATTTTCTCCTGTGTTGGGTTTCCACAGGAGGTCATCACCAATCAAGGGGTTTCTCCATATCGGATCTGATGAAATGTTTATGGGAGAAGTGCGTGGTGGTGCAGAGATGACAACACCATATCATCCACAAGCCAATAGTCTTGTGGAAAGATTCAATAGTACCCTAAAGTCAATGCTCGTGTTTGCTGAACAGCATGGGAGGGACTGGAAGAAATACCTTCCCCACCTGTTGTTTGCATACAGGATGTGCCCCAAGAGTTGACTGGATTTTCCCCTTCAAACTCTTATATGGACGCCAGGTACATGGGCCTCTAGACTTGATCCAGGAGGACTGGGAAGACAAGCATGCCACCTAGGGAACTCCCATTGTGGGTTACATCCTTAGGTTTAGGGAAAGGCTGAAGGAGCTTATAGGGACAGCCCAAAGCAACCTGGAAGCTGCCTAATGGAAACAAAAATGTGGAACAACTGCAGAGCCAGAGTCGTCTGTACATGGTGGGTTAGGGAAGTCATGGTCCTTATTTCGGTCCAGAAAGACAAGCTGCAGGCTGAGTGGGCAGGACTGTACAAAGTGGTTAGGAAGGTAAATGACATGAACTACATTGTGGAGTTACCTGACTGAAGACAGACTGAAAGGATGTACCATGTCAACATGATGAAGCCATATGAAATAGGGCTGACATGGTGTTTGTAGTGTGTAGTCATGGGGAGGGGACAGATGAAGGAGACCCCCATCTGGACTTGCTGGAAGAAAGTAAGGGGAATCCTCTGTGGAGGCAGTTAAACTGTCTACCCAGCTGGTCCTGGACCAAATCCAGAAAGTAAGGGAGGCTTTAGCAGACTTTGCCCCATTGTTTAGCGCCAAGCCTGGACTAACCCCTTAGCAATGCACAATGTGGAGACAGGGACACAGATGCCCATACGGTGGACAGCATATCGGGTGTCAGAGGCTGTCCAAAAGGACAATAGGAGGAAGTGGAGGAGATGCTGGATTAAGGAGTCATCCAGAGATCCCAGCCCCTGGGCCAGATCCATAGTTCTTGTGCCTAAGCCAGATGGCTCTACTCATTTCTGTGTGGACTATCATGGACTGAATGCAGTCACAAAGTCAGATGCCCACCGAGGCCCTGAACAGATGAACTCCTGGACAAGTTGGGAGGGCGACCTACCTTCGACCATTGACCTAACAAAGGGGTATTGGCAGGTAGAGTTGATTGACAAAGCTAGGAGAGGTCGGCCTTCATCACTCCAATAGGGCTTATTTGAGTTTAAAGTAATGCCTTCGGAATGAGGAAATGCCCCGGCCACTTTCCAAAGGTTGGTGAACCAGGTGTTAAATGGTGCTGAGGAGTATGCCATGGTGTACCTGGATGACATTGCCATCTTTAGTACCAGCTGGGAGGAACACCTATCCCACCTTAGGGAAGTGCTGGGCAGGAACAAAGGGCCGGGCTCACTGTCAAAGCTGGGAAGTGCCAGGTGGCCATGGGAGAAATGGCATACCTCGGCATGTGGTAGGCCGGGATAGCTCCATCCTAACCAAATAAAAATAGAGATAATCCAGGCTTGGCCCAGACCAGAAACACAGAAGCAGGTCAGGAGTTTTCTAGGGACAGCAGGGTACTACAGGAAATTTGTACCCAATTATAGTGCTCATTGCTCCCCTATCTGACCTGACAAAGAAAAGAATGCCCAAGAAAATTACCTGGGACCCAGCCTGTGAGAAAGCCTCTACCAGATTAAAGAGGCACTGTGCACTGCTCCTGTTTTGGCAGGTCCTGACTATAGCAAAACCATTATAGTTTAGTCTGACACCTCAGATGTGGGTATTGGGGCAGTACTGAGTCAGACATCCAGCCAAGGGACAGATCACCCACTAGCATACCTGAGTAAAAAGTTACTTCCCAGGGAGCAAGCATACTCTATGGTAGAAAATGAGTGTCTTACTATAGTGTGGGCCCTAAAGAAATTAGAGCCATACTTATATAAGCAGCATTTTGTGGTGCAGACTGACCACAACCCCTGGTTTTGGCGACGAGATGGGAAAGAACAATGGTAGATTGCTAAGATGGAGTCTTGCTTTTCAAGGGTATGCTAGAATCATACATAGGGCTGGATCCAAAAATCAGAACTCGGATGGGCTATCTAGGGTCTATGAGGAGGAACTGATTTGTTAAGCTCATCCCATGCAGGGATAGAGCCCCACATTCAGTCTAGGTGGAGAGGAATTGTGACACTTGGACAGCTGGCTCTGATCACTGTATCATTTTTTATAATATAAAATGGGTTATGGACTGTCTCTCATGAGAAATGCTGAAACAGCATGTGTGTATGACACACACAGATTTTAGATACAAGGTGTTACCTGGAAGGCCAGAAGCTAATTATAAAGTAGAACAGGCCTTGATCAAGGATCTCCTATTTATCTAAAGTTAATTATAGCTGTAGTTGCAAGAGGGAAATCATAAACGCTTATGACGTCCAGAGGAAACACAGTTACATTTTCACATGGTGATACAAAGCATGTTGCACCTCCTTGAGATCTGGTGGAAAGAAATAAATGCTTTGATGTCTGTGTGAGAGAGGATACTGCTTAAAGATCAAATAAATGTCATTTGAAAAGAAAATGAGTTGTGCTGAGATCACAGAATATTAATTTACCTTCTGGAAAAGAAAACCTGTTTTGTATAGATACATTTTTATATATTCTGTCAGGAGGAGCTAGGTGACCTCATGCAAAGAGTGGGCAAGCAAGCTTTTAAACAATATTCTGTTTTCCTTCAGAGAACACACTTCTATCTAGACTCTGACAAAGAAACATCTTTGAGCACTTTAAGCAGGTATTTAGAGAGAGAGACAACTCTAAGTACTGTAGTAGGAATTGTACATGTTAAAACCTTTGTTTTTAATAGATTTGTATGTCTTATGATATAATAGTTCTGTATTTTATGTTTAATATATTTTTTATCTATTTTGGTAAAACTCTATTTTTAGAGCCTACTTGGTCTGTCTTTGAATTATTTTCTTTTACAAGTGGAGTATATATGGTTAAAGCAGACACTGTACATAAGCTTGAATGGTGATACCAAACTGGAAAAAGGTAAGCGTTTAAATCTGAGGTCTTTTATTACAGTTTTAAGGGTTTATTTCTGTACACCTGGTTGGGTGCCCATAGGCAAAGATATCTGGCCCCGCAAGACAGAATTATCTGAGCCTGTACATTGAATGCGTTAACAAGAGGTTCACATTTGAATCCCTCCAAGATTTGGAATAAGAATAGCGTGGTTGTGTATTTGGGCTCCCATACACTTTTCTATAGAGTGTATGATACTCCAAAACACATGATTGCTTACTTTTTCTTTTTTCTGTGGTCCATGTTTGCCGCTAGGGACCCACACTTCTCATCCATCCGCCCACTGGCCAGCTCACGCAGGCAACTCGCCAACCTCCCCCTGTCCTATAAACAGCACTAGTGGGGACAGTTGCCTTGTGATGTAGCTACTAATGCAGAAATAAAAGTCATTCTGCGTGTAACCCCCTTGTTACCCGGGGTTACTAGAATCCCAGTAAGACCTAGTGGTAGGCAGGAAGGCAGCTTGTGAAACTCCAGTTAAATGGATTTCACACTGTCTCAATCTGTTCTCGGTCTCAGCTGAGACTGAGGGATGACATCACCATAGAACTATCGCAGCTGCATGAGCCACAATGGAATCTGCAGCAGGGAGTTGGAGTAGAATGTTGGGAGGTTTGAACAGTAGTTTGTGGTCAGTTGGAGTTTGGAGCTTGCTGAGAGAGCAGCACAGCAGCTCTGTGTAGGCTCGTGGAGCCTCAGCCCTGACATAGGGCTACATTTAGGAAAACAGGTGTGTGTTTCCACCAAAAGAGACACACAGTGAGTAGTTTTAAAGTGGTGGAGACCGCTGATTCGGGTCTCAGTGACCCTCCCCTCAGGGGATGGGGGCAGGAAGGTTTTCCTGCATATTCCAGGGGCAACCCCCTGGTTTTCTGCTAGTGGAGAAGCTGCCTTATTTGGTTCAAGAGTTTTTGGGAAACAAGAAGAGATTGTGAATCATCTGTGGGGCACCTGCAACCGAAGGGTGAGTTCTGCTCTTTCTAAAGGGCCCATGTCTTCACCCTGGGACTTGTGCGATAGTGGGTATTGGACTACTGAAGTAGTGGGAGGCCTAGAGTAATAGGCTTAGCCAAAAGTAAAAGTATGTTCAAGTCCAGCACATAGTGGAAGTCAAGACATGTAGAGGAGATGTGACGTACGTCTACCCAGTAATCTACATTGCCAAGTTTTCAGAAAAGAGTTGTTTAGTTTCCAGAGAAAGGGCCGGGTATGGATTGTGGGAGCTGGAGGCGGGAGACCCCCCCATCTTTAGTGACCAGGTCCACCTCTACAGATTTGTTCTGTGGATTTCTACTTTGCCTCATGCACTTGGCCAGTGATGAGGGAAGTACCCAGATGTGGGAGTGGAAGGAAAAATTCCCTCTAGGAGTCGAAGGCTCTAAGGTGGTTTGGGGAGCCACCAATTGGAAAACTGGTTCATTTCCCAAAATAGACCACGGATCAAGTGGCTGGCAGCGGAGCCGAGCCAGTGAGGAAAACCCAAGTAGTGTACAAGTCGGGCTGTGTACCCAAAGCTGTGTGTAAGACCGGGGATGTGTGTCTGTTGGGTTCAGAGCCTGAGGGCTGGAAATAGTGAAGAAGTCTTCTGTTGTCTCTAATCTGCATTACCAGGAATGTAGCCCCGTCGGGGTCCGCCTATGCTTCGTTTGTTCAGCTTGGATGTGAATAAAAGCCACACCGTAGAATCCCATTCCTGGTTCTGGACATTACAGTTATTGCTTCCTGTGTTCGGATTTACTTGGGTGCCCATGTGCAGAGTAGCCAAACCTAGGCCCCCTGTGCCGAGTAACCTTATCCTCCCGAACCCAGTCCCCACCAGGTACTGCTGTCAGCTTCAACAGCATGCCACCTGTCATTTTGCAAAAAGGCAGGGGTTCGGAGGTTACAAAAATGGAGGCACCGCTTTGGATTTAATTCTGGGAGGAAGGTGCTCGGGCAAGGGGCTAGCGTTTTGGCTATCTGGCAGTGGGTAGCCCATAAAAAGCTGAAGCAATTTAATTAGTGTGTCGCGGTGTGCTGTGGATCTTATGCTGCTGTTTAAAATGCCAACTGTTTACCAAGGAGCAGTAAAGCTAAAAGAGTGTGCCCTTGTCCTGCATCAATTGTTTACAGCGTTTTTGCCTGCTTTTTATGTTGCTTGCACGCATGTGCAAGAAACATAGTGCCATCATCCGAGTTTTCGGAGGTGTGTCAGCCCGTCTTCCAATGCAGTCAGTGTGTTTGCAGGCGCGGCCCCAGTTCCCTCAATCACTGCTTAGCTGTCTATGACAAGCTGAAAATGCAGTGGCATACAGTTGAAAGGAGAGCTCCGCTTGGAGGAGCAGAGCTCTCCCCCACACACACACACATGCACGCCACACAGGCACACCGCGTGCTCATCGCGCTTCCCCTCACTGTATGGGCCGACGGGGTGCCCAATCCCCGTCGCCACACCCCTCAAAGCATCCAGGCGCCATGCTGGGAGCCCACCCCAGCGTGGCAAAACATGTTATGGCCGACAGGGTGCCCAATCCCTGTCGGCTCCACTGTCTCCCCGTACAGGGTGCCACACTGGGAGCCCACCCAAGCGTGGCAACAGATGCCATGGCCAATGGGGTGCCCAATCCCCGTCGGCTCCACCCCCCCAGCCATCCTTCTGAAGCAAACGTCCTGCGTCGTCATTTAAAAAAAAAAACTGTAAAGAAAAAAACGGTCCCACGCAGTCTCCCTGCTTCCCCCCCACAATCCGCACCCACCCACTGCGCACCCGCCTCCCCACAACCCCCTCACCCCATACTTACCTCCGGAGTCCGGCGCGATGATCTTCGGTGGACCGGGAACACGTCTGCACTCTTCAAAGCCGACCGCGAACTGAGGAAATGACGGTAAGCTGTATAATGTGATAGACAGGGTTTTTTCAACTTTGTTGCATATCTCAGGCATATTTTGGAATTTTTGCACCAAATTTTCAACATGGGGTTTTTGGGACCCCTCCTCATGAATTCTTGCACTGTCATGGCGTTACAGTCGGCAGGGTGATTTTCGCAGCCACTGCGTGAAATCACCTTTCCAGAATGATTAACGAAATGACACTGCCAGTGTTCATAAGGTGGGCTCAAAAGCCTATTTTGAAAATTTGGTGGAAAATTCCAAAATGACTGTTTTACGAGCGTGCGTTGCGCAGTTCCTACGCATGCTCGTAAGTTTACGAAATTTCAATATTTTCAGTCCAGATTTTCAACATTGCCATTTTACCATACCTACTTATGAGCAGTACAGCTGTTATTTTTCACATCTCACCAAAAACATGTTTCCGCCCATGTAGCACACAATGGCGCAGTCAGTGTGCGAAATCAATGTATGGGACACATTAAGAAAATCACAGAGATGCTGTTTATGAGCAGAGGTCTTAAAATGGCTATGTTGAAAATTTGGTGAAAAAATTCCTAAAAATGACTGTTTTACGAGCGTGCATTGCGCAGTTCCTACGCACGATCATTAAGTTCTCGAATTTTCAACATTTGCACTCCAATGACTTCCAAATTCCTAAACAGCACATAGAAGCAAGCAACATTCGCATTGACAAATGCTTGTTAAATGAACTGTGGTAAAGAAAAGTGTGGAAGACTAGGTGTAGCAACAGGAAAATTGTGCCCTGGACATTGGAAATGCTTTTAAAAATGAACTGTGGTAAAGAAAAGTGTGGAAGACTAGGGGTAGCAACAGAAAAATTGTGCCCTGGATGTTGGAAATGCTTTTTGAATGAACTGACAGACTTGCAGGTGTAATGGCTATGTTAAATGGCTGAAATGGGCTCCCGCCGTGGAGTCAGTTGAGAAAAAAAAAATGCTTTCTGCAGTTTGAATTTGCCTGCTCAACGATCGCTGTAAGGAGACGAGCACTCGCGAGGAAGAAGAGGCTCATTTGCATGGCGTCGTGTGATTGGTGAGGCTGCAATCAGTCCCGCCCCTCAGCCAGCTCTACAGTGACTGCGCCAGCATTCGAGAGGGAGTGTGAGTGGAGTGCGTGTACTGGCTTGTGGAGGAGCATCGCAGAGCGTTAAAAAAGCTGTAAACCTTCTAAAAATAGACTTGCTTGTTTAAGATCGGGCTCAACCCGCGATTCGATTGTCTAAATTGTGAGTGCGGTGGTCGAGGAGACGATCGGCAAGACTGCCCACCGGTTTCTGTTCTGAGGCCTCCAAGACTGGCTGTAGGCCATTTTTCCCCATCGCAGCTAACAGCTACTGATAACAATAAGTACCAACAGTAAAGATTGCTCAAACAGTGATTTTCTGTTAAAAGCCTTTTAAATGTGTGAGCAGCAGTGCAGTCGCTTGCTGAAGTAATGACTGTGGCAAGTCCTACCAGCAGGTACAAGTCAGCTAAACCATTGACTGTGTGCATAGTAATGAGTTCAGCATTAGTTTAAAGTTTAAAGCCAGAGAGAGACTGTGAGTTGTAGCCAAATGTGCAGCACTAGTTTTACAGGCAATTCTGTGCTTAAAACCTGAAGCTTTAAGGGACTGTGAGTTGAAGAAATGTTTCCAGCATGAGAAAAGTCCGTGGAAAATCATGTAAATGTGTTTAGAACAAGAACAGTGCAAGTTTGTGCAGTTTGAGCAAAAGTTATCAGTAGTGTGTGTAAATCAGATGCGCAGTGGCTTGACCCAATTTCTGAATCTTGATGCACAGGAGTGTTGCCGCTGCCATCATAGGGTGGGGTAGTAAAGTAAACACAGCAGCAGAGGAGCCATTTTAAAAGTAAAGAAGGTGTTCAGTAAAGTGGGACTTTCAGTTACAGTGAGCTTTTGTTTGTTTTTTCTGCAGTTATGGCCTCAGGACCAGCTCGCTACCCGGACCATGCCCAGGCTGCAGTAACAGCAGCAGTAAATAGACTGAGGGACATTGAAAAGTGGTGCTGTGGAGGACAACTGCCTCCTCATGTGGCGATTCCTGGTTTTCCAGTGCATTCGCCAAATATGCTTGAGAGCTGGAAGGGCGTCTTCATGATACCTCACTGTGCTGGATGCCTAGAAAAATATGGCTTGTATAAAGCCCCAAATTCGTTTGGCTCCCACATGGACAATGTTCAGAATCTACAGTTGGCAGCACACAGCACCAGGTGGAGCCTGTGGAAGAAGCCCCTCAGGGAGTGTGGCACAAAAGCTAGAGGGTGCAGAGTTAGAGACAGAACCAGAAGTTGAAGTTTGGATGCTGCATCCCAGAAGGAAAATTCGATAAAGCATCAGTAGACCCCTGGAGGAAGGGCCCCAGCCCAAGTCTCATAGGAGAAAGATGAGATGCAGGAGGCCTTTGAATGGGAGGTGTGAGCCTCCGCTCCTAATGATAGTGGATAGTCTCAGGAGTGAGGGACGACTGCTCACTCCCTGGGCTCAGATCCTTAGTGAGAAGAAGATGAGGGGAACCTATGTGGCCTTGTGAAAAGGAACGGGTACACAGCCTCAAGATCTTGCCTCAGGAGGAATGCATGGAAGAGTGGTGATGTCACTGCCCTGGCTATGCAAGAGTATAGAAGTCGAGATCTGTTTCTAATCTCAAGTCTGGAGCTGGCAGAACCAGGACTGGCCACCCCTAAGCCAGGCCAGCAGTCTCAAGTTGACCAAAGCAAGTAAAGAGGAAAGACTGGTTCATAGAAAGGCAAATAGAGATCTACGGTATGACCTTTTCTACCTTTCCTCAGAAAGTCTGGGAGGAGATTGAGAACAGCAGGAAATCCTGGATCTGGGCCAAAGCAATGAAAGGTGTGCATCCTGAGGCAAATAAGCATGTAAAGGACAGACTGTTTCATGAGAAATATACCCAGTGGAAGAGAGGCAGGACACTGTTTATGGACAGAGTGCGAATAGTGGATGGAGAGGGACATGAAATCTCCCACTGTGTGAATTATGTGCGCCCAGGACGGGTAATAATTCAAGCTCCTGACACCAGCACTATTGGCCTCAGTGTAAGGACCTCCCAGCAAATGTGCCACGTCCTACTAAATGGAAAGCTGAGCAGTGGTAGTCAATACCTGCCACACCAACATGAAAGTAAGTGCCTTTATTGATCCGCCAGTATGGACATCCAGGACTCCAGGTGCCCCACATTCATCCATTCTACAGTGTACTGGCCTTTCCAGAATCCATCGACTGGCCCACCAGATGACTTCAGATCCAGAGGACACCAGCCAGCTGTATCCTGATCCATCGCCTATTAATCAGATGACATCAAACCAGATGTTTCTTTTTTGTTCCTGTTCTAAGGTTCCATCTCCAGAGATGACATCATCCCAGCAGTTCCCAGATGTGCCCTCCTGTAGTTCCGAAGATGTCCACCCAGCTGTACGGAAGAAATGCTGCCAGGAGAGTCTTCGTCTGAGTGCAGGTCGGTTCAAATTTTTCGTACTACAAGGGCACAGTAAGTCGAACTTTTCTATCTTTATGACATTGCAGTACACCCTACACTAGCAGACTTCAAATGTGAACTGTCCTCAAAGACTCTCCCCTTCGGGACTTTGGCCTGATAGACTGTGCTTCACGGGCTCCACCCAGGAAAACTCTTTAATGAACTAGCCCCAACACACTATAATCACTAGGTAGAACTTTTAGGGCACTCCATCCCCAAATGTGTATTGTAAATAATGTCGTTGTTTTCTAATGATATACTGTTTTCTACCTTTTCTAAAAAAAAAAAAAAATCTTTTAGGATTCTTCAGTGTTTTGATGGTAGGGGTTTAGGTAGACTGTGTATGCAGATTAGGAGTGTGTGTTGTCTTTCTTTTCTTGCAGGTGGTCCTGGAAGATAGAAGAAGAAGACAAGAAGAGGAGGAGGCTCATCGGAGTTCCTCACTAGTACTTTAGTGTGCAGTAATTTAAAGTACTGTGGTGTTGTTATTGTTGTTGTTACTGTATTAACCCTTTCCTTCCACAGGTGTGGTTGTGGGGGTAGGAAGGAAGCAGTGAAGTGATGTAATAATGGGTATTATTTTCTTGGTCAGTGGTTGCAGGTTGCCCAAGGTGGGAGGTCCCTGGTTGTTTTTGTTTTGGGGTGTTAAGTTAGAAGCAGACAGATTTTCCCTAGAGGGCGAGGGGATAGACAGGCTGTGGTTCTGAACGGCTGTAGGGACTGCAGTGCTGAGCTATTAGGGCTATGCTCTGGACAGTTCTACCAAGCTACTAGGCGTCCTAGTAAAGTGGGTAGAGTAGAGGCTGTGATATGTCAGCTAAAGGCCTCAAGGCCCTTAGTATTTGCCTGCCTGTGCTGCTTTACATGGTAGGAGGGCCTGATCACCCCCCTCCTCAGGTAGCACATAGGGTGAGATGGCCTAAAGCAGTTAAACAATGACTCGGACAGTCATTTTCCTGGTCAAGGAGAGTGTAACTCCCTTGTTACCCGAGGTTACTAGATCCCAGTAAGACCTAGTGGTAGGCAGGAAGGCAGCTTGTGAACTCCAGTTAAATGGATTTCACACTGTCTCACTCTGTTCTCAGTCTCAACTGAGACTGAGGATGACATCACCATAGAACTATCGCAGCTGCATGAGCCACAATGGAATCTGCAGCAGGGAGTTGGAGTAGAATGTTGGGAGGTTTGAACAGTAGTTTGTGGTCAGTTGGAGTTTGGAGCTTGCTGAGAGAGCAGCACAGCAGCTCTGTGTAGGCTCGTGGAGCCTCAGCCCTGACATAGGGCTACATTTAGGAAAACGGGTGTGTGTTTCCACCAAAAGAGAGACACAGTGAGTAGTTTTAAAGTGGTGGAGACCGCTGATTCGGGTCTCAGTGACCCTTCCCTCAGGGGATGGGGGCAGGAAGGTTTTCCTGCATATTCCAGGGGTAACCCCCTGGTTTTCTGCTAGTGGAGAAGCTGCCTTATTTGGTTCAAGAGTTTTTGGGAAACAAGAAGATTTCGTGAACCACCTGTGGGGCACCTGCAACCGGAGGGTGAGTTCTGCTCTTTCTAAGGGGCCCATGTTTCCACCCTGGGACTTGTGTGATAGTGGGGATTGGACTACTGAAGTAGTGGGAGGCCTAGAGTAATAGGCTTAGCCAAAAGTAAAAGTATGTTCAAGTCCAGCACATAGTGGAAGTCAAGACATGTAGAGGAGATGTGACATACATCCACCCAGTAATCTACATTGCCAAGTTTTCAGAAAAGAGTTGTTTAGTTTCCAGAGAAAGGGCCGGGTATGGATTGTGGGAGCTGAAGGTGGGAGACTCCCCATCTTTAGTGACCAGATCCACCTCTACGGATTTGCTCTGTGGATTTCTACTTTGCCTCATGCACTTGGCCAGTGATGAGGGAAGTACCCAGATGTGGGATTGGAAGGAAAAATTTCCTCTAGGAGTCGAAGGCTCTAAGGTGGTTTGGGGAGCCACCAATTGGAAAACTGGTTCATTTCCCAAAATGGACCACGGATCAAGTGGCTGGCGGGGGAGCCGGGCCAGTGGGGAAAACCCAAGTAGTGTACAAGTCGGGCTGTGTACCCAAAGCTGCATGCAAGTCCGGGCTGTGTGCCTGGTGGGTTCAGAGCCTGAGGGCTGGAAATAGTGAAGAAGTGTTCTGTTGTCTCTAATCTGCATTACCAGGAATGTAGCCCCGTGGGGGTCCGTCTATGCTTTGTTTGTTCAGCTTGGATGTGAATAAAAGCCACACTGTAGAATCCCATTCCTGGTTCTGGACATTACAGTTATTGCTTCCTGTGTTCGGATTTACTTGAGTGCCCCTGTGCAGAGTAGCCAAACCTAGGCCCCCTGTGCCGAGTAACCTTATCCTCCCCAAACCCAGTCCTCACCAGGTACTGCTGTCAGCTTCAACAGCATGCCACCTGTCGTTTTACAAAAAGGCAGGGGTCCAGGGGTTACATGCGTTAGTAGCTACGTCACTACTGGGGCATAACAACTTTTGTCAGTGTATGGATCTCCATACACAACGAGGTTCTACCATACACTATAATTTTATTTTTGCAGATTTTGGCCCCTAATGTTCAACATATCCTTCTGCAGTTACACCTCCTGAAAACAATAGGTATCATTTTTCAAATCCCTCCAAACGGTTTTCACAGTTGCACTGCAAAATCACCTTTGAATGGGATTTAAAAAAAATTCCATCTGTCTTGATCATACCGTCAGGTCATAAAAAGACTGTTGGAAATTTGGGGTTAAAATGTGGGAGCCCACTGAAAATTAGATATTGTCTCTCAGATGGCCTATCCTGGGTAAATATATGGTAAAAACATGTACAAGCAAGACCTGGTACATCAGCAATGCAAGTGTCAATCATCCGGCACTGACAAATGCTTGTTTAAATTTCCTCTTTGGAGCAAAGCCACAAACTATACAAAAGAGAAAAAATGAAACAAAAGGTCCCTAACAGCTGAGCTGAGTGCATTGCACCCTGCGAGAATGTTCATACATCAGAGACAGACAGTGAATAGTTTAAGACGCACTTTTCTTCACCAGGATTATGCAAAACAACATTGTCTCCCACTAGCCCTTCTCAGCCTTGATACTGAGAAGGACTTCAATAGGGTCACCTGCCATTTCTCTGGGAGAATCTAGCAGCTTACTGTTTTCCCCAACAGTTCCTGGATTGGCTCCACTCATTTTATGCTGCCCCCTTGGCCTATCTCAGCGTGTATGGTTCTTATAAAATGGGTAGGCTATATCAGCCAATCAGAATGCTAGCTCACTATGTATGAAATCTGTTCCATGCACAAGCAATAAAAAGTTCAGACAAGCAGGACCACACCATAAAAAGAAATCAGGAGCCGTTAGAATGTTGATGCTTTAAACACCACTGTCTTCTTTCCCATGCTAACTCCGATTTCTTTCTATGCCTGCTGCTGATATCGTGCTGCCGGCCCACACATTGAACCCCCCAAAATAAAAAGCCGTTGCCTCAGTTTTTCCTTATCTGCCATGTAACCATAACACTACAATGTTTTACTAACTAAATAATGCTGTTTTCACAGCCAATTGCACTGCTGACACATCTCCTTCTGCCCCCACTGCCGATTACGATCATTCCCTTGTACTTACTGTCTCCTTTGTCACCCGCACTCCCAATCCGCTGCAGTCAGAATTCCCTTCTTCACAGAATCTTTATTTTTATTTTTTATGATGACCAGCTTCTGAGCAACTGGCAGTCTGAGTGACAGAAACAGTTCTGCTCGATCATCACTCCTCTGGTTGGTCACGGGTCACAGGAAAAGGAGCGAAGGCTCCTTCCTGATCATCTACCTTGTTCAATTTTCCTCTTAAAAAAGAAAATCAGACTGTAAAATCCAGTTTCTCTGCGCATAACACCACCACTTCTCCAATTCCATGCCTACTCTGGCAGCAGTTCTCAGCCGCTCGGTGCAGCCATCAGTAACTCATTTAGGCTACGGGGAAGGAGGCTGCCATTCATGAGATATGGAGACCTTGGCAACTATATTATTTGAATAAAGACTGGTACTGTATTTGATTTGATCTTAATTGTATAACATGAAAAGACTGAATCTTGCGATCACATTATCTGTCTTTGTACAATTGTATATTTGTACTAACAAGGCCTAGCATATTAAACTATTGCTCAGTGTTCTTTAGCAGCGTGGCACATCACCTTGCCTGGCAAGCTCAACCCCTGCATTTACAATCCATCTTAGTAGTGTGACCAAACAAAAGCATATAGTTAAGGTACCAGTGATTACCCCCCCATCCCAGCTGCTTTAAAGCCTACAATTTATTTCAAATAATTCCAATATTCTTACTTGTTATAACTTATTAGAGGGTTCTTAGTCTCATCATACAGCTCAATTATGATCCAGCCTAACCACAACAAAGGTGACTGCCTCCATCAATCAGGAACAAGCATCACATTTTATCTGGCCATTCTGAGGTGAGGTCCCCTGCATTTTAGGCAATTATTGTTTAGCCAATCCCATTCACTTTGTCAGTTGGAAGGGTATTCATATGTGTGCCTGTACCTAACTTGGCCCCTGAGGAAGACTCTTTCTGAGTGATATGTAGGGGCACTTTAGCCTGGCATTCCTGGCAGTGTTGTGGCAATAAGTAACTATTTTGCATCACCCTGAGCTTGGTGTGTGTTGCTCTCTTTGTTTTAGTCTGACCCTGACTGAATTAGAGTCCTCCACCCTTTCCCTGTACTGGTGTACTGGCCTGTGCACTATGTTAGAAAAATACTTGAAACCTCTGTGCATAACACAAAATGCTGCAACACAGAAATATAACTCAGAGTGATCACAAGCCTGCCCCTTCCCTCATGGATTATATTTGTGTGTGCCTCTGCACATTCCTGCCTGCCCACAAATAGGCGATGCTTTATCCTCCCCTCTCACCATCCTCTCAGGCGTCCCCCAAGGCTCCATCCTTGGCCCCGTCCTCTTCTCCCAATTTACAAACAACCTATCTTCAGTTTGTCGGTCCATGGAAATTCACATGTACGTGTGTACGACATTGTTCTCTTCCTCTCAGGGCCCTCTGTCAGCAGCGTTTAGTCCCCCCCTTCAGGATGATTTTAACAGGGTTCAGTCCTGGTTTAATGCCAACAAACTTATTTATTTATTTATTGAAAAGTTTAGCCAGGTAAGGTACACTGAACAACAAGTTGCTCATCTCCCGGTACGACCTGGGGGAGCGAGTAGGGGAGTTACATAGTAATATAGAATACACACAATAGCACAAAAGCAGTTTAAACAAAAAGCATTAAGGCATGGATTATAAGTATACAATGGCATGGAGTACAATAGTACACACAATAGCACAGAAGCAGTTTACACAAAGGCATATAAAGCCAGGCTTAACAAGCATAAAGGCATGGGTAGTTACAAGGTAGACAAGGATTCAGTCTATTCTATAACCTAGAGGGTGAGGCAGAATAGTGGCTAAGGTATTCCAAACTTGTCTAGATGCTTACAACATGAGGACTATTATAAAGCAAGACAATGAGAGGGAAACTAAAAATGTGGCAAACAAAGGAGCTAGAGACCAGTGCGAATCCCGCAAGCTGAGGAGAAAGTACCAAAGAGAGAGATTGATAGGGTATACTATCAAAGACAAGAAGGAGGAAAAAAGTCTAGTCGGGTCTAGTCGGGGCAGCGATGAGGGTAAGAGATGACTAATAGGGAGAAGGGTGAGGGACTGAGGGGGAGCTAGGGGCAGGTGCAGTTTACAGAGAGGAAATTATATAGTGCTTTGTTTAGAGAGCCTGGGGAGGAGGAGGAACGGATTTGTGTAGGAAGAGCATTCCACAGTTTAGGAAGCCGGTAACAGAAGGAGGATTGGCCAAGTGAGGTGGATCTCCAGGGGACTGACAGAGTTCTGTGGTCATGGGATCTTAAAAGGCGAAGTGGTGTGGGTGGGGGAGTGAGCAAGTGAGATAAGGAAGGAGTGTGGCGAACCAGAACTTAGAGATGAAATTTGCACAATGGTGCAGTCACTGAAATATGGCTAGGGAGAGAAGATTAAAACACGGTACAGAGTGGCAGTGACCGTCAAGAAAACATCCAAAACAAGCAACAGAAAAACTTCAAAAATACTTATCCAAATTTACTAAAATGCAAAACAAAGCAAATAATATCAATATCAACAATAAAATCATTTTAAAATCAATTCACCCACCTCGGCAACTATTTTGAGCAGCGCAGGGCTTGCGCCTCAGACTGGCGAAGTTTGAATATCTGGGCCCTAGTGAACATGTGTACAAGCAAGACCTAGTACAACAACAGTACCAGCAGAGAACATTCAGCATTGACAAATGCTTGTTAATTATTGGCTTTGAATAACTAAAATGCAGAAGACAAGGCTTCCTACTCTTGCATATCAAGTGCATTTTGTTCTTGAAAAGTCAATCTTGTACAGTTCCATGGCTCAGCAAATTCTATACATTTTTAGATAATGCCCACCTGTCCTCCCTTAAAGATATCAGGCTGGATATTCAGATTGCGCCAGGCTGTGGCACATGCCTGGGTGCAGCACAACTGGGCTGTGCCAGGGCATGGACCAGGCAATATTCAACAGTGCTGCGCTATGGCTCAGCACCATTGAATATGGCACTGAGGGCACATGCACTGCACATGGTGCAGTGGCACTGCACCAGCACAAGTGGCAGAAGGGGAGCAGGCGAATGCGCCAGCACAAGTGCAGTTGCGCTAGGTGCATCAACTACAATATTCGGCACTGGGCACGCAAATGAGGCCATTATGCATGCAAGGTGCAGATGGGGCCATTTGCATGTCATTATGGCCCCATTTGCATGCAGTGCGCCAATCCCCAGCGACTTGCACCTGGCGCCCTGCCAGGCTGCAGCCATTGGGGACCGATGCCCTGCATGCAGTCCCTTTGTGGACCCCCTCTAGTATGCCCGATCACAGGCATAGGTGTAAATCATCCCTGGTGGTCCAGTGGTCTGTTCTCCATCCCCTGATCACGAGCATATGTTTAAATCTTCCCTGGTGGTCCAGTGGACTGCTCTCCATCACCCGATCATGGGCATATTGTCAAAATATCCCTGTTGATCCAGTGGACCGCTCTCCATTGCTGATCGTGGGCATATATTTAAATCATCCCTGGTGGTCCAGTGGAACCCCCAATGCCCGATCACGGGCAGAGCTGGACAAAAGTAATCCTGGTGGTCCAGTGGTCCCCCTCCCACCCATCCACTGTGGTCCCCACCACCGAGCACCCCCAGTCAGCAGCGGGTGGCAGCACCCCACCCGCATGCCACCCGGCTGCCCACCATTCGACTGCGTACGGTACAGTCTGTACACCTATTGGTCCACTGTGTGGACCAATGGGCATGCAGACCATACTGTACTACACAGGCCCATTATGTGAATGAATGCTTCATTAGGGGTGATAGACTGTACTGTATGCAGTCAGTTGGCGCAGCTGGGCAGCATGCGGGTGGGGTGCTGCCACCCGCCACTGACTGGGGGGTGTGCTGGGTGGTGGGGGACTGCAGTGGGTGGGCAGGGAGGGGGGTACCACTGGACCACCAGGATTACTTTCACCAGATCTGCCCATGATCGGGTGCTGGCGGGGGTTTCCACTGGACCACCAGGGATGATTTAAACATATGCCCATGATCGGGCGATGGAGAGCGGTCCACTGGACCACCAGGGATATTGTGACAATATGTCCTGATCGGGTGATGGAGAGTGGTCCACTGGACAACCAGGGATGATTCAAACATATGCCCATGACTGGGCATTGGAGAGCAGTCCACTGGACCACCAGGGATGTATTGTACAAATGCCCCCAATCGGGTGACGGGGCAGGGGGGCACAGCACTCCCAGGGCAGGGAGCTTATGGACAGTGTTCTGGGTGGGTGGGTGGCCATCCATGGCTGGCGGCTACTGTGTTGCCCCCTGCAATACGGCAGCTCACCTGTGGGTGGCCAGGACTTGCTCCTGGTTTCACGCAACCTGTTTGACTATCCAGGCCAGTGAGCATTAGTATAAACAGTTCCTATAAATCTTTTGTTAAGAAAAGACAATTAAACTGCCAGTGCTTGAGGATCTTGAGAAGGTGAGAACCTCTATAGTATGCTCAAGCCAAACAACTTTATATAATGGAACCCTATCTTTATGTATTGTCTAGTTCTGAGCACAAGAAAGTGGTAATTCAGTATAGGTTTCAGACAAATAAATCTAATTTGCTGCTTGCTAGATAATCTAAAGACCCAGATAAACAAACCCAGAGCTTTTGTAAATGTTATTTGAATCCTGGGGCTAATAGTATAGCCTAATGGTTAAAGCAATGAGCTGTGAAAAAGATTGGTACATCCAGCAGACCTGTGTTTGATTCCCACAACCTCCTGTTGCACACAGTGTGACTCTGAGTAAGTCAACTAACTTCCCCGTGCTCCCGGACTGCCCCTGTAAATGGGACTTGTGTCCAGTGGACCTTACCTGGTTACTAAAGAGCAAAACTACAAAAGAAAATTTATTAAATTAAATTAAAAAGTTGAAGACAAATGCACATTATCTTGACCTACCTCAATGAGACAACCTACATAAGAAATGGCTTGGTAAACTTTTTGTCTTCAGTGGTCCCCTTCTTGCTGAACATAGTGGCCCAGATATTCAAAAGGGTTGTGCATGGCGCAGCAGTGTTGCGCCATTGCAACCCTGATACACCTCGGTGCGATATTTAAAAGGGAAAAGTGCACCTGCACAAATCCCGATGCGCTTGGGCGCATCTGTAATGTATACAGGCACTGGTGGGGGGGCGTGCCCATGCATAAACTGCACAGCCCGATATTCAGCCGGGCTGTGCAGAGTTATGCAGGTGCAACCCCTACCTGCGCCTGCACAACTTTACGCCCCCCAAAAAAGGATCATGTTGAGGGCCACCCACAGGTGAGCTGCCACATTGCAGGGCACAGCACAGCAGCTGCCACCTGTGGGTGGCCCTCCACTTGTTCCCACCACACCTGGCAGCGCCTCCATGCCCCGATCACGGGCTGAAGTGTCCCCCCAGCAGCCTGATCATGGGCAAGCACTTCATACTTCCCCCAGTAGCCCATCAAGCGTGCCAAGGTTATCCCCAGTAGCCCGATCATGGGCATAAGGTTATTCTCTCCCCCAGCCCGATCAGCGTCATTGGTTATACTCCCCAAAGTCCAAGATCCCTGATGGTCCAGTGGACCACGAGGAAGCAGATCGCGGGCATCCTCAACCCCATGTCCGGCAATCCCTGGTGATCTGGTATTTCCCACCCACCCACGGAGCCCCCATCACCCCCGCTCCCCTGTCAGTCGGGGTGGCGGCACTTCAATTCACGATCGACAGCTCAGTAGGGCTGCATACCCATTGGTTCAGAGCAAGAGCCAATGGAGGTGCAACCCATACCATACAAGTCAGTCCAGATATGAATTAATGGGCCACTAGATCATCAGGGATTATGGATGTGGGGTTTGAGGATGCCGCCTTCGATTTCTCGCTGCGTCCACTGGACCACCAGGGACTTGGACTTTGGGGAGCATAACTTAATGGCCAACGATCGGGCTACTGGGGAGAATAACCCATGCCCGCAGATCAGGCTACTGGGGTCAATCCATGCCCGCAATCGGCTACGTAGGGGAATAGTTTGGTGCCCGCCGCTCAGGCTACCGGGTGAGGGACGTTGCCATGCCCGCCATCGGGCTAATGGGGGAGGTATAACGCTATGCCCACGATTGGGCTGTGGGGAAGTACATTATGCCCACGATGGTGCTGCGGCGTCGGGCCCCGACGGCTGCCTTCGGCAGGGCCAGGCGTAAGTCTTCAGGGATCAGTGCACCTGCATGCTAATGGCATGCAAATGGGGCCATAATCAGATGCAAATGGCCCCCCTGCACCTTGCATAGATTATGACCCCATTTGCATGTCACCCTTTGAATATTGCAGGTGCTGTGCATGGCGCAATGGAACTTGCACCACCACATCTCAATGCTCCACTCTGACCACTTGCGGTTTGCGCCATGCACAGTGGGTGTGGTCAGGGGGCGATATTCAAAGAAGTTGCACCATAGTGCAACTCCGTTGAATATCGCCCTGGCCACACCCCAGCGCAACTTTTTTGAGCAGCGCAAGGGCTTGCGCCATTAAATGGCGCAGTTTGAATATCACGGCCAGTGTGTCAATATGCTTTTGAATTCCACTAATATTTATGTCTTGACAGAATTGGCCAATTTTTGCTGATAATTGAACACTGCAAAATGATGGGGTAAGATAATTAGACTGTTGTGTAATTCCACACCGTTTGACTTTGCATATACAATAGTATTCTTTATCTGTTCAAATTATTTTTATTGTGCTGCATGTTACATTATTTCAGTGGCTAGGATTGCTTCTACTACATTATCATGAAAGAGTAGAAAAACCTTAAATGAGGTTATGCCCTTCATGTAGGATCTAATATATCAAATTGTTCTTGACGTTGTATGATATTCCAACTTCTGACACACTTTTGCATGATTTTTTAATGGACAGTATTTGCATGTTAACCTCATATTTCCTCTATTTAGAGGGCTTGTAAGAATGAATTCATGGAATTATTAGTGTTTTTGTTTATATTTGTATTTGTCTTTTTGCATACTGTGAAAAGGCATTTTTAGGCTGACATTTACCTACCTTACCTACCTGTTTGACTAATATAGCCTACCACCCACCTTACTTATTTTGTACTGAGCCAGTTATATCACATAACTTCACAATGACATTTTTTTCAATTAATGTTCCTTATTGGCATGCCTTATCAGCTACAATATCAAAAATACATTTTTAACCAAAACAGGAATTCAATCCCTCACATGAAATGCAGAGACTGCGATTTCATCTTCAGTTTTGATTGCAGGGTGACCCAATGACTCAGTGGAAGCACGTTGCACTTCCACACTGGTGACCGGGGTTCAGAAGTGAGCCCGGGGTTACCAGGAATGGGTAGCCATGGCTGGAGAGTGCTCCTGAGGGCAGCGCCAGCCAGCTGGGGGAAGGGACTACCCAAGCTCTAATGCAAAAGCACTCTCCCCACGGTGAGCCGGGGAGCTTGATCCTTCATGGGACAGGGCATCAGCCCAGTGCACATTGCTGTGGCCAAGGTTGCAAGAAGCTGTGCTCAACAACTAGACAGGTGGGAGGGACCAAGGAATGGGAAGCACATGGAAAAGTGGCTGGCATGGGCTGGATGAAGTCTCGCACATCAGTCCTCCTTCCTGTGCCACTGCCACTGCCTTGCCCATCAGACCTATTACTGGATTTGCATCCTGGGTAGGGGGAGGAAGGCCCTTCCTCTTCAGGCCCCCACCATGGATGGCAGTCCATGGAGTCTCTGGGTCTGGTCGGTGGGAGGGTTGAGGTGGTTGCCAGACAGGGAAGTGGGGATGGGACCGAGAGCTGCCTATGCTGACCCGTGGGAAAAAAGCAATCTGGAAAGATGTATTTATTGCTTTTTGTGTCCTGCATTATTTTATGTGTTACAATAAGTATTACTGCAGTTACAGACGTGGCTGAAAATGGGCTTACATAAGTCCACCTACATGGTAAAACAAATAAATGAAAATAACTAAATAAATAAAATGTCCTTTATGTTTTGTTCTTAAAAAAGATTATTTTCATGTAGACATCTGCAGAAGAGAGAAGCATGATCTACTGTTCTGTGGGCCTACCACTAAATTTTATTCTTGGCATATAAAGAATGCTAGGGCATCATTTTTAAATAAATATTTTATTAAAAGCAGCCTTTTTGGCAGAGAGTGTATAAGCGTAAGGACATTTCAATGGTTGTTCAGATCTGTAATCTAGTCAACAAAGGGCTTTTTGTTCAGTCTGAAAGGGATTGACTGTATTCTTTTAAGGAACCCTAACTCATTAAAAACACCCTATTAATCTTAAATGAGAGGCTGACCATAACCAGCTCTGTTTCTTAAATTTACTCTGAGAAAAGAAAAGCAACCTTTATGTTAAGGTATGATGGGAAACTGTAGTAATATATCCAGGCCCCTAATGTATGATGGGAAACTATAGTAATATATCCAGGTCCCTAATGTATGATGGGAAAACTATAGCAATATATCCAGGTCCCTAATGTATGATGGGAAAACTATAGCAATATATCCATGCCCCCAATGTATTAATATATGCTGTAGTCTACTAAATCTAACTGAATAAAAAACACCATCTCTGCTGCTTGTGTAACCTTATTACTGGTTTAATGAGTTTGGCATGATCTCAAATAAAAATGATTTATTAAAATAATATATACACTTTTTCTGTCTCAGTCATTCTTGGGATTGAAGACAGCAGCTTGTGAAATAGTTTGGTGACACTACAGGAAAGAAAACTCTTTTTTATAAAGACATTAAATGTGTGTGCATGTATGGACTTTGTTTCTACTGTACTGTGGATTTATGTACATGTAAAAAATATTTCAAAAGTTAAAGGGTAGATCCACTAATATTGCTCCAGAGATTGGATTTTTCCTTTGCTGAGATGTCTAGTCCAGAGATTGTATTTTTTTTCTTTGGAAAGATGTCTAGTTTGTTTTTGAAATGAGACAAAAGGATTAGAAAGTTGGCCACTTCAGAGTTACTGCAGGAGGAGACAGTTGGTTTAGAAGGGACTGAAGGGGGAAGGGGTTCTGACTCTGTGTTTTAAGTTACATAAGAAGAAGGTTTAAAATGTTATTAAAATATTTTTGGGTCAGCCTAGTGGTGCTGGGGGTTATTCACTGTCAGCATGGAGGAAATCCAGGGCTGGATAACTGTGTTACTTGGAACATGACTCTTAGCCCACAAAAGGATGGTACAAGTTTATGTCACAAGTCACATGTTGAACATCAATTTTCTGCCATAAAGTGAGCATACTTTTGCAAATGTGTTAAAACTTAAAATGGCAAACATTTGGATGCATTTGTAGGCTTCCCTAATGGTGCCCATATCTTGGGGTCTGAGTTGTCTCTTCACTCCCTACCCCATCTGCTGAATCAGTTGCTCATCATCATCATCATCAGATTGCCTAAGCAATTACTGTTGGTTATTGGGCCTAAATCCTGAGGATTTACTTAAAACCACATGGTCTCCCTTTCCAGGATCTTCCACCTTCTCACTCACCAAAGGCCAGGAGGAGTCAAGCAGACTCCCTTGTGGACAGTTTGGGCATTGTGATCAAGTGGCCAGTTAGTGCTTGGAGCGCGAGAAGTGGTGTCTGGACTCATTGTTTGGGGCCAAGGTGCAGTAGGCATGTTGCTCAACACACCTGCAGTTGGACAGGAATTACCAAAAGTAGAAAAGCATGTGTTCATTCCCTAATGAAACAACCACTTGTATCTTCTGACCAGGAATGTGCAGATTTCCAAAACATCCCATTACAAAACTAATTTGAACTGCTAGCATACTTAACTGCCCCCCCCATCACCATCACCACCGTTAGAACCTTCAACAAGGGAGATTGACTAGCACAGTCTCCTGACTTACACCAGTCACTCCAAGTTATTCAAATAAAAAGTAGAAAGGGGGGGGAGAAAACAAGAGAGTCCTGTATAAATACAGACACTACATGAGATTCACTTTGTGAAAATCAGTTGTTTAGTGCCACATAATACACCTGCTACCACCAGGTAAGATGGGCATCATAAAGTTCCACAAGAAAAAACACAGTCCAGTAGCTTTGACTGTGCACATTCACCCAAAAAGTCTTTAAAAAGTATTCTTCATCACCTTCTGTGGTGCCTCTCTCACACAGGTGCCTCAGTTCACCTCTGCGATGATTCTTTTGAATCAGAATGGCAGAACCTCCCTGCCCTCAACTTTCCTCCCAGCCAAGGGGAACCCGAACAAGACATACCAATAATGAACCAGAAACTGGCGCCTCAGCTCTTTCTACAACAGCAGCCAGGAACAGGTATTAGGGATGGTGCATGGCAAGTCAATTATAACAGAATAAATTGAACAGTTCATACATCTAAACTCTTAAGCAAAAAGCTATTTCTGCAAGCACTTAATGATAACACTTTTGAGCATGTAGTATGCCAGGATACAAGGTGGGATGCTATCCTCAATTGTATACTAACTAATCTTGATGATGGGGTCAATGATGCTGTGGTAAAATAACCCTTGGGTCAAGTGACCACAATATGGTCTACTTTACAATTAGGAATATAAATAAATTGTTAAGCACAACATGCATAGGAGGAACATTTATAATGTAGACTTTGGGAAGATAAAAGGTAGTTTGACAAACTGGGATAGGCTGAATTTGGAAATGGCTCCTCTTCAGAAGAAATCTGAGCTATTTTTAAGAACAGAATGTAAATTCTTGACCCAAATCTTATCCCAAGACTACATAAGAGGAATAACACAATTAGCAGGAAACCAACATGGTTTAACAAAAAAAAAATCAAAAGACTAATATCCAATATTTTTTTATAGATTTATAGTGAATCTAAAATCAACAACAATGAAAATAGTTATGCCAGATATTGCAAGATGCAAAAACAGATTAAAAAAGAGAATCAAAAAGGCCAAAGCAACTCACAAGAATAGTTTGGCAAAGTTTGTCGAGGACAGTGAGTGTTTCTGTGATCATGTTAACAGGCTAAAGGGAAAGAGCAGGACAGTGGGACCAATAAAAAAGAAAGTCTAATACTAAGTGATGCCACTGAAATAGCTTGTGAGTGAAATAAATATTTCTGCTTGGTTATCTCAAAAACAGACAATGTGGCATTGGGTCACAGAATTAGCAGTGGCACCACTCTGTATATGGTCAAAAATAAGGATGTCCTTAAAAAGCTAAAAGGCTTAACACCAGATATGTCAGAAGGCCTAGAAGAGAGTGGCAGAGCTAGCAACCTGGGCATCCAAATGTCTTTTCTACAGCTCCTACTTGGAAGGATTTTAATTAAACAGCACTGCATGATAGTGGTGAAAGATTTAACCTATAGAATACCCTTTATTCTATTCTAGATTGCCCCTGATCACTGGACTTGAAGGATACCTGTTTCTCTCAAATTTGAGCCTGCTTTAACACTTTTTTTTTCACATTTGAAACAATAAAAGGAGTGCTCCTTTTAGTATGGCTTAGATCAAGTTTTCATCAGTATTCTCAGCTATTGTTGCACACGTTGTCCCATAAGTTCAGGGAACAGTGTCTGCTGCCTGCTAGTTCATTGTAGTCACAAACAATCTCTAGCAGATCCACTATGGCTGTAAATCCATTAACTAGATAATGGTGTTTCATGGGCTTAAACATAAACATGAACTGCCGTTGCATACACTAACTAACTAAATCAAAGTCACGGTACATTGAGAAAGGGCAGATATAAAAATAATGCCACTGTCTATATTACAGTTACCTACATGTTTCACATTTTATTCTATGCACTGTTATAGCAATCAACTCAACAGAATGGGGCCATCATATATTGTACATGAAGGTAGTGCACCTTAATTGCAAACACTGCTGAGACAACTATATGTTGTGACAAGGTGGAAGATAAATATAATGTTGAGGCATGTTTGGGAAGACATTTGATGAATTTGATTTTTTTAGAGATTGCTATATAGTACACACACATAATTAGTATAATATAAAAGTGCACATACCCAAATATCAATGTAAATCTTACACATTTCATTGCAAGTTGTTCTCTTGAAGGAAGATCTTACTGTACAAGGCCTAAAAATTGGCATTAGGTAAAAGTAAACTGGGGTAGGTGTGTTATTTAGGGTATTGCATAGTTTATCTTTTATTGCTGCTCCACCCCAGGCACACACAATATGAAAATCAACAACCCCTTGATATGAAGTAACAGGAATTAGTAAGTACAAGGACAGAAATATGAGGAAACTGAATAAGTGGGTAGACAAGCATCAGTATGGTAAGTCAAATAACTTTTCAAAAGTCTCACTATTATAATTCATTTTTATAAATGCATCTGCATAGTTGACAATTTTGTAAAACAGAAATAACAATGGGAGTTATTTCACATATGTCCACAGGTGCCACACATGCAGGTGGAGGGATTTGTGGTCCGGATGCACCAGTCTGCCCTGCTTCTGAGTCAGAATATCATGGCGGAGAGGCAGAGGTACTGGGGGCTCCATCGATAGCTGTTGAAGCAGAAGGAACCAAATCTGATGAGGCCAAAAAGGGGCTATTAGAATCACATGAGCCCCTTCTGCCTTTAGCTTCAGGAGAACCCTCTGATGCACTGGGAAAGGAGGAAAGGTGTACAACAAACTCCCTGTCCAGGAAAGAGACAGCGCGTCTCACCAGAAAACACTATGCCCAGGAATGAGCAAGCACAAATTTGATAGTTTTGCATTGGATGGGGAGATGAAGAGGTCTATCTCCGGCCAACCCCACAGGTCGAATAAGCTTTTGACCACGTCTTAATGTAGCTCCCACTCATGAGCCCTGACAGTGGTGTGGCTGAGACTGTCTGCCAGGATGCTGCTGATGCTCAGCACATGGACAACTCAGTCAGACGGAGGTCCATGCTGGACTGCCCAGTACCACACTTGCGCCAGCATTCTGGCTTCGGTACAAGCGAGTGCCTCCCTGTTTGTTCAGGTACCAGACCACAGACATATTGTATACCTAAACCAGGAGTGTCCCCAGACATAGAAGAGACTGGAAGGCCTGGAGGGCATACAGCACTGCCCTCATTTCTAACACATTGATGAGTAGAGATGCTTACAGCTGAGACCATGTTCCCTGGGTCTGATGGCCTCCTAGGTGGGCTCCCCAGCCTTGACATGAAGCATCCATTGTAAGGGTCATGGTAGGAGTGGGGGATTGAAAGGGGAACCCCCATGGAGAGATTGGACAACTCCTGTTACCAAAGAAGATCCTTTTTTTATGTACCCAGACACTAGAACCCTGTGGTCCAGGTTGTCCAGCCACTGATCCCATTGGACATGAAGAATCCATTGGGTCACCCTCATATGCAGTCTGGCTAGAGGACCTGTAGAGATTGCAGCTGCTATCAGCCTGAGAAGATGGAGGAATGACCGGGCTGTGATCCAGCGTGAGCTGGCCACTAATCTGGTCTGTTCCTGCAGGGTCTCCGCTCTGTCTGATGGGAGGAAGACCCTGCCCAGGACCATATCCAGCACCACCCTAAATGAATTGTAGGTGTTGGGAGGGAGAGGAGATGTGAGACTTGAAATAGTTGACTGTCATTACAAGTCTGAAAAAGAGGTCCAGGTGAAGGAGAGGACTCCCTCAGATTGCTCTGTGATGGAGCTGACAGAAGCCAGTCATCCAGATACAGGCACAATCCATATCCCTTACGGCATAGGGCCACAGCCACCACTGCTAGGCACTTGGTAAACACCTGAGGTGCTGAGGATAGGCCAGATGGGAGAGCCTTGAACTGGTAATGTTCCCATTGAAGACAAACCAAAAAAAGCAGTGGTGGGCCTGGAAGACAGGGATCTGCAGGTAAGCATCCTGCATGTCCAGCACACAAAGCCAATGCCCCTTGTGGAGCAGGGGTAGAAGTCCCTGGATGGTGTGCATGCAGAACCTCTTCTACTCGATTTACAGGTTGAGCATGCAGAGGTCCAAGATGTCTCTTAGGTTGACTGTCTTTTTGGGCACTAGGAAGAAATGGAAGTAGTACCCTATTCCTATCTGTGCTGGAGCCATGGGCTTTATGGCTGACTTTTGCTGAAGAGCCTGGATCTTGTCCCCTATCAGAGACAGGTGCCTTGAAGGATAATAGGAAAGGCCGGGGGTTGTCCGGAGGCCTGCCTAGGAACTCTATGGTGTGACCTCTTGCTATTAACTGAAGGACCCAAGAGTCCATAGTTATGCCCTGCGACCCTGGAAGGTGGAGGGCAAATCTCTCCCCCCACTGGTTCCACTAGAGAGTCTGGAGGAGGCGTGGGGGTCCCACATGAGTCAGAAGGCTGAGGGGAGGGAGCCGGCAGCTCCTCCGGGTGGCTACTGGGACTTGGCAGGGAGAGCAGGGGTTCCCGATGCTGGACACCAGCATTTGGCCAGGAGTGTGGCAGGGGTATCTTTGGTCTGGTGTCTCTGTTGTTAATGAAAAGGCTGTTTGCCTTTGTAATCCCTTTGTTACATGATGCAGACATAGCGGATGGATTTGCCACTGTCCTGCAATTCAGTGATAATATCCTTGGCATCACCTCCAAATAACATGGATCCCCTGAAAGGGGCATCCAGGATGGAGGTCTGGACGTCTTGTACCAGGCCAGCAATCCTGAGCCATGATTGTTGCCTAATGCAGACAGCAGTGGCTGTGACATCAACTGAGTCTACTGTGTCATAAGTGGCCCAGAGGGCATAACGACAGGAGTTTCAGCCATTCTCACTGTCTTGGCAATCTAGTCACTTAAGCTCCTGGTCCTGAATAGCTTCAGCTTAGACTGAGTGAGGCCGGGAATATTTCTGGTAGGAAACCATATGAGCCACATAATTAAGGGACCTGAGGGTGCAACTGGAGAAGAATGGTTCTTGCGACAGAAATTGTCCAGCTGCTTAGACTCCTTATCAGGAGGAGACATGCTCAAATGTTTAGGTTCAGAGGACCGGTCATGTGCAGCCATGATAACAACTGAGTCTGCATTAGGATGGCCAGTAAGGTGTGTGACCCCACCTGGGGGTGGTACATCCTGTCTGCCTTTTTTGAAACAACCAGAATGGAGGAAGGCTGTTGCCAGATAGTGGATGTCAGGTCTTCATAGGGCCCAATCCGAGGCAGTATGGGCATAGGAGCTGTGTCAGTCATGTCTAGATGCTCCACAAGCTTTTTCCGCTTTGGATCCTGTTACTGGATAGCCCAATCACAGGCATTTTGTATAGTTATGAGGGTTCTGAAAGGCGTCCTCTGGAGGGGACTTTGGGGACTCCTTAGGCTGAGCTCTATAGGTGTATGTGTACCAGAGCTGGAGGATGAGTCAGTCAGAGTCGAAGGTGCCTGTTGGTCTAAAACCTTTTAGAGGGTGTCTGGGGTTTTATCTGGACCTGGTGCCTAGAGGAGCCTTCTCCGGAAGGTGGGAATCCACAGGAGAGGCTGATCTAGGGGCTGGAAAGGAGGCAGGAGTAGAGGCTGCCACTGATTTCCAACAGTCCAGCTCCAAGGCTAGTTGAGTCTTGGCTGCCTGAATCAGGGTCTGAAATGCTGCCTGGATATAAGCCTGAGGCTGCTGTGGAGGCAGAGGCTAAGGAGAAGGAGGAGGTGGTGGAGGAGGAGGCTGGTATAACGGATAGCTCAGTGTCTGATATTGAGGGTAACCATGAGCCTGATAGGAGTGGGAAAGCCAGATGGAGCATACCTTTGATTAGACATAGCCCAATGTCTGGTACCCCAGTACATAATGAGGGTTGATGACCAGGCATTGAATACCCCAGTGAAGGGTACATTGGATATTGTGGGGTGGATAACCTGGAACATTGCCCAGAGGTGGAGCTGAAGGCCTGGCAGGAGGTCCAAAAGGATGAGGCGTCGGCTCCATAGGGACATTTGAAGGGCTAGCACTGGATCAGACACAGAAATGTCCAGCACTGGAAGATTTGGTGCCTGGGGTCTGACGGAAGACCATCCAGCATTTGAGAATGGCTGGAGTGCCAGACACCCTGACCAGTGAAGGGTCACTTGGCGAAGGTCACTTGGCATTGTGGTATAAGTAGAACCTGATGGAAGACCTGCGTTGTCTGGGAAGCTAAAGTCCAAGATGGTGGAACCTGGTTGTCCAAGGGGGCTTGAGTTGAGGAGGTCCCGATGGAAGGTCCTCCAAGGGATTAACAATAGGCCCAGTGGGTGAAATAGGAAGAAACTGACACAGCGAAGGAGGGGAAATCTTCAGATTAGTGCCCACCTCTGTCTCTTGATCTTCAGGCAAACCCAGAGGGTCTGGTTGGGTCAGTGGGAGCGAGGAACCCTCTAAAGACTGTTGCATGTTCAGCAGCTGGCTCAACTCAATGTTGGGGTATCCTGCAACCCCAATGGGACAGACTAGGCTGTGCGGTCCCCAGAGGAACCGAAGGAGTGACTTATCAGCTGTGGACATGCAGATATCAGAAGAGCTAATGTCTGACTTATTGGCCTGGGTCATGCAGACAACAGCAGAGTTGGAGTCCAGCTTACTGGCTGTGACCGTGCGCTCCTCAGTGGGGCCGGGGAGCAACTTATCGACCTGCCTGCTGGTGATAGACCCTGAAGAAGATATGGGCCTAAGGAGCACAATAGGGGTTTCGTCATCTAAGAACAGCCCCAACTACACTGTGAGTAAAGCAGGCAGGGAGGCCATGGTATGATCTGCCAGAGTGGTAGGAGACCTAGCAGTAGCGGTACTTACCTCCGATGTCAGTGGTGCCTGATGGTCACCACCAAGTGGATAGAGACCTATCCTGGTCTCGGCACCTCTCCTTGTCCTTTTTCTTCTTTTCGGGTTCTCACATTGAAGAAGAAGATTTTTCCCCACAGATTCTGCAGCTCCTTTTCCATCAAAGCAAGGCACTTCTTCAGCAAGTGGGCTTTAAGCTTTTCCCGGTGCCTAATCCATGTGGCATGGTTGAAGGATTGGCAGGACGCACAGTCCTTGACCCAGTGTTTGGGGCCCAGGTAGATCATGCAGCAGGAATGCTCGTCCGAATGCAGGATCTGGGTGTGGCAGGACTTGCACTTGTTCTTTTCAACGCATCACCCAACTGTTCATGTTCCTGAATTGTACCTCCAACTACAGTATATCCCATGCTGTCAATTTGCCACTGTTATTTATTTGCTTCCCATTTCTTCAGTATATCCCTCAATATCTCTGAATTAGACCTGTTTATACTGTATTTTACTATGTAATTATTTGACCTGGTGTTTCTGTTTTTTTATGCTTAACTGGATGTTTGTGTAAACAGGCATTTTGCTAACATACCTTTCAGTATAAAATAGAAAAATAGAAACATAGACTTTGACGGCAGATAAGGACCGCTTGACCCATCTAGTCTGCCCATTTCCCTACCTACATGATAGGCCGCAGATCCTAGTTAACCAACAGCCTATTTCTTCCTACCCCCCACAAGAATTGCCTTATGTCTGTCCCATGCATTCTTGAATTCTCCCACAGTTTTAGACCCCACAACCTCCTCAGGTAGGCTGTTCCATGCATCCACTACCCTCTCTGTGAAATAATACTTCCTCACATTGCCCCTGAACCACCCCTTCTATCTTTAAATTGTGTCCCCTTGTTCTTGCACGTCTCTTTTTCTGAAAGATGCTACCCTCTTGGACTTTGTTGATTCCACTGAGGTACTTAAAGTTTCTATCATGTCCCTCTCGCCCTTCTTTCCTCAAGGTATACATATTAAGCTCCTTTAGTCTCTCCTCATCGGCTTCTCTTGCAGACCCTGCACCATTTTAGTTGCCCTCTCTGGACTGCCTCTATCCTGTTTATGTCCTTTCGAGATGGGGTCTCCAGAACTGACGCAGTACTCAGATGGGGTCTCACCAACTGTCTGTACAGAAGGATAACAACTTCCTGTTTTCTGCTGCTGATGCCTCTCCCTATGCATCCCAGTATACCCCCAGCCCTCCCTACTGCCTTCTCATATTGCTTGCTAACCTTAAGGTCATCTGATATGATTACCCCCAGGTCCCTTTCCTTTTTGTTGTTGTTACTACCTCCCCCCCATTGTGTATTCTTCCCCTGGGTTCTTGTTTCCCAGGTGCATTATTTTGCATTTCTTTGCATTGAATCCTAGCTGCCATACTTCTGACCATTTCTCCAACCTTGCCAAGTCCCTTCTCATCCTTTCCACGCCTCCTGGTGTATCAACCCTGTTGCAGATCTTTGTGTCATCTGCAAAAAGGAGTACTTTTCCTTCCAGTCCCTCTGCAATGTCACTGATGAAGACATTAAAAAGGGCTGGACCCAATACTGAACCCTGCGGTACCCCACTAGTAACCCCTCTTTCTTCAGAGTGGACTCCATTTACAATTACCTTCTGTGTCCTGTTGTGCAGCCAATGTTTTACCCAGGCTACCACCTTGGGACCCACTCCCAGGCTGGTTAATTTGACTATTAATCTTTTGTGTGGGACTGTGTCAAATGCCTTGTTAAAGTCTAGGTAGGCCATGTCCACAGCCCCTCCCTGGTCTACTACTTTGGTCACCCAGTCAAAGAAATCTATTAGATTCGTCTGACATGACCTTCCTGCTGTGAACCCATACTGTCTTGGGTCCTGTGCCCCACTGGCCTCTAGGTACTCAACTATTCTTTCTTTCAGAGTGACATCACTTTCCCTACCACAGAGGTCAGACTGACAGGTCTGTAGTTTCCTGCCTCTGTCTTGGTCCCACTTTTGTGAAGGGAATCACATCCACCTTCCTCCAGTCCTCGGTACCACACCATCCTCCCATGATTTATTAAAAGAGTAGCCAGTGGTTTCACTAGTTCCTCCTTAATTCTTTTAGAATTCTGGGGTGAATTCCATCAGGACTCATTGCTTTGTCCACCTTCAGTTTTAGGAGTTCTTGCAGAACCCTTTCTTTTGTGAAAGGACTGGGATCGACCCCCCTATCAAGAGTGCTTCTGTTAATTGGATTAGGCACTTCCCCCTCCTCTTTTGTGAATACTGAGCAGAAATATTCGTTCAGTATCCCTGCTTTTTCACTGTCCCCCTCTGCCCACCCACCGTTCATTCTATTCAGCCTCACTATCCCTCCCTTTGTCTTTCTACGCCCGCTGATGTACCTATAAAAGGTTTTATCCCCCTTCTTAACTGAGTTGGCTATCTTTTCCTCAGTTTGGGCCTTTGCTATTCTGACTTCCCTCCTTGCTTCCTTCTGCCTTAACTGGTACAGCTCTCTGTTCTGCTTCTTCTGTGTTTCCTTATACTTCCCGAATGCTATCTTTTTCTTCCTGACTTTCCCAGCCACCTCTTTTGAGAACCATAGTGGCTTTTCCTTTCATTTGATTTGTTTATTTGCTTCACAAGGCTTGTTGCCTCTGTGATGGCAGTTTTGATGATTCCCCATTGTTGCTCCACACCTCCTTCTAGCCTGTTTGCTAGTGCTTTTCTGAGGCACTCTCCCATCTTGCCAAAGTCAGCCTTCCTAAAGTCCAGTACCCTCACTTTTGTATGGCTTGACTCTGTAGCTGAGTTTAACGTGAACCACACTGTTTGATGGTCACTTGTTCCCAGATGGCAACCCACTTCTAGATCCGAGATCCTCTCATTGCACCCGTTTGAGAGTACGAGGTCTAAGATTGCTCCCTCACAAGTGGGTTCCGGAACTAGCTGTCTGAGGTCTGCCACCTGTAGGGCATCAAGAATGGCCCTGCTCTTGGATGTGGCTGCAGCAAATGTGCTCCAGTTAACATCTGGCATATTCAGGTCTCCCATCAACAGTATCTCCCCTTTCTCTGCCATTCTAAGAATTCCTTCTATCATATCCTTGTCCATTCCCTCCCCCTGACATGGGGGTCTGTACACAACCCGTGTGCGGATTGTGGTGCCCTTTCCAGTCTCCAAGGTGACCCACAGTGCCTCCTGTCCTCCCCTCCCTGTTTACTCTTTTGTTCAGTTGCTTTTATCCTTCCTTTACATGAGAGCTACTCCTCCCCTCTTCTCCCTGCCTGTCTCTCTCCTGTAGGTTATGTACCCTGGTATGTTAACATCCCAGTCATGGTTCTCTGTGTACCATGTTTCTGTGACTGCTATGATATCCAGGCATCCCTCTTTCATCAAGGCCACCAGCTCAGGGAGCTTGTTGCCAGACTATGGGCATTGGTACTCATTACTCTCCATTTCCTGATGGCCTTACTCTTTTGCCCCATCCTTGTCCTTCTTGCCTTTGTCACTTTCTCCATTTACCCTGTCCTTCTCCTATTGACACCTCTATGTTGGTGTTTGCCGCACTTACTACATTGATTTTTTTTTTTGGGGGCTAGGATTTCCTGCTACTTTCGGTGCCTCCCCTTGGCTGGTTAAATTCTTGCCAATGAAGCATTTAAACCTATCACCTAGGATCCTGGTTCCCTCCTGGACAGATGCAGCCCATCATGCCAGTATAGGCTTGCATCACTCCAGGTGGACCCCCAGTCCCCAATGAAGCCAAATCCCTGAGCTCCACACCAGTTTTTCAACCACTGATTGAATCCCATGGTGTGGAACACCCTAGTCTCTCCTATGCCATAGATGGGCAGCACCTCTGAGAAGGTTACCATGCGTGCTACTTGTCTAAGGCCCCTTCCCAATTCCACAAACTCTTCCTGCACTTCTCTAATCCCTTTCTTAGCCAGGTCATTTGTCCCTAGGTGGACAATGACATCCAGCTCTCTCCCCTGTGCAGCTGCTCCAGCAATCCTGAGGATTCACTCCCTGTCCCTCCAAGCCATGGCGCCAGGCAGGCAGGCACCTCACCTCCCTCTCCCCTTCCTCCCCCAGTTCTACCTTCCTAACAATGGAGTCCCCCACCAGGAGTTGTTTCCTTCCCCTGTCGGGTCCCCTGCCACCCTTCTGTGGGTCTCCTTTGTGGAGGTTCCCAGCATCCTCCTTGGTCTCCACTGTGGGTGCCTCCATAGAGGAACCACACTTTGCCAGAATGGCATAGAAATTGTGGAGAGGTACTACTGGAGGGATGCACCTCTGTTCCACCACCCTCACCCTCCCTGAGCCCACTGTGGTCCAACCACTCCTCTTTCTTGGCAACCTCTGAGGCAACGGCAGTAGTACTGGTGGTCCCTGGATGGAAGAGGAAGTCCCACAAATCCTGGCCAACTCAGCCTGGAGATGAACAAACTCCTCCCTCAGCCCAGAGAGGTGCCTGCAGATGGGGAAACACCGCATCCTCCAGAACGTCTTCGGAAGACTGCTGCTCCACAGCCACTGCACTCACCACTCCAATCATGTCTTATTTCTGGCCCCTTAACTGTTTGCAATCCTTACTCTTTCCTCTTTGTTTTTTCTCTCTTACTTTCTGCCTGTGTGCCCTTTAAGCTCCTGAGTGTCCTGTTCTGAGACAAGAATATCCTATATTTCTCAGTAGACCCCTTACTTGCTCAGAGGCAGACCTCCAGCAGCTAGAGGGGCCAGAGAGCTACCTTGCCCTTCTAGGATGGTGGGTCTTTGGTGGCTCTGTGATCACTCACTTCCTGCTCCCAAACAGGAAGTTCCTGAAACTTAAGCAGAAACTTGAAGAATGGTCAGGGTTTGGCAGTTGAAATTCAATGCAAGGAAGTGCAAGATAATGCATATGGGGCACAAAAACCCTGGCACAATATATCAGTTGGGGGTGAGGATATAGCATGCACCAAGCAGGAAAGGGATCTTGGGTTATCATCTCTGATGACCTCAAGGCAGGAAACAGTGTGACAAGGCAGCAGGTAAAGCAAATAGGATGCTGGGATGCATAGGCAGGGCATCACCAGCAGGAAAAGGAGGTCATAATTCCACTATACAAGACACTAGTGAGGCCCCACCTGGAGTACACTGTACAGTTCTGGAGACCTTACCTACGTAAGGACATAGACAGAGTAGAGAAGGTTCAGAGGAGGGCAACAAAGATGGTGCATGGATTGCATCACAAGTCCTATGAGGACAGGTTGAAGGAACTGTACATGTACTCCTGGAGGAGAGCAGGAGAGGGATATGATAGAGACATACAAGTATCTTACAGGGAGGAACGGGTGCAGGAATACACTATTTTGGGGGGAAAAAGATGTTCCAGGACTAGAGGGCATGGGATGAAGTTGGAGGGAGGATGATTCAGAGGAACTGTGAGGAAGAATTTCTTCACAGAACGGGTGGTGGACAAGTGGAACATCCTGCCAGAGGAAGTGGTGGGGGCTGAAACAATCACGGGATTTAAGAATGCATGGGATAGACATAAAGGAATTCTGAAGGTCAGGGGTAAGGGGCAACAGACTTCTTGAAAAACATAAACTGAACTTACAAGCTCAAATGGGCAGACTGGGTGGGCCATAGGCACTTATCTGCCGACACTGTCTATGTATCTATGTATGCTGTCAGTCAAATCCTGTGCCTATAAAAGTAGAACTAGCTTTGGGTGGGAGGGTGGGGAGGAAAGGAGGGCAATATAGTCACAGTAGAGAGTCCAGTCACACAGCAGTCCTTTCTCCTGGTGTCTTCTGCCAAGCTATTAGCAGAATCTTTCTAAGGCAGTCTTTAAATGTAGCTTCCTTCTAGCTAAGCCACTCCCCCTACTTACTAGATCTTTCTACAAGTAATTTAAACCTCACAGCTATTAAGTCCTTTCAATCACCTGAGATTTACACCTAGATAACTGTTCAGATAACCATTCAGTTCAGTTAACTCAGACAAACACACACTTTTTTTTGTTTTGTCTGTTAGTTTTTTTTACCCTAAATTAAAGGTCCAAGTACAAAAGTTCTTCTTCTTTAGTCCCAGTAGAGAAGTCCAGTCACTGATTGATTAAAAATTGGACTGACAGACCTGAACCACAGCAGTTCTGTAAAAATCCAAACTGGCCATACTAGGTGCAACTTGTACAAATACTGCTGATCCAGTCACTCTGGCTGCACTGTTCAGTCCAACTTTTATGTATCTGGTCCACTCCTGGAAGTATCTTTTTTTATTTTTATTTATTTTATTTAAACAGCAGTTTGGAAAACCTTTGAGCCATAGGCTCATTTACAAAGGTACCTTGTCACAGTAAGACAAACCAAAATACACAGTATAGCAGTACAACACATAAGTATAACAGTAAATTAAGACATAGATACAAACAAGCTGGTACAGGTAGGATGGATACAAACAATACAAGTTATGTTGTCCTTAGCAGCTTAGTAATAAACTTTGTCATAAGTATTGAGTATGGCTCTGACTAGCGGCAGTTACAGCATCGGTGTTATTAAGGTGGTTGATGCAGGAAGTTTTGAAGCACGATATAGTTGGAGCTTCCGGAGATGGAGGGGGCAGTGTGTTGAACAGGAAGGGCCCTAAAGCTGAAGGCTCTTTGGCCGTGAGAGGTCCTAGCTCTAGGGATAACAAGAGGTTTTCCCAGAGGTCCAGTATGAACTAGTGGGACAGGCGGTATGGTGGTGGTCAATCCTGGTGGGGAAAGCCCAGGAGGTCTTTTGTAAGGGTACAGGTAAGATATTTGAGGCGCTCGTCGAGATCAAGTACCAGCGCTTTAGCATACAGTAGACAGGTGTGTGTCATCCTAGGTGCTCCAGTAATTAACCTGCAGGCCTTATTCAGAGTAGTGCGAATTTTATGGAGTGCGGTCTGATCAGCAGCACCATACACCGGCAGTCCATAGTCCACTAGGGACAGGATAGAGGAGGTGACTGCAAGTCGAAGAGCCTCCGGGGGGAGGCAGTGTTTATACCGATGTAAGATGCCCAATCGGATATTAGTGGCAGTGGCTAGGGCAGCGATGTGTCCATGAAAGGAGAGGGAGGGGTCAAAATGGATCCCTAGGTATTTATAGGAGCAAACTTGTTCGAGTGGGAATGAGGACCCAGAGTGAATGAGGAGTTTGAAGTTGCAGGACTTGTTTTGGGGATGAGAGAAGAACATGGTTTTTGGTTTTTTAAGATTTATCACCAATCTATGTTCCTTAGAACCAGCCTCGGCTTCAGTGAAGGACTTCTGCAGCAAGTCCTGGAGGCAATAGGGTTACTGACTTGAGGCAAAGATGACTGCATCATCAGCGTACAATTGAATGTTCCCGAGCAAGAGCGTGGAAGGGTGTTAAGGTAAGGAGAATAGTAGGGCCCAGAATGGAGCCCTGGGGAACCCAGAAAAGATGGGACAGATGTCTGAGTAGGTCCCATTAATTTTACATGCTGTGAGCGGTCAGACAGATAACTGGTGCACCAGGAGATAGGGCCCAGCAGCAAAACCAGAGAGACTAAGGCATCAAGAAGGAGGGGTGGGAGACAGTGTGAAAGCTTTTGAGAGGTCAATGAAGACAGCACCAGCCAGAGAACCAGTGTCTAAGGAGGTGGAGAAGTTGGAGAACTCTAGGAGGGCTGTGTTGGTACTGTGGCCCGCTCAGAAGCCATGCTGCTCAGGACAAAGGACATTGTGGGTGGAGAGGTAGTCAGAGATTTAGAGGCCACCACTTTTTCCAAGGCCTTGGAGAGAAGAGAGGAGAGAGAATGGAGATCGGTCGATAGTTTCCAGCCACAGTCCTATCACCACCTTTAAAGATAGGGGTGACAGTGGCAACTTTCCAGGCAGTTGGAACCTTCCCCAGGCAAAGAGAGTGGTTGATGAGGCATGTGATTGGGGTAAGGACTGTGTCTAAGACCAGCCGTAGGATACACGGATCCAGGGTGTCACTGCCTGTACTATTACTCTTGAGGGCAGTGACAAGGTGCGGCCTAAGTTCTTGGGCAGAAACACGGCGGAGGAGAAAATAAGGGCCAGAAAGATTTACGGCAGGTGCTGGGGGAGGAGGGTCAAAAAAATTTGTAGGGAGGATAGGGCTAAGGTCAGTGAATGAGGTGTTGAGGTGGTTGGCTATGAGGCTGGGTCTGAGGAGATCACACCATTAATGTTGATCTGGGTGGGTGGGGGCAGTGCGCACTCCCATTTAACTGTTTAATGTTATCCCAGAAGGTTCTGGGATTCCCCCATGAGGCAGTGAGTGAGGACCGATAGTGCTCAGACTTGGCCTTTCTGATGGCCCGAGTGCACTTGTTTCGGGTGGCAGCATATAACCGCCTGTCATTGGGCCGGCCAGTCTCAATGGCACAGTGCCATAGGTTGTCCCTATGTTTGAGCTGGTGGATCAAAGCTGGGGTAACCCAAGGGGCATTCTTCCTTTTAGAATGGCGGGTCAACACTGGGGCAAAGATATCACAGGCATTATTAAAAGTTTGGGTAAAGAAGGAGAGAGTTGTGTTGATGTCAGGAGTTGCCAGTATAGGAGACCAGTCAATTTGGGACAGAAGTTCCATAAGTTTTATCAGTCCACCAGGTATTAGACGCCGCCGGCATGTGGACTGTGCTATGGGTTTGGGGACTGAGGTTGACCAGTGGAATAGAATGGGGGAGTGATCGCTGAGAGAGTCTGGGAGGACTTGTACATTGGGGATCCGATTAGGGTGGTTGGTGAGTACCACATCAAGCAGGTACTGGGCCTCTCTTGGGGTTAGTCCTGGTAGGGTGGGTAACTAGTTGCGTTAGGTCTATTGCAGAAAAGGAGTCTCGGGTAGAGGAGGAGGAGGGGCTGAGCCAGTTGACATTTAAGTCACCCACCAGAATTTGATCAGCGGAAGGAGGTAGAGAGGTAGAGAGGTAAGGTATTCTGTAAGAGAGGCAATGGCCTGCATTTGGTCCCTGGGGGGCACGTATGCAGTAGTCAGATAAAGGGGTCCCTTTAAAGGGTCAGGGGTTAGTTTCAGCATAAGCGCCTGGGCCCTGGAGTCAAGGATGGGAGCGGGCAGGGCTAGTACGGGGAGAGATTCCTTGACATAAATAGCACAGCCGCCGTCCCGTCTCCCAACATGGTCGGTTTTTTCAACCCTTCCCTGGCATGGTTGAAAACAGAACCGTCAGGACCAGACCAGATAGGTAAAAGCCAGACCAGATCATCTGGAGTGAGTCAATCAGCAATATTTGCACAAGCTGTGCCCAGTCCAGATTTTGCAGCTCTGGTCCGGGTCTGGTGATCTGGCTTTTACCCATACCCCACTGCATGTGGCTTAATGATATACCGCACAGAGGATGCAGAGTCTAGCCCATTGAAGGCTGAAGTTTCAGAAAAACATAATGCTAAAATACCAAGACTCACTCAATTCCTGATGATCCCCCACCCACAAGTCACATTTAGTCCTCTAGCAAAGTCATGCTCAAATACTGGTGCCTCCACATCCACACCATTAAGCTTTTAATGCTATCATGCCTCTTCTGCTGCCATGAGATCCCCATACATGAAGTCCCATTCTGCTTGTGGCAGCCCCCCCACCCCATACCGGGTAATTTTCCAGGGAGCAGCTTTTTACACCACATCAACTAAATTACTGCTAAACTCATTATTTTTAAACATTTTGTTGATTTTTTTTTTGTTTTAGTATATCCATGGTCAGAAAAAATGAATTTGTAAAAGAAACCAAAGCCCCCAGATATCAGTTCATTTAATCACAATACAGCACGTTATGAACTGGTCAGATTCTTTGTGTAACCTAAATCAAACAAAACTTAGACACACACATGCCTACTTATTTGCAAGTGAAGCAAATGTGGTTATTGTCATTCAGTTATAAACACCTATAGTCACAAATTGCAGGTTAAGAGCATTCAGTAGACTATAAACAGTAGCCCAGAACTGCCTGCCTGAGAAAATGAAGTTTGTGTATTATTTGGAAACAAGCATCACTGGGACTGTTTGCTATGGAATGTCCTGAAAAGTAGCAGAAATCACTGCTCTTAGGATGGTGATGTCAAATGACTTAATGAGAGCACAGCAGAGCTTACTGTATTTGTTATGCAAATGTTCCAGGAAGTGTTTAACCCATTCTACTTCCAATGGCTTTCTATGATGTCTGTACTATCCATTGGTAATTTAACACAGAATGGCTGCCAGAAGATAATGAGTTAACTTTCTGTGGGCTCAATTAACTCCTCAAGCCAGAGGAAAACTAGTATTCTACAACTTCCTATACACACAGGCAGCATAGTAATGAGGCTTCAGTGCAGGAATCTATTTTTAACACTCTATCATGTTGTTTGGTAGCAGAAATAACATCAGCCCTTTTCTGAATACAAAACATCTGATGGGCTATGCCAACAGCCATAAAAAGGGATCTTAAACAATTGGAGTTCAAGAACAACAGAGGAATAGTAATGAAAACATGGTCCAAGCCATATAAAAAAGTTGTAAAGAAGACTCAAAATGCAGGAAAGGGGTATCATAGAAGTCAAGAGATATGGGGCAAATCTAAAATAGAATAAAAAAGTATAGGTCAAATGTGCCACTGCTATCATGCACTGCTGCTTTAAAACTAAAATATTTTCGTCAAAACTTGGTGGACTAATTTCTAAATTGTCTGAGTGGTATCTGGACTGGAACAACATCATTTGGCTGAATTTCGGAAAATCGCACGATGGGGGAGCCTAAAAAGGCCCCAAATAACTCACAGGACTTTTTCAAGCCTAAACAGTTGACAAAAGATGCAGGCAAAACTGGAGAGGCCACATCAGTCGGAGACTGAGATTTCCTGGATTTCTCTTCACACTTTAGTGGAAAGGATGGACAAGCCTTTGGAACTATTAAACTCCAGATTTGACTTTCTTGCTCAACAGCTCCAGGTGGATGAGCAGCGGGTGAAGTCCCATGGCACAGAGGTCGCAGACAGGGCGAGTGCAGCAGACAAGGCACTGGCTGTCTCAACTGGCTTGGTGAAAGAGAACCTGATATTGAGAGCAGGACTCCAGCATTCACAGAATCTTCTGAGGGAAAGAAATGTCCACATACTGTAAATGACCTTGCATGTTTTTTTAAGGTGAAACCCTTATCCAGACTATCATCGCGTGGCTGAGGGAAGCATTGGGCTTAGACTTGTCAACTGAGCAACTCAATATTGAAAAATGATATAGAAGAAAAACTCATAAAGTTACTGATCTTGCCTTAACCCACACATTACTGGACAAATTTAATTCTGTTCTACAGTGTCACCTGGTTCTTAAAACTGGGAGGCAAATCAAACATTTTGAGATGGATGGTTGTGGACACCGCTATTCCCTGACCTATGTTTCAATACAAGCCAGCATCAGAAGAGTTTTGATTGGGGGAAAAAACTAAGAGAATACAATGTTCCATTTAACTCTGTTTACCCATCAAAATTGTGGGTTCACTATTGTGGACAAACATACTTCTACGACACCCTAAAGACTTGGATAAACTGGCACAGAAAATAGAAAATGATTTGCCACTGAGAGAGTCAGCCAGCTGGGAATCATACACTTGTAAGGGACTCTATCTGACAATAGAAGAAGGTCACTGAACTTACCCAGCTCAAGCAAAACTGCAGTCCATGAATAACTACAATAAATCAAGCAGTTTATTAAAGGATCAAGAGGAAAAGCTGAGCTCCTCAGCCCGAGGCGCTCCACACAGACTGACATTTCAACCAAAAAGATCTTTGTCAAATCATAGCACCCCAGTGGACAACTACAATTAAAGTGGTCAGCATTACACCCTTAAAGTGACAGTGCATGTAATAAGCACAATCAAGCTAATTTAAACAGGGGTAACCACAGTGGGCCTTTTATCTAGTACAATAAATTCCTGTCACACAGGCTAATCACCCACACTAGCGAGTGCACAACTTAATCCATTTCTAGGAGTTTAAAATAGTGCCTATACAAAATATATATTCATTACCTGGCTCTAAACATGTCTTATTTTAAATTAGCAAGAAAGGCTGCCATAAAACTCCTAAATCTGCAAATAATTCTCATCAAAAGCACTAGAAAATAACGTTATTCTAATTCTCTAATATATAGCCAAAGCCCAGACACTGTGCACAGTGTGGGGCAAGAGTGAATACGGGGGGCAGAGGTAAGAATACAGCAACATCTTACATAATTCAAAGAGGTAACCACTATGTAACATGAAAAAGCTTTGCAAGTACACAAAATATACAGTATATTACTTTTATTTAGTGTAACATGCTGCCTTACTCATGGCTACTCTCCCTATTTCTTAGCAGGGAAAGTGTGTGACTTGTTCTCAGCATCTTCCAGGAACCTACAAGAGAACACAAATATAACATAAGTACTGTTTTATAAAAACATATTAATGTATAAAGCAAAAATAGTAGAAACAACATGAAGTGCTAACAGAATAACAGATAACCTGAAAACTTATTTCACCAGAAATGGTTCAATTTCTATCTGATCATTCAAGCGAGTTCAGACATACAGGACCTAATCGGAAAATCCAGTAATTTTCCCTTTTGCTAAGGCAAGCTCTCTATTGCCCCCTTTGGGTCCCAGGCTCACTTGTTCAATATCTGTGAACTTTAAATCATGTTCACATGGAATTAGAGCATTCATCATGTGGGTAGCTCAAACATACTCTTGGTCTCTGTTTTCAATGGCCCTTACATGTTCCCCAACCCTTTCTTTTAACTTTCTTTTGGTGCAGCCCACATAATAAGCACCACATTTGCATTCTGTAAAATAAACAACCCATTTTGTGTCACAGTTTATAAAATGATTTACACGAATGGTTTCTCCATCATACAGATTAACAACCACTCTGCTTGTATTTATGTATGGGCAGTATTTGCATCTGCCACACTTTCTGCAGCCTTTTGGTAGGTGTGGGAGCCATAGTGTTTTCTTGCTGAACTGGTTGGCAGGAGGTCACTAACAGGTCATGGAAGTTTTTTGCCCTCCTGTATGCCATTCTGGGTAATACTTTGCAGGTTTCAGGTAGTCTGGCGTCTGCCCCCAACACATGCCAGTTGGCATTGATGATATTTCTGACCTGCCAGGATCTAACATTATATGTGGCAACAAAGTTTATATGATCAGTACCTGTTTGTGAGTTCCTGTCATGTGTATCTTTTTTTTTAAATTCAACTTTATTGAGTTTTCTCCAATAAAGACATACAAAATGATACAATACTCAAAAACAATAATGTACCACGCTACAATAAACAGACAAGACATACAGAAATCAAAACATTATCCACCCCTCCCCTCCCCACCAATGCATCACCCTTATCTATGTTCTATGGAGTATGGGATGTCAAAGACAATATAAACAGTTCATGGACTCCCACCTATTCTTATAACGTTTATACAGTTATGTAGACTCGAACCATTTCTCTATTCTCAAATTAGATAACAATTCTTTTTTTTTAAACTTTGTTTCTTCACACCCTCGGGCATCCTTCAGATGAACCCTCTCGGAGTGCCCTACTTCCAGCCTGAACCCTCCACTCCCCGAATGACACCAGGCAGGCTCAACCCTGGTACCATCTCTGGGGCTGATTCTGTCCTCCCACAGTGGCTGACTCCTTAATTGTGAGGTGCGTCCACCTGATGGTCATTGGGTCGCCATGGAAGAAGATCCTGGGTGCATTGGGCTGGCACTTGGGATGTGGGAAGTCCCCTGGAGCCACCGTCATCTCTCCGAGGATGTGTGGGCATTTTCAACCTTTTCTTGCTGGTCCGCTTGGAGTCGGCAGGCAGGCAACGATAAGCCGCAACTCTGTCCCTAGTGCATATGCTACGTTGCCATGCTGGGTGCCTCCAGATCACCACCAGAGGCTGCTCCAGGAGTGAGCACTTTCCTCAACTCTCCTCAGAAACAGACAGCAGTCCTGTGGATGCTCAATCTCTTCTCCCCCCTGCCGACCTCCAGTGGCCTGGGCTCGTTCCAAAACCCGGGTCGCTGGAGTGGCACGAGGTGTGGCATCCAGTGCCTCAACCCTCAGCGCCACCAGGCCGGTAAGATAACAATTTTTTTTGCCATTCTGTATAAAAGATTACATGGGAGTCCTTCCAATGATGGAGTACCAGAGCCTTAAGGGAGAGTGCAATCATTGACATATAAAATCTACGTTGTTTGACAATGACATCGGTAAAGTCACCAGGAGGCAGATTTCAGGAGAAAATAAATTATCTAAGCCCAGAAGGGGATCTGCCCTCTGTCTGATGGTCTCCCAAAGTGCAGCAATGGGGGGACATTCCCAGAAAATGTGATACAAATTACCTTCTGCTTGGTTGCAGCATCCACAGATTGGGGAGGGGAGCTTGAACATTCTGTTTAGTCTTATTGGCGTCATATACATGTTATGTAGAATCAAGAATTGCATAATACGCAGTCTGTCTTGCGTGATATATGCATGGCAAGACTTCCATAGCTTGTCCCAGTTAAGGGTTCTTTGAGGAATTTATCTGTCCAGTAAGGAAGACCCATCCATGTGAAAAGCCAGATTATACAAAAAGCATATATTAGAGAGACCAAGTGAAGTTGCTGGGCAGGGTAACTAAAGGTAGAAAAGTGTCCTCCTTCCTTCTATTTACTCCAGGTAGGACCTGTTTTGACAGGAGATGTCAGAGTTGGTAAAATTTGAAAACCCTCCTGGGCCCAATGGAAGTTTCAACATCATGTCTTTGATCGATGGTAGGAATCCCACTTGCTAAGTCTTGAGGGTTCTGCCCCTAGCGAGGGAAGCCAGATCTCTGTCTGAAGGGTGCCCCCTATTTGAAAGTTTGGGTTTCGTAGAATTGGTTGTGTCAGATCTTTCAGGGGGTTGTATTTTAAGAACGTACATACTGTAGTTGAAAGTGCACTCTCACCGAGTTGACTATAGGAGAGTTGGACAATGATCTGGGGAGGTCTTTAGACCGGGAATGTAGGATGGCATCTCCTGAGACGCCAGATGAATCAATTAACTCTATAGAGAGCCAGGATAGTACATATGGGAATGAATATGGGGTCTCCACTGGTCGCAGCCATCTAAGGTATTTACTCAAATGAATGGCCCAATAATACAGACCAAAGTGGGGAACCCGGAGTCCTCCCTTTTCTTTTGGAGCAGCCAGCTTATGGTATGCTCACTGTGGAGGTTTACGGCACCAGAGGAAACTCGGTATCACCCCATGTAACTTTTTAAACCAGGTAATAGGCAGCCACAAATTTAGCATACTTAGAGGATAAAACAACCGAGGCAAGATATTCATTTTAATCAAGCTTACCCTCCCCCAGAGAGACAAAGGCATATCCTTCCATTGGGATAGATCTTGTTGCATTTTATACATTTGGGGGTCTAGGTTAAGTGATTTCAACTTGGTGTTACTTCTCGCCAGATTAATACCTAGGTACTTGAGGCTATTTTGGGACTATTGCAACCTGAAATGATGCAGGAATGTGCCATGAGTACTATTGTTCAGGGGGAAAGACCTCAGACTTGTCCAAATTGATCTTGTAGTTGGAAACAAGACTATAGCTTGAAATAGTATCCATAACAGCTTGAATGGAGGGAGATGGTTGAGTCAGGTACTGTAATATGTCTTCTGCATATGCTGGTATCTTTAGAACAGAGGAACCTATCCTTATACCATGAATATCAGGGTTGTGCATAAGTTTCCACAGCAGAGGAGTTCCCTGATAATACGGAGGAGTAAAATCTTAATGACCAGGGAACTAATTGATCGGAGAATTTTTTATAGAAATTCTGGGTAAACCCGTCCGGGCCAGGGGCTTTATCTGGAGGGAGTTCCCTGATTGTTGCCCTAATTTCCTCTTCAGTAATAGGAGCTCATAGTACCAACTCTACCTACTTTGTTCAGTGATGATAGGGCAAGGGAGTCAAGATATGCCTCTATATCTCCGGGGGAAGGAGGAGCTGACCTGGGTCCATACAAGTTCCGATAATAAAGTTCAAATTCGGAGACTATCTCTCTGGCAGTGACTTTAATGGCTCCGTCAGTATGTAATTTAATGGCTTTGACTAATCGTGTTGCCTCTTATTGTTTTATCCTCATAGCCAATAGGTGGCCTGCCTTTTCCCCTGATCTATGTAAAGCTACGGGACTTGAGAATGGCATATCCTGCCTTTTCTCTTAGTAAAGTCATTATATGCTTCCGTAATTTTAAGAGGGTGGTTTTAGCACTCTTAGTACCCGTTAGGGGAAGCATGCTTTCCAAGTGTCGAATTTGTGTCAACAAATTAGAGGCTCGCTCCTCCCTTTTCCTCTTTCTTTGGGAGGCTATGCTAATGAACTCTCCTCTAAGAAAATATTTCATCGTGGCCCATTCAATATCTGGCTTGTCAGTCATGTTTAGATTGTCTATAGTGTAATGATCAATGGACTGGACTTTTCTTTTGATTACCTCTGTATCCTTCAGAAGCTGATTGTTGAGCTTCCACATAGTGTCCTTTTGACGATGAGGGGCCAGAGACACCAGACGGGGGAATGATCAAAGATAACCCTGGCTTCTATCCCACACTCTTGAACACCTGGCAAGGAGTTCATTCTTAAGTAAAAGTAATCAATTCTTGATGAGGAGCCATGTACTGGTGAGTGGAAGATGTATTCCCTGGCAGAAGGATTAAGAGTCCTCCAGGGATCGCACATCCCCAGTTGGTCTACTAGGTCCCTCATGGCCCTTTGGGCTGGTGACAGCCCTTGAGTCCTTCGGTATGTCTTATCGATATCCAGTGAGAAAGGAAGGTTCCATTCTCCCCTAGGAAAACCAGAAGGTGAGAGAAAGGGATAAGATTTGGAGGAGCTCAGTAAAACAGGAGGGTGAATCATCATTAGGGCCATAGATACTACCAATTAATAATTCAACCCGATCAAGACAACCTCTGATTATCAGATAGCGGCTATTAGGGTCAGAGATAATCTGCAAATTGGTGAACGCCAGTTGGTAGACTATAATAATAGCTATGCCCTTGTACGTGCAAGAACCTAATGTAAATGCTTGACCGAAGCTTTGCCTCCATATAAGACCATCATCAGAATCTAACAAATGCATTTCCAGTAAGCAAGCAACATCAGTCTTAATCTGACCTAAATGCTTTAAAATTTGATGGCGTTTTGTTTTATTCTGGCCCTCCTCACATTCCACGAAGTGAATCTTATTTGTCCAGCCATGTAATTAAACACATTTTGAATTGTACATACTCAACCAGTAATATTCCTTTGTGACCCCATCATGTCTCAACCCAGGTGATGCATTTCGTCCTCCAACTCCAAATCCATTCCATCTCCCCCTCTCACAACCACAAACCCCCTTCACAAATACCCAAACATAAACATTAAACTGTAATACCTAATCCTCCTTCCCTACCTCCCATCCCCTGTAATATTTTGTCAAAATATGAATTGAAGACAAGAAGAGAATGGAGGTAATTTCTCCCCGCCCCAGATTTCCCACATTAATCAAACTATCTGTGATGTACAGGCAGACCAAGCCACTACCCTTCCTGCTCCTGCCCTTTTGTTCCCAAAACTTTGTGGGCTGCCCTAGGCAAACTATACAAGTATTAGCCCAATAACGGTGAATATGGTATGTTAACTACTGGAACCATAAAAACAGTAATAACAGAAGCAAGGTGGATAAAATAAAATTACATACAATGCTCCTCTCGCGACCAAATAATGAACTGCAACGCTTTGCTGTTATTGCAGACTAACGGCTAAAAGACGTCCTGGTAATTAAACTGAAGTGGAGGCAGTACAAAATCTGTACATTAACAAATAAATGGCCCAAAACATCAAGGCAAAAGATCTGAGATAAGGGAGAAATACCGTTATCTGGTTAATTACACAATTATGATGCACTAAAATGCGCCATGCTTGAATTAAGACTTCCAGGGGTATTCAAAAGCGATCTGGTGGAAGTTTTAACTCTAGTGTAAATACAGTGTTGGCACTCAAATAAAACAATGCCTTGTGGCAAACTGTAAACTGAAATGTTAGGACACCAGGTCTATACAGATTGAAACCACCTTCCAGGCGAATATGACTCAGTCAAGTGCTTTAATAAGGGAACCTCGTCCATCAACAGGTCTGAGAAACCATTCCTTGCTCTGTGGTTAAATGAAATAACACCAAAGTCCCAAAGTCATCTTGATAATACCAAGTGAAAACCAGATATGCCCTCAGATGTTCAACGCGGCTTAAAAAGATCAGGAAGGCACTGTAACGCTCGCTCTCTGCGACAGGCGAGTCCTCAAAGCGTTTCCACTGTTCTTGCAGGTTGATTTGATGTCTGGCAGGGTACAGCATTCTAAATTTCAATCCTGCTGGGATTAGCTTTGATACTATCTGGTGAAATGCAGTAAGCCTTTGGCACACTGTTGCAGGCAAGTCTTGAGCCACCTGAATCCTGTGTTCTCCCCACTTCACCTCTTGCAGCTCCTTGATCGTAGTTAGGAAATGCTGCCTGTCTTGAAAGTTGAGTAACTTGAAGATTGGAGGGCAAGGCGACACATCAGGTGGGGGCACTGGCCTTAATGATCTGTGGGCCCTTTCTATGGAATACACAGGGCCAAATGGAGAGGGACCTGCCAGTTTCTGCACCAGCTTTTGTATAAATGTTACTGCATTGGTGCCCTCCTCTTTTTCTGGGAGACCGATCAGTATGGCATTATTGTGCCTGCTACATCCCTCCAAGTCTTCGACTTTGGCTTCCAGCCATGTGACCCTTTGCCTGATCATGGCGAATTCAGGATCGACCTGATCTGCCTTCTTCTCATGTGACTTGATGCGCACTTCGTTGTCTCCAGTGCGACCGAGAAATATCCTCAAAGCAGTGGCCATGGTTCTCATTTCATCGGTGAGACTTTACTTCTTCTCTGAAGGGCAGAATTCTGCTAGAAGCATTCCACTGTCAGGAGATTTGGGTCTGGGGCAGTGTTAGCAGCTTTTCTGGAGGCAGACTTGCAGCCTAGATTTTTGTTTTGCTTCTCCGGCTGCAGGGTGGTTTATGTTTGGAGAGCTAGGTGCATTACCTCCATTATTTCTCCACAGACTTGCTAAACTTGGCCACTGGTGTCTAGATAGACACCCGATGAATTCTGTTAGTAGAAGGTGATATGTAGATTCGCTGAAGAAGGTAGTTTATCTCTGAGTAGGCAGGAACTCTGCAAGAAGGCTGCTACTTAGACAACCTCATCACATGATCCACCAGTCATGTGTATCTTGACCCTGTAGTAAGGTATCCCTTTCTATGGTGTTTACCTCCTTTCTAGCTCTTTCAACAGTATTTTTTGAATAACCCCTTTGTATGAATCTCTGAGTGAGATCCATTTTTCCCATCTCATATACAGTACCTCTTTCTGGCTACAATTTCTTTTCACTCGAAGAAATTGGCTCTTAGATATATTAGAGACGATGTGTGAGGGATGACAGCTGCTGGATAGCAGAATGCTGTTTGTGTCTGTGTGCTTCCTGTATAGACTGGTGTCTATTTTCCCCTTCAACTGACTTGGTGACAGATATCTGGAAATAAAATCTGTTGGCTGTCTGCATGGCATGTAAAGTGTAGGTGCTGATTAGTTCCATGTAGGTGCTCCAGGAACTCCCCAAGTTCTGCCATGTCCCCTTCCCATATCAGAAAAATAGTGTCGATAAAATGCTTCCACATTTTTATTTTTGACAAGTAGGGGTTGTAATTACTCCAAACAAATTCCTCCTCCCAGTAGGCCATGTACAAGTTAGCATAGCTGGGAGCAAAAGTTGCCCCCATGGCCGTCCCTTTCTCTTGCTGGTAATGTTTACCTTTAAATGTAAAATAGTTACTTTCCAGTACCAGTTGTGCCATCTCTTCCAGTAAATTGTTATCCAGTCTTGCCCCTGCTCCTCTGTTGTTCAGAAAGTACCTAAGAGCTCTCAAACACCCCAGGTGGGGTATACTTGTGTACAACACTTCTACACCTAAGGCAGCTAAGGTGGAATCTTCCTTAACATCAAGTGTAGCTAGTGTGTTTAACATGTCCCTGGTGTCCTGGAGAAAGGATGCTGTATTTTGGACAAGGGGTTTAATGGCATCATCAATAAAGCATGCCAGGGGTTCAGTTACATTACCTACCCTGATTACTATGGGCCTGCGGGTGGGTTAATAAAGTCGTATGGACCTTGGAAAGGTGTAGAACTGTGCCCCAAGAGGTGCCTTGATTGTGAGGTGTTTTTTCTTTCTCAGTGATGAGACCTGAGTTAAATGCTTAGGTCAGAAAGGTATCTATTTGCCTTTTAAGATCGTGAGGGGTCAGTGGAAACAGGTTTGTATGCTTCTCTTATACCCAGTTGTCTTAAGGCTTCATTCTCATAGTCCATGATGTTCAGTATTACCACGCTACCCTCGTTGTTTTCTGGCTTTATAGTTATCTCAGTACTGTTTTAAAGATCTTTAATGGCTTTCCTTTCTTCATTACTAAGATTGTAAAACTGTGGGGTGAACTCATCCTTCCTAAGACGTTCTAATCCCTCTTCACACAATCGCTTAAAAACAGATACAGCTGGTGGTTGGGGTGGACAGAATGTGCTATGCTTAAACCTGTTGATGGATTTTTTCTCCATCTCATACAGACCCTCTCTCATCTCACTGTCCCTTACAGTTTCTAGTTCTATTGCAATAGATGCTGTACTGTTAGCATTCTCCAACTCAGTAATGCTTCCATCACCTCCTGTGTGGAAGTAGTTTCAACATTCCAATTACTCTGTGTCACAGCTCCCCCAATCTAACAACTGATTGACATGATCCATATTGCTGTACGCCTAAACTCAGCATTCTACACAGTCTAAATTGACAGTTGTCTCAAAAAAGTTTATACCAGTCGTTGGCACAAAAGAAAGACCCTTACTAAGGACTTTAATTTCTGATTCACTCAGAGTATAGCCAGATAGATTGACAATGTTATTTTGTACCTGCCCCTCTACACAGGCTGGTATCTCTTCTTCTTCCTCTGATCTGCTGGGTTTTGTTTTCCCCCTCCGCCCTCTCCTGTGCCTCCTGTTGCACCTTGATATCATTGTTTCCTCTTGCCCCTCCTCTGGGGTTCCTCCTCCGATGTGGTTTGATCTAAAAAATAGTCTGAGAGTCAACCAATCAATCAATCAGAATCTTTATTTACCCAGGCGATCACCATTGAGCAAGCTCATTTACAAGGTGGACCTGCAGTTTGCAAGGACGAGGGTACAGATTCACTAGTAAAGCTAGTTTCAGAGGCACTGGTAGAGATGGATGGGGTAACTGAAGTGGCTGAGACAATGTTCCTGGCTTTATTTTGTGCTGGTTGCTTAAAAATGGAACCGGGGTAAACCTTACTTAATTCTTTTTTTGTTGTTGTTTTAGCCCCACTGTCCTTCCTGTTGTTTTTGGGCCAACTAAAGATGTACCCTCTTTTGTAGTCGTTTTCATTATGCAGCAGTTTTTTCTTTTTAGCTGCACAGATCTTTTTATCCTACAGTTCTATATATGCTTTGAATTCACTTATAAATTCTGCAAAGTTCCTGTCGTGGGCATAAACATTTGGTTCCTGTTCCTTTATCTGTAATTCCCTTTCAGTTTCTTTTTGGCACATAATGGTATTTTTAATTAAGAGCCTCATTCATTTAATGATGCATTATGAGCCATTTCCCACCAGGAGCCAGTAAAATCCTCCTCCTCTAAACCAACGTGGGTTTTTTTGTGACCCTTAAACCTCTTGGCACTCGGTTAACCCTTAGATATTCTTCAAAAGTTTTTATAAGCCAGTATTGTTGCCTAGCTTTTAGGGCGACTTTCTCATATTGGAAAAAAGCTTGCTATATGCTTTTACCTTCTTCTGGTGCATCCACTTGCTGCTCCTCCTGACGCTCAGCGGTCTCTGCAACCCCAAATGGATTGTCTGCATTGAGACTGGATAAAATGTTGCTGGGGAATGTGGATATTGTGGGCTTTTCTCCTAGGTTCTCGCTCGCTCGTACACTTGCTGAGCCAGTATCCACTCTGCCACTCATGCTTCTTGCAGCTGCTGTGTTGCCCTAAAAGTGGTCGGCTCAGTGCACACACCTCTTGCTCCTAGTTCCTGAGTAGGAATGCTGGGCCCTCGTGGCATAGCTCACACAGGTGAAGACCAAAGGAAATAGTAGGAGCTGCCTGCAGGGCCACTTTCAGCATGACCAGAGTTCCACAGACAATAGGAGAAGGTCACTGAACTCACCCAGCTCAAACAAAACTGCTGTCCACATAAATAACTGCAAATAAATCAAGCAGTTTATTAAATGATCAAGAGGAAAAAGCTGAGCTCCTCAGCCTGAGGATGCCACATTAGAATAGAGTTATTTTGTAGTGCTTTTGATGAGAATTATTTGCTGAGTTAGGAGTTTTATAGTGGCCTTTCTTGTTGATGTTTTAAGTGTTTTCTGAAATGTATAAAACACCCATGTCCACGAGGGGTGCTATGCTTTGACAAATACCTTTTTTGGTTGAAACATCAGTCTGTGTGGGTGTCCTTGGGCTGAGGAGCTCAGCTTTTTCCTCTTGATCCTTTTTCTTTTTGTATTCTATTTTATCCTCCCCAATCCTCCCCATCAGCCTCTCCTTCAGACCATTTATGGTCTCTCCACACTACTCACTTGTGGCCCCTCATTGCCACTGTCCACCACCTCAGATGACAGCCACCCTCAGGGTAATCCGGTTGTAACCCTTCACGGATCGTTCTCAACTCAAGGAGAAAAGTGCCAATGGGGGCTGTCCAGTGCAACTCTTGGCCCTCGGTGCTGCTGAGGTGGTCTCTGGGGCCCGACCAGGGCATTCGTGGCAGCAGTGGGACCAGAAGCTGTCATCCGATTGAGCAGTGGAGAGATTTTCCATTTTCTCCCCAAAGGCACAGCATGCCATGATGTCTAGGCATATGCCGATATCCACCATGTCCCCTAGTCAGTTGGTCGACCGCTGCTATACCCTGGTCTCCACGGGAGTCAGCAGGCACTGGACCGCATCCCGCCTTCCCCTAGAGAAGGTGAGCAGTCATTGTACGCTAAGTCCTTCCCCGGCCAGCCCTCCAGCGATCCAGGTCCACTCCTGAACCCAGGTCACCGGCATTACAAATGAAAATTCAACTGCTGCGCCGATGGGCTGGCCCCTTGATCCTTTAATAGCTTTTGGTTCAGAGATTTGGTAAGGAGGGTGACATGAGTGTCCAGAGAATGTGAGGTATCATGGGTGAATCCCAGGTATTTGAAGGATTGAACAGATTCAAGTTTATCACCATTGCGAGAGCAAATCACATGGGGGGGGTTAGCATGCGTAAAAGAGGGTAGGTGGGAGAACAGCATGCTTTCATTTTTTTTGTGTTGAGGACTAGTTGGTGTTTTAGAAATCAGTCTTCAAGGGCACTAAAGTCATGTGCTAACATATTGTTAATCCACCCAATGTCGATGAAGAACGGTAGATAATGGCATTGTCGGCATAGAGATGTACTGAGGTCCCTCCACAGTTAGTCGGTAGCTCATTGATGAGGAGTAAGATTAGTAGTGGGCCCAGGATGGAGCCCCGCAGTACACCATGGGAAACAGGTCTGAGGTCTGGGATAGAACCACCCCACCTGACCCTTTGCATGCAGTCATAAAGATAACTCTGAACCCAAGATAAGGTACTGGCATCAAGACCAAGGTGATGTAGCTGCCAGAGCAAGAGACCATGACTGACTAAGTCAAAGGCCTTTGTCAGATTGACAAAGATGGCACCAGTAGCATAGTCTTGATCCATGGCATGAAACAGATTGAAGGTGACTTTGAGTAAGGCAATGAAGGTGCTGTGATTTTCCTGAACCCATGCTGGAAGGGAGAAGTAGTTGATGGAGTTCAAGGTAGTCTGAAGGTGGTCATAGAGAATGTGCTCCTGGATTTTGCAAGCAGACAGAAGATAGATATGGATCTATAGTTCTGTACTGTTGTGTTCGGTCCACCCTTGTGCACTGGAACAACCACAGCAAACTTTCATTTATCTGAGATAGTAATAGTGAGAAAGGACCAATTGAGTAAGTCAAAAATGAGACAAGCAAGGGCTGCAGCCCCAAGTTTAAAAAATTATGGTTCAAGGGTATCATGGCCTTGGGAACCATCAGCTTTCAGAATGGTGAGATGCTGACGGACTTTATTAAGGGTTACAAGGTTCAAGTGAAAAGCTATGAATTTCCATAACCACTGAAGACGGAGAGTCTAGTGGGTGGGGGTGGGAAATTGGTAAATTGTGAAGTATAGCTATGAAGATCAGTAAAAAATTAATTAAAGTCCACGGCTATGGATGATGGGTCAGTGAGGATGCTGTCCTGTACGATGAGAGAGCTAGTGATCTCTGTAGTCTTTCTCTTGATCAGAGAGTTAATCTCCTTCCAGAAGCCCTTGGGATTGCAGAGGTGCTCCATTTGGAGCGTCCTGAAATGGAGACATTTGGCCTTCTGAATATTATTCTTGCACTTATTCCTGAGTTCCCTATAGACTTAGAAAGGGTTGGGGAACATGTCAGGGCCATTGAAAATAGAGACCAAGAGTATGTTTGGACTATCCACATGATGAATGCTCATTCCAAGAGAACATGATTTAAAGTTCACAAGTATTGAACAAGTGAGTCTGGGACCGGGGGCAATAGGGAGCTTTCCCTTAGCAAAAGGGAAAATTACTGGATTTTCCGATTAGGTGCTTGCATGTCAGAACTTGGCTTGAATGATTAAATAGAAATGTAACCATTTTTGGTGAAATAAGTTTTCAGGTCATCTGTTATTCTGTTAGCATTTCATGTAGTTTCTGCTGTTTTTGCTTTATACTTCAGTATGTTTTTATAAAACAGTGCTTATGTTATATTTGTGTTCTCTTGTAAGGTCCTGTAAGGTGCTGTGAACAAGGCACACACTTTCCCTGCCAAGAGATAGGGAGAGTAGCCATGAGTAAGGTAGCATGTTACACTAAATAATAGTAATATATATATTTTGTGTACTTGCAAAGCTTTTTTCATGTTACATAGTGACTACCTCTTTGAATTATGTAAGATGTTGCAGTTTTTTTGCGTTCTTTTCCTCCCACCCACCCCGCATTTACTCTGGCGTGCCCCATGTTGTGCACAGTGTCTGGGCAGGCAACCTTCGGCTATATATTAGAGAATTACTGTTATTTTCTAGTGTTTTTGATGAGAATTATTTGCAGATTTAGGAGTTTTATAGCAGCCTTTCTTGCTAATTTAAAATAAGACATCTTTATGGCTGAGTAATGAGTATACATTTTGTATAGGTACTATTTTAAACTCCTAGAAGTGGATTAAGTTGTGCACTCACTAGGGTTGGTGATTAGACTGTGTGACAGGAATTTATTGTACTGGATAAAATGTCCACTGTGGTTACCCCTGTTTAAATGAGTTTCATTGCATTTATTACATGCACTGTCACTGTAAGTGTGTAATGCTGACCACTTTAATTGTTGTTTTAATTATGTTATGAAATGTATAAAACACCTATGTACACTGAAACTATGCTTTGACAAAGACCTTTTGGGTTGAAACATCAGTCTGTGCGGACGTCCTTGGGCTGAGGAGCTCAGCCTTTTTATGTTATTTTGCACACATAGCACAAGTAACATTTTGTGACAGCCTGCTGGAGTAATAGGTTATGGAGGTTCTGCCATGTTGTGGCCAATGGCACCACTGCTTTTTTGGGCTGGACTCTGTGGCACCAATAAATGAGCACGCCGTCTGACAGCAGTTCAGAAGTGTGCTACTAACTTGGAAAAAATCCACTGCTGCAATGAGAGACAGGCTCATCATTGCAGCAGCAGATCTCACACACCTCCATCATGTGCCCCTGGTGAAACATTTCAATAAACATGGCAGTGGCTCCCGCCGTCCGCCTCTCACAGTCCCTACAAAGCCGACATCAGGGTGCCCAATCCCCCTCAGCATCATGCTCAGCTCAAACACAGACACACTTTATTTGCCGACAGGGGAGCCTGTTGGCTTCAGTCCCCTCTTCCTTAAAAACACAGGTGGCATACTGGGAGCCCAGCCAAGTGTGCCCAAAGCAAACCTGTAAATAAAAAACCTTCCCGCGATGTCCTTTTTTGTTGTTGTTGTTCCCTGTAAAACAGAAAACAGTCCTTCATGGTCCGCAACCCACTCCCCAACCCGCACCACCCTCTGCACACCCCACCTCCGCACCCCCCTCACCCCATGCTTACCTCTGGAGCCTGGTGCGACGATCTTCGGTGGAGCAGAAGACGTCTGAACTCTCAAAAGCCGATCTCGAACTGAAGAAAATCATGGTAAGCTGTATAATGGCATCAATGGGGGGGGGGTGTTCAACTTAGACGAATATCTTGGCCATTTATGCAACTTTTGGCTCCAAATTTTCAACATGGGGTTCTTGGGACCCCACCTCATGAACTCAGTCACTGTAATTTCATTATTCGGTCCCGAAAGGTGATTTTATGGTCACTACGTGGAATCACCTTTCAGGATTGATTAACAAAATGACAGTATCACTGTTCATGGTGGGCTCCCAAAAGCCTATGTTGCAAATCTAGTGGAAACATTTTCAAAATGACTGTTACGAGCATGCATTGTGCAGTTTCCACGCATGCTTGTAACTTCGAGAATTTTAATATTTTACTCCAGATTTTCAACATTGCCATTTTTTCACACCTCCTTATAAACAGTACAGCTGTCATTTTTCACATCCTGCCCAAAATGTGTTTTAACACATCTGGCGCACAATGACACGGTCACTGTGGGAAATCAATGTTCGGGACAGATTAAGAAAATCACAGTGCCACTGTTCATGAGTGGAGGTCCCAAATGCTTTCACGAGGTGAGGTCACAAAAAGCCCATGTTGAAAATTTGGAGTGCAAATACCACCAAACGCCTGGGACGTTAGGGTTTCTAACCATAACGCCCCACCCTGTAGAGACTGACAGGGGTCAGAGTTGTGACTTTGGATTGTCGGCTGTAATGCTCATGCCATTCCACCCCCATCCCCACCCTGCAGCCAGTGATAGGCATCAAAGGTGTGCCTTGGATTCTTCAGCCCTGAAGTTCACCCCATTCTCCTATACTGCACCCATCTCAACATATTTCCTTATGGAATGGGTGAAGGTAAGGCCTGATGATCCCAAGACACAACACTTGTCAGAGTCTGCAGGGTAGGGTGAGGTAAAATGCGAGCGTTAAGCTGATGACCCAAAGGCACACCTCAATGCCTATCAGTCTCTGCAGGGTGGGGTGGGGTTGTCATCAGTTCCATACTTCACTGCCATTCCTTTTATGCATCTCTCTAACTCCTGCACTACCAATGCCAATGCCAGCAAGACAACATTCAGCATTGATAAATGCTTGTTTCCTCTTGATCCTTTAATAAACTGCTTGATTGATTTGCACAGTTATTCATGTGAATAGCAGTTTTGTTTGAGCTGGGTGAGTTCAGTGACCTTCTGCTATTGTCTATGGAACTCTGGTCACACTGAACCTGGCCCCTGGAGGTGGTTCCCACTGTTTCCTTGGGACTCTATCTGACTTTTTAATGTCATTGTAAGTACCTGTACTACTGATCAGGGATTCAGAGAGTTAATTTCAAAAGGATTCGACAATGTGAACTCATGTAGATTTTAACATATTGTGCTATGTCTTTTTCCATGACTCAAAGTATATAGAAATAATAGGTATGCTCCCTTTCCCTGCTAATTAGAACTGCACCATTCCTTTATGTCTAAAATGGCATCCTCCCTCTCATGCCGAAACCGCATGACCAAGGTGGAGAATCTTATGAACTGTTCTGGTGTGTTAAACCTTTTACTTTTTTTTTTTATTTACATGGACTCCAAAGTTCTGGTGGTGGATTCCTGGAACAGTCTTCTAGTGGAGGTGGTGGGGGTGAAAACAGTGGTGGGGTTCAAGAAAGCATGGGATAAGAACAAGGGAATCATAATGGAAAAGAAAGGGGCAGGAAAAAAGCTGTAGATTGGGTACAGTCTGTGGTAATAATGTAGATCGAGAGGAATGGGCAGACTGGATGGGCCAAGCAGTCCTTATCTGTCATCAAATTCTGTTTCTTCATATAATGTTAAGAGTTTACCTTTTTTTGAGGGGGGGTCATCTATTTTTCCCTTGGCCAGCTGGCTCCCATCCCTGGTTTTCCCCAACCCCGTCACTCCAGTGTCCTCCAGGACTTACATCTTTGGACCTTTCTCCCCAGAGATCCTCCCCCCCTTGGCGGGGTCAGCAGGGTCCCCCTGTAGCCCCACTGAGACAGGATCCAGATGGATTGGACTTGCCCAGATAGCTGGGTGCGGGGTCTGTGAAAGATGTGGCATCATCCTGCCAGTTAGCCCTGTTTTCTCCTGTTGTTCCCTGGTGTAGAAGAAGTGGTGTGCAATGATACCAATGGCCAGCTAGGCTGTGCACATTTCCACATGCAGCATGCCATGCATCTGCTCTGCCTTTGCTCCTCTCTTTGTGAGGTCCCTGATAAGCTGACCCCCAGCTGTGCTATGGGCCAGGCTGACACTGGCCATCGAAACCAGCCCTCCCAGGAAGAGGAGGAGGAGGGCAGTCCCTGGGACGCTCCATCCTCCTCCTCTCCAGACTGACCCTCCAACTCCCAGGCTTGCTTCTGAACTTGGGTCATTGGCACCGCAAGCAGTAACACTACCATTGCAGCAACGGGCTGGCCCCAAGAGTTTACCTGTTGCCTGTATATTTTATTTGGCACCCCTGGATGGGTTGTTCAGTGTTTCAAGTACCAATGTCATTACTGCACATCTTAATGCTTTGACACAGTTTAACTAAGACAATATTTTCCCTTTTATGTTTGCTTGCCATGTGCAAGAACATAGTGCCATCATCGGAGATTTGGTGTGTCATCTCTCCTCCAATTCAGTCAGTGTGTGTATGCTGCTGCCCTGTAAGCTAATGCATGCTGGAGCTGTCTATGACAAGCTCCAAAATGCAGTGGCATACAGTTGAAAGGCGGAGCTACGCTTGAGTGAGCAGCGATAAGATATCGGCTGCTCAAAGCGCCTTCTCCCCCCCACAGGCGCCCAAGCAGGCGTGTGCGCCCCAGCTCCCCACACACGCACTGTATAGCGGCAGGGTGCCCCAATCCCGTCGGCTGAAATATGTTCTCCCGCCTCTCCCCAAAGCCTTCCGAAATGGCCACGCTGGTGCCCACCCCTAGCGTGGCAACTAATGATATAGCCGACGGGGTGCCCAACCCCGCCGGCCCACTGTCCTAACCCCCAGTAGTAAGTGCCACGCTGGAGCCCACCCCAGTATGGCAGCGATCCATAGGCCGACGGGGTGCCCAATCCCCATCGGCTGACGCCCCCAACCGTCTTTGTGCCATGCTGGAGCCCACCCCAGCATGGCAAACATCCACGTCGTCCGTTTTGTTTTTTTTACCTGTAAAGAAAAAGCGGTCCACGTAATCTCCATGGCCCCCTCCCACAACCCGCACCCACCCCTGCGCACCCAGCCTCCCCACACCCCACCCCATACTTACCTCCGGAGCTCAGCACGCGATCTTCAGTGGACCGGGAACACTTCTGCACTCTTCAAAGCCGACCGCGAACTGAGGAAATGCCTGTAAGTTGCATAATGGGCTAGATAGGGGGGTTTCAACTTTGTTGCATATCTCAGGCATTTTTTGGAATTTTTGCACCAAATTTTCAACATGGGGTTTTTGGGACCCCTTCTCATGATTGATGTCACTGTCATGGCGTTATTACGTTGCCGAAGGGTGATTTCTCAGTCACTGCGAAATCGCCTTCGAATGAATCGCGGCAATGACATCGTCATGAGGGTTCACATCATGAAAGTAGTATAATCAAAAAATAAACTGTTCTGACGTCACGTTGCGCGGTTCCATGAGCTCGTAAGTTACATAAATTTTCAATATTTCACTCCAGATTTTCAACATTGCCATTTTACCACACCTTCTTATGAGTAGTACAGCTGTCATTTTTCACATCTCACCCAAAATGTGTTTCCGCCCATGTAGCATCAATGGCGCAGTCGAGTATCGCGAAATCAATGTACGGGACAAATTAAGAAAATCACAGTGACATTGTTCATGAGCAGAGGTCTTAAAATGGCTATGTTGAAAATTTGGTGAAAAAATTCCTAAAATGACTGTTTTACAGTGTGCTGCGCCCAGTTCCCTACGCACACTAAATAAGGTGGCAATTTGTAATATTTTCCTCCAGATTTTTCAACATTGCCATTTTACCACACCTTCATGAGTAAGTATAGCTGTCATTTTTCACATCTCACCCAAAATGTGTTTCACGCCATGTAGCGCAGCATAATTGGCGTGTCGGTATGCTTGAAATCAATGTATGGGACAAATTAAGAAAATCTCAGTGACACTGTTCATGAGCAGAGATCTTAAAATGGCTATGTTGAATATTTAGTGAAAAAATTCCTAAAATGACTGTTTTCTGGCGTGCGCTGCGCAGTTCCTCGCAGCACTCGTAGGTCGCTAATTTGCAATATTTTCACTTCAGATTTTCAACATTGCCATTTTACCACACCTTCTTATGAGGTAGTACAGCTGTCATTTTCATCTCACCCAAATGTGTTTCCGCCCATGTAGCGCACAAAATGGGCGCAGTCGGTGTCTGTGAAATCAATGCAGGGATAAGTTAAGAAAATCACAGTGACACTGTTCATGAGCAAAGGTCTTAAAATGGCTATGTTGAAAATTTGGTAAAAATTCCAAAATATGACTGTTTCTGACGTCGTTGTACAGTTCCTCACATGCGCTTATGAGTTTGCGAATTTTAATATTTTCACTCCAGATTTTCAACATTGCCATTTTATTACACTTACTTATGAACAGTACAGCTGCAATTTTTCATATATCGTCCAAAATGTGTTTCGCAATGCGCTAAATGGTGCTGTTGGTGTCGAAAGCAATGTTTAGGACAGATTAAGAAAATCACAGTCACACTGTTCATGAGCAGAGGTCTTAAAATGGCTATGTTGAAAATTTGGTGACAAAAGTCCAAAATGACTGTGATACAGTGAGATCATTGCAGTTTCACGCATCCTCGTTACTTCATGACTTTGTAATATTTTCAGTCCAGATTTTCACCAGTGACATTTTCCACACTTCCTTATGAACAGTACAGCTGCCATTTTCACAACATGGCTGAAGTGTGTTTTCACAGTTAGCGCAGAGATGCGTGGTCGCTGTGGGAAATCATTGTTCGGCACAGATAAAGAAAAACACAGTGACACCGTTCATGATCGGGGCACCAAAATGCCTGAGTTGACAATCTGCTGTAAAAATCCCCAACCTAATAATATTATGGGTGTCGTTGCACAGTTTCTATATGCTTCGTGACTTCACCATTTTTAAATATTTTTACTACAGATTTGCAACATTGCCATATTTACACCTCCCCATGAACAGTACAGCTGTCATTTTTACATCCTGTTAGAATGTTTTGCACCTGTGGTGCTAAATGCCGTAGTCACTGTGCATAAGCAGCTTTAGCTAACAAACTGATATTCCCCCTGTTCATGAGGTGGGGTCACAAAACAAACATGTTGAAGATTTGGAGTGAAAATACCAGCGAATGCCTGAGGTATTAGGGTTTCCAACTATAGCCCAACCCTGTGAGAAATGACAGGCATCAGGGTGTGACTTGGGATTCTTGCCTGTGATGCTCATACCATTCCACACCCTGCAGTCAGTGAGAGGCATCGAGGTATGCCTTGACTCTTCGCTCTAAACTTCACCCCCATTCTCCATATACCAACCATCTCACCATATTTCCTAATGAAATGGGTGCACATAAGGTCAAAGACCCAGGAACACCACGACACTTGTCAGTGTCTGCAGGTTGAGGTGTGAGTGAAATGGCCGTTATGCCTGACGACCCAAATGCACACCCCAATGCCTGTCACTCTCTGCAGGGTGGTGGTGGGGTTGGCTTCAGTTCAATACTTCACTGCCATTCCTATTACGCAGCTCTGTAACTCTACTACCACTGCCAATGCCAGCAAGCAAACATTCGGCATTGACAAATGCTTGTTTTCAATAGGTTTGATATAGTTGATGAATGTGTTTACAGGAGACTGGGTACCATTGCTTAGTTGAATTTATGAGTAGTCTGTTGGGGAGAGGGTTGATTAAAATAAATATGTGTGGCATGCAAGGCTGTCTCAAGTTAGGGCCTGGTACTTAACTGCAGAATATGTATTATCTCGCCAGCCCACTGGCATAGTGGTTAGTTTCCGCTTGCTGACGCGGTGATCCGGTTTGGGGAACATACCGGGTTGTCAGAATGCCGGCGGGGAGAAGGATAGAGCATCCTATGGACTGCTCTCCTTCTCCGGGAAGAGTGGGGAAGTGTCCAGTGTGAGACAGACCCCTGGCAGAGGTCAGGGTCTTGCAACTACCGGTGCTCATCCAATGGAGGCGGGGTGGATGCTGGACGTCATTGCATGTCCCCACCTCCCAGAGGAAAAATCAAAGAAAATGGAGGAGAACCTCCATCTACATGAAACCCTCCATGGGCTTCAATTATGCCACTGCTGCCGCACTCCCAACCAGATACTGTTCCGCAACACCGGAATTAGGGGAACTGGTGCCGCAGACCCACCCTCCAGGGGGTAAGCCGGGGGGTAACTGGGAGTATGCGGGCAATAGGCAGTTGGTGGAAGCTCCGAGGGCCGTGACCAGGGCAGAAATTGACGGGGGAACTCCCAGGGAAAAAAGAAGACAAACTATATATATTATAAAAAAAAAAAGAATTTGTATTATCTCATGCAGGGTACTTTTAAATGCAGAATATGTATTATCTCATGCACTACCTGTTATTAATTGCTTTCCTGCTGGAAACAGGAAACTTCTGTCAGCTCATGCACCGTGGTGCAAAATGGGTGACCCGCGTGGCCATAGGAGTCGCAGAATGAGACAATATAATTGTAAGCCTTAAATTGTACTGGATGGTCTGAGCCCATTTGCTGCTGTAGTTCACTTTTACTAATTTACTGTCCATTACTGAGATCTATTAGAAGATCTGTGGTTACCCCCCAGGGATATAACGACTGAGTGTTAACCTCCTTGTCTAAGATAATTGTTTCTGTCTTTTCATCTAGAAGTCTTGCTACTCTGAGTTTGTATTATGTTACAATGCACAAATGTTATAAATAAAAGTATTTTAAAAAAGAGCTTAGATGAGATCCATCCTAGGATCCTTATGAAGTCAGTAGAGGAGCAGCCCATGTAATTTTGATAAGCCATGAATCAATTTTGTAGAGAACATTGACATCAGATTAAAGGAACACCAGCGTGACACCAATATACAAGAAGTATTTGTCAATGCCGAATTTGGGCTTCCTGTGTAACAGAGCTTTAAAGTGCCCATGTTGTTGTTGGGGCAACTTTGAAAAATATTATAATCAGACACAATTTAGCTTATATTTCACACTTTTCTGTAATTGTCACCATTACTCTTTATTACTAAGGATATTTGCATGGAAACAGGATCTCTTCCCCATTTGCTCTGTCTGCTTGTCTACTTCTGCAGCCACAGTTCTGCTAATGATATCCCAATCTGTTGCTGTGGTGCTAATTATGCTGCCATAAACAGGGCATTTTGATGTAATGTGCAGACAAGTAGCCAAAGCGAATAAAATCCAAGGGAAAGTAATCTTGTTTTAGACCATGTCCATCAGCAATGAAGACAAACTCTGGCCAGAGTCAATAAGGCTGCAGCCAGGGAATTTGGGGTAAAAATATTGAATATTTGTTTTTAATATTTTACACCAAATTTTCAGCATAGCCTTGTTATGACCCTGCCTCATAAAGAAGGGCAGAGAAAATGTTCAGCTCCTGGCCTAAAGGTGATTTTTCGCAGGGACTGTGAAATCAACTTTCAGGATGCAAAAACACATTTTGGTCAGGAGTTGCAAAATGACAGCTTCACATTTATGAGGTGCTGTAAAGAAATGGCTGTGTTGTAAATTTTGGGTAAAATATTGAAAAGTACCAGAGTTATGAGCCTGTGTTCAAAGAATTCAATGCAGACTCATACGTTTATTATTTTTATTATACCATGTACAGAAATGAACAGCCAATCAGATAGGCAGACTGGCAACTTAGCCCTGTTGTAAATACTATGATAATCACTGGCAAGGTGCCAGTCTGCACTAAGCTGTGCCACTACCCAAGCGTATCACTCTGATACCCCGAATGACGACTCACAGCCATATTACCTCTCGCTAAAGAAATTTGTGAAGGCCTTACAACAAACAAAAAAACAATGGACATCTCCTTCGAATTAATCGATGACACAGAAGTAGACCAAATGTTCCTCGATCTTGAAAACACAACTCAAACTTCTCCTTAACGAAATGTACCTCTACTAAATCACCGTTCTGCTCCCACCAGCTGAAACAGCAGTGATCCAGTCATTTGTGCAGCCGGGCCCATCACCTCCAGTCTCCGCAGCAAGCAGCTTGAAGGTGGCACTTCTGGAAATGTACATCTGCTAAATCCAAGCTCCCCGTTCACTGCTCTGCTCCCATCCGAAGAAACCACAGTGATCCAGTCATTCGTGCAGCTGGCCCTATCACCCCAACATCATACTCTCTGCAGCAAGCAGCTTGAACTTGGCGCCTCTCGCAAACTACAGACTATTTTCTTTCCTGGAACAATATTTCTTAATAAAATGCTTTTTTTTCCACAGGAAAAAATAAAATAAAACAATTTCAACTTAAATCTATACCAAAATATAATTGTATAATCACAATAAACCACTTGGGGATGTGGATTATCTGGGGATTTACCACGGCTGGTGAGGATTTGCCCACACGGCTGAGCCTCATGGGCAAACCACTCCAGGTGTGGTAAATCCCCTGATAACCCACACCCCTTCATGGCTTATTGCTTAAATATTTTTACACTACATTTTCAACATAGTCTTTTTTGATCTCACCTCATGAACAAGGGCAGAGAACATTTTCAGCTCTTGCCTGTAAGGTGATTTTTTGCAGGGACCACAAAATCACCTTTCAGGATGTTAAAAAAACATTTTGGCCAGGATGTGAAAAATGACAGCTGTCACATTCATGAGGTGCCATAAAGATAAGGGTATGTTGTAAATCTGGGGTACAAATATTGAAAATTACCAAAGTTAAGATCCTGCAATTGTAAAATTCAACATAGGCTCATAATTTTATTGTTTTTTAATAATTTTACAACATATTTTCAGCATAGCCTTCTTTGACCCCACCTCATGAACAAGAGCAGAGAACCTTTGTAACTCCTGCCCAAAGCTGATTTCACACATGGACCACAAAATCACCTTTCGGACAGATTTGCCTAATGTGAGTGCAATTGTTCATGGGGTAATGTCCAAAAATGGCATGTTGAAAATTTGGGCCAAAAATATGTAAAAATGCCCAAGTAATGCCACTAAGTTCAAAACCCTATTGGAATACATTGAACCGCATACCTGTTTCTTCAGTTTGCGGTTGGGCTTTGAAAAGTGAAGACGTGTCTCCAGTCCAGAAAGAATTAAGGTGTTGGACCCCTGATGGGTAAGTAAGGGCTTGGGGGGTGCATGGTGGTGGGTGTTGAGTGGGAGGGTCAGATGGAGGTAAGAAACGGCTGCAAAAGACATTCATTGATGGATGGTTTATTTTTGCAAGCAAAAAAAAAGAACACAATGGATGATTCCTGTGCACGACAGTGGGGGATTACACAGAAAATTAGTCATGTTGCCATATTGGTCCTTGTGATAAAAGATCCAGAAAAAAAGAGATGAGTTGATACCTTTTATTGTACCAACATAGATGTTACAAAAGAAAAATGGGGGTGCTTGAGCTTTCGGATTACATAGAATCCTTCATCAGAAAAATAACAGTCGGTATTCTTCCAAACCAACTGTGTTTTTCTGATGAAGTATTCTATGTACTCTGAAAGCTCAAGCACCTATTTTCTTTGTAATATCTATGCTGGTCCAATAAAAGGTATAAAATCATCTCTTTTTACTGGAGATTAGGCACCCTCAGTGTCACTGTTATGTTTATGGGGATGTGGGGGGAGGGTGCTGAGAGGAGGGTCGGTTGGGGGAGAAAACATAATTTAAACATAAAAATCGTGATCATGACACTGGGGATTGGGCACCCCAATGTCATTGTTATGTTTGAGGGGCAGGTGGGTGCTGAGAGAAAGGGTCAGGTTGGAGAGGATATGTGTACATTAAAAAAAAAGGAAATCGGCTATCACAGTGGAGCACAGCACAGTCCGCTGTGACCAAGATGGCTACCGCAGTGTACTGTGCATGCACTAGCAGTTGTACATGCACAATACAGTCTGGTGGCCATCTTGGACATGACAGAGTGTGCCATGTTCTGCCATGACTGCCGACAGACTACAAAATAGTGCTGTGACACTGCCAATGCAGACAGCGAGCAGAGTGCTTCACAGGCATGAAGATGACTGTGTTGCAACTCCAACATGTTGTCTGGTTGGAAGGAATGCGCTGCCTGCTTTTTTGATAGCAAGAGGTCTGCGGGGATATGCCCACTGCTGGCCTAAAAAAAGGGAAAGAATTGCAGAGTAAATAAGTAAGTAAAACATTATTTATATGGCGCCAAATCACGGAGACTCAGGGCGCCTTACAATAGGAGTAAGACATAACAGGGTTGTACATGCAGTACATACAGGGTCATTAACAACAAATAATTTAACTTCATAATAAATAAATAACAGTAAATAAATTACACTAAAATCAGTTGCAGTTAATAGGAAAAGCTTATTTGAAAACATAGACTTTCAGACCCCTCCTTAAAGCCTCCACCAGTGGAGCCTCCCTCAGGAATCTGGGGAATGAGTTCCAGAGGGTTGGGCCAGCCACCTCGAATGCACAGTCTACTGAGGTTTTCAGCCTGGCCCTTGGAACTGCTAGAAGGCCCTCAGTGGAGGAATGAAGGAGTGTACAGGAAGGGCAGGAATCAGGTGGTAACTCAGGTAGCTAGGGCCTGAGCCATATCGGGCCTTATAAATGAGTGAGCCCACCTTAAAGATAATCCTCCATCTGACAGGCAGCCAGTGCAGATCTCGTAGGACCAGGGTCATATGACAGGACATGGGCAGGCCCTTGAGAAACCTGGCTGCTGCGTTCTGCACCAGCTGTAGTCGACAGAGGTTCCCTCTACTGACCCCAAAGTATAGAGCGTTACAGTAGTCCAGCCTTGACGTGACAAAGGCATGTAACAGTGCAGGCAGGTTATCAGGTGGACAAACACTACACTTGTATGCTGTGAGACACAAAGCTGCAGGATATTGTACTAAGTTAATGCATGTATGTGTGCATACATTCGCCAGTCTGAAACAGTTATATCATCACACATCATCCCAGAACTGCAGAAGACTTTGCAAGTGGCCATCACGAACTACTCAGGAAGCAACAGCATCAATACATTGATTTCCCAAGACCTGTAGCAGATATCACAAGTGGCCCAAAGCAGCTGCATCATAAAAAGGCAGGGTAGATCAAGAGGAAGGGATGCAGGATCTCCAGAAGGACTTAGAGAAGATAAAGAGAGAGAGAGATGATCTATGGTCTGGCAGGTAAGATTCAGTGCCAAGAAGAACAAAGTAATGCACTGAGGGAGATGGAATCTCTGCAAGTAATACTGAATGGGAGAGAACATACTGGACACTTTAACTGAGGAAAGGAATCAGAGAAGGGAGGTGATTCTTCCATTGTACAGCTCCCAGGTGAGACAGTACCTGGAGTACTGCACCCAGTCCTGGGGTCCTCACATGAGGAAAGACATTGATAGAGTAGTCAGTGCAGGAAGGGTCACCAAGATGATCCAAGGCCAGCAGGACAGATCCTAAGAGGATCATCTGGAAGCCCTAAAGAACTGTTAGTTATTTGCACTTACATTCCTGTTTGTTACTACATGTAGATTCCTGCAAATGTACTGTCATTGCTGAAAATTTTGTATAAGTGTGCTATGGCTGACTTCTACTTGTTCCAATGATGTTTTCTTGTATCTACTATTGTCTACATACCCTTTGTTGTAATCTCCTGGGTTGTACCTGAAAATAGGCAGCTATGCTGTCTAGTGTACCTACCCAGTTAACAAAAACTAAATAAATAAATAAATATACTCATTGGAGGGCAGGTGGGAGCAGGGGGGCAGAACAGAAACATAGTATAACTTTTTTAGGGGTATAAACAAGGTGAATAGTGAGGATCTATTTGTAAAGAATAGGGATGCAGCCACTAGGGGTCAAGACTGGAGGTTGATGGGGGTAAGTTCAGGAGAAATGTGAGTAAGCTCTCCTGCATTGAGAGGGTTGTGGAACCATGGAACAGACTGCTGGCAGAATTGGTGATGGTGGCTGCCCTAAATGGGTATAATGGGTACTTCAGGAAGCATTAAATGAGGGTTATGAGGCTTGATCTCCTGCCTTGTTTGAGCACATCCCTTCATCCAATTGCCAGACTTCACCAGCTATTAATCGAGACAAGTCGTGCCTCCCTGCAGCACATTCCTCCAATCAGTAGGCTGAAATTGGGTTTGTGGACAGAGCCAAAAGCCCGCAAATTTTTAACTACAGAGCTCTAGCCTGTCATGGATCATGCCACTTTGGAAAGCATCAAGATGCCAAAGAGGGCCATGAGGGCTTGTTTTCCTGTCTTGTTTGAGCCCCTCCCCTCATTCGATTGGCAGTCTTCACCAGCTACTCATTGGGACAAGCCCTGCCTCCATGCACCAAATCCTTTCAGTTGGACAGCTGAAATTGGGTCTGTGGGTGGAGTCAAAAGCCTACAAATTCTGAACTGCTAAGTCCCTAGCCTGCTGAAGACCACACCACTTCGGAAAGCACTGAGACTCTGGTGAGGGTCATGCGGGCTTGTTCTTCTGCCTTGTTTGAGCCTGTCCCCTTATCTGATTGCTGAGCTTCACCAGCTACTCATTCAGACAACCACACTTCCTTGCACCAAATCCCTCCACTCAGGAAGCTGAAATCAGTTCTGTGGGCAGAGACAATACTCACTCCTCAGGCAGTCCACATCCAGTGGTCCTCCACACTACAGTCTTCCATGCTCGGTCCTCCATGCAAAGGGCCATAGTGCAAGGGCATCGAGAAGTCTGTCTAGAAGTCAGCTGTGACAGACTGCTGGAGGCATTCATGCTACCAATACAATCTTGCTTCATCTTGCTACCCTCCAAGACTGGTTCTCTCACCAGTGCTGTTTGGACTCAAGATTAAGTCTCTCCACTGCTATACCAGTTGTATTCATCTGTATTGCCTCTGTTTTGTACCTTAGTTACAAAACTGTGCTAAATTGTCTGGCTTTATTGGTATTCTATTGACTTGCTTTGTTTTGCTGCTTCTGTTACCTTAAGGTTATTGCATATCCTGGTTATATATTGTTGCTCCATTTATTTGCTTCTTATGTGTCAACAGGTCATATGGCTGAAAGTTAGCAACAGAACCATTGAGTTTTTGGCCCACTTGATTGCAAGGTTAATCCATTGTCGCATCAAATTCACCTTGTCTTTGTTTCCCTTGGGTGGTTCACTCATGTCGGTGCGACAATGATATTGCCAATGGCAATTACAGCGCCAGCATTCTGCCAATATCAGAAACCATGACAGTGAACCTGTGCACTCCACAATATGGATGAAGTACACCCAGTGCAAAAATGTAATAAAATTGCCCAACAGAGACCCCAAACACCCCAGCACATCCTCTAATACCCCAGACAGCAAGACACACAAAAGTTGAGTACTGCAGGGTGGCTGTGCACCCGAACCTCCCAACTTAAAATAACCAACTCTGCAGTTGCACCAAGGTTGTCAGGGAGTGGTGATTTTTATTGGTTGCACAGAGTTTGAGGCAGGAAAAATGCCAGTCCCAAACCCAAAACACCCAGGCATCATGACTACCAACACACTTGACACTGCACCTGTTACCACTCAGCACCACCCTGCACCCCAGTCACCTCGCCCAAAACATCCCACCTCCAGCCACTCACCACAGAATGCTAAGCACTGTAAAGCCCAGGTCACAATAGTGTCATGCAACAACCCACTGTTGCTGTAATAGCAGTGGCAATATTAAGTCGCATCATTCTAGCATACACCCTTTTGTTAACCAGCCTACTGAGATCAGCCTTTGTATTGCTCTTTGTTTCAGGGTCCTAGTAACTCCATCTCTGAGGTCTGTTTGTACTTCATATCCAAGGGACTTGTAGAAGCCCTTGCAAATATACTGTCTTGTGGATCATAAACTAGTTGTGTTCCAGTACACCTAGTAGCTCCCTATCTGGAGTCTACTTATATTCTAAATCCTGAGGTTTGATTGCTAGCACAAGCTCTAGCACTCCTCAGATAACAAAACTGACTTTCACTACTTGTGTTAGCCCTGCACTTGAGAGCGACTGTCTATCAGAAAAGAAGCAGAGTCTTATCCTGAGAGGCCCCTAACTGAAACATCAGTAACTGATTCCTTCCAGAATATAGCTGTAACCCCCTGCAAATGGGGTTCCCAAAACTTCAGGAGCTTGCTTGAATGCTCCAAGCCTGAATGGTGTTTGGCATTTAAGCCATTTATCAGTGAGTGTTTTAGAACCTCTGGTACTGTCTCTTTAAGAGCTGTCTGCTTGCAGACATAATTAGTTGTATGGGGACTGTGTGTTTCTTTGATTGAGTACCACTCAAGCTGCTGCCAATTCACTCTATTTTTGCAGTCTAGGAGTGCAAAGGGAACCTATCTGAAAGATGTAACTGTTTGCCAGAAATCATTTACAGTAATAATGAAATTACAGTTTGTCTAACCTGCTTTCTTTTGCAGTCAGAACTGTGTCTGCTAGTTCCCATTCTAGTTTGAACTGCTGAACTGGACCAATCAGTGTGGGGTAAGCTAGCTCTAAAATGGTGCCTTGGACGAATCAGAACTTGGACTCATAATCTGAGCCAGCCACAAGAGGATTGTATGAGCAGTGACTCTGGGAGATGTAGTTTAGACTTCAGCACCTTTTGGACCAACAGCAGCAGTCTATTGTGAGTGACAGCCAATCCAGTCAAGAACTGGGAGGAACTCAAAGGAAGTGCCGGTTTTATAGGTTGGAGTTTCAGTTGAGCTTTGGCAGTGAAGAAGGAAGGAGCCCTGTGCTTTTCAGTGTGCAGTTTAGTCAAAAAACGTGTAAGGCCCAGAGTTCGGTCTGCAGCTTGTGTAACAGCTTGTTAGGACTGAATCCGTCCTGTGAAAAGAATCAAAGGATCTCTGAAGAGTAGAAACCAGGCTCACCCTGTAGAAGACTGGAAGAATTGCTGAAAATTGCACTCGGTCTGTCAGGAACTGAATCTGCTGTGTGTTCTCGGGTATTGTGCAGTAGTGCGATCGGGATACAGATGCAGCCTGCCTGGTATAGTGCTTTCTTTTATATGGATGTGTGAAGAGGTTTGTGTACCTCAAGTGAGCCCTGCTGACATTGAAGGACCCTATCTTATTTGGAGGTCGTGAGTACTAATTCAGGGTTGCTCCCTGTTGAATTGCCACATTAAATCCAAATGGAATTACTGTACTGCTGACTGTTTAATTCTCCTTTTCTCTGTGTGAAAGGGCCCTACCAGCTGCCACAGTTTGGACTAGCCACTAGGGCTTGGGTACCCAGGGACAGTAACTGATAGGGATAGGCCTGTGCACAGAGCCATAAATGAATTATTAGGTGATAAGCTAATTAACCTGATTTCCCCCTGTCCTTGTTATATCCCCTAAATAAATCAGAGCTGCTTGTTTCAGCAAAGTTATACTGCCTGAGGGTATTTGTCTATGTTAAAATGCTATACTGTGATTGTTGCACTGTATCTCATTTCACAGGAGGTCCCAGGACGGAACCAGACCTGGGGGTAAGTGTATACTGTGAAGGTAATTCTGATATATTGTGTGGGCCACTAGTGGGAAGAAAGGGGTTGCAGTGTCCCAGAGGGCTGTGACCAAGTTAGTTTAACTATTGCAAACCCTGACCTCTGGGTGGAGGCACCGCCATTGGATCAGGCCCCTCAACCTGTTGGTGGCAAATCAGGCAGGGTAGTAGCCCCTGGGATAGCGCCATCTAGGGGTAACATCTTGGAGGCTCACCGCTGGGATTGTGTGTCCTCTAGTGGCCATATTCCGAACCACTGTTAAGAAAAAATGGGTACCCGACAGAGTGGCTGTGCACGGCTGGTGGAGTGGTGTACTGAGGGAGGAGATCGACCCCAAATGCTATGCTTATCCTGGACATCCCCTGGGTATCAATACGGACACTGTGCAGGGAGTACTTTCAAGGTGGAAGGTTTACAAAACCCTGTGGTGGTGGGTCGGCATGCTAATCTGCTCACCCACACTTTCCTGGCCCTAGTAGGTTTAAGGATCCCATAGATAGCTCCAAAGTGCCACAGACCATTACCCCAGAGGCCCTCACTGCTTGAGAGTGATAACTAAGGACAGTAAAGACCGAGAATCAGCCCCACCACTATCTGAAACTTTTGAGGAGAATTTGCTGAATGGTTGCTGGGAGAGGGAAAACTGTGGAGGACTTGAAGAAACTATTCTTGCCACCTGAAGTGTTCCTCCCCAACACCCTCTCCTGCTCCAGTGCCCGTAATGGTGGCTGAACCAATGCAGACTCCTATTTCTGCACCTGCCATTAGTCACGACTCTTACCGAAGGTTGAGGATCTTCTCTGGCACCCTCCCCACCCCCCAAGGGGAGGATGACTGGGAGACCTGGATAACTATGTTGCCCCAAGTGCTAGAATGGCAATGCTCGGAAGGTGAAAAGCGAAGAGGTTAGTGAGAGCCTCGAGGTCCTGCCCTGGCTACCATCCGTGCTAAACGGGCCAGTAACCCTGAGCGACTGCACAGGCCTATCTTGAGGCCTTGGAGATGTATGGGAGCCCAGATTCTGATGAGGACCTATGGTGGAGAGTAAGAGATGCACAACAGTACCAAGGGAGTTGTTGTCTGTAGTATGTATCTCGGCTGGAAAAATTGTTGCAAGAATGCCTCAGAAAAGGTAGTTTGCCAGCGATTGAACTGGACCGAACCAGGCTGGACAGGATCCTTAAGTCTGCCCCTTCTCAGAACTGCTGTTGCTTCCAATTCGCCTGGCAGATCGACGGAATCCCCACCCTCCTATGATGAGTTAATGAGAGAAATTCGAGGAGTTGAGAAAAGACGACCTCGGGAGGACCTGCACCAATAGCTGCGGCTCGGCCCGGTGACTGAGGGTGACCCATCAAGTGAAGTTCAGGGGCAGAGGTTGGCAGTCAATGAGTGCTCTGACAAGGAAAAGATATGTCACAATGGGGCGAACTGTTGAGAGAGATCCGGGAATTCAAAACAGTCCTTTATGAAGGCCACGCCTGCAAGTCAGGCCCTGACCTATATCCGACTGCATCTGCTATGGGGTGAGGTACCCACCCATGTATCTCCTACTGATAACAGCTCGAACTCGATTCCTTGACCATGGAAGTGGAGAAACTGCGAGATGTCTCCAAATGCTTATCACGCCAGACAGAGATGGCACCAAGGTTTCCAGTTAGTAATACCCCGCCCTGGCTCCCAGTGTGGCGCCTCGGCCAGCTCAAACTCCAGAAAGTATGTTTTGCTATAATTGTGGGAAAGATGGGCACATGAAAAGGAATACCAGTCCCAAAGACACTGACAAAGTTGCATATAGGCTACAAGGAGAGCTTGGAGAAGAAATCAGTGGTTAAGAGGTGACGACATGATCCCAGTGAGGGCACCAAAATGCTAATTCACGTCCTTTTGTGGCAAGGTCAGTTGCCCAGGCCCCACTACCGCCTCTCCAGACTGGTCCAGAATAGTGGGTCCCTCCATGGAGACCACTGTAAGGTGAACAGGTGTCTACAAGAGCTATATTAGACAGTGGCTCCCAAGTGACAATTATGTTCCAAGATTGGTATCAAGCATTTGTCAGGCGTACCCTTACAACCATTAGAAGGACTGCATGTATGGGGTTAAGTGAGAAGGCCTACCCCTATTCGGGTATATCCGAATTTGGCTGTCTTTCCCCACCTCCGTGGCTGGGAGTGGCGAACAAGTAGAGACCCTAGCCTTAGTGTGTCCCCACTGGACTGTATGATGGTGTCCCTTTGTTGATTGGAACAAATGCTCATATGTTGGAAGGCTGGCACAGTTGTATTCTACGAAAACAGGGTCAAAGACTAGTAGAGCTTTAAAGTTCGGCTTTAATTAAGAAGGCCTATGAGGCACAGAGAGATGCTGAAAAAACAGAACCAGAGGAACCGGTCGGAATTGTATGGAAGAAGGATCCTGAGTCTCTGATCCTGGCGCAAATGCCCAGTGTACCTTACAGGAGAGGTCCGTATCAGAAAGGATGTTAAGAATAAAATATTAATGTTGGATGCACCAGAGATGGAAAATTGCCAGAGGGACTGCTGGTCAAGCCTAGTATTTTGCCGCTAGAGCCCATGCTTATGCCAGAAGGGTAATGGTCCAAGTTCATAATGTGTCTGAAAGAGACATTCGGTAAACAGAGGTTGCATCCTGGCTAATGTGCATTGTGCAGACACTGCAGTGCTACCCAGCAGCAAGAGTTCAAGGAAGAATGACAGAGTAACGCCTGACTTGTTTGATTTGGCGACTCCCGCTGCCAGCTGAATGGAAAGTGAAGATCAGTGAGAAGCTTGCCCAGAGAGACCAGGTGTTTTCTTTAAAGGAATGGGATGTAGGATGCGTGCAAGGGCTGAGCACAATATCCGGCTGCATGACGAAAGACCATTTAAGTGAGAGGTCTCGACGCCTGGCACCTGCTGACATAGATGATGTGAGGCGGCATCTGCAAGAGATGTTAGCTGCTGGTGTAATACAAGAATCCAGAAGCCCTTATGCTTCCCCATTGTGGTAGTGAGGAAAAGAATGGAACAGTAAGGATGTGTGTGGATTATCGCACCTTAAACCGGCGGACTATCCCTGATCAGTACACAATGCCCGCATTCAGGATGCTTTGGACTGCCTAAGCGGGAGCAAGTGGTTCTCTGTGCTGGATCTCCAGTGGGTACTACCAGATCCCGATGGCCCCAGAGGACCGTGAGAAGCGGCCTTTATCTGTCCGCTTGGCTTCTATGAATTCATGAGGATGCCTCAAGATTTCAGGTGCCCAGCCACTTTTCAACGATTGATGGAGCGTGCAGTGGGGACATGAACTTACTAGAGTGCCTGGTATACCTAGATGATGTTATTGTGTTTGGCAGCTCACTGGAGGAACATGAGAGCAGATTATTTAAGGTATTGGACCGACTGGAGGACTTTGGCCTTAAACTGTCCATTGATAAGTGTCAATTCTTTCAAACATCAGTAAAGTATGTGGGACACATAGTATCCACCGAGGAATAGAGACCGACCCAAGTAAAGTTGAGGCCTTGACCACCTGGCCACAGCCCAAAAATCTAAAGAACTGCAAAGATTCCTGGGATTCTGTGGTTATTATCGGCGCTTCATCAAGGACTATTCAAGAGTGATCCGCCCTTTACTTAACCTTACTCAAGGTATCCCCAACCCACAAAAATACCAAAGTCAGCGTCCCTCAAGACTGAAAGAGTGTATTTTCATCCGAGGTAGCGTATTTGGGGCCCGCTGGACTCCTGATTGTGAGACTGCTTTTCATGAGATCATATATCAACTTACCCATGCTCCAGTGCTGGCCTATGCCGATCCAAGAAAACCTACGTCCTGCACACTGATGCTAGCTTGCAAGGGTTGGGGGCTGTGTTGTACCAAAACACGAGAATGGCCTGAGACCAGTGGCCTTTGCCAGTAGAAGCCTGACCCCATCCGAAAAGAACTATCCTGTACATAAGTTAGAGTTCCTAGCTTTGAAGTGGGCTATTGTTGACCAATTCCATGAGTACTTGTATGGGGCTAAAATACTAGTAAAACGACAATAATCCTTTGACCTATGTGCAGACCTCAGCTAAGTTGGATGCCACTGGCCATAGGTGGCTTTCTGCATTATCTACATATGACTATGCTCTCGAATACGAGCAGGTCTGAACCACATAGATGCTGATGCTCTCTCCGGAGGCCTGTTCCCCAGAATGATTAGGTCCGATTGGCAGAACCTGACATTGGGCACTCTGCGGAAGTTTGACAGGGAGGAACAAATGTCCACGGACGCAGTGGACTGCATAGTGGATTGCTTGGGAGCCTCTGAGAATTGCAACCTGCTGCTTATTGCCACTTTTCTGCAATAGACATTGGTGCACTGCCTCAGCTGGACAATGACAGTATGGCGGGCTCAATCCGCGATCCCATGATCAAAGCAGCTTTAGAAGCCCTCTATGCAGGAAAAGATGTGTCCAAATTATGCTCCACTGATTTGAGAACTGCACTGTTATACAAAGAAGGTCCTAAGTTGAAACTGATCAATAAACTGTTATACAGAGAAACAGTAGACAGAGGGACAAGTAGACAAACAACAACTAGTGCTGCCCACTGCCTTCGAGACTCAGTACTGAGGTCCTTGCACAACCACATGGGGCACCTTGGTATAGACAGAACACTTGACTTGGTGAGATCCAGATTCTATTGGCCTAAGATGGGGCTGATGTGGAGCAACACATTCGAACTTGTAGTCGCTGCTTACAGAGAAAGCTTTGCCCCAGAGGGCTGCCCCTTGTTAACATCACCACCAGTGCACCCATGGAGCTGGTCTGTATTGATTTTCTGAGTTTGGAGTCAGATCAAAGAAATATCAGTAATGTGCTGGTGGTCACTGACCATTCGAGATATGCCCAAGCTTTCCCACCAAAGACCAGAAAGCATCCACTGTGGCCAAAGTACTTGTGAAAACTTTTTGTTCACTATGGGCTCCACAAAGAATCCATTCTGATCAAGGGAGACTTTGAGAGTCGTCTGATCAAAGAGATGCTTTCTCTGTGGGAGTCGAAAGTCGAACCACTCCTTACCACCCCAGGGGACCCACAGCCTGAGCGTTTCAACCGCACTCTAGATATGCTAGGCACCCTGCACCCAAAGGACAAGCCTAGATGGAGCCAACAAATTAGCACCCTGGTACATGCTTATAACTGCACCAAAGTGATGCCACTGGATTCTCCCCTACCGCCTGATGTTTGGAAGAGAAGCTCGACTACCAGTAGATGTGTGTTTAGGGTCTCTCCTGATGGGGTTCAAGCTGACAACTATTTACAGTATGTGCAAAAGTTAAAGGCCCAGCTAACTCATGCGTACCAACTGGCTCAAACCATGGCTGCCAAAAGAAATCTGGCCAACAAAGAAAGGTATGATAAAAGGTGAAAGCACAGGAACTCCAGGAGGAGATCGGGTATTGCTAAGAAATCTGGGACTGCATGGCAAGCACAAGATTGCTGACAGATAGCACCATCTCCCTCACATTGTAGTGGGCAAACTAGATGATCTGCCAGTGTACAAAGTAAGGCCTGAGAATAATTCAAAGATGTAAAAACAATGCATAGAAATCATTTACTGCCCATTGGACAAATCTTAATTGAGTCCCAGGCCCTAGAAGATGCCCCTCTGGACCAGTGACTAGAGCTGCTGCTAAGAAAAGATCAAGAAAGTCTGCACCTACAGAAGCAAAGTTAAAGTGTTCCCTCCACAAGTCCCAGTTGAGCATGACTGTCAGTCCATATCGGAAGAAAGTGAGAGTGACTTTGAATACTATCCTTCTTACGAACTGAGTCAATTGTTTCGGGGCAATCCCAGTCAATAATGGAGATGAAGCTGGGCCTTCTGGACTGTCTAAGCCCCAACTTCATCCCTGGACCAATGCTCCCAGAAAGTGAAGTGCAAAGCATCAGATCAGATGAAATGGAATCATTGTGCATGGTTGAACTGTTTGAGCTTTCAGGGAGAAAATGATAGATTAGGGCAGACTGGTGATACATGAACAAGAAGAGTATTTTGAGTGCCCTGACAGTCCACTGCCAGTGTCCAGCTCTCCATGCGAGTCAAATGTTGTGGACTCAGAAACTGTAACTCCTGGAGCTGAAAGTGCCCCAAGTTCTAGCCTCTCTACCCCATGGAGACTCCCTGACAAGTGAGGACAATGCTGAAAATGAGGCTCAGAGTGCAGAGACTATAACAGTTCCTCCTAGAAGACTGGTCGAGCTGTAAAGCCTGTGGTGCACCTCAGTTATGATTCACTTGGGAGGCCTGTGGACTTGCCTCTCAATGTTGTCCATAAAAGAGTGTATGTGTCCGAGCTCATTGCCCAAACTGAGCATCAGTGCTAACTCCAAGTTACTTGTGTTGCCCTCTAAGTATGGTGCCCTTGCCCCATCCAGCCCCAAGGTAACTGATAGGGAAGGCCCCCTCTCTTCAGGTTTCATGTACAAGAGGTAATAACTTGAGTTATGGTACAATGTGTATGTAATACTGTGTAAAGTGACGATACTGCAATGTTTCAGAAATGTGTTCTTGGTAAATGATATATTGACTGATGATTACATATGCGAGCCTAATGCAAATGTATATGAGTTGCAGCTGAAACTTATGGAGTACTTGCAGCGGACGTCAAGCTTTCCCAAACCAGGAAGGGTGTAACCCCTGCAAATGGGGTTCCCAAAAGACTTCCAGGAGCTTGCTTGAATGCTCCAAGCCTGAATGGTGTTTGGCATTTAAGCCATTTATCAGTGAGTGTTTTTAGAACCTCTGGTACTGTCTCTTTAAGAGCTGTCTGCTTGCAGACATAATTAGTTGTATGGGGGACTGTGTGTTTCTTTGATTGAGTACCACTCAAGCTGCTGCCAATCTCACTCTATTTTGCAGTCACTAGGAGTGCAAAGGGAACCTATCTGAAAGATGTAACTGTTTGCCAGAAATCATTTACAGTAATAATGAAATTACAGTTTGTCTAACCTGCTTTCTTTTGCAGTCAGAACTGTGTCTGCTAGTTCCCATTCTAGTTTGAACTGCTGAACTGGACCAATCAGTGTGGGGTAAAGCTAGCTCTAAAATGGTGCCTTGGACGAATCAGAACTTGGACTCATAATCTGAGCCAGCCACAAGAGGATTGTATGAGCAGTGACTCTGGGAGATGTAGTTTAGACTTCAGCACCTTTTTGGACCAACAGCAGCAGTCTATTGTGGTGACAGCCAATCCAGTCAAGAACTGGGAGGAACTCAAAGGAAGTGCCGGTTTTGTCGGTTGGAGTTTCAGTTGAGCTTTGGCAGTGAAGAAGGAAGGAGCCCTGTGCTTTTCAGTGTGCAGTTTTAGTCAAAAGATGTGTAAGGCCCAAGTTCGGTCTGCAGCTTGTGTAACAGCTTGTTAGGACTGAATCCGTCCTGAAAAGAATCAAGGATCTCTGAAGAGTAGAAACCAGGCTCACCCTGTAGAAGACTGGAAGAATTGCTGAAAATTGCACTCGGTCTGTCAGGAACTGAATCTGCTGTGTGTTCTCCCGGTATTGTGCAGTAATTGCGATCGGGATACAGATGCAGCCTGCCTGGTATAGTGCTTTTTTTATATGGATGTGTGAAGAGGTTTGTGTACCTCAAGTGAGCCCTGCTGACATTGAAGGACCCTATCTTATTTGGAGGTCGTGAGTACTAATTCAGGGTTGCTCCTGTTGAATTGCCACATTAAATCCAAATGGAATTACTGTACTGCTGACTGTTTAATTCTCCTTTCTCTGTGTGAAAGGGCCCCTACCAGCTGCCACGGTTTGGACTAGCCACTAGGGCTTGGGTACCCAGGGACAGTAACTGATAGGGATAGGCCTGTGCACAGAGCCATAGGTAGATTATTAGAGTGATAAGCTAATTAACCTGATTTCCCTGTCCTTGTTATATCCCCCTAAATAAATCAGAGCTGCTTGTTTCAGCAAAGTTATACTGCCTGAGGTATTTGTCTATGTTAAAGTACTGTACTGTGATTGTTGCACTGTATCTCATTTCACAGGAGGTCCCAGTGACGGAACCAGACCTGGGGTAAGTGTATACTGTGAAGGTAATTCTGATATATTGTGTGGGCCACTAGTGGAAGAAAGGGGTTGCAGTGTCCCAGAGGGCTGTGACCAAGTTAGTTTAACTATTGCAAACCCTGACCTCTGGGTGGAGGCACCCGCCATTGGATCCAGGCCCCTCAACCTGTTAGTGGCAAATCAGGCAGGGGTAGTAGCCCCTGGGATAGCGCCATCTAGGGGTAACATAGCTCTGAGCTAACTCTGGTGTACTGCTAGATAAAATTTAGCTGTATATTCCTAAGATATGATTTAAGTCACTCTCGCCTCTTGGCTGCCATATTTCTCTCTCTTCTGGTTTATATTGTATTTTATTAGAACCTTCTGGTTATCTTTGGTGTATATACCCAATAACAAAATTGGTTTTCAAATGACTGTCAGTTGCAGTGATGTTTCATAATATATACAGTGTTTTTCTACAGCAATGCATTTTTGCCTAGGGTCCCACGAAGTCCTAGCTGGGTGGTCCTGATATCCCAGAGCTTATCAGCATTTCTTGCATAGTGTCCCACAAAATTCCTACCTACATGGTCCTAGTATCCCTGTGCATACAGTGCCTATTATAAGCTCTTACCCAGACAGTTCTGACAGTTCCCAGTGGTTTGTGTACTTCATCTTATCCCCATCAAAAGTTGTTCTTTTATCCCTGGCCCAGACCAGTATCCCTACTTGAGTGGCCCTATGTGCCTAGCTCCCTCCAAGAATTTTATTACAGCCACCAATGTTCCCTATTTAGGTGGTCCTATTCATCTCAGCCCCAACAAGCATCCTGTTTGGCAATTGTGTCTTAGGCAGATAGACATTAAAGCAGCAGTACTAGATAATCAGGAAGTGATTATCAAAATTCTGATTTTTGGCTGGAAGCATGCAGCTATAGTTTGGGTTTCCATATCTGTAAATATTTTTTTCTAGCAATCTTTAGTTTTTTAGATATTTAAAATGTATTGCCATTGTTGTGGATCTACAGTAAATATGGCTGCTACCTAATTTTCAACCAAACTCCCCCCTCACGTCACATCACGTCTATTGTTTACTTCCATAGGACCCTGTCCTGTATGTTCCTGCTGTCCTTGTGTAGTGCTATGAGTGAGTCATGCACATGTGCGGTTGGCAGCAGAGGCTTCCAATTCAATATGGTGGGTGGGAGAAATGTAAACAAAAACAAAGAAAAATGGAGCAAATTATGCGGTGATAGTACAGCGAAAACAAGAGATTATCGGGTACTGTAAGTGCTCAACAGAGCACAAGAAACAAACTATAGCAAAAGATCTGATTTTTTTATCTAGTTGTGCTGTGGCTTTAAGCTCAGTTCCCCCTTTGGGGGCATGATAACAGTGTGGTCTCACTTAAACTGATTTCCCCAGCTGGCAAGAGCACCTGGTCTGCAGTATTGCCTCCCTTACATCTAAATTTTACCCCACTCACCCTCACAATGATTTCATTAGCTTTAGCAGTTCTGATGGGCTCCCTCCTAATAGGGTTAGTAATGCTGTCGAAATCATGCGCCTACATGCTGGCAATTGATCAAGCTGCTGTACTGCATGTCAAAAGCAGTCTTAGTGTGCCTATGCCCTACTCAGCCAATCACGACACCCAGTCTCATCTTGTTCCCCATGGTCACAAGAAAGAAGTGCGTACTAGGAAGATGGTGCTCCAAATTCAATAGTCCATAAACACACTCACAAGAATAGGCACAATATCAGCATTCTTGGTAAGGACACCGCGACATAAGTTTAGTGCATAAACATTTAATTAATTAAAAAAAGCATACTAACATGCGTGCTTGATGCGTTTCAGATAGAAATTACCCTTCATCTTGTCCCCTATTTTGTACTACTGGACAAGAGACAGGACTGTCTCTTCGGTGTGTATATTTACTCCAGAAGTCTTTGTGGATGCTCTGCAAACTTAAGGATAATCTCTGATCCCCTGGTCTCCCTTCTGCTAGTACTTGGTGGGGGGGGGGGACATTGAGAGCAACCCAGGCCCATTTACCTCCTCATTACATCATAAAGACCCTTCTAAACTAACTGTCATAGGCTTAAAATAGTGCACCTCAGTGTACGTAGCCTGATGTCCAAGTTCTCCAAGTTAAAAGGTTGGATTGCCCTTTACAACTCTGACATAACTGAAGTCACTAAAACCTGGCTAAAGCCCTCCATCCCTATCTCCTGTTGCCACATCAGGGTCTTCCATATGGTCAGACAGGACAGGCGGGGCGACAAAAAGGGAGGTGGGGTTCTTTATTACAGGGAACCCCTAAGTGCCTCCCTAATCTTGAGCAGCTTCACAGATGACTCTGTCTGTGAATTGAGGGATGTAAAATGTTTCAATCAAAACATTTTACTGTACATCCCTCAATACTACAAGACATTTTGAGATTCGATGGTGCATAACTTGTAACATTGAAGGGGTCATTTATCTGGCTGTATGTACTTGCCAAGCATTTTACATTGGCAAGACAAAACATAAATTTAAAGAGAGTAGGGGAACATGTGAGGGCAATAGAAAAATGAGATGTCACGTATGCCACTGCTCAGCATATTGTAAGCATGAGTGGTGAACCATACCATAGGTTTACTTTCAAGTCAGCAAGAATCCCAGAGGGGGAGACTTTGATAATTCTATGCTGATTAAGGAGAATTATTGGATTCTTACTTTAAAATCTAGTTCACCCCCAGGTCTCAATGTACATTTATACATCCACCTCCATTTGAAGAATAAATCCGAGAGGAAGTAAGAGGAGAAAAAGGGAAAAGTAAACATTTTCAGAGTCTGTCTGCAGCACAATAGGTGTCGTTCCCCCATACCTGACTTTTTGTAAAATGATTTTTGTAAAATGATTTAGTGTGGAGTTTAAATTAGGCACAAATTATAAGAAAGTAATGAACTATTGAAGTACATGTAGCCTAGTCCATCTAATTTAGTTTGATGGTGGAATGTATTGATGTATGGAAAAAGCATGAAGAAAATGCATAAATGGATAAGATTAATAAACATCTATAGGATCCCCCAATTAGATGTGTTCCCTTTTCCCCTTCCACTTCCTCTTCCCCCTCCCCATTCACCCCTTTTTTCCTCTTTCCCTTTTCCCTATTCGCATTCCTATTTCTCCCTCCAACCCATTTCCCCTTCCCACATTTTCTCTTCCCCATTCCTTTCCCCATTTTCTTGCCCTCCATCATCCCTCCTTACTATAATCTCTTCTTGTCCTCTTTTTTCCTCTTCTCCCCCTTTTTCTTCTCCATTCCCTTCCCCTTCACCTATGTAAAAAGATATTTTTTTTAATGTATTTGACTGTATTTATTGTGATTACTTATGGCACAAGCACTTATACTGAAGAGTCTTTTAGTAATGTTATATATAAAATATAAAGTATAAAAAAACCTTTTTAATATAAGAATTAAACATTATCTTTTATAAGTTTAAGTACACTGTGTGACTCACAAGGTGTCATAGATCACATGGTGCTTTTAGACCTATATATGAGCTGGTGTGTGTAGTTCCCCAGTCTTTGCAGAAGGAAGCAATTCCAAAACATGTCAGATGGGGATTTTTGTCCGTACGTCTGTGGTAATAAACATGTTTGAAATTTAGCTTTCACTGCTGTGGCATCCTTCTTAAGGGTTTGGTGTGTGCTGGGAACTGTTTTACTGAAAATACATTTCTCTCCTTCTTGGATTATTGCTCACATATTTTCTCCCAACCCTCTAGTCGTAACCTTTACAGGCTCAACTCCACCTACAACAACATCTGTACATTTGCCCTGTTGGCCCCTTACAACACTCACAACTGCTCCCTCTATCAGAGGCTTGTCTGGTTCTCCCCACAGGCCTGCCAGGACTACCTTCTGGGCTGTCTTGTTGATAAGTCTCTCAGGGAAAGAGTAAATTCCCCGTTATTAGTATTCTGCCATCTCAAGGCTGGAACTCACAACCTCAGGCCCTATTGGCACCTTCTCCACGACCATACCCAGATGGCCACCTGTACGGGAGAAGGGACCTTCTCCATAGCTGCCCCCAGGCTTTGAAATGGTTTGCCAGACCCCCTTCACTACTTAGACATGACCTCCCTTTTCAAAGCACCCTCCTAGCCAGCTCTGCTTGTAAGGGTCCCAGATGGATGAGAACTATGGTTACTTCTTAAATTCTGGATCTTCAGATTGGCTAGCTGGTATCCTGTATGGATCCCCCAACAAGACAGTATGGCTAGTAGTCATTTATTAATATAGGTTTATTCCTGTGTTGTTACAACTGTAATGTTTATGCTTTGCATCACTGACACTTGCACCACTCTTTTATCGACATACTGTATCTTATTTTGTTTATTTCTCCTTTGTATACAAATTTTGGGTGATCTGTATCTGTATAACCTGCATCATGCTGCTTAATGCATATTTTCTTTCTACTCCTTGTAATGCTGTGTATCCATGCAGACATGTGCCATCTTAATGGCCCAGGTCCTCCCTGAAAATGGTCCCTGCTACTCGGTAAACATGGTTGGAACAGAGCAAGGGGACTAACAATATAATCCCCAATGTTGACCACACTGATTTGAGGAGCGTCAGACTGGGAGATAACAGTCCACCAGCACAGTAGATTGGTTTGGGTGAGGCAGTATAACGAGTGAATACTCGATAGACCTTGGGTCTTTTGCTCTCAAATTCTATGTTTCTCAACACATTGTGCTAGATCTGCAGAGGATGTTGCCAGTGGCCCTACAGCCCCTCATAAAGCAGCTGCATCATCACACGCATTGCCTAGACCTGTATTGGACTATAGAGAGGCCCTGTGAGCCACTCATGAAGCAAATGCATTATCACAAACATTGTACCAGACCTGCAGCAGACTTCATGGGTGGCCCTATTGACAGCTTACAAAACATCAGCAGAATCACACACATTGCCCCAGGCCCGTGTGCTGTAGCCTTGTGTCTCACAACATATGAATGCAGCATCTGTCATAATTCCTCATTGCTATTTATAAATGATGTTAAAATGTATGTTTGAAATCTGGATTCTGTTTTGGTATTCAATTTGGTGGGGCCCTTGAGGGTGGGGGTGGATGGATTGGGAGGAGTTTAGGTTCAAACAACCCAAACATTGCATTTTCTTACTGTTGTTCCTTTAATAATATACACTAATCTGTGCAATAACTCAGTTTTTTGCAATTAATTTTTATTATATAAATAGCAGTAATAGCTTACTTTGCATACATGCAAATCAGGAGCACCTGTATAATCAGATGCAAGACCTGTTATGATTTTGAACCACTTGTGAAGCAGCTGCATCATTATACACAGTGTAACCAACCCTGTATCAAACGTGGGTCATTCTCAAAGTATCTACATCATCACACAGATTGCACCAGACCCAAAACAGACTTTGCAAGTGGTCCTGTGGTTCACATGCAAAGCAGCTATCTCATCATATATGATTATGGGAATAGTAAAGTCACTTGTTAAACCGTAAGATACTGACCTTACTATACCCATAATCGTATTATATGGCGATGGATCACCCAGATACAATTTGGGGTATAGTAAAGGCTGTTTAGTTTCCATTTTTCTATGTACCATTATTAGTGAGCTCCCCACAGTCTTTTCTAGGTTTGGCCAATGTCGGCCACTGTGGATGCGCACAGTCTTGTGTGTCTTGAGTCTTGAATGAGATGGCGGTAGTGGAGAGCCATAGGAAGCAGTTTCACATAGTGCAGTGGGGAGTCATAGGAATGGCAAGTTGATCTGGTGCAGTGCAGAGCTGTAGGAAATAAAACCTTTTGTAATGTTTCTTTTTTTGCGAGGGGGGGATTCTTGGCAGTGGGTTTTGGGTGCAGAGCCATAGGAAACTTAGACTATAAAGTCAGGAATGAGCACATCAGGCAGCTAGCACGAGGAGACGCTGTATGCAAGATATGAGGTACAGCCGTTCTCAACGCTGATTGGCTTTAGGTGATCTATTGCCGTATAATACACATTGTGCCAGACCTGCAGTGGACTTGGGCCACACTCAGAGCAGCTACATAATCACACAGATTGAGCCAGACCTGTAGTGGACTTGACAAGTGGTCCTTTGGCCCACTTTGGAAACAGCTGCATAATCACACACATTGCATTGGATATGTAGTTAACATGGGCCACTCACAAAGTAGCTGCATCATCCCAAACATTGAGACATACCTGTAGCAGACTTCTCGAGTGGCCCACAGCTGAATTCAGGGGTTATCACTGTGACAACCCACCTATCCCTCTGGACTGAAACAGCTTTTAGAGAGGTGTCTGTCTTCGGGTATTCGCTGCCACCAGCCGGACTGTCTTCCGGCACCTCCTTCAAGTCTACAGACTTGAATAATTAAACGTGCAATTGCACAAGTTAAAGTCTGGTAGTGTGTCTCTCTCAGGTGGTGGATGCTACACAGAGTTTACCTCAGCCAGTGGAAACCAAATATTACCTTAGAAAAATTACATCACAGTCACAACTGTTGAGCAAATAAATAGCTTTTTACCTAACAGAAAGTGCACTGAGCGTTTACAGTATACATATTTACAACAGAAGTGAATAACACTGATACAGGAAAAGTAAACAAATGTTTTTAAACAACAGATGGTAAAAAAGAAAGGTTATTACTGCAATATGCTAGTACTAAACTTACCCTTCCCTGTCCTTACAAGAGACACTGAACGCTGTGCTAACTGCCAGCTCCCACGGACATAGGTAGAAGGGTAGGCTCTAATCTTAGGTTTCTCCCTCCAGCTTCAAGAGTAAGAAGGACACTCTTCATTGTCTTTCAGCCTCTTATATATTCTCCTGGGAATAGGTAATGCCTATTCTCCCTTTGAATGCACCAACCATCTAACATATATGTATGTAAGTGTTACAATCAGGCTGAACACCTATCAGTGACCAATTATATTCCCTTTTAATCTTCAGTTTATATTTCAGTGAACCAATCCATTCAAATGGTCCTGTGTGTGTGGACAGGTCTGTGTGTGTGGAGATGTCCACTCGAGATTTATAACCCAGCTCTTATCTAGCAGCTAGGGAGGACTGAGAATTCCACAAGCTGAAATTCTCAGCTTGCATGAGTGTGTTTTTTTTCAGACTGCTAAAAAAATATGGCACCTACAAAATACAAACCATTAACTGTTTCCTTACCATTTCTGTCACCTCCCCCCCGATGATGAAGGCGTGTCCCTTGGGCCACCCCAAGTGACACAGATGCTCATGCAACTACTGGGAAGTGCCCAAAGTATTCAGTCATGCCATTAGCCCTGTCTAGATAGCCGATCCGCATTTGCATTTTGTTTGCCACTGCGATGCTGGATGGCCATGTTGTATGCCTGCAGTACCAAACTCCAACGTAGCAGTTTTCCATTTTGCCCACTTGACCTATGGAGCCAAATCAGGGGATTATGATTTGTGACCACAGTAAATTCTCTCCCATATAGGTAAGGCTGCAGCTTTTGAAGGGCCCACACTATTCCCAAGCATTCCTTCTCAATTGTGGCATAGGCCTCCTCTCTGGGCAAAAGCCTCCGGCTGAGGTACACAACCGGGTGCTCCTCCCCCTGCTGGGTAACTTGGCTCAGCACGGCCCCCCAGCCCATGATCTGAAGCATCCACATGAACCATAAACTTTGAACTATAATTGGGGCTAGCCAATACAACTGGGCCGCTTAAGGCCTTCTTTAGCTCCTGGAAAGCGACCTCGCAGCCTTCTGACCACTTCACAGTATCTGGCTTTTCCTTCTTGGTTAGGTCTGTCAGGGGCTTAGCCAGATCACTATAGTGAGGAACAAACCTCTGGTAGCACCCTGCTGTCCCTAGAAATGCCTTGACCTGTTTCTTGGTGGTATGAGTAGGCCAGGCCAGGAATGGCATCAACCTTGGCAGGCTCCAGGCAGATGTGTCCACTACCCACCCGGTGCCCAAGGTAGGACAATTATGCCATACCTATCTGGCACTTTTCTGCCTTAACTATCAGACCTGCATCCTTTAACCTGTGGAACATATCCCATGCATTCTTGATGTGCTCATCCCAGATCTGGCTGTATATGGCTATATCATCCATAGAAGCCAATGCAAACTCACCTACCCCAGACAGAATGCGATCCACAAGCCATTGAAAGTTTGCAGGTGCATTCTTCATTCCAAATGGCATTACCTTGAATTTGTATAAACCAAATTTAGTAACAAAAGCTGATCTCTCCCTGGCTGCAGGGGCCAAAGGTACCTGCCAATAGCCATTTGTTAGATCTGTTGTGGTCAAATACTTGGCTCCCCCAGTCGCTCCAGGGTCTCATCTGTTCTGGGCATAGGATAGGCGTTAGACTCCATGCAGCTATTAAGCCTCCTGTAATCAATGCAGAATCATGTGGCGCCATCCCTTTTGGGGGTCAATACCATGGGTGATGCCCTGGGGTGTCTAGATTCCTGGATTACTCCAAGTTCCAGCATCTCCTTGAGCTCCTATTTCACAGTCTGCTTAATGTACTCAGGTACCCTGTAGGGGGACTGTCTCAGGGGAACCTGGGTCCCTGTATCCACATGGTGCTCTGCCATCATGATGTACCCCAGTTTCCCTGTGAACATATCTTCAAATTCTTTCAGCACACCCCTAATTTCTTGCTCCTGGGCTGGTGTCAGCTGTTCCGAGAGGGTTAGGTTGTCCACAGAGGATGCAACCCTGGCCTCCCCAAGTAGGTCCACCAGTGGATCTATTTCAGTGTCCTCCTCTGGGGCACTGCATACAGTGAGGACCATTTCCTCCCTGTCATGGTAGGGCTTCAGCATGTTAACATGATACATCTTTCATTTGTACCTGCTGTCCGGTAGCTCTATCATGTAATTGACATCACTAACCTTTTGGACAATAGAGTATGGCCCCTCCCATGCTGCCTGTAATTTATTCTGTCAGACAGGGATGAGTGCCATCACTCACTGTCCCACCTCATATTCTCTGGCTCAGGCCCCACGGTCATACTAGACTTTCTGCTGCTGTTGTGCAGTGGCCAGGTGCTCCTGAGCAAAGCCCATGAGCTCCCTAAGGTGGGTCCTGAAGTTCAGGACATACTCCACAGACTCCCCTTGGGAGGCACAGTCCCCCTCCCATTCTTCCTGAATCAAATCTAGGGGCCCCCGCACCCTATGACCAAAAAGGAGCTTGAAAGGTGAGAACCCTGTGGACTCCCGTGGGACTTCCTCATATGAAAATGGGAGATGAGGCAAATAGTTGTCCCAGTCCCTCTTATGCTGGTCAGCAAAAGTCCTTAGCATGGTCTTAAGGACTGAATTAAATCGCTCCACCAGACCATTAGTTTGGGGATGGTATGGAGAGGTTTTGAGCTGCTTTATCCCACACTTCTCCCACAAATTACTCATTAACTCTGACATGAAATTGGCACCCCGATCTGACAGGATCTCCTGGGGAAAGCCCACCCGGCTAAATATTCCCAACAGTGCATCTGCCACTGGTTCTGCCTCAGAGGATGTTAGGACCACTGCTTCTGGGTATCTTGTGGCATATTCGATAACTACCAGGATATACCACTTGCCAGTGTGACTTGGGGTGCCCAGTGGCCCCACTATGTCCACAGCTACCCTCTTGAAGGGTTCATCAATAATGGGCAGGGTCACCAAAGCTGCATTGGCCTTGTCCCCCATTTTCCCCACCCGCTGGCACTGTGGATAAGTCCTGCAATCATTTGCCATATCCTTGCCAATACCAGGCCAGAAGAAATTGTTGGTCAGCCGCTTTTTCGTGCGCCTCACGCCCAAGTGCCCTGAAAAAGGGATATCATGGGCACGGGCCAAAAGCTGCTGATGGTGAACCTTAGGGACTGCCAGCTGCTGGAGTACCTCACCGTCTAGCCCTTCCTCTTTTGTACATTCTCTGTACAACAGTCCATTGTCCCAGTAAATGGATTCTTTACCCCCCTGAGGGCACTCAGCTGTATGAGCCATTTCCCTTAGTTTTTGCAAGGTAGGGTCAGTTTGCTATGCAGCACTCAGCTGCCCTCATCTGACCCTTCCCAGTGCCCCTTCAGAAGGAAGTCCTGTGGGCTCCTCTATTTGTGACTGGGGTTCTGGACTGCTGCTTCTAGCCATCCCCTCCCCTGTGCTAGACACTTCCTCAGCTGCTGAGGGTGTGGCTGGACCACCCAGAGTCACCCCCTCTTCACCCTCAGAAGCCTGACCTTGTGCCTGACTATGAGTTACAACACACACCAGTTTTCTCCTGGGGTCCAAATCCTTCCCCACAATCATATTTACAGGTAGGTCCTCTACAACTCCCACCTCTTTTTCTCCATGGCCCCCTTCCCAGCTCAGGAAGACTCTAGCCATTGGTAATTGGACTGGTTGCCCTGTGAATGCATGGACCCTGGTGTATTTCCCAGGCACCATCTGCTCTGCCTGGATGAGATCCTGCCTTACCAGGGAGATGCCAGTGCCTGTGTCCCACAGTCCCTGTGTTACTATTCCATTAACTGTAATGGGATGCAGATTCTCATCAGATGAGAGTGGTTCTTCAGACTGGACACACCCTACAAACACACCAGTGCTCTTTTGATCACCCCCTTCCCAATACCTCTGCCCCTTAACCAGTTTCTGAGAGCAGTTATATCTCAAGTGTCCCACTTGATTGCAAATATGACATTTCTTGGGTCCTGTCTCTTGAGTCCCCTTAGAACCTGAGGGTTTTACTTTGGGCTCAGGTGCAGGCTGGTTTCCTTTGGGCTGCCCCCCATGGGATCCCTTATAACCATGTGCTGCCCCCTCCACCATAAGACTTACGCTACGTGTATGGCCGGCTAGACAGATACATGTCAATGCTTGCTGCCACCCCTGTTGAGGAGGTGCATGCCCAGTCTAGGAGCCATACGCTCATGTCCTCATGTACAATTCTAAGGAATTGTTTTCTCACCAATACATCTTTGATTAGTTCTACAGTGGTTACTTTAGCCCCCTTCTCCCACCTATCAAGGCAAGCATGGAGTTGAACCTGCAGTTCTGCATAACTGTCTTCTGGGCTTCTCTTTAACTCCCTACATTTCCTTCTATAAGCCTCAAGAGTTAATTCAAAATGTTACAACAACACTGTTTTAACTTTATCATAATCAGCATAGTCTTCATTACTCATTTTAGAGAATGCATGCAAAGTCCTCCCCGTAAGTAAGGGTGTGAGATAAGTTGACCAGGAAGCCTTAGTCAATTGGAATTGGTCAAATACACTCTCAAATGACCTTAACAACAAATCAGGATCATCTCCCTCTTTAAACTGAGGGAACAATTTAGAATTAATTTTGGCTTCATGAGGCAAACTCACTCTACCATTACTCATGGTTTGCTGGCTGCGCAGGGTCATCATCTCCTTCTCGTGCTGTCATTCCTTCTGTCTTTCTTCACATTCCTTCTCTCTGTCTGTCATTCACTTTTCTTCCAGTTCTTTCTATGCTTCCAGTCTTTTTTATTCTAGTTCTTTCTCTGCTTCCTGTCTTTTTATCTCGGCTTCCCATCTTTTTGTTTCGGCTTCCAATCTTTTTGTTTCTGCATCCAACCTTCGTGTTTCTGCTTCAGCATCCAGTCTTTTTGCCTCCAGCACCCTGTCTTGCAGCAACAGCTGCTGTCACAGTGCCTCAAGATGGTTTGGAGGAATTGCTACATCAGTTCCTGACTCACCCCCAGAGACTGTCTACTTCTGGTCATGTGCCACGAGGGCAGCTATGAGGTCTGCCTTTTTCTTGTGTTTTAGACCTTCAAGCTGAATCCCCTTTTCCTGGCACTTTTCACAAAGCTGTGGCACAGTAAGTAAGTCATACTCCATGGATCTCATTCCCTACTGCTACGCTATACTGTACTAACTAGAAACAAATACAACTGTGTACAAATGTATTCTCTTATATATCCTGTTTTGCAATGCTAAGGTAACTGTTCCACTGGCAAACTCTGTATCTCAGTGTGCTACGATGTCCGCTATCATCATCCCACAACTGGCAACCAACATGCAACAACCCACCTCTCCCTCTGGGCTGAAACAGCTTTTAGAGCGTTTTCTGTCCTCGGGTATTCGCTGCCACCAGCCAGACTGTCTTACAGCACCTCCTTCAAGTCTACAGACTTGAATAATTAAACATGCAATTGCACAAGTTAAAGTCTGGTAGTGTGTCTCTCTCAGGTGGTGGATGCTACACAGAGTTTACCTCAGCCAGTGGAAACCAAATATTACCTTAGAAAAATGACATCACAGTCACAACTATTGAGCAAATAAATAGCTTTTTACTTAACAGAAAGTGCACTGAGCATTTACAGGATATATATTTACAACAGAAGTGAATAACACTGATACAGAAAAAGTAAACAAATGTTTTTAAACAACAGATGGTAAAAGAAAAAGGTTATTACTGCAATATGCTAGTACTAAACTTACCCTTCCCTGTCCTTACAAGAGACACTGAACACTGTGCTGATTGCCAGCTCCCACGGACATAGGTAGAAGGGTAGGCTCTAATCTTAGGTTTCTCCCTCCAGCTTCAAGATTAAGAAGAACACTCTTCATCGTCTTTCAGCCTCTCATATATTCTCCTGGGAATAGGTAATGCCTATTCCCCCTTTGAATGCACCAACCATCTAACATGTTTGTATTTAACTGTCACAATCAGGCTGAACATCTATCAGTGACCAATTATATTCCCTTTTAATCTTAAGTTTATATTTGAATGAACCAATCCATTCAAACGGTCCTGTGTGTGTGGACAGTTCTGTGTGTGTGAAGATGTCCACTCGAGATTTATGACCCAGTTCTTATCTAGCAGCTAGGAAGGACTGAGAATTCCACAAGCTGGAATTCTCAGCTTGCATAAGTGTGTTTTTTTTCAGACTGCTAAAAAAATATGGCACCTACAAAATCCAAACCATTAACTCTTTCCTTACCATTTCTATCACAATCACACAAAAAAAAAACATTTTCGGAGACATTTAACTTGAACCTCTTATTTAGTTGTGAGGCGGTGTCCTAACTAACGTATCCGCCAAGGTTTGGATTGAAATGTTTTGCAGTGGAAAATAAAGTCCCAGAGCATGCATGATGTACAATTTCAGGGACTTCATTTTTCAGCATCAGAGTTTTCAAATGGCCATTATTTAGCCAATTTTTTAAGATTTGGAACCCAGACTAGAGGGATTCTTTAGACAGCCCCTTTGTCATGACCATGTAAGTGGTGAAAGACACAAAATCTAAATAAATAAATAAAGTTAAATCCCCAATGTGACACCACAAAGGTTCTGGACTTTGTTTTGCCAAATTACCCCAGGGTTTGTTTCTGGTTTTGGCTTTGGATTCATGGCCAATATGCATTCAATATAAAACTAACTCCATATGTTCCTTTCAAAGTATAATAAAGAGGAAAACAGGTAAAATTCTGCCACAAAAACAGTTTCATAGCATAACATCTAACAAGCCCAAGCTCACAGGAAATCTTCTTAAAAGGTATTTGAGACAGTGCTATTTTTGCAGCATGTAACTTGCAACATAAATTCCTAGGTAGCCATCTGTGCATAAGAATCATGTGATATGGTGGTTGACAGATGACAAGTAAAGACAAATGACAGGACACAAGACATGTTTCATGATGGGATATAGGCTTAGGAAATGTAGCCCCTAGCTTGCAGTTTCACAAGGCTAGCCTGTTGTCTGTATGCAAGCAGGATGTTTTTTCCTTATTTTCTTGTAAACCAATTAAAAATTGTACCAGACTTGGCATGGACTTGTGTGAAACTTTTTGGGGGAGAAGGGGGAAGCTCTTGGCAGTTGAATGAGTAGCCCCTGTTTGCAGTGTTACTAGCCAGGAACACCACATGGATGGTGTGGGATCAGACCTCTAGGGTGGCAAGTGGCTTCAGCTGGTGATTCCAGCCCTCCCCCCATTCATCTTTTGCTGCCCCAAGGGGTGAAACAACAGAACTTTATCACAAAACTCTGCAGCTGCTTCTCGGTTTGGGAAGTCACACCTCTGCACTCCTGATGCACTAATCCAGTGGCTCCTTGAGAAGAGCAAGGCAGGACCAGGTGAGAGGAACTAGAAGTCTTTGTTATAACCCTGGACACCAGCAGAAGGCCACGTGGATAGTGCAGGACTGGACAGCTGGGGTGGCGAGTTGCTTCAGCTAGTGATTCCAGGCCCTTCCCACATTCATCTTTTGTTGCCACAAGGAGCGAAACAATGGAACATTTTCACAGAACTCTGAAGCTGCTTCCCGGTTTGGGAAGCCACGCCTTTGCACTCCCGGTGCACCAATCCAGTATCTCCTTGAGCAGAGCAAGGCGGAACCATGCTCTATTTCAACAGATCTCCCTTCAAGGGGCCCATTCACTTGGTGGCCCATTTGCATGAAGGACATTTGTCTGCCTTGAGTCTTCTGGAGTCAGCCAGTAGGCAGCCAGTCTGCCGGCAACTCTGTTCCTCACCCACCGGACACTGGCTGCCATTCTTAGGTCATACTCTGATGCTGGTAAATGGTTTATATGCCTCTGCTAACACTGTAGCTGCTCTACAGCTTGTTGATTTTATCAATATGAGTGGCTGCTGCTGCCAGTCTATTTCTTTCCTTTATCCTTGCTGCAGAAGTTAAATCACTTGTAGACTGCACTTTATGTTTCTCACTCAGTTTCATGCACTCACTGTGCTGTGTCCTAACAGCTCCCTCACACTCCCTAACTATGGTAGGCCCCTTCCTATGAATGATATTCCATCATCTACAACAGTAGTGGGGGCAACTGTAATTTGCCAGCCTTGTTGTACTTAGCTATACTAGGGTAAGGCTGTTTGTGCAATTTGTGCAATTTGTCTCCCTAAAGTCTTCAGGTATATTAGGTAAAGAAAAAAGACCAAGGAAGGGATTGTGAGGCTTAATGGGAGGGAGAGTGTGCAGAGGGGGACCTAGAAAGGGGATGGAGGGGAGCGTGTGGAGGGGGACCTAGAAAAAGCATACATTCTAAATAAATACTTCTGCTCAGTATTTACAAAAGAAGGAGAAGGGAAGGACCAAAAATAGGGGGATAGAAACACACAATGAAGAGAGGTGGACATCAGTCCATTCACAGAGAAGAGAGTCCTAAAGAAACTCTAGAAACTAAAAGTGGACAAGGCTATGGAGCCAGATGGGATGCATCCCAGAATACTGAAAGAGCTCAGAGAGGTACTAGGGGCACCACTAACAGTCCTATTCAACAAATCACTGGAGGAAGGAGTGGTACCAAAGACTGGAGGATGGCGAATGTGGTACCGCTACACAAGAGTGGGAGCAATATGGAAGCTGGGAATTACAGGTCAGTCAGTTTTGTCCTAGGTGGTGGGGAACATAATGGAATCCATGCTTAAGGAAAGGACTGTGGCATATATCAAGACCAGCAAGGCACAAGACCTGAGAAAACATGGATTCACAGCAGGTAGATCTTGTCAAATAAATATAATAGATTTGTTTGACTGGGTAACCAGGGTGGTTGCTCAGGGAGGGGCGGTAGACATGGCTTACCTAGATTTCAGCAAGGCATTCAACACTATCCCACCCTGGAGGTTAGTAAACAAGTTGGGCAGTCTAGGAGTGGGTCAAAATGGGGTAAATTGGGTTAGACATTGGCTGAGCAACAGGACACAGAGGGTGGTGGTTAATGGAGTTCAATCCTGGGAAATAGGGGTGACCAGTACGGTGCTGCAAGGCTCAGTGCTAGGGCCTGTCCTTAGCAGTGTCTACATTAGCGACATTGAGGAGGGGCTGGAAGGGAAGATATGCCTCTTTGCAGATGACACCAAGATCTGCAATAGGGTGGACATACCAGACAGGGTGGAGAGAATGAAAAGAGACTTAGGCAGGTTGAAGGAGTGGTCAAGAGCGTCGCAGCTCAAATTCAATACAAAGAAGTGCAAAGTCATGCACTTGGGGTACAGGAATCCTGGAGAGGAACATGATGGGGGAGACTAACAACAACAAAACTGGAAAGGGACCTGGGGTGATCATAATGGATGACCTAAATGTGGCCAGGCAGTGTGAGAAGACAGTGGAGAGGCCCGGTGGGGATGCTGGGAGTGCATGTGGAGAGGCATAACCAGTAGAAAACAGGAGGTAGTGATGCCACTAAACAGGCAATTGGTGAGGCCACATCTGGAATACTGTGTTCAGTTCTGGAGGCCACATCTCTGGAAGGACATGGTCCGAATGAACATGGTCCAGAAAAGGGCAACGAAAATGGTGAATGGTATGCACCATAAACCATGTGAGGAAAGACCTCATTTTGTATACCCTGGAGGAAAGGAGGGGGGATATGATTGAGGCATCCTAGTACCTCAAGGGAATAAATAAGGTACAGAAGGGCAGCATCTGTCATTTAAAAAAAAGAGATGTGCAAGAACAAGAGGTCACAATATGAGGCTAGAGTGGAGGAGACTCAGGGGTAACGTGAGGAAGTACTTTTTCACAGAAAGGGTGGTGGATGCATGGAACAGCCTCCCTGTCGAGGTCATAGAGGCAAAAACAATAGGTGAATTCAAGAATGCATGGGATAGACAGAAGGCATCCCTAATGGTAGGAAGGAGAAGGTAAGCTGCAGATCAGTTAGGATATGCAGTTGAGATAAGTAGGGAAATGGGCAGACTAGGTGGGCCAGGCGGTCCTTATCTGCCATCACATTCTATGGTTCTAAAGTGAGTTGGTTTAGACAGTGACTCATATCTGACTATTTCACTGTGTCCAGCATACTCTCTGTTCAGGGTAGGTCTGATTTCACAATTGTCTGTGTGTGCAGTGTTGACCCAGCTACTTAGTAGCAGTCTGTATTATTGTTTAGCCAATTCTCCATTTCTAAAATAGGCCTAATTTCGTAAATTCTTTCAATCCAATTGTGCTGTTTTAACCAGTGACTTTGATATTGCCTGTTTCACCATAAGTAGCCAACACCCTTTCTAAAGCAGCCCTGATTTCACAGTTCCTCTACTGCAAGCCATGCTGAGTGTTGTTTTATAGTAGCCTACCTGTCATGTTTCATGCTGTGTTTATAACCTGTATTCACTCGTCTACAATCACTACCACTAGCCATGCTCCTTAGCATACTTAGCCATAGCTTGCTGCTGAGGTCCTCGACCATCTCAATTCATAATTATTCCGCCTGCTACTCTGTATACTCACTACTATTTTCTGCCTACCCTAAAGTCACTACCAACGTCTCTGCCTCAACATCCCTATACCGCTAAAGATTCTAGCTATGACTGCACCAGTAGATCAAGTGACCTTTATCTCCTTTCTATTGCTTGTCCTATTAGCTCTGCTACTATCACTGGCAGACTCACTACCTATACACCAGGACCAGGCAGAACATCTCTCCTTCTTGCCCCCTAAAGATTTTAGCTACTACAACCAACTAATAGATGCCCATTAACCACTTGACCCCAATGCACTTCTAAGTCTAAAACTGAAGTTCCTGGTGGCCCCTCTTGCCAGAAGGAAATCCCCGTGACACTCAACCCTAGTGTGACATATAAAAACTGACTCCAGTATGGATCTCGCTTCTGTATCTTGCCTAGTTGGTGACATTGAATCCAACCATGGTCCCCTCTCCCTCCCACCCTGGACAGGCCAAAAAGGACTTAAAATTGCGCATCTGAATATCCGTAGCCTTCTCGGAAAGAAACCTGACCTACAGGCCTGGACATCCCACTACCCCCCTGATATACTAGGGATCTCTGAATCCTGGTTCGCCTAGGGATCTCTGAATCCTGGCTCAAATCAAGCATCCCAAACTCCCTCTGCAATCTAAACAACTACTCCTTTCCCAAAATTGACCACCCTTTCTCCAAATGTGGTAGAGGCCTACTAATTTACTACAGACCCCATCTCAGCCTGTCCCTGATTTCTCACCCAGCCAGCATTGGCACTTCCTGCGGAATACTTCATGCCTCGCTCACTATTGGAAATGCCAAAAAACTTCATATCCTCTATGATTACAATCCCCAAAAGGTGGTGTAGCAAGATTAACTGCCCTCATTGACTCCATTCTACTCACGGTCGGCCGAAATTAAATAATTATCATGGAGACTCTAACCTTGATTGGCTAAGTCCAAAACTCTAGAACTTATGAACTACTTATCAGTAAGGCCAGTCTCTCACAAAATTGTTTCTAGCCTTACTCACCCCCCTCCTCCATGGATCATCCTCTTCTCTATTAGACTGGATGCTCACTAACAGGCTGGAAAGGATCCAAGCTTCTGGTGTACCCCCCAACTCCATTAGTGATCACTCCCCCACTTACTGCCTATGGAAGTATCAGATTGTAAAAATCCCACCAAAGAATGGTTTCATGTCATAACGGTGATCGCGGAAAGGCAATCCCTGTTTAGGCGAGTGTACATCATCGAAAATCAATTTTGGTGATGTACACTCCTGGCGAACATCAAGAGGGTGCCGGAGACTTAGATTTTTTTATGGGGCTGTGCACACCACATCCCCACTATAGCATTCTCAGCTCCAGGGGGTGCATGTTGGGGGAGGTACAAAGAAAATAAATAACCTCACTGGCACAAAAAACGAGCACTACAGAACCAAACCTGGCACTCTCCCAACCTGCCACCAGCCCACCATGCTACACGGCCAGCTCGGCACCCCACATACCCTCCCTCCTGTTCCACCCACGCATGGCATGGTGCCTTCCCCGCGCACGCGTGTGTATATATAGCCAAACCCCCTATCCGGTCGCCCTTCCTGCCCGGTAGCCCTGTGCACAGGTGCTGTGATTGAGTTGCCCTTTTTGAAAGTGCTCAATCGCAGTCGCCATCATCACAGGCTAACCTAAAGAACCTAACCATAACAAATTTATCTCACCATGACCCCATAACCCTCAACACTGAGCTCTCTTTCTTAGACTGGTCCCTAATCTTAGCCTCCACTGATGTAAACCTTGCCTTGGACATTTTCCAATCCCACATCTCCCTCCTCCAAAAAAGATTAATTCCCATTACAAACAGGAGAGTTCGAGGCTCTGCCACCTTTTTGCTGCACAGTGACCTCCTCTCTCTCTATAAAAAAAAGAGACAGATACTGGACCTCCTATAAAACCTCTTCAAATTCACAAGATTGGCTCAATTACTGGGCACTGTGAAAGCAGCACATGCAGCCAAAAGCTCCTTCTGTAAGGAGAAACTCTTTGCCTCCACTGGCAATCCAAGTAGGTTCTGGGGACACATCAAAGAGCTCCTGAGTGCTCCTTCCCACTCCTTGCATAAGAACATGATTATAAATGGAGCATACTGCAACAACCCACTCACTGTTGCTAATGTGTTCAACTCCCAGTTCACTGATCTCTCCCCCTTCCCTACTCACACCCCCTCCACTCAGGACTTCAACCCTGCCACATCCACCCTCACTCACCCTCCCCCCTTCCACCTGAAAGTAGTCTCTAGAAAAGAAGTCCGACACCTCCTCAACTCCATCCCTCTTGGCACTGCTCCCAGCCCAGATGAGATTGAGTCTAAGCTACTTAAGCTTGGGTCTCAGTTTCTCTCCATTCCCATCACCCACATCTTCAACCTATCCCTCACATCTGGTGTTGTCCCATCTCTTTGGAAAGTTGACACGGTAGTCCCTGTACCCAAAAAGGGTGACCCCAAAGACATCTCACAGTACTGTCCCATTGCCCTCCTGCACTTACTTGGTAAACTGCTTGAAAAGATAATTGCTTCCCAGATTGTGAACTACCTGCAAACCCACAACCTCCTCACTTGCCAGCATAGATTTTATAAGGATCACAGCGGCACCACCGCCCTCATTAAGTTTACTGACAACGATAAGTCTGCCATGGATAAAGGCTCTATCACTGGCGTCATCTTCATCGACCTATGCAAGGCTTTTGACCATGTCAACCACTCACTACTAACACAAAAACTAGCAGCCATCATTGTCTCCCCTCATGCCAATACCTGGTTCTCCAACTATCTGGTCGAACAGTGCCAAATTGTCAAGTTTGGTACCGCCTCTTCACACCAGCTGCCCATCACCCAAGGTGTCCCTCAGGGGTCAATCCCAGGCCAACTTCTCTTCTCAATCTTTATCAACCACCTCTCATCTGTCTCCACCTCCTGCTCAGTAATAATGTATGCCAATGATATCGCCCTGTATCACAGCGCCCAAAGCTCCCAACACATTAATACTCAACTATCTAAGGACTTTACTCACATTCAAAACTGGATAGAGGCCAACAACCTGGTACTCAATGCATCCAAAAACTCAAGTAATGCTATTTGGCTCCTGGGAGCGCAGATCATCCTGCCCTAACCGCCTGGACATCAGGTGTCTAAATGGCTCCTCTCTTGCTACAGTCGAGGAATTTAAGTATCTGCATGTCACCCGTGACCCAAGGCTAGCCTTTCACCTCCATATCTCAAATCAGTGTAAAACTACAAATTCTTGAATCGTCTTAGCCTACCATCTCAAACACTTGCTTACCCCCAATGCCCGCTTGGCCATCACCCAGGGTGTTCTCCTCCCCTGCCTACAATATGGATCTATCCTCTACACAAATGCCCCTTCAACTTCTTTACAGAACTGGGATGTCATCTTCAACAATACCTACCGCTTTGCCCTCTCACCTTCACACATCACTCATCACTGTGCTCTCTACTCCTCCCTAGGGTGGCTATCCTCCTCCACCCCTGAGCCTATGCCCTTGGCAGTTTCATTCACAAGCAACTGCAGGCTCACCCCCAACCTCACAAATACCACTATTTCCCAGCTCCCACCTCACCTACCCCCTTAGGTCTCTGAACTCTACCTCGCTCACCCCACCCAGATGTTCGACCAAGATGAGTGAGCAGGCATTCACTTAATTTGCTCCAAAATACTGGAACTCTCTCCCCACAACTGTCTGCAGCTCCACCACCACCTTCTCTTTCAAAGTCACCCTCAAGTCATACGACACCCAATCCATGACTTGCAACTGTTTCCAACCGCCCTGACCACAGTTGCTCAGTCATTGCATGATCTGATTCTCGCACCCAGAATGTCTCTACCATAACTGACTCTATTACCTAATTATTTGTCCAGTTGTTGTATATTGATATTGTACTGTTCTTGACTTTAAATTGTTGCACTTGCCCTATCTTAAATGTACTTATGCTTTTGACCTGCTGTTTTCTTATGCAATGTACTCTCCTGGGTTGTTCCTGAAAATAGGCACTCAGTTGTCTAGAGTACCTACTCGGTCACCAAAAACCAAATAAATAAATGTACCCATGCAAGGAGAAATATTTTTCTTTTGTAGGCCAATAAAAAAACATAACATGCACAACCAGACCCAGTAAGGCTTACATCATGTGTGAAGCTTTTTTTAGGTGGAGGGGACAGCGCTTCACAGTTGCATACCTCCTGTCTGCAACATCACTAGCCACTTCTAATGCAGGAAATAAAGGAGGAAAACTTTTCTTCTATGAGGTCCAATAAAACAAATTCTGGCCAGAGCCGATAGGGCTGCAAGTAAAGAATCTGGGGTAAAAATATTGAAATGTATCAAAGTTAGGAGCCTGCATTTGCAAAATGTAACATAGGCTCATTAATGTGTTACTCTGTAATATTTTGACACCACATTTTCAACATAGCCTTGTTATAAAAATATACAAAATAAGGTACAGGAGGGAAGTATTTTTCAGAAAAAAGGCACTCAGTAACAAGGAGACCTGTATGAAGCTGGAAGGGGGGTAATTTCAGGAGAGATGTGAGGAAGTACTTCTTCAGAGAGAGATAGTGGTGGATTCCTGGACCTGCATTTCATTGGAGGTGGTAGGAGCAAAAACAGTGGTGCGGTTCCAGAATGCATGGGATAGGCACAGGGAAATCTCAGTGAAAAGGGGGAGGGAGAACTGACCGGAGCTCGTGTAGGATCTGCAGTGTTACTATAGGCATGGAAAAATGGGCAGACTGGGGAAGGGGGGCAACGGTCCTTATCTGCAAGAAATCTCTCTGTTTCTATGTTTCTGGTTCCAAAAGGGGGAGCATGATACACAGTGCAGGGCCAGTGCTCAGGAAAGTAAGGCAGTCAGCTCTCAAATGCAGAAGCAAAGAATCCAAGTGTCCTGAGCACTCACAAAGGAAACTAGTAGCCAGGCACAGCATAATGCTGAAAATTCTTTAATGGTAGTAATATCATGAACTGTGGTAGGTACAAATATAATCCTATACAAGCAAGAAAGCTGACAAACACAGTAAATGCTAGATATAAAGGTATGGCTACAGGTAAAAAAGTCTTTATGGCTGTAGAAAGCCCACGCACTTTGACTCTCAACGAGTCTTCCTCAGGGGGTGTGGCTAGTTAATCTTTTAAAAAAATATTTCAAATCCCATTGCTTGTTTAAACCAGCAGGTTTAATGCTTTGTAATTCATAAATCCAAGTTGATTTTTTCCACAATAGTTTATTCACTTGCCCCCCCCAACCCCACAAAGGACCCACTCTCTCAACGCCTATGAACTTTAATTCTCTAGGATTTGAATTATGGCAATCAAACAAATGACTACCAAATGGGGTTTCAAGTCTTGCTGCTACGACACCCAGCTGCTTCCCTACTCATGCTCCCTATGTAAGATTGATCCATCTTTCTCCTTAGTCTAAGAACCTCTGCTTCTAATTCTGTCAGTCTGTTAGCATATTGGGCAAACCCCATTGTCCACAGCATTCCATATAAACTGCCACCTGCATCCATTACACCCACTGTTCTCCCTAAACCTGCTGTCCCCCATGACTCCTGTCATGCACCTCCATCCACCTGTTCTACCTTTTTCCCTGTCTGACCCCTCACCTTTCCTCTCTCCTCTATATCTCCCCTCAAATTGCATATTAAACCTTTTAATGGTTATGAGTTTATTACACCAGGTACTCTTACTCTAATTTGCCTTGTCCTGTAAATGCAACTTAAATTTCAACTTTGCTTGCCCCAACCCTCCTTTCTTATTGTCTCTACATTTGCAATATCCGGCAAATCAGAGCTTAATATTTCCTGTATGTCTAAAATTTGTCTGCCTCAAATTTACTTTTTAATGTCCCTTCAACCCATGTAATTAATTATCAACTCTAAATTTGTTTGCCCCAAATTTCCTTAATGATGCCCCTTCCAGCAAACCAATTATTTATAATAATAATATTCTTTATTTTTATGACGCCTTTCAAAAACCAAGGTGCCTGACAAATATAAAATAACATATCAGACAGTCCAAACATTTTAAAAATAAAACAACTAATACAGTTAAAAAAGAAATCAGTCACCAAACGTCTGGTACCACAAGTTTGTCTTTAGTGCCTGTTTAAATCTCTCCACGGTCGTGCACTCCCATAACCGATGGGGTAGAGAATTCCAAAGGGTTGGGGCCACATGCATAAATGCATGGGCCCCAGAAGATTTCAGGCACACCCTGGGAATCTCTCGATACCCCTCATCGGTTGAGCGGAGCGATCGCTCAGGGCAGTAAGGAACCAGGAGCTCTTTCAAGTAGTCCGGGCACAGTCTGTGTAGGGCCTTAAAAGTCAATAAACTCACTTTAAAGGTGATCCACCACTGTACTGGCAGCCAGTGTAGTCCACGCAGCACTGGTGAAATGTGACAGAACCGTGAGGTCCCCATCAAAAGCTGGGCTGCTGCGTTTGCACTAGCTGCAGGTGGATTTCACCCCAGGAAGCCCTAGGTAAAGGGAGAGGCGCAATAGTCAAGCGCGAGGTCACAAAGCGTGACCAGTATGGAAGACTGCCAGATGGAACAAGGTGCTTAATCCTAGAGATATTCCTCAGGTGGTAAAGAGGACTTGGACGACAGCTGAGACCTGTGAACGATAGTCAGCCCTTCGCAAAATTACCCCAGGTTTCACACCTGTTCAGAAGTCGGGAGTGGTAAGCCCCCTAGGAAAAGCCTGGAGGGTGAACCAACCCCTGAACCCCCTATCCGGCATGCCGGATCCACAACCAGCACCTCAGTCTTTTCAGAGTTCAACTTCAGCCAACTCGAGTCCATCCAGTCCTGGATTTCTGTGAGGCAGTTGTTAAAGACCAAGACAGCTCCATCCTGGTCAGGTGCAAAAGAAAGGCAGAGCTGGGTATCTTTAGCATAGCAGCGAAACCTCAGCCCATACCTTCTTACAATGTCTCTGAGGGGCAGCATGTACACTGCGAACAACATGGGGGACAACACTGAACCCTGAGGAACCCCACATGACAGAGAAAGTGAGTCCAAGAATGAACTTCGGACACCACTCTGTGAGTTCTTCTGGTGAGAAAGATGTAAACCACCTGAGGACTGCACCTGACAGTCCACAGATGAACCTCAGGCAATCAAGTAAGACCCCATGGTCCACAGTGTCAAATGCTGAAGAGAGATCTAGAAGAATCAAGATGGAATGGTTTTCCAATCTCTAGCCATCAGGAGATCGTTGAGCACCCGAACCAGTGTTGTCTCAGTACTATGCCTCTTTCGAAAACCGGACTGGAGGGGTACACAGATGTCATGGATGGTCAAATTGTTCTCCAACTGTACAGCCACTACTTTCTTAATCACCTTCCCCAAAAAGGGGAGGTTAGAGATTGATCTGTATTTCGCATGGCAGTCGGGGTCCAAAGAAGCTTTCTTCAAGAGGGGTGTTACCACTACCTCTTTCAGGGAGCCAGGAAACTCTCCTGTTTCCAAGGAGCACCAGACTATCCGTGCTAGGACCGGACCGATGGTGTCAATACAACCCAAAATCAGCGAAGTTTGTCCTGGGTCCAAACTACAGCACGTAGGGCACTCACCCTGGACAATCCGCATGACATCCATGAACTCTGGTCAGTCGAAGGTAGTCCAGGAATGCTGAGAGGCAGTGACCATGCACTGGCCAAAAGCAACACCCATAGGCGTGCGGTTGGAGTACCGCCCTGATGTCAGTCAACTTAGTTGCAAAGAATCGAGCAAGTTCATCGCACTCTACCTGTGAAAAAGCTTTCCAAACTTGTAGACAGGCTGGGTTGCACAGTCTGTCTACAGTGTGAAAGAGCTGAGCTGGTCGATTCTGAGCAGCTGCAATCTCCCTGGACAGGAACTTTACCTTCTTACGGGTGATTGCAGATTGATAGACACAATAATGATCCATCAATCTAAGGTGGTCGGCATTAAGGGCAGAATTCTGCCAGCAATGCTCTAACCTTCCTCCTAGTCACCACATCTCCCTCAGAGTCCCATAAAACCATGGGGATCGAGAGTGAAGGGAGAGAGGACGAACGCTGACAGGAGCAACAACTTCCAGGGCCGCCGAAATGGCCATATTGTAGGCCACCATGAGGGCCTCTGGGTTGCTGTTTGCCTCTGGAAGGGATGATAGGTCAAGTACTGCCAGCAGGCCTTCAGAGCTAACATCTCACAAAGGGCAATACCTGACCATCTCCACAGGGGTAGGCCTGCGAAGGGGGGCGCTAAAACTAAATCCCACAGTGCAGTGATCAGACCATTTATCACTTTAACCAGGCTTAAAATAAAAACAAAAAATGCCTGAAGTGTGTGTAGGCTCCTCCTCCCTAATCCAGCCTAGTGCTGCTTTCTCTTTGTGTATTTAAGAAGCTGTGGAGGCAAGGGCGAGAGGGTGGGAGAAAATTCCTCCGGTCAGCTTCCAGTCTCACTTGTGTCAGGAGTGAGTCTCCTGAAAGCAGATCTTTAGTTGAAAATTATTTTAAAGTTATTTATAAGCTTGGGCTGGTTCCATAGAGCTTGGGGAGATGAAGAAAAATCCTCTGGTTGGCTTCCCTGCTTGCTTGTGTCAGGAGCGAGTCTCCTGGGTGCAAATATTTACCAGTAATTAATTAAAAAAATTAATTTAAGCTTGTGCTGGTTCCGTTGCAGGGGGAGGGCTTCTGCAATAAACGTCTCTGACCTCGGACCCCTGATGCCCCCTCTGCTGCTGTGGGAGATCTGGCTCAAAGCCAGTAAAGTCAGAGCTCTTAATATTCTATGATGTATCCTGTCAGATCCCATTGCCTTGTTCACTTTCAGTTTTGTGAGTTTCTGTAGAACTCTGTCCTCCGTAAATGGACTGGTGTCCACCTCCCCCCCCCCCATTGCTCCTGCCACTTAATTGTGGTCCCTCACCTTCCTCTTTTGCAGAGAACACCAAACAAAAATACTTGTTCAGGATTATTGCTTTTTCCAAGTCCCTTTCTGCACACTCCCCTTCTCCCCCCTTAAGTTTTACAATCCCAGCCCTTGTCTTTCTCTTTTCACTAATGTACCTATACAAAGTCTTGTCCCCTTTCTTTACTGTCTGGGCTATTTTTCCTCAGTTTGCACCTTTGTGCTCCTGACTGCCTTCACTGCCTCCCTCTGCTTATCCAGATATACTACCCTGTCCTCCTCCTTTTCTCTTTTACCTTCCCTGCCACTTCCTTTGAGAACAATAGTGGTTTTCTTTTTCTCTTGCCTTTGTTTATTTGCCTAACACAAAGATTTGTTGCCTCCACTATGGCTCCTTTTAGATGGATCTGCTTTTCCTCAACTCTCTCCCCCCCCATCCCCGGTCCTTCCCCCCACTAGGGCCATCCTGAGACACACACACAACTTTACAAAGGCTGCCCTCCTAAAGCCCCGGACCCTCACTTTTGTGTGGCTTGACTCTGCTGAGGGAGAGGCCAGACATGTTTGGTCTCCATATCCAGGGTTCCCACCAAACCGAGTGGGCAGGCAGCTAGAGGTCCAGCCCCATCTTCTCATCCTCTCCGGGCTGTGCTCTGCAATTCCAGGTCAATGAGGAGCAAGGCCGCCATTTTTGCAGACTTGATTTCTGCTGTCGACCTGGCTTGCATAATGGAGACTTGGCATGGAGACAATGCCAGCCAAGTTCTTGTGGCTGCCATCCCTACCGGGTACTCCGTGGTGCACTGTCCAAGGAAGGATCACAGGAGACGGGGTGTGGCCACTGTTTTTCAAGCCAGCCTGAGCTTCACGGTGCACCCAGTTGGTGACACCTGATCTTCTGAGTGTGTTGCTGTGCATGGGGGTGCGGTTGCAGGCTGCAGGATTCTCCTCATCTACCGCCCTCCTGGGGTGGGGGGAGATTTCCTGCAGGAGGTGGTGGACTTCATTCTCAATCAGGTGCTGGAGTCCCCCAGGTGTTTAATCCTGGGAGACTTCAGTGCCTGGATTGATGACGAATCCTCGCATTTCGGTGATGACCTTCTCCAGTTGATGCATTCACTGCGTCTGTCACAAGCTGTTGCTTCTTCACCCACCAGCATGGCCACACACTGATCTGGTGGTCCAGCTGGGTCTTGAGGTTGACAACCTCAAGATTGATCAGGTCACTTAATCTGATCACTGTACCATAGAGTTCACGCTTGGGGCCCCCATGGAGATGGTCAGCTTCCACCCTAAGAGATATGCACCCGGAGGGACTGTTGGCACTAGCTGACCTATCTCAGGTTATGGGGCATGTACAATGGGTTCTGGAGAGGCGGTGGCCACTTATAACAGGGTGTTCTCTGAAGCTCTGGATGCCTTCGCACCAGTTCATATACTACCCAGATCTTCTCACTTGAGGTCCCCTGGTTTGATGTGGACCCCAAGGCAATGAAGATAAAGGATCATAGGTTGGAGCATTGCTGGTGGAAGACCCGGCTGGAGGCTGATAGGCTAGCCCTAAATGCCCACTATGTGGAGTGCCAGGGACAATTTCTCGTAAGAAGGCAGAATTCTGTCTAGGGAGATTGCTGCAAGGAAAATAGACCATCTCAGCTATTTTGGACTGTAGACAGGCTTCTTCATCCTGCCTGTCTGCAGCTGGGAACAGCATTGTCATCCACCTTGTGTGAGGAGTTTGCTCTGTTTTTCTCTGACAGAGTGTCGCCATCTAGTCGGGATCCCGCCAGGGAGGCATTTGCCTCACAGTGGACAGGCTGAGGGTCGCAGAGGTACTCCACCTGTCTGGGAAGAGTTTAGGTCAGTGGAGGTGTCTGAAGTGACTAGGGGGATCTTAGAGCTGAAACACACTTCTTGTGAACTGGACCCAGCACAGACACATTCTTAATGGGATGTGTCGAGGCTGTCAGCCCGGTGTTCGCTGGGATTGCTGGGTGCTCGATGGTGGAGGGTCCTCCTGTGGCTTTGAAAGAAGTGCTGGTGAGGCCCTACCTTAAGAGACCTTCCTCGACCCTGACATCCTGGAGAATGACCGCCCTATCTCCAACTTGCTCTTTTTGGGAAAGGTTGTTGAGAAGTTAGTGGCACATCAGCTCGAGGATTGCCTGGTGTCCTTGGACATCTATGAGCCATTTCAGTTAAGTGTTTGGGCTAGACACAGCATAGAAACAGCTCTAGTGATGGTGCATAATGATCTGCTTAGGGCTAGAGACAGAGGAGACAAGTCAGTTCTTGTTCTCCTCGAACTCTCCTCAGCATTTCTTTTTTTTTTTTTTTTTTTATTTAGTTGTTTAACCAGGTATAGCACACTAAGCTGGAAGCTTTTTTACAGGAACGACCTGGGAGCACAAGGAGGTTAAGTGACTTGCTCAGGGCCACACAGTATGCAAGTGGAAGCTGTGGGTTTCAAACCCAGGTCTGGTCTGCTGGATGTCACCAGATTTGCATCTCAGAGCCTTACACCACTGCGCTATACTGCCTCCTTTTGAATTTGAACAGCATTTGAACCGTGGACCACATTGTGCTTCTTGATCAGATCTGTGAGTTTTGTGGACTCACCGTATCATCACCAGGTGGTCTGAGTCCTATCTCTCAAACAGGGTGCAGCAGGTAGTGTTAGGAATTTCTCTTCCTCCTCCCCAATGCCCCTGTCTTGTGGAGTGCCACAGGCTCAATCTTGTCGCTGATGTTGTTTGTGGTGTACATGCTGCCCCTGGGCAAGATCATTCGACAGTACAGCGTGGAGTTTCACTGTTATGTAGATGATACCAAGCTGTACTTATCCTTTGCCCCTGGAACATCAGGAGCTATCAATGTGCTTAACAACAGTCTGGCTAAAAGAACTGGATGGCTTCCAGCTGGCTGAGACTTAACCCAACCAAGATGGAGGTACTGGTGATCGAGCATGATTGCGGATGTGATGGGTTGCCACCTGGGGCTGATTCAGGGCTTTTCCTGGGTTCTGCGTCATTGGTGGCTGCCAAAGGTGCAAAATCTGGGTGTGATCCTTGATAACAGATTGACTTTTTGAAGCACAGGTGTCATCTATTGTCAGTAGTGGTTTCTATCATCTGTGGACATTGCCTGGATTAAGCACCTCGTTTCGTCCAAGGACCTGCCAATGCTAGTGCATTCCTTTGTGACCTCCAGACTTGACTATTGCAACTCTCGACACTTCAGGGTCATGGGAGGACCTCCATAGACTTCAGCTAGCGCAGAATGTGGCGGTCCAGTTACTGGACGGGCATTTCCAGATCCAGTCATGTGACCCAGGTCCTGTGGGGCTCTGCACTGGCTACTGGTCAGGGGTGTAGCCAGAAATTTCTGTTTTGTACACAGTCTCCAACAGTTGCACCCCAATATAAAAATGTTTACATTCTTTCAAAATGGTGCCCCCCCTCCAAATAAATCAGATTGTTGTCAGATGATTCTTCTAATCTCTAGAGAGGTTATACATGTATCTGTCTCCGAAACAACAAAAGTTTGAACAGAGACACTCTTCAGTGGCTTAAAGTAACCCAAATGCTACAGATTAGAATGAAAATGTTAACAGAGAGGTATATGGTTTGTGATAGGCACTTAACAAAACTGTACTCAAATGTGTACAGTGAGTTCGCCTGCTTACACTCTTGCTACTGGTCAGGTGGAGGGTCCTTTTCAAGGTGGATCTTCTCCCTTAAGGCCCTATACAGACTGGGTCCTGCTTACCTGTTAGATCTCCTGACACTGGTGACCTCTGCTTGCTCCCTCCACTCCTCTTCAATGGTCCTCCTGGACATTCCCAGAGTTTGGCTCAAGACCTCAGGAGATCGTGCATTCAGCGCCTCTAGGCTGACCCTGTGGAATTTGTTACCATCTTCTGTCCGGGAGGCTCCCTCAGTTGAGGTGTTCAAGTGGAAGCTGAAGGCCCAGGCATTTCCAGATTTCTGAGTTCATCCTGCTCTAGTCCTTCTGTGACTGGCTGAAAGCCTTTAAGTTATTTTAAACTGTTATATTTATATTTATGCATTATTATTATTTTACTTATTTATGCTGTTTTATTATGTCTTGTTATAACTCCTGTTAGGCACCCAGAGCCTCTGGGATTGGGCGCCCTATAAAATAAAATTGCCTTGTCTTGCCACTGTACTCATATTAAACCACATCATGCAATTGATCACTGGACTCCAGGTGTCCACTCACTATGACATTTGCAATTCTGTCCACGTTGATGAGTACCAGGTCCAAAATCGCACCCTCATGGGTGGGTTCAAGCATTAACTGGCTGAAGCATGGCCCTTGCAAGGAGTCCAGTATGTCCCTGCTCCTGGCAGAGGCTGCGACTGGGATGCTCCAATCAACATCTGGCAGATTGAAGTCACCTATCAGCAGCACTTCCTCTTTAGTTTCCATCTTATGGATGGCTTCCACTTGTACCTTGTCCAACTCTTCCCCTTCTGCTGGAGGTCTGTAGATCATGGCTGGTGTGAATAATGGTGCCATTGCCCATCTCAAGAGTGACCCACATGGCATGCCCCCCCCCCCCACTACAATCTCGGTACCTCAGTTGCTTTTATCCTTCTCTGATGTATAGCACTACCTCTCCTCTTCTTACCCTCCTGTCTTTCCTGAATACAGTATAACCTAGTATATCTACATCCCAGTCATGGTTCCTATTATACCATGTCTCAGTAATAGCAACACTGTCCAGGTCAGCCTCTGGCATCAAGGCCATCAGGTATGGGATTTTCTTTCCAAGGCTGCAAGCATTTGCACACATGGCCTTCCATATTTTCTACTTCCCTCCTGACATTTCCCTTTTATCCTCATGCCTTCCCTTATTGCCCCCCACCTTTTAGCCCTTTCCTCTTTTCTCCACCATTTTGCCTTTTCCTTGTTTAGTTACCTTTGGCGATTTCCAACCTTAGGGTATTCCCTGCTGACTATTTTACCTGTGGGGTGGGCAGTTTGATTCTCCCTGCTTCCTTCTGCCACTCCTCGGTTAGTTTAAATGCTTGCCAAAGAAACATTTAAACTGCTCCTAAGGACAGTAGTCCCACTCCCTGAGGGATGCAGGCTGTCACCCTTGTATAGGCCCACATTCCTCCACTTGGGTCCCCAGTCCCCAGTGAAACTGAATCCCTTCTTCTGCACCAGTTCATGAACCATGTGTTGAAGTCCCTGGTGCAGAGATTCCTAGCCTCCCTTGCTGTGGACAGGCAGCACTCCGAGAAGGTCACAGAGCTTGCTATCTGCCCAAGGCCCTCTCCAACTCCCTGAACTCCTTTTGCATTCCTCCTATCCCTGTCTCATCCCTAGCCAGGTAATTTGTCCCCAGAAGGACAATGATATCCAGCTCCCCCTCCTTGGCGCCCTAGTGATCCTCTCTGAATCTGCTCTCCATCCCTCCAAGCCAGCCTCCCGGCAGGTACTGTACTTAGCCTCCCTCTCCGCCCTGCTACCTGTCCCCAGTTTCACTCCCCGGACTATGGAGTCCCCCACCAGGAGTTGCTTCCTCCTCTAGGTTCCTCTGCTCCCCACTTGAGGTCTCCACCCTGGAGGACCTCCATATCCATCCCAGCCACTACTTCAGGCACCTCTTTGGGACTATTGCCCCTTGCCAGTGCAGCGTAGGGGTTCTGCAGTGGCATGTAATTTGAAATGTGCCTATGTTCCCCCACCCTAGGCCTCCCAGAGCCCACCGTTGTCCATCTGATCCTCCTTCCTGGCATCCTCTGAGTAAGAAGAGGTGGACTTGGTGGTCCCTGAGTGGGGGAGTTGCTCCAGCTAGAGAAAACTGAAGAGTAGTCAGGAGCAATGCTACGCACACACCAAATGGATACCTGATTGCAATGTTTTATGTAACAAACTTTGCATGAAAGAACTGGGATAACACTCCTACATACCACCTCCTCACTGAGGCTTTATCAGGGGCAGAGTTACTCTAACTGACACTTCTTATATACCCACCAAGTGATCTGCAAACATGACTGGTTAAAAATTTAACCAATAAGAAGTGCGGTAGTGGATAGTGATTTAAAACAAAATTCATTCATAAAAATATTATGCACAGAAGTATTTTTTTTTATTTAGTTCTTACGCTTGCTTGCAGATGGAACGCTTTTGGAAGAGTAGCACACTTAGAGATGTGCCTCTCCCACCCAATGCACTGCTCCCTTGAGCAGGCGTGGTGGTCCTGCACCAGTGTGCAGCAGCTCCAGCATATGACAGCGGTGTTCCTCTGCTTCAAAGAAAACTTTCCGCTGTCATACTGAGCTGCCCCTCGTGTCACGTATTACCTCCCCTCACAAGACGTCGCCACGCCGCCTCCCAAAGCTTGTAACACGCTGGGAGCCCACCCCAGCTTGGCAAACATTGTTTGCAGACGGGGGTGCCCAATCCCCCATTGGTTCCACGGCCCCCTCCCCCAAAGCCATCCTGCTGCCATGCTGGGAGCCCACCCCAGCGTGGCAAACGTTTGCTTTATTTTGCCGATGGGGGTGCCCAATCCCCCGTCGGCTCCTCGGCGCCCCACCCCAGCGTAGTTTGCCGATGGGGGTGCCCAACCCCCCGTCGGCTCCTCGGCCCCCCAGCCTATTTTCTGCCACGCTGGGAGCCCACCCCAGCGTGGCAAACGCCCCACATCGTTTTTATTTTTTCAAACCTGTAAAACAAAACTGTCCTGCAGCTGCCTCCCAACCCCCACAACCCGCACCCACCCACTGCGCACCCAGCCTCCCCACACTCCCTCACCCAATACTTACCTCCGACTGCGCGACGATCTTCGTGGACCGGAACATGTCTGCACTCTTCAAAGGCGACCTGAACTGAGGAAATGCCGTAAGCCGTATAATGGGCTAGATGGGGGTTAACTTTATTGCATATCTCAGTCAATTTTTGATTTTTGCACCAATTTTCAACATGGTTTTGGGACCCCTTCTCATGAATGATGTCACTGTCATGGTGTTATTCAGGCCTGAAGGATGATTTCTGAGGCACTGCACAGTCATGCGTGAAATCACCCTTCGCCTTGAATAACACCATGACAGTGACATCATTCATGAAAAGGGTCCCAAAAACCCCATGTTGAAAATTTGGTGCAAGAATTCCAAAAAATGACTGTTTTACGAGCGTGCGTTGCGCAGTTCCTACGCAGGCTCGTAAGTTCGCGCATTTTCAATATTTTACATACTAACATACTAACATACTATTTGCCAGCAGATTAGGCCTTACGGTCTATCGAGTCTGCTCGAACCTAGATCCTTACATCCTAGATCACAGTGTCACTGTTCATTAGCAGAGGTTTTAAACTGCCAATGTTGACAATTTGGTGAAAAAATTCCCATCAATCACTGTTTTACCAGCGTGCATTGCACAGTTCCCACGCACGCTCCTAGGTTTGCGAATTTTCAATATTTCCACTACAGATTTTCAACATTGCCATTTTACCACACTTCCTTATGAGCAGTGCAGCTGTCATTTTTCACATCCTGCCCAAAACGTGTTTCCGCCTATGTAGCGCACAATGGGGTAACAAAAAGGTCATGCTGACAATTTATTGTGCAAATACCAGCAATCGCACAGGGCATTAGGGTAAAGCACCATACATGCCAAACACCACTGCAAACACCTGCAAGCGAACGTTCGGCATTGACAAATGCTTGTTGTTGACCGGGTAAGTGCACTAGACAAATTCTGTCTATTTTCAGGCATGACCCGGGAGAGGGGGGATACAGATGAATGCCAATTGACCTTGAACCAGATGGCACAGGGTCATAATGTTGCAAGAATTATGTCAAGATAGCAAAATCGCGCTGCCAATAAGCGATTTATGCCATGAGGGCATGTCTTTTTTCTATTGGGGCCTGCCCCACACCCCAGTTATGGGAGGTTGTTCCCCTGGACCCTCCCACTAAAGATTCTCAGCTCCGGGGTCCAACTCAGGAGCGCACAAGTAGTAAAAAAATAAAATGTTTCTGAGACTGGGAATCAAACCCGGTCCCAGACACAGTGCCTGGGTTCCTTCTGCTGTGGCTCAGACCTGTGAGCCATGGCAGCTGCTTGTCAGAACCTGCTCCCAGCAGAGGTCTTATCCTCTGCCTGGGAAAGTGCTACTGGTGCATTACCGCATACAGCAGTATACACGGTATTGCACCAGTAGCAGTAGCATACTGCACTGTACTGGGTTAGCCATAATGTCGTACACTATTAAGCATGCGACATTATGACCCAGTAGGGAACCAGATTAAGCTGTTGGTGGTATTTTTAGTGAATGGGCAGAAATTTGGCCAGGGCATTGGGGAAATTCGCCTACTCTTTTTGAGAAGTGCATGGGCTCTTTAACATCCACCTGAACTATCACCAGAACAGGCAGATGGGACCTCGGTTTAACGTCTCATCTGAAAGACGCCACCTCAGGAGTGCAGCACCCCCCTCATGCTGCACTACAGTGTCACTAGTGGGATTTAACCCAAGTGCCTGGTGTGGGCACTGCAATTTAGTTGCTTAAGAGTCTCCTATTTTATAAGTTAACATATATTGTTTGGTGTATCTTGTCCAATGGTGTGCTGGTGTCTTTTTGTCCTCCCCCTTCCTCTCCCCCTGTGCCCTCCTCCACCAGCCCCCTTTTTAACTTTTAAGTGTACTAGTATGTCAGAATTTTAACTTGAATTCAAATCTCTTTGGTGGCTGCCATTTAAGCAATAAACTGAGACAGGGTGTGGGGTATGCTGGGATTTACCCACGGCTGGCATGGTTTGGCTACGAGACCACAGGCCGACTGGTCAAACCAGGTCAGCCATGGGTAAATCCCAGCATAATCCACACCTTGGAGTGGTTTGTTGCTATTATACAATGTCCATCTTTTTTGGTGACTAAAACAATAAAGTACAATATTTTTTATTTTGATTTTACATTATTTTTATGGTATATATTGTTCTGCCGGAAAAAAAATAGTTTTGTGTTACTAGAGAGAGACTTTCTAGGGAGAGTATTGTTGAAGTCCTGTCTCCCTCCTCCCACATCACACCACTTTCACACATATATAGTCTTTTTTTAACAGCCTGGTGCGAATTACAAAGGTTGTTTGTTTTTTTTGCATTGTTTATTTTTTTTTTAGCAGCCTGGTGCAAGTTCTTATTTGCTTCTGTTATGAGACAGCATGTTGAGTGCTGACAGACTGCAGCACTTCAGGGTGTGGTTCCGGGGTCACTGCAGGTTTTCTGAGGAGAACTGACTGCCAGAATTGGCTATTTGTTTTATTTTTTATTTGTTGTTTAAATCAATCGGGACTGCAGGCACAGAAATGTTTACTTTTGCGGGGGACGGACTGTAAAGTTTGGAGCAGAAGGTAAGTGTTCTGAGTGAGTGAGGGGATGATCGCCGTATCAGTCATTCATTTTAAAACTGTCATCAGGAAACAGACGCTGAGCTCAGCCGAAACAGCATATTACATTTGTATTCCTGTAGTGAGTGTCCCAACCTTTGAGGACTGTTTTGGGGGGTAATCCTTCTGTGCTGCATTTCCAGGTGGGTATTGAGCTCCACTGGAGTGGATGATGGGTGAGAGGTTTCTGATACCTGGCGTGGTGTGGGAAGAGAGACGCAGTATAACTGTGGCCCTCACATTACCGAGCGCTTACTGGCAAACAGTAACAAATGGTAAGAGTGCTTGTTTTGTAGTAAAGATGGTAGCTCAGACACCGTGGACATTGTGAGTGTAAACACTGATAGAGGTTTTATATACTTTGCACAGTCTAGGGGTTCCTATCAGATTGGGGTCTAGCAGCAATTTAAGAAGGCAATTTGATTTGATTTTCAGGGAATTAGACTGATTTCTTTACTGTCTGCTTATAGATGCAGCTGACTGGCACCTTTGCATGGGTTATGTCAGGATTTACCACAGCAGAAAGGTGTCAGTCAGCAATCAAGTGGAAGATTCTTGGACCCCTTTGTATAATAAGAATATTTGGTCAAATCCCCTCCCCACTGAGTTGTTGTCACATCACTAATATGTTGACCCACAAAATGGTAGACTCTTCTGCAGCTAAATACTTCCATACTTAATTCCCTTTGTTATTAATTTTTATGAAATAACTTTTTTAATTACTAGCCAGTATTGCACCTCTTATTGGTTAATTTTTGGCCAATCATATTTGCACATGAAGACTATATAAGAAGTGTCAGATTGAGCTAACTCTACCCGCCGATGAAGCTTTGGTGAAGAGGTGATATGTAGGGGCGTTAGCCTGGTTCTTTAATGCAAAGTTTGTTACAGCAAAACATTGCAACCAGGTACCTGTTTGGCATACATGCAGCTTTGTTCCTGATTACTTTGTAGAGCTAAGCTAGTCTGCTGCTGGCTGACTCTGCAAAGCTAAACACAGGCACTCCCAACATTCCCAGCCAGGTGGTATGTCCCCTAATCCCTTTTCAGCAGCCCTGGGGCTAAAGAAACTATAAACATGGTGACTTAGTAGTCTTTCACTTTATCTTTTATTTTAATGTTTCTGTCTCTTGGTGTGGCTTTTGGCCATCAGGATCAATACCTCCCAGTCCCTCCAGCCATCTGGTGGTGCTGGAGGGTGAATTGGTGACAGGGAAGCACTGTTGAGTGTCCCCAAAGTTTGTGCTCCCGGGGGGAGGAGTGGTTTTGCACTTTGTGCAGCTTTAAGAGTTTCTTGAAACTGAGCAGCCTCCTTGCTGTGAGCTTTCTGACCCTGAAGGCCATTTAGGGGGCAACTGAGAAATGAGGGGTAGTGGCGCACCAGCCACAGTGAGAAGGGCAATGAATAAAATCACTGAAAAAAATTAGTGTACAATCCAGCCTTGGGTCCCGCAGCTGCAGTCTGGACCAGGACTGGGGTGAAGCAGCAGCGCAGAGGAAGGAGGCAGCAGTGCTCTGGAGAGAGGCAAAAGTAAGCCCCCTTTTAGGAGGTTAGATATTGTTCTGTGTGAAACTGAAAAGAGCCATATGCACTGCCACAGATTCTTCTTGAAAATGCACTACTTGTACATCCAAGGAGTTTCCCTGTCTGCATATTCTGCATCAATAAATAAAGTACAGAATAAATGACCGTGTGTGCACATGTAGCTATTTAGGTAAAACACTGGGCCCTTTAAATCCAGGCGGGAACATAAATTCAGAGTGGAAAGTATAAAGATCTGTCCACCTGCATAAATCTCTCCCAGTTCCCCTGCAGGAGAGCTTCTCGTTCAGAGCTTTCAATAAATTACATTGTCAATGACAAATTTGTCTCATCTTGACATAGTGCCCAAAGGCTACCAGACCTACTTCACTGACAGTCAGGCTTAAAGTCAGCAGCACAGATGTGCGTTTCACCCGCTCAGCAGTGTGCATTTGTTTCACTTTTGTCAAGAAATACTTTGGTGTAGCAGTTGAAGGTTTTCCAAGATTCCAAGAAGCCATCACATTTAAAACTTTGTTTTTTTCACCAAACCTGTTTTTATGATTACTCATGATGGGTGCTAACGAAAGTGTAATTAAAATTTAATCACTGAACAGCCCCCGGCTGCGGTATACCTGCCAATGTTCTGAACAGAGTAAGATGGGGGAGGAAGGGCAGCGACAAGGCAGAAACATGAGTGAGTTTTGAATCCTTTGAAGATGTTTGCAAATTCCTCTGGTGTAGAAGTGTGAAAATGAAAACTTATGCAACTGCTTTTACATTGTAATAGAAATTAGAAGCCAGCGAGCTGGCTTTACTGTTGCATGGATTGTATTGCTGCAATGGGTCCTAGGAACAGAGGTGCTACCCCTGTAGAAAAACTTCAGCTCATGGGAGGTTCAAGTGGGTTTAAGGTGGGGGTTGGGGGGAGAGACCAAAAATCCGTAACAAATGGTTGTGTGTTTGTTGAGCGGTTTTGGTGCATTTTAGTGGTCTTTCAGTGTAACTTTTTTGAAAAAGTACAACTCAGCTCTTGGTTACACTTTATTGATAAAATACTCTGGAAGAACACAAAACATACCAGAACAGATCCAAAACATACTCTTGATCCATAGGAAGCAATTGCAACACCAAGACCACTATGTTTTGTGTTATCATCAGTGTTAATCAGAATTGCACAGACTAAATATCTCTGGGAGGGAGGGAAACACTGCTTCGAGGCCAGGGCACTTACCGCTATGTTCCACTTTAGTCTTGCTGCAAACCCTTTCAACAACTAGCACTCCCTCGCCTGCACCAAAAACACTGCACAATTACACAAAATAAATATCTCAGTGAGAGAAGGAAGGCATTTGGACTCATTTGTAAAGGAGGGTGATGCAGGAAAGTATGGGACTTTTATATACAATTTTTAAATGGATAATTTAATCAATATCAACCTGTAATGTCAATGGGCTAAACAATTCAATAAAATGGAAAAAGTGCAAGGGAGGATTAAGAAACTCAAAATTAATATAGTCTTACTGCAAGAGACTCATATGGGACTAAAGGAGTTCGAGAAAACTAGTGGTAACTGTGTGGGGGGGGGGGGGGCATGGCTAGCAGCATCATTCAATACCAAGGCCAGGGGGCCAGTGATTTACATACCCATAGTTTTTTTTTCAACTCATGTTTATTCAAAAGATAAAATAAGGCATTGATTCCAAGGGGACAAAAATACAAGTTTCACAGCATCACATAGAAAATCCATGCATCACTTACAGTTAAGGATGTTTATCGGCATGGTTAAAGTATATATCCTTGTGGATGACTGTGTCAGACTTAATGTCTTGAATTAATTTGCCTATATTTATTTATTTTATTTATTTGCTTTTGTTAACCGGGTAAGCACACTAGACAGCCAAGTGCCTATTTTCAGGTGCGACCCGGGAGAATTACAGAGGACAACTTTACATAACCATTGAGGAGTCAAAAGAAATACATAGCATAACAACAGGCAATTCAAGGCAGGTTCTAAGAATAACAGGCAATTCAAGACAAGCATTAAGTCTTGTTCTCAATTTAATAGTGATCACAATAATACTTACAACAATTAATTGAAACTTATAACATTTGAGACTCCAACATTAAATCCTGTGTTTGAATATCTAAAATTCTACATTACCTGGAAAGAGGGGATAAGGATAAGTATAATTAGTATTTTCCTTATCACCATAAATAAATCTGGGAGGTGTATTCTTTGGGGGGGAGGTCCGCACTCCTTCTCCCTAGACCACCTGTACTACCAATAATTAGTTTGACGACAGTAACCACAAAAGCAGGTGGGCGGACAGATGTGGGGGAGTTACATTGTTCCTGGGTATTTCAGGAGAGAATTTGGGGGTCTCTTAATTGGAATATCCCTGTGCCATACTTGCAGACCATCTGAGCCAGGGGTTCTGATACCCATAGGTTTTGATGCAAACCTGGTTAATTGCTGTACTGACCCTGTGGGGCAGTATGCCCTGGCACAGTTGGAGTTCCACTCTGGAGAATACATCTCAACTGGATCCATTTATGGCCCAAACACTGAAGCTCCAGGGCCAGATTTTCAAAAGTGTGAGAATGCTGCAAGTCCCAGGTGCACTGAAGATAAAAATAGCAATGTTCTTCGGGCACAAGGATTGTCTCTTCCTCCCAATCTGTCAAGACTTAATAACTAATTGGACCCTCCCAGTTATCAACTATGCCTATATCATCTATGGGTCAATGCCTGTCACCTACCTTGCCAGGCTTGATGTACTTTTCAACACTTTCTGTCACTTTGCCTCCAACTCCCCTTACTTGACACACCACTGTGACCTATATTCTACCCTCTCTTTCCCTTCTATTCAGCAGAGACGCTTAGCCTTCTGCCTTACCTTCATCTCTAAGAACTGGTTTGAATACCTACCATCATATCTCTCCTCTCTTCTCACCCTGGCCATCCCCATCCCCTACCCCCTGTGCTCCTGTCTTTTCTGTACTTTAGGCCTCCTGTGAGCCCACACTTTCGCTGGTCAAAGTGCGTTCTCCTTTCACCTCCCTTCCCTTTGGAACAAATTCCCCACCTCCATTCGTCTTACACCTTCATTTCTGGCATTAAAGCGTCTGCTTAGACTGTCTCCAGTAATGGGAGGACTATAGCCCAAGGTTCAATGTGAGGGATTAGCTTCTCCTACATCCCCTACAAAGGCTAGCCTCCCTTGGTAGTTCTCTGCTTAGTGTGTTGTTAAACTCTCCCCATTTGCGAGCACTGGGTTCCTGTGTGGTTTGTGCGGCTGGGCCTTCTTCCTTTTCCATCTCCCTGCTGCTTGTTGTTCCCCCTCTCCTGCTTCCTGTCCCCTTCTCCTTGTGTTGCTCCCCTTCCCCTTTGCCCCCTCATCTGCTCTTGTTTTCCTTTGCCCCCCTTCTGTTGTCTCCCTCTCCCTTGGTACTCCGTTTTTCCTGTTTGCCTCTGGTTTCCCTCCTCCCTTCCCTGTACCTCATTTGTCACTCCCTTTTCTCGCTCCCTTGGCTCACTTCAAGCAGCCCTCCATTCAGGAGCCACCACTCCATCTGCTCCTGCTCTCCCAGTGTGCACCACCTTCCCTGTTGTGCCCTCTTGGTTGTTTGTTGCCTTCTCCCTAGCTCCCGTTTTCCCTGCCCGTTGCATCATTTTCCTTCTTGGGGTGCGCCAGAAGTTCACCATTGGTGCCTTTCTAGGTTTGGCTCCATGCCACTCGGCCTACCATTCTACAGCTCTGTCCACTGCACCCCCATGGGCAGGTGCCTGGGACTCTCTGCGTCATCTTCCACATTTCGACTGCACCCCTGAACTCCCATTTTGCAGCACTGGCCCCCATGTGCATTGCTCTCCCAGACCATTCTCCTCCAGTTGCTGTAGGTTCTGTTTACATCACAGTGGCACCTCTCCGCTGTTTCTCGTTATCTCATGCTCGCCTCATTGGGTTGCAGTGCTTATCCGTCATTAAGGTATGTGTGACTTTCAAGGTTGGTGCTCCTGGGGAATGTCAGAACTGTTCACTACTGTCCACTGGTGTAGCTGGTGTTTCTGTTATCCTTGCCTGTTTGTTGAGCGCATACTTGACCCCTGGCTTGTGCCCTGCCTTGCTCCTACCCATTCCTGGATGACAATGAAACAAACAAAAAAAAATCTCCTCTCCTCATCCTACCTCTCAATCTCTTCCTTAGACAATCAGGGACATGACAATCAACTATCAGGGACACAGACCCAAACTCAGGGACACGTCTTTGTTATTGGTCATGTAACCCCTAGATGGCACTATCCCAGGGGCTACTACCCCTGCCTGATTTGCCACTAACAGGTTGAGGGGCCTGGATCCAATGGCGGGTGCCTCCACCCAGAGGTCAGGGTTTGCAATAGTTAAACTAACTTGGTCACAGCCCTCTGGGACACTGCAACCCCCCTTTCTTCCCACTAGTGGCCCACACAATATATCAAATTACCTTCACAGTATACACTTACCCCAGGTCTGGTTCCGGCACTGGGACCTCCTGTGAAATGAGATACAGTGCAACAATCACAGTACAGTACTTTAACATAGACAAATACCTCAGGCAGTATAACTTTGCTGAAACAAGCAGCTCTGATTTATTTAGGGATATAACAAGGACAGGAAATCAGGTTAATTAGCTTATCACTCTAATAATCTACCTATGGCTCTGTGCACGAGCCTATCCCTATCAGTTACTGTCCCTGGGTACCCAAGCCCCTGATGGCTAGTCAAACCCGTGGCAGCTGGTAGGGCCCTTTCACACAGAGAAAAGGAGGAATTAAACAGTCAGCAGTACAGTAATTCCATTTGGATTTAATGTGGCAATTCAACAGGAGCGACCCTGAATTAGTACTCACGACCTCCAAATAAGATAGGGTCCTTCAATGTCAGCAGGGCTCACTTGAGGTACACAAAACCTCTTTCACACATCCATATAAAGAAAGCACTATACCAGGCAGGCTGCATCTGTATCCCGATCGCAATTACTGCACAATACCTGGGAGAACACACAGCAGATTCAGTTCCTGACAGACCGAGTGCAGTTTTCAGCAAGTCCTCCAGTCTTCTACAGGGTGAGCCTGGTTTCTACTCTTCAGAGATCCTTTGATTCTTTTCCAGGACAGTTCAGTCCTAACAAGCTGTTACACAAGCTGCAGACCGGAACTCTGGGCCTTACACGTTTTTGACTAAAACTGCACACTGAAAAGCACAGGGCTCCTTTCTTCTTCACTGCCAAAGCTCAACTGAAACTCCAACCGACAAAACCGGGCACTTCCTTTGAGTTCCTCCCAGTTCTTGACTGGATTGGCTGTCACTCACAATAGACTGCTGCTGTTGGTCCAAAAGGCACTGAAGTCTAAACTACATCTCCCAGAGTCACTGCCCATACAATCCTCTTGTGGCTGGCTCAGATTATGAGTCAAGTTCTGATTCGTCCAAGGCACCATTTTAGAGCTAGCTTACCCACACTGATTGGTCCAGTTCAGCAGTTCAAAACTAGAATGGGGAACTAGCAGACACAGTTCTGACTGCAAAGCAAGCAGGTTAGACAAACTGTAATTTCATTATTACTCTAAATAATTTCTGGCAAACAGTTACATCTTTCAGATAGGTTCCCTTTGCACTCCTAGTGACTGCAAAATGAAGTGAATTGGCAGCAGCTCGAGTGGTACTCAGAGAAGCTACACAGTCCCCATACAAACTAATTATGTCTGCAAGCAGACAGCTCTTAAAGAGACAGTACCAGAGGCTCTAAAAACACTCACTGATAAATGGCTTAAATGCCAAACACCATTCAGGCTTGGAGCATTCAAGCAAGCTCCTGGAAGTCTTTTGGGAACCCCCATTTGCAGGGGGGTTACAGTCATATTCATTCCGACTGCTACTAGCTATAAGGGGGTTCGTGTCCTCAGCATTTTCGGAAGCAGAGCAGTTCTGTAACTTTTACTGCTTCACTTTGTTTTGTGTTTACCATTCCCACTGTTCAGTCACACAACTCAAGCATTTCCGTGGGACAGAGGAATTTTGGGTCACTTTCCTTGCTCAGCTTATACAATCAGTTTGTCTGGACTCCATCCCTAACGTTACCTTCTGAGGTACTGAGCAAAGCAGGCTTGCCCTGTCTGCTGGGGATGGGATTCGTTACACTCACTACTACTACTCCACAAACCTGACATCCTCCATCTCTAATTCTGCCTGGCAGCATTGAGTGAAGGTTAGCTCACTCTTCCTACCAGGGATGGGAGCCATGTCTGCAATCTGCCATGTCTTGCCTATGCATTCTCTATCTGACACCAGTTGCTGCTTCCGTTTGGGAATGGGACCTCATTACCCATGTGCCTTTAACATCCTACCTATGCCTGGCAACCTTGAGTCAAGGTCATCTCCCCTCAATTTCCTGGGATGGGAGTATGAGTCTACATTCAACTATTTCAACTTTATGCATTCTCTACCTGATACCCAGTTGCCGCTTTCCTTCAGGAACGGGTCCATTATAACCCATTTGCCTTCAACATCCTACCTCTCATGGCGGCATCGAATAAAGGTCGTCTTGCACTGACTGACTAGCCTGTGTCTACAATCCACTGTTTTAACCTTATGCATTTCTACCTGGCTACATGGTTGCTGCTTCCCTTTGGGAACAGACCCACTTTGCCTCATTGCTTTCACCATCCTATCTTTGCCTGGTGACATCAAGTGAAGGTCATCTCACTTCAGCTACCAGGGATGGGATCCTGTCTGCAATAGACTGTTTCAAGCTTCTGCATTCCTACCTGATATCCAGTTGCCGCTTCCCTTCAGGAATAGGACCATCATACCCCATTTGCCTTCAAACTCCTACCTCTGCCTGAATGACGATCGTCTACGCACAAGTAGCCTGCATCTACAATAGACTGTTCCAGCCTCCTGCATTGCTACCTGACTACCCAGTCACTGCCTCCCTTCAGGAATGAGACCACTTTATCCCATTTACCTTCCCCATCCTGCCTCTGCCTGATGGCATTGAGTAATGGTCATCTCACCTCTACTGCCAGGGATGGGAGCCTGTGTCTGCATTCAACTGTTTCAACCTTCTGAATTCTCTATCTGATACCCAGTTACCACTTCCCTTCAGGAATGAAACCACTGTACTTCATTTGCCTTCCACATTCTACCATGCCAGTCTACATCCTGCACTTCCATGGACTCATTGTACTCGTCCCCGCCTTGGCCTCCTTGAACTTTGGATTTGGACTGTGCCAGCTCATTCAATTTGCCTGCCTTCTGGACTTCCATACTGCTGGTGGCCCTTCCTGTCTACCATCAAGTTCCTATCTCCTTCAGAAATGGGACCCCATACCTCATTGCTCTGCACCTTCTGTTCTCTGCTTCCATGAACATGGGACTTCCATGCATCAGCTTGAAGCACTTGGTACCTGGATTAGCTTCTGGTCTTCCTTGAATCTGCCACTCATGACCTGCAGCAGCTTTGCTACATTCTACTTTGGTTTGCTGTGGTGCTGACCCCAGTCCTGTTCCTTCCTGCACCTGTGAAGTCAGTACGGCTTGGCCTCTGCTGTTTTCTTCTAGGACTCCTTCCTCCAGTCCATTGCCATCCCCTCCAGACTTTTCCCTCCATCCTTGGACGGCTGCCTTCTTCTAGCTGCCCTAATGGCTCGGGGCTTCGTCCTGTGCTGTGACTCTTTTTGGCGCATTTTACCCAGTCTCTGGCCAGTATTCCAACCTGGTTAATTACTCCTCTCATTTATCTACTCCATACTCCTACCCTGGCCATTCTAACAGCTCTCATCTACTACTTGAAGAAGCACTTGTTCATTTCACCTGAGGAAAATGAAAATTACGTACCTACCGTAATTCTTGATCTTCTCTTGTATCTTCACCATTCATTACTGCTTGGGGTTAAGCCGGAGGCGCGCACCCTCTACGGGAGTTTTTTTTGTTTTTTTGAGTTGGCTGTAACGGCACCATCCTCGAGGGGGACGCACTGCGTCATGTGCGAGGGACGGCCGTTAGGAGCCACGGACTCCTCCTCCATCTCAGTTCTGTTAGTCGGAGAGGCAAAACAAAGTGTGAGAAAAAAAGAAAGGAGGCATGAGAGCCAAGGGATAGAAAAAGAAAAGGAAATAAACTGAAAAAGGAGTAAGCCGATGGAGAATAGACAGAGGAGAGAGAATTCCTACCCTAAGGGACCGCAGGGCCTCCTTTCCGGGGCGGCTCTAGGGGAGGAACAGAGAGAGAGGGGAAGGAGAAAGAGAGGAATGAAGGAAGAAGAAAGAAAGAGTGGCATGTTGAGAAGGAGAACAGTGCCCGTCGAGCATTGTTGGTTGAGAGGCTTATAGGCTCGAAATTAATGAGGGAGCAAGAATCCCCGTTGGTAGGACTGAGGAGAGGTTCCACCGAACCTGCCAAACAGACCAAGAGAGGGCAGAGTCTCTGGACTCTCAACATGCCAAGTCTCTTCATCCCAGTTGAGGGCTCCTGGACTGACTGAGCAGAACCTGTTCCGGAAGAGCGCCCATCCAGGAAGAGGACTAAGTTCCTAGCACCTTGATAAGTGCTACCATAGAAGAGTATGGAAAAACTAAGCCTTCTCGAAGGCAGTTTGTAAGAAAAATAGAGAGGACTCAATCAGACTTGCTATGACAAGGCAGACAGAGGCTTGAAGCTGACAAGGTCAGCCAGCAGCTGTAAAGCTTTTGAAAATACTGCCTGCCAAGGGATCCTAAGTTGAAGGTGCGAGACAGGGCATGGCCACCAGACTGTGGTACAACATGACCTGAGGAGGCAAGGGATTGCAGCGTAGGGCAGTCAGAAAGAGTTCCCTCAGAATTAAAGAAATTTGTAACCATACTAGTTCCTCTTTACCTTGAGGAAAAAAGGGGGTCCAGGGTTTTAAATAATTGATTAGCAGTTTTTTTTTTTCCTTGGGACTATACTAACTGTACAGACAGTATTTACACAGAGTCCCTAGAAGTGCCGCGCCTGCCAAACACGGCGAGGCAAGAGCCATGCATCTCCCCAATGACTCAGCACTTTTATGAGCAAAACGCCAATCAATCTTAGAGTGAAGTAAATCCCTGGGATCCATTCACCAAGAATGGGGAAAAACAGAAAAGTATTTTTTTTTTTTGGCATAAAGGCCAAGGGAGTAAGAGGAACAGGTGGGGGAGATGCCACAGAAGGAGGCCACTGAAGGGAAGGTGGGTGGGTATCAGTAATGAATGGTGAAGATACAAGAGAAATCAAGAATTACGGTAGGTACGTAATTTTCATATCTTCCCTTGTCAATCTTCACCATTCATTACTGCTTGGGAGAGTACCAAGCCCCCCTTAAAAAGGGAGGGTAGAACCCTGAGGAACAAGAACCCCAGCCTCCTGTTGGTGAGAAACAGAAGGGAAGACCTGGCTAGTACAGAGAGAAGCCTATGTGGGAGAAGAGCTAGGAGGTGCCTCCCGAGGACGGGAGACAGAGGAAGCCCCTGCAAAGTCTCCTAGCTCTGGAGGAAAAAAGCGGTCCCAGGAGCGGAGCGCATCACCCTACACCGGGCCAGGGGTGACAACCTTGATAGATGAAGCCATGCTGTCCGCCTAATGCAGATCGCTGTCCCGCAGAAGCCTGAAGCCACCTCATTGGCGCCGTAAGATGCCCTTGCTTGATGTCTTGCCAGCTCCAGGCCGATAGCGGAGAGGGCACTAGCTTGTCTGATTTGCTCCGTATCAGGCATTGATGCTAGGAGCTGGGAGAGCATCGACCACAGATGCCAATTGTAGGCAGCGTGGTGAGCCTGATGTGATGCAATACAAGCCACCGCACGAGAGGAAGAGAACACTCTTCGCCCCCACCAGTCGAACTGTAGAGAATCCAAATCTGGTGGGCAGTCGTGCGCCAGGCAGCGGCGCCCGGAAGGAGTCTCTAGGTACACCAAGCCTGAGGGCGGGTTGGGAAGAGTACCCAGGGATTCCGAGGGGGCACAATACCTATGACGGCAGTCAGCCGGGGCTGGAGAAAGGGCGGCTGGTGACTGCCAGGAACTGATAGACGCTTCCTGGAAGGGGATAGGCCAGGAAGGTACCACCAGGTGCTGGGCACTGAATTCTCCAAGGAATTCACGCGTCTCCCATTCAGTATTGTCCCTCCTTACATAAGAGATTCGAAGGTCCCTCACCATCCTTGAGAGGAATTGCTGATATTCAGTGAAATCAGCGTCGGAAGAAAGATGAGCAAGGGGTTCCTCTCCCTCAGAGGAGGAAGACGAGGATGATGGAGAGCTCGAATGTCCAGAGGATTCCTGCGGCAGTGGGGAGAGTCGAAAGACCCGCTCATGCATACATCTAATGTATGAGGGGAAGGCTGCCGTAGAACCCCTGAACTGCTCCCAGGATAACGGACCCATGGGACCGACATGGCCTGGCGCTGGGGGTGGATGCAGAGGTACTGAGAAGGGCACCACTGAAGAGGCAACTGACCTCTGCCAGGACTCTGAAATCTGGGAATGGAGCCCGAGCTGGCGGGATCCCGGACAACAAACCAGGCCGCAAGGACGGAACCCTGAGAAAGTGATGCCTGGAAGAGCCCAGGGGGAGAAACTCCCCTGTGATGAACCCAGGACTGCATGGTTCCAGAAGGGCAGTCCACAGCAACGCCACCGGAGGGCACCCTAAAGCCCAGGAGGGAAGGGCGGGGTTCAGCGCTACGGCCCCTAGCCACCCCACCAGAGGTGGCCGACAGAGACCGGGGGCCCCTCCCCTGCCCCTCAACCCCTCGGACTCTGAAAGAGCCCTCCTCCTTGACTGCAGCATCCCCGCACCCCCAGAGGAGGCAACAGCACCCGGAAGGGAAGCTGTCACAGGTCCCCTAGGAGGGGGAGCCCCCTCCTCAGTCCCCACCACATCACCCCCCTGGGACCCAGGGCCACCCCCAGCCCAAGAGCCCTCAGGGGAGGATGGGAGAGGGGACAGTGGAAGGGGCCCGCTGCGCCGCCTGGCACCCTGTGCCACCGGGGACCCTGACTCCGAAGAGTCATGGTGCCAGGATGGGTCCACATCCGAGTCATCGGCCTCCGAAGAAAACGAGACCAGCAGAACCTCAATGCTGGCAACACTGGGAATCCCTGGGGCAATGGCACCACGAACGGTGCCGGTGCCAGGGGCGGCACCGGACGACCCCCGCCCACCCGCAACAGCCAGGCCCGGCCCTACCTCCCCTGTGGTACCAGCCAGGCCCACGGCGCTGCTTCCAGTGTCGGAACGTGAGCCAGCACTGCTGGAAGAACAGACAGGGCCCACGGCACCACGAGCAGCACCGGGGGCCAGGGCGGCACCGCCTACGGCGCCGTATCGATCACCGCGCCGCAAGTGGCTCCAGGATCTGAAACGGCACCGGAGGGTGGTGTCGAGGGTCCACCGGTGCCCGGCCCAGAAATCATGGGCCTCGACACTGGGGGAGCCTGCACCTCTGAGGAGGTGACTGCTGAGGCAGTGTCACCGTCACGGCCCTGGGGGGGACCACGATGTTCCCCCGACACCTCGAGAGAAGCTTCCTCTTCGGCAAGAGAAGGAGAGGAAGCTCCCTCCTCCACAGACCATATAGGCCTGGGAGGGGACCCGGGGGAAGGGCCTAGAGACCTTACCTGGGAATTCCTGGAGTGACGCCGTCCCCCGAAGGTTGGTGGGGCCTTGCCGAGCTTGAACGCGCGGACTTCGAGGACACGACGGTCCATGGAGAAACAAGCGTCATATGCGTCCATGTCATGGTTGGGTCCCAGGCAACGGAGACAGACATCACGCTTGATCATGACGGAAAATGCCGCCACAGGAGCACCGGCCGTAGGGGCGCCCGCCGACCGACTGCCTTGCTCCAGAACCGGACATGATGCCGAACCAACTGAGGAAAAAAGTAGGAAAACACCGCGCCGTGAGATAGAAATAAAAGAACGGTCTTACCGGTATACGGTGTCGAGTGGATGTCTGAGAACACGATGAGGAGTCGGGATGAATCCGAGCGAACACTATACGCTAATGCACAGCAGGTGCAGCCTCGATAAGCAGGAGAAACAGAACAGAGATGGAGGAGGAGTCCGCGGCTCCTAACGCCCGTCCCTCGCATGGCCTGTCGTCACCCCTCGAGAGACAGGCGCCATTAGAAACCAACTCAAAAAAAAAAAAAAAACTCCCGTAAGCGTGTGCGCGCCACCAGCTTAACCCCAAGCAGTAATGAATGGTGAAGATTGACAAGGGAAGATCTACTTCTAGCAAACATCTCTTGGACAATATGCCTTATAGACTCTTCCATCACCATAGAGTTATCTATACTTCCCAATCATCTCCCCAAGATCAGTTCTGGAATCCCATTCAACTGGACTATAGAAAGATATCATCCCTCATCCAACTCTACTGGATACTCCCTATGCATCCCGCCAATCCAAGCACTATGGCTTCCCTATCTACCATGTCTCATAGGATTTCTTTTTACATTGAAAAGTGACCTAATTCCTTCCATCATGCAATGATTCTGTAATTATCATCGCTGTTGTGGACAACAGGAACCACAATACCTCATTGGAGTACTGGCATCATCCATTTTACCTTTCTGTAACTTCTCCTATGAGCACTGACTCTGTTGTTCACGTTACTCATCTCCTACTTCCTCAATAACCATTGGATGTCCTAAGACTTTCACAGCTACCTTCCTAAAACTCCCATTGTTGGATCTCTGGTGCCTAGCTGCCTTACTAAAGGCATTCTATCAAACCACTGTTTTCCAGCTCCTGGATGTCACCATACTTCATACAATCATCTACATTCCTTCATCATATTACCATCAATCAGATCAGCTGCCCATCAAGCAGTCTTTCTAGCTCATCCCTCATGATTCACCTCCCATACTTCCTCCAGTGAAACTTTCACCTACAGCAAGCTTCCATCAATTTGCAATCTGAATGTCGGCACCAATCTGGCTGTCTCATTATCCCAGCCTTGCTCCTCAACAGCTTTATGTTCGACTACAGTGCTAGGAGCCGCTGGCATTCTACACCTCGACTTCTCATTGCCACTTCAGTCCATGGACCCTTTCATATACCCATTTCCAGGCTTCCCACAGTATTTAGACATTGGATTACCTGTAAGACAAAGCCGTCTTAGCCACCTCAGTGCATGTCATGGGCAATTATGCCACAGAAATACTCATATCTACTTTTCTTCCAGCTGACCAGCAAGAACCTATACAGTATCATTATGACATCAATACCCAAATCAACTCTCAAATTCCTTGTACTGAACTTGCAATCATTCCTTATACTTTCAGTTACCATCTCTACTGTATATACCAAGCTTCCTTCATTGGTCTAAAATCATTCATATCAGTACTCCTACCTGGTACATTAAGACTCTGCCCGACTCCTTCATCCACTTCATGGATGCTTTCATTGAAGCTTATCGCTCATCACTTAACTCCTCACCTCCATAACCCATCGTATTTCCCACCGTTCAAAGTCAGGTAGCATATTTATCAAGTCATGCTCTTCCTGCTCATTAGCCTGTGTAATCTCTTTGGACATCATCCATCATCACCTTGGAAACCTGGACTACATTTACCTTTTTTCGACTGGACCTACCCCACCCTCAAGCTTCAGATGCTCCTTCAGAATAGACCTACCTCTTCAACCTGTGAATCATCCTTCTAGAATGCATCATCCATGAATTCAAAAATGATCCATCATCTCTCCAAGCAGTTCACTTTCCTCAAAACAAAATTAGCTTATGGTTGCTAGAACTTAGGTTCATCTACTCTTAGTTTGCTTGGAGGATGGGCGAGTCAGTAACCATGGATCCTCAGAGGTTTCCTCCACCTGGGTGTTTTCCTGTCCTGCGTGCTACTGGTCATACTCTCCGTGGGTTGAAGGAGGTAATCATACTCTTTTGAACATTCATTGGTAATTCTTTTGGGATTTCTTTTCCCTACTCAATCCCCAGCTTACCTACCAATGGAAGGGAATAGAGAAAAGCCAAAAGTAAACTACAGTTACATAAGCACTATTAACCCCATACTGTATTCACACAAACATTGAATGGGAGGGCTATAGCCCAAGGTTCAATGTGGGGGAATAGCTCATCCCACAACCCATACAAAGACCAGTCTCCCTTGGCAGTTCTCCGCTTAGCGCATTGTGAAACACCCACCATCCACCCCACCTCCTCCTTCTCCAGCACTCTACTCACCCTTGGTACTGGGCTTTCTATTCCCTACTCAATACCCAGCTTACCTACCAAGGGCAGGAATAAAGAAAATCCAAAAGTAAACTACAGTTACATAAGCACTACTAATCCCATACTCTATTCGCCCAAACATTGAACCCCCTGCAGTTGCCCCTAAGCCTCCAAGGGTTTAAGTTGTAGTCCCCTGACTCCTCCCTTCCTGTTGGTTCACCTGTCCTCCCTTGTAATTATTGTTTTTTTAATTATTTTGTATTTGGTTGAAATCTGCCTAACTATTGCATCATGCACCTGTGCTACATGGTATACCGTCACGCAGCGACTCCCTGATGGTGAAGACCATCACAGTGACAGGATTTGGTCAAAATCTGCATGTCGCTGTGATAGTCTCTGCATGGCCAGGGGATTGTCTCTCAGGGTGTTTCGCCCCCCTGGTCCAACTCCGACTCAGAGTTAGAATCCTAGAGACTGGGGGTGTGGGGGCTTCAGGGGTGCAGCCCCGAGGTGGAAACATGGAGACATCGCCGATACTGCACTGCTGACACTCGGCAATGTGGCCATCGCTGTCGGGGATGTCTCCGTAACCGCTGTTGCTGCAGTAAGGTAAAACTATATTACATAACTTTATGTTTATTTCAATGTGTCATAATGTATTTATTTTAGCACACTTTATTTGGTATTTTATGTGTATTTGTCACCCTTTGTTATGGTCTGCTCCCCAAGTCCCCAGGTCACACCTGGAAACGAACCATGACTCAGTGTACCTTTCTCGGTAAACAATCTTTAAATAAATAAATAAAATAAAATGGTGCACCAGGCTTGCAGCATTCTTCTGGCCAGTAATCAGTTTCCTATCCTGTCTAGCCACAAGTTTGACCAACATTTGTGGTCTAACTTGTGAACTCAAGGGCATGTTTATGAAGCTTGCATCAGATATTTGGCACAAACTGCCATAAATTGTGGAAACTGTTGCAACTATGCCTGAAATTGTAAATTCGGGTGTAGTTGTGGCAAAGGGATGTGGCGCACCATCAGAACCTAAGCAAGCCCTGTGCCATACTTTGAAAATCTGGTCCCCGGTGTTTTACCAAAAGCTTTCGATTGACATGGCACCCTTTAAGGGCCCCTGGACTTGAGGGAGGGGGGGAAATTTCAGCTGTGTGGGTGATACTATGCTTGATAGTCCAATACAACTTCTGTTCCAGTAACCCATAATGCAAACGCCCTGAGAGAGGACCAGTTGAGCTACTCTCTTATTGACATCTGGAGGCATTGCAAGCTCTCTGGCAGGGAATACAGCATTTTCTCTCACTTCCATTAGTCATATGCCCACATGAATAGGCTCCAGATTTCATTCCTGCTGATCATGCAAACAAAGAAGATAGAATATGCTTCTATACTGTTGTATGACCATGCCCCCCTTATCTCTTTAGTTTGGAACGCAATGTCCTCCTGTGAGACCCTGGTGGTTCGACCCTGTCTTACTGCAGGACAAAGCATATATTAGCTACATCAAAGCAGCTAGCCAGGACTATCTGGCCCTGAATGCACCTAGTGCTACATCCCACTCAACTCGTTGGGAAGTTCTAAAGGCTGTATTAGGGGCCAAACCATCTAGTATGCCTCCCATCAAAAAAAAGTGGAAATGGCTGATATTACAAATCTGGAAGCAAAAATAAAAGAATGCAAAAAGGCTGATATGCTCAGGCCCTCCTTGTCCTTGTATTACACTATCCAGAGGTTATAATGGAAGTACAATTCCCTCAGCAGTGCTTAGCTGGAGAGGACTATCCAGCTGGGTCAGATGGGCCATAGTTTGATGGAGACAAGGTGCAAGCTCCTAGCCTGCCAACTAAAGAAGAACAAGGGCGATCAAACAATAAAGGAGATAAGAACAGCAGGGAGACAGTTTGATACAAGCAGGGACTCTATAGGACAAGTCTCCTCAGAATTTTATAAAAGCTTCTACTCCTCTAAACTGTTACCATCATCTGACCAACTGCATGCCTTCTTCCTGAAGGCTCAGGTCACCCTGTTCCTCCACCACCTCTCAACACCAAGAATGCCCATTGTCTAAAGAACTAGAGCGCCCTAAAGCTATTAAGAAGTTGAAAGGGGGACCTAAAGCAACAGTACTCTATGCACTTCTTGCAAAGCCATCTTGTTTGGTGGCCCTTCAGTGATCACTGTGCTTAGGACTGCTAAGCATTACCTAGCTCTTAAAGATCAAAATATTAGTCAAGGAGCAATGTTAATTCACTGTTGTCTGTTATCGGACCCTCTGTATATTTACAGGCACAGTTATGTGACTGTCACACAGGTGTGTCAATTACCTGAATGATAATTGCTGATGCCTTGGGGCAGGATTGCAATTGCAGTGGGAGGAACAGCTGGCAAATCATGGAAATAATGTACCCATCAATTAACCACTACTAACTATAAACAAAAAACATACAAATACTGGTATGCTGTAGACCCAGACTGAGGAAACTGCCATTTGAAATTCCAAAGCTGTGTAGTGTTGTATTCAACTTACAAGACAGATTAGCTTGTACTTTCTAAACCTAATTTCAGCATTATTTGTATCTGTGACACTTGGACAGCTGGTTCTGATCACTGTATAATTTTTTGTAATATAAAAATGGGTTATGGACTGTCTCTCATGAGAAATGCTGAAACAGCATGTGAGTATGACACACACACACACACACGTTTTAGATACAAGGTGTTACCTGGAAGACCAGAAGCTAATTATAGAGTAGAACAGGTCTTGATCAAAGATCTCCTATTTATCTAAAGTTAATTATAGCTGTAGTTGCTAGAGGGAAATCATAAATGTTTATGACGTCCAGAGGAAACACAGTTACATTTTCATATGGTGATACAAAGTATGTTGCACCTCCATGAGATCTGGCAGAAAGACATAAATGCTTTGATGTCTATGTGAGAGAGGATACTGCTTAAAGATCAAATAAATGTTATTTGAAAAAGAAAATGAGTTGTGCTGAGATCACAGAATATTAATTTACCTTCTGGAAAAGACAACCTGTTTTTGTATAGATATATTTTTTTATGTATTCTGACAGGGAGGAGCTGGGTGACCTCATGCAAAGAGGTGGACAAAGCCAGCTTTTAAACAGTATTCTGTTTTCCTTCAGAGAACACACCTCTAGTTGGACTCTGACAAAGAAACATCTTTGAGCACTTTAAGCAGGTATTTAGAGAGAGAGAGACAGAGAGAGAGACAGAGACAAATCTAAGTACTGTGGTAGGAATTGTACTGTTAAAACCTTGTTCTTTTAATAGATTTGTATGTCTTGTGATATAATAGTTCTGTATTTTATGTTTTATAGATTTTTTATCTATTTTAGTAGAATTCTACTTTTAGAGCCTACTTGGTCTGTCTTTGAATTATTTTCTTTTACAAGTGGAGTATATATGGTTAAAGCAGACACTGTACATAAGCTTGAATGGTGATACCAAACTGGAAAAAGGTAAGCGTTTTAAATCTGAGGTCTTTTATTACAGTTTTTAAGGCTTAATTTCTGTACACCTGGTTAGGTCCCCATAGGCAAAGATATCTGGCCCCCTGAAGACAGAATTATCTGAGCCTGTACATTGGGTATGCTAACAAGAGGTTCACAGTTTGAATCCCTCCAAGACTTGAGACCAAAGGTTGATTCGAACCCCAAAACAGACAGGAGGGTTACCCTGCTTCTGTTAACTGTTCACAAGACTGCGCTCAGAGGTTGGCACTTTGGGAGTAGAGGGCTGACCTGCTGAGTGGGTTTGTGACAGATTGGTTGGCAGCAGTGGCATAAATTTTGGTATCACGACCTTTTATTGTTCATCGTGTCAGCTTGAGACCATCAGCTCACTTGCAAAGAAAGAAACAGGCAGAGGTTTATTTTTAAAAAGGAAACAGAACTATATCACTTAGCGTACAGTCAAGTTCCTACCTGTTTTATTTTTTTTCTAAAGTGCAAGTCAGAGTAGCAGTAGTGAGGGAAGATGGCTTCCAACTACAGCAGGCACACTGTAGACTACTTAAGGCAGTTGTGCGGGGACAGTGGAGTCCTGTTTGAGATGAAAGCCAGCAAGCAGAACCTCATAGATGCCCTGATGGTAGCAGATACCCAGAGCAGTGAGTCACAGACCATGACTGAAAAGGACCAAACCTCAAATGTGGCAGGGCTAGCGGCCAGTGCATTGTCCAGATCTGATGAGGAGGGCAACAGGGCCACTATCAGTAAAGGGCCACAGCAGCAGGGGAAGGTCACCAGTATCCTGGATCCAGAAGTACTCAGCCTGCAAACTGAGTTGCACAGGATGGAGCTGGAGTTCCAGGAGAGGAGACAGCAAGAACGCTGTGAAGCAGACCATGAGGAGCGTGAGCACCAGTGAGGAGCGAAAATGCCAAGAGGCAAAGTGAGAACAGAGAGACACTGACTGTGCGGAGCAGGAGCGCCAGAGGCAACATGAACTAGAGAAGCTATGATTACAACCAGCAGCACCAGAGCAGGTAAGTGGCTTGGGTTTAACTGGGACTACAGGACTGGGTTACAAACTGAATTCCAAATTAATAGCCAAATTTAAAGAGGGGGAGTATATGGATGCCTTTTTAAATTCTTTTGAAAAAGTTTGTATTCAGGCTAAAATTCCTAGAGAGTCCTGGTGCTCCAGCTATCCCCGCTACTTACCGGGAAAGCTAGAGATGCATTGGGTCAAATAGACAATGAGGACAGTGATGATTATAGCAAACTTAAAGCAGCACTGTTAAAAAAATTTAATTAACTGCTGAATCATACAGAGCTAAATTCTGTAAGCTCAGGAGAAGCCCTGACATGAGCTACGAGGAACTAGCCATGAAACAACATCAGTTTTTAAAACATTGGTGGGAAAGAATTGAGGCAAACTCTGTTGATAAAACTGAAAATGTGATTTTATTAGAACAGTTTTATTGGGCATACCCAGCCGAGCTAAAAACCTGGCTAGAGGACTGAGATCCCAAAACAGTGCAAGAGGCTGCTGAACTTTTGGACCACTATGTCAAAAGCAGACCTGCTCCAAGAGTGAATAGGGCAGGTGTGGCAGTGCAGAAAGGGAAAGCGTGCCTTCAGGGCAGCTAAAACCCTCACTGCCTCCATCAAAACCCGTTAGCCCCAGGTTTCAGAGAAAAGATTTCTCTGAGAGAAGAAATGAATGTTGGTTGTGTAAAGAAACTGGGCATATTGCCAGACAGTGTCCCAAAAAGGTGAGCAATACACAACAGGGTGCTAGAAAGGAAGTAAGTTGTTTGTGTGTCCCTGGAAGCATGCCAGTGAACATGAGGGAACACATGCACCCAGTCATGGTGAATGGTGTACAGATGCAAGGGTTAAGGGATACAGGGGCATCCCTGACCTTGGTAAAGGGGGATCTGGTACAGCCTCTTCAGCTTATTCCCAATAAATACATCACTGTACAGGACTTTGTGGGTGGGGAGAAAACATTGCCCCTCGCTAGTATTCTCCTAGACTGGGGTAAAACAGGGGGAACTGAGCAACAGGTGGCTGTAGCTAAAATATCAGCAGTGTATCTGATGCTGGGCAACAATCTCAAACAAGGGATGATATGTGCAGTTACCCATAGCCAAGCGGCAAGGGGAAATTGTAGTTCTCTGAACCCCACAGAAGCCATTCTGGAAACCACTGAGAGCCTGGTTCCCCAGCCTGTGTCTCCAGATGGGGAGAATAATGAAAAGGGGGTAGAAATGTCCCCAGTAGCAAGTAACCACACAGCTACAGAGGGTTACTCCAAAGAGGGAGGGGTGAACCATTGTCAGAGGGTGGGGATTGACAGTGATCCTGAGTGCCCTGACACTAGTGCTAGGGACCCTATATTAGAGACTGAAGGGGACCTGTCCCATGCCTTGGAAATGTGTGAGGGGTTTGCAGCTGCTCAGAGAAGGGACCCTAGTTTAGAGAAGCTGAGGGCTTGGGCAGACTTAGACGGCACACAGGGAGGTGACGGCAGACATAAGGTTTATTGGGAAAATGGACTTATGTATACTCAGGCAGTACAGACAGAGGGAGGGATGCTAGGCAGACAGCTTGTCATTCCCTAGGAGTATCGTGAGCAGTTGCTCAAGATTGCACATGATATTCCCTTGTCTGGTCATCTGGGAATCGCACACATGATGCAGCGGTTGGCCCAGAATTTCTACTGGCCTAACTTCACCCAGCAGGTGAAGGAGTATTGCAGGTCTTGTCACTGGCACTAAGAAATAGGGAAGGCTGGCAAGAAAACCCAAGCCACCCAGATTCCATTGCCCATAGTGGAGGAGCCATTCCAGAGGGTGGGAATGGATATTGTGGGGCCTTTAAATACCCCCAGCTCCTCAGGGAAGAGATCCATACTGACTGTGGTGGATTATGCTACTCGGTACCCAGAGGCAGTCACCCTATCCTCATTGAGGACAGACAAAGTGGCAGATGCCTTACTTGGGATTTTCTCCTGTGTTGGGTTTCCACAGGAGGTCATCACCAATCAAGGGGGTTTCTCCATATCGGATCTGATGAAATGTTTATGGGAGAAGTGCGTGGTGGTGCAGAGATGCACAACACCATATCATCCACAAGCCAATAGTCTTGTGGAAAGATTCAATGGTACCCTAAAGTCAATGCTCCGGGTGTTTGCTGAACAGCATGGGAGGGACTGGAAGAAATACCTTCCCCCACCTGTTGTTTGCATACAGGGATGTGCCCCAAGAGTTGACTGGATTTTCCCCCTTCAAACTCTTATATGGACGCCAGTGAATGTGGCCTCTAGACTTGATCCAGGAGGACTGGGAAGACAAGCATGCCACCTAGGGAACTCCCATTGTGGGTTACATCCTTAGGTTTAGGGAAAGGCTGAAGGAGCTTATAGGGACAGCCCAAAGCAACCTGGAAGCTGCCTAATGGAAACAAAAAATGTGGAACAACTGCAGAGCCAGAGCTCGCTCGTACATGGTGGGTTAGGAAGTCATGGTCCTTATTTCGGTCCAGAAAGACAAGCTGCAGGCTGAGTGGGCAGGACTGTACAAAGTGGTTAGGAAGGTAAATGACATGAACTACATTGTGGAGTTACCTGACTGAAGACAGACTGAAAGGATGTACCATGTCAACATGATGAAGCCATATGAAAATAGGGCTGACATGGTGTTTGTAGTGTGTAGTCATGGGGAGGGGACAGATGAAGGAGACCCCCATCTGGACTTGCTGGAAGAAAGTAAGTGGGAATCCTCTGTGGAGGCAGTTAAACTGTCTACCCAGCTGGTCCTGGACCAAATCCAGAAAGTAAGGGAGGCTTGCAGACTTTGCCCCATTGTTTAGCGCAAGCCTGACTAACCCCTTAGCAATGCACAATGTGGAGACAGGGACACAGATGCCCATACGGTGGACAGCATATCGGGTGTCAGAGGCTGTCCAAAAGGACAATAGGAGGGAAGTGGAGGAGATGCTGGATTAAGGAGTCATCCAGAGATCCCACAGCCCCTGGGCCAGATCCATAGTTCTTGTGCCTAAGCCAGATGGCTCTACTCATTTCTGTGTGGACTATCATGGACTGAATGCAGTCACAAAGTCAGATGCCCACCCGAGGCCCTGAACAGATGAACTCCTGGACAAGTTGGGAGGGGCGACCTACCTTACGACCATTGACCTAACAAAGGGGTATTGGCAGGTAGAGTTGATTGACAAAGCTAGGGAGAGGTCGGCCTTCATCACTCCAATAGGCTTATTTGAGTTTAAAGTAATGCCTTTCGGAATGAGGAATGCCCCGGCCACTTTCCAAAGGTTGGTGAACCAGGTGTTAAATGGTGCTGAGGAGTATGCCATGGTGTACCTGGATGACATTGCCATCTTTAGTACCAGCTGGGAGGAACACCTATCCCACCTTAGGGAAGTGCTGGGCAGGATACAAAGGGCCGGGCTCACTGTCAAAGCTGGGAAGTGCCAGGTGGCCATGGGAGAAATGGCATACCTCGGGCATGTGGTAGGCCGGGGATAGCTCCATCCTAACCAAATAAAAATAGAGATAATCCAGGCTTGGCCCAGACCAGAAACACAGAAGCAGGTCAGGAGTTTTCTAGGGACAGCAGGGTACTACAGGAAATTTGTACCCAATTATAGTGCCTTGGCTGCTCCCCTATCTGACCTGACAAAGAAAAGAATGCCCAAGAAAATTACCTGGGACCCAGCCTGTGAGAAAGCCTCTACCAGATTAAAGAAGGCACTGTGCACTGCTCCTGTTTTGGCAGGTCCTGACTATAGCAAAACCATTATAGTTTAGTCTGACACCTCAGATGTGGGTATTGGGGCAGTACTGAGTCAGACATCCAGCCAAGGGACAGATCACCCACTAGCATACCTGAGTAAAAAGTTACTTCCCAGGGAGCAAGCATACTCTATGGTAGAAAATGAGTGTCTTGCCATAGTGTGGGCCCTAAAGAAATTAGAGCCATACTTATATGGGCAGCATTTTGTGGTGCAGACTGACCACAACCCCCTGGTTTGGCTGACGCAGATGGGAAAGAACAATGGTAGATTGCTAAGATGGAGTCTTGCTTTTCAAGGGTATGCTATGAGAATCATACATAGGGCTGGATCCAAAAATCAGAACTCGGATGGGCTATCTAGGGTCTATGAGGAGTGAACTGATTTGTTAAGCTCATCCCATGCAGGGGATAGAGCCCCCACATTCAGTCTAGGTGGAGAGGAATTGTGACACTTGGACAGCTGGCTCTGATCACTGTATCATTTTTTTATAATATAAAAATGGGTTATGGACTGTCTCTCATGAGAAATGCTGAAACAGCATGTGTGTATGACACACACAGATTTTAGATACAAGGTGTTACCTGGAAGGCCAGAAGCTAATTATAAAGTAGAACAGGCCTTGATCAAGGATCTCCTATTTATCTAAAGTTAATTATAGCTGTAGTTGCAAGAGGGAAATCATAAACGTTTATGGCGTCCAGAGGAAACACAGTTACATTTTCACATGGTGATACAAAGCATGTTGCACCTCCTTGAGATCTGGTGGAAAGAAATAAATGCTTTGATGTCTGTGTGAGAGAGGATACTGCTTAAAGATCAAATAAATGTCATTTGAAAAAGAAAATGAGTTGTGCTGAGATCACAGAATATTAATTTACCTTCTGGAAAAGAAAACCTGTTTTTGTATAGATACATTTTTTTTATATATTCTGTCAGGGAGGAGCTAGGTGACCTCATGCAAAGAGGTGGGCAAAGCAAGCTTTTAAACAATATTCTGTTTTCCTTCAGAGAACACACTTCTATCTAGACTCTGACAAAGAAACATCTTTGAGCACTTTAAGCAGGTATTTAGAGAGAGAGAGACAACTCTAAGTACTGTAGTAGGAATTGTACATGTTAAAACCTTGTTTTTTTAATAGATTTGTATGTCTTACGATATAATAGTTCTGTATTTTATGTTTAATATATTTTTATCTATTTTGGTAAAACTCTATTTTAGAGCCTACTTGGTCTGTCTTTGAATTATTTTCTTTTACAAGTGGAGTATATATGGTTAAAGCAGACACTGTACATAAGCTTGAATGGTGATACCAAACTGGAAAAAGGTAGTGCTTTTAAATCTGAGGTCTTTTATTACAGTTTTTAAGGGTTTATTTCTGTACACCTGGTTAGGTGCCCATAGGCAAAGATATCTGGCCCCCCCGAAGACAGAATTATCTGAGCCTGTACATTGGGTACGTTAACAAGAGGTTCACAGTTTGAATCCCTCCAAGATTTGAGACCAAAGGTTGATTCGAACCCCCAAAACAGACAGGAGGTTACCCTGTTTCTGTTAACTGTTCACAAGACTGCGCTAGGAGGTTTGCACTTTGGGAGTAGAGGGCTGACCTGCTGAATGAGTTTGTAACAGTATCCACCAACACTTTTTTTTGTAGCCTTTATTTGTGCTCTGACTGCACAGAACTCTCTCTGGCAGACCTCACTCACCGCGACCACTCTACCACCAGCTTGATCCTTGCCCCACTGGGAAATTGGGGACAGACACTCCCCACCCTACCCCAATCCAGTGATTCCCCAAACCGGACCCAAGGCAAGGCAGGAAATCAGGAGAGCCGACGAGGCAAGTTTGGCATTGGGTGTGTGGCGGTGGGCACTGGAGGTTGCTGTCACCTATCTGTGGGCCAGGGATTTTTGCTGCCTGGTATTGCCACAGGAGTGCGGATGTGCAATGATACCCTGCACACCATGGGCATGCTCCCATGCATAAGGCATCTGCCACTACTCCCCGAAGAGCAAGCTGAAAATGCACAGCCCCCAGTCACCACCAGGAGCCATTAGCACTGTGGCAAGTGCAACCACCTACCACCAGTAAAAGCGAGCAGTCCTCTGGACACTCAATCCTTTCCTGCCCCTGATGACCCCTGATGACCCGAGGTCACTCCCAAACCTGGGTCACTGGTGTGGCACGAGGTGTGGTGTCTAGGACCTCAACCCTCAGTGCCACTGGGCCGGCATATCTACCAACATTAAAAGAAGACATCAACAAACAGTGTAAAATAATTTTCATGACTTACTCAAGTGGCATGTGAAGGTGACTGACCTGCCCTGGGACAGAGCAAGCTGGCCAGCAATTAGCAGTTCCTCTACCTCATACAAAAACAGCAAACTGTCACCCATCCTCAGACTGCAGGCAGCGAGGACAGAGGAGTGAGCATGCAAGTTCACTGCACAGTTGCAGCAACATTACTGTATTTTAAAATCAAACAGAAACAACAGCATACGACTTAGACAACATGCACACAATTGCAGGATTTAAGAAAAATAATTTATCATACTGCTAAGACACTGAACTGGCTAAGATTGTTTCTTATGGCATTCGGCATGGAAAAAGTTATGGGAACATAACATAACAGGGACTACCTGAAGCTGTATGAAAACATCTGACCAACATGAAAAATGATTGAAACACTTGCAATATGCATACAGTACTTAATGGCAGCCTAGTGCCCATCATGCTAGTACTATTTATTTGAAATGCAGCAAACTACTACAGTGAAAACATCTTCTCTATGATAACTTGATGACAGTATTAATGTTACCATCATCATGCACTATATATTTAGCACAGCAGGACAGAAAACATAAGAATCAGTCCCAGTCTCATATCCTGGAATGAGGAAGACAGAATGAGAATATACATTGCATTGAAATTTACTGTATGTATGAGGCAATATACATATTTACTTAAGTGTCATAGAAACAGAAACATAGAAATTGTCAGCAGGTAAGGACTGCCAGGCCCATCTACAGTAGTCTGCCCTGACCCTACACTAGTTTGTGGCCTTTGACTCTAACTGGTCAATACCCCCCCCTTCTTCCCACCGCTAAGGCTCCCCTATGCCTGTCCCAGGTAAGATTAAAACCCTCTACTGTGCTTGCTCCCACAACTGTCTGTAGCAGTCAGTTACATGGGTCCACCACCCTCTCTGAAGATAAACTTCCCTCGCATTTTCTCTTAACCTGCCTCCTTCAAGTTTCATGTTATGCCCCCTTGTACGTGTACAACTTTTGTGCTGGAAGATGTCTCCCCCACCACCTTGTTTATACTCTGTAGGTACTTGAATGTTACTATCATGCCCCCTTGAGCTCTCCTCACCTCCAGTGAGTACATATTGAGGTCCTTGAATCTCTCCTCATGTTTTATGTTGCAATCCCTGCACCATCTTGGTCGCTTTCCTCTGGACTGCCTCCAACCTGTCAATGTCCTTCCGAAGGTGTGGTCTCCAGAACTGCACACAGTACTCTAAATGAGGCCCCACCAGCGTTTTATACAAAGGCAACACTACCTCACATCTTCTACTAGTGATACCTCTACCTATACACCCCAGCATACCGCTGGCCCTTCCTGCTGCCTTTGTACTGTGCTTTGACACCCAGGTCCCTTTCCTCCTTGGTGATCATCAGTAACACCCCCCCCCCATTTTGTAACTTACATCAGGGTTTTCTTTTCCCAGGTGCATTATTTTGTTCTTCTTGGAATTGAACCTCAGTTGCCACACCTCAGACCATCTTTCAAGCTTTTCCAAGTCTCTCCTCATCCTCTCCATCCCGTCTGGAGTATCCACCCTGTTTCAGGTCTTGGTGTCATCTACAAACAGGCAGACCTTGCCCTCTAACTGGTCAGTGAAGTGCACTCTGGAGTGGACTCAGATGAAATAGTGTGTGCAGTCCCATTGCCTACAACCCGGTTTCCTCAACAAGACCCTCCAGTCAAAAACGTGTGCTTGCTGCTGTAGCGGAGGTTGAGTCGAGAGCTGAACAGGTTTTCTCTTTTTTTTCTTCATTTTAATAAATTTGACTACGAATGATGAATGGAATGAAAAAGCCAGATGCTGGTGGATGGAAGAAGGGGGAACCAATCCTAACTGCTAGCTACAGCATGGTAGCAGGCAGCTACCATTTTTCTACCCCATCTCTACTCCCACCTCCTGTGGTGGCTGGTGTGCCCTTGTGAGACGAGTCCTACCACTCCCTGCCTGTCACAGGCATTATAGGCAATTAGGCATCACCTTGGGCCTCACCTGAGTAGTGGGTGAAAGACATGTCAAAAAGTAATAAAAAAAAAAAAAAAATTACCAGTAGTGCTGCAGTGCAGTGTAGTTGCTGGCACACAGTAGTCCACTCCTTTTTTTGAGTGCCCTTCCTCTCCTGCTTATGTTTGATTTGAGTCGAGAATTTAAGCAGCAGTAGTAACACTCAGTTGTGGCACTTTGGCTTGCTGGCTTGCTTAAGCTACAAAGTATTATAAAAAAGGGTCTGAGAAATAGAGCTTTCTGATTGGTTGTAAACATTCTATTAGCCCTATGTTAATCTTTTATTAACATACATGTACAGCCTAATTATATGCTGAACAAGGTTTAACACTATTTAAAAAACATTTTTATTATAATTGCAATAAGGCACTCCCAGGGGCTATGTTAATGGCCAGTTAATCACCCTCTAGGGGCATGTAGCACTCGGCTATGCCTCGTGCCACATTACACACCTAGAGGTGATTAACAGACCATTAACATAACCCCTGGTCATGCCTTATTGCTTAAGTGGCACCGTGACATCAGTTCATTGTTGCAAGCCACATTCTCCTCTGGCACTCACTTCAGACTGATTAATGCACAGTAAAACTCTGTATGTATTGTTTTGTACTTTTCTGTAACTTGTATTGTTATAAATGTATAGTTGTAATAATTTTGCATAAAGTAAACAGGTAAGCCTTGTGAACAGGAATTTTCGGGAACCCTAATGGCTGTATCACTGTATAAATAAAATGTTACCATACCATACCAGTAGTTTTTGTAATAATATGCAGGGTAAAAAAGTCCAAGGAAAGTACATCTGAAATCTGGCATCCCTGCAATGCCACACATCCCAAACAGTGACTTACCTTAGACAGTGGAGTGCAGGCCCTCTTGCTTGTGGCCGTCCATGTCCTGCTCAGCCAGGTGCTCCCAGACTCCCTCATCAGGCACAGCCCCACTCCAGACGGCGACGCTGCCCACCCCAACTATTCTGCTTTCTTTCATGATGACTTCTCCATCTCTCTCAAGTCTCAGTTCATCCTCCTGCTGTCCCTGTCATGGTCAGCGGATTAGGGTGGTAGTTGGACTCTGGCAGGGACCCCATATTGCATAATGAACCCACCCATCACTCCTGGAGTCGGACTCATTCCTCTGTGCTCTGTCCACATCGAGTTCGCTCTCTACCACCCCACCAGACTAAGCTCATGTGCAGCACGCACAACTGCTGGCTCCTCCCTCTCTCATACTCTTCTATTGGAGGAGGCTAGTAAATTATGGCTTCTGTGTCTGGAGGCAGGGGGACGGAAGCCTAGCCGAGTCTTCTACAATGGAAGTCATCGATTTAAGCAAAATATGACTCCAATCAATTACGACTGCAATTCAGGGCAATTCCAGCTAATTGCAACTGCCCTGAATTGTGGTCCATGATTCTGACTGCCGATGGTGGCTCCGGGATCTACCCCTGAACTCTGATGGCCTCTCTATTGATTTTATTAAAATCTTTGCTTCACAGCTGTTGACCCCCTGCACAGTATGATCCAAGAAGGCCTAACCTGAGGGGAATTGCCTCATCCACGCGGTCCGCTATTATACTGTACTCCCAAAACTGGGCAAGGACCCAGATCTGTGTGTCTCTTAAGGGCCCATCTCCTTGCTTACTTCTGATTATAAAATACTGGCAAGGGCAAGTGCCTCTCAGTTAGAACCACTATTACTCCATTGTATACATCCTGACCAAAGCAGGTTTATTCAGGGTCAGCAAGGTAAACATAATATTTGTAGAACCCTCAATGTGATCCATCAGTGGGCCAAACACTCCAGACCTCACAGGGCTATGGTCCTTGCACTGAATGCTAAGAACAATTTTGACCAAGATACCTGTAACATCCCTATAATATAAATCAGCACATGAAACTAGACAGCACAGTAGAACAGAATAACAGTAGTAAACCAGAGAGCTAGTGTCTGTATACCAGCCAGGAGCCCCGAGGCTCCCAAGACTGAACAAACATTGACCCAGTGGTGTCGTTTCCAGAGTTGGGGAAATGTAATTCATGGGTGGCAGTACCATGGACTATAAAATCCCCAATTAGAAGCCATGGGGACATAACACTTAAACACATCAGTAAAATACCACATGACAGTGGTTATTGAATGTGTGCCCAGTTAGGCTCCAAGGCTCCCACCCTTATCTATCTAGCAGCAGACAATAGCAACAATATCTTCATTTTACACAGAGAAAACAAAAGGGGGAAGAACATGGGGGTTGGGGGTCTGCCTATCAATGCCATGGCAGACCTGAATTTATTTTATTCTTTTTTTGATAACCAGGTAAGGCTCACTAGGCACAGGTGCCTGTTTTCAGGGGTGAACCAGGAGCACTGGGGAGGTTTAGTGACTTGCTCAGAGTCACACAGTATGCTAGTGGAGATTGTGGGAATCAAACCCAAGTCTGTCTGCTGCATGTACCAAGCTCATTCACAGCTCATTACTCTAACCTCTAGGCTGTACGGCCTGTTGCAATAAACCCTTAAAGTACCCCTAGCACTGGATGACCAGAGCTAGGGGAAGATATTTAGTTTGGGGGGAGGGTTATTAACCCTCTCTCCTAGATGAAAGGACACCAGCAAGCGTGCTGTCCACTCTGCCCACCTCCCAATGCTCATCTCTTGGTTTTGCTCTGTGCTGCTGTACATAGGTAACCCTACCTTAGGTTAGGGAGGGAGGATGTACCTCATGAGAGAAAACAAGAATTAGGGCAAGGCTGCATCCTGTAAGAGACCTGGAGCCACTGCCAGCAGGCTTCTTTGGAAGCAGACTCCATCAGGTGTGTGTGTGTGTGTGTGTGTGTGTGTGTGTGTGTAATCCAAAAATCCCTGTCACACCTCATGGTGGCTCTGGTCAGGTTCCCCTGTAGGAGAGGGGTCTTTCCTACCCATGTTCTGATGCCACCAGCAACCTCTGGTACAGTGTAGTTGTCTGGTCATGGGGGGCAGCACATGCCACATGCTGGTCTCAGGACAGAGCCAGTAAAAATGTTTTACAGATTTAACTACCAGCTCCTCAACAGCCTCTCGGCTGGGCAGAGAGTCCCAGTGTCTGTGGTGGCAATGGCAGAGATGAGGGTGGGAAATGGTCTCCGAAGGTTTGGTTGGCAGTGGAGATGGGGATACTCAGTGTCCGAGGAGATGGATGGTGAAAAAAGCTGGGAAGTGAGAAGAGATTCAGTGTCCACTGGGTGGGGTAGGGAATGGGATCTCAGAATGGAATAGGACACAGTCAAGGTGGAGTTACTGGCTGATTGGGGCAAAAGTAAGTGGGGTGCTACACAGCTATTATCTAAGCATAGAGACCACAGAGACTCGATGTGGTCTAGGTTTTGATGACATGTTATCTGCATCACATAATAGTTTTCAGAGCTGATGATGCACACATCGATAGGAGACATTTTTGCTGTATTTTTGTCCAGCGGTGTGGTTCTACTTCTTGCAGCAGCTGCACTGCCTTATTTGGGGATAGGGAGGCATGGGGGGGCAGGGAACTGATCGCGACAGCTACTCAGTTGCTTGCTGGGTGACTTCATGCAGCTGAAAGCATCGAGGCATTCTCTCAGAGAGGTGCTTTGGTCCTTTCAGCAAGGTGAAGTATCTGCCCAGCAAGCAATGACTAGTGTCATGATCAGAGTGACTGGCCATTGGTCTGTCACTGCCTAGCCCACTGCAGCTTGAGCTGCATTGGACCCCACAGTGACACACCTCTGAAAAGTGGTTCTTTTAACAAAATATTTGTTGTGCATGTATGCGCATGCAAACAGAAAACAGCAAAAGCAGCTCAAGGAGAAATGAGGTGACAAGGAGCCTGAAGAGAATAATAGTCACCTACTGTATGCAGGGTGTCTGAGGGCTAAGAAGGCCCCTCACTTGGTTAAGTTCTTTAAAGAACACCTGCCATTATTGTTAAAATTGCTACAAGATTTTTCATTTCCCAGTGAAAGAACCCAAACTCAACTCATGAAGTCCTGTCCTCAAAGTCGGTAGATGCAGCAGCAAGGCTCTGCTCCATTATTTTCTGCTAGCTAGTAAATTATAAAAAGACAAGTAGAGAATTGTAAGTACTGTGTCATGGGCACAAAAAGACATTTCACCTAATGTACATGTGTTGTAGCGGGACAAGCTGGCAACAGTTGTGCCCCTGATGGTCAGGTGTGCAGAAAGGAATAACAAACTTCTCTTTTCTGTTGAAACATCTACTGTCACCATCCTCACCAGCATTGACACCAAACAACAATGCAGACTTGTACAGAATAATTCCCTCCTCTCCCTGAGATATTTTTTTCAGAATACAAATCTCAGGGAGAGGAAGTAAAAGCTGCAGCAAAGGCAAGGCACTAACCACCATCCAACACGATCCATCAGTCTTTTTTCTTGCAGATGAAGCTTAGTGGGAGAGGGTGGTAGAAAGTGCTTGTAGCTCATCCTGACTGTCCTGAACTGCAACTAAACATCCCTGCACTCTCGTTTCAGCAGAGTGCTGTGACTAACTGTCCACCACCACATGACAGGAGTCGAAGTGAATGGACGCACATTCACATGGGGAAACCTTTTTTTTCAGTTTCATCCCTATACAGCCTGTGGATTGTCTTGGCAGAACAGCAGGAATGCCTGCAACATTTCAGGTAGCTGAGCTGCTGCACCGGTGGGAAACATAGCAATTGGGGGAAGGGGAAACAAATGGAACAAAAACCCATCCCCAGCTGTACAGAATGTACTGGCTGACTGACACCAGCTGAACCAGTTCACTAAAAAATGGTCAAATAAGGCGGTGGTGGGGAGATAATATGGCCCACCCTGCTCTCACTGGGGATGGCTGATCTGGCCTGCTTGGTTTTGCTGCACATGCGTTATCTGTTTAGCTGGCCAAACTTCCTGGTTACCAGTGTCTGTTCAGCTTTCTAAGTAATGTATTATTGAGTCGCTGTGTCTCATGGCCCTTTAGAAATTGCATTCTGAGTTAGAGGGGGTGAAAGAACTAGCAACAGTAGAGATGCAGATGCTTCTGGGGGCCTCCATTTTCCTTAATGAGCTCCACAGTGAGTTTTTTTTCTAATTTAGTTGATGCTGTCATATACACTGTTCCTACTGTCAATGCCATAACATTTTGTAAATATTGTTTTTACCTTTTTCTCTGTATCATCGAATTTCTGCACCACAGGATGTTTGTGAAAACGAGCATTTTTGCTCACATACTTTTCAGTATAAAAATAAAATTGATTTGAATTGAAGGTTTGCACATGTCCCCTGGATAACTATGGCCAGTACTGGAAGTTGTTAATCTCCAGTAAAAAAATGTTTTATATTACAGGATGCACCTCTCCATTCAAGGGACATGTTTTATTTCATATTCTATCTACTTAGACTAGCTCAACTGAGAAGAAAACTCTAATTTTCAGTGGTGTCCAGCTTCTTCCCATGTTTTCAGCTTGTAGGATTGAAACACAGAGAGGGCAAGTGACAGACCAGCTCAAGGTCTTATGACTTGCTCAAGGTCACTCAGTAAGCCAGTGGCTATGTTGGGATTCAAATCAGAGATCCTCTGTTTCACAGATCAGTGCTCCACAGGTTATATTTTCATTGCATTACAAATGCAGATAGACCTAAGTTACATACCTTGCAAAAATCAATATTTTGTCTAAGACATTCATCAGGAGTACACAAGAAAATGTGCAAATGAAAATATATCGACATTCCTGGAGTCCTGATGAAGACCAGAATGGCAGAACATTTGACTCCTGCATTTATTGACTAGTTGTCATAGCAGCTGCACGCACATCCCTAGGGTGTGAAAATGTGAAGCACCCACAGGGGACCAATAAATATGTTATTCAGTAGGCTGAGCAGGACCAACAATTTGTTTTCAAATATAACATTTTTTTTAAAAGGCCAACCAATCCTGCCTGTTTCCAGTGCAGCTGTGCCTTTGACAATATTTGCAGAATGCAGAATCTCCCAAATATGGGAACACTGTCCCTCAAAATGACAAACAATGGAATATATCATGTCATCAAACCATAGAGAAACTGTAGACTTTGTCAGTTAGGGATAATATCTATAACTGGCACTGTAATGCAGCATGAGGGGGTTACTGCACTGCTAAGTTAACATCCATTGGGTAAGATGTTAAACTGAAGTCCCTTTTACCCATCTCTGGTCACTGTCCAGGTGGAAGCAAAGGATCACATGGCATTTATCAAAGGAGAGTAGGAGAGGTCCCCTGGTATCACAACCAACATTTTCCCCTGTTAATAAATAAACAGATCCTTGAAACCTATCCCCAGGACGCTCTGTGAAGCAGACTATCATACTGCAGTGTAGTGTGCCTTTCCTGGTGAAAAAATTACAAATACAGTAAATGAAGACTATAAAGAAAGAAGCTCAGAACACTATCGAAAATAATACTTTCATGTTCACTTTACTGTTAATTTGGCAACATAGATTCCTAATGATTTTCTTCATTAAAATCTTAATATACAGTGTGATTCAACACCATTCTGGGACAGCAGGGACTGCAGGGACTTCCCCTCATAAATAACGTGGGACATTTGAGATGTATGGTGCACAGGAAGGATAGGAGACAAGACAGCTGAGAAACAGAGAGAGAGTGAAGGTTTAACAGAGGGAGGTTAAATGACTTGCCCAAGATCACAAAGAAATGCTGGTGGCTGGGATTCATATTTCAGTCTCCAAACTCACTATTCTCTACCCTAACCACCAGGCTACACAGGTAACATAACTAAGTCCAGCCCCAACCATGTTTCTGCTTATCATTTAGTCCAAGCTGAACGTTACACCGGAAGGTCCCCACTCTCCTTTTACATAAAGTAAGTAAATGACCACTTTAAGCAGAAAGAAAATTACAATAGAAACATAGAATTTGACAGCAGATAAGGACCGCTTGGCCCACCCAGTCTGCCCATTTTCCTACCTGATGGATAAGCTGCAGATTCTAGTTATTCAACAGCTTACTTCCTTCTACCTCCCCACTAGAATTGCTTTATGTCTGTCCCATGCATTCTTGAATTCTCCCACTGTTTCTGACTCCACAACCTCCTCAGGAAGGCTATTCCATGCATCCACAACCCTCTCTGTGAAAAATGTTTTTCTAATATTACCTCTGAGCTGTCCCCCCTCTATCTCCAAATTGTGCCCTCTTGTTCTTGCACATCTCTTTTTCTGAAATATACTACCCTCTTGTACTTTGTTAATTCCCTTGAGATACAAAATATTTGAAAGATTTGCCATTTGTGGAGGGGGTCACTGAATTCTTTGTTTAAAATGATTTGTACTATAAACCAGTAGCACCCCTAATGAGAAAATTGATGAAAAGTTTGTGAATGATCAACAGTCAAGCTACTAGTTTTGTGTTTGTTCTTCTGTTAAAAATTGCTTTTCCCAGTGGTAAAGTTAGCCCTGAATACAACACAGCTCAGTAATCTGGCTTTACATTTTGCTTGAGATTGGTGCCCAGCAGGCCTGTCATCAGTAGCAGAGACAAAGCTTCACCCAACACTCCCCATGACTGACAGTAATGTAAAACCATTCATTAACCAAAGTTACAGCTCCAGAGATAGAAGAAATTGTTCTTGAAGCCAGCAAATGGAGCCACGCTTCAATTTGCCCATCAGTCAAATAAACCAGACAGTTAATAAAACATTCAAAGGCATTATGTTTCCCCTGTACATTACAGGACACTTGATAACATGAGAAGAGCTGGCTTAGTTCACCACTAGAACTAAGTAGAAAGAAATTAAGGTGGAGAAAACAAGTTTCCCTAAAGTTAGGGGGAAAAATACTTGGTTCTTATTCAGCAGCATTGAATTACTGTGGTAACATTTAAACAGGTAACCTACTGTAGTAGATGATGGTGAAAGGACTGTGAAAATGAATACCCTGCAGGGCATCCGAAATCCTTATGGGAATAAGCATTTAAGTGAATTTGTTGAGTCCAGGACAATTCATGTTATCATGGACATAGTAAAATACATTTTTAACTGCTGTTAGTGTGTGATGAAATGTTTTTAAAAGGAAGAGATTGAGGAAATTGAAAATTTAAGAGCCCTTTGCTCATCAGCAGGCCAACTGCAGTTCATATGAACATACAAAAATGCCAGCAGAAACAGGCCTCATGGTCTGTTGAGTCTGCTCGGGTGTGCAGCTAATGCCCTAAATCGCTGCTGCCCCTCCCCCCACTCCATTGCCCCTTCCCTTTCTCCTATCCCACTCCCTCTTGAAGCTGTCTACCATTTTGCAGGCCACTACCCCACCCGGTAAGGTGTTCCACTTGTCCACCACCCTTTACGTTAAGAAATGTCTCCTCATTTCTTTCCTGAACCTACCTCCCTCCAGTCTCAGTTGGCATCCTCTCGTATCTCTCCCTTTCCTCCTCTGGAAATTTTATTTATTTATTTATATATCTATTACATTTTGGTGACTGGGTAGGCCCACTGGGCCCTGGAGGTCCCCTTTTCAGGGGTGACCCGAGATTACATTGTATAAAAGGATACACAGAGAGACTCAATCAGTACAGTAACAGGTAATGCAACATTATACAGACAACATACATGTAACCCCCCCCTACAAATGGGGATTCCCAAAAAGTCTTCCTCGAGCTTGCCTAAATGCTCACTGCCAGGCTGGTGTCCTGCGTTTCAGCAGTTTAAATGTGATTGTCAGAGAGTGCCTGTATAGCCTCTGTGTACTGTCTCTTTAAGAGCTGCCTGGATTGCAGTCATAAGTAATCTGTTGAAAGATGTAACTATTTGCTGAAAATCATTTAGAGTGATAATGATAATGTAGTTTGTCTAGCCTGCCTCCTTTGCAGTAAGGACTGTTTTGTTTATCTCCACTATATTGGTCCTGGACTGTGAATTGGACCAATCAGTACTGGCGGGACCTAAAATGGAGCTGGACTACAGGAGCTGTCTGGAGTCAAAATCTGTAGGAATTGTAGTTTTGGGCGTTTTGTGCCTTTTTTGCAACTGAAGGGGGAGCCTTTGTTGTGACTGACAGGAGGATCAGCAAACCGAACCTTTTGGATCTTGGGGAATTTCCCAGGCTGCTGCAGCTAGTTTCAGTTTTGAGCTGAGAAGTGAAGAAGTAAAAGCTCAAGTGATTTTGAGCAGCAGTTCTGTGTAGTTTTGCATGGGAGAACTGTGAAAGGGCTGAGCTTTGGCCTGCCTGTCTGCCTGCTGTCACTGAGAGGAAAAAATATAGTTTATTTGGACTGAATCTGAGTTGTGAGGACTATTTAAGCCGCTGGACTGTGACCAGGCTTTAACCTGAAGAAGACCGAAGATTTGCTGAATGCGATCGGCCCTTCAGGATTTCCAGCTGCTTTTGAATCCCCGGTTTGTGCAGAGACTTTGCGATCGTGATCGGAGAGTGGTTTGCCTGGTACAGTAGAATTTCCTGACATGTGAATGTGCTGTATATTGAAAGTGGGTCATGATCTGGTTCCCCACTGTGTGAACTGTGTTCTACTTGCTGGTACCATAGAATCCTTTATATGTAAATGTGCTGTGTATTGAAAGTGGGTCGTGATTTGGCTCCCCACTGTGTGAACTGTGTTCTGCTTGCTGGAAGCTTTATCCAGCCTAATCAGACTGAATCCGCATTCATCTCCATTCGGCCTGGGCCATGCCAAGCTGGCCCTGCCAGACTACCCCACTGCACAGAGAAAGCCACCAATGAGAAACCTGCCTGGGGATCAGCCCCCTGCTCCATGTTTGAACAGGAACGACGCCTCGGCGAATCGTGAGGGCCCTGCTTCTCCTGGCACTCCAGATTAACCACCTACTGTCTCAATTTTCATCCAGCCTGTGTCCAGTCTTTGGTATTGTGAGTAATCATCAGGGTAGCTCCCTGCAACAACAGCCTAATCTAAAAGTGTGTCATCTGATTGTCATGTTGTTTTCTTTTCACAAACTGAGCCTTCCGGCTCCGGATTACAAATAGTGTGTGTTGTGCATGTTGTTTTCTTCTATCACAGGGCCCCAACCAGCTGCAGCATTCCTGGCTAGCCCACCATTCTCCATCTGGGTACCCGGAGCATGTGACTGTTCATGGACCCTGAAGTGCATGCATAACTGTCTAACTGATAGAGCCTTTACGCAAATTAACCTGATTACGCCCCCTCCCTTGTTCAAGCCCCTTAAATAAATCAGATCTAACCTTTTTTTGCATTTACCCTGACTGTGGTTCCAGTTTGTGCAAAAGTACTGTACTGCTGTTATTTGCTGTGTATACCCTTGTTTTACAAGGGTTCCCCAGGGCCAGGCCAGAAGAAAGTCCTGGTGGTAAGTGCAAACAGTGTGGGTACTTGTGTGCTGTATCAAGAGTATTGTGAAATTGATTATTGTGTACTGTTCCAACCACTAGTAAGGAAAGAGGGGGGGTTACAGTGTCCCGGAGGGCTGTGCCCAGGTTAGCTTGACCACTACCAACCCTGACCTCTGGGTGGAGGCAGCCATTTCAGAACTCAGGCTCCTTAACCTGCTACTAGCCAAGCAAGCAGGGGTAGTAGCCCTTGGGATAGTGCCACTTAGAGGTTACATTTTGGAGGCTTACAGCTGGGATTTTGTGCCTTCTAGTAGCCAAAAATTATGAATTATTGTTAAAGATTAATGGCTACCCCAGTAGAAATGGCTGTACACCAGTTGGTGGGGTGGTGTACTGGACAGGAGATCGACCCCCAAAATGCTCTACTTATACTGGATATTCACCTGGGTACCAGTAAAGACACTGTAGAGGGAGCACTCTACAAAGTTGAATGTTTAAAACCCTGTGGTGGTGGTGGGTCAACAGGCTGATTTGATCGCCCAAACTTTCATAGCCTTGGTAGAGTGTAGTGACCTCGTGGACAGCTCTAAAGTGCCACAGACTATTGCCCTAGAAGGGGTTCCAGCTGCCTGAAGAGTGATAACAAAAGACAGTAAAGACCCAGGAGGATGAGCTCCCACCATTATCTGAGACTTTTGAGGAGAAATTTGCTAAGTTGTTGCTGGAGGAAGGGAAAACTGTAGAGGACTTTAAGAAACTATTCCTGCCACCTGGGGGTGTTCTTTCCCCAACACCCCCTCCCACTCCAGCACCTGTTACTGCCCCACCTTCTGTGCCCATGCTAATGCTGGCCCCTATATCTGTACCTGCCATTAGTCACGACTCCTACCGAAGCCTGAGAATCTTCTCGAGCACCTTCCCCACCCCCCCAGGGGGAGAATGACTGGGAGACCTGGATAGACTTTGTTGTCCCTCTAGTACTTGAATGGCAATGCTGAGAAGCAGAGAAGTGAAAGAGGTTGAGTGAGAGCCTCCGAGGTCCTGCCCTGACTACCATCTATGCCAAGGGGGCCAATAACCCCGAAGCAACTGCACAGGACTATCTTGATGCATTGGAAAATGTGTATGGGAGCCCGGATTCAGATGAGGATCTGTGATGGAGAGTAAGAAATTCTCAGCAGTACCCAGGGGAGCCATTGTCTGTGTATGTACCTTGGCTTGAAAAGCTGCTACAAGAGTGCCTCAGAAAGGGTAGTTTGCCATCAAATGAATTAGATCAAATTAGGCTGGACCGGATCCTTAAGTCTGCTCCATTTTCTGAATTGTTACTGCTTCTGTTGTGCCTTGCCGTCTGACTGGAATCGCCCCCCTCCTATGACGAGCTAATGAAAGAAATTTGGGAGGTTGAGCAAAGGTGAGCCCGTGGAGGAATTGCACCCATATCTGCTGCTGCTGCTGTGCAAGTGACCGAGAGTGATCAGCCAAGTGAGGCTCAGGGGCAAAAGTCAGCACTTAACGAGCACTCTGAGAATGCAAAGGACTTCCCGCCATGGGCTCAGCATTGGAAAGACGAGCTACTAAAGGAAGTCCGAGAGTCAAAGATGGGTGCCTCTGCAAGGGATTCCCTCATGGAACAAGATTCTGGTCCCTTTCAGGATGTGACTGCCATGGGGGTGGGGGTGCACCCTCAGGCATCTGCTACCAAGGGTGGCTCCAAGGCTGAGATCACCGGATTGACTGCCACTCTAAAGGAACTGTTAAGACACGTTGCACCACTCTCACAGCCGCAAGCAGATACTAGACCCCAATCTCTTACTACTGCTTCAGTTCCTCATACAATGTTCTCTCCCAGGATGACCCAGGAGTCTATCATTTGTCACAACTGTGGAAAGGATGGCCATATAAAAAGAGAATGCCGGTCTCAGAAGGACTTAGAAAGAGTAGTAAAGAGACTCCAAGGGGGGAGCTCCGAAAAGCAAATCAATGGCCAATGGGTGCCTGAAATGACCACAGTAAGGGTTCGAGAAATCCTAACTTAAATTTCTTTGTGGCTAAATCGTCTGTCCAGGCCTCTGCTACTGCATCTCCAGACTGGCCAAAATAGTGGGCCCTTCAGTGGAGACTATGGGGACTGTGAATGGTATTCATACTCGGGCTGTGCTTGACAGTGGGTCACAAGTAACCACTGTATTCCAGGACTGGTATGACAAACACTTATCTGATGTGCCTTTGCAATCCCTGGAAGGCCTGCATGTGTGGGGCCTAAGTGACAGGTCTTATCCCTACCTAGGGGTATGTCCGCCTCTGGCTGTCTTTTCCTGCAACTGTAACGGTTATAGAGGAGCGAGTAGAGGCATTGGCCCTAGTGTGTCCCCCCACTGGACTGTATGATGGGGTCAACCTTTTAATTGGGACAAACGCCCAATATGCTTGGGAGACTGGCGCAACTCTGTCATGAGAAACAAGGGCGACAGACTGGGAGGGCCCTGAGAATTCCGGCTCTGATCAAGAGGGCCTATGATTTGCAACAGAAACCCGAGGAAGTACACCAGGATGAACCAGTGGGGATTGTGTGGAAGAAGGATTCTGATTCAATGGTACTGGCCACTAACGCCCAGTGTACCATTCAAGTGGAGGTCCACCTCGGGAAAGATGTTAAGAACAAAATACTGATGTTGGATGTGCCAGGTGATTGAAAATTGCCAGAAGGATTACTGGTCAAGCCCAGCATCTTGCCCTGCTCGTGCCCATGCCTATGCATGACGAGTGATGGTCCAGATTCACAACGTGTCAGATTGGGAGATCTGGGCACTGTAGTATTGCCCAGCAACAAGCACCCTGGTGAGAAGGAGAGAGTGACCCCAGACCTATTTGACTTTGGTGACTCCCCATTGCTAGCTGAATGGAAGGCTAGAATTAGCAAAAGACTTACCCAGAGAGACCAAGTGTTTTCGTTGAAGGAATGGGATGTGGGATGTGTCCAGGGTGTGGAGCATCACATACGCCTGCATGATGAATGGTCATTTCGAGAGAGGTCCCGATCCCTAGCTCCAGCAGACATAGATGATGTGAGAAGACACCTGCAGGAAAAGCTCACTGCTGGCTTGATAGAAGAATCCAAGAGCCCATATGCTTCTCCCATTGTGGTTGTGCATAAGAAGAATGGGTCTGTAAGGATGTGTGTTGATTATTGAACTCTGAACCGGTGGACCATCCCAGTCCAATACACTATGCTTCATACACAAGATGCCCTGGACTGCTTGAATGGGAGCAAATGGTTCTTGATGTTGGATCTTCGCAGCAGATACTACCAGATCCCGATGGCCCCGGAAGACCATGAGAAAACAGCCTTCACCTGTCCATTGGGGTTCTATGAGTTTCGGAGGATGCCACAGGGGATATCAGGTGCCTCAGCCACCTTTCAGTGAGTGGTGGAATGTGCGGTGGGAGATATGAATTTGCTGGAATGCCTGGTGTACTTGGGCAATGTTATTGTGTTTGGGAGCACCTTAGAGGAGCATGAGAACTGACTGTTTAAAGTCTTAAACTGACTGGAAGACTTCGGCCTCAAGCTGTCCATTGACAAGTGCCAGTTTTTGCAAACCTCCGTGAAGTATGTGGGGGACATAGTGTCTACAAAAGGGATACAGACTGATCCCAGTAAGACTGAATCACTGACTACTTGGCCCCAGCCCCATAATCTGAAAGAACTACAATGTTTCCTGGGGTTCTGTGGCTTCTACCGCAGGTTCATAAAAGACAATTCCAAGGTGATTCGCTCACTCTAGAACCTTACCCAAGGTTACTCTCCTTCCAATCGTAAATACAAAAAAGGGGCCATTAAAGAACCAGATAAAGTATACTTCCACTCAGGTGAACTCTTCGGGCCCTGCTGGACACTTGACTGTGAAGCAGCCTTCCATGAGATCATATACCAGCTCACCCACGCCCCCATCCTCACCTATGCTGACCCCACCAAATCCTATGTGCTGCATACAGACGCTAGTCTGCAGTATCTAGGAGCAGTGCTGTATCAAGACCATGAGGATGGCCTGAGACCAGTAGCTTTCACCAGTAGGAGTTCGACCCTGTCCAGATGAAACTACCCCGTGCATAAGTTGGAGTTCCTTGTGCTAAAATGGGCCATCATTGACCAGTTTCATGAATACCTCTATGGGGCAAAGATATTGGTGAAGACTGACAATAACCGTTAACCTATGTACAGACTTCAACTAAGTTAGATGCCACTGGGCACCGGTGGCTTTCTGCCTTATCAACCTATGATTATGCTGTCGAATACAGGCCGGGCTTGAACCATATTGATGCTGACACCCTATCAGGAAGGCCCACTTCTAAGAGTGATTGGGTCAGGCTGTCTGAACCTGACATTCGAGCATTGTGCCAAAAGTTTGATAGAAATGAACAGATGTCTGCAGACACAGTAGACTGTTTAGTAGGTTGCTTGGGCCCTTCTGACACCTGCATACCAGCTGCTTATTGCCACTTCTCTGCTCTGGATATTAGTGCACTACCTCAATTTGAAAATGACAGCATTCAGTGGGCTCAATCCCAAGGTCCTATGATTCAGCCAACACTTGATGCCCTGCGTGAGGGGAAAGATGTGTCTAAGTTATGTTCCACTAACTTGTGAACTGCTTTATTGTTTATAGAAGGCCCCAGATTGAAGTTGCTCAATCAGTTGTTGTATAGAGAGACAGTAGATTGTAGTGGCAAAGTAGACAAGCAATAATTGGTCCTGCCCATGGCCTTTAAAGATTTTTTACTGAGGTCCCTCCACAATCACATGGGGCACCTCGGTATTGACAGAACCCTTGACCTAGTATGATCTAGCTTCTACTGGCCCAAAATGGGGGCGATGTTGAGCACCATGTAAAGACTTGTAGTCGCTGCCTGCAAAGAAAAGCCCTGCCTCAGAGGGCTGCCCCCTTTGTTAATATTACTACCAGCACCCCCATGGAACTAGTCTGCATAGACTTCATGTGTTTAGAACCTGATCAGCGGAACATTGTCAATGTCTTAGTGGTTACGGATTATTTTACACGGTATGCATAAGCTTTTCCCACCAAAGATCAAAAGACATGTACCATGGCCAAGGTGCTAGTGGAAAATTTCTTCGGCCACTATGGTGCTCCCCAGCGGATTCATTCTGATCAAGGCAGAGACTTTAAGAGTCAGCTAATCAAAGAAATGCTCTCTTTGTCAGGGGTGTGAAAGTCAAGAACCACCCCCTATCACCTGCAGGCGACCCTCAATCAGAACGTTTTAACTGTACCCTTCTAGACGTGCTGGGCACCCTCCACCCAAAAGACAAGCATAAATGGAGCCAGCAGATTAACACCTTGGTACACGCGTACAATTGCACGAAAAATGATGCTACTGGGTCCCTCCCCACTGCCTCATGTTTGAGAGAGAGTACCGGCTGCCAGCTGATGTCCGTTTTGGGGTCTCTCCAGATGGGGTCTGAGATGAAAACTACTTGCAATATGTACAAAAACTGAAAGCTCAATTGAACCACGCCTATCAACTGGCCCAGACAATGGCCACCAAGAGAAATCTAGCCAACGAAGAGAGGCATGATAAAAATGTAAAGGCTCAAGAGTCTCGACCTGGAGACCGTGTGTTGTTATGCAATTTGGGACTGCATGGTAAACACAAAATTGCTGATCAGTCGCACCATCTTCCCATGTAGTGGTTGGAAAGTTGGATGATTTATCTGTGCACAAGGTGCGCCCAGAGAACAACTCCAAAGATGTCAAGACCGTGCACTGTAACCACTTGCTACCTATCGACCAAGTCATGATTGAGGCTGAAACCCCAGAAATTGAGCCCCCTGGGCAGGTGACTCACGCTGCTGCAAGAAAGAGACAGAGTCGACCTACCCCAGTGGTCACAGATTTAAGGTTTCCTCCGCAGCAGGCCCAGAATGATAGTGACTGTCAGTCCACTTCTGACAAAAGTGAATACGACCATGCCTATTACCCCTCTTATGAACTGAGTCAGTTGTTTTGAGGTAACCCCCCTGATAAATTGTGGGAATGAAGCTGGGCCTTCTGGACTGCCTTACCCTCAGCTTCATTCTTGGAGCCAATGCTCCCAGAAAGTGAAGTGCAATGTATCACCTCTGAATATGTTGAGTCTCTATGTATTGTGGAACTGTATGATTTGCCTGAAGAAGGGGCTGAGGGTTTGAGTCTTTCTGGTGACATACCAGACCTTGAAGAACACTGTAAAAGTGCTGACCACCCCCTTCAGTGCCTCAAAGCTTGATTGTGCCTGAGCCTTTACAAAATGAGTCAAGTGTTGTAGAAACAGAGCCTGCAGAGCAAGGAGCCAACAGTACCCAAGTTTGAACGTTCCCACCCAGGCAGAGGCACCCCTCACAAGTGATGAGAGTCCCCAGACCAGTGCTGAGAGTACAGAGACTGTAGTTGTCCCCCTTAGAAAGACTGGCCAAGTTGTCAAGTTAGTAGTACACCACAGTTATGATTCTCCCGGGAGGCCAGCGGATTTGCCTCTCAATGTGGTGCACACGTGTTTATGTCTCACCAAGCTCACTGCCCAAATTGAGCTTGACAGCCAATTCCAGGTTACTTGTCTTTCCCTCTCACCATGGTGTTCCTGCCCCCTCTAGCTCCAAGTTAGCTGATAGGGAAGGGGCCCCCTCTTGCATTGTTTAAGGTACAAGAAATTATTACCTGATTCAGTATAGTAATGTTTAATTTACCTGTGTGAAATATGCACAATGTGTTGTCAGAATGGATATAGTATCATGAAGTGTAGTGAGTATGTATAGTAAAGTAACAAGTTTATGTTAACTGATGCATGATGGTACAGACTTGATGTGGACGCCAAGTTTTCTCCAGGCAGGGAAGCGTGTAACCCCCCCTACAAATGGGGGTTCCTGAAAAGTCTTCCTCGAGCTTGCCTAAATGCTCACTGCCAGGCTGGTGTCCTGCGTTTCAGCAGTTTAAATGTGATTGTCAGAGAGTGCCTGTATAGCCTCTGTGTACTGTCTCTTTAAGAGCTGCCTGGATTGCAGTCATAAGTAATCTGAGGGAGCTCTGTTGAAAGATGTAACTATTTGCTGAAAATCATTTAGAGTGATAATGATAATGTAGTTTGTCTAACTTGCCTTCTTTGCAGCAAGGGCTGTTTTGTTTATCTCCACTATCTTGGTCCTGGACTGCAAATTGGACCAATCAGTACTGATGCGACCTAAAATGGAGCTGGACTACAGGAGCTGTCTGGAGTCAAAATCTGTAAGAATTGTAGTTTTGGGCTTTTTGTGCCTTTTTGCAACTGAAGGGGGAGCCTTTGTTGTGACTGACAGGAGGATCAGACAACCAAACTTTTTTGATCTTGGGGAATTTCCTAGACTGCTGCAACTAGTTTCAGTTTTGAGCTGAGAAGTGAAGAAGTAACAGCTCAAGTAATTTTGAGCAGCAGTTCTGTGTAGTTTTGCATGGGAGAACTGTGAAAGGGCTGAGTTTTGGCCTGCCTGTCTGCCTGCTGTCCCTGAGAGGGGAAAATATAGTTTATTCGGACTGAATCTGAGTTGTGAGGACTATTTAAGCCAATGGACTGTGACCAGGCTTTAACCTGAAGAAGACTGATGATTTGCTGAATGCAATCGGCCTGTCAGGATTTCCAGCTGCTTTTGAATCCCCGGTTTGTGCAGAGACTTTGCGATCATAACCGGAGGGTGGTTTGCCTGGTACAGTAGAATTTCCTTACATACAAATTTGCTGTGTATTGAAAGTGGGTAGTGATTTGGTTCCCCACTATGTGAACTGTGTTCTGCTTGCTGGTACCATAGAATTCTTTACATGTAAATGTGCTGTGTATTGAAAGTGGGTCATGATTTTTTTCCCCACTGTGTGAACTGTGTTCTGCTTGCCGGAAGCTTTGTCAACCCTAATTGGACTGAATCCGCGTTCATCTCCATTCGGCCTGGGCCATGCCTCACTGGCTCTGCCAGACTACCCCACTGCACAGAGAAAGCCACCGACGAGAGACCTGCTTGGGGATCAGCCCCCTGCTCCATGCTTGAACAGGGACGATGCCTCGGCGAATCCTGTGGGCCCTGCTTCTCCTGGCACTCCAGATTAACCACCTGCTGTCTCAATTTTCGTCCAGCCTGTGTCCAGTCTTTGGTATTGTGAGTAATCATCAGGGTAGCTCCCTGCAACAACAGCCTAATCTAAAAGTTTGTCATCTGATTTTCTTGTTGTTTTCTTTTCTGGAACTGAACCCTCCAGCTCCGGATTACAAACAGTGTGTGTTGTGCATGTTGTTTTCTTCCATCACAGGGCTCCAACCAGCTGCAGCATTTCTGGCTAGCCCACCATTCTCCATCTGGGTACCCAGAGAGTGTGACTGCTTATGGACCCTGAAGTGCATGTATAACTGTTTGATTGATAGAGCCTTTAAGCAAATTAACCTGATTACACCCTTCCCTTGTTCAAGCCCCTTAAATAAATCAGATCTAACTCTTTTTTGCATTTACCCTGACTGGTTCCAGTTTGTACAACAGTACTGTACTGCTGTTACTTGCTGTGTATAGCCTTGTTTTACAGGGGGGTCCCCAGGGCTGGGCCAGAGGAAAGCCCTGGTGGTAAGTGCAAACAGTGTTGGTACTTGTGTGGTGTAGCAGGGGTATTGTGAAAGTGATTATTGTGTATTGTTCTGGCCACTAGTAAGGAAAGAGAGGGGGTTACAGTGTCCCAGAGGGCTGTGCCCAGGTTAGCTTGACCACTACCAACCCTGACCTCCGGTGGAGGCACCCATCTCAGAACTCTGGCCCCTTAACCTGCTACTAGCCAAGCACGCAGGGATAGTAGCCCTTGGGATAGCACCACCAAGGGGTTACATACAGTAAGAAATATAACAGTAATCAACATTATCCAAAGAGAGCCAAGTGCAGGGAAATGGAACTTGCCTAAGTAGTGAGACCACGATTGGTAGGTAGCACCATGGTAAGACATGGGAGTATTTAGGGGAGATCTCAGGTGCTGAGGCAATGGCAAGTAATGGCTCCCATCATGTGGGCCTTAAGCCTTGTATGGAAGGTCTTGATAGAGGGGGCTGCCTGCACCCTGGGAGGAAGGTTGTTCCACAGGGAAGGGGCAGTGTAGGAAAAGGACTTTCCACCCGCCTTGGTTCTTACTCTTGGTACACCTAGGAGGGTTCGGCCTGTGGTCCGGAGGAGCTGGGAATTGGACTTTGAGGAAATGAGCCCAGCGAGACTTGGAGGAGGAGAAGGAATAATTACCTCATAAGCAAGACATAGCAGTGAGTCTTGGAGGCAAACTTCCAAGGAGGGCCAGTTTATTAAGGCTAGGGTGTCGCAGTGGTGACTCCTGGGAGGGGCCTGGGTGGCAAAGTGGGCCACCTTATTGTACAGTACCTATAATCTGTTCAGCTCAAGCTTCGCCATGCTCTGAATGACTGGTGCGGCATAGGTGAGTGTGGGGAAGAGGAAGCTGGAGGCAACAGAGATCCTAGCTTTGCGTATCAGCTTGTCCTTCAGGTGGTAGAGGGCACCTAGTTTCCCATGTATGGTCTTAGTAACTTGGTCAACATGGTTCTTTAAGGTGAACCTTTGGTCCAAAGTGAAGCCGAGATATTTCAGGGAGGCCACCACTTCTGTGCGGTTGCCAGAGACAGAGTTAAGTTGTAGGTGTTGTGTTTTGTCTTGGCTGAGGGATCGTGGTCCAAACAGCATAGCCTTGGTTTTGACAGTGTTCAGGACCATACTGTTTGCAATTAGCCAGTTTTCACGGGACCTCAGGTCAGCTTGGAGTAGGGGACAGAGGCCAACCAGGGTGTCAGTGGAATGATAGACAACGGCATCATCCGCATACTGTGCAACAGAGCTCCCCTCGCAGTGACCATTCAATTCATTTGTGAACAGGGAGAAAAGGAGGGGACCAAGTATGGATCCTTGTGGTACTCCCTCTTTTAGGGGTAGTGGGTCTGATATCACATCGTTCCACTTTACCCTCTGTGTGCGGTCAGTTAGGTAGCTTTCAAACCATTTTAGCGCATGTGGATCGAGACCTATGTTACCCAGCTTGGATAGCAGTAAGTTGTAGTTGACCAGGTCAAAGGCCTTGGAAAGATCTATGGAGACCGCACCCATGGGGGTCCCTTTGTCCGTATCATGGAGAATGTCCGTTGAGAATTTTGTCAGGGCAATGTCAGTCCCATGTCTGGTTCTGAAGCCATGCTGGGTTGATGCGAGAAGCTGGTGAGCCTCTAAGTAGCCCCAGAGTTGCCCATAGACTAGTCTTTCCTGGACTTTTTCCATGATACAGAGCAGGGAAATTGGCCTATAGTTGCCAATGAGTTCCTGAGGGCTGCCCTTGTGGATGGGAACCACATGTGCCTGTTTCCACTGGTCTGGAACATCACCCTCCTGCAAGGATCGGTTAATGAGTCAGGTCAGGGGTCGAGCAAGGGAAGGGCTCCATCCTTCAGCAGCCTTGGGTGTATCCCATCAGGTCCTCCTGAGCCCCTGGTTTCAGGGACTTTAGGAGGGAGAGAACCTCTTTTGGCTTCACCTGCCTCAGATGAAAGAATGGTCAGTCCAGGTGGGGATTCACCGGTGTACTGGGATTCGAGTTAGAGGGAGGTAGCCCAGCCTTGTACAATTCCAGGTTACTAAAATGAAGCTTGAGGGATGAGGCAGTTTTGGGGGCATCATTCAATAGTTGTCCACTGACCTCGATAGGGCCAGGTTCGGACTTGACTTTTCCCTTTATCAATTCATTATTGTGGGACCAGAATAGTCTAGGGTTGCCTAGATTGGTTTTCTGGAGGTGGGTGATGTATTCTCTTTTTTACAATTTTTATGGCATGCTTGCACTTGTTTTGAAAGGTTTTATATGTCACTAAGTCAGCAGGGAATGAGGAATGTCTAAACTTTTTCCAGGCCTTGTCCTGGCTAATCATCAGGGCCTTGAGTGGTGGGGTGATCCTTTTGTAACAGTTCCCTTTGGCACAAAATGTTCTTCATAGGAACAAAAAGGTTAGCGGCCATCTTAAGAGACTTTTGGAAAAAGGAAACCACGTCTTCCAGGGTGAGGAGATGTCTTAGCGGGCCCCAGTCTAGGTTACTAAGGTAGTCATTTAATTGATTGGGTAGAAAGTTAGTGCAGTCACGAGTGGTGAGTATTCTCAGTAGAACCTTAGGTGCCTTGTTCTTCCAGATGCAGAAGATTGGGGTATGGTCACTCAGGGCATCGGCCAAGGTGCCAGCTATCTGAGTGTTGCAGGGGTTTGACTCCAAAGTCCAGTCAAGGATGGTGTGATTACCCATTTTATGGTTAAGTCTTGTGGGTTTGGCTATTACCTGAACAAGATTTGCCTCCTGTATCAGGCCTTTGAGAGCCAGGTTTGAGACCTGAGCCCAATTAAGGTTAAAGTCCCCTAATATGAGGAGTTCAGAGGAGATGCCGTTGGCTATATCCTTCAAGATTGCCTCCAGGGATTGGAGAGCATTCTTTGGGGGGTTATATACACACCCAATAGTGAGGTGTTTTGCAAGGCCAAGGGTGATACGTACAAAGATTGATTTGCTGTCTCTGCTAGTATTATGCTGCAGGCAGAACTGAGCTGAGTTCAGAGTGTCCTTAAAATAGATTAGTACCCCTCCCCCTCGTTTGGTTACTTTATCCTTTCAATAGGAATGATACCTTAAGGCAGCGACCTCATGTGACAGGATGTGGTATTTAATCCAAGTCTCTGAGATGGCCAGGATGTCTGGTTTGTAAAGGTCCAGCCATGCTTGTACTTCTTGCAGCTTGGGTCGAAGACTGCACACATTCATGTGCGTGATCCGCATCCCCTTCAAAGACAACCACTGTGGGTTCTGAGGAGAGGATATCAACAGGTTTGCACTGGGGGAACTGGATTTGTCTGTACATCTCCTGACAGGAGCACTAGGGCACCAAGTAGGCATAGTACTGTAGGTTTGATTGAGGGGAGTAGGTCCCTTCAGAGTAGCCTTCTAGAATAGAGAATCATAGTATAACATATGCCTTTCTTAGTTATTTCATGGGCAATCAGGAGGGAGTCGGTGCTGCTAGGTGTGGGGCAAGTGTCATGGAGATAGGGGTGGGTATCCTGTCTCCAGGGTCCTTTGTTGGCGGGGTCTCCTAAGCAAATGAGCTAGTCCATTTGAGCCGGAAAGAGGATCTCTGATCTTGAAGTGGGTAGCCATCTGGGAACAAGCGACCACCAAACAGTGTGGTTCACGATAAACTTAGCTGTAGAGTCAAACCACACAAAAGTAAAGGTGCTGGACTGCAGGAGGGCTGATTTTGTCAAATTGGGAGAGTGCCTGAGAAAAGCACTAGCAAACAGGCAAGAAGGTGGGGTGGAGCAACAATGGGGAAACATCAAAACTGCCATCACAAAGGCAACAAGCCTTTGTGTGAAGCAAATAAACAAATCAAAACAAAAGAAAAAAACACTATGGTTCTCAAAAGAAGTGGTGTGGAAGGTAAGGGAGAAAAAGATAGCATTCAGGAAGTATAAGGAAACACAGAAGGAGCAGGACAGAGAACTGTACCAGTTAAAGCAGAAAGAAGAAGGGTAAGGCAGTCAGAATAGCAAAGGCCCAAACTGAGGAAAAGATAGCCAACTCGGTTAAGAAGGGGGATAAAACCTTTTATAGGTACATTAGGGAGCAAAGAAAGACTAAGGCAGGGATACTGAGGCTGAACAAAGAGGAAGGTGGTTGGGCAGACAGCGGCAGTGAAAAAGCAGGGATACTAAACGAATGCTTCTGCTCAGTATTCACAATGGAAAAGCAGGGGAAAATTCCTAATCTGGTCAATAGAAGCACTCTGGATAGGGGGGTTGATATTAGTCCTTTCACAGAAGAAAGGGTTCTGACAGAACTTTTAAAACTGAAGGTGGATAAAGCAATGGGGCCTGATGGGATTCACCCCAGAATTCTAAAAGAACTAAGGGATGAACTAGTAACACCACTGACTACCCTTTTTTTTTTTTTTGAGTAATCTATTTTTCCGCCCCCGTGCTCACTGATCCTCCCCTCCTTCGGGCTCTTTCAAGTTCCCTCTGACCCCTTCTGTCCTTTCCTGGCCCTCCTCAGATCCCCAGATCACAGCCGACCCCCGAGATATCCCGGTGTAACCCTTCACCAGGCGGGTCCCTCTTCCAGGGGAAGACACCAGGGGAGGATAGCCCCAGTGCACACACACTACTAGGCCCGGGATGCTGCTGCTGGGAACAGGAGGCACCAGGAAGGCACTGGAGGCCCTCAGGAATGGAGAGCCATCATCCGGAGGCCAGCGAGCGATTTTTCCTGGTTTCCTGAAGGCGCGTGACGTCCGGATGTCAAGGCAAGAGCCGACGTCTGTCACACACCACCCCTAATGGCCCTGATGTACTGCACTGCCACTGGCCTCCACCAGTGGTCGTTATGGCACCAGGTCACAATCCCTTCCCTCCCTGGAGACAGCGAGCAGTCGTGGGACGCTCAAGCTGCCTCTCCCCTGGCCAGCCCTCCAGTGACCTGAGCTAGTTCCCGAACCCGGGTCACTGGCGTCGCAAGTGGAAATCCAACCGCTGCACCGATGGGCCAGCTTGACTACCCTTTTTAATAAATCATGGGAAGATGGTGTGGTACCTGAGGACTGGAGGAGGGTGGATGTGATTCCCCTTCACAAACGTGGGAGCAAGACAGAGGCAGGAAACTACAGATCTGTCAGTTTGACCTCAGTGGTAGGGAAAATGATGGAATCACTTCTGAAAGAAAGAATTTTTGAGTACTTAGAGGCCAGTGGGGCACAGGACCCAAGGCAGAATGGATTCACAGTGGGAAGGTCATGTCAGACAAATCTAATTGATTTCTTTGACTGGGTGACCAAAGCAGTAGACCAGGGAGGGGCTGTGGACATGGCCTACCTAGACTTTAGCAAGGCATTTTCACAGTCCCGCACAAAAGGTTAATAAACAAATTAGCCAGCCTGGGAGTGGGTCCCAGGGTGGTAGCCTGGGTAAAACACTGGTTGGACAACAGGACACAGTGGGTAATAGTAAATGGAGTCCACAGTGAAAAAAGGAGGGTTACTAGTGGGGTACTGCAGGGTTCAGTACTGGGGATGGTCCTTTTTAATGTCTTTATAAGTGACATTGCAGAGGGATTGGAAGGGAAAGTATGTCTCTTTGCAGGTGACACAAAGATCTGCAACAGGGTTGATACACAAGGTGGGGTGGAAAGGATGAAAAGGGGCTTGGCAAAGGTTGGAGGAATGGTCAAATGTATGACAGCTTAGATTCAATGCAAAGAAGTGCAAAGTAATGCACCTGGGAAACAAAAACCCAAGAGAAGAATACACAATGGGGGGTGAGATACTGACAACAACAAAAATGGAAAGTGACCTAGGGTTAGTCATATCAGATGACCTAAAGGTGGGCCAGCATTGTGAGAAGGCAGTAAGGAGGGCTGGGAGGATACTGGGATGCACAGGGAGTGGCATCACCAGTAGAAAAAAGGAAGTTGTTGGCCCTCTGTACAGACAGTTGGTAAGACCACATCTGGAGTACTGTGTACAGTTCTGGAGACCCCATCTCCACAAAGACATAGACAGGGTGGAGGCTGTCCAGAGAAGGGCAACCAGAATGATGCAGGGTCTGCATCAGAAGACATATGAAGAAAGACTAAAGGAACTAAAGATGTATAGCCTCGAGGAAAGGAGGGAAAGGGGGGGACATGATAGAAACATTCAAATACCTCAAGGGAATCAACAAAGTCCAAGAGGGTGGCATCTTTCAGAAAAAGAGATGTGCAAAAACTAGGGGGCACAATTTGAAGATAGAGGGGGGAACGGCTCAGAGGTAATGTGAGGAAGTATTTCTTCACAGAGAGGGTTGTGGATACATGGAACAGCCTTCCTGAGGAGGTCGTAGAATCAAAAACAGTGGGGGAATCCAAGAATGCATGGGACAGACATAAGACAATTCTAATGGGGAGTAGAAGGAAGTAGGCTGTTGGTTAACTAGGATCTGAAGCTTATCCGTCAGGTAGGGAAATGGGCAGACTAGGTCGGCCAAGTGGTCCTTATTTGCATCATATTCTATATTTCTATGTTTTTATGTCCACCCATAGAAGGGACAAAATATACATAGTGGCCAGGAGTAACCCTCTATTGGGAAGATAGCAGTAAGGTTTACCGTGCATAGGGGACATGCATATTAGCATGCGTGTGGCACTGAGCAGAACAATAGATAAGTTCACTGACAGAATTAGTACACTATAATTAGTGTCAGTCATAATAAATTGAATGTTACGAGCTATCCTTAATTAAGTGTCAGCAGAGTACATCCATGTTTGCCCAGAACAGTAAAATAAAGCATTCTGCTTATGACATTCCTAGAGTAATTAACACTTTCAGGATGGGATAAAATAAAAAATAACATAAGATCAGCAATCAGAATTGAATTAGAAGGTGAGAGTGCTTTAGCCTTATAGACAGTGACAAGGGAATTTGCACCAGAAGATACAATTTCTGAGATTTAAGATCTAGTCTTTACATCGAAGTGTGAACACAGCAATAGATTTATTTATTTAGTTTTTGTTGACCGGGTAAGTGCACTAGACAAATCCTACCTATTTTCAGGCACAACCCAGGGAAGGGGAATACAGATGAATGCCAATTGACCTTGAACCAGATTAAGCTGTTGGTGGTATTTTTAGTGAATGGGGGAAATTTGGCAAGGACACTGGGGAAATTCCCCTACTCTGTAGACAGGTGGCGCTGTCCGTCTGTCTACAGGGATGGCTGAGCTCACTTTGGAGCTGGAAGCTGTAGGTGCAGTATGTACTACAGGAGAAGAGGCAGTTCTTCTCACAACACCTTTACAAACTGCTACCGCTAACACGACAGAAGCCCTGGTGGAAGACTTTCGTCTGTCTGCAACGCCAGTTATTTCTGAAGCAAGTATACAGTATCTTCCTTGAATTTAAAAATGGATAGCTCTCAAACTTTGGAAGAAAAACGTACCTTTTTATGACAGCAACTGCTCCTTTTAGAGGAAGAACTGAGTCAGAAACATTTGGAGATGGATTTGGAAAGAAAAAGAAAACGAAGTCCTGAGAATGCTTCTTCTTCCTCGATGTTGTCTAAAGTATTTGCAGTTGATTTCGTAACACTAGAAGAAAACACACGGGTTGCTAAGGAAGTGCATACAGTACCAGGAGATCCCGGATGGTCACCGGAATGAGCCCTGCAAGACGCCGGTTGGCGCCGAATGGCGACAGGAGAGTGGATTTCAGACCCAGCTACACAGTCGCAACCCCTTTTAGAAGCTCCTTTGATACGGGAGTCCATTGCTGCTTCTTCGACAGTCTCCATGTCAGACACAGCTACTATTATGCCAGAATCTCAGGAGTGGTCAAATGCAGAGACTGATACTATGGTTCCAGGTAATGTGCAGATAAATTCTGACTCTTCCATTCCTTTAACAACTTCAAATAACTTATTGGGGTCCTCTGTTCCAAAGAATTCAACAGAAACTATTTCTAATATCGAATCAGAGCCTTTTGACTCACAGGAACAGAAAAAGGCCCAGACATCGGAAAATGTTCCTCGTTCTACTTATGCTGACTTATTTAGAAAAACAATTGAATTGGCAAAAAGACGGAACGCTATTAGGCTCAGGTATTTGGAGGGCATGGATCCTGCTCCAGATAGATACTTTGTGGGACGCATTTTACTTAAACAATCATTAGGCTTTACGCCTTCAGAAGTCTATGCATTGATTCATGCTCTGGGGGACCTAACTTTTGATGTTAGTTTTCGGACTCCTGAACTTTTAGAACGTTTTTGGATAAAACACATGACTGTGAAAACAGATCCTTTATGGACATCTTTCCAAGTTATCCCCTTAACAAAACAACCATTTAGAGTGATAACTATTTTGTTTAGGAATGAGGGAGTTAATATTTCTGACATTCTCTATTGGTTAGAGAAACATTGCAAACTGCAGGGTACCCCAGATCCTATCTTGGATACAGAGGGTTTTTGGAATGGGGGGTGGAAAATGAAGATAAAATTACATCAAACTGTAGATGGTTTAGTACATTTACCAAACTGTTTTTACATAGGTGAGGACAAGGGATTCATTTTTTATCCAGGGCAATCTAAACGCTGTTTTAAATGTGGATATCCTAGACATCTTAGCTCTACTTGTAAAGTTCAACATTGTACATATTGTGGAGATACAGGTCATGTTAGTATTCTTTGTATAAATACTCTAAAGTGTAATCTTTGTGATGATAGTGGTCACAACTTTATGGAATGTCCCTGGGCTGCTCACAATACTGGGGAGGCTGATTATGGTATACAGGACTTTTATGTCCACAGAGCCACAAAACCCACAATTCCCTGTTCCTTAGAACCTCAACCACAGAGGAGACAGACAGGAACTGCCAAACATCACTCCTTTAAACCACATACAGACATACTCCTTCTGAAAGCACCAGTATAGGGAACATCATGCAGGATTTGCCAACAGAACATGTCGATGCACTTGCATCAAAATCCCAAGAAGGTTACCCAGTTAAAGAAATTATGTCCCCCCCTTCTCCTTTGGTGGCTCCGGCTTCGTCTGTTCCTCTCCAAATGGAGATCCCTGTGTCACAGTCTCCGCTTCAACAAAATGCACAACTAGTAATGGGTATGCCTGTGACTGAAAACAGATACTCAGTGTTATCGGTTGAAAAGAATGGGACAGATCGGGATTCTGATTCTGCCTCATTAACCTCCTCCCAGATGGAGATTGTTTCAGATACTGAGGTACCTAGTACGGTTAAAAAAAAGAGTGGTTTCAAACTTAGAAAAGGAACCAGGAAAAGTGCCAGATCGTCTACTGCAAATACTTGATTGAGTGGGTTCTTTTAGTGATGGTGATAGTTATAATGTTAAAATAGCTAGTTTAAATACAAATAGCATTCGTTCAGTGGTCAGAATGCTAGCTACTTTTGATTTATTCTCTACCCTGAAATATGATATAATATTTTTTCAGGATACCAGATTATATTCCTTACAAGATTTTGCTAAGGCTTCTGAGGCATGGATATGGGGTCCCAATTATTGGTCTGGGGGAGAGGACCTTTGTGCAGGTTTAGGGATTTGTTTTACCACCCCTCATGTAAAAGTTACACATATTGTAGATATTTTACCTGGTCGGGCGCTTTTATTAGACATTACTTTAGCTTGAATAGATTTCCAATTAATTAACATTTGCGGTTCACAAACTAAAACTGGTAGAATTTCTTTATTAAAAAAATAAGGCCTTTTCTTTTTACAAGTAGGAACGTTTTATTTGGGGGTGATTTTAATATCACCCGTACGATTCAGGATAGACATTTTTCTACTTCAAAAATCTATTGTGATACTCAATTTTTAAATTCCTTACTTACTCAGTCAGGGCTAACTGATATATATTCACACTATACCACAAACCCCCATACTTTTTTTTCAAGGAAACAAATCCTCCCGTATTGATTACTGGTTTGTTTCATCTTCTCTACAAACCAGAATGCCAACTGTCTCCTTAGTAGCCACGTCAGATCATGCACTTCTGAGTGTCACCCTTTCAAATTGCCACAAAACTTCTAGGGGGTCTGGATATTGGAAACTAAATGTATCTTTATTAGATATTCCAGAAGTTAAGGATGGATTTCAAGATATTGTTATAGCTAGACAATCTGTATTTTTTTTTATATGAGAGTAAGCAACTTTGGTGGGAAGATACAAAACAAGAATTTCAAACTTATTTTCAAAAAATAGGTAGATTATTAGGTAAACATAAAACACAAGAATATTCTGCTACAAGACAATCTTTCATTATGTTTCAGGAACATATTATGAAAGGTCATGTATATGATGAACAAGAATTCCATAATTTAAAAGTACGATTGACACGATTACAATATGATCGTATGTCTTCTTTAAGTCAGGAACAGAGGTTTGGTATTAGTGGTACCAGAGCTCATACGAATCCTTTTGATTTTTGTAATGCTTCTAGACAGAGAAAAGATATAATAACTCTGAAACAACCCACAGGAACAGTAATACATGAGAAAAATGATATTTTAGAAGAGGTTGACAGACAGCTTAAAATATTATTTACTGCAGGCCTACGGCCTACAGACTCATGTATATAAGAGTGGCTATCCTCTTGTCCTCTTCAAAAGATTCCTGATCATTTAATCCCAAGTTTACTAAAACCTGTCTCTACAAGAAGTGAGAGATGTAATTATTAATTTCCATATAGGGAAGACACCAGGTTCAGATGGTTTACAAATGAATTATATAAACTTTTGGTACCTTGGCTACCAGATGAACTAACTGGTCTTTTCTCACATAGTTTGAAATCTAGACTTTTACCTTCCAGTATGTATATAATAATATATTATTATATAAACAAGGTGATAGAGCTAGTTTAGAAAATTGGAGACCAATTACCCTTCTAAATAGCGATTATGAAATCCTTTCAAAAATTCTTAGTAATCGTTTATCTCTTTGTTTAGAGGCCATAATTCATCCTACTCAGTTTTGTTCTGTACCAGAAAGATCAATACAAGATGGTCTTATTTTATTACGTGAAATATTTTCTAACGGTCATTCAGGTGACCTTATGGGTTTCATCCTAAGTCTGGATCAGAAACAGGCTTTTGACAGTGTCTCACATAATTACTTGTGGGCATGTCTTACTTATATGAATTTTCCGGTATCCTTTATAGAATGGGTGAAAACATGTTACAATGCAGCCTTAGCAATCCCTTTTGTGAATGGTTGGTTAGGATGTCCTGTCTCAGTTACAAAGGGTGTTAGACAAGGATGCCCTTTAAGTCCCTTGTTATATATTATCTCTTTAGAACCCCTTCTTACCAAAATTAATGCTACTGACAATATTAGGGGTCTGTCTTTTAATAGTACGTGTACAGAAATTAAAACGATTGTATATGCTGATGATCTTTGTCTTACTTTGGCATATCTCCCATTGTGCCATGTTACTGGGGCCTTGCTGATGGCATATGCGGAGGGCTTGGGTTCACAAATAAATCTCACTAAAAGTAAGTACTTTCCTCTTAATCTAGATCCAGTAGTGGTAATGGATTGTCCGAATATTCCGGTCTGCATAGGTCCAGGTAAAATTTTAGGCATCTATTAGGGTAGGGAAGATCCTGCTAGATATAATTGGGATCTTTCTCTAGGGGTTGCTCAGACAAAAGTCTCAATTTGGAATAAATGGAGGATGTCTAAGAAGAAAAGGGTATTTATGGTTAAAACCTTTTTATTAAGTATGTTTTTGTATTTAGGGGCAATCTTTCCCCCTCCAACATCCTTAGATACTGTCATTTATGGATGATTTTTTTCTGCTATATGGGGTAATAGATTAAACCCAATTAAGAGAGGCATACTATATCAGGATTTTAAGTTGGGAGGGATTAGAATGGCAAATCCCATTGTATTCTTTTTTTCTTTGTTTATTTCTAAAAATCTTTGTCCTTTGTTACATAAAGTTGGGAAAATTTGGGAAGACTGGGTATGGGACACTGTCTCCCCATGGTTTTCGGGATGGGAATTGTCTAAAAGTATCCCTAAACAAATTTCCCTGAAGGGTCTTCCTGAACATTTTAAATCATGTTTTTCGAAAATAAAAGTATGGGGACTTTTAAGGATTCACTTAGAAACTTACCAAAGGAAAACATTGTATGGGAAGATTATGGAGAAATTTTTGATTCCCTCGGCGTTTACCGTATATACATTATCTGAAGTTTCACAAATCAGTAATATGTTGGTATCTAAAAGAATCCCTGCATATATGTGGGATGTGGTTTGGCTTACGGCTCATTTGAAATTGAATGTAAAGGGGAATCTAAAGCATAAGGGTGTGTCAGATAGAGGTTGCCCAAGAAGACATCTATGTCATGTACCACTTGAAACTGTTCAACATTTGTTTTTTGACTGTTCCTATGTGGTTGAATTTTGGGCATATGCAAATATTCAGTGGACGACAGTACCTTTGCAAACTTTAACGGAACAAGTTTTATTTTTTGGAATTTTACCAGATTCTTGGAGTAAATATTATCCGGATACCATTCACGTAATTTTGTCATGTATTAAATATCATATTTGGCAAGCACGCTGTGCATGGTCCTTGCAAAAACAGTATTTGACCCCTGTACAGTTATTTTGGAAGATACACACTACTATTCTTAAGATTCAACATTTTGAAAAAAGACACTTTACAGAAGTCATGTTTCAAAAGTATTGGAAGCACTTAAATTGGTTGGATACAGGGTAACCCTAAAATTAAGGTCATAAATGTTTAATATATAGATTTTCCTTATGTATCACTCTATGATGACTTATTCTTTTTGTGCTAACTGAAGTGTAGTCTTTTATAATTTTTCAATTTCTTAGGATGTTCGCTTCTTTGTACATATTTTCTGAGCATTGTATAAAAAAGGACTTTGGTCTATTTCTTATTTCTTATGATTTGCTGCCAATTTAAGTAGCATTACTTTAAAAAAATTTTTTGTAGGGACAAGGATGGGAATTTGTAAAACTTTGGATTTATTTTTGAGATTTCTAACTATTATATTTTATTGACTTGTCGATTGCCAGCAATACAATTGTATGAAGTAATACATTGTTATTGCTTATACATTTCCTTGTTCCTTTCATAGAACTGAGCTGGGAATTATATGTAAATACACCTTATTTCTGTTTACAGTTTCTGTATATTGTATATCTTATTTATGAATTTTGATTTCATGTATTATGTTTTGTATGATGTACAACACAATTGTATATGGTGTATTTCAATAAAAAATTCCCCTACTCTTTTTGATAAGTGCCATGGGATCTTTAACATCCACCTGAACTACCACCAATCCAGGCAGATGGGACCTCAGTTTAATGTCTCATCCAAAAGATGGCCCCTCAGGAGTGCAGCATCCCTCTCATGCTGCACTACAGTGTCAGTACTGGGATATTAACCTAAATGCCAGATGTGGAAACTGAACCCACAGCCCTCTGATCTCCCAGCCTCAGAGACAAGTGTGCTACCTACTGAGCCACTGACACTGTTATGACATTCCTAGAGTAATTAACAAGAGATTACAAGAGTTTCCCTTGCATTATTCAAAGTTAGAGGATTTCAGCTGCTGCAGCACCTTAAGCTACTCAGAGTTGGCCCAAAAAGTTATTAGGCATGGTTAGAATGCTTTTAAGGGGAGGAGGGAATGAGACAGGTGGAGGGGAACAGGATGGGTGGGCGGGAAATATTTTAATGCTCCCGATGCAGCCTCTGGTTATGTCGAGGGAGCCCAGCTCGGTTCTGCTAACCTGCATCTCTTCCCCGAGATGATCCACTTAGGTCCCGGTAGTAATCACAGCAAGTCCTTGGCAGGGGGGGAACGGCAGCAGGAGGCTCTACCCCTGGGGATTCCAGACATCCGATGAAAGAGTTAGCAGCTGATGCTCAGTCACAGCCTTTTGTCCAGGCTGACCGAGCGTCATGGCTTGCAAGAGCCAATTGGGCACTTGTGCCTTGTTTAAAATTGGCACCTAAAACAGCTGCTCTGTTTTGGCTCAGGTATGCCTCCTTAGTTGTTGGCGCCCCCAGGACTGTGATTATTTTAAAACTCCTTACACTCCAAATGCTTCCGATGCAGCTTCTGTTTACATCGGGGAGATCTGCGCTGCTCAGTTCTGCTAGCCAGTGCCTCTACCCTGAGGTGATCCACTTAGGTTCTGGTAGTAATCACAGCAAGTCCTTGGCAGGGGGGACCGGCAGCAGGAGGCCAGCCTCTTCACCCCTGGGGATTCCAGCAGTCTGATGAAAGGGTTAGCCGCTGGTACTTGGTCACAGCCTTTTGTCCAAGCTGACTAAGCGTCACGGTTTCCGAGAGCCAATTGGGTGCTTGTGCCTTGTTTTAAATTGGCATCTAAAAGAGCTGCTCCGTTTTGGCTCAGGTACACCTTCTTAGATGTTGGCGCCTCGGGGACTGTGATTATTTTAAAACTCCTTAAACTCCAAATGCTCCCGATAGAGCTTCTGGTTATGTCGGAGGAGGTCTGCGTGGCTTGGTTCTGCTAGTCAGCACCTCTATCTTGAGGTGATCTGCTTAGGTCCTGGTAGTAATCACAGAAAGTCCTTGGCAGGGGGAAATGGCAGCAGGAGACCAACCTTTCCACCCCTGGGGATTCCAGCAGTCCGATGAATGAGTTAGCCGCTGGTGCTCAGTCATATCTTTTTGTCCATGCTGACTGAGCATCACGTCTTGTGAGAGCTAACTGAGCACTCCTGATGCAGTTTCTGGTTACGTTGGGGAAGGTCTGTGCAGCTTGGTTCTGCTAGCTGGTGCCTCTACCCCGAGGTGATCCGCTTAGGTCCCAGTAGTATGTTTTTGTCTTATTTATTCCCTTCAGGTACTCGGAGGTCTCAATCATGTCTCCCCTGTCCCTTTTCTCCTCCAGACAGCACATATTCAACTCACTCAGCCTTTCCTCATAGGTCTTACCTTCCATTCCCCATATCATTTTTGTAGCTCTACGCTGTACCCCCCAAACAATCTGATGTTCTGTTCAGGAACAGGTCGCCAGTACTGCATGCAGTATTCCAGGTGGGGCCTGATCAGCAACCTATACAGGGGCAGAATAACCTCCTTCCTTCTGGAGGAGAGCCCTCTAGCTATACACCTCAGCATTTTGTTGGCTTTTGCTGCCACCCTTCTTCATTGAGCAAAGTTGTTCATGCTCCTTGTTATGATCACCCTAGGTCTTTCTCTTCCGTGGAACAGCCCAACTGTACTCATTTAAGAGATAATCCCTCCCCTGGTTCCGGGCTCCAAAGTGCAGAACCTTGCACTTCTTGGCATTGAACCCTATCTGCCATTTATCTGCCCACTCCTGTAGTTTATTCAGGTTCTCCTGCACCCTCATCCCCCTTCCATGCCATCTACCACTGCTCCCATCTTGGTATCATCTGCGAACAGACTAATTTTACTTCGGATTCTGTCTGAGATATCTACAATGAAAATCCCAAACAGTACTTGTCCCAGCACTGATCCTTGTGGTACCCCACTCGTCACTGCTCTTGGTGATGAGAGTTCCCCCCCTACCACCAACCTTTGCTGCTTTCCCCAGAACCATTTTTTGATCCAGGTCACCATTTTTGGTCCCGCCCCCACATTCTCCAGCTTCTCCCCTAATCTCCCATGTGGCACTGAATCAAAGGCCTTACTGAAGTCCAAGTACAGGACATCCACAGCATGGCCCTTGTCCAGTTTCCGTGTCACCCAGCCATAGAACTCCACCAGGTTTGTCTGGAATGTCTTGCCTGCGACAAACCCATGTTGCCGTTTGTCCTGAATATCATTTGCCTCCAGGAAGCTCATGAGCCTCTCCTTTAGGATGGTCTCAATGAGTTTGCCCACGATCGAGGTGAGACTCACTGGGCTGTAGTTCCCTGGTTCATCCTTTGGCCCACTCTTATGGATGGGCACCACGTGGGCCATTCTCCAGTGCTGTGGTACACATCCTGTGTCCAGGGAGGTATTGAACAGATCTGCCAGTGGCCCCACCAGGACCTCTGCCAGCTCCCTCAGAACTCTAGGGTGGATGCCATCTGGTCCAGGCACTTTGTCCGCCCTTATTGCCTTCAGCCCCTCCAGCACCCTGCCCTCTATAATCCCTAGATCTGTCATCCTCTCCCTCCCTTACCCACCCCCACTTGCCTGTGGTAATTTCCCCTCTTTCTCCTGCGTGAACACAGAGTAGAAGTACTTGTTCAGTGCTTCTGCCTGCTTGGCCCCTTCTCCACCCACCTCCCATCCTTCTTGATCCTCAGTAGCTGGTCCTTGCTTTTCCTTTTCTCCCCTATGTAGTGGAAGAAGTCTTTTTCTCCTTTTTTGATCCCTGGTCCAGTTTTAGCTCTCTAGCCACCTTGGCCCCCTGACCAGTCTGGTGACCTCTATAGACTTCTCTCTGACTGTGTATTTATCTTCTCCCCTCCCCATTTTCCTGTACTTCCAAAATGCTGTCCTCTTGGCTCTCACCCCTTCCCTGACCTCCAGTGTCAGCCAACTGGGTTTCTTTACCCTGCTCTTCTTGGTTTTTGTCCTAGTACAGGCCCCTGTTGCCTCCACCATCCCTCTCCTTATAATGCTCCCTTTCTGGTCTGCATCCATGTGCTGTTGGATGTCTGCCAGGTGCTTTCTCAGAATTTCCCTCATCAACCTAAAGTCTACCCCCCTAAACTCAACCACCCTTGTACCCATGCCCCCTGTGTCCCTCCCCATGTTCAGTGAGAACCACACCAGGTAGTGGTCACTCTCAGCAAGCAGTTCCTTCACTTCTAGGTTCCTTACAGCTTCCCCATTATCCAGTACAAGGTCCAAAGTCCTTTCTAACTGAGTTGGCCCCTGTACCAGCTGAGTTAGGAAGCTGTCTTGAAAAGCGTCCAACAGGCCCCCTTCCCTTGCAATCGTGGTGGCAGGTGTGCTGCAATCCACCCCCAGCAGGTTGAAATCTCCCACTAACACTGTGCTTCCCTTCCTGCTTACCCTTTGAATTTGATCTGCTTTTTTCCAGTCCAGATCACCCCCCCGTGATGGCGGCCTGTACACTACCCCCATCCTCAGTGTCCTATTTCTCACAGTCTAGAACTGCATCCACAGGGCCTATGTCCTCCCCTCCTCCCTTTCCTTCCTTCCACACTTAATCCCCTCCATTACATAGATCATCACCCCCCCCATTCCCCTTGGCCCTATCCTTTCTGAATAGCCTGTACCCTGGGATCATCATATCCCAGTCCTGGTTCTGGGTGAAACATAGAAACATAGACTTTGACAGCAGATAAGGACCGCTTGGCCCACCTAGTCTGCCCATTTCCCTACCTAGAGGATAAGCTGCAGATCCTATTTAACCAACAGCCTATTTCTTCCTACCCCCCACAAAAATTGCCTGATGTCTGTCCCATGCATTCTTGAATTCTCCCACAGTTTTAGACCCCACAACCTCCTCAGGAAGGCTGTTCCATGCGTCCACCACCCTCTCTGTGAAAAAATACTCCCTCACATTGCCCCTGAGCCGTCCCCTCTATCTTCAAATTGTGTCCCCTTGTTCTTGCACATCTCTTTTTCTGAAAGATGCTACCCTCTTGGACTTTGTTGATTCCACTGAGGTACTTAAACGTTTCTATCATGTCCCCCCTCTCCCTCCTTTCCTCAAGGGTATACATATTAAGCTCCTTTAGTCTCTCCTCGTATGGCTTCTCTTGCAGACCCTGCACCATTTTGGTTGCCCTCCTCTGAACTACCTCCATCCTGTCTATGTCCTTGCGGAGATGGGGTCTCCAGAACTGGACCATAGTACTCCAGATGGGGTCTCACCAACTGTCTGTACAGGGGATAACAACTTCCTGTTTTCTGCTGGTGATACCTCTCCCTATACATCCTAGTATCCCCAGCCCTCCCTACTGCCTTCTCGCATTGCTTGCCAACCTTAAGGTCATCTGATATGATTACCCCTAGGTCTCTTTCCATTTTTGTTGTTGTTACTACCTCCCCTCCCATTGTGTAATCTTCCCCTGGGTTTTTGTTTCCCAGGTGCATTACTTTGCACTTCTTTGCATTGAATCCAAGCTGCCATACTTCTGACCATTCCTCCAACCTTGCCAAGTCCCTTCTCATCCTTTCCACGCCTCCTTGTGTATCAACCCTGTTGCAGATCTTTGTGTCATCTGCAAAGAGGCATACTTTTCCTTCCAGTCCCTCTGCAATGTCACTTATAAAGACATTAAAAAGGACTGGACCCAGTACTGAACCCTGCGGTACCCCACTAGTAACCCCTCTTTCTTCAGAGTGGACTCCATTTACAGTTACCTTCTGTGTCCTGTTGTTCAGCCAATGTTTTACCCAGGCTACCACCTTGGGACCCACTCCCAGGCTGGTTAATTTGACTATTAATCTTTTGTGTGGGACTGTGTCAAATGCTTTGCTAAAGTCTAGGTAGGCCATGTCCACAGCCCCTCCCTGGTCTACTACTTTGGTCACCCAGTCAAAGAAATTAATTAGATTTGTCTGACATGACCTTCCCAGATGTGAACCCATGCTGCCTTGGGTCCTGTGACCCACTGGCCTCTAGGTACTCAACAATTCTTTCCTTCAGAAGTGATTCCATCACTTTCCCTACCACAGATGTCAAACTGACAGGTCTATAGTTTCCTGCCTCTGTCTTGGTCCCACTTTTGTGAAGGGGAATCACATCCGCCTTCTTCCAGTCCTCAGGTACCACACCATCCTCCCATGATTTGTTAAAAAGCATAGTCAGTGGTGTCACTAGTTCTCTGCTTAATTCTTTTAGAATTCTGGGGTGAATTCCATCTGGCCCCATTGCTTTGTTCACCTTCAGTTTTAGGAGTTCTTTCAGAACCCTTTCTTCTGTGAAAGGACTGAGATCAACCCCCCTCTCCAGAGTGCTTCTGTTAATTGGATTAGGCACCTCCCCCACTTCCTCTTTTGTGAATACTGAACAGAAGTATTCATTCAGTATCCCTGCTTTATCATTGTCACTCTCTGCCCACACACCATCCATTCTATTCAGCCTCACTATCCCTCCCTTTGTCTTTCTACGCTCCCTGATATACCTATAAAAGGTTTTATCCCCCTTCTTAACCGAGTTAGCTGTCTTTTCCTCAGTTTGTGCCTTTGCTATTCTGACCACCCTCCCTGCTTCCTTCTGCCTTAACTGGTACAGTTCTCTGTTCTGCTCCTTCTTTGTTTCCTTATACTTCCTAAATGCTATCTTTTTCTCCCTAACCTTCACCGCCACCTCTTTTGAGAACCATAGTGGCTTTTTCTTTCATTTTGATTTGTTTATTTGCTTCACACAAAGGCTTGTTGCCTCTGTGGTGGCAGTTTTGATATTTGCCCATTGTTGCTCCACCCCTCCTTCTAGCCCATGTTTCCATGATGGCCTCTATGTCTACCAATTCCACCTTCAAGAGAGCCTGTAACTCTGCTGTTCTGTACCATAGGCTTCTTGCATTTTGTGATACCACCTTCCAGCCTGTTGCCTCCCCTACCTTACCATCTCTCCCCCTTGACCCTTCCTGTGCCCCCCACTGCATTCACCTATAACTAGGGTGATGAGCACCCTATGCTTCCCTCTCCATCCACTGTGTCTACCAGTAGCTGCCTTGCCAGCCCCTCTCCCTAGTTTAAATCCACCCTTATTGAGATATATCCCTCCAATCCCAGTTTAAGTACACCCTTACCCTCCTTGCTCAAATGTAACCTGTCCCCTCCATATAGGTCACTGTTGTTCCATGTTCTGCCCTAGCCTGACACCATTCCGTACTCCCCAGTTTGGCACCAATCCCTCAACCACCTGTTTAACTCTTCTATCTTACCAGTAGCACCTCAGAGAATGCCACCGACGCCCCCACCTCCTCACACTGCCTCCCCAATTCCTCAAACCTCCCCTTTACCACCTTTACTGTTTCCCTGCTAAGTTGATTGTGCCTACATGCACTATCACATGTGGCTTCTTCCTCCCTCTGCTTACGCACCTTAGAAGTGCCTGCCCTGCCCTGTCCATGGTTAACTCTGGAATAGCCTCAACCCAGATATGACTGCGCCTTCCCCCCTGCTTCTTCATCTGATCCCTTTCATTATGAAATCCCCCTGCACCAGTCCCCCCATCATTCTGATCCTGAGCCCTCTTCAGAGAGCCCCATCTTCTCCAAGGTCCCCACTGCCCTCTCTTTAGATCTTTCTTCTGCATCTACTGTACTCCTTGTATCATTCCCCCCCACTGCCTCCCCTCCTTTTACCATCTCTCCCTCCTACTCTACCCTACCCTTCCTCCCCCCTCTCCTTTTCCTGTTGTGATTCCTGTCTCTTGGATCTTCCCTACCCTTCCCCTCCCATGCAGCCCTGGTACCTCTCCTTCCTCCGCTAACACTGCAAACCTATTGCTTCATACCCCCACAGAGGTGCCCATCTCCACCTTCCTCATTCCCTGGTTCCTCCCTCCTCCTAGTGCACCGCTGTGTGCCTCCCTCCTATCCTCCTTATATCCCTTAACTACAGCACTTCTGTTCCCTCTCTGCATCTTCCAGCCTCTCCTTGCTGGGGTCTTTCCTGCCTCCTCCCCACTTCCCTCACTCTTATTAGTTTCCTCCATAAGTCCCTTACTTAATGCTCCAGTTTTCTTAGCCTGCTACAGACTGGACAGCCTCCCAGTTTCCATAATAAGTTCATCCAAACAGCCACCCCACAACTGATGCAGCTTACTGTCATCCCTGTGCCTGATGCCCTCCCCCCATGGTGGCTCGAATTCCATCCCCTTTTCCACTGCCTCCTCCACCCCCATCCATTTCCATCTGCCCCTCCTTGCATGCCCCCCAGCTGCCCTTCATTCCTACAACCCATTATTCGTGATCTAGTTTGAGTGTATCCCCAACACCTTTCTGTTGTCTATATATGCTCTATTTACTAGTCTGATGCTGATCCTTCTTTAACCCTCTGATCCTTAGTTTGCCAACCCTAGTACAACCCCCTCAGTGTATTTATTACCCTAATTAACCCAAGTACAACCCCCTCAGTGTATTACACTAATGCAGTTTGCAATAATGTGACAGACACAGCACTGCCTTCCTGCATTATCATATATACCACTGTATTAATCAAAAGGGACCCCTTCTTCACCAGTAGGTTGTTCTGTCCCCATGCTCAATCAACCTTGAACCTCTTTCCAGCAGAAACTGGCAGCAGGGCTCAACCATGATGACCAATTACATGAACTGGGGTTTACTCTGTGCACCACTGATCACCAAGGTTGCAAGTTTAGGTTAGTCTGAGGGGGCCACCTTCAGTTAGTGAATGTACAATATGTTATGGAAGAAAGGGATCTGAGGGCAAGTTCCACTGCTAAAATTGTATCAAAAGTACACAAAATGCTGTGGTATTTTGAGGTTTCCCACAAAAACCCTTGCCAACCACCCTGAATCTACCAGTTAAACATGTAGACCAGGTTTCTAGCCATTTCCATAACTAAAGAAGAATTCTTACCTTCCAATGCTTTCACAACCAAAGACTGAGAAAACAAGAAAGAATGGGGTGCTAGTAGGGTGAGTGAAATGTCTGTGACATGATTAAAGGTAAACAATAAAGATCTAAAAGGTGAAGAATGGTGGTTTGTCATGAAATAAACTAAAATGAAACCAAAGTTCAGAAAACGTTTAAAAATGAACTTCTAAAACAATTTTTTTTTAAACCATCTTATGTTTTCATATATCAATTTATGGGTACAGTATCAACATGACAGAGCACTAAATCAACATAACTGACTCCAAATTTTCATTTTAATAAAAATTTAAGTTGCAGGCTTTTTCAGTTCCAAAGTTAGCCCTATTCACAGAAATTATCTTTTGAAAGGTCTCATTTTTGAATGGATAAGGCTAACAATTTTTAATGGAAGTTGGGACTCAGTTCGATATGAACAAACTGAACTGATATAGCTTTGTCAGATGTCGATACAGGCCTATATGTGTTGATAAACATAAATACACTCTTAAAAAGTGTAATGATGCATATATACATATATTGTTGCATAACAACATGTTTTGTAATCGACCCCCTCGGGCGAGCTCACCCCTATGCTTGGAAACTTCACAAGGGAGGGAACTCTGGGAGGCTTCTGGGAAAATGAGGGTCCCTAGATTCTGGTGCTCCTTCTCTGTCCTGTGGGCTGTCAAGTTCCTGAAGTAACAGTCCCAGGCATGAGTGGGGATGGTGAACAGGGGCTATAAAGGCAGGACTGTGCTGGAGGCAATCACATCTGGTGGAGATCTCGTGCTGGAAAGCTCTGCTGTGCTAGCAGTGGGTGTCAGCTGTACCATCCCAGGCCTGAAAAGTGGTGAGTGAACTCTGAACAGGGCTGCTGATCCAGGTCCCATAGCAGACACTACAGCATGCTGCTGGGCTGCCTTTGACCTAGGGTTTTGAAAGCCAGGATGTATGGGTCAGATCGGGGCCTCAGTAGTCCATAACGAGTGCAAGGTTCATAGGTGCCTAGGTGAGTTAACAAGTCTAGGAGCTATGGGAGCCATATTTAGACTTGCCATACATCAGTGGATAAATTTGTACTTCTTGTCCCCCATGGAGGTTGGACAAACCTGCAGTCAGCGCCCAAGGTAACCAGTTCAGTACAGAGCAGAAAGGAGTCCTGCCTGCATCACATATGCCTTGGGGGAGCAGAGATCCAGTGACCTGCTGCATCAAGAGAAGTCCTCCAGCTCCAGAAACCATGAGTATGCCAAAGTGTGACATTGTTTCAAGGGACAGCACCTGTTGTTTCACCATGTTTCGCAAATTGGATTTTGAGGGGTTTTCTGCCATTTAAGCAATTGCATAGACTGTGGGGTTTGGGGACTGAGCACATTGCTCTGTTTAAAGTGCACTAACGCCAGCTAACCCATGGCAACATCTGTGGGCCTGCTGCGATTCTACACCTGCAGTACCAAGGAACTGTATTAAGGGAGCTCCCATTTGGGTGATTTTAAAACATGGCACCAGGTGGGAAGGGGTAGATCTGTCCTGCCTAGGAGGGCACCTAAAAGGGCCATATTGTCTATACTACAGAAGGTTTACTGGTGAGTTTGTCAACATTGCCCAGCCATTGCACAAAGTCACTGAGAAGGGGATGCAAGTCACCTAGGCAGTCTCCTGCCAAGAGACTTTTGTGGAACTGAATTGAGACTGATTTCTGCACCCATCCTAGCATATGCACAACTCCTGTTTTTTCTTGACACAGATGCCAGTGAGGTGGGCATTGGACCAGTGTTGGCCCAGATGGTAGAGGGCAAGGAGAGAGTGGTCACTTATGCAAGTCAGGCTCTAGCCAAAGTGGAGTGCAAGTATGCCACAAGAAGGGAAAAGGTGTTAGCTGTTGTAAACTTTGCTTGGCATTTCTGCCAGTTCCTGCTTGCAAAGATGTTCATGCTAAGGACAGGACCATGGCTCCATCTGTTGGCAACACAACTTCCATGAGCCTGAAGAACAGCTTGCTTGTAGGCTGGAATTAACTGGTACAGTTCAATTATCAAATTATACATCACTCAGGAAAACAGCATAATAATGTAGATATCCTATCCAGCAGGCCAACATTGAGTGCTACAATGCCAGGATAGGTCCTGGCCATGGAATGTGCTAAGCCCCTGGCCCCTGCCAATATGGAAGAGGACAGAGAATGGCCTAGGTTTGCTGGACCACCAACGGGAAGATCCAGTGGCTACCAGATTGGTGTTCTGATTGGAGAAAGGACTCACTTCATTCCCCAAAGAGGCCTGCTATAACTTCGAACTTTACAAGTACCAAGCTATGTGGCCTTACCTCCAGGTACAGCAAGGACTTTTGGTGCCAAAGGCTGAAGATAAGGAGGGCAGGCCTTATCGCAAATGCGGAGCAGTTTCAGTAAAAATTGATTAAACACACATACACAAAATAAAATGCACAGTAGTTCCCAAGAGGGTATTTCCAGAGATCTTTAAAGCAGTAATTGACACTGCCACTGAGGGACACTTGGGGGTATCTCACACAGAAAGTCCAGGTCAGGTACTACTGGCCAGGGTGGAGAAAATTCATTAAGGAGTGGTGTAAAGCCTGCCTGATCTGTGAGTCTCAGAAACCTGTAGGCACCACCCCTAGAGCCCCCATGGTCCCATCCCAAACCAGTCAGCCCTAAGAGAACATAGCAGTAAATATCCGGGGCACCTTGCCACTAACCCTAGGGCAACTAGGTTTGTCTTAGTAGTGGTGGACTATTTCACAAGATGAGTTTAAACCTAGCCACCACCTCATCAGGAGGCTCAAACAGTTGCTAAGATTCTGGAGAACAATTCATTTGCAAATATGGGCCAACAGATCTGTTCTTATGGACCAGGGATGGAACTTTGAGTCTAGGTTGTTCTGAGAGAGGTGCAGACTCCTAGAAGTGCACAAAACTGGGACCACTCCATACCACTCACATTCAGATGGACTAGTTGAGTGACTGAACTGCTTGCTCCTAGCCATGTTGTCCTCCTTTGTGCAGGATAATCAGACTGAATGGCATAGTCTGCTGGCATACATCATGCTGGCTTACAGAAGTAGTGTACACTCCATGATGGGGTACACCCCATTTATGGTGATGTTCAGCCTGGGAAACACATTTCTAGTGGAGCTGTTCAATGGGACAGATGTCTGAAAGAAGTTCACTGATCCCACTGTTTATGTGACTAAAGTGGTGGGGTACCTCATTATGGTGGCTGCAGTGGTAAAGAGGCACCAAGAAACAGCCACAGGTAAACAGAAAGAGCAGTATGACCATAAGGTAACCAGCCAACTTTATGCAGAGGGTGATTGTGTGTGGGTTAGGAATCAGGGTTGCAAAAAAAAATGTATTTGCCCCAAGCTGCAGCTACAATTCAATGGCCTGTATCAAGTGATTAAGAATGTTTCAGATATGTTGCATGAACTGTTATTTAAGCAATAAGACATGACAGGATGTGCGTCATCATGGGATAACAGCACATCTAGGGTGGGTTGAAGCATAAGGCCAAAGGTCGAGTGCTTCCGCCACCCTAGGTGTGCCATTATCCCACAAACAAAACACACCCTGGAGTGCCTTATTGTGATTATAATATGGCTATAAAAAAATCTGACAAAACTTTAATGATTAAGCAATAAACTGAAGAAACAAATGAGAAGTTAGAACTTTATTATAATTAATTTAGACATAAAATAGAGATAAAATACTGTAGAATAGAAAATATTCACTATAATTTAATTTTTGCTAGAAGAGTGAAAATAAAACTATGCTAACTAGTACTGTTCCCATTAAAGTGAATGCAGAACTTTTAATTTAGCATGAAAATAAATTTACACACATATGACCACTTTGTGGTTAACGCTAAATATAAGTGATGCATTCATTTCCTATTCTACAGTAATCCCTTCAAGAGCTTTACTGCATCCCTCCATATTGCTTACATTAACTTTTTTATAGATGATTTTATTAATTTGAGCTTAGCAATATTTTTTATACTCCTGCTTTTATCTCATTTTTAACTTTGCAGAATTGAACACATTAATATTGACAGTCCCATGGAATTCATATGTTTATTGTCAGTATTTCTTTGTTTTGTTTTTAACAGGAGTGAAGACTGTCCTAACAAACAGAAAAAACAATTAAGCAATAAGACATGACAGGGTATGCATTATGGTTGGATAATGGCATACCTAGGGTGTGTCATAAGGCATGAGGCATCGTAGAGTGCCTTCACTTCAACCACCTGAGAAGTGCCGTTACCCCACCACAATGTACATCCTAGAGTGTCTTACTGCGATTATAAAATGGGTCCAAGATGTTGTTTTTTTTTTTGGGTGGGGGTTGTAGAAATGCACCAAATCAAAAAAAAAATAGTTTTATGACTTTTTTAAAATAGTCTCAGCACATTCCAGCACTGACATGCCATCTCAGGTTTAAATATTCTGTACAGCAAAATACATGTATTTTTAATTAGCTCTTAAACCCTCTGATGTCCCCTGCCCACCCCTTTTTACCCATTCCCTCAACTTTCTTTCTTTCTTTACAATATTCTCTCCCTTTTCTTTGTCTTATTTTCCATCTTGCCATCATTCAAGAGATGGAATGTTTACTACAGATGGAATGCAAGAATTCAAATTTCTGCTCAGTTCTGCTAGCAGAATGTTCGCCCCCACTATCACACAAAAGAAGGCCTCAGATGGAACCAGGGCTTTTGTTTTATCTGTAACAACACAGATTTCCATAGTAAGTAAGGTGATGATAGCAGGGGAATTTTTTATAGTCAGCAAAGAAACACCATAAATTAAAATTCTAAATACTGTAATACTTTGTTTTTTAAGTTATGTGTGTGTGTAAGAAGAGCATTATGAGGGCAAAAACATTTAATTATTATGTTTATAAATTTAAAACAATTTTATTTTTATGGCCTAGTTGAAGGTTTTTAGTTAGTGAAAGTGACAGCCACATTTGTGATGGCAGTCAGGAATGGCTGGTATTATTGATTTTATTGTGAAGAGGCTACTGGACCTTCTTCCAGTGCTATTGTCCTGGGATATCAGCACTGGTTCCAAACTCCTCAGCCAGTCAGATTACTGGATTTTTTTATAGTCATATTATAACTGTAAATGACAGACTGTAGTCATGCATTATGACAGACTGAAACCTTATCATAGGCCCAGCCAACCCTTGACGACATCTACTGGCCTGCAGCAATTATACACCTGTGGTATCCAGGGACTGTGTTAAGAGAGCTCTCAACTGGGTCTGTTTAAAACCTGGTACCAGATGGAAAGTGGTAGATCCGGCCTGCCTAGAAGGGCACCGAAAAGGGCCATATTTAAAGCTGATGTTTGCACTAACCTTTTTCTTGCAGATAGTCTGTTGTTAATAAAGCTGTGTTATTCCATTAAACTTGGGTTGGTTATTGACTCCCTATGTTGTAGAGAAATCAGTGATTCCTTACTGAGCCCACCAAGAGCCAAAGCCCTTGTGACTCAGTCAATTAAAGTGCCTCTAGCACTCACCCCTGTACTGCAATTTACCAGACCGCACCGGTTTACTAAAGGTAGTGGCAGCACCGTGTGCACGGCCTGGGCACCCTTTGCTGTGGGGGCTGTCACAGTATCAACACATGCAGGACCACTACCATAAAGTGGCATAAAGGCTTCCTCAAGAGGGGTTAGGGGATTGGGGCAAGCACAGATCACAGAAGATAGAGTGCAGAAAAGGCTTGCAGCCCTTAGGGTAGACAAGGCACTGGGTCCCAACGGTTTATACCCAAGGGTGCTGAAGAAACTGGGACTAGAATTGGCAGCACCCCGATGGACTTATTCAGCTGCTCCCTGAAAACAGGAGAGGTTCCTGGGGACTGGAAATCTGTAGATGTTGTCCCACTGCACAAGGGTGGAAATGGAGCACCCAGAAAACTACTGGTCGATCAGTCTTACATTGATTCTTGGTAAGCTTCTTAGTTAAGGAAAAAATAGTGGAATACCTGGAGCTAATGGGTTGCAAGAAAACAAGCAGCATGGGTTTGTGGCAGGAAGATCTTGCCAAACCAACCTGATAGTATTCTTTGACTGGGTCATGAGGGCAGTGAATAGGGTCAGGCAGTCGATGTGCCATATTGTAACTTCAGCAAAGCCCTTGATTCACAGAAACATAGAATTTGTTGTCAGAATCCCTGTTTCTGCTCTCAACGTTCACAGGACATTTCAGAATTCCTCACACATAACAAAGAGACAGACATGTCTGCTGCTATGTGATGGGATGCATTGAAGGCCTTCTTCGGGGCAAATATATTGCCTACGCCTCCAAATGAAACAAAGCTAGGGAAAAGAATTAGCAGACCAACTGACAAATCTCAAAGACTTGGAAGCCAAGTTCCAGAAGTCAGCAGGCTCTGATAAGGAGCTTCTGGCTCAAATCATTGGCACAGAATTTAAGATAAATATGTTCCTGCACCAAAAAACTGAGTTTGCCCAGTTTAGGCTATGGCAAGCTTTCTGGGAAGCTGGGGAGAAACCAGGTAGGCTGCTGGTTTGCCAGCTTAAGAAACGGCAAGTAAAGGCCACAGTTCCTAGTATCACTGCTGCAGATGGCTCCCTACTTCACAACTTACAGGACATAAACAATGAATTTTTGTGCTTCTACAAGAAGCTTTACACTTCCGAGATACACCATTAGAGGATCAGATGAATAGATTTTTAGCCTTGCTAACACTCCCAATCCTACCAATAGCCATAGCAGAAGTCTTAGATGCTCCCTGGGGCAGACAGTCTCCCAGTGGAGTTCTATGTCCAGATCAAGACAATTCTGATTCAGCACCTCGCGGCAGCGCTGGAGGAAACTTATGCCATGGAGTCCTTACCCCCATCTATGTGTGTTGCTCAGATTTCTCTCCTTCCTAAAACTGGGAAGGAACCCCAGTAATGCAGTAGTTATAGACCTATATCCCTGATATTGGTGGACTACAACATTTTTGCAAAAATGATAGCTGAAAGAATAAAGACGGTACTACCCACCTTAATCTGCAATGGCCAAGCGGGGTTGGGACCTCGCTGCAAAGGGTCTGGCCCACCCATCAGCATCTCTGCTATCTCTTAATGCAGAGAAAGCATTCAACCATGTGGACTGGGGCTTCTTGTTCTAAGTTCTACATCAATTCAGTTTTGGCTCTATAATATCCAGTTGGATTTCCACCTTATACTCAGGAGCTTCAGCTTCGGTTATCACAAATAGCCTCCTTTCCTCGGCTTTCATCTTATCTAGGGGGACATGCCAAGGCTGTCCACTGTACCCTATCCTCTTCATTCTACCCCTGGAGCCCCTCCTGCAGGCCATCTGACAACATCCTCATATATCAGGAGTCTCACTGGGAAGACTGGTTTATTCAGATGACATCCTATTAACCATATCTAACCTCCAAGAATCCATCCCCTCACTGATGGATCTGATACGGGAATATGGCTCCCTATCAGGATAAAAAGTAAATGTCACAAAGCCCACTCTCCTCCCATTTCACCATTCAGTCTCTCAGTCACCAGGATATTCTTGGAATCTAATGGTAACTCAAACTCATATTAAATACCTCGGCATAAACTATTCATGGGATCTCTACTGACTAGGGCAGATTAATTTGACCCCACTCCTGGAAACTTTGCGGGTGGACTTGGAAACTTCTACGCCTCTCTCCCTAGAGGAAAACCCATGCATATAAAATGATGACTCTGCCAAAAATACAATGTATCTTGGATAATCGCCAGCTGAAACTGAAACCTAAGACACTGAAGAGTTTTCAAGGGGACATGCTGGACTTTTTCCTGGGACTCTGGCCCAAGATGCCCGAGTCACAAGAAGTTGGCACAGGAACTCATCAAAAGAGATATGTCATTGACAGGCCTGAACCTGAGCAGAACAGCACATGCACTTCAGCAGCTGTTAGCCATGGGTTCAGCACAAGACAAAAGGGGTGCCCTGACCTGGGTCCAATGTGAAGAGGTATTACTAGGGAAACCTCTAATGCAGGTCATATGTTTCAAGGCACTACCATTGGGAGCTCGGACACACCCCCAACCATTGCATACTCTCATTACGAATGGAGGTGAGCCGTTAAAATAACAGGCTCTCTCTGAAGAGCACTATTCTCATGTCCTTGTGGAACAGCACCTGGCTTCATCATGGGGGGAACCAGTCCATTGGAGGGATTGGCAGACCCGAGGAATCTCATTCTTACACCACTTAATCGATGGCATAGTGGCACCACTATGTCTTTCCAGTAATTAAGGACCACATTTTACCTATCCCAGACCCACCAATGGTGATACCTACAGTTGAGACATATCTCAGTTCTCTCTTAGACCCCGGATACAGAGCACCCACGATGTTGTTTCTCATTAAACTCCTCCTTTCTAAGGGACCAACATTGCACAAGATGGCCTCCATCTATAAGAGCCCTATCAAATGTGGACCAGACCCATGTCGCTTTACATTGCAGTGCTGATTGGATGAACTAGGACACCAAATCCCCTCGCAAGAGTGGGACCAATGTTGGAAAATACTTGCTATCGAGGTTGAGGACACCAGGGCTATGCTTACACAGTGGAACATCTTACATAGATGGTACAGAACCCCAGTGCAACTACACAAATGGGGTCTGATGAAATCAGATAGATGTTGGAGATGCGCAGAAGGAGAGGAACACCTTACGCACATTCTATGGGCCTGTCCGAAATTAGCTTCATACTGGGAGTCAGTCCAATTAAATTTAATATGCAGGGAAGTCCTTTCCAGAGATCTCACCCTCTCACCTGATTTGGTCCTCTTTGGAGTTGACACCACAAAAAATGGCCCTCAAGAAGCCTGGGAGAATTTGCTACATATTTTATGGTATTGTCCTCTCGAACACAATCTTTGGCGTCATATTCATTTATTTGCAATGAAAGTGATTGGTCTATCCTTTGCATTAGATCCAAAACATTGCATACTTGGTATTTTCAATGCTCATGCATACAAAATATCCCTTTCTCAGTATAGATGGTTATCCCTACTATTCCTTCAAGTTAAACACATTATACTTATGCATTGGAGATCCAACATCATTCCTACCCTTCCGGATGTTCTCAAACAACTATCTCAATACACTACCCTTGATCGTATATCACACTTAGCCTCTGACTGACTTAATTTATATAATAAATGCTGGCAGGACTATTTAAAATATTTAAACACGTCTACACATATCGTCACTTAATCCATGGGTAGTTATATGTTCACATTGGAATCTCACTTCTAGCTCTTTCGTTCCTTTTTCATCTCCTCTCTTTCTATCTTTTTTCTCCTTTTCTTCTTCCCTTTCCCTCTTCATTCTTGTTCACTTTCTTAGATATTTTTCTCTTTTTTATGTTCTTCCTTTATACAATCTTACACATACTTGTATTAAATGACAGCATAATAGAAGTACAATCACGACTGCTCATATTTCTTGTTTGTATCTACTCCTTTTACCCCTTGAAGCATAAATTACCATATTTTCTCTCTATCATACAGATTGTACTGCTACATATTGTTTTCTCAACATTTGTTTTCCCTTTTAATATCATTGTATAATACTTCAGACATCATGTTTTTTCCTTCTCCTAGTAAGAATTTATGTAAGTGTATCTTGGAGAATGTAGTGTATTTGTATGTATAATCACAATAATTACAATAAAAAGATTAACTGTAAAAGAACCCTGGGAGTAGAAATATGATAAGACATGGTTAGCAGGTGCCCTAATTGCAGCCAAAATGTAAAACCAAAAACAAGGGGCTGCGTCAGCATGTAGTCTGAAAGTAAAACAAATTGGTTATATTAAATGCACACTGAAAATAGAAAATAGAGTTAAAAATCTACGTTTCGACCTTAGGCCTTCTTCAGGAAATATCTAAAAGAGAAAAAAGCAAAGTTAGCATAGAGAGGATGTAAAAGAAGAGATATATATGTAGGGAAAGAAAAAAGGGGAAGGCTCAGGAAGAAGTGTTTAATGGCAAGATTAAGAAACAATCTGTGAAACAAAAAGGTGATGATGGGAAAGACAGTGCATAATAGGAGTGAATGAGCTAGAAAAGTCCCCAGGTGGGGAATAATTAACAGGGTCTAGTAAGAAGGCTGAAAGGTGACAAATGTGGGGGGAAGGAGACAGAGATGGAGACATATGGTGAAAACAAAAAGAAATGAAATGTGTACAGATACAAACAGACTTTAGGGAAAACAAGGGATGGCTGAAAGATGATAATAGAAAATAGGTCTGTCATTTAAATTGGAGGTCTGCTGGGTGCCAAGGCAAATGATTAGCTTGGTTTCCATGTTTTTTCTATGATCAGAATCCCAGAAGCCCTGCTGAAGGACACAGACAGAAAGGTCTGTGTCCTTCAGCAGGGCTTCTGGGATTCTGGCACTGTGGTCCCTGGAGATAAATTGGGATACAATGAGTTTAGCAGTGTCTCCATTCCTGACTGTCCAGTAATGTTCCCTGAAATGGTCAGCAAAGCGTCTACCAGTCTCTCTGATGTAAACAGCTGCACATTTCCTGCAAAGAATATAACATACCACATTAGTGGAGGTACATGAGAACTCCTTGATGATGTGAAAAATACCTGTAGGACCCTGAATTTCAGTCACACTAGAAACAAATTTGCTGGTGTAGCAGCGAGTTCTGTTGCAAGGTTTGGTACCTGGTATGGAGGAACTGTTTAGGAGTAGGTAGGCTGCTTTTTACCAGGAGATTTCACAGGTGGAGTGGCCAGTGGTAGGATGCAATAGGTGGTTCTGTAAAGGAAGCACCAATGACTAGGTCAGTTTACAAAATAGGAAAGTTACAAGTGATGATCCTGTGAAGAGAAGGTGTACTCTGATGGAAAGGAAGCACTAGTGGAATTCGCCATTGTTCTTACGTGACAGTATCCTTCCTGCGGGGGTCGAGGTTACAGGGTATGTTACTGACCTGGGAGAGTGCTCTGTCCACTGTACTTTTAGAGTATCCCCTGTTGATAAAAAAAATGATCACAAAATTCAAGAAATAAACCGCACTAAGAGATACTGGTGCTATGACGAATGTATGAATAAATTGTAGAAAAAATCAGCACCTAGTCCAGGCCAAATATATTGATAAAATATTTATTTAACCAAGTGCATCAGTGCAAAAATACCAGTTCTTAGAGCATAATGCTCACATGCAGAAATAAATAGAAAGTTTGCTTTTTGACTCAATAAAATTAGATTTAAGATGCAGTTGTAGTTAAAGTGAATACCCTTCACCTAGAGGTTACTACAAAAGATATTGCCATGAGGTTTAATAGTGTCCCCATGCTTCGATACATCCAGTTAATTTTGGAAGTTAATCATTAATTAGATACCTTTTTTATTATGACAATAGTGGTCAATTATAAATTAAATACATATTGGATGATTGCACTAATTAATTGATGGATGTGCTCATTTTAATTGCTAAGCCTGAAATGAAATGCAGGAATGCAAGATGTTTTTATTGATGTTGTATAGATCAGTTAAGGTTGCACGTGGTTTTAGAATTATATAAGTCCAGGGCCCCTGGTGTTCTGCGGCAGAATTTTCTGATTTCTTCGGCAGGGCTCCTTGACTTCTGCGGCAGCATTTTCTGATTTCTTCGGCATGATTTATTCATTTCTCTGGCAGAATGCAGTCCTGTCATTGGCTAAATATGATGTGATGTCATTGATGACATCATATGCTGAGCATAGAGGAGGGGCTTCAGGATAAACGAGGCAGGAAAGAAAGCCTGACACTATGAAAAAACAGTATATTTATATGAAAATTCACCAAAAACAATGAATTCTGCAGCACTATATATATTCTTCGGCATGATGCAAATTCTGCGGCAAATTCCACAACCGCAGAACTGCAGAATTCCAGGGGCCTTGTATAAGTCACATAATATGAATGTAATTTATCTCTGATGAAGCTAGTCATTTAGCCTTGTGAAACGTAAGAAGTTTTTTGCCTGTGAGCATTATGCTGTAAGAACTGGTATTTTTGCACTGATGCAGTTGGTTAAATAAATATTTTATCAATATATTTGGCCTGGACTGGGTGCTAATTTTTTCTACAATAAAAAAATTATGCATTATTTGGGTCTGCTCAGCAAAATCTTCTTCTTCATTGCATAACCTGTGAAATCTATGAAACAGTAAATAAGGCAGGCCATTCTTGACATATTTAGGATGGAAGGAGCTGTGGAGGAGGAAACTATGAGAGTCAATGGGTTTGTAATAAACTGATGTCTTCAGACCAGTGTTCTGTACTGACAGTTGGATTTCCAGAAAAGGCAGTGTGGAGGAGGATACTTCAACAGTGTATTGAAGGGAAGGATGGGCCATGGTAAACATGTCAAGGAAGACTTGGAGGGTCTCCCTGGAGAAGGAGGTGGCCCCCACAGAGTCATCTATGTAGCATTTGTAGAGTTCAGGCACAGTCACTGTGAATGTGAGAAAAAACTGTTCCTCCACCCAACTCACAAAAAGATTAGCAAAGCTGGGACCCGTCTTGGCACCCAAGGCGACTCCACTGACCTGCTGAAAAAAACTGTTGTTAAAAGAAAAAGCATTGAATTTAAGAACAAGTTCTGCCAGACGAGTTAGTGTGTGTGTGTGGGTAGCATGCTAGCCTTCCCACTTATTCAGAAAATGCTGCAAAGCTGTCAGGCCATCACCATGGTGGATCACTGTGTAAAGAGATTTGATGTCCATGTTGAAGATGAGCTGATGAGAGCCACTGAATCTGAACCTGTCAAATAACTGGAGAACATGATTAGTGTCTTTAACATAAGAGGGCAGGGACTCAATGAGTGATCTCATGAGACTGTCCAAAAATGCAGAGATGTGGGATGTGGGGCAGAAGCAGGCAGACACGATAGGACGACCAGGGTTACCTGTTTTGTGGATTTTGGGATGGAGATAAAACCCGGATGTCTGGGGATACTGAACTATGAGTCTCTTAGCAGAAGCAAGGAGTTCTTTGTTTTCAAGCTGAGGTGATGGCGGTGGTGATATCAGTCTGATAGTCAGCAGTGTGGTCCTGTTGAAAAGAAAAGTAAAACCTGGTGTCGGAGAGTTGCTGTGTGGCTTCAGTGATGCATAGTTCCTTTTGCCAGACAACAACAGCACCTCCCTTATCAGCTGGTTTAATAACGATGTCATCCCTCCATTGCAGAGATATAAGGGCTGCAAGCTCACCAGTTGTCAGATTGGAGTGGTTGTGCTTGCAATGAAAATTGAAGCAAGTGGTGTTTTCCATGCATTGGTTAATAAAATAATCAACAGCAGCAAAACGTCCTGGAGGGATCCATGCTCTTCACTGGGGATTGATGTCATTGATTATTCTGGTGATACTGTCATCAACTGCGGGAAGAGGAGTCTCATTAGAAAAATTAGCTGTAAGGCGTACTGTATGAAAGAAGCGCTGCAGATCAACTTGAACCTGGTTTGCATCAAGATACCTGGGTGTGGGCACAAAAGAGAGACCTTTGCTAAAGAGAGATTGATCATCTTGTGTCGGGGAGCTCTGGAGGAATGCAAAATAATAAATTGTTAGGTTGTGTGTGACTCAATGGCTCATGTTGATTGCTGATCTGTTGGGTGAGAGACTGGAGTTTGTCAGATTTGGTATCCTTGAGGAATTGAAAGAGAGTGGAGTTATGTGTTGGATGCAGTGCTTAATAAAAAGAAGGTTTTGTGGAACTGTTCACTGCAGGAAATCATTCTGCTTTTGGCTAGTTTTGTCCACAGAGATCAGCTGTTTCTTAATGGAAAGAATGGTGTTCGTGATGAGTTTCCTAGAGGAAGTTTTAAAAAGCTTATTAGTGGAGGAAACATGTATCTCAGACCCAAATGAACAAGGATGGAATTTCAAACAGAAATCTTTTAAGAATAATACTAAGGTGGTGGCATTTGGAAAGAAACTGCAAGTGACTGCAGAGTTTAGTCTTAGAGGAAATGGCAGAAAATAATTCAAGAGACTTAGAAATATGAGAAGGGAGTGCAGACATAGATGAAATGAAGGAGCATTGTAGAGAATTCAAAAGAGATTTCAGAGTAGGCATGGAGGGTCGCAGCAAATGTAGCACACAAAATGTAAAAACAGAAAAGGGGGCTGTGTCAGCATGTGGTCTGAAAGCAAAACAGAATGGTTATATTTAATGCATACTGAAAATAGAAAATAGAGTTAAAAATCTACATTTCGACCTTAGGTCTTCTTCAAGAAATATCTCAAAGAGAGAAAAATAAGGTTAGTCCAGAAAGGAGGTAAAATAAAGGATATATAGGTGGGGAAAGAAAAAAGGGGAAGGCTCAGGAAGAAGAGGTGATAAATGGCAAGATTAAGAAAGAATCTGTGAAAAAAAAGGTGATGATGGGAAAGACAAGGCATAATAGGGGTGAATGAGCTAAAGAGTCCCCAGGTGGGGAATAATTAACATGACCTAATAAGAAAGCTGAAAGGTGATAAATGTGGGGGAAGGAGACAGAGATGGAGACATAAGTGAATATGCTACACCTGCAAATTTGTTTCTAGTGTGACTGAAATTTGGGGTCCTAGAGGTGTTTTTCACATTACCAAGGAGTTCTCATGCACCTCCACTTATGTGGTATATTGTAGTCTTTGCAAGAAGTGTGAAGCTATTTACATTGGAGAGACTGGTAGATGCCTTGCTAACTGTTTCAGGGAACATTACAGGGCAGTCAGGAATGGAGACACTAATAAACCCATTGTATCCATTTTATCTCCAGGGACCACAGGGCCAATGACCTTTCTGTCTATGTCCTTTAGCAGGGCTTCTGGGATTCTGACCTTAGAAAAACATGGAAACCAAGCTGATCATCTGCCTTAGCTCCCAGCAGCCCTCTGCTTTAAATGATTGACTACTAACATCTTTCAGCCACCCCTTGTTTTCCCTAAAGTCTGTTTGTATCTGTACACATTTAATTTCTTTTCATTTTCACCATATGTCTCTATCTCTGTCTCCTTCCCCATATTTGTCACCTTTCAGCCTTCTTACTAGGCCCTGTTAATTATTCCCCACCTGGGGACTTCTCTAGCTCATCTCTAGCTGTTATGCCCTGTCTTTCCCATCATCACCTTTTTGTTTCACAGATTCTTTCTTAATCTTGTCATTTATCACTTCTTCTCCCTGAGCCTTCCCCTTTCTTCTTTCCCCAGGTATATATATATATATCCCTTATTTTACCTCCTCTCTACACTAACTTTGTTTTTTCTCTTTTAGATATTTCCTGAAGAAGACCTAAGGTTAAAATGTAGATATTTAACTCTGTTTTCTATTTTCAGCATGCATTTAATATAACCATTTTGTTTTGCTTTCAGACCACATGCTGACACAGACCCTTGTTTTTGTTTTCACGTTTTGTGTGCTACATTTGCAGCAACCCACTATGCCTACTCTGATATCTCTTTTGAATTCTCAACGATGCTCCTTCATTTAATCTATATTTGCACTCCCTTCTCATATTTCTAAGTCTTCTCTTGAATTATCTTCTGCCATTTCCTCTAAGACTAAACTCTGCAGTCACTTACAGTTTCTTTCCAAATGCCACCACCTTGGTATTATTCCTAAAGCTTTCTGTTTGAAATTCCATCCTTGTTCATTTGGGTCTGAGATACATGTTTCCTCCACTAATAAACTTTTGAAAACTTTCTCTAGGAAACTCATCACAAACACCATTCTCTCCATTAAGAAACAGCTGATCTCTATGGACAAAACCAGCCAAAGGCAGAAGGATTTCCTGCAGCAAACTACTCTGCAAAACCTTCCTTTTATTAAGCACTACATCCAACACCTTAACTCTACTCTCTTTCAGTTCCCTTAAAGATACCAAATATGTCAAACTCCAGTCTCTCACCCTGCAGATCAGCAACCAGCATGAGCCCTCCAGTCACATACAACCTAACAATTTAGTATTTTGTATTCCTCCAGATCTCCCCCTAACACAAGATTAGCAACCTCTCCTTAGCAAAGGTCTCTCTTTTGTGCCTACACCCAGATATCTTGACACATCCCATGTTCAAGCTGATCTGCAGCACTTCTTTCATAGAGTATGCCTTACAGCTCATTTTTCTGAGACTCCTCTTTCTGCAAATGATGACAGTATCACCAGAACAATCAATTATATAAATCCCCAGTGAAGTGCATGGACACCCCCTCCAGGACATTTTGCTGCTGTTGGTTATTTTATTAACAAATGCATGGAAAACACCACTAACTTCAATTTTCCTTGCAGGCACCACCACTCCAACCTGACAACTGGTGAGTTTTCAGCCCTTAGATCTCTGCAATGGAGGGATGACTATCAGACTAAGGTCACCACCACCATCATCTCGGCTATTGAAAACAAACAGCTCCTTGCTTCTGCTAAGCGACTGATAGTTCAGAATCCTAGGACATCCAGGTTTTATCTGCTTCCCAAAATCCACAAAACAGGTAACCCTGGTCGTCCTATTGTGTCTGTCTGCTCCTGCCCCACATCCCACATCTTTGCATTTTTGGACAGCCTCATGAGACCACTCATTGAGTCCCTGCCTTCCTATGTAAAATGCACTAACCATGCTCTCCAGTTATTTGACAGGTTCAGATTCAGTGGCTCTCATCAGCTCATCTTCACCATGGACATCAAATCTCTTTACACAGTAATCCCCCATAGTGATGGCCTGACAGGTTTGCAGCATTTCCTGAATAAGTGAAGTCCAACAGCCACCCCCATACACACCAACTTGTCTGGCAGAACTTGCTCTTAAACTCAATGCTTTTTCTTTTAATAATAGTTTTTTTCAGCAGGTCAGTGGAGTTGCCATGGGTACCAAGATGGGTCCCAGCTTTGCTAATCTGTTTGTGGGTTGGGTGGAGGAACAGTTTTTTTCTCTCATTCACAGGGACTGTGCCTGAACTCTACAAACACTACATAGATGACTGTGTGGGGGTCACATCCCTCTCCAGGGAGACCCTCCAAGTCTTCCTCGACAAGTTTACCACGGCCCATCCTTCCCTTCAATACACTGTTGAAGTATCCTCCTCCACACCACCTTTTTTGGATATCCAACTGTCAGTACTGAACACTGGTCTGAAGACATCAGTTTATTACAAACCCACTGACTCTCACAGTTTCCTCCTCCACAGCTCCTTCCATCCTAAACATGTCAAGAATGGCCTCCCTTATTCACAGTTTCTTAAACGTTGCAGGTTATGCAATGAAGAGGATGATTTTGCTGAAAAGGCACAAATAATGCATAGTTTTTTAATCAACAGGGGATACCCTAAAAACACAGTGGACAGAGAACTCTCCCAGGTCAGTAACATGTCCCGTAACCTCAACCCTTGCAGGAAGGACACTGTCATGCAAGAACAATGGCGAATTCCACTAGTGCTTCCTTTCCATCAGAGTACACCTTCTCTTCCCAGGACCATCACCAGTAACCTTCCTATTTTGCAAACTGACCCAGTCATTGATGCTTCCTTTACAGAACCACCTATTGCCTTCTACCACCGGCCACCCAACTTGCAAAGTCTCCTGGTAAAATGCAGCCTACCTGCTCCTAACAGTTCCTCCGTACCAGGTACCAAACCTTGCAACAGAACTCGCTGCTAGACCTGTAAATTTGTTTCTAGTGAGACTGAAATTCAGGGCCCTACAGATGTTATTCACATCATCATGTATCTCCACTAATGTGATATATTGTATTCTTTGTAGGAAGTGTGCAACTATTTACATCGGAGAGACTGGTAGACACCTTGCTAACTGTTTCAGGAAACATTACAGGGCAGTCAGGAATGGAGACACAGATAAACCCATTGTATCCCATTTTATCTCCAGGGACCACAGTGCCAATGACATTTCTGTGTGCGTCCTTCAGCAGGGCTTCTGGGATTCTGACCATAGAAAAAACATGGAAACCAAGCTGATCATCCACCTTGGCTCACCACAGCCCTTCTCTTTAAATGACAGACTTATTTTCTACTAACGTCTTTCAGCCACTCCTTGTTTTCCCTAAAGTCTGTTTGTATCTGTACACATTTAATTTCTTTTCATTTTCACCATATGTCTCCATCTCTGTCTCCTTCCCCCACATTTGTCACCTTTTAGCCTTCTTACTAGGCCTTGTTAATTATTCCTCACCTGGGGACTTCTGTAGCTCATTCACCCCTATTATGCCTTGTCTTTCCCATCATCACCTTTTTGTTTCACAGATTATTTCTTAATCTTGCCATTTATCACTTTGTCTCCCTGAGCCTTCCCCTTTTTTCTTTTCCCACTTATACATCCCTTATTTTACCTCCTCTCTACACTAACGTTGTTGTTTTCCTCATTTAGATATTTCCTGAAGAAGACCTAAGGTTGAAACATAGATTTTTAACTCTATTTTCTATTTTCAGCATGCATTTAATGTAACAATTTTGTTTTGGTAATTGCAGCCAAGCTGATAGTGCTTAGATGCTGGAGGGATGCAGAACCCCCATCATCCAGTGAGTGAAAAGAAGAGAAGGGAAAACAGCTAGTTATTAAAGTCTACTACACTTCTAGAGCTCAGGATGAGGTCTTTTTGTGGATATGGTGGGTTTCTTAACTTCCAGCCATTGCCAAATCCCAGCATGCTATTACATGCCCCATTAGCTCCTAACCCGGGCACCTAAACAAACATCCACCAGTAATTTGGTTGGATAACTGACACTAAGCTCCTAATGGATGTATGTTGCTAGACTCCTACCTGCATGCACTCAGTAACCTTTTCATTGTTATTGTGGTACTGCAACATCCATTAACCCATCAGTCCTCTTTGGGCTAACTGGATTATTCAGTGCTCATGCTGTATGGGTTTGTCTTCCCCTCTTTTTATTATGTTATGTCTGTTTATTTTTAAAATTTTATAAGTACTTCACTTCTGTACTCAAGGTTGTATTCCTAATGGAATGTAGGAATGTTAAAACAAATGCATGTGTCATATTAGTGGATAGCAGTTAGGTAAATTTGTATATTTTTGTGATTACATGTCTTTGTGCTAGCTATTAATGCCTGCAGTAATCTATGTCAATCTGGCTGACCTTGTATAAAAGTTGAACATTTTAATGAAAACTATGATTAAAAAAAATAAATCATTTGGCAAAAAAGGATCGCTTGTCCCATCCAGTCTTCCCAAGTGATTTGGTTCCACATAGGAGGCTATCAAAAAAGCTGGAAGATTTAGGGATAGGGAAAGGGCTAACAAGGTAGATTGGAGATGGGTGGTGGGGAAGGAAACACAGGAAGGCAATGAATGGGATTAAATTAGAGGCTAGGGAGGTCACAAGTGGGGGTGCCACAGAGATCAGTCCTGGGTCCTCTCCTGTTCAACATGTTCATCAGTAACACTGGGGAGGGTATCCAGGCAAGATGTTTCTCTTTGTGGATGGCACAAAACCGTGCAGCAGGGTAAACAGTGAACAGGGATCAGATAATTTCAACAAGACCTGGAGAAACTGGAAAGGTGGTGTAAACTATGGCAATGGAGGGTCAATGCCCAAAAGTGCAAAGTGATGCTCACTGATAAAAAGAATCCATGCACAGAGTACAAGATGAGAGGACATAACAGCAATAACAGAAGACAGGGATCTGGGGGTCATGATCAGCAACAGTCTTAAAACTTTAGGACAGTGCAACTAAGCATATAGCATGAAGCAACCAGGACATTGAGATGTACAGGAAGAGGATTTGAAAACAGACTGAGGGAGGTGTTACCCATATATGGGTCCCTGGTGAGGCCCCACCTAGAGTACTGTGCTCAATTTTGGAGCCTGCAACTGAGGAAGGAGAGGTACCGGCTAGGGACAGTACACTAGAATATCACCAGAGTGATCCAGGTTTAGTAAGGCAGATCCTACAAGGAAAGACTGGCACACCTGAACATATACACACTGGAGGCCGGGGGGGGGGTTATAATGGAGAGTTACAAGTTCCTTAGGTGGATAAACAAAGTTGGGAGTGAGGAATGTAAGTGGAGTGATGAAAGGGCATGGGGGAAGACTAGTTTGGGAAAATTTAAGAGTAACACTAGGATGTTCTTCTTTACCGAGAAGGTGGTGAAAAAAATGGAACAGATTGCCAGTAAAGACAGTGGAGGTGAGTCAATAAATGGGTTCAAGCCTGGGTAGGACAGATTCAGAGACCTTGTAGTGCTGAAAGGTGGGTTAAGGGGAGAGGGAGTACTGTAGATGGGGGTGGAAGTCAGTTGGGAAAGTTATGTATAAAGCCAGGGGTATAGTCAACAGTAGTTCAGTGTAGAATAGGTAGAAAAACTGGGCAGACTGAATGGACTGTTGGTCTTTTTCTTTCTGCCATCATTTTCTATATTTCTATGTTTCTAAGATAACTGTATTAATATAGTTTATTTATATATAATAACTGGTGCAGCCCAATATCAACCTGTTTTTAACAACTTTGAAAAGTGGTTGATACGAAAAAACTTGTATCAACCTGCGGGTTGATACGACTTTTACATCCTCGTGCTGAGAAGCATATACAAGCACCAACCAATTAAACTATCCGAGGCAGCACAAGACCATTCTCCAATGTAAACAAAAACTCACAAGCTTACAGAGCAGGTTTTCACTTAAAGCACATCCTTCCCCCTTCCCCGATTCTGTAGCTTACCTTCCAGTTTAAAGATCTGTACATGTGCAGCATTTATTTATTTCAGATATTTCTTGTAGAATCACTCGTAAAAACCAGCACTGAGACCCACGGCCAAACGGCTCGTATTTCCTTACTAGTAGGCACGCCCCCACACTAGCACGTTATGTGATGTAAGTCCTAGACTAGCATGGGGGCGTGCCTACTAGTAAGGAAGTATGAGCGTTTTGGCCTCACGTCTCCTCGTAGTGGTAATTCTTCTGAGAAAATTTTTTTAGTAACAGTTATTATAAAAAAATAAAACATATGTAGGGGGTAGAAATGGAGTTTTTTTTTACACACCCTCGTTGTGTGATAATAGTTAAACCTCTCGAGCTTCACTCTCAAGGTTTACATATTATCACACAACTTGGGTGTGTGAAAAAACTCCATATCAACTCCCTACATATGCATTATTCTCTATATAATTATTGGTGACCATAAATATCAACTGGATTACTGTTTTGTTAAAAATGCATATCAACCGGATTTCAGGTTATTATGCTGCAAAGGCAATAATAACCCAAAATCAGGTTGATATAACAGTTCATAATAACCCGAAATCTGGTTAATATGACATTCCCCAAAGAAACAGTGCATCTGAACCTCTTTAAAACTGTTGCATTCCATTGTTTCACAAAAAGTATTTCAACTGCAGTATTTTAAACTGTGTTTTATTCATATATTTTATTTATTTATTTGCTTTTGGTAACCAGGTGAGTGCACTAGGCATAGCAATGCCTATTTTCAGGCACGACCCGGGAGAAGACAGTTTAAACATACAGAATGAAGCATACATGTGATGCAGCACATGATATTGGTGAAACACAGTGAGGATGCAGGCAGCAAAATACAGCTGAAGCAGTAAATTCAAAGAGTAGGTCACATTTGGAATATTTAGAGGAAGTGTTACAATGGAGGCAAAACTGAAATACACCTAGGTAACATGCACAACTAGAGTTAAACAGTAAGTGAAACAGGCATTTGCAAAGAAAGGTTTATACACAACAAGGTACAGTAAGTGCCAAACTGAGGATGAGATGAGATGAGAGAGGGAGAGGAGGAGAGAGTGAGGGATGAGGGGAGAAAGAGGAGGGGAGGGGAGGAGAAATGGGTAGATAGGGAGGTGGGGAAAGAGGTGTAAGAGGAAGGCAGTATAGTGAGAGAGAGGGGAGATGATGAAGTCTAGGGTGGATTAAAGCAGGTACATTGGCTGATTGTTTGTAGATATACAGTTCAGTTTCTTCAAAATTAAAACTGTACTCTAGCTAAAAAAAGTATTTTTCTTTCAAGCTGCTAGAAATGCAGTCTAATCCTCCACACCAGCAATAATAAAAAATAAAAGATAGGCAAGTTTGATGTTATGGATTTTTTTCACACACCCTTGGTGTGCACTGACCATATAAACCTCTTGAGCTACGCTCTTGAGGTTTATGGGTCATCACACACCTCGGGTGTGTGAAAAAAGTCCGTAATACATACTTACCTATCCATTATTCTCTATTGAGTTGACTTCAAAGTTTCATAAAAAAAAAAAAAAAAACATTTCAGCCATTTCTAAAGATACTTTATTCGAACATGTAAACTTTGGAATCATTAAGGCTAAAAATTACATTTTTTTCGATGAAACTTTGAGTCAGATATACTGATATAAAGATATATCATTTCATTACAGCAGTCATATATTATTAGGGAACAGTAGCACCCAAATAGTTAAGGTTGCAAATGCATTTCTGTGTTAAACTCTGACTTTTGCAGCCAGTGCCATGACTGTCCCTGAACAGAATAAGCCTAAATTCAGTGTGTGCTCAGTCAGTGTCAGAATCTCAAGATCCAGCAAATTTGATGGTGGTCAGTTGGGCAGTTTGAAAGTTCTAGAAGGTTGAAAATACACAAAAATATGTTTTTTAAGACTTTTTCCACTGATACTGTGGCACAAAAATGGTTGCAAGTTGAAACCAGGAAGTTTCAGGTTAGTTAGTTTGCTTAAGAATGATTCTTTGCTGGGTGACAATTCTGAGACATTCAAAGATGTTATGTTATTTAATAAACTAGATTGCTGGTTTGTGCCTTCACAATATGATTTTTCAACAGAAATGTGTGCAACTTATGCAGCAGTTACACACAGTGTAGAATTGAATGTTCTCCCAAAACATACTTTAGGGGGGAGTTTACTGTCACCACTTATGTGGTCTTCAGGAGGAAGCCTTTGCCAGCAAGCTCAAGTTTCACTGCTATGCTGATGACACCCAGCTCTGTCTTGTGCACCTGATGGGGAAATGTGGCCTCCATGCAGAGTTGCTGTCTGTGTGAAGTCAATGACTGGATGACATTAAACTGGCTGGAGGTGTTGCTGGGTGAATCAGGTTCCCTTAGGTCAGCACTGATGGGTGCTGATACTATCTTTCCATTTTTAAATGGGATTGAACTCTGAGTTGTGGATAGGGTTAAAAGTCCTGGGGTCATTGCGGACTGCAAGCAGACATTTGAAGATCAGGTGTCGGCTGCAGTCTGTAGAGGCTTTCTTCATCTATATACTATTACCCAGATTAAACCACATCTGATGCTAGGGAACCTGACTGCAATAGTGCATGCCTTTGTCACATCCAGCCTGGAAAACTGTAATGCCCTTTACCTATGGTTATCTGGAGGTCTTGTGCCTCTCCTGCAGCTGATACAGAATGCAGCAGCCCAACTGATTGGCGGGACACCCTGGAATGAAAATATCATGCTGATGCTGCACGACTGGTATACCATCACAATGGAGACTGAATTTTGTTGCCACAATTACAGTGCCGCAACAAGGGCGACAGTGAAAGGGGCAAACATGATTTTAGATTGCCCCTCACTCCTGTTGCCCTTTGCCCCCAAACAGTGTCTTCTCTCTCCAGGGCATGTCCTGTTTCTCAGGAGGGTACTTTGGTGCTGTAACTCCCAAGAAACATAATGCCTGGCACTGTAATGCCAGACAGCATGTTGCCAACACCATAATCAGCATTGGAAACATGTCTGTCGCTATGACATGGGTAACTATATGACCTACACTAGCTGCCTATTCAGTGGTGCATCAGCTTCAAGATTGACTTTTTAACATACAAGGCCCTGCACAGCTTGGGTCTGGCATACCTGAAAAATCTTCCGTCTCCATGTGCCGCTGTCTGCTCTCTTCACTGAACTGAGGCCTGTTTGCTGGCTGTTCTCTGCTTGAGGCTTTAATTATGTGGGGACAAGGCCTCAGGGTTGGCTGTGCCTGTGTGTCAGAACTCTCTGCCACATCACAGTTGTGCTGCCCACTTGGTGAAAGAGTTTAACCACTTTAGTGCCCCTGGATGTACACTGTACATCCTGAACTTTATTTTGATGCTTCTGACTGATTTGGAGACCTTCAAATGCAATACCACTTACCATACATCCATGGGGCATCATATAAAATGAATATAATAAAATATCAGAAGCTCTGTGGAGGCTTCCGGTTCAGCTTTGAGAGAGATGTGACATGCAGTACTGAGCTACGGACCCAAACCTCTTCAAAACAGGCCATAACAACTAAAACCAGTTTCAGTTTTCAGCAAAAACAATTGATGAGGAGCTTGTCATGCTAGATGGGTAGAAGGAAACAGATGTCGGCAACCACTGAAAACCTAATACCCAAAAGAGCTGACTCACTTACTCCACAGTCCAGGCTGCAAGATACAGATATGGCTGCTGAGCCACCAGCCACACAGCAACCTTCCAAAATGACAGTCTTAACAGAGCTCAAAGACTTTCAGTCTGAGGTATGGGAATTTAAACAAGACCTCAAGGCAGATCTAGTTAAAATCGAGAGCAAAGTACAAGTTCTTGAGGAGCAAGTCAGAGTAGCAGACACGAAAGTGGATCGTCTTGAAAGGATCATAATTCATATTCTCCAGGAATGTCAGTCCCTACATGACAGTGCAAAGACTTACAGGACAGATCCCATCGCAATATTCTACGCATCTACGGCCTCCCTGAAGAAACGGAAGACCGTGACTTGGGAGCTTTTGTGGAGGGCCTATTAAGGGAACTGCCTCAACTTTACCCCAGCTACCCCATCAATATCGAACGGGCTCATCTAGCCCTGCAGCCAAAACCACAGAAACCAATGAATAAGCCAACATCAGTCATTATTAAATTCTTGAGCTTCACCACAAAACAAGATATCCTCCTCAGAGCCTGAAGAATGCGACAGATCACTTACCTCAATACCTGCCTATCCTTTGACAACAATTATTCAGCAGGAGTTATGACCGGATGAAGAGCCTACTCACCCATTCTTCAAGTCCTGCAAGCCCAGCAACTCAAGTTCCAGACCCCGTATCTGTCTCGTTTGGTGATAATATTTCCTGATGACTGAAAGGTCTCTCCACCCCGGAGGATGCCACGAAGGAGATGTCAGCGAGAGGGAGGGAGGTTTCACTTCCACAATGCCAAACAGAATGTCCAGACATTGGAGACTTTTGCAGTACCCTATGGTCCACAGCTACTATTGGAGATGACCGGCAATGACAGGGACAGACCACCATGCAGGAGATCCGGCAATTACTTGAGTTGTTTGCCAGATTGTCACCCACATGAATATACTCTGGGGCTTTAGCAGCCGAGTTCCTGTTCTATGGCGTCAGCCAGTTGGTTTGTCTCCTTTTGATGCCATTTGTTTGAATACTGGTCCAGTGAGTTGAAATTGGGAGATGTCCTACTCTGCCTTCATATGTCAGCAGTGACTCACTCAATGCTTACCGAGACTCAGGTATGGGAACTAGATGTTAATGTCGGACCTCGTGATACAGAAGTCAGTAGTCCTACATCTCTCATGGTCACATGGGAGAGTGATGCTATTCTTTACCTTGCATTTTAACTGTTTACCATTAATTGTTAAACCTATTTGAAACAATTGTTATTGGAGCTTAGACACTCCGCTGTTCTTTATGAAAGAGGGCTAATATAGTATATGCTCATGGGGACTATTGATTCCTACCCCCACCAGACCGCTATTCAGGCTTAATTCTTAAGAGGTGCCACCTATGTAGGGATGCAGTGACTGCAAGTGCTTGATTTACTTAAATCTACCCAGCTACAGTGGAGCATTTGATTCCCCCGAGTAGCCCCCACCTCACCCCTCCCTACTCCACCTGGATATGGGGCTTCCCTTTTGGCTATTGCATCTTTAATGGCTATAACGAACACAGAGAAGAGATTTTACAATCTCTCTAGTTAGTTAGAGGTGTTCCAATGTTGCCTTGAGCAAGCAGCGTACCAGTTCCTGTGATAAATCAGTCCCTCCCTCTTGGGCTCTGTGCCTTCTGGCTTGGATCGGAGTTACTGAGCACAATTACATTTGATTGCCTACAAAATTAGCCCTCTCTGAATTTATTTATCAGAGTGCATATCGCTCTTATGAAAGCCCACAACAGGACCTATAAACCACTAAGGGAAACTAGCTTACTGCCTGACTCGGGTTACACGCTCAGGGTAATTATATTATATGTATTCTGTTGCCTCTGAAATCAGTCCTCTGAGGTAATACTGAATGGCTCTTCTCACTAATAGATCTCAGAAGATCACAGCTAACATGATTAAGCTCAGTTCATACTACCATTGTATAGAGCTATACCTTCAGGATAACCTGCAGCTCCTCTGACTAGTAAGATTCTACTGCCCTCTAGTGACCATGGCTGATTTCTTTGTTGATAATTCTAAATAGTCTGCTCTGTCCATAGGTAGCCTTAGGGACTCCACAACTCTTAATGAAGATTCCCTTTCCTTCCATACTATGCCCAGTGAACAGCAGAGGGAGAATCTGTTTACTTGTCTAGTATCCAGTTCAGTATTATGGGATACATTTATTTGTATATTTGGATGAGTGGACTCAGCTGTCATCACTGAAGCCTCACAGCATATAACTGCTAGAACCTTGACTGACTTCAGCATTTAAAAATCCTCCCAGAGCGGTGACTTCCTTGGTTGTCCGGAGGAAGGAAAGGATGCAGGCAGCTGAAGTTGATCGAAGTTGACTCCCCTCTGGCTTCCCGGAGGTGTCACCCAGCTCAGGGCATTGTTTCTGTCTTCTCGGTTAAATGGAGTCAGCTTCTTACAGAGATCAGTTATACAAGCACTCCACTGTATTCAGAGTGTTGTGTGACTTAACTGTCTTCTTGTGCCATCTGGAACATGCCCTATCATATGCATGGCAGATCATAATAAGTAATCGCAGAATCTAATACCCACAACACCCAGTGTAGAATGATCTCTCCCAATACAAACAAAAAAAATCTTAGGCACAATTAATGTCAGTGGGTAAGGGGTTATCCATTTCAAATTATCCTTTGGGAATGGAGTGTACTTGTTCTAACAGTCTGATGGCAGAGACTCACCCAGCAAGAGGGTGCTACTCAATGCCCCTATACACACAAAGTTATAAACCTCCTGAATATGGAAAGAAGGAGGGTATCTACATCATGACTTGCTCATTCATGACTTGCTCACTATTCTATCCCCTACTCTATCCCTCCCCCTATTCCTACAAAGTTCTCACTGACTATTCTGTTCCCTACTCTATCCCTCCTCCCATTCCTACAAATTCACTTACTATTCTGTCCCCCGCCTTATCCCTCCTTGCTCCCACCTTTCCTGCCAATCCCTTTGTGGGGTTTGCATCTCGGAGGAGTGAAGGCCCATTCCTACTCTCTAATTCACTCCTACTTGCCACTCCTTCTATCCTACAAAGTTCTCAGTAACTACCCCAATTGTAATATCCCAATTATTCTACCTATGTGTATGTTTTTTGTATATGGGTATTAGTTAAGTGGGATACAGTATATGAACAATTAACATTAATGTGTTTATGTATATGATTATTTGTATGTAGACTATATCTGTTGGCAAGTGTTGCTTGTATAGTCCACAACATATCTGATAGTTCAGATGTTTTGGTTTATGTACAGTCCTCTTTGTATATCTTTATTTTGCATCTGTATTCTATATTGTACCCACTCTCCCCTTTCCCCCAGGACACATCTGGAAACGAGTAGTTTGTAGCTCAGTATGCCTTTTCTGGTGAAACATTTCAAATAAATAAATTCAATAAAATGGGCAGGGTCCTGAAGACACCCACCAGGATTTGCCCATCACCCCGCCCTTGGTCCCTGAAGTCCATATCTTGGGACATGGTAGGAGCTGGGTCCACAGCACCCCACCATCTACATATCTTCTCACACCAGTTAACAGTACAGTAGGAGACCAGCTAAGGTGTGGAATTCCCCATCTTCTCACCCGGCTTAACAGTAGCCACCTGCTATGGGGGCCCACAGCTATTGCTGTGACTTAGTCCCCATGGGATAATTCAACTATCCCCCAAAGGAGAGTACTACTCTCCCATCCTAGGAAGTCACTCATAACTCCTTCTCCACCCTCTGGTGGATTGGAGGGGCAGTTTAATGGGTATGTTACTAAGTTTAAAGTTTGATGTGCCCAGTTGGCACTGTGTATGGTTTTTGTATTTGTAATTGTTTGTAGTTTAAACTTCTTGTTCTCTGCATCAAAGCAACAACACTTAATGTATACTATCCCTCACTCTTTTCCCTCTCTACAACTAGTACTTTTTGCCCTCAACCTATTGGATTTTCTCTTCAACCTACTATTCTTCAGGTAACTCCGCTCTCCTAGGGGGACCGACTCTTCATCCATTTAAATAGAAAACCTGTCTTTCCCCATGGATAGGTCCTTCAAAGTGATTTCATTTTATATAAATGGTACAGTATACATAGTCCAGTCAAGAGACACCATCTGCTCCAAAAGCTCAAGAGGGATCAGCCAGAGGTAATGTTCCTCCAGGAGACCGACCTTTCAGCTGAGGAACATGCAACACTTACCTCACTGGGTTACCAAACAGTGATAGGCTCCTTACATGCATCTGGACAGAGATGAGGAGTGGCAATTCTAATCCCTCGGGGGATACGCTTTGAGCCGGAAGACCAGGCTATAGATCTGGATGGATGGTTTGCCATAGCTACTGGATTACTTTATAGTAAGCCTGTTACCATGGTTTCCCTATACCTCCCGCTGGGATCCAAGAAAGCCATCTTCCAACATTTTTTTAATATACTACTTCCAATCCTAAAGGGTCAGCTGATCATGGGGGGCAGCTTAAATGTCACACTATCCCCAGAGCTGGACTCCTCTGGCCCAACCATCTACCATACCACACCAGTGCAGAAATACCTGAGGCATACCTTAGTGCATCTGGGATCTGTAGATTTATGGAGGCATTTTTTTCAGACAACAAAAGAATATACCCACTACATTCCACACGCAGGTACAGCTTCCCGCATTGATTACATATTTATTTTGGTGGAACATCTGGACACAGCTCGAGATCTACACCATGACACTTCCCTCCTCACTGATCATTCTCAGGTATATGAGGTACTTAATCTAGGCAACAACACAGGTCTAACTCCTGGTGACTTAATCTAATGCACCTTAAGGACCCAGAGTTTTGGACACTGGTCCAGGAAGCTATTGCCAGCATTCACTCAGAAAATGCAGATCCAGATATTACAACCGTTATTTTCTGGGACACTCTCAAAGCAGTTTTGAGAGGAGAGATAATAGCTTATGCATCCAAAAAATGGGAGAGAGAAACTAGGCAAAAAACTCTTCTAAATGAACGCCACACCCTACAATGCTTCCTTTACCAGGGAGATCAATCCGTAACTGATCAAATACAGAAAGTAAAACAAGACCTTCAAAAAATCCAGGATCAAAGACTTGAGACACTATCATTATGAGGAAGGCCCCACAGGCACCTGAAACTTTGCCCGTAAAATTTGTAACTACAGAGACCATGCCTGTATAGCATAGATTATTGACCCGGCAACAGTTTCTATTCTTACTCGATTCGGTGATATCAGAAAGGCAATGGTTACCTTATGTCAGGAGCTTTATAAGGCGGACATCCAGGCCTCACCAGATCAAATAGATTCCTACTTAAGCCAGATCCCCTAAAATGTCTGATTGACCCACAGGCCAATAGCCTACTTGCCCCTATCTCTCCACCTGAGCTTGAATCAGTCCTGCGAGACTCCAAAACTCAAAAGGCCCCGGGTCCTGATGACTACCCAAACAAATTCTACAGGATATTTTGAGAGCCTCTTATACCCTATTTACTTTTGGCATTCAGAGGAATTCAGGAGGGAGACCCTCTCCTGCCTTCATGGAAATACACAACCCTGACAGCATCATTAAAACCTCAGGAGGATCCCGCTACCTCACCTCCTACAGACCAATATCCATGCTTAATTTCGATTATAAAATACATATGCCCATCTTAGCCAGACAGCTTGAACCCTCCTACCTAATCTAATCAACCCTGACCAAGTGGGATTTCCTTGTCAATGCCAGACACATGACAGTGGTCGCTGAAACCTCTTAATCAATTATGCGGCCACCAGGCAGATTTCCCTTATATTACTCAGCCTAGATGCCAAAAAGGCATTTGACAGGGTGGCATGGCCATTCCTGTGGAGTGCTCAGTCTCCTTTTGACTTGCTCCAGAAATGTATACAAATATTACAGGATATCTGCAGTTCAGCCCAAACATATCTAAAATTAAATGGATCCATTTCTGATCATTTCCCTTCTCTAGAAGCACCCATCAGGGTTGTCCATTATCTCCACTCTTGTTCGCTTTATCGACAGGGGTAGAGTGGAGGATGACAACTGCAAAGTGGACATACTGAACAGATACTTCTATTCAGTCTTTATTGAGGAGGGGCCAGGTAATGGACCAGAAGGGAGAGGAAAGGGTAGAAAGGGCACAGAAATGGATACAAGTCCCTTTCCACAGGAAAAGGTCTTAAAAGAACTGGAAAGAATAAGAGTCAATAAGGCTATGGGGCCAGATGGGATACATCCCAGGGTGCCTAGGGAGCTAAGAGAGGTGGTGGCTGAACCTCTGGCAACCCTGTTCAGCCAGTTACTGGTAACAGGGAAGGTACCCAAAGACTGGAGGACAGCTTATGTAGTCCCCCTATACAAAAGCGGGAACAGAGAGGAAACGGGAAACTACAGGCCAGTCAGCATGACCTAAGTAGTGGGGAAGATCATGGAAACACTATTGAGGGAAAGAATAGTGGAACACCTGGTTGCCAACAGTCTACAGGACCCAAGGCAACATGGTTTTACTGGAGGGAGATTATACCAGACTAACCTCATTTAATTCTTCGACTGGGCGACAAGGGAGGTGGATCGGGGGGGGGGGGGGCAGTGGATGTGGCCTACCTGGATTTCAGCAAGGCCTTTATACTGTGCCACATAGAAGGCTGCTAAACAAGCTGGGGAACATGGAAGTGGGTAGGATGGTGGTGTGGTGGGTGGGGAAACTGGCTGGATAGCAGGACACCGAGGGTGGTGGTAAACGGCTGTCACTCCGAAGAGGGGAAGATGACCAGTGGGGTTACACAAGGATCAGTGTTGGGTGCAGTACTCTCCAACATCTTTATCAGTGACATTACAAAAGCCCCAGAAGAGAGAATTTGCCTGTTTGCTGATGACACAAAGCTTTGCAACAGGGTAGACATGCTGGAGGGTGTGGATAGAATGAGGAGAGATCTGCAGAAGCTTGAGGACTGGTCATGGGAGTGGCAGTGAGATTTAAGACAAAGAAATGCAAGATAATGCACACGGGACACAAAAAAACAGGAACAACATAACAGTTGGGAAGGGAGGATATAGAATGATCCAAGCAGGAAAGGGACCATGGGGTTATCATCTCCGATGACCTCAGCTGGTGGAGTGTTAGTGCAACAAGGTGGCAGGAAAAGCAAACAAGATGCTAGGATGCATAGGCAGAGGTACCACCAGCAGGAAAAGGGAGGCCATAATTCTACTATACAGGACATTAATAAGACCACACCTTGAGTACAGTGCCCAGTTCTGGAGACCTTACCTACTGTATGTAAGGACATAGACAGGGTGGAGGCAGCCCAGAGGAGGGCAACCAAGATGGTGCAAGGTTTACATTACAAAACCTAAGAGGACAGGCTGAAAGACTTAAATATGTACTCCCTGGAAGACAGGAGGGAGAGGGGGGATATGATTGAGACATATAATAATAGGAGGCAGTATAGTGCAGTGGTTTAAGACTCTGAGCTGCAAACCTGGAGACCTGGGTTTGAATCCCACAGCCCCCACTTGCATACTGTGTGACCCTGAGCAAGTCACTTAACTTCCTTGTGCTCCCAGGTCGCACCTGTAAACAAGCTTCAGCTTAGTGTGCCTCTCCTGGTTACAAAAAACAACATATAAGTACCTCACAGGTAGGGACAAGGTGCTGGAAAACACAGCTTTTCATAGAAAAAAGATGCTCCAGGAGTAGGGGACATGAATGAAACTGGAGGGAGGAAGGTTCAGAGGGAACGTGAGGAAGTACTTTTTCACAGAGAGGGTGGTGGATAAATGGAATGCCTTGCTGGAAGAGGCAGTAGGGGCAGAAATGATTACAGGATTTAAGTATGCATGGTATAGGCATAAGGGGATCCTGATAGTCGGGGGAAGGGGACAACCTAGTTCTAGGGAAGCTTGAAGAAGCACAGTTGGAAGAGGCGGTGGGGGCAGAAATGATTACAGGATTTAAGAATGAATGGTATAGGCATAAGGGGATCCTGGTAGTCGGGGGAAGGGGACAACCTAGTTCTAGGGAAGCTTGAAGAAGCACAGTTACATGCACTAATGGGCAGACTAGGTGGGTTGTAGGCTCTTTTCTGCCGTCAATATCTATATATCTATGTATTTATATCTGGAACCCCTGGCAGAAGCAATTTGTTGAGATCCTGCGATGGAAGGGATACCCCTGGGAGGTAGGCATTACAATATATAATTATTTGCCGATGATGTGCTGCTAACTGTAACCTCACTGGAGGATTCCATCCTGGTATTATGGGAACATATACAGGAATTTGGCTCACTAGTGGGATATAAACTTAATACCCTTAAAACAGAAGTAATGTTATATACAGTAATGACTCCCCATTGCCTTGGTTGAAAAGCACTTTCCCCTTCAAATGGCATAAGCAAACCATTAGATACTTGGGTATAAAACTCACAAAAAATTTTTACCATTTAGAACTCCTTAACTATCAACCCCTGACTCAACAAATCCCGGCTAACTTATCTTACTGGACATCTTTGAATTTAGGCTTTTTTAACAGAATAGAGGCCATCTGACAAAACATTTTGCCCTGAATACTATATTTCCTTCACACCCTCCCACTCATGCCAGGCAAAATCTATTTTAAAACTTGGGACAAAGCAATTTCTTGATTTTGTATGGCAGGGCAAACCCCCTAGGATTCGTTACTCCATTTTACAGTTGCCTAGGGACAAAGGGGGAGTCAATCTCCCCAACCTTACTTGGTACGCACTGGCAACACACTTACGTGTTCTATGTTTATGGATCACCCCATCGTATCAGTCCTATTGGAAAATAATTGAATCTGTCTTAAATGACACCCATGATCATCCCCGGTATATCTTTGGGAACCCACCAGCCTGCATACCTAACAGTAAATTCTAGAGATTCACAGCAGAAATGCACCGGCAATGACTCTTTCTTCTGAAGCATTTTTCCTTCCTGCTGACCAGCTTTATCTGAGGGCAGTGGTATACCATGTACAAGGCGACCGCGATTGAGCACTTTCAAAAAGTGCTACTCAATCATGGTGCCTGTGTATACGGCTACCTGGCAGGATAGTGACCCGATATGGGGGCAGATGAGTACAGCAATGGGATGTCACTGTATATACACATGCAGGGGGGGACCATGTCGCACGATGGGTGGAAGGGGAGGGAGGGTATGTGGGGTGTAGTGTGGCAGTTGGCTGCCAAGCTGGCTGTGTGGTGTAGTGGGTAGGTGGTGGGCTGGGGTTGGGAGGGTGGCGGGCTCGGATTCTGGGAGTGATATCTTTAGCCAGGTGTTTTTTAATTTGTTCTACATTTTACACCTCCACCCGGCGTCACCCCCTAGAGTTGAGAATCCAAGTAGGGAGTGCAGGGGGGGCACAGCCCCCTTGCATAACATAGAAAACCAGTCTCAGGTTTTCTAGTCACTGTGAGTGTACATCGCCGTAATTCATTTTCAGCTATGTACACTCACCAAAACAGCGATTGCTATTCTGCGATCACCGTTATGACATAAAACCAAGGGCAGTAGCGTATGATCTCACCTTCCTCCCAAATAAAGTCAACAAGGCCTTTCAGATGTGGCATAAATATGGCCTCACCTGCATTTTCCAAATGGTCACACTAAGAGGGCTGTTACCATTTGTATTCCTGCAGGCCTCTGATCACCTGAATCAGTCCAAATTCTACAAATACTTACAACTGCACTCCTATCTTCAGATGAAGGAAGAAACCCTCACACAAAAAACTCTGTTGGTCCAGCTACTTAAAACACATATATTAGGTACTATAGAGACACATCTAATTAACAAATTATGTAAGGCCATGCAAGCAAACACAACAGTATCAACCAGCTCCATACTTCACCAGTGGAATTAGGAGCTGGGCACACCCACAGTCTTGAGCAATGACACAAATATACCCCTCCAGCACATAGGGTAAGGATTTCAAATTTCTGGAATGTCCAAATATGTGTAGAACAGTTGCAAAATATAGAATTGTTTTTTTTAGTCCAATGTGTTTGTATGTAGATTTGATAAAACTAAGGATCCAGTGCTTGCTGGGTGATTCTATGGTGGAAATGAAAAAGTGGATTTGGAACATGTAATGTTGAGATGTCATTGGTATTGTGCAGCAAGATGTATTAAATGGCTGGGACTTATTTTGGCTTCACTGATGCATTGCCCCAATGAAATTATTTTAAAGATTTTATTTGCCTCTGAAGATGATCAGATTATAAAAAAGACAGCTTTGTATCTCTGTAATTTAAACTAGGAAAATAGGAAAACAGTAAAATTATAGACCAAAATATCCCAACACATACAGCCTTAAAAACAAACAGGTTTATATTTCAAGTTTCTACAATACGTACATTCAGACTGGTCTAATCTTACTCTCTTTCAGTGCTGTGATGTTTCTTCCTCAGTCAGATAATATGAAAAAGTCTGTCTGTCAAGGTTCTCTCAGCAATTAAACACAGTTCTGAGCCGGCCTTCTCTGAGGTCACTAAACTCTGCCTTGGTGTAACAAAATATATATATTTATTCTAACTCAGGATGTCTAAATAAAATATTTTAAAAAACATAATAGGTTACCTCACTGACTTTCCTCTCCTCAGGTTAACTAGACAAAACTGGTTTGTGCTGTGCTACACATACCTATCGAAGTTTCTTTGATATAAGTCACTGTATTCAAAGCAAAAGTGTATTTGACTCTTTAATCCTGTCTGGGCCTTGGTATCTACACATCAGAGGTCTCTCTGATGTAATTCAAGGGTTTCCCGGGAATGGATATTGGACATTCCAAATTCGTCTGGGTCCTGCTTTGCCCAGACATCAACCTCTTTGATGAAATAAGCTGGTTTCCTGGGCTGATATTAAAAACACTTGCATGCTCTTTCCATATGACACCTAGAGCAAAATCAAAGGATTTCCCTGGGGATGCCATGAATAGCTAATTTCATTTCCTGGGATCAAAGCAAATTTAACATGCTAATTGAACCTCGGATCACTGTAGTTTAAAATACCTCCTGTCCTTTGAACTTATTCCTGGGGGTTTTGATGTGTCAGTTCAGCAAGACTGTAGTTTCCTCAAACTGGCCTTGCCATCACCTATTTTATATGTAATAAAAAATTGGCACTCAGAACTGGCTGTCTACGTCACAATGAGTACAAGGTGAAGTGTGTAAGGATATTTGTTTTTTTTTTTTATTTTTTGCTATCAGTACCATTTTTTTATACGTTGTTGTAGAAACTCAGTGGTCTGGTATAGGCCTGAAAACACGCACTCAAAATCTCCATAAAGGGTATTAAGTTGCCTACTGTACTTTACCTACTAGAACCTTGGTGGTAAATCAACATCTCATTTGAAGCCACATAAAACAGTAGCTTAGTTCATAAAGATTGATATTAAGGTCAGGACAAAAAATGGCATTGAACCTTGTGCCAGTTATTTTCATCCTAAAATGGCTTCTCATCATTTCAAAAGTTTGGAATCCTAACAATGGTTCTGATGGTTTTTCATGGAGAGGGTTGTGGATGCATGGAACGGCCTTCCAGAGGAGGTTGTGGAGTCAAAAACAGTGGTGGAATTCAAGCATGCATGGGACAGTCATAAGGCAATTCTAGGGGGTGGGGTAGGAAGAAGTAGGCTGCTGGTTAACTAGGATCTGCAGCTTAGGCATCACCAGTAGAAAACAGGAAGTTATTATGCCTCTGTACAGACAGCTGGTGAGACCCCATCTGGAATACTGCGTGTAGTTCTGGAGACCCAGTCTCCGCAAAGACATAGACAGGATGGAAGCTGTCTAGAGGAGGGCAACTAAAATGGTGCAGGGTCTGCACCGGAAGACATATGAAGAGAGACTTAAGGAGCTTAATATGTATAGCCTGAAAGAAAGGAGAGGGGGGGGGACATGATAGAAACTTTCAAGTACCTCAAGGGAATCAACAAAGTCCAAAAGGGTTGCATCTTTCAAAACGAGGTGTGCAAAGAACAAAGGCGGCACAATTTGAAGATGGGGGGCAGCTCAGAGGTAATTTAAGGAAGTATTTTTACACAGAGAGGGTTGTGGATGCATGGAACGGCCTTCCGGAGGAGGTTGTGGAGTCAAAAACAGTGGTGGAATTCAAGCATGCATGGGACAGTCATTAGGCAATTCTAGGGGGTGGGGGTAGGAAGAAGTAGGCTGCTGGTTAACTAGGATCTGCAGCTTATTCATTAGGTAGGGAAATGGGCAGACTGGGTGGGCCAAGCGGTCCTTATCTGCCATCAAATTCTATGTTTCTATGTTTCTATATACAAAAGATAAGGAAAAGGATGGTACTCACTGAACAATATTAAATACTTAAAATGCATTTATTCTGCTGTATTTTGCAGATTATGTTAACATTTTTAAATGTAATGTTGTATGTGATGTCTGTCTACTATTTATGTTTATAAAAATCTTCTTCTATAATTGAACAAATATAGAATATATACATAGGGTAAGACCAGCGTTCTATTGGAGAGAATATGCATGGAAACGTTGCTTGCGATACTTCTGCACCCCAGCAGTAGTTGCAAAATTTATGGGCACCCCAGACTGCAGGTTGTTGGTGCTATTGTGGCATAGCACCAACAGACCATACCTATATACTGCTGACATGCCCCTACTTACTGACTTTGTAGCACAAGGTCACTTAAGAAACTGAAGACAAATTCAACTGCGCAGGCATGATATTTCCAGCATTCATATCAGCAGAAATTTCCCCACCACACTGTACAATAAACCCCTTCCCGCCATAAAAACAATGAACTTTTTGATCCTAGAGGCCAAAAAGGCCATAGCCCAGTTATGGGGTATGGAGAACATCCTTACCCATAGTGTGTGGCGAGCTCTTACCTTTGAGACATATACTCTCGAGAGACTGTCAGCATTGGCCAGCAACCAAATCCCATCATTTGAAAATAAATTGAGGAAATGGGTTACTGTATGTATCAACTAGACAAGTACCTTGACTTTGTACCAAAGAGTCAGATATCCCCCCCCCCCATTATACTCCAGAATCTGTCACTCTGTCAATTATTTTAATAGATTTTAACAGTTCTTAATTTCACTCTTCAGGAGGGATTAATTCTCCACTAGCACAATCTTCACTGTTTTCTTCTTCTTCTTCTTCTTTTCCCCTCTCTTTTCTTCTTTCCTCCGCTTTTCCTTCTTATTTTCTTCCCTCTCACATCCAGAGCAACCTTGCACAGCAGCCATAATCTCCATGGATACTTTGAAGGAAGACATAGAACTTCTCGAAGCTATGAAGGATATTATCTAATAAAGGACTTCCACCTCCTGAAGTGATCCAGCTGAAACTGCCTACTATTAGGAAATTATTTGGTTTAAAGCAAATGTAATTAGCCTGGATATAACATAGGTGATTATCACCTCCATTGCGCCTTAATTATTTGGTACATAAACTATACCTTCTCTTGAAGAAGGTCACTGAGTCTGAAATTGATGAAGCAATTTGTTTGTAAGATGCCATGTAATTATTAATGAAATGGACAATGTGTATTGTACTTAAAACCAAAAAGCTTAATAAAAGTTATAAAAAAAGAAACAATGGAAGAGAATCAATCAATCAATCAATCAAATCTTTATTTATCCAGGTGATCACTGTTGAGCAAGCTCATTTACAAGGTGGACCTGCTGAGAAAAAATATAAAAGCATATATCCCACTCTAGCTTACCCTATGAGATCTTCTGAACAATTTACTCTTGAAATTCCTAGAAGTTCTACGAAAAAAGGGGAACTTTCCTTTGTGATATCTGAGCCCAAAACTTGGAACTCTCTTCCTCTAAATGTCAAACTCTCCAAATCTCACCAAGCTTTTAAAAAGGGTCTTCGATCCTTCCTTAGGGACTCTGACATTTGCCCCTGCTCTGACATTGTTGTGCCTCCCAACTACTTGCTATACTTGCTCCACTAAATGGCACTTACTCTCATATCTGCACTTGTGTCACCTGCCTGAGTACTGCCTCCTCAATATTATATTAAAATGTAATTTGATCCACTGAATAGACTGTCTTGTGGATCCACTGCTGCATAAAGCAGTTTGTGACTTGGATACTGTACTCCTGCCAGTACCGCCGCATGTCACGCTCCCTGGTTATTGTCTGAAAATAGTTAGCATTCTTGTCTAGTGCACTTAATTAATGTATTTTTCTTTTCTTCTTGCCATTTTAACTGTCTTTGTTCCAATTGTAATCACTACTTTGTTCAAATTTTGCTTAATTCCTGTTGTGATATGCCCATTGTATTTCCTGTCTGTACAATGTTCCATTGTTTGTAACTCCCCCAGGTCGTGCCTGAAGATATGCAACATTCTTGTCTAGTGCACTTACCCGGTAAACAAAAACTAACTAAATAAATAAAATATATACATTTATAATATATATATACAGTATATATATATATATATACACATATACATATATTGTTGGGCCTCCCTTCCAGTTGAAAAAGTCATCATATATTTCCCCATATACCATAGTACCAAATAAGGTATTATAACCCCAATTAGCTAATTATACATATTAATGTGTTATTAAAGAGCTTGTTACATTTGTTATTAAGGGGCTTACATAGAAACATAGAAAGTGACAGCAGAAGGGGACCTTGTGGGCCATCTAGTCTGCCCATGAGCCTACCTCTTCTCTTAACTGCTATTCAGTGTAATGGTGCCCTTGCACCTATCCCATGCGGTTTTGAAAGTTCTCACTGTTTTCGCCTACACCACCTCTTGTGGAAGGCAGTTCCATGAATCTACTACTCACTTGGTAAAGAAGAACTTGCTTGCACTGCCTCTGAATAGGCCCTCTCTAGCTTCATGTTGTGCCCTCTGGTTCTTGAGTGATGTTTGATATGGAACAGGTTCTGAACTTGCACCTTGTTTATTCCTTTTAGGAATTTGAAAGTTTCAGTCATGTCTCCCTTCTCCCTCTACTGCTCCAGGGAGTACATGTTTAAGTCACACAGATGCTCTTCGTACGATTTGTTGTACAGGCTGTAAATTGTTTTTGTAGCTCTCCTCTGCACTGTTTTCAGTCTGTAAATATATTTTTTAAGGTGTAGTCTCTAGAACTGGACTCTGTACTCCAGGTGTGGCCTCACCAGTGTTCTATAGAGTGGAAGGATGATCTCTTTTTTTCTGCTGGTAATCCCCCCCCCCCACCTATGCATCCCAACATTCCATTTGCCCGTAATGCTGCTTTCTCACATTGCTTGGACATTTTCAGGGCATTTATTATAATTACTCCCAGATCTCTTTTCTGTTTAGAGGCTTCCAGTTTTTCTCCTCCTAGGTAGTAATCCTCTCCTAGGATAGTCCTTCCAAGGTGCATGATCTTGCATTTTTTTAGCACAAAAATTTAGTTGCCACTTTTTTGACCACTTTTCCAGAGACTTAAGGTCTGCCTTCATCTTCTCTACATCTTCTGGAGCGTTTACCCTATTACCTATCTTTGTATCATCTGTGAACAAACTCACCTTTCCCTTCAGTTCATCTGAAATGTCACTAGTGAAAATTTTGAATAGGATTGTTCCAAGCACTGAACCCTGTGACACTCCACTAGTTATACCTCTTTCTTCTGAAAGTGAGATGTTTATTAGTACCCTCTGGGTGCTTCCAGTGAGCCAGCTCTGTACCCAGTTTGCCACCTGATGCCATACACCCATGCTGTCTATCCTTGTTTAGTAGCCTTCAGCCTTTCTGAAATCTAGGTATACTATGTCTACCACACCTCCCTGGTCTACTATTTTCGTCACCCAGTTGAAAAAGTCAGTAAGATTGATTTGGCATGACATGACTTTCCTGTTGTAAATCCATGTTGTTTTTCATCTAATTTTCTGTTGTTCTCAAGAAAGGATATAATCCTCTCCTTGAGAAGAGTTTCCATTTTTTTACCCTAAGGGGTGATTTGATCTATACCTTTAACAAGGCACACCTGTTAGTCCAAGTGATTGTGTTAGCATTGGAAGGGGTTATGCCAGAACATACCATAGCCACAATTTATAGGACCATCAGACTGGGATCAAAACCAGCTATAGAGAAAGTACAAATGAGAAGGAGGGAGGACTTAGACATAGAATTATCAGATAAGGACTGGGAGGTGATTTATTTATTACAACATAAGCTAACAGCCTCAGGGGTTTGGAAAGAGTACGGATGGAAAAGTACAGTTAAGATACTTTAGATCCCCCTCAGATCATGGGGAAGTATGACCTATTACATGGTACAAAATACTGGAGGGTGTGCGGGAAGGCAGTTGCAGATCATAAACATATATTTTGGGACTGTCCAGTGATTAGACCATTTTGGCAATGTGTAGAGCAGGCCATGGGAGAGCTCTTCACTGACCTGGGACACCTTTCCCTCAGATTGCTTTATTACACCATTTTACCAACCATATCAGAAATAAACACAATAAGAAAATGGTGGGAATTTTGATGCTGGCTGCTAAAAAACCAGTATGGTGAAAATGGTTACAACCCTACCCTCTAACACAGAGGGAATGGGAAGATGTCATACAGCATGTTTATGTAATGGAAAAAATGACAGCCAGGCTAAATCTTACATTCAGAGCATTGTAGAGAGTTTTGGAACAAGTGGTTACTGTGTAGTGTGAATCATAGATTGGATGTGATCCCATAACTGGAGAGATGTAACAACTAACAAATATAGCTGTTTAAGAGGGTTAGGGAGATAACACTCAAGAAACTATATAAAGGGTGGAGGAAACTTACTGTATCAATGCTAAATGCATATGTATGTCTGTATTACTCATGTTCAGTAGCAGCCACAGACACTGGCAGATATTTCCCGACATTTCTGTGATAGTTGCAGAAATATCTCCTGCTTTCTGCATTTCCACAGTAGAGGCAGCAGAGGGAAACTCTTCAGAAATTTTGCGAAATATCTGGGAATAGCTGGCAATGTCTCTGGCTACTACTGTAAATGTATATTATGATGTTATTGCTCCTGTAGCAAATGAAAACCTTTTAATAAAATATAAATTATTTTAAAAAAAATCGTAACTGATAGTCTTTAGCCAGCAGTAGGAGTAGGGAAGGAGTTTTAGCTAGGAGACTGAGTGAAATATTGTTAAGAATTAGTTTTTTGGTTTTTTAGTGAGGATCCCTTTGAGTTTGAGGTGCGTTATTGTATTACATAAAGATAAGATTGTCTCTTTGGTGCACCACTGTGTTAAACAATGTAAATGGAAATGGGACTCACTGGCTACTAGTTTGGGGTGAAGTGTCCTGGCTGAGTCAGCTGAAGCTTGAGAAGATTCAGAAGCCTGCCAAGTTTCAACATTCAAGTTCAAGTATCTTTTATTGATCAGCTACAAGCCTTTACAAAAATATCATTACAGTAGATACAGCACATTAAAAATGCACGTAACACTTTATAGAGGATCCGAATATTACAATACCAGGGTTTAATTCTAAAAAGGAACACATAACATTCAGTAAACTCATATCTGGGGAGGTTTTCCCAATATTTTGTCAAGCAATAATCCGCATCTGTCACATCCCTTCTAAATCAGCAAGAATCAGTGATCTGTATTAAATGTATTAGTAGTCTTCATATATAGTACATTCAACGGATATATCAGAGAATTATTTGTATCATCCTTCGTATTTCCAATATTTCCAGACTACAAAGGAGTTGTTGCTAAAAATCCTGAAAGTTTGTACAGGATTCTTCTATTAGTGGATGTAAAGAGAGATAAAACCATTTGGCCGGGTGGGGGGCAAGATTACCCACCATTACCCCATTCAATCTTTTCTTCCTTTAGAGTACAAGGGGCACAATAGCAATATATGCTTCAAATCATCCTCACAATAACATCCACATCTGCAGTATGGACTCTGAATTCCAGGTTTTTTTTGTTGGAAATATATAAATTGTGTAAAGTAGAGTTCCATCCTAAATCTTGTTATTAACCACCTAGATTGTGGATTGGACATGCAAGACAAATATGATTCTAACTAATTTGCTTTCTTCATTGCTTTATACAGTACCATCTAAAATGTTTGAGAGTGTTTACCCAAGCAAAATCTTTAGCAATTGCAATGTCTCTGTTTTTTTTAATTAATTGAACAATGTCCATTTTTGGTTTTATGTATATTTCATGAACTAATTTACCTAAAACAAGCAGAAATAGCTCTTTTTTTATTAATTGAATTGATGGAAATGTGAATCCTTGAGTAGAGTAAGTTATTTCTTCTTCCAAATAGCATCTTGGTATGTGTGTTTCTGGTAACTGGAAGAGACTTAATTAAACCTTAAATAAAAACTTAAAATTAAACCCCTTTCCAATTCTAATGTCACTATTGAGTGCTGGCCCAATTCAAGTCTTAGTATTTCAGAAGGGACAGATTGGGGAACCATCAAAATATTATGGTAATTATTCAATTTTGTTGACTGGGTAGGCCCACTGAGACCCAAAGATCCCTTTTTCCAGGGGTGACCCAGAGTTAGTTACACAGTAGATACAATCATGTGACGGTGCAGACAGTAAATAGGATACATACATTCATTGGTAGACAACTTAAGTCAAATTAAGTATAAGTTGTTAACAGGGCCGGCTTTAGGGTTTTGGGGGCCCCCAGCAGAAATACTGAGGTCATGGGGCCCCTCTACTTGACCCACCTTTAGCCCATGTGTTTTACTATAGCCCATAAGTGCAACATTTTATTTGTGGTGATACTATAGGCAGGCAAAAATGGGCAGACTAGGTGGGCCAAGCAGTTGTTATCTACCAGTAAATTTTATATTTCTATGGTTCTATGTATAGCTTTAGTATAACCAGTAGTATTTAAAAAAAATGTTTAGGAGGACACAGCAGTGTTGGTTCTTGGGGCTGTTCTTCCCATCCCACCCACTGCTGCCTATCCACCTCATATTTACTGGGTCATAGTTTGTTGAGGTATTTCAAGACATAATCAGAAGGATCTGCACAGCCCTTTACTGATGTTTTAAAAATATATTTAAAATAAAAAATGTTTAAAAAGAAATAAGGTAAACTTCTCTGGTTGGGGGCCCCCAGCAACCGTAGGGTTCGCTGGTGCCTAAAACCGGCTATGGTTGTTAATGACAGTTTCTAAACTTTTTAGGTCTATAGTTGCCCAAATTTCTGCTGCATATAGGATGCTGGTTTGAATTTTAGCATTTAAAGTCTTGAGTAGCCCTTTGACTGAAGTTTTACCTAACTTTGCGTTAAATATTTTAAATGCATTTAAAGCTGTTTTTAGTTTAGTTTGAACATTGAGGAGATGTCCATTCCATTAGAAATTTTGGGCATATCTTACTTTCAGATAGTCATAAGATTTATTGGTTATGATCTTTTCATTGCCAATGGAAATCTTGGGGGGGGGGGGTCTAGATTTATTGCCAGAATTTACCATTTTAGTTTTCTCTTTATTAATAGGTAGACAATTTGCTTTACATAATTCTATGAAACAATTTAACTTTGCTTGTAAACCTAAAAGGGAGGTTGAGATCAAGACTATATCATTCGCATAAGCAAGACATGCTATTTTGCTTCCAGACACTGTAGGAGAGTAGAAGTTTAAATGCTCCAAACCCTTCAATATTGAGCATATATAGAGACTGAATAATGTAGGTGCAAGAAGACAGCCCTGACATATGCCAAGGATGATATGTATGGTAGAAGTCATGTGAGCAAATAAGTCATATTGTACTTTAATCCAGGCATCTTGATGTCGCCTTATAAGAATGTCCAGTAGTTCTGGGTCAATGTTATCATTTTCTAATTTTTTCCATAATAAAGTTCGACTGATGCTATTGAATGCTGCCGATAGAGCAACAAAATAACAGTAGAGTTTACTCTTTTTAATGTTTATGTATTTCCAGATCAAGTGGGAAAGTACGTAACAGTGTTGGATCATGGATCTTACAGTTCTAAATCCATTCTGTGTTTCACTTATTTTGTTTGTTTCCTTTATCCACTGCTGAAGTCACTGTAGAATTATTTTTGAAAATAATTTTTGGGAGACATCTATGAGGATTACTGGCCTATACATTTTGGAGTTAAGTGGATCTCCTTTTTTAAATATTGGGAAGATATTACTTCCTCTCCAACTATATGGAAAGTCCTGCCCTTAAACAAAATAATTAAAATAATTTTCTAAATATAGAAAACCACCATTTTGGAAAGGCCTTGTAGATGTCTCCAACTATTTGATCAGGTCCTGGTGCCTTTTTTGAGGTGATTGTTAGAAGTGCATGAACTATTCCATTATCTTGTATACATATTGGATATGGGAAATGAGTTTGATTTCTGCTACATCTTGATGCCATGACTGTGTTGGCCTCAGATGTAGAGAAATACAAATTTCGAAAATGTGATTCCCATTTATTGGGGGGTATATAGGTCTCAATATTTGATGCATACAGTATTGTCTATACACATGACTAACTAGAGACCAGAATAATTTAACATCCCTAGAAATTACTGCCTTCCTTAACTCTTCCCATAATGTTTTTATTATATTTGTTTAATTCATGATCCAATAGTTTTCTGTATTCCTTCCTTGCCCTATTTAATGCGTTTTATATCTATTGCAGTGTCAAAGTAGTTTATTCAATCTACGTTTAGTGATGCTACAGGTTTTGTTGAACCATGTTTTGAATTATTTTCTCTGTATCCAGTATGTTCTGCAATAAGGTTTGATGAACTGGTTGATTTCTTGCCAGTTTTCTCTTGCTGTCATACAGTCAGCAATACCTATAATTTACAAGTGCAAATTAGCCAAAGTCTCAGCTGACAGTATCTCCTTAAATGTATTAAAGGTCTCTCCCTGCCATCATATTCTTTTTTGATTTGTGTTTTCCATTAGCTCATTCATGGACTAAGCCATTTTGTATATTATCTAATTTTGAAATTTGAAAAGATGTAAGGGTAGGAAAATGAGTAGAATCCAAACATTCTTTTTATTTTATGCTCATCCCTGTTTCCTGGCTGACCACTCCTTCAGGTTGCCTAGGGACCCTGCTGGCACTCCACTCCGCCACCAGCCACCATCTTCCCATATCGCAGCCCCCCCGGGTAGCTCGGTGTAACCCTTCACTGGGTGGGTCCCCCACCTCCGAGGGTGAAGGTGTGCCAGGAGAAGCTGACCAGTGCACTCTTCTACAGTTGGCCTGTGTGCTACGGAGGTGGTCTGGGACCATCCAGGGGCTTCTGTGGCAGCGGGGGCCAGCAACCATCATCTGGCCAGGTAGGGAGACATTTTCCCATGTTCTCTCCTGGGGGCGTGGCATGACACTGCCATCAAGGCATACGCCAATGTCCGCCATGCCCCCCCAGTTGGTGGAGCCCAACGCGTTGCTGTTCCCCAGCCTCCGCCAGGAGTCAGCAAGCGCTGGGCGGCATCCCCACCTTCCCCTGGGAGAAGGTGAGCAGTAAACTGATGCTCAAGCCTTTTTCCCTGGCCAGCCCTCTGGCAACCTGAGTCCATTCTCAAACCTGGGTCACTGGCATCACAAGCAGAAATCTAACTGCTGCACTGATGGGCCAGCCTGAATCCAAACATTCCATTACTGAAAATCCTCTAACATTTTCATCGTGTCCATGTTAGCCCATGTAAGGTCTATTATAGATGAGCCCATATGTCCCATATAAGTAAAATCTCCCTCCAGATCCCCTGGGAGCAGTCCATTAATTAAACAAATGTTGTGATCCAATATAAGTGCACATACAGTAATTCTCTTCCCCTCCGATTACATTTCTTATTCTTAGTGATTCTAGTGTGTCTTAATCTAGGGTTAATTGCTGTCAAACTTAATATAAAATCACTATAGAGAGTTGTAATGTGTTTTTCGCAGGAAACTCTAGCACTGAAGTTACTTATTATTATAACTGGGTCAGTTTCATGTTCATCTAATATTTTCTGTAACAAGATCTTAAACAGGCCATATATTAGATGTCTTCAAAGAGTTAAGTGGAAGGTAGATATTTAGAAGGATCAATCTTGTAGGTCTTTTTTTTAATTGTAATAGTAAGAGTGTGTCATCAAGACTGTTTCACTTTGTTTTATTAAAATTAAGCAATGCTTTAATATAACAAGGCCTGCTTTAAAGAGGCCATGTTTCTATCCCTTATTGCTGGTACTGTATATCATAAATTGTATAGCCTGGGATTAAAGAAATGAGAGAGTTTGGGGACCAAGTTTCCTGAAAGCATAATCTCATTGTTTGTCAATTTATGGGCAGTTCCCTCTATATTCCAAGATATAATTTTACTTTTTTGCTGAGGCCCAATCCAATTTTCCTGTAAACTTCCAACTTTCCTGTCTTGTCATTTAACATTTTGAGACTGTAAAGGCAGAAATCTATCATTAATTAAATGAGTGGAAATGTCACTGTTCAAGGTAATTCTTCCCAGACCAGAACCACCCTTGTTACTTTCAGTTTGCTCTTTTAAATTTGTTGTTTTTGAAACCATCTGTGTTTTTAAATCAGACATAATTGGTCCAGCTATAAACATGCCCAATCCATGCAGCATGGGTGAAGCTTTCAGCAGTGTTGCCACTAAATGAGGATTTTTAAAGGTAATATCAATTTGAGTTATGTCATATGAAGCAGCATGTACTTTTATCCAGTCGATTGAACTGCTAGACATATTAACTTGGAGGAATCGTGTAAAGAAAGATGTTAGATCTTTCTTAATAGTTCCTATTGATTCATCTCCATATATTTTCCATCCAAAGATGGAGAGCACTCTGCATTCCCAAGCATGATATTGTTTACCCTCGTATTTTTTAATCATTTTCAGAATTTTATCATTCCTTTTCTTGTCTTCCTCACTCTTTCTATTAATCAAGATATTTGTTCTTCCATGTTAAATTATACAGTACTAGACAGGAAATCAGCTCCCAGCCATCGGGACACACCGAAAGTTCCATGTCCAGATAATTTGTAAACAGCAACATGTATCTGAAAAATTAAAAAAATATATTAATTACACAAACTTTTCTTATTTCAATTTTAAACAGCTCAAAAATTCCATCTTGTCATTCAAGCCTGGGGCAGCTAGAGCCCCTAGTATGTAAATCCAAAAGGACTCTCTATATTTCAACTTGGTATCCAAATCTCCTCCCGAGGTCCCTAACTAACTATCTCAATTCCACAAAATCTGAATACATGTGCCAAATTAACATTTATATTCTGGTCACAATGTACTGCAAGAGCACTTTTAGTGTCTTTATTCAAAATGGATCTCAGGTGTTCACCCATCCGTACCTTTAGTGGGCATGTAGTTTTACCAACATAAAATGCTCCACATTGACAAGTAGCTAAATATACTACATTCATAGTGCTACATGTAATGAAATCTCTGATTGCATAACTCTTAGCACAATTACAGCTAGTAAAGATTTTACACTTACTGTAAGTACAGACTTGCAAAATTTACAATTACTACAATTATACATACCCCATGGAACACAGGAGGAAGCCATATCAACACTCATATGTGAAGATGCAGTATAACTATGCACTAGCCTGTTTCATAGATTTTGGCCCCTCCTATATACCATCCTGGGGTTGTAACGGGTAACCTGCGCCAACCTTGGGTCACCCAACAAAACATTCCAATTATTCTGTATGATCTGTTCTATAGCTTTGGAATGTCTTGTGTAAGTGGTAACAAAATTTGCCCTCTGTTCTTTAGATGTTTGTTTTTTCGGTTGAATGAGAACACTCCTTTCTACACCTGCAGCTTCTTGAAAGGCCTCCTGGACTGTACTATGGGCATAACCTCTTTCTACATATCTGTCACATAGATCTGATCCCTGGGTAATAAAATCTACATCTTTACTACAATTTCTTCTCACTCGTAACATCTGGGCTTTTGGTATATTCGACACTAAATGGCGTGAGTGGCAACTGTAAGCATGTAGAAGGGAATTCCTATCTGTTTCTTTACGGAACAAATTCGTACTAAAAGTACCATCTCCTTCCTTAGTTACACTCACATCTAGGAAGGATACACATGTAGAATCCATTTGTAGGGTAAATCTAAGATTTTCGTTACTTTTTTCTAAAAATTCTACAAACAACAAAAGTTCTTCCAAAGTGCCACGCCACACCACAAAGATGTCATCAATATAATGACGCCAAATATTGATGTGATCATAGAAAGGATTTGTATCCCTATCATAGACAGTATTCCTCTCCCATAGGCCCAAATATAAATTGGCATAATTCGGAGCAAACATGGCACCCATAGCAGTACCCTTAGTTTGTAAGAAAAACTTATCTGAAACAGAAAAAGGTTTTTTGTCAATAAATGTTCTGTACATTCCAATAAAAAAATATTTTTACCATGAGAGACTTGTGCATCTTGTACCAAATAAAAATCTAATGCACAAAGTCCCCCCTCATGTGGTATATTGGTATACAAGGATGAAATATCCATGGACACCAATAGCCACCCAGGTTCTATTTGCATATCATCCAAAATCTCCAGAATGTGTCCCATGTCCCTAATAAAAGAAGGTAATTTATTGACATATTTCTTAATAAAAGAGTCCACATACTGAGACAGGGGCTCTAAAAGCGACCCTATCCCTGCCACTATAGGGCGCCCTGGTGGGTTCCACAAATCTTTATGCACTTTAGGTAACATGTAAAAACATGCCACAACTGGATTTTCAACTTCCAAAAATAACAGTTCACTATGTCCAATAAGCCCTTCACATTCAGCAGAAAAAAGGAAACTGTCACTTTGTGCCTTGTAGACCTTAGTGGGATCAGTGCTTAAAGGTTTATAAAAAGTTACATCTTTCAGTTGTCTCCACGCTTCCTGTATATAACTGGAAGTATTCATTACCACCACCGAACCACCCTTGTCTGCAGGCTTGATTGTCAGTTCACTATTCTTCTCCAAACTCCTAAGTGCCATAAGTTCCACCTTAGATATGTTAACATAAGTGGGAGGAGAGTTCTGTTCAAGTAATGTTCTAAACTGTTTCTCACAGATTTTCTCAAATACCAAATGCCTCACTATATGGAGGCATGAATGTGGATTTAGGTTTAAATTGGCTTACCTCCACTGTAATGGATGGTCTATCTTGAGCCTCCACTACTTTCAAATTCTGTTCAAGACACATGGTGCTGTTATTATAAAAGGCTTTCAAATTAAAATTCCTGGTAAAACAATGTAAATCCAGATATAATTGGAACTGTTTAGAGTCTTGTGTAGGCGCAAATGAAAGTCCTTTCTGTAAAACTGCAATTTGATCCTGATTCAAAGTCACACTGGAAATATTGAAAACAATATTTTGTGGGACTATCTGCCCCTTCTGCCTCTCGTGATGATTCTTGTGTTTCCTCACTCCTGTTCTGATAGGTTTCCTGTGTCCAGATGACTCCCTAATGCCGATTTCCTTGTCCTCATATTCTTCAGATTCCTTGATTCCAATACTGGTTCCCGAAACTGGACCGACCATCATTTGTCCAGAGGGGTCAAGTCCTCTTCGAAAAAATCCTCCTGTTCGGATTCACTGGCTGAGGTATAGTAAGGAGAATTACCCTTATTACACAAGATGGATTTGGGCTGATGTGAAGAGGTACCCTTGTCTCTTCTATGGAAAGCAGGGGCCTGTTTAGCAGTTTGTTGTGAAGTTTTACGTTGATTCCAGTCCCAGACTCAATTATTCAAATAGTTAAGTCGATCCCTCTCAAACTTGTGTAGTTTTATACATCTGATTTTATTTTCTTCTTTCTGAATATTTTCTTTAAATTTAGTATCTAATAAGTTATAATCTGGATGTTCTTTAAAGCCAGTGACAATGTCCTCCTTATTCTTAATATCCGCAGTTACATCCTCTCTTTGTGCATCATAATCTCAAATGACTGAATTCATAAGTGCATTTGTACCAAGTTGTAAAGAGTTTTACCAGTCAGTAATAAATGACGCCCTATCCCAACCATACCCTGGCTTATTAAGGACACGTAGTCCTCGGGGAGAGCATCCCACCTTTAGATAGGCCTCCAACGTGGTTTTGCCCCAGTAATGATGATGTCCTCTCACTATTGCTCTTTCCAAATCTATAAAGGCCTTTTTAATATCAATAATTGTAGTATTCTCATCATCCACTGTAAAATCCACATTGTTGATGGTGCCAGCAGAATCCTGAAAAAGATCTGCTTCACCTGCTGCTGAAAAAACAAAGTTGGCATATGCTCCTGTAGAACTGCCCAATAATTGTTCCCCAAAAGCTCCTGCAGTCATATTATACGTGTAATTTCTACACTAACTGACTTTCAGGCTTTAGCAAGGGAATATAGATACCAGTAATAATCGTGACTCGGAATAATTATATAACTTCAAAGATTCTCCAAATCATAGTTATTAAAAAATATAAATATGGTTCCAGGTTCAAATAATACTCACAGTAACTGTTGAAGCTCTCGCAGATCACAATTATATAAATGCTGTTAAACAAACTGTCCCATTAGATGTTTACATATTGTCCAATTACTCCAAAACAAGGCGCTATTCCCTTAAGACATTATCAAGCAAACAGCCATCCAGCTATTAAGGGCTCAGAAGGGACAAGCAATGCTTTATAAAAGTCTCAAAAAATGCTGACTGATTTGCTGATCTTAATGTAGGAGAGTAGGTGCCAGTAAAGATCATACACACAGCTTCAAAACCTCTTCAAAGCATAGTTATATATATTGTCCCAAGTCGAACGAGTGTCTGTGAAAACCCTCGCTATTTACAAAGTGCGCCTTTGCTGTTCAATGCTATAATAAGCGGTATATAATTCCTTTCTCCAAGATGACTCCTTGCCGTCTCTTTAAATATTCTAAACAGATGGGAAATGCGTTGTTGTAGCTTATTGGGACTTAGAGAAAATTTCAATTGAAGAGGGCAACGGATCAAGATGTAAACCATCAAAGGAAATGGGCAGTTGAGAGATTAATCAAAACACTCCTCATACAGTTATAAATGAAACGCTGTATGTAAACAACTCACGTTGTTGTGAAGAGTCCTGGAACCGAATTCTCGTCACAAAATACCCAATACCAAGTGCAATTTCATTACGGGGATCCAAAAGAGGCTTAATAGGCATTGCACTGTAACAGCGCTACAAAGCCAGCCCATGGAAAGCTTGTTTGTAACGACACATACAAACAGCAAAAAAACAGCTCGTCCGTTAGTACAGGTGCTCGAGTAACAACACGTAGATCTGAAAAGCAAAACTCAGCACTCTGTGGTAGGCATAAAAAAAAGCATACGTTTAATAGTAAATGCAAAACGTCAAATGCCAAGCCTCACGTATATCAGGAAGCACAACTAAAATACCCGACCGGTTTCGTGCACTCAGCACGTCATCAGAGGATAATTACTTAGTGATGTGTCACATATATTTGTAGGGAGATACTTAAAGAGATAGCTCACAGAAAGTACTTTTAAGCATAACATACATTGAACATATATATATTGAAAATGTGCTATGTTACACTGAAAAAAGTGTTAACACAGCCATATACACACCAATGTCTACTACCACTATTCCTAGTAAGCAATGTATATAAATATATATCCATGTAAATCATATTAAAGACTCCCTATATCTTAAACTAAAATGTGTAATCTAAAAGCAACAAAAAAGAGTGAGCAACAGACCAAAGATCAATCTGGAAATAGAGGGTACTGTGCCAAGAAAACTGGAAAGCTGCCGTCTCTGTTGCTTTCAAATTCAAAGATGGGCCAAACATCTAAAGGAAAAGCTTCAGAATAAGGGGACTGCTATGATTAATAAAAATGAATTTATCCAAGCAAGCTCCTCAGCTCAGCATGATGCAGGTCTGTCTCGCAGGTGCTTAAAATGGTGTGTGTTGAACAAAGATGCTGGCGCATGCGTATTTATGCTCAGAGAGGCGACCCACAAGATAAATGATCACCTGACTAAGAAGCACCACTTTTAAAAGTTTATTTTAAGGATTATTTATTAAAATGTGTTATCTCTTTTTAAGATCATCTCTGAAATTCTGACTAAAAAGAATCAGGGATCACAGCTCGACTTTCCCTTTGGGGTGGATATCTCAGTGCTACAGTGTGTCTCTCTTCTCAAGGCTATCTGCTAATTAAATAGTTTATTAAAATATTTTAATATTTTATTAATTAATAAGTTAGGTCATTGTGAATAATCCCAATATCTTATAGTCTAGACTGTCTAAGAGGTCAAAACAATTCAAGCGATCTCCTTAAAACCAATACTGTGATGAATGGCAGTCGTGATAGGAGCCCCCCCACAAAAGGTAAAACTGCTATTGCTTCTTTAAAAGTGTTAAAAATTAATTATTGAGCTACAAACTAAAAGTTCCAAGGGAAATCCAGTGATTTCTAAATTGTAGCTCTTAGCACTTTATGGCACTATGTTTCAATGTTCCAATTTTCATCTGTCCCTTTTATCCCTTTTGCTCATTTTCTTTCAGACTAATTTCTTATATTTGATATAACCGGCACTAAGGACAGTGCTGGATCACACAGTCCCAACCAGAATCTTCAAGTTCCTCAATCTTAAATCAGAGCTTATTCTGGAAAGCTTTATCTCTTTTTATCCTTTATTCTGCTGTCCCACTGTTTCTGTTTTTTATGTTGAATTGTTATACAGCTCCTGGCCTAACCTCCCATGGGGCTTTCCACACCCAGATAAACGGGGGTGCAGGCTCTTCACTGCTAAGACTCTGCAAGCACCTAGAACCAGAGACAGAAGCACAGGGTAGTACAACAGCTCCAAGTATGACCGCACAAGACATATTGGAAAGAGTTACATACAGAATGGTTAGCTAACGGTGGAATACCTGCTATAAAATTCAGAGAGCCTTATGCAATTCCTGTTAGAGCAGTTACTCCTCAACACACATGGTGTGCAGCAACCATCTTGGAATTCTCACCTCCCAAGTTTTAATGAGGCCTGGATGAGACCTCCAGAGTGAACAGCTGGAGTTGGAGAAGGGGAACCGGACTTGTGCTATGTAGCTGCTGGGCTGTACACACACCAAAGGAAGGTCGATACTGGGCATTCATTGTGGCCACTGTGAGACAGAGAGAGAGAGAGAGCGGTCAGGTGCAGGCATTTTTTCCATCTTTGTGCCTTCTGGAGGTGAGCATTTGGCTGTTTGTTGACTGGTTTGTGGCTGTGGAGTCAAGGGACACTCTCCCTGAAAGATTGCAGATGGGCCAGCCAAGGAGGGGGTGAGAGAGCCCTTGGGCCAATAGCAAACTGTCTGACTCCCATTTCCTAAACTGTACTGATGGTGGTGACAGCTTCACTGGTGCCTTCATCTGTGGCTGGTATAGATGAATTATATTTTATTGTTTTATGATATGTATGTGTGTGTGTGTGCATGTGTGTTTGGAATTTGAGAGCAGTTTTATGTACATTAGGCTGATTGTGGTTTTGGGTGGTATAGAGCATTGTTTAAAATTTGTATGAGTCAGGTGTTGGTATGATTAATGATTGTGGTTGTGTTTGGTATGTGATGGGATTTGATCATGAGTTTCTGAGTGCTTTGAAGAGATTTTATATGATTATTAGTATCAGTTAAGGATGTGCAGAGGCTGTAGGGAAAATAGGCACATCTCCTCCGGTGACCACCTGTGGTCACGTTGGCTGTCTGTGGGGATCCCACTGGTTCTCCCTTCAGAGGTCCCCAGCCACTGCAGGGGACTAGGGCTCCTTATAAGGAGGGGCACATACTGCAGAGGAGGTTCAGGGTATGATGGGCCAGGAGGGGTAGGATTGGTGTGTCAAGGTCGAGAAGATGCCCAGGATGGTATGGAATCAAGATCGAGATTCATCCTGCCTGGTTCCCCTCTCTAGGATCCTGCCTAATTTCAACAATCAGGAAGTAGTCCATCTGGCCAACACTGCTCCTCCCCTTTGGGCTGTTCTTTGTAACACAAGATTGCTGAGGAACAAGACAGTGGTGATGGAAGGCTTCACCACAGATTTGTCAGCTGACCTTGTTTGCATCATGGAGACCTGGTTGGGCAACAATGCTGTTCCTCTGCTGGGAACATCTGTTCCACTTGGTTTTTCCATGGTGCATTGCCCCAGGGGAATAACAGAGGAGGTGGGGTGGTCATTTGCTTTAGAGTCACTCTGGGTCTCATTGCACCTCCCTTGAGAACTTTCAGATCCTTTGAGTGTGTGATGGCTAGATGTGGTCCAGGTGTCAGTGGCAGGATCATTCTCATTTACCAACCACTGGTTGGAGTGAGTGATTTTCTGCAGGAGCTGGTGGACTTCATTGCTGAACAGGTGTTGGACACCCCCAGGTTGTTGGTGCTGTGGATTTCAGTGACTTGGTCGATGATGAATCCCTGCACATTGGAACAGGAGCTCCTCCAGTTGATGACTTCACTGGGACTGACACAAGTTGTTGCCTCTAAAACCCATCAGCACAGTCACACATTAGACCTGATCTTCTCATTGGGACTCGACATCAGTGCAGTCAAGGTTGATCGGGTCTCTTGATCAGACCATCATACAGTGGCATTCCAATGTGGAGTCCCTTATTTAACTACCGCTCAGAGATGGTGTCATCCAAAACATAATTTGGAGCCTCGCAAACTTCGTGAGGCACTGGATATCTCAGGTATGTTGCTGGCATGTGCACAAGGTTTTGAGGTGGCCACAGAGTGCTATAATATGGTGGATACAGCAACCGTAGACTCTAGTGCACCTTTCCGCATTTATCCCTTGACCTCCCAGTGTAGTTTACTGTGGTATTGTGCTGAGCTGCATTGGTTGAAGACAAAGGAATGAAGGCTGAAGTATTTCTGCAGGAGCTCCAGGTCTGTGGAGGACAGGTTGGTGTCGAGAATTCACTATGCTAAATATCAACGGGTAATCAACCTGAAAAAGGCAGAGTTCCTGTCATGGTTGATTGCTACAGGGTAAAATAGTCCAGCTCAGCTCTTTCCCACTATTGACAGGCTGTTAGATCCTCCCTGTCTGCAGTCCAGCACAGCAGTTTTCTGCAGAAAAGTGTAAGGAGTTTGGGTGGTATTTCACTGACAAAGTGTCTACCATTAAGTCTATAATCACTTCAAGTGGCCCGGTTTCATTCGGTAGTGATCAAACCCTGGGTGACATAGATCTGTCTGTATGGGGTGAGTTTTGACGTGTTTCAGAGGCAGAGGTGCTGCTTCTGGTTTTTAGCTTGAACCCCACCAACTGTATGCTGGACCTCGGATTAACATGGCTGATTCTTGGCAGTAGCAAGTTCCTCCTGGGTCCAGTATTCACAGAGATCATGAATGGGTCCTTGAGGGAGAGTGTCTTTTCATTGGCCTTAAAAAAGGCCATGGTCAGACCCCTACTAAAAAAGCCTTCCATGGACTCTGACATTCTAGTGAATTACAGGCCTGTCACTAACCTCTCCTTTCTAGGGAAGGTTATTGAGAAGGTGGGGGCGAAGCAACTTATTGATCACCTGGAGTTTTTCTCCAACTATGAACCTCTCCAGTTGGGTTTCTAGCTTTGTCACAGCACTCAGACTGCTCTTGTCAGGGTGACCCATTATTTCTTCCTTACAAGGGACTGAGGACAACATTCAGTCCTGGTGCTCTTGGATCTGTCATCAATATTTGACACACTGGACCATGTGGTGCTTTTGGATCACCTGAGGAACTCTATGAGCATCATTGGACCAGTTCTGTGATGATCTGAGTCCTACATAACCATGAGAACGCAGAAGGTTGCCCTGGGGAATTTCACCTCAGAGGCATCTGTACTGTTCTGTGGAATCCCACAAGGTTCAGTCCTCTCCCCATCCTGTATTCTGCCATCAGTGAAGTGAAACCCTTACAGTGATGGCAGTGTGGGTGCTACAACCCAACCGACCATCATTCTGATGATCAGGATTCCGCAGCGCCCACCGTCATTGCAACCCCAGGGGTGTCACACTCTTCCCCCCATACCTCTGACCTGGAGGTGATTTTATTATTCTGAAGGGGGGACTAAAGGCCCCCACAGACAGCCAGAATGTACCCTGGTGTGTTGTGTGAGATGGCGATTGGGCGCATAATTGCCATGTGGCATGGTCGTCGTCGGAATCATGTCACTGTAGTGTCAGTCAGCCACATAGGTGTCAAACTGACATGGTGGAACCCTTTCTGTGTACTTGCTGCAATTGGAGGAGATTATTAGGTGGTACAATGTTGGATTTCACTGCTATGCAGATGATACCCAGCTGTACCTGTCCTGTTCTCCTGACAATGTTTCTGTGGCTTCATTACTGAGTTGGTATTTGTTTGAGATGAATGACTGGATGGCCTCTAACTGGTTATGTCTCAACCCAGGTAAGTGAGAGGTCATGGTGATCAAACCTGGTTGCTGGGGCTAGTCTGTTGTGATGTGTTGGCTCTGCTTGTAGTAGGTGGCCTTTCTCTTATGGTAGCTAATATGGTGAGGAACCTGGGGATAATTTTGGATGGCATACTGATATTGGAACAACAGTTGTCTTCTGTCATCTGATCCAGTTTTTACCATCTGTGGAACATTATCAGGATCAAGTCATATTTAGCCAAGGAGAACCTAGGGACAATAATCTATGCTTTTGGCACCTCTATGTTGGACTACTGTTACGCTCTTTACCTAGAGCTATCTGGAGGCATGATGTGTCAGCTGCAGCTGGTGCACAATGCTGCAGCCCAGATGATAGTGGGCTCTTTATGGAGTGACCACGTCACATCAGTTCTGCGTGTGCTGCACTGACTGCCTTTGCGTTCTCGCATCACCTTTAAGATTTGCTTGCTGATATACAAGGCCCTACATAGTTCAGAACTGGATTACTTGAAAGAGCTCCTGTTTCCCTACCACCAATTCTGACCTCTCCACTACACTGATGCTGATCTTCTAGTCTTCCCTCCATCCAGGTTAAAATCTTCAGGTGACAGATCTTTTGGAGTGGCTGCTCCTATGTTACGGAACTTGCTCCCTTTTTAGATTTGTACGGTCAGCACAACAGTGGCCTTTAAAGCCTCCTTGAAAACCTTTTTCTTTAATCAAGCTTTTCCTAATTAATGTTATTGATGTTTCAGATTTTATTTTAAATTGATATTGTTTTTAATGAGTCTGATGTTATGATTTTTGTTTAACTCCGTAAAGCACTCAGAGCCTGCTTTAATTGGGCACTATATAAATAAACTTTAATGTCAACTGGATGTCCCTCTCCTCCACTCCCTATAAGGACTCAGCTGCTGCTCTTGACCTCACTCAGGTTATGCAGTCTCCTAGTAGACCAAATGACAAATTGGGCACCTCCTCGTTGCTGGACCTCATTTTCACCAACTGCCCAACAACATCACTAAAGTCTTGGTACTTCCAGATGCCCTTAGCGACCATTGTCCAGTAACTTGCTCATGGTCCAATAAAACACCTGCTTCTCCCTCCACTGTCTCCTACCATAGATGTCTAAAAAAGGACACACTACAATGCTTCAGAACCTACTTAGCTAACTGCAACTGGTCCCCCGTATATAGCACCCGATCAATTGATACTGCCCTCTCCCACTTCATAAATACCTTAAACCCACTTGCGATATCTTTGCCCCTTTCTCAAAACAAATTATTAAAAGCCATGACACCCCCTGGATATCACAACAGTTGCTTGACCAAATGCAACACCATGACAATCTCTGGCATAAGGCCTTAGACACTCAACTCCTGCTGGACAGACAACAATATCGAGAGGCCAGAAACAAATGTACTTGAGCCATTTGCCAAGCCAAGGCAACCCATTATCAACAGGTGTTCTCCTCCACCTGGGGCATGGGAAGAAATTTCTGGGAAAACATAAAGGAACTAAACTGGAAAACTGCCACCCTCCACCTGCCCAGCTCATGGTTAATGGTAACCTCACGCAGGACCCCCCTGTCTATTGCAGACACCCTAAACATCACATTCTCTGACCTCAGTAGTGTCCTTCCCCCAAATTCTTTGCTCCTCCAGATCACACCCCCAATTGCAGTCCCCTTTCTGACATCCCCCTTTTTCACCTCCGTATCATCTCAACCTGAAAGTCTAGGAGATAACTCTCTAAAACCCTTGCCAAGTCCTACTTTAGTGGTGACTCCATTGACCTAAAACTCCTCTATCTAACCCTCGAGGAGGTCCTAAAACCCCTCACCAAGCAATTGAACCTGTCCCTCTGCCTTGGCCAATTCTCTGCCCTCTGGAAACAAGCTATCATCACCCCTATTTTCAAAAGTGGCAACCTTTTGTTCCCCAATAACTATCGTCCCATTGTCCTTCTCCCTCCCCTCTCCAAGGCCCTCAAAAAATAGTGGCAGATCAGCTGATGGACCATCTGTCTAAACATAACTTACTGTGCCCTGAACATCATGGTTTCTGCCAGGGCCACAGCACCACCACTGCCCTCCTAGATTACTCCTCCTCCTTCATCAGTGATGCCCTCAAACATGGTCATCTTGTGGGGTTGGTATACATTGACCTCACAAAGGTGTTTGACACTGTTAACCATGCAATGCTATTTGCCTCCCTGCCTTCCCTGGGCTCTCAGTTGAAACAATAACCTAGTTCAAAGGTTACCTCTCAGACAGATCCCAGCAGGTGAAAATCAACTACCCTCTCTTAACAGCCTCCCAGTCCATTCCAGAGTGCCCCATGGCTCCATCTTGGGACCCCTCATCTTCAGCCTCTTCCTTAACTCCCTCCTCAGCTCTTGCTCTGGAAACATTTTGCTCTATGTGGATAATCCAGTAATTTTATGGAGCCACCTGAGCTCTGATTCTCTCCAGTGTGCCCTGCAGGGTTTCTTCGCTGAAGATGAGACATGGTTCAGTTCCCACTGATTAGTTCTAAACTATAAGAAAACAAAATCTATGATCTTTGCCCACTGTCAGAGCCCTCGTCATGACTTCCCACTGACCATTATCAATTCACTAGGATCCCCTTTTGAGCAGGTTGAGTCTTTCAAATATTTAGGTGTCACCCTTGACACGTCCCTCACCTACCATGCTCATATCCAATATCTGGACACCACTATCAACACCAGGCTCAGGCTTTTGTGCCACCACAAACACTGCCTCCCCGATGGCTATCCATTTAGCCATGGCCTCTTCTGTCCTCTTCCTGGTAGACTATGGCATTGTCATCTATGGCACTACTGACCCCACTGCCTTGCACTGCATCAAAGTAGCCCTCAACAAAGTGCGCAGACTGGTCATGGGCTGTGACAGATGGACACACTCCTGTGGTCTGCACAAGTCTGTCAAATGGTTGCCATTTGACGTTCATCTTAAGTATCATACATGCCTCCTGACCAAGAAAATCCACCTTGGATGAGCCCCGCCGAGTCTGCACAGCCTCATCCAACCTGCCCCACTGGCCAGAATCTCCTGTAGTACTACTGGGACCCCCTATTAGTCCCCCACTGTCAAAATTCCCTTGGTCAAAGAGCCTTTTTATACGGAGCCTTTCTTTGGCTCAATGGCCTCCCCCGTCTCCATGGAACCTAGGATTGGCCCCTTCAAGACTAGTCTCAAAGCTTTTTTGCTAGAATACCCAGCCTGTGACTGTCCCTAAACCTCTCTTTCCTTCTGCACCCCCACATGTCTTGGCTTAGTAGCGTAACTCCACCTCATAAATGGTTATGATATATTATGGACATAAATGTGTAACATGTATTACCTAAGTATAATGGATAACGCTGGGTCCTCCTCACCCTAAGACAATTGTTATGTTCCCCCATCTGTGTGGTTTTGTATAGTTCTTTCTTTCTTATTAACATTGTATTGATAATATTGTATGCATAAGTCCATTTCTTATTTCTCTAACCTGAACACTGTACTGCTTTATATTTGAATATAAGTCCTTTATTGTTCTCTGAGGTGGAGCCTTTGAAAAGGAGTCTTTGACTCAAAGGGTTGTAAATCCAAATGTTGTTAAATAAAAAATAAAACAAACAAATAAAAAACTTTGCCTTGCCATTTGTGTGACTGGTGGAATTGATTGTCCCCCAAAAAACATTTTTCAGGGGGTAGTTGAATATCACCACTTATGTAGTCTTGAGGAGAGGGGCTTTTTGCCACCAAGCCTCAACTGGGTAGTGTCAGTGGCTCAATAGGTAGCACACTCGCATTGAGGCAGGGAGATCAGAAGACTGTGGGTTCAGTTCCCACATCTGGCACTTGGGTTAATATCCCAATACTGACACTGTAGTGCAGCATGAAGGGGGGTGCTGCACTTCTGAGGTGCCGTCTTTCAGATGAGACATTAAACCGAGGCCCCATCTACCAGGATTGGTGTTAGTTCAGATGGATGCTAAAGATCCCATGGCACTTATTGAAAAAGAGTAGGGGAAAGCTTTATTAAGAAGCTTGACAAAAACAGTTATAACAACCAAAACAGCAACAAAGAAAACACATCATGAAAAATGCAGCAAGATACATAACAATAAGAAAGAAACCAAAAACATCATGTGCGTCACAGAAAAAAAAAGACATCATAAACAAAGCACTGGCAAACTCCACAATATTGGCAAAACAAATAATGGAAGGGAAAAAATTAGGACAAAAAGTATAGAAATGAAAGTCAACCTATCGTATCTTTAAGAAAAGGAACCTCCTTCCATCTAGCAATCCATTCATCACATGCTAAGCACTTCTTCTCAAAGAAACAGTGGGTAAGTAATTCATGTTCTACTCTATCAAGTAATGCAGTAGGCTCCTGTGACATCTGTTGAAGAACAAAACAACACCTACTCTGCCAGAGTACAAATTTGAAAGAAGCAAAAAAAAGTCTAACAACTCCCTTATGCAATGCCATTGGAACTAACAAAAAACCACCGACAATTTCCTCATAGGAGATAGCCTGCCAATATGTGCAGCCCCATCATACAGCGAGAAGCTGCCACATGTCTGAAACATATGGACATTGTACTAAAAAATGGAGCATGGTTTCCTCCTGAGCTGAACAGGACTGTCTAGGGTACATCTGTTCTGCTACACTTTTATGTTTAGCATTCCCCTTTACATTCAGCAGACCATGGCTACACAGCCAGGTTACATCCCAAATCAAGGGGGATGAATCCTCTTATTCCTTAAGGTCAGAAGCATTTTATCATGGTGTGGCAGTGCAACACCTGGAAAGTCAGGGGTAGTCAGAAACACTGTCCCCTGAATCGTGACATAAATTACTTTCCAGGGTTTATTAATAACATCCAAATGGGATAAGGCCCACTGCCTCACCTTTCGGATAACAGTCTGAACATAAGCAGGATAAGATTTCACCTTAGAAGGAGTCAGAGCTTGGGAGGTCCAGTCTGCTCTGAAATGCCTCAACCAAGGGTCAGCAAACAACACCCATAACTTACTATTGGGCCTAGCCAGATTCGGTAAATTAAAACTAAAATACAAGCTATAATAAAAGGAAATAGGATTCACTATATTCAGACCATCATGTTGCACAGGCAAATACAAAATATTCCTCCCAATAGGATTAAGTCTACTCCCGCAATTCAGCTGAAAGAATAAACTCAGAAAGGTAGTCTCTAAACTCTGGGGAATGGGATAAATTACACTAAGGAAAGTAAACAGAGGAAGCAAAAAAGTGTTAGCCAGCATGACTTTTTCTGTTTCACCTGCTGCCAGGCTTTCCACTGCACAAATTTACATTTCACAGAGTCCAATTTCTCAGTCCAGTTCAGGACAGCATTATCCCCACTCCCAAACTGAAGACCTAGAGCCTTAAAAGGTTCAGTAGACACCTTAATATTCAGCATGGAGGGAACCACAGGCGTGGTGTCACTAATGGGATAAATGTGACATTTGGCTGTATTAATACAAGCACCTGCCACTATTGAGTAAAGTTCTAATTGATGTAGTGCATTCCATCCAGAATTATAATCTGAGACAAAAAGACACACATCATCTGCATAGGCTGAGATCTGGGCTATCACCAAAGAACCTCTGGATTGAATACCTGGGAAGTCAAATTAAGTTTATGAACATTAATTGACCTTTTCTGTTGTATTAAATGTGACAGGGGGTCGAGACAAAAAATGTACAATAAGGGGCTCAATGGGCATCTCTGGCAAACCCCTCTCTCAATAGAAAAATAGGAGCCCAAATAACCATTCACAAGAGGAATAGCAGCGGCCTTGTTGTAAAACAGACCAATCCAATCACAAAAAAGTGCAGGGAGACCATAGGCCCTTAAGCACATGAGAGATAAACAAATGGGGCACCCTGTCAAATGCTTTTTCTTGATCCAAGGACATTACATAGTCCGAAAGTTCACCAGCCTTCCCTTGCTCAACAATCTCTCTCTCTTTCTCTTGAAGATTATCCTGAATGGATCTACTGGGTACAGAACATGTTTGGAACCCTGAGATCAGAAAAGGAGACAGCAGTAAGAGGCGGGACGTAAATATTTTCATCAAAATCTTAATATCAGTATTAAGTAAACTCAGTAATCTCCAATTATTAATGTCACACTTCTCATTTTTCTTATTAATCAAGATTTGCACTGCAGTACAGAAGTGAAAAACAACTTGTTGATTCAAAAGGATCCAATTATATACCTCAGAGAGGATAGGAGCCAAAAGAGAATTATAGGATTTATAAAATTTAGATGGGAGGCCATCTAGACCTGGTGCAGTGTCAACCTTCAGTTTAGAGATAGCCCCCTGGACCTCCATGACAGTAATATGGTCAGTTAGGGGTGACATGCTCTCACGAGGAGGAACAGGGAGATCCAAAGTTTGGAAAAACTCTGAAATAGCGGATTCATCTATCTTGGGAGCACTATACATGGTTCTGTAATAGGCAGTAACCGATGTCTTAATATCAGCCTGAGATGTAACCAATAAACCATCTACATTCCTGACTTCCGTCAAGGTTCTATCAGACACCCTCTTAGTACTTAAAGCAAAAGGATCACCAAACCCCTGTTTTCCTTTAGAACAAATTCTATGCTCATGCAACATGAACACCTCACGGAAATATTGCAAATGCTCCATATCCTGTTTCACAGCATTAACCTGGGAAGTCAAATTAAGTTTATGAACATTGATGCAGGAGTACAATTTATCCAAGTGAAATCTGAGTGTCAGATAACGTTTATACTGTCGAGCACAATTAGTAGTGGACCGTCATTTGGACAAGTGCTGTATATCCAATTTAGTGTTGACCCACCAGAGACTTAAATCAGTCAAAAGACCAGCCACAGGGGGGCACTGTGGAATCTGAGCAAGATGGAGGCTTAAGTAAATTGCTGTCTACATCAGCAGAGACAAATCGCTAATTTTATTACTTATAGCAGCTTAAAATAACAACTTTATTTGAGGAAAAGGTCTTGGGAGCAAATAAGTCTCATGATGGGCAAACCACGTAAAGATAGACAGCAACAGCATGCTGAGAAAACCAAAATGCTCACTGGCCCTCCAGCCACAAGGTAAACCCCGGGAGATTTAGCATCAGCCTCTACGGAAGAAAGAGAAGAAACTCTCCAAAGTGTGGGTCATAAACTTACCCAATTGATTTGTTCTGTCGCCAACCTGTCAGACAAGTTTGACTCACTAACAAATAGAGTGGGCAAGGTCGAATCAAATATGGTCAAGGTAAAAACAATACTTTTGAATGTAAAAAAGATCCGATGCGGTTCTCGGAGCCACTGCGAACTTAATGAAAGAGAATGACCATTTGAAAGCTCGATTGGAATTGCTAGAAAATCAAGCTAGAGCCCTCAATGTTCGAGTGCTAGGAATTCCCGAGTGCAGTGAAGGGGACCACATCGTCCTTTTTTTTGAAGGAATGGCTAGATTCACAATTTGGAGACTCCCTCACAAATAGGCCAGTGCATATACAGAAGGGCTATCGGGTGGCAACTCGGGGACAACCAGTTAACCCGATGCTCCAAGGGCAATTGTGATGGTTCTTGAAGGTGTGGGTTCTTGAGACTTTCTTCTCAGTTTGGCCAGACAGAAGAAACAATTATTATGTAATGGGCATCAAGTTAATTTTTATCTAGATCTGAGTTTTGCGACCAGAATGAAAAAGAAACATTTCAACGGAGTTCGTGCTCTGTTAAGGGGAGCCAGAATTGTACATGGAATGATTTTCCTGGCTCGACTCCATGTAGTACATCAGGGGAAGATCTTCATATTTTCTGACCCAATGGAGGCACTAAAATGGGCTCAGAAGAATACCTTAACTCGACCTCCCTGAGAAGAAGCTATAGAATCTGAGGAAGAGGAGAACATTTCTTGAAGGACTGATGGACTTGGCCACAGGTTTGCTCCTTAAACAACAACCTGAACACTGCTTGCTCTTAATATTAAAAATGTTCTATGCCTTAAGCTGCAGTTAATGATTAAACGAGTGCCATTATTGGTGCAGTGGATGTTTGTAGCATTTTTGCTTAAATTACTAGTGTGTTAATAAGCTGATAAAAAAATCTTGGAGGCAGTAATGTATTGACCAGCCTTAAATTACACTCACTGTTAGCCTTTTTTAGGTTGAATCTAATGGTTTATACATGTTTATTTTTGTTCTATTTTAGAACTAAAGATATTGGCGACTATAATTTCAATCTCTACTTATGACTACATGCAGCTCCTGGACTTCATTAAGCAGCAATATAAATTAATAATAGCTGGATCATTTCTTTAGAAATACCCCCAAGGATGCATCTTATGTTTACAGTACGTATATAATTATACTGAATGTATCAAGAGGTTTGGCACCCTCAATGGAATAAATATATCCTTATGTGCTGTATCAGGAAATTACATGTTTGTTTCACAGAAACAAATAAATGTAAAATTAAAAAAAAAGAATATATGCCTCAATGCTGTACTGCATGAACATGTAGTCTATTTCCTTAGTAATGTACAATGGATGGAATCATATGTAATACCTGTTCAGATTACAAAGTGTTTTATGCTTTGTATAAAATGCTATGAATAAAAAGTAAAAAAAAAAAAAGAAAGACCAACCACAGACATGCGAGCCTTAAGCAACCCAGTGAAGTGTAGTGAAGAAGTCATCAGTCAGTAGAGTAACATTAAACTTCCAGTACTCCTTCCCCTTGGCTGTCTGAGCACCCAAGCCTAAGACCGTGTGTAAAATAACATGATCTGACAATTCAAAGGGGACAGTTCTGGTTTCCAACACCTTAGTATGGTGAGGCATAAAAAGGAAATCAATCCTGGTAGATAATTTACCCTTAAAAAAAGTATGACTTGTTGAGTACCTAGAGGCCAGTGGGGCACAGGACCCAAGGCAGCATGGTTTCACAGCAGGAAGGTCATGTCAGACGAATCTAATAGATTTCTTTGACTGGGTGACCAAAGTAGTAGACCAGGGAGGGGCTGTGGATATGGCCTACCTAGATTTTAACAAGGCATTAGACACAATCTCACACAAAAGATTAATATACAAGTTAGTCAGCCTTGGAGTGGGTCCCAAAGTGGTAGCCTGGATGAAAAACTGGCTGGACAGCTGGAAACAAAAGGTAGTAGTAAACGGAGTCCACAGTGAACAAAGGAGGGTAACTAGCGGGGTACTGCATGGTTTGGTACTGGGACTGGTCCTCTTTAATATCTTTATAAGTGACATTGGAGAGCACCTGGAAGGAAAGGTATGCCTATTTGCAGATGACACAAAGACCTACAACAGGGTTGATACACAAGGTGGGGTGGAAAGAATGAAAAGGGACTTGGCAAGGTTGGAAGAATGGTCAAATATGTGGCAGCTCAGATTCAATGCAATGAAGTGCAAGGTAATGCATCTGGGAAACAAAAACCCAGGGGAAGAGTACACAATGGGGGGTGAGTTAATAACAACAACAAAAATTGAAAGAAATATAGGAGTAATTATATCAGATGACCTAAAGGAGGGCAAGCAATGTGAGAAGGCAGTAAGGAGGGCTGGGGGGGATACTGGGATGCATAGGGAGAGGCATCAACAGTAGAAAACAGGAAGTTGTTATCACTCTCTACAGACAGTTAATGAGACCCCATCTGGAGTACTGCGTGCAATTCTGGAGACCGCATCTCCGCAAAGACATAGACAGAGTGGAGGCTGTTCAGAGGAGGGCAACCAAAATGGTACAAGGTCTGCACCAGAAGACATACAAGGAGAGACTAAAGCAGTTTAATATGTATACCCTTGAGGAAAGGGGGGGAGGACATGATACAAACTTTCAAGCATCTCAAGGGAATTAACAAGGTACAAGAAGGTAGTATCTTTCAGAAGAAGAGATGTGCAAGAACAAGGGGGCACAATTTGAAGATAGAGGGGGGACGGCTCAGAGGTAATAGTAGAAACTATTTTTTCACAGAGAGAGTTGTGGATGCATGGAACAGCCTTCCGGAGGGGGTTGTGGAGTCAGGAACAGTGGGAGAATTCAAGAATGCATGGGACAGGCATAAGACAATTCTAGTGGAGGGCAGGAGGAAGTAAACTGTTGATTAAGTAGAATCTGCAGCTTATCCATCAGGTAGGGAAATGGGCAGACTGGGTGGGCCAAGCGGTCCTTATCTGCCATCAGATTCTATGTTTCTATGTTTCTATGTTTCTATGGCCTCCCTTAGGATTACAAGTCCTATAGGGGGTCACAAAGGTTACATTGTGATAAGACCAGTTTGAGACAGCTGGAATCACAAAATTCCTTGTCTGTAAGGGCACCCCTGTCTTGCTTTTCCAAACCACAATTAAAGTCACCACCCCAGTTGATATGCTTAGTGGTAAACAAAAAGGGTTTAATGGCAGTAAATAAATCAACTCGTTCCTTTTTAGTCAGAGGGGCATAATTATTAATGACTTTCTAGGCAGTGTTAAGATAAACAAAGTTAACTAAAAGAGCCCTTCCTGGACAGATATCCACTAGCCGAGTAATGTGAAATCAATCACCCCGAAACAGGATACCAACTCCGTCACAGACTGACACCCTAGTAGAAAAAGAAGCCGGGCCCCAACTTCACAACCATTTAGCCGTGTGAACCAAAGACACTGTATTCAATCTGGTGTCTTGGAGAAAATAGATATCAAAGTGTAGGTCATTGAGGACATTCAAAGTAACCAAGCAGCATTGAGGATTCTTTAAACTATTGGTGTTTAAAGTAGCTATGCAAAGCTGAAATGAAGAGGCCATAAGTGGTATGGACAGGGAGAGGAAAAAGGGACACTTAATCAAGTAAGTTTCCCAAGTCTAGTACTTCACCTAGGTTGAACTACGAGTCTTTTTGGTTTCTACTTACCATTGGAGTGACTCATAGCCTCGTCATCGGAATCTGAATTAAGCAGGGATAATGAGGATGTCTCAGAGTCTCTGCTCTGCTCTGAATCATGAGACCCTGTAGCTAAGATTTCAAATTTATTGCTTAAAGGAAGAATGGGGCCTGGGGAGGAGACCTTAGCCATTTTTGACCGTGTCCTAACCTGCCTCAAGGCCCTTTTCTTGGTAGAAGTCCCTGAAGCAGGAGGGGGCATCACTGTCTTATCCTGCTCAGGTGCAGGCAGCACTGCATCTCCTAAAACAGTAGAATCATCATCCATCAGTAGTACAACTGTGGAATGAGGTTCAGGCAGGGCTTGTCCTCAGTATTAAACACGGGGGGGGGGGACCGAGGACTCTGCTGCGGAAGGTACAACCAAAGCAGAAGGGGGGCAGGATTCGGAACAGAAGTATGGGCAGCAATGTCTTTCTTCTGGGTCTCAGTAAGCAGAACCTCCTGATTAGGGTGATCCCCCTATTGTGAGTGGCCCAAGGACAGGTCCAAAATGTATGGCCTAACTCTCATCACAAATGTTACATTTGAGATCATTAGTGCAATCAGTTCTGGAGTGCCCATACGAAAGACATAAATTACACCAAAGCCTATCATATGCTGAACTCAAATGCACATAGGAACCATGCTTAAAACAGGTTCGAGGTTGGCCTGCATAAAAACAGTGCCCTCTTTCCCCTCCCCAAAAACAAGCTATTCATCAAATGGATGCCACCAGTAATATTAAGATGGAGCCTCACCTTAAACTTCCACCCACCTGTCCAAAAGTGTTCTTCATCAAAAATGGGTTGAGGGGGCCCAGTACATCACAATGTTGTTGCAACCATTGTGAAATATCATGCACAGAGACAGTTTCATTATGAAATAGAACAGTAACAGTTTTAATGACAGGCCTAGTCAAGGGTATAGCCCTGAAAGGAAGCCACAAAGCAGTATAGTTAACCTTCTCATATCACGTCCAGAATCTGTCCAATCCATGAGGGGGGATTTAAAACTAATGTCAAATAAACTGTCACCAGAAATATGAATCATTGCATAAATCCCATTTGTAAAGAAGCCTAAAGAGCTTTTAATGAGATGTTTCCCCACATACAATCTGTCAGGTGCAAGTGTTAAACCTCCCACATACTGTAAACGCACATCGTTCCATCTTTTCATAGGTGGTGGTTGCCCAGAAAAATTATCATGCTTTCGAAAGCCTTCCCAGGCAGTCCTAGCAGAGTCCTGTGGGGCAGCTTGTGGCTCCTGTAAGGGAGCTGCAACATCCATATGGTCACCCCATGAGGGTGGACCAGTACTGGGGCCTTCATCACCTGAAGAGCAAGGGGAGGCTATCGGGATCTTCAGGGAAGGGCTAGGGAGTACAGCTTTGTGCTGAACATCATCAGCGTGGAGACCTACATCAAAATTAGACTGTTCATATGTAGCAGAAACGTTTAGCTCAGGCAAAAGAACAGGAGCCGCAGACTCTGGCGAATCCACAATAGGACTATGGGAGGGATCTGGGACTCAATGACGAGCAGAACCCAATTTCCACCCTGAGTCCCTCAGTGAACGTTCCAAGGAAGGAGAAAGACCATGAGGTGCTGAGGGAGGCTGAGACCTGACAGGTGAACTTCCATGCCGCGTCTCCCGACCAGTGACAGTCAATCCAATGGAAGGCAAAAGCCACCCATCAGTAGAAGCAGAAAAAGGAATACTTACAGAGTTTGGGGCAAGCCCCACGGCATCAGCTGCAATGGTGTTTAGAAGCGGAACAGCACCAGGCGAGGCAACCGCAGGATGCTCACCAACAATACCACAAACAGCTGATCGCAGTTCATGTGATGAGACTGTGTCAGCAGCAACCATGACAGGAGGTTCTTCCAGGACTAACATCGCATCAGCAACTGCAGACAATGGGAGTGAGGAGCCAGACTTCACAAGCTGAACAGCAGAGTCTGGAATAGTGGCTGCAACATCCGTAGGAACAGGTAGGCGCAGAGCTGTAGCGAGTTCTTCCGCTTGTATAAATGCCAGCACCGACTGTCTGTTTGCTTTCAAAAGTTCCTTCAACAAATATTCATCAGACACACCAAGACCAGAAGGCAATGAAGCCAAATTAGCAGTATCCACCAGCATAAGCTCCTCCTGCAGTCATTCCTCAATAGAAACTTTATCCAAACAAGATATTTCCAGTGCTGGACCTGTAGGGAGGGAGATTTGCTAACCTACAGGACTACCAGCAGAAAGACCACTTGACTCAGAGGCCATAGCAGCAGCTCTCCCTACCATCAGAGTAGGGGAATTTTTTATTGAAATCATAATAGAATCATAACAAAATATATACATATCAGTATTACAACATACTAAACCATAAAAAGGAAAAAGTCAAAAACATAAGTAAGTATTAATTCATACAATAACTCCAAACATAATGAAAACATTATAACCAACCCCTTCCCCTCACTAAAAGAGTAGGGGAATTTTTTTTATTGAAAACTTACAACAAAATATACAAAATCATATGACTTCATACAAAATCATAATGAAAGAAATCATAAACAGAAATAAGTATTACAGCATACATGAACTACAAACAAAAATAATCCGTATTGGTACTTAACCCCTGTCCCTTCCCCACTGAAAGAGTAGGGGAATATTTTAATGAAACCATAAGAAACATATATAAATCAGGAAAAAATCATACAAGCTCATTAATAAAGAAATCAAAAGACTCAATGAAACATTCCATCATACTGTAAAAAACAATGAAATACAGAACAGTAATACAGCATACCAAAGAAAAACCAAAAACAGAAAAAAGTATTACATCATACTATAACCCCCACACAAAACCAACTCCCCCTCCCCCCACTAAAAGAGTAGGGACATTTTTATTGACAAAATATAAAAGCATGATACAACCAAACAGTAATATGGCACATGAAAGCATAAAAAACAGGAAAGAAACAAAAATATATATTACATCAGACATGTAAACAGAAAGTAAACATTACAGAGTATTTCTATCTGGAATCAAAGAAAAGAACAACATAAATGAACAATAAAGATCGTATACCCAATAAACCAGTTGGTAAAGAGCTGCAACCCCCCCCCCAAAAGAAACAAACACCCTCCCCATCCCCACATAAGGAAATTTTAGGAAAAATGTTTGGTGAAATCATATCTAGAGATGCAGCAAATTTAAAATCCTCTGGCGAAGTGCACGTGAAGTGGGCACTTCGTGTTGCCACTCCGCTACGTGGAGTAGGCAATGCAAAGTGCTCACTTCACCTTGTCATTATCACTTCATGTTGGGCTGAATGACAACGCGAAGTAAGGCGATGTCATTGATTTCAATGGACTTCGCGTTCCTCATTATGATTCTAAGTGATCCACTTGGTGTTTCAGACTTGGCAGCCCCTCCCACACATCAAATGGCTTACAGTACTGTAAGTCACATGCTCTCTAACAAGGCAGGAAGGAAGTGAGTCACATAGACAGTTTCACTTTCTCCTGTGCAGACTGAGAGAGAGGAGTGTGTACTAGAGAGAGGAGTGTTTTGATTGCAGAGGAGGAGAGTTAAAATGTAGTAGTTAACTTAACAGCTTTTTTAAAAGCTACATTTTTTTGTCTTTTCTGTACTGGTTTTTACTTAATTTGTTCTTTCTGTAAATTTTATTTTTCTTACCTTCCTACTTAGTTGTTTGTCTGTGTGTGAGACTGTGTGTGTGTTGTGCTTGTGTCATGAGATGGAGCAGGGTGAGGCAATGTTTGGGGCAGGGGCAGATCTGGGAGAACATGGTAGTACACGTTGTTGTACCATGCGCATGCGTGAGGGGCATGGGCACCCATTTGTGTTGGACCGCTCTAAACTTGTGAGTGTCCAACCCCCGGAAACAGGACCAGCACCGCCTCCTGACTCTGAGGCAGTTCAACCACCACCACCACCAAGTCCAGCACAAGGTCCTTTGGAGCAGGATGTGCCTGTTCCCCCAGGCCCAGGTGTGAATCCCATCAGTACTATTGAGCAGTGTGAGCAGCCTACTGCCAGTTCATCTGGCCCTCCCCTGCCTGTGCCTGGTCCTCTCCGCACATCCATTGTTTGGCAGTTTTTTGACTGTATCGAGGGGGACAGCAGTGTGGTGAAGTGTCCCCTATGTGCGGTGGAGGTGCGCCGTGGACCCCGGGGGAGTCACCTGGGACTGGGGGCCAGTGCACCCATATGCTTAATCACCACTAGTTGGAGTGGCAGGCTGCCACAGAATGGACTATGTCTGCACCTGCTGCCCATTCCGTGGCAGAGGGTGCCGCTGTGCATAGCGGCATTCCTAACAAGAGGAGGGCCACAGCGGCACCTGTTGCTCCATCAGCACCCCCAACACCACTACCACCAGTAGGCCAGCCTGTCGAAGGAGTGGACACCAGAGAAATGTGTGTAACACTGTCTGACTTGGCAGTTCTCTGGAGTGCTGTTGAGGAGAACAGCAAGAGGATGAGTGCTGTGGAGCAACAGCTGGATGACATAGAGGGACATCAGCTTCAAATTATGTCCATGCTGGAACTGCTGCTAGATCACCATAGGATCCCACATTAGTTTTGTTTCCTCACACCATGTCCCCCCACCTTCCTTGCTGTGTCATAAAATGTATTCCTCCACCATCCCTGACCCTTTTATGTAGTTATGCCCTTTTTTTGTTGTCTTCAGTATGCATTACACTTTGTATTCTGGGGCCCCTTCCTTCTGTTAAGTGCCTGTGTGTTGTGTGTGTGTGTGTGTGTGCTGTCTTGGTGCCTCATTTTTCTGCATCCACAAAAGGCATCTGTCTTGTGTCCAGAAAACTGACAAGTGGTAACAGAGTGAAATGAGACTGTTTCAGCACATACAAAGTCCCCCAGAATTAATGGCTCACTCAGTCATGTGCACAAAAGTGGCACAGAGTCCCCAGATTTTTTCTGCAGGCCCACAATGCATCCTCCTTGTGTGCAGAAAAGTGAAAAGTGGTCATCTCAACTGGATTGAAAGGTGCCCTTTGGTTGTACAGTAATAGTAGACTTGGTGAGTAGATAAATATATATATATAGTTGTGTACTTTGTTGGTGATGATGGGGGGGGGGTTGAACCTGACATGGACATGTACTCATGCTATTGTTCTGCATCACACACAGGTGATTCCGTCTCCAAACTGTTGCTGTGCACCGTCCAGTGCTCAATCAGAATTTTTTGCACTTAAATGGAAATAGATAACTCTCAAGCACATGAAGGTAAGTATTTCTTTTTTGGGGGGGGGGTCATATTTTCAGTTTTGTCTGTAATGGTTTCTTATTTTTTTATTTCTTCACAGATTTCATCAGCATCCTTCTGAAGTCTGGTTCTTAATGATGGTCATGGTCATTGCATGAAACGACTTCTGTGTGTTGCATGTGTTCCCAAGCTCGGGTCGGGGAGGGGTGTGCCTGATCATGTTGATGAACTTTTTCGGATAAGGCCACTTTGACAGAACAACAAAGTATCACGAATTTTCCTAAAAAAAGAAATGAATGACTTCTTAAAAGTTACAGCTTCATTGTTATGTGTCCCTCCCTGGTTTTCAAATCTCAATCCCTATTGTCAACTAAGTTACATTTCAGAGACACATCTTGTCAACTGCTAAGACAACCTGTTGTTTGCAATATTTGCAGCAGTCTTTACAAAGCAATGAAATGGATGAAATAAAATCTTCATACTTAACAGAATGGATTTCACATGGACATTACATCGCTTCCTCTCTGTACGGTATAGCTACAGCATCTTTCCCAACAAGAAATACTAGCGATGGAACCTGTTTTTGTTCTCCTGTAAAAGAAACAAAATAAGTGTACTGTATGTGTTTTTCCACTGCGGCTCTGAAAAGCTACAGAAAATAAAACAGACAACTTAAGGAAGTGAGGCAGCATAACAAACATGAGTGCACATACTCACTTTATAGTTTAAATATTAAGAAGCTGGTGGTGGTGCACTGGTAGACTGGTGGTCCGTGGTGAGCAGACAGACTCATGGTGGCAGTAGACTTGGATAACATCAGTCCCGGTGGTGGTGGTCCATGGGGGGCAGACAGACTCATGGTGGCAGCAGACTTGGATAACATCAGTCCCGGTGGTGGTGGTGGTCCATGGGGGGCAGACAGACTCATGGTGGCAGCAGACTTGGATAACATCAGTCCCGGTGGTGGTGGTCTGGGGTGGGGGGGCACACCACCTTTTAAATACTGCAGTTAAAACCTGCCAACATTAATCACATCATCATCCTCATAAAGAAAACTGCCCTCACAGTCACTGATGTCTGAAGTCTGACCACAGGGAAATTCTTTCTCCATTGTGTCATCATCTACGTCAGTGGTGGGTCATTTCAGGCAGCCACTGCCAGTGCCACCAGGATGCTCTATTTCCACATCAGCAAGACCACCATGACTAGGCCGGGGTACGAATATCAAGGTTGCAGTCTGTGCTGGTATGTGCCTCTCATTCATATGTTAGCAAACTAACGTTTGCAGGAGACAGGTTTGTCCAAAGATCCCTGATTATTGCACCTGCTGAGCTAAATACCCTCTCAACACTTACACTGGAGGGTGGGCATGTGAGGTACTTCAGTGCCACTGCAGTCAGCTCTGGCCATTCACTGATCTTTCCACTCCAGTACAAAAGAGGATCTTCACTTATTGTCAGATGCCTGTTTTCAGACAAATATGACTCAACCATTCTCTGTGCCGTACTAAGTCTGATTGTTGATGCATCAGCCTGTTCCCTGGAATCGTTGATGTCACAAATACCCACTTGGGACAAAGTTTCCCAAAGCAGGTTGACGCCAACCACTTTGGATGACAGACCACCAGGAACTACAGTCACCTTACCCTTGCATGATATGCTTGCTGGTCCTCCAACTACACCTTCAGCTGGATTGTGCTGCTGAGGTTTGCAGTCCTTGGCATGTGACTTCTGTGCACTATTAACCAAGCGAATCAGTTGACCACTGATATTTTTTACCTGTTCAGGCCTTCCCTCCAGTACTAATGCAATTCCACGTTTGTATCGTGGGTCCAGCATTGTTGCCATGGCAAAGTTGTCACTACGCTGAATGCTCACAATGTAACGATTCTGGTTGAATACTGTCAGCATGTGTTGCAGCAACATACTGCTACCACTGTCTCTGGCAAGATCAAGGCTATGCTGTACATTCACCAATGTCTGTCTCTGCACCCGTAGCAGTGGAATTGATTGGCTAATGGAGGCAGACTCACCACTCACTGCCAGTGTGTCATGTTCAGAAGGCCACAAAATTGTTATTACAGAGTCCATGAGGCGCCACTGTTCAGTCGTCATAGACATGGAGGCCCCAGAACTGTCACGGCTAGTGTGTATAACTCGATATTCTGTGATGGCTTTGTATTGTTCATACGACCTCTCTGCCATGTATAACGTGGAGTTCCATTGGGTGACAACTTCCAGCTTCAAGTGGTTCTGAGGCAGGCTGTTTTGTATCTGCAACTGCCACAGTTGGTCACGGGCCTTTCCAGATCTTGAAAAGTGAGAGCAGATATGTCATGCAAAGGTCAGCATTTCCATTATGTCAGGGTGCTGCAGGAACTCCTGAACCACAAGATTTGAACAGTGGGCCATGCATGAAACATGAAAAAACACCATTCGTGATGCATTTCACCACATTTGACCCATTGTCACTTGCTATGAACCCAGCTCTCAGGGACAGAGGGTTTAGCCATCTGTCAATTTCAGTCAGTGTCATGTCCAACATGTTCTCACCAGTGTGTGAACAGGTCACACTGTGCATAGCAATTGTTGCATGTTGGTGAATTCCAGGAAGTTTGCTACCGCAACAATCTACCTTCCTGCACTGATTATTCACATTACCAGCATCACAAACAACCCTCGGCACCTATGCCCAGTGTGAAGTTATACACAGATATGATCTCCCCGCTGTTTTGCCACTTGTCCACATATCCATACTTAAATGGATGAATGGAGAGGAAGAATGTTGAAGGGCATGTCTGACTGAGTCTGAGACAGTGCGGAACAACTCGGGAATAACATGGGTAAAAAAGTGTGTCCTGGATGGGACTTTCCATTTTGGACAGGCACGGGCAGCAAACCACTGGAACCCAGAATTCTCCACAAAGGAGAAGGGCAAAAGATTGATTGCCAGCATTTCCGCTACAGCAGCATTAAGTTCACATGACACTGTATGATTTGGGGGGTACTTCAGCTTATGCGCAAAAACACTCTGTAACATGGGCTGACTTAAACGTTTTCCATGGTGTGTGTTGTTGGTCACAAATTATTGTGATCTGTGATGAATGGCATTGGCAGGGGGTGGAGTATGGACATTTGATGAAGATAGTTGCACAGGTGATGATGACAAACCCAGAAATTATGTTATTTTTCCAGATTTGCCAAACAGGGTTGATGTACCACTTGCACTAGACGTACTGCATTCACCACCACCACCATAAAAACTGCTACTCTCACCAGCACTGGACAACATTTCTTTATAGTCTTCCACCTCATCACGCCTGTAGTAATCCTCTGCTCTTATTACCGCACTTCTGCACACATTTAATTTCCTACTGGGCTTAACAGTCATGGAAGGGGATAACATGCTGGCTATGGTTGCCGCCGGTGATACGGGTGAATGCCCAAGTCTCATATTAGCTGTCAGCTTGTGCTGGGTCCACAGAGCCAAGTGCCTATTCTTAAGATGCATATGCTGTCCTCCTGTGCCCAAATTGCTCCCCTTTTTACCTTGACTCACACGCACATGGCAAACCTAGCAGATTGCAACTGAATCATTCATTTGCATCTTGAACAAAAAAATCCCAAACAAGGGATTGTGATGCTCTGCTTTTAACATGTCCATGATGATGTGACTTATTTAAGTCTGTTATTTTAAGCACTGACATGGGGTGGGCACGTGATGTTTCTGGCACTGCACACCTGGGCTGCAACTGACCACCACGACTACCTATCATATTGAGTACTGGGTCGTCATCAACATCATCATCCACTAAAACTGGTAAATCACAAGTTTTTACGGAAGGGGGGATTTCCCACAAACAGATTCAGACACAGCCACTTTTAATTTATTTTTCTCCACTTCCCAAATGGGGTCAATTAAATCATCATCATATTCATCAGCGTCACTGTCACACACATCCACATCTTCTGCTTGGATGCTAACATGTGGACTGCATGTTGCAACATCATCATCATCAGCATCATCACATTCATCATCAGCATCTACACCACCATCACCTGATATTTTTTCACCACACTGTGAATCACTGTTGCTTGGAAAATGAGTGACGTTAAGTGCCACGGTGGATGGAATATCGCATTGTATGCTATCATTGACATGATCATCAGAATCAGGTTCAGTTAATGGGATGTTACTGGGAAGTATGACATCATCTATGCTGTCACTCACTTGCACCGCTTCACACTCAATACGTTTGGATACTGTACACTAGTCAGAATTAGAACTTGATGCAACAATGCTAATACTACCTCCACCACCACTAACACCACTATCACTAACACCACCGGCTGGGAAAACATCATCTCCTCCAACTATCAGTGAAGCTACTGATTGGGCTATAAAAAACATTACAGGGGAAATACCTTTCCTCACATCAGCAATGCACTTCTCCATCCGTGTACTACTACCACACCCACAGACCCTCTTACTGCCAACATTGCCATGGCCAGAAACAGCTTTACTTCCAAGTCTCTTTGCAGACATTTTGGGGGATCAAACACAAATATTATTACCAAATTCAGATTTTGATACCTTCACTTTCTGACTGGAGGGTCGCTACTCGCTAGCTGGATGTGAAGCAAAATAAACAACTGTGGCTTCAGCAACAGATAAGGGACTACTGTGTTGTGACACTGTCACGGAATTAAAACAACTTCAGTAACCAGTGGTGCTGATGGGGTCACAAAAACAATCCAGTCTGGCAAAAAATACCTTTTTTAAGGTGGGGCTGGGGAGCACTGAATACAGACAGTGCTGATTTTTATGGCACTACAAGCAGCAACACTAAGAACAGAGAACACAATCGCAGTACAAAATCAGGCAGCTGCAGTGGATAGCACATTCACACTGCTGCATTTAGTTGCACTTATACTGATCTGTGTCACAAATTTTAAAATGTGTATTATATTTGATGCATGCAACACTGCACACACAACACAGAACACTTTGTGTACAATGCTGAATGAGGAATGTGATGCAAATGCAAAAGTTCAGTGTACTCAGTGCCATGTAATGTAAATTTGTAATTTAAACAACCTGACCATATGAAATGCTGCACAACATTCACACAACAAGCAGCAAGAAAATGTGTACTGTCACTGACAATTTTACTATATGTACAGTAACAGTCAGTTACATAACAAAAATATTACCAAAACACAAAGAAATCACTAGTTCTCCAACTTAAATCTACCTACACACAGATACGCCCCTCCCCCACACAGCACACTTCACTGTCTTTCACCACACACACTCAGTGTTGTAAATTTACATTCAAAATCCATACACAAACAAAAATGCTCAATGATATGAGCACAGGAGGGTTTCCTACAATCAATGAACTACAGTTGGACCCCCCCAAAAAAGCAAAAATGCTTTTTGAACAGCTTTTAAAAGATTCCTACAGCTATCAGAGCACACTGTCTCCTTCCTACTCATACTACCTCGAACTGAGGCTGTGCAGATCAATATAGAGCCCATGTGACCAGAACTCCCATAAATCACTACAAAATCCTCCTTCAGAGCTCAAAAACAAGGTGAAGTGAGGCGAAGTGAACTGCCACCAATGTACTTTGTTTTAAAAATTGAAAGAGAAATGACCAGTGGAGGCGGAGTAATGCAAAGTAGCTGTTTTCAATGCACTTCGCGTTCCTCATTATAACGCAAAAGTACTCCACTTCCCATTGTGGAGCACTCCGCAAATCCACCTTTGCTCTGGAATCACTTCGCAGAGTGGATTGAGCCCACTTTGCCCACCACTAATCATATCAAAACAAACATAAAGCAACATTACATTGTGCAAATCCAGAAAAAAAAAATCAAGAACACAAAAAGTATTAGGTCACACAGTAGCCCCAACCCGAAAGAAAACAACAGAACCCAACCCTCTTCTCCTTCCTACTGACCGAGTAGGGGAAATCATAACAAAATAACATAACAAACACTGTGCAACCACACAAAACAACATACAAAACAGAGAACAAGAAAAATCCAAAAAAATACAAAACGGTGTTAAGTCACACAAAAAGTGCACACATCAAAAGGAAAGCAAAGAAGTAGGACAGGAATACAGGTCCTAACAACCAAAAAAAGAAATCAAGAACAAACAATTATATAGAATATAAAAGAAAACCCCTTCCCCCTTCTCCCCTAAAAGAGCAGGGGAGATAATAAGGGAAACTATAAAAAGCAAAGAAATGAAAAGCAAATTGCAAAACCAAATAGAAAAAAAAAAAAAAACAGAAAAGAGCAGATAAGGTCAAACTCAGTAAAAACAGTAAAAAATGAAAGGAAGAACAAAAAGTCCTCCCCATCTCCTAAACTGAAAAGCCAGGGAGACAATGCAACAAATCAACAACAGAACAAAGAATAACAAACAGTGGTAAGACACAAAAAAAGAACAGACTTAAGCAGATGGGAAAAGAAATCAGAAAAGAAAATAAAGCAGGATAAAGAGATAAGAATAACAGAAAAGAGAACAAAAACAACAAAGCAACCGCTCCAAAGGATACTCATGTCTAAACACAGTGCAATAAAGGACACAAGAACAGAAAAACTACAACATAGAATAAAAACTATGAGCCCAAAATAAAACTGACTACCACCCCAAAGCAAAACAAAACACAGACAAGATCAAGCAGAAGAAAGCCATTCATACGAAGCCCAGTAAAGCCGATATGTATCAGAGGGCAGAGAAGCACGCTCCCCATCTTGAATAGAGTGGAGCTCTGCAAAAATCTGATCCATAATATGAGCACTCGTATAAGATTTCTGTTGCAACAACTGAGCACAACGGGTCTGCCATAGAAAAAACCTACAGAGGGCAAAGACAAGGTGGAGGGTACTAGGATAATAATGAGAAAGGGAGGCAGGAAACAGCCCATACACAAGAATGTCATATGAAATTGACGTAAGATGCGTTTCCTTCCATTTATGGAGCCAAACAGTCCAAAAATCCTTACTAAAAGGACAATCCCCCCAAAAAATGACTCATGGTTTCCAGTATGCCCGGACAAGTATCCTGAAAACACATACGCTCCCCCAAAGACTTGTGCAGGTGATTACCATGCACCCCCAATCTCCCATGACATGACAACCAAGTAACATCCCATAACTTTGCAGGAAGTCTAGGGTCAGTAAGCTGGTGAAAAATCACAGAAGTATCCAATTCAGTACCAAGAGCATTTAATAGCCTAGGGGTATCTGAAAAAGAAGAAAGCAAAACAGTATTATACAATTGCTGCCTAGACTGAGATCACAGAACCTGAGGGGTCAAATGCTATTGTCAAATTTTAAGAAAAGTGGGAATCAAGAAGGAGGGAATACCAAAAGTCCTAAAATTCTGAGGGACTTCCGAAGGAGGACCAAGCCATTTCACACACAAAGGAGTCACCCAGGCACCTAAAATAGAAACCCAAGGGGCTGCAACAGAAAAGGAAGCAAAAACTTAAGAAACAGGCAATGAAAAAAAGAAACACAGGATTCAACATCTGAACACCACCCTGACAATAATCATGATATAAAAAAAACGCCAGACAGGATTTAAACGAGAACCCCAAAAAACCTTGAAAAAAAAAAACACCATTGACTTTGGCTTCCAAAACAAAAGGAAGAGGGAAAACAGGAGCCATATGTAAAAATAAAGGAAGAACTAAAGTCTTCAAAAGCAAAACATGTTTCTTCTTGGAAATACAGTAGACTGACCCTTCCAAGAGGAAACAAGCTGCAGACCTTTATCAATAGCCAAATTCCAATTATACAGAGAATCATCAGGACTGCCAAAATACAGACCCAAAATTTTAAGAGGACCAGAAACAACAGGAATCCCAGCCACAGAAGTAGTAGTTGAGGAGGGCACAGAGCAGGGAAAGATCTTAGCCATACTTTTATGCAAATTTAATTAAGAACCAGAAAGAGAACTAAAGTCAGAAAATAGACGTGTGAAACCCGAAGCAGAAAGAGAGGAAGTGGTACGAACACATAAATCATCAGTGTACGCAAAAAGAGTAGGTACTGAGTGACCACCTGGAAGGAACAAGGGAGGAATAGTAGGACAGGAGCTCAACTTATGTAACAAAGGGTCAATCTGGAACAAATACAAAAGGGGACTCAAAGGACAACCCTGCCGCACTCCCTGTTTACTCAAAAACACTGCACCAGGAGAATGGTTGACATAATTAATTGAAAAACATAGAAACATAGAAACATAGACTTTGACGGCAGATAAGGACCGCTTGACCCATCTAGTCTGCCCATTTCCCTACCTACAGGATAGGTCGCAGATCCTAGTTAACCAACAGCCTATTTCTTCCTACCCCCCACAAGAATGGCCTTATGTCTGTCCCATGCATTCTTGAATTCTCCCACAGTTTTAGACCCCACAACCTCCTCAGGAAGGCTGTTCCATGCATCCACTACCCTCTCTGTGAAATAATACTTCCTCACATTGCCCCTGAACCACCCTCCTTCTATCTTTAAATTGTGTCCCCTTGTTCTTGCAAGTCTCTTTTTCTGAAAGATGCTACCCTCTTGGACTTTGTTGATTCCACTGAGGTACTTAAAAGTTTCTATCATGTCCCCCCCTTCCTTCTTTCCTCAAGGGTATACATATTAAGCTCCTTTAGTCTCTCCTCATACGGCTTCTCTTGCAGACCCTGCACCATTTTAGTTGCCCTCCCTGACTACTACCTCTATCCTGTCTATGTCCTCTGGAGATGGGGTCTCCAGAACTGGACACAGTACTCCAGATGGGGTCTCACCAACTGTCTGTACAGAGGGATAACAACTTCCTGTTTTCTGCTGCTGATGCCTCTCCCTACATCCCAGTATACCCCAGCCCTCCCTACTGCCTTCTCACATTGCTTGCTAACCTAAGGTCATCTGATATGATTACCCCAGGTCTCTTTCCTTTTTGTTGTTGTTACTACCCTCCCACCCATTGTGTATTCCTCCCCTGGGTTCTTGTTTCCCAGGTGCATTATTTTGCATTTCTTTGCATTGAATCCTAGCTGCCATACTTCTGACCATTCCTCCAACCTTGCCAAGTCCCTTTTCATCCTTTCCACACCTCCTTGTGTATCAACCCTGTTGCAGATCTTTGTGTCATCTGCAAAAAGGCATGCTTTTCCTTCCAGTCCCTCTGCAATGTCACTGATGAAGACATTAAAAAGGACTGGACCCAATACTGAACCCTGTGGTACCCCACTAGTAACCCCTCTTTCTTCAGAGTGGACTCCATTTACAATTACCTTCTGTGTCCTGTTGTGTAGCCAATGTTTTACCCAGGCTACCATCCTGGGACCCACTCCCAGGCTGGTTAATTTGACTATTAATCTTTTGTGTGGGACTGTGTCAAATGCCTTGCTAAAGTCTAGGTAGGCCATGTCCACAGCCCCTCCCTGGTCTACTACTTTGGTCACCCAGTCCAAGAAATCTATTAGATTCATCTGACATGACCTTCCTGCTGTGAACCCATGCTGCCTTGAGGAAATCATCGGGGTAGAAATAAATACTTCCTATATATTGATGGGTGATTTTAATCTTCCGACTGTTAATTGGGACAATTATGCATTGGATTCTAATATTGAAACTAAGTTTATTGATGTATTCATTCAATCTAATTTGGAACAAATAGTTAAAGAACCGACTCGAGGAAAAAATATCTTGGATATTGTCCTCACAAATGTTGATGAGAAAATAGAAGACATAAAAGTACTTCCACCTTTGGGTGATAGTGATCATTGTATTGTGAAATTTCAATATAAGACTGATTTATCACATACCAAGGGTATTACTAAGATCAAAGATTTTAACAAAGCAGACTACACTAAAATAAATGATTTTTTATCAAAATGGAATTGGGATACTGAACTCAATAACCTGAAATTATTACAAATTTTGGAAAAATTAATAGTAAAATTAACACCTGTCTTTCTACTTGGGTTCCTTATAGAACTAAGTACTGTGGAAATAATTGTGTTCCTCTCTGGTGGTCCATTAATATTAAGAAACAACTAGTTAAAAAAAGGAAACTATATAGAAAATATACCTGTATTAAAAATAAATCTACTAGTTTCTTGAACAAGTACAAAACTGCTGTAAAGAAATTAAAAAATGTGATTAAAGTTTCTAAATCAAGAGTAGAACTCAATTTAGTTACAAAAGTCAGAGATAATAAAAAACAGTTATATAACTATATTGGTTCCTTGAAAGGAAGTCATCAATCTATAGGCCCCTTTAGTATTAACAATATTTCTATTTTTGATGAAACCGTCACTGCTACAATACTAAATGAACAATTTTTAAAAGTTTTTGAAACCAAGGAGGCTGTAAGAAGCCCATTTCTTGTGAACAACAATAGTTATCCTGTCTTTACAAATGTGGAAATCGAAAAAATAATTACATCCTTGAAATCTAACAGCTCTTCCGGTCCTGATGGCATTCCACCTAGATTTTTACAGGAAATCAGTCATACAATTTCTGGTCCACTAACAGTGCTTTTTAATGCATCCATTCTTGAAGGCAAAGTAGTTCAGGCCTGGAGAGAAGCTATAGTTATTCCTATTCACAAGGGAGGAGATAAACATGATCCTAACAATTATCGCCCAATAAGTCTAACTTTTATCATAGGTAAAATTTTAAAAAGACTGCTTAAAACCTACATTGTTAACCATATAGAAAGAAATAATATAGCTGACATTTTTCAACATGGATTCGTGATTGAGAGATCTGTATTGACTAATCTTTTGCAGTTTTTTGAACCTGTGAGTGCTGCCTTTGATAGGGTATACCGTGGATGTGATATTTTTGGACTTTGCCAAGGCTTTCGACAAAGTATCACATAAAATTTGATTACAAGAACTAGTCAGAATCAAACTACACCCTAATATTATAAATTGGATACAATCATGGTTAGAGAAAAGGACCCAGCAGGTATCAGTTAAAGGTCATCTATCTGATGTGGGTATGATGACTAGTGGAGTTCCTCAGGGTTCTGTTCTGGGTCTGATATTATTTAATATTTTAGTTTCCACAATGCCTACAACTGACAAGATGTGGGTTTCAAAGTATGCCGACGACTGTAAAATTGGTAGCTTGATAAGCTCTATGTATGATAAGTGTTTAATGCAAAAACATCTAAATAATCTATCAAATTGGGCAAATACATATGGAATGTTTTTCAATGTAGACAAATGCAAAGTTTTACATTTGGGCAAAAATAATATGGCTTTTGACTATTCTTTAAACAATATTTTATTAAAGAGTATAACTGAACAAAAAGATTTGGGAGTTATAATCTCTAATAATTTAACTTTTGATAGAAATAATATAATTAATGTTAAAAAACGTAACAAAATTATTGGTTCAATTTTGGGAAATATCAAAAGTAGAGACTCTAAAGTAATTATGCCACTTTACACCAGTTTGGTACGTCCTCATCTGGAATATTGTTACCAATTTTGTGCCCCCACTTCTATTGGGAGTTTAAAACTAGCAGGGTTTGTACAGTGTAGATTCACCAAGAAAGTTACAGTTTTACATAATAAAAGCTATGAAGAAAGATTAAAAAAGCTAAAACTTTTTTCTGTCAAATATCGACAAATAAGGGGAGATTTACGCTTGGTATTTCAAATGCTAAAAGATGACTATTTAAAAACAACAATAGGATTAACAACAGCTTCCAACCTTAAACCAACCAGGAGTCATAGTTATAAACTCATAGGTGAGAAATGCATATCCACAAAAAGGAGTCTATTCTATACACAAAGAGTTGTGGGAATGTGGCATAACTTACCTGAAAGGGTTGTTAATAGTACTAATTTAACTACATTTAAGCAGAGATTAGATGATTTTATGGGGGAAAAAAAATTTGAATTCCACCCATAGGGTATATGGGTGGCAAGTACAATAAAGGGCATCTTTTTCATTTGCCTACTGTGCTCGTAAACTTCTATGAACCTATGAATCTATGGGGTGATCCAGGCAGAGTTATATAAAAGCTTAAGCCAAGAGATAAAACCAGAAGGAATATGGTAGTGTGCCAAAACAGAAAACAAAAAGGAATGCTCCACCCAATCAAAAGCCTTTTCTTGAGCCAAAGAAAACACTACAGCCCTACTTACATCAGTACAATAATTCACCACATCCCTAAGATGAGACAAAGTATGCAGCATGGAATGACCCGGGATAGTACAAGGCTGAGCTGTGGAAATAACGACATCCGCTATAGGCAGGAGCCGCCCCAAAAGAATGACAGCCAGAATCTTATAATTCACATTAAGGAGGCTCAAAGGTCCCCAGTTCTGTAAATCAGAACGGTCACCTTTTTTATAAATCAAAAGCAAAATAGCATCCGAAAAATGTAGAGGGACTGAAAATGAAGCCAATGCATCATTAAAAACAATAGTCAGAGCAAGGGCAAAAAAATCAATGAAAGACTGGTAAAGCTCAGCCATCAAACCATCCAACCCCGGAGAAGTACGCTGTTTCTGTTTCTTAATAGCAGTCATTTCTAAAACAGAAATGGGACACATAAGAGCAGGAAGCAGGTCCTCAGAAACCTCAGGAATGACCAGATTAGAAAGATACTCAGCCGGATCTAAAACAGATGAGACAGTACCAAACATCCTTTCCACATGGGATTGTGCAATGTGCTTCAAAGACAGAAGAGAAGTATGGTGCACTTCTGTAAGGGGATCAACCAGACCGTCAATAATCATGGAAGAGATCCTATTGGAACAACTCCCATAAGGATCAAATGCAGCCTTAGAAGCCTGCGTACCACACTGAGCTTCAACCTTCAAAGAGAGGGCACGATCATACTATCATTCCATAACAGACTTCAAAGCCTGAATTTGGCTGGAGAGATCAAGATGGAATTCAGAAGTCCTAGAATAAGTATCCAAAAGCTGCTGACGGAGTTGGGAATACCGAAAATAAGTAGAGCGGGACAGAGAGCCGACAGATTTGTTAAAAAAATGATGAAAGTCAGTTTTAGTATCCTCCCACCACAGGATAGAAGAAGAATAAGCATCCAGTAGAGAAACTCTAGCTTGTAACAAATCCAGGCAACTCTGAGAGATAAGAGAATAAGTCAACAAAGAACTATTCAACTTCCAACATATACAAGAAGCAAACAGATAAGGACCAGCACTAGGAGAGCAGAGCAAAGCAACTGCCAAATGATCTGACATCTCACAGGGAATTACAAAAGCCTGGGAGACCGAAATATTCCTGAAAATGAAGAAAAAATCAATCTGTGTTGCAAGAGCTCCCTTATAAAAAGTTTTTGCACCCTGCTGGTGAACAGCTGTATAAGCATCCACCAAATGGTCCAAAAGAAGGATTTTAGACAAGGTAGCAGCATCACTAAAAAGCTTGTGAGCATTACTAGGTCTATCAGAAACAGGAAGACCACAATTGAAATCACCCCAAAGTAAACTTGTTGAGTGGTAAATAAATAAGGTTGGATAGTAAGAAACAAAGCAGACTGCACTGCAATACTCTGCTGCGCATAAGTATTAATCAAACGAAAAGGAACAAAATCAAAAGAACTATCAATAAGGAGAACCCTCTCTGGAAACACATCAAGAACTCTGGAAATCTTAAACCGATGTCCAAAAAACAAAATGCCCACCCCATTACAAAGATCCTCCCCATGCGACCAAAAGGAGGGCCCCACAGTCCATCGATGTCTCACCTGTGCAACCTCAAACCTAGATTTAAGCCTGGTATCCTGAACAAAAACAAACATCCAGTTTCAAGGTAAGCAAGAAACCAACAGTAGAAATCTGTTTACGGAAAAATTTCACACTGCACACATTCAAAGTGCAGCACCACAGAATAGGCTGCTGAGGCATGGGCAATAAAGGTCAAAATAGATGTAGAGAACTGCAATGGGTGTCAGGGGCAGGAAAAAAGAAACAATCTGACCAAAACAGAAAGCCCAGAAAAAAGGAACCCTCAAAATCACCTATGAGGAAACTGCGTACTCTACATCTTTTCCAATCAAGGAGTTTCTCTACCAGATTCAGAAGAAAGGTCCATATGAGAGGAAGAGGTACAAGAAGAATCAGAGTCCTCTTCCTCACCTTCAGTATCCCCCTATTGTCTTCTTTTAGCTAACAACTGGAACTTATTTCGAGTAATAACAGTAGTAGCAGGGGCATGAGACTCAGACTTGTGCTTACCCTTCCCAAATTTAGTAGAAGGGACAGTAACAAAGGGCAGATCAGTTTGGGGGCATAGCATCCATCAAAATCGGGACCAGAGAATGGATAACAGCAACCACAGGAGAAGCCTGGGCAAACTCCAGAACCGGAGTAACAGTCTGAGAAAAAGGGGGCTCCTGGGAAGGGGAAGAAACTGAGGGACACACAAGGTCCAGACCAGAAGTAAGCACTGGGTCGGTAGGCACCAGAGAGAGCTCCTGCTGCCTCTTCTGGGCCTGTAACTGGGAATCAGAGATAATAGTAGAATGGTCCCGGGGGACCCTATCAACCCTATTATGTTCAGCCCAGGGACATTGGGGGTAGTTATGAATGCAATCCTTACACAGATTACAAAACTGAGCATTATGACAACCTAAGCTAACATGGCCATAAGCAAGGCACAAGGTGCATCTAGGCTGATCACAAGTGTAACTCAGTTGAGTCCGAGAGCCACACTTATGACAGGTCTGAGGCTGGCCAGGGTAGAAACAAGATACCCCTATCCCGACCAATGTAAAAGCTACCAGGAATATGCAGGACTCCCTGCTCAGTTTGCTTAAGCTGAACTTTAATCTTCCAGCCACCCATCCACTCTAAATCTTCATCAAAAATAGGATGGGGAGAATCTAACAGATTGCATCTCTGATGAAGCCAAAACTGCAAATCATGATTATTTACTCCTTCACTACGAAATAATAAAGTAAGTACTTTCACCAAGGGTTTAGTAAGGGGTATGATCAAGAAAGAGGCCCAAATTGGAGTGTTCTTAACCAGTTCATACTGAGTCCAAAATTTTTCCAGAGTCTGAACAGTCTTGAAACTAACATCGTACACAGTTTCCCCCTTGATATGAATGAAGGAAAATAATGCTGAAGGGCTAATTCCCAGAGAGTCTCTAAGCATACCTTGGAGAACAGTACGGCATGTGTGGGCCATAGAAGAATCACCCAGGAACTTCAATCAAACCACATTTTTCTGCTGCGCGGGTTCCCCAACAGAGTTAAACAAATCAGACATTTTGAAAGAAGGAGTCAAGTCCTCAGGAACAGGAGCAGAAGGAGAAGATTGGTGAGCAGGAGAAGCACAGTGTTCTGTTGGTACCTGTGATTGGACCACAACGTCCAAAGAGTCAGCAGTGTTCTCAGTAGCAAGCGGTGGAACAGAAAGATCTGTCTCAGGATCCACAGGGGGAGAAGATCGGGTAGAAACCAAAGCTGGAGCAGTAGGAAAAACATTTGTAGGCATCCCAATAATAACAGCAGCAGAAACAGGACCAGGTGAAGTCCAGGGCTTCCCATCTGAAGATTTCTGCTAGCCTGCAGCACAAAGAGCAGCAGCTGGAGACCAAGTAGCATTCGATTCAACAGCTGTCCTCGAGGTAGGTCTAAGGTGCAAATGGGAGGGTGGGGGAAAAGGCAAATCAGCAGGGAGGGTTTCAGAGGCCTGTTGAAGCAGAGTCTGAGGAGCAGAAGATACAGAATAATTGGCGTCAGGCAAAGTGTCTTGTGTAGAAGCATCATCATGTATCAACTGTAGAATGAACTGTTTATGCTGAGAGAACATCTGTCACAACATAGCATCAGGAATCACAGCAGCTTCATGGCTGTCCCGTTTAGCAGAAGCCTCCATGTCAGATAAACCAGAAGGAACAGTAGAATCCTTATCAACAGCAGAAGCAGAAGGAAACACACTGTCAATGTGAACTTGAGAAGCCTCAGAAGCAGGAACACAAACAGGCTCAGACACCAAGATAGGATCCAAAGACAGAGCAGAGCCTCCACCACCACCTCCATCTCCCAATGCAGGAACGTCGGCCAACTTTGAGTCACAGACAAAAGGGTCCCCCTTGCTCACAGGAAGCAGAGTAGGGGAATTTTCCCAGTGTCCTGGCCAAATTACCACCAACAAGCTTAATTTGGTTCAATTTCAATTGCTTACCATCTGTATCTCCCCTCCACCCCCAGTCACCCCTGAAAAAGGGACTTCTAGGCCCAGTGGGCTTACTGGATCAAAACAATTCAATAATAATAATAATAATAATAAGCCCCCATGTTTGAGGTGAAAATGTTAAGAACTGGGCAAGTTATTGCCATTAGAAAATCCGTATGGTGCAAAAAACATGTCCACATGCAAGCTCAGTGGGCCGTTTCTCAGACTGAAGTTTTTTTGTAGCTTAAAAAGATGTAAAACAAAAACTAAATTTGTCAATTGGCAAATTGCTCATGCATACAGATTTAGTTTTCTGCACCATGGGATTTTCAAATTACCATAATTTGGCCACTTTGTAACATTTATTGCTTAAATTGTCACACTCATCATGTCCACATACTGTACTGTAAGTAGTGAATCTTAAAACCTACTGGTAATGGTGTGAAGAACTTTCCTCCTGAAAACAGAGCTGCTCTAAATGCACACAGCTTGGTTTACTGGAGAGCCAAGCCGAACCTTGCTGGTTAGGCTCAGATCTTTGTTCGGTTTAACTTTTTTTTTTTAGCTCCCAGCCTCCTAGCCTGCATGCTTGTCATGTGACAGGCTTAGGAGGCTGAGGAGAAGTCAAAAAGTGCCAGAGGAGAGTGTGAGTGGCATAGGTACTGCAGCTTGCACAAGCACAAACTGAAGTATATATATAGCCATGTGGCTCTGGCCTCTGCACCATTCTAGAGCAACGAGCAGTGGGCTCAGTTTTAATTTTTCACTTGTGATTGTATGGTTCAGTCACAGCGGCAGTGCTTAGCAGGCCAAAGCAGGGAGGGGGAAAGAGTGGGGCAAGGACTGGAAGGCAGAGAGGACAGGAGGAGAGCACCAAAAGAACAAGAAAAAAGCAAGAAATGAAAACAAACAGCGAAAACACTTTGAGAGGAGACCGTGTGTGTGTGTGTGTGCCTGTGTGTGTGTGTGTGTGTGTGTGTTGTGGGGGGGAGGTGCCGGGTGCCAGACATCTCAGTCTACAGAAAGAAAACTGAGAGCCTGAGAAAAATGATAAAGAAAGAAATAACAAAAAAGAAAAGCAAATTAAGAGTAATAAAAGGAATAGAGAGAAAAGAAAGAGACTGTGTTAAAGAGACTGTGGGGGAGGAGTCAGTGGCAGGAAAGCTCTCTCTGTAGTCTGCAGAAAATAGCTTTAGAACAGAAGAGAAAAAAGATTTTCAACAACATTAAAAAAGTTAAAAAGAATGTAGAAAAAGCAAGCAAAACTCTGTGTGTGTGTGTGTGTGTGTGTGTGTGTGTGTGTGTGTGTGTGTGTGAGATTCACATTACTGTCTTGCAGTGCACAACTGCAAAAAAACCCAAACTTTTTTTTAAACAAGAAAATGTTTGCAGAAAAAGGATTTAAACAAGAAAAAGAAAAAAAGAACCAAGAAAAATGAATTTTGTTTTGCAACACAGAGAGAGTATGTGCATTTGGGGTTGGGGGATTGGGAGGGGTGTGTGAAGCCTTTTTTGGGGAGGCTTGGCAGTTGCGTCATAGCCCTTGTCTGTAGCATCACCAGCCATTTTTCATAAAAGTAGGAATCAAAGAGGACTATTTTTCTTTTGTGTAGTCCAATAAAAAAATAAGTTGCATGACTAGCACAGGTGCAAGCTTGCCTTACGTATTTCAATGTCTCTCATTATGAGGGCCTATGTCAGGATGTCATTGCTCCTCATTACTGTATATGATGACCCATGTCTCAAGCGTCTGCATCCCACATTATGAGGGCATATGTTTCAGCGTGTCAGTGTCTCTCATTATGGGTTCCCAAGTCTCAACTGTTTATATTCCACATTATGAGGGCATCCTGTATGTCTCAATGTGTCAGTGTCTCTCATTATGGGTTTCCATGTCTCAAGTGTCTGTATCCCATATTATGAGGGTCTATGTCCCAGGATATCAGAGTCTCTCAATATTTATGAAGGCCCACGCCTCAAGTGTCTGTATCCCACATTATGAGAGCCCATGTCAGGTACCAGAGTCTCACATTTTGAGGGCCCATGTCTCACATTTTTCAGTATCAGTGTCCCACATTAAAAAATGTAGCAGAATGTACAGAGAGAATATCTGTGCCCTCCCACTCACACTTCTGAACTAATGCCAGCTTTGTGGTTCATTCTGCCAGTAACTGGCAACACAGTTTTTCAACTGTTTTTTTTTTTTTCATTCTCAGGAATTATGATTTACATGGACACATGGCACACTGCAATTTTATATAGCACATTTTACCTCTCACTGTCGGCGGGGCTCGGTGGCGGTGGAGCCGATCATCCATGCTCCATCCCCCCTCCAACTTCTTGGGGATTATGCTACACAGCAGTGGGGGCTTGATTTTGGTATTTATTTTTTTCTGTTGTTTTTAGTTCCTCAAACCCTACCCCTGAGGATGCTGGGCACAATGATAAGTCCAGGTTGTAGATGTGCTAGCACACGTCAGCCAAGTGCCTAATGGTGTCTTCCCTTCCCCACACTGTGAGTCCTGTGCTGCCACGCATGCATCCACAGGTGGCAGTAATGGGGTGGTGTAACAGCCCCTCTGGAAGAGGAGAGCATCCTATGGGATGCTCAAACCTCCTCCCCTGGCTGGCCCCAATGACCCAGGCTTGTTCCTGAGCCTAGGTCACTGATGTCATGGGCAGTAGTGCTGCTAACACACTAATAGGCTGGCCTGCACACTACAATTTTTACTTTATGTGTTGCTTGCACACTTGTGCAAGAAACACATTGAGTCAGGCTTCCTTCACAAGTGGGTTGTGGAGGTGTGGCAGTGCTGTGCCGAATGGCAGCAGCCTATTCAGGGGCTGGTCTCTGCCTCAGCGAATAGAGGAGCATGCTGTCGATGAGGGCAGTTAATGATCAGGACACTGTGATCAAAGAAACTGAGCCACTGCAATCAGGGAGTGCCCCATCACTGCGCAAATAGCTGTTTTTGATGCGGGGTGTCCCTGACTGCAGCAGTCAATTACACAGCTGCATTGTGTGGTGTTCCCATGGCAACAGCTTCTCCGTCGGCCTCTCACAGTCCACATGAAGCTGACGGAAAGCCACCACCTGCCGTTCAGTATGCCTTCCTAGAGAAACATTTCAATAAATAAATAAATAAAAGCCAACGGGGGGTGCCCAATCCTCCAGTCGGCATGATCCCCTCCCCAGTTCATTTGCCGATGGAGTAGCCCAATCCCTGTTGGCATGATGCACCCCCCCATTTGTTTTGTGCCGAGGGGGGTGCCCAATCCCCCCTCAGCTCATGCACCCCCCAGTACAGTGTATGGCTGATGGGGTGCCCAATCCTCATTGGCTCCACTCCCCTTGCCCAACAAACATCCAGGTGGCATGCTGGTAGCCCATCCTCAGCATGCCAATCATCCTGCAGTGTCCTTTTCCTTGTTTTTTAATACCCTGTAAAAATAAAGAAAACTCTCCCTCTCTGTCTGTGGCACTCCCATTCCAACCCACGCCCACCTTCTGTGCACCACACCTCCCCACACCCCCCTCACCCCATACTTACCTCTGGAGCCCAACGCAATGATCTTCGGTGGACCGGGAAAACATCTGTACTCTTTAAAGCCGACCACGAACTGAAGAAATGCCGGTAAGCTGTATAATGGTATAAAAAGGGTTTTTTCAACTTAAGTGGCTATCTTGGCCATTTTTAGGAATTTTTTCACCAAATTTTAACATGAAGTTCTTGGGACCCCACCTCATGAACCCAGTCACTGTCTTTTTGTTATTCAGTTCTGAAAGGTGATTTTGTGGTCACTGTGTGGAACCACCTTTCGGGACTGATTAACGAAACAACAGTGTCACAGTTCATGAGTTAGGCTCCCAAAAACCCTATGTTGAAAATTCGGTGAAACAATTCCCAGAAATGACTGTTTTACAAGTGTGCATTTTGCAGTTCCTACGCACGCTCATAACTTGGAGAATTTTTAGTGAAACTGTTCATGAGCAGAGGTCTTAAAATGCCTATGTTGAAAATTTGGTGACAAAAGTCCATAAAATGACTGCGTTACGAACGTGCACTGCACAGTATTCACGCACCCACGTAACTTCACGAATCTATAATATTTTCACTCCAGATTTTCAACTTTGGCATTTTTCCATACCTCCTTATGAACAGTGAGCTGTCATTTGCCACATCCTGGCCAAAATGTGTTTTTGCACTTCCGGCGCAGGGTAGCACGGTCACTGTGGGATATCAGTATTTGGGACAGATTAAGAAAATTACAGTGACACTGTTCGTGAGCAGAGGTCCCAAAATGCCTCTGTTGAAATTCTGGTGTAAAAAAATCCCCAAAATAATTATGGGTGTGTTGCGCGGTTTCTAGGCACGCTTGTGACTTCACCAGTTTTTTTTTATAGTTTTACTCCAGATTTTCAGCATTACCATTTTTCTACACCTCCTCATGAACAGTACAGCTGTCATTTTCCACATCCTGTTCGAAATGTGCTTTCACACCTATGGCGCCAAATGGCGCAGTCGCTGTGCAAAATCACCTTCCGACTAATGAACTGTTAGTGTCATTGTTCATGTGGTGGGGTCACAAAAAGTCCTTGTTGAAAACTTGGAGTAAAAATACCAAGAAACGCCCAGGGTGTTAGGGTTTCTGACCATAATGCCCTACCCTGTAAAGACTGACAGGCGTCAAGAGTGTGACTTGGGATTGTCAACAGTAATGCTTATGCCATTCCACCCCACCCCCCACCCTGCAGCCAGTGACAGCCATCGAGGTGCACCTTGGACTCTTTGGCCCCAGAGATCAACCCATTCTCCTATATTGCACCCATTTCAGCATATTTCCTTATGGAATGAGGTGAGTGTAAAGCCTGAACACCCAAGGCACACCTCAGCACTTGTCAGTGTCTGCAGGGTAGGGTGAGGTGAAATGTCATGCCCGTTATGGGCAATGACCCAAAGTCACACCCCAATGTCTGTCCATCTCTGCAGGATGGGAGTGAAGTTGGCGTCAGTTCAATACTTCACTGCCATTCCTATACTACATCTGTCTAACTCCTGCACTTCCACTGTTAATGCCAGCAAGCAACCATTTGACATTGACAAATGCATGTGTAGTGAGCTCTGGCCCATAAGAGGCTCACAGGTGACCAGTGGGAAGCTCATTAATTAGGAACAGGCTGCATCTCTCCTGTCTGCAATGCAGTGTTATGGGTTCAGCAAGCTCAGCCCTGGATAATGTACAAAGACTTTATCACATTTCTTATGAATCTTTTTAAACGTGTTTTATCTGATTACAGGAGTGCACCTGATTTGAGGCCAAAATCAAAAGCAAATAGTTATAGTAGCAGAGCCCCCTCAGCCCCCCCACACACATACGCACTCCCTGAAAAGCTGCTTAAAAGTCTGCAATTCATTCAAATCAATTCCATTTTCTTACTTAGTTGAGGTTCAATGGCAACAATTGTAAAATCATGTACCTAGGGCATAGGAACCCCAATGCTGAGTATAGGATGGGGGGAGGTACTGATACTAGACATGAAAGGGTCCTTGAGGTTATTATGTAAGAGGACCTCAAGGTGGCAATATAGTGTGACAAGGCTATGGGCATGGACAATTAGATTCTGGGGTGCATAAGGAGTGGCATCTCCAGTAGGAGGAGGAGGGATATTGTGCTGCCATTGTATCACTCCCTGGTATACCCCCAACTGGAGTAATGTGTCCAGGTTTAGAGTCCACACTTCAGAAAGGACATAGGGTGGAGGTTTTCTAGAGGAGGGCAACTAAAATGGTTTAGGATTTTCACAGGAATCCCTACAAGGAAAGACTAAAGAATCTCAACATGTACATTCTGGAGGAGAGGAGGGAGAGAGGTGATATGATCAAACCCTACAAAGTGCCTCACAGGGGTAAACAGGGTACAGTTGGGGAGTTTCCTTCAAATGATGATGAGCACCCAAACCAAGGAGCATACAATGCAGCTGGGGGTGGTGGTGTTCAGGATAGATGTGAAGAAATATTTCTTTACTGAAAGGGTGGTAGATGCCTTGAACAGATGGCCAGGAGAAGTGTTTGAGGCTAAAATGGTAGGGGGCATGAAGCATGCAAGGGATAAACATAGGGGTATATTAGAAAAAGGGGAAGGAGGGGTCAACGGAGATCAATAGGGCTATGGCAATGGAGTAGGTTCAAGTTCATTGCAGGAAAAATCCATTGAGCAAGCTCATTCACAAGGAGGTCCTGATGGACGAAGGCAGAATAAGACATATAGTAACACATACAGGTAGGAGTTACAAGTAGATAAAGAACCCTTGGGCAAACTGGATGGGCTGAGCAGTCCTTTTCTGCTGACAAATTCTTTGTTTCTTTGGCATCATGTGGTCATTCAGGTGCAGTGTTTATTTAAAGTTGGGCCTACCATACATCCAGATGTAAGGTACAGTAAATTACTGAATTAGCTGCAGCCCACTTACAGTACAATTTCAAGAAGCCTTTACTCTTTGTAAGGCTGCTTAAAGAGTTGTGGCTCTATTTGCAATGTCCACACTGGTATGCTGATCTTAAAATCAACGCCGCATCTGAATGAGTACTTGATTCTTGCTTACTCCATTTCTCTCCACTTTAAAAGTTGCTTGTCCTGAGTTAGTTTTGGACTAGCAGCACCTCACCTGTGTCAGAAGATGACCAATAAACGTCACTGAAAGACGTCAGACTTCACAGACTGTGAAGGCAGCTGCTCACCCACTATCTTGCAAGAAGAGGGCTGCAACTGTGGTCATTGATGACTGTTGGGGTGTGGGGATGGGGGGACCAAAGGGGACAGACATAAGGAGATTAAATCATAATAAACATTGTGAGACCTTCACCAGCTTTCCAAAAATGCTTACCAGTAAAAGAACACTATGAAGTTTTTAAAATGGCAACACAATCTGGTGAGCCCTCTGTCTGCTGTCTGACACCAGGCATCAACTAGTGTAAAATTGCCTAAAGAAGGCAGTGTGGTCATGTGGTTACTGAAATACTGGAGATTACAGATTTATAAGAACAAAAGAATATCACACAGAAGTTGGCACATGTGCCTATAGCAGCTGTCTCCTGCTTCTCAGTAGTTATATTTATACCCTTGAGGTAACTTGAATGTTTCTATCATATCCCCTCTTTTCCTCCTCGCCTTGTCCCTTAATTTCTCCTCATAAGTCGTGTGCTGTAAGCTCTGTACCATCTTATTCACCCTTCTCTGGACCTTCTCCATTCTGTTAATATCCTTATGAAAGTGCGACCTCCAGAATTGCACACAGTACTCCATATGAGGCAGAACCATGGTTTTATATAATGGCATCACTACCTTCCTTCTTATGCTGGTGATACTCCTGCTTATGCACCCCAGCATGTCACTGGCCCTCCCAGCTGCCTTAGCATTTTGACATTTTCAGGTCATCTGAAATAAGAACCCCCAGGTCCCTTTCCTTCTTTGTGACTGTCAGCAACTCCTCCCCCATCCTGTAGCTTGCACAGGGTTTCTGTGTCCCACGTGCATGATTTTGCACTTTTTTGAATTAAACTTCAGTTGCCAGTCCTCAGACAATTTTTAAACTTCCCCAGGTCCCTCCTCATTTTCTTCATCCTCACTGGGATATTCACTGTGTTACAGATCTTGGTGTCATCTGCAAACAGGCAGACCTTTCTCTTCAGCCCTTCTACAATGTCACTAATGAAGACATAGAACAGGACTGGCCCCAGGACTGATCCCTGTGGCACCCCACTGGTCACCACCTCTCCCCAGACTGTACCCCATTACCACCACTCTCTGACTCCTGTCTGTTAGACAGTTTCTAACCCAGTTTACCACCCTTTCCCCCATGCCCAGCCTACCCAGCTAGTTTATCAGCCTTCTATGTGGGACAGTCTCAAAGGCTTTGCTGAAGTCAAGGTAAGCATTGTCTGCTGTCCCACCCTGATTTACTTCCTTTGTCACCCAGTCAAAGAGATCAACTGGATTTATCTGACATGACCTCCCCACTGTGAATCCATGTTGCCTATGGTCCACGGCTCTGATGGCTTTTAGATGCCCCACTATCCTTTCTTTAGGCAATGTCTCCATGATATTCCCTGCTACTGAGGTGAGGCTGACCAGCTTATAGTTCTCCATCTCCTCCCTGTTGCTGGATTTGTGTAGATGGACCACATGTGCCCTCCTCCAATTCTCTGGTACCACCCCTGTGTTGAATGACTCAGTGAACATGACTGCCAGAGGTATTGCTATCTCCCTTCACAGTTCTCTTAATATCCTTGGGTGTATGCCATCTGGTCCCATTGCTTTGTCCACCTTCAAATTAGTCAGCTCCTGCAGGGCTCTTTTGCCTGTGAATGGTCTACTGTCCATCTCTTCACCACCTTGGCAACTGCTGTACTGCTGTGGCCCTTGCCCCTCCCCCTCTTCTGTGAATACTGAACAGAAAGATACAGTGGATGTCTTGGGGGGGGCACATGACAGTTCTTAGGCATGGTACTGTCACTTACAAATACCTAAACAGCACATATAAGCAAGCAACATTCAGCATTGACAAATGCTTGTTTTTTATTATGTCACAACTTGTCCACATGCTGTCTGCATCAGGCTATCAAGTTTCTCAACCCTCAACACCTATATGGGTACCTCAGTAACTGCTACTATTCAGAAATGATACTCTTACCTGGGGACTTTCTTGGCCCAAATCCCACCAGAGTCACTGCTCACACACTACAATGCTCCTTTGGCTAAAGGCAAACAACTTTCCCCTGTCACTCACTTCTGAGAAATACATTACTTCTAGAATATAGTAACTGTGTCGAAACAATAGGCTGGAATACCAATTTCTTATTATGGACAGTTAGGTAAGCCTTTAGCCCTGTGTCACAAAATTTGTCTAAAACCATATAAACAATATAAGAATGGCTCAAATCTTACTCCACTGCCTATTGCATGCAGTTCTAGATAACCACAAATAATTTTTCTGTCACACCTTCATGTAATATGTAGAAAAATAGATGTTATTTGTCCCTGTACAATTTAACTAATTACTAATCATTTGCATAGAGATAAAGCATTGTAAGCATAGTGAAAAGCAGCATAAATGCAAAGCAACAATGGTTTCATAAAGCAAACAAAACAGAAACAAAACAAAACAGCTTGCAGTTTTGGTAACTTTTGCAAACAGTAAAATTGTTCTTGCATTAAAATTTCGCATAACTTTGTCTAATTAGTATTTTAAAACTTTTCTTTGTAACTTATTTAAATACATTTTCTCATGCAAAAGTGTTTATATGTATATAAACTGTGTATACATATATATATATTTATTTAAATTTAAGCTTAAACAATGTACCCAACACTCTAGTTTCTAAGAAATTATTTTTCCATGCAACCTCCCAGCTGAGCCCAATCAGAATATTATAAAAATTAATTAAAATAATACTCAAACAACTTGTCGAGTCTGGTTTCTTCATTAATTTCAGAATATCGGTGAGAACCCTATTTTTCCTGGATAGCAAAATTCTTTTAGTGGCTGGACCTTGTTGCTGTTCTTGTTTTTACTCTTGTCTCCACTCAAACAGTGGACTTTGGACTCATCCGTTGTCAACACAGCAATGCAAACTTGCTTCCTTTCATATGGACATCAATGGACAGTCTCTGTCCTTTTGTTCTGGTTTTGGAGGGAGTTTCAAAACATTGCTTAACAGACAAAATATCCATTCCACGAACTGAAGTCTTCATTGCACAAGGAATTGGAAGATTCTGCTGTGAAAAGTTATTTTTTTTCTTGTGGTTGGCTCTATTAGAGTTCTTGTTTTTTTCTACACATTCAAACTTTGGGCTCTTGATCTCAGCACCTTTGGTATAAACAGTCTGCACTGTTTCCACTCTGTCAATGTCCTTCCTAAGGTGCAGTCTCCAGAACTGTACACTGTACTCCAGGTGTGACTTCACAAGTGATCTATAGTGCAGCAAGATGACCAGCCTCTTTCTGCTGGTAATCTCCCTTCCTATGCAACCTAGCATACCGTTTGCTTTTAGTACTGCTTTCTCACACTGTTTTGACATTTTTAGGTAATTCGTTATGAGAATCCCCAGATTTCTTTCTTGCTTTGTGGTTTCCAGTTTTACCCCACCTAAGTAGTATTCTTCTCCTAGATTACTCCTTCCAACATGCATTATCCATCACTTCTTCATGTTAAAATTTAGGTGCCATGTTTTGACCATAGTTCTAGCTTCACTAGGTCAGCCTTCATTCTTTCCAACCTGCCAGGAATGTCAACTCAATTGCATATCTTTGTGACATCTGCAAACAGACTGACATTGCCTTCCAGGCCTTCAGATATGTCACTAATAAGGATATTGATGAGAATAGGGCCCAATACTGACCCTTGTGGCATACCACTAGTCAGTCCTTCTTCTTCTTCCAATAGAGAGCTGTTTACTAGTACTCTCTGGGTTCTGCCACTCAGCCAGCTTCTTATGCAGTGTACCACTTTTTGCCCATTCCCATACTGTTGAGTTTGTTTAATAACCTTCTGTCAAAGACTGAATCAAAATCCTTGCTGCAGTCTAGGTTTACTACATCCTCAGTGCCACCCTGATCCATTATTTTGATTACCCAGTTGAAAAAGGCAATAAGATTAGTGATCTTCCAGTGGTGAAGCTGTGTTGTCTTGGGTCCATTTTATCATTATCCTGGAGAAAGGAAACAATCCTCTCCTTGAGTAGGGCTTCCATTATTTTGCCCACAGTAGAGGTGAGGCTTATTGGATGATAGTTGCCTGCACTCTCCTTACTCACATTCTTGTGTAGAGAGATAACAGTGACTTTTTTCCAGTCCTCTGGGGCCTCACCCAGTTCTAGTGATAGGTTGAAGAGTTCTGCCAGTGGAGCTGCTAGTTCTTCCCTTAGTTCCCTTAGTAACCTTGGGTGAATTTTATCAGGACCCATTGCCTTGTTTACCTTGAGATTTTCCAGTTATTTCAGGACTCTCTTCTTTGTAAGGGGTCCAAAGTTCACTCTGCTGCCATCAGTACTCCTTCCCATCAAGATGGGTCCACAACCTTCTTCTTCTTTGTAAAAATGGAGCAGAAATATTTGTTTAAAATTTTTGCTTTGTCTTTGTCATCCTCCATGTATTTCCCTCACCTGTCTTAAGTCTTACTATTCCCCCTCTTGACTTCCCCTTTCTGCTGATATATCTATAGAAGATCTTGTCCTCCTTTTGGACCTGCTTAGCTATTTTTTTCTTTTGTTTCTGCCTTTGCTGCCCTGATTTCCTTGTTTGCTTCCCTTACTTTCTCTTTGTATGCATCACTGTCCTTGTCACATCTGGTTTTCATGAATCTCCTGAAAGTGATCCATTTTTCCTTTATCTTTGTAGCCACATCCTTAGAGAACCAAATATTTTTTCTTGTCTTTTTAGTTTTGCTCACTGTTTGTATACAGTGTTCTGAGGCTTCTAATAAAGCCTTTTTGAGAAATGTTCAGTGATCATTTAGCCCCCTTCCTTGTACTATATCAGTTAGGTTCTTTTTGAGAATATCCCTCATCTTAACAAAGTCTACTGGTCTAAAATCTAGGACTTTAGTTTTTGAGTGCATAGATACTTTTTCTGTCTCAACTTGAAACTAAACCATGTGGTGGTCATTGGTCCCAAGGTGAGTCTCCACCTCTACATTTGAGATGCTGTCACTGTTGGTATGCAACAGGTTGAGGACAGCTTCTCCCCTTGTAGTTTATTTCATGAGCTGCCTTAGGCCCAATATTTGCAGGGCTTCCAGAAAGTCTTTGCTTCTGGTTGATGTTGCTGTATAGGTGTTCCAGTTTACGTATGGTAAATTGAAATTTCCCACCATTATCACCTCCTCTTTATTGCTCATTTTGTGTATGGTTTCCAATATCTCTTTGTTGCCCTGTAAACTGATTGTTGAGGGTCTGTAATACACTCCTATCTGAGTTACCATGCCTTTCCCAGCCTCTAGAGTGACCCAAAGTGTCTCATTCCCAGTAGAAGCACTTTGGGTCATAGTAGATTTTATGCCCTCCATTACATACATTGCCACTCCCCCCTTCCTACCAGATCTGTCCTTTCTAAAAAGGCAGCATCCTGGAATATTTGCATCCCAGTCATGATTATCATTGAACCATGTCTCGGTTATGGCGACCCAGTCTAATTGTACCTCTGTGATGATGGCAGTGAGGTCAGCTATTTTGTTTGTTAGATTCCATGCATTTGTGTAAATGGCTTTCCAAACTTGGCTTCCCACCTTTACAGTGCCATGAGTTACATTACATTCTATTTTTGCTTTGCCTTCAGATCTCTTACATTTTTTGTGCATCTTCTGTGTTGCATTTGCCCTCCCGATTTGGGGGGGTGGGATTTGGGGAAGGCAGCTGGTTACTGTAGAAAATACAAAATCACACATGCCCACACAATGCAAAGCATCATGGGGTGCATATGCAAATCACCACCGAATGTTATGCTGGTTCAACTTTAAGCAGAATTGCATGGTGCCAAAAGGCCTCTCACACCGTTTGCAAAGGGTGCTAACAGATGACACAGACATGTGTTTTGTCCTACCAGGACTCATCAGTATGCCTCATCTGTTTGACACCCTAGTGGAATGAACCAGCTATCCTAAGACAGTGTGTCTTGGTTATGTTGTGGTGAACCCATTAAAATAAAAAAATATTTAAAAGACAAAGAACCTCTGTGCGCAAACACTGAGGCAAGGGTTACCCCAAAGGGCATTTGGCTGGGAAGCCACGTTTCAAGAAAATACAAAATCACAGATGCCCACACAATGCAAAGCATCATGGGCTGCATATGCAAATCACCACAGAATGTTATGCTGGTTCAACTTTAAGCAGAATTGCATGGTGCCGAAAGGCCTCTCACACAGTTTGCAAAGGGTGCTAACAGATGACATAGACGTGTTTCGTCCTACCAGGATTCATCAGTATGAATCATCTGTTTGACACCCCAGTGGAATGAACCAGCTACCCTAAGACAGTGTGTCTTGGTTAAGTTGTTGTGAACCCATTAAAATAAAAAACTATTTAAAAGACAAAGAACCTCTGTGCACAAACACTGAGGCAAGGGTTACCTCAAAGGACATTTGGCTGGGAAGCCAAGTTTCAAGAAAATACAAAATCACACATGCCCACACAGTGCAAAGCATCATGGGCTGCATATGCAAATCACCACAGAATGTTATGCTGGTTCAACTTTAAGCAGAATTGGATGGTGCCGAAAGGCCTCTCACACAGTTTGCAAAGGTTGCTAACAGATGACATAGACACGTGTTTCGTCCTACCAGGACTCATCAGTATGCCTCATCTGTTTGACACCCCAGTGGAATGAACCAGCTACCCTAAGACAGTGTGTCTTGGTTATGTTGTGGTGAACCCATTAAAATAAAAAACTATTTAAAAGACAAAGAACCTCTGTGCGCAAACACTGAGGCAAGGATTACCCCAAAGGGCATTTGGCTGGGAAGCCAAGTTTCAAGAAAATACAAAATCACACATGACCACACAATGCAAAGCATCATAGAAACATAGATTTTGAAGGCAGATAAGGACCGCTTGGCCCACCTAGTCTGCCCATTTCCCTACCTAATGGATAAGCTGCAGATCCTAGTTAACCAGCAGCCTACTTCTTCCTGCCCCCTAGAATTGCCTTATGACTGTCTCATGCATGCTTGAATTCCACCACTGTTTTTGACTCCACAACCTCCTCCGGAAGGCCGTTCCATGCATCCACAACCCTCTCTGTGAAAAAATACTTCCTTAAATTACCTCTGAGCCGACCCTCTTCTATCTTCAAATTGTGCCCCTTGTTCTTGCACACCTCTTTTTGAAAGATGCTACCCTCTTGGACTTTGTTGATTCCTTGAGGTACTTGAAAGTTTCTATCATGTCCCCCCTCGCCCTCCTTTCCTCGAGGCTATACATATTAAGCTCCTTAAGTCTCTCTTCATATGTCTTCCGGTGCAGACCCTGCACCATTTAGTTAACTCTCCTCTGGGCGGCTTCTATCCTGTCTATGTCTTTGCGGAGACTGGGTCTCCAGAACTGCACGCAGTACTCCAGATGGGGTCTCACCAACTGTCTGTACAGAGGGATAATAACTGCATATGCAAATCACCACAGAATGTTATGCTGGTTCAACTTTAAGCAGAATTGCATGGTGCCAAAAGGCCTCTCACACAGTTTGCAAATGGTGCTAACAGATGACATAGACACGTGTTACGTCCTACCAGGACTCATCAGTATGCCTTGTCTGTAGTGCTACCATCCTTTCCCCAGTGCCTAGTTTAAATGTTCTAGGGTGGTGTCAAATGTTTGTCCTAGTGCTCGCATACCTGGTTTGGTCAGGTACAGGCCATCGTATCTGAAGATACCTATGTCCCAGAAGTCCCTCCAGTTTCCAATGAAAAAGTGCCCTCTCTCTAGGCTCCAGCTCTGAATCCATGCATTTCGCTCCTCTATTTTGTCCTTGCAGATGTTTTTGTATACTGCCTCCTTTCTACCATACTGGGAGGACCACCAAGAAGGTAATGATCAGTGAGCGAGAGGTTAGTTTGTACCCTAGATGAGCTATGTGTTTTTTGATCTCCTCCAATGTCTGGTCTGCCAGATCATTTGTACCTAAATGGATGAAGATGCTAGTGCAGATCCCTTCCCTTCATATTAAATTGTCTGTATGATCGGTATCCCTCTTTACAGAGGCTCCCGGGAGGCATTTGACTACCACCTTTGTGTCCATGCCCTGAGTTAGGTGGGATTCCACTCCATGGATCATGGAATCACCCACAATAAGAAACTTTCTGCTACCCCTGTTGGTTGGCTCCCTTGATGTGCTCATTTTGCTTTTTCTAGTTGGGTTTTGCAACTGGAATTTTTTTGGACTAGTTGGACTAGTCTTGTACCCCTTGTCCCAGTCAGTGCCTAAGAGTGAAAAATCTGTTGGATGTCTTGATGGGTGTCTCCTGGTTTTGAGATTGCTGATAGGACCTGCATGATTTGCTCCTACTCCTCCTTACCACGTGCAATTCCCCTGGACCAGGGTTACTCAGACAGCATGTTGTGTACCCCTGGTGGGAATGGTGCATTGTATGAGGCTTGTGGTTACTTAGCATGCTGTACAGATGGGCAATATGATTCCAGGCATCTCTGAGTTGGAATTTTAGTTCCCCTATTGTATGGTATGTGGGAAAGTACCCCAGTTCCTGTATACATGCCCGTTGAAAGGAAGCACCCCAACCATGGCAGTTGATGATGTCCATATTCTACAGGGACTGAAGAGTGGACAAAAGAAAAATAAGTACACTTTTGTGTAATGCAAAAAGATGGTGAAGTACTAAAGTGTGGAGGAAAGAAGGAGAGAGTTCTGTGCACAATGATGTGTGGATGAAAGAATGAGAAAGCCCTGTTTACAAAAAGAAAATAATGAATTGTTTTTCTTTTTTCCTTTCCCTTACTGTTTCTATTAATCACAGATTTATCACATCTTGTTTTGACAAACAAACCACTTAAGCTTTACTTCTTCATTTAGCCAAATTTTTAGAATTGCCAAAATTAGATGCATCAAGCACATTAGAAAGTACACAATTTAGTTTAATCATTACATCATTTTTTCCCTCAAAATAGCATGATTCTCATTGTTCAGGAACTTTAAGACTCTTTCTAAATAGAATAGGCCCCTTTACCTGTGACCACAGAACTTTGTGAAAGTAGTCTAGGATAGGGTTAAACTTTTTTACAAGGTCATTTCCAAATCAAGAAATTATTACCTACTCTGTTGGTAACATACACTGGATGTTTAATTACCATTTTACCAAATTTCAGTTTTAACCAAACTTTACCTAAGGTCTTCTGAGCTTCCTCTCCAAACCATACAATTTGTAAGCTGTCAGAAAAGGTTTTCAGCTTCTTTGAGTCACCTAAGGCATTAGTCAGCTTATGAAAGAGACACTTAGAGATTAGGGCTACCTCGGCTCCTGAGTCAAGCAAGGCCTCATGATTCAGGTTGTTTTCAATGTTTATGTCAAAGTAAAATCTTTCTGCTTTTTGGGGGGAATTAAGTTGCCCAGATAGAATTGTTCTTTCTTCCATCATGTCAACATAGCAATTTAACTATGACATGTTACACTGTTTTTTTCACTAACTCTGGATACCTTTTGAGAAAGACTAGACACAGAGATAGCATTTTAATTTTTACTTGCCATTTTATTTTTAAATCTCTTTTCAATCTCATTATTCTTTTTAACAATAGCAGTTTATTTTATCAGGTCATCATTAGAGTAGACAGGATCTGTAAGTCACATAGCACTACTAGTCCCACCTGCACTAGGCACTGTTGAAGAAGGATTTTGCACAGGAACATGAGGGTCAGGAGATGACTGAGCAACATGGAGCAAATAAATTTGAAAAAGGGCTTTTGCCTCCTCCATTTGTTTTCCTATTCACTGTTCCATCTCCTCCATTTCCTTTTTAAATTCCTTTTTTTCTCTTCATATGATTCTTTAATAATTTAATCCAGACTTGGAGAACTATGCCTAGACCTGTTTTGAGGTACACTATAACTTTTCTGATCATAGTCAGAATAGTGGCACCCTCTGTGGTCATTTCTGTCGCCTCTATACTTTTTATACCCACTGGCATATCCTTCACCATGGTCCCTCCCCCTTTGGGAGAAACTCCAGTTTTGGCATTGTGATGAGTCCTAAGGCTGCTGAGCCACAGTTGGATCTTGCATGGGCTTTGGCTGTTTCTTTTTTAGACATAGGAAACTTTTCTTACCCCTTAGCCAGAGCATTAGAGGTTGTTTGTTTTGTTTTGTTGAATTTTGTTGACCCGGTAAGCCCACTGGGCTAGAAGTCCCTTTTTTCAGGGGTGACTGGGGGGGGATCCAGATGGTAAGCAACTGAAATTGAACCGGATTAAGCTGTTGGTGGTATTTTTTAGTGAATGAAGGAAATTTGGCCAGGACACTGGGGAAATTCCCCTACTCTTTTCTATAAGTGCCATGGGATTTTTAACATCCACCTGAACTATCACCAATCCAGGCAGATGGGACCTCTAGGTGTCAGTGTGGCTCAGTTGGTAGTACATCTGCCTCTGGACCAGAAGAGTGTGGGTTCTCATCCCACATCGGGATTGGACTTGCACCTAAAAATCACTGGCATCCGAGTGCAGTATTGGGGAGTGCTGTACTGCTGGGGTGTGCCGTCCTTCAGATGAGACGTTAAACCGAGGTCCCTTCTGCCCATCCTGGTGTTGTCCTGGTGGGTGTCCAGGTGGAAGAAAAAGAACCCAGGGCACTCTTTGCAAAGAGCAGGGGAAATTCCGGTGTCCTGGCCAACATTTCCCTTCCTATAAACTGGTTCATGCAATTATCCAGGCTGTGTGTGGGTGATGATGTGCGATATGGCCGCCACCACACATTCAGTCACTTCACTACCAGTCTAGCATTGCTTGTAAATTACTTCGGGATACTGTTTATGAAAAGAGTTATATAAATGCAGATTATTCTTCTTTTTCTTTAACGTCTCATCTAAAAGATGGCACCTCAGAAGTGCAGCACCCCTCTCATGCTGCACTACAGTGTCAGTACTGGGATATTAACCCAAGTGCCAGATGTGGGAACTGAACCCACAGCCCTCTGATCTCCTGGCCTCAGAGGTGAGTGTGCTACCTACTGAGCCACCGACACTGACAATGGCCTTAAACACCTTAGTTTGAGGTATAGGGGAGACTCCGTTTTGTCTACTCTTATGCTTTTTCTTATATTTCCCACATACTTCTCTTTCTGAATCAGAATTAGAATCACTATTTTGTTTAGGGTTATTTTTGCTCTTGTGTGATTCATTTTCTGAATCCGAAGAGGAAATACAAGAAATTCCAGAACCAGCATTAGAGTTGAACTTTTTAGATGCTTTCAATTTTCTTTTAACTTTTACTTGGTGAACCTTCATATTTTTCCTATAATTCATACCACATCTTTGTTAACCTGTTCATAAGCATTTGCTAGTTCAACCTTTTCTTTTCTAAAATTCAGACACTGTCTTTACAAAACAGCATTTTCAGTCATTAGCTTAACTAAAGCAAAATAGTTATCAGAAAAGTCTTTTTTACTTTCTTGTAACAACTTTTCTAATATTTCAACCTGACCTGTATGTTTGCCACATTCAAAAGATTTATCCTCAAGCATTTTGTCCAGCTGGCTTTTACTATCAAGCACAAATGAGTATTTTTGGTTAGTTTTATCCAATCCCCCTATGTTTTCCTCTTGAATTTTGGAAGTCATATAGGCTGTTGGAGGACATATCACTGCCTTAGTGTTAAGAACATTTGCACTCACAGTTAAGGCTGTCATGGCTTTGCAATACTAATAACTAAACTTCAGCAATGACAATAATAGTACCATTTTGAACAACAATTAAATAGCAATAACTTCTATATAAAACAACAGTTTAAATAACCAAATATTTCTTATAATGCTTCAGTGGTCTTTTCTTGTTTGCAGTAATACTGAGTTAGAGAATTACTTCTTTCTGTCTTTTCCTGCTTTGGTCTAGGGGTAGCTTTAGTTTTCATTGAGAAACAGAATTTTTTTTTTTATTTATGCCATTCAGTAACTTTGCAATTAATCATAAAAATATCTGTTTCTTACAGATTAGGGTGTGGATGGTTATTCACTAAACAATTACCCTGCAGACTAGATGCCAAAATGTCAGAACAATAGGCTGGAATACCAATTTCTTATTATGGGCACTTAGCTAAGCCTTTAGGTTCATGTCACAAAATTTTTTTATCAGTTAACATTTTTTTGTCATCCACCCAGACAGCCTCCATATGACCGACCCCCCCCCCCCAGCTCCATCAACTGGAATTACCAGGGCTTACCTCATGCCCAGTCTGGGAGTGAAGCCTGCAGGGAGTCAGTCGCCATCCTGCTGCCAGCCTTTTCCTCCATTTTTACCCCAGGGGCCCCAGGAGTGGGCACACATGTATGTGGAGGCACACATTAGTCCCACAGCCCTGGTAAAAGCCCTTTTCCTCCCACCCCAGGCCTAGCACCTGGCTCCTCCTGGCCCATGATGTCCCCAGCCTCCACCAGGTTTGCAGCCATCAGCCAGAGAAAGCCCTTTGCTCCTCCCCAGAGCGGAAAGCTTGCTGTTGGCAGCTCTATCCAGCTCTGCCCTCCCCCCTACTGACCTCCAATGGCCCAGGCTCATTCCTGAACCTGGGTTGCTGGTGTGCTGCTAGGTAAGGCATCCAACGCCTCAGCCCTCAGCCCTCAGCACCACTAGGCCGGCCAGGTCACAACATTTTGATATATATTTTTGCTTTTTACTCCCGTTTTCTCCCACCTCATCTCTCTAGCACATGTGCATGTGTAGAGGCATGTACACGGCATGCATTGAGATGCCTTCCCTTCATGGCACCCCCTCAATCTGCACTAACACCAGACCTCCACCCAGTGGTGGCAGGACTACGGAAGGGTGACTACCTGCCCCTGGAGAAGAGAGCTGCCATGGGGCTGCTCGATCCTGCTCCTCCCTTCCCCCATGCTGGCACCCCAATGACCCGACGTTGTTCCCAAAACCCAGGTTGCCAGTGTATCCGTGTCACAAAATTTGCATAAAACTATATAAACAATGTAAGACTGGTTCAAATCTTACTCCACCACCTATTGCATGCAGTTTTAGATAATGGCAAATAATTTTTCTGTCACACTCTCATGTAGTATATAGAAAAAATAGATTTTATTTGTCCCTGTACAATTTAACTAATTACTAATAATTTGCATAGAGATAAAACATTGTAAACATAGTGAAAAGCAGCATAAATTCAAAGCAACAAAGGTTTCAGAAAACAAAACAGAACAGCTTGCAATTTTGGTAACTTTTGCAAACAGTAAACTTTTTCTTGCATAAAGATGTCAAATAGCTTTCTCTAATTAGTATTTCAAAACTTTTCTTTGTAACTTATTTAAATACCTTTTCTCATGCAAAATGTTTATATATATATATATATATATATATATATATATATATATATATATATATATACTGTATACCATTATTTCAATTTAAGCTTAAACTATGTACTCAGCACTTTAGTATCTAAGAAACTATTTTTACATGCAGCCTCTCAGCTAAGCCCAATTAGAATATTATAAAAAAATTAATTAAATAATACTCAGACATCTAGTTAGCTGTGGAGTCTGGTTTCTTCCTTAATTTCCGAATAATGGTGAGAACCCTATTTTCCTGGATAGCAAAGTTCTTTTAGTGGCTGGACCTCGTTGCTGTTCCTGTTTTTACTCTTGTCTCCATTCAAACCCTGGACTTTGGACTCATCTGTTGTCAACACAGCAATGCAAACTTGTCTCCTTGCTTATGGACATCAATAGACAGTCTCTGTCCTTTTGTTTTGGTTTTGGAGGCAGTTTCAAAACATCACTTAGCCAAAATGTCCATTCCATGAACTAAAGTCTTCACTGCTCAAGGATTTGGAAGATTCTGCTGTGAAAAATTATTTTTTTTATTTTGTTGTGGCAGATTCTGTTGCAGTTCTTGTTTTGTTTTCTCCACACTCGAACCTTGGGCTCTTGACCTCAGCACCTCTGTATAAACACAGCAATGAAGACTTGGTCCCTTGCTGGTTCAGACATCCCCATGCAGGCTTGGCAGGCTTAGGCTTTGGCTGGGATTTTCAGACAGTTAGACAAACAACAACATTGGCAGGTCCACAGACACAGATCCTTTCAACATACAGTATAGGCAAGAACTGTGCTGGATCTTCCACTGTTTGGCTTTATTACCTCTGGTCAGAGCATCATCCTGACTTCATTTTCTGCAAATTTTACCAACTTTGATTTGATCCTGCAAATGATGTAAGGGGTGGCTCTTCACCCTTTTTATATGCAATTTAACCCCCTTACTACCCCTAGCTACCCCTTCTGACTAACCCCCTCAGTCCCATCACTCTGGTATCACCAGGACATAACTTCCAGAGTGCTGCCTGGTCAGCGGGTACAGAGCCTGTGGAGGGTCAGTCATCATCCAGGGCCAGGGGGTGTTTTCGTCCATTTATGCCCTTCCCCATTGCTGGGGCACACATGCAGGGCATGCGTACGTGTAGGTGCGTGCACATCTGTGGAAGTCCTACAGCACCCTCTCTTCCTAGGCATCCAACAATCCCACACTACCCTCAGACCTCCACCTGGGGGCAGTCATTCAGTGGGACTGCCAATTCTCCCTTCCCAGGAGAGGAGAGCAGTCCTTCAGATGCTCGATCCTCTCCCTCCCAAGCCAACCCCCAGTGGCCTGCTCGCATCACAAACAAGGGTTGCCGGCATGGCAGGAAGTAAGGCATGGATGCCTCAACCCTCCCTGCCACTGGGCCAGCTAAGCTTTTCACCATATTTAAGGACTGTTCCTCTGTTCAGGGTCTAGTTTTTAAGCTTAAAATTACTTTTTCTTCTAACTTTTGAATGCAACATGATACAGTCTTCATGTAAACATTTCTCAATTTAGCTCATTAGGAGCAGTCTTATGAGATGTAGCTCATGTCTGTGAGAAAAATATTTCCTGAGGTAAGTTAATAATGATTATAACTCTAGTTCTCAGCAAAATCTTTCAAAAAATGTAATGTGCTCACAGTTTATGTTCTAGGCTCCAAATTAAGCAGGTCTCTCTCACATTCAAGGTTAAGAAAGTCCTTAAAAACATCAGATTTCTTTGCAAAGAGCTGTCTCTTTGTTTGTGAGCACTGGACCATGCCACTATGCTTTCCTAGTGGTTCTCAACTCCTCAACAGTTTATTTCTGTCCATCAACAAGTTCCACCTAAGATCAAACTTGGTATGCTTACTTTAAAGATTCTTGTCCCAAGGTCTTCTTATATATAACTTTGGATTCCTGTCAGCTGCATTCACACAATTTGGCCAACTGAGAAGTTAAGATGCACTTTATTCACTGTGTGAGTTTCATGCTGGCAGCATTCAAGATAGTTTTGCAAGAAACAAAAGTATGTATTTCATATTGAAACATAGGGCAGTTTAACTTTGGGTCCTTGGTGGTGCCAGTTTCAAGCTGATACAGATGACCAGCTACAATTCATCAAATGCCACATTTCCATATTAACTATCTCTTGGCTGGAGCCAAACTGAAACTTAAGTCTGCAAAACTCTTCATTTCTTTTTTCCTCGTGTAGGTACAGATCCTTAGTATTGCCAAGTAAAGGGGCATAGTTTAAGGGAGCATTCATTTTAAACAGAGATTCATAAATGCCACGTCCCCTTAAGTTTAGCCATTTAGGCAGGATTTTTTTTCTTTTTCAGAGTCCACCTCAGCAATTTTTTTTCTTGTTTAGGGAGCTCATGTAAACAGGAATGTTGACCAGATGCCTTAGTATGACCTTCCAATTACCCTGATTAATAATTAAGCATTTATAAAGAATATCAAATAGTAATTACAAAAAAATGCAAAATAATAAAAGTATAATAACATATATTATAAATTAAGATTTTGTTCCCACAACTGTAGTTGTCTTCTTCCTCTTCATAGATGGATTGGTGATTTGTCAATACCAACAGTTACCTATTCCCCAAAAAGATTCAGTCACAGAGGCATGAAGTATATAAAATAATATTTACTACTTCACAATATTTGCACAATCTACAGGCTATCACCATATACAAGACTGTGGTAATTACAGGGTTACTACAGATATTAAAAATAAATGTTATTCACACAGCAGAAGAAACAAATAGAAAAAAAACTTCATATAGTTTCTTAAAACTAACAGAGCAGAAAATATTTTACCACACAGGCTATCTTAGTGAGCCATGTAGACTCCAACCTTAGATGGTGCAAGCATGAAGCCCCAACAGACTGACTTGCTAGTGTCTGGCATTGACCTAAAAAGTCTTCAGCTGTCTGTCCCCCAATTTGCATAATCAAGTATGTCACTCTGACATCATGGATATGACATTTTCTTTGTTTTCTGGGGCACTACCTCTCTGGAAAGCTGGCCTAAACTGTAACCTTGGGTTTTGTGGACTCAAACTACCTCTCATTCTGAGCCATGCCTGTCTCTACAAGGGTGGGAGGCTACAAACCAGGACAGTTTCCTGACATGAAAGATTTTGGGCTCCTTGAAGCACCCTTGGTAACTGACCAGGGGGTCCTGGGTCCTGTCAATTTAGGACAAAGGGATTGTAATTACCTCTCAGGAGCCTCTGCTTCTGCCTCTGGCAACAATTCTAATCTCTTTTCAGCAGCCCATCTCTGTTCCCTCATCAGACAGTTAATTAGAAAGAAAAATAAAAAAAAAGTACACAATTATTGTTGCAAGCCCCCCGAGAAATGAAAAACACTTCCCTTTTGCACCTTTAAATGATGCTTGTTTTTTCATGTGAGCCTGCTGACTCCACTTGTTATGCTCTCGGTTCACTCTCTGTGTGAATTTATTTATTCATTTCATCATTCAGATTGCATCTTTGAGCACAAGTGCTCATTTACAAAGGTTCCACGTCTAAGCCAAGAAGATGATTCATAAAACAGTAATCTCAAGTTTATTACTGTTAGTAATACAGTAATGGCAGCTCACTTGCAGCGTAGACAGCAGTAGAAACCAGCAGCTCATGTAGAGTATTGTCAACAGAACATATAAAAGGTACAGTAACTAGAAAACAGCAGCTACTGGGGAGCATAATCAGCAGTTAGCATTGGAATCCCTAGGTACCTGTGTGCACACAGTTCATAAGAAGTAGGGGGAGAGAAAATGAGCCAAGGGGACCTAATTAGCTATGAAAGGTGCAATTGGTACTTTTTGTGAGTTCTGTTCTCAGCACTTTCTTGAACTGAACAATTTTAGGGAGCCCTACAAGGGTTTCAGGCAAGTTGTTGAACCATTTAGATACCCTTACTGCAAAGGAGTGCTTGCCAAGTCTAATTTTTATGGAAAGGTATCTCTAGGGCATTCCTAGACATAACCATAGTGTATTGGTTGTTAATTGGTTGGAAGAAGTTGCAATTCGCTAATGGGGTAAGGCCCAATAGTGTTTTTGTTGCATGCAAACAGGTCTGATATCTTAGCCTTTTATGAAGGGTGAACCAGTTAGTCAGAGTATAAAGGGAGCAACTATATGCAAGCATGCCAGGCCCAAGTACAAAGCAACAAGCCTTATTAAGCAATTCCCTAACTCTGTACGGAGTCACTAGCTGCTGCATAGAATGGGAGGCTGTAGTCCAGAGTTGGTAGGACTGTGCAGGACACTACAAGACACCTTGTTTTGGTGGTGATTTTCAGGTGGTTCCTAAACAGTGCGCCTAGCTTTCTGTTCACAAGGCTAACAATGTTATCCATGTGTGGAGAGAAAGATAAAGTGTCATCCAGGGTGATGCCTAAATATTTGAAAGATTCAACCTGTTCCAGTGTATCTCCTTTATCATTTAGGATGACTAGGGGCAGAATCCTTTTTTTCACTTGCAGCCCTGAGAACAGCATAGTCTTGTTTTTCTTGTAGTTTAAGACCAGCTTATTCAGTGAGAACCATTTCTCTAAGGACTTATAGTCATTTTGGCAGTCAGAATATAGTTTCACCTGTTGTGCAGTACTGGTGTGGGTAACAGCTCAGGTAAATCACACACTAGTTCCTTACAGCACCTCTCCAACTTTTTCTAGGTCCTAGCTACTGTTTAAACAATCCAATGGAATTTCCATGTTGTGACCCATTGTGGTGTCTAATTTCCAGATTATAGGACTGCAGCACCTGGCTCCACCGTAGCAATTAGGGTTTCTGCCCACTGTCCTATGCAGCCATGTGAGGGGATTGCGGTCAGTGACTGGGGTGAACTCCCTCCCATACTGATCAGGTTGCAGCTTCTGCAAAGCCCATACAATACCTAAACTGTCCTTTTCAATTTTGGTGTAGACCTCCTCTCTGGGTAGCAGCTTTCTACTCAGATGCACAAGTGGGTGTTCCTCCCCCGAGTGCATAACCTGACTCAGATCTGTGCCTAGCCATGGCCATAATTATAAGGGGAGGACAGGTCACCCCCAACATTTTATCCTTGCAGTCTTGAATTACTTGTATTTCCCCAACATTTCTGTCTCAAAATCCTAGCCTGACAGCCCAGCATAAGCCATTACACAGATGAGTTTAGAATGAGTCACTGAAGAGCACCGTCTGGCAACAGCTTTATTTGTAAATGTCTTTCACAGCTGATTGTGTGAAAATCAAACTGGCAGTGCGGCACTGTGAAGAAGAATGCTTTTTTTATAAGGAGAGAAGTTGCCTTTTAATTGTTAGTGTTACACTTGCTCAGGCTGGTTAGGAGTGGGGGAGGTAATGTGGCACTGGGAAGAAGGAAGCTTATTTGAGGAGAAAATGTGCCTTTTAACTGCTACAGCATTACACTGGCTCAGATTGGTCGGGTTGGGGGAGGTAACTGACCTTTTGCTAATGTCCCCTGTTATCTTAATTGCTCACAGTCATCTGCAAGCCACACGTCAACAAGTGAAGCAAGAGGGTTTTTGGTTACTTCGAAGGTGGTGAGGGAGCTCATTGAACAAAAATGAGCTTGACAGATTGCTCCCAGCTGTAAAAAAGGAATCCCAATTATCCGCAGTGCAAGGTGGGAGGGTGGGTCACAGCAGACAAAGCCAGAGACACTCTAGATTCAGATGTGTTTGTTGATTGATGGTGGTGGGGGGGGGAGTTTACACTTAATTTTTGGCTCTGTTGCATGGTAGTATGGGTTTGTGTGAAGCAGCACAAAATGTTGGAGTTGGGTACAGAGTATGAACATACAAAAACATCCAGCAGAAGAAGGCCTATTGGTCCATCGCGTCTGCTCAGTAACTGACGCAGGGTTATCAGCTTATGCCAAATACCCTGCCCCCCTCCCTCTTCACTCACACCCTCCCTTCTACCCATCCATGGTCCCATGTGTTCCCTTGGTGTTTGTCCCAGGCCCTCTTAAAGGTCCCCACTATCTTTACTGAGACCACCTCTTCAGGCAGTGCATTCCATGTGGCCATCACCTCTTCATAAAAAATGCTTCCTAACATCCACTCTCTTAATCCTCCTGAAGTATTTGAAGGTCTCTACCACCTGTCTCTCTCTCTCTCTCTCTCTCTCTCTCTCTCTCTCTCTCTCTTCTCTCCTCTCTTCCAGGGAGTACATTCTTGGGGCAAGCAGCCTCTCTTCATAGGACCTATTCTGTTGACCTTGCATTATCTTGATTGCTCCCCTTTGGACCCTCTCCAGCATGCTGATGTCTTTCTTAAGGTATTGACGCTAATACCTTATATTCCAAATGTAGTCTTTCCATTGACCTGTGCAATGGCAAAAATGACCTTGTTCCTCCTACTACTAAAACCCATGGCTATACACCCCAGCATCCTGTTAGCCTTTGCCGCTGCTGTTTCACATTGTGTGGTGTATTCTAGTTCTCTAGTAATTACCACTCCTAGATTATTTTCTTCCTCTGTAGCAGCTACCTGATCCCCACCCCCAGTAATACTCCTTCCTAGGATTCCTGGCCCTGATATGCATCACTTTGTACTTTTGGCACTGAAGCCTAGTTGCCAGATTTCTGACCATCTCTTGAGTTTACCTAGGTCCTCCCACAAGTCCTGTATCCCTTCCTTTGTGTCCACCTTCCCACAGAGCTTGGTGTCATCTGCAAACAGGCACATCTTGCCCTTAATGCCTTCCCCAATGTCACTGATGCAGACAGTGAACACCACTGGCCCCAGCAATGATCCCTGTGGAACTCCACTGGTGACCTCATTGGTGCTGGATAACTCACCCCCCACCACTGCTCTCTGGGTTCTGCCACTCAGCCGGCTGTCTACCTACCTTACCAGTTTTTCCCCAACCCCTGCATCCATCAGTTTCCTTATCAGCCTTCTGTGTGGTACAGAATCAAAGGCCTTACTGAAGTCAAGGTATGTGACATCCATCAGCTGGTTGCTGTCCACCACCCTTGTGACCCAATCAAAGACTTCAATCAGGTTTGTTTGACATGATTTGCCTACCATGAACCCAGGCTGCCTCTTATCCTGTAGACCATTCTATTCAATGTATCTCACCAGCCTTTCCTTAAGAATGGTCTCCATGAGTTTACATGTTATTGAGAGCAGAATGACCAGTCTATAGTTCCCCAAGTCGCCCATTGATCCGGTCTTGTGGGGTGGCACCACGTGTGCCATTCTCTAGTCCAGTGGCACCACACCTGTCTTTGGGGATCTATTGAAGAAAATAGCCAGTGGTCAAGCCAGCTGCTCTGCTAGCTCCTTCAGCACCCTGGGGTATATGCGGTCCGGCCCTGGGGATCTGTAAACCTTTAGTGCCAGCAGTCCCTCCCTCACTTTTTTAAACTCTATTACTGCTTCAGCCCCTCACTTGGGTTCTCAGGCCACCCTCCCCCCCCTTAGCAGTTTAACCCTAGATCATTACTCGTATATTCCCCTAGCTTGCCCCTTAGTATTTTTGCTCCCTCCCAATTAAGGTGCAATCTACCTGGGCAGTATAGCCCCTTGTCTGACCACGTATCTCCCCATCACCCAATATTTTTGTAGGGTTCCATGTGATAATAGTAAAATAGAGGAGTCCAATGAATGGCTTATGGATGGCAAATTCTGGTGTACACCCCACAAGTTTCTATGTAATTGAAAATTCACAATCACCCAGAGAAAACAGAGTTAGCTTAAAAGAATTTAAAAAAGAAAGAACAACTAGTACTCAAACTCAGGATGGGACAACACGGAAGCAATTGCTCACATTCTGAGTTGTCTGTCTGGTAGTAGTATGGCCTATAGGCAGGCTGCAAGCACAATAACTTGGGAGATGATACTGAGTCTAGAGACTAGTGAAAATGTGCAATAGCACAAAAGTAGTGTAGTGTAGTATAGAGGGAGGTATGCTACGTTGGTGACACTAGTCAGGATTCATTTACATGGTTATTATAATGTGTCTTTGATTTAGTTGGTGGGGCTCCACACCCCACCTGTGCTTTTTATTTAACATTGGATTTGGGGGATGAAGCCCCTTAAACTCAAGTAAATAAGCTGATTAAAAAACCTACACAACCAACTAAACTTAAGTAGTGTAACTTGCTTAGAAAATGGGCAAATTCATATCTGTATCCCGACTGGCCAAAAGCACTAAGACGCCGGGCCGGTATGAGACAACAGAGACCAGGAAATAACTAGTCTCAGTCTCTGGTGCCTCATTTAGTTTGGCTACTATTGGGCCAGTAGAATGTTGAAAAAGGCAACAGCTGCCATGATGGTTGGCTCACTGATGGATCCCTAAACTGTAAATCGATCTCCCCCTGTCCACCTTGCAATAGCATCCGTATGTTTGACCATTAACAAATATAAAAACACACACAGTTGCGGCTAAAATAAATTTGGGCTGCAAAATGTTAGCGTAAGTTCAGTCACCGCAAGAACGCTAACCCCAGAGAGACAGCAGTGCCCCCCCCCACAAAATGGTTAACTTTGCTAAAAAATGCACTTGAGGTGCTCTCAATTACATAACACAGAATGGCGGTACCAGAGTTAATTGACCCACAATTTCATATATTTAACAACATTAGAAAAAAAAATAACGTTCAACACTTTTAACATTTAAATAGTGGCAGTAGCATGTGGTGTGTTAACCACTACTCCGACACACACCGCTCCCCTTAACTGCAGCCCCGCTTGCCGAAGAGAAAACAAAAATCTTTTTTTTTTGTTGAAAAACAAAACTACCTCCTCGTAGCTTGTAGCAGAGGAACCGTGTTCAGATCACCTTGTAAACACTGCTGTCGGAGTCGCTGCTGGACGATATGATCGAGTCAGAGGAATCGGATGCCCAGCTGTCTCGGTGCTGCTGATCTGGGTTATAGGAGGTGCAGCGGACCAAGTACGAGAAATCCCCACCGGGCAGGTAAGGCACAGTGCTGCCCTGCAGGTCCCTCTCATCCACCAGCATGCTGTGTCTGTGCAGGTGTTGTTGGTTCATGGAAAAGGGCATGCAGCCACGTCTTTGGTCCAGGTTTTTCAGTTTGTTCAGAGTCATGATGATGCTGTCAGGAAAGGTATAGCGAGAAAAAAGTAAAGCAACCAAGTCAATGATCAGAAAGGGTATATACTGTAGGACACTTGCTGGCTAACTTCCGTCTCTCAGTTATGTACAACGAAAAATAAACCTAGCCTAATTAATCCTCCGGTTCCTGTTTCAGCGAATGTGTTTTGCACATATTCTTGCAAACTATATGCTTGCTCATACTTAAACCATTTATAAGATCACTTCCAAAACCATGAGCAAACTGCAAAAAAAAAAAAAAAAGCATGCTGGGGCTAGGTGAAACTGCTTACAGCCTCCAGCCTCCAAAATATCAAAATTCCATGGCTTAAAAACAAAAGAAACCACAGCATTCTAAAGCAGGCGGAGGAGCTATTTTATGACAAAACTTATTTTAAACTAATTTTTTAGGGCCAATTTATTTATTTATTTATTTTACAGTGCCCATTTTCTAAGAGCAATATTACCCTCCAGGGTGGGCAGTTTTGTGCTATACCGGACCTTCCAGGGGCTATAAGGCCCTCTGCCTGCAGCATCGGGCCTCATTATGCCCCTGGGCGGTCCAGTATAGCATAATACCACCCACCCTGTCGGGTATTATTGCTTACATAGAATACTGGCTACCTTAGTTACGCTAGTCTGTAGTTCACCACTATCACCGATTGACCATGTGGTGGAAAGAGTCTGGCAAAAGATGTGGTGGGGGATGATGCTATTTTTTATTGTTGAATTTTTTTTAATGTTCGCTGTTCTAACTGCTATTTTGTTTGGAATAAACCCCATTCAGGCTACTACAGCAGCAATACATGTTGTGGTAACAATTTTGACCTAAGCCTTATTATTAGATTGCCCCTTTATTTCCTGTGTTGTACTACAATAGCCTTGTTTTCCCATTACAAGTCTGTATTAACAAGTTAATTTTACATTTGGTATTATAAAAGAACTGTTGCTTTCAATATGACTCAGTAGGACCAAAGTTTTAATTTTTAGTCTGTGATGTTTCTGTACACACCTACTGTCCCATATTGTCCCATAAGGGAGCACTGTCTACTACACGCTGGTTCATTTTAGTCATAAGAAAAGCTATGTGAACAATGTGTGTTCAGAAAAGGAAAATAATAATAAAACCTGGCTTGAGTGGCGATTGTGAATGACTAGCATAAGTCACGTAGCCAGTACATTATGGTAGTTACGCTACTTGAGGTTAGGTGGTACCATGGTATGGTTTTGTGGTGTTTCTTTTATCAATTTGTTTAAGATGGGGAGACTGAGTTCACACCTCCTGTGTGTGTGTGTGCGCATGCATGTGTGTGTGTGTATGTGTGTTTGTTTTTAGGGGGGATTAAATATGGTTTGTGTGTGTGTTGGGGGGGGGGTGAAGCACAGCAACTCAAATTGATAAAATACAGAACTACCATACTACCTACCTAACCTAAGTAGCATAATGAGTGCAGCACACTGACTATATTGGTTACACTGGCCCGTAGTCCTTCACCAATGCAATCTGTGCCATAAGTTATAACTACTGTAAGGTTCAAAATGGGGGAAATGGGAGATAAGGGGCAATCTAAAATGGAATAAAAAAGTATTGCTCAAAATGTTCACTGCCATAGCAATATATACTGTTGCTTTACAGCAGCAGTTTATGAAACAAATAGAAACATAGAAACATAGAAGTTGTGGGCAGAAAAGGATCTCTTGGCCCCCCTAGTCTGCCCTTAAGTTCCCTACCTACTGTGTTACTGTGGAACCTACTCGATCTCCGGCCTTACTCCTCTGAGCCCTGTTAATAAGGTCTCCTTGTGTCTATCCTATGCATGCTTGAATCCTGCTACCATCTTGGTGCCCACCACCTCTGCTGGGTGTCTTTTCCAGATGTCCACCACCCTTTTCAAGACAAAGTCCTTCCTCATACCCCCTTGTCCTTGAGCATCTCTTTATATTTAAAATGCTACCTTCCTGTATTATAATACCTTTGAGATATTTGAATGTTTCTATCATGTCTCACCTTTCCCTCTTACCATCTAGAGAGTACATATTTAATTCCCTGAGTCTTTTCGCATAGGGCTTCTGATGCAGGCCATGCACCATTTTGGTTGCCCTCCTCTGTATCGTCTCCACCTGATCTAGGTCCTTCCGGAGACGGTGCCTCCGGAACTGGATACAGTACTTCAGGTGGGGCCTCACCATCGATCTATACAGGGGCAACACTACATCCCTTTTTCTGCTGGTGATACTCCTCCCAATGCAACCCACCATTGTACTAGGCTTTCCCACTGCCTTATCACACTGCTTTGCTACCTTCAGGTCATCAGATATGATGACCCCCCCCCAGGTCCCTTACCTGTTTTGTAGTTGTCACCACCTCTCCCCCAATTGGTACATTGCCCTTGGGTTCCTGTGCCCCATATGCATAATTTTGCACTTTTTGGCATTGAAGCCCAGTTGCCATACTCTTGACCAGCCTTCCAGCTTTTTCAGGTCTTCACTCATTTTTTTATACCTCCCCAGGTGTGTCCACTCTGTTGCAGATTTTTGTGTTATCTGCATACAGGCACACTTTCCCTTCCAGCCCCTCTGTGATGTTGCTAATAAAGATATTGAAGAGGACCGGTCCTAGAACTGACCCCTGTGGCACCCCGCTGGTGAATGTGCCTTCTTCAGAGTGAACCCCATTTACCATCACCCTCTGACTCCTGTTACTCAATCAACTTCATACCCATTTTACTACCTTTGGATGACCCACTCCCAGGCAGCCCAGCTTGTTTACCAGCCTTCTGTATGGAATGGTGTTAAAGGCCTTACTGAAATCCAGGTAGGCCACATCCACCACTCCACCCTGATCCACCTCCCTGGTCACCCAGCCTAAGAACTTGATCAGGTTTGTTTGGCAAGATCTGCTCCCTGTGAACCCCTGCTGCCTTTTATTCTGCAACCCACTGGTCACAAGGTATTCCACAATTCTTTCTTTTAGTAGTGTTTCCATAACATTGCCCACCAATGAAGTCAGGCTTACAGGTCAATAGTTTCCTGCCTCCTCCCTATTCCCACTTTTGTGCAGCAGGACCACATCCACCCTCCTGCAGTCCCTTGGAACTTCCCCTGTATCCAGTGATAGGTTGAACAGGGCCATCAGAGGTACAGTCACCTCCTCCCTAAGCTCCCTCAGTACCCTGGAGTGAACCCCATTTGGCCCCACTGCCTTATTCACCTTTGGTTGTGCTAGTTCCTTGAGAACGCTCTCTGCCATAAAGGGGCTAGTGTTCTCCTCCCTTCCTTAATGCCCATTTCCCCTATCTGTGGCCCGTCACCTGCCCCTTACTTCATAAATACTGAACAAAAGTACTTGCTCAATATGTCTGCTTTCTTTATGTCCTCTTCCACACAATCCCCTCCTTCCCCTCTTTGTCTTACTATCCCTTCCTTGCTTGTCCTCTTTTTGTTTATGCACCTAAAGAATGTTTTATCCACCTTTTTTACTGGCTTGGCAATAGTTTTCTCCATCTGTACCTTGGTGCACCTACAGTAGCTACTTGCACCCCTATATTTAGGGTTGAGTAAGGTTTTTTATGTTAAACCTGAAATTGTGCACTTTAATAACTTCACAACCATTCAACAGACTTGCATGACATTTAGCATGCGCAGTCTTGTGGTATAGATCTCTTGATGTGCCAAGTTTCATTTTGGTCAGATGTGCACATTATGAGCTGCACATAGTGAAAAAAAATGGAATTTGTTCTTTTTTGCTGGTTTTTTTTTTTTTTTGTCAGCATGCTGCACCTAGACAGTTTGGAATTTGGATGTGAAATGGTCAGGGTAGAAAGGGCTTGTGTCACAGAAGTGCCTTTTGACTGGTGAAATACACTAATCTGCTCCAAAGTTATTAAATTTTAAAGTTCTCATTATTTTCAATGGGAATTTCGCTCTCCAGGATAGCAGAACAGAATGAAAAATTAATTTGGTCAAATGAAAAAGGATTCTTTTTCATGAGGGGCCAATCCTTTTTCATGAGGAAAAATTCCTTTTTCATGAACCACCATCTTGCTTTGCATTTTTCCCCAAAAATAAACCCTTGAAAAGCCACAAAAAATATATTCTGCCCACACACCAATACATGTGTCTTGTTCATTGGGACTGTGTTAGGTGGATTTTGTAGTCATGTAATGGAAAATAACCCCATAATGTGTTTTTTAACATTTAAAATTATTTTAATGTGACTTGCTAACGCTTTTTTTTGTGAGTCCTTTTTGTTCTCATGAAAAAGGATCACAACTTACAAAAAAGGATTTTGGACTTCATTTTTTTCCAGTTTTTGTTTTGTGAGAAGGGATTCTTTTTTTGTGACCTTCTTTTGTTCTCACAAAAAAAAGATCCCTTCTCATGAAAACGAATTTTAGACTTAGTTTTCTTCTGATTCTTCTTTTGAGAGAAGGGATCCTTTTCATTTCCCCATGAAAAAGGATTCCTTCTAATGAAAAAGGATTTCAGACTTAGTTGTTTCTGAGTCTTCTTTCATGAGAAGGGATCCTTTTTCATGAGCTTTTTTCATTCTCATGAAAAATGATCCCTTCTCATGAAAAAGGAAGACTTAGTTTTTTTCCCGATTCTTTTGTGGATTTATAGTCGCAAAAAAGGATTTGGGACTTAGTGTTTTCCCGATTTGTTTTTCCATGACAAGTGATCCCTTTCCATGAGCTTTTTTCGTTCTCATGAAAAAGGATCCATTGGCAGGGAAAAAAGGATTTCAGACTAATGTATTTCAATTGGGTTTTTAACTCTGATGCATAACTTTGCCATTTTTGCATGTTTTTATACCAAATTTTCAATATGGTGTTTTTTGAGATCCCGCCTCATGAATAAGATTGGTGGAATTGCACAAATCCAGTGCAGAAAGTGATTTTTGCAGTCAGTTGGTTAGATCACCTTTCAGTTTAGATATGAAAATGTTCACTACCCCTGTTCATGAGGTAGGGTCATAAGAAGGATGTGTTGAAAATTTTGGGGCAAAATATGTACAAATGTCAAAGTTATGTAACATATACACATCTATGGAGGGCTGGGAGCACAGGGCCAGGAAGGCCCTGTGCTTCACCAGGCAAATAAGGATACCATTACACTATCTCAAAAATTATGGATGGATAGGAGTGTAGGGCCTGGAAACATGCAAATAAGGATATGATTATGGAAATTATGAATGGATGGGAGAACAGGGCCCTCACCCACATACAAATAAGGATACAATCATGAAAGGATTGGAGTGCAGGGCCCACAGGCAAATAAGGATAGCATTATACTGTAAGCTCCCCAATTTGGGCTTACTTTGTGGACTCTAGACTCTGACAGTTCTCATCATCTTGCAGCTGTGGCTGCCAACACCATCACTGTTCTCAGTCCCATGGGATCACTGTAAAAAGGGGACAAGGAACAGGACATGGTTTCTGCACCTATGGGCACTAAACAAAAAGGTGGATAACATGTGATCCTGATGTTTTGCAAAACTGGGACCTCATAGTAATTAAACAACATGGTGGTTGTGCCCCTCTGAGCAGGCACAGCCATCAAAACAAAGATATAAAGGAGCTGCACTCCAATTCCAGTTCTGCCATGTGGCTTTTAGTAAAAAATGTACATCCTCAGCTCTAGGATGAGCAGAGAAACTGGGGATCTATAGACATTGTGACTGGAAGGCCTCCAGTCAAGAGTAAACAGCGTTATCCCTGTTAGAGGGCTCAATTGAATAAATCAGGGCTGGAATGCAGAGAGCTCTAAAGGAGATACAATGGCAGCCCCCATAGAAAACTACAAAATGGGTCTGCTGGGTGAAATACAGAGCCATCCCTAAGATCACCTGGTGAGCTGCAGCCAATCAGAGGGAGGCTGCTAGGGGGAGATATAAGAAAGTTTTGCCACCAGAAAGGGAGAGTTGTTGAGAGGAGCTGCAGTGTGGCTGTGAGGAAAGAGACTGTCCAAGTCTATCAAGTTAGCCTGGCTGTTTCTGAACCCTGACTACCTAAAACTACTAGCTGAATGCAGGAGGAATAGCATCTGTTCTGTGTGACTAAAGCAGAAAAGATTGCTCTATAGCAACCCAAGCAGTTGGACAGCATTTTGAACTTGGAAAAGGCTTGGACTGTAAACCTTGAGTGAGCCACTGATCCCCTCAATGGAGAAATTGTTTGGTGAAGTGAACATTTCGGTCAGAGGAGAGACTGTAAGTGTTGAGGCAAGCTGCTGTGACAGGACCCAGCACTGCTTGTGGAGGCATCCCCTGGGATAGGGGCTGTGAGGTGAGAGATTGCGGGAGCCCCACTGCCTTGTGCAGGTCCTGTGGGGTGACTAGATGTGCAGCAGAGGGGTTTGAGGGACATAGTCAATCCTGGTTTCTTGGATGGAAGATGACAACACCCCTGTGTTGAAGGATGGAACAGGCCTGAGTGAAGTCTGTCTATAAAGGCCCATAGGTGAAGTTGACAAAGCCTCATCACCCCTCGAGTTTGTCCAGTTCTGGTTTCCCACATGTGGTGCACCAACAGAGAGCCTCCATGCTACCATTCAATTCAGCTGGCTGTGAACGCCCTGTGAGTACCCTGAGTTGCGGCTCTGGGGAGTCTATTAGCTAGCTAGTTAGGATTCTGGGAGTAATCGTTGCACAGGAGTTTTAGTGACATACCAATTTGGCAAACCTAGGATTACAAGTCTGAAGGGTGTTCCATGTTTACCTGGGCCCCAACAAAAGACCCCAGGCCTGCATCATTGAGTGGTGAGTTACCCACCATACAGGGACAATCTGGGTGCACCCAGGGGTGGGAAGAAGGGTTTTCTATGGGGAAAGTTATTATCTAACTAAAGTAAATGGTGGTTGACATTTTCCTCCTTGTGTTCCCCCCCCCCCCAAATAAATAAGGGTACTGTTTGCATTTTTCCACAGCCACTGTGTTATTGAAAGAGTGCTACTTGGGGTGTGGGTGGCTACTGTGTGGGAAACTGTTATTGTGTGGGGAAAAGTATTACCAGGGCAGCTTACTTATTTCCTGGTGGGTAGTAACCTGTTCTTTATCCACAGGAGTTCTCTGCCACTACCCCAGGTGGAGGCACTGTGCCACATTTGTTACCACTATGGAACCCAGGCCGGCCTCCTCAGAGGTGTATGCTGAATTACCTTGAGGGCCCTGGTGCAGCCTAGGTTAGTCAAATGGCTATTACAATATTATCTCAAAAAGAAGAAATTCTTTGCAAAAAACAGCATTAATGCAACGTTTAGGGTTCAGGCTAAAGTGACAAAAGTAGGAAAATGTGGCTTTAGGGTTTCCAATCCTAAAACCCCAACCCCACCCACAAGACAAATCACTGGTGGACTCTTCCTAGGGGTTGTCAACCTTAAAGCTCACCCCATTCTATGCTCTCCAGAAACATACACACCTAATGGGGTGAGCTTTAGGGTTGACAATCCCAAGGAAGGGTCCACCCCTGATTTGTTTTAGGGTTGGGGCTGGGGTTTTAGAAACCCTAAAGCCAAATTTCCCTACTTTTGTCACTTTAGCCTGAACCCTAAATGTTGCATTAATGCAGTTTGTTGCAAATAATATATGTATAAATACTGTATGCTTCATTATCTAATTCCTTATAGCCACAACAATACTTCCTGCGATTATGTTTTGTTTTCAAATATGTAAGGTGCCATGGTCACAGCACATCTTATTTACTCAGCTTGTGTTTTGTGGCCTGGTATTAGTACTTTGATGTCCCCAGTTGTCTCATAAGGACAAGGAGCAGCTGCATGATAGCCTAGTTCATCCTGGTCACAAGAACGTGATGGTAAACCATGGAAGTTTATGTTCAGTAGAAGAAAAACTTGTAGCCAATATACATTGGACCCAGAGTGAGAAAATTATCCCATTCCAGCGAGAACAAAAGTGGCAATTATCAGTGAAGTTCTATGCCACTTTGGAACTAAAAGTGAGATTATGTTTAGGTCCATAGTGGCAGTGAAGTTATGGTGATTGATCATAGTGATTGGGTTATTCTTCATACAGTAAGGCTGTGCTGAGGTAACATCATTGTTGATGGTGACAAATGAACAATCAGGACAAATTATTTTTTTTCTTGCCAATGTGTAATAAAAAGCATGACATAAATCAAATATGCCACAATCCTGATGGAACTATCACTGATATTTTCCCTTACGCAATTTGACATTTTGACATCACTCAATGCTTCACGACTTAAGCTGTCATAAGGTCAAACTGCCCTTGAACAATAGCAGTGATATTTTTTCAGCAATAAGACATGATTGGGTATGCGTTGTGTGGGATAGCGGCATACCTGGGTGTGTTGTGAGGCCTTCAACCACCTGAGAAGTGCCTATATCCCACCAAAAAGCACACCTCCAAGTGCCTTATCACGATTCTAAAATAGGTCAAGATTTTTTTGGGGGGGGGGTGAAAAAATGCACAAAATTAAAAAAAAATAAAACATTTTTTATGACTTTTTTAATGATGTCCATACACCCCAGCAAAATAGTCCCAGCACATCTGAGCACTGACATGTCATCTCAGGTTCAAATTTGCGTAAACAAACATTTATAGTGTATGGGTAAGGGCTATTGTGTATGGAATTAAATAGATTCCTAATGTTGTTGTACCATTGTAGTGACGTCTAGAGGTTGTTGTACCCTCTTGAGTACATCACTACGATGGTACAACAACATCAAACGCTGGTGTGCACTGCTGCTGCTGCCTCCAACTGCAGTGCTTCTATTCAAACATCTTTTAAAATCGGTTACATGGCATCCGATTACTACTGAACCTGGGTTGTGGGCACAGCACTGAGTGAGCTGTAGCAAGGAAGACTTGAAGATATACTGTGGACTCCTGGGTAGAAGAGTAGGTTCATTCTGATTTCTTTATTTAAAACCAAAAATGAGTCTGTGTGAGTGGGGGACAGAGTAGGGCCTGATAATGCATATACCAATGCAATGGCAACACCTTTATGGTGCAGAGTCAAAACAGCACCAGATTATGGTGATTAACACAACTGGTGAACTCTCTGTACCCCCTTCCCAAGGGAATTGGTAAATATAGTAAAGGGGTGTGGGGGGCACAGACCCCCACAAGTGGGGGATGTGAGGAGCACAGCTCCCCCATAAAGAGAGAGAGTTCGCCGATTGTGTCCATCACCATAATCTGGCACTGTTTGACTTAGAACCATAAAGGTGTCACCGTTATGCCATGGAACCCTGATCATGAGGTGTGGGGAAAGTTTGAGACAGCAGCTCAGGAAATGCTCTGTTATTGTTGAACTGCTGCCTGTACGATATAAAATACAGTGGATGGGCAACAGTAAACAACAACGCTGAGTTCACTTCTCAAGGTTGTCATGACAACATACACCTCTCAAGCTTCACTCTCGAGATCTACTTGGTTGTCATGGCAACCTCTCAAATTGAACAATGCATTGTTCACTGTTGCCCATCCATTATCCTCTACATTTTTAATTTGCCTTTAAACTCTCTATTTCCCCCAACCCACTCCATTTACATGTTTACTCACCTTTCTTTCTTCTTTATACTATTTCTTCCCTTTTCCCCACCATGTTTCTTTTCTGTCTTTCCTACATTCAAGAGATGGAATGTTTATTATGGATGGAATACAAGAATACAAATCTCTGCTCAGTTCTTCTGGCAGAATGTTCACCTCCACAGTCACACAACAGAAGGCCTCAGATAGAACCAGGGCATTTTATTTTATCTGTTGCAGGTTAAACAACACAGATTTTCAGGGTAAGCAGGTGAGGATAGGAGAGGGATTTTTCATGGTCAGTAAAGAAACACCAGAAGCTCTGGAGGTCACGTGATGGCTGCCGAGCGAGCGCGTCTGCCTACCCTCGCTCCCCGACATAACGCATTGCATTTTAGTCTTAACGGCTTTTCTCTGCGGTTACAAAGTTTCAGCTCCCAGTTCATCTGCTACTGATTAGTATTGGCAACAATCGGGATAAAATAAATGGAGATAGAGATGCGGAAAGTGCCGCCACGCCACACGCCTCCATCAACTCCGGAAAAGGAGAAGGCCCCCAAGAGGCCCAAATCGCAGACAGCGACGTCAAGTAGTGCCTCAGCACCCACTGTAGGGCTCACGGAGGAGTGTTTCCTGGAGGTAATGCAGCCCCTTCAGACCACCATTGCTAGCATGTCAGAGGAGGTCCACGCTATTAAGGGCAATTTAGAGGCACTTAATCTTCGGATGGGAGATGCTGAAATTGATTATGTCCTTGGAAAAGAAAGAGAGATAAAGCTAGCCTGGAGAAGTGTAAATTAAGGCAAAGAATACGTAAGTAGAGGATAAAATTGAGGACCTTGAGGGTGACAGGCTTAATAATTTGATAATATTTGGCTGCCGGAGAAGGAAGAAGGCAGCAATCCTATACTGTTTGTCCAAAAACTTTGTGAGCGAATAGCCGGTCCCTCCCCAAATGGCACCAGTTATGTGGTTGAAAGAGCGATCGCTCCTGGCGCCTACCCAACCAGGTCTCCCTCGACCTTGGGTTCAAACTCCAAATTATCTCGATAAACAGCACATACTGGCTAAAGTCAAGAAAGTTGATGCAGTGCAATGGAAAGACTGAAAGCTTCTGAATATCCATGGATCTACCCCAATCTGTTCGCCTGAAGAGAAAGAATTCCATCCGATCGTGTCTAAAATGATTGCAGCTGGCAAGCATTCCGAATGCGTTACCCTGCAATGTTGCATGTGAAACACAACGAGAAGTGGCTTAGCTTTGAAGCCCCAGCAAAAGCCATGGAGGAGCTGAGTAATCTTTTTCCTGATCTTTTTAAATGAACTTTAGCTCTGTACTGGAGAGAGGCGAAACGACTGTAAGTGACACTGCGAAAGTACAGTATAGCTCAAATGGCTACAACATCAACACTTTGTCTCGAGGGAAATATCGGATTTCAGCCGTTTCCCATTCCTGCAGTTGTGAGAACTTTCCAACTTAAGGAACGCTATGCTGAGTAGTGTAAGCGTGTATTTTTCTTTAAGTTTGTGGGATTGCAAATAAAAGCTAAATTTTTTGTACTTCAAGCTGTAGAGAAAGGCATGTGGACTATCTGGACTACACCTTATTTCCTCTGGGGTCCTCAATGCTGAGGGGTATCCTTTTGGCTTCTCAAATGAGGAGTATTATGTTTGCTTTCTTGTATTGCTTAGTAGACCGTATAGACAACAGGTTTAAAAGTCCCTTTACCTGGTTGGGGTGGAGGGAGGTTGGGCTCTCAGATGGCAGTCAGAAAGATTTTTCACGTGCCCTGGTATATCTTAGGAGGTCGGTTACTAGAACCGGGTAGGGTAGGATCTGTAAATAGTTAAATTGTAAGTTACAATGAGGGTTTGTGTGTTTTGGAATGGGAAGGGATGGGTTTCATGTTTGAAGAGAGGGCTCTTCTGTATAAGGGTCTTATTATATGGTTTTAACTATAAATTGGCCCCTTGGATGGGTCTGGAGGGTGGGGGAAACCTGTGCTATTTATGGGAGCTTAGTTTTGCTCTGAACGATGGAGGGCAGTTTGAGCGACTGGACTTTTGCCCCAATGGTTTATCTTTGTTCTATACAGCAACCTTGTGGGGATATGAGTGGCTCCTATAATTTTATTAGTTGGAATATTAAGGGGGCTCAAAGTAAAAATAAACGAGCTATGATTCTGAGGCACCTATCTTTGCTCCATGTGGGAATAGCTTGTTTACAGGAGACTCATCTTCTAAGAGAAAAAATCTCGCTGTTTAAAAAAAACTGGGTAGGGCAGGTGTTTGGAAGTGGCAATTCCACCAAACGAAATGGCACCATAATATTAATAGCTAAGACAGTGCCCTTTGTTATGGACAAGGAATGGTGGGATCCGGAAGGGTGATATATTATAGTACAAGGGCAGTTGAGTGCAACTCCAATAATGATTGCCTCAATATATGGCCCTAACACAGACTCTCCCTCATTTTTTGTTCGATTGCTGCCATTGCTGGTCTCTAACCCCACCCTTGACGTTTATTGGCGGGGACTGGAATTTAGTCCCCAATTCAGAGATGGACCGCACTGGAGGTAAGAGATTGGGGTTATCACCAGCGCAGAGAGCTTTGAGGGATATCTTCACAGGAGTGGGGGTGGTGGATGTATGGAGGGTCCTTAACCCTTTAGAAAGGCAATACACTTATTACTCCCCTCCGCATGCTACTTCCTCCCGGATAGACTTTTGGTTAGTCAGCTCATTTGCACTCCTTGGGGTGGTGGAGGCATTCATTCTTCCAAGAGTACTCTCGGATCACTCCCCTGTAAAGGTGACCTATATGTTGTATGTAAAAGACAGGGAGGGATGCAGGTGGTGCCTCAACTCTCGTTTATTAAAATGTCCCAAAACATTAAAACATATTCAAGACTTTATAACCAATTTTCTAAAATGGAATCTAGGGACGGTCGAAAGAATAGACACAGTTTGGGCCGCTCTGAAGTGTGCGGTTCGAGGTGAATTCATACGTATATCGGCCACTCAGGCCCGGGCTGACAGGGGGGCCTTAGAAATGTTAACGAAAGAAATTCAGCATCTAGAAAGCCAATTAAATCTCAAAGCATCAATGCAGGAATGGGCAAGACTCCATCAATTGAGGTCCAAATACTATGATTTAATGGCACAAAAAGCGGAGCTAGCTATTCATCGCACTAAACTGACATACCTAGAAGCAGGGGAGAAAGCAGGGAAGCTTCTTGCGTTAAGATTGAAGCAAGCGGAAATGTCCAAATTTATTCCTGTGTTGAAATCACCCACAACGGGAGACCTGATCTCCCATCCTAAAGAAATAGTTGGGATACTCGGTAGGTATTATGAGTCCCTATATTCTACGGGGAGTCAGAGGTAGCGACAGAACAAGAAATTGTAGACTATCTGGCTAAGGTTGATTTACCAAGGATCTCTCCCAAGAGGCAGAGAAGCTAGCATCGTGTGTTAACTGAGGTAGAGAAGGCTATCGCCAGCTACCTTTGGATAAGTCTCCGGGGCCAGATGGGTTGTCCAATAGTTTCTATAAAACTTGCCTCCCTCAACTAGTTCCCGTCTTAAAGGAGGTTTTCAATTATTGGTTCCGGGAAAGAATAAAAGACTCATGTTTCTTAAGGACTTGGATCATATTGATTCCGAAGCCAGATAAAGATTTATCATGTCCAGGAAGTTACCGACCCATATCACTGATCAACTTCGATGTTAAAATCCTAGCCAAAATTCTGGCGTCTCGGCTAGCTTCAGTACTCAGACAAATTATTGGCAGAGAGCAAGTTGGGTTTATGCAGGGGCGAGGCTCAGCGGATCATATGAGAAAGATAATGTATTTAATGTAGGCATCGAGGGATGCCGAGACCCCGGCAGCTTTGGTTTCCCTTGATGTGGAAAAAGCCTTTGACCGGGTGTCCTGGCGTTTCTTGTTTGCATCCCTTCGTGATTTCGGATTACCTCACAGTTTTGTACAATGGGTTAGAATACTCTACTCTTCTCCCAGTGCTAGAGTGTGGGGTAATGGATACCTCTCAGACCCATTTACCCTGCAGAGAGGCACCCGCCAGGGTTGCCCGCTCTCCCCGCTTCTCTTCAACTGTTACCTTGAGCCTTTAATATGAAGGTTAGTCTCGTCCCCATTAATAAGCGGAGTCCAGATTCAGGATAGAAATATCTAGTTTCGCATATGCTGATGACCTTTTAATCCACACTGCGAATCCTAAGGATTCGATCCCAGCTCTACTGGAGGAAATAAATCAATTTTCCTTAGTATCAGGGTATAAATTAAATCTTGCTAAAACAAAAGTTTTTCCATTGAACTACCTCTGTGACAAGAGTATATGTGCTCCTGGTGGTCTTACATGGGAACCTAAGGTCTTAACTTATCTTGGGATTAAAATCTCTAGAAGTGTTCCATCGATGATCAATCTTAACCTAACAAACCTTATACGGGTAGTTAAGGCAGATTTGGAGAGATGGAACGCCTTCCCATTGTCACTCTGGGGCAGAGGTAATGTATTGAAAATGAATGTATTACGCACGCTATTATACCCTTTGAATATGATGGGTGTTTCTCTCCTGAAATCCTGGTTTCTGCACATCCAGAGAATATGTAATAGATTTTTGTGGAAGGGCAACGCTGTGAGAAGAGCATACTTCAAGTTAACAGCACCCAGATTTAAAGGTGGCCTTGCACTACCATCCTTGTTCCTGTATTATGGGGCCCAACACATAAGTTGGATAGCCTATTGGCTAATTAAGGTAAACCCAAGAGCAGATTTAGTCTATACACCGGTATGGCTTGATATTGAGTGCAACCTAGCCCGGAGTATGTCAACCACATTACCTGCTATAATGTTCATGAAGCCTGTGTGTCTTCCTAGTCAACTTAAAAAGTTCCCAATGGCCTGGTCACTCAAAGCATTCCAGCAAATGCAAATACAATTTTCAGAAAAGTGGTATGTATCTAGGGCTCAACCACTAACCAATAATTGGCACTTTCAGATTGGGAAAAGACCTATTCCGCCCTCCTTTCTTCCGCAACTGGGACACTGTATTCTGGAGGACCTTCTCCAGGACACAGCTCTGGCCCCTTTTAAAGTCCTACAGAGTAGATACCAGCTAAAGGGTCAAGATTTCTTCAAATACCTACAAATTAAAATGGCTATTCGGGCATTTATAGGAAGGCAAGAATGGGTGTCACAGGTGGCGGAAGGCCTTTTAAAGGCTCTCCAGGGAGTGGGACAACCTCACTCGGTCTCTAGAATTTATAAGCACCTCCAGGCTCTAGATACTTTGTTGCCTAGAGGTGTGTGCTATTATTGGGTGCGAATGTTGTCACTCCCTGGAGATCCTGTCTATTGGGAAAAAGTATGGAAAGGAATCTATAAATACATCAAGCAGGACAAATTTAGGTTGATTCAGTTCAATATCTTGCATAACATCTACTATTACCCAGAAAAGCTTCATAGAATGAGCCTAGAATCATTCCCGCTATGTCCACGTGGTTGTCAGGCTCCAGGGTCATTATACCACATGCTATGGCAATGCCTGCTAATACAGAAATTTTGGGCTGCGTTACGAACGGTCTTAGATCCAGTTTTGGGATTGGAGGCCCTATTTACTAGAAGGCTGTGTGTTAGCTATATTTCCCCGGGGGATTCCCCAAACACGTATAGCACACATAGCACTGATTTCAGCCACAGCGAAGCTTGTCATTTTAAGGCACTGGAAGGAGAAGTCCCCTCCTGCTGTCATAGAGTGGTATTGAGAAATTTTACTTGCAATCCAGGTGGAGAAACATATATCGAATCTGCAAAATACTTATCGTAGATTCACGAGGATATGGGAGCCACTCCTATCTTTGCTGGAGTTGGTGAAATTTTAAGAGAAGGAATGGACATTGCTGAAGGTAGCTGCTCATAACAATTGTTTTTACTTTGTAATCAGAGAGTAGATACATACTCTGGGTGATTGTTATATATGTTGATAAGCGCAGGTTTGGGTGGGTAGGGGAGGGTTATTATAACTGTGTCCAAATGTCTGGTCTGCGTACCACCTAATGTATGATTGAAATGCCAATAAAGTATATTGAATTAAAAAAAAAAAAACAAGAAACACCAGAAATTAAAATTTGAACTACTGAAGTACTTATTTTTTAATGCATGTGTGTGTGTAAGAAGAGAATTATGAGGACAAATACCATTTAATTATTATTTTTCAATTTAAGGCAGTTTTATTTTTAGGGCCTAGCTGAAGTTTTTTTAGTGAGTAAAGGTGACAGCCATGTTTGTGAAAACAAACCAGGATGTGTGTAGTATTGATTTTAGTGGAAAGAGGCTGCTGGATCTTTATTCAATGCTGTTGTGCTGAGTCCCTCTATGGCATGTTTTACACCCGCTGAGATTTGGTAGGGTGGCTGCCTCAGGGGAGCCCGATACCCTGTATCCATGTGGTGCATAGCCAGCGTGGTAAACCTTGGCTTTCCCATTAACATCCCCTTGAATGTTCGCAGTACCCTCCGCATTTTGGTATCTTTGGCTGGTGTCAGCCTCTCAGAGAGGGTGATGGCATCCACTGAGGATTCTCCTTTAACCTCACCCAAGATTCCAGCAGCAGATCCACCTCTGTCTCCTCCTCTGGGTAGCTGCACACAGCCAGGACCATCTCGTCTTGACTATGGTAGGGCTTCAGCATGTTCACATGGTAGACATGCTGTTTGCACCTCCTGTCGGGAAGCTCCACCACATAGTTGACATTGTTAACCCTCCTGACCACCAAGTATGGACCCACCCAAGCTGCCTGCAATTAATTCCGCAAGGTGGGGATGGGCACCATCCCCTTTTGCCTGACCTTGTACTCTTGGGCTCTGGCTATATAGTTTACCAGGTCTTCTAACTGTATTGTGCAGAGGCTAGGTGCTCCTGGGTAAATCCCATGAGTTCTCTGAGCCTACACCTGAAATTCAGGACATACTCCACAACAGCTTTCCCTTGCTGAGCATTCTCACCTTCCCATTTATCCCTTGCCAAATTAAGGGTGCCCCCTCTTCCTATGGTCTAATAGGAGTTTGAAGGGTGAGAACCCTGTGTACTCCAGTGGGCTTCCCTGTATGCAAATAAGAGATGGGGTAAGTACTTGTTGAGTGTCAGCGTGGCTTAGTTGGTAGCACATGCACCTCTGGGCCAGAAGGTCATGGGTTCTGGTCCTAATCTGGGATTGGGCTCATACCATAAATGCTGGCACCCGATTGCAGTATGGGGAGGGGCTGTACTGTTGAGTTATGCTGTCCTTTGGATAAGATGTTAAACCAAGGACCCTTCTACTCATCTCTGGTGCTGTCATGGTGGGTGTCCAGGTGGAAGTAAAAGAAGCCAATGCACTTTTCCTGGCCAACATTCCTCTTACCATAAAAAATGGTTCATGCAATTGTACAAGGCTGTGTGTGGGTGTTGATGTGTGAAATGGCTGCCACTACTGATTCTGTCACTTCACTATCAGTCTATCATTGCTTGTAAAGCACTTTGGGATGCATAGTGCATGAAAATCACAATATAAATGCTGATTCTTCTTCTTCTCTTGCAGACTGGTCAGCAAATGATCTCAACATGGTCTTAAGAAATGCATTAGGGGACATTGTTTAACCAGGAGTGGCACACTAAGCTGAAGCTTGTTTCCAGATGCAACCTGTGAGCACAAGGAAGTTAAGTAACTTGCTCAGGATCAAACAGTATGCACCTAGGAGGCTATGGGATTCAAACCCAGGTTTCTAGATCTGCAGCTCAGAGCCTTAACCCACTGTGCTATACTGCCTCCAATTACATTAAATCACTCGATCAGGCTATTAGTAGAGGAAGGTATGGGAGGCCCTGAGCTGCTTCACTCCACACTTCTCCCAAAGACTAGGCATCAAATCAGACATGAAGTTGATGATTATTAGAGTAATGCATCACAGGTTAGGGGCCTTTTATAGGTTAAATTCATAGTTAATACCAACTTCTAGGCAGCTTCTCTCGCAGAGTGTCTATTCTTGTGATAGACGCTAGACTTTTATTTTATCATTCTGCTAGTGATGGTTTATTAAACAGGGTAAAAACACTTTTGAAAGGATGGCTCTCCCTTGATTTAAGGTATCAGTTTCAATTAGGGATTCTCGCTAAAAAAGTGATCACAAATAAGGTTCCATCTTCCTTTCACTCTATTTTTAAAATACACAACAGCTCAGTTGCTACTCGTTCATCTGTTCATCAACATTTTAGTGTTTCCAGAATGAGAACATCTGCTGGGCAAAGAACTCTGTCTTATAACCTCCCTACATTTTTCAATACTGCTGTGTCTGCAGTTGATTGCATGAGTGTCGCTGTCCATAGTTTTAAGCATGTATTAAGAAATTACTTATTTTCCAGGAGTCAGTGTAACTGTTTTAATTAGCCTGAGTGCTTGTTTGTTGAATTGATTGATATGTATTCTTAACTTATGTTTGGTATTATATAGTACCTTTGAATGTGGCTCCGGTCACCCATAAAAACAGGTCTTTGGCCCATGGATTTACCAGATTTGAAATAAACAAAACAAAACCTGATCTGACAGGATCTTCTGGGTAACACCTACCCAATAAAATATCCCCAGCAGTTCATCAACCACTTTTTCAGCCTCGATGGAGGACAAGGGCACTGCCTCTGGGTGCCTTGTGGCATAATCTACAACCACCAATATGTACCACTTGCTGGTGCAGCTTGGGATGCTAAGTGGCCCCACGATGCCCATGGTAACTCACTTAAACAGCTGTTTAGTAATAGTAGGCAGGGGACTTAAAGCCACTTAGCCTTGTCCCCAACCTTTTCCATCCTTTGGCAGTGCAGACAACTCAAGCAGTAGTTTGTCACATCTTTAAAAATATTGGGCCAGTAAAAATTGTTGGTCAGTTGCCTTTTTGTACTGCTGACCCCTAAGTGTCCAGAAAAGAGTATGTCATGGGCGAAGGCCAGAAGCTACTTCCTATATTGCCTAGAAACAACTATCTGTTGGAGTACCCCTTCCTCTGGTCCTCTCTCAGGAACCCACTCATGGTACAGGAGCCCATTCTCCCAGTACACCTCCCTTTTTTCAGAACTTTTGGAGTCACCTTCCACACTGGTGGCTAACTCCCTTAATCTCTGGAGGGGTGGATCAGCTTGCTGCACTCTCCACAGCTCTGCATGCATGACCTTCCCCAAAACACACTCTCCTGTGGGAGGCTTGCCACAGCTGGATTCTCCTCTCTCTGTAACTATATCTCAGAACCGATGCTCCCATTATGCCCTTCAGCTACAGCTTCCCCTGCTACTGAGGTAGGGGTGGCTTCCTCTTGCACTGCCCCCTCTGTGTCCTCAGTAACCTGTTACCTTGCCTTGCTACAGGTAGTGACACACACTATATTGGCCCTGCTATTGAAGTTGTTCCCCATAATCACATCCATAGGCAGATCTTGCACAACAACATCCACCTCCTGTATGCCCTGACCTCCTATTTCTCTATTGTCCCTCCCGCTCACTCCGATCCTCTGATGAGGGATTGCTAGAGGTTCCCAGGGTACACTTGAAGATATTTGGGGAAAGATCTTTTGCCTTTATGGCCCCTACCCTGTGGAACTCTCTACCTCATTAGATACATGACAGCCTGACCATGAAGGGATTTAAAAGCTCCCTGAAAACATCTTTTTGGAAAGGAATTTCTGGGAACATAGCAACCTTCGATTTGTGTGTTGTTTAAAAGGGATTATGATCTGTATTTTAAGATGCATATTACATTTTTTGTATTTATGTTGTAAAGACACTCAGAGCAATGGCAGGGAGCCTTCTAGAAATAAAATTTTACTTACTTACTTACTTCCCAGCTTAGGAAGATATGGGACACTGGTACTGAGACCGCCAGACTCATTACCCCTCTAATCCGAGAAAACTAGTAGGTAGCATCTGATCCTCATGAATCAAATTCTGCTTCACCATAGAAATGGAGGTCCCGGTGTCCCTTAATCCCTGGGTTATCATCTCACTCACCACCACTGGGTGCATAAGTGCAGTGGAGTTAGAGAGCACTAGACTCTGTGTACAGGCCACTATCTGTTGGAAGCTCCCTGAACTGCTCTCTCATGCTGCACTAGCCCCTTTTGTTACATTTTTTAGATGGTCTTATGACAAATGCCCCGGTTTCCGACAGATAGCACCTGAATTTCCCTGACTGTTTACCTCTGAAACCACTCGGCTTCCCTCTGGGTTGGGCACAGGCTAGCTGCCTTTAGGTTGCCTCTTCAGGGTTCTCTTGAAAACACTTGATGTCCCTCCCCCATTACCTTTGAGGGTCAGCTGAATATGAGCTGATCAGTCCTCTTGGCTGCCTCCCTCACGGAGCTCAGAGTTTCTCCAACAACCATATTCTCAGTTCCTCATGCATAGTTTTTAGAAACTGTTCCAGAAGAAATAAATATTTCATTTCCTTCTACAGATCAAGCTGTTGCACCCTCTACACAGCATTCTAACAAATTACTTAGCTGCACACACATTTCAGCATAGCTATCTCCTGGTGCCTTTCTCATCCCTATAAATGTTTGCCTATAGGCCTTAGGAGTTAACTCAAAATGCTTTAGCAAGGCATTTTTCACTTTATCATAGTCCAAACAGTCTTCATTGTCCATTCTGGCAAAAGTCTCTAGTGCCTTACCTGTAGGCAGTGGCAAAAGCTGAGTTATCCATGAAGCCCTGCACAATTCAGATTACCCATAGATTCTCATAGAAGATCTTAAAAACAAATTAAGATTATTCCCTTTCTGATATCTGAGAAACATTTTAAAATTAATTTTGGCTTCCTGTGTCAAACCCCTCATGCCATTATTCACAGTTTGTGGTGTTGTCCTCTGGTGCAGAATCTCCATCTCTCTCGTGCTCATGCTCTTTCAGATGGATCTCAAGCTGGTGCTATTTTTCATGCTCCTCAGCCCTCTGCTTCTTCATCTTCTCTCACTCCTCTCGCCCTTTCTTTTGCTTCTCTGCTTCCAGCTGCATCATCCGCAGCTCTACTTAAGCCTGTTCCTGAACCAAGGCAAGCTCCAGCTTCAACTTATGTACCTGCAAAGCTGCCCCAGTTCCCAGTTCTGGCTCACTTTCCTGCCTCTATCATCTGTCTTGTGACTTTGGGTAGGAGTGACCACTTTTACAGTGCTTCCCTGGTCAGGCGAGTGGGATGTGCTAAAATGTAGGCATACCAAGGAGGGGAAACAGGACAAAAGGGGGTGTTACATCTCAAGGGGAAGTGAATAAAAGACAAGGGATTGTTGGGCAAAAATAGAAAGGCAAACAGAGGGTGCTAAAGGAAATGGCATTTAAAAGCAAGGGGTTTTAAAGATAACCAGAGAGAAAGGACATACAGTAATAAAATGATTGCTGTATTGGTCCTTGTAATAACAGATCCAGAAGCAAATGGCTTGATACCTTTTATTGGACCAACATAGATGTAACAAAAAGAAAACAATGTCTAGGCTTTTGGACCAACCAAGTCCTTTCTCAGAGACTTATGACAATTGTTCAGAGTCACAATCTAATTTTGCACCCCCTCCGAAAATTGCTGGGGGTCTGGGGGCCTCAAGGCCCCCAAAAGCTCTAAGGGGTTTATATGCTCTGTGGTGAGTTTTGGGGCTTTTCTTGAAGGAAAAACATACCTTTTTTACATGTTTCCTACCCCTGATTTCAGGGAATATTTGCTCCTATGGAATATGAGATGTGGGATCATAACATGCAGCCACAATTGTTGTGGACAAGTTTTTATGCTATTACACACTCTTTGAGGGCAGAATGGCTAACATGAAACTGAGTTTTATGTTAGCCATACAGCCCATTCTGCCCACAAAGAGTGGGTAATAGTATAAAGCTGCCAGTGCTGTTCTCAGTGCCAGTGCCCCCACACCACATCAATCCATGGCCAAGCAACATTTTCCCTCATCCACCACCATCACCAGTCTCTCTTATAGTCATTCCACACCCTCGCTTACACATTAATGAAACAATGTACACAGTCCAAAAATTAGGTACAGACTCATAAGCAGTGAATTTAAATAGGGAAAACAGAAACACATACAGAACAAAGTAAGAAAATCTATAAACAAAAGTACAAATAACACAAAACAGCAACAATATGCTTCACTAAAAGTCTGTCTAAAATACTTACAGTAATTAAAAAACTGCAGCACTCTTTTTTATTTTAGCCATTGACTGAACAGTGTTTGTTTCTTTTCTGTCAGAAATATGAAACGGTAGCAGCCAGTCAGGTCTGTGTGACTACTGTCTCCTTCAGCCTGGAATCACGATAGAACAGCACATAGCAAAGGAGAGATAAATAAAATAGCAACATTCAACTTCCTGGCTAGAAACGTTTGGTTCTCGGTGCAACTGTCTCAGCCAGAGCTGAAGCTTCCACTTCTCCGTGGTAACTAGAGGAACGTCTGGAGCAGCTTTAGTAAAGCCGAGTCTCTGTACATTTCTCTAGCATCTAAGACTTGCTTCGGAGCTCCTTTGGCAGTTTCAGAGCAAAATCAATTTGGCTCTCATCTGAGCTTCCCTTGAAATTCCTCCGAGTCAGTTTAATCTGATGTAGAACATGATTTATGGTGTGGTGACATGGAGCTCGCACCTTGGTATTTTTACACTCAGGCTAACGAATTTATTGTTACATTATTTGGTGACCTTCATTTAATGTTTAGTCCATTCTGACACTGACGGTTTGTTTTTAAAATGTATGACTTTCATTTATTGTTTAACCGGCTCTGACACTGACTGTTTGTTTTAAAATACAGTATATACTTATTTCCTAAGTTAATTTTGTCTCTCAATCCTTTCCTCTTCATCCTTAGTGCATTTTTGTCTGTCAGCCCTTGTCTCTCTTCTATTCCCCCCTCCCCCCAAAAAAATTTCTGATTGGATACCAGCTCCAAGAATCCTCCATCCAGATCTTGTTACTTTCTGCCATGCCTACTCTACTAGTCCTATCTGCTCCTCCTCCAAGCCTAACTATTGTCCCTTTTTAATTGCCAGATGCATCACTGCCCCCTGGGCATTCTCCTAGTGGCGCCTTTTGCTGCAAGAGATGCTCCCAGCCTGCCTCTGACCAATACAGATACTCACTGTAAAGACTAATGGACGTGGCGTCCTGCCTGAATCTTAATTTAAAATCTTTAAAAAATGCAAAAAATAATTAAAAAAAATATGACCATTCAGGGGAAAGCCGTGCCTGCCCATTCGATTTCCTGCAATCTCAGCTCTATTCCTCGACAAGGCACACTCGGAGCAGTTGTTTCAGCCATAGTTGGAGCACATGCCACTCTGTGGTAACTGGGGGAACGACTTGAACAGTTTTGGTAAAGCAGAGCATCTCAGTGCATTTCTTTCCCTAGCTTCTAAGGCACTTTCTAAGCTCCTCTGGTGATTTCAGAGTAAAATTTATTTGGCTTTTGTCTGCGCTTCCCTTGTAATTCATCTGAGTAAATTTAATCTAGTGTAGAACGGGGCTTGTGGTGTGGTGAATTATTCTCTCTTTCTCTGTGCTGGACCAGCACACTCACAGAGAAAGAGTATGAACCAGAAGAGCCTCCTAGCCTGGAAGTTTAATTTTTTTTTCGCAATTACTACTACTCTTGTCTCTCCTGCTGCTGGGGAGCCTGTTGTCCCCCCCAACTCCTCCCCCCTGGGCATGAGATGGGAGTAAAGTCAGCAATGCAAACAGTGTCTGTAAACACATCAGAAATATATTCATTTCATTTTTTTTTCAATCAGATGCCCCCTTCCCCCTCCCATGACTGTCACAATCAAAGGACATACTAGGAGGACCAGCAACTGGCGATGATCAAGTCACAAAAAAAAAAAAAAATGATCCAGGCACTTGGGCAGGCACAGGGAGCACACACACAAGGAAATAAAGGTCGGAAAGTTTATTTTATTTTATTTCTCAGGTTCAGCAAGATGACAGCTGACGGCAAGTCATCACAGACTGACTCAGTCTCAACAGTTACTGGTAGTAGTAACTAGTACTGACTGAGTCTAGTAATCCCCAAAAAGTCTCAGTCTACCCTCAGTGTCCATGGAGAATGGAGGGAAGAAGGAGGGTAGGAGCCCCGGCCATAGAGCAGACTGGAGGTCCTCGTGTCAGCAGCAACAGTCATATTCACAACACACCAGCATGACAAGATTAAACTTTATCATCACTCCTGACTTATTACATTTTTTTCAATCAGATGCCTGCCTCCCCCATCATGTTGTCAGTCACATAGAGTCTAGAACGATGACGAATGAACAAGCACAAAAAAACAAATCCAGGCACACACATTCACACAACAAGGAATGTTGATGTGAACCAACTGAACTTTAAGGAATTAAGCCAGGAAATGTTATTTTACCTCATCTCAGGTGGCGCGGTGGCAGCTCAGCCTCAGCAAGTCTTTCTCTCCTCAACTCTAGTCCGACTCCATCAGAGGACACACACAGGACAGTCACTACTAGGACAGAGGATAAATAAATAAAAAAGAAAGCAACTCAACAAGGAAGATGGAGGAAGAGTGCAGTGCTTGCTTGCCAATGCTTACATTAAAATTAAGTTTCTAATTTCAGAATTGCTCTCAGCTCTCGCTATCAAGTAAGTTTAGCTCTCTACACTAGTCTAGTCTCTCTAACCATCTCACAACAACCACGCATTCAGCTCTGCCCCTACCTTTTATACTGGCACCACTGGCAGTTGGCCCACCCAGTTATCACCAGTCCAGATGATTTTTTCTGCCTTCGAACAGCGTGACCATGTGACCCCCCCCAACACTTGCTGGTCCTTCCACAGAAGCGCCCCTGCTGGAAGCCACTGTAATTACAGTAAAAAACAAATGTTTTTAAAGTTCTCAAAACTGTGCCCCTCAGAGGCATGTGCCTTGGGTGGGTGCACCATCCTCCCCACCCTTTCTATGGTATTGGAAGAGATGCAGTGACAGGAGCACCAGATGACAGAAGAGATGCAGCAACAGGAGCAGTGATGGCTGGATGCCTTGCAATCTATCAAAGGCAGAGGATCTGGCACAGATCCAGATGAGCAACAAAACACAAGTGACTTAAAAGTCATTAAACTTACAAAGTTGTGTCTCTTGGATGATATTGAGGCATATCTGACAACTTTTGAAAGAGTTGTCACAGCCTGCCAATGACCAAAGCAGCAAAGGACAATCAGACTGGTACCCTACCTGACAGGGAAAGCCCAACTTACCTACAGCAATATGGACACTGCACAGTCAGAAAACTATGACCCGGTGAAAAGAAAAATCTTGAAAAGGTATGACATCTCCGGACAGACCTACAGGTAGAGATTTAAATCTCTGAGGTACAGCTTGGTTGACAGTCCTTGAGAAGCCTTCACCCAACTCAGAGAACTCCTGATAAAATGGCTCCAATCAGAGAGCAAGACAGTCCAACAGATCATTGACAGATTTGCTATGCAGCAATTCATCAACATCCTGCCTACAGATGTGCAGCTTTGCGTAAAGGCACACCGACCAAAGAGTGAGGAAAAGGCTATTTCTCTGGTCAAGGACTACCAAATGTCCAGACAGATGCCACAACAGGGAGGTAACAGCCAAGCACCAGTAAAACACATTTTTTCCCATTTAAACTCCAAGTCTGACAGGAACTCTGGTGGGGGGTAACAAATCTGTGCCCAAAGACATTATTTGCTATAATTGTAATAAGCCAGGCCATGTTGCAAGAAACTGTCATAAGGAGAGTGGCACTGGAGTAGACTTGTCCTTGGCAAATTGGGACACATACTTAACAGATGTCAAGGTGGGGGATAGGACTGTAAAGGGGGCTCATTGATTCAGGAAGCAGACAGACCCTAGTGCATGTTGAAGTGCTGGGAAAACACTGTACAAAAGGGACCAGTACTGGTGTCATCTGCATCCACTGGGACACTCAATACTGTCCCACCACCCAAGTGACTCTGAACATTAAGGGTGTGTTGCACCAAATGAAAGTGGGGGTAGTACCTAAGTTACCTATACCTGTGAGTATTGAAAATGACTTTCCAGGATTTACTGAGTTAATCAAGGAGGAAGAATTCCTGATGTTTCAGCAGCTGTGGTGACAAGAGCTCAGGCAAAGAAAATCTCAGATGGTGAGGACACTTTTCCTTTCAGTGATTTTGATTCGAATTTGTTTGAGCACAGCTTCAAGATCCATAAATCCAGGAAAGAAAGATGATGCCTGAAGAAACTGTGACAACAAATGACTGATGGACATAAGGGGTTAACATTTGAAAGTGCTGAAACTAAATTGATAACTGACTGTGATTTTCTTTTAGAACAAGCTAACAATGTTTCTCTCCATGGTTATTTTAAGCAGCTGGGGGTGAAATCAAAACAGGGTGGACCAATGTTAAAAAAATGTAATGGGTTACTGTACAGAGTTTGGGTTAAACCTCAGACACAGGAACAGACAGAACAATTGGTTATACCACAGAAGTATAGAACAGAGTTGTTAAAGATAGCCCATGATAGTCCTATGGCTGGTCACTCAGGGAGGGATAGCACACTTGCCAGATTGCTGTATAGATTTTACTAGCCTGAAATTCATTAAGTATAGCCTAGAGGTTAGAGTAATGAGCTGTGAACGATCTTGGTACATCCAGCAGACCATACCTTGGTTGGATTCTCACAACCTCCACTTGCATATTGCGTGACTCTAAACAAGTCACTTAACCACCCAGTGCTCGCAGATCACTCCTGAAAACAGGCACTTGTGCCTAGTGGGCCTTACCCAGCTACCAAAGACTAAAATAAAAAAAATAAAAAAGTTGCTATCTATTGTGATTCCTGTGCTGAGTGTCATAAAGTAGCCCCAGTCACTAGAAAAGACAAGGTGCCCCTGGTGCCCCTACCCTTGATAGATGTGCCTTTTGAGAGAATTGCAATGGATGTGGTTGGTCCTTTAGACAAAAGTAAAAAGGGTTTATCCTGGTAGTATGTGACTATGCTACTCAATACCCAGAAGCAGTTCCAATGTGTACTGTCACAGCTTCAAAAGTGGCAGCAGAGATTGCAAAACTTTTCAGCAGAGTGGGCATACCTAAAGAAATTATTACTGATCAGGACAGTAATTTTGGTGCTGCATTACTTAGGGAGCTGTACAGACTACTAGATATCACTGCCATAAGAACCTCTCCCTATCACTCTCAGGCAGACGGTCTTGTTGAGTGTTTTAACTAAACCCTAAAATGCATGTTAAAAAGATTTGTAAAAGGGGAAGGGAAAGATTGGGACCAATACTTGCCTTACCTATTTTTTTCTTACAGAGAAGTGCCACAGGCATCAACAGGGTTTTCACTATTTGAAATGCAATATGGTAGACAGCCAAAAAGGCCACTGGATGTGATAAAAAAAACATGGGAAGATAACCCTACTCAGAAACAACCTATTACTTATTATATGTGTGCCATAAGAAAGAAGCTGGCAAAATATGTTGAAATTGTCCATGGTAATCAGGAAGAGGCCCAAAACCAGCAGCAGGTATGTTATGACCGTGGAGTAAAAGAAAATTTTTTTGAGCTAGGTGAAAAGGTTTTGTTACTGTTACCCACAACAAACAATAAACTGTTAATGAAGTGGCAAGGGCCTTATAGAGTGCTTAGACGCACTGGCACCGTTAACTATGAGACTGAGACCCCTGACAGGAAACATCCTGAGATATATCATGCTAATCTCAAGAAATGGGTTGAAAAAATGCCAAAAGCTACTTTGCTAGTTTTACTAGAAAGTGATAAAGAAGATATCAATATAGTTTATGATAAACTGGAACAAACTGTAAATGCTGATGCTGTAAAGGTGAATGTTTCCTTAATCTCAGAACAAACTGCAGACATTTGTAATGTGCTAAAGACATTTAACAGTATGTTTACCATGATACCAGGCCAAGCAAAAGGGGTTGAGCAAATAATGGTGACAAAGAATGCTTGCCCTATTAGGGAAAAGACATACAGGTTATCAGAGTGGTTAAAAGCTGAGGTGGTTAAGGAAATACAAAAAATGAAAAATCGGGTGTCATAGAGGAGTCGAGGAGTGCTTGGCCATCTCCAATGATAATTGTAAACAAAAAAGAAGGGGTGTTAGAATCTGCCTTGATTCTAGGAAACTTAATCAAGTGTCACAATTTGACAGTTATCTTATGTCCAGAATAGACAATTTGGTGGACAGACTGGGGAGGGTTAAGTATATCAGGACCCTCAATCTCACCAAGGGTTACTGGCAAATACCTTTAGCTAAAGAATTCAGGGACAAAACTGCATTTGCCAACCCTATAGGATTCTGTCAGTTCACCACCATGCCCTTTGGTTTACATTGTTTGCCAGCTACTTTCCAGCAGTACATGGATGTAATTTTATCACTTCACACTGGTTATAGTGCTACATACCTGGATGATGTTGGGATGTACAGTCGAGACTGGAAAAGCCACCTGGAACACCTACGAGCAGTTATCCAAACTATCAAAAATGCAGGTTTAACTATTAATCCTACCAAATGAGCACTGGTCATGCTGAAAACCAGATATTTGGGCTATGTGTTGGGAAATGGAGAAGTTAAGCCAGAAATTTCTAAAATAGAAGCTGTAGCTAACAGCCCTGTTCCTAAAACAAAGAAATACGTCAGTTCATTTTTTAGGACTGACTGGTTATTATTAAAAATGTGTTCCCAACTTTGCAGAGTTAGCTAATCCCCTTTACTGAACTCAGGAAAAAACAGTATCCAAACAATACGAAATGGACCTCAGAGTGTGATGAAGCTTTTCAAACCATTAAGGCTGCATTATGTTCAGCCCCTGTTTTAAGAAGTCCAGACTTTGAGAAACCATTTTTGCTACAAACAGATGCATCTGAGGTAGGCCTAGGTGCAGTACTGAGCCAAAATATAGATGGAATGGAACATCTTATTCTGTATATAAGTAAGAAGTAGGGAGCAATGAAAGACCAAGGGAGGGATAGTGAGGTTTAATAAAGGGGAGGCTGGGTGGGCAGAGTGGGACAGTAAAAAAGCAGGGATAATGAATGAATACTTCTGCTCATTATTCACAAAAGAAGAGGAGGGGGAGGTACCTGATCCAATCAATAGAAGCACTCGGGATAGGGGGTTCAATACCAGTCCTTTCACAAAAGAAAGGCTTCTGAAAGAACTCCTAAAACTGAAGAGGGACAAAGCAAGGGGGCCTGATGGGATTCACCCCACAATTCTAAAAGAACTAAGGGGAGAGGTAGTGACACCACTGACTACACTTTTTAACAAATCATGGGAGGATGGTGTAGTACCTAAGGACTGGAGGAGGGCAGATGTGATTCCCCTTCACAAAAGTGGGGGCAAAGTAGAGGCAGGAAACTACAGACCTGTTAGCTTGACCTCAGTGGTAGAGAAAATTATGGAATCACTTCTGAAAGAAAGAAAGAAAGAATTATTGAGTACCTAAATCAAAATCAAATCAAATCATCTTTATTTATAAAGCGCCTTTCAGAACCAAGGCACTGTACAGTAAAATCACAGACATGCATAAATTAAAATAATCATAAATTAACAGCCATAGCTAGGATATGCTAAACTGAATAAATAAGTCTTTAACTCCTTTTTGAATTTCTCGACAGTTGGACATTCTCTCAACCAACGAGGTAGAGAATTCCACAGGGTTGGTACTGAAAAAGCAAAGGCACGAGATCCTGATGTTTTTAATCGAACCCTGGGAATCTCCAGCAATCCCTCATTGGCAGAGCGGAGAGGATCGATGGGGCAATAGGGTACCAAGAGATCTTTCAGGTAGCCCGGTCCATGATTGAGTAGGGCTTCAAAGGTTAGTAAACCAACCTTATAGGTGATCCACCACCTAACAGGCAGCCAGTGCAGTTTGCGGAGCACAGACGTAATATGGCTAAATCTAGAGATCCCAGTCAAAAGCCTTGCCGCAGCATTCTACACCAGCTGCAGGTGATGGATATCAACCCCAGATAGCCCTAGGTAAAGGGAATTACAGTAATCAAGATGGGAAGTGATAAAGGCATGGACCAATGTTGGCAGATCACCCGGTGGGACCAGGTGTTTCACCCGGGCGATATTCCTCAGATGAAAAAAAGAGGATTTGACTATGGCTGATACCTGAGATTTTAAGGTCAAGCCATCATCAAAAATAATGCTCAGGTTTCGTACCCGATCAGAGGTAGTGAGTGACATACCACCAAGCAATAAGCCCGATGATTGGCCAACCCCCAAACCCACTACCGGATGACCCGGGTCCACTACCAACACCTCGGTCTTATCAGGATTCAGTCTCAGCCAGCTAGAACTCATCCATAATCTGATTTCAGCAAGGCAGTTGTCTAGCACGGAGAGAGCACCATCTTGCCCGGGCAAAAAGGACAAATACAGCTGAGTATCTTCTGCATAGCAGTGAAAATCCAGACTGTATTGCATAATGATATCTCCTAAAGGCAGCATATACACTGCAAACAACATGGGCGCTAAAATGAAACCCTGTGGTACCCCACAAGGCAGGGAGTGAGCACCAGAGGAATTAATTCCAGTGGTAACCCTCTGAAATCTGTCTGTGAGGTAAGACTGAAACCATTTGAGGACTGTTCCAGACAGTCCACAATAAATCCACAGGCACTCCAACAGCACACCATGGTCTACAGTGTCAAATGCTGCAGAGAGATCAAGAAGGACCAGAATGGAACATGCCTTTCAATCTCTAGCAATTAGGAGGTCATTCAACACCCGGACAAGGGCAGTCTCCGTGCTAAGCTTCTTCCTAAAACCAGATTGGAGAGTATCATAGACATTGTGAGTTGTAAGATGATCATCCAATTGTAATGCAACAGCCTTCTCAATAACCTTACCAACAAAAGGCAGGTTAGAGATAGGTCGGTAGTTAGCTAGACAGTCAGGATCCAAGGAGGATTTTTTTAGGAGTGGTCGAACTACCACCTCCTTAAGGGGATCAGAAAAGACCCCCTCTCCAAGGATTTCCAGATGATGTCAGCAAGGATCGGGCAGATAACCTCTACACATCCTAGTAAAAGGGGTGTAGGACCTGGATCCAGACTACAACTGGTTGGTCGCAATGTTTGGATGATCTTCACAATGTCGATGAACTCCAGCCGGCGAAAATCTGACCAGACAGACCGGGTGGACAGCACTTCCTGTCGACAACTGTAATCCTTTAAAGGAGGAGTCGGACCGATGCCAGACCTGATGCTAGCAACCTTATCTGCAAAGAACCGAGTGAACTCCTCGCATCTTAGCTGAGAAAAAGCTTCTCTGAGCTGGAGACAGATTGGATTGCACAATCTGTCAACAGTCCGGAAAAGCTGAGCTGGTTGATTCTGTGCAGCAGAAATCTCCCTGGACAGGAACTCTGCTTTTTTCGGTTGATTTTTGATTGATAGCCATCATAATGTGCCACCAACCTAAGCCTGTCAGCATCATTACTGGACTTCCACCAGACTCTCTCCAACCTTCGGCCAACTCTCCTTAACTCCTTCAAGGAGCCATCAAACCAAGGGCTCCTTGAACGGAGGGTGAGAGGCCGAACACGAACAGGAGCAATCGTGTCCAGAGCATCTTCCACAGCCTTATTATAGGCAAATACGAGATCATCTGGACTCATGCATTCACCAGACATGCATGATAGGTCCAGTACCGCCATCAGGTCACTGGGACTAATACCCCTTAAAGGACAGTACTGAACTATCTCCGTAGGGGCAGATCTATTAGGGGGAGCCCTGAAATTGAACCTTATGATGTGACAGTCAGACCAGCTCACTGGTTCCACCCCCAAGTCAGCAATCTCCATATCCAAAAGGAAGATCAGATCCAATGAATGACCTTTTATATGGGTTGAGGAGGTAACAACCTGTGTTAGGCCCAGTGAGGTCATCAACTGGAGGAGATTTTGACCAAAATAAGAGAGATCATCGTCAACCCAAGCATTGAAGTCCCCCAGAATTAGCAGTCTGGGGATCTGCAATACCAGGTCGACAATGAAGTCTGCTATCTCCTGCAGGAATTCTCCACCATCTCCTGGTGGATGGTAGATGAGGAGAATTCCCGCAACCTACACCCTCACCCAAGATATATTCAAAGGATCTGGTACTTCCTAAAGGCACATCCACAAGGCCCAGCTCAGTCTTAAACATGATGGCTACACCCCCGCCCCTATGATCCAGCCTTGAACAGTGTATCCCCGAGAACCCGGCTGGTGTTGCTGAAGCCAATACAGGGCCTGGATTTTCATCCAGCCAGGTCTCGGGTGATGCAAGCCAGATCAGTTGATCCAACAAGATCAGCTATTATAGCTGTCTTGTTTTTAATAGATCTGGCATTGCATAGCACTGCCAAGGCTGGATGAGCTGTCTGGGAAGACCTCGGCTCCTGCCTACTAAAATCGGAACCCTTGGGTATGGGAATAAGACAAGAATGACCTCTATCTTGGCCATATTTCACCCCAGGGTGTCTCCTGGATCCCACCACCCCAATCTGCCCTCCCCCCTCATGTCCCCCACCAGGCTCCGCTCTCCATCTTCTTTTATGTTTCCTCAAAAAGCCCAAAGCATGACACCTAAAATAGGTGTCAGATGGTAATGGTGGACATTCAAAGGGATGCAATTCCCTGAGTCTGGTGGGGGAGTAATGCCTAACCATCACTAAATCACCCCAACACATTATATAAATAAATACAAAACAATATACAGTAAATAAATCAAATACAAACAAATATAATCAACCACGTATATAAAATAACATGGGGCATAAATCTCAATTGTCCAGCAATCCCAGATATAGGCAGCTTAAAACTATTACCTTAAAATAATCAATTAAAACAATCCAAAATAAAACATAAATCAAATTAAAAAAGAAGCCATCCTTAAGAATCCATTTCTAAAGAGAGTTCAAATCCCTAAAAATAAAATGATAAATAAACTTACAAAATAATAATAAATACAACAAATTTTTCAACGCCTGGTACTCTCACTACCCTGGGGATCAAAAACATATAATAGAAAAAATTAAAAAAAATGTTCCCAGGTACTCACACTACCTGAAAAAATGATAATAGTTTGGACACTCTTACTGCCCAAAACACCAAACAAAAATAACTCAAACAAAAACATAAAAATCAAACAGGAAATGTTCTCTCCAAAAATGTCTCAGTAGTACTTCTTCTTTAAATTCAGCAGTCCACAGTCCCAAATCCTATTAGACTTCCAAATCACAGAATTGAGTCAATAGGTAATCCAATGATTTAATCGACCTTTGAATTCCATTTCCATTTAAAGGGTTACCTGGAAGAAGGCCAAGAGTGTGCAAACCTTGTCAAATAATAAAAGGATATCCCAATCCTCCCCTCCACATCACCCAAACTACTCGAATTCCCTACCACCTGTGACCCGCAACTACAGATGCCCTAAGGGTAAACAACAAAATATACCCCAGGACAACTTAGGAGAGCCTCAAATGGAATCACTTCGAAGAGTAGGGTTATTCTAGATGCCCTACAGGGGGCACACCTTACACAACTAGTATTGGAGCCCACTCGAGAGGGAGCAATCTTAGACCTGGTTCTCTCAAATGGAGATGAAGAGAGGATCACAGATGTAGAAGTGGGTAGCCATCTGGGAACTAGCAACCACCGAACAGTATGGTTCACAATAAACACAGCAATAGAGTCAAGCCATACAAAGGCAAAAGTACTGGACTTTAGGAGGGCTGACTTTGCCAAAATGGGGTGAGTGCCTGAGGAATGCACTAGCAAATGGGCAGGAAGGAGGGTGAAGAACAATGGGGAATAATAAAAACTGCCATCACAGAGGTAACAAGCCTTTGTGTGAAGCAAATAAACAAAACAAAACAAAACGATGTAAGAAACCACTGTGGTTCTCAAAGGAAGTGGCAGTGAAGGTGCAAGAGAAAAAGAAAGCATTCAGGAAGTACAAGGAATCACAGAAGGAGCAAGACAGAGAACTGTATCAGTTAAAGCAAAAGGATGCTGGGAAGGCAGTCAGAACAGCAAAGGCCCAAACCGAGGAAAAGATAGCAAACTCAGTTAAGAAGGGGGATAAAACCTTTTATAGGTACATCAGGGAGCGAAGGAAGACCAAGGGAGGGTTAGTGAGGCTTAATAAAGGGAGGAGGGAGGGTGGGCAGAGGGTGACTGTGAAAAGGCAGAGATACTAAACAAATATTTTTGCTCAGTATTTACAAATGAAGAGGGGTAGGTACCTAAAACAAACAGCAGAAACACTCTGGATACAGAAGTTGATACCAGCCCATTTACAGAAGAAAGGGTTCTGAAAGAACTCTTAAAACTGAAGGTGGACAAAGCAATGGGGCCTGATGGGATTCATCCCAGAATTCTAAAAGAACTTAGGGTAGAACTAGTGACACCACTGACTACCCTCTTTAACAAATCCTGGGAGGATGGGATGGTACCGAAGGACTGGAGGAGGGCAGATGTGATTCCCCTTCACAAAAATGGGAGCAAGGCAGAAGCAGAAAACTACAGACCAGTTAGTTTAACCTCAGTGGTAGGGAAAATGATGGAATCACTTCTGAAGGAAAGAATTATTGAGTATCTAGAGGCCAGAGGGGCACAGGACCCAAGGCAGCATGGATTCACAGCGGGAAGGTCATGCCAGACAAATCTGATAGATTTCTTTGACTGGGTGACCAAAGTAGTAGATCAGGGAGGGGCTGTGGACATGGCCTACCTAGACTTTAGCAAGGCATTTGACACAGTCCCACACAAAAGATTAATATACAAGTTAGCCAGCCTGGGAGTGGGTCCCAAGATGACAACCTGGGTAAATAACTGGCTGGAGAATAGGACACAGAAAGTAATAGTAAATGGAGTCCACTCTGAAGAAATGGGGGTTACTAGTGGGGTACCGCAGGGTTCAGTATTAGGACCGGTCCTCTTCAATGTCTTTATAAGCAACATTGCAGAGGGACTGGAAGGAAAAGTATGTCTCTTTGCAGATGACACAAAGATCTTCAACAGAGTTGATGCACAAGGTGGGGTGGAAAGGATGAGAAGGGACTTGGCAAGGTTAGAGGAATGGTCAAATGTATGGCAGCTTAGATTCAATGCTAAGAAGTGCAAGGTAATGCACCTGGGAAACAAAACCCAGGGGAAGAGTACACAATGGGGGGTGAGATACTAACAACAACAAAAATGGAAAGGGACCTGGGGGTAGTCATATCAAATGACCTAAACGTGGGCAAGCAATGAGAGAGGCAGCAAGGAGGGTTGGGGATACTGGGATGCATAGGGAGAGGCATCACCAGTAGAAAACAGGAAGTTATTATCCCTCTGTACAGACAGTTGGTGAGACCCCATCTGAGTATCATGCAGTTCTGGAGACCCAATCTCCACAAAGACATAGACAGGATGGAAGCTATCCAGAGGAGGCTAACTAAAATGGTTCAGGGTCTGCACCGGAAGACATATGAAGAGAGACTTAAGGAGCTAAATATGTATAGCCTCGAGGAAAGGAGGGAGAGGGGGGACATGATAGAAACTTTCAAGTACCTCAAGGGAATCAACAAAGTCCAAGAGGGTAGCATCTTTCAAAAAAAGAGGTGTGCAAGAACAAGGGGGCACAATTTGAAGATAGAAGGGGGGCGGCTCAGAGGTAGCTTAAGGAAGTATTTTTTCACAGAGGGGTTGTGGATGGCATGGAACGGTTCCGGAGGAGGTTGTGGAGTCAAAAACAGTGGTGGAATTCAAGCATGCGTGGGACAGTCATATGGCAATTCAAGGGGGTGGGGGTAGAAAGAAGTAGGCTGCTGGTTAACTAGGATCTGCAGCTTATCCATTAGGTAGGGAAATGGGCAGACTGGGTGGGCCAAGCAGTCCTTATCTGCTGTCAAAATCTATGTTTCTACATAAATCCTCCTCTGACTCCCCAGAGGTAGGCGAGGAAACTACCGTTCAGTCAGAGGCAAGCAGGGCACAGGACCCAAGGCAGCACAGATTCACAGCAGGATGGTCATGTCAGACAAATCTAATAGATTTCTTTGACTGGGTGACCAAGGTAGTAGACCAGGGAGGGCAGTGGACATGGCCTACCTAGACTTTAGTAAGGCATTTGACACAATCCTACACAGAAGATTAATAAACAAATTAGCCAGCCTTGGAGTGGGTCCCAGGATGGTAGCCTGGGTAAAACATTGGCTGGACAACAGGACACAGAGGGTAATAGTAAATGGAGACCACTCCAAAGAAAGGGGGATTACTAGTGGGGTACCACAGGGTTCACTATTGGGTCAAGACCTTTTTAATGTCATTATAAGTGACTCTGCAGAAGGACTGGTAGGAAAAGTATGCCTCTTTGCAGATGACGCAAAGATCTGCAACAGGGCTGATACACGGGGGGGCGAAAAGGATGAAAAGGGACTTGGCAAAGTTGGAGGAATGGTCAAAAGTATGGCAGCTTACATTCAATGCAAAGAAGTGCAAAGTAATGCACCTGGGAAACAAAAACCCAGGGGAAGAGTACACAATGGGGGAAGGAGGTAGTAACAATAACAAAAATGGAAAGGGACCTGGGGATAGTCGTATCAGATGACCTAAAGGTGGAAATGCAATGTGAGAAGGTAGAAGAGATGGTTGGGGGATACTGGGATGTACGGGGAGAGACATCACTAGTAGAAAACAGGAAATTGTTATCCTTCTGTACAGACATTTGGTGAGACCCCATCTGGAGTACTGTGTGCCGTTCTGGAGACCCCATCTCTGCAAGGACATAGACAGAATGGAGGCAGTCCAGAGGAGGACAACTAAAATGGTGTAGGATCTGCAACAGAAGCCATACAAAGAGAGACTAATGAAGTTTAATATATATACCCTTGAGGAAAGGAGGGGGGGGCATGATAAAAACTTTTAAGTATCTCAAAGGAATCAACAAAGTCCAAGAGGGTAGCATCTTTCAGAAAAAGAGATGTGCAACAACAGGGGGACACAATTTGAAGATAGATGGAGGACAGCTCAGGGGCAATGTGAGGAAGTATTTTTTTCACACAGAGGGTGGTAGATGCATGGAATGGCCTTCCTGAGGAGTTCATGGTGTCAAAAACAGTGGAGGACTTCAAGAATGCATGGGACAGACATAAGGCAATTCTTGTTGGGGAGTAGGAAGAAGTAGGCTGTTGGTTAACTAGGATCTGCAGCTTATTCAATAGATAGGGAAATGGGCAGACTAGGTGGGCCAAGTGATCCTTATCTGCCATCAAAGTCTATGTTTCTATGCTTCTATGTAAGTTGTATGACAGAGGAAAGGTACTCCACCATTGAAAAGAAATATTTCGCAGCAAAGTGGGCCATGGAGTCCCTTAAGTTTTATTTGCTAGGAACTGACTTTGTACTTATAACAGATCATAATCCTCTCTGTTGGTTTAACCAGATGATAGATAACAATTCCAGAATCACAAGGTGGTATGTGGCACTACAGCCATTTAAATTCAATGTGATACACAAATCCGGTTATGAGAATATCAATGCTGATTTTCTGTCAAGATATGTATCAGGAATTGAGAGTTCTGAAGGTTGAAAAACAAATGTATAGGTTTGAACTTTACTGCTTGCTGTATTGTTATAGAAAAACAGATAATGCACATGTGCTTAATTGCTGAAAGCAGCAAATGTTATTAGAGAATTAGCAGAAAATTTGGGAAACCTGTTTGATAAAACAGGTTCCCTCTTAAGAAGGGGGGTGTATGTGACAGGGTAGAAAATGACCCTGTCCCAGTTGTTATAGAAAGTGTTTAAATGCAAGGATCTGTCCTTTCCTGTCTATTTGTCTGTCTGTCTGGTTGCATAACCAAATTTTCTTGTGAGACCTAGGATTTGATTACCCCGGCAGTCTCGCAATTCTTTGTCTCTCACTGTCTCTTTTTCTCCCTTGCATATGTGCTGATATAAAAATATATGTAAATCAATATGTGGAAATGTAACTGATATTGAGATCCCTTTGGTTAGAAATGATATAGTGTTAATTTTTGAAATGTATATAATTGTGGTTTGAGATTATTGCAGAAAGCTATTGAAAACTCACGAGGTTACCTGAGTTCAATGTTTAAGCATTTTGCAGAAGAGCTGTGGAAAAGGAGCCTAATTTATGGGATGCTGTGTTCTTGCTGTACATGCCTGATACTTACAGGAACAGGATGCTTGTTAAGAATGTGGGTTGGAAGGACTTATAAGATAGCTGAGCTGTAACTGCTTGAGAAAGAGAAAAGGGCACAGAGATTGAAGAGAAACTCTGATGGATCTTTATTTTATTTTGAATTTGTAAATAGTTATACTGAACAAGTTTATTTTTTTATGTTACTGCTAATGTAAATAAATATTTTTGGTGAATTCTACAACTGCTCCTGGTTTTCTGATGTTTCCTGACCTGTGCCTCAATGACAGAGGCACCCATGGTACTGGTCGGGGGGATATGATGATCCTCAAAAGGGGAGACTCCAAGGTCGGAAGCAAAGAACCCCAGTGGAAGAAGAAGGAATTTCTGGTGCAGAACTCAATTGTTAGGGGGTGGTTTTGGGAACAGGACAGAAGGGAAAGAGAGAGGTGAGGTGCCTACCTGGTGCCTCAGCACTGAGAGATGGAGAGCGAATCCTTAGGATTGCTAGGGCGGTAGGGCAGGAGAAAGAGCTGAATGTCATTGTCCATCTGGGGACTAATGACCTGGCAAGGACACACCAGAGGTGGTGCAGGATAGGTTTAGGGAGCTGGGGAGGACCTGAAGCAGGTAGCTCACACAGTGGCCTTCACTGTGGTGCTACATGTGTATGGCCAGGGGAAGGCTTGGAGACACTGCACCAGCATCTTGAAGGACTGTTTTTTATTTATTTATTGAGTACAATCGGAATTACAATCCTTTGAGTCACAGACTCCTAGCAAAGGCTCCATGTCAGGTTACAGGGGGTGGAGGGTAGACAAATACAGTAAAAGACATACATGAACAGGCAGTATTTACAGTTTCAGTACTGACACAGCAATTTTTTACATAGTCTCCACGTCGGTTACAGGGGGTGGAGGGTAAACAGATACAGTAAAAGACTAACATAGGCAGACAGTATTAAAAGTTACAGTACTGATAGAGCAGTCCAGGCTAGAAACTTATTTAGTAGGTGAGGTAATTAGGCTAGAAACTTATTTAGCAGGTGAGGTAATTTGGTAGCATTCCTGGGGTCCCTAGACAGAGATTTGTAGGATGCCATTTCGTACGGTCTAGGGAGTCCCTGTGTCAGGAGAAGTGGAGGATTTGGGAGCAAGAAGGGTGGGCAGAATTAGCCAGACACATTTAGCACTATCCTTTAGTTGGGTTTTAAGGCCTGATTTGAATAGTGAGATGCTATGTGACTGGGGGTAGTGAGTTGAGCCAGAGAGGAACACGGTAGCCCTAGTGCTGTTCTACAGAGGAGAACCAGAAAAGATGGGTGTGCTGTGAGTCTTGTATTACGCCTGAGGGGGGCTGCACTGATAATGGGGAGTAGGCCAATGGGGGCAAGCTGAAGGTGTATCTTTTTTGTGAGAATGCAGGTGTGGTATTTTAGTCTTTGTTGGAAATTTAGCCAACCAGTCAGTGTATAAAGATTGCAGGTATGGGTTAGTCTGTCACTGACTGTAACTAGGCGGCAGGCTTTATTCAGTGCAGTGTTTATACTGCTTAGCATGGTGGGTTCCGCTGAGCCATATATAACTATCCCATAGTCAGTTAGGGAGAGGATGGAGGAGGTGACTGCAAGTTGCATGGCCTGTGCAGGTAGGCAGTTCTTGAGCCTATAGAAGATGCCCACTCAACTGTTGACAACAAAGGAGAGAAGATGGGTGTGACTATGGTAGGAGTGGGAGGTATCCAGAGTGATACTCAGGTGTTTAAAGTTTGTAATATGTTCCAATTGGGTGCCTAGTGAGTTCTTAATTAGGAGTGCCATCTGACTATGTGGGCTTTGGCGATGCACAAAGATCATGGACTTAGTTTTGTTATAGTTGATGATCAGGCGGTGATCACTGAACCAGTTCTCTAGCTCCCAGAAAAAACCCTGAAGGGCCAGTTGGAGGGCGCTTGGTTGAGGTTGTTTTCAGTACAGGACCGCATCATCAGCATAGAGTAGTAGATGACCAGTGTATACTTTAGGGAGAGAGTTTAAGAAGAGGGTGAAGAGCAATGGGCCAAGTATAGACCCCTACGGGACCCCTGAACAAACTGTTTTGGAGGTGGAGATGGTGGTGTTTATCCTGACATGCTGTGATCGTCCTGAGAGGTAATCCTTGAACCAGGCAGCGGCCTCAGGGACCACGTTTAGTTGAGGAAGGACACAAAGCAGTAGTTCGTGACTGACCATGTCAATTGCCTTGGTCAGATCCACAAAGATTGCCCCTGCAATTGAGCCTTGGTCAAGGGCCTTGTGGATGAAAATGGTGAGTTCAGTAAGTGCAGTGACAGTACTATGGCCAGTCCAGAAACCATGCTGTTCCTGGCTGAGAAGGTTGTGTTTAGTTAGATGTTCTGTTAGCTGGTCCGAAACTATTTTTTCCAGTGCTTTGGAGAGAGGAGGAAGAAGGAAGATAGGTCTATAGTTGCTGGTATAAGTGGGGTCACCGTTCTTCAGAATGGGAGTGATTATGGCTTTCTTCCAGGTTGAGGGGAACTGGCCGAAGCTTGGCGAAAGGTTGAGAATTTTTGTAAGGTGAGGTAGTGTGACATCGAGGGTAAGCCTAATGAGTTGGATATAGGGAGTCATTGCTGTAATGGGTATTGGCGATAGCTTTGGTAATATAGCATTTTGCCTCACTGCAGGGGATGACTCGAAGCCTGAAAGGAGGCGAGTTGACATTACCCAGGGTTTCGGGGGTTGTGGTAGGGTGGGAGAAATTAGGGAGGATGTGGGAGAGGTCAGAGAAGGCGGAGTTAAGGGCTTCTGCGATCGTGGCGGTATCTTGTGCGATGTCCCCGTTTAGATTGAGTTGGGTGGGGTTGGGGGAGCAGGATTTACCACTGAGTTCTTTTATGTTGCTCCAGAATTTTTTCCCATCTCCCCAGGAGGAAGTAAGTGTTTGTTGGTAATAATTAGCTTTGCCACGCAGCCCATGTACATTTATTACAAGCCTCCCTGTAAAGCTGTCTAACCTGGGTGCGCTGGGAGTCAATGGCTTTGTGCCAAAGGTTGTCCCTTTGTTGCATAAGGTTTAGGAGTGAGGGTGTGATCCAGGGGGTGGTTCTGGTTTTCACAACTTGCTTTGTGAGGGGAGCGAATATATCACAGGCTTTGTTAAAGGTGGTTATAAAGTGGGTGAGTGCAATGTCTACTGACTGCATGGTGTATATGGGGAGCCAGTAGCTACTGGATAGATAGTCTTTGAGGTTCTCTAGGCCTCCTCTTTTAAGCCTCCGCTGCCAAGAGATTTCTGGCGGGGCAGGGGGCAGTTTACCCGACCACCAGCAAGTAACTGGGGAGTGGTCACTGACAGAGTCAGGGAGCACAGTTGTTTGGGAGAGGTTACGTGGCCTGTTGGTGAAGATGAGGTCTAGAAGGGTGGAGGTCCCGGTTCTAATGTCCCGCCTGGTCAGAGAGGTGACTAGTTGGGTAAGATCAAATGCCAGGGCAGTGTCTTTGTAGCTGGATGTGGCTGGGGATAGCCAGTCGACATTGAAGTCACCCATTAATATGATTTCACTAGTATTAGGTAGGTGGGAGATAGTGTGAAGGATTGACTCAAATGCAAGTTTTGGGTTTCTCGGTGGGATATAGGCCGAGATGATGTGTAGCGTTTCGGAACCCAGATTGAGTTCAACAGTTAGTGTCTGGGCTCCATATTGTGGGGCGGGGGTATGTACTCCTATGGCATTGAGTGAGGATTTAATAAAAATTGTGCAGCCACTGCATCTCTTACTGGTCCTGTCTACCCCAAAGATGGTACAGTATAATTACTTAGGGAGACAGCATCATTGGGGATTTTTTCAGAGAGCCAGATCTCAGAGAGGGCTAGTATGTCTGGGGCATGTTGGGCAATCCAGCCTTGCAGAGGGGTGTGCTTTTTGGGTAGGCTGCAAATATTAAGGGAGGCTAGCAGCAGTGTCTCCTGAAGTTTTTTTGGAGAGGTCTTATTGCTGGGAGGTCCTGGGTTGGGGTGGATATTGTCAGATAGTAGCAGAAGAAGGAGGGTGTGCCGCAGGAGGGCCAGTCTGCAGAATTTGAGTGACAAACACTGGGAATGGTAGGGCGATGGGCTTTTTTTGTTGTAGGAGGGGACTGGGAGACCAGTGATAATGCTGGGTAGAAGGGAGAGGGAAGTGAGGGGGACGAATGTCAGGCTAACGTGGGTGGTGGGGGGCTGAGGTCTGAGGTGAGGGAGAGCAGAGGTACAATGCATACCCTATGTGAGTGTACGTGTTAATGTGGGTGTGTGTGAGTAAAAGTCTTTGGGATCAATTTGGCAAGAGTGGGAGAAATTGGAGGGACTGGGCCAGTAGTTATCAGTGATAGCTGAAAGATTAGGGTAATAGCTATAAAGGTGTGGTATAGGAGCCACTGGGTGGTTGTAGAGCAAGTAGTATGATCCTGGAAGTAAATAGTGTTGTTATAAGTAGGGAAAAGATTGTGTGGGAATTAAGTGAGAGGAAGGTTACAGCGGCCACTAGTGTTAGAATTGTATAACCAGCAGCTGGAAAAGTGGGCTGATAGGTTATTTCGCCCAGGTCACCTGACTAACCCTGCCTATAAATTCAAGAGTCGACCAAGGGTGGTGGTGGGGGCGGCGGGGTGCCAGAGTGCAGTGATGACAGGGCCAAGTCCATCCATTTGAGCACTGAGCACTGAGCATGGACACACAGCTCTGCGACTTGACCAAGTTCTGCTGTCATACCTGATTTGCGGGGGGGGGGGGGCATCCTGAGCCCTCACGGACCCTCTTAGTTGCGATCCAGATGCGAGTCTGAAGAAAGGAAGCAAAAAACAGGGCTTACATATGCGGACAGGTAGGATTCTGAGGAGGGGCAGAGTGAGACGCCAGAGGGGAAGGGGAGAAGAGCCTATAATTTTTCAATCACTGCCGAGATTCAAAACACCTCGTTGCTGTCTTAGCGTCTTTAAAAGAACTGCAGCAGTATACTATATCACTAGTTGCCGCTTTATTTGCTGCAAGATTGCAAGACTTTAAACGCAGCTAAAAGCTGCAGTGTTTGCCATGTATTTGTTTCTTTTTAAATCACAGCCGGTAAGCAGAATTAAACGCAGCCGAGGGAAACTAGGAAAACACCCTTTTTATGTGTCTCCACTAAAAGCTGCAGCGTTTGCTATATATTTGCTTCTTTTTAAATCACAGCTGGTAAGCAGATTAAACGCAGCCGAGGGAAACAAAGCAAACACCCTTTTTATGTGTCTCCACTGAAAGCTGCAGCATTTGCTATATATTTGTTTCTTTTTAAATCACAGCCGGTAAGCAGAGATTGCAGCCTTTCGCCTTTAACAGCTGCGGAAATGACTATTGTACTTGTAATCACAGTCAGAAAGCAGAAGTCAAGTTTTTTAGCTCTTTACCAATCTGGCTCTTTTCTAAAGCAGTAATCAAGTTTTAGCTTTACAACAGGCTGCTAACTTACAAATACTCATAAATTGAAGGCATGGTGCAGAGAAGAGGGGTTTGGTTACACTGGGGACTGTGGTCCTACCTGAGGAAATGAAGGCCTGTACAAAGGAGATGGCCTCAATCCTTCCAGGAGGGGACCAACAGTCCTGGATGGAAACTTTAATTAAATGCAACTTTGATGGGCATTTAAACTAGCCAGTTGGGGTAGACAGAAAAAATGAGGAAGGCAGTTCATGCCCCTGCAGAAAATAGAGCAGCAGAGAGGAGAAGCCCAGGAGTCATGAATTCTCCTGAAGTAGGGGATGTACAGACATGGGAGAGGAAGGGACTGGAGGGCTGAGAGGTGGCTCTAAGGCTGTTAGAAGAGCTCAGAAAGGTGGGCAGAGGGAGAATGAAAAAGGGGAGGACAGGACCAGGAATAAGGGAAGAGTAAAGGATGGAATCGGGAAGGGAGGGCGTAGTAGGAGCAGGGAGGGACAAAAGGAATGGAGAGCCATGTGTGCCAATGCAAGTAGCCTAGGAAATATAATTCCCGATCTTGAGGCAACCATTGCAGAGGTGGACCTGGATCTGGTGGCCATAACATTCTAGGTTACACCATGTTCTGGAAACAGGAAATGGGGGTTGTTTTATATATGAGTGAATGTAGAAATGCCATGGAGATACATGGACACAGCAAGGACAAGGAGGGCTGGAGGTTCTTTAAGTGGACTTAGGAACAGGGTCTGGGTCCTTAATCCACCTGGGGTGGTGAATAGACCACCAACACAGGGTGAGAAGCTGGACAGGGTTTTGGGGGAGGCCACTGGCAGAATGGCAAGCAAAGAGGAGGTACTGATTATAGGGACTTTAATCTGCCAGATGTAGATGAAAATTCTGGCTAAAGCTACAAGAAACCAGGCCATCTTAGATTCTCTACAAGGGGCATTTCTCAGGCTGCTGGTTACAGGACCCATCAGAGACAGGGCAATTCTGGATGTGATAGTTACAAACAGGGACAGCATTGCATATGTCAAACTGGGTAGCCCCCTGGGCACAAGCGATCATCGTATAGTGTGGTTTGGCATATGGATTGGGCAGGAGATAACACACTAGAACAAGGGTTCTGGACTTCAGGAGAGCAGATTTTAAAGAAATTGGAAACTGCCTTAGTAAATTCCTTGAACGGGGATTGCCAGGAGGAAATGAAGGCACAGTGGAAAAAGATGAAGGAAGTGAATAACTAAGGCAACAGCGAGCTGTATGAAGGAAATAAGCAAAGGGAAGAGGAGGAAGAGGCCACTATGATTCTCAAAGGAGGTGGCTAAGGCAGTAAGGAAGAAAAAAAAGGAGAAAAAACAGCTTTTAGAAAGTACAAGGGGCTCCAAACAATGGGGGAAAGGGAGGTACATCTAGATAAACAAAGGGAGGCAGTAAGGAGGGTGAGGGCAGCAAAGACTCAAATGGAGAAGAGGTTCACCAAGGAGGTCAAGAAAGGGGATAAGACTTTCTTTAGGTATGTGAGTGAAAAAAGAAAACAAGGAGTGGGATAGTGATGATCAGAAGAGTGGGGAGGGGGAGGACTGTGCAGAGTAAGATCAAAAAAAAGCTAAGATTTTAAATGAGTACTTCTGCTCAGTCTTCACAGTGAAGGGGGAAGGAGATAGACCAACATGTATCAGCAGGCACTGGGGGAGTAGACACAAGTCAGTTTTCAGAGGATCTGAAGGGGATTGGAAGGAAGCCCTAAAAGAAAACAAATCAATGGGGCCAGATGGGAAGGATACTAAAAGAAATTAGCATGGTGCTAGCTGTCTCCCCCAGCAACACTATTCAACATCTCATTGGAGATGGGGTACTTCCAGAGGACTGGAGATGGGCTGATGTGGTTTCTCTGAACAAGAGCGGCAGCAGGGAGGAGGCTAGCAATTACAGGCCTGCCAGTCTTGGTTTTATGAGGGAATGGTGAACGCGGCAGTGTGACATCCGAAAGGGTGCAGGCACTAGCAAGAACATTCAACCAGCCCACAGGAATTGAGGGTGAGCAACAGAACGGTGAATCTGGATGTAAAAAAGGGAAAAAAAACCCTGACACCGCCACCAGGGAACGCGGGGGATGGATGGGACGGACACCTAGTGCAAAGGGGAGGAACGATGGGGCTGTGTGGGGAACACCACAGGACTGGCCACAGACAATGGATTAGCAGCATCACAGGGCCACACTGAGCAGTGGCACAGGGGCAGGCAGCAAGCAGGCAATCCGGGCACGGGCAGGATGGCTGAAACAGCAGAGGCATGGATGGGTGGTGCACCCACAGGAGGACACTGCTGGATAGGGTGGGACAGGACTGGGGGCCACTGGTGGGTGCAACGCCATGGAGGCAGGTGGCTGGTGGTACTCAGGACCACATACATTGGCCAGTAGGGCACACACCCAGCTAAACCTGCAGCTGGAAGTTGAATGCAAGACTGCGCAGGTAGCCAGGTGTATGGCGTCAGCCGTACCCAGCAATGAGGGTTTCAGTATGCCTGGTGAGGACCCTGTAGCACCTCTTTTGGGTGGCAGTGGTGGCACCAGACTGCAGCTGGTACATGCAGAGCTCGATGATGCGCTGCTCCTCCATCAGGAAGTCCAGAAACCACCAGAGACTCAGGTGGCTGGCACACAGCCGGGTGGAGAAGCCATGGTGCCAGCCCTCCACAGCGTTATTCATCCTGACCAGCCCAACGACGGTTGGCTGGTACATGTTCCAGGCCATGACTGGGAAGAAGGGCAGCCTGCAACCCAACCAACCTACTGGGTGCCTGATCCACATCACCTCAAAATACTTGAACAGTTGCCAGAGGATGTCATCAGGGTCCTTATAGAACTACTGCTCCAGGAGCTCCTGGTACACAGCCTCCACAGCAGGCTCCAGCACGAATGCGAGTGCTGTGAGCATTCACAGGCTGAGGGCAAAGCCCTTGTCCCTGCCATTCCTGCTGTGTAGCTCTGGGGTCTGCTGGATCTTCCTCCACACAGCTTGGCAAAAGTGGAAGAAGCATCCCTGTAGGGCTGTCACCTCAAATGTGTGCTCCAAGGCATGCCACACCACGTGTTCGTAGTCCAGGAGTGCGGATTTTGGCTGCACCCCACTGATCAGTTTGTGCACCTCCACCAGCATGGCCGCATAAGCCCATTCGGTCCTCAACACCATTAGGATGTAGATGTCTAGCAGTACCACCCCCTCGTGCATCCCATGCATGGTGTACAGTTGTTTGAATAGTGGTGGTGCACAACGGAACATCCCATCCATAAACCAGTCCTCACAGCTGGCCAGGAACTGCAAGGACTGCTGGGTGTCATACAAAAGGGACCGGTCCTTCGCAGGACCACTATCGAACTGCAGGAATGGTGCACCATCCCCTGTGATGGCATAATCCAGAGGTATCTGCAGTTCGGTCAGCGACCTGGGCACCACAGGGCACCACCTACTGGCTTGACGCATCCTCTGCACTGTTCACCGCAGCAGGGGCAGAGCTTGCATACACTCTGTCACTGTGTCCAACACACCTGCAGTGCTGTGCACTAGCACTTGGCTGGTGCTCTCCAGGGTGGTGTATGCCCTCCTGTGCACCCTTGCCAGCACCTTACGCTCCTTGACATCCCCAGCATTGGGGACATGGTTGTGCTGGCAGCTGATGTAGACAACGTTGTCTGCTATGGTATGGATGTGTGCAGGACAGCTGTTCCTGTGGTCCTACATGCACCACCAATACACCCTCTCCTTCACCTCCTTATCATGCTGGTATGTGTACCCCCAGTGTGCGAGGTGCGGCTTTCCCTTCTGGGTCTCGATGAAGTGTATCTTGGTAGACTCCATGATTGCCATTCCTGTGGAAAGCCAGTGTTGCCAGCCGTTGCCCCTTTAAGGTGCTGTGTGGTCACATGGGTGCAGGGCCACCCACCAATGCATTTGCATGTGTGCTTGGGGCTACGTACAGCCTGGCAGCATAAAAATAGTGTCCTGGCGGCACGACACACCATAGGTGTGGCATGGCAGTGGGCTGTGGCTCTGTTGGTGGCGGTGCAGACCTGCACTGGACTGGTGGGCATGGCGGACCGATGAACAGTGCTACGGTGATGGTGAGTACAGGTGTTGCTGGTAATGCAACTTGTTATGCTGTGCAGGGCCTGCCTGTGTGAATGTGTCTGCTACCTTGTTTTTCTGCTTGTCCCTATCCCCTGCCCTGCATCTGCAATAGTGCACTTATCGCACCATGCAGGAGTCGATCCCCTGACCCACATGGCTGCTCCACTTGCACTAGTGTCATGTGTGGATCCACTGCACTGCAACAGTGGTTTGGCAATCAGCCCACCATTCAGCTCTGTCATGCACTGCTGTGGGTGGTGGTTGGCTTGTTCCCGGGTGGGTGGTTCACACATGGGGTGCACAGTGGGGCTGTGCTGTAGGTGACATGGGGTGGGGGGTTGAGGTTCCATGTGCAACTAGGGGGGGCACCTTGTGCAGCTCTGGGGGGGAGCACAGGCATCTGTAGCTGCTTTGCCCTATCCTGTTGTTGGGTGTTCATCATTCCTGGTAATGGACTTTTTTCCTCCTTTGCCCTAGTGCAAGTTGCGGTGATCCTTCTCACCCATGTTGCCAGTCACCCTGGAGCACAGTTGCAGTTCTGATGCTCACCCACTACGCATGAAGCCTTGCTCCCCAGCGTGGCACTTGGGTGGTCACACTAATGGGAATCGCCCATAAGGACTTGCCCTGTCGGGGACAGCCCATCTCCAGAAGCCCAGATCATGGGATATCACCAGTCTCACATCAGTGGTGGGGAAATTAATGGAAACGATGCTGAAGGAGAAAGTGATGGAGTACCTGGAGGTAAACTGACTGCAGAACCATTGACAGCACAGTTTCATGGGGGAGGTCATGTCAAACAAATCTCATAGATTTCTATGATTGGGTGACAAGGGAGGTGGATCAGGGGAAGGTAGTGGATGTAGCCTATCTGGACTTCAGTAAGGCTTTGGATACTGTACCACACAGGAGGCTAATTACTTAACAACCTGGAGTTTGGAGAGAAGGTGATAAACTAGGTATTAAACCAGTTGAAGGATAGGAGGCAAAGGCTAATGGTAAATGGCAGTCACTTGGGGGATAGGCGAGAGACCAGTGGAGTACCACAGGGATTGGTACTAGGACCTGTCCTCTTCAATGTCTTCATAAGTGACATTGCTGAGGAACTAGAGGGGGAAGGTATGTCTTTGCAGATCAAACAAAAAATCTACAACAGGGTGGACACCCAGGAAAAAAATGAAGAGAATGCAAAGGGATCTGGGGAAAGTGGAAGAATGGTCTAGGGTGTGGCAGGTATGTTTTAGTTTCAAAAGTGCAAAGTAGCACTTGAGGGGGGCCGGGCTGTATATAAGATGAGGGAGGTACTTACAGTAAACTCAATCTACTTTTTCCCTCCTCTCTGTTTTTCTTCAACTCCTTGCCCTTCCCTGCTCCTACCCTTCCCCTTCACCTCTTCTTCCCTCTCTTCCTCCATCTCCTACTTCTCCTGTCCTTTCCACCATGCACTTCCACCTTTCACCTTCCCTTCCCTTCCCTCCTCTCCTCTCCTCTCTTCCCTCCCTCTCTCCCACACCCCTTCCACACTATTTATATAAGTCCCTTCCTCCTCCCATTCAGTGTTCTTCCGTACTACATCCTATAGCCTTCTACCCAAACCAACTTAAGGTTCCTTTCCCTGTCCCTCTGTGCTTTCTACAAGACATACCTCCTCTGAACTTATATTACTTGTTACTTGTTTTTTGATATGTATTATTCTTTGTAGCATGTTTGCCTAGATCACTCACACTCCTAATGTACATAGCTTGCTCTGTCTCATTTTATATCTCTGTATGACTTTTTGTTTCATTGTATAATCAATTATTCTATTCTGTACCTATATCCCTATCCCTCCCCCCGCTGCATCTGAAAATGAGCTATTTTCAGCTCCATATAGTATGTCTTTCCTGGTGAAACTTTTGAAAATAAATAAAAAATAAATACATAAACAAACCCAGCAATATAGGGACCTTGGGCTAATCATGTTTGATAGTCTGAAGGTGGCAGGGAAGTACAACAATACAGCATGTATGGCTAGCTGGATGCTGGGGTGCATAGGGAGGGACATTTCTAGCAGGAGAAGGGAGGTGGTGCTGCCACTGTATCACTCACTGATGAGTCCCCACCTGGAATATTGTGCTAAGTTTTGGAGGCTGCTCCTCTAAAAGGACATTGACAATGGGGAAGCAATCCACAGGAAGTCTACCAAAATGGTGCAGGAGTTACACAAGAAACCATATGAGAGGAGGCTGTGGGAGCTCAACATGTACTCTCCAGAGGACTGGAGAGTGAGACGGGACATGATTGAGATTCATAAGTACCCCACGAGTGAACAAGGTGCAGGAGGGGAGTCTCTTGCATAGGAGGAGGAACACCAGAACACAGGGGCATGCCATGAAGATTGGGGAGGGGCAGTTCAAGAAGGATGTCAGAAAATACTTCTTATCTTGTACAAATAGGTTTCAAAAAAGCCCACTCACCCTATTAGCTTTGTAATAAAATTATGTTTTACTAAATCAAAGATGCAGTATACAGAGCAAACATTTCAGACATTGTCCTTCATCAGTGCTAAACTGTATCTATTACCAAAAATATATATATATATATATATATACTGTATATAAAAATGTTTTCTAAATTTTCATCATTTCCAAAATCATAACAAATATTCACAAATCATATTTCGGGCCATAAAACATTTGATTCAGCTCACCACTTTTTTTTAGAATTGTATCAACACCCTGTCTCTTCCATCATTCAATTAAACATATCAAAACAATAAGTAATCAATTTACTAATTGATCCTCCTAACCAAAATAATTCCGAAACTTCAATCACCAGTGAACCATAAATACTTTGATCACCTGCCTTCTAATTTTTTGTGGTTGCTTTAATTAATTAATATCATTCCAATTGTTTTATGTTCATTGTGTAATAAACCAAATATAAATCTGTTTTAATTTTTTGGTTATGTTTTGCGCGGTTTCCTGAAAACCCATTTGAATTAGTTTAAATCCATTTTGTACCATACTTAAATATACTTTATGACTTCTGCATAACAGCTGTTTGTATGATTTTAAGTCAATAATAATGATTCCCATATATATCTCCTGAAGTTACATTTCACTATTATTTGTCATTAAATATATTTGTGTCTACACATACACTTCAAAAATTGAATCACCTTCATTTAAACTGTTTGCAAAGTCACCTTTGTCAGAAAGGAAAAACGTTTTTTGCTTAAATTCTTTTTATTAGTATTTACCCTTGTGCTTTTTGTCTTTGTCCCCTGAAACATAGAAACATAGAATTTGTCGGCAGATAAGGACCGTTTGGCCCACCCAGTCTGTCCATTTCCCTACCTACTGGATAAGCTGCAGATCCTAGTTAACCAGCAGCCTACTTCTTCCTACTCCCACCCTCTAGAATTGCCTTATGACTGTCCCATGCATACTTGAATTCCACCACTGTTTTTGACTCCACAACCTCCTCCGGAAGGCCGTTCCATGCATCCACAACCCTCTGTGAAAAAATACTTCCTTAAATTACCTCTGAGCCGCCCCCATCTTCAAATTGTGCCTCTTGTTCTTGCACACCTCTTTTTGAAAGATGCTACCCTCTTGGACTTTGTTGATTCCCTTGAGGTACTTGAAGCTTTCTATCATGTCCCCTCTCCTCCTTTCCTCAAGGCTATACATATTAAGCTCCTTAAGTCTCTCTCATATGTCTTCCAATGCAGACCCTGCACCCTTTTAGTTGCCCTCCTCTGGACAGCTTCCATCCTGTCTATGTCTTTATGGAGATTGGGTCTCAGAACTGCACACAGTACTCCAGATGGGGTCTCACCAGCTGTCTGTACAGAGGGATAATAACTTCCTGTTTTCTACTGGTGATGCCTCTCCCTATGCATCCCAGTATCCCCAGCCCTCCTTGCTGCCCTCTCACATTGCTTGCCCACGTTTAGGTCATCTGATATGACTACCCCCAGGTCCCTTTCCATTTTTGTTGTTGTTAGTATCTCACCCCCCATTGTGTACTCTTCCCCTGGGTTTTTGTTTCCCAGGTGCATTACCTTGCACTTCTTAGCATTGAATCTAAGCTGCCATACATTTGACCATTCCTCTAACCTTGCCAAGTCCCTTCTCATCCTTTCCACCCCACCCTGTGCATCAACTCTGTTGCAGATCTTGTGTCATCTGCAAAGAGACATATTTTTCCTTCCAGTCCTTCTGCAATGTTGCTTATAAAGACATTGAAGAGGACAGTCCAATACTGAACTCTGTGGTACCCCACTAGTAACCCCTCTTTCTTCTGAGTGGACTCCATTTACTATTACTCTCTGTGTCCTATTCTCCAGCCAATTCTTTACTCAGGCTGTCATCTTGGGACCCACTCCCAGGCTGGCTAACTTGTATATTAATCTTTTGTGTGGGACTGTGTCAAATGCCTTGCTAAAGTCTAGGTAGGCCATGTCCACAGCCCCTCCCTGATCTACTACTTTGGTCACCCAGTCAAAGAAATCTATCAGATTTGTCTGGCATGACCTTCCCGCTGTGAATCCATGGTGCCTGCTTGTGGATATCTAAATATAAACAAGAACAGACAACTCTCAGTTCCCGAACTCAGTTTGTTTAAACAAAAAAATCCTTTGCTTTGAACATTGTAACTCTTTTCTTATTTGAAACCCAATTTTGTACTCATTTTTTCAAATGATAGCAGAGCATGGCGTGACCTCCTGCTCTCTCTATAGCTATGGAGGTATCTCACCCACTGTGCATAATGTTTTTATATGTTTCGGGCAAGGAATCGGGTGTGGAACAATGTGAGTCATCATGTGACATCAGCAGACTCTTGCGATGGTTGTGCTCGCTTTGGGCGCCCAACCTGCTAAATAATGCAGCACCTGGAAGTTTCCAAGGTGTCCTGCTCGTGCAATATGTAAAGTTCTGATTAAACTTTCCTTGAATTCTGTTCTACATGTTAATACTTGGGGATTTATAAACACAAATCACTGTGCTTTGTGGCCCTATCTGAATAAAATACATTTCAAAGATCTTATTTATAATTTAGGGTTTTACTAGAAGGATGCAAACAGAAATCTATGAGTTAAATGTGATCTGATGTCTCACAACCTTACTTTATAATCATGCATTCTTGTAAATTCATCTCATTCAGGTGTACAGGAGATGACAAATATGTTCAGCTAGGGAGTTAAGAACGGTCAGAATTATCAAAAAGGCACGCATACCTGTTTTGTTAATAATTTATGTGTTGTCTGTATAGTGCTGAACTGTATCTATTACCAAAAAAAATAAAAACATTTCTAAATTTTCATCATTTCCAAAGTCACAGCAAATATTCACAAATCATATTCTGTGGCATAAAACATTTGATTCAGCTCACCACTTTTTTTTAGAATTGTATCAACACTCTGCCTCTTCTGTCATTCAATCAAACATCTGAAAACAATAAGTAATCAATTTACTAGTTGGTCCTCCCAACCAAAATAATTCCAAAAGTTCAATCACCAGTGAACCATGAATATTTTGCTCACCTGCCTTCTAATTTTTTGTGGTTGCTTTAATTAATTAATATCATTCCAATTGTTTTATGTTCATTCTGTAATAAACCAAATATAAATCTGTCTTCATTTTTATGTTTGCTTGCACGCACGTGCAAGAAACATAGTGCCATCATCCGAGTTTTCCAGAGGTGTGTCAGCCTCTTCCAATTCAGTCAGTGTGTTTGCAGGAGTGGTCGCAGTGCACCAATCACTGCTCCAGCTGTCTATGACAGCTGAAAATGCAGTGGCATATAGTTGAAAGTGAGAGCTCTGCTCCAGTGAGCAGAGCTCCCCTCAACACGCACGCACATATTGCGCGGCTGACGCGTTTCCACACACATACTGTATACCCACGGTGCACCTAATCCCCTTCAGCTGCACACCCCAAAAGATCCAGGTGCTACGCTGGGAGCCCACCCCAGCATGGCAAACTGTTTTATGGGCTGACGGGATGCCCAATCCCCCATTGGCTCCAGCCCCTCCAACAGCCTTCCAGCTGCCACGCTGGGAGCCCACCCCAGCATGGCAAATGTCCTCGTAGTCTTAGAAAAAAAACAAAACCTGTAAATACAAAACTGTCCCTCAGCGCTTCTCCACACCTCTCCCCAACCTGCACCCACCCACTGCGCACCTGCCTCCCACACACCCCTACCCCATACTTATTTCTCCGAGCTCAATCTTCGTGTGGACCAGGAACACGCCTGCACTCTTCAAAGCTGACCGCAAACTGAGGAATCGCCGTAAGCTGTATAATGGGATAGATAGGGTTTTTCAACTTTGTTGCATATCTCAGGCATTTTGGGAATTTGGGCCCAAATTTTCAACATGGGGTTTTGGGACCCCTTCTCATGAATGCTGTCACTGTCATGGCGTTATCTGGCTCTGAAGGGTGATTTCACAGCCACTGCATGAAATCACCTTTCTGGAATGATTAATGAAATGACACTGCCAGTGTTCAAGGTGGAGCTCTCAAAAAGCCTATTTTGAAATTTGGTGGAAAAATTCCTAAAAATGACTGTTTTACGAGAGTGCATTGCGCAGTTCCTACACACGCTCTTAAGTTCACAAATTTTTAATATTTTCACTCCAGATTTTCAACATTGCCATTTTACCACACCTTCTTATGAGCAGTACAGCAGTCATTTTTCACCTCACCCAAAATGTGTTTCAGCCCATGTAGCGCACAATGGCGCAGTAGGTGTGTGAAATCAATGTATGGGACACATTAAGAAAATCACAGTGACACTGTTCATGAGCAGAGGTCTTAAAATGGCTATGTTGAAAATTTGGTTAAAAATTCCTAAAATGACTGTTTTACGAGTGTTACGTAGTTCCTACACACGCTTGTAAGTTTGCAAAATTTCAATATTTTCACTCCAGATTTTCAACATTGCCATTTTACCACACCTTCTTATGAGCAATACAGCTGTCATTTTTCACATCTCACCCAAAATGTGTTTCCGCCATGTAGCGCACAATGGTGCAGTAGGTGTGTGAAATCAATGTATGGGACATATTAAGAAAATCACAGTGACACTGTTCATGAGCAGAGGTCTTAAAATGGCTATGTTGAAAATTTGGTGAAAAAATTCCCAAAAATGACTGTTTTAGGAGCGCACGTTGCTCAGTTCCTACGCACGTTGGCAACTTTGAGAATTTCTAATATTTACACACCAGATTTTCAACAGTGCCATTTTACCATACCTCCTTATGAACAGTACAGTTGTCATTTTCACATCTACGCCCACAATGTGTTTATGCCCATGTAGTAGCACAATGGGCATGATCGATTCAATCTTACGAAATCAATGTATGGGACACATTAAGAAAATCACAGTGACACTGGTCATGAGCAGAGGTGTTAAAATGGCTATGTTGAAAATTTGAAAAAATTCCAAAAATGACTGTTTTAGAGCGCACGTTGCTCAGTTCCTATGCACGTTGGCAAGTTTGAGAATTTGTAATATTTGCACACCAGATTTTCAACAGTGCATTTTACCGCACTTTTAGTTATTTAACCAGGTATAGCACACTAAGCTGAAAGCTTTTTTACAGGAGTGACCTGGGAGCACAAGTGACTTGCTCAGGGTCACACAGTATGCAAGTGGAAGCTGTGGGATTCAAACCCAGGTCTGGTCTGTGGATGTCACCAGATTTGCAGCTCAGGAGTCTTAGACCACTCCGCTATACATCTCGCCCAAAATGTGTTTCTGCACATGTAGCGCACAGTGGTGACACAGTAAGCTCTGCGTGAAAACAATGTTTGGGACAGATTAAGAAAATCACAGTTACACTGGTCAAGAGCAGAGGTCTTAAATGGCTATGTTGAAAATTTGGTGGCAAACTCCATAAAATGACTTGTGTTACGAGGGAGCATTGCACAGTTTCCACGCACCCTCGTAAGTTCATGAATTTGTAATATTTTCAGTCAGATTTTCACCAGTGGCATTTTTCCACACCTCCTTATGAACAAGTACAGCTGTCATTTTCCACAACATGGCTGAAATGTGTTTACACTTTCAGCACAGAAATGCGTGTGGTCGCTGTGGGAAATCATTTTTCGGGACATAAACAAAATCACACTGACACTGTTCATGATCGGAGGTCCCAAATGCCTGTGTTAACAGTCTGCTGTAAAAATCCCCAAACAAGTTATATTACGGGTGTAAAGGTACAGTTTCTACGCACGCTGTGACTTCAATTAGTTTTTAAGATTTTCATAGCAGATTTCAACATTGCCATTTTTTACATCTCCTCATGAACAGTACCGGCTGTAATTTTTCACATCCTGTTCAGAATGTGTTTTTGCACCTGTGGTGCCAAATGCCATAGTTGCTGTGCAAAAGCAGTTTTCGGCTAACAAACTGATATTGCCACTGTTCATGAGGTGGGGGTCACAAAAAAACATGTTGAAAATTTGGAGTGAAAATACCAATGAATGCCTGATGCATTAGGATTTCCGACCATAACGCCCCACCCTGTAGAGAATGGCAGGCATCAGGGGCGTGACTTGGGATTCTTGCCTGTCATGCTCATACCATTCCACCCCCACCCACACCCTGCAGCCAGCGAGAGGCATCAAGGTGTGCCTCAGACTCTTTGGGCCCAAACTTCACCCCATTCTCTTATACCGCACCCATCTCACTGTATTTCCTGATGGAATGGGGTGCGCATAAGTGCCAAAGACCCCAAGGCACACCGTGACACTTGTCAGTGTCTGCAGGGTAGGGTGTGGTGAAATGGTGTAGTCGTTATGCCTAACGACCCAAAGGCACACCCCAATGCCTGTCACTCTCTGCAGGGTGGTGGTGGGGTTGGCTTCAGTTCAATACTTCACTGCCATTCCTATTATGCAGCTCTGTAACTTCTACACTACCAATGCCAATGCCAGCAAGCAAACATTCGGCATTGACAAATGCTTGTTTGGTTATGTTTTGTGCAGTTTCCTGAAAACCATTTGAATTAGTTTCAATTAATTTTGTATCATACTTAAACATACTTTATGACTTCTGCATAACAGCTGTTTTATGGTTTTAAGTCAATAATAATGATACATATATATATATATATATATATATAAATGTATATATATGCAAATCACCACAGAATGTTATGCTGGTCCAACTTTAAGCAAAATTGCATGGTGCCAAAAGGCCTCTCACACAGTTTGCAAAGAGTGCTAACAGAAGACATAGACACGTGTTTCATCCTACCAGGACTCATCAGTATGCCTCGTCTGCTTGACACCCCAGTGGGCTGGACCAGCTACCCTAAGACAGTGTGTCTTGAATATGTTGTGGTGAACCCATTAAAATAAAAAACTATTTAAAAGACAAAGAACCTCTGTGTGCAAACACTGAGGCAAGGGTTACCCCAAAGGGCATTTGGCTGGGAAGCCAAGTTTCAAGAAAATACAAACTCACACATGCTCTCACAATGCAAAGCATCATGGGCTGCATATGCAAATCACCACAGAATGTTATGCTGGTCCAACTTTAAGCAAAATTGCATGGTGCCGAAAGGCCTATCACACAGACACAGACACACTGTCTTAGGGTTGCTGGTCCAGTCCACTGGGGTGTCAAGCAGACGAGGCATACTGATGAGTCCTGGTAGGACGAAACATGTGTCTGTGTCTTCTGTTAGCACCCTTTGCAAACTGTGTGAGAGGCCTTTTGGCACCATGCAATTTTGCTTAAAGTTGGACCAGCATAACATTCTGTGGTGATTTGCATATGCAGCCCATGATGCTTTGCATTGTGAGAGCATGTGTGATTTTGTATTTTCTTGAAACTTGGCTTCCCAACCAAATGCCCTTTGGTAACCCTTGCCTCAGTGTTTGCACACAGAGGTTCTTTGTCTTTTAAATAGTTTTTTATTTTAATGGGTTCACCACAACATATCCAAGACACACCGTCTTAGGATAGCTGGTCCAGTCCACTGGGGTGTCAAGCAGACGAGGCATACTGATGAGTCCTGGTAGGATGAAACACGTGTCTATGTCTTCTGTTAGCACTCTTTGCAAACTGTGTGAGAAGCCTTTCGGCATCATGCAATTTTGCTTAAAGTTGGACCAGCATAACATTCTGTGGTGATTTGCATATGCAACCCATGATGCTTTGCATTGTGAGAGCATGTGTGATTTTGTATTTTCTTGAAACTTGGCTTCCCAGCCAAATGCCCTTGGGGGTAACCCTTGCCTCAGTGTTTGCACACAGAGGTTATTTGTCTTTTATATATATATACCTCCTGAAGTTATATTTCACTATTTGTCATTAAATATATTTCTGTCTACACATACACTTCACAAATTGAATCACCTTCATTTAAACCTTTGTCTGAAAGGAAAAAAGTTTATTTAGCACCGATGAAGGACAATGTCTGAAACATTTGCTCTGTATACTGTATCTTTGATTTAGTAAAAATAATTTTATTACAAAACTAATAGGGTGAGTGGGCTTTTTTGTAACCAATTTGCACAATATTGTTAGTAGCACCCAATTGGTTCAGGCTCCTCCCTGAATAAATATATTTCTTTTCAAACTGAGGCAGGCTGAGCTGGACTACTTTTTCAAAGAAAATATTTCTTCTCAGAAAGGGTGGTGGACAGAAAGGGTAGTGGACCCCTAGAACAGTCAGCCAGAAGAGGTGGTGGAGGCAAAGACAGTAGAGAGCTTCAAGCACACATGGGATAGGCACATGGGCTTAATAAATAGAGGAATGGGATGGGGGGAGAGACACCTGTGACCAAATAGGGACCAGGATGAAGTAATAGGCAGGGAAAATAGGACAGACTAGGTGGGCCAACTGATCCTTTTCTGCCAACAATTCTATGTTTCAGTGTTTCACATTCCTTGAGGATGTTTGTGATGGGAAATGTGACAAAAGCAATTTATTACTTTTTTTTGGTTGTTAGAATAATTATTAGTGTTGTGTTGTTAGTGTAATTATTTTTCCTTTTATAAGTTCTCTTATTTGGAGTAGATGCAAGCATGGTTTCTGGGTCACATGTTCAGGCAGCTCTCAGAAAAAATGCTGGCCAACTGCTGAGTGCTGAGTCTCCCACAAGTTTAACTAGCTACAGACCCTGGCAGATGTGAGGGTGTGAGTTCCAACTCCACAGACATCTTGCAAAACAAGGTTGTAGAGCTGATTAAGAATGTCAGAGGTGTGAAGGAGACTAGTGGCCTGGATGATCACAGACAAACACACACACACAGACACAGACACGTGGGGAACTGTCACTCGAGGGAGAGGTTACTCCCCCACAGCCCTGATCCCATAAAACTGGGGAGCTGGACTTTCTGTTTCTCTCTCTCTCTCTGACCCATTACATCTGGAAGAAGGTGGAAGCCCTGCTGAGAGAGCTAGCTTATGTGAGTGAAAGAAGGATAGACCAGTGGAAGTCCTTTCAGGTACGTGTATGATTGGTTAGGAGAGCCTAGGTTTTGAGATTCTTCTATCTCTCTGTATACTTGAAATTATTTTCCTTTGCCAGCAAACGTGTAAACCTTTTGCCGTACTGTATATACAGTATATCCAGGGCCCCATGTTTCTGTGCTTCTGTGCTGGCAGCAGCTGCAGCAGAAAGATGGTCCTTTGGCTGAAACAAGCCTCTGCCACAGGAACAGCATTTTTTGGTGCAGTAAAAATGGCCATCACCATTGAAAACTCTAAGTGATTAAAATGATTGTGAGCAAACTTAAAATGGCATTAATGTTAGGTTGTTGGCAGCTCCATTATATATCCACCCCTCTGGGCTGCAGTAGTGAGTGGGACCATCCCTTTTTAATCCACTGGCACTCGACCCTGAAGCTTATGACCATTATGGCCTTCTCCAAACATTGAGTGAACTTCAGGAAGTTTATTTCATTAGAAAGAATGGTGGTTCTATTTGCCAATTGCAGAACTGAATGACAAAGTATTAGTAATTATTACAGACAGAAGTTGGGAGGCTTTCTGGACCTTTGACTAATGTAAAATGGTCCAGCTACTCTCTAGCCTCACAGTAAATCGTTACAGACTGGGAGAGAAGATATGGAAGCCAAGTGGCATTGACACAAATGACGCCAACATTGTTGAACTGCATGAACAGGAGAAAGCAACTAGACCAGCATTACAACACAAACCACTACAGTACTAATAGACTTCAAGCAAGTGGGTGGGAGGGTCGCCATTGGAGCAGCACTGTTTTGCAACCAGGCAACACTGGTCTTCAAGCAACTGAGCAGGAAGGGGAAGAAACTGTCAAGAGCATAACATAGAAACATAGACTTTGACGGCAGATAAGGACCGCTTGGCCCATCTAGTCTGCCCATTTCCCTACCTACAGGATAGGCCGCAGATCCTAGTTAACCAACAGCCTATTTCTTCCTACCCCCCACAAGAATTGCCTTATGTCTGTCCCATGCATTCTTGAATTCTCCCACAGTTTTAGACCCCACAACCTCCTCAGAAAGGCTGTTCCATGCATCCACTGCCCTCTCTGTGAAATAATATTTCCTCACATTGCCCTGAACCACCCTCCTTCTATCTTTAAATTGTGTCCCCTTGTTCTTGCGTCTCTTTTTCTGAAAGATGCTACCCTCTTGGACTTTGTTGATTCCACTGAGGTACTTAAAAGTTTCTATCATGTCCCCCCTCTCCTTCTTTTTATCAAGGGTATACATATTAAGCTCCTTTAGTCTCTCCTCATATGGCTTCTCTTGCAGACCCTGCACCATTTTAGTTGCCCTCCTCTGGACTACCTCCATCCTGTCTATGTCCTTGCAGAGATGGGGTCTCCAGAACTGGACACAGTACTCCAGATGGGGTCTCACCAACTGTCTGTACAGAGGGATAACAACTTCCTGTTTTCTGCTGCTGATGCCTCTCCCTATACATCCCAGTATACCTCCAGCCCTCCCTACTGCCTTCTCACCATTGACATAACCGTGGTGAACCAGCACTTGGCAGGTGGGAGGGAGCCATGGGACAATAAAACAGACTGCAGTAAAAAAAAAAAAAATTAAATTCCCCCCCCATGCTCTACATCCAGTCCAAATCATGATACCAGAATTGATTTGCATTGCCTTACCTTGCCTGTGCATCTACCAAAACTGCCCCAGGCTGCCCTTTTCTGAACATTCTTTCTGGGTAACTAGATTTTATTTTGGGGCTCATTTGAGCTGCCAGAGAATGTAAAACCCATGGCAAAATTGCTACAGAATCACTGCAGAATTGCTCATAGTCTGACCGCAGCAAGTATGAGGTCCTGCCACAGAATGTAGGTCCAGTTTGCCGCAGTAAACACGGGGCCCTGGCAATAGCCTTCAAATGATGAAGCAGATGGTTGTTTACTCGGGGTACCATATCTTTGCTAGGAGGGATGATGCTGTATTACACTGATGGTCTCTCATGCTGGCTTTTAGCCTAGACATTTGCTGGTTGAGATTAACCACTTTTTTCATGTGCATAGGTTAATAATTCATGGAGCTGATGCAGGGGTTAAATTGGGCAGGAGCCCACAGAAACTCAGTTCCACCACCTCTTAAAAAACTGTATGACCGTTCCACCACCTCTGTCATCTTTCTCCACTGACTACTATAGGAGAGTTCTACCACCTAGAAATCTAGATATAAGAGTTCTGCCACCTAAACATTTCCAGTGTAACCACTGTTGATGTCTAAGGCATAACTATAATAGCCCTCCTTGGCCAGATGCTTATCAAAACACTGGAGGAACATTTTAAGGTTGGATTTTGTATCCTCCCACCAAGCTAAAGTAGAGTCAAACATGCACTTAACAGTGACTTTGTCTGAAAAGAATTCCTACAAGGACTCCCTCACCTCAGTAGATTGCAATGCATCATTAACTTTCCAGAGGCCAGTACCCCCTATCCTGCCCTCATGCTTACCAACGTGACAACCAAGTGAAGCATGATCTGATGTCTCTCTCGGTGGGAATTACTTTGGCTGAGTTTACTGAAAGGTACTGGAAGACAAAAAGGTAATCTATACATGAGGCCAGAGATCCTTTAAAAAAGGTCTCCCACCCCACCCACCTTTTTTGTGTATTATCCTATATGTGTCCACCAGACCTGTTGAAGAAATCATAGACTGGAGGAAGTGGGTATCACAATAAGTTATAGACCCGGGGGCATTTTGGGCACGGGAGAGGGAGACCTTAAAGTTGCCCCCTATAATAATTCTTCTGGCTGTACAAAGATAGGGCTGAATTTCTTTAAAGGGCTCATTCTGTTTTACTTTTGATTAAGGGCGCTCATAAGCATTTATCAACCTAAGTTACTGACTTGATACCGTAGCATCCAGAATAAACAACTGCCCAGGGATAATTTCAAAAATGTTTGTACCAAAAAGGATCACATTCTTAAAACATATCCTCAGTCCTGAACAGGCTTTGTCTCTGAGGGACCAAAAAGAGACCCCCCCCCCACACACACACACAAAACCTCTGGGCTTGCTGGATGTAGGATAGTGTCCATAGTCTTGTGTCCTGAAAAATAAAGACGTATAAAGATTGTAAAAAAGAAAGTCAGTAATCTTCTTTTAGGATTCTTGATGCTGTTCACATTCAAAGAGGTGTGAGCCAAAAGCACCTCAGCCATAGACAGGAGCAAGGGGCATGACACAGACCTCGTGGCTATAATTTACTGGAGTGTGTTCTTCTTCTGGAGTCTAAGTGCCCATGCTTCTTAACGTCTGTGGGTTCCATGCATTCTGGACTTGGGCCTCAGTCTCAGAGGGAAGAGTCTTTTACAAGGATACACTTGAGGAAACATCAGAGTCCTCACCCTCCTCACCCTCATCAAAATCTCCCAATTTCTCTTTTTCCTCAGTAGCTCATATTTATTCTGTAACTTGCCAGTCTCATGCAAATATTTTTGTCTTAGGTGGCTGATGTTTTTGTCTGTATTTGCAATAGGTCAACGTCATTCCCTTCTTAAGAGGTTTTGGGGGTACAGTATATTGGTTGTTCCAGCTCTCAGAGATCAGTGGTTGCTGCTCCATAAATGTAGTAGGAGTTTATTTATTTATTTATTTTATTTGAAAAGGTGTCACTAGGAAAGACAACACAAGCTGTAAACAGCTTGTTTCCAGAAGCATCCTGGGGGTAGGAGTTACATAGGATGGCAAATCAAGAACAAAGCATTACAAGTAATATACAATAAGTGCAGCACAGGGTAAAATTCATTACAATGCATGACAATGGGAGTTACTGAGCATGTCACATCTGTATCTACTTGTTCCTCCTTATCATTCTCCATGTCTATTAGTCTATTATAGCTCCTTGTATTGCACCAGCGGGGGGGGGGATAGTTGAGCTGGAAATGACAATGCAATAGGCACAGTACACATAGTGTACTGGGCCTGTGACCCCCACCCACGAGCCACCAGGATCTGTGTGATTTACCTCAGCGGGTTGTTCAAAAGCAGGAACTGACAATAAATTCTTATTCTGAACTTGTGTCAGAAGGTCTTCTTGGTCCAGCTGCTCCCAACCATTGTGTGCTGCCCTGGGACAAGTTTTGAAAGACTGGCCCCACTCACTGCAAAGATTGTATTTCAATACATTATCACAGTTTGAGCTGGTGTGATCAAATCCATAACAGAGGCAGCATCAAAGACAGTCACAACACTACTAAGGTGGGAGTGGATAGAAAATAATGCCTCTGTCCCAGCCATGAAAAAGCTGCTGGGGAGGTGTTGTACGTGTGCCTTAAAGCTGATGTCAGACAGATTCTCTGGAAATATGTATCAATGTGTACTGTATATTTGCTGAGCAAAGAATTTCACTGAATCTTTAAGAAGATTCCCGGTGAAAGATTCTTGTGTCAGAAACAGATTCTGGGTCACCTCAATATCTTGAGTGGTCCCCTCCAAGACCACAAAAGTCTCCTCTAGTGTGACACCAGTATTCAACAGACCAGGAGTAGTTAGTTCAGAAAAAGCAGCAGATATTGCTGTACTGGTGGGAATGCTAACAGTTACTTCACTGTGCCAGGCAGCTCCATTGAGTTGTGTTATTATTAATGTAGGTCTAATTAAGCAGGTATACACAACAGGGTGTGGCATATCATGAGATATTGTCATGCCTCGAAACTTTTGTGAGGCCCGAGGTCACAGGTCGAGTGCCTCATCCACCTGGGAAGTGACAATATCCCATAATATATCACTCTCTGGAGTGCATTATTGCTGTTATGGACTGGTTCCTCTTGTGTATTATTAAATGAAAAAAATATTTTAAAATGTCTTAATAGTCTTTAATTTTAATGTGTAGGTGTACCTTGAAAAAAAATTGTTCCTTTATTTGGTGTGGACAGCAGGTGGTAGTGTACCTGTACTGGAATCATGTGTAGGTGACTGCTCATTTTGTGCCTGATATGCTGTTTTGTTGGCTCTTGTTACCTCTAGTCATTGTTTTGGTGCTGCAAGTCGGAAGCCTGGGTGACCAGTAGTTTGAAAGACTAAAATTGAAAGCACTGTAAGATGTTATTTGCTCTGAGGAACCAACCATTGTTCATTCTGTGGCTGTGGGAAGCTGAGGTGAGTAAAGTCATCACCAGTGCAGTTGAAATTGAAGGTGCTTTCGGCTATTGTAAATAGCACTAGAAGAGTAAGATGGAGAGGGCAGTGTTAGTAAGGTCACTGGAGTATTAGTTTTAGAGAAAAAAATGTAATTGTTGGTAATTTTGGCAGTAGTAATCTCGGCATGAGGTAATCACAGAGCCACATCAAGGCACTCTGGCACTTTTCTCAGGTTTTCTGTCGGGGACTGTCAAAAAGTGATAGCGTGGTGGTCACCAGCAGTTGCAGTGGGTGACTGAGTTGTTATTAAAATTGCAATGTGTGACAGAGTTCTTCTTAAAATAAATTTTTACTCAGCTGGTAGGAGTTCTATTGATGTGGGGAGAGTAAGTCACAGTTGGGTGACTTTGTGCTGAGTGAGGAAGCTGGTGGCGGGATAGTGTGGGGGTCTGAGCGGTTTTTGTGTGAGACAGAGTTTTTTTCCCTCTTCCAGTCAGCGGGAAACAGTTGTGCAAATGGTAGTATACATTTAAATTTTCCTGCTAGCGGCTATTGTGTTATTCTGATCGAGGGGGTGTCAAAACATGAGTCTGACTGTCACCCTTGCAAATTTAGTGCTAGCATTGCGGATGCAGGAATTTCTTGAGAGTGAGGAGGCTGGTGGCCAGAGGTTTTTTGAAGCCTTGAATTTGTTGTGGAATATAATCATGGCTTCAAATGCCTCTCAGCCAATCAGCTTCCTCTAATTTTCTCATCCAGTTTATAACTGCATATACTGTAGCATGCTGCATTTATATTGTTTGACATCCTAGTTGGTTCCCTGGTCATGCAATACTAAATCTGAAGGTGCAATCCTCCCTTAAAAATGCAGAGTGAAACTCTATGTGTGTGTCTCTCACTCTGTCTCTCCATCTGACTGGTTTGATTAGGATGAGGATGAAATACAATTACTGAAAGGGAGAAAAATATAAAGTACAAAATATTTTATGACTATAAATATTTATTTGAACTGTCTAAATTATATTGTTCTCAAGTGATTTATGATTTATTTTGTCTGTAAACAAAGCCATGAGGTGAACTAAAACATGTTTCAGTTCCAGCCCCAGTTTGAGTCTGTTTTATGTGATGATACAGGAACAGTTGGGTTCTATATGGCTGCTTATTATGTATTTTGTTATCTATGGCTGAAGTGGCAGTATATGTTAGAATTGATGAGCTTCATGGTATTTATTTACATTATACAATAAATACAGTGCCTCATTCTAAAATCAGTCTGCAATATTAAACGCTAGATTAGGCAGCAAGAGAGTGGGAGGTAAGTACATCAGACAACAAAAACAGGTAATTAAAATAAAGGGGAATAGTTGTAGTGTGGTGGAGGGGACAGCAGCAACAATTTGCTGTACGCTAGAACTGATATTTTACACTGGACAGTGATGTTATGGAGATGGAAAGAATAGCTGTGGCAGACAAGAAAAGGTTATACACCAGGCCAAAACTGCACCTTATTATGCAGTGAGGGAAAGATGATCATAGAGGGTAAACTGTAGAGGTAAGAGATGCTATTTTTTGATTCACAGATAGGGTTCCATCGAAGAGTGTGTACACACATCATCCAGAGCACACATCTCTGTATCTTCATGTTACTGTTTTGTCAGCTGTAATGCAAAGGCAGCAGCAACACTTTCATACAGGACATAAGTACATTTCAATCAGGTAAAGCGTGCAACAGTGGGCTGTTCAACACTTACAGACAGGTGTGGTTTGTTGGTTGACTGCCTCTGATGTCAATGGGAGGAGTGGCAGCTCAGGCAGGGTGTGATGATTCCGCCAGCATATGGTGATGTTGATTGACAGAGTAATAGGGAACTACTACTAGTTGTCAATACATGATACCACATTCTTTTTTGGAGGGGGGGGTGGGGGTCGGAGCAAGCTACTTGGATTGTGTTTGTTTTCCATTTCCTTTTTGGTCAAATGTGTGTAAAATGGTGGCTTAGGATACCATATACCAGAGTCCTGCAGTGCTACTGCGTCAGATCTGACCTGCACAGTGCACACCTTCAAAGGCCGAGTGCAGTTACTTTGCCCAAAAATGATTCACTGTTCCATTGAAATGCAACACCCCAAGAGCAGGCAGATGAGACCACACAACTTATCAGAATAAAAGAAATGTGGAGCTCCGGCCTTCCTTTGGTTCACACCTGGAAACGAGTCTCGGCATAGTGTGCCTTTCCCAGTTACCAATTTTTTAAATAAAAAAATTTAAAATGTGGGGCAAATGGCCAGAATGCATAGCATAGCACATTTTTAGTTTAAATACTAATAGGTTTAAGAATAGTGGGCACCATTATTTTTAGTATTAAGAACTGTTTCAATCAAGTTAATTTAAATTTTCAATAGTTTGCACGTCCACAAGTAGCTCTAACATCAGTAAGTCTTTGCTGAACAAGGGTAGAATTGAGTGAAAAATACATAGAGGTATGCAAAATGCATAGCAGTTGAGAGATATCCAGAGGGGATATTGGCTTCTATTTATGTTTAAAGCAGTTTGCCTTTACGAACCCAATTCAGCAATAAGCTATTAAATAACATGGGGATTGCTGAATCAGGTCAGTGAAGGCAATGTAAAGTTATCACTGGTTGTGAATATACAGACTTCTGTGCGTGTATGCGTGTGTGTGTGTGTGTGTGTGTGTGTGTGTGTGTGTGTGTGTGTGTGTGTGTGTGTGTGTGTGTGTGTGTGTGTGTGTGATGGGGGCTGGGTAAGTACCTGTAATACTAAAAGTGCATGGGCATGAGGTGCAGGAGTAAGGGTCGACATTTGATAACATACCTTAACTCGGATTTCCAAATAAGTAGAAATAAAGGGTAATTGTAGTTTCATTACCCATTCACTGTAGGAGACTGTGACAGAAATGGGAAGAAAGGAGTTAATGGTGGATTCTGTAGGTGCCTTATTTTTTTAGCAGTCTAAAAAAAACACACATGCAAGCTGAGAAGTTCCACAAACTGGAATTCTCAGTCTTCCCTAGCTGCTAGATAAGAGCTGGGTCATAAATCTCGAGTGACATGTCCACACACACAGGCCAGTTTGAAGGGATTGGTTTACTCAAATATAAACTTAAGGGTAAAAGGGGATATAATTGGTCACTGATAGGTGTTCAGTCTGATTGGGGAAATTAAATACATACATGGTAGATGGTTGGTACATTCAAAGGGGGAATAGGCATTACCTACTCCCAGGAGAATATATAAGAGGCTGAAACACAATGAAAGGGGTTCCTCTTCCACATGAAGCTGGAGGGGGAAACATAAGCTTGGAGCCTACCCTATGTCCTGCGGGAGAAGTTAGCATAGGGTCCAGTGTCTCTTGTAAGGACAGGAAGGGTAAGTTTAATACTAGCATATTGCAGTAATAGCCTTTTTCTTTTGCCATCTGTTATTTAAAAACATTTGTTTACTTTTCCTGTATTAGTGTTATTCTCTTGTGTTGTAAATATGTATCCTGTAAATGCTCAGTGCACTTTCTGTTAAGTAAAAAACTATTTATTTGCTCAACAGTTGTGACTGTAATGTCATTTTTCTAAGGTAATATTTGGTTTCCACTAGCTGAGGTAAACTCTGTGTAGCATCTGCCACCCGAGAGAGACACACTACCAGACTTTAACTTGTGCAAGTGCATGTTTAATTATTCAAGTTTGTAAACTTGAAGGGGGGTGCTGGAAGACAGTCCAGCTGGTGGCAGTGAATACCTGAGGACAGACACCTCTCTGAAAGCTGTTCCAGCCCAGAGGGAGAGGTGGGTTGTCACAATTGGTGGGAGCAGTGGGATGATGATAGCGGACTGCGTAGCACACTGAGATATGGAGTTTGCCAGTGGAACATTTACCTTAGCAGTTGCAAAACAGGATATAGAAGAGAATACACTTGTACAACAGTTTTATTTGTTTCTAGTTAGCACAGTGTAGAGTAAGTTAAGAGAATGAGCTCCACAGAATATATGACTCACTTACTGTGCAACAGCTTTGCGAAAAGTTCCAGGAAAAGGGGATTCAGTTTGAAGGTCTAAAACACAAGAAAAGGGCAGACCTCATAGCTGCCCTCGTGGCACATGACCTGAAGCAGACAGTCTCTGGGGGTGAGTCAGAAACTAATGTAGCAGACTCCCCAAACCAGCCTGAGGCACTGCGACTGCAGCTGTTGCTGCAAGACAATGCGCTGGAGGCAAAAAGACTGGACGCTGAAGCAGAAGCAAGAAGGTTGGATGCAGAAACAAAAAGATGGGAAGCAGAGACAAAAAGACTGGAAGCAGAGAAAGAACTGGAAGAAAAAAGACTGGAAGCAGAGAAAGAACTGGAAGAAAAGAGACTGGCAGAGAGAGAGCAGGAACGTGAAGAAAGAGAACGAGAAAGACAGCATGAACTCCAGAGACAACAGCATGAGAAGACCCTGCACAGCCAGCAAACCATGTGTAATGGTGGAATGAGTTTACCTCATGAAGCAAAAATTAATTCTAAATTGTTCCCTCAGTTTAAAGAGGGAGATGACCTTGATTTATTTTTAAGGTCATTTGAGAGAGTCTGTCAGCAATTCCAATTGGCTAAGGCTTTGTGGTCAGCTTATCTCACACCCTTACTTACAGAGAGGGCTTTGCATGCATTTTCTAAAATGAGTAATGAAGACTATGCTAATTATGATAAAGTTAAAACAGTGTTGTTGAAACATTTTGAATTAACTCCTGAGGCTTATAGAAGGAAATTTAGGGAGTTAAAGAAAAGCCCAGAAGACAGTTATGCAGAACTGCAGGTTCAACTTTGTACTTGCCTTGATAGGTGGGTGGAGGGGGCTAAAGCAAACACTGCAGAACAAATCAAAGATGTATTGGTGAGAGAACAATTCCTTAAAATTGTACCTGAAACTCCTCGGCTTTCACCATTAACAAACAGAAAATTTCCCATTTATGGTTGCCTCATTTAGGAGAGGGGATAGTCTCCTCATTTTTGGACGAGGCTGGGGTTTGGCTTTCATTCCCTGAGTTCATTAATAAATTCAAAATTCCGGTGTCTCAGGTCTTTAAAGTGATTCAACTGAGGCAATTGTTAACCATGGTTCTTGGGGCCACTCCACCCCATCCAGCAGCCTTTGCATTGGTATCTGAACTCTCCTCTTTTCTCGTCTCCTCAGGTGTGATCTCTAAGATTTATCTAGTGTTGTACTGATGGCGGTTTGGATGTGGTAATGGCCCCACTAAATTTTGGGTTTCATTTTTTCCCCAATATATTTTTAATTGGCCCGTCCTCTGGATGTATTGTCATAAATATGAATCCCAAGATAGATTACGTCGTATGCAGTTTCACATCCTACATAATTTGTACTATACCCCAACTAAACTGGTGAAACGGGGCCTTCTCGATACTGATAGGTGCAATAAGTGTTCCCTGGACACAGGGTCACTTTTTCATCTATTCTGGTAGTGTCCCCGGATAGCTTCGTTATGGGAGCTTATACAAGCCAACCTGGATCCTTTATTGGGTTTACAGGACTATCTTACACCAGATATTTGCCTGTTGGGAGATTTGTGTTCCATAAAAGTTAAAATCCGGAGATTTCATATATCCATGGTTGCGCTTTCGGCCAAAAAAATCATTCTTAGGCACTGGAAAGAAGGGACCTGTCCAACATATCAGGAGTGGATCAACAAGATCCTAGCAAATCTACGCACAAAGAAGGCTATTGCCAGCCTTCAAAACAGATTACATAGGTACAAGGTTATTTGGGATCCCCTTCACACTCTAATTACGATGGCTATGAAATAATGTGTGGTTGAGGTTATTAACTTATTTACCCTTGGTAAAGGTTGTTAGAGGGTGATAACAGTATTAGAATGGACTGCCGTGCCAGGGAGGAAGGGGAGGGAAGTGTTGGAGGTAGTATGACTTGTCTTACGAATCTCGTGTCAAAATGTTCATTACTGCCTCCTGTAATGTGGAAAAAGTGGTGAATAAACTTTGAATTGGAAAAAAAAAATTGTACCTGAAGATGTGCGCATATGGCTCATAGACCGGGCATGCACCTGCTCAAAAGAGGTGGCAGCAAGCGCTGACATGTATCTGTCTAGTCGGCCATACACACAGTGTAAGTCTTATGTTGGGGGGGCAGCACATGGTTATAAGGGATCCCATGGGGGGCAGCCCAAAGGAAACTAGACTGCACCTCAGCCCAAAGCAGAACCCTGTGTTTCTAAAGGGACTCAAAAGGCAGGACTCAAGAAATGTTATATTTGCAATTAAGTGGGGCACTTGAGATATAACTGCCCTCAGAAACTGGTTAAGGGGCAGAGGCATGGGGAAGGGGGTGAACAAAATAGGACGGGTGTGTTTGTGGGGTGTGTCCAGCCTGAAGAACCACTCTCCTCTGATGAGAATCTACATCCCATTGCAGTTAATGGAACAGTAACACAGGGACTGAGGGACACAGGTGCTGACATCTCCCTGGTGAGGCAGGATCTCATCCAGGCAGAGTAGATGGTGCCTGGGAAATACTCCAGGGTCCTGGCATTCATAGGGCCAGCAGTCCAAATACCAATTGCTAGAGGTTCCTGAGATGGGAGGGTGGCCATGGAGAAAAGGAGGCGGGGGTCGTAAAGGACCTCCCTGTAAATGTGATTGTGGGGAATTATTTTGACCACAGGAAAAAACTGATGTGTGTTGTAACTCGTAGTCAGGCAAAAGGGAAAGCTTCTGAGGGTGAAGAGGGGGTGACTCAAGGTGGTCCAGCCCTCTCTCGCAAGCTGAGGAAGTGGCTAGCACAGGTGAGGGGCTGGCTAGAAGCAGCAGTCCAGAACCCCAGTCACAAATAGAGGAGCCCACAGGACTTCCTTCTGAAGGGGCGCTGGGAAGGGTCAGATGAGGGCAGCTGAGAGCTGCACAGTGAACTGACCCTACCTTGGGAAAATTGAGGGGAATAACTAATAGGGCTGAGCGTCCTCAGGGGGTAAAGAGTCCATATACTGGGACAATGGGCTGTTGTACAGAGAATGTACAACAGAGGAAGGGTTAGACAGTGAGGTACTCCAGCAGCTGGTAGTCCCTAAGGTTCACCGTCAGTAGCTTTTGGGCCTTGCCCATGATATCCCTTTTTCAGGGCACTTGGGGGTGAGGCACACAAAAAAGTGGTTAACCAACAATTTCTTCTGGCCTGGTATTGGCAAGGATGTGGCAGATTATTTCAGGACTTGTCTACAGTGCCAGTGGGTAGGGAAAATGGGGGACAAGGCCAAGGCAGCTTGGGTGCCCCTGCCCATTATTGATGAACCCTTCAAGAGGGTAGCTGTGGACATAGTGGGGCCATTGAGCACCCCAAGTTGCACTGGCAAGTAGTATAACCTGGTAGTTGTTGACTATGCCACAAGATACCCAGAGGCAGTGGCCCTATCATCCTCTGAGGCAGAACCAGTGGCAGATGCACTGTTGGGAATATTTAGCCAGGCAGACTTTCCCCAGGAGATACTGTCAGATTGGGGTGCCAATTTCATGTCAGGGTTAATAAGTAGTTTGTGAGAGAAGTGTGGGGTAAAGCAGCTCAAAACCTCCTCATACCATCCCCAAGCTAATGGTTTGGTAGAGCAATTTAAGTCAACCCTTAAGACCATGCTAAGGACTTTTGCTGACCAGCATAAGAGGGACTGGGACAAATATTTGCCTCATCTCCTATTTGCATACAGGGAAGTCCCACAGGAGTCCACAGGGTTCTCATCTTTCAAGCTCCTATTTGGTCATAGGGTGTGGGGCCCCTAGATTTGATTCAGGATGAATGGGAGGGTGACCGTGTCTCCCAAGGGGAGTCTGTTGTGGAATATATCCTGAACTTCAGGACCCGCCTTAAGGAGCTCATGGGGTTTGCTCAGGAGCACTTGGCCACTGCACAACAGCGTCAAAAAGTCTGGTATGACCGTGGGGCCTGAGCCAGAAAATATGAGGTGGGACAGCGAGTGATGGCACTCATCTCTGTCCAACAGAATAAATTACAGGCAGCATGGGATGGGCCTTTCTCCATTGTCCAAAAGGTTAGTGATGTCAATTACATGATAGAGCTACCGGACAGGAGATGCAGGCAAAAGGTGTATCATGTTAACATGCTGAAGCCCTACCATGACAGGGAGGAAATGGTCCTCACTGTATGCAGTGCCCCACAGGAGGAAACTGAGATGGATCCACTGGTGGACCTGCTTGGGGAGGCCAGGGTTGCATCCTCTGTGGACAACCTTACCCTCTCGGAACAGCTGACACCAGCCCAGGTGTAAGAAATTCAGGGTGTGCTGAGAGAATTTTAGGACATGTTCATAGGGAAACCGGGGTACACCACGATGGCGGAGCATCATGTGGATACAGAAACCCAGGTTCCCCTGAAACAGTCTCCCTACAGGGTATCTGAGCACATTAAGCAGACAGTAAAAGAGGAGCTCAAGGAGATACTGGACCTTGGAGTAATCCAGGAATCTAGTAGCCCCTGGGCATCACCCGTGGTATTGATCCCCAAAAGGGATGGCATGACATGATTCTGCATTGACTACCGGAAGCTTAACAGCTGCATGGAGCCTGATGCCTATCCCATGCCCAGAACAGATGAGACCCTGGAGTGACTGGGGGAGCCAAGTATTTGACCACAATAGACCTAACAAAGGGCTATTGGCAGGTACCTCTGACCCCTGCAGCCAGGGAGAAATCAGCTTTTGTCACTTCATTTGGTTTATACGAATTCAAGGTAATGCCATTTGGAATGAAGAATGCACCTGCAACCTTTCAACGACTTGTGGATCTCATTCTGTCTGGGGTAGGTGAGTTTGCATTGGTGTATATGGATGATATAGCCATACACAGCCAGACCTGGGATGCGCACATCAAAAATGTACGGGATGTGTTCCACAGGCTGAAGAATGCAGGTCTGGCAGTCAAGGTGGAAAAGTGCCAGATAGGTATGGCAGAAGTATCCTACCTTGGGCACTGGGTGGATAGTGGACATATCTGCCCGGAGCCTGCCATGATCGATGCCATTCTGGCCTGGCCTACTCCTACCACCAAGAAACAGGTAAGGGCATTTCTGGGGACAGCAGGGTACTACTGAAGGTTTGTTCCTCACTATGACGATCTGGCTAAGCCTCTGACAGACCTAACCAAGAAGGGAAAGCCAGATACAGTGAAGTGGTCAGAAGGCTGTGAGGTCACTTTCCAGGTGCTAAAGAAGGTCTTAAGTGGCCCAGCTGTATTGGCTAGCCCAAATTATAGTGTAAAGTTTATGGTTCATGTGGATGCCTCAGATCATGGGCTGGGGGCTGTGCTGAGCCAAGTTACCCAGCAGGGGGAGGAGCACCTGGTTGTGTACCTCAGCCGGAGTCTTTTGTCCGGAGAGGAGGCATATGCCACAATCGAGAAGGAATGCTTGGGAATAGTGTGGACCCTTCAGAACCTGCAGCCTTACATATATGAGAGGGAATTTACTGTGGTCACAGATCATAATCCCCTGATATGGCTTCATAGGTCAAGTGGGCAAAATGGAAAACTATTGCGTTGGAGTTTGGTACTGCAGGCATACAACATGATCATCCAGCATTGCCGTGGCTAACAAAATGCAAATGCAGATGGGCTATCTAGACAGGGCTAATGGCATGGCTGAATACTTTGTGCACTTCCCAGTAATTGCATAAACAGCTGTGTCAGTTGGGATGGCCCAAGGGACATGCCTTCATCATCTGGGGGAAGGGGTGTGACATTAATGGGAAGGAAGGAGTTAATGGTGGATTCTGTAGGTGCCTTATTTTTTTAGCAGTCTTAAAAAGAAAACACTCATGCAAACTGAGAAGTTCCACAAGCTGAAATTCTCAGTCCTCCCTAGCTGCTAGACAAGAGCTGGGTCATAAATCTTGAGTCGACATGTCCACACACACAGGCCAGTTTGAAGGGATTGGTTCACTCAAATATAAACTTAATGGTAAAAGGGAATATAATTGGTCACTGATAGGTGTTCAGTCTGATTGGGACAATTAAATACATACATGGTAGATGGTTAGTACATTCAAAAGGGAAATAGACATTACCTATTCTCATGAGAATATATGAGGCTGAAACACAAAGAAAGGGGTTCCTCTTACACTTGAAGCTGGAGGAGGAGACATAAGCTTGGAGCCTACCTTTTTAACTATGTCCATGGGAGTTGGCAGTTAGCATAGGGTCCAGTGTCTCTTGTAAGGACAGGGAAGGGTAAGTTTAATACTAGCATATTGCAGTAATAGCCCTTTTCTTTTGCCATCTGTTATTTAAAAAACATTTGTTTATTTTTCCTGTATTAGTGTTACTCTCTTGTGTTGTAAATATATATCCTAAATGCTCAGTGCACTTTCTGTTAAGTAAAAAGCTATTTATTTGCTCAACAGGTGTGACTGTGATGTCATTTTTCTAAGGTAAGGTAATATTTGGTTTCCAGTCCACTGGCTGAGGTAAATTCTGTGTAGCATCTGCCACCTGAGAGAGACGCACTACCAGACTTTAACTTGTACAATTGCACGTTTAATTATTCAAGTTTGTAAACTTGAATGGGGTGCTGAAAGACAGTCCAGCTGGTGACAGCGAATACCTGAGGACAGGCACCTCTCTGAAAGCTGTTTCAGCCCAGAAGGAGAGGTGGGTTGTCAGAGAGATCACCTCCAATACCTGGAAAAGTGTGTGGGACTTTTTTTTTGTCTCCATATTTGTCATGGGGATTGCTGCTATAAGAATGATGGCTTAATGCTTTTGTCCTTCCTGTTCCCTGCCCAGCAGGTCAGTTGTACTGAGGCCCAGACACACCCAGCTTGTTTCTGCCTCTCTACATTTTATTTCATTAGGCTGTACCCTGTCAAGTAATTGCCATTTTATTTATTTAGTTAGTTTTTGTTTACCGGGTAAGTGCGCTAGCCATAAAATGACTATTTTCAGGCATGACCCGGGAGAGTACAACAAGGAAAAAACAGAGTAACAATAACAAGAGTACAGTATTACAATAGGGGAACAGTACAGCAGTGATACAACAATACATTGAGTAGAATAAAAAAATATAAAATAACGGCAGTAAAATATGTGATAGGTGCAGAAACCCTGACATGACTTAGGGGAGAGAAAGGATTCAAGACAGAGTCAGGACAATGAGGATTATACATACCCAACATGAAAGGATAACAAAGGGAAAGCCAGCAACAAGGCTCGACAAGGAAAGGAGATGGTAATAAATAAATTATTTACAAAGAGGGAAAAAAAGTAGGAGAGGGGACTAGATGAGCAAGGACTGGAGCAAGAATAGAGTGGGGGATGACAAATTACTGGTAAGTCTCAGGAGCTTAGGTTGGGTAAACACGTGCAAGTATCAGCTAGGGATAAATAACAACGATATTCATTTTTAAAACTATTTTGATGTCATAACAGAAGTCTGTGCACAACCTGGTTGTATTTGCCTCAGGCTTTTTCACCCACAGAGTACAATTAGTGACATAATCAGAATGAGAATGTATAGTTGGAACTGATGAAGAGCACTCCCTGTTGCTGCAGACTCCAGGAGGCAGCAATGAACACTATCACTTCAGGTCAGCTCTTCATGCAGGGGAATTACAGTTGTTAAAAAACCAGGGGCTTAATCCCCAAATCCCCAAGTATAGGGGGCTCTGCTCCCATACAGCCCCGCTGGGGGCTTTAACACCTGACCCTTGGGCCCCACCAACAATTTTATAAACCCGGCTCCTATGAAGCTGGTATGGCCCAAGGGGCAGGTTGTCACAAACTACAGTAGTGCCAGTGGTGTGGGATCATTGTCACAATGTTTATGAAGTTCTGCCCTCGAATTGCCTTCCTCATTGCCCACTCTTCTACTGTTACACAACACCTGTAAGTTTAGTAACGTGCACTCCCCTACGGTCCAGACAGAAAGTCTTCTCTCTAACTACTCTACAGTACTAGTATACACTGTGTTCCCTTATGTAATATCCTATTCTGTGACTGGATAGTTAACTAGGTTATTGAAAATCCTTTTCAAATTCACACCACTGGCACCAGTTTGTCACAGCCTGTCCACACAGAATAAGAGATGTGCAAGAACAAGGGGGGCACAATTTGAAGATAGAGGGGGATGCCTCAGAGGTAATGTGAGGGAGTATTTTTTCACAGACAGGGTTGTGGATGCATGGAACAGCCTTCCTGAGGAGGTCATGGAGTCAAAAGCAGTGGCGGAATTCAAGAATGCATGGGACAGACATGAGGCAGTTCTAGTGGGGGATACGAGGAAGTAGGCTGCTAGTTAACTAGGATCTGCAGCTTTTCTATTAGGTAGGGAAATGGACAGACTAGGTGGGCCAAGCGGTCCTTATCTGCCATCAAATTCAATGTTTCTATGTTTCACTCAGGATGCAGTCTGCAATGGGTTGCCAAGTTTCTCAACCTTCAACACCTATAAGAGTATCTCAGTAACTGCTACCACTCAGAAGTAATTCTCTTACCTGGGGACTTTCTTGGTCCGAGTCCCACCAGAGTCACTGCTCACACACTACCATGCTCCTTTGGCTAAAGGCAAATGGCCTTCCCCTGTCATTCACTTCTGAGAAACACATTACTTCTAGAATATAGTTACTAGTATCATCTGCTCCCTCTTCAGAGATGGATCGTGGATTTGTCAATACCAACAGTTATCTATTCACCAAAAAGATTCCGTCACAGAAGCATGAAGTATATAAAACAATATTTACTACTTCACAGTATTTACTCAATCTACAGGGTATGCAATACATAAGTCTATGGGAATGACAGGGTTACTACAAAAATGTAAAATAAATGGTTTGCACACAGCAGAAGAAACAAACAGAAAAGAAAACTTCCTCTGACTTCTTATAACAGAGTAGAAAGTCTCTCACCACACAGGTCATCTTAGTGAGCTGTGACAGACTCCAGCCTTAGAAAGTGCAAGTATGAAGCCTCAGCATAGACTGACTTGCTAGGGCCTAGCATCAACCTCAAAAGCCTTCAGGTGCCAGCCCCCACACTGTATCATCAACTACTGTATGTCACTCTGACATCACGGATTTGACATTGTCTTTGTTTTGCAGGGGTACCACCTCTGGAAAGCTGGCCTAAACTAGAACCTTGAATTTTGTGGATTCCGGCCATCTCTCATTGTTCTGAGCCATGTCTGCTTCTGCAGCCTCTGCAGGGGTGGCTACATGGCCAGAACAGTTTCATAACATGAAAGACCTTGGGCTGTTTGAAGCTCCCTTGTTAACTGACCAGGGGGTCCTGTTGTTACAGGACACAGGGATTGTAATTACCTCTTAGGACAGCTACTTCTGGCAATAATTTTAGTCTCTTTTCACTAGTTAATTTCTATCCCTTCATCAGACAGAGTTACTTAAACAACAGTATAAAACTATTCTTACATAATAAAACACTGAAAGAAAATGTCTAACACTGAAGAAAGACTAAGTAAGCACTGTGGAAGAGTAAACTCACTTGGTTTAAGTGGTGTATTAATATATTCATTTTAGTCTTTTTTCTTTCATAGATGACTGTGTTCAAAAATATTCCATAGAGTCAGACAGTAGCCTAGATGTTCTAGTCTACCAATAGTTTGCTGGGAGAAACAAAATGAAGACTGACATGAGACAGGATATGAATGACAAGAGACAGGCTGAAGCAATATGTTATTTCCCACTGTTCTTCATCATCACTGCCAAATAGGATGTTGGAAGTGCAACTGAGTATCCACCAAATACACCATAGTTCAGTTTAATGAAAGTTAGAATTTCAACATTTCTGGGAACAGTTTTCTACTTGTAGTTCTCACCTCCTAATAATAGCAAGCAACATGCCAGCAGTGATTAATGTTGTTTCTGAATAGACACTCGTTGCTGAGCAACTGAAAAAAGAGCCGTTTTTTGCAATGCTGGCCAGACTGTGCTCTTTTCATGCCTGTGTTGAAGTGGGTCATCTTGAACATCTATTTTTCTGGGGTCCTTTAAGAATTCATACCCCATCCTGCTGGCTTGGTAGCTTGTTATGGGAAAAGTAACAGCATTGTCTTTTTCTATGTCATCCAGTCCTACCCAAATGTTGTCTTTTGAAGCGCCAGACAAATTACCCCGGGTTCCAATTCATAATGTCAAGATTTTCTTATAGGCTGTTTTTTCCCTGCCTTCACTGGGATCTGGTTCTTGGATGGAAATGTGGTAATTTTTGTGATCTGCAGTTGCAGCTCTGTTTTGGAGTCTCTGTTTGTATAGCAACTTTATTAATGAGTAATCCTTTATAATGTTTGAGGTCCATAGTTCCAGACTGGAGAAGACCTGGCAGACCGGTTTTAAAATGTGGATCCAGCTTTGTTGCAAGATCATAATGTTCTGTTTCCAGCATCATGGAAATCCTACAGTCTGTTTCCAAAGACTAAGATAGCTTTTTTGCAAGAGGGATAGCAGGGGCCTGATTCACAAATGCCCACAACTGACACAAGGTGCTTGCATCAAAAAGAATTGCTGTAAGGGGCACCTTGCATCAAAAATTGCACCAAATCCGATTCTTGAACACAGGCTGCATTGAAGTTGGGTGTCCATGTGCCAGACAGTCCTATTGCCAGCCCAGTGCCAAACAACAGGATCTGCTATGGTGCACGAGGCCATGCACTGGACATTGGCTGCTGTATCCCCTAACATGGGATTCTACAAGTTCACCAATGTCCGCAGTGCCAGCTCAGAGATAGACCAGCCCTGAGTTGGTCTAACGCTCCATGCGCCAAAAGGGGTCCCACCCAAAGACCCCCCTAGAGAGTGGTGGCAGTGGCAGCACCCCCCCTTGCCACACAGGGGCACTGACTGTGGGCTGGACATGCACAGGAATCCTTGGGGTGGTGTTCTGGGCACCGCACCAGAGCTGACACACGTGGTACCAGGAGGCTGTCAGGGACCCAGGCCTGCTGTCAGCAGGGATGCCCCCTTGCATTGATGGTGGTGGAGTGCTGCCGGACATGGCCCAGGGGCCAGCTGCAATGCTGGCAGCGTGACATGATTCCAAGGGAGGTGTGCCATATTATCTGTAACGGGCACCTCTGAGGCAGGCATAGCACACTGGCCACCTTGCTGTGGGGGGGGCAGGGATGCCCACTGGTATGCCTGCCAGGGGTGCCAGCACTAGTTGACTGCATGGGTGCCAGTGGTCGAGATGGAATATTGTGGCAGACATCAGCTCTGTGTCATGGGCAACATTGCTGCTGGTGCTGGCATTGCCTCAGGACTGACCCTCAGCTTGCAGCATTCCCCTTCCACACACCTTTCCTGTGACACAAGGAGTCTTTGCTGCAAGCTGCAGGGTTTGATGCCAGGCCCCACCCATTCGAGAATCGGGTGCAGGGTCCCTGGCACACGAGTGATCGCAAGCCACTGTTTGCTGCAGCTTGCGCTGATCTAAGCGGGGCTTTGAGAATCAGGCCTCACAGCTTGCATCTTGCTTTTCAAATGCTGCCTACAACCTTTCCAGTTTCTGGATGAGAAGACATATCAACAGAATTACTTGACTTGTGGTTGTGCTGTCAGCACCAACTTCATGTGTTGTTTCCTCTAATGGCTGTAGCAACTGATGTACATTTGATACGAGTCCACTGCCCAGAGGTGCGTGTGACATCACTTTTCTCCACTGCATCGTCCAGGGTGTACCGATACACTGCTTTGCCATTGTTCCTCCTGGAGCCTTTGCAACATGTAAAAGGTGGGTTTCACAAAGTGGCAACTTCTTGTTTTAGCTGGTGAATTGGAAAGTTATTCTGTTACTGCAGATCCCACAAACTTTTACAAATTTTTGCAGAGTGCACGAAGTAACTATATATCTTTCATGCAACACTAAGCGTATTCTGCACACTCCTGTATTTACTGGAGAAGTTCTGGACTATTATATTGAGTGTATGTGCAAAGTATAGTGGTATCTGGAAAAAACACCATCCTTAATCATTTTGCAATGTTAGCTCCATTGTCTGAAACCACTAATTATGGGTAAAGGCCATTTGGGGGAAGTCATTCTGAGAACAATTTCTATAGCTCCTGCAAGATGTTTACACAGTCACACCACTGTTATTGTCTTTCTCAGTGCTTGCAATACAGAGGACAGCCCATTGTTTAGGATTCTATAGGTTCCTAGTTGTGGCAGAATATGTAAATGTCACCCAGTAGGCAGTTTTAGTCATGTAGTCTCTGTTTTATTACTTAATATTCAATAACTTCAAGGCACTATATATGTTTTGGCACAGTTCCCCATAAATAGATGTCACACCATTATCTGGTACCCGTCCATAGACCCCTTTCCCAGAAAGAAGAAAACACAGACACTGATCTTGAGGAAATGGCTGCAGCCACGCATTTATTGATTACAAACCAGTCTGACAGCAGCGTGCGCACACGGGAGGATTAATGGTCTGAGGTTATAAGGACAAGGCTTACCGGCTGCCTCCTGTCAGGCCCTGTTAGCCTTGCAGGATAGCTGTACCTGCTGGAGGCGGACCTCAACCCCTCCCCCGGGTCAGGATACTCAGTTTCCGTCTCCACACCAACCAAAGTGGGGGGGACCATGAGCCTTTAGAAGAATACGGCTTGTTACAGCGCCCACTGACCATTTGCTGTATTGTGATCCTCCCGAGATGCCATCAACATGATTGCGACAGACTGACATGCACCTATGCCCTGACTATTTGTTCTACCCTATTTGGTTCTCCCGCTTCTACCTCTGTTTTTGCACCCTTTTGGAGGAGGTGAAAAACTCAGAAAACCCCTTTTTCAGGGAAAACCAGGAAAGCAGCTCCCTGACCCCTAATGGGGTCAACCTTAGAGGGTCAAAGAAACTAGCTGGCCCGCTTCTCTGCTTTTACGAGGGGCGGGTGGTGGGTGATCCTGTGAGGAGAGAGAGAGAGAGAGGAGAAAGAAGCAGAACTGCTGGCTACAGTCCCAGAAATCCACCCCTCCTCTCCCCCACAGAACGTAATGCCCCCTTCCCATGTGGAAAGCCTCAGTGGTCCCTGCATCCAATCACTGGACTATTCCTATCCCCCTTGGGACCACTATCTGTTCTCTCCCCTCCTCCACCTCTTCCTCAGTCCAGGGAAAGATGGCCCCAGACAAAATACGACTGCTGCCAGCTGTTGCAGCCTCTGTATTATCTGGTACCCATCCATAGACCCCTTTCCCCAGAAAGAAAATACAAACACCAATCTTGGAGGAAATGGCCGAAGCCATGCATTTATTGATTACAAACCAGTTTGAGAGCAGCATGCGCAGACGGGAGGATCAACGGTCTGAGGTTGTAAGGGCCAAGGCTTACCAGCCGCTTCCTGTCAGTCGCCATTAGCCTTGCAGGATAGCTGTACCTGCTGGAGATGGACCTCAATCCCTCCCCCGGGTCAGGATACTCAGTTTCTGCCTCCACACCAACCAGAGCAGGGGGGCCACGAGCCTTTAGAAGAATGTGGCTTGTTACTGTCCCCACTGACCATTCACTGTATCGTGATCCTCCCGAGATGCCACAGGACTGACAATGTCTGACCCCCCAAGCCACCTGCTCCCCTAATTCCTCCAAGACCCATGCCTGCCTCACCTAAGCCAGCTCCCCCCGTCTTTGGAACAGAGGCCTGTCTTAGCTACCACACCTTGACCCAAAGCCTGTATATGGCTATGTCTTTCCATGGTCCCCCGAGCTCCCGCCTGACCCTGCTCATCTCCCAAGCTGACCCTAAGGTGGGCTATTAGTGAGTGAGACCACCACTTCCCCTCTGGCCTGGTAACTACTGGATCAGCTTGGCCAGTAGAGCAGGTCATGCGATGGCTACTCCCCCATGGATCACTCTTCATGCCCCCCACAGGAAGTCCATGGTCTTCCGCCTTCCTGGTGAGAACCTTTGGATAACCCCTTCTGTCAGAGCAGCCTCTTGCCATGACGTCCTTGCAGCATGAAGGTCTAGCCACCAACCAGCTCAAACCATCCAATGGGGAACCCTAGAAAACAAAAGTTGTTATTGCAAATAGGGGCACACATACCTTAAGAACGTTTGGGACTTCCAATGCCCCAACACCTGAATCTGGCTGTCTGCCCATCCCAAATTCCTAGTGTATGTGGCGGCCCTGATTCTGAAGGAATGTGTCCCGTACTCCTTCAGATCCAGCCCTGCCTTCCAGACTACATTAGCCAAGATGGCCATAAACTGGTAAGCCATGACCGGAGCCCCATCTGCGTGCTTAAAGAAGGTGTCCTCTAACGTTAGTGGGACTGCCATGTAGGCCTGCACCCTGTCCTGGATCTTCCAGGACACCCCGGGTACAGCCTGCACCAGGCACCAGTGACCTTTCAACTCCTGGTCAGTCTTGCTCATCCGGAGCCTCACCCAGGCCCCCCTGTGCCGACACAAGCACATCTCCCTCCTTCAGTCCTATATGCTTGACTCTCCTGGATGGTTGGGTAATCTCCGATACCTGGAATGCCCCACAGAAGACCAACAGAAACATGGTGTCAAATGTCAGTGCTTCAGATGGGGTCCAACAGACCTACGGCAGGACTCCTGATGCTCTCGCTGGTTGCCGGTGTGACTGGGTGCCTCGTGTCCTGGTGAGGGGCAACCGACTTCATCCGCCCCTCGAGGACCTTCCTCACCCTAAACACTTTCATGGTGTCTGAGACCCTAAAGACCCTGGAAAGCCAGGACAAGCCAGCGAGTCTCCCAGCCACCACCCCCGGTGTCACCCCCATCTGCTTTGACTGCATGATGTACTGGCACAGCTGTTCCACCGGAATGGGCCAATCCTACGACCATGCCACCTGTGCCCTCATGCCTAGGAAATGTTTGACCTCCCTCCTGTATACTTCCCTTGTCCTAGGTACGATGGAGTTACCTACCCATTTCCAAGTCAAGATGCCACTACCCTCCACAAGAAGGGGGGTTCCACCCATGGCTGCTGCTCCACTGCTGGAGCCATCTCCCAGAACTGTTGCCACTGTGAATGAGACAAAGCATCAGTGATCCCGTTATCGACCCCTGGTATGTGAATGGCCTTAAAGGAGATGTTCAAGAGTAAGCACTTTAGGACAAAGATGTGCATTAAGTCCCTCATTGGGCCCTTTGGCTCCAACTGCCTGTTAATAGTGTGCACAACCCCCATGTTATCCGACCTGAAGAGGACCTTGTGATCCTTCAGCTGTGCACGCCATAAAAGCAGGGCTACCACTATGGGGAAAAATTCCAACAAAGTGATGTTTTTAAGCAGACCCGCCTCCTCCCATTCCGGCGGCCATTGCCCGGCATACCACTCCCCTTGAAAGTATGCCCTGAACCCTAAAGATCCTGCTGCATCTGTGAACAGCTGAAGCTTGTGCTCTTGGTTGTCCACCTGCCAAAGAGCCATGCCACTGAAGTGCTCCAAGAAGACCTTCCATATCTGCAGGTCCTCTTGAAAGTCCTCCATGACCCACAACCTGTGATGTGGCCTGGTACACCCCCCACAGCTTAGCCATGTGTAGCAAGAATGTGCGCCCCATCGGCATGACCTGACAAGCAAAGTTGAGGTGCCACACCAGCTGCTGCAACTGCCTCAAGGTTACCTTCTTGGCCCCCTCCATTGAGTTGAGCAGGCATCTCAGCACCTCCTTCCTCTCCCAATAAGTGGCAGAGCCTGTTGATGGTGTCAATTTCAATCCCCAGGAACACTAGCACCCTAGCCGGTGCCTCGACTATCCCTGGGGCTAAGGGGACCCCAAAGTCCCTGCAGATTGCCCTATAGGTGGACAGTGTCCTATCACAGTCGTCTTCTCCATCTGCCCCAGTGAACAGAGTCATTCAGGTAGTGGACCATGAGCTTATTACCCGATTCCTTCTCCGTTACCCAGTGAAGGAACCTACTGAATGTCTCGAAGACTGCATGGGCTACAGAACACCCCATAGGCATGCAGTTGTCTACATAATAGTGCCCTCAAACTTCATACCCAGTAGTTTCCTGTCATCTGGGTGTATGAGAAGCAGCCAGAATGTGGACTCAATGTCCGCCTTTACCAGGAGTGCCTGAGGCCCTGCCTCTTGTACCACCTGAACTGCCCTATCAAATGATGCATACTGCACTACCGTATTGCACGGGTCGATATGGTCATTCACTGAGTCCCCCTCCAGGTATGACAGGTGGTTTGTCATCCTGTATTCCCCTGGCATTTTCTTTGGCACGAGCCCGATGGGTGATACCGTCAGGGCCGGGCTCAGTGGGGCAGCAAATGGCCCACTAATCTTCCCCAGCTGCCTCTCTTTTTCCAGTTTCTCTTGGACTACCTATGGGTGATCCCTTTTGGATTTTAGGTTCTCTGCCTCCTGGCCCCCCTGGGCCCTGTGTATTGTAGCCTGAAACCCACTGTGAAATCCTCCCTGAGCAGGTTGGTGGCCTCCTGGTCCAGGTACTGGGCCAACCACTGACTAATCCTGTCCATCCTTACCAGGGAAGGCAGGCCTGTCACCTTGTTGCCTCCTCAATTTTCTAGCCAACCCTCTGAATCCCCCCCCCCAGGGGGCCGATGTGATGTGTACTGGATGAAAGGATGCTGCTACCCACAAGCCATGCATGAGTGACGAAAGCAGCATGAGGCCCTGGTACACTTTACCCGGTTGTACACACAGCAAGCCTGTACAATCCCTGTGACCCCTTCAGGTTTTGATGGGGGTGGTGGTCTAAGTGGCAGGCAGCTGTTGGTGTGCACCACCCCACTGCCATGCATGACATCCACCAGCAGAGTCATGTCCACTGTCCCCCAACCCAGGGACCCGTCTTCCTGTCTCCACCTTCTGAATTCCTCATCATACTCAAGCCATGCCATTCCCCCTTTTCACCGGTGTATGAGCATAATCCTCTTCTGATATGCATAAGGTCCCAGTCCCTGATCTTTCTCCTTCTGCAGTATGGTGCCTGCTTATATGGGGAAGGCTGCTATCCAATTCTTTAAAATTGCGGGGAAATTCTGGAGGTTTCTTATCTGTCTCTTCCCCTTTTTCCTTCTTCTTGTCTTCCTGCTCCACCATTCAGTTCAACAGGGAGAACATGTCCACATACTCCCTGTTCCTGATTTACTGCCTGACTTTCTCCATAAGGTGTAACCCCAGCTGCATGTCCAAACTGGCGTACAAGCTTGGGGTAGGACCCCGTGGCTACATCCTGCAACCTCGTCTTCATTACCATCGCCACCATGAGGTCCAGAAGCTTGTCCAGCTTGGCCTCAGCCCCATCAGCAGGGGTAGCCCCTGGCCCCCTACCCCCCTCACTGTAGGCCTGTTTTTGTGTCACAGGGAGCCCCTCCTCCCCTGTGACCTCCTACCTGTGCAAGGAGTGCCCTCCTACTCCTAACACCATTTCAAGGACTTGCTGCACGTCCCCATTGGTCAGCTCCCACACCCTGTTGCTCTGTTTACCTCTCAATGGTGTCATAGGCACCCTACCCGGAGGCACCACATTCCCTCTTGCTGGCCCCTTCTGTGGTGGTGCCTGTTGTCTGGCCTTTGTTGTTGATGGGCCATCCAGCCCCTCCAAGCAGGCTTCCAGCCAAGCGTCTCCCTTCTTCTGGTACATCTCCCGAAGCTGCCCTTCCAGGCCCTTTGTGGCCTTCTGTGATGGGGTTCTCTGCCATGTAGCTATAACCTGAAAAACACTGAACGCCCCCCCACCACACAAAATCATTTAGTATTGCCACCCAATAGGAACACAGGGGTGGTCCGGGGGATCCACCCTACTTAGAAGGGCCTCGACCCTTCCCCCACTTGGCCCCCAGGCCCCCTGCATATCAGAGGGAAAAAAAAGGGGGGGAGGCAGTGACCCACACCATGCCAGTCTCACCTGAGGTAGATCCGCCAAGCAAGGCCCATCCCAAAGTAATCCGACCACTTGCCACCTTACCGTTCAACATTATTTATTATTTATTTTTATTATTATTATTTTATTTTTTTTTGTATGTAGGAGGGATGGGGAACCAGTCCCTTTTCCCCAGTTCTCCTCCCTACCAGGGCGACCGCGGGACAGTGAGGGTCTGACCTGGCCCCCGAAGGTGAGACCCAAGCAGGTACCCATATGCTAGCCCACTCAGGTGTCCCTTGACAGCCAGGCCCAAGCAGAATCCCCCATTCCGCCTGTGGAACCCAGGGGACTATGTGCCTTCAAGCTCTGGGAACTTGGGCTGTCCCTGGTGGGATTCCAACCCACAGTCTGTGACATCAGGGGCACACTTCCAGCCCTCTACACTACGCACTCTGGCTACAACCCCAGCTCTGCCTGGAGGCCAAGCACGTTATCCCAATCACTTTGTTTATATCTTTTTCATTTTTTTTTTTTTATCTTGGGGGGGGCACTGCAGCAGTCTGTCTTCTCCCTGCCCTGACTTGCCAGCTAAACGCTGTCTAGGATAACCCCCTATGTCTCCTGGCTCTGCCCAACCTGTGGCCACACCTGGGAGGGGGGGCCTAATTGGCACTCCCGGGAATGATACGCTACGCCGGGCCTACCTGGCTGAAAGTCCACCCAAGATGGCGCCTGCCTCTTGCATGCATTCCTGCGAGATCTGCAATAGCTGTATCCCTCACTGGGCCCAGATCTCATGGGAATACCCAGAGCAGTGCGAATTCACTCCTCAGCCAATCCACTGGTCGTCCACAAGCCCCAAGGGAAGCTGGGATCCGTAATCCCACTGTCGGCCGCTGCGATCACTGGCCATCTACCGGACGCTTACAACGCGGCAGCCCACTTCCACACCCAGAGAGCAGCCAAACCAACTCCCTTGCTTGCCTGGCTCCTGAGCAGATGTGGCACCACCTGCCACTCACGGGCCTACAGCAGAACCCCCAGACTCCGGGGACATGTGGCAGGTGGGAGGGTGGGGGACTTGGGAAAAGCTCCAGCTGATCAAGCAGGACCCAGGAGAAAATTGCAGAGCTGCCACAAGTGTATAGCTGCTTCCATGATGCCACCCACTCGCTTGCTGCCATGGAGCAGAGGAGTCTGAACACTGATTCCCAGAAGCTGCGGAGACTCGGCAAGCTCAGAAAGAAAGTTTTTCTCTTTTTTTTTTTTAATGCAAAACAGCTATCTGGGGGAAACACTAACAACCCCTCAGGGGACTTGAGAGAAAAGCCGTCCCGGCTGCCAAGGGGAGCACCCTCGGGACCGCATGGGACCTAGCTGGCCCACAGTAGGCCCCTAACTCAGGCCACGTCCCTATGGAAGAGCACCAATTGCTGCAGGGCAAAAGCCTGGGTTGCAGTGCAATGTCTGTAGGCAATCTGAGGCTGCGGGAAACAAACACAGGTCTACTGGATGTACCAAGCTGGTTCCCAACCCCTCAGTCTAACATCTGGGCTATATTGCCAGCCAAGGAGTTCCCCCTCCCCAAGCCCCAGCCACCTTACCTTTGTCCTGGTGTCTGGGAGCTGGAGTTGCTGTTGATCCTGATCCTGTGAGGGAGAGAGGAGAAAGAGGCAGGACTGCTGGCTACAGTCCCAGATATCCACCCCTCCTCCCCCCCACAGGATGTAGCACCCCCTTCCCATGTGGGAAGCCTCAGTGGTCCTTGTGTTCAATCATTGTACTATTCCTATCCCCCTTGGAACCACCACCTGTTCTCTCCCTTCCCCCACCTCTTCCTGAGTCCAGGGGAGGATGGCCCCAGACAATATATGGCTGCTGCCAGCTGTTACAGCCTCTGTATTTCCTGAGAAATATTTCTGTAAAGGCAGCTGGTACCAAGAGACAGCAATTTTTCTCACCTCTAAAAAGCCAACAGAGTAAGCAATCAGGAAGAGATACTTGTCAGGTGCAGTCACTGCAGATACAGTATAGCTTTATGTAACCTCCGAGCAGCTGGATGATTTTGGTGAGAAATGGTTCTCAGTTCAAATCCCAATGCATCTTTGGCCCTGTCCAGACTAAAGGGTTTAAAACAGTTTAAATCACTTAAACTGTTTTAAGTCCATCTAACATGGATAGCATTTGCACTAAAAGCGGGTTTAAACACGGGTTCAAAAACTGTGTTAAAGCATTGATAGGACCTAGGTTTTAACATGGTTCTTGAAATGGATTACAGTAAAGAACTGTGTTACCTGCAAGTCTAGAAACACAGCCATGGTTCCAGTTCTGCTTCAGCCCCCAGAAAGCATGTTCGGCAAGCTCCACTGAGCACCATCAGAGCAGCAAGTATGGACCCTGCAGCATGGGCATTTTATCCATGTTGAAACACTGCTGAACTCAGTCAGAATGCAGCAACATGGTAAATGATGAAACACTTTAGAAAACATTGTAACTCACCATGATGTAGTCTGGACAGGGCCTTTAACTGTTTCTGAGGTGCAGCTGGCACACTGAAAAAGGTTAGAGGAAACAGAAAAACTCTTTCTGTTTTTAACTGAGTGGCTTTCTGATAAAGCCCTTCAAAGTAAAGTGGATGACACGGAGGGAACATTCAAAACCCTGCTGGGTGTCTGAGGGATGTTGTGTAGGATGTTGAAAAATGTCACTCTACTGTGCTAATGGACTGTGTACTACTGTGTCAACCTCTACAACACCCTCTGCCACGTCACAAGGACTTACTTCCTAGCCCACTGAAGTTTAGGAGATGTGTTCACTTACTAAGGTTGAAGTGCCAATATTTTTTGCCTGTGTTCCTCTGCGGGATGAGTCCTTACACAAACAGCATATTGCACATGTAGTATTCTTTGGGTCAAGATGGAAAACAAAATTCCAAATGGAAGAGGACGCCTTTTTCATTTTGGCCCCTGGCATTGCAACTTCTGAATAACCTGCCACATCTATGTTACATTCTTTATTTTCCTGTTCTATATTTTCAGTGGATAGCTGGGTGTGAGGTTCATCTTTCACTAAGAAAGCAGGCATAACTTCCTTTGCACTTCCATTTTTAATGGCCCCAAATGATCTTTCCTCTGAAAACAGTCTTTACAGCAGTAGGTTCCTCTGAGATCTTATCAGAGTACCCATCATGCACTGCCTCTTTTTTTATAAATATACTCTCACTGCCACTATTTTCCACATGATCTGAATCTGAAGCACTCAGTAAGGAATTTCAAATGGTAGAATCATGAGAAACTGGCACATAGTATGCATTTGTGCTTATTCATTCCTTTTTACTCCTTTCAGTGCCGGCAACTGCATTTGCCTTTTTGCGAAATCTGCTTTTCTTAAATGCTGGTTCATCAACCAAGCTTTGCGTGCTGCAGTTTGGCCTGTATTTGTTGACTGGGTATTGCCTACAGCAGTAGGAAACCATGATGGAATTTCTGACAATAAGGACTCTGAGGATAAGGAAGCAGCAATAGGCAAAGGAAATTTGTTTCCTGCAGAGGAAGAAGTACTTTTTACAAGTGTTTTTTTCTTCTAAATTGTTGTTTTTGTCCTGTTCTTACTGATGCTGGAAGCTTGTTTCTCAGACCCGCTCCCTTCCATCTTGATGTCAGTTAATGAGTTTTAATTTCAAATGGCAGTTGCTGATCAACTAAGGCAGCTCATTTCCAAGAAAAGCCCCCAGTACTTTCCTCAGTCACCTTGTGGAAATCGATTGAAAGACTGTCTGCACATCTCAGGATGAGGTAATCATATCTGATGATCTTAACATGGTGAGGCAGTGCGACAAGGCAGTGGGTAGGGCCAGTGGGATGTTGGGGTGCATAGGGAGGGGTTTCAACCAGCAGAAAAAGAGAGGCGGTGTTGCCACTGTATAGATCGCTGGTGAGACCCCACCTGGAGTATTGTGTCCAGTTCTGGAAGCCGCATCTCAGAAGGGACTTACACAGAATGGATGGAGGCATCCAGAGGAGGGCAACTAAAATAGTACAGGGTCTGCATCAGAAGCCCTATTTGGAGATACTGAAGGACCGTGATATGTACACCCTGGAAAAGAGTGGGATATGCTTGAGATCTATAACTATCTCACAGGAGTAAATAAAGTACAGGAGGGGAGTACTTTTCAGAAGAAAAGATGGAGGGGAGCAAGGGGACGTGCAATGAAGCTCAAAGGGAGTAAATTCAAGAGAGATGTGATGAAGTACTTCTTCACTTGTGTGCTGGATGCCTGGAACAGTCTTCCAGCAAAAGTAGTGGGGGGAGAAAACAGTAGTGGGGTTCAAGCATACGTGGAATGGCACAAGGGAATTTTAGTGGGAAGCGGGGGGGGGGGCAGAGACCAAGTAGGGTCTGTGATGATAATATAGGCAGGGGGAAAAATGGGCAGACTGGGTGGGCCAAGCAGTCCTTATCATCCATCAAATTCTGTTACTATGTTTCAACTGCCAAGATTCTTCCCATCCACTCCCTGCAAAAGGGCTTCACATGTGATGCAAACCTGTGCTGAGTTTGGTTGTGTATTTAATATGTTTGCGTGCACATGTGCAGCAAACATCTTGTTACAAGAACAGGGTTTTAGAGATGTGTCACTGTCAGGTACAGTGCATCTCATGCTACAGTGGACTCTACAACGACAGCCCAATGATCAGTGAGGCTACTCATGATGCTGTTCTGCTGTTTGATGGGTGGGAACTTCATGTAGCTGAAAGGAGGCAGCCACCGCCCAGAAGCCAGTTGACCAACATCATTATCATCTGATGTATCATGTCCTCAGTTCCTAACCCCCCCCCCCCGCTTACTGCCGGCATCTCCATTAAGGCTACAAGACCACAAGCTGCAGCTGCATTGTGTAAATCAGGCTTGTTACACTCATAAGATGCAATTAAAAATTGCCCATCCTGGGCTGAGGCTGTGTGACCCTGCTGAGATCCCCACCCCCAAGGCCATCCTGGGCCGAGGTTGCATGACACTGAGACCCCTACAAAAATATATCCTGGGCTGAATCTGCATGACCCACTCAGCCCCCCATATCTGATGTGTGCCCTCCCCTTGTGACACTGGGGTGTTCAGTCCCCAGTGTCACCCTTGGTCCCTCAGTCTTTATTTTAAATTAAAACCTGAAAAGCATAAAAATGTTCATCAATGTCTTTTGTGGCCTTCCTAACCCTCCACTCACTCCTCCCCGACCCCCCACTTAGTACTCACTACTCCACACCCCTCACTCATCTAAAAAATGTCCAGCACCCAAAATCCACTCTGCAAGGAAAACACGTCCTTCTACTTCAATGCTGACTGGGAACTAAAGAAATGAGGTAAGTGTATTTTCATAGCGTTTTGAACTTTTTCTCATAACTTTGTCATTTTTTGATATTTTTTCACCAAGTTTTCAACATGGCCTTTTTAGGACATTACCTTTGAACAAGGTAGGTGAATATTTTTAAAGCTTGCCTGATAGGTGACTGCAGTCAGTCTGAGAGCTCACCTTTCAGGCAGGATTTGAAGGATTTCACCTACCAGGTTCATGAAATGGGATCATAAAAGGACTATTGAAAATGTTTGGGTCAAAATCTCCAAAAACACCAAACCTATGAAGGTACTGTACATTGTAATTTTTCATCATTCACTCATAACTGTAGTAATTTTCAATATTTTTCACCCAGATTTCAACATAGCCATTTCATTACACCACCTCATGAACGTGTCAGTCACTCTGTGAAATCACCTTTCAGGCAGGATTTGAAAAATTTCACCTACTAGGTTCATGATGTGTGTCATAAAAAAGACAATCCTGAAAATCTGGGGTCAAAATCTTAAGAAATAGCACAGTTATAAAGGTACATTGAAATGTTTCAATGTTCACTCATAACTTCAGTAATTTTCAATATTTTTACTCCAACTTTTCAACATAGGTGTTTTTTACACCACCTCATGAATGAGACAGATGTAATTTTTAAAATCCCTACTAAAACATGTTTTTGAACTTGTGACACAAAATGATATTTAAGGCAAGATATGACACCTGTCATGTTCGGGGGGGGGGGTCATAAAAAGATTATGCTGAACATCTGGGGTCAAAATCGCAAAAAAAATATGAAGAACTGTTGTGTGCAAGACAGACCATTGGCCTAGCAGGTAGCAGGTTCTGTTCTCATGCTGGTGCCTCAAGTTCGGAGATAAAATCGGGGAGCTGTCTAGGCAGCACAAAGATGGGGGCCAGCACTGTTGTACACCATTGCTCCAAGCCTGGGAAGGCACTGCACAGTGTTGTGTCACATAGGTGACACCTTGTGATGGGCTGGGGAGCCTTCTCTCACAAGGGGTTGATGTGTGTGTCATGACCTGATGAGGCCACGTACTGCATCAGGAGAAGTGGGTCGGCATGAAAGATAGGGCTTGAAATATCTCACTATTCCATTTATCCCATTTCCAAAGGGGACACCATGAATGAGGATACAATTTCACAATCAAAAAAAGAGAAATTTGTCAAATAATACTATTGTAATATAGGCAATTTCACTGTTATTACTATTGTTATTAATTTGTTAATTTTTGCCTCTCTGCTATCTATACCCAACAACTATGCAGCAAATACAAGCAAGCAAACATTCAGCATTGACAAATGCTTGTTTTTAGGGTTGCAGTGGGCAGAACCCTGCAGTCCTATTGATTTCTGAAAAAGGGGACTCTGCATTCTTTCCTTCCTAACAACAGTTGCATCACAGTTCCCTATGCAGTCTGTAGTCTCGTTCACACAGCCGTCTGTGAGCTGTTGTCAGTGGCTTATAGTGGCCAAATCGGTACTCCTGCCCACGTGTGAATGCTACTGTTTGGGTACTTTTCCATTGTGTGGTGTTGCATCCACATTCCCCCTTTCCCTGGGTTTGTAGAGTGGTATAGGTGGTTTCCTGTGCCATCTGAACAGTCAAACCACCTACACCACTTAAAATCCCCTATTAAACCAACAGTGACCGGAACAGCAGTCAAATCACCAGAAAGAAAAAGGGCAGCTGCAAAACCGATGCCATGTGAATGTGGCACTCTAATATTTTATACATTTTTTTTGAATAAATAAAAATGAGCTGCTGGCACAAGGTGCAGTGTGACCGAGCCTTGTGAACCCCTGTGCTGTGTCAAAGAAGTCTTCTAATAAGCACTATTTTTTGTTTTGTGGGATGGAGTGGGGGGCATTGTAGTTTGATATTACACTGAATCCATTACTAAGATTCCTGGCTTTCTTACATGTTAGATGTCTGCATCAGTGGGGGTGGGGGGCCTGTGCTGCTTTACTGTAGTGATTCACATTACAGACATTCCCAAATTTCTTACATCTTTGATGTCATGTGTGTGTGTGTGGAGAGGTGTAATAACTATCTGATTTCAGTTTGGAAGGGTGGAGAAGTTTGGTGCTATTGTCATTTGTACTTGTAATATGATCTATAGTTGCACTGTCTCAATATTACACTTTTAAGTAAAAACTTATACATAAAAGGTTTTAAAAAAGAGCCATTCTAAACATTGACTTGGTGCTAGATTCCTATCACTGCTAAAAACTCTCATACTTTAGAGAAGCAGAAGTATGCATTTTCTGTATCCTTTTTATCCTGGAGCATAAAGAATTTTTTAAATAGTTCCTACATCTGAAAGAATGGGCATGGTTGTGGTAAGCTTTAGCTTACAGACATTCAACACCAGAGCCCAAGGACCAGAATCATTTTAAAATTCCTGCTTCATTTATAAAGACAAAAGTAAAACCTGTTTGCCAAAATCAAGTTCTTATTTTTGAAGTCTTATTGCCATTATTGTTACTTATTTTTATATATTCAGTAGGACTGAGGATTATTTTTAATGTTAATTACATTTTGGAGAACTTTAAAGACACAGTAGAACACAGCAGGTGGTATTTTCAAAAGTAAAAAAAAAATGATACAGTTGTGTCAAAACACCTAAATTTACATCATGCAGGTGCAGCATGTAATCGCACCACATTTTCATAGCCACATCACAGCAACACTTATACTTGCATCATAATTGTAGCATACTTGTAACATATTTGTGGGATGCATCACAACTGCATCACGTTTGTGTCAGCTCTTGCATCACTAATCTACAGCAGATGCAAGTGCAGGGGCAGATGATTGTGGTGCATCCGCCTTCTGATGGTAGTGCACCCTTGTGATGCAGACACAGCTGTGATCTGTGATACAAAAGTGATGCAACTTGCTGCTGCGTCTGCAGCAAACCTTTGAAAATACAGGCCTGTATATTTAACCCCCCCAATCTCTCATAAACTTCAAACAGTCAACTACAGATAAGGGTCCAGAATGAAGCACATACCTTGCGATACAGATCTGCAACTAATAGAGGATCAATTGTGCTTACACAACTGGATGAGATTTATGCTTGTGTGACTTCGAAACATTGTGGCTGTTTGCCTCTCTATCCATGGGATATTCCACCCTGTAGGGGTACAATGCAGGAACCCTAGAAGAGGGTTCCCATCTATAGGTGCCGTGGAAATAATTCCCTTCGCTAAAGGTAACTTAGGAAGAAGCCTACAGGAAAGAGAGACAAGCTGCTGGAGCAGGAGGGGTGGATGATGGGGCAACAAAGAAACAAATCCTGGAACAGTCCAGGAGGAGTGGCCTTTTAAGGTCTGATGGGGGAGTGATGTTGTCGCTCCACTCATTGAACCTCAGGCATAGCCTTCCCAAAAATAAGATGAGGGCGCATGTCTTGCAGCATCTTCTTTTTCCTCCTCAAGTTTAAGATCAGGAGAATTACAGCACAGAAGATGCTCCGCTCCTACCCAGTTCCACCAGTTAACTGAAAACCACTGACTGTTGCCCATATATACACATGTGTGTGCTATTAACCTCACCTTTTCTGAAAAATTATACCTTTACCAGCTGCCTTACAATGAGAGGGGAAAGGAAGGAAGCAAGGAAAGTCATGCTGCTGACTCCACCATTTTTGAAACATTACACCTGTACTATCTGCCTTAAGATATTTAAACTAATTTCCTAATAATTTTAAAGATGAAACACCTTATATGCTTCTATGAAAAAAGTTCCCATCATTATGACAAGAATAACAGTTTAAAATATCCTCTCCTGATAAAAGATGTGTCTGGCCAGGGCTATGATGATTGCAGAGTAGTAGGGTAAATCATACAAGAAGAGACTGAGGGTCCTAAATATCTACTCCCTGGAAGATAGAAGGGAGAGGTGAGACATGACTGAGACCTTGAAGTACTTGAAAGAGTTTAATAAGGTGAACAGGGAGGGTATCTTCAGGCTAAGCTGCAACAAAGTACAGCCAAAAGTTGCAGGGTGGGTGTTTAAGAGGGAGGTTTGAAAACACTTTTTCACAGAAAGAGTGGTGAGCAAATGGAATGTACTGCCAGAAGAGGTGATCTCATTGAGGACAGTGGGTAGCTTCAAGAGAGGTTGGGATAGATATAGGTGAAAGATAACGGTAATGGAAAGAGGGGAGGAAGGTAGTGGAAAGTTGGGGGGGGGGCAGGGACACCAGCCTAAGTTAAGAACCTTGGGCAACAATCAGTCTAGAGTGACCAAAAAGCCTAATTCTGTTGGCTTCTTCATATGTTTATGTATTCGTATGAGATTGCAGCCTTCAGTAAAAATGTTAATTCTTTCAGAAAACAACCTACTATTCCTTGTGATAATCTATTCTTTTAACTATATAATATGAATAAATAAGATATTACACCTTACAGCTGCTGTTTCATATATTTTCTTGGTTGCTAATCAATACAAACCACAATCCTGTATGATCCTACATGGGGCACAATAAATGCTTTTGTTTATTGCACTGTCATATTTATTCTGATTCTTTCTGAACTAGTTAAATTCTTAAAATAAACAATATATACTCTCAGAACTCACTTCCATTCTCATGTCCTCATGTTTGTTTAATAGAGATTTTCTTTGCCAGCTCACCTACTGGCGTAGCTGCAAGGTGTCTGCCTGTAGTGCCGACATCCCAGGTTTGGTGACAGACTCGGGAGTCGTAGGGACAGCTGGGGAGGAGAAAAGGATTGAATGTCCTGGGGACTGTTCTCCTTCTCCGGGGAAGGGAGGGGAAGAGTGTCCGATGCTTTACAGACCCCTGGCAGAGGCTGGGGATACCGCTGCAGCCAGTGCTATCACCTTGGGGGGGTGGGGTGGATGCTGGATGTCATTGCATGTCCCCGCCTCAGGGATCCAGCATTCATAAAAACAGCTGACCCCCAGGCAGGACGCTCTGCTGCCATTTCCACTGCCACCAATATTTGCCAGGTAGGTGGCCCCATTCCCATGGCCTCAACCAGGAAGGTAAGCTGGGGCTTGACAACGGTGTCTCTCGGGGGGGGCACCCACCCTGAAGCCCCGCTCAGGGGGTAGCGTGGGCATGGGGGGGAGGGTAGGCAGGGCTGAGCCCTGGTAAGGATCGGGGGGCGCCCCCCAAAAAAGTTGAGGGTTTCTTCCCTTTCACTTCTTAATACATGTCTGTAGATGCAATATTCCCTCTCACTCCATAAGCTTTGCCTGTTATATTTGTTAAAACAGTAAAATAATGGTCCCCAAATTAGTCATGCTCTAAAATAACCATTCATAATAATATAAATGATTCAGTTAGTAACTAGCACACCATTACAGTCTAAGCCGCTTATAATGGGCACATCTGTGTAAGCAGATTTTGCCCGTTATAGCTAGTGGGCGCTGTAACCAAAAGGGACATTTTTTTATGTAAAATGACGCACTGGTGGTCACGGAGCTTCAACATATAGTACACTACAGGACTGTAGGCTAAAGAAGGTTCTCTCTGACGAATGTGTGCAGGATTGCATGCTAAAGGAGGTTCTCTCAGACGAAATGTGTTCCTGCCCTTAACCTCTCCCGATTTCTTACTTCAGCAGTTGCACCGGCATGTTTTTTTATTTTTTGTAGTGCGATCGTATCTGCCTGAGACTACTGTAGCTGCTGTTACTGTATGAGGAGAGAGAGACAGAACATCGTTGGAGGTACAGTAGTGGCTTGTTAAAAAAAAAGCCTGCAACCTTTAAATGCCATTTCCTGCGATTGTATCGATGGAGTGTGAGCATGACAGCAGTGCATAGTTATCTGGGAGAGTGGCTGAGCCCAACCCGTCTTCATAGCTACGACTGCTTACAGAATGCTATGCCCTATTTATTTATGGCAGATTAACAGCTAATTATTGTCAGTTCACACTTTGAAAAGTTATGCAAACTGCATGCCGAAGTGTGAACTGACATTAACTAGCAGCTAATCTGCCCGAAATAGAAGGCGGGCATGGAACGCTATAAGCAGCGGGTTTAACGCAAGACCCTATGTAACTGGCAAATGGAAAATTAAATTTGCCCGCATAAACTGACTGCCCGTCTAAACCGAGGGCGGTATAAGTGGCATGGACTGTATTATTTTGGGATCTACTATGAAATCCCAAAATTCAGTTCCCTGAACTCCAGTAGACCGGGTTTGGGAGACTGAATTTCGGCATCCCGACAAAGACTTATGGTCAATGCGAGGGGCTTCACCCCCTGAACCCCCCCATAACTAAAATAACCAACTCCGAGGTGGAGAGGACCTTGGAGTTGGTAAATAAATGTTACAGGTGGCAGAACAGCAGGGAGGCAAAAATTGTAGATGCACCAGAAACAGAACCTGGGTCCATGTGGCCATGCTGGCCAAGCTGCTCCTAACCCAGCCCTCCATGCCACAGGAGCAGCTCAGCCAGCACCTCCTTCCTCTTGCTACCCATGTAGTGAAACCGTGTTTCACCTGTGCAAAATCTTTTGAACATAATTTTGCATGGGGAAATACAATTTCGCTGTGCGAAATTTCTTCGGACATAGGTATTTCGGAATACTGAAGCTGGTCTGGTGAGTGTTGGGATTCCGTGCTTCAGTGTTCCATAGGGCTACCTTATTTTGTCACTGTATGACATCTTTAATATTAGTAGTTCAATGTTGCTAGTACAGTTCCCTTAAAGTAAAAATCAAATAACATCATTAGCCTTTATCAGCATCACATCTGTAAGACTGCTGCACACATGGCACTAAAAGTTTCTAAAGACACCTTTATACTATAGCATAGGTATTCAGTTACACAGGGGCACCATCGGCCGTGGGTGATAATACATGTGTTCCATGCCATCCTCACTGTCTTCTTTTTAATAAAGGTACCCACCCCTACCATTTCAAGTGAGCAAATGATGCACCAGGCATCACTAGACCACTTGGTGTGCCATGCCATTACACAGAATGTGATGACATCCTGCACTACTGATGGCATAGTTGGCCACCCAGTTGCTTGCAAAAGCCGGCAAAACCCCTCCCAGGCCAACACAGTCAGCCCCGCACCAAAAAAAAAAATAACAGGTGGGGGCCCTGGTATGATGAGAGGCTGATTTCATTAAGATCATCAGCCTGGACCTAAAAAACGAACAGCAGCACCAGCTAGGAAGCAGTACAGTAATACTGTGGTATATCATAAAATGCCGCAGTATGCTGCAGGAAACAATGCAGTTCAATGGCAATTAAAGCCCTTTCTACTGCAGTATTTATAAATATTCTTATAAGCCCATTATGCTGATTACTATGGAAATAAAAAAACAAGTAGCAGACTTGAGAACTAAACAAGATACTGATGTGCTGGGTATTTTAAAAGGTGCAGAAGCGGGAGGGGGGAAATAGGGTGGGGTCCATAATAATATCCAGTCATGGCCTTTACCCAGTATATTGAACAGACCACGACTAGCCATGACTTGCTATAACTCTGAATATCATTTTGAATTTTAGTGACTACCACAGCAGCACTGATTTGTGTCATAACTTAAGGCACAAGTATTTCCACGGCAACTGCTTGTAATAGAGTACTCCTATTTTCAGAAGTGGTATTTCTACTGACAGCAAACATGAGAGAAACGTGGCAAAGGAGAAATATTTGAAGCTCACTGCTTCAGAAAAACACTGCTACAAATACAGTCCTGACAGCAGATAGTATGCATTCAATACCTTTGAAAAATGATATCCCTTATAGTAAATTTTTAAGATTAAAAAGAAAATAGTGGGCAGCCCAGTGGCGTGGAGGGCTGAAACATCATGCCTTGCCTCCTGCCACATTGGTGACCTGTGTTCACAGTATGAGCGGGTTGCCGGGGGTTTGCCAGGGAGGAGGAGGAGGATCAAGTGTCCCAAGGACAGCTTTCCTCCTCCCGGGAGAGAGGACTGGTGATTGGTGCTTGCCCGGCCCCTAGGGGGATGGCACACTGACACTCTACAAGGTGGATGGAGGTGGGGCAGATGCCTGACGTGCCATGCACAGGAGCGTGCATGACACCGCAACTGGTGTCATTGCACGCCCTTTCCTCCAAGAGAAAAAAAAAAGAGGAAACATGTCTCCAGTGGTTGGATGATGGAGAGCTCGCAGGTCCCACTCCCCAACCAGCTGGGCACTGACCAGAACTGGATCTGATCTTTGGTGGGGGCCTGGGAATCCCCCACCAACCCCGTCGGGGGGGACAAACCCTGGGGGAAGATGGTCAGTGCTGACAGTGGATGTCAGGGGATGGAGCTGGGGCTCCCTCTTGAACATGGCCCACTGGAGACAGGGTGTGAAAAATTAAAAAAAAGAGATTAAAAAGAAAATGTAGTACATCTGAACCATATGACTGACAGACTAATGAACTGGAGATGAGATTTCTCAATAGGGGTTATAACAAAACATTACTGAGAAAGGCTAGAAATAAAGCTGATTTACTGAAAAAAGAACAATGAAAAGCCACTAGAAAAATAAAATTCATGAAGATGGTCCTGTTACATTTGTCAGTAAATTTAATCATTTGTCAGGTAAAATTGACAATATAGTTTATTGTAACTGCCCTATCCTGCTTGGTGACAATGATGTGACTTTAGCAGTGGGTGATAACCCATGCATTAATTTAAGTAGAGCAAACCATCTGAAAGACAAGTTAGTCCACAGCCGTTTTGAGACAAATCAGTTAGCTATCATTAATAACCAAAGGTTACCATACATACCAAAAGGTTTCTTCAAATGCTACAATTTGTAATGTGTGCAGATATGCATGGCATTGTAAAAAGTTTGTACGCCCCCTTCTTGACGATTTAAAGTTGGAGATATGTGAATTTATTAGTTGCAGTACTGACTTTGTCACATATGTTCTATGGAGTAACTGCAATAAGATATCTGTGCAGAGAACAGTGCCCAGCCTGAAAAGTAGCACACAAAACCACTGAGCAGTATTATTAATAGGAGACTTGAAACCCCATTTGGTAGTCATTTGTTTGATTGCCATAATTCAAATCCTAGAGAATTAAAGTTCATAGGCGTTGAGAGAGTGGGTCCTTTGTGGGGTTGGGGGGGGCAAGTGAATAAACTATTGTGGAAAAAATCAACTTGGATTTATGAATTACAAAGCATTAAACCTGCTGGTTTAAACAAGCAATGGGATTTGAAATATTTTTTTAAAAGATTAACTAGCCACACCCCCTGAGGAAGACTCGTTGAGAGTCAAAGTGCGTGGGCTTTCTACAGCCATAAAGACTTTTTTACCTGTAGCCATACCTTTATATCTAGCATTTACTGTGTTTGTCAGCTTTCTTGCTTGTATAGGATTATATTTGTACCTACCACAGTTCATGATATTACTACCATTAAAGAATTTTCAGCATTATGCTGTGCCTGGCTACTAGTTTCCTTTGTGAGTGCTCAGGACACTTGGATTCTTTGCTTCTGCATTTGAGAGCTGACTGCCTTACTTTCCTGAGCACTGGCCCTGCACTGTGTATCATGCTCCCCCTTTTGGAACCAGAAACATAGAAACAGAGAGATTTCTTGCAGATAAGGACCGTTGCCCCCCTTCCCCAGTCTGCCCATTTTTCCATGCCTATAGTAACACTGCAGATCCTACACGAGCTCCGGTCAGTTCTCCCTCCCCCTTTTCACTGAGATTTCCCTGTGCCTATCCCATGCATTCTGGAACCGCACCACTGTTTTTGCTCCTACCACCTCCAATGAAATGCAGGTCCAGGAATCCACCACTATCTCTCTCTGAAGAAGTACTTCCTCACATCTCTCCTGAAATTACCCCCCTTCCAGCTTCATACAGGTCTCCTTGTTACTGAGTGCCTTTTTTCTGAAAAATACTTCCCTCCTGTACCTTATTTTGTATATTTTTATAACAAGGCTATGTTGAAAATGTGGTGTCAAAATATTACAGAGTAACACATTAATGAGCCTATGTTACATTTTGCAAATGCAGGCTCCTAACTTTGATACATTTCAATATTTTTACCCCAGATTCTTTACTTGCAGCCCTATCGGCTCTGGCCAGAATTTGTTTTATTGGACCTCATAGAAGAAAAGTTTTCCTCCTTTATTTCCTGCATTAGAAGTGGCTAGTGATGTTGCAGACAGGAGGTATGCAACTGTGAAGCGCTGTCCCCTCCACCTAAAAAAAGCTTCACACATGATGTAAGCCTTACTGGGTCTGGTTGTGCATGTTATGTTTTTTTATTGGCCTACAAAAGAAAAATATTTCTCCTTGCATGGGTACATTTATTTATTTGGTTTTTGGTGACCGAGTAGGTACTCTAGACAACTGAGTGCCTATTTTCAGGAACAACCCAGGAGAGTACATTGCATAAGAAAACAGCAGGTCAAAAGCATAAGTACATTTAAGATAGGGCAAGTGCAACAATTTAAAGTCAAGAACAGTACAATATCAATATACAACAACTGGACAAATAATTAGGTAATAGAGTCAGTTATGGTAGAGACATTCTGGGTGCGAGAATCAGATCATGCAATGACTGAGCAACTGTGGTCAGGGCGGTTGGAAACAGTTGCAAGTCATGGATTGGGTGTCGTATGACTTGAGGGTGACTTTGAAAGAGAAGGTGGTGGTGGAGCTGCAGACAGTTGTGGGGAGAGAGTTCCAGTATTTTGGAGCAAATTAAGTGAATGCCTGCTCACTCATCTTGGTCGAACATCTGGGTGGGGTGAGCGAGGTAGAGTTCAGAGACCTAAGGGGGTAGGTGAGGTGGGAGCTGGGAAATAGTGGTATTTGTGAGGTTGGGGGTGAGCCTGCAGTTGCTTGTGAATGAAACTGCCAAGGGCATAGGCTCAGGGGTGGAGGAGGATAGCCACCCTAGGGAGGAGTAGAGAGCACAGTGATGAGTGATGTGTGAAGGTGAGAGGGCAAAGCGGTAGGTATTGTTGAAGATGACATCCCAGTTCTGTAAAGAAGTTGAAGGGGCATTTGTGTAGAGGATAGATCCATATTGTAGGCAGGGGAGGAGAACACCCTGGGTGATGGCCAAGCGGGCATTGGGGGTAAGCAAGTGTTTGAGATGGTAGGCTAAGACGATTCAAGAATTTGTAGTTTTACACTGATTTGAGATATGGAGGTGAAAGGCTAGCCTTGGGTCACGGGTGACATGCAGATACTTAAATTCCTCGACTGTAGCAAGAGAGGAGCCATTTAGACACCTGATGTCCAGGCGGTTAGGGCAGGATGATCTGCGCTCCCAGGAGCCAAATAGCATTACTTGAGTTTTTGGATGCATTGAGTACCAGGTTGTTGGCCTCTATCCAGTTTTGAATGTGAGTAAAGTCCTTAGATAGTTGAGTATTAATGTGTTGGGAGCTTTGGGCGCTGTGATACAGGGCGATATCATTGGCATACATTATTACTGAGCAGGAGGTGGAGACAGATGAGAGGTGGTTGATAAAGATTGAGAAGAGAAGTTGGCCTGGGATTGACCCCTGAGGGACACCTTGGGTGATGGGCAGCTGGTGTGAAGAGGCGGTACCAAACTTGACAATTTGGCACTGTTCGACCAGATAGTTGGAGAACCAGGTATTGGCATGAGGGGAGACAATGATGGCTGCTAGTTTTTGTGTTAGTAGTGAGTGGTTGACATGGTCAAAAGCCTTGCATAGGTCGATGAAGATGACGCCAGTGATAGAGCCTTTATCCATGGCAGACTTATCGTTGTCAGTAAACTTAATGAGGGCGGTGGTGCCGCTGTGATCCTTATAAAATCTATGCTGGCAAGTGAGGAGGTTGTGGGTTTGCAGGTAGTTCACAATCTGGGAAGCAATTATCTTTTCAAGCAGTTTACCAAGTAAGTGCAGGAGGGCAATGGGACAGTACTGTGAGATGTCTTTGGGGTCACCCTTTTTGGGTACAGGGACTACCGTGTCAACTTTCCAAAGAGATGGGACAACACCAGATGTGAGGGATAGGTTGAAGATGTGGGTGATGGGAATGGAGAGAAACTGAGACCCAAGCTTAAGTAGCTTAGACTCAATCTCATCTGGGCTGGGAGCAGTGCCAAGAGGGATGGAGTTGAGGAGGTGTCGGACTTCTTTTCTAGAGACTACTTTCAGGTGGAAGGGGGGAGGGTGAGTGAGGGTGGATGTGGCAGGGTTGAAGTCCTGAGTGGAGGGGGTGTGAGTAGGGAAGGGGGAGAGATCAGTGAACTGGGAGTTGAACACATTAGCAACAGTGAGTGGGTTGTTGCAGTATGCTCCATTTATAATCATGTTCTTATGCAAGGAGTGGGAAGGAGCACTCAGGAGCTCTTTGATGTGTCCCCAGAACCTACTTGGATTGCCAGTGGAGGCAAAGAGTTTCTCCTTACAGAAGGAGCTTTTGGCTGCATGTGCTGCTTTCACAGTGCCCAGTAATTGAGCCAATCTTGTGAATTTGAAGAGGTTTTATAGGAGGTCCAGTATCTGTCTCTTTTTTTTATAGAGAGAGAGGAGGTCACTGTGCAGCAAAAAGGTGGCAGAGCCTCGAACTCTCCTGTTTGTAATGGGAATTAATCTTTTTTGGAGGAGGGAGATGTGGGATTGGAAAATGTCCAAGGCAAGGTTTACATCAGTGGAGGCTAAGATTAGGGACCAGTCTAAGAAAGAGAGCTCAGTGTTGAGGGTTATGGGGTCATGGTGAGATAAATTTGTTATGGTTAGGTTCTTTAGGTTAGCCTGTGATGATGGCGACTGCGATTGAGCACTTTCAAAAAGGGCAACTCAATCACAGCACCTGTGCACAGGGCTACCGGGCAGGAAGGGCGACCGGATAGGGGGTTTGGCTATATATACACACGCGTGCGCGGGGAAGGCACCATGCCATGCGTGGGTGGAACAGGAGGGAGGGTATGTGGGGTGCCGAGCTGGCCGTGTAGCATGGTGGGCTGGTGGCAGGTTGGGAGAGTGCCAGGTTTGGTTCTGTAGTGCTCGTTTTTTGTGCCAGTGAGGTTATTTATTTTCTTTGTACCTCCCCCAACATGCACCCCCTGGAGCTGAGAATGCTATAGTGGGGATGTGGTGTGCACAGCCCCATAAAAAAATCTAAGTCTCCGGCACCCTCTTGATGTTACGCCGAGTGTACATCACCAAAATTGATTTTCGATGATGTACACTCGCCTAAACAGGGATTGCCTTTCCGCGATCACCGTTATGACATGAAACCATTCTTTGGTGGGATTTTTACAATCTGATACTTCCATAGGCAGTAAGTGGGGGAGTGATCACTAATGGAGTTGGGGGGTACACCAGAAGCTTGGATCCTTTCCAGCCTGTTAGTGAGCATCCAGTCTAATAGAGAAGAGGATGATCCATGGAGGAGGGGGGTGAGTAAGGCTAGAAACAATTTTGTGAGAGACTGGCCTTACTGATAAGTAGTTCATAAGTTCTAGAGTTTTGGACTTAGCCAATCAAGGTTAGAGTCTCCATGATAATTATTTAATTTCGGCCGACCGTGAGTAGAATGGAGTCAATGAGGGCAGTTAATCTTGCTACACCACCTTTTGGGGATTGTAATCATAGAGGATATGAAGTTTTTTGGCATTTCCAATAGTGAGCGAGGCATGAAGTATTCCGCAGGAAGTGCCAATGCTGGCTGGGTGAGAAATCAGGGACAGGCTGAGATGGGGTCTGTAGTAAATTAGTAGGCCTCTACCACATTTGGAGAAAGGGTGGTCAATTTTGGGAAAGGAGTAGTTGTTTAGATTGCAGAGGGAGTTTGGGATGCTTGATTTGAGCCAGGATTCAGAGATCCCTAGGCGAACCAGGATTCAGAGATCCCTAGTATATCAGGGGGGTAGTGGGATGTCCAGGCCTGTAGGTCAGGTTTCTTTCCGAGAAGGCTACGGATATTCAGATGCGCAATTTTAAGTCCTTTTTGGCCTGTCCAGGGTGGGAGGGAGAGGGGACCATGGTTGGATTCAATGTCACCAACTAGGCAAGATACAGAAGCGAGATCCATACTGGAGTCAGTTTTTATATGTCACACTAGGGTTGAGTGTCACGGGGATTTCCTTCTGGCAAGAGGGGCCACCAGGAACTTCAGTTTTAGACTTAGAAGTGCATTGGGGTCAAGTGGTTAATGGGCATCTATTAGTTGGTTGTAGTAGCTAAAATCTTTAGGGGGCAAGAAGGAGAGATGTTCTGCCTGGTCCTGGTGTATAGGTAGTGAGTCTGCCAGTGATAGTAGCAGAGCTAATAGGACAAGCAATAGAAAGGAGATAAAGGTCACTTGATCTACTGGTGCAGTCATAGCTAGAATCTTTAGCGGTATAGGGATGTTGAGGCAGAGACGTTGGTAGTGACTTTAGGGTAGGCAGAAAATAGTAGTGAGTATACAGAGTAGCAGGCGGAATAATTATGAATTGAGATGGTCGAGGACCTCAGCAGCAAGCTATGGCTAAGTATGCTAAGGAGCATGGCTAGTGGTAGTGATTGTAGACGAGTGAATACAGGTTATAAACACAGCATGAAACATGACAGGTAGGCTACTATAAAACAACACTCAGCATGGCTTGCAGTAGAGGAACTGTGAAATCAGGGCTGCTTTAGAAAGGGTGTTGGCTACTTATGGTGAAACAGGCAATATCAAAGTCACTGGTTAAAACAGCACAATTGGATTGAAAGAATTTACGAAATTAGGCCTATTTTAGAAATGGAGAATTGGCTAAACAATAATACAGACTGCTACTAAGTAGCTGGGTCAACACTGCACACACAGACAATTGTGAAATCAGACCTACCCTGAACAGAGAGTATGCTGGACACAGTGAAATAGTCAGATATGAGTCACTGTCTAAACCAACTCACTTTAGAACCATAGAATGTGATGGCAGATAAGGACCGCCTGGCCCACCTAGTCTGCCCATTTCCCTACTTATCTCAACTGCATATCCTAACTGATCTGCAGCTTACCTTCTCCTTCCTACCATTAGGGATGCCTTCTGTCTATCCCATGCATTCTTGAATTCACCTATTGTTTTTGCCTCTATGACCTCGACAGGGAGGCTGTTCCATGCATCCACCACCCTTTCTGTGAAAAAGTACTTCCTCACGTTACCCCTGAGTCTCCTCCACTCTAGCCTCATATTGTGACCTCTTGTTCTTGCACATCTCTTTTTTTTAAATGACAGATGCTGCCCTTCTGTACCTTATTTATTCCCTTGAGGTACTAGGATGCCTCAATCATATCCCCCCTCCTTTCCTCCAGGGTATACAAAATGAGGTCTTTCCTCACATGGTTTATGGTGCATACCATTCACCATTTTCGTTGCCCTTTTCTGGACCATGTTCATTCGGACCATGTCCTTCCAGAGATGTGGCCTCCAGAACTGAACACAGTATTCCAGATGTGGCCTCACCAATTGCCTGTTTAGTGGCATCACTACCTCCTGTTTTCTACTGGTTATGCCTCTCCACATGCACTCCCAGCATCCCCACCGGCTCTCCACTGTCTTCTCACACTGCCTGGCCACATTTAGGTCATCCATTATGATCACCCCCAGGTCCCTTTCCAGTTTTGTTGTTGTTAGTATCTCCCCCCCCCCCATCATGTATTCCTCTCCAGGATTCCTGTACCCCAAGTGCATGACTTTGCACTTCTTTGTATTGAATTTGAGCTGCGACGCTCTTGACCACTCCTTCAACCTGCCTAAGTCTCTTTTCATTCTCTCCACCCTGTCTGGTATGTCCACCCTATTGCAGATCTTGGTGTCATCTGCAAAGAGGCATATCTTCCCTTCCAGCCCCTCCTCAATGTCGCTAATGTAGACACTGCTAAGGACAGGCCCTAGCACTGAGCCTTGCAGCACCGTACTGGTCACCCCTATTTCCCAGGATTGAACTCCATTAACCACCACCCTCTGTGTCCTGTTGCTCAGCCAATGTCTAACCCAATTTACCCCATTTTGACCCACTCCTAGACTGCCCAACTTGTTTACTAACCTCCAGGGTGGGATAGTGTTGAATGCCTTGCTGAAATCTAGGTAAGCCATGTCTACCGCCCCTCCCTGAGCAACCACCCTGGTTACCCAGTCAAACAAATCTATTATATTTATTTGACAAGATCTACCTGCTGTGAATCCATGTTTTCTCAGGTCTTGTGCCTTGCTGGTCTTGATATATGCCACAGTCCTTTCCTTAAGCATGGATTCCATTATGTTCCCCACCACCTAGGACAAAACTGACTGACCTGTAATTCCCAGCTTCCATATTGCTCCCACTCTTGTGTAGCGGTACCACATTCGCCATCCTCCAGTCTTTGGTACCACTCCTTCCTCCAGTGATTTGTTGAATAGGACTGTTAGTGGTGCCCCTAGTACCTCTCTGAGCTCTTTCAGTATTCTGGGATGCATCCCATCTGGCTCCATAGCCTTGTCCACTTTTAGTTTCTAGAGTTTCTTTAGGACTCTCTTCTCTGTGAATGGACTGATGTCCACCTCTCTTCATTGTGTGTTTCTATCCCCCTATTTTTGGTCCTTCCCTTCTCCTTCTTTTGTAAATACTGAGCAGAAGTATTTATTTAGAATGTATGCTTTTTCTAGGTCCCCCTCCACACGCTCCCCTCCATCCCCTTTCTAGGTCCCCCTCTGCACACTCTCCCTCCCATTAAGCCTCACAATCCCTTCCTTGGTCTTTTTTCTTTACCTAATATACCTGAAGACTTTAGGGAGACAAATTGCACAAATTGCACAAACAGCCTTACCCTAGTATAGCTAAGTACAACAAGGCTGGCAAATTACAGTTGCCCCCACTACTGTTGTAGATGATGGAATATCATTCATAGGAAGGGGCCTACCATAGTTAGGGAGTGTGAGGGAGCTGTTAGGACACAGCACAGTGAGTGCATGAAACTGAGTGAGAAACATAAAGTGCAGTCTACAAGTGATTTAACTTCTGCAGCAAGGATAAAGGAAAGAAATAGACTGGCAGCAGCAGCCACTCATATTGATAAAATCAACAAGCTGTAGAGCAGCTACAGTGTTAGCAGAGGCATATAAACCATTTACCAGCATCAGAGTATGACCTAAGAATGGCAGCCAGTGTCCGGTGGGTGAGGAACAGAGTTGCCGGCAGACTGGCTGCCTACTGGCTGACTCCAGAAGACTCAAGGCAGACAAATGTCCTTCATGCAAATGGGCCACCAAGTGAATGGGCCCCTTGAAGGGAGATCTGTTGAAATAGAGCATGGTTCCGCCTTGCTCTGCTCAAGGAGATACTGGATTGGTGCACCGGGAGTGCAAAGGCGTGGCTTCCCAAACCGGGAAGCAGCTTCAGAGTTCTGTGAAAATGTTCCATTGTTTCGCTCCTTGTGGCAACAAAAGATGAATGTGGGAAGGGCCTGGAATCACTAGCTGAAGCAACTCGCCACCCCAGCTGTCCAGTCCTGCACTATCCACGTGGCCTTCTGCTGGTGTCCAGGGTTATAACAAAGACTTCTAGTTCCTCTCACCTGGTCCTGCCTTGCTCTTCTCAAGGAGCCACTGGATTAGTGCATCAGGAGTGCAGAGGTGTGACTTCCCAAACCGAGAAGCAGCTGCAGAGTTTTGTGATAAAGTTCTGTTGTTTCACCCCTTGGGGCAGCAAAAGATGAATGGGGGGAGGGCTGGAATCACCAGCTGAAGCCACTTGCCACCCTAGAGGTCTGATCCCACACCATCCATGTGGTGTTCCTGGCTAGTAACACTGCAAACAGGGGCTACTCATTCAACTGCCAAGAGCTTCCCCCTTCTCCCCCAAAAAGTTTCACACAAGTCCATGCCAAGTCTGGTACAATTTTTAATTGGTTTACAAGAAAATAAGGAAAAAACATCCTGCTTGCATACAGACAACAGGCTAGCCTTGTGAAACTGCAAGCTAGGGGCTACATTTCCTAAGCCTATATCCCATCATGAAACATGTCTTGTGTCCTGTCATTTGTCTTTACTTGTCATCTGTCAACCACCATATCACATGATTCTTATGCACAGATGGCTACCTAGGAATTTATGTTGCAAGTTACATGCTGCAAAAATAGCACTGTCTCAAATACCTTTTAAGAAGATTTCCTGTGAGCTTGGGCTTGTTAGATGTTATGCTATGAAACTGTTTTTGTGGCAGAATTTTACCTGTTTTCCTCTTTATTATACTTTGAAAGGAACATATGGAGTTAGTTTTATATTGAATGCATATTGGCCATGAATCCAAAGCCAAAACCAGAAACAAACCCTGGGGTAATTTGGCAAAACAAAGTCCAGAACCTTTGTGGTGTCACATTGGGGATTTAACTTTATTTATTTATTTAGATTTTGTGTCTTTCACCACTTACATGGTCATGACAAAGGGGCTGTCTAAAGAATCCCTCTAGTCTGGGTTCCAAATCTTAAAAAATTGGCTAAATAATGGCCATTTGAAAACTCTGATGCTGAAAAATGAAGTCCCTGAAATTGTACATCATGCATGCTCTGGGACTTTATTTTCCACTGCAAAACATTTCAATCCAAACCTTGGCGGATACGTTAGTTAGGACACCGCCTCACAACTAAATAAGAGGTTCAAGTTAAATGTCTCCGAAAATGTTTTTTTTTTGTGTGATTGTGATAGAAATGGTAAGGAAAGAGTTAATGGTTTGGATTTTGTAGGTGCCATATTTTTTTAGCAGTCTGAAAAAAAACACACTTATGCAAGCTGAGAATTCCAGCTTGTGGAATTCTCAGTCCTTCCTAGCTGCTAGATAAGAACTGGGTCATAAATCTCGAGTGGACATCTTCACACACACAGAACTGTCCACACACACAGGACCGTTTGAATGGATTGGTTCATTCAAATATAAACTTAAGATTAAAAGGGAATATAATTGGTCACTGATAGATGTTCAGCCTGATTGTGACAGTTAAATACAAACATGTTAGATGGTTGGTGCATTCAAAGGGGGAATAGGCATTACCTATTCCCAGGAGAATATATGAGAGGCTGAAAGACGATGAAGAGTGTTCTTCTTAATCTTGAAGCTGGAGGGAGAAACCTAAGATTAGAGCCTACCCTTCTACCTATGTCCGTGGGAGCTGGCAATCAGCACAGTGTTCAGTGTCTCTTGTAAGGACAGGGAAGGGTAAGTTTAGTACTAGCATATTGCAGTAATAACCTTTTTCTTTTACCATCTGTTGTTTAAAAACATTTGTTTACTTTTTCTGTATCAGTGTTATTCACTTCTGTTGTAAATATATATCCTGTAAATGCTCAGTGCACTTTCTGTTAAGTAAAAAGCTATTTATTTGCTCAATAGTTGTGACTGTGATGTCATTTTTCTAAGGTAATATTTGGTTTCCACTGGCTGAGGTAAACTCTGTGTAGCATCCACCACCTGAGAGAGACACACTACCAGACTTTAACTTGTGCAATTGCATGTTTAATTATTCAAGTCTGTAGACTTGAAGGAGGTGCTGTAAGACAGTCTGGCTGGTGGCAGCGAATACCCGAGGACAGAAAACGCTCTAAAAGCTGTTTCAGCCCAGAGGGAGAGGTGGGTTGTTGCATGTTGGTTGCCAGTTGTGGGATGATGATAGCGGACATCGTAGCACACTGAGATACAGAGTTTGCCAGTGGAACAGTTACCTTAGCATTGCAAAACAGGATATATAAGAGAATACATTTGTACACAGTTGTATTTGTTTCTAGTTAGTACAGTATAGCGTAGCAGTAGGGAATGAGATCCATGGAGTATGACTTACTTACTGTGCCACAGCTTTGTGAAAAGTGCCAGGAAAAGGGGATTCAGCTTGAAGGTCTAAAACACAAGAAAAAGGCAGACCTCATAGCTGCCCTCGTGGCACATGACCAGAAGTAGACAGTCTCTGGGGGTGAGTCAGGAACTGATGTAGCAATTCCTCCAAACCATCTTGAGGCACTGTGACAGCAGCTGTTGCTGCAAGACAGGGTGCTGGAGGCAAAAAGACTGGATGCTGAAGCAGAAACACGAAGGTTGGATGCAGAAACAAAAAGATTGGAAGCCGAAACAAAAAGATGGGAAGCCGAGATAAAAAGACAGGAAGCAGAGAAAGAACTAGAATAAAAAAGACTGGAAGCATAGAAAGAACTGGAAGAAAAGTGAATGACAGACAGAGAGAAGGAATGTGAAGAAAGACAGAAGGAATGACAGCACGAGAAGGAGATGATGACCCTGCGCAGCCAGCAAACCATGAGTAATGGTAGAGTGAGTTTGCCTCATGAAGCCAAAATTAATTCTAAATTGTTCCCTCAGTTTAAAGAGGGAGATGATCCTGATTTGTTGTTAAGGTCATTTGAGAGTGTATTTGACCAATTCCAATTGACTAAGGCTTCCTGGTCAACTTATCTCACACCCTTACTTACGGGGAGGACTTTGCATGCATTCTCTAAAATGAGTAATGAAGACTATGCTGATTATGATAAAGTTAAAACAGTGTTGTTGTAACATTTTGAATTAACTCTTGAGGCTTATAGAAGGAAATGTAGGGAGTTAAAGAGAAGCCCAGAAGACAGTTATGCAGAACTGCAGGTTCAACTCCATGCTTGCCTTGATAGGTGGGAGAAGGGGGCTAAAGTAACCACTGTAGAACTAATCAAAGATGTATTGGTGAGAAAACAATTCCTTAGAATTGTACATGAGGACATGAGCGTATGGCTCCTAGACTGGGCATGCACCTCCTCAACAGGGGTGGCAGCAAGCATTGACATGTATCTGTCTAGCCGGCCATACACGTAGCGTAAGTCTTATGGTGGAGGGGGCAGCACATGGTTATAAGGGATCCCATGGGGGGCAGCCCAAAGGAAACCAGCCTGCACCTGAGCCCAAAGTAAAACCCTCAGGTTCTAAGGGGACTCAAGAGACAGGACCCAAGAAATGTCATATTTGCAATCAAGTGGGACACTTGAGATATAACTGCTCTCAGAAACTGGTTAAGGGGCAGAGGTATTGGGAAGGGGGTGATCAAAAGAGCACTGGTGTGTTTGTAGGGTGTGTCCAGTCTGAAGAACCACTCTCATCTGATGAGAATCTGCATCCCATTACAGTTAATGGAATAGTAACACAGGGACTGTGGGACACAGGCACTGGCATCTCCCTGGTAAGGCAGGATCTCATCCAGGCAGAGCAGATGGTGCCTGGGAAATACACCAGGGTCCATGCATTCACAGGGCAACCAGTCCAATTACCAATGGCTAGAGTCTTCCTGAGCTGGGAAGGGGGCCATGGAGAAAAAGAGGTGGGAGTTGTAGAGGACCTACCTGTAAATATGATTGTGGGGAAGGATTTGGACCCCAGGAGAAAACTGGTGTGTGTTGTAACTCATAGTCAGGCACAAGGTCAGGCTTCTGAGGGTGAAGAGGGGGTGACTCTGGGTGGTCCAGCCACACCCTCAGCAGCTGAGGAAGTGTCTAGCACAGGGGAGGGGATGGCTAGAAGCAGCAGTCCAGAACCCCAGTCACAAATAGAGGAGCCCACAGGACTTCCTTCTGAAGGGGCACTGGGAAGGGTCAGATGAGGGCAGCTGAGTGCTGCATAGCAAACTGACCCTACCTTGCAAAAACTAAGGGAAATGGCTCATACAGCTGAGTGCCCTCAGGGGGGTAAAGAATCCATTTACTGGGACAATGGACTGTTGTACAGAGAATGTACAAAAGAGGAAGGGCTAGACGGTGAGGTACTCCAGCAGCTGGCAGTCCCTAAGGTTCACCATCAGCAGCTTTTGGCCCGTGCCCATGATATCCCTTTTTCAGGGCACTTGGGCGTGAGGCGCACGAAAAAGCGGCTGACCAACAATTTCTTCTGGCCTGGTATTGGCAAGGATATGGCAAATGATTGCAGGACTTATCCACAGTGCCAGCGGGTGGGGAAAATGGGGGACAAGGCCAATGCAGCTTTGGTGACCCTGCCCATTATTGATGAACCCTTCAAGAGGGTAGCTGTGGACATAGTGGGGCCACTGGGCACCCCAAGTCACACTGGCAAGTGGTATATCCTGGTAGTTATCGAATATGCCACAAGATACCCAGAAGCAGTGGTCCTAACATCCTCTGAGGCAGAACCAGTGGCAGATGCACTGTTGGGAATATTTAGCCGGGTGGGCTTTCCCCAGGAGATCCTGTCAGATCGGGGTGCCAATTTCATGTCAGAGTTAATGAGTAATTTGTGGGAGAAGTGTGGGATAAAGCAGCTCAAAACCTCTCCATACCATCCCCAAACTAATGGTCTGGTGGAGCGATTTAATTCAGTCCTTAAGACCATGCTAAGGACTTTTGCTGACCAGCATAAGAGGGACTGGGACAACTATTTGCCTCATCTCCCATTTTCATATGAGGAAGTCCCACGGGAGTCCACAGGGTTCTCACCTTTCAAGCTCCTTTTTGGTCATAGGGTGCGGGGGCCCCTAGATTTGATTCAGGAAGAATGGGAGGGGGACTGTGCCTCCCAAGGGGAGTCTGTGGAGTATGTCCTGAACTTCAGGACCCACCTTAGGGAGCTCATGGGCTTTGCTCAGGAGCACCTGGCCACTGCACAACAGCAGCAGAAAGTCTAGTATGACCGTGGGGCCTGAGCCAGAGAATATGAGGTGGGACAGTGAGTGATGGCACTCATCCCTGTCTGACAGAATAAATTACAGGCAGCATGGGAGGGGCCATACTCTATTGTCCAAAAGGTTAGTGATGTCAATTACATGATAGAGCTACCGGACAGCAGGTACAAATGAAAGATGTATCATGTTAACATGCTGAAGCCCTACCATGACAGGGAGGAAATGGTCCTCACTGTATGCAGTGCCCCAGAGGAGGACACTGAAATAGATCCACTGGTGGACCTACTTGGGGAGGCCAGGGTTGCATCCTCTGTGGACAACCTAACCCTCTCGGAACAGCTGACACCAGCCCAGGAGCAAGAAATTAGGGGTGTGCTGAAAGAATTTGAAGATATGTTCACAGGGAAACTGGGGTACATCATGATGGCAGAGCACCATGTGGATACAGGGACCCAGGTTCCCCTGAGACAGTCCCCCTACAGGGTACCTGAGTACATTAAGCAGACTGTGAAATAGGAGCTCAAGGAGATGCTGGAACTTGGAGTAATCCAGGAATCTAGACACCCCAGGGCATCACCCATGGTATTGACCCCCAAAAGGGATGGCGCCACATGATTCTGCATTGATTACAGGAGGCTTAATAGCTGCATGGAGTCTAACGCCTATCCTATGCCCAGAACAGATGAGACCCTGGAGCGACTGGGGGAGCCAAGTATTTGACCACAACAGATCTAACAAATGGCTATTGGCAGGTACCTTTGGCCCCTGCAGCCAGGGAGAGATCAGCTTTTGTTACTAAATTTGGTTTATACAAATTCAAGGTAATGCCATTTGGAATGAAGAATGCACCTGCAAACTTTCAATGGCTTGTGGATCGCATTCTGTCTGGGGTAGGTGAGTTTGCATTGGCTTCTATGGATGATATAGCCATATACAGCCAGATCTGGGATGAGCACATCAAGAATGCATGGGATATGTTCCACAGGTTAAAGGATGCAGGTCTGATAGTTAAGGCAGAAAAGTGCCAGATAGGTATGGCATAATTGTCCTACCTTGGGCACCGGGTGGGTAGTGGACACATCTGCCTGGAGCCTGCCAAGGTTGATGCCATTCCTGGCCTGGCCTACTCATACCACCAAGAAACAGGTCAAGGCATTTCTAGGGACAGCAGGGTGCTACCAGAGGTTTGTTCCTCACTATAGTGATCTGGCTAAGCCCCTGACAGACCTAACCAAGAAGGAAAAGCCAGATACTGTGAAGTGGTCAGAAGGCTGCGAGGTCGCTTTCCAGGAGCTAAAGAAGGCCTTAAGCGGCCCAGTTGTATTGGCTAGCCCCAATTATAGTTCAAAGTTTATGGTTCATGTGGATGCTTCAGATCATGGGCTGGGGGGCCGTGCTGAGCCAAGTTACCCAGCAGGGGGAGGAGCACCCGGTTGTGTACCTCAGCCGGAGGCTTTTGCCCAGAGAGGAGGCCTATGCCACAATTGAGAAGGAATGCTTGGGAATAGTGTGGGCCCTTCAAAAGCTGCAGCCTTACCTATATGGGAGAGAATTTACTGTGGTCACAAATCATAATCCCCTGATTTGGCTCCATAGGTCAAGTGGGCAAAATGGAAAACTGCTACGTTGGAGTTTGGTACTGCAGGCATACAACATGGCCATCCAGCATCGCAGTGGCAAACAAAATGCAAATGCGGATCGGCTATCTAGACAGGGCTAATGGCATGACTGAATACTTTGGGCACTTCCCAGTAGTTGCATGAGCATCTGTGTCACTTGGGGTGGCCCAAGGGACACGCCTTCATCATCGGGGGGGAGGTGACAGAAATGGTAAGGAAACAGTTAATGGTTTGTATTTTGTAGGTGCCATATTTTTTTAGCAGTCTGAAAAAAAACACACTCATGCAAGCTGAGAATTTCAGCTTGTGGAATTCTCAGTCCTCCCTAGCTGCTAGATAAGAGCTGGGTTATAAATCTCGAGTGGACATCTCCACACACACAGACCTGTCCACACACACAGGACCATTTGAATGGATTGGTTCACTGAAATATAAACTGAAGATTAAAAGGGAATATAATTGGTCACTGATAGGTGTTCAGCCTGATTGTAACACTTACATACATATATGTTAGATGGTTGGTGCATTCAAAGGGAGAATAGGCATTACCTATTCCCAGGAGAATATATAAGAGGCTGAAAGACAATGAAGAGTGTCCTTCTTACTCTTGAAGCTGGAGGGAGAAACCTAAGATTAGAGCCTACCCTTCTACCTATGTCCGTGGGAGCTGGCAGTTAGCACAGCGTTCAGTGTCTCTTGTAAGGACAGGGAAGGGTAAGTTTAGTACTAGCATATTGCAGTAATAACCTTTCTTTTTTACCATCTGTTGTTTAAAAACATTTGTTTACTTTTCCTGTATCAGTGTTATTCACTTCTGTTGTAAATATGTATACTGTAAACGCTCAGTGCACTTTCTGTTAGGTAAAAAGCTATTTATTTGCTCAACAGTTGTGACTGTGATGTAATTTTTCTAAGGTAATATTTGGTTTCCACTGGCTGAGGTAAACTCTGTGTAGCATCCACCACCTGAGAGAGACACACTACCAGACTTTAACTTGTGCAATTGCACGTTTAATTATTCAAGTCTGTAGACTTGAAGGAGGTGCCGGAAGACAGTCCGGCTGGTGGCAGCGAATACCCGAAGACAGACACCTCTCTAAAAGCTGTTTCAGTCCAGAGGGATAGGTGGGTTGTCACAGTGATAACCCCTGAATTCAGCTGTGGGCCACTCGAGAAGTCTGCTACAGGTATGTCTCAATGTTTGGGATGATGCAGCTACTTTGTGAGTGGCCCATGTTAACTACATATCCAATGCAATGTGTGTGATTATGCAGCTGTTTCCAAAGTGGGCCAAAGGACCACTTGTCAAGTCCACTACAGGTCTGGCTCAATCTGTGTGATTATGTAGCTGCTCTGAGTGTGGCCCAAGTCCACTGCAGGTCTGGCACAATGTGTATTATACGGCAATAGATCACCTAAAGCCAATCAGCGTTGAGAACGGCTGTACCTCATATCTTGCATACAGCGTCTCCTCGTGCTAGCTGCCTGATGTGCTCATTCCTGACTTTATAGTCTAAGTTTCCTATGGCTCTGCACCCAAAACCCACTGCCAAGAATCCCCCCCTCGCAAAAAAAGAAACATTACAAAAGGTTTTATTTCCTACAGCTCTGCACTGCACCAGATCAACTTGCCATTCCTATGACTCCCCACTGCACTATGTGAAACTGCTTCCTATGGCTCTCCACTACCGCCATCTCATTCAAGACTCAAGACACACAAGACTGTGCGCATCCACAGTGGCCGACATTGGCCAAACCTAGAAAAGACTGTGGGGAGCTCACTAATAATGGTACATAGAAAAATGGAAACTAAACAGCCTTTACTATACCCCAAATTGTATCTGGGTGATCCATCGCCATATAATACGATTATGGGTATAGTAAGGTCAGTATCTTACGGTTTAACAAGTGACTTTACTATTCCCATAATCATATATGATGAGATAGCTGCTTTGCATGTGAACCACAGGACCACTTGCAAAGTCTGTTTTGGGTCTGGTGCAATCTGTGTGATGATGTAGATACTTTGAGAATGACCCACGTTTGATACAGGGTTGGTTACACTGTGTATAATGATGCAGCTGCTTCACAAGTGGTTCAAAATCATAACAGGTCTTGCATCTGATTATACAGGTGCTCCTGATTTGCATGTATGCAAAGTAAGCTATTACTGCTATTTATATAATAAAAATTAATTGCAAAAAACTGAGTTATTGCACAGATTAGTGTATATTATTAAAGGAACAACAGTAAGAAAATGCAATGTTTGGGTTGTTTGAACCTAAACTCCTCCCAATCCATCCACCCCCACCCTCAAGGGCCCCACCAAATTGAATACCAAAACAGAATCCAGATTTCAAACATACATTTTAACATCATTTATAAATAGCAATGAGGAATTATGACAGATGCTGCATTCATATGTTGTGAGACACAAGGCTACAGCACACGGGCCTGGGGCAATGTGTGTGATTCTGCTGATGTTTTGTAAGCTGTCAATAGGGCCACCCATGAAGTCTGCTGCAGGTCTGGTACAATGTTTGTGATAATGCATTTGCTTCATGAGTGGCTCACAGGGCCTCTCTATAGTCCAATACAGGTCTAGGCAATGCGTGTGATGATGCAGCTGCTTTATGAGGGGCTGTAGGGCCACTGGCAACATCCTCTGCAGATCTAGCACAATGTGTTGAGAAACATAGAATTTGAGAGCAAAAGACCCAAGGTCTATCGAGTATTCACTCGTTATACTGCCTCACCCAAACCAATCTACTGTGCTGGTGGACTGTTATCTCCCAGTCTGACGCTCCTCAAATCAGTGTGGTCAACATTGGGGATTATATTGTTAGTCCCCTTGCTCTGTTCCAACCATGTTTACCGAGTAGCAGGGACCATTTTCAGGGAGGACCTGGGCCATTAAGATGGCACATGTCTGCATGGATACACAGCATTACAAGGAGTAGAAAGAAAATATGCATTAAGCAGCATGATGCAGGTTATACAGATACAGATCACCCAAAATTTGTATACAAAGGAGAAATAAACAAAATAAGATACAGTATGTCGATAAAAGAGTGGTGCAAGTGTCAGTGATGCAAAGCATAAACATTACAGTTGTAACAACACAGGAATAAACCTATATTAATAAATGACTACTAGCCATACTGTCTTGTTGGGGGATCCATACAGGATACCAGCTAGCCAATCTGAAGATCCAGAATTTAAGAAGTAACCATAGTTCTCATCCATCTGGGACCCTTACAAGCAGAGCTGGCTAGGAGGGTGCTTTGAAAAGGGAGGTCATGTCTAAGTAGTGAAGGGGGTCTGGCAAACCATTTCAAAGCCTGGGGGCAGCTATGGAGAAGGTCCCTTCTCCCGTACAGGTGGCCATCTGGGTATGGTCGTGGAGAAGGTGCCAATAGGGCCTGAGGTTGTGAGTTCCAGCCTTGAGATGGCAGAATACTAATAACGGGGAATTTACTCTTTCCCTGAGAGACTTATCAACAAGACAGCCCAGAAGGTAGTCCTGGCAGGCCTGTGGGGAGAACCAGACAAGCCTCTGATAGAGGGAGCAGTTGTGAGTGTTGTAAGGGGCCAACAGGGCAAATGTACAGATGTTGTTGTAGGTGGAGTTGAGCCTGTAAAGGTTACGACTAGAGGGTTGGGAGAAAATATGTGAGCAATAATCCAAGAAGGAGAGAAATGTATTTTCAGTAAAACAGTTCCCAGCACACACCAAACCCTTAAGAAGGATGCCACAGCAGTGAAAGCTAAATTTCAAACATGTTTATTACCACAGACGTACGGACAAAAATCCCCATCTGACATGTTTTGGAATTGCTTCCTTCTGCAAAGACTGGGGAACTACACACACCAGCTCATATATAGGTCTAAAAGCACCATGTGATCTATGACACCTTGTGAGTCACACAGTGTACTTAAACTTATAAAAGATAATGTTTAATTCTTATATTAAAAAGGTTTTTTTATACTTTATATTTTATATATAACATTACTAAAAGACTCTTCAGTATAAGTGCTTGTGCCATAAGTAATCACAATAAATACAGTCAAATACATTAAAAAAAATATCTTTTTACATAGGTGAAGGGGAAGGGAATGGAGAAGAAAAAGGGGAAGGAGGAAAAAAGAGGACAAGAAGAGATTATAGTAAGGAGGGATGATGGAGGGCAAGAAAATGGGGAAAGGAATGGGGAAGAGAAAATGTGGGAAGGGGAAATGGGTTGGAGGGAGAAATAGGAATGCGAATAGGGAAAAGGGAAAGAGGAAAAAAGGGGTGAATGGGGAGGGGGAAGAGGAAGTGGAAGGGGAAAAGGGAACACATCTAATTGGGGGATCCTATAGATGTTTATTAATCTTATCCATTTATGCATTTTCTTCATGCTTTTTCCATACATCAATACATTCCACCATCAAACTAAATTAGATGGACTAGGCTACATGTACTTCAATAGTTCATTACTTTCTTATAATTTGTGCCTAATTTAAACTCCACACTAAATCATTTTACAAAAATCATTTTACAAAAAGTCAGGTATGGGGGAACGACACCTATTGTGCTGCAGACAGACTCTGAAAATGTTTACTTTTCCCTTTTTCTCCTCTTACTTCCTCTCGGATTTATTCTTCAAATGGAGGTGGATGTATAAATGTACATTGAGACCTGGGGGTGAACTAGATTTTAAAGTAAGAATCCAATAATTCTCCTTAATCAGCATAGAATTATCAAAGTCTCCCCCTCTGGGATTCTTGCTGACTTGAAAGTAAACCTATGGTATGGTTCACCACTCATGCTTACAATATGCTGAGCAGTGGCATACGTGACATCTCATTTTTCTATTGCCCTCACATGTTCCCCTACTCTCTTTAAATTTATGTTTTGTCTTGCCAATGTAAAATGCTTGGCAAGTACATACAGCCAGATAAATGACCCCTTCAATGTTACAAGTTATGCACCATCGAATCTCAAAATGTCTTGTAGTATTGAGGGATGTACAGTAAAATGTTTTGATTGAAACATTTTACATCCCTCAATTCACAGACAGAGTCATCTGTGAAGCTGCTCAAGATTAGGGAGGCACTTAGGGGTTCCCTGTAATAAAGAACCCCACCTCCCTTTTTGTCGCCCCGCCTGTCCTGTCTGACCATATGGAAGACCCTGATGTGGCAACAGGAGATAGGGATGGAGGGCTTTAGCCAGGTTTTAGTGACTTCAGTTATGTCAGAGTTGTAAAGGGCAATCCAACCTTTTAACTTGGAGAACTTGGACATCAGGCTACGTACACTGAGGTGCACTATTTTAAGCCTATGACAGTTAGTTTAGAAGGGGTCTTTATGATGTAATGAGGAGGTAAATGGGCCTGGGTTGCTCTCAATGTCCCCCACCAAGTACTAGCAGAAGGGAGACCAGGGGATCAGAGATTATCCTTAAGTTTGCAGAGCATCCACAAAGACTTCTGGAGTAAATATACACACCGAAGAGACAGTCCTGTCTCTTGTCCAGTAGTACAAAATAGGGGACAAGATGAAGGGTAATTTCTATCTGAAACGCATCAAGCACGCATGTTAGTATGCTTTTTTTAATTAATTAAATGTTTATGCACTAAACTTATGTCGCGGTGTCCTTACCAAGAATGCTGATATTGTGCCTATTCTTGTGAGTGTGTTTATGGACTATTGAATTTGGAGCACCATCTTCCTAGTACGCACTTCTTTCTTGTGACCATGGGGAACAAGATGAGACTGGGTGTCGTGATTGGCTGAGTAGGGCATAGGCACACTAAGACTGCTTTTGACATGCAGTACAGCAGCTTGATCAATTGCCAGCATGTAGGCGCATGATTTCGACAGCATTACTAACCCTATTAGGAGGGAGCCCATCAGAACTGCTAAAGCTAATGAAATCATTGTGAGGGTGAGTGGGGTAAAATTTAGATGTAAGGGAGGCAATACTGCAGACCAGGTGCTCTTGCCAGCTGGGGAAATCAGTTTAAGTGAGACCACACTGTTATCATGCCCCCAAAGGGGGAACTGAGCTTAAAGCCACAGCACAACTAGATAAAAAAATCAGATCTTTTGCTATAGTTTGTTTCTTGTGCTCTGTTGAGCACTTACAGTACCCGATAATCTCTTGTTTTCGCTGTACTATCACCGCATAATTTGCTCCATTTTTCTTTGTTTTTGTTTACATTTCTCCCACCCACCATATTGAATTGGAAGCCTCTGCTGCCAACCGCACATGTGCATGACTCACTCATAGCACTACACAAGGACAGCAGGAACATACAGGACAGGGTCCTATGGAAGTAAACAATAGACGTGATGTGACGTGAGGGGGGAGTTTGGTTGAAAATTAGGTAGCAGCCATATTTACTGTAGATCCACAACAATGGCAATACATTTTAAATATCTAAAAAACTAAAGATTGCTAGAAAAAAATATTTACAGATATGGAAACCCAAACTATAGCTGCATGCTTCCAGCCAAAAATCAGAATTTTGATAATCACTTCCTGATTATCTAGTACTGCTGCTTTAATGTCTATCTGCCTAAGACACAATTGCCAAACAGGATGCTTGTTGGGGCTGAGATGAATAGGACCACCTAAATAGGGAACATTGGTGGCTGTAATAAAATTCTTGGAGGGAGCTAGGCACATAGGGCCACTCAAGTAGGGATACTGGTCTGGGCCAGGGATAAAAGAACAACTTTTGATGGGGATAAGATGAAGTACACAAACCACTGGGAACTGTCAGAACTGTCTGGGTAAGAGCTTATAATAGGCACTGTATGCACAGGGATACTAGGACCATGTAGGTAGGAATTTTGTGGGACACTATGCAAGAAATGCTGATAAGCTCTGGGATATCAGGACCACCCAGCTAGGACTTCGTGGGACCCTAGGCAAAAATGCATTGCTGTAGAAAAACACTGTATATATTATGAAACATCACTGCAACTGACAGTCATTTGAAAACCAATTTTGTTATTGGGTATATACACCAAAGATAACCAGAAGGTTCTAATAAAATACAATATAAACCAGAAGAGAGAGAAATATGGCAGCCAAGAGGCGAGAGTGACTTAAATCATATCTTAGGAATATACAGCTAAATTTTATCTAGCAGTACACCAGAGTTAGCTCAGAGCTATGTTACCCCTAGATGGCGCTATCCCAGGGGCTACTACCCCTGCCTGATTTGCCACTAACAGGTTGAGGGGCCTGGATCCAATGGCGGGTGCCTCCACCCAGAGGTCAGGGTTTGCAATAGTTAAACTAACTTGGTCACAGCCCTCTGGGACACTGCAACCCCTTTCTTCCACTAGTGGCCCACACAATATATCAGAATTACCTTCACAGTATACACTTACCCCAGGTCTGGTTCCGTCACTGGGACCTCCTGTGAAATGAGATACAGTGCAACAATCACAGTACAGTACTTTAACATAGACAAATACCTCAGGCAGTATAACTTTGCTGAAACAAGCAGCTCTGATTTATTTAGGGGGATATAACAAGGACAGGGGGAAATCAGGTTAATTAGCTTATCACTCTAATAATCTACCTATGGCTCTGTGCACAGGCCTATCCCTATCAGTTACTGTCCCTGGGTACCCAAGCCCTAGTGGCTAGTCCAAACCGTGGCAGCTGGTAGGGGCCCTTTCACACAGAGAAAGGAGAATTAAACAGTCAGCAGTACAGTAATTCCATTTGGATTTAATGTGGCAATTCAACAGGAGCAACCCTGAATTAGTACTCACGACCTCCAAATAAGATAGGGTCCTTCAATGTCAGCAGGGCTCACTTGAGGTACACAAACCTCTTCACACATCCATATAAAAAAAGCACTATACCAGGCAGGCTGCATCTGTATCCCGATCGCAATTACTGCACAATACCGGGAGAACACACAGCAGATTCAGTTCCTGACAGACCGAGTGCAATTTTCAGCAATTCTTCCAGTCTTCTACAGGGTGAGCCTGGTTTCTACTCTTCAGAGATCCTTGATTCTTTTCAGGACGGATTCAGTCCTAACAAGCTGTTACACAAGCTGCAGACGGAACTCTGGGCCTTACACGTTTTTGACTAAAACTGCACACTGAAAAGCACAGGGCTCCTTCCTTCTTCACTGCCAAAGCTCAACTGAAACTCCAACCGACAAAACCGGCACTTCCTTTGAGTTCCTCCCAGTTCTTGACTGGATTGGCTGTCACTCACAATAGACTGCTGCTGTTGGTCCAAAAGGTGCTGAAGTCTAAACTACATCTCCCAGAGTCACTGCTCATACAATCCTCTTGTGGCTGGCTCAGATTATGAGTCCAAGTTCTGATTCGTCCAAGGCACCATTTTAGAGCTAGCTTACCCACACTGATTGGTCCAGTTCAGCAGTTCAAACTAGAATGGGAACTAGCAGACACAGTTCTGACTGCAAAAGAAAGCAGGTTAGACAAACTGTAATTTCATTATTACTGTAAATGATTTCTGGCAAACAGTTACATCTTTCAGATAGGTTCCCTTTGCACTCCTAGTGACTGCAAAATAGAGTGAATTGCAGCAGCTTGAGTGGTACTCAATCAAAGAAACACACAGTCCCCCATACAAACTAATTATGTCTGCAAGCAGACAGCTCTTAAAGAGACAGTACCAGAGGTTCTAAAACACTCACTGATAAATGGCTTAAATGCCAAACACCATTCAGGCTTGGAGCATTCAAGCAAGCTCCTGGAAGTCTTTTGGGAACCCCCATTTGCAGGGGTTACACCCTTCCTGGCCTGGGAAAGCTTGGCGTCGCGTCAAGCAAGTACCATAAGTTTCAGCTGCAACCATATACATTTGCATTAGGCTCGACATGTAATCATCAGTCAATATATCATTTTACCAAGAACACATTTCTGAAACATTGCAGTACGTCACTCTTACACAGTATTACATACACATTGTACCATAACTCAAGTTATTACCTCTTGTACATGAAACCTGAAGAGAGGGGGCCCTTCCCTATCAGTTACCTTGGGGCTGGATGGGGCAAGGGCACCATACTTAGAGGGCAACACAAGTAACTTGGAGTTAGCACTGATGCTCAGTTTGGGCAATGAGCTCGGGACATACACTCCTTTATGGACAACATTGAGAGGCAAGTCCACAGGCCTCCCAAGTGAATCATAACTGAGGTGCACCACAGGCTTTACAGCTCGACCAGTCTTTCTAGGAGGAACTGTTATAGTCTCTGCACTCTGAGCCTCATTTTCAGCATTGTCCTCACTTGTCAGGGAGTCCATGGGGTAGAGAGGCTAGAACTTGGGGCACTTTCAGCTCCAGGAGTTACAGTTTCTGAGTCCACAACATTTGACTCGCATGGAGAGCTGACACTGGCAGTGGACTGTCAGGGCACTCAAAATACTCTTCTTGTTCAGTATCACCAGTCTGCCCCAATCTATCATTTTCTCCCTGAAAGCTCAAACAGTTCAACCATGCACAATGATTCCATTTCATCTGATCTGATGCTTTGCACTTCACTTTCTGGGAGCATTGGCTCCAGGGATGAAGCTGGGGCTTAGACAGTCCAGAAGGCCCAGCTTCATCTCCATTATTGACTAGGGATTGCCCTGAAACAATTGACTCAGTTCGTAGAAGGATAGTATTCAAAGTCACTCTCACTTTCTTCCGATATGGACTGACAGTCATGCTCAACTGGGACTTGTGGAGGGGAACACTTTAACTTTGCTTCTGTAGGTGCAGACTTTCTTGATCTTTTCTTAGCAGCAGCTCTAGTCACTGGTCCAGAGGGGGCATCTTCTAGGGGCTCAGACTCAATTAAGATTTGTCCAATGGGCAGTAAATGATTTCTATGCATTGTTTTACATCTTTTGAATTATTCTCAGGCCTTACTTTGTACACTGGCAGATCATCTAGTTTGCCCACTACAATGTGGGGAGATGGTGCCATCTGTCAGCAATCTTGTGCTTGCCATGCAGTCCCAGATTTCTTAGCAATACCCGATCTCCCTCCTGGAGTTCCTGTGCTTTCACCTTTTTATCATACCTTTCTTTGTTGGCCAGATTTCTTTTGGCAGCCATGGTTTGAGCCAGTTGGTACGCATGAGTTAGCTGGGCCTTTAACTTTTGCACATACTGTAAATAGTTGTCAGCTTGAACCCCATCAGGAGAGACCCCAAAACACACATCTACTGGTAGTCGAGCTTCTCTTCCAAACATCAGGCGGTAGGGGGAGAATCCAGTGGCATCACTTTTGGTGCAGTTATAAGCATGTACCAGGGTGCTAATTTATTTGCTCCATCTAGGCTTGTCCTTTGGGTGCAGGGTGCCTAGCATATCTAGCAAAGTGCGGTTGAAGCGTTCAGGCTGTGGGTCCCCTGGGGTGGTAAGGAGTGGTTCTGGACTTTCGCACTCCCACAGAGAAAGCATCTCTTTGATCAGACGACTCTCAAAGTCTCTCCTTGATCAGAATGGATTCTTTGTGGAGCCCCATAGTGAACAAAAAGTTTTCTACAAGTACTTTGGCCACAGTGGATGCTTTCTGGTCTTTGGTGGGGAAAGCTTGGGCATATCTCGTGAAATGGTCAGTGACCACCAGCACATTACTGATATTTCTTTGATCTGACTCCAAACTCAGAAAATCAATACAGACCAGCTCCATGGGTGCACTGGTGGTGATGTTAACAAGGGGCAGCCCTCTGGGGCAAAGCTTTCCTCTGTAAGCAGCGACTACAAGTTGAGATTGTTGCTCCACATCAGCCCCATCTTAGGCCAATAGAATCTGGATCTCACCAAGTCAAGTGTTCTGTCTATACCAAGGTGCCCCATGTGGTTGTGCAAGGACCTCAGTACTGAGTCTCGAAAGGCAGTGGGCAGCACTAGTTGTTGTTTGTCTACTTGTCCCTCTGTCTACTGTTTCTCTGTATAACAGTTTATTGATCAGTTTCAACTTAGGACCTTCTTTGTATAACAGTGCAGTTCTCAAATCAGTGGAGCATAATTTGGACACATCTTTTCCTGCATAGAGGGCTTCTAAAGCTGCTTTGATCATGGGATCGCGGGATTGAGCCCGACGCACTGTCATTGTCCAGCTGAGGCAGTGCACCAATGTCTATTGCAGAAAAGTGGCAATAAGCAGCAGGTATGCAATTCTCAGAGGCTCCCAAGCAATCCACTCATGCAGTCCACTGCGTCCGTGGACATTTGTTCCTCCCTGTCAAATCTTCCGGCAGAGTGCCCAATGTCAGTTCTGCCAATCGGACCCAATCATTCTGGGGAACAGGCCTCCGGGAGAGAGCATCAGCATCTATGTGGTTCAGACCTGCTCGGTATTCGAGAGCATAGTCATATGTAGATAATGCAGAAAGCCACCTATGGCCAGTGGCATCCAACTTAGCTGAGGTCTGCACATAGGTCAAAGGATTATTGTCAGTTTTTACTAGTATTTTAGCCCCATACAAGTACTCATGGAATTGGTCAACAATAGCCCACTTCAAAGCTAGGAACTCTAACTTATGTACAGGATAGTTCTTTCGGATGGGGTCAGGCTTCTACTGGCAAAGGCCACTGGTCTCAGGCCATTCTCGTGTCTTGGTACAACACAGCCCCAACCCTTGCAAGCTAGCATCAGTGTGCAGGACGTAAGGTTTTCTTGGATCGGCATAGGCCAGCACTGGAGCATGGGTAGTTGATATATGATCTCATGAAAAGCAGTCTCACAATCAGGAGTCCAGCGGCCCCAAATACGCTACCCGGATGAAAATACACTCTTTCAGTCTTGAGGGACGCTGACTTTTGTATTTTTGTGGGTTGGGGATACCTTGAGTAAGGTTAAGTAAAGGGCGGATCACTCTTGAATAGTCCTTGATGAAGCGCCGATAATAACCACAGAATCCCAGGAATCTTTGCAGTTCTTTTAGATTTTTGGGCTGTGGCCAGGTGGTCAAGGCCTCAACTTTACTGGGTCGGTCTCTATTCCTCGGTGGATACTATGTGTCCCACATACTTTACTGATGTTTGAAAGAATTGACACTTATCAATGGACAGTTTAAGGCCAAAGTCCTCCAGTCGGTCCAATACCTTAAATAATCTGCTCTCATGTTCCTCCAGTGAGCTGCCAAACACAATAACATCATCTAGGTATACCAGGCACTCTAGTAAGTTCATGTCCCCACTGCACGCTCCATCAATCGTTGAAAAGTGGCTGGGCACCTGAAATCATTAAGGCATCCTCATGAATTCAGAAGCCAATGCGGACAGATAAAGGCCGTCTTCTCACGGTCCTCTGGGGCCATCGGGATCTGGTAGTACCACTGCGGAGATCCAGCACAGAGAACCACTTGCTCCCGCTTAGGCAGTCCAAAGCATCCTGAATGCGGGCATTGTGTACTGATCAGGGATAGTCCGCGGTTTAAGGTGCGATAATCCACATCACCTTACTGTTCCATTCTTTTCCTCACTACCACAATGGGGAAGCATAAGGGCTTCTGGATTCTTGTATTACACCAGCAGCTAACATCTCTTGCAGATGCCGCCTCACATCATCTATGTCAGCAGGTGCCAGGCGTCGAGACCTCTCACTTAAATGGTCTTTCGTCATGCAGCCGGATATTGTGCTCAGCTCCTTGCACGCATCCTACATCCCATTCCTTTAAAGAAAACACCTGGTCTCTGGGCAAGCTTCTCACTGATCTTCACTTTCCATTCAGCTGGCAGCGGGAGTCGCCGAAATCAAACAAGTCAGGCGTTACTCTGTCATTCTTCCTTGAACTCTTGCTGCTGGGTAGCACTGCAGTGTCTGCACAATGCACATTAGCCAGGATGCAACCTCTGTTTACTCGAATGTCTCTTTCAGACACATTATGAACTTGGACCATTACCCTTCTGGCATAAGCATGGGCTCTAGCGGCAAAATACTAGGCTTGACCAGCAGTCCCTCTGGCAATTTTCCATCGCCTGGTGCATCCAACATTAATATTTTATTCTTAACATCCTTTCTGATACGGACCTCTCCTGTAAGGTACACTGGGCATTGGCGCCAGGATCAGAGACTCAGGATCCTTCTTCCATACAATTCCGACCGGTTCCTCTGGTTCTGTTTTTTCAGCATCTCTCTGTGCCTCATAGGCCTTCTTAATTAAAGCTGAACTCTTAAAGCTCTACTAGTCTTTGACCCTGTTTTTCGTAATACAACTGTGCCAGCCTTTCCAAACATATGAGCATTTGTTCCAATCAACAAAGGGACACCATCATACAGTCCAGTGGGGACACACTAAGGCTAGGGTCTCTACTTGTTCGCCACTCCAGCCACGGAGGTGGGGAAAGACAGCCAAATTCGGATATACCCGAATAGGGGTAGGCCTTCTCACTAACCCCATACATGCAGTCCTTCTAATGGTTGTAAGGGTACGCCTGACAAATGCTTGATACCAATCTTGGAACATAATTGTCACTTGGGAGCCACTGTCTAATATAGCTCTTGTAGACACCTGTTCACCTTACAGTGGTCTCCATGGAGGGACCCACTATTCTGGACCAGTCTGGAGAGGCGGTAGTGGGGCCTGGGCAACTGACCTTGCCACAAAGGACGTGAATTAGCATTTTGGTGCCCTCACTGGGATCATGTGTCACCTCTTAACCACTGATTTCTTCTCCAAGCTCTCCTTGTAGCCTATATGCAACTTTGTCAGTGTCTTTTGGGACTGGCATTCCTTTCATGTGCCCATCTTTCCCACAATTATAGCAAAACATACTTTCTGGAGTTTGAGCTGGCCTAGGCGCCACACTGGGAGCCAGGGCGGGGTATTACTAACTGGAAACCTTGGTGCCATCTCTGTTCTGGCGTGATAAGCATTTGAGACATCTCGTCAGTTTCTCCACTTCCATGGTCAAGGAATCGAGTTCGAGCTGTTATCAGTAGGAGATACATGGGTGGGTACCCCACCCCATAGCAGATGCAGTCGGATATAGGTCAGGGCCCGTACTTGCAGGCGTGGCCTTCATAAAGGGACTGTTTTTGAATTCCCGGATCTCTCTCAACAGTTCGCCCCATTGTGACATATCTTTTTCCTTGTCAGAGCACTCATTGACTGCCAACCTCTGCCCTGAACTTCACTTGATGGGTCACCTCAGTCACTCGGTCGAGCCGCAGCTATTGGTGCAGGTCCTCCCGAGGTCGTCTTTTTCAACTCCTCGAATTTCTCTCATTAACTCATCATAGGAGGGTGGGGATTCAGTCGATCTGCCAGGCGTAACTGAAGCAACAGCAGTTCTGAGAAGGGGCAGACTTAAGGATCCTGTCCAGCCTGGTTCGGTCCAGTTCAATCGCTGGCAAACTACCTTTTCTGAGGCATTCTTGCAACAATTTTTCCAGCCGAGATACATACACAGACAACAACTCCCTTGGTACTGTTGTGCATCTCTTACTCTCCACCATAGGTCCTCATCAGAATCTGGGCTCCCATACACATTCTCCAAGGCCTCAAGATAGGCCTGTGCAGTCGCTCAGGGTTACTGGCCCGCTTAGCACGGATGGTAGCCAGGGCAGGACCTCGGAGGCTCTCACTAACCTCTTCGCTTTTCACCTTCCGAGCATTGCCATTCTAGCACTTGGGGCAACATAGTCTCATCCAGGTCTCCCAGTCATCCTCCCCTTGGGGTGGGGAGGGTGCCAGAGAAGATCCTCAACCTTCGGTAAGAGTCGTGACTAATGGCAGGTGCAGAAATAGGAGTCTGCATTGGTTCAGCACCATTACGGGCACTGGAGCAGGAGAGGGTGTTGGGGAGGAACACCCAGGTGGCAAGAATAGTTTCTTCAAGTCCTCACAGTTTTCCCTCTCCCAGCAACCATTCAGCAAATTCTCCTCAAAAGTTTCAGATAGTGGTGGGGCTGATTCTCGGTCTTTACTGTCCTTAGTTATCACTCTCCAAGCAGTGAGGGCCTCTGGGGTAATGGTCTGTGGCACTTTGAGCTATCTATGGGATCCTTAAACCTACTAGGGCCAGGAAAGTGTGGGTGAGCAGATTAGCATGCCGACCCACCACCACAGGGTTTGTAAACCTTCCACCTTGGAAAGTACTCCCTGCACAGTGTCCGTATTGATACCCAGGGGATGTCCAGGATAAGCATAGCATTTGGGGTCGATCTCCTCCCAGTACACCACTCCACCAGCCGGTGCACAGCCACTCTGTCGGGTACCCATTTTTTCTTAACAGTGGTTCGTGAATATGGCCACTAGAGGACACACAATCCCAGCGGTGAGCCTCCAAGATGTTACCCTAGATGGCGCTCATCCCAGGGGCTACTACCCTGCCTGATTTGCCACTAACAGGTTGAGGGGCCTGGATCCAATGGCGGTGCCTCCACCCAGAGGTCAGGGTTTGCAATAGTTAAACTAACTTGGTCACAGCCCTCTGGGACACTGCAACTCCTTTCTTCCCACTAGTGGCCCACACAATATATCAGAATTACCTTCACAGTATACACTTACCCCAGGTCTGGTTCCGCACACTGGGACCTCCTGTGAAATGAGATACAGTGCAACAATCACAGTACAGATTTAACATAGACAAATACCTCAGGCAGTATAACTTTGCTGAAACAAGCAGCTCTGATTTATTTAGGGATATAACAAGGACAGGGGGAAATCAGGTTAATTAGCTTATCACTCTAATAATCTATTTCATGGCTCTGTGCACAGGCCTATCCCTATCAGTTACTGTCCCTGGGTACCCAAGCCCCAGTGGCTAGTCCAAACTGTGGCAGCTGGTAGGGCCCTTTCACACAGAGAAAAGGAGAATTAAACAGTCAGCAGTACAGTAATTCCATTTGGATTTAATGTGGCAATTCAACAGGGAGCAACCCTGAATTAGTACTCACGACCTCCAAATAAGATAGGGTCCTTCAATGTCAGCAGGGCTCACTTGAGGTACACAAACCTCTTCACACATCCATATAAAAGAAAGCACTATACCAGGCAGGCTGCATCTGTATCCCGATCGCACTACTGCACAATACCCGAGAACACACAGCAGATTCAGTTCCTGACAGACCGAGTGCAATTTTCAGCAATTCTTCCAGTCTTCTACAGGGTGAGCCTGGTTTCTACTCTTCAGAGATCCTTTGATTCTTTTCACAGGACGGATTCAGTCCTAACAAGCTGTTACACAAGCTGCAGACCGAACTCTGGGCCTTACACACGTTTTTTGACTAAACTGCACACTGAAAAGCACAGGGCTCCTTCCTTCTTCACTGCCAAAGCTCAACTGAAACTCCAACCGACAAAACCGGCACTTCCTTTGAGTTCCTCCCAGTTCTTGACTGGATTGGCTGTCACTCACAATAGACTGCTGCTGTTGGTCCAAAAGGTGCTGAAGTCTAAACTACATCTCCCAGAGTCACTGCTCATACAATCCTCTTGTGGCTGGCTCAGATTATGAGTCCAAGTTCTGATTCGTCCCAAGGCACCATTTTAGAGCTAGCTTACCCCACACTGATTGGTCCAGTTCAGCAGTTCAAACTAGAATGGGAACTAGCAGACACAGTTCTGACTGCAAAAGAAAGCAGGTTAGACAAACTGTAATTTCATTATTACTGTAAATGATTTCTGGCAAACAGTTACATCTTTCAGATAGGTTCCTTTGCACTCCTAGTGACTGCAAAAATAGAGTGAATTAGCAGCAGCTTGAGTGGTACTCAATCAAAGAAACACACAGTCCCCATACAACTAATTATGTCTGCAAGCAGACAGCTCTTAAAGAGACAGTACCAGAGGTTCTAAAAACACTCACTGATAAATGGCTTAAATGCCAAACACCATTCAGGCTTGGAGCATTCAAGCAAGCTCCTGGAAGTCTTTTGGGAACCCCCATTTGCAGGGGGGTTACAGCTATATTCTGGAAGGAATCAGTTACTGATGTTTCAGTTAGGGGCCTCTCAGGATAAGACTCTGCTTCTTTTCTGATAGACAGTCGCTCTCAAGTGCAGGGCTAACACAAGTAGTGAAAGTCAGTTTTGTTATCTGAGGAGTGCTAGAGCTTGTGCTAGCAATCAAACCTCAGGATTTAGAATATAAGTAGACTCCAGATAGGGAGCTACTAGGTGTACTGGAACACAACTAGTTTATGATCCACAAGACAGTATATTTGCAAGGGCTTCTACAAGTCCCTTAGGATATGAAGTACAAACAGACCCCAGAGATGGAGTTACTAGGACCCTGGAACAAAGAGCAATACAAAGGCTGATCTCAGTAGGCTGGTTAACAAAAGGGGGTGTACCATTAGAATGGCGACTTAATATTGCCACTGCTATTACAGCAACAGTGGGTTGTTGCATGACACTATTGTGACCTGGGCTTTACAGTGCTTAGCATTCGTGGTGAGTGGCTGGAGGTGGGATGTTTTGGCGCGAGGTGACTGGGGTGCAGGGTGGTGCTGAGTGGTAACAGGTGCAGTGTCAAGTGTGTGTTGGTAGTCATGATGCCTGGGTGTTTTGGGTTTGGGACTGGCATTTTTTCCTGCCTCAAACTCTGTGCAACCAATAAAAATCACCACTCCCTGACAACCTTGGTGCAACTGCAGAGTTGGTTATTTTAAGTTGGGAGGTTCGGGGGCACAGCCACCCTGCAGTACTCAACTTTTGTGTGTCTTGCTGTCTGGGGTATTAGAGGATGTGCTGGGGTGTTTGGGGTCTCTGTTGGGCAATTTTATTACATTTTTGCACTGGGTGTACTTCATCCATATTGTGGAGTGCACAGGTTCACTGTCATGGTTTCTGATATTGGCAGAATGCTGGCGCTGTAATTGCCATTGGCAATATCATTGTCGCACCGACATGAGTGAACCACCAAGGGAAACAAAGACAAGGTGAATTTGATGCGACAATGGATTAACCTTGCAATCAATTGGGGCAAAAACTCAATGGTTCTGTTGCTAACTTTCAGCCATATGACCTGTTGACACATAAGAAGCAAATAAATGGAGCAACAATATATAACCAGGATATGCAATAACCTTAAGGTAACAGAAGCAGCAAAACAAAGCAAGTCAATAGAATACCAATAAAGCCAGACAATTTAGCACAGTTTTTGTAACTAAGGTAGCAAAACAGAGGCAATACAGATGAATACAACTGGCATAGCAGTGGAGAGACTTAATCTTGAGTCCAAACAGCACTGGTGAGAGAACCAGTCTTGGAGGGTAGCAAGATGAAGCAAGATTGTATTGGGTAGCATGAATGGCCTCCAGCAGTCTGTCACAGCTGACTTCTAGACAGACTTCTCGATGCCCTTTGCACTATGGCCCTTTGCATGGAGGACCGCAGCATGGAAGACTGTAGTGTGGAGGACCACTGGATGTGGACTGCCTGAGGAGTGAGTATTGTCTCTGCCCACAGAACTGATTTCAGCTTCCTGAGTGGAGGGATTTGGTGCAAGGAAGTGTGGTTGTCTGAATGAGTAGCTGGTGAAGCTCAGCAATCAGATAAGGGGACAGGCTCAAACAAGGCAGAAGAACAAGCCCGCATGACCCTCACCAGAGTCTCAGTGCTTTCCAGTGGTGTGGTCTTCAGCAGGCTAGGGACTTAGCAGTTCAGAATTTGTAGGCTTTGACTCCACCCACAGACCCAATTTCAGCTGTCCAACTGAAAGGATTTGGTGCATGGAGGCAGGGCTTGTCCCAATGAGTAGCTGGTGAAGACTGCCAATCGAATGAGGGAGGGGCTCAAACAAGACAGGAAAACAAGCCCTCATGGCCTCTTTGGCATCTTGATGCTTTCCAAAGTGGCATGATCCATGACAGGCTAGAGCTCTGTAGTTAAAATTTGCGGGCTTTTGGCTCTGTCCACAAAACCCAATTTCAGCCTACTGATTGGAGGAAGTGCTGCAGGGAGGCACGACTTGTCTCGATTAATAGCTGGTGAAGTCTGGCAATTGGATGAAGGGATGTGCTCAAACAAGGCAGGAGATCAAGCCTCATAACCCTCATTTAATGCTTCCTGAAGTACCCATTATACCCATTTAGGGCAGCCACCATCACCAATTCTGCCAGCAGTCTGTTCCATGGTTCCACAACCCTCTCAATGCAGGAGAGCTTACTCACATTTCTCCTGAACTTACCCCCATCAACCTCCAGTCTTGACCCCTAGTGGCTGCATCCCTATTCTTTACAAATAGATCCTCACTATTCACCTTGTTTATACCCTAAAAAGTTATACTATGTTTCTGTTCTGCCCCCCTGCTCCCACCTGCCCTCCAATGAGTATATTTATTTATTTATTTAGTTTTTGTTAACTGGGTAGGTACACTAGACAGCATAGCTGCCTATTTTCAGGTACAACCCAGGAGATTACAACAAAGGGTATGTAGACAATAGTAGATACAAGAAAACATCATTGGAACAAGTAGAAGTCAGCCATAGCACACTTATACAAAATTTTCAGCAATGACAGTACATTTGCAGGAATCTACATGTAGTAACAAAACAGGAATGTAAGTGCAAATAACTAACAGTTCTTTAGGGCTTCCAGATGATCCTCTTAGGATCTGTCCTGCTGGCCTTGGATCATCTTGGTGACCCTTCCCTGCACTGACTACTCTATCAATGTCTTTCCTCATGTGAGGACCCCAGGACTGGGTGCAGTACTCCAGGTACTGTCTCACCTGGGAGCTGTACAATGGAAGAATCACCTCCCTTCTCTGATTCCTTTCCTCAGTTAAAGTGTCCAGTATGTTCTCTCCCATTCAGTATTACTTGCAGAGATTCCATCTCCCTCAGTGCATTACTTTGTTCTTCTTGGCACTGAATCTTACCTGCCAGACCATAGATCATCTCTCTCTCTCTCTTTATCTTCTCTAAGTCCTTCTGGAGATCCTGCATCCCTTCCTCTTGATCTACCCTGCCTTTTTATGATGCAGCTGCTTTGGGCCACTTGTGATATCTGCTACAGGTCTTGGGAAATCAATGTATTGATGCTGTTGCTTCCTGAGTAGTTCGCATGGCCACTTGCAAAGTCTTCTGCAGTTCTGGGATGATGTGTGTGATGATATAACTGCTCTGTGACTGGCGAATGTATGCACACATACATGCATTAACTTAGTACAATATCCTGCAGCTTTGTGTCTCACAGCATACAAGTGTAGTGTTTGTCCACCTGATAACCTGCCTGCACTGTTACATGCCTTTGTCACGTCAAGGCTGGACTACTGTAACGCTCTATACTTTGGGGTCAGTAGAGGGAACCTCTGTCGACTACAGCTGGTGCAGAACGCAGCAGCCAGGTTTCTCAAGGGCCTGCCCATGTCCTGTCATATGACCCTGGTCCCACGAGATCTGCACTGGCTGCCTGTCAGATGGAGGATTATCTTTAAGGTGGGCTCACTCATTTATAAGGCCCGATATGGCTCAGGCCCTAGCTACCTGAGTTACCACCTGATTCCTGCCCTTCCCGTACACTCCCTTCATTCCTCCACTGAGGGCCTTCTAGCAGTTCCAAGGGCCAGGCTGAAAACCTCAGTAGACTGTGCATTCGAGGTGGCTGGCCCAACCCTCTGGAACTCATTCCCCAGATTCCTGAGGGAGGCTCCACTGGTGGAGGCTTTAAGGAGGGGTCTGAAAGTCTATGTTTTCAAATAAGCTTTTCCTATTAACTGCAACTGATTTTAGTGTAATTTATTTACTGTTATTTATTTATTATGAAGTTAAATTATTTGTTGTTAATGACCCTGTATGTACTGCATGTACAACCCTGTTATGTCTTACTCCTATTGTAAGGCGCCCTGAGTCTCCGTGATTTGGCGCCATATAAATAATGTTTTACTTACTTATTTACTCTGCAATTCTTTCCCTTTTTTTAGGCCAGCAGTGGGCATATCCCCGCAGACCTCTTGCTATCAAAAAAGCAGGCAGCGCATTCCTTCCAACCAGACAACATGTTGGAGTTGCAACACAGTCATCTTCATGCCTGTGAAGCACTCTGCTCGCTGTCTGCATTGGCAGTGTCACAGCACTATTTTGTAGTCTGTCGGCAGTCATGGCAGAACATGGCACACTCTGTCATGTCCAAGATGGCCACCAGACTGTATTGTGCATGTACAACTGCTAGTGCATGCACAGTACACTGCGGTAGCCATCTTGGTCACAGCGGACTGTGCTGTGCTCCACTGTGATAGCCGATTTCCTTTTTTTTTAATGTACACATATCCTCTCCAACCTGACCCTTTCTCTCAGCACCCACCTGCCCCCCAAAACATAACAATGACATTGGGGTGCCCAATCCCCAGTGTCATGATCGACGATTTTTATGTTTAAAATTATGTTTTTCTCCCCCAACCGACCCTCCTCTCAGCACCCTCCCCCCACATCCCCATAAACATAACAGTGACACTGAGGGTGCCTAATCCCTCAGTAAAAAAGAGATGATTTTATACCTTTATTGGACCAGCATAGATATTACAAGAAAATAGGTGCTTGAGCTTTAGAGTACATAGAATACTTCATCAGAAAACACAGTTGGTTTGGAAGAATACCACTGTTATTTTTTCTGATGAAGGATTCTATGTAATCCAAAGCTCAAGCACCCCATTTTCTTTTGTAACATCTATGTTGGTACAATAAAAGGTATCAACTCATCTCTTTTTCTGGATCTTTATCACAAGGACCAATATGGCAACATGACTAATTTTCTGTGTAATCCCCACTGTCGTGACAGGAATCATCCATTGTGTTCTTTTTTTTGCTTGCAAAATAAACCATCCATCAATGAATGTCTTTGCAGCTGTTTACCTCCATCTGACCCTCCCACCAACACCCACCACCATGCACCCCCCAAGCCCTTACTTACCCATCAGGGGTCCAACACCTTAATTCTTTCTGGACTGGAGACACGTCTTCACTTTTCAAAGCCCAACCGCAAACTGAAGAAACAGGTATGCGGTTCAATGTATTCCAATAGGGTTTTGAACTTAGTGGCATTACTTGGGCATTTTTACATATTTTTGGCCCAAATTTTCAACATGCCATTTTTGGGACATTACCCCATGAACAATTGCACTCACATTAGGCAAATCTGTCCGGAAAGGTGATTTTGTGGTCCATGTGTGAAATCAGCTTTCGGGCAGGAGTTACAAAGGTTCTCTGCTCTTGTTCATGAGGTGGGGTCAAAAGAAGGCTATGCTGAAAATATGTTGTAAAATTATTAAAAAACAATAAAATTATGAGCCTATGTTGAATTTTACAATTGCAGGATCTTAACTTTGGTAATTTTCAATATTTGTACCCCAGATTTACAACATACCCTTATCTTTATGGCACCTCATGAATGTGACAGCTGTCATTTTTCACATCCTGGCCAAAATGTTTTTTTTTTAACATCCTGAAAGGTGATTTTGTGGTCCCTGCAAAAAATCACCTTACAGGCAAGAGCTGAAAATGTTCTCTGCCCTTGTTCATGAGGTGAGATCAAAAAAGACTATGTTGAAAATGTAGTGTAAAAATATTTAAGCAATAAGCCATGAAGGGGTGTGGGTTATCAGAGATTTACCACACCTGGAGTGGTTTGCCCATGAGGCTCAGCCGTGTGGGCAAATCCTCACCAGCCGTGGTAAATCCCAGATAATCCACATCCCCAAGTGGTTTATTGTGATTATACAATTATATTTTGGTATAGATTTAAGTTGAAATTGTTTTATTTTATTTTTCCTGTGGAAAAAAAGCATTTTATTAAGAAATATTGTTCCAGGAAAGAAAATAGTCTGTAGTTTGCGAGAGGCAAGTTCAAGCTGCTTGCTGCAGAGAGTATGATGTTGGGGTGATAGGGCCAGCTGCACTAATGACTGGATCACTGTGGTTTCTTCGGATGGGAGCAGAGCAGTGAACGGGAGCTTGGATTTAGCAGATGTACATTTCCAGAAGTGCCACCTTCAAGCTGCTTGCTGCGAGACTGGAGGTGAGGCCCGGCTGCACAAAATGACTGGATCACTGCTGTTTCAGCTGGTGGGAGCAGAACGGTGATTTAGTAGAGGTACATTTCGTTAAGGAGAAGTTTGAGTTGTGTTTTCAAGATCGAGGAACATTTGGTCTACTTCTGTGTCATCGATTAATTCGAAGGAGATGTCCATTGTTTTTTTGTTTGTTGTAAGGCCTTCACAAATTTCTTTAGCGAGAGGTAATATGGCGGCTGTGAGTCGTCATTCGGGGTATCAGAGTGATACGTTTGGGTAGTGGCACAAGCTTGTGGCAGACTGGCACCTTTGCCAGTGATTATCATAGTATTTACAACAGGGCTAAGTTGCCAGTCTGCCTATCTGATTGGCTGTTCATTTCTGTACATGGTATAATAAAAAATAATAAACGTATGAGTCTGCATTGAATTCTTTGAACACAGGCTCATAACTCTGGTACTTTTCAATATTTTTACCCAAAATTTACAACACAGCCATTTCTTTACAGCACCTCATAAATGTGACAGCTGTCATTTTGCAACTCCTGACCAAAATGTGTTTTTGCATCCTGAAAGTTGATTTCACAGTCCCTGCGAAAAATCACCTTTAGGCCAGGAGCTGAACATTTTCTCTGCCCTTCTTTATGAGGCAGGGTCATAACAAGGCTATGCTGAAAATTTGGTGTAAAATATTAAAAACAAATATTCAATATTTTTACCCCAAATTCCCTGGCTGCAGCCTTATTGACTCTGGCCAGAGTTTGTCTTCATTGCTGATGGACATGGTCTAAAACAAGATTACTTTCCCTTGGATTTTATTCGCTTTGGCTACTTGTCTGCACATTACATCAAAATGCCCTGTTTATGGCAGCATAATTAGCACCACAGCAACAGATTGGGATATCATTAGCAGAACTGTGGCTGCAGAAGTAGACAAGCAGACAGAGCAAATGGGGAAGAAGATCCTGTTTCCATGCAAATATCCTTAGTAATAAAGAGTAATGGTGACAATTACAGAAAAGTGTGAAATATAAGCTAAATTGTGTCTGATTATAATATTTTTCAAAGTTGCCCCAACAACAACATGGGCACTTTAAAGCTCTGTTACACAGGAAGCCCAAATTCGGCATTGACAAATACTTCTTGTATATTGGTGTCACGCTGGTGTTCCTTTAATCTGATGTCAATGTTCCCTACAAAATTGATTCATGGCTTATCAAAATTACATGGGGCTGCTCCTCTACTGACTTCATAAGGATCCTAGGATGGATCTCATCTAAGCCTTCTTTTTTTAAAATACTTTTTATTTATAACATTTGTGCATTGTAACATAATACAAACTACAGAGTAGCAAGACTTCGCAGATGAAAAGACAGAAACAATTATCTTAGACAAGGAGGTTAACACTCAGTCGTTATATCCCTGGGGGTAACCACAGATCTTCTAATAGATCTCAGTAATGGACAGTAAATTAGTAAAAGTGAACTACAGCAGCAAATGGGCTCAGACCATCCAGTACAATTTAAGGCTTACAATTATATTGTCTCATTCTGCGACTCCTATGGCCACGCGGGTCACCCATTTTGCACCACGGTGCATGAGCTGACAGAAGTTTCCTGTTTCCAGCAGGAAAGCAATTAATAACAGGTAGTGCATGAGATAATACATATTCTGCATTTAAAAGTACCCTGCATGAGATAATACAAATTCTTTTTTTTTTTTTAATATATATAGTTTGTCTTCTTTTTTCCCTGGGAGTTCCCCCGTCAATTTCTGCCCTGGTCACGGCCCTCGGAGCTTCCACCAACTGCCTATTGCCCGCATACTCCCAGTTACCCCCCGGCTTACCCCCTGGAGGGTGGGTCTGCGGCACCAGTTCCCCTAATTCCGGTGTTGCGGAACAGTATCTGGTTGGGAGTGCGGCAGCAGTGGCTAATTGAAGCCCATGGAGGGCTTCATGTAGATGGAGGTTCTCCCCTCCATTTTCTTTGATTTTTCCTCTGGGAGGTGGGGACATGCAATGACGTCCAGCATCCACCCCGCCTCCATTGGATGTGAGCACCGGTAGTTGCAAGACCCCTGACCTCTGCCAGGGGTCTGTCTCACACTGGACACTTCCCCACCCTTCCCCCGGAGAAGGAGAGCAGTCCATAGGATGCTCTATCCTTCTCCCCCCGGCCGGCACTCTGACAACCCGGGTATGTTCCCGAACCCGGATCACCGGCGTCGCAAGCGGAAATCCAACCACTATGCCAGTGGGCTGGCGAGATAATACATATTCTGCAGTTAAGTACCAGGCCCTAACTTGAGACAGCCTTGCATGCCACACATATTTATTTTAATCAACCCCTCTCCCCCAACAGACTACTCATAAATTCAACTAAGCAATGGTACCCAGTCTCCTGTAAACACATTCATCAACTATATCAAACCTATTGAAAACAAGCATTTGTCAATGCCGAATGTTTGCTTGCTGGCATTGGCAGTGGTAGTGTAGAAGTTACAGAGCTGCGTAATAGGAATGGCAGTGAAGTATTGAACTGAAGCCAACCCCACCACCACCCTGCAGAGAGTGACAGGCATTGGGGTGTGCATTTGGGTCGTCAGGCATAACGGCCGGCCATTTCACCACTACCCAACCTGCAGACACTGACAAGTGTCGTGGTGTTCCTTAGGGTCTTTGACCCTTATGCACCCATTTCATTAGGAAATATGGTGAGATGGTTGGAATATAGGAGAATGGGGTGAGTTTGGGCGAAGAGTCCAAGGCATACCTCGATGCCTCTCACTGACTGGGTGTGGAATGGTATGAGCATCACAGGCAAGAATCCCAAGTCACACCCCTGATGCCTGTCATTCCTCACAGGGTTAGGCGCTATAGTTGGAAACCCTAATACCTCAGGCATGCTTGGTATTTTCACTCCAAATCTTCAACATGTTTGTTTTGTGACCCCACCTCATGAACAGGGGGAATATCAGTTTGTTAGCCGAAAGCTGCTTATGCACAGTGACTACGGCATTTAGCACCACAGGTGCAAAAACATTCCGAACAGGATGTAAAAAATGACAGCTGTACTGTTCATGGGGAGGTGTAAATAATGGCAATGTTGCAAATCTGTAGTAAAAATATTTAAAAAAATGGTGAAGTCACGAGCGTACATAGAAACTGTGCAACGCACACCCATAATATTATTAGGTTGGGGATTTTTTACAGCAGATTGTCAACTCAGGCATTTTGGTGCCTCCGATCATGAACGGTGTCACTGTGTTTTTCTTTATCTGTGCCGAACAATGATTTCCCACAGCGACCACGCATCTCTGCGCTAACTGTGAAAACACACTTCAGCCATGTTGTGAAAAATGGCAGCTGTACTGTTCATAAGGAAGTGTGGAAAAATGTCACTGGTGAAAATCTGGACTGAAAATATTACAAAGTCATGAAGTACCGAGGTGCGTGGAAACTGCGCAATGCTCCTCAGATATCACAGTCATTTTATGGACTTTTGTCACCAAATTTTCAACATAGCCATTTTAAGACCTCTGCTCATGAACAGTGTAACTGTGATTTTCTTAATCTGTCCTAAACATTGCTTTCGCACACCAACAGCACCATTGTGCGCTACATGCGCGAAAACACATTTTGGGCGACATATGAAAAATGGCAGCTGTACTGTTCATAAGTAAGTGTAATAAAATGGCAATGTTGAAAATCTGGAGTGAAAATATTAAAAATTTAACTCACAAGCGCATGTGAGGAACTGTACAACGACCGCAGAAAACAGTCATATTTTGAATTTTTACCAAATTTTCAACATAGCCATTTTAAGACCTTTGCTCATGAACAGTGTCACTGTGATTTTCTTAACTTATCCTGCATTGATTTCAAGACACTCGACTGCGCCCATTGTGCGCTACATGGGCGGAAACACATTTTTGGGTGAGATTGAAAATGACAGCTGTACTACCATAAGAAGGTGTGGTAAAATGGCAATGTTGAAAATCTGAAGTGAAAATATTGCAAATTAGCGACCTACGAGTGTGCGAGGAACTGCGCAGCGCACGCAGAAAACAGTCATTTTTAGGAATTTTTTCACCAAATATTCAACATAGCCATTTAAGATCTCTGCTCATGAACAGTGTCACTGAGATTTTCTTAATTTGTCCCATACATTGATTTCGCATACCGACTGCGCCATTATGCTGCGCTACATGGTGAAACACATTTTGGGTGAGATGTGAAAAATGACAGCTATACTACTCATAAGAAGGTGTGGTAAAATGGCAATGTTGAAAATCTGGAGTGAAAATATTACAAATTGCGACCTTATTTAGTGTGCGTAGGGAACTGGGCGCAGCACACTGTAAAACAGTCATTTTAGGAATTTTTTCACCAAATTTTCAACATAGCCATTTTAAGACCTCTGCTCATGAACAATGTCACTGTGATTTTCTTAATTTGTCCCGTACATTGATTTCACGTTACCGACTGCGCCATTATGCTACATGAAGCGGAAACACATTTTAGGTGAGATGTGAAAAAATGACAGCTGTACTACTCATAAGAAGGTGTGGTAAAATGGCAATGTTGAAAATCTGGGTGAAAATATTGAAAATTTGCGGATTCACGAGCCTGCGTAGGAACTGCATAGCACTGCGCTAAAGTAAAACAGTCATTTTGGAATTTTGGCACAAATTTTCAACATGGGAATTTAGGACCCCTTCTCATGAATGATGTCACTGTCATGGCATTATTCAGGCCGAAGGTGATTTCTTACAGTGACTGAGAAATCACCCTTCCGGGCCGCAATATCGCCATGACAGTGACATCAATCATGAGAAGGGGTCCCAAAACCATGTTGAAAATTGGTGCAAAATCAAATACCCTGAGATATGCAACAAAGTTGAAACCCCCTATCTAGCCCATTATGCAACTTACAGGCATTTCCTCAGTTCGCGGTCGGCTTTGAAGAGTGCAGAAGTGTTCCGGTCCACTGAAGATCGTCGTGCTGAGCTCCGGAGGTAAGTATGGGGTGGGGGTGTGGGGAGGCTGGGTGCGCAGTGGGTGGGTGCGGGTTGTGGGAGGGGCCATGGAGATTCGTGGACCGCTTTTTCTTTACAGGAAAAAAACAAAAAGCGGACGACGTGGACGTTTGCCATGCTGGGGTGGGCTCCAGCATGGCACAAAGACGGTTGGGGGCGTTCAGCCGATGGGGATTGGGCACCCCGTCCGGCCTAGGATCGCTTGCCATACTGGGGTGGGCTCCCAGCGTGGCACTTACTACTGGGGGTTAGGACAGTGGGCCGGCGAGGATTGGGCACCCCGTCGGCTATATCATTAGTTGCCACGCTAGGGGTGGGCACCCAGCGTGGCCAATTTCGAAGGCTTTGGGGAGAGGCGGAGAATACAGCTCAGCCGACGGGATTGGGGCACCCTGCCGCTATACAGTGCGGTGTGCGGGAGCTGGGGCGCACACGCCTGCTTGGGCGCCTGTGTGGGGGAGAGAGGCGCTTTGAGCAGCCGATATCTCATCGCTGCTCACTCAAGCGTAGCTCGCCTTTCAACTGTATGCCACTGCATTTTGGAGCTTGTCATAGACAGCTCCAGCATGCATTGGCTTACAGGGGCCGCGCCTGCCAACACACTGACTGAATTGGAGGAGGAGATGACACACCTCCGAAATCTCCGATGATGGCACTATGTTTCTTGCACATGCGTGCAAGCAAACATAAAAAGGGAAAATATTGTCTTAGTTAAACTGTGTCAAAGCATTAAGATGTGCAGTAATGACATTGGTACTTGAAACACTGAACAACCCATCCAGGGGTGCCAAATAAAATATACAGGCAACAGGTAAACTCTTGGGGCCAGCCCGTTGCTGCAATGGTAGTGTTACTGCTTGCGGTGCCAATGACCCAAGTTCAGAAGCAAGCCTGGGAGTTGGAGGGTCAGTCTGGAGAGGAGGAGGATGGAGCGTCCCAGGGACTGCCCTCCTCCTCCTCTTCCTGGGAGGGCTGGTTTCGATGGCCAGTGTCAGCCTGGCCCATAGCACAGCTGGGGGTCAGCTTATCAGGGACCTCACAAAGAGAGGAGCAAAGGCAGAGCAGATGCATGGCATGCTGCATGTGGAAATGTGCACAGCCTAGCTGGCCATTGGTATCATTGCACACCACTTCTTCTACACCAGGGAACAACAGGAGAAAACAGGGCTAACTGGCAGGATGATGCCACATCTTTCACAGACCCCGCACCCAGCTATCTGGGCAAGTCCAATCCATCTGGATCCTGTCTCAGTGGGGCTACAGGGGGACCCTGCTGACCCCGCCAGGGGGATCTCTGGGAGAAAGGTCAAAGATGTAAGTCCTGGAGGACACTGGAGTGACGGGGTTAGGGAAAACCAGGATGGGAGCCAGCTGGCCAAGGGAAAAATAGATGACCCCCCCTCAAAAAAAGGTAAACTCTTAACATTATATGAAGAAACAGAATTTGATGACAGATAAGGACTGCTTGGCCCATCCAGTCTGCCCATTCCTCTCGATCTACATTATTACCACAGACTGTACCCAATCTACAGCTTTTTTCCTGCCCCTTTCTTTTCCATTATGATTCCCTTGTTCTTATCCCATGCTTTCTTGAACCCCACCACTGTTTTCACCCCACCACCTCCACTAGAAGACTGTTCCAGGAATCCACCACCAGAACTTTGAGTCCATGTAAATAAAAAAAAAGTAAAAGGTTTAACACACCAGAACAGTTCATAAGATTCTCCACCTTGGTCATGCGGTTTCGGCATGAGAGGGAGGATGCCATTTTAGACATAAAGGAATGGTGCAGTTCTAATTAGCAGGGAAAGGGAGCATACCTATTATTTCTATATACTTTGAGTCATGGAAAAAGACATAGCACAATATGTTAAAATCTACATGAGTTCACATTGTCGAATCCTTTTGAAATTAACTCTCTGAATCCCTGATCAGTAGTACAGGTACTTACAATGACATTAAAAAGTCAGATAGAGTCCCAAGGAAACAGTGGGAACCACCTCCAGGGGCCAGGTTCAGTGTGACCAGAGTTCCATAGACAATAGCAGAAGGTCACTGAACTCACCCAGCTCAAACAAAACTGCTATTCACATGAATAACTGTGCAAATCAATCAAGCAGTTTATTAAAGGATCAAGAGGAAACAAGCATTTATCAATGCTGAATGTTGTCTTGCTGGCATTGGCATTGGTAGTGCAGGAGTTAGAGAGATGCATAAAAGGAATGGCAGTGAAGTATGGAACTGATGACAACCCCACCCCACCCTGCAGAGACTGATAGGCATTGAGGTGTGCCTTTGGGTCATCAGCCATAAAGCTCAAGCCATTTTACCTCACCCTACCCTGCAGACTCTGACAAGTGTTGTGTCTTGGGATCATCAGGCCTTACCTTCACCCATTCCATAAGGAAATATGTTGAGATGGGTGCAGTATAGGAGAATGGGGTGAACTTCAGGGCTGAAGAATCCAAGGCACACCTTTGATGCCTATCACTGGCTGCAGGGTGGGGATGGGGGTGGAATGGCATGAGCATTACAGCCGACAATCAAAGTCACAACTCAGACCCTGTCAGTCTCTACAGGGTGAGGCGTTATGGTTAGAAACCCTAACGTCCCAGGCGTATGGTAGTTTTGCACTCCAAATTTTCAACATGGGCTTTTTGTGACCTCACCTCGTGAAAGCATTTGGGACCTCCACTCATGAACAGTGGCACTGTGATTTTCTTAATCTGTCCCGAACATTGATTTCCCACAGTGACCGTGTCATTGTGCGCCAGATGTGTTAAAACACATTTTGGGCAGGATGTGGAAAATGACAGCTGTACTGTTTATAAGGAGGTGTGAAAAAATGGCAATGTTGAAAATCTGGAGTAAAAATATTAAAAATTCTCGAAGTTACAAGCATGCGTGGAAACTGCACAATGCATGCTCGTAACAGTCATTTTTTGAAAATGTTTTCACCAAATTTGCAACATAGGCTTCTTGGGAGCCCACCTCATGAACAGTGATACTGTCATTTTGTTAATCAATCCTGAAAGGTGATTCCACGTAGTGACCATAAAATCACCTTTCGGGACCGAATAATGAAATTACAGTGACTGAGTTCATGAGTGGGAATCTGAAACCCATATTGAAAATTTGGGCAAAAGTTGCATAAATGGCCAAGATATTCGCCTAAGTTGAACACCCCCATTGATGCCATTATACAGCTTACCATGATTTTCTTCAGTTCGAGATCGGCTTTTGAGAGTTCAGACGTCTTCTGCTCCACAGTCGTCGCGCACCAGGCCTCCAGAGGTAAGCATGGGGTGAGGGGGTGCGGGAGGGTGGGGTGTGCAGAGGGTGGTGCGGGTTGGGGAGTGGGGCTTCGTGACCATGAAGGACTGTTTTCTGTTTACAGGGAACAACAACAACAAAAGGACATCGCAGGGAAGGTTTTTTATTTACAGGTTTGCTTTGGGCACACTTGGCTGGGCTCCCAGTATGCCACCTGTGTTTTTAAGGAAGAGGGACTGAAGCCAACAGGCTCCCCTGTCGGCAAATAAAGTGTGTCTGTGTTTGAGCTGAGCATGATGCTGAGGGGATTGGGCACCCTGGATGTCGGCTTTAGGGACTGTGGAGGCGGACGGCGGAGCCACTGCCATGTTTATTGAAATGTTTCACCAGGGGCACATGATGGAGGTGTGTGAGATCTGCTGCTGCAATGATGAGCCTGTCTCTCATTGCAGCAGTGGATTTTTTTCAAGTTAGTAGCACACTTCTGAACTGCTGTCAGACGGCGTGCTCATTTATTGGTGCCACAGAGTCCAGCCCAAAAAAGCAGTGGTGCCATTGGCCACAACATGGCAGAACCTCCATAACCTATTACTCCAGCAGGCTGTCACAAAATGTTACTTGTGCTATGTGTGCAAAATAACATAAAAAGGCTGAGCTCCTCAGCCCAAGGACGTCCGCACAGACTGATGTTTCAACCCAAAAAGGTCTTTGTCAAAGCATAGCGCCCCCAGTGTACATAGGTGTTTTATACATTTCATAACATAATTAAAACAACAATTAAAGTGGTCAGCATTACACACTTACAGTGACAGTGCATGTAATAAATGCAATGAAACTCATTTAAACAGGGGTAACCACAGTGGACATTTTATCCAGTACAATAAATTCCTGTCACACAGTCTAATCACCAACCCTAGTGAGTGCACAACTTAATCCACTTCTAGGAGTTTAAAATAGTACCTATACAAAATGTATACTCATTACTCAGCCATAAAGATGTCTTATTTAAATTAGCAAGAAAGGCTGCTATAAAACTCCTAAATCTGCAAATAATTCTCATCAAAACACTAGAAAATAACAGTAATTCTCTAATATATATGGCAAGGTTGCCTGCCCAGACACTGTGCACAACATGAGGCACGTCAAGAGTAAATGCAGGGGTGGGTGGGAGGAAAAAACATAAAAAACTGCAACATCTTACATAATTCAAAGAGGTAGTCACTATGTAACATGAAAAAGCTTTGCAAGTACACAAAATATATATATTACTATTATTTAGTGTAACATGCTACCTTACTCATGGCTACTCTCCCTATCTCTTAGCAGGAAAGTGTGTGCCTTGTTCACAGCACCTTACAGGACCTTACAAGAGAACACAAATATAACATAAGCACTGTTTTATAAAACATACTGAAGTATAAAGCAAAAACAGCAGAAACTACATGAAATGCTAACAGAATAACAGATGACCTGAAAACTTATTTCACCAAAATGGTTACATTTCTATTTAATCATTCAAGCCAAGTTCTGACATGCAAGCACCTAATCGGAAAATCCAGTAATTTTCCCTTTTGCTAAGAAAGCTCCCTATTGCCCCAGGTCCCAGACTCACTTGTTCAATACTTGTGAACTTTAAATCATGTTCTCTTGGAATGAGAGCATTCATCATGTGGATAGTCCAAACATACTCTTGGTCTCTATTTTCAATGGCCCTGACATGTTCCCCAACCCTTTCTAAGTCTATAGGGAACTCAGGAATAAGTGCAAGAATAATATTCAGAAGGCCAAATGTCTCCATTTCAGGGACGCTCCAAATGGAGCACCTCTGCAATCCCAAGGGCTTGGAAGGAGATTAACTCTCTGATCAAGAGAAAGACTACAGAGATCACTAGCTCTTCTCATCGTACAGGACAGCATCCTCACTGACCCATCATCCATAGCCGTGGACTTTAATTAATTTTTACTGATCTTCATAGCTATACTTCACAATTTACCAATTTACCCACCCCCACCCACTAGACTCTCCGTCTTCAGTGGTTATGGAAGTCGCCCAGCTTTTCACTTGAACCTTGTAACCCTTAATAAAGTCCGTCAGCATCTCACCATTCTGAAAGCTGATGGTTCCCCAGGCCATGATACCCTTGAACCATAATTTTTTAAACTTGGGGCTGCAGCCCTTGCTTGTCTCATTTTTGACTTACTCAATTGGTCCTTTCTCACTATTACTATCTCAGATAAATGAAAGTTTGCTGTGGTTGTTCCAGTGCACAAGGGTGGACCGAACACAACAGTACAGAACTATAGATCCATATCTATCTTCTGTCTGCTTGCAAAATCCAGGAGCACATTCTCTATGACCACCTTCAGGACTACCTTGAACTCCATCAACTACTTCTCCCTTCCAGCATGGGTTCAGGAAAAATCACAGCACCTTCATTGCCTTACTCAAAGTCACCTTCAATCTGTTTCATGCCATGGATCAAGACTATGCTACTGGTGCCATCTTTGTCAATCTGACAAAGGCCTTTGACTTAGTCAGTCATGGTCTCTTGCTCTGGCAGCTACATCACCTTGGTCTTGATGCCAGTACCTTATCTTGGGTTCAGAGTTATCTTTATGACTGCATGCAAAGGGTCAGGTGGGGTGGTTCTATCCCAGACCTCAGACCTGTTTCCCATGGTGTACTCGGGCTCCATCCTGGGCCCACTACTAATCTTACTCCTCATCAATGAGCTACCGACTAACTGTGGAGGGACCTCAGTACATCTCTATGCCGACAATGCCATTATCTACCGTTCTTCATCGACATTGGGTGGATTAACAATATGTTAGCACATGACTTTAGTGCCCTTGAAGACTGATTTCTAAAACACCAACTAGTCCTCAACACAAAAAAATGAAAGCATGCTGTTCTCCCACCTACCCTCTTTTACGCATGCTAACCCCCATGTGATTTGCTCTCAATGGTGATAAACTTGAATCTGTTCAATCCTTCAAATACCTGGATTCACCCATGATACCTCACATTCTCTGGACACTCATGTCACCCTCCTTACCAAATCTCTGAACCAAAAGCTATTAAAGGATCAAGGGCCAGCCCATCGGCGCAGCAGTTGAATTTTCATTTGTAATGCCGGTGACCTGGGTTCAGGAGTGGACCTGGATCGCTGGAGGGCTGGCCGGGGGGAAGGACTTAAGCGTACAATGACTGCTCACCTTCTCTAGGGGGGAAGGCGGGGATGCGGTCCAGTGCCTGCTGACTCCCGGTGGAGACCAGGGGTATAGCAGCGTGCCGACCAACTGACTAGGGGGACATGGTGGATATCGGCATATGCCTAGACATCATGGCATGCTGTGCCTTTGGGGAGAAAATGGAAAATCTCTCCACTGCTCAATCGGATGACAGCTTCTGGTCCCACTGCTGCCACGAATGCCCTGGTCGGGCCCCAGAGACCACCTCAGCAGCACCCGAGGGGCCAAGAAGTTGCACTGGACAGCCCCCATTGGCACTTTTCTCCTTGGAGTTGGAGAACGCATCCGGTGAAGGGTTACACCGGATTACCCTGAGGGTGGCTGTCATCTGAGGTGGTGGACAGTGGCAATGAGTGGGGCCACAAGTGAGTAGTGTGGGAGAGACCATAAATGGTCTGAAGGAGAGGCTGATGGGGAGGATTGGGGAGGATAAAAATAGAATACAAAAAGAAAAAGGATCAAGAGGAAAAAGCTGAGCTCCTCAGCCCAAGGACACCCACACAGACTGATGTTTCAACCAAAAAAGGTATTTGTCAAAGCATAGCACCCCTCGTGGACATGGGTGTTTTATACATTTCAGAAAACACTTAAAACATCAACAAGAAAGGCCACTATAAAACTCCTAACTCAGCAAATAATTCTCATCAAAAGCACTACAAAATAACTCTATTCTAATGTGTGGGCATCCTCAGGCTGAGGAGCTCAGCTTTTTCCTCTTGATCATTTAATAAACTGCTTGATTTATTTGCAGTTATTTATGTGGACAGCAGTTTTGTTTGAGCTGGGTGAGTTCAGTGACCTTCTCCTATTGTCTGTGGAACTCTGGTCATGCTGAAAGTGGCCCCTGCAGGCAGCTCCTACTATTTCCTTTGGTCTTCACCTGTGTGAGCTATGCCACGAGGGGCCCAGCATTCCTACTCAGGAACTAGGAGCAAGAGGTGTGTGCACTGAGCCGACCACTTTTAGGGCAACACAGCAGCTGCAAGAAGCATGAGTGGCAGAGTGGATACTGGCTCAGCAAGTGTACTGAAGAGCGAGAACCTAGGAGAAAAGCCCACAATATCCACATTCCCCAGCAACATTTTATCCAGTCTCAATGCAGACAATCCATTTGGGGTTGCAGAGACTGGCTGAGTCAGGAGGAGCAGCAAGTGGATGCACCAGAAGAAGGTAAAGCATATAGCAAGCTTTTTCCAATATGAGAAATGCCCTAAAAGCTAGGCAACAATACTGGCTTATAAAAACTTTTGAAGAATATCTAAGGGTTAACCGAGTGCCAAGAGGTTTAAGGGTCACAAAAAAACCCACGTTGGTTTAGAGGAGGAGGATTTTACTGGCTCCTGGTGGGAAATGGCTCATAATGCATCATTAAATGAATGAGGCTCTTAATTAAAAATACCATTATGTGCCAAAAAGAAACTGAAAGGGAATTACAGATAAAGGAACAGGAACCAAATGTTTATGCCACTGACAGGAACTTTGCAGAATTTATAAGTGAATTCAAAGCATATATAGAACTGTAGGATAAAAAGATCTGTGCAGCTAAAAGAAAAACTGCTGCATAATGAAAACGACTACAAAGAGGGTACATCTTTAGTTGGCCCAAAAACAACAGGAAGGACAGTGGGGCTAAAACAACAACAAAAAAAAGAATTAAGTAAGGTTTACCCGGTTCCATTTTAAGCAACCAGCACAAAATAAAGCCAGGAACATTGTCTCAGCCACTTCAGTTACCCCATCCATCTCTACCAGTGCCTCTGAAACTAGCTTTACTAGTGAATCTGTACCGCCCTTGCAAACTGCAGGTCCACTTGTAAATGAGCTTGCTCAATGGTGATCGCCTGGGTAAATAAAGATTCTGATTGATTGATTGGTTGACTCTCAGACTATTTTTAGATCAAACCACATCGGAGGAGGAACCCAGAGGAGGGCAAGAGGAAACAATGATATCAAGGTGCAACAGGAGGCACAGGAGAGGGCGGAGGGGAAACAAAACCCAGCAGATCAGAGGAAGAAGAAGAGATACCAGCCTGTGTAGAGGGGCAGGTACAAAATAACATTGTCAATCTATCTGGCTATACTCTGAGTGAATCAGAAATTAAAGTCCTTAGTAAGGGTCTTTCTTTTGTGCCAACGACTGGTATAAACTTTTTTGAGACAACTGTCAATTTAGACTGTGTAGAATGCTGAGTTTAAGGTGCGTTTACAGCAATATGGATCATGTCAATCAGTTGTTAGATTGGGGGGGAGCTGTGACACAGAGTAATTGGGAATGTTGAAACTACCTCCACACAGGAGGTGATGGAAGCACTTACTGAGTTGGAGAATGCTAACAGTACAGCATCTATTGCAATAGAACTAGAAACTGTAAGGGACAGTGAGATGAGAGAGGGTCTGTATGAGATGGAGAAAAAATCCATCAACAGGTTTAAGCATAGCACATTCTGTCCACCCCAACCACCAGCTGTATCTGTTTTTAAGCGATTGTGTGAAGAGGGATTAGAACGCCTTAGGAAGGATGAGTTCACCCACAGTTTTACAATCTTAGTAATGAAGAAAGGAAAGCCATTAAAGATCTTTAAAACAGTACTGAGATAACTATAAAGCCAGAAAACAACGAGGGTAGCGTGGTAATACTGAACATCATGGACTATGAGAATGAAGCCTTAAGACAACTGGGTATAAGAGAAGCATACAAACCTGTTTCCACTGACCCCCTACCGATCTTAAAAAGGCAAATAGATACCTTTCTGACCTAAGCATTTAACTCAGGTCTCATCACTGAGAAAGAAAAAACACTCCTCACAATCAAGGCACCTCTTGGGGCACAGTTCTACACCTTCTCCAAGGTCCATACGACTCTTATTAACCCACCCGGCAGGCCCATAGTAACCAGGGTAGGTAATGTAACTGAACCCCTGGCATGCTTTATTGATGATGCCATTAAACCCCTTGTCCAAAATACAGCATCCTTTCTCCAGGACACCAGGGACATGTTAAACACACTAGCTACACTTGATGTTAAGGAAGATTCCACCTTAGCTGCCTTAGGTGTAGAAGTGTTGTACACAAGTATACCCCACCTGGGGTGTTTGAGAGCTCTTAGGTACTTTCTGAACAACAGAGGAGCAGGGGCAAGACTGGATAACAATTTACTGGAAGAGATGGCACAACTGGTACTGGAAAGTAACTATTTTACATTTAAAGGTAAACATTACCAGCAAGAGAAAGGGACGGCCATGGGGGCAACTTTTGCTCCCAGCTATGCTAACTTGTACATGGCCTACTGGGAGGAGGAATTTGTTTGGAGTAATTACAACCCCTACTTGTCAAAAATAAAAATGTGGAAGCATTTTATCGACACTATTTTTCTGATATGGGAAGGGGACATGGCAGAACTTGGGGAGTTCCTGGAGCACCTACATGGAACTAATCAGCACCTACACTTTACATGCCATGCAGACAGCCAACAGATTTTATTTCCAGATATCTGTCACCAAGTCAGTTGAAGGGGAAAATAGACACCAGTCTATACAGGAAGCACACAGACACAAACAGCATTCTGCTATCCAGCAGCTGTCATCCCTCACACATCGTCTCTAATATATCTAAGAGCCAATTTCTTCGAGTGAAAAGAAATTGTAGCCAGAAAGAGGTACTGTATATGAGATGGGAAAAATGGATCTCACTCAGAGATTCATACAAAGGGGTTATTCAAAAATACTGTTGAAAGAGCTAGAAAGGAGGTAAACACCATAGAAAGGGATACCTTACTACAGGTCAAGATACACATGACTGGTGGATCATGTGATGAGGTTGTCTAAGTAGCAGCCTTCTTGCAGAGTTCCTGCCTACTCAGAGATAAACTACCTTCTTCAGCGAATCTACATATCACCTTCTACTAACAGAATTCATCGGGTGTCTATCTAGACACCAGTGGCCAAGTTTAGCAAGTCTGTGGAGAAATAATGGAGGTACGATGCACCTAGCTCTCCCCAAACATAAACCACCCTGCAGCCGGAGAAGCAAAACAAAAAATCTAGGCTGCAAGCTCCGGCCTCCAGAAAAGCTGCTAACACTGCCCCAGACCCAAATCTCCTGACAGTGGAATGCTTCTTAGCAGAATTCTGCCCTTTCAGAGAAGAAGTAAAGTCTCTTACCGATGAAATGAGAACCATGGCCACTGCTTTGGAGGATATTTCTCGTCGCACTGGAGACAACGAAGTGCGCATCAAGTCACATGAGAAGAAGGCAGATCAGGTCGATCCTGAATTCGCCATGATCAGGCAAAGGGTCACATGGCTGGAAGCCAAAGTCGAAGACTTGGAGGGATGTAGCAGGCAATAATAATGCCATACTGATCGGTCTCCCAGAAAAAGAGGAGGGCACCAATGCAGTAACATTTATACAAAAGCTGGTGCAGAAACTGGCAGGTCCCTCTCCATTTGGCCCTGTGTATTCCATAGAAAGGCCCACAGATCATTAAGGCCAGTGCCCCCACCTGATGTGTCGCCTTGCCCTCCAATCTTCAAGTTACTCAACTTTCAAGACAGGCAGCATTTCCTAACTACGATCAAGGAGCTGCAAGAGGTGAAGTGGGGAGAACACAGGATTCAGGTGGCTCAAGACTTGCCTGCAACAGTGTGCCAAAGGCTTACTGCATTTCACCAGATAGTATCAAAGCTAATCCCAGCAGGATTGAAATTTAGAATGCTGTACCCTGCCAGACATCAAATCAACCTGCAAGAACAGTGGAAACGTTTTGAGGACTCGTCTGTCGCAGAGAGCGAGCTTACAGTGCCTTCCTGATCTTTTTAAGCCGCGTTGAACATCTGGAGGGCATATCTGGTTTTCACTTGGTATTATCAAGATGACTTTGGGACTTTGGTGTTATTTCATTTAACCACAGAGCAAGGAATGGTTTTCTCAGACCTGTTGATGGACGAGGTTCCCCTTATTAAAGCACTTGACTGAGTCATATTCGCCTGGAAGGTGGTTTCAATCTGTATAGACCTGGTGTCCTAACATTTCAGTTTACAGTTTGCCACAAGGCATTGTTTTATTTGAGTGCCAACACTGTATTTACACTAGAGTTAAAACTTCCCACCAGATCGCTTTTGAATACCCCTGGAAGTCTTAATTCAAGCATGGCGCATTTTTAGTGCATCGCAATTGCTTAATTAACCAGATAACGGTACTTCTCCCCTTATCTCAGATCTTTTGCCTTGATGTTTTGGGCCATTTATTTGTTAATGTACAGATTTTGTACTGCCTCCACTTCAGTTTAATTACCAGGACGTCTTTTAGCCGTTAGTCTGCAATAACAGCAAAGCGTTGCAGTTCATTATTTGGTCGCGAGAGGGGAGCATTGTATGTAATTTTATTTTATCCACCTTGCTTCTGTTATTACTGTTTTTATGGTTCCAGTAGTTAACATACCATATTCACCGTTATTGGGCTAATACTTGTATAGTTTGCCTAGGGCAGCCCACAAAGTTTTGGGAACAAAAGGGCAGGAGCAGGAAGGGTAGTGGTTGGTCTGCCTGTACATCATAGATAGTTTGATTAATGGGAAATCTGAAGGGAGAAATTACCTCCATTCTCTTCTTGTCTTCAATTCATATTTTGACAAAATATTACAGGGGATGGGGAGGTAGGGAAGGAGGATTAGGGTATTACAGTTTAATGTTTTATGTTTGGGTATTTGTGAAGGGGGGGTTTGTGGTTGTGAGAGGGGGAGATGGAATGGGATTTTGGAGTTGGAGGACGAAATGCATCACCTGGGTTGAGACATGATGGGGTCACAAAGGAATATTACTGGTTGAGTATGTACAATTCAAAATGTGTTTAATTACATGGCTGGACAAATAAGATTCACTTCGTGGAATGTGAGGAGGGCAAGGAATAAAACAAAACGCCATCAAATTTTAAAGCATTTAGGTCAGATTAAGACTGATGTTGCTTGCTTACTGGAAATGCATTTGTTAGATTCTGATGATGGTCTTATATGGAGGCAAAGCTTCGGTCAAGCATTTACATTAGGTTCTTGCACGCAGAGCAAGGGCATAGCTATTATTATAGCCCACCAACTGGCGTTCACCAATTTGCAGATTATCTCTGACCCTAATAGCCGTTATCTGATAATCAGAGGTTGTCTTGATCGGGTTGAATTATTAATTGGTAGTATCTATGGCCCTAATGATGATTCACCCTCCTGTTTTACTGAGCTCCTCCAAATCTTATCCCCTTTCTCTCACCTTCTGGTTTTCCTAGGGGGAGAATGGAACCTTCCTTTCTCACTGGATATCGATAAGACATACCGAAGGACTCAAGGGCTGTCACCAGCCCAAAGGGCCATGAGGGACCTAGTAGACCAACTGGGGATGTGCGATCCCTGGAGGACTCTTAATCCTTCTGCCAGGGAATACATCTTCCACTCACCAGTACATGGCTCCTCATCAAGAATTGATTACTTTTACTTAAGAATGAACTCCTTGCCAGGTGTTCAAGAGTGGATAGAAGCCAGGGTTATCTTTGATCATTCCCCGCCTGGTGTCTCTGGCCCTCATCGTCAAAAGGACACTATGTGGAAGCTCAACAATCAGCTTCTGAAGGATACAGAGGTAATCAAAAGAAAAGTCCAGTCCATTGATCATTACACTATAGACAATCTAAACATGACTGACAAGCCAGATATTGAATGGGCCACGATGAAATATTTTCTTAGAGGAGAGTTCATTAGCATAGCCTCCCAAAGAAAGAGGAAAAGGGAGGAGCGAGCCTCTAATTTGTTGACACAAATTCGACACTTGGAAAGCATGCTTCCCCTAACGGGTACTAAGAGTGCTAAAACCACCCTCTTAAAATTGCGAGAAGCATATAATGACTTACTAAGAGAAAAGGCAGAATATGCCATTCTCAAGTCCCGTACGCTTTACATAGATCAAGGGGAAAAGGCAGGCCACCTATTGGCTATGAGGATAAAACAATAAGAGGCAACACGATTAGTCAAAGCCATTAAATTACATACTGACGGAGCCATTAAAGTCACTGCCAGAGAGATAGTCTCCAATTTGAACTTTATTATCGGAACTTGTATGGACCCAGGTCAGCTCCTCCTTCCCCGGAGATATAGAGGCATATCTTGACTCCTTGCCCTATCATCACTGAACAAAGTAGGTAGAGTGGTACTATGAGCTCCTATTACTGAAGAGGAAATTAGGGCAACAATCAGGAACTCCTCCAGATAAAGCCCCTGGCCGGACGGGTTTACCAGAATTTCTATAAAAATTCTCCATCAATTAGTTCCCTGGTCATTAAGATTTTACTCTCCGTATTATCAGGGAACTCTCTGCTGTGGAAACTTATGCACAACCCTGATATTCATGGTATAAGGATAGGTTCCTCTGTTCTAAAGATACCAGCATATGCAGAAGACATATTACAGTACCTGACTCAACCATCTCCTCCATTCAAGCTGTTATGGATACTATTTCAAGCTATAGTCTTGTTTCCAACTACAAGATCAATTTGGACAAGTCTGAGGTCTTTCCCCTGAACAATAGTACTCATGGCACATTCCTGCATCATTTCAGGTTGCAATAGTCCCAAAATAGCCTCAAGTACCTAGGTATTAATCTGGCGAGAAGTAACACCAAGTTGAAATCACTTAACCTAGACCCCCAAATGTATAAAATGCAACAAGATCTATCCCAATGGAAGGATATGCCTTTGTCTCTCTGGGGGAGGGTAAGCTTGATTAAAATGAATATCTTGCCTCGTTGTTTTATCCTCTAAGTATGCTAAATTTGTGGCTGCCTATTACCTGGTTTAAAAGTTACATGGGGTGATACCGAGTTTCCTCTGGTGCCGTAGAACCTCCACAGTGAGCATACCATAAGCTGGCTGCTCCAAAAGAAAAGGAGGACTCGGTTCCCCACTTTGGTCTGTATTATTGGGCCATTCATTTGAGTAAATACCTTAGATGGCTGCACCAGTGGAGACCCCATATTCATTCCCATATGTACTATCCTGGCTCTCTATAGAGTTAATTGATTCATCTGGCGCTCAGGAGATGCCATCCTACATTCCCGGTCTAAAGACCTCCCAGATCATTGTCCAACTCTCCTATAGTCAACTCGGTGAGAGTGCACTTTCAACTACAGTATGTACGTTCTTAAAATACAACCCCCTGAAAGATCTGACACAACCAATTCTACGAAACCCAAACTTTCAAATAGGGGGCACCCTTCAGACAGAGATCTGGCTTCCCTCGCTTATGGGGCAGAACCCTCAAGACTTAGCAAGTGGGGATTCCTACCTATCGATCAAAGACATGATGTTGAAACTTCCATTGGGCCCAGGAGGGTTTTTCAAATTTTACCAACTCTGACATCTCCTGTCAAAACAGGTCCTACCTGGAGTAAATAGAAGGAAGGAGGACACTTTTCTACCTTTAGTTACCCCTGCCCAGCAACTTCACTTGGTCTCTCTAATATATGCTTCTTTGTATAATCTGGCTTTTCCTCACATGGATGGGTCTTCCCCTTACTGGACAGATAAATTCCCCCAAAGAACCCTTAACTGGGACAAGCTATGGAAGTCTTGCCATGCATATATCACGCAAGACAGACTGCGTATTATGCAATTCTTGATTCTACATAACATGTATATGACGCCAATAAGACTAAACAGAATGTTCAAGCTCCCCTCCCCAATCTGTGGATGCTGCAACCAAGCAGAAGGTAATTTGTATCACATTTTCTGGGAATGTCCCCCCATTGCTGCACTTTGGGAGACCATCAGACAGAGGGCAGATCCCCTTCTGGGCTTAGATAATTTATTTTCTCCTGAAATCTGCCTCCTGGGTGACTTTACCGATGTCATTGTCAAACAACGTAGATTTTACATGTCAATGATTGCACTCTCCCTTAAGGCTCTGGTACTCCATCATTGGAAGGACTCCCATGTAATCTTTTATACAGAATGGCAAAAAAAATTGTTATCTTACCGGCCTGGTGGCGCTGAGGGTTGAGGCACTGGATGCCACACCTCGTGCCACTCCAGCGACCCGGGTTTTGGAACGAGCCCAGGCCACTGGAGGTCGGCAGGGGGGAGAAGAGATTGAGCATCCACAGGACTGCTGTCTGTTTCTGAGGAGAGTTGAGGAAAGTGCTCACTCCTGGAGCAGCCTCTGGTGGTGATCTGGAGGCACCCAGCATGGCAACGTAGCATATGCACTAGGGACAGAGTTGCGGCTTAATGTTGCCTTGCCTGCCGCACTCCAAGCGGACCAGCAAGAAAAGGTTGAAAAATGCCTCACACATCCTCGGAGAGATGACGGTGGCTCCAGGGGACTTCGCCCACATCCCAAGTGCCAGCCCAATGCACCCAGGATCTTCTTCCATGGCCGACCCAATGACCATCAGGTACGCACCTCACAATTAAGGAGTCAGCCACTGTGGGAGGACAGAATCAGCCCCAGAGATGGTACCAGGGTTGAGCCTGCCTGGTGTCATTCGGGGGAGTGGAGGGGTTCAGGCTGGAAGTAGGGCGAACTCCGAGAGGGTTCATCTGAAGGATGCCCGAGGGTGTGGAAGAAACAAAGTTTAAAAAAAAAAAAAAGAATTGTTATCTAATTTGAGAATAGAGAAAATGGTTGCGAGTCTACATAACTGTATAAACCGTTATAAGAATAGGTGGGAGTCCATGAACTGTTTATATTGTCTTTGACATCCCATACTCCATAGAACATAGATAAGGGTGATGCATTGGTGGGGAGGGGGGGGGGGGTGGTATAATGTTTTGATTTCTGTATGTCTTGTCTGTTTATTGTAGCGTGGTACATTATTGTTTTTGAGTATTGTATCATTTTGTATGTCTTTATTGGAGAAAACTCAATAAAGTTGAATTTAAAAAAAAGATACATGACAGGAACTCACAAACAGGTACTGATCATATAAACTTTGTTGCTACATATAATGTTAGATCCTGGCAGGTCAGAAATATCATCAATGCCAACTGGCATGTGTTGGGGCAGACGCCAGACTACCTGAAACCTGCAAAGTATTACCCAGAATGGCATACAGGAGGGCAAAAAACTTCCATGACCTGTTAGTGACCTCCTGCCAACCAGTTCAGCAAGAAAACACTATGGCTCCCACACCTACCAAAAGGCTGCAGAAAGTGTGGCAGATGCAAATACTGCCCATACATAAATACAAGCAGAGTGGTTGTTAATCTGTATGATGGAGAAACCATTCGTGTAAATCATTTTATAAACTGTGACACAAAATGGGTTGTTTATTTTACAGAATGCAAATGTGGTGCTTATTATGTGGGCTGCACCAAAAGAAAGTTAAAAGAAAGGGTTGGGGAACATGTAAGGGCCATTGAAAACAGAGACCAAGAGTATGTTTGAGCTACCCACATGATGAATGCTCTAATTCCATGTGAACATGATTTAAAGTTCACAGATATTGAACAAGTGAGCCTGGGACCCAAAGGGGGCAATAGAGAGCTTGCCCTTAGCAAAAGGGAAAATTACTGGATTTTCCGATTAGGTCCTTGCATGTCTGAACTCGGCTTGAATGATCAGATAGAAATTGAACCATTTCTGGTGAAATAAGTTTTCAGGTTATCTGTTATTCTGTTAGCACTTCATGTTGTTTCTACTATTTTTGCTTTATACATTAATATGTTTTTATAAAACAGTACTTATGTTATATTTGTGTTCTCTTGTAGGTTCCTGGAAGATGCTGAGAACAAGTCACACACTTTCCCTGCTAAGAAATAGGGAGAGTAGCCATGAGTAAGGCAGCATGTTACACTAAATAAAAGTAATATACTGTATATTTTGTGTACTTGCAAAGCTTTTTCATGTTACATAGTGGTTACCTCTTTGAATTATGTAAGATGTTGCTGTATTCTTACCTCTGCCCCCCGTATTCACTCTTGCCCCACACTGTGCACAGTGTCTGGGCTTTGGCTATATATTAGAGAATTAGAATAACGTTATTTTCTAGTGCTTTTGATGAGAATTATTTGCAGATTTAGGAGTTTTATGGCAGCCTTTCTTGCTAATTTAAAATAAGACATGTTTAGAGCCAGGTAATGAATATATATTTTGTATAGGCACTATTTTAAACTCCCTAGAAATGGATTAAGTTGTGCACTCGCTAGTGTGGGTGATTAGCCTGTGTGACAGGAATTTATTGTACTAGATAAAAGGCCCACTGTGGTTACCCCTGTTTAAATTAGCTTGATTGTGCTTATTACATGCACTGTCACTTTAAGGGTGTAATGCTGACCACTTTAATTGTAGTTGTCCACTGGGGGTGCTATGATTTGACAAAGATCTTTTTTGGTTGAAATGTCAGTCTGTGTGGGCGCCCTCGGGCTGAGGAGCTCAGCTTTTTCCTCTTGATCCTTTAATAAACTGCTTGATTTATTGTAGTTATTCATGTGGACTGCAGTTTTGCTTGAGCTGGGTAAGTTCAGTGACCTTCTTCTATTGTCAGATAGAGTCCCTTACAAGTGTATGATTCCCAGCTGGCTGACTCTCTCAGTGGCAAATCATTTTCTATTTTCTGTGCCAGTTTATCCAAGTCTTTAGGGTGTCGTAGAAGTATGTTTGTCCACAATAGTGAACCCACAATTTTGATGGGTAAACAGAGTTAAATGGAACATTGTATTCTCTTAGTTTTTTCCCAATCAAAACTCTTCTGATGCTGGCTTGTATTGAAACATAGGTCAGGGAATAGCGTGTCCACAACCATCCATCTCAAATGTTTGATTTGCCTCCCAGTTTTAAGAACCAGGTGACACTGTAGAACAGAATTAAATTTGTCCAGTAATGTGTGGTTAAGGCAAGATCAGTAACTTTATGAGTTTTTCTTCTATATCATTTTTCAATATTGAGTTGCTCAGTTGACAAGTCTAAGCCCAATGCTTCCCTCAGCCACGCGATGATAGTCTGGATAAGGGTTTCACCTTAAAAAAACATGCAAGGTCATTTACAGTATGTGGACATTTCTTTCCCTCAGAAGATTCTGTGAATGCTGGAGTCCTGCTCTCAATATCAGGTCTCTTCACCAAGCCAGTTGAGACAGCCAGTGCCTTGTCTGCTGCACTCCTTCTGTCTATGACCTCTGTGCCATGGGATTCTCACCCGCTGCTCATCCACCTGGAGCTGTTGAGCAAGAAAGTCAAATCTGGAGTTTAATAGTTCCAAAGGCTTGTCCATCCTTTCCACTAAAGTGTGAAGAGAAATCAGGAAATCTCAGTCTCCTGACTGATGTGGCCTCCAGTTTTGCCTGCATCTTTTGTCAACTGTTTAGGCTTGAAAAGTCCTGTGAGTTATTTGGGGCTTTTAGGCTCCCCATCGTGCGATTTTCCGAAATTCAGCCAAATGATGTTGTTCCAGTCCAGATACCACTCAGACAATTTAGAAATTAGTCCACCAAGTTTTGACGAAAATATTTTAGTTTTAAAGCAGCAGTGCATGATAGCAGTGGCACATTTGACCTATACTTTTTATTCTATTTTAGATTTGCCCCATATCTCTTGACTTCTATGATACCCTTTCTCTGCATTTTGAGTCTTCTTACAACTTTTATATGGCTTGGACCATGTTTTCATTACTATTCCTCTGTTGTTCTTGAACTCCAATTGTTTAAGATCCCTTTTATGGCTTTGGCATAGCCCATCAGATGTTTTGTATTCAGAAAAGGGCTGATGTTATTTCTGCTACCAAACAACATGATAGAGTGTTAAAATAGATTCCTGCACTGAAGCCTCATTACTATGCTGCCTGTGTGTATAGGAAGTTGTAGAATACTAGTTTTCCTCTGGCTTGAGGAGTTAATTGAGCCCACAGAAAGTTAACTCATTATCTTCTGGCAGCCATTCTGTGTTAAATTACCAATGGATAGTACAGACATCATAGAAAGCCATTGGAAGTAGAATGGGTTAAACACTTCCTGGAACATTTTGCATAACAAATACAGTAAGCTCTGCTGTGCTCTCATTAAGTCATTTGACATCACCATCCTAAGAGCAGTGATTTCTGCTACTTTTCAGGACATTCCATAGCAAACAGTCCCAGTGATGCTTGTTTCCAAATAATACGCAAACTTCATTTTCTCAGGCAGGCAGTTCTGGGCTACTGTTTATAGTCTACTGAATGCTCTTAACCTGCAATTTGTGACTATAGGTGTTTATAACTGAATGACAATAACCACATTTGCTTCACTTGCAAATAAGTAGGCATGTGTGTGTCTAAGTTTTGTTTGATTTAGGTTACACAAAGAATCTGACCAGTTCATAACGTGCTGTATTGTGATTAAATGAACTGATATCTGGGGGCTTTGGTTTCTTTTACAAATTCATTTTTTCTGACCATGGATATACTAAAACAAAAAAAAAATCAACAAAATGTTTAAAAATAATGAGTTTAGCAGTAATTTAGTTGATGTGGTGTAAAAGCTGCTCCCTGAAAATTACCCGTATGGGGTGGGGGCTGCCACAAGCAGAATGGGACTTCATGTATGGGGATCTCATGGCAGCAGAAGAGGCATGATAGCATTAAAAGCTTAATGGTGTGGATGTGGAGGCACCAGTATTTGAGCATGACTTTGCTAGAGGACTAAATGTGACTTGTGGGTGGGGATCATCAGGAATTGAGTGAGTCTTGGTATTTTAGCATTATGTTTTTCTGAAACTTCAGCCTTCAATGGGCTAGACTCTGCATCCTCTGTGCGGTATATCATTAAGCCACATGCAGTGGGGTATGGGTAAAAGCCAGATCACCAGACCCGACCAGAGCTGCAAAATCTGGACTGGGCACAGCTTGTGCAAATATTGCTGATTGACTCACTCCAGATGATCTGGTCTGGCTTTTACCTATCTGGTCTGGTCCTGACGGTTCTGTTTTCAACCATGCCAGGGAAGGGTTGAAAAAACCGACCATGTTGGGAGACGGGACGGCGGCTGTGCTATTTATGTCAAGGAATCTCTCCCAGTACTAGCCCTGCCCGCTCCCATCCTTGACTCCAGGGCCCAGGCGCTTATGCTGAAACTAACCCCTGACCCTTTAAAGGGACCCCTTTATCTGACTACTGCATACGTGCCCCAGGGACCAAATGCAGGCCATTGCCTCTCTTACAGAATACCTTACCTCTCTACCTCTCTACCTCCTTCCGCTGATCAAATTCTGGTGGTGACTAAATGTCAACTGGCTCAGCCCTCCTCCTCTCTACCCGAGACTCCTTTTCTGCAATAGACCTAACGAACTAGTTACCCACCCTACCAGGACTAACCCAAGAGAGGCTCCAGTACCTTGCTTGATGTGGTACTCACCAACCACCCTAATCGGATCCCCAATGTCAAGTCCTCCCAGACTCTCTCAGCGATCACCCCCATTCTATTCCACTGGTCAACCTCAGTCCCCAAACCCATAGCACAGTCCACATGCCGGGGCGTCTAATACCTGGTGGACTGATAAAACTTATGGAACTTCTGTCCCAAATTGACTGGTCTCCTATACTGGCAACTCCTGCATCAACACAACTCTCTCTTTACCCAAACTTTAATAATGCCTGTGATATCTTTGCCCCAGTGTTGACCGCCATTCTAAAAGGAAGAATGCCCCTGGGTTACCCCAGCTTTGATCCACCAGCTCAAACATAGGGACAACCTATGGCACTGTGCCATTGAGACTGGCCGCCCAATGACAGGCGGTTATATGCTGCCACCAAACAAGTGCACCGGGCCATCAGAAAGGCCAAGTCTGAGCACCATCGGTCCTCACTCACTGCCTCATGGGAATCCTAGAACCTTCTGGGATAACATTAAACAGTTAAATGGGAGTGCGCACTGCCCCACCCACCCAGATCAACATTAATGGTGTGATCTCCTCAGACCCAGCCTCATAGCCAACCACCTCAACACCTCATTCACTGACCTTAGCCCTATCCTCCCTACAAATTTTTTGACCCTCCTCCCCAGCACCTGCGTAAATCTTTCTGCCTTACTTTCTCCTCCGCCGTGTTCTGCCCAAGAACTTAGGCCGCACCTTGTCACTGCCCTCAAGAGTAATAGTACAGGCAGTGACACCCTGGATCCGTGTATCCTACGGCTGGTCTTAGACACAGTCCTTACCCCAATCACATGCCTCATCAACCACTCTCTTTGCCTGGGGAAGGTTCCAACTGCCTGGAAAGTTGCCACTGTCACCCCTATCTTTAAAGGTGGTGATAGGACTGTGGCTGGAAACTATAGACCGATCTCCATTCTCTCTCCTCTCTTCTCTCTCCAAGGCCTTGGAAAAAGTGGTGGCCTCTCAAATCTCTGACTACCTCTCCACCTACAATGTCCTTTGTCCTGAGCAGCATGGCTTCTGAGCGGGCCACAGTACCAACACAGCCCTCCTAGAGTTCTCCAACTTTCTCCACTCCTCCTTAGACACTGGTTCTCTGGCTGGTGCTGTCTTCATTGACCTCTCAAAAGCTTTCGACACTGTCTCCCACCCCCTCCTTCTTGATGCCCTTAGTCTCTCTGGTTTTGCTGCTGGGCCCATCTCCTGGTGCACCAGTTATCTGTCTGACCGCTCACAGCATGTAAAATTAATGGGACCTACTCAGACATCTGTCCCATCTTTTCTGGGGTTCCCCAGGGCTCCATTCTGGGCCTCCATTATTCTCCTTTACCTTAACACCCTTCCACGCTCTTGCTCGGGAACATTCAATTGTACGCTGATGATGCAGTCATCTTTGCCTCAAGTCGTAACCCTATTGCCCTCCAGGACTTGCTGCAGAAGTCCTTCACTGAAGCCGAGGCTGGTTCAAGGAACATAGATTGGTGATAAATCTTAAAAACAAAACCATGTTCTTTCTCATCCCCAAAACAAGTCCTGCAACTTCAAACTCCTCATTCACTCTGGGTCCTCATTCCCTTGAACAAGTTTGCTCCTATAAATACCTAGGGATCCATTTTGACCCCTCCCTCTCCTTTCATGGACACATGCTGCCCTAGCCACTGCCACTAATATCCGATTGGGCATCTTACATCAGTATAAACACTGCCTCCCCGGAGGCTCTTCGTTCACTGCAGTCACCTCCTCTATCCTGTCCCTAGTGGACTATGGACTGCGGTGTATGGTGCTGCTGATCAGACCGCACTCCTTAAAATTCACTTTCTCTGAATAAGGCCTGCAGGTTAATTACTGGAGCACCTAGGATGACACACACCTGTCTACTGTATGCTAAAGCGCTGGTACTTGATCCGACGAACGCCTCAAATATCTTACCTGTACCCTTACAAAAAGACCTCCTGGGCTTTCCCCACCAGGATTGACCACCACCATACCGCTCTGTCCCACTAGTTCATACTGGACCTCTGGGAAAACCTCTTGTTATCCCTAGAGCTAGGACCTCTCACGGCCAAAGAGCCTTCAGCTTTAGGCCCTTCCTGGTTCAACACACTGCCCCTCCATCTCCAAGCTCCAACTATATCGTGCTTCAAAACTTCCTTACGTAACCACCTTATTAACACCCGATGCTGTAACTGCCGCTAGTCAGAGCCTTACTCAATACTTATGACAAAGTTTATTACTAAGCTGCTAAGGACAACATAACTTGTATTGTTTGTATCCATCCTACCTGTACCAGCTTGTTTGTATCTATGTCTTAATTTACTGTTATACTTATGTGTTGTACTGCTATACTGTGTATTTTGGTTTGTCTTACTGTGACAAGGTACTTCTTTGTAAATGAGCCTATGGCTCAAAGGTTTTCCAAACTGCTGTTTAAATAAAATAAATAAAAAAAAAAGATACTTCCAGGAGGACCAGATACATAAAAGTTGGACTGAACAGTGCAGCCAGAGTGACTGGATCAGCAGTATTTGTACAAGTTGCACTCTAGTATGGCCAGTTTGGATTTTTACAGAACTGCTGTGGTTCAGGTCTGTCAGTCCAATTTTTAATCAATCAGTGACTGGACTTCTACTGGGACTAAAGAAGAAGAACTTTTGTACTTGGACCTTAATTTAGGGTAAAAACTAACAGACAAAACAAAAAAAGTGTGTGTTTGTCTGAGTTAACTGAACTGAATGGTTATCTGAACAGTTATCTAGTGTAAATCTCAGGTGATTGAAAGGACTTAATAGCTGTGAGGTTTAAATTACTTGTAGAAAGATCTAGTAAGTAGGGGAGTGGCTTATTGGAAGGAAGCTACATTTAAAGACTGCCTTAGAAAGATTCTGCTAATAGCTTGCAAAGACACCAGGAGAAAGGACTGCTGTGTGACTGGACTCTCTACTGAGACTATATTGCCCTCCTTTCCCCCCACCCTCCCACCCAAAGCTAGTTCTACTTTTATAGTACAGGATTTGACTGACAGCATACAATACATAGACAGTGTCGGGCAGATAAGTGCCTATGGCCCACCCAGTCTGCCCATTTGAGCTTGTAAGTTCAGTTTATGTTTTTCAAGAAGTCTGTTGCCCTCACCTGACCTTCAGAATTCCTTTATGTCTATCCCATGCATTCTTAAATCCCGTGATTGTTTCAGCCCCACCACTTCCTCTGGCAGGATGTTCCACTTGTCCACCACCCGTTCTGTGAAGAAATTCTTCCTCACAGTTCCTCTGAATCATCCTCCCTCCAACTTCATCCCATGCCCTCTAGTCCTGGAACATCTTTTTCCCCCCAAAATAGTGTATTCCTGCACCCGTTCCTCCCTGTAAGATACTTGTATGTCTCTATCATATCCCCTCTCTCCCTGCTCTCCTCCAGGGAGTACATGTACAGTTCCTTCAACCTGTCCTCATAGGACTTGTGATGCAATCCATGCACCATCTTTGTTGCCCTCCTCTGAACCTTCTCTACTCTGTCTATGTCCTTACGTAGGTAAGGTCTCCAGAACTGTACAGTGTACTCCAGGTGGGGCCTCACTAGTGTCTTGTATAGTGGAATTATGACCTCCTTTTCCTGCTGGTGATGCCTGCCTATGCATCCCAGCATCCTATTTGCTTTACCTGCTGCCTTGTCACACTGTTTCCCTGCCTTGAGGTCATCAGAGATGATAACCCCAAGATCCCTTTCCTGCTTGGTGCATGCTATATCCTCACCCCCCAACTGATATATTGTGCCAGGGTTTTTGTGCCCCATATGCATTATCTTGCACTTCCTTGCATTGAATTTCAACTGCCAAACCCCTGACCATTCTTCAAGTTTCTGCTTCAAGTTTCAGGAACTTCCTGTTTGGGAGCAGGAAGTGAGTGATCACAGAGCCACCAAAGACCCACCATCCTAGAAGGGCAAGAGTAGCTCTCTGGCCCCCTCTAGCTGCTGGAGGTCTGCCTCTGAGCAAGTAAGGGGTCTACTGAGAAATATAGGATATTCTTGTCTCAGAACAGGACACTCAGGAGCTTAAAGGGCACACAGGCAGAAAGTAAGAGAGAAAAAACAAAGAGGAAAGAGTAAGGATTGCAAACAGTTAAGGGGCCAGAAATAAGACATGATTGGAGTGGTGAGTGCAGTGGCTGTGGAGCAGCAGTCTTCCGAAGACGTTTCTGAGGATGCGGTTTCCCCATCTGCAGGCACCTCTGGGCTGAGGGAGGAGTTTGTTCATCTCCAGGCTGAGTTGGCCAGGATGTGGGACTTCCTCTTCCATCCAGGGACCACCAGTACTACTGCCGCTGCCTCAGAGGTTGCCAAGAAAGAGGAGTGGTTGGACAGTGGGCTCAGGGAGGGTGAGGGTGGTGGAACAGAGTGCATCCTCCAGTAGTACCTCTCACAATTTCTATGCCATTCTGGCAAAGTGGTTCCTCTATGGAGGCACCCACAGTGGAGACCAAGGAGGATGCTGGGAACCTCCACAAAGGAGACCCACAGAAGGGTGGCAGGGGACCCCTGAGGAAGGAAACAACTCCTGGTGGGGACTCATTGTTAGGAAGGTAGAACTGGGGAGGAAGGGAGAGGGAGGAGGTGCCTGCCTGCCTGGCGCCATGGCTTGAGGGACAGGAGCTGAATCCTCAGATTGCTGGAGCAGCTGCACAGGGAGAGAGTTGGATGTCATTGTCCACCTAGGGACAAATGACCTGGCTAAGAAAGGGATTAGAGAAGTGCAGGAAGAGTTTGTGGAATTGGGAAGGGGCCTTAGACAAGTAGCACGCATGGTAACCTTCTCAGAGGTGCTGCCCATCTATGGCATAGGAGAGACTAGGGTGTTCCACACCATGGGATTCAATCAGTGGTTGAAAAACTGGTGTGGAGCTCAGGGATTTGGCTTCATTGGGGACTGGGGGTCCACCTGGAGTGATGCAAGCCTATACTGGCATGATGGGCTGCATCTGTCCAGGAGGGAACCAGGATCCTAGGTGATAGGTTTAAATGCTTCATTGGCAAGAATTTAACCAGCCAAGGGGGGAGGCACCGGAAAGTAGCAGGGAAATCCTAGCCCCCCCAAAAAAAAATCACGGTAGTAAGTGCGGCAAACACCAACATAGAGGTGTCAATAGGGAGAAGGACAGGGGTAAATGGAGAAAGTGACAAAGGCAAGAAGGACAAGGATGGGGCAAAAAGGAGTAAGGCCATCAGGAAATGGAGAGTAATGAGTACCAATGCCCATAGTCTGCGCAACAAGCTCCCTGAGCTGGTGGCCTTGATGAAAGAGGGATGCCTGGATATCATAGCAGTCACAGAAACATGGTACACAGAGAACCATGACTGGGATGTTAACATACCAGGGTACATAACCTACAGGAGAGACAGGCAGGGGAGAAGAGGGGGAGGAGTAGCTCTATGTAAAGGAAGGATAAAAGCAACTGAACAAAAGAGTAAACAGGAGGGAGGACAGGAGGCACTGTGGGTCACCTTGGAGACTGGAAAGGGCACCACAATCCGCATCGGGTTGTGTACAGACCCCCATGTCAGGGGGAGGAATGGACAAGGATATGATAGAAGGAATTTTAGAATGGCAGAGAAAGGGAGATACTGTTGATGGAGACCTGAATATGCCAGATGTTAACTGAGCACATTTGCTGCAGCCACATCCAAGAGCAGGGCCATTCTTGATGCCCTACAGGTGGCAGACCTCAGACAGCTAGTTTCGAACCCACTTGTGAGGGAGCAATCTTAGACCTCGTCTCTCAAACGGGTGCAATGAGAGGATCTCGGATCTAGAAGTGGGTTGCCATCTGGGAACAAGTGACCATCAAACAGTGTGGTTCACGTTAAACTCAGCTACAGAGTCAAGCTACACAAAAGTGAGGGTACTGGACTTTAGGAAGGCTGACTTTGGCAAGATGGGAGAGTGCCTCAGAAAAGCACTAGCAAACAGGCTAGAAGGAGGTGTGGAGCAACAATGGGGAATCATCAAAACTGCCATCACAGAGGCAACAAGCCTTGTGTGAAGCAAATAAACAAATCAAATGAAAGGAAAAGCCACTATGGTTCTCAAAAGAGGTGGCTGTGAAAGTCAGGAAGAAAAAGATAGCATTCCGGAAGTATAAGGAAACACAGAAGAAGCAGAACAGAGAGCTGTACCAGTTAAGGCAGAAGGAAGCAGGGAGGGAAGTCAGAATAGCAAAGGCCCAAACTGAGGAAAAGATAGCCAACTCAGTTAAGAAGGGGGATAAAACCTTTTATAGGTACATCAGCGAGCGTAGAAAGACAAAGGGAGGGATAGTGAGGCTGAATAGAATGAACGTGGGTGGGCAGAGGGGACAGTGAAAAGCAGGATACTGAACGAATATTTCTGCTCAGTATTCACAAAAGAGGAGGGGAAGTGTCTAATCCAATTAACAGAAGCACTCTTGATAGGGGTCGATCCCAGTCCTTTCACAAAAGAAAGGGTTCTGCAAGAACTCCTAAAACTGAAGGTGGACAAAGCAATGAGTCCTGATGGAATTCACCCCAGAATTCTAAAAGAATTAAGGAGGAACTAGTGAAACCACTGGCTACTCTTTTAATAAATCATGGGAGGATGGTGTGGTACCCGAGGACTGGAGGAAGGTGGATGTGATTCCCTTCACAAAAGTGGGACCAAGACAGAGGCAGGAAACTACAGACCTGTCAGTCTGACCTCTGTGGTAGGGAAAGTGATGGAGTCACTTCTGAAAGAAAGAATAGTTGAGTACCTAGAGGCCAGTGGGGCACAGGACCCAAGACAGTATGGGTTCACAGCAGGAAGGTCATGTCAGACGAATCTAATAGATTTCTTTGACTGGGTGACCAAAGTAGTAGACCAGGGAGGGGCTGTGGACATGGCCTACCTAGACTTTAGCAAGGCATTTGACACAGTCCCACACAAAAGATTAATAGTCAAATTAACCAGCCTGGGAGTGGGTCCCAAGGTGGTAGCCTGTAAAACATTGGCTGCACAACAGGACACAGAAGGTAATTGTAAATGGAGTCCACTTGAAGAAAGAGGGGTTACTAGTGGGGTACCGCAGGGTTCAGTATTGGGTCCAGCCCTTTTAATGTCTTCATACAGTGACATTGCAGAGGGACTGAAGGAAAGTACTCTTTGCAGATGACACAAGATCTGCAACAGGGTTGATACACCAGGAGGCGTGGAAAGGGATGAGAAGGGACTTGGCAAGGTTGGAGAAATGGTCAGAAGTATGGCAGCTAGGATTCAATGCAAAGAAATGCAAATAATGCACCTGGGAAACAAGAACCCAGGGAAGAATACACAATGGGGGAGGTAGTAACAACAACAAAAAGGAAAGGGACCTGGGGGTAATCATATCAGATGACCTTAAGGTTAGCAAGCAATGTGAGAAGGCAGTAGGAGGGCTGGGGGTATACTGGGATGCATAGGAGAGGCATCAGCAGCAGAAAACAGGAAGTTGTTATCCCTCTGTACAGACAGTTGGTGAGACCCCATCTGGAGTACTGCGTCCAGTTCTGGAGACCCCATCTCCGAAAGGACATAAACAGGATAGAGGCAGTCCAGAGGAGGCAACTAAATGGTGCAGGGTCTGCAAGAGAAGCCGTATGAGGAGAGACTAAAGGAGCTTAATATGTATACCCTGAGGAAAGAAGGCAGAGGGACATGATAGAAACTTTAAGTACCTCCAGTGGAATCAACAAAGTCCAAGAGGGTAGCATCTTTCAGAAAAGAGACGCAAGAACAAGGGACACAATTTAAAGATAGAAGGGGTGGTTCAGGGCAATGGAGGAAGTATTATTTCACAGAGAGGGTAGTGGATGCATGGAACAGCCTACCTGAGGAGGTTGTGGGTCTAAAACTGTGGGAGAATTCAAGAATGCATGGGACAGACATAAGGCAATTCTTGTGGGGGGTAGGAAGAAATAGGCTGTTGGTTAACTAGGATCTGCGGCCTATCATGTAGGTAGGGAAATGGGCAGACTAGATGGGTCAAGCGGTCCTTATCTGCCGTCAAAGTCTATGTTTCTATTTTTCTATTTTATACTGAAAGGTATGTTAGCAAAAATGCCTGTTTACACAAACATCCAGTTAAGCATAAAAAAAAAACAGAACACCAGGTCAAATAATTACATAGTAAAATACAGTATAAACAGGTCTAATTCAGAGATATTGAGGGATATACTGAAGAAATGGGAAGCAAATAAATAACAGTGGCAAATTGACAGCATGGGATATACTGTAGTTGGAGGTACAATTCAGGAACATGAACAGTTGGGTGATGCGTTGAAAAGAACAAGTGCAAGTCCTGCCACACCCAGATCCTGCATGCGACGAGCATTCCTGCTGCATGATCTACCTGGGCCCCAAACACTGGGTCAAGGATCAAAGGCCCTGCCAATCCTTCAACCATGCCACATGGATTAGGCACTGAAAAGCTTAAAGCCCACTTGCTGAAGAAGTGCCTTGCTTTGATGGAAAAGGAGCTGCAGAATCTGTGGGGAAAATCTTCTTCTTCAATGTGAGAACCCAAAAGAAGAAAAAGGACAAGGAGAGGTGCGAGACCAGGATAGGTCTCTATCCACTTGGTGGTGACCATCAGGCACCACTGACATCGGAGGTGAGTACCGCTACTGCTAGGTCTCCTACCACTCTGGCAGATCATACCATGGCCTCCTGCCTGCTTTACTCACAGTGTAGTTGGGGCTGTTCTTAGATGACGAAACCCCTATTGTGCTCCTTAGGCCCATATCTTCTTCAGGGTCTATCACCAGCAGGCAGGTCGATAAGTTGCTCCCCGGCCCCACTGAGGAGCGCACGGTCACAGCCAGTAAGCTGGACTCCAACTCTGCTGTTGTCTGCATGACCCAGGCCAATAAGTCAGACATTAGCTCTTCTGATATCTGCATGTCCACAGCTGATAAGTCACTCCTTCGGTTCCTCTGGGGACCGCACAGCCTAGTCTGTCCCATTGGGGTTGCAGGATACCCCCAACATTGAGTTGAGCCAGCTGCTGAACATGCAACAGTCTTTAGAGGGTTCCTCGCTCCCACTGACCCAACCAGACCCTCTGGGTTTGCCTGAAGATCAAGAGACAGAGGTGGGCACTAATCTGAAGATTTCCCCTCCTTCGCTGTGTCAGTTTCTTCCTATTTCACCCACTGGGCCTATTGTTAATCCCTTGGAGGACCTTCCATCGGGACCTCCTCAACTCAAGCCCCCTTGGACAACCAGGTTCCACCATCTTGGACTTTAGCTTCCCAGACAACGGCAGGTCTTCCATCAGGTTCTACTTATACCACAATGCCAAGTGACCCTTCGCCAAGTGACCCTTCACTGGGTCAGGGTATGTCTGGCACTCCAGCCATTCCTCAAATGCTGGATGGTCTTCCGTCAGACCCCCAGGCACCAAATCTTCCAGTGCTGGACATTTCTGTGTCTGATCCAGTGCTAGCCCCTTCAAATGTCCCTATGGAGCCGACGCCTCATCCTTTTGGACCTCCTGCCAGGCCTTCAGCTCCACCTCTGGGCAATGTTCCAGGTTATCCACCCCCACAATATCCAATGTACCCTTCACTGGGGTATTCAATGCCTGGTCATCAACCCCATTATGTACTGGGGTACCAGACATTGGGCTATGTCTAATCAAAGGTATGCTCCATCTGGCTTTCCCCACTCCTATCAGGCTCATGGTTACCCTCAATATCAGACACTGAGCTATCCGTTATACCAGCCTCCTCCTCCACCACCTCCTCCTTCTCCTTAGCCTCTGCCTCCACAGCAGCCTCAGGCTTATATCCAGGCAGCATTTCAGACCCTGATTCAGGCAGCCAAGACTCAACTAGCCTTGGAGCTGGACTGTTGGAAATCAGTGGCAGCCTCTACTCCTGCCTCCTTTCCAGCCCCTAGATCAGCCTCTCCTGTGGATTCCCACCTTTCCGGAGAAGGCTCCTCTAGGCACCAGGTCCAGGATAAAACCCCAGACACTCCTCTAAAAAGGTTTTAGACCAACAGGCACTCTTCGGACTCTGACTCCGACTCATCCTCCAGCTCTGGTACACATACACCTATAGAGCCTCAGCCTAAGGAGTCCCCAAAGTCCCCTCCAGAGGACGCTTCCTTTTCAGAACTCCTCATAACTATACAAAATGCCTGTGATTGGGCTATCCAGTAACAGGATCCAAAGCGGAAAAAGCTTGTGGAGCATCTAGACATGACTGACACAGCTCCTATGCCCATACTGCCTCGGATTGGGCCCTATGAAGACCTGACATCCACTATCTGGCAACAGCCTTCCTCCATTCTGGTTGTTTCAAAAAAGGCAGACAGGATGTACCACCCCAGGTGGGGTCACACACCTTATGGCCATCCTAATGCAGACTCAGTTGTTATCATGGCTGCACATGACCGGTCCTCTGAACCTAAACATTTGAGCATGTCTCCTCCTGATAAGGAGTCTAAGCAGCTGGACAATTTCTGTCGCAAGAACCATTCTTCTCCAGTTGCACCCTCAGGTCCCTTAATTATGTGGCTCATATGGTTTCCTACCAGAAATATTCCCGGGCCTCACTCGAGTCTAAGCTGGAAGCTATTCAGGACCAGGAGCTTAAGGACGAGATTGCCAAGACAGTGAGAATGGCTGAAACCTCCTGTCGTTATGCCCTCTGGGCCACTTATGACACAGTAGACTCAGTTGATGTCACAGCCACTGCTGTCTGCATTAGGCAACAATCATGGCTCAGGATTGCTGGCCTGGTACAAGACGTCCAGACCTCCATCCTGGATGCCCCTTTCAGGGGATCCATGTTATTTGGAGGTGATGCCAAGGATATTATCACTGAATTGCAGGACAGTGGCAAATCCATCCGCTATGTCTGCATCATGTAACAAAGGGATTACAAAGGCAAACAGCCTTTTCATTAACAACAGAGACACCAGACCAAAGATACCCCTGCCACACTCCTGGCCAAATGCTGGTGTCCAGCATCGGGAACCCCTGCTCTCCCTGCCAAGTCCCAGTAGCCACCCGGAGGAGCTGCCGCTCCCTCCCTCAGCCTTCTGACTCATGGGACCCCACGCCTCCTCCAGACTCTCTAGTGGAACCAGTGGGGGGAGAGATTTGCCCTCCACCTTCCAGGGTCGCAGGGCATAACTATGGACTCTTGGGTCCTTCAGTTAATAGCAAGAGGTCACACCATAGAGTTCCTAGGCAGGCCTCCGGACAACCCCCCGGGCCTTTCCCATTATCCTTCAAGGCACCTGTCTCTGATAGGGGACAAGATCCAGGCTCTTCAGCAAAAGTCAGCCATAAAGCCCATGGCTCCAGCACAGATAGGAATAGGGTACTACTTCCATTTCTTCCTAGTGCCCAAAAAGACAGTCAACCTAAGAGACATCTTGGACCTCTGCATGCTCAACCTGTAAATCGAGTAGAAGAGGTTCTGCATGCACACCATCCAGGGACTTCTACCCCTGCTCCACAAGGGGCATTGGCTTTGTGTGCTGGACATGCAGGATGCTTACCTGCAGATCCCTGTCTTCCAGGCCCACCACTGCTTTTTTTGGTTTGTCTTCAATGGGAACATTACCAGTTCAAGGCTCTCCCATCTGGCCTATCCTCAGCACCTCAGGTGTTTACCAAGTGCCTAGCAGTGGTGGCTGTGGCCCTATGCCGTAAAGGGATATGATTGTGCCTGTATCTGGATGACTGGCTTCTGTCAGCTCCATCACAGAGCAATCTGAGGGAGTCCCTCTCCTTCACCCTGGACCTCTTTTTCAGACTTGTAATGACAGTCAACTATTTCAAGTCTCACATCTCCTCTCCCCTCCCAACACCTACAATTCATTTAGGGTGGTGCTGGATATGGTCCTGGGCAGGGTCTTCCTCCCATCAGACAGAGCGGAGACCCTGCAGGAACAGACCAGATTAGTGGCCAGCTCACGCTGGATCACAGCCCGTCATTCCTCCATCTTCTCAGGCTGATAGCAGCTGCAATCTCTACAGGTCCTCTAGCCAGACTGCATATGAGGGTGACCCAATGGATTCTTCATGTCCAATGGGATCAGTGGCTGGACAACCTGGACCACAGGGTTCTAGTGTCTGGGTACATAAAAAGGATCTCTTTGGTAACAGGAGTTGTCCAATCTCTCCATGGGGTTCCCTTCAATCCTCTACCCTACCATGACCCTTACAATGGATGCTTCATGTCAAGGCTGGGGAGCCCACCTAGGAGGCCATCAGACCCAGGGAACATGGTCTCAGCTGTAAGCATCTCTACTCATCAATGTGTTAGAAATGAGGGCAGTGCTGTATGCCCTCCAGGCCTTCCAGTCTCTTCTATGTCTGGGGACACTCCTGGTTTAGGTATACAATATGTCTGTGGTCTGGTACCTGAACAAACAGGGAGGCACTCGCTTGTACCCTCGAAGCCAGAATGCGATGCAAGTGTGGTACTGGGCAGTCCAGCATGACCTCCGCCTGACTGTTGTCCATGTGCTGAGCATCAGCAGCATCCTGGCAGACAGTCTCAGCCACACCACTGTCAGGGCTCATGAGTGGGAGCTACATTAAGACGTGGTCAAAAGCTTATTCGACCTGTGGGGTTGGCCGGAGATAGACCTCTTCATCTCCCCATCCAATGCAAAACTATCAAATTTGTGCTTGCTCATTCCTGGGCATAGTGTTTTCTGGTGAGACGCGCTGTCTCTTTCCTGGACAGGGAGTTTGTTGTACACCTTTCCTCCTTTCCCAGTGCATCAGAGGGTTCTCCTGAAGCTAAAGGCAGAAGGGGCTCATGTGATTCTAATAGCCCCTTTTTGGCCTCATCAGATTTGGTTCCTTCTGCTTCAACAGCTATCGATGGAGCCCCCAGTACCTCTGCCTCTCCGCCATGATATTCTGACTCAGAAGCAGGGCAGACTGGTGCATCCGGACCACAAATCCCTCCACCTGCATGTGTGGCACCTGTGGACATATGTGAAATAACTCCCATTGTTATTTCTGTTTTACAAAAATTGTCAACTATGCAGATGCATTTATAAAAAATGAATTATAATAGTGAGACTTTTTGAAAAGTTATTTGACTTACCATACTGATGCTTGTCTACCCACTTATTCAGTTTCCTACGTATTTCTGTCCTTGTACTTACTAATTCCTGTTACTTCATATCAAGGGGTTGTTGATTTTCATATTGTGTGTGCCTGGGGTGGAGCAGCAATAAAAGATAAACTATGCAATACCCTAAATAACACACCTACCCCAGTTTACTTTTACCTAATGCCAATTTTTAGGCCTTGTACAGTAAGATCTTCCTTCAAGAGAACAACTTGCAATGAAATGTGTAAGATTTACATTGATATTTGGGTATGTGCACTTTTATATTATACTAATTATGTGTGTGTACTATATAGCAATCTCTAAAAAAATCAAATTCATCAAATGTCTTCCCAAACATGCCTCAACATTATATTTATCTTCCACCTTGTCACAACATATAGTTGTCTCAGCAGTGTTTGCAATTAAGGTGCACTACCTTCATGTACAATATATGATGGCCCCATTCTGTTGAGTTGATTGCTATAACAGTGCATAGAATAAAATGTGAAACATGTAGGTAACTGTAATATAGACAGTGGCATTATTTTTATATCTGCCCTTTCTCAATGTACCGTACTTTGATTTAGTTAGTTAGTGTATGCAACGGCAGTTCATGTTTATGTTTAAGCCCATGAAACACCATTATCTAGTTAATGGATTTACAGCCATAGTGGATCTGCTAGAGATTGTTTGTGACTACAATGAACTAGCAGGCAGCAGACACTGTTCCCTGAACTTATGGGACAACGTGTGCAACAATAGCTGAGAATACTGATGAAAACTTGATCTAAGCCTATACTAAAAGGAGCACTCTTTTATTGTTTCAAATGTGAAAAAAGTGTTAAAGCAGGCTCAAATTTGAGAGAAACAGGTATCCTTCAAGTCCAGTGATCAGGGCAATCTAGAATAGAATAAAGGGTATTCTATAGGTTAAATCTTTCACCACTATCATGCAGTGCTGTTTAATTAAAATCCTTCCAAGTAGGAGCTGTAGAAAAGACATTTGGATGCCCAGGTTGCTAGCTCTGCCACTCTCTTCTAGGCCTTCTGACATATCTGGTGTTAAGCCTTTTAGCTTTTTAAGGACATCCTTATTTTTGACCATATACAGAGTGGTGCCACTGCTAATTCTGTGACCCAATGCCACATTGTCTGTTTTTGAGATAACCAAGCAGAAATATTTATTTCACTCACAAGCTATTTCAGTGGCATCACTTAGTATTAGACTTTCTTTTTTATTGGTCCCACTGTCCTGCTCTTTCCCTTTAGCCTGTTAACATGATCACAGAAACACTCACTGTCCTCGACAAACTTTGCCAAACTATTCTTGTGAGTTGCTTTGGCCTTTTTGATTCTCTTTTTTAATCTGTTTTTGCATCTTGCAATATCTGGCATAACTATTTTCATTGTTGTTGATTTTAGATTCACTATAAATCTATAAAAAAATATTGGATATTAGTCTTTTGATTTTTTTTTTGTTAAACCATGTTGGTTTCCTCATAATTGTGTTATTCCTCTTATGTAGTCTTGGGATAAGATTTGGGTCAAGAATTTACATTCTGTTCTTAAAAATAGCTCAGATTTCTTCTGAAGAGGAGCCATTTCCAAATTCAGCCTATCCCAGTTTGTCAAACTACCTTTATCTTCCCAAAGTCTACATTATAAATGTTCCTCCTATGCATGTTGTGCTTAACAATTTATTTATATTCCTAATTGTAAAGTAGACCATATTGTGGTCACTTGACCCAAGGTTATTTTACCACAGCATCATTGACCCCATCATCAAGATTAGTTAGTATACAATTGAGGATAGCATCCCACCTTGTATCCTGGCATACTACATGCTCAAAAGTGTTATCATTAAGTGCTTGCAGAAATAGCTTTTTGCTTAAGAGTTTAGATGTATGAACTGTTCAATTTATTCTGTTATAATTGACTTGCCATGCACCATCCCCTAATACCTGTTCCCTGGCTGCTGTTGTAGAAAGAGCTGAAGGGCGTGCCAGTTTCTGGATTCATTATTGGTATGTCTTGTTCGGGTTCCCCCTTGGCTGGGAGTGAAAGTTGAGGGCAGGGAGGTTCTGCCATTCTGATTCAAAAGAATCATCGCAGAGGTGAACTGAGGCACCTGTGTGAGAGAGGCACCACAGAAGGTGATGAAGAATACTTTTTAAAGACTTTTTGGGTGAATGTGCACAGTCAAAGCTACTGGACTGTGTTTTTTCTTGTGGAACTTTATGATGCCCATCTTACCTGGTGGTAGCAGGTGTATTATGTGGCACTAAACAACTGATTTTCACAAAGTGAATCTCATGTAGTGTCTGTATTTATACAGGACTCTCTTGTTTTCCCCTTTCTACTTTTTATTTGAATAACTTGGAGTGACTGGTGTAAGTCAGGAGACTGTGCTAGTCAATCTCCTTGTTGAAGGTTCTAACGGTGGTGATGGTGATGGGGGGCAGTTAAGTATGCTAGCAGTTCAAATTAGTTTTGTAATGGGATGTTTTGGAAATCTGCACATTCCTGGTCAGAAGATACAAGTGGTTGTTTCATTAGGGAATGAACACATGCTTTTCTACTTTTGGTAATTCCTGTCCAACTGCAGGTGTGTTGAGCAACATGCCTACTGCACCTTGGCCCCAAACAATGAGTCCAGACACCACTTTCGCCCAAGCACTAACTGGCCACTTGATCACAATGCCCAAACTGTCCACAAGGGAGTCTGCTTGACTCCTCCTGGCCTTTGGTGAGTGAGAAGGTGGAAGATCCTGAAAGGGAGACCATGTGGTTTTAAGTAAATCCTCAGGATTTAGGCCCAATAACCAACAGTAATTGCTTAGGCAATCTGATGATGATGATGATGAGCAACTGATTCAGCAGATGGGGTAGGGAGTGAAGAGACAACTCAGACCCCAAGATATGGGCACCATTAGGGAAGCCTACAAATGCATCCAAATGTTTGCCATTTTTAAGTTTTTAACACATTTGCAAAAGTATGCTCACTTTATGGCAGAAAATTGATGTTCAACATGTGACTTGTGACATAAACTTGTACCATCCTTTTGTGGGCTAAGAGTCATGTTCCAAGTAACACAGTTATCCAGCCCTGGATTTCCTCCATGCTGACAGTGAATAACCCCCAGCACCACTAGGCTGACCCAAAAATATTTTAATAACATTTTAAACCTTCTTCTTATGTAACTTAAAACACAGAGTCAGAACCCCCTCCCCCTTCAGTCCCTTCTAAACCAACTGTCTCCTCCTGCAGTAACTCTGAAGTGGCCAACTTTCTAATCCTTTTGTCTCATTTCAAAAACAAACTAGACATCTTTCCAAAGAAAAAAAATACAATCTCTGGACTAGACATCTCAGCAAAGGAAAAAATCCAATCTCTGGAGCAATATTAGTGGATCTACCCTTTAACTTTTTGAAATATTTTTTTACATGTACATGAAATCCACAGTACAGTAGAAACAAAGTCCATACATGCACACACATTTAATGTCTTTATAAAAAAGAGTTTTCTTTCCTGTAGTGTCACCAAACTATTTCACAAGCTGCTGTCTTCAATCCCAAGAATGACTGAGACAGAAAAAGTGTATATATTATTTTAATAAATCATTTTATTTGAGATCATGCCAAACTCATTAAACCAGTAATAAGGTTACAAGCAGCAGAGATGGTGTTTTTATTCAGTTAGATTTAGTAGACTACAGCATATATTAATACATTGGGGCATGGATATATTGCTATAGTTTTCCCATCATACATTAGGGACCTGGATATATTGCTATAGTTTTCCCATCATACATTAGGGACCTGGATATATTACTATAGTTTCCCATCATACATTAGGGGCCTGGATATATTACTACAGTTTCCCATCATACCTTAACATAAAGGTTGCTTTTCTTTTCTCAGAGTAAATTTAAGAAACAGAGCTGGTTATGGTCAGCCTCTCATTTAAGATTAATAGGGTGTTTTTAATGAGTTAGGGTTCCTTAAAAGAATACAGTCAATCCCTTTCAGACTGAACAAAAAAGCCCTTTGTTGACTAGATTACAGATCTGAACAACCATTGAAATGTCCTTACGCTTACACTCCTCTGCCAAAAAAGGCTGCTTTTTAATAAAAATATTTATTTAAAAAATGATGCCCTAGCATTCTTTATATGCCAAGAATAAAATTTAGTGGTAGGCCCACAGAACAGTAGATCATGCTTCTCTCTTCTGCAGATGTCTACATGAAAATAATCTTTTTTAAGAACAAAACATAAAGGACATTTTATTTATTTAGTTATTTTCATTTATTTGTTTTACCATGTAGGTGGACTTATGTAAGCCCATTTTCAGCCACGTCTGTAACTGCAGTAATACTTATTGTAACACATAAAATAATGCAGGACACAAAAAGCAATAAATACATCTTTTCCGTATTGCTTTTTTTCCCACGGGTCAGCATAGGCAGCTCTCTCGGTCCCATCCCCACTTCCCTGTCTGGCAACCACCTCAACCCTCCCACCGACCAGACCCAGAGACTCCATGGACTGCCATCCATGGTGGGGGCCTGAAGAGGAAGGGCCTTCCTCCCCCTACCCAGGATGCAAATCCAGTAATAGGTCTGATGGGCAAGGCAGTGGCAGTGGCACAGGAAGGAGGACTGATGTGCGAGACTTCATCCAGCCCATGCCAGCCACTTTTCCATGTGCTTCCCATTCCTTGGTCCCTCCCACCTGTCTAGTTGTTGAGCACAGCTTCTTGCAACCTTGGCCACAGCAATGTGCACTGGGCTGATGCCCTGTCCCATGAAGGATCAAGCTCCCCGGCTCACCGTGGGGAGAGTGCTTTTGCATTAGAGCTTGGGTAGTCCCTTCCCCCAGCTGGCTGGCGCTGCCCTCAGGAGCACTCTCCAGCCATGGCTACCCATTCCTGGTAACCCCGGGCTCACTTCTGAACCCCGGTCACCAGTGTGGAAGTGCAACGTGCTTCCACTGAGTCATTGGGTCACCCTGCAATCAAACTGAAGATGAAATCTGAGTCTCTGCATTTCATGTGAGGATTAAATTGTTTTGGTTAAAATGTATTTTGATATTGTAGCTGATAAGGCATGCCAATAAGGAACATTAATTGAAAAAATGTCATTGTGAAGTTATGTGATATAACTGGCTCAGTACAAAATAAGTAAGGTGGGTGGTAGGCTATATTAGTCAAACAGGTAGGTAAGGTAGGTAAATGTCAGCCTAAAAATGCCTTTTCACAGTATGCAAAAAGACAAATACAAATATAAACAAAAACACTAATAATTCCATGAATTCATTCTTACAAGCCCTCTAAATAGAGGAAATATGAGGTTAACATGCAAATACTGTCCATTAAAAAAATCATGCAAAAGTGTGTCAGAAGTTGGAATATCATACAACGTCAAGAACAATTTGATATATTAGATCCTACATGAAGGGCATAACCTCATTTAAGGTTTTTCTACTCTTTCATGATAATGTAGTAGAAGCAATCCTAGCCACTGAAATAATGTAACATGCAGCACAATAAAAATAATTTGAACAGATAAAGAATACTGTGTATATGCAAAGTCAAACGTGTGGAATTACACAACAGTCTAATTATCTTACCCCATCATTTTGCAGTGTTCAATTATCAGCAAAATTGGCCAATTCTGTCAAGACATAAATATTAGTGGAATTCAAAAGCATATTGACACACTGGCGTGATATTCAAACTCGCCATTTAATGGCGCAAGCCCCTCGCTGCTCAAAAGTTGCGCTGGGGGTGTGGCAGAAGCGATATTCAACGGGTTGCACTATGGTGCAACTCTTTGAATATCGCCCCGACCACACCCACTGTGCATGGCGAAACCGCAAGTGGTCAGAGGGAGCATTGAGATGTGGTGGTGTGTCCATTGCGCCATGCACAGCACCTGCAATATTCAAAGGGTGACATGCAAATGGGGTCATAATCTATGCAAGTGCAGGGGGCCATTTGCATCTATTATGGTCCCATTTGCATGCCATTAGCATGCAGGTGCACTGATCCCTGAAGACTTTGCGCCTGGCGCCTGCCGACGGCAGCCGCCGGGGCCGACGCCCCTGCAGCCCAATCGCATATAGTACTTTCCACAGCCCAATCGTGGGCATAACGTTATACCTCCCCCATTAGCCCGATCGCGGCATAACCAACGTCTTCACCCCCGGTAGCCTGAACGCTGCATAACTTATTCTCATCGAACTATTATGGCATAGTTCTCAGTTGATCGATGGCATAAGATAGAGCCCTCAGTAGCTCGATTGCTACTCTTATACGCTTCAGTTCAAGATCTTTGCGGGTCCAGTGATCACGGCCAGATCAAGGGGCGGGCATCCTCAAACCCCCACATCCGCAATCCCTGATGATCTAGTGGCCCATTAATTCACATATCTGGACTGACTTGTATGGTATGGGTTGCACCTCCATTGGCTCTTGCTCTGAACCAATGGGTATGCAGCCCTACTGAGCTGTCGTCGGGCAGTGGGTGCCGCCACCCGACTGACAGGGGGCGGGGGTGATGGGGGCTCCGTGGGTGGGTGGGAAATACCAGATCACCAGGGATTGCGGGACATGGGGTTGAGGATGCCGCCACGATCTGGTTTCCTCGTGGTCCACTGGACCATCAGGGATCTTGGACTTTGGGGGAGTAACCAATGACCGTGATCGGGCTACTGGGGAGAGAATAACCTTATGCCCATGATCGGGCTACTGGGGATAACCTATGCCCGCTGATCGGGCTACTGGGGGAAGTATAACGTTATGCCCATGATCAGGCTGCTGGGGGGGGACACTTCAGCCCGTGATCGGGGCATGGAGGGGCGCTGCCAGGTGTGGTGGGAACAAGTGGAGGGCCACCCACAGGTGGCAGCTGCTGTGCTGTGCCCTGCAATGTGGCAGCTCACCTGTGGGTGGCCTCAACTTGATCCTTTTTGGGGGCGAAAGTTGTGCAGGCGCAGGTAGGGGTTGCACCATAACTCTGCACAGCCCGGCTGAATGTCGGGCTGTGCAGTTTATGCAAGGCCACACCAGTGCCTGTATACTTACAGTCCCAGCGATCGGGATTTTGTGCAGGTGCACTTTTCCTTTTAAATATCGCACCGAGGTGATCAGGGTTGCGATGGCGCAACACTGTTGCGCCATGCACAACCCTTTTGAATATCTGGGCCACTATGTTCAGCAAGAAGGGGACCACTGAAGACAAAAAAGTTTACCAAGCCATTTCTTATGTAGGTTGTCTCATTGAGGGTAGGTCAAGATAATGTGCATTTGTCTTCAACTTTTTTTTTAATTTAATTTAATAAATTTTCTTTTGTAGTTTTTGCTCTTTAGTAACCAGGTAAGGTCCACTGGACACAAGTCCCATTTACAGGGGCAGTCCGGGAGCACGGGGAAGTTAGTTGACTTACTCAGAGTCACACTGTGTGCAACAGGAGGTTGTGGGAATCAAACACAGGTCTGCTGGATGTACCAATCTTTTTCACAGCTCATTGCTTTAACCATTAGGCTATACTATTAGCCCCAGGATTCAAATAACATTTACAAAAGCTCTGGGTTTGTTTATCTGGGTCTTTAGATTATCTAGCAAGAGCAAATTAGATTTATTTGTCTGAAACCTATACTGAATTACCACTTTCTTGTGCTCAGAACTAGACAATACATAAAGATAGGGTTCCATTATATAAAGTTGTTTGGCTTGAGCATACTATAGAGGTTCTCACCTTCTCAAGATCCTCAAGCACTGGCAGTTTAATTGTCTTTTCTTAACAAAAGATTTATAGGAACTGTTTATACTAATGCTCACTGGCCTGGATAGTCAAACAGGTTGCGTGAAACCAGGAGCAAGTCCTGGCCACCCACAGGTGAGCTGCCGTATTGCAGGGGGCAACACAGTAGCCGCCAGCCATGGATGGCCACCCACCCACCCAGAACACTGTCCATAAGCTCCCTGCCCTGGGAGTGCTGTGCCCCCCTGCCCCGTCACCCGATTGGGGGCATTTGTACAATACATCCCTGGTGGTCCAGTGGACTGCTCTCCAATGCCCAGTCATGGGCATATGTTTGAATCATCCCTGGTTGTCCAGTGGACCACTCTCCATCACCCGATCAGGGCATATTGTCACAATATCCCTGGTGGTCCAGTGGACCGCTCTCCATCGCCCGATCATGGGCATATGTTTAAATCATCCCTGGTGGTCAGTGAAACCCCGCCAGCACCCGATCATGGGCAGATCTGGTGAAAGTAATCCTGGTGGTCCAGTGGTACCCCTCCTCCCCACCACTGCAGTCCCCACCACCCAGCACACCCAGTCAGTGGCGGTGGCAGCACCCCACCCGCATGCTGCCCAGCTGTCGCCAACTGACTGCATACAGTACGGTCTATCACGTCAATGAAGCATTCATTCACATAATGGGCCTGTGTAGTACAGTATGGTCTGCATGCCCATTGGTCCACACAGTGGACCAATAGGTGTACAGACTGTACTGTACGCAGTCAGTTGGTGGGCAGCCGGGTGGCATGCGGGTGGGGTGCTGCCACCTGCTGCTGACTGGGGGGGTGCTCGGTGGTGGGGGACCACAGTGGATGGGTGGGAAGGGGGGTACCACTGGACCACCAGGATTACTTTTGCCAGCTCTGCCCGTGATCGGGCATTGGGGGGGTTCCACTGGACCACCAGGGATGATTTAAATATATGCCCACGATCAGCAATGGAGAGCGGTCCACTGGATCAACAGGGATATTTTGACAATATGCCCATGATCGGGTGATGGAGAGCAGTCCACTGGACCACCAGGGAAGATTTAAACATATGCCGTGATCAGGGATGGAGAACAGACCACTGGACCACCAGGGATGATTTACACCATGCCTGTGATCGGGCATACTAGAGGGGTCCACAAAGGGACTGCATGCAGGGCATCGGTCCCCAATGGCTGCAGCCTGGCAGGCGCCAGGTGCAAGTCGCTGGGGATTGGCGCACTGCATGCAAATGGGGCCATAATGACATGCAATGGCCCCATCTGCACCTTGCATGCATAATGGCCTCATTTATGCGTGCCCAGTGCCGAATATTGTAGTTGATGCACCTAGCGCAGCTGCACTTGTGCTGGCGCGTCGCCTGCTCCTTCTGCCACTTGTGCTGGTGCAGTGCCACTGCACCATGTGCAGTGCATGTGCCCTCAGTGCCATATTCAATGGTGCTGAGCCATAGCGCAGCACTGTTGAATATTGCCTGGTCCATGCCCTGGCACAGCCCAGTTGTGCTGCACCCAGGCATGTGCCACAGCCTGGCGCAATCTGAATATCCAGCCTGATATCTTTAAGGGAGGACAGGTGGGCATTATCTAAAAATGTATAGAATTTGCTGAGCCATGGAACTGTACAAGATTGACTTTTCAAGAACAAATGCACTTGATATGCAAGAGTAGGAAGCCTTGTCTTCTGCATTTTAGTTATTCAAAGCCAATAATTAACAAGCATTTGTCAATGCTGAATGTTCTCTGCTGGTACTGTTGTTGTACTAGGTCTTGCTTGTACACATGTTCACTAGGGCCCAGATATTCAAACTGCGCCAGTCTGAGGCGCAAGCCCCTGCGCTGCTCAAAATAGTTGCGCAGGGGTGTGGCCGGGGTGATATTCAAAGGAGTTGCGCTGTTGAGCAACTCCTTGAATATCGCCCGAAACTATGGTAGCACTACTGTGTTACTATAATATATATATATATATGTATATATATATATATATATATATATATATATATACACACTACCTTGAACCAGAGGTTCTTTTACAAAGGTTCCACATCAAATGTATATATATATATATATTATGGTAGCACGGTAGTGCTACCATAGTTAGGGTTGAGGAGCCATTTCTATGTTAAACCCCAAAACTTTGCACCTTAATAACTTTTCAACCGTTTGATGGATTTGCCTGAAATTTGGAATTTATGATCAAGAGTCATAGGCCTTGGGATCTGCCAAGTTTTGTACTGGTTGGATATACAGCTGCGGAGTTATTAAGTGTGATCTGTGCACGCGCTTACGCTTTTCTGGAATTCTGTGGTCGCGCCTACAGGTCGTATAGTTTATGCGGACCGCCCAAAATTTTCAGGGAACGGCAGCTGGGGTCCTCGATGTGCCTTTCAAAGATTTTGTGAAAAAATATTAAACGGTTCAAAAGTTATTCAAAAAACAGTTTCCCATTATAAGTCAATGGGAAAAGTTAACAAAAAGTTCAACACTTTCTCAAATGTATTTTTACTTTCGCAAATGGGCCTGTTACTTTCACAAGTCGGCCATTTTGTTTTCAATTGGTGATCAGAAAAATGGTTGGCATTTAAATTTGGGACCCTCTAGCAACCTAATTTTTTTTGTATTCACCTAGTCGGGCCCTGAGGATGCTTGCCATGTCTTTATTTTGTGGTAAAACACCCCAGAAATATGTTTTTCAAATTTCTGGAAAAAGTACTTTAAATTACTTTCGTTGTATACAAAGTGTCGCAAATTTTTATGAAAGCTTTTGCAAATATGGCAGTAATTTTCTAGTCTGGGAAAATGACAGAAATTCTTTGGCACTGCACTGCAAAATAACTGCTGGGAGTTTTGGGCTGAAATTTGAGGAAGGCAGCCAACATCTCACAGATGTGTCTTTCAGTGTTGTATTGAAAAATATTACATGGCGCAAAGTTATGGCACTCAAAGTTGACAGTTTTTCCTATAGGATAACATTACGGCGCTCAAGCATTACGGGAATCTTTGGCACCCTGCTGCAAAATAACGGTTTGGTCTTTTTTCCTGAAATTTGAGGAAGACAGCCAACAGTACACAGATGTGCCTTTCAGTAGTTTGGTGAAAATATCACATGGCGGCAAAGTTACGGCACTCCAAAATTGACGGTTTTTCCCATAGGATACCATTACGGCGCCCGACACTTAACAGAAATCATTTGGATCCCTGCTGCAAAATAACGGTTGGCTCTTTTTTCCTGAAATTTGAAGGGAAGACAGCCAACAGCCCACAGATGTGCCTTTCAGTAGTTTGGTGAAAAAACATTACAGGGAGGCAAAGTTATGGTGCTCTGAACTTTTCTTTTTTCCCATAGGATAACATTACAGCTCGGCTACTTAGGGCCCGTGATTCGAAACGGTGCGAGATAATGGACTTTTCGTTGAAAACTTTTAGCCCTACAATGGGGCTATGATTCAAATTAGCCAGGACAGTTGTAAATAATATGACTTTTAAATTTTTTTCTACGTCAGACGGTTCCTGAGATATAATGTATTTAGTATTCCAAGATCTTATTTTCTGCTGATACTCATTATTTTGCATACATTATTTGTACTCACTGTCTTTCTCAATGCAGGTTTTGGGAAAACCAGCCTGTGTGCTTACATTACTGTTACTGTTGCTCTTTCCGCTTATGGATCCGCACTGCTTCACTTACCATTGACGCCTGTGCCACCATGTGCGTATCCTTTATGCTTTCATTTGCACTTATGCTTGTTATTTTTGCCATTCCTGTCTACAGTACTGTTTATCTTACTGTATCACTTTACATCACCATGCCCATTGACATTTCTGTTTGCAGGCACCATGTTACTATGTGACAACACATCACGTGGCAGACCATTCCCGTCTATGCCACCATGTGCGTTACCTTTTCTGTTCTCATTCGTGCTTGTGTTACCATGTGCGCCACTGTTAGCATTTCTGTTTGCGTTGCTGTCCCTGTTAGTATGCCACAACACATCATGTGGCGGGAGCTTTCTGGCCCCGCGCTCCCACCGCTGCATTACATTTACTATTTCGCTATCATTCTCAAAAAGAAGGAAATTAGAGGAAAAACTCATTTACGATGTTGTTGTTACGACAGTGAGGATGCTGTGTTGAAAACCCCTGACTCCTCATTCACCTCACCTGATTAGCGCATTGGGATCGTGTCCCAACTCTCACCCCATTCTCCTATACTTCTGCTGCTTTACACATGTCATGGGGTGAGAGTTAGGCTGACGATCCCAATGCGCACCCCAATGCCGGTTGGGGTGGGGTGGGGTCCAAGGGGGTTTTCAACCCTAACAGCTAATTTCCTCACTTTTGTCGCTGTGGAACAACCCTAACTAATGCATTAAACTGAGTTTTTGCCTCTAATATATATATATATATATATATATATATATATATATATATAGATATACCACTTGAGGTTGTGTCTGATATACGCACGCCTTGGTGTGTGTTGTATGCACGAGGTCAAGAGGGTCGAGTCTGTTCAATCGCCTGCCGCATGAGTATCAGAGCACGACCGCACACCTCAGAGTGGTATATCTATCTTATAAAATGGCCATAGATTTTTTTTGGGGGGTTGGTGGAAGAAGTAGTCCATCTGTGTAGTTGGTAAATAAATGATATGTTGGCAGAGGTTTAAAATAAAGTTGTATTGAAAAATGAGGGAGGCAAGTATGATTGGGAGCACTTTTTGGTGTGAAAAAAACTGTATCTGTAAATGACTTTCACTTTTACTAGCACTTTTTGGTGTGAAAAAACTGAGTCAGAATGACTTTCACTTTATTGCAGAAATGGAGGGGATCGAGCGCACATTTCAGAAAGTGAGAAGCCGTTAAGAGCAGAAAGAAAGTCTGTTGTAGCTTGAAATTAGGTGATCAGAGTTGACAGTTGCTCTCATACATGTGTGAGGCGCTGACGACATGTAGTCGGATTTCTGGAACTGACGAGCAGAGCGAGTGTTGCCATGGCAACACTCGCCTCACTTCCGCCTCACGCTCCTAAAATTACCGACTCGCCACTTATCGCCGCGCCTCCCGCATACAGTATGGAACTACTATTACCGAAAGGCAACACAAACTAATACGTAGGGAGTCACTTTTCTGATTTTTAAACACTTTCGGCTTTTAACAGGTTTTCAGTTTCTGAGATGCGCACCGCTCGGTCACGCTACATTTCGGCAGTGAAAGTGAAAGTCATGCAGGATCGCGGTATTCTCCATGGAAATGCAGCTTTTTTTACAGAAATTAAGAGAAGACAACAAAAGAATGTATGTTCTACTTTTATATATACAGTTAGGTTTCTGTTAATCAGACTGATTGGTCACAGTGGTTACAGTAATAAAAGTGGTTGTACACTGTGAGACTGTGAAAATGGCAGGCAGGATTTGATTTTTAAATTAAATTTTAAGTAAACATTAATGGTAGGATGAAGAGATCAGTTTCTACAGTGTGGGGCTACTACTGGTATATTTACTTATGCCTGTGGGTGTCAGTTGCATATGTGTGTTAGTGTGGGTGTCTAGCTGCACCAGGTGTGGAGTGGTCTTGTTGCTGGTGAAAAGGTTTTGAGGACTGGAAAGTAGTTCAGGCGTGCGGTCATAGTGGAAGGCGTGCGGTCATTGGGAAATAATGCACGGTCATGTGACGTGTTTTGTCCAATTGTATAAGTGGGATTTCTATGATTTTACCACACCATTTTATAAATATATATATATCCCACCACCATATCCCCCAAGCAGAAAAAGGAAATAACATTACAGTTTTTGCTGTCCTGATTCTTGGAGAATCAGGGGTGAGGTCATCCTTGGGGTTCTCGACAATAACACTCACCCCATTGTGATATAGTCTTCAGACATACAGAATTGTTTCTCCCCACATGTTGCCAACAACCTGTAGGCCCTGCCTGAAGAAAACATATCACATCTCAACTTATTTGGTCATGGAATGGAGTGAGCATTAGAGTTCAGAACCCCAAGGAAGATTCTCCCTTCTCTCACCCTGTTGCCTCTTGCCTGAAGCACAAGGTACAAGCCAGTGCCTCATACTGATACAGTCTTCAAAGGTATAGAAGTAAGTCTTGCCACATGTTGCCAACAACCTGCGGGCCCTGCCTGAAAAACAAGACATCACATCTGACCTTCTTTGCTAAGGGGACTGGGGTGAGCATTAGGATTGAGAACCCCAAAGAAGAGCCCACCACTGATTTATCAAGACTCAGGAGAGCCAAAACCCTAGTGTTTGTTCTTTTTGTTGCTTGGTGGGTGCAGGTGTGGAATTAGGGCTGGAAACCCTAATATCACATTTCCCTACTTGTATTGCTTTAACCCAAAGACTAACTGGTGCATTAATGCAGTTTTTTGCAATTAATTTCCTTTTTTATTGAGATAGTACTGTATAACTGTATCCTCATTGACCTGTGTAAACACATATGTGTGGGTGCTTCCATATGGGTATAGATGCAGATGCACAGGACCCTTTGAGCCCTGTGCCAAATGTGGAGTCCATCAAGGCACAGAAGCACAGGACCCTCTGGGCCCTGCAGCTGTGGAGGATACAGATGCAGACACGCAGGGTCCTCCAAGCCATGTGGCAGGTGAAGAGTTCATATGAACATGGAAGCACAGAGTTTTGCAAGCCTTGCAGTTCTATGTTTTTACAGATGTAGATACACAGGAGTCTGTATGGGTAGAAAAAAAGTAAGGCAAAAATCTCATTTTGTCAGCCACCTTCTTCTTTTGTGACATTTTTGTCACCTCACAAAATAGGATGGCTTCTGCAGAAAGATGAATGTGAAAACAATTAAGTCCAAAATCTTCTTTTGTGAGAAACCATCCTATTTCATGAGATTTCTGTGAACTAAAAAAATTAAGCCCAAAGTCTTCTTTCATGAGAAGTTACCCCCTTTTGAAAGACTTTCATGATCTCTCAACAAATAATGCCTTCTCATGAAAGAAAAATGTGAAAAAACAGTCCAAAATCCTTTTTGGTGAGAGTCAATTCTTGTTTTATATGGCTCTATTTTTCTTTTGTGAGCCTCACAAAAGAAGACAATAGGCACTTGAAAGAAGAATTTTGGGATGTCTCAAAAACACATGTACTCCATGGAAGAGAGGAGGCAAGGGGTGATATGATAGAGACCTTTAAGTACATGAAGGGCATTAACAGAATGAAAAGGGAGGGTCTATTTAAAATGAGTGACAATAGCACCGCAAGGGGGCACAGCATAAAACTGATGAGGGGGGATTCAGAGGGGATGCAAGGGAGCATTTCTATATGGAGAGGGTGGTGTCCACCTGGAATGAGCTGCCAGAGGAGGTGTGATCAGCAAGGATGGCGGGAGCATTCAAGAGATCCTGGGACAAGCACAAGGTGAACCCTTGGGAGCCAGAAAAGGGAGCAGGGGGGAAAGGGAGGGATAATTGGGGGGGCAGCATAATTCATATAAATTATAAGGCCAGACCCTGCAATGCTTACCGAGCAGATACGATAGACGAGGTGGTCTTCTGCTGGCTCTTTTCATATGTTCATATGCAAAAATGGAAACAAGATGACTGCCATACTAAAGAATAATTTTTTCTTATGAAAGAGAAATTTGGCCTTAGGAAAGATGAATCATCTTTCATATGGCCAAATTCTTCTTTTGTATGAAACATCTATCTAAAAGAGTGTACTGAGCATGCTCAGAAACAAAATTTCAAATCCTTATAAAATGGGAATGATTAATATTTTTTCATCATATCAATGAAAGGTGCCATTCTAGGGCAAGCCCTTTGTACCCTGAAAATTTAAAAACAAAATTCCAAACTATCTGGGCTGTAGGTGATGGCAAAAAAACAGCAAAAACAAAAATGTTTTTTCCTAAAATTGCACCATCCAGATCTTGGAATCTGCACATTTGACCAGAACCAAATTTACCAAACCAGGAGACCTTGCCTCCCCCCCCCCCCGCCATACTGTGCATGCAATATTTTGTGTAATTCCATTGAACAGGGGTGAAGCTATTAAGATGTAAAGTTGTGAGTTTAACATTAAACAGCTTACTCAACCCTAACTATAATGGTGCTACTGCGCCACTAATATAAGGGCATGGTAGTGCCCCTATAGTTAGGGTTGAGTAGGCTGTTCAATATTAACCCCAATTTTTGCACCTTAACTTTGTCATAGTTTTTGATGAAATAGCACATAATTTGGCATATGTAGTCAGGCGATCGGAGTCATGAAATGTGAAAAGTTTGTGACTGCATCTTTATGGTTTTAGAGATATGAAGCACCAAAAAGCGAAAAAAAAACTTGTATTTAACACTGTACTTTTTGCTCTCACCTACAGCCCAGACGGTGTGGAATTTTTTCCTGAAATTTTCAGGTTTGAAGGGGCCTGTGCCAAGGGTGTGCCTTTCAATGGTTTGGTGAAAAATTATTACTGTATACCATTTTAGAGTTATAAACATTTTTGAGTTAACATTCAAGTTTGATCAGTAAAAAAAAAAAACTTTCACAAGTGCTTGTTTTCATGATTTACCCCTCATGCTCAAACAAATACCAATGATGATGGACATCATTTTTTTCCTTTTAAACTTACAAACATTGAAAATACATAAAAGTCATCTCCTTTTTAACAATGAACACCTGCACATAGTTAAATGGGATCCGTTTGGCTAGAATCTGCTGGGTTTTTTTTTAAAAAGTTGTCAGAAACACCTTTTCAGGACACGCCAGAATCCAGGGTGCCCAGGTCTGTGAGAGGAGCAGTTCACCCACATTCATTGTATCAGAACAGAGGGGAATTTCTTGAGTTCTGTAGCCACAGTTGGAGTCCTGTTGCAGGCTGCAGTGACAGCAGTGAGCCGCTGATCCCCTGTTCTCCCTGTCTGTTTCTGTCTCTCTTTGTCTGTCTCTGTCTCTCTTTGTCTGTCTGTCTGTCTGTGTCTGTCTGTCTTTTCATTTCATTTCATTTTACTGTTTATACTGGAAAAGCATGTGAGCAAAATTGCCCATTTTCACATGCGTCCAGTGACAAATTTGGTACAGTAATACGTATTGGTAAACATTACATAGTTTGGAATGAGATTGCATACAAAATTGGTACAATAACACATATTGGTGACATTACATCATCAGGAATAACAGTCATACAAAGGGAACAGAACATAATAGGGAAGGTACTATTAAAGATAACATAACTATATAAAGGCAAAAATATGCCAGGTGAGAAGTGCAGGAAATTGAAAAGAAGAGATTGGAGCTAAGAGCATGGGTCAGGTGCAGCTACATTGGAGTTTGTCTAAAAAGTAGAATTTCAATTGATTTTTGAATAATGTAAGTGTATTGTGCAGGGCCAAGGATGGGGAAAGGTTGTTAAAAAGTTTGGCACCTTTGTAGGAGAGGGTGTGTTACCCCTGGGTGGTATGACAGCGAGGAATTGTGAAGGTGTGGGTACTGGAGTGCCTGGTGGTCCTGACGTGTACAGACTTATTGAAGAGAGAAGAGATGCTGCTATGCATGGAGCCCAATTGGATTTTAAAGAAACAAGTGAGAATTCTGCTATCAAATCTATCTTCCAGGGGCAGCCACTTTGCAGCCTTGTATAGATCACAATGGTGCATCATAGGGAGGAGGCTTGTGATGAATTGGATGATGTTGTGATGTGTGGTCTTAAATCTAACTATATTTTTCTTCAAGATGGAGGCTGAGTATATGAGGGAGCCATAGTCTAAAATAAGGAGCAGGAAACTGTTGGCAAGCAAGGCCCTAGTTTCTGGTATGAGGAAATGTTTTAGTCGATGTAGGATGCCAAGTCTATGACAGTAAAACTGAAATTTAGGGACTTCCTAGAGCCTGAGAATACCATGACTTTAGTTTTCTTGGAGTTGAGGATCAGGCCCCGAGAGGAGAACCAGGGGTGTAGTTTATTGAAGTCATGTTGTAGATTGTTCTGAAGGGAGAGGGGGTTCTTATCCTTGCAAAAGCTGGCTGCATCAACTGTGTAGAGGATGAGCTCTGTGGATGAACAGATATCGGGGAGTGGGTTGACTACAAGAGAGAATCGGACAGGTCTGAGGATGGAATTTTGGGGAACTTCATATTTGATGTGATGAATTTCGGAGTATTGGCCTGCTTTTGTAGTCCTGTGCATCCGATTACTAAGGTAATTTTCAAACCATTTTATCACTTCAGCAGAGAAATATAGGCCGGATAAGGTGTGGAGGAGAATTTTATGATCGACAAGGTTGAAGACCTTTGTTAGGTCTACAAACACTGAGCTGGTGTAGAAACCTTCGTCACTGGCCTTTTCAATGAAATTAGTAAACCTTACTAGGACAGTCTCGGTATTTTGACTGGTTCAGAACCCATACAGTGAGTCTGAGAAGTTTGTGTATCTAGAAAGTTCATGATTTGATCAAGGATGATTTTTTTGATGATTTTGGATAGGGTCGCTAGGAGGGAGATGAGCCTGTAGTTACAAATGTCATTTCTGGAGCCGGATTTGTGGAGAGCTTTTATAGTGCCACTTTTCCACTTACTGGGGAATACCCCAGTGCAGTGTGAGTGATTGAGGATGTTGGTTAGGGCAAGGGCAATGGTACATAGACGAGCTTCAGGATGTGGTAGTCAGTATTGTCAGGGCTCAGACTGGGCTTCAGGTCATTCTTCCTTAGGTAGGTGGTTACATTAGCAGGGAAATATATTTGAAATAGAATTTGGGGGGGCGGGGAAGAATGGTTGTTTGTGCAGGAGGGGAGTCAGGAGATGCAGTGGGTAGGCTAGTGTCGATAAGCTGCACATTATTTGGTTTGTATATGTTAAGGTCACTGAAGTAAGTGTTGAAGAGATTGGCTATCTTACTTGGTTCACTTATTAGGCTGCCATCATTATTGAGGGATATTTGTTCGGCAGTGTGACCTCTGCCTAGTAGATTGCTGAGTGTTCTCCAGGTGCGTTTAGAGTTTCCTCTAGCACCCAGTTGTTTGTCCCTGAGGAAGTTTGTTTTTTGCAGCTCTAACTTTGGATTTGCACTTATATTGTCAGGTTTTGTATTCCTAAAGAAGGTTGGGAAGTTTAGATTTTCTATATTTGGTCCATGCTTTGTCTCTTTTCCACATGAGCTTTAGTAGGTCAGAAGTGATCCAATTGTTAGTGTGGCCTTTCACCCTGAGGTTTTTTGAGTGGGAGTAAGGAGTCACAGATGGATAGAAAGGTTCTGCTAAGGGATTCGAGGGTAATGTCTATTTCTAGGATGTCATTGGTGAAGGACCAGTCTGCAGCCAGGATGGCTTTAGAGAACTCATCAAAATTTAGTTTTTTAAGTTGTCTGTAAAGGATGAACCTGGGCTCCTTCTTTTGGCCTTTGGTCAACCAGTTGCAGAAAATGGTGCAATGGTCACTAATGGAGTCAGGAAGAATCCCAGCATCAACCACTCAGGCAGGGTTAGTGACTATGATCCAATCAAGAGTGGATTCATAGCCAGTTTCAAAGTTTGCATGGGTGATATACCGGATGACCTGATGCATTCCAAACCCAGCCAGGGCTTCTTTGGCAACACTGGATTGACTGGACTGCCAATTCACGTTGAAGTCACCAAGTAATATCCACTCTTGACAGCAGGGGAGGGAGTTTTTTAGGTCAAGGAGTGCTTCCAGGTCTATGTTAGAGGTGCATGGGGGTAGGTATGCCACAGTTAGAGTGATAATTTTAGACTGCTCTAGGATGAGGTTAATGGAGAGTGAGTCAAGGGTAGGGGTGTCAAGCTAGAAGTCAGGTTCAGAGAATGTGAGGTGTTCCAGGATATAAAATAGGCAGCCGCCCCCCACCCATTTGCAAATTCGATTTATTCTAATTACCATTTTCAGATTCTGCTTATTCTAGTTACAGAGTAGCCTTCAAAGGAAATTTCACAGGTGGGAATTTTGTCAGTGAGACAGCTTTCAGTAAGGGCTATGACATTGAATTTGTTAGTGGTGAGCCAGGAACCAAAGCAGGATTTTTTGGCTAGAAGGCTCTAGATGTTCAGATGGGCGATTTTGATTGTGTGCGCATCCTTTGAGGGATGTGTAAGGGTATTAGTGTTTGTTGGGGGGACCAGGGTTGTGGTGAACAGAACTGGAGAGGCGTAGGAGGAACAAGAGAAGTTGCTGGTGCTTCCTAGTGATGTGAAGTGATTTTTTTTTGTGTTGAGCAGGAGAGTGCTGGAGATAAATTGCCTCCTGGGGCTACCTATGAGGGAGTAGCAGCCATGAAGGAAGCTATAAAAGTTGACAAACTTGTGTCGGGGTAAACTGGGGCCCGTGCCGAACCTATCTAGGTTAGGGACCCTGCCAGAGGATGGGGGTAGGCCCGAGTGGTGCATACCATGCCAAGGAGGGACCTTTTCAGCTTAGAGAAGATATTATCTATTAAGGTGAGATAATTTCTGTGTGGAGGTGTTAGTATCATGTTGGTAGGTGCTCTCTCAGCAACCCTTAGAGAGATGACTGCAATGAATAGTGTATGTAAGGCCATGGCACAGGGAGCGCCTAAGGATGGGGGTTGAGAATGGAGAAAGTGTGCATTGGGGGTAGGTACGGTGGGTGGAGGGGGTTGGGTGAGGCACAGAATGATGTCAAGAAGTGAGAGAGGCTTAGATTATAGCTGTATTACAATGGCAACACCTATTGGTGGATCTGTAGAAGAAGCAAATGCGAAAGGCTTAGAATGTTGCAGAAGTACAATGGTGACACCTACTGGTGTCTGTCTGTCTATCTATCTGCTTATCTATTCAACTATGTAAGTATTTTTTAAGCAGACCAGGGTGTACACCCCTGGTACGGCTTGTTTTAACTACGCCTTCCCTTCCAGGTCACCTGCCCCATTCCTATATTGTACGTGGCGACATTTGGGTGCCCACCTCCATGCTGCCTAACAGTAGCCCAACACTGGGGTGCCCAATCCCCAGTGTTAGAATGATTGTATCAGGTCTCCTGTAAAGAAGGAAACCATCTCCCATTATTTTTGTTCTGCAGTAAAGAAAATGGTCCCTTGATGATCTGACCCCTGCACCCAGACCTCCCAATCAGCACCCACCATCCCACAACCCCCCATACCCCCCACACACCCTCACTCACCCTCACATGTCCCATGGCATAGATTCACTCTAAGACACATCTTGGTGCTGGAACTGCCGACTGTGATATGAGAAACTAAGGTAAGTGCAGTTCAACGTATTTCAATGAGGTTTTGAACTTCATTGCATAACTTTGTCAGTTTTGCATATTTTCACTCACATTTTCAAACTGGCCTTTGTGCAACACCACCTCATAACCAATGGTGGTAGAATTATGCAAGTAAGGCCTGAAAGGTGATTTCATGATCACTTGGTGAAATCACCTTACAGGCAAGATGTGAAAATTCTCACTACCCTTATTCATGAAGTGGGGCCATAAGAAGGCTAAGTTGAAAATCTGGGGTCAAAACATACACAAATGACAAAGTTATGAGCATTCATTGAAATATTTCTATGCTCTCTCATAACTTCAATAATTTTAAATATTTTGACCCCAAATTTTCAATGTAGCCATTTTTTCACACCACCTCATGAATATAACAATTGACATTTTTCAAATCCTGGCCAAAATGTGGTTTCGCATCTGTGTCGCAGAATGACGTTTTGGTAGCACCCACAATGATATATTTCGGTAGGGATATGAACATTTTCACCTACTGGGCTCATGAGGTGGGGTAATAGGAAGGCTATGCTGAAAATGTGGTGTACAACTACAGTAAAATTCCCAGGTTATAAGCGAACATTGCAGTACTTCACTCATAACTTTGCTAATTTTCAATATTTTGACTCCAAACTTTCAACATAGCCATTTTCCACACCACCTCATAAACATGACAGGTGTCATTTTTTAAAATCCTGGCTGAGATGTGTTTTTAAATATCTGGGGGCAGATAATGAAAGCATTGCATCGGGTGCAAATCCATTGCACTGGAACAGCGCCATATTTGTGCCAGAATGCAATATTCAATAGCCCTTTAAGTGCCAGCGCTGTGTGATAGTGCCAACGCTAAAAGTTAATGTACGCAGGGGTGGGAGGTAGGGGAGTGGCCATGAATGTCGGCACACTGGCATATCCAAAAGATTAGTGCCATGCTACAGGTTGTTGTGCCACCTGTAGCGCAGTGCTAAATACCACCTGCAAAAAGCATGCAATATTGCAGCGGTGTTACTCAAAGTAATTTGAAGTGTAACTTCAATACACTTCAAATTACTACTGTGTCAATCCCTGGTAGTCTAGTGGTCACCCCACCCCCCCTCATGATCCCTGACCCCCATAGCATTAGAAAATAACTAATTTCCCGGTAGTGTAGTGGCCCCACCCCTTCACAATCCCCGCCCCATAGCTTCATATAATGATTACATTTCTTGGTTGTCTGGTGATCTCCCACCCCTGTCATGATCCACAGCTCCATTGCATTACTTGTCAGAACCTTTCCCTGGCAGTCTAGTGTCCCCCCATCAGATGGCCGGCGCATAGATTTAATATTCATAACCTTTCCCTGGTAGTTTGTTGCCCTCACCTGGCAGTGCTAACCTCTACCTCAACCATCCAGAACTGAGCTAGACTGGCTCTGCCCACTCGCACACCCTCCACAGCCAGCCACCAACTGAGTTCTAAATAAGCACGATCCCACTGAGTTATGAATGAGGGCACTCATTCAAAATACAGTGGTGTACATGCTCAGTCAGCAAGGCAGGCCGTGGAGGTGAGTGGTGGGCACAGCCAGTCACCGGCTCTGTTCTAGGATGGTTGGGGGGGAGCAGGGGAGTCAGCATTGCCAGGTGAAGGGTGGGGGGGCACTAGACTACCAGGGAAAGATTATGACAAGTAATACTACGGGTGTCAGCGATCATGATGTGGGGGCACTAGACTACCAGGGAAAGGTTATGAAAATTAAAACTACAGGTGTCGATGATCATGATGTTGGAGTGGGGAGGACACTAGACTACCAGGGAAAGGTTATGAAAATTAAAACTACCGGTGTCAGCCACCATGATGTGGGGGTGGGAGGGGACACTAGACTACCAGGGAAAGGTTATGAGAATTAAAACTATTGGTGTCAGCAAAGATGATGTGGAAGTGGGGGACACTAGACTACCAGGGAAAGGTTATGAGAATTAAAACTACTGGTGTCAGCAAAGATGATGTGGAAGTGGGGGGGGGGGGCACTAGACTACCAGGGAAATATGTGCATATATACAGAATGGGAGCATACCTCCCAAGTGTCATTCATTATGGGGGACATCCATCATGTTACCCCTCTAAATTGCCTTGTCCCTCATCCGTCCCTCATGGAAAGAGTGCTGCACACACACAGGGAAAGTCCTGTAGTTCCAAACTTTAAGGCAGACATGAATAATATTCTAAGCAGCTAAATAATGAAGTGGACTGTGTACAAGTAGAGGCAATGGCTCCACAGTGTTCTGAGCTTGTATCTCCATGTTTGCTGCTGTGCCCCTCATTATAGGAGTCAGTGTCCCTCATTGTCCCTCAGTCAGCACATCTGTGTCCCTCATTGCAGTGCTGCATGGGTGAGTGGTTTACATTGAATGGACCTGCAAGCACTAATTTCCTGCAACATCCAGCCTGTACTTCCATTCTGACCAGCAGGGGGTTGCTGTGAGCACACCCTCACCTGCAGCTTCCAGCCTGTACTGCCATTCCAACCAACAGGGGGTTGCTGTGAGCTCCATGCAATAGTGCCAGGGAAACTACATGGAATTGTATGCTAAGCAGCCCATAATGAGATGCAAATGTGACTCTTTGCTCATGGATTACCTAAAGTGGCTCATTTGCATAAGATCTTTGAATATAGTAAACTTTTGCCCCGGGCTAACCTATTTGCACCAGGCTAATGTGTTAGCACTGTGCAGTTGTGTTAACCCCAGGTGAATCTCTCAGCAGTATAGCACAGTTCTGCAGTGTGTGTGGCCTGTATTGTTGTTTGCAGTTGTTGTGCAACACTTCACTGGTGTCACACACATTATCCACCACCTTCAGCTCCGCCCTACTCCACCTCTGTGTCCACTGAGCCACTGTTGCTGTTTGTCACTATATTCAAAACTGTCTTATTTCTCAGGCCATTTTAGCACTGCACTCCCAGCCCTGTTTGCACTGCTTCCTTTGCACACTATATTCAGCCAGTTTAGCCCTGGGGCTATTCCTCTGAATATAGTTTGCTAATGGTTCAGGACTAATTTAGCATACTGGGCTGTGCTAATTTAGCCCCAGTGCTAAGTTTTGAATATCTGGCCCCAGGTGTGAAATTGCATTTTCGCTGATATACTATAAATGCTGCATATCAGATATGGATGGATATTCTGATCTTTCTAGAGATCTGTTAATAATAGAGTCGTGGGCAGTTTCAAATGGTATGTCCTTTAATCTGGATAAGAGTGTGGTTATGCATTTGGGTAGCAATAACCAATGTCACAACTATTTTTCAAATGGTCATCAATTACAGTCTGTGGAACACGAGAAGGATCTAGGTGTTTTAATATCAAAGGATTTAAAATTTAGTAACCATTGTACTGAATTAATTAAGAAGTCTAATAGACTAATTGGTTGTATTAGACATTCAATCACTTCTAGAGATAGGAATTGTATAATTCCCTTGTATAGGGCCTATGTATGACCCATTTTGGATTATTGCTCTCCTTTATGGAGCCCCTCATTACGTGGTGATGTAAAGAGAGTGGAGGGGGTTCAGAGGAGGGTTACTAAGATGGTTCGGGGCCTTTATGGGGAAGACTATGATAATAGACTACTCTCTTTGAACCTTTATTCATTGAAACTCAGGAGAAAAAGAGGTGATCTCTTGCTAATGTTCAAAATTATAAGGGACCCTATATTGTTTGCAGATTTAGGCTTTATTCGATATCAAAAGTTGTTCTCTTTAAGAAGTCATAGTTATCAATTAGGACTTACATATCCTAAAACCCAGCTAAGAAGGAACTTCTTTACTCAACGGATTATTGTATTATGGAAATCTTTACCAAAAGATATTGTTGAACTTGATTCTTGTAATTTATTTAAATTAAAGCTTGATAGGTTTTTGTTAAATGAGGGAATTGGGAATTAACGCCTGCTAAGGCAGGAGATGTATATTTATGGGCTTTGGCCTTCTGTACATCTATATTTTCCTAGTATGACTCCTAGTATCATGTTTCTAAGGGCAGTCATATAATGACTATTTTGAAAATTTGGGGTCAAAACAAAAAAAAAAAATCTAAATAATATAATTGTTAAGAAACTTTCCGTGTAGTGCCAGCCTTGACCCCAGGGGGTATGCCTTGTAATCCCATGCCGGTGAGCTGACTTTGGAGGTGAGCATAGTGATCCAGCTGGATGGGATGAAGGTGGAGGGATGCTGCTGTTATGCGATCCCCCAACGTGGGAATACAAGCTGCAGGGTCTTCCACATGGGCCCGTGTACCATATAGTGAAGACAATTGTCCTCATTCGCTCTTTATACATTCACTCTTTACACATTCCCTGTTTACACATTCGCTGTTTGTTCTTTCCGATCTCTTTGCTGCTTTAGATCTGAAAGAACGAAGAGTGGGTGTGTAAAGAGTGAATGTGTAAAAAAATGAATGTGTAAAAAGTGAATGAGGACAGTTGTCTTCACTATATGGTACCCATGCCCATGCGAACAACCTTGCAGCTTGTATTCCCTGGCAGTGAGGATGGTAATGTTCCCATCCCTGGACTTCTGTAGTTGGATGGAGTCTTTCCATGGCACAGGGCCCAAAGGACCCTCTGCATCTGCACCTGTTCACGCACGTGTCTTTGGGACCTGCGTGAATGAGGATACAGTTTCACTTTCTGAAAAAGAAAGGAAATTTCTTGCAAAAAAATTTTGTTAATGCACCAGTTAGGGTAACTTAATGTCACAAAAGTAGGGAAATGTGGTGTTAGGGTTTCCAACCCTAATTCCACATCCCCATCCCCAAGTAACAAAAGGAAAAAAACATTAGGGTTTTGGGTCTCCAGAGTTTTGGGGAATTAGTGGTGGGGTCTTCCTTGGAGGTTCTTAACCCTAATGTCCACCCTGTTCCTCAAACAAACAATATCACACATGATCTTCTTTCTTCACACAGGGCCCAAAGGCCCTGCATGAAGAATGTGACAACAAACTGTGTTGACAACATGTGGCGAGACATACTTCTCTACCTTTGAAGAGAGGATCACTATGAGGCACTGGCTTGGAGCTGTACATTGTGCTTTAGATGGGAGGCTATGGGCTGGGGGAGGGGAAGCATTTGGACTGACAACCCCAAGGAGGACCCCACCACTGATTTGCCAAGACTCCGGAGACCCAAAACCCTTATATTTTTTCCTTTGCTGCTCGAGTGGGTGTGGAGAGTAAGGGTTGGAAACCCTAATGCCACATTTCCCTACTTTTGTTGCATTATAATTTAGTTATACATTTGGGAACCAATGACCTGCCTGGGGAGGAGTTTGAGGTAGTGCAAAGTAGGTTCAGGGAGTTATGGAAGATCGACAGGGAGGAAACAAGCTCACCGGCCTTCTCATAGGTGATACTAGTACCAAGAGCCAGCACAGCCAGGAAAAGAAGAATAGAGGATTTTAATGACTGGCTGAGGAAATGGTGCAGGGAGAAGATGTTCATCTGTATTGGGGACTGGGAGGAGACCTGGTCAAACAAAGCACTCTTTTCACCGGACAGGCTACACCTCAGTAGGGAGGGTTTGAGGGTACTCAGGAACAAACTGGGGGAATATATAACCACTACACTTAATTTAAACTACTGGGGGGGCGGGAGTGGGCAAGCTGGCACAAAGACTCCTAGAGGAGGAGGTCAGTGACCCCCCCCCACAGTGATGGAAGAGGTCTGGATGGAGGAAATGGAACGAGTGAGAAAACAGTTAGCAAAGGATGGAGGGGTGAGGAACACATAAGGATAAGTGGGGGTTTACACAAAGGGGAGAAATGCGAAAAGGAGAATGGCGAGAAAGGAAGGAAGGTCTGATTCTAGGTGGAGGGTTGTGTCACTGAACATGCGAAGTTTTGGAAACAAGATGAATGATCTGCAAGCACTAGTAGTAGACAGGAGGGTGGACATTGCAGCAGTAACTGAGACTTGGGAAACACCACACCATAAGTGGGACCTTGTGATCCCTGGATATAAACTATACAGGAGGGACAGGGTAGTTAGGAAGGGCAGAGGGGTGTCAGTTTACATCAAGAAGGAAATAACTTGCATGAGGGAGGAGTCAGAGGAAAGGAAGGTGGAGGCATAATGTGTTCAGTTATGGTCCAATATAGGGAGAAAGGTGAGGTTGTGGTGGTTTACAGACCACCCAACCAGGATGAGGAGAGGGGCAGGGAACTGAGCTTGCAAATATTGGAAGCTGTGGGGAAAGGAAAGGTGGCAATTGTGGGGGACTTCAACCTGCCCAAAGTGGACTGAAGCATAACATCCACAATGTGCTAGGAGTCAGGTGATCCTGGAAGGAATGCAAAGTGGATTCCTGACTCAGAGCATCACAAAACCAACAAGAGCAGAGGCAATTCTTGATTTGGTGCTCACAGATGGGTAGCATGTACAGGAAATAATGGTCAAGGAGCCTGTGGGTGGGAGTGATCATTGTACAGTGTGGTTTCAGTTGGATATGGGCAGGGAACGCATACTGACTGAGACCAAAATGTTGGATTTTAGAAGGGTGGACTTTAGGAAGATGGGTGAAGTGCTAAGGAGCCACCTGGCAGGCATCAGAGCAGATATGGAGATGGACCAAAGATGGTTCATCATTAAGGAAGAATACTGGTTGCCCCAGAGAAGTGTGTTAGGTACAGGGGGAAGAACACAAGGGCCAAAGCACCCAGCTTGTTCAGTTCTGGGGTCACCCAGGCAGGGGAAAAGAGGTTAGCCTATAGAAAATTCAGGAAGACCAAGAGAGAGGTGGAATGGGGAAATTATCCAAGGTTGGCCAGTGAGACACGTAAGGAAGTCTGATGAGCTAAGGCACAGAAGGAGCTGCAGATAGCTGAAGGAATTTAGAAGAGGGAGAAGGCCTTCTTTCGCTATATAAGTGAGAAAAGGGACAAGAAGGACGGGATTGTTAGGCTTAAGAAAGGGGAGGAGTGGGTGGAGAATAATGGAGAAAAGCAGAGACACTAAATGAATACTTCTGTTCCATCGTCACAAGGAAGAAGGACAGATCAGTGCCTTCAGGAAGGAGAAGAGGAATGGGGGGAGGGGAATATAGATGTAGTGACAGAGAAGGACAGAGTGAGGTTGTGGCTGCTAGCATTGAGGGTGGCCAAATCACCAGGCCCGAACAGAGTACATCCAAAGGTACTAAGGGAACTGGCTGAGGAGCTGGCAGAACCACTGACTGGCCTATTTAATAGTTCACTGGAGTCAGGTATGGTACCACAGGACTGGAGAATAGCACATGTGGTGCCCCTCCACAAAAGTGGTCCCAAGGATGACCCAGGGACTTACAAACCAGTCAGTCTGTCCTCAATCATGTGCAAGCTCATGGAGACCATACTTAAGATAAGGTTATTGGTAGAATATCTAGAGGAGCATGGTTTCCAAGATGCAAGGCAGCATGTGTTTATGGGGGGGTCATGTCAGACGAATCTGATTGACTTCTTTGACTGGGTCACTAAGACAGTGGACAGAGACCAAGCAGTAGACATCCTCTGTCTGGATTTCAGCAAGGCCTTTGACTCTGTGCCCTACAAAAGGATGATCAGGAAGTTTGCAGAACTCAGGGTTGGGGATAAGATGGCCTGATGGGTGGAAAACTGGCTGAGGAACAGAACCCAGAGGGTGGTTGTGGGGGGAGAGTTATCTGGCACCAGAGAGGTTACCAGTTGGGTCCTGCAGGACTCAGTGCTAGGGTCAGTGTTGTTCAATGTCTTCATCAATGACACTGGGGATGGCATTCAGGTCAAAATGTGCTTATTCACAGATGACACCAAGCTCTGCAGGAGAGTGGATACAGCTGAACGAATACAGGATCAACAGGATGATCTGGAAAAGCTGGGGAGGTGTTCTGGGATCTGGGAACTTGCCTTCAGTGCTATAAAATTCAAAGTTATTCACATTGGAGCCAAGAATCCCAGGACAGAGTACTACCTGGGTGGAGTCCCGGTTTCTGCATCAGAGGATGAGAAGGACCTGGGAGTGATGATCACTAGTGACCTGAAGCACTCCATGCAATGCAAGAAAGCAGCAACAAAGGAAAATAAGATGCTGGAATGCATGGCTAGGGGGATCAGTAGTAGGAGAGAGGAGGTTATACTGCCCTTGTACATGTCACTGGTGAGGTCACATCTAGAGTATGGAGTTCAGTACTGGTTTCCCCACCTCAAAAAAGATATTAACCTTCTGGAGAAAGTCCAGAGGAGGGCTACAAAGATGATAGTTGGTCAGCAGGGTAAGACATATGAGGAGAGGTTGAGGGCGCTGAACTTGTACTCTCTGGAGGACAGGAGAGGAAGAGAGGGCATGACTAAGACCTTCATGTACTTGAAAGGGATAAATAAGGTGGATAAGGAGGGTCTCTTTAAACTGAGTGGCAACCATAACACAAGGGGGCACAGTCTTAAGCTGGATGGGGTAAGTTTAGGAGGGAGGCCAGGAAGCATTTCTTCATGGAGAGGGTGGTGGACACTTGGAATTCATTGCTGGAAGAGGGGGTCTTGTGGAAGTCAGTGGGCAGCTTAGAGGATAGGCATAGAGGGAAGGTAAGGATCATGGGTAGGCAGGATGGGAGAAAGGATGAGGGGGCAGGGACAGTAGCTCAAGATGCGAACCCTGCAATATGAGCAGGCTAGATAGACCAAATGGCCTTCTTCAGCTGTCTTCTTGTTATGTTCATATGTTAGTATGGTTAGTCACCATAACTGGTGCATTTAATGAAGTTTTTTTTTTTTTGCAAAGAATATGTGTGTATGTGTGTATATATATATATATATATATATATATATATTGTAGTGCCACAGTAGTGGCACTATACTAAAGGTTGCCCGGACACTTTTCTGTTAAACCCCAAATTTTGCACTTTTTTTTACATTATTTCTTGTCCCCCCTATGTGCTCCGGGACCCGCCACTCCTTCAGGCCACCATGGTCCCTGACTTACCTCCTACTACCCCTCAAGCCTCCTTACCTCATATTGCAGCCTCCCCAGGGTAACCCGATGTAACCCTTCGCCAGGTGGGTTCCTCTCCTCCAAGGGGCAAGGCACCAGTGGGAACAGCTAGCACATTCTTTCTCTTGGCCCCAGGGCACGGCTGAGGTGGGTATGGCTCCTTTGGGGGTTTTGGAAGCACTAGTGAACCAGAAGCCATCATCTGGCTGAAGCGGTTTCTGCTTTTCTGGTGCTTCCCCTGTTGCGTCGCTCATGCAGTGCTCCCAGTCTCCACCGGCGGCTGCTGCAGAGCGATGCAGCCCTGATACCCACCCAGGAGAGGAAAGCAGTCCTGCAAATACTCAATCCTCTCCTCCCCCTGCCAACCCCCAGCACCACAAATCCATTCCCAAACCCGGGTCGCCGGTGTGGCGCAAGGTAAGGCACTGGCACCTCAGCCCTCTGCGCCACTGGGCAGGAAATTTTGCACTTTAAGAACTTTGCAACTGTATGATGGATTTGCATGATATTTTGCATGCACAGTCATGTACTATACATCTCTGGATCTGGCAAGTTTCGTTCCGGTCAGATGTGAGGTTGCAGTGCTGTGGCGAGCCAAAAAACATGTAAAACCCACTTTTTGGGCTATTTCTTTGCTCGGGGCTACAACCCAAATGGTTTGTCCATCTGGTCTGAAATTCTCAGGGAATATGTAGTCTGGGTCACTGATGTGCCTTTTGAAGATTTGGTGAAAAGATATTAATCTGCTCAAAAGTTATTCAATTTTAATGTTTTCCCATTATAGTTAATGGGAAAAAATATACTGTATGTGCCTCTTGAAAGCTGCTGACAGTACATTTTACTGTCGCAAATGCCCTCAGTAATGTCATGCCTCCACCATCTTGTTTCCAGTTAGTGGCAGAGAAAAACGGCTGTATTTCAAATCTGACTGCCCCTAGATAAACACTGACTGTTGTGTTTACCTAATCGGGGCGTGAGGAACACAGTGCTAGCATTAGAATTCTAAAATTTCCCTTGGAAATATGTTTTCCACATTGGACCCCCAGTACTTTTGCAAATTGCGAAAGAACAGATGTGATACTTTCGCAATTTGTGACACTTTCACACCTGTTCTTTTGCATATTTTGCAAAAAGTGTCACAATTTGTGGCACTACTGCACCAAAAAACATCATTTCTTTATCACCTCACTGCAACTAAATGGTTAGGGCTTTTGGGCTGATATTTGCAGGATGGCAAGCCATTGCCCCACAGATGTGCCTTTTGCTGGTTTGGTGAAAAAAGTTACACCAGTTCTATTGTTATCGCATTCCGAAGTTGAGAAATTTCCCATAGGATGACACTGCGGCACCCATGGCACCTTTTGGTACTCGTATCTCGAAAATAATTTGAGATATGGATTTTTCACTCTGGGCAGCTTAGTGCACATTAGGTGCACTAAACTTGTGGAGGTTTCCAAGTCATGATTACAACTGCAGTGGAATTTTTTTTATAGTTGCTATGGTTACTGAGATCTTGCCAAATTAGTATTACAAGGGTTGTCTCTGTACTTATGTGTAAGCGGGGGTGCGGGGCCCAGAGGGCCTGCACTTTTACATATCCATACCATTATGCAAAAATAGGCAGCGTACAGGAAGGGCAGGGCCCACATACCAGTTATATTACACGTTCTCAAAAAGAAGTGAATTTCATTGCAAAAAAAACCCTGTTAATGCATCAGTTAGGGTTGATAGTACAGCAACAAAAGCTTGGAAATTCAATGTTAGGATTCCCACCCCTACCACCTCACCCCTGCCCCCCACCCTCCACACACCAACAGGCATCAGGGTGTGTCATAGGGTCATCAGGCCTAACTCTCACCCCATTCTCCTATACTGTACCATGTCAGCTTGTTTATACATGAAATGGGGTGAAGAGTTGGGCCTGATGACCACATGGCACATTCCGATGCCTATTTGTGTGTGGAGGGTGGGGGATGGTGGGGGTGGGAACCCTAACATCAAATTTCCAAACTTCTGTTGCTGTACTAGCAACCCTAATTGATGCATTAACTGAGTTTTTTTTGCAATGACTATACATACAGTATATATATATATGGTTAAAATGGCTGAACTTGAGGCCATGTGCCTTTCGAATAAATTTGGACTTATTTCTATTACTGAAACTTGGTGGGACCCCGATACCACTTGGAACCCACATATTCCTGGGTACAAATTATATCATAAGGATCGTCAAGGCCAGGTGGGGGGAGGGGTCTGTCTCAATGTTAGGGACGACATAATTTCATTCCAGCTTCCCCTTACTAGTAATATTGAAACCATTTGGGTGAACATTCAGTTTAAGGGACCACCCCAACTATTGGTTGGGACATGCTACAGGCCCCCATCATCCAATTTGGAATATTCCATATGCTTGCACAAAGAAATTTCTGATATGGTCTCTAAAGGAAATATCCTTGTTCTGGGTGACTTTAATGTGCCCCCTATAAACTGGAGTTCCTTAACTGGTAGTACGCAGGCTGAAAAAGATTTAATTGCACTTATTGTAGATATGGGTCTTGAACAAATTATTAATGAACCTACACGTGGAGTCAATATATTGGATTTAGTTATTACTAATATAGGGAGCTCGATATCTAAGGTTCTAGTTGGTGCCCCATTGGGATCCAGTGATCATTATTCAATTTCCTTTACCTTGTTATTTTGTCAACATATCTCCAACTTTTCAGAATTCAAGAATTATAATAATGCTAACTTTAGCACTATTAATGATCAAATAAATTCAATTTCTTGGGATGCAATATTATCTCCTCTTTCCCTGGAGGAATCCTGGGAATATTTCAAATCTTCTATTTACTATCTAGAAGATTTATATGTCCCTATCTCAAAAAAATATAATAAAAAGGGAAAATACCCTTGTGGTTCAACAAAACTATCAAAGCATTAATAAATAATAAACAAAGGCTTTTTTCACGTGTAAAGAATAGTGAGGGAGATGCCAAAGAATTATTAATTATTAAATATAGGAAAACCTTAAAACTTTTAAAGTAAGCTATTTTACAATTCAAAAAGAAACTTGAGTTTCGTTTGGCTCAAACAAAAGACAGCTATAAATCATTATTCTCTTATCTTAACAATAAAAAAATGAATAATAGATATGTGGGGCCCATATGTGCAAATAACTCTATTATAGGTACTGATAGGGACATAGCTGACACATTTAATAAACAGTTTTGTTCAGTTTTTACAAAGAAAGAAGTTCCCAAACTCTTTAGGCAAACAGTTAACTACATTCCCTCCTATACTATTACTAAAGATGATACCCTAGAAGCTATTTTGTCTCTAAAACCTAACTCTAGTCCAGGACCAGATAACATTAATCCTAGATTCTTACTTGAGACAGCTGTTGCTATCACTAAGCCCGTATCAATCATCTTTAATAAATCCTTACTTGAAGGGGTTATCCCTCATGATTGGACAATAGCCACAGTTATTCCAATCTTCAAAAAAGGTAACCATTCCAAGCCAGAAAACTACCGTCCGATAAGTGTAACGTCGGTTATAAGCAAACTTATGGAGAAAATTATTAAGAAAATGTTAGATAATGAATCCACATTAAGTAATATAATAGATAATACCCAGCACAGATTCAGACAAGGATATTCTTGCACCACTAACCTGGTAGCCTTTTATAATTATATTAGTATGTGTTTGGATAATGGTATCCCCATGGATGTAATCCTTCTTGATTATAGTAGAGCATTTGACAAAGTCCCTCATGACATCCTGCTTGACAAAATGGTAAAAATGGGATTCTCTCAGTATATAGTTAAATGGGTTTCAGGATGACAAGTCAGAATAAATGGCATGCTTTCTCAGGCTCTGAGTGTGACCAGTGGGGTTCCACAGGGTTCTGTGCTGGGACCAACCTTGTTTAATATCTTTATTAGTGACTTGCAGGTTAGCCCCGACAATGTTCTTTTGAAATTCGCTGATGACACCAAGTTAGGAGGGTCTGTTCATACATTACTAAACAGAGAATCTATGAGAAATCTTTAAAAACTGTTGAAGTATGGGCAGACTCAAACAAAATGACACTTAATCCAGACAAATGCCATGTTTTACACTTTGGTAAGAATAACCCCAAACAAATTTATTTTTTAAATAATATTCCCCTACATGTGTCACTACTAGAGTGAGATCTTGGAATTATTATTAATAACAAACTGTCTTCAACTGATCACTGTACTATGATAGCCAGAAAATCCAATGCAATGCTTACTCGGATCCAACGTTCCTTTGTGTCAAGGACTCAGGAATGTGTTATTCCTCTGTATAGAACATATGTAAGGCCCCATTTAAACTATGGGTCTCCTTTCTGGAATCCATGCTTGAAGCAGTATATGGATAAAATGGAGAAAATTCAGAGGAGAGCTACAAAAATGGTCCCATATCTATCCAAATTGGATTATAGGGGTAGACTACGAGTAACCGGGTTACATTCACTTCATACAAGACACACTAGAGGAGATCTACTCCTATTATATAAAATTCAGAACTCCCAGGAGCTCATGCACCATTGCGATTTAAATTTTTCTACTAGATGGACCACTCCTCGGTCCCATAACAAACAAATCAATGTTTCAAAATCTAAAACAAATAAAAGGTTAAAATTATTTTACGGTAAGAACACCTAGAATTTGGAATCTGCTTCCTCAAAAATTAGTGGACAGTAGTTCTATTACAGCCTTCAAAAAAGGGTTGGATTGTTGGATGGAGTGTAATAATCCCAGGGTATAATTGTCCCACCATGGTGGTGGGGACAATCTCGATGGGCAGTAGCCTTCTTTTTGTCCTCTGAAACCAAGTAAACCAAGTAATATATGTATGTATGTATGTATATGTATATGTATATGTATGTATATGTATGTGTAGATACATATATATATATATATATATATATATATATATGTATATTTATATAGATATATGCAGTGGGGACTGTGGAATAAATGATACATCTGCACAAGAGTAGTCTGACCTCGTGTAACCTCACAAATCACGAATGTATACACACAGACACACACACAGACACACACAGACACACACACATACAGATACACACACACACACACACACACACACACACACACACAGACACACACCTGCAGTATATTACCATACTCCTATAGTTAGGGTTGAGTAAGGCTGTTTAATGTTAAACCCCTAACTTTGCACCTTAATAGCTTTGCTCCATTCAACTGAATTGCACAAACATTTTGTATGCACAGTCTGGGGGGAGGAAAGGTCTCTTGATTTGTCAAGTTTCGTTCCAGTCAGATGTGCGGATCCTGATAGTGCATTTTTATGAAACATTCTGTGTTTTCTGCTTTTTGTTTTTGGTGTCACCTACAACCCAGATGGTTTGGAATATTGTTCTGAAATGCTTAGGATAGAAAGGGACATCCCTAGAATGGTGTCTTGTGGTGGTTTGTTGAAAAAAATATTCATCCATTCCTAAGTTATAAGGATTAGAAATGTTGGTTCTTAGCATGCTCAGTAGGGTCTTTTAGATAGATGTTTGATACGAAAGAAGACTCTTCCAACTCACAACAGAAGAAGCTTCATTGAGATTCTTCTTTCGTGAGCTAAAATTCTTTTTTTGTATGGCTGCCATTTTGCTTTTGATTAAAAAACATTTTTTATTTATTTCTTTTCTTTTCACAAAGGCGTATACATCCAAGATATTCAGACAATGGATCAGTTAAGAAAAGCTTTATGTGAAATTAGTTGGGGAGAACTGAAATTTCATTCCCCTTTTAGAATTTATCTTTCATGGTACAATTTATACACGTGAATAACAAGCTAAAGAATAATCGACCTAACATAAAAAAAACAAAAACAAATGTGGAAGAGAGCCTGCTATATTCTACTTCAGTACATAACATCCCTTAGTTTATTACAATAGTATTGAGTTACTTCTTAAATGGTACCCAGATGGTCTCAAACCTATCAGCTTGATCACTGTAGCAATAATGAATTCTTTCTAGTTTATACAGATCCACCAATACATTATACTATGCCCTTACAGAAGGAGGGTTACTATCCTTCCAGGCCATTAGAATACATTTTTTGCAATTAAAATTCCCAGGGATAAGAGTTTTCTTTGTTCTCCTGAGCAGTAATGGCTTCCAAGATTTCAGCCTAAAAGGATAGGTAGTGGATCAAGAGACAATGTAATTTTGGTTACCATCCCTCAAAATCCTCCCCAGATTGGTTCAACATTTAGTAATTTTTTTGCATGTCACAAATATATGAATAAGAGAGCCTGGGTTACTAAGGCATCTGGGACTGTTGTTGCTCAAATTAGAATTGAATTTCTGTAGTCTTGAAAGAGTGACATAGATCCTACACAATATATTGAACTGAATTTATTGGCATTTAGAAGAATAGAATTCCTGAAAGGAATAAGCTAAATTGCTGCCCAGTTATCATCACTTAGTTGGGTTCCAAGATATCGCTCCCATTTAGCTTTGAATTAGCTGAGATTAGATATAGTCTGCTTTTGAAGTAAAGAATAGAGTGCAGAGAGGGGTTTAGCATTAGGATGTGCTATAGTAAGTATATCCAAAATTGGAGAGGAACCAAAGATATATTCAGAGAGGAAATATAGTCCCCAAGCTGCAAATATCTAAAAAAGTGATGGAGAGGAATATTAAATTTATTGTGAATTTGTTCAAATTATGTCAAGATCTGATTAGTAAATCTATCTAAAAGACTCCATATGTCAGATAACTTCCAAACCTGGAAGCTCTGCTTGATCACTGAGGGACGAAAACCAAAATTCCAGTAGATTGTGGTGTCACCTGATGCTTCATTTTTCCTTCCAGTTAGATTATTTATTTTGTTCCAGCACCTGCATGTTATAGAAGTAATGTAGCACTGAGCTGTGGATGATTCCTTTTATTTCCTGAATAATATCTAGAGTTCAAGATAAGCTTTGGATAAGGGTATTTATGAAATTCTTGTTCAATATTCCTGCTACTGGAAGACTCTCCTGAAAACCAGTCTTGAATTTGAAAATTTGAGCTGCAGGATAGTAATTTTTAAAATTGTGTAATGCTAGGCCTCCCAAAGTAGTAGGTAATCTTAATTTATCTAAACTGGGTTGGGATTTTGGCAGCATGTTATAATGGCGACTCAAATTGAGCCACTCAGTATTGAGTGACTCAGTTTGAGCACCTGTGATGTAAGCTACCTTGAAAGAGTAGTGAGATGCAGTTATAGCACCAAGGTATGGGAAAAATAGTAAAATAGCAGGAGGGTGAAGGAACGGAAGAGGAGGGTTCAGGACGGAGAAGGTATGTGGGCTGTAGTTTGGTAGTGTGCTGCCAAACTGCCATTTTTGTGTGGTGGTGAGGGTGGCAGGCTGCAGTGAGGAAGGTCCAGGGTTCGGGGCTGGGTAGGAATTCTTTTTTTTTTTAACGTGTGCAGCACATAATTTTTTTTTTATGTCCGAATTTCACCCCTCCCTGACATGTACCCCTCTGGAGTTGAGAATCCTTATGGGGGAGGTGCACAGGGGCACCGATCCCAATATAGATACATTGTTGTTTTCCCCGTCATTGTTGTTGGGTTCACTGGGGAGTGTACATTGCTGCTTTGATTTTCGGTGATGTACACTTGCTGTAACAGCGATCACGGTTTGGCGATTACCATTATGACATGGAACCTAGGATTTTTTGTTGTTGTTTTTTTATTTATTTTTTTTAGTGTTTTTGGTCTATCCCACCTCCGAAGGGAGCTCAGTCATTCCCATACGCCGAACTCCCATGCCCAGGCTTACCCCCTGGGTGGGGTCATGCGAGCAGGACCCCCCCAGTGGACACATTGGTGGCATCAGGGGTGGCAGCAGAGCAGGGCATCATGCTCAGGGGACTGGAATTTTTTTAGTCGACTTGCAACAATCCCCTAGGAGGCAGGGCATGCAATGACACCAGCATCTGTTCTGCCTCCCATGTTAGCCTGGTGCTGGATGTTGTTGGTCCTCCAGCCTCCACCAGAGGCCACTGAGAGGCTGAGTGCTCAACTCCTTGGAGTAGGAGAGCCATCCCTCAGATGATCAGTCCTGCCCCATGTGACCAACCGTCCAACTCCCAGGTCCATTTCCAAATCCGAAATGTTGGCATTGCATGCAGATGCCTTACCACTGCACTGGCAGGCCAGCCTTTTGTTGTTGTTTCCAAACAAATCAAGTCACAATTTTGTCTAATTCCTTGAAAAAAGATTCTAGGATCGGTATGGGTAATGACTGGTGCAAAAATAAGAGTTGTGGAAGGACATTCATTTTTATCACATTACATCTATCAATTAAGGTAAGTGGGGGTTTGAGCCATTTATTAAGAGCCTCCTGAATTGATTTAAAAAGTGGAGGAAAATTTCTACAAAGAAGCAAAAGATCTTTGATGATATTAACCCCTAAATATTTAAATGTATCTGATATCGCTGTTTGTATTTCCACCATAAGAAGCAGCTTATCTGATAAATTTAAGTAAATTGCTTCCATTTTAGCAACATAATTTTTGTATCCTGAGGCTTGACAAAAAATATCTACCAAAGTCATACAGATCTTAATTGAGATTACTGGATCTGATAAGTAAATCAAGGTATCGTCCACATATAGGCTACTTTTATGTGTCAGATCCCCTAATTGTATACCTTTAGTGGCATTTAAGTCCTGAATAGCCACTGCCAAAGGTTCAATAGCCATAGCAAACAATAACTGGTACAAGGTCACCACTGTCTAGTCCCTCTAGTAAGAAAGAAACTGTTCAATATATTTTTGTTTGTTAGGACTGCTGCTTTGGGAGACTGATAATGGATTTTTATCCAGTTAATAAAGGGTTGTCCAAAGTCTAATTTTTCTAGCACTTGCCATATATAGTCCTATTCAACTAGATCAAAAGCTTTTTCTGCATCTGAAGTAAGTATCAAGGCCTCTTGATGTTTACAAGCATCGATTATATTAATTAATCTTATATTGGCCCCTAGTTTTCAGTTTTTAATAAATCCATTTTGGTCGGGCTGAATGAGACCATGAACTACTTTTTCAAGTCATGAAGCTAATTGCTTTGCTGAGATTTTCATATCCTTATTAAGTAAGGAAATAGAGTAGTAGACTTGACCAATTCAGGGTTTTTATCTTTTTTTATGAAGACCACAATTTTAGCTTCATAGAAGGATGGAGGTAAAGTTCCAGCATTTAAATAATCATTAAATATATCCAGTAATAGGTTTGCAACAAGGGTTGCATATTGTTTGTAAAAGTCAAATTGGAGGCCATCCATTCCTGGAGTTTTGCTAGAAGGCATGCTTTTTATTATGCTCAAAACCTCTTCAAATGAGAAAGGAGCATCCCACTGAATTTTTTTATGGCAGCTTAACTTTGGAAGATTAACTTCTACAAGAAATGTATTTACCACCTCTTGGCAGTTATCATGGTCTGACTGTTTTTGTTTTCTATAGAAATTGTGGAATACCATATTAATTTCTAGGGGGTCTTTTGTAATATTTTGTTGTTCATTCTGGACAGTACAAATTGTTTTATTTTGTCTTTCTTTTTGGAGTTGAAGGGCCATAACTTTATCAGGCTTATCCCCTAACAGGTAGCATTTAGCTCTAGTAAAAAGAACAGATCTCTCTGCATTCATGGAAGTAAGCTTGTTAACCTGATCCTTTATCAGTAGGAGTTGTTGAAAAATCTCAGGGTCATGCGAGGATGCATGAAGAGTTTGTAGTCAAGTTAATTATTTTTCCAAATGTTCAGGTTTCTGTCTTTTTTTTCCATTGATAAGAGGTATAGTTAATTATATTACCCCTAATTGTCACCTTAAATGCTTCCCAGCATAATCCTGGGGAAGTACCCTCAGATTTATTAAACTGAAAAAACTCAACTATAGAATTCTCTGTGTTTTCTATAAACTATTTGTCTTTGAGGAGTGAAAGGTCCAAGGACCATGGCTTGTATCTGGAGAGGTGATTTGTATTTATAGGTAACTTGATCATTTATGAAAGGTATACAATTCTAAAGGGACTGAGAAACCAGAAAAGAATCAGTTTGTGTATAGCTTTGATGTACAGCGGAAAAGAAGACACCAGGAGAAAGGACTTCTGTGTGACTGGACTTCTCTACTGGGACTATATTGAAAGTAAGGAGAGAGAGAAAAAAAACAGAGGAAAGAGTGAGGATTGCAAACAGTTAAGGGGCCAGAAATAAGACATGATTCGAGTGGTGCAGTGCAGTGGCTGTGGAGCAGCAGTCTTCCGGGAGATGTTCTGGAGGATGCGGTGTTGTCCCATCTGCAGGCACCTCTCTGGGCTGAGGGAGGAGGTTGCTCATCTCCAGGCTGAGTTGGCCAGGATTTGTGGGACCTCCTCTTCCATCCAGGGACCACCAGTGCCACTGTCGTTGCCTCAGAGGTTGCCAAGAAAGAGGAGTGGTTGGACCACAGTGGGCTCAGGAAGGGTGAGGGTGGTGGAACAGAGGCGCATCCCTCCAGTTGTACCTCTCCACACTTCATATGCCATTCTGGCAAAGTGCGGTTCCTCTATGGAGGCACCCGCAGTGGAGACCAAGGAGGATGCTGGGAACCTCCACAAAGGAGACCCACAGGAGGGTGGCAGGGGACCCTGCAGGGGAAGTAAACAACTCCTGGTGGGGGACTCCATTGTTAGGAAGGTAGAACTGGGGAGGAAGGGAGAGGGAGGTGGCAGCCTCCTGGTGCCATGGCTTGGAGGGACAGGGAGCGAATCCTCAGGATTGCCAGAGCAGCTGCACAGGGGAGGGAGCTGGATGTCATTGTCCACCTAGGGACAATGACCTGGCTAAGAAAGGGATTAGAGAAGTGCAGGAAGAGTTTGTGGAATTGGGGAGGGCCTTAGTCAAGTAGCACGCATGGTAACCTTCTCGGAGGTGCTGTCCATCTATGGCATAGGAGAGGCTAGGGTGTTCTGCACCATGGGATTCAATCAGTGGTTGAAAAACTGGTGTGGAGCTCAGGGATTTGGCTTCATTGGGGACTGGGGTCTACCTGGAGTGATGCAAGCCTATACTGGCATGATGGGCTGCATCTGTCCGGGAGGGGAAACAGGATCCTAGGTGATAGGTTTAAATGCTTCATTGGCAAGCTTTTAAACTAGCCAAGGGGGGAGGCACTGTGTATAGCTTTGATGTACAACGGAAAAGAAGACACCAGGAGAAAGGACTTCTGTGTGACTGGACTTCTCTACTGGGACTATATTGAAAGTAAGGAGAGAGAGAAAAAAAAACAGAGGAAAGAGTAAGGATTGCAAACAGTTAAGGGGCCAGAAATAAGACATGATTCGAGTGGTGCAGTGCAGTGGCTGTGGAGCAGCAGTCTTCCGGGAGATGTTCTGGAGGAGCAGGGAAATCCTAGCCCCCCCCAAATAATCATGGTAGTAAGTTCGGCAAACTCCAACATAGAGGTGTCGATAGGGAGAAGGGCTGGGGTAAATGAAGAAAGTGACAAAGGCAAGAAGGACAGGGATGGGGCAAAAGGGAGTAAGGCCATCAGGAAATGGAGGGTAATGAGTACCAATGCCAGTAGTCTGGGCAACAAGCTCCCTGAGCTGGTGGCCTTGATGGAAGAGGGATGCCTGGATCTTGTAGCAGTCACAGAAACATGGTACACAGAGAACCATGACTGGGATGTTAACATACCAGGGTACATAACCTACAGGAGAGACAGGCAGGGGAGAAGAGGGGGAGGATTATCTCTCTATGTAAAGGAAGGGATAAAAGCAACTGAACAAAAGAGTAAACAGGGAGGAGAGGAGGCACTGTGGGTCACCTTGGAGACTGGAAAGGGCACCACAATCCGCACAGGGTTTGGTACAGACCCCCATGTCAGGGGGAGGGACAAGGATATGATAGAAGGCATTCTTAGAATGGCAGAGAAAGGGAGATACTGTTGATGGAGACCTGAATATGCCAGATGTTAACTGGAGCACATTTTCTGCAGCCACATCCAAGAGCAGGGCCATTTTGATGCCCTACAGGTGGCAGGCATTAGACAGCTAGATTCAGAACCCACTGTGAGGGAGTAATCTAGACCTCATACCTCAAACGGGGGAGTAAGAGGATCTCAGATCTAGAAGTGGGTTGTCATCTGGGGACAAGTGACCATCAAACAGTGTGGTTCACGTTAAACTCAGCTACAGAGTCAAGCCACACAAAAGTGAGGGTACTGGACTTTAGGAGGGCTGACTTTGGCAAGATGGGAGAGTGCCTCAGAAAAGCACTAGCAAACAGGCTAGAAGGAGGTGTGGCAACAATTGGGAATCATCAAAACTGCCATCACAGAGGCAACAAGCCTTGTGTGAAGCAAATAAACAAATCAAATGAAAGAAAAAGCCACTATGGTTCTCAAAAGAGGTGGCTGTGAAAGTCAGGACTAAAAGATAGCATTCCGAAGTATAAGGAAACACAGAAGGAGCAGGACAGAAAGCTGTACTAGTTAAGGCAGAAGGAAGCAGGGAGGGAAGTCAGAATAGCAAAGGCCCAAACTGAGGAAAAGATAGCCCACTCAGTTTAGAAGGGGGATAAAACCTTTTATAGGTACATCAGCAAGCGTAGAAAGACAAAGGGAGGGATAGTGAGGCTGAATAGAATGAACGGTGGGTGGGCAGAGGGGTACAGTGGAAAAGCAGGGATACTGAATGAATATTTCTGCTCAGTATTCACAAAAGAGGAGGGGGAAGTGCCTAATCCAGTTAACAGAAGCACTCTTGATAGGGGGGTCGATCCCAGTCCTTTCACCGAAGAAAGGGTTCTGCAAGAACTCCTAAAACTGAAGGTGGACAAAGCAATGGGTCCTGATGGAATTCACCCCAGAATTCTAAAAGAATTAAGGGAGGAACTAGTGAAACCACTGGCTACTCTTTTTAATGAATCATGGGAGGATGGTGTGGTACCCAAGGACTGGAGGAAGGTGGATGTGATTCCCCTTCACAAAAGTGGGACCAAGACAGAGGCAGGAAACTACAGACCTGTCAGTCTGACCTCTGTGGTAGGGAAAGTGATGGAGTCACTTCTGAAGGAAAGAATAGTTAAGTACCTAGAGGCCAGTGGAGCACAGGACCCAAGGCAGCATGGGTTCACAGCAGGAAGGTCATGTCAGACGAATCTAATAGATTTCTTTGACTGGGTGACCAAAGTAGTAGACCAGGGAGGGGCTGTGGACATGGCCTACCTAGACTTTAGCAAGGTATTTGACACAGTCCCACACAAAAGATTAATAGTCAAATTAACCAGCCTGGGAGTGGGTCCCAGGGTGGTAGCCTGGGTAAAACATTGGCTGCACAACAGGACACAGAAGGTAATTGTAAATGGAGTCCACTCTGAAGAAAGAGGGGTTACTAGTGGGTACCGAGGGTTCAGTATTGGGTCCAGTCCTTTTTAATGTCTTCATCAGTGACATTGCAGAGGGACTGGAAGGAAAAGTATGCCTTTTTGCAGATGACACAAAGATCTGCAACAGGGTTGATACACAAGGAGACGTGGAAAGGATGAAAAGGGACTTGGCAAGGTTGGAGGAATGGTCAGAAGTATGGCAGCTAGGATTCAATGCAAAGAAGTGCAAAATAATGCACCTGGGAAACAAGAACCCAGGGGGAAGAATGCACAATGGGTGGGGAGGTAGTAACAACAACAAAAAAGGAAAGGGACCTGGGGGTAATCGTATCAGATGACCTTAAGGTTAGCAAGCAAAGAGAAGGCAGTAGGGAGGGCTGGGGGTATACTGGGATGTACAGGGAGAGGCATCAGCAGCAGAAAACAGGAAGTTGTTATCCCTCTGTACAGACAGTTGGTGAGACCCCATCTGGAGTACTGTGTCCAGTTCTGGAGACCCCATCTTCGCAAGGACATAGACAGGATAGAGGTAGTCCAGAGGAGGGCAACTAAAATGGTGCAGGGTCTGCAAGAGAAGCCGTATGAGGAGAGACTAAAGGAGCTTAATATGTATACCCTTGAGGAAAGAAGGGAGAGGGGGGACATGATAGAAACTTTTAAGTACCTCAGTGGAATCAACAAAGTCCAAGAGGGTAGCATCTTTCAGAAAAAGAGACTTGCAAGAGCAAGGGGACACAATTTAAAGATAGAAGGAGGGCGGTTCAGGGGCAATGTGAGGAAGTATTATTTCACAGAGAGGGTAGTGGATGCATGGAACAGCCTTCCTGAGGAGGTTGTGGGGTCTAAAACTGTGGGAGAATTCAAGAATGCATGGGACAGACATAAGGCAATTCTTGTGGGGGGTAGGAAGAAATAGGCTGTTGGTTAACTAGGATCTGCGGCCTATCCTGTAGGTAGGGAAATGGGCAGACTAGATGGGCCAAGCGGTCCTTATCTGTCATCAAAGTCTATGTTTCTATGTGTTTGCACTTCCAAATTAGAAACATGCCAGAGACCTATGAACTTCATATACTCTATAAATTCTCTTAGTAGTTTCCGAATTCTTGTCATGTTATCACTAAATTAGAATGATATATCAAAACAGCAATTTAAGGCCACAATACCCCCCCCCCCGAAGAATATATGGACCCTCAAGAAAGGCCAATTCTAAGAACAAAAATTGTAAAACATCTAGAGCCACTAAAATTCAGGTAATAAATATTAGCTAAAGTAAAATTGTCATCTGGCATCTTAATTTGAGAAATAATATATCATCCTCAGGGGTCTAACACTGAATTTCCAAAGTCAGTCAAGCTATTTTTCTTCACAAATATTGCAACTCTTCTGGCTTGGTTAGTAAATATTGCAGCCCTACATTGACTCCATTTTTTGAAAGAATTTCACATTATTATTGGAGAAATGTATTTCTTGCAGCAGTAAAATAGTAAAATTTTTGTGATTTGCATAATTAAAGATTTTGCTAGCTTTGGTCCTATCTCTAAAGCCCTCAGCATTCCATGGTAATTTTTGATGGACATACTGTAACTGTAAACATCAGATAAATGCTTGCCATTCTACTGTTTTGCTTATAAACCAAAACATCATCAGGCTGTACATTGAACCAAATAGTTTCATGTGGCTTGCTCATATCGATAAATGGTGTACAACGGCCACCACCTACACTGGGCACATGCGTGCTCTGTAATTATTCCCAGTATAGGAGATGGTTGGTGCAATCAAAAGCTAGTTTTCAATTGCGGTTTAAGTTCCTGTAGCGTCACACATCAATTAGATAAAAAAAGGATGCAAATCCAGTTATAACACTGACATGTAAGGTAACTGCCCATAACTTTATTTCAGTGACTAATTTTACTTAATTTTAATAATTTTACTTAGAACTGTTATCTGTTTGCACTTTGCCTACTTGCTTCCCAGGAAATCAGTGATACAGGTCTGGACAGTCTGTTTTCTGCAGTACAAGTGCCAGGTTTCTTCAGTCATTCTTAGCTTGTCCCAGTTCGGTTTCAGTTCAGGATTCTGCTCCCTGGCCTGACGCAATGTCAGTAGTGCCAAATGAACATCTGCAACAGTAACTGTAGCCTTCTCCACTGCCATGCTTGCTTCTGGTTCCTCCCCCCGTGTCTGCACCGACATCGGTTTTCCTTGCTCCAATAACTTCCTGGATATCCTCCAAATCTCCATCCGGTGGAGTGTCATTATCACCTAGGTGACATTGCTCCTCAAACTGATCCTCTGACAGACCATCTCTACCAATTCTGGGGCAATGGAGTTGGTCTCTGTAAGTTGGACTGGTGGATCAGCAGCAGGCAGCACAAATCCAGCTTTTTTATAGCATCACTGGATAGTAAGCACCGAAACAGTGTCCTACAAATTTTTTAAGAGCCAGATAGCATCCAAAAGTGTGATTTGCTTCACACACTGAGGAGCATTCATTTCTTAGTTCTCATCAAGGGTGTCCAGCACTTTCTCTTTCATCACACGGATGTAGTGCTGCTTTAGGCCGTAGATGGTTCCCATGTACAATGGTTGTGTGAAGCAAGTTGTGTTAGCAGGCAGGAAGACAAGGCATATGTTTCTCAGTCTGGCAACATTTGGATGGCCTGAGACCTTGTCCACGAGTAGGACGATTTTGCGGCACCTCAGATTTCGATCCGAGGACTGCAACCAGTCTGTAAAAATTTCAGATGTCATCCAAGATAAATTGTTGGCTCTGTAAACAACTGGCAAATGGTGAGCTCCATGAAAGCACTGTGGGTTTCTTGACTTGCCCACAACTAGTGGCAGCAGTTTCTCAGAACCGTCCATATTGCAGCAAAGGAGAATGGAAATTCTTTCCTTTTGTATTTATTTATTTATTTATTTTTTATTTATTTAGTTGTTTAACCAGGTATAGCATAGGTTTTGAACCAAGAAGTGGATCGCTTTTAAAGGCCATCGTCCCATACCCAACACAGTGATAAAACAACCCAGTTTTGTCGCAGTTAAAAATATTTTTGGGCTTGTATCCCTGCAGGATCCCTGGGAGAACATTATGTAGCCACTGCTCTGCATTTTCTGTATCCAAGTTTAACTTCTCGCCATGTGCCCTTTTGAAACCAATATTGTTCCTGGCTTTCCATCTCTGAAGCCAGCCATTGGAAGGGTTGAAGTCCTCTCGGCCAAGGGTTGTGGCTAGTTGCTGGGCTTTCTGCTATAACAATGGGCCACTGATTAGTGCATCCCGACCGCGAGCATTTTTGAACCAGCGGAGATGTGCAGCTTCAACCTCCCCGTCCTTTCCCTCACTCTTCATTTTACGGTTCTGATTTTTAGTCCATTTGCTGAATAGCAGCTCTTTTTGCCTCAGTAGATCTGCCACAGTGGATTTTGCAAGACTGAAGTGCTGAGCCAGATCCCTCTGGCTCATCTTAGGCATTCCGTCAATCTGCTTGAGGACATCGATTTTTTGGCAGAGGGACATTGCTTTCTGTTTGCTGGTCATTGTTACAGGATATGCAGGAACAAACAGAGCATTGTGATCTGGCTAGCAACTCTTTTATTGAGCCATCAAACCAGTTTGCGGTAAATTAGCAATTACAAATCAAGCTAATTGGGTGTGAAAAACTGTCAGTAGAGATTGAAAAATGCCCTACAACTGCCTGATATAACAGGTGGACATAATGCAATGTAAATGATGGTGTTATAATGGGGGTTAATTAGGAATGGCAAATGGATTTGACTATTTGCCTGCATTATCCGATTGCCCGATTTAACCACAGTCAGTATATTTGGAGCGCACTGTACTACCAACCCCACTATCCCTAACACCTGTGCTTTTTATAGAGTAGATATAAGAGGTGCATTGAAACATAGAATTCCCACTTAGAATGCACCCCAACCTCCCCCTCCCCTAGTTACCTTAAGCCCACTCAAAAACCCTTTTACACCAATAAAAGACAGCCTTTATTAACCCACTTACTTTGCAGGTGAGGAAATCTAGGTCAAGCCCTATTTGCTTTTCCAGAAAAATTGAACAGAAGATAGAATACCAGTCATGGTACAATTAGATGCTTCAGCCTTGTGTTGCAGCCTTGTCCTTGCACTAAAGATAGAAAATGTAGAGAGCATATCTAAGAGGAAGAAATACAGGTAAAAGTTAGTTCAGAACTGTTTTATATAATAACCTCCCCCTTTTTAAATTTGTTTATATATTCCCCCCCTATTTTGCCACCCTTCCCTTCTATTTATATCTCTATCCCCCATCCATGACCACCCCTTTTTCTCTTTATCTTTCTTAGTCAAAAGGGTTTCAAGTCTATCCACAAAAATGTTAAGGTAGTAATACAGATAGACAGAAAAGGCAACACAATCAGTTTTTGTAAAACTGAATCACAACTGGGGTTCAAGACCCACTAGTTCCCAAAATATTAGAGTTAACTTCCTGCTCAGACAAAGGTGCAAACTTGTTCCTTAACACCAAGGCCTGTTGTAATGTCATGTTGGATAAATAGGGATGTTGAGGAACATAGGAATTGTGTCAGCAGATGGAGACCTCATGATCCATCTAGTCTGCCCATGTTTCTGCTCACCTCCCTATTTAGACTGCACCCTGATGTGTTTACAATGTCTGTCTCATGCAAGTTTGAACTCGCGTATTGTCTTGGATTCTACCACCTCCTGAGGTGGCCTGTTCCATGGGTCTATGACCCTTTTTGTAAAAAAGTACTTCCTGTGGTTGCTTTTGAACCTGCCTCCCACCAGACACAAGTTGTTCCCCCTTGTACGTGCATCCCTGTTTTGCTGGAAGAGGTTTCCTGCCTGTGTTTTGTTGAATCACTTAACATACTTATAAGTTTTGATCATGTCCCCTCTGTTTCTTCTCTGCTCAAGGGTGTACAGATTTAGTTCCCTGAGTCATGCCTCGTATGGCTAACGGTGCAGTGCATGCACCATCTTTGTAGTCCTTCTCTATATCGTCTCCAGATGGTCTGTCTTTTTTGAGGTGGGGCCTCAAAAACTGACCGCAGTACTCTAAATGTGGCCTCACCAAGGATCTGTAGAGAGGAATGATAACATCGCTCTTTCTATTTGGTATTCCCCTACCAATGCAGCCTAGGATGCTACTCACCCCTGTACTGTTTTTTCACAGTTTTCTGACCTTGAAGTCATCCACGACGACTACTCTGAGGTCTCTTTCTGTCTTTGTCTCCTCTAACTGATGCCCTCCCAGTGTGTACTTTATCCCTGGGTTTCTTTTCCCTATGTGTGTAACCTTGCACTTCTTGAGATTGAGAGAAGCTCTGAGAGCATGTAGAACGTTGAGAGAAATTGATGGAAAGGCTTCTTTCAGAGCAGTTTCAGCCTCCTTAGGGTCAACAAGTATCTTATCCTCTCATGTAGAAAGAAGCACAATTTAACAAGGGGCAGTAATGCATTCTTGATTTCCTTATTTCTCAAAATATTCAGAACAGTATTAAAGGATTTTTTGTCATTTATGGTCTCAGTGCTAAGGTCAGGAAAAACTTGAAATTTTATTCCTTTGGACAGAAGCCCTTTCTCTGAACTCTCTGTCTTGAAACTTGTGGTGTTTCACATAAACAAATCAGGGATAGTCCAAAGTAGGCGGGTGTTTCTGACCACCACTTCAGTGAGCCCAGTCAAATTGGACCTTCTGGTCAGGTAAAAATCTGCCAGCTGCCAGAGTTAATAATTCCTCAAAGAAAGCCACAGGGTCCCCTGTGCCTTCAGCCCCCTCATGAATTCTGCCAAGTTTCACGTTTCCCCATCTGGATCTGTCTTCCTGATCTTGCATTTTTTTTTGTAATTGTGCAGTGTATAAAGAGTCTACTGTAGATTTCTTTAGGGAATCCACAGTGGTATGCTCATATGACTTTCCACTTCTTCCATCCTTACGGCTACAGCCTCGAGTTTGGAGTTTATTCCCACCACAACTTCAGTCACCACGCTCAGTGATTTTTGTATAGCAGTAATCCCGGAAATAACCTCTTTCTCAAAATCTGAAGAGTGAGATTTGTATGAGTGGGGTTTCTCTTGAGCTGACTGAGCAGTATTGTTCTTTGGGCTGACTGAGCAGTATTGTTCTGTCTGATCTTAGTGAGAGTTGTAGACAGGATATCAGAGTTTATTAGCTCAGTCAAAGCCAAGTGGAAAGGAACACCTGGGGCAGCTCCCAGGTCAGCATCAGGCAAAATTGGAGAGGGGCTTGCCATGTTGCTGGATATAATGGAACGAGTGAATGGGATGGAGGGAGGGATCCTTAGAATATGAAATAGTATTCTCGATATGTGCCCCTTTTTTTCTATAGATAAGTCCTCTGTAGAGGAGTCCAAGTTGTCAGCAATAATGGGTATAACCCCAGTCATATAATGTCCTGATTCCCCAGGCTTTTGTGAGTCACTGCCAACCCCTGAAATCTTCTGTAGAATACCTTTGCAGATCAGAAGATTTCCTCCTATCTAGGTTGCTGCCCGGAGAAAATGCATTTATTAGAGAAGCCTCTTTAGTAGGAGGTTTGGCTGACATGACCTTTCTTGTTGAGTCTGTTTGTGGCTCGAGAGGAATATTATCAGCCTGCTCCTCCTTACAACATTTATCAGCCAGGTCGATGGATTCAGTATAAATGTGGGCTGCCACTGAAATAATTGGGTCTGAATTCAGATGGCTTGAAGAAGGTTTTGGGCTGCCCATATATAGAGCTGCTAGGGGGATGATTATGGATTTTTCTTTGGTTGTAGACTGTGTGCTAATAGGAGATTCCTGTGCTGCCAAAGAGTTTGAAACAATTAAAATTTTTGTGCTGTCGATGACTGACACTGCAAGTGGCCTGGTGTGGGGGGGGGGTCAGAAACCAAAACACTTGTAGCAGAGGCACTAGAAACTTCTCCCAATGTTTGCTCTATAGCTGCACTTTCAGAACCAATGGAAGCTGACATTGAGCTAGGTTTTGTAGCCGAGCTTTTTAAGTCAGTCATTTCAGGGATAGTAGCTTGACTTGGTGGTAACGAGGTAAAAGGTAAGAGGAATATTATCCCAGGAAAAGAAACAGCTTTAAAAATGGGTGTTACCTGCAACTGTGGTACTGGGAGCTGTGCCTCACTGCAGGTTCCAAAAGTGATTGCTCCAATGTTACGCTGTCATTTCGCTGTGCCGGCTAAACCACCAGTCCATTTTCTACACTCTTCTTCTCTCTCAGTGGTTGCAGTGGTGAAACTTCTTCCTGGAGATCCTTGGCCCTCCTGACCTGTCTAGACATACTTTCCCCGGGAGTCGGTACCAATGATTATCAGAGCAGGGTAAGTGGAACAAGGCAAAACAATTGTATTTTAAAGCTCTCCAAAGTAAAATAGTGGGTTTAAAGGATTACAGCTTGCCTGCTCCATCACATGCATCTACCTACATGGCCATCTTGGCTTGCTGTTGATTTAAAAAAAGTTAAAAACCGAATAAAAATTATGTATTTTCAAAAAATGAACACCTGAACCTAAGTACTCAGGACCCATTTAGCTAGATTCTGGTGTTTGATTTTAAAAAACATGCCCTGCAAGTAATATTTCTAGGCACTCACAAATCCAAGGTGTCCAGCTTAGCAAGAGGAGCCATTCACACATGTTCTCTGTATGAGAACTTCGGGATTGTCTTCATTTGTGAAGCCACAGCTGGAGCCCTGCTGCTGGTTTAAGCTTCACCAGTGAGCCCTGCAGTCACAGTCTCTTTCTCTCATATATCTATCTATCTATCTATCTATCTATCTATCTATCTATCTATCTATCTATCTATCTATCTATCTGTATGTCTGTCTATCTATCTATCTATCTATCTATCTATCTATCTATCTATCTATCATCTATCTGTATGTCTGTCTGTCTACCTATCTACCTATCTATCTATCTATCTATCTATCTATCTATCTATCTATCTATCTATCTATTTCTCTATCTATCCATCTATCTTTCTGTATATTTTTGTTATAATTAAAAGCAGATCAGGGTGTCCACCCTGTCGTACTGCTTGTCTTGTTCCCCTCCTCTTCACGTCACCCACTCCCCCTTTTATTATATTTTTCAGTAGATAATAGTGGGTGGGGTTGCCCACTCCTGTAACCACATCTTACCACCCTCTCCTCTCCAGGTCATGCCCCCTCCAAAGAAATAGGTGGCAACACCAGGGTGCCCACCCCCAGTGCTGCAGAACACCATCCTGACACTGTGCTGCCCAATCCCAAATGTCTGCTTCTGTCTACTTGCAATAAAGAAAACCATCCCGTGTTGATCTTTTTTTTTGTAACCTGTAAAAAATAAAATGGTCCTTCACTGATCCCACCCCATACACCCTCACCCACCCACCCCACCTGACCTCCCACTCAGCACCCACCAATCCAAACCCCCCCATACCCCACACACCCTCACTCACCTGAACATGTCCCACAGTATAGATACACTCTCTGACTGAAGACACTTCTTGCTGCTGGGACTGGCGGCTGCAATATGAGAACATAAGGTAAGTGTGGTTTAATGTATTTCAATGGTGCTTGAGCTTTTGTTCATAACTTAATTTTTAAGTTCACCATGTGCGCTCATGCAGCAAACTTCTTGATATGAGTTGCTTTTGAAGGGTGTGACACTGTCTGTCCAATCCAGACTGCTCTGCAAGGGGCTTACCTGTGTCACACCAATCATCAGCCAGTCTGATCATGATGGTGTTTTGCCTGAAGCAGTGTCTACTTGAAAAGAAAAAGCCACACCAATCATATGGCAGCTTCTTCCTTTCATCTGCAGAACACCACCCAGTAAACAGCTGTTCCTTGTCCCGATCAGTCTGGGTGATGTAACCCCCGCCCCACTACTCCACTGGTCCCAGTTTCACCATGCCTGGTGCCGCTCTCAAATCTGTAACCCATTAAGAGAGACACAGTCACTAAGGAATGAAACCCCGACTTGTCCTGCACAGTTTCTCTCTGTGACTGTCTCTGTTTCTGTCTCAGATTCCCCCCATAGCAGCTCCGCCACCAGCACAGCACCGCCACTCACTTTTCCTGCTGTTCCTGTTGGCAGTGATCACTGCTTTTTACCTGGTCTTGCCCCTCCGTGCATGTGCACAATGTTGCCCACACAGGGCTGTGACCAGCTGGGGGTGCAGTGACCACAACTGCAGTACTGCCCCCATTAGCAGTATGTAGCAGCAGTTCCTTCTGTCTGCCAGTGTGTCTTATCTCTCCAGCCCTGCCCGCTCCCCCACCCCCAAGAGCAGCATGGTGTTCTGCAGCTGTCCTCGGTCCTGTCCCATCCTGATACACTGAGCACACCCACCCACCTGGAACAAACAACTAAATTCCCTGTCAGGGTTAGGAGAACTGGGGGACAGAGCTGCAGATGAATAACTCAGGTGAGAGGTCATGTTACGTGAGGTCACAGGTTGGGCTTTTCACCAGCGCAGACTCCCAATCCCATCCTGACCCAGGTGGCAAGCATGCAGTAGGCAGCAAAGTGAAAGTGGCAAGTAACAGTGATTGCGGCAGCACTGAGAGGACTGGACTACAGTGGGTGAGCCAGGCAGCAAATTATGAACACTGTGCTTCCTGCTAACGTTCGAGTAACATGTCACAGTAAATGGATCGGGTGCTGAGCCATGTAAACCCTGCCTGGCCCAAAAACTAAATTTGCACCCTTTGCTTAATGCTCTGCCCCCATCCCATTTAAGTACTGTTACTGTAAATACAAGTGGACAGGGTCGGGGGGTTGAAAGGTGTAGTACCGCTGCCTGCCTTCCTGGTTCCTCGATCTTGCTGGCTGCTGTGACAACCTATACCCCGGGCTGAGGAGACACTTCACTGTTTAAGCTGCACCAAGCCTACGCAAAACAGTTTGACTCTGCTACAAGACCCATGATCGCTGCAATGCCACTGCTCCAACTCCTTAAAGGGCAAGAATACCAAGGCTTTCTTAGTTGGAGTCCTGCTCCTACCTGCAAAAAGCACTGCTGACTGGCTGCTGGCCCGTGCCAAACACAGCTGCAGAAGAGTTTTAAATTATGGTCACTTCTGTGACTGCTTCCCTTCTTGATCACCAGGCAGACTAGACTGTACCTGGGGAATGTGACTGCTGCTGCCTGCTTGATTTCTAGGACTTGAGGTTGGAGTAACTTCACAAGGCACGCTTTAAGCAAGCTCTGCAAGACCGCTACTGCTGCTATTTTCTGAATCTTCCTGAACTGAAAAACGACATGTATGTCATGTATCAGGTTTTACATTGATTATAATTGAGGGTAGGGAAGGCTGGATGGAGAGTCAAACATTAAAACTGAAGTATGTGCAGATTTTCTCATTGTGACTTAATTTCACAACAAGTATCCCCCTGATCTGGGAAGATCCATGTAACATTTTAAAAAATAGTGTAGGTCTGGAAAGGTGGGTGGAGGGTGGGATGGTCTGTGCTGAGAGTGGGGCTTGTTTAAAAAAAATTTTGCAGGTCTTGGATGGTTAATGGGGGGTTAAAAGGCCTATGCTGGGAGGGGAACTTGTTTAAAAAAAATGTGCAGGTCTTGGGATGATTGATGGGGGTGGGAAGGTCCGTGCTGAGAAGGGGACTTGTTTAAAAACATTGTGCAGGTCTGGGATGGTTGCTGAGGATAGGAAAGGTCCGCACCACAATGTGGACTTGTTTAAAAAAATTGTGCAGGACTAGGATGGTTGCTAGGGCATGGTAGGTTCTGTGCCAGGGATGGCTGTAGGAGGGTGCGAAGGTCTATGTTGGGTGAGGGACTTGTTTAAAAAACCTGTGCAATTTGTGGGAAGGCCTGTGTTGAGTTGTAAGATCCATGCTGGGGGGAGCCTTGTGTAAAAAAAAAAACAACCTTGTGCTTGTCCGGGAAGGTGGGTGGGGGGTTGGAAGATTATCGCCATGTGTGGGGTTTCTGTAAAAAAAAAATTATGTTTGTCCAGGAAGGTGGGTTGAGGGTGGCAAGATTTGTACCTAGTAGGGGGCTTGTTAATGAAAAAAACAAATGTGCAGGTCTGTTAACATGGCTGGAGGGTGGGAGGGTCCATGCTGAGTGGAGATTTGTGAAAGACAAACTAGTGCATGTCCAGGAAGGTGGGTCGAGAGTGGGAATGGTTACTTTATACTGACTTTTTTGTCATGCTGTAGGGCCCACAAAATAGTTTGCAGGGTTGCCCTTGATGTCCTGGGCACAGTCCTGTGCCCACTGCCTCAAGTGAGCCCTCAGAGACAGAGATAGGTGGAGCAAGACATTTGCTGTCTCCAGGCATCCAGAAACTGCTCATGTGTGCCTCCATCACTGAATTTCCTTCTGTGGGTAAATGTGCTGGCACCCCTTCCCCAGAAGTGGCTGTCTTGTAGTGTGACCACCGCAGTTGGTGTCACAACCCGGTCCACATTCTCCTAGTTGTTGTTACCCTGATGTGTGCACAATTTGCACCAACAGTTTCTGTCTCTTTGTATTCGCAATCGGTATGCACAGAGAGACACTGGGACAGAGGTTCCTTACTAGAGTGAGTGTGATTTTTGACATGGACACAGTGACAGTCTGCACGAGTACTTCCAGCTGGCCTGACGATCTGTCCTGTCCATTTTCTACTCAGCACACATCAGAGATAGAGAGAGAGAGAGAGAGAGAGAGAGAGAGACAGGCACACACTGGAATGCATCCTGTTATACCAGTGAGACTGTCAATGGACCCCCCCAGCCCCATCCCACCCACTGTGCACAGTATCTTCACTCTCTGCACTGTCAGTGGGTGCCACGGACAGGACCGGTGACCGTGCTTCCTCTCTGTCTTCCACATGCTGGTGTGTAACTCCTACCTTGGATCATGTCTGCAGGCCCCCTTGAGACACCCACAGCACTGAGAATTCCTGACCGGGAGCCACCAGTACATCAGACACAGAAGAGCTGTGCGTTCAGAGGATGGTGTCTTTTTTGGGGGGGGCACAACTGCAGCAGTGTCTGTCTGTCTGTCACTGTTGTTCTGCAAGCCTGCTCTCCACTGTGACAGGAGAAACAAGCATTTGTCAATGCCAAATGTTTGCTTATTGGCATTGGCAGTGGTAGTGTAGAAGTTACAGAGCTGCGTAATAGGAATGGCAGTGAAGCACTGAACTGAAGCCAACCCCACCACCACCCTGCAGAGAGTGACAGGCATTGGGGTGTGCATTTGAGTCGTCAGGCATAACGGTCACGCCATTTCACCACACCCCACTCTGCAGAGACTGACAAGTGTCACATGTTCCTTGGGGTCTTTGACCCTTATGCGCACCCCATTGCATTAGGAAATACGGTGAGATGGGTGCAATATAGGAGAGTGGGGTGAAGTTTGGGGCCGAAGAGTCCAAGGTATACCTCGATGCCTCTCAGTGACTGCAGGGTGTGGAATGGTATGAGCATCACAGGCAAGAATCCCAAGTCACACTCCTGATTCCTGTCATTCTCTATAGGGTTGGGCGATTTAGTTGAAAAGCCTAATATCTCAGGCATTCGTTGGTATTTTAACTCCAATTTTTCAACATGTTTGTTTTGTGACCCCACCTCATGAACGGGGAATATCAGTTTGGTAGCCAAAAGCTGCTTATGCACAGTGACTACGGGATTTAGCACCACAGGTGCAAAAATATTCTGAACAGGCTGTAAAAAATGACAGCTGTAGTCTGTCATGGGGAGGTGTAAAAATGGCTATGTTGCAAATGTGTAGTAAAATATTTAAAAATGGTGAAGTCACGGCGACATAGAAACTGTGCAACGACACCGTTATATAAGTAGGTTGGGGATATTTTATAGCAGATTGTCAACCAGGCATTTTGGTGCCTCCGATCATGAACAGTGTCACTGTGATTTTCTTTATCTGTGCCGAACAATGATTTCCGACAGCGACCACGCATCTCTGCACTGAAAGTGTGAAACACACTTCGCCATGTTGTGAAAAATGGCAGCTGTACTGTTCATAAGGAAGTGTTGAAAATGTCACTAGTGAAAATCTGGACTGAAAATATTACAAAGTCATGAACTAACGAGGATGCGTGGAAACTGCACAATGCTCACTCGAACACAGTCATTTTATGGACTTTGTCACCAATTTTCAACATAGCCATTTTAAGATCTCTGCTCAGGAACAGTGTAACTGTGATTTTCTTAATCTGTCCTAAACATTGCTTTCGCACACCAACAGCACCATTGTGCGCTACATGTGCGATAACACATTGTGGGTGACATATGAAAAACTGCAGGTGTACTGTTCATAAGGAAGTTTAATAAAATGCACATGTTGAAAATCTAGAGTGAAAATATTAAATTTGCAAACCTACGAGCATGCATAGGAACTGTGCAATGCACGCTCGTAAAAGTCATTTCTAGGCATTTTTCCACCAAGTTTTCAACATAGCCATTTTAAGACCTCTGCTCATGAACAGTGTCACTGTGGTTTTGTTAATGTGTCCCATACATTGAGCTTGCACACCGACTGCATGATTGCGCTACATGGTGAAACACGCTTTGGGCAGGATGTGAAAATGACAGCTGTACTGCTCATAAGGAGGTGTGGAAAATGGCAATGTTGGAAATCTGGAGTGGAAATATTGAAAATTCGCAACCCACAAGCATGTGGGAACTGTGCAACGCACACTTGTAAAACAGTCATTTTAGAATTTTGTCACCAAATTTTAAACATTGCCATTTTAAGATCTCTGCTCATGAACAGTGACACTGTGATTTCTTTAATGTGTCCCATACACTGAGTTCTGCACGATCACGCCCATTGTGCACTACATGGGCAGAAACACGTTTTGGGTGAGATGTGAAAAATGACAGCTGTACTACCCATAAGAAGGTGTGGAAAAATGGCAATGTTGAAAATATGGAGTGGAAATATTGAAAATTCGCAAACCTATGAGCGTGCGTAGGAACTGCGCAACGCGTGCTCGTAAAACAGTCATTTTTAGGAATTTTTTCACCAAATTTTCAACATAGCCATTTCAAGACCTCTGCTCATGAACAATGTCACTGTGATTTTCTTAATTTGTCCCGTACATTGATTTTGCACACCGACTGCGCCATTCTGCTCTATAAGGGCGGAAACACATTTTGGGTGAGATGTGAAAAATGACAGCTGTACTACTCATAAGATGGTGTGGTGAAATGGCAATGTTGAAAATCTGGAGTGAAAATATTGAAATTTCGTGAACTTACGAGCCTGCGTAGGAACTGCGCAATGCACGCTCGTCAAACAGTCATTTTGGAATTTTGCAAAAATTTTCAACATGGGGGTTTTGGGCCCCCTTCTCATGAATGATGTCACTGTCATGGTGGTATTCAGTCCCAAAGGGTGATTTTGCAGTCACTGCGCAGTCACTGCGTGAAATCACCCTTCGAGCTCGAATAACGCCATGACAGTGACATCATTCATGAGAAGGGGTCCCAAAAACTCCATGTTGAAAATTTGGTGCAAAAATTCCCAAAAATGCCTGAGATATGCACTAAAGTTGAACCCCTCCTATCTAGCCCATTATACAGCTTACCGGCATTTCCTCAGTTCGCGGTCGCCTTTGAAGAGTGCAGACGTGTTCCCGGTCCACCGAAGATCGTCGCGCCGGAGTCCGGAGGTAAGTATGGGTGAGGGGGGTGGGAGGCTAAAAGGCAGGGTGGGTGCAGGATGTGGGAGGGTACTGAGACGCCAGGGGACAGTTTTTTTTTACAGGTTAAAAAGACGTCATGGGATTGCCCACGCTGGGGTGGGCCTCAGCATGGCACAATGACTTTGGGCGTTTAGCCGACAGGGATTGGGCACCCTCACGGCAAAAAAAAAAATATTGGGACGTTGCCACGCTGGGGTGGGCCTCAGCGCGGCACAAGGATTTGAGTATTCAGCCAATGGGGATTGGGCACCCCATTGGCTAAATTATTGATTGCCACACTGGGGGTGGGCTCCCAGCGTGGCACCAAATACTAGGAAGGGGAGCGATGCAGCGCAGCCGATGGGGATTGGGCACCCGTCAGCTATCACGTTGCGTGGGGGCGCTGACACCTGCGGCGGGGGTGGGGGAGCTGCACGAGCAGCTTCATCGCTGCTCACCTGCCAGCTCCCCTCAATCAGAGGCCACTGCATTTTGGAGCGTACACAGATAGCTCCAAATGCATTGGCTTACAGGGCCGCGCCTGCCAGCTCCCTGCCTGAATTGGAGGAGGAGGTGACACACCTCCGAAATCTCCGATGATGGCACTATGTTTCTTGCACATACGTGCAAGCAAACATAAAAAGCTCTCTTGCTCTGTCAGCTCTGTTCCTGCTCTTGATCTGAAATGGCAGTCCCTTCCCCCCCCTCCTGGCACTCTCTCCTGCTCACAATCTGAGCTGACATTTATCAGAACACTGCTTGAAGAAACTATACAAATAACTAAAAAACTACAACACACCATCTTAATTCTTATAACATAGAGAAAACATGCCCTTTGGAATACCAAATGGCGAACTTTGGCATTGGCAAATGCTTGTTAAACATTTTCACACCAAATTATAAACATGGCTATTTTGCCCCCCCCCCCCCCAGAAAAATAGAATTGAAATTACTCAAATCTGTCCCAGAAGACAATTATGCAGTTGCTGCATGAAATCACTTTTTGGGTAGGTTTTGAAAATTTTCTCCATCCACGTGTTGAAAATTCTGGGTAAAAATATTAAAAGACAACACAGTTATGAGCATACATTGAAACTTTGCAATACATGCTCATAACTTTGGTAATTTTAAATATTTTGACTCCAAATTTTCAACAGTCATTTTTTCACATCTTTTCACGAACATGACAGCTGCAATTTTCAAATCCTGGCTGAAATGTGTTTTTGCACCTCTGCTGTGGAATGACATTATTGCTATGCAAAATCACATTTCATATGGGTTTCAAAAATGTTCTTTGCATTTGTTCATGAGGTGAAGTTGTAAGAGTCTATGTTGAAAATCTGGAGTAAAAATATAAAAAAAAAAAAATACTAAGACCACAAATTTTCAACAGAGCCATTTGAAATTTTGCAATGCATACTCATAACTTTGGTAATTTTAAATATTTGACCCCAAATTTTCAACATAGTCATTATTTCACATTACCCCATGAACATGACAACTGTAACTTTTCAAATCCTAGCTGAAATGTGTTTTTGCACCTGTGCCATGATATAACATTTCAGCCGAGATTTGAAAATGTCCAGCTACTGGGTTCATGAGGTGGGTTTGTAACAAAGCTATGTTGAAAAATTTGGGGCTAAAATTTTAAAAAATAACTCAGTTATGAAGGTGCACTGAATTTTTCTATGCATGTTTATAAGCTTGGTAATTTTGACATCCGACGCTGCACAGAATTCTAGGGTCAGCAGAGCCCTGCACTTCCATAGGTGAATGGAGTCTTCACTTGGCACATGACCCAGATGGCCTTTGACCTGTGTGAAAGAGGATACAATTCCACTATCTCACAAAAAAAGGAAATTAATTTAAAAAATCTGCATTAATACACCAGTTAGGGTTCAGTTTAACCTTAACACAGCAAAAGTAGGGAAATGTGGCATTAGGGTTTCCAACCCTAACTCCACACCCCCCAAGCAGCAAAAGGAAAAAACACTACGATTTTCGGTCTCCTGAGTCTTGGCGAATCAGTGGTGGGGTCTTCCTTTAGGTTGTCAACTCTAATACTCACCCCTCCCCTGAGCAAACAAGGTCAGATGTGATCTGTTTTCATCACACAGGGCCAGCAGGGCCTGCATGAAGAAAGCTACAACACATTTTGTTGGCAACATGTGGTGATGCATACTTCTTTACCTTTGAAGAGTTCATCAGTATGAGGCACTGGCTTGGAACTGTAACCTGTGCTTTAGACAAGAGACTATGGACTGGGGGGAGGGATGAGCATCAGGATTGAAAACCCCAAAAAAGAACCCACCACCAATTCACCAAGACTCAGGAGACCCAAAATCCTAATTTTTTTTTTACTTTTGATGCTTGGGGGTGGAGAGTTCTGGTTGAAAACCCTAATGCCACATTTCCCTACTTTCGTTGCATTAAGTTGAACACTAACTGGTTCATTAATGCAAGTTTTTGCAAACAATATGTATATATTCTTTGGAAAATAACTTTGTTAATGCACCAGTTAGGGTTCAACGTAACACCACAAAAGCAGGGAAATGTGGCATTAGGGTTTCTAACCCTACAGCCCCCCCCCAAGCAGCAAGAGGAAAAACATTAGGGTTTTGGGGCTCCAGAGTCTTGGCGAATCAGTGGTGGGGTCTTTCTTGTGGTTGTCAATCCTAATGCTCACCCTTCCCCCAGCCCATTCTCTCCTGTCTAAAGCACAAGGTACAGCTCCAAGCCAGTGCCTCATAGTGATACACTCTTCAAAGGTAGAGAAATATGTCTTGCCACATGTTGCAAACACAATCTGTTATTCCTTTCTTCAGATCACATCTGACATTGTTTGCTTAAGGAGCAGCATAGGCATTAGGGTTGACAGCCCCAAGGAAGACCCCACCACTGATTTTGCCAAGACTCCAGAGACCCAAAGCTCTAATATTTTCCCCTTTTGCTGCTTGGAAGGAGAGGATGGGGGTTAGGGTTAGAAACCCTAACACCACATTTCCCTACTTTTGTGAAGTTAAGTTGAACCCTAACTGGTGCATTAGCGAAGGTTTTTTCTTTTTTATCACTGATCTGTTTTATTAAGTTTTTATGGACAGACATTTTACAACACAGTATTGCCTCTACATCTACATCATTGATACACTTGCACATCTCAGGTTGACAGAAGTGCTATTGATTTGGGTTACAGTGACAATAAAGCCATTCTAAAACTCACCAAATGGAGAGCATTCCATAATATTTTAACATTACTACAACTAGGACTTACATTTATACAACCATCCTTACAAGAAGCTCATGTAGCTAGTGTGGGAGGGTATTACCCTTACATTCAATCAGACATTTTTATGGGTAGCAAACTCCTAACAGATAAAAGAAGTAAAAGAATAGCCAAGTAAAGGAATATAGAAAAAGAGACAGTAAAAGAAAAGTTGCCTTCTTCAACCAAGTACACAAATCTCATCCTATACCTCTTAGGCTCCTCCACCTCAATCCTCGGGTGCAGTGCACCCAAAGGTAGCAGGTGGGTTGCCCAGTGGGGGAAGGGGACCTTGCACAGTGCCAAGTTCAGGAACAATCCCCATTTTGAATAGGAAAAAGGTAATCTACCTTTATTGGTATCCGTAAGCCATTCAAAAGTGGCCAGCCTGGCTACCGCTGCTTTCCATCGGGAAATGGGGGGGGGCTGTGGCTGTCTCCAAGATAGAAGCAGCAGTCTCTTCACTTCCAACAGGGCAGCCAGCAGCCAGCTTAGTTGTGGTCATGGCAGGAAACCCACAGGAGATGGATCCCCCAACAGAAGAAGTGGGTTAGAGATATCTATGGGGACCCCTAAAATTCCCAAACAGTCCATTGCTATAGCATTCCAAAAGTTTGTCAAATGTGGACATGTACACATGATATGCAACATGTTTGCTGGGCTGCACCCACATCTCCAGCATTGCGCATGCGGTAAGATACCCCAAGACTGAAGGGTCGCAGGTGTACGGTACCAACTGAGCAAAATTTTAAGTTGAATCTGTTGACTCCTAACATCTTGGTATGCTGAATGTGCAAGGTGAAGACATTTGGACCACTTTTCCCCAGTAATGGTAAGGTGAAGTTCCTCACCCCAGGCCTTCCTACAGGAGTCAGTGCAGCCTGGCTGTGCTTCTCGCCACGTGGTGTAAAATTTACCGGCCATCCTTCTTAAGTCTACTATGGTATGCAGCTGCTCTAGCCAATCCCATTGGGGATCTCTTGTGGATGCTTCCTTAGTTACATGAATTGCACTTCGGATCTGTAAATATCTCCAAAAATCTTTGGATGGTAAAGATTATTTGCCCCTCAACTGTGCAAAGGACATCAGGGCATCTGAATTGTCCATATAAAGATCTTGAATGACACATATCCCCTTATTTTCCCATTCCACCCAGTGAAGCATGTCATTATCCACTGTAAGAAGTGAGTTATGCCAGAGTGCCTGGTAATGATAGGGAATAGATCTGGCTGTCTTTGGGGTTTTGGAGGCTGCCATAATATTGCACCATGCCCTCCTGGCTTCAGCCATGACTGGCGCAAGCTGAGTTATAGACTTGCCTACCCCAGTCAGCAGTGTCCCCAGGGGAGCTGTGGCCAATAACTGGGCTTCCAACGATACCCATTGTGGAGGAATAGTGTGGAAAGGACAAACCATTTTGTGGCCTGAGCCAAGGTATAGGCCCAGTGATACCTCTTTAGCCATGGAAGCCCTAGTCCTCCCTTAGTCCAATGTGCCTGCAACTTTCTACGGCTCCACCGAGGAATCTTACTCTCCCATATAAATGAGGCAATTATCTTGTCTAATTTGTGAAACACCTGACATGGCAGGGCAAGTGGTTATTAAGCAGATATGCCACTCTGGGTAGTAGCAACATATGGATTGTTGCTACTTTACCAGCCAGAGAGAGGTTAAGGCGCTTCCATCTATTAACCTCCACCAGGAATGAGGAGATTAAAGGGTTAAATTATCTGATGTAAGATTATTCCATTGAGTCGGAATATGAATACCCAGGTACGAGAAACCATTTGGAGCCCAAGCCAATGTAAGGTTCTGCCTCCCCAGCCCAGCACCGGCTGCACTGAGTGATGTCACACTGATCTTGCCCTGATTAATTCACAGCCCAGATAATCATGCAAATTCCTCTAATATCTCAAGAACTTTAGGGAGCAAGTTCTGAGGGTGGTCAAAGTTAACAACAAATCATCTGCATAAGCAGCTGTAAGATACTCCTCCTGGCCCACCTTTATGCACTTAATCTCCTCTGTGGTCAAGAATGTTCGGACCAGTGGATCAAGTGCCACCAAGAATAACAGAGGAGATAGTGGGCAACCCTGCCGGGTGCCCCTTTGCCGAGAAAAAGAGGAGGAGATATCTTTACTGGTTAGTATCTTAGCCAACATGGCATTGTATAGCATTTGACCCATTGTCGGAAGTATTGGCCAAATCCATAGCAATACAAAATCTCATGCAAGTAGGGCCATTCGACCGAGTCGAATGCCTTAGTGAAATCTACTGCAGCTGCTGCCATAGGATCTTTGGAGTACATTGCCACCCACTTCAGATCCAGGACCAACCGAATATTGTCTGCGGTACCTTGCCCCTTCGTGAACCCCACCTGTGAGGGATGAATAAAAGACGGCAGCACCTTTGTTAACCTCATAGCAAGCACCTTAGCCACTATCTTACTATCCACTGAAATAAGGGAGATTGGCCAGTAGTTAGCACAGTTGAGAAGATCATCCGTCTTTTTCGGGAGGAGTGTAATCAGAGCCTTCCTCATAGTAGGTGGAAGGATTCCAGCCCTGTGCACCTCTTGTAATACAGCAAGCAGGGAGGCACCAATATCTTCACTTATCATCTGGTAAAGCTCATGGTCATCCCATCTGGCCCCAGAGATTTACCAGAGGACAGCTGAGATAAGGCTGTCAGCACCTCCCCCTCCATTAACGGCTGATCCAACTCCTTCTGTACGTCATCTGGTAGTTGAGGAGTATCTGCTTTTTCGCAAAAGTCCCCTACCTGCATCTTTAACTGACTAAGTTGCACAGTAGAGTGCATTCAATAAAGTCTCTCGTAAAAGTGCTGCATGCACGCATTGAGTTTCTGGGGTGAGGAAATCACCGCGCCATCTGCATTTCTAAGGGCATGTATCCTGGAGGATGCCTGCTGCTTCTTTAATTGGTATGCCAATAATTTCCCCCCTTTCTCACCCCCTTCCCAATGGAGATGCTTAGATCTGAAAAGAGCCCATTCTGCCTTCTGGTATAATATGGTATTAATGCGATATTTTAACCCCACTATATCTCTTAAAAGATTTGAGTCATTTCCCCTTCCCCCTGGGCCTCTAAACCTAGCCTCGAGTGTTGCCAGCTCCCACTGCAGCTCATCTAATTCTGCTCTCCTCAACTTGTTTTGAGGCACAGAGTAGGCTATTATGTGCCCTCGCAACACTGCTTTAAAAGCCTTCCACACTGTGGCAGTGGAAGTGGGCACCGCATGGTTGAGGGAGAAGTTGTCCTTAGTAAACTTCCTCATTTGGGCACAGAAGTCAGGATCACGGAGAAGAAGAGGATTACGCCTCCATCTAGTACTGATCCCTCCCTGGCCTGACAGGGTGTAACAGCAGGTGACTGGTGCGTGATCCAACACCAGGATGTTATGTATTTTGGCACTGGATGTGTCCAGAGCTACAGCTGGATTGGCTAACCGGAAGTCAATCCTACTACACATAGAATGGACTGCCAAGGAGAATGAGTAGTCTCGCCCGGACGAGTGATCTCTACGACATATATCTTGCATGCCCCACTCCTCCATAATTTCCTGCATTGCCCTCCATGCCCTAGGATGCGAATGAGGGGTCACTCTTGATTTGTCCAGGAAAGCATCCAGGAGATAGTAAAAGTCCCCACCCCAAAAGATTGGAATCTGTTGGTAGTCTGCTGCCAGGGATTCTATGGCTTTATTAAGGTCCAGCAAGACCTCAGGTTGTTCTGTATTAGGGCCATATAGGTTAGCCAACACCGCCTTCCCCCCGGAAAAGCAAATCTTGCCACAATCCAATGACCCTGATTATCAGTAATCACTTGTTTCTGAGCCCATGAGCATGATTTTTAAACTAGAATTGCCACCCCTTTGGTCTTATTGGGGGCTGAGCTTTCTAACACTGTACCCACCTATGCCTTCTTGAGCCACTGTACATTTCTTGCAGTGAGATGTGTCTCCTGGATCAGAGCAATATCCACCTGCAAAGAATGAAGATGTTGAAGGACCCTATTTCTTTTAACTGGGTGGTTTAAACCTTTTACATTCCAAGATACCAAATTGACACCCCCCTGTACGTTCCGTGCCATATTCTTGTTTTTACAAAAAGAAAAAACAAAAGGTTAGTACTCATCCTCTGGATCCAGGTAAAAGAAAGGAGAACAGAAGAAGATACCCTAATTTAGAGATGAGAGGACAACAGCAGAGATAGAAAGGAAGACACTCTGTCCAAAAATGCAGCTCCCACTAGGAGCCTAGTATACAAACACAAATAGGTACGTTAATACTAGAAACTGAACAACCAATACAGATTGTACCCCACTAAATAAAAATTATACCCAACACAGAATTACCCATTGCAGAAATAGATAATTTTTATAACAGTCAAAAACTTTCTAGTGTAAAATATCACACCAATCTAATAGTGAAAGAGGTGTACGTGCGCAATGCCAGTCACTAGAAAAAGGCAATCAGCCTCAATAACCAGTCACTATACAAGGGGGTTAGAGAGAGAAAAACAACTAGAAACTGTCTTCTACATCCCCAGTAAGACACGACTTAGGAGAGTCATCAGGGGGGTAAAGTTCCCATTGAGGAAAAGGGGGAGGGGAAAGTCTAAGCATCCATCTTTCTCGGCGCCGAAACCAAGCCCCCCGCGAAGGTTTTTTCGAAAGAATTTAATTTCTTTTTGAGATAGTGGAATCATATCCTCATTCATGTAGGTCCTGTTGGGACCCATGTGAATAGATGCAGATGTGCAGGGTCCAAAAGGGAAAATGGGCCCTGCACCAAAGGAAAACTCCATCCACCTACAGAAGTGCAGTGAAGGAAGTCAAAAATTCATGGTGCTGTCTGGTGGGCTGCAAAAGTGCAGGGCCCTCAGGTCCCAATGCTTCCATGTCACTGCAGATATCGATACACAGGGCAAAGAGTGCATCTGTCAGTCAGTGCACAGGGCCATCTGTCTCCACCAGGTGCAGAGGTGCAGGGCCCTGTGCCAAGAGTATAGTTGTCTTCACTATATGATACCCTGGTCCATGTGGACAGCCCTGCAACTTTCTTTCCCTGGCTGGGGATGTGTGGCATAACACTGTCATCTGTCACCCTCATTCCATCCAGCTGGGCCACTGATCTCACCCCAAACTCAGCTCACTGGCATGGCATCACAAAGCATACTCACTGGGGTCAAGACTGGCACACAGACAAACAATTATATATGTATCTCTCTCTCGCTCTCTCGCATATATTATATATATATATATATATATATATACACTGCAAAAAACTACATTAATGCAGAGATTAGGGTTGTAAAAACGCAAAGTGTACAAAGATGGGAAATGAAAAGACATTAGGGATTTGGGTCTCCAGATTATTGGCAAATCAGTGATGGGGTCTTACCTGGGGTAGTCAACCCTAAAGCCCACCCCTCAGCCCATAGCCTCCTGTCTGAAGCACTAGATACAGCTCCAACCAAGTGCATCATAGTGATACAAGTATGGCTGACATACTCTGTCAAAGCTTTCTTCATGGAGAGCCCTATGGGTCCTGCATGAAGACATCACATTTGACCTCATCTGATCTAGGATTGGGGTAGTGCCATGGTGGGGGGGTGGGCATTATGGTTGACAACCCCAAATAAGACCCCACCACTGATTCGCTAATACTCCAGAGACCCAAATCCCTAATGTCTTTTCATTTCCCATATTGGTACGCTTTGCATTTTTACACTCCTAATCTCTGCATTAACATAGTTTTTTCCAACTAATTTCCCATCTTCTTGTGATAGTGGAACTGTTTCCTCATTTGTACAGGTCCCTTTGGGACCCACATAAAATGAGCTAAAAACAATATTAGAGACAGTCATGATGCAGTGCATGGGGCCAGCAGATCCCAGCACAAATCTCAGTACCCTGTGGGTGAGGTTTCCTGACCCACCACAGGGTGTGGCATCTGCGCCAAAACACTGCTCCGCCCCCTACCTAGGCTACGACTGGTGTTACATGCTGTAGCACCTTCCCCATCAGCCTTGTCCCAGTAAACTGGCTGATTGAATTCACACATGAACTCAGCTCACTGACAAAGTAAGCCAGCGTGTTCCACAGAGGTACAGCAGATATCCCTACAATCAATGTTACTTAATTATTTACTTTTTAATATTTTAACCCCAAACATTCTACATATTCTTCTTATGACCCCACCTCATAAACCCCAGAGGTAAAAAAATGTTCAAACCAGTGCTGAGATGCCATTGACACCACAGGTGAGAAAACATGCTTTGGACAGGATGTGAAAAACAACAGCTGTACTGTTCATGAGGTGGTGGAAAAAAGGGTATGTTGAAAATCTGGAATCAAAATATTGTAAATTACCAAAGTTATGCACCTGCGTAGAAACTGTGCAATGCACGCTCGTAACGCACTCATTTTTAGGATTTTTTTTGCCACATTTTCAGAAAGCCCTTTTTGGGACTCCTTGTCATGAACACTGGCACTGTCATTTTGTTAATCAGTCCTGAAAGGTGATTCCACACAGTGATTGCACCATTCCACACCAAAGGTGCGAAAACATGTTTTTGGCAGGATATGAGAAATGACAGCTGTACTGTTCATGAGGTGGTGTGAAAAAATGGACATGTTGAAAATTTGAACTAAAAATATTGTAAATTACCAAAGTTATGCGCCTGCATAGAAACTGCACAATGCACGCTCGTAACATGCCCATTTTTAGGAATTTTTTCATCATATTTTCAACATGGGCTTTTGGGGATGCCGCCTCATGAACACTGGCACTGCCATTTCATTAATGGGCCCTGAAAGGTGATTCCATGCAGCGACTGCAAAATCACCTTCAGGGCCCAATTAATGAAATGACAGTGACAGTGTTCATGAAGGGGGGTCCCCAAAAGGCCATGAGGACAATTTGGTGTAGAAATTCAAGAAAATGACAAAGTTATCAAAAAAAAGTTCAAAATGCCATTGAAATGCATTATATGCATTTACCTGTATTCTTCAGTTTGCGATTCGGCTTTGAAGAGTGCAGACGTGTCCCGGTCCACAGAGGATGACAGCGCCCGACCTCCAGTGGTAAGTGTAGGGTAAGTGGGAGATGTGGGATGGTGGGTCTGCAGTGGGAGGGTTGAGTGTAAATGCTGAGATGAGGATTGGGCCCACCAATGTCAGCAGTGTTAATTCAGCAAGACACTGCACGGGGGGAGGGGGAGCATCCAACACCGGGTTGGGCATCCTGGTGTTGGTAATACATGAATGAATAGAGAAATAAATAAATAAATAAAATACACTGCCACCGGAGATTGGGGCCCCGGTGTGCAGAGATACAACTGAATGTCACAGGATAATCAGGATGGCGGGGCTACAATGACAGTAGCCCTATCCCTGACCTACGAATAGCGACAGCAGCAGAGGTTGCACTATATGACACAGCTGTCATATACTAAAGACAGCCTGTCGTATAGTACCAACTGCTGCTTTTGCAAAAATTCAGTTATGAATAGAACGTTGATTTGTTGAACTGGGCATGCTCAGAAATGGAGTATTTTTACTAAATATTTTAAAAACTACTTAACTAGAGGACCTAAAAGCAATAAAAGCACACACCTTGGACCAACCTCTATCAAACCTAAAGTTTCAGGTTTCAAAGGATCTTATTTTTTTAAGTTATAGGCTGGTAAAAAAAAGTCTTAACATTCTCAAAAAATGAGACTTTTCAATTTTTTTGCACCTCTGTACCTTTGCCTCCCATGAACTGATCTACATGTAATTTACAGCATCAAGAAATCCTGGCACAGAGGCTGTGTTGTCTAAATTGCATGTAAATTGGTTGAACGGGGGAAAATTATTAAGGTGCAAAAATTTGGGTTTAACATGGACGTGCTTACGCAACCCTAATATACCGGCACAACCATGCCTGTATATATACTGTATATATATATATATATATATATATATATATTGAAAAAAAATTTGTTAATGCACCACTCCAAGACTAGGTAAACTATGATGGGTACAGAGTAAGAGAATGGAGGGAGCATTAGGGTTTGAAATGCCAAGGCACACCTGTCACACCTGTTTCTGTATGCAGGGTGGGGCTGGGGAATTAGGGTTGGAAGCCGAGGGAGGGGGTAGGGTGTAGGGGTTGGGAACCTTAAGTTCCCCTCATGCTTGTTCCTGCATGCACAGTGGGAGTGGGGTCTTAGGCTTGGGAACCCTAAGGTCATATTTCCCTACTTTTGACACTTCAACCCTAATGGTGCATTAACAATGTTTTTACAATGAATTTCCTTACTTTTGCAGATAGTTTATTTGTATCCTTATCCCTCCCTCCATAACTGTCCTAATGTCACAGGAGGAGCACAGGGCCATTCAGACCCTGCCTTCCCATGCTCTGTCATGTTCCTTACTTTAGTGTGGCACTGCAGGGTTCTTTGGACCCTGCGCACCCATCCCTCCATAGATGCATGACTAAATTATCAGTATAGTGATTTTATTACCCTAGCACATGTAGCCGGTAGACAACATTTTCAAATCCGTGCCAAAACATAATTCTGCACAAGTATAACCCCATTCTGCACCACAGGTGCATACACACATTTCGGACAGGAATTGAAAAATGACAGCTGTGACATGCATAAGCTCTGGTAATAAGAAGGCTATGTTGAAAATCTGGGGTCAAAATATGTAAAAAATGCTATTCCTAAGGGGAAATTAATGCGGACAAAACAAAATTGCAGTGAAGTAAAACAATATGAGAGTAGGGATCGGAAAATGGTTAATAAATTTATTACGAGGGGTTATGAACAGGATTTAGTAACCACAGTGTTAGAGCAAGTTAACTAGTTGGAGAGAAAAATGTTGCTGGAAAGTAAACCTCCTAAAAGATTAATACAGCATTCTGATTTCCCAAGATTTATCACATTTACACACAGGGCAAATGAGGTTAGGGATATTACTAAGAGAAGATGGCCCATTTTGTTGAGGGATTCTAGATTACAAAATATTTTACTGGAAAAACCTGAGGTGACATTTAGAAAAGCGAGGAACATAAGGGACATAGTGGTTAGTAGCCATTTTGTTGCACCTGAAAAGAACACTGGGCCGGATTTTCAAAGGCCTTAGACTGATGCAAGGTGCTTGTGTTGAACAGGTCTGACGCAAAGGCACCTTGCGCCAAGGGCTGCGCCAAGTCCTATTTTCAAAGGCAGCCTTCGTCACCCAGCAGGCTGCCTGCTCCAATGTGTGCTAGCGCCCACCTTGTGCCATGGAAGTGGCTGCGGCATGGCGCAAGGGGGCTTGTGGCAGACCCAGACTGCTGCAACCCTTGGATCTGGACTTTCAAAGACCTCCCCAGGAACTAAGTGCCAAGTACCCTTAGACCAGCGAAGGGCTGGCCTAACAGTACTTAAACAGCTCCTGTGAGGGTCATCCAGTATTTGCCACTGTGTGGCCTGCCTAATCCATCCATGATGGACACTCCCTGGTGATTCAGTGGCCCCCCACCCTGACTGTCCACGTGCTGGACATCATCTCCTGGTGCCCCCCCACTCAAAACATAGTGCCCACCCCCACCCAACCCCATCCATATCCCAGTTTTGGGGACTGGCACAGCCCTCCTCACCCTACCACGGTCAGCCACCAAATGAAACGTCAGTGTGCCTACTGTATACAGTAGGCACACTGACAGTGCATTCAGAGGCTGGCCGTGGTGGGGTGAGGAGGGCTGTGCTGGTCATCATATCAGGGGAGCTGGGGTGGCATGTGGTGTGAGAGGGTCTCTAGCCAGCATCATGCCCCCGTCTGTGGGTGCCGCAGACACCCTGCTGCCGTTGCAGAATTCTGGGTGGGTGCGCCATCCGTTTGGTGTAGCACCACCTTTGCTGCATGCTGCTGGACTTCGGCGCTGAGACCCTGTGGGATAGAAATTCAGGTGCAGGGTCCTGGACGCAACCACACTCAGCGCAAGCTGCCATTGTCAGAGCTTGCATCAGGGCTTTTGAAATCCAGCCCCTTATGTTTTGGAAGCCTCACAATGTGAACAAACATTGTGCCAATTGCATATACTGCAGTTATATTATTCAAGGGAGTGAAATGTAACACCCACAGGGTAAAAATAATATTTTCTGTAATTCGTTTACAAATTGCAGTACTGAGGGAATAGTATATATATATATTGCAGTGTAAATATGATGTTTTTTATATTGGGAGAACAGTTACAAATTTCAAACAACAAATTGGGGAGCGTGTACGTGCATGGAGGGATGTTAACATCAAATATGCTATTGGTAGACATATTCTAAATAAGGACAAAAAAGAACACATTAACAGTTTTTTGGGAATTGAGAGGATATGGAGGGGCGCAAAGGGGGGGAGACTGGGAAAGTACAGTTAGCCAGAAATAATCTATTTGGATCTATAGAACCTGGGCTTGTTTTCCACCAGGTCTAAATGACTCTGTGGAAGTTAAGCATTTGCTAAAGAAGCAACATTAATATATAGGAGAAGTCAGAAAGGGTAAAATTATAGGAAAGGAAGTGATTGTAATAAATTACAGTAAGTTAAAAACCTTCCAATAAAGCCTTGGCTTTCTGTTTAAACATTTAAAGCTATGTTGTGGGCTGCAAGAAAAATTTTGGCAGCTGTCCTGTTCCTCTTGGTCTCCCTCCCGTGGCCCCAACCCCACTTCCTTTTGTATGCTGATTTTGATTCTGATTTGTAGACTTATTTTATCCTGTTATAAGTATCTGGTATTTCTATAAAATGTAACATTAAATACGGAATGTTTGGAGTGTGTTATGGTTGTGTATATAGATTTTTGATATGCAGTGCTAGCATTTGAGACAGCAGTGCAACCATTAATGAAAACAATAGAAACAAAAACATAAAAACATAGAAATGTTAAATGGTTGATAGTGGTGGGTTAAAAATATCAACAACAAATAAATAAAATAAATACAAGAATAGGGGTTTCGGAACTTAATATTTTTCCTTTCGGATTTACAGGTATACAGCCTGAACATTAAGGAGAAAGAGTTAACAATGAAGTCCAGGACATAAAGAAAGAGAACTCAAGTTTAAAGGAACAAAGATTCTGGGACTCAGACCACATAATTGTTTTATTTGTAATTGCTGTCATTAATTGATGATTGATGGAGGAGTGGGATCAGTGTATTGTAGTATTTACTATTGATGGTTACCGTTTATTATGCACATTTTTTCGTGCACTTAGATTAATTGATGTGATTGCAGTTTAATGTTGTAATTAAGAGCTGTATACATAGACTTAGAATTCACTGTGTTTAGTATGCCTCTGATGAAACCACATTGAGGTGTGGTGAAACGTAAGGTACACTGCTCTTACATGTATCATGTCTATCCTAGTGCTCGTTGTCTATTTTTTGTACTTTATTACGATGGCATTTTTAAAGAAGATTCAAAGATTAAAAGAGACATTATTCTAAAATCTGAAGTATTTTTCCATCTGTGTTACAATTTGTATAAGACATTAGTCTCACTTCTTATAACTGGGATGAACTACAAGAGTGAGTGCATCTAGCGTTGTTTGGATATCTAAATATTTAAGATTTCTGCAGTTATGAGCGTGCGTATTGAAATTGCAATGAATGGGCTTAACTTTGGCATTTTTTCATATTTTGATCCCAAATTTTGAACATAGTCTTCTTATCACCCCACCTCATGAACCACATAAGGGAACATTTTCAAATCCATGGTAAAATGCCATTCCATGCCACAGGTACAAAAACAAATTTTGGGCAGGATGTGAAAAATGACAGCTATGCTGTTTATGAGGTGGTGTGATAAAATGGATATATTGAAAATTTGGAGTTAAAATATTGAAAATTACCAAAGTTATGTGCATGTGTAGAACATTTTCAATGACCACACGTAACTTGGCCATTTTTAGGGTTTTTTTCATCAAATTTTCAACATGGCCTTTTTGGGACCCCACCTCATGAACATTGCCACTGTCATTTCATTTATCAGAGTGAGGAGGTGGCTAGGAAGATGGCGATGGCCATACAGAATAAGGCTAGAAAGGGGGAGATCTTAGTGGTCGGGTATCTAAACCTGCCCAATGTGGATTGGCAAAACCCCATCAGCTACATCAGAAAGAAGCAGGGACTTGCTAGAATCCATGCAGGATGTGCTCCTAAACCAGCTGGTCATCGAACCTACTGGGGGAGGCAACACTCAATGTTGTATTGACTGACAGAGACAGCATGGGGAAGGTGGGGGGGAACTTGGGAGACAGTGACCACCGAATGGTCAGGTTATCCATCCAGGCAAGGTCAGAATCGGGCAGGCCAACCACCAAGGTGTTCAACTTCAGAAGGCCAAATTTTGGGAGGATGAGGGGCATCTTAAGGAAGGAACTTGAATGGATTCACCACCTAGAGGAGGTAGAGCAGCTGTGGGGGTCAGTAAAGGGAGGAATACTGAAGGCCATGGAGCAATGCGTCTAGAAAATTATCAAATACAAAAGGGGAAGAAAGCCTCTGTGGTTCATGGCAGGGGTTAGGGAGGCCATCAGGGAGAACAAAAAGGTGTTCAAAGCCAACAAAAGGTCACAGAGGTTAGAGAAAAGGGTGGTCTATAAGGAAAAGCTTAAGGAAGTGGGAAAAACAATTAGGAAGGCAATCGCATGCATGGAGAAGAAAATAGCTAGGGAAGTGAAAAGGGGAGACAAACAATTCTTTAGGTATGTGAGCAACAGGAGGAAAAGTAGGCAAGGGATTTCAAGACTTAAAGGGAAGGGGGTAAAATAGTTGAAGAGGATGAGAAAAAGGTGATCCTACTCAATGAATTCTTTGCATCAGTATTCATGGCCAAAAAGGAAGGTAGTGGGCCAGTACTGGGGAGAAGGGCTACAGTGGGCAAGGAGGCAGACACAGGTCCCTTCACAGAGGCATGGGTGATGGAGGAGCTGGGAAAAATACAAACTGACAAGGCTATGGGGCCAGATCAGGTACATCCCAGGGTTCGCTGGGAGTTGAGGGAGGAGCTGGCAGGACCTCTTGCCAAGCTGTTTAATCTATCCCTCAAACTGGGAAGGGTCCCAGGGCACTGAAAGAGGGCAGAAGTGATGCTGCTTTACAAGGGGGGGGAGGAAGAAAGACCCTGGAAACTATCACTCAGTCAGCCTCACCTCTGTGGTAGGCAAGCTGATGGAAGCCCTCATAAAGGAGAGACTGGTAAGACCCCTAGAGGAGGAAGAGCTAAGTGATGACAACCAACATGGGTTCACAGGTGGTAGATCTTGTCAGACCAACCTGATAGAATTCTTTGAGGGTGTAATGGAGATGTATGATTGGGGGGAGCGGTGGATGTGGCCTACCTGGATTTCAGGGAGACGTTTGATTCCATCCCCCACAGAAGGTTAGTAAACAAGTTAGCAAGCTTGGGTGTGGGGGCTAAGCTTACAAAGTGGGTGGAGGATTGGCTGAGAGGAAGGATTCAGAGAGTGGTGGTCAATGGGAAGCACTCCAGGGAACTAGGGGTGACAAGCTGGGTACCACAGGGATTAGTGTTGGGCCCCATATTGTTCAATGTGTACATGGGGGATTTAGCGGAGGGTCTAAATAGAAAGGCGTGTCTGTTCATGGATGACACAAAAGTCTATAACAGGGCAGATGCACTGGGTGGTGTGGAGAAAATGAGGCAGGATCTAGCCAGGCTGGAGGAGTGGGCGGAAAGGTGGCAATTGCAATTCAATGCGAAAAAGTGCAAAATAATGCACATAGGGTAAAATAATCAAAGAGCTAATTACTGCCTAGGTGGTGAGTTACTGCAGGTCATAGAGCAAGAAAAGGACCTGGGTATTTGGATCACTGACACCTTAAAGGTTAGAAACCAGTGCAAAAGAGCAGCTGGTAAGGCAACAAGAATGTTGGTGTGCATTGGGATGGGCTTCACAAGTAGGAAGAGGGAGGTAATTATGCTGCTGTATGAAACACTGGTCAGACCACAGCTGGAGTACAGTTCAGTTCAGTAGTAGAGTTCAGTTCTGGAGGCCCCATTTGCAAGATGAAAAGGTTAGGCTGGAGAGGGTCCAGAGAAGGGCGACCAAGATGATCCAGGGGATGCAAGGGAGGCCATATGGGGAGAGGCTGGAGGAGCTTGGTCTATATACACTGGATATGAGAAGTGAAAGGGGGGATATGGTGGAAACCTTCAAATACATGAAGGGAATAAATAAGGCTACAGAGGCTAGCATTTTCAGACTGAGCAAAAACAAAACCACCAGAGGTCATGCACTCAAGCTGGAGGGGGGCAGATTTCAGGGAGATGTAAGAAACATAGAAACATAGAAACACAGAAACATAGAAACATAGAAGTTGACGGCAGATAAGGACAGCAAGGCCCATCCAGTCTGCCTATTTCTTTTTCTACCTTATAAATGTGCCATCGGCCTTTGCTCTGTCAGTGGCCTATCTATTCATAGTCATTTGTATTGCTCCCTTATGCCTATCCCATGCCTGTTTGAAGCCCTGCACTGTATTCATAGCCACCACTTCTTGTGGTAAGCCATTCCATGCATTCACCACCCTTTCTGTGAAAAAGAATTTCCTCACATTCCCCCTTAATCGGCCCCCCTCTAATCTCATGCTGTGTCCTCTTGTCCTGCTCTTTTTCTTATATTTAAACGTTAGACTCTTTCACCTTGTTAATCCCCTTAAGGTGTTTGAATGCCTCGATCATATCACCTCTCTCCCTCCTTTGCTCAAGGGTATACATATTGAGCTCTGTTAATCTGTCTTCATATGTCTTCTGATGCAGTCCCTGCACCATTTTGGTTGCCCTTCTCTGGACTGCCTCAATTTGGTTAATGTCCGCAGAAAGGTGTGGCCTCCAATACTGCACCAGTACTCCAGGTGGGGCCTAACCAGTGTCCTGTAAAGAGGATTATTATCTCCTTACGACTTCGATAACCTTCTACACACAATTCCCTAACCCCCCTAGCCTTACCTACTGCTTTTAGAGGTCTGCTTGATTTCAGGTCATCAGTGATGATGATGCCCAGTCTCTTTCTTCCTTTGTGACTGCTAGCAACTCCTCCCAGCCTATAGATGGCTTCAGGGTTTCTCTTCCCTATGTGCATGATTTTGCACTTCTTTGCATTAAATCCCAGTTGCCACTCTTCTGACCATTTTGCTAGTTTATCCAGATCTCTTCTCATTCTGCCCACCCCATCTGGATCATCTACTCTGTTGCAGATCTTGGTGTCATCTGCAAACAGACAAGCCTTACCCTCTAGTCCATCTGCAAGGTCACTAATGAAGATGTTGAAGAGGACTGGCCCAGGACTGATCCTGAGGTACCCACTTGTGACTTGCATCTCTTCTGACTGTATACCATTTACCACCACTCTGTTTTCTGCCCGTCAACCAGTTTGCCACCCAGTTGACCAACTTCTGACCCACCCCGAGCCTACCCAGCTTATTTATCAGTCTTCTATGTGGAACAGTGTCAAAAGCTTTGCTGAAGTCAAGGTAGGCAACATCAACTGCTCCCTTTGTCCACCACTCTGGTTACCCAGTCAAAGAAATCTATGAGATTAGTTTGACAGGACCTTCCTTTGTAAACCCATGCTGTCTTGGATCCTGTGCCCCTATGGATTCCAGGTGTTGCACTATCCTTTCCTTAAGGAGTGCCTCCATAATCTTGCCCACTACAGAGGTAAGACTGACTGGTCTGTAGTTCCCCGCCTCCTCCCTGCTACCACTCTTGTGGTAAGGGGGGTTACTTCTCACAAAGGGTTGTAGGGCCATGGAATAGGTTGCCTGAATGGGTAGTGGAGGTGGATACAGTGGAGGAATTCAAAAGAACATGGGATAACTACGTGGGACTAGGCAGGGGTGGAGAGAGAGGGCAGTGGGGAGGGGGTAAATGGGCAGGAGGGGGTGGGCTATCACTTTTGGGCAGACTCGATGGGCTGAATGGTTCTTTACTGCCTGCAGGTTTCTATGATCAATCTCAAAAGGTGATTTCGCACAGTGACTGAGAAATCACCTTGTGGGTCTGATTAAAGAAACGACAGTGACAGTGTTCATAAGGTGGGGTCCCAAGAAGCCCATGTTGAAAATCTGGTGAAAAAATATTGAAAAAAACTCCATTTATAGCCATTATACAGCACTTATCTTGATTCTTCAGTTTGTGATTTGGCTTTGAAGAGTGCAGACAGGTCCCGGTCCACAGAAGATGACAGCAGAAGTTCTCTTTTTTTTTCAAACTCTTTTTGTAGCACTGCCTTCCCTTGAACTCTCTCCAGATGGACACATGGCTTGTACTGGATCCTGCCCATCTGAAGTTCTCGGCTCGACTCCTCTAAAGGCCCCAGCTCTCTGTCCACTAACCCAATCGCCCAACCCCTCGGCTCTGAATCCCCCGAGGTGGGACCGCCATTACTCCTTCCTGGCACTCTATCTACAATCTAGACAAGTGACCAGGCAGGGAGGAGAGCAGAGGAGTGAGCCAAGAAACCTGACATTGGGCATGGTGGCCAGCTCCCGGACCATCCTTCGCCTAACAGGAGGCAGGGATTTTTACTTTGTACTTTCCCCCTTGGTGTGGCATGCAATGTCAGCTCGGGTCCGCCCACAAACATCCTGCCGATGCTAACCCCTCTGCAGAACCTCACTACAGAGCGATGCCCCAGTCTCCACCAGGTGCCGCTACTGAGCTACTGAGGTCGGTGCTCCCTGGATCCCACCCCAGGAAAAGAGAGCAGTCCTCAGGACACTCGATCTTCTCCTTCCCCGCTGACCCCCAATGGCCCTGGCTCATTCACGAACACAGGTGGCTGGCGTGGCTCAAGGTGTGGCATCCAGCGCCTCAACCCTCAGCGCCACTGGGCCACCAACATGTATGTTTCTAGCAATATTATATGAACCTATTATATCTCACTGTCTAATGTACCAAATTTCACACGTAAGTTTCTAGCAATGTTATACAAATCTATTATACCTCATTGTTTTGTACATGTTTTTTACATGGAACCTATGTAAAAGAGCCTCTGACTCATAGGTAATATAATCTGAGAACTCAATAAAAAAATAAAAGAGAAGTCATAAAAAAAAAAAGGGACCAGGGGAGCATCTGACACCTGGAGTGGGCATCTTGGTGTCAGAATACATAAAAAATAATAACAAATAAGAATTTTGGGACTCTGGAAGTGGGCTCCCCAGTGTCCCACACTGCTGGGGGGGTATTCCAGTACCAACATGGGGACTGGGCCCCCCGATGTCAGTAACTGAATGATAAGGAAGTGACTGCGGGACAAGGGAGGCCACCAGCATTCTGATATGGGATAGGGCAACAATAAATAATTTGGGGACACTGGGAGTGGGCTTCCCAGTGTCTCACATTGCTGTCGGGGGGGGGGATGATCCTGATACCGACACGGGGACTGGGCCTCCCGATGTTGGTAATATTATTTTCAGGTCTCGCTAACAGAAAACAAGATAGTGGACAGAAGGGAGCTCTGTGAAAACAACCTTGTTATCATGCGGAACACTTAACTTTTTCTCATAGGAAATAATGGGAAATTAAAAGTGTAATAACTTTTGAATTAATTAATATTTTTTCATGAAACCTTCAAAAGGCACATGTGTAACCCAAAGACTTTCTACTCTGAAACTTTCTGACCACTACATAAAGCCTTTGTTAAGTTATGCATGATGAAAAAACAGAAGAAAATGGTAAATTTAGGGATTTTTTTTACCCTGCATATCTAAAAAAAACACAAAATGGATTCACACAAAACTTGGCACCTCAAGAGACCTACCCTAGAGATTATGCATGCCAAATTTTGTGCACCTCTGTTGAACGGTTCCAAAGTTATTAAGGTTCAAACATTCAGGTTTAGCATAGACGTTTGCACTCAACCCTACTATAACAGGCATACAGTGTGTCCCTCTGGGTATGCTTCGAGAGCCAATTTCCTACCCATCTGATCATCCATTTCCCTTCCCCCATTTCCCCCAGCTTATCCAACAGGCCTCCATGAGGAACAGAGTCAAACGCCTTGCTGAAGTCAAGAAATTGGACGTCCACCGGCCTGCCCTGGTCCAGGGCACTCATCACCCAATCGTAGAACTCCACAAAGTTTGTCTGACATGATTTCCCGGGACAAAGCCATGCTGTCTATCGTTTAGGTACCCTAACTTCTCCAGTACCCCCCTAGCCTCTCCTTGATAATACCCTCCATCACCTTGCCCACCACTGATGTTCCCTGCCTCCTCTCTTGATCCTCCCTTGTGGATAGGCATGATATGTGTCACCCTCCAGTCCTAGGGCACCCACCCCATTATCAGAGAGATGCTGAAAAGCTCTGTCAGGGGTTCCACCAGGACATCTGCCAGTTTCCTGAGTACCCTGGGATGTAATTCATCTGGCCCTGGTGCTTTCTCCACCCTAAGGGACCTGAGGGCCTCCCTCACTCTCTCTACCAGGATTTCCACCTCCACTTCCTCCCCCATGGCCCCCTGTTCTGCCTTCCCCCTTGCTGACAGTGGTGTCACCCCCCCAGACCCGCCGGTGCTCACAATCAGTAAGGGTCCAGCCTCCTCCTCAGTTTCACCATCTCCTCCCTTGGATGACGCAGTCCCCCCATTCTTCTTGGCAAAAACTGAGGCAAAGTACCCATTTAGTACCTCAGCCTGCTCCCCCGGGTCCTGTTCCCATCCCTCACCTGTTCTTATCCTGCTAATCTGCCCCTTCACCTTCCTTTTTCCCCAATGTATCTAAAGAACCCCTTGTTCCCTCTCCTGATTTCCCTGGCCAGGTTCTACTCCTTCTTTGCCTTAGCCGACCTCACCACCCTAGTGACCCTTCTGGCCATCAGCTCATACTCCCCTTGATCCCTTTTGCTCCTTGAGCATTTGAAGCACCTATAGGCAGCCTTCTTTTCCCTTACCGCCTCTTGAACCTCCCAGGTCTACCAACAGGGTTTTCTGGCCTTACCGCATTTGTGCCTCACTCTTGCACAGGTCTTGTTTGCCTCCTGCACCCCCCTCCTAATGATTTCCCACCTACTCTCAGCGTCCATGTCTGGCCTTATCCCATCCAAATGATCCTTGAGGATCCTTTCCATCCCCTTGAAGTCCGCCCCCCTTAAGTCAAGTACCACCGTATTTGTGCAGCCTTCCTCCTCCCGTAGGTTCAGACAGAACCAGGCCGTGGCATGATCACTCTCCGCCAATGGGTCCCTCACCTCCAGGCCCCTAATCTGGTCACTGTCCACCAGGACTATGTCCAGTGTCTGGGCCTCCCTAGTCGGCTCACCCACCTGCTGGGGTAGGAATGTGTCCTGGAAGACATCCAGCAACCTCTTCTCCCTGATCACTAAGGACGTCATAGTCCCCCAGTCCGCCCCCAGGCATGTTTAGATCACCCATCACCACCACCACCCTTCCCTTGCCCAATCTACAGTGTCTCATGACATTTGCCACCAGACTCTCTTCCAGTTCCTCCACCAGTGCAGGGGGTCTGTATACCACTCCTATTTTAACTCTCTTGCACCCCTTTGTTATCAGGGTGATCCAAATCGCCTCCACAGTCCCCTCCGCCTCCTCCACCCCTCCTATACCAATGCCATTTTTGACTATCCTCTTACCTCCTCCCTGTACTTCCTGAACATAGTGTAGCCCTCCAGATTTAGGTCCCAGTCATGCCCTGGGGTGGCCCAGGTCTCAGTGACAGCTGCCATATCCACTGCCCCCTTAGCTAGCATCACCTGGAGCTCTGGCATCTTATTTCCCAAGCTCCTAGCATTTAGCAGGACCGCCCTCCACCCCTTTCCTCCACTCCCATCCCCCCCATGTTTCCGCAGTCTCTCCCCCACCGCACCCTACCTGTTGGCCTTTTTCCATATTCCTCCAACTCTCTAGGGGGTGGAGACTAAGTCTCTCTTGTGTCGGACCCCCTGCAACAGTCCCTACTCCCATCCCTCATCCCTTCACAAGTTTAAACCCCACCTTTCAGTGATGAACCCCTCTATCTTCAGCTTAAGGATTTCCCTCCCTTCCAAATTAGGGTGTAGCCTATCCCTAGCATACAGCCCATTATCCTCCCAGATTTCCCCCCAATTCCCCATCAACCCATACCCGCTGGCCTCACACCACTCCCTAAGCCACTGATTTACCTCCCTAATTTTCTGCTTGTTCTCCCCACTAGCTCTCGACACCGGCAAGATTTCAGAGAAGGAAATCGAGCATTCTATGGAATGGCAAACCCTGGCTAGCTCTCAAAATCTTGCTTGTATCTCTAGTTCACTATTTCCCTCTATGTCATTTGTACCCAGGTGCACCAGTATGCCTGGGGAACCTCCACATTCCCTTGCTAGTGAGTATACCTCGTGCTTGGCCTTGTGTGCCATCAGACCAGGGAAGCATTTGGTTCTAACCGGGCAGGCTTCCCCCTCCCTATCCCATCTGATACCCTAGATCATGGAATCTCCCAACAGGAGCACTCTAACCACCCCCTTGCCTCCATTCTCACCCCCAGGTTTCCTCTCCTTCCATGCCCCTTCTTTTCCTTTTGCCCCAGCTCCCTTCCACATTAGCAGTTCTACTTTATTTTTCACACAAATCATTATTTAAAGTAATCTCTTTGCCCCACTGTGTTGAATACTACAGAGAAGTTACGTCCTATTATGCATTTTAACACATCTACTGAAATTTTTATTCAAAATCAGAACTAATCAGGACTAATCAGAACCCCCTCATGTTTTGGTTCTTATTTAATAAGGGCCAGAACTTCTCCGAGTTCTCCCAGCCCTACTCCTGTCACGTTTACAAGATGGTGTGTAAAAATGGCTATGTTGAAAGTCTGAAGTCACTGACAGCACATCTTGCTGCTTCCAGGCCACATACTGCTGTTCCAGAACCCAGTCAGGAAATGACTGATACAAAGTAAGTTCGGTGAATGAATTTTTTGTAATACTTTATTAGCATTTTATATTATCACGGTACCATCTTTTGAGCAAATTACCATTCACAGCCTGTTACAACAAACGACAAACTGCATTGTACTGTTACATGTAGCCCATCTATTGTGAGAAATGTACAAACAGTGAACTTTGTAAAATACAACCAGTTAAACAGGAAAAGAAAAACAGAAAAATATCTGGAAAAATCTAATATGTTGTTCCATCTACCATATTTCACTGCATCATGCTGCTGGGTGTCCAAGCAGCAGATGGGTGGCCCAGTAGTAATCAGTGCCATCTGTCCTGAACAAGAAATTAAATTAGTTTTGGGCCTTCCCCCCTCAGGACAGTGTGTCTACCTTCTTCTTGGGGAACCTACTCCATCTTATCTGTGGACTCCCCAACCCCTTGCAAACCCACAACATCATCACTCTTTTATTTTTATTTATTTATTTAGTTTTTGTTGACCGGGTAAGTGCACTAGACAAATCCTGCCTATTTTCAGGCATGACCCGGGGGAGGGGGATACAGAAGAATGCCAACTGACCTTGAACCAGATTAAGCTGTTGTCTTGTGCCTTGTCTCTGTAATGAGTCTACCTCCACCGTCAACCTCCATCTGGTCCACAGCTCAGTTTATGCTTCTGTCCTTTCTTGGAATGTTAGTCTTTCCATTTCTTCTATCTCTTCAGTTACAGAATTACATTCTGTAATAGTTGGGGGCTCTGTCTGTATGCACACAGAAAGGCAGCTACCGACGAAAAAACTGGAGCCAAACAAATGAAGCATCAAGTGAAAAACAGAACGGTTACCCAGTAATCGACAAAAAAGACCTGTAAGCTAAGGTCATATAGAAAAGCTTTTAATAAAGAAACTTTAAAAGCAAGGAAACAAACAGCACTCCAGAGCCACAGATACACGTTTCACATCTTAAACAACGCTTTTTCAATGTGATACTGGCTCAAAGTACTACACACCTTAAATAGATAAACTCATTGGCATAGAAACCAAATACAATTAATGCAAGTAAGCCTAAACACACTTGATTCTAGTTTAAAAAGTCAGAGAAAACAAAGGCAATATAAATAGCTAATTAAACAATGTCTGACAATTTCAATATAACAATTAAATATCTCTTTTATATTTAGAACAACCAAATAAATATATGTGTAACAGAATAGCTAAACATATCATATCAGATGAATACAACAATAAGTAGAAAACAAACCTAACAAGTGATTAATTCAAAGCTGAAATGATGAAACTATAAAACTAAAAAGATAAAGTTGTAGAAATCATATTATGTACATTTAACTTGATGACCTAAAAACATTTGGAACCTAATTTGAAACCTCATTTAAGACCTCATTTAAGATAAAGAATAGTACTAAACATGGCATTCAAACCTTTATTTCTATGTGCCCCTAACAGACACTGCCATTTACTTTCTGCTTTTAAGATCTTGTTGTTCAAGTCCCCCCCCACAAGCGTAATTTTTTCAAGACCTTGAAACTTAAAGGAATGTCCACTTCCCTTTTGTATAATATGCATAGCTAATGCACTTGTGACATCCTTATTTGCAATACTCCTCAAGAGTTCAGTTATTCTGTTTTTAAACAATCTTTGAGTTTTGCCGACATAAAAGTCCTGGCAAGAACACTGTGCTAAATATATAACATTATCTGTAGAGCAACTGTTAAAATCACGATTATGATATTCCTAGTATCACATTGAAAAAGCGTCGTTTAAGACATGAAACGTGCGTCTGTGGCTCTGGAGTGCTGTTTGTTTCCTTGCTTTTAAAGTTTCCTTATTAAAAGCTTTTCTATATGACTGTAGCTTACAGGTCTTTTTTGTCGATTACTGGGTAGCCGTTCTGTTTTTCACTTGAAGGTTCTCTCTGTAGCCACCTCCAAGTAATAGCTTTATTTGCTGCAGCTATACAGATATACCACATGTAAATGGTATTCCTGCCTTTTAGACCCACTGGTGATAGACCCATTATGAGGTATGGAAACCACAAGAGGGATTGAATGATAAACTTCTGTTGCTCCACAGGCAGTTTCAGACTGTGAGGGCCACATCCAGAGGTTATCCCCCCGCAGCTCCCAAATGGGCTGCGGCAGCCCCAATGCAGCCTGCATCTACTGGCACATACATGTGATATCTCCCTCTTTACGCAGGAGACTCCTGTTTTTTTTGACTGAACTCCCTCCCTCCCTCCCTCCTGGGAAACAAAATCTCCTGCTTAAGTAAAATTCTGTCCAAAATACCCATGGTTTTTGGGCAGATAAAGACACATAAAAATTAAATCAGTGATGAACAATGTATCTGATAACTTTATATAACTAGTTGCTTATTCTTTTTAGTGCTTTTTCTTGACAAAATGAAATACATTACATTTTTGTAATGACTTTTTTCTTATTTTTTGATGCCATTTAAGGACAAACTCATGACGTTATGGCATCTCCCTACTAGCAGGCCCATCTCCCTCCTAATTTGACCCAAATCTCCCTCTTAAGCAGTTGGCAGGTGAGTCTCCCTCCTAATTTTACCCAAATCTCCCTCTTAAGCAAGTTGGACATATCATATGTATGGCAGTCTCAGGTCAAGAGAGCCACATTCAGAGGCCCCCCACCCCACCCCGCAGCTCCTGAATGGGCCACAGCAGCCCCAACACAGCCTACATCTACTGGTAGGCAGTCTCAGGTCATGAGGGCCACATCCAAAGGCTCCCCCCACCCACAGCTCCTGAACAGGCCACAGCAGCCCTGACGCAGCCTGTATCTACTGGCAGGTATGGCACTTCAGAGCACATGAATGCACTGTTTCTGTTGGTGTAGCTGTAGTGATAGACTACTGCTGCGCTCATTTAACCCAAATTTGACTGTGTTTATGCATCCTGAACTAGGAACTTTAATTCTAATTGTAAACCCCTTGTTCCCCGGGGTTACTAGAATCCCACTTAGAACCAGTGGCAGGCAGGGAAAGGCAGCCTGTGGGATACTAGTTAAATGGGTTTCACACTGTCTCACTCTGTCTTCAGTTTCAGCTGAACTGGAGTGTTGATATCATCATAGAATTCTTGCAGCAGCATAAGCCACAATGGAATGCTGACTGCAGGGGTTAGCTGTAGAACATTGGGGAATTTAAATCAGTCTTCAGGGAGTCTTCTGGAGGGAGCAGTGGGAGAAAGAGGTGTGCTGCAGTTAGCAGCCCCTCAGAGCCTACCTCTGTTATAGAGCTACATCAGAAAGTGGGTTGTGTGTTCTCACCCCAGAAAGGAACACAGAAGAGACCAGAAGGAAGTGGTAGAGACGGTTCCTAGTGTTGTTCCAGTGCCCCTTCCCCGGAGGGATGGGGGGAAATCCAGCATTTCAGGGGCAATCCCTGGCCCTGCTGGAAAGGGAAAAGATGCCTGAAAGTGAAGATTGTACAGAGAGTACCAGAGAAATTGTTTCCTTAGAAAGAAGCCTTGGGGCACCTGCATACCATGGCGAGTCTGCTCTGATAAACAGCTTATGTTCACCAAGACAGATTAGTAGAAAAGTATCTGCCTACTGTGGGGTCATGAGAAGACTGGTCAAGTACAGTGCATTTAATTTGTGTATGGCTTGAAAGCATCTGAAACAGTGGGGGTCTAGGGAATGGACATAGCCACTAACAGAATGTTTTAAGTCAGGACATAACCTGAATACAATGTAGAATGTTAAATGTGACAAACATTTCGAGATAGCATCTACAACCAGTAGTTCAAAGAAGGTGTTGTATCCAAATGAATGGCTGAGTATAGATTTGGGAGCAAGAGGTGGGAGGCCCCCATCTGGAGTAACCAGGTTTACCTCTATGGGTTCAGTGTGGGCACCTATGGCTTTCTCCCAGGCACTTGACCAGTGTTTGCAGAAAGCACCCAGACGTGGGATTTTGGATGTTTTTCCCTTTAGAGCTAGAAAGTGCTCATGGGTGGTTTAGGAAGCCACCATCAAACTCCATGCTATATGGAAAAGTATCCTAGTACTGGTCAGGGTGCCATGTCAGAAAATCAAAGAGAAGAGTACCAGTTCGTGTCGTGTGAGCCTAGTTGTGTTCAGAACCTGAGGGTCTTGTGTAGTAAAGAAGATGTGCTCTGTCCTCTGTAAATCTGCATTATCAGCGAGTGCAGCCCTGTGGGGGTCCATCTTTACTTTGTTATTCTCTGTGTTGATGTGAATAAAAGCCACACTCTAGAATCCCATTCCTGATTTGGACATTTCAATTATTGCTTCCTGTGTCCAGAGTTACTTGGGCACCACTGGCCAGAAGTACAAACCTAGCATAATGCTGAGCAAATAGATTTTTTTCCCCAAACCTAGGGGTTACATAATGTTCTGTGAATTCAGCTCTGTGCTCAAGTAGCTTTAAGACTTTTCATATTGCTTAATGAGCTCTGTTTTCATGCCCAATGCTCTACTATGTTGTTTATGGGGGTGGATGTATTTGCTTTGAATTGCTACCATTAGCTTTTGTGACTTTCTCTTCTCTCTCTCCTGCTCTCTGTCCTCAGATGCCATTGTCTCCCCCCCTCCTCCACACCCTTCCCACCTTAACCTCAGCACCTATTGTCTCTGTACTTAACCCCTCCCCTCCCTGAGGCTTACATCTTCATTCTTCTTTGCTCCACAGGCAGTCTCGGGTCATGATGGCCGCATCCAGAGACTCTCTCCCCTCTCCCTGCAGCTCCTGGACAGGCCGCAGCAGCCCTGACACAGCCTGCATCTACTAGCAGGTATGGAACTCCAGAGCACATGAAAGCAATGTTTCTGTTGGTGTAGCTGTAGTGACCCACCAATATTGCAGGGGGTGATGCCCCCAGTGGCGGAGTTAGAGGGGGGCTAGGGGCCGGTTTCCCCTCCTGGCTGCCCCAGTGTGAGCAGTGGTGCCCTACCGCCATCTTCATTCACTGTTTAGTGCCCATTGTGGAACCCACAATTGACTAAATGGTCCCCCAGCTCGCAAATGCTCCCCAACCTGGCTCCGCCACTGGGTACCCTTCCCACCCCAAGTGGTCACTTGCCTTATAGCAGGCCCCCATCGCGTGACCACACACTATCTTCCCATGTCCCCATTACTTGGTTATACTCCTTGGCCACTATAGGTCGCTATTTAATCACTCTATGGGATGTAACAATTTACTCTCTCTCCCCCCAATTTTATATTCTCGCATAGGCAAATTTCCCCCAATTTACACATAGTCATATCAGGTTAAATTTGACCTCTCCCTACTCACCACCTACCCTGCTGCTCACCTACTTCCTCTCCTCCCTCCTGCTGGTGGCATCGAATCTATGACTCCTTAGAAACGGTTCTGTCACAAGACTGTGTTCTAACCTCTAGGCTACACAGCTTATTAGGGAACACCCTTTCACTAGTTCTGTTATCCCACTTTCACCTAGTGGCCACAGGTGATATTACTCCTCTCTATATAAACCAGGCCCTTCGGTCAACATTTTCTCACCTAGCTGGCGTCTTATCTCTGTGTGTTATTTTCCCTTTCTACCTACATCCGCAACGTATAACGTTATTGTCTATTGCCTTGCCCTTGCTCATGTCCCTTTACTGGTCTTTCTACCACCTCTCTCTCTCAACCTTCTATACCCCACCCCACCCCACTCCACCCAACCTACTCTCTAAAACACTCTACACTCCCCAATCACTCTACTCCAGTCAATTACCCTTGGCCTCCCCATGCATCCATACTTCCTCCTACATCTCTCTTAGTTATTCTAAATTACTCCAATCTCCTCTGCTCCCCAACCCCCACCCCACCCCTTCATGCTCTTCAACCAAAACTGACAAATGGGTTTATTCATTTTCCAAATGGCCTATCATCCTCTTCCTCCTCATTTCAGTAGGAGTCATTGAATCAAACCTTGGTCCTACCCCTCTCCCCATGCCTCCCTAAGGGCTTAAAAATTGTTCATCTAAATATACATAGCCTACTCCCCAAACTCTCCCTTCCCCAGCCGATCATTCTGGACTTACATCCAGACATCCTTATGGTTTCTGAAACCTGGCTGTCCCATAAGATACCTAATGCCATTCTCACTACCCAAAGCTACACTCTTAATAGACAAAATAGACCCAGTAAGGGTGGAGGTATCGTAATGTTCATATCCTCCAACCTCCAATACTCTCCTGTTCTGTCAATTTCATCTCCTTCCCAATACGAACTCCTCCTAATCAAACTATCCCTCCCTTTTACACTGCCTGTATTCATAGCCGCCACTTATTGTCACCCGGGTCTCCCCACACTGACTATAACTGAACTTATTGCAATTATCACCTCACATAGCACCTCTGGTGAGCTATACCTACTCAGTGACCTAAATGTAGACTGGTTCTCCTCTACCAACTCTTCAATGTGCACGAAAGTAAACTCCTTAAACCTGACATGACTAATTATCTCTCCAACTTCACTAAACCACTAATCTCTCAAACACACTCTGATTGATTGGACCCTCACCTCCCATCCCCATGGAGTGATCATATCACCCCGGTCCTCCGTGGACTGCACTGGGCGGCTGCCAGTCAGGTGGAGGATTGTCTTCAAGATAGGGCTCCTGACCTATAAAACCCTACACAAACAGGGACCTGTCTATCTGCAATATCTTCTTGACCCCTACCATCCACCTTGGGCACTTCATTCTGCCAGGGGAGGCCTACTTGGAGTTTCCAGAGTGAGGTTGCAGTGTTCTGGGGATAGGGCATTTTTTGTGGCTGCACCCACTCTGTGGAACTCCTTTCCTGGTTATTTAAGGGAGGCCCCCTCAGTAGAAGCCTTTAAGAAGGCACTCAAACTGTATCTGTTTAAGTTGGCTTTTAATGATTGATTGGGTTTTAATGGGATGGATGGATTTTAATTTTGTGTTGAGCTGCTGTTTATATGAATTTTGTTATTGAACTGTTCTGTATAGTGTCCAGAGTCTACGGAAATGGACACTTTATAAATAAAATATGTATCTATCTCTCTAATTGTAACCCCCCCTACAAATGGGGATTCCCGAAAAGTCTTCCTTGAGCTTGCCTAAATATTCACTGCCAGGCTGGTGTTCTGCGTTTTAGCAGATTAAATGTATTGCCAGAGAGTGACTATATAGCCTCTATGTACTGTCTCTTTAAGAGCTGCCTGGATTGCAGTCTTAATTAGTCTAAAACAATGGTTCTTAGACTTTGTCACAGTGAGCCTCCCCAAATCCATGGAAAAGATTTTGAGCCTCCCCCAAAAACTGAAATAATCTTGGGTCTCCCCAAGGAAAAATAACATGCAGTACTTTGCGCAGTACACCATGAATAAATTGAAACCCCTCTGAGTACTTGGCTCACATTCCGTTCTTTGTCTGATACTGATGTGGAACCTTTGAAAAAGAGCTATTGTGCTCAAAGGTGTTATCTGAATAACAAATAAATAAAATAAACAAATATTATTATTCAGTTTATTGTAACAACACCCCAGGCAGCCTACTTGCTCCGCTATTTTCATTCTTGAACCATTGTTGCCTTGTTGCAGTACCTTCTTGCGTCAGACTACTTTCTCTGTTTCCTCTCTATATGAAATAACCTTCCTGCGTACTTTGCATCTCCCCCTCCTTCCCTGCTCCTAAGCAACATCTCTGGGATTACTTTGCTCCTTCCTGCTATTGCTCTTAGCACTTCTATGCTCAACCATTGTATTTGGGCTGTTCTGCAATCAGTCTACAAATTGATCAATTACCACCACTCATTATCAGTTTATTGTTCATATTTGTTTGTACTATTGTTCACTGTGCATTTCTTGATTTTTTGTAGTTACCTTTTGAAATGTATCTGCTACTCTACCCTTCCCCGGGCACACCTGAAGTGAGCTTTGGCTCATTCACCTTTCCTTGTCACCTATTAGTAAATAAATACATTAAATTCACCTACTATTATCCTATTTCACTTTGCTTCATCTCTTCACACAAAATATATAAAATTCAAAATTAAATACAGTACTTTTCAGACTTGCTTGAGCCTCCCCTGGAACAGGTTGGGGCCTCCCCAGGGAGGCTGGCCTCACCATTTGAGAACCCCTGGTCTAAAAGGGAGCTCTGTTAGAAGATGTGCTTGTTTGCTGATCATTTGTTAGAGTAGTAGTTGTATAGCAGTTTGTTCTAACCTACCTTCTTTGTAGCAAGGACTGTTCTGTTTATCTCCACCAACTTGTCCCGGGACTGTCAGAATGGGCCGATCAGTACTGTTGGGACTCTAAAATGGAGCCTGCCTACAGGGGCTTGGTGGGGTCAAAACTTGTGGGAATTGTAGTTTTTGCATTTTGGCACCTAAAATAACCTGGAGGAGGCGCCCTTGTTGTGACTGACAGACAGATCAGCCAACCAAACCATTTGGATCTTGGGGAAATTCCCAAGTTGCTTGCAGCTAGTGTCAGTTCTGAGTTGGGAAGGGAACAGATAACAGCTTGAATGATTCAAGCAGCAGCCCCGGCGTAGATTCAGGTGGGAGAACTGTGGAAAGGCCTGTGTGTTGCCTTGCATGCCTGCCTGCTGTCCCTGAGATGGAACTTGTGCCTTTTTCAGACTGAATCTAAACTTGGAGAGTGAAGTAAGCCACTGAATTGTGACCAGGTTCCTACCTGAAGAAGACCAAAGATTTGCTGAATGCAATCAGCCTGTCTGGACCTCCAGCCACCTCCAAACTCCTGGATTGTGCAGAGACTCTGTAATTGCAACAGGAGTGGAATTTCCTTACATGTGAATACGTTGTGTGCTTATAGTAGGTCGTGATTTGGTTCCCCACTGTGGTTTGAATTGTGTTCTGCTTGCTGGAAGCTGCATTAGAATTTCCTTAAGTGCAAATATGCTGTGTGCTGCTAGTGGGTCATGATTTGATTCCCCACTGTGGTTTGAACTGTATTTTGCTTGCTGGAAGTTGCATCCAGCCCCACGGACTGAATCCAAAATCATCTCTATTGGACCTGGGCCCTGCCACTCTGGCCCAGCGACCACTGACACGAGAAAGCCATCGGCAGAGACTTGCCTGGGGATCAGCCCCCTGCTCAACACTTGAACAGGAATGATGCCTTGGTGATTCGTGTGGGCCTCGCTTCTCCGGGCACTCCAGCTCAACAACCTGCAGTCTCGATTTCACCCTGCCTGTGTCCAGTATTGGGTATCATAAGTAAACATCAGGGTAGCCCCCTGCAGCAACAGCTAAATCTAATGTTGTCATCTGATTGTCTGGTTGCTTTTTCTTTCACGAACTGAGCCCTCCATCTCCAGATTACAAATAGTGGGTGTTGTGCATGTTGCTTTCTTCCATCACAGGGCCCCAACCAACTGCAACATTCCTGGCTAGCCCATCGTTTCCCTACCTGGGTACCCAGAGGTGTGACTGTCTGGGGACTTAAAGCGCATGCATAACTGTTTGATTAATATAGTCTTTAAGCCAATAACCTGATTACGCCCCTTCCTTGCTCAAGTCCCCTGAATAAATCAGATCTGACTTTTTATGCATTTTTTTTATTTTTTTTTTATTTCACAATTCGGATTTACAACCTTTGAGTCAAAGACTCATTTATAAAGGTACCTCATCGCACGGAGGGTAGACAACAATTAGTGGAGTACAACAATGCAGAACATTACAGGTGAGATACAATAAAAGAACATACAAAGCAATTCCAGTGATACAGTGGTGTACGAAGGCTTCAGTTAGTGGTGTACAAAGGCTTCAATTAGTTACGATTAGACTGATATACATAAGAATAATAAGGTATCCCTAGAGGTTCTGGGTAGTGATACCTGGGGGGGGGGAGGGGGTGGTTGCTGGGGAGAAAGGCAGTCTGGGAAGACTTTGTCTGTAAATTGGGTCAGGCCGAGCTCTAGGTATGGCCCAGTCATGAGCATTTACAGCTCCAAGTGTCAGTGAGGTGATTTTGGAAGGTGATTTTGAAGGGGCTGATTTTGGGGATGTTTCTGATATGAGCGGGGAGGGAGTTGTACCAGGAGGGGACTCTGGAGTGGAATGATATTTTGGCGAGTAAGGTCCTGGCTCTCGGGACCTGGAAGGTATCTTTGGTTGTGTTTCGGGTGGTGACCGAGTGAGAGGACAGTTTTAGGGATGTAGCAACCCCTAGGGGGAGAGCCCAAGTAGTGTTTTTTTGGCCAGTATACAGGTATGGTATCGCAGGTGCTCATCAAAGGTGAGTAGGTTAGAGGAGGAGGAGTAGAGCTGGCATGTGTGCGTTCTGCTGGGGGCACCGGTCAGGAGCCTGCAAGCCTTGTTGATCGAGGTCTGGACTTCGGTGAGGGCAGTGGGGTCAGCAGCTGCATAGATAGGGAGCCCATAATCGACCAAAGACAGGATGGAGGAGGTGATAGCCAGCCGGAGGGCATTCTCAGGGAGGCAGTCTTTGTGGCGGTAGAGGAGTATAGTCCAGGTGTTTACAGCAGAGGACAGGGAGTTAAGATGTGAGTGGAAAGGGAGAGCCAAGTCGAAGGTGATGCCCAGATATTTGTATGCAGACACCTGTTCAAGGGAGTATAGAGTGCTATGGAGGATGAGAAGGGGGGCATTTCTGGAGTTACTTTGGCAGTAGGCAAAAAGCATAGATTTCATCTTCTTGTGGTTCAAAACCAGACGATGGTCGAGGAACCATTTTTCAGCTTGGCTGAAGGTGAGTTGCAGAGAGCTCTGAAGGGTGATGGGGTCGGGTTGGGAGGCGATGAGGACCACGTCATCAGCATATAGGAGCATTCTGCCCGAGCAGGAGATGGGAAGGGTGTTAAGAAAGAGACTGAACAATGTAGGGCCCAGGATGGAACTCTGAGGGGCACCTGAGCGTACAGGTAGTGCAGTTGATAGGGTACCGTTTATCTTGACCCATTGGGATCTGGCATGGAGGTAACTGGAGAACCAGGCCAGGGGGCCAGATGAGAAACCTAACTGATGGAGGGAATCAAGCAGTAGGGGGTGACACACAGTGTCAAAGGCCTTAGATGGGTCAATGAACACTGCCCCGGCGATGTCCCCAGAGTCAAGTGCAGAGTGTATTTGCTGAGAGAACTCCAAGAGAGCTGAAGTGGTGCTGTGTCCAGGGTGGAAGCTATGCTGTTCTGGACATGGTATGTTGTATTTGGTTAGATAATCCATGAGTTGGGTGGATACTATTTTTTCCAGGGCTTTAGAGAGTGGGAGGAGGATGGAGATCTATCTGTAGTTGTTTGGTAATGTGCGATCTCCATTCTTATGAATTGGGGTAATTTCAGCTGATTTCCATGCGCTTGGGAATTGAATGAGGTGCAGAGACCAGTTTAACAGGTCAGTGAGAGAGGCTAGCATGACATCTAGAGTTAGACAGAGAATCCTGGAGTCAAGGGGGGCACAACTGGGGTTGTGGCTGGAGAGGGCGTTTAGTAGGAATGGTTTGGCATCATGGGAAAATATGGTGCGGAGGAGAAATGGGGGGCGATTCAGGGTGGGGGGTTTAAGGCAGGGATAGGGTCAAAAAAGTGGACAGGAAGTACTGCACTTAGGTCAGAAAAAGCCATGTTGAGGCAGTCGACAATATGTGGGGGATCGATGGTAACAGTGCCATTCAAAAGTATCTGAGAAGGAGGGGAGAGCAAGTTTTTCCATTAAGCTCCTTAATATTATCCCAGAACGCTTGTGCAAAGCCCCAGGAGGAGGCCAGCGTGGTTTAGTAGTATTTGGCCTTGGCTTGCCTTATAGCCCAGGTGCATTGGTTACGAATGGCATTATAGGCTTGTCTGTCTACTGTCCTGCCTGACTTGACTGCGCCCTACATTGGTTGTCTCGCTGCCTCAGTTGCTGGATAATGGGGGGAGAAATCCAGGCGGCATTGTGTCTTTTGGAGCGAGTGCTGGTGAAGGGGGCAAAGATGTCACAGGCCTTGCAGAAGGCTCTGGTGAGGTAGGCTAGTGCAGCATCTATATCAGTCGCGAGTGAGATCGGGGACCAGTCAAGCTGGGCTAGGTACTGCTTCAGTTTATTAGGGCCCCCTGGGTGAAAGCCGCCGCAGGAGGTGACTTTGCACATGGGTTTTTGTGTGAGGGAGGACAGGAAACAGAGCATAGGGAGTGGTCACTGAGGGAGTTAGCTAGGACGCTAACAGACTTGATTTTGTGGGGGTAATTGAAGAGTATTATGTCAAGGAGGGAGCTGGTGACACTGGACTGGTTAAATCTGGTAGGAAGAGTGACTAGTAGAGCTAAGTCAAGGGCAGTGAAGGAGTCCTTTATGTGTGCAGCAGTGGAGCCAAGCCAGTTGATATTGAGGTCACCTAGGACGAGCTGTTCAGCTTTGTGGGGCAGGGTAGAGAAATAGTCAGTAAGGGAGTGGATTGCAGGTCCTTGGGCCCGTGGGGGTATGTATGTAGTTGTAAGATAGAGAGGGCCCCTGCCCAGGTCAGAGGAGATTTTTAAGGTGATGGCTTGGGCACCATGACTGAGCTTTGGGGCAGGGAGGGCATGGCTAAGAAGGGAGTCATGCAAGTAGACTACACATCCGCCACCATGCTTACCAACTCGATCCTCTGCGAACAGGATGAAACCGGGAAGGGAGACAGCAGAGTTAGGGGTTGATGCAGACTGCCAGGTTTCCACTAAAGCAAGGATGTCAGACCACTGTTGGGTGACCCAGCACTGGAGTGCAGCAGTTTTCTTTGGGAGACTGCAGATGTTCATGGAGGCAATGCGGAGGCCGTACCCAGCAGGGTGCAAGGGGGGGTATAAGCCCCAGGACCAGGGTTGGGGTGGACGTTCCCAGACAGCAGAAGAAGTGAGGTGATAAGTTGGAGGAGTGGGCTACGGCGGTTGGGGTTGATGTGCTTGGGCTGATGCGAGGATCTGGAGGTGGAGGTGCAGGGGATGCGTAGGGAGCTAAGTGTAGGTATGGCTAGGATGGGGAGAGACTATTCTGCTCTGGGGAGGGGTGGAGTGGGTGTTGGTGGAGGGTGCAACGGGGCAATATGGTAGTCCAGTGTGCAAGGTGAGTTGGGGGTGGGAAAGGGGGAAGTGGGATAGAGGGTGGGGGTAGATGTGATATTGGGCTGATGCTGCTGGACCCATCCCTGGTAGGAGTCCCTTTTTTTTTAGGAGGCTGCAAGTGTTGATATTGGCAATACGTAACCCCTGTGCAGGAGGTTGTGTAACAACGAGTCCTTGGTTTGAGTGTATAATAAAAGACATGAGCCAGAGGAGGGAAAGGGGTCTGATGGTGGGATTCTAGGTCATCTTTTTAGGGCAGTATGCATGTGACCCTCTGTCACTTGATAGGGTGTGGATGGGGAGGGTAAGTACATGTGTGTAACCCAGGATAGAGAATTGCATAGCGGGTGGGCTTTTTTAGGATCGGGGGGGTGGCAGCAGGGTAGTAGGGAGGTGAGGGGAGTCGGGCACCCACTGCAGGTAGTGAAGAGGTTTCCAGTGCAGCACAGCACAAGTGGTAGACAGATGGGCATACTAGGTGTATTGGGTTGATTGGTGAGTGGAGGCTGACAATCAGGCAGATGGATGTCTTCAACACAGCTGGGGAGAGTCACAGGAAAGATAGTGGGGGGAGGAGTCAGCACAGGGAAGAGCAGAGCGAGTATAGGGATCACTACCAGAGACATGCTGGAATATGAGATGGGAGGAGGACCAAAGGAGGGCCAATGAGAGAAAAAGGGTGGCAGACTGTAATCCCCCTAGTGGCAAATGCATAACATCTGCAGGTGGAGAAGTAGGCTGATTGGTTTAGAGCCACACTCCCACCTGCCTCCTGCAACTATATAACGAGGAGTCGAGCACGGGTGGTGTGGGGGTGGTGGGGTCCAACTCAGTATATCAGCAGCACAAGCAATTGGAGTTTCCAGGTCTGGTGTTCCCATACCTTAAGCATGGCGGTTTCGGGGGGGGGGCCTGGGGGGCGGTGACTGCCCCGATGGCCCACACGACCTCCGTTGGATCCTCAGCTTCTGTGGAGAAAGGGGCAGCAGGTAAGGAGACTTATTTGAAAAAAAGGGTGCGGGTTGCAAAACAGCTGCAGTGAGTCTGCAGGCAAACGACTGATTATTGAGAAACACCTCCTACGAGTACATACAGTGCAGTTTTGGGGCTATCGCAACAGCAGAGGGCTTCTTTGCTCAAGCCAAATGACTTTAAATAAATAATGTGTTAAATTCTAGCAGATGCACACTTTTGTTCCCACTGTTTCAGCAACAATTCAGCCTTCCACTACAATTTAAAGTTAATCTCCTCTCTCTGTAACAGAAGCTAATTTAGAGGAGTTTAAATAAATAATGTATTAAATTCTAGCAGATGCACTTTTGTTCCCACTGTTTCAGCAACAATCCAGCCTTCCACTACAATTAAAGTTAATCTCCTTTCTCTGTAACAGAAGCTAATTTGACTGTGGTTCCAGTCTGTGCCAAGAGTACTGTACTGTTGCTGTTTGCAGTGCATAACCTTGTTTTATAGGGGGTCCCCAGGGTTGGGCCAGAGGAACTAGCCCTGGTGGTAAGTGCAAACAGTGTGGGTACTTGTATGGTGTACAAGGGATACTGTGAAAGTGATTATCATATATTGCTCAGGCCACTAGAAGGGAAAGAGGGGGGTTAGTTTGACCACTACCAACCATGACCTCCGGGTAGAGGCACCCGTTGTAGAACTTAGGCCCTTAATCCGCGGCAAAGCAGGAGGTAGTAGCCCGGGATAGCGCCATCTAGGTTACGCCTTGAGGCTCACAGCTGATTTTGTGTCTTCTAGTGGCCAAAAATTACAAATTATTGTTAAAGATTAATGGCTTCCCCAGTAGAAATGTCTGTACACCAGTTGGGGGGTGGTGTACTGGGCAGGAGATCAACCCCCAAAATGCTCTGTTTATATTGGATATTCCCTTGGGTACCAGTAAGGACACTGTAGAGGGAGCACTCTCCAAAGTTGAATGTTTAAAAAACCCTGTGGTGGTGGGTCGACAGGCTGATTTGATCGCCCAAACTTTCATAGCCTTAGTAGAGTGTACTGACCTCGTGGACAGCTCTGAAGTGCCACAGACTATTGCCTCACATGGGGTCCCAGCCGCCTGGACAGTGATAACAAAAGACAGTAAAGACCCTGTAGAGGATAAGCTCCCACCATTATCTGAGACTTTTGAGGAGAAATTTGCTAAGTTGTTGCTGGAGGAAGGGAAAACCGTAGAGGACTTTAAGAAACTGTTTCTGCCACCTGGGGGTATTCTTTCCCCAACACCCCCTCCCACTCCAGCACCTGTTACTGCCCTGCCTTCTGTGCCCGTGCCAATGCTGTCCCCTATATCTGTACCCGCCATTAGTCATGACTCCTACGAGGCTGAGAATCTTCGTTTTCCTCCACACCCCAGGGGAGGATGACCTGGGAGACCTGGATCGTATGTTGCCCCTTGGTACCTGAGTGGCGGATGTGGAGGCTGAGAAGTGGAAAAGAATCATAGAAAGTTTGAGGGGCCCCACCCTTGAAGCCTTTACATTTTTGAGGTCCACGAACCCAGATGCATCTGCTCAGAAGTACCTATCTGTACTTGAAGGCAATTTTGGGAGCATTGAGTCAGGGGAGACTTTGATGTGGAAATTCCAAGGTACTAAACAATGGAAAGGGGAAAGTTTGTCTGCATATGTTACTCGCCTAGAAATAGCTCTGCAGAAAGCTTACCGGAAAGGTGGAGTAGCCACTAGTGATTTGAACCATGTGAGATTGGGGCACATGCTGCAACATGCCAAGCATTCTAAATTGCAGATCATCCAGTTAAGGCTCCAGACTTGAGACAGGGAGGGTACCTAGGGATTGGCGAGAGGCACATGTGGTACCAATCCATAAAGGGGGGTCGAAGGAAGTACCAGGAAACTATAGACCCATCAGTTTAACCTCGGTGGTGGGAAAATTAATGGAGAGTATACTAAAGGAACGATTGGGGGTTTACTTGGAGGAGGTGGGAGGTCTGGATAGTCGGCAGCATGGGTTTGTGCCAGGTAGATCATGTCAAACTACTTTGTAGAGTCTCTATGAATGGGTAACATCAGAACTGGATAGGGTAAGCCTGTGGATGTATTATTCTTGGACTTCAGCAAGGCGTTTGACTCTGTCCCCACAATGGTCTGGTGGAGAAACTGATGGGTTAGGAGTAGGTCTTTGATGGTCAGATGGATTGAAAACTGGATAGCTGGACGCACTCAGAGAGTAGTGGTCTGTGGGGAGCTCTCGAACCCTACAGAGGTTGGTAGTGGGTACCACAGGGCTCGGGTCCCGTCCAATCTTGTTTACTCATACATATCAGACATCAGGGATGGTATAGGGTGTGAAATGAGTCTTCGCTGGATGACTCCAAGATGGGAGCAGTAGTTGAGGGAGAAGAGGGAGGTTGGCCCTGCAAGGGGACCTGGACACCCTGGAAAGCTGGGCTCACACATGGAAATTACCAATATCACCAAGTGCAAGGTGTTGCATCTTGGTCGGGGAAACCCTAAACACAGGCACACCCCTGGGAGGGAGGTGCTGGAAGCCCCAACAGGGGAAAAGACCTAGGGGTCATGGTGGATACATGTATGAATAACACTGAGCAGTGCAGGAGCAGCTAGCAAGGCAAACAGGATGGGATGCATCGCAGTAGGGATCACCTCTAGAGCAAGGAAGTGATTCTGCCACTGTACAATGGACTGGTTAGACCATTACCTTGAGTACTGTGTACAGTACTGGAGACCACACTTGAAGAGGGACATACAGCTCCTGGAGAGGGTACAGAGGAGGAGCAACAAGATATTACCTAGGCTAGATTTGACTTACGAGGACAGACTTGAGGAGCTCTGCTGTTTTCATTGGAGGAGAGAGAGACAGGGGGATATGATTGAGGTCTCTGGCACTCAAGGGAATAAATAGGGTAAACATGGAGGGGATCTTTAGACTAAAGCAGGAGGCATCACCAGAGGGCATGGTTTGAAGTTGGAAGGTGGAAGGGTGAGGGGCAGAGAGGAGGTTTTTCACTGAGAGGGTGGTAGGACCCTTGAATGCTCTGCCTGGTGAGCTGGTTCAGAGATCCACAGTGGAGAGCTTTTAGAAAGGGGTGGACAGACACAGAAAATGGATGTATCAGATGATGGCCTGTCCCGGGGGTGGGATGGATGATGAGGGTTTCTGGAGCACAAGGGATGGAAGGGTCTCGGCACCCAACTAAGGATCTAGGTTCGAGCAGACTTGATAGACCATAAGGCCTAATCTGCTGGCAAATAGTATGTTAGTATGTTAGTATAGGAGAGGTAACCCACCTGACTACTGTGACTTGACAAAAGAACTCCAGGAAGTAGAAGGTGAAGAGGGAGATTGTAATAATTGGGTGAGCGCAGACCAAGTGATCATGGCACCAGAAGGCTCTTCCGAAATGGAGACCACTAAGAATGTCCCGTCGTGGGCTAAACGGTGAGGGGAGGAGTTTGTGAAGGAAGTCAGAAAAGTACAACCGGGTGCATTCGCTGAGGTATCCTCTGCTGACAGAGACCCTGGCCCCTGTCAGGACGTGACTGTTATGGGGTTGGGGGTGCACCCTCAGGCATCCTGTACTGAGGGAGGCTTCTCAGCTGAGCCCAGGGAATTGACTGCCACCCTAAAGGAACTTTTGAGACATGGTACACTACCTGCAGAAGTCAGATCACAATCTCCCTTCGATGATCCAGCATCCCCTGCTTGTTTTCCCCAAGGTTGCTCCGAGAGCATGTCATTTGTCACAATTGCGGCAAGGATGGCCATGTGAAGAGGGAATGCCAGTCTCAGAAGTATTTAGAGAAAGTGGTAAACCAGCTTCAAGGAGAGCTTTGGACAATGAGACCGTGGTCAAGGGGTGCATGAAATGACTGCAGTAAAGGCTTCGGCCATCCTAACTCAAACCCCTCTGTGGCTAAATCGTCTGTTCAGGTCCCTGCTGTTGTCCCTCCAGACTGGTCCAAGATAGTAGGCCTTTCAATGGAGACTAATGTGGCTGTGAATGGTATTCCTACTAGGGCTGTGCTTGACAGTGGGTTGCAAGTGACCATTGTGTTTCAGGACTGGTATGACAAGCACTTATCTGATGTGCCCTTACAATCCCTGGAAGGCCTACATGTGTGGGGGCTGAGCGACAAGTCTTATCCATATCTAGGATATGCCCACCTCTGGTTGTCTTTTCCTGCAACTGTCACTGACATAGAGGAGCAAGTAGAGACACTGGCCCTAGTGTCCCCCACTGACTGTATGATGAGGTTCCCCTGCTAATTAGAACAAACGCCCACATCTTTGGGAGACTAGCACAGCTCTGCTATGAGAAACAAGGGCAGCTGACTGGTCCTAAGAATTCCAGCCTTAGTAAAAAGGGCTTATGACTGGCAACAGAGACCAGATGAAGTGGACCCAGATGAACCAGTGGGGATAGTGTGGAAAAAGGAACCTGACTCCTTGGTATTGGCCCCCAACGTCCAGTGCACAATCCATGGAGAAGTCTGCCTAAAGAGAAACATAAAGAACAAAATATTAATGTTAGATGCACCAGGAGGTGGAAAGTTGCCAGAGGGATTATTGGTCAAACCCAGCATCTTGCCTGCTAGTGCCCATGCCTATGCATGACCAGTGATGGTCCAGATTCAGAATGTGTCAGATTGGGAGATTCAGGTGAACAGAGGGTGCACCCTAGCTACAGTACACTGTGCCAACTCTGCCGTATTGTCTAGCAACAATTGCTCTGGCAAGAAATAGAGAGTGACCCCAGACTTATTTGACTTTGGTGACTTGCCATTGCCAGCTGAATGGAAGGCTAGAATTAGCAAGAAACTCACTCAGAGGGACCAAGTGTTTTCATTAAAAGTATGGGACGTGGGGTGTGTCCAGGGTGCAGAGCATCACATACGCCTGCATGATGACCGGCGATTTCGAGAGAGATCCCAACATCACTCCCCTGCAGACATAGATGATGTGAGGAGACACCTTCAGGAAATGCTCACTGCTGGTGTGATACAAGAATCAAGGAGCCCATATGCCTCTCACATTGTGGTTGTGTGTAAGAAGAATGGGTTGGTAAGGATGTGTGTTGATTATCGAACCATGAACTGGTGGACTATCCCCAATGAATACACCATGCCCCGTATACAAGATGCCCTGGATTGTTTGAATGGGAGCAAATGGCTTTCAGTATTGGATCTTCGCAGCGGATATTCAAAGGTGTTTCGCCTGCTCTTGAATCTTACCCAGGATTACCCTCCTACCTACCATAAATATAAAAAAGGGTCCAGCAAAGAACCAGAGAAAGTGTACTTCTGCACAGGTGAACTTTTTGGGCCCCGCTGGATACCCGAATGTGAAGCAGCCTTTCACAAAGTCATATACCAGCTCACCCATGCCCCCATCCTTGCCTATGCTGACCCCACCAAGCCCTATGTGCTGCATACAGATGCCAGTCTGCAGGGTCTAGGAGCTGTGTTGTATCAAGCCCATGAGGATGGTTTGAGACCAGTGGCCTTCACCAGTAGGAGCTTGATCCCATCGGAGTGAAACTACCCTGTGCACAAGCTGGAGTTCCTTGCGCTAAAATGGGCCATCATCAACCAGTTTCACGAATACCTCTATGGGGCAAAGATATTGGTGAAGACCGACAACAACCCTTTAACCTATGTACAGACTTTAGCTAAGTTAGACGCCACTGGGCACCGGTGGCTTTCTGCCTTATCAACCTATGATTATGCTGTTGAATACAGGCCAGGACTGAACCATATTGATGTTAATGCCTTGTCATGAAGGTCAGTTTCCAAGAGTGATTGGGTCAGGCTGTCTGAACCTGACATCCGAGTCTTGTGCCAAAAATTTGACCAAGATGAACAGATGTCTGAGGACACAGTGAACTGTTTAGTAGATTGCTTGGGCCCTCCTGATGCCTGCATACTGGCTGCCTATTGCCACTTTTCTGCTCTAGATATTAGTGCACTACCTCAATTTGACAGTGACAGCATTCAATGGGCTCAATCCCAAGATCCCTCTGATTCAGCCTGCACTTCATGCCCTGCGTGTGGGGAAAGATGTGTCCAAGTTGCGTTCCCCTGGCTTGTGAACTGCTCTATTGTTTAAAGAAGGCCCCAGGTTGAAGCTACTCAATCAGTTGTTGTACAGAGAGACAGTGGATCATGACAGTCAGTTAGACAGGTAGCAATTGGTCCTGCCCATGGACTTTAAAGATTTGGTACTGAGGTCCCTTCACAATCACGTGGGGCACCTTGGTATTGACAGAACTCTCGACTTGGTACGATCTCAATTCTACTGGCCCAAGATGGGGGCCAATGTTAAGCACCATGTGAAGACCTGCAGTCATTGCCTGCAGAGGAAAGCCCTGCCTCAGAGAGCTGCCCCCACTTGACAATATCACTACCAGCACCTCCATGGAACTGATATGCATAGATGTTTTGTATTTAGAACCTGATCAGTGGAATATTGACAATGTGTTAGTAGTTACAGATCATTTCACAAGGTATGAGCAAGCTTTTCCAACTACAGATCAAAAGGCCTCTACCGTGGCCAAGGTGCTAGTGGAAAATTTCTTCGTCCACTGTGGTGCCCTTCAGCGGATCCACTCTGACCAAGGCAGAGATTTAGAAAGTTGGCTAATCATAGAAATGCTCTCTCTCTATGGCAGGTGCGGAAGTCAAGAACTACCCCTTATCACCCACAGGGGGACCCTCAACCAGAACGTTTTAACTGCACCCATCTAGATACACTGGGCACCCTCCATCCCAAAGACAAGCCTAAGTGAAGCCAGCAGATTAGCACCTTGGTCCACACATACAATTGCACAAAAAATGATGCTACTGGGTTCTCCCCCTACCGCCTCATGTTTGGGAGGGAGGCCTGACTGCCCATTGATGTCTGCCTTGGGGTCTCTCCAGATGGGGTCTGAGCCAAAAATTACCTACAGTATGTACAGAAACTGAAAGCTCAATTGAACCATGCCTATCAACTGGCCCAGACAATGGCCTCTAAAAGAAATCTTGCCAACAAAGAGAGGCATGATAAAAAAGTAAAGGCTCAAGAGCTTCGGCCTGGAGACTGTGTGTTGTTATGCAATTTGGGACTGCATGGCAAACACAAAATTGCTGATCAGTGGCACCATCTTCCCCGTGTAGTAGCTGGAAAGTTGAATGGTTTACCAGTGTACAAGGTGTGCCCAGAGAATAACTCCAAAGCTGTCAAGACCATGCACCGTAACCACTTGCTACCTATCAACCAAGTCATAATTGAGGCTGAACCATCAGAGATTGATTCCTCTGGGCTGGTGACTCATGCTGCTGCACAAAAGAGACAGAGTCAACCTACCCCAGTAGTTACAGACTTAACGTTTCCCCGGCAGCAGGCCCAGAATGACAGTGACTGTCAGTCCACCTCTGACAAAAGTGAGTGTGACAATGCCTATTATCCCTCCTAGGAATTGTGTCAGCTGTTTCAAGGTAACCCTATTACTAATTGTGGGGATGAAGCTGGGCCTTCTGGACTGCCTAACCCCCCAGCTTCGTCCTTGGAGCCAATGCTCCCTGAAAGTGAAGTGCAAAGTATTGCATCTATGGTTGTGGACTCTGTGTTTTGTGGAACTGTGTGAATTGCCCAAAGAAGGGGCTTATGGTCTGAGTCTCTCTGGTGACACACCAGAACTTGAAGAACAATATGAGAGTGTTGACAGCCCCCATTCAGTGCCGCAAAGCCTAACTGTGCCACAGCCTCCTCAAAATTAGCAACCTGGGCCTCCATCAGAAGACAATGAGCAAAGTATTGTGGAAACAGAGCCTACAGAGCAAGCAGCTGACAGTTCACCAGGTTTGGACATTCCCATCCATGAAGAGGCACCCCTCACAAGTGACAAAAGCTCCAAAGTTAGTGCTGAAAGTACAGAGACTGTGGATGCTCCCCCTAGAAAGACTGGCTGAGCTGTCAAGCCAATGCTATGCTTTAGTTATGATTCCCCTGGGATGCCAGTGGATTTGCCTCTAAATGTGGTTCACAAAGGGGCTTATGTTTCACCAAGCTCACTTCCCAAATTGAGCTTAACGGCTAACGCCAGGTTACTTGTTCTTCCCTCTCACTATGATGCCCCTGCCCCATCCAGCCCCAAGTTAGCTGATAGGGAAGGGCCCCCTCTTACATTGTTTAATGTACAAGAAGTTATTAAATGAATCAGTATTACTTGTATGAAACCTGCATAAGTATTGTCAATATGGATGTAGTAATGTGAAGTATATTGAAATGTATAGTAACGTAACAAGCTAATGATATATATGTCTCATTTATATTGCATTTTTGATATTGTGATAGTACAAACTTGAAGTGGACACCAAGTTTTCTCCAGGCAGGGAAGGGTGTAACCCCCCTACAAATGGGGGTTCCCAAAAAGTCTTCCTTGAGCTTGCCTAAATGCTCACTGCCCGGCTGGTGTTCTGCATTTTAGCAGATTAAATGTATCGCCAGACAGTGTCTGTAGAGTCTCTATGTACTAACTCTTTAAGAGCTGCCTGGATTACAGTCTTAATTAATCTAAAAGGGAGCTCTGTTAGAAGATGTGCTTGTTTGCTGATCATTTGTATTGCAGTTTGTTCTAACCTACCTTCTTTGTAGCAAGGACTGTTCTGTTTATCTTCACCAACTTGTCCCAGGACTGTCAGAATGGGCCAATCAGTACTGTTGGGACTCTAAAATGGAGCCTGCCTATGGGGGCTTGGTAGGGTCAAAACTTGTAGGAAGTGTAGTTTTTGCATTTTGATGCCTAAAATAACCTGGAGGGGACGCCCTTGTTGTGACTGACAGACAGATCAGCCAACCAAACCTTTTGGCTCTTGGGGAAATTCCCAAGTTGCTTGCAGCTAGTTTCAGTTCTGAGTTGGGAAGTGAAGACATAACAGCTTGAAAGATTCAAGTAGCAGCCCCGGCGTAGATTCACATGGGAGAGCTGTGGAAAGGCCTGCATTTTGGCCTCCATGCCTGCCTGCTATCCCTGAGAGGGAACTTGTGCCTTTTTCAGACTGAATCCAAACTTGGAGAGCGAAGTAAGCCACTGAATTGTGACCAGGCTCCTACCTGAAGAAGATAGAAGAGTTGCTGAATGTGATCGGCCTGTCTGGACCTCCAGCCACCTCTGAACTCCCGGATTGTGCAGAGACTCTCTAATTGTGAATGGAGAGCTTTTTGTCTGGTACAGTGGAATTTCCTTACATGTTAATGTGTTGTGTGCTTATAGTGGGTCGTGATTTGGTTCCCCACCGTGGTTTGAACTGTATTCTGCTTGCTTGAAGTTGCATCCAGCCCCACAGTCTGAATCCAAAATCATCTCTATTGGGCCTGGGCCTTGCCACACTGGCCCAGCCCAACTACCCGCTGCATAGAGAAAGCCATTGACAAGAGACCTGCCTGAAGATTAGCCCCCTGTTCAACACTTGAACAGGAATGATGCCTCGGTGATTCGTGTGGGCCCTGCTTCTCTGGGCACTCCAGCTCAACAACCTGCAGTCTCGATTTTGTCTTGCCTGTGTCAAGTTTTGGGTATCGTGAGTAAACATCAGAGTAGCCCCCTGCAGCAACAGCTAAATCTAATGTTGTCATCTGATTGTCTGGTTGCTTTTTCTTTCATGAACTGAGCCCTCCAGCTCCAGATTACAAATAGTGGGTGTTGTGTAAGTTGCTTTCTTCCATCACAGGACCCCAACCAGCTGCAACATTCCTGACTAGCCCATCGTCTCCCTACCTGGGTACCCAGAGGTGTGACTGTGTGGGAACTTAAAGCGTATGCATAGCTGTTTGATTAATATAGCCTTTAAGCCAATCAACCTGATTACACCCCTTCCTTGTTCAAGTCTCCTGAATAAATCAGATCTGAATTTTTCTGCATCTAACCTGACTGTGGTTCCAGTTTGTGCCAAGAGTACTGTACTGTTGATATTTGCTGTGCATAACCTTGTTTTACAGGGGGTCCCCAGGGTCGAGCCAGAGGAACCAGCCCTGGCGGTAAGTGCAAACAATGTGGGTACTCGTATGATGTACAAGGGGTACTGTGAAAGTGATTATCATATATTGCGCAGGCCTCTAGAAGGGAAAGAGGGGGGTTACAGTGTCCCAGAGGGCTGTGCCCAGGTTAGTTTGACCACTACCAACCCTGACCTCCTGGTGGCGGCACCCGTTGCAGAACCTAGCCCCTTAACCTGCTACTGGCCAAGCAGGCAGGGGTAGTAGCCCGTGGGATAGCGCCAGCTAGGGGTTACATATCTATAATTGACTCCAGTTTTCTCCCAGACTCCCTTAGTGACCACTACATGATTTACTGCATCTACAAAGTTTATCGGGCTAAAGCCCCCGTAAATACACACGAGACACCAGAAGACAGAGAGGGGACATGATAGAGACCTTCAAATACGTCAAAGGGATAAACAAAGTAGGCTCAGGGGGATTATTACAAATGAAGAAGGACACCACTACAAGGGGGTATGGCCTGAGACTGCAGGGGGAACACTTCAGAGAAAATGTGAGAGGATGATTCTTTACAGAGAGGGTGGTGGATGCCTGGAATGGGCTTCTGGTGGAGGTTGTGGGTGGGGGAGACAGTGTCTGGTTTCAAGAGGGCTTGGGACAGGCATGAAGGGTTACAGGGGAGTGGGGTGCGTTCTCAAGGAGGGAGGCAGAGAGTTTAGCAGGAGGAAAAGGGCAGACTGGATGGACCATGGGGTCCTTTTCTGCCTTCAGGTTCTATGATTCTTTGAAATTGATCTAGCTACGCTCCTTTTACTTTCTAAACCTAGCTCTCTTACTAAATGACCTGCACCACACCGACTGGTCCCCCCTCTCTTCAGAAACCTCTATCGATACTGCCCTCAGCTACTCCCAGACTAAATTCTTGGAAATTTCGGAACAGTATGCCCCCGCCCCGAAGCTAACTAGAGTTAAAGGCTCACATATTCCCTGGATTAATGCAGAACTGTTGGTCTGCATGCATGCCTGGAACCAGGCCTGGAAGGACTACATGAAAACTAAATCTCACACTCTCCTCCTACACTACAGGCAGCTTAGAAATGCTCGCACAAAGACCTCCAGACATACTTCTCCACATCCTTCCAAACCAATTTAAATCATCCTTCCAAGTTCTGGAGAGTTGTCAAATCTTTCTTCTCTCCCCCCTCACAACCCCCGATCCCAACACTCATCCAAGGAAATGTAACACTCTCTGACCCCTCCTCTGTTGCATCTACTTTCAACACGTTCTTTACTTCCTGTGCCTCTTCGCTCCTGTTCACCCTTCCTGCATGCAGGCCTACCACCTCCCCAGACCATCTACCTTGTCCCAACCTCCCCACTCCCCCCCCAGTTTTCATTCTCTTATCTTGCCAAATGATGCGCTAAAGGCCCTCCACACCTTGAATCCCTCTAAGGGTAAGAGCCCAGATGGCTTAGACCACAATCTGCTTTATCTCTCTGCCCCTGCTTTAGCTGCCCATCTGGCCTCAAATTTTCAACCTATCTTTTACCCTATCCTCAGTTCCCTCATCCTGGAAACACTCCACAATTATTTCTCTCCCCAAAGGTGGTGATCCTACCTCCTCTAGAAACTATCGTCCTTTCTCCCTACTCCCAATTCTAGCTAAATTCCAGAATGCATAGTCCTTGCCCAACTCATCCCTTACCTTGACTCTTCCTCATTTTTCACCCCTTTCCATTCTAGCTTCCACAAGTCTCACTCCACCATCTCCTGATTCCATACTTACCAATATGGATCAGGGCCACGTAACTTCTGCCATATTTGTTGAGCTGACAAAAGCCTTCGACTCAGTATCCCACTCCCTTCTACTTCACAAACTCACTGGTGCTGGGTTAAACTCCTCAGTCACAGCAAGGTTTCAGTCCTACTTGTCAGGCAGATCCCAATCAGTCAAGATTGCCTCCTTCCTCTCTCCTCCTCTCCCCATCTCCACTGGTGTCCCACAGGGCTCTGTATTTGGACCCATATTATTTTCCATTTTTCTCAATGACCTCCCTTCTGCCTGTTCCATGTCCCAAATCCACATGTATGCTGATGACACCGTCCTTTACATGTCTAGCACCTCTCATACTGTTACTGATACTGATGCTGAGACCAGACTGCAACATGAGCTCAACAAGGTCCAGCAATGGTTCCAGTCAAACCAGCTGTTCCTGAATGCCAGAAAGACAGTCTCCATGTCATTTTGCACCAGACAGAGGCTATCTAAACTTAATTACCCCCCTACCTTCCGGACTCTGGACTGCACCCCAACTGAAAATGTCACAGCCTAGCAGTCCCATCGGCGCAATGGTTTGATTTCCGCTTGTGACGCCGGCGACCTGGGTTTGGGAACAGATCTGGGTCATCAGGGGACCAGCCAGGGGGAGTTGAATTGAGGGACCCATGGACTGCTCTCCTTCTCTGGGGGAAGGGCGTGGGATGTCGCCAGTGCACGGGGGACCCCTGGCAGAGGCCAGGGGTTCCACAGTAGATGGCGCCAACAAGGAACACAAGAAGCAGGACAGACACTTCCTGCCTCCTAGAAACAGGGAAAAAAACTGCCCACCTGCTGCCTCTATGAAGCCTGCCTCTGGCTGCACTTGGCTGCCCCAGACCGACTCCAGCCCCATCCCATCGTTCATGGCACCTTAGGGCCGGGTGCCATGACCTGGCCCTGTGGGGAAATCCAGGGGGTCCTGGGAGAGCAGCTAATGTGGGGGAGCCACAACTGTAAGGGTCCGTGACCGAGTGGATGCCTGGAGGTAGGCAGGGCCCAGAAAATACAAAATTAAAAAAAAAAAAAAAAGAAAATGTCACAGCCTTCAGATACCTTGGAGTCTGGCTAGATCACCATTTGAACTTTTTAGCACATGTGGATGCAATCCAAAAGAACTTACACCCCAAGCTTGGTGCCTTACATAGAAACAAGGACTGCATTCCCCAAATGGCCAGATATGCACTCGTGCAGTAAATGATCCTCCCCACCTTTGCATATGCTGATGTAGTCTATAGTGCCACCCCCAAACTACCTTAGCCAGACTGGACACACTCTTCAACTCCTTCTGCCACTTCGTACTTTACTGCCCCCCCCCCCATACTCACCACTGCAACCTCTACAAGGCCATGGCACTCCAATCACTAGAGTTCAGGCAACTGACACACACTGCTACTTTCATGGCCAAATTCTGGTTTGGTAATCTCTCCTTCTATCTTTCCTCCTCCGTTTCTGCATCCTCCCTGAGCACTTACTCCCTTTGGAACACTGACCTCCACTCCTTCTCCATCCCCCGACACTCCACCACCTCTGGCCAGTTTGCCTTTTTCGTTACAGTGTCCCAAACTGTGAAATGCCCTCCCCTCACTATCCACAATGCCACCTTTCATACACCGCTCTCTTCCCTCCTATGTGAGTGCACAACCCACTCCTGCTCATGTCAAAACTTATCGACCCCTCCCTGAATAGTGACCCCCTTTAAACCTTAGCCCTATACTGGCCTCTCCACAACAGGTTTCTGTTGATCTGCCCAACATAGCACTATGCATTCTTTCCTTCCTGCTCAAAATTTGTTGTCTTCCCAGCACGTTTAAATGTATGTACATATTTTATTTATTTATTTAGTTTTTGTGTACTGGGTAAGGTGTACTAGCCATGTGAATGACTATTTTCAGACAAGATCCAGGAAGTTACAAAGTAAGAGTACAGAATACATTACAAAATCAGGAACAGTACAGAAAAGAGACAGTTCTCAGCAGCTTGAAGTAAAACATGATACAACAATCAAGGAAATAAAATACATAAAATAGGTCAACTCAACAGCAAGTGTAAGGTACAAGTTATACAAGGTAAGTGCCATCTCAGAAACTAAGACAGAAGTAGGATTTGGTATACATTGGTAGCAGATAAGGGAGACCACAAATGCCAACAGTACAATGCAAGTGTGACAATTGTTAACAAAGTGGGCAAAGGCTGAAAAAAATAGGGAAAAGTCACAGGGTAAACTCTAATGTTATAGAAACATACAGAGAGTTTGGAATATATCAAATAGGTAGGCCAATGGCAAGGATGTCAGGCAAAAAGGCCGAGGTAAGCCATGATAATGTATTGGCCCAGAAGGCCAGAGTGAGTGAGGGTGGGCAGCAAATAAGGTAGGAAAAGGAGATCTTGGTGGAGAGGGAAAAGAATCTTAGTGGAGGGGTAGTTAGAAGATGAATTGACTAAGGAGGATTAAAACAAGTGCAACGTGAACCAACAGTGAGAAGAGACCGATGTTTCCTTTTAAGGTCATGACTGGGTGTAAGTTACAGACCAAGGGGAAGTGAATTCCAATATTTTGGGACAGTGTGTGAGAAAGCACAGGCTCCCTTAGTAGTTTTACACCTAGGAATGTGTAGCAGTGTACAGTCAGCTGATCTGAGGCCATAAGAAAATTCAGTGTGCTCTCTGTTGTATTTGCTTTGTGTTATATACCCAAGTTGTAATTACTGCACAATCTCTGGTTGTATCCTACACATTGTACTTACTGTCCTACTACTATTACCTGCTTAGTACAGTATGTACTGTACTATATATTGACCGTTGTATGACTTTGTACCACAAATGCACCCATGTTCTGTTTATTTGTGTCATCTCCACCTCACCCCCCAGGAGGCATCTGGAAATGAGCTATACAGCTCAGTATGCCTTCCTGGTTAAACCCTTGAATAAAGGGAAGGGGAGGTGGGGGAGAAGGCAGTGTGGGAGATAAAAAAGATGATTGAGGGTGCTATCGAGCAGACTCGATGGGCCGTAAGGCCCTTTCTGCCAGCACAATTCTATGATTCTATGAAATAAATAAATAAATAAAATCTGTTGCAATTTTGCTTTTATTGCACTCCAAAAATCTTCTAATACTCTACATGTTGCAAATATATGCATATGGTCAGTGTTTAGTTCCCCACACTGTCACCAACATGCTGAAGTGAAGGTAGCATCCCAGTGTGCTTTTATGGAAGGTATGATAAAGAATTGTATCTTAACCATTCACAAATATTCATGCCATTGAGTGAGAATGAAGTATGAAATGAACTGCACCATGTCTTAGTCCACTCTTTAGCTGACAGATGGACCCCTGCCTCACCCTGCTACTGCTACTTCATAGTAAGATATTCAGTGGTGTGTTGTTTTAATGAAAGAAGGAATTGGTAAATCCTAGTGATTCTCCCTTTTCTTCCAGGGCATTAACAGTCTGAGCAAGGCCAGAAACATGCTATTCTCTCTCTAGCCGTTGTCTCAGGTTAGGGAAAAAGGTCTGGACATAATTTCAAATCTAGAAGTACTTTGACCTGTCACCATTCTGCCATCCAAATTGTGTTTTGCATTCTTCAAACATTTTAAATGTGTTTTCCACTAAGATCTGGTCTGGGGTTCTATAATCTACTGGCCTGCCATCTATACCAAGGGTCTATGGTGCTGGGGGGAAAGGCTTTATCCCACGCCTGCCATCGGAAGCACTCAGTAAATTCATATTTAATATGTTTTGAACCTTTACTCATAACTTTGCTATTTTTCTAGATTTTCACTCCACAATTACAACATAGCCTTTTTATACCCCACCTCATGAATCAGTTAAGTGAAATGTTTCAAATCTCCCCATACGTTTTTTTGCAGTAGCTCTCTGAAATCATGTTTCAGATGGAATTTTAAAAGTTTCAGCTGTCTTGATCATAAAGTGAGGTATAAAAAGACTATGTTTAAAATTTAGCAACAAAATCTCAAAAAATAGCCAGCCCACTGGTGGGAAGGGCAGAGCACCTGTGCCTCATCTGTCACCATGCCAGCAACCTGTGTCCAGGAACAGACTCGGGTTTCTGGGGCTCAGCCTGCGGGAGAGCACGGAGCATCCCATGGACTGCTCTACTGTCATGGGAAGGGGGTGGCCATCCATCTTGACCTTTGACTGCTGGGTAATGTAGGTTGTGAGCCGCTCAATGGAAGGGGCTACAGTTACACAGTGTGTGAGTGCCTCCACACACAAGAGCTTACATGTCACCACAGCTGGGGGACTGTGCAGAAAATGATAAAGGGCCTGGAGTGGCCTTCATGAAGCCATGGCTGCTCTCCCTTCAGCTGCACCATTACCCAGCTACTGGCACCTGGAAATGTATAATAGGGGGATGACCCTCCATCTCCTGGCCTCGCCATGGAGGGCACTCCATTAAAGACTATCTGGTGGCCAGGGAGGCAAATGGCAGTCAGAGGGAGTGAGACATGACTGATAGCCACCCACTTGAAGCAGAAGGAAGAAAAACCTTTATGGAAAAGAAAATCTCTAAAAACAACAGAGTTATGAAGAAACACTGAAATTCTTCAGAGTTTACTCATAACTTTGCTGTTTTTCCAGATTTTAAAATATAGGATTTCTTAGCAGAAACAGACCACTTGGCCCACCCAGTCTGCACAATGGTCCTTGCCTAGTCTGTTTCCACAGACCCTAATTAGTTTCCAGCAAAACTCCCTCCTCCATGCCTTGATTTTGATCCCAAATTTTCAACATACAGTAGCCTTTTGTTTACGCCACCAAATGGACAAGGCAGGTGCAATTTTTTAAACCCCCTCCAAAAAGGGTTCTCAAATTACACCTGAGATGAGGAGAAGATCGCCGCCAGGCTGGGCGGTGGTGTGAAGCAGCTCCGATGACTCTGGGACTTTCTTTCAATTTATTTGTTTGTTTGAGGAAAACCCAGCAATTTAACTGTTTAGCTTTTTAACTTTTTATAACTGTTCTTGTTGTTTCCAACCATCCTACTGTAACCAGTGTGTCCTCAACTCTGACGTGGAACCTGTGTAATGAACTTGTCCTCAAAGGTGTTAATCCTAACCCATAAATAAATAAATAATTTGACTTATTTAGGTAGGTAATTTGAATACTTAGGTGGACTGCTAGCTCAGTATAGGGATCACAAGTGAGTCAGTGCTAGTAGGCAGCTTTTTTGTTTTTAGCTAGGGTCCTACAGTGCTGCCTGTAGTGCCTTTTACCCAATCCTCATTTCTGAAGTGCGATTTAATCAGGACTCGAAGTTGACTAAGATGGGGTTTATTCAACAACTCGGGCCACTCTTTTATCCTAAGACTTTATTCCTGACTTCTTCTTTGGTGGCTGTGTGAAAAGGAGTCAGAACTGCAGGAGTCACAATCAGCATGCAAGACCAGCTGAAAGCGTTGTAAAGTACTGCTGACCTAAGGACTTTTTAGCATCTCCTGACTAGCCGATTGTGAATCCAGTTGGAGTGACTGTTGATGGGGTGAGCCCAGTTTGGAGTTATTGTTGGAAGGTGAGTTCACATGTTAGTGCACGTTCCTCAATGCTCAGATGGCTGTTATGCCCGTCACTGCTGTGAGTGGAGCCCAGTTCTCTCCAGTACTGGAGTTTCTGTGCCACGGTTGGAGCTGCTGCTGCCCTTTTGGACTACCACTGGCGGCAAGACTATTTTAATTTACCATAGCGTTCTGACTCTGTCCATTAGAGCTACACGGCTGCTGCTTGAAGACCATTTAGAATCACTGCAGCAAATTCATCTTGAGTAACAAGGACTCCTGAGGGTGGTGAGAGAACCCTTGAGTTCAAAACCTTTCGTTCTGTTGGCCAGCTCCTTTATTGCTGCACAGCTTGTTATTTTAACTTTACCTGGACAGATATTTTTTCTGCTGCAGTAGTGAGAGTGCTGCAAATTTCATCTTTCTTGAACTTATGGTTTTCTCTGGTGACAAAGACTGTTAAATGAATTGGGCAGTTTATTTATATATTGGACTTTCACAATTTTCTCTCTTTTGGACTTATTACCACAGACTTTAGTAGCACTAAAGGGCCTACTATTCTTCGTCGAATGTGGAGGTTCTCCTAAGTATTTGTTTTATTGTATAGGGTTGGGGGGGGTTAGTCTAGTTGTGAGCGGATAGTTTTAGGTGTGGTTGTGAGAGTGGGTGATATTTGTTTTGATTGATGTTGAATGTAATGTGTGAATTTTGTGAGTTTGTTTCAGTAGACTTTTTTAGGGTGAGTGTAAGGATAGAGTGGGTTGTTTATATTTATATTTTGGGGTTTGCTTTTGTATGGGGAGGTAGTATAGCGTAGTGGTTAAGAGCACTGAGCTGCAAACCTGGAGAACTGGGTTTGAATCCCACAGCCACCACTTGTATACTGTGTGACCTTGAGTAACTCATTTAACTTCCCTGTGCTCCCAGGATGCACCTGGAAACAGGCCTTTGCTTAGTATGTCTTTCCTGGCTAAAAAAATTGTGAAATAAATTACTTTAGGGGTTATGTTGAGATCCAGCTTGAACTTCTCTGTGCTCCCAGTGGGGCCTAAAGTGTTGTTTAAATGTGTGGCCATTCGGGGGGGTTCCAGGTGCAGGTTGCGGATCCTTCTCATGTACTAGCCTCTGGGTCATGAGAGGGAGTTCCTGCAGATTTCATTGATGACTAGATACTGGAATCACCCCAATTATTAGTTCTGGGCAAGTTCAATGCCTGGGTCAACGATGAACTCTCATTTTTCAGTCGTGATTTCATCAAGACTATGGAATCGCTGGGCCTGTCACAAGTAATTACTTCTGCTTCCCACTCTCACGGCCACATGCTGGACATGATATTCTCACTGGGACTTGAGATTGACAACCTTGAGATTGACCTGGTCATTTGGTTGGATTACTGCACAGTAAAGTTCTCATTTGGGGCTCCCCCTGTGGAGATAGTCAGCTACTGTCCTTTAAGGGCTAGACACCACTAGGATTTCAGGCAGTACTGGACTTATTGAGTGTGAAGACGGCTTGTGAGGCAGGACCAGGGAAGCAGTGATGGCCTATAACAGGGTCCATTACCTCAACCCTCGATTCTGCAGGAATGGTTCATGTACGACCCAGGCCTTCTTGCTTGAGATCCCCATGGTTTGAGGGGGAGCTCAGGGAGCTGAGGACAAAAGGTCAGAGATTGGAGTGCCACTGGCATAGATCCTGGGCTGAGGAGGGCAGGTTAGCTTTGAAATCTCATTATAAGGAGTATCATAAGGACAATCTTGCATAGCCGGCCCACCGGTGCAGAGGAAAGATTTACTGCTGTAACGCGAATGACCCAGGTTTGATAGTGGACTTGGGCTCTTTCGAGGGCAGATTGGGGGTGGGGGTCAATTGAGCAGCCACTGCACACACTTCACCTTTGGGGGGGGGTTAGTGTCTCGGTCTGGTGCTCCTGATGTGGATGTGCAGCGACCGAGCACCTGTGAGCATTGCTCCTTGGGGGTGCTTCGGACACATGGCATGGTTACGTCACAGTGCTCAATGTGACCCCCCCCCCATTCCTTAAAGAAAAAACAGGCCTCTGGTGTGCAGCATGATATCCTCCTGGTTGTAGCGGACGTGAGGGGTTTCCCAGTGCACCCATTGCAGAGAGCACCACTGGGGCTGTGAGGAGAGGCTCGGATGGCTCCACCCTGGGGGTGGGTAATCCAGGGCCACTGTGTCCAGATGGCTCCCAGTTCGACAGTGGCAGTAGGGTGGCTGATGGGATAAGCCACCAGAAGTATACAGCATAGTAAGTAAAAAAACAAAACAAAATAAGGACAGTCTTGCATGAGAAGGCAGAGTTCCTGTCCAGGAAGATTGCAGCAGCAAAGAACAGACCAGCTCAGCTCTTCTGGACTGTGGACAGACTACTTCATCCTGCCTGTTTTCAGCTGGTTAGAGCTTTGCCATCTGGTAGATGAGAAGAGTTTGCTCTGTTCTTCACTGACAAAGTGTCCTCTATCAGGTTGGGAATCTCCCCATAGGTGCTACAGTTGGCGTGTGGTGACAGGGCTCTGACTAACAGTGGCTATCCTCTGGTCCAGAGTGAGTTTGATCCAGTGGGGGTGGAAGAGGTCAGGGAGATAATCTCAAAGTTGAGACCCATATGTTGTGATCTGAACCTGGGCCTGACATGTCTCCTAGTGGCTTGTATGAAGTCCGTTGGTCCAGTGTTCTCAAGATAGTCAAGTATTCTCTTTCGGGGGGGGAGGGGGGTCCCTTGGCATTAAAACTGGAACTTGTGAAACCTCTTTTGAAGAAGCCATCCTTGGACCTGGATGTCTTGGCAAACTATAGACCCATCTCTAAGCTACCCTTTTTGGGGAAGGTCATTGAGAAAGTGGTGGCCATGCAACATGAGGCACATCTTACTTCCTCTGACATCTATGAGCCTCTCCAGTCTGGATTTAGGTCCAGGCACAGTATGGAGACTGCACTTGTCAGCGTGTTAAATGGTCTCCTCAGGGTGAGAGACAGAGGTGACTGATCAATTCTCATTGTCTTTGACCTCTCCTCAGCATTTGACACTGTGGATCATGGAATGTTACTGGATCACCTTAGGGAACATTGTGGACTCACTGGCACCATCATCAGTTCGTCTGAGTCCTTTCTTTTATTTTTTTGTTATTCTCCCCATCTGGGTTGGCTCTCCTTCCTGCCAGTCCTCCCAGCCCATCACCCCAGTTTCCCCCAGGGCATATCTCTCCTGTTGTCCACCATGGCTTGACCTTTGTGGCAGGGTGGCAGGGAGTCCCTTGACCCACCAGGACCAGATCCAGATTCCTGGAGGCACCCGAGTCACAGGGTGCGGAGCCTGCTGAGGCCAGCAGTCATCTTGAGTGATCAGGAGATTTTTCCGTTTTCTTCCCTGGGGACTTGGCATGCACTGATATCAAGGCACATGTGCCAACATTTGCCACGTCTCCCCCACATTTCTTGCCTCGGGCTGCTTCTCCTCTGGCTTCCACCAGATGCCAGTTGAGCACCGATCTCCCCCCCCCACTGGAGGAGGAGAGCAATCCTTCAGATGCTTAGTCCTCCTGACCCTGGTCAGTCCTCCAACACTGCGGGCTCACTTCTGAACCTGGGTTGTTGGTGTCGCAAGTGGTAGCACTGCCACTGTGCTGGTGGACTGGCTTGGTTTGAGTCCTGTCTTACAGGCAGGACACAAACAGTGATTATGGGAACTCATTCCTTTTGCCCATTTTGTCCATAGTGTATATGCTACCCCTAGGGGATATCATTAGACATTACAGTGTGGGTTTTCACTGCTACACAGATGACACGCAGCTCTATATGTCTTTTGTACCAGGGTTACAGGGCACAGTCTCTGTATCTAACTCTTGCCTGGCTGAGGTTCAGGACTGGGTGTCCTCCAACTGGCTAAGGCTTAACGGAGAACTGTGCTGAACATGTATGTCATTTTCTCTGATAAAAGCCTATTTTTAAATACTGGTTTAAATGTTGTTACTGTTCCATTTCTACAGGCTCTTTTAGTTATCCTTATGGGTATTTCTGATTCACACTGAAGTAATAAGAACCATTTTAGAACTGTGTGATGTAGTTTATATCCCTTGCTCGGCTCTTCCATTGTTGACACAATGCATCTGTGTTCTATTATAGAACTCTATGGCTGAGAGGGATATAATGTACATTATACAGTTCTAAAATGGCACTTAACATCAGAATGTAAGTCAGAAACATCAAATGTGTTTACTAAGAGGCCTGCATAGAGGGAAAAATAATAGAACTGGAACCAGTACTTAGTGGAGTAACCAGCCTTTTAAAAAGTGTATGCACAGACGAACATCCCTCTAATTTGGGCCCTGTGCCTCAGGGATATATTTCTGCTGATACTTCATGGGTAGAAGCTGTTGCAAGTTCTCCCCTCAAATCTTTAGAGCCACCCAAAAAGAAAAGTAGAGCAAAGACCAATGCAAGAACATCAATAGTCACAATCCTGCTAATAAATCTAAGGTGTTATGAGCTTATATGGTCAGTAATATGGTCACAGTTGCTATATCTTGGTAGGTTTTGCTTCCAGGATACTTAAAGGGAGTGCCAGTACGCTTTTTCTGCCTAGCCACCTCCTCTAGAGTCTATGCTACCTGGTTGCTTTCACTCCCAGCGGGTGCAGAAAGCAAAGGCTGTACATCGCAGCGCGATCAATTTACTTTTTGTTGCAGTGTTTAAACAAGCAGCTTAAAGGCCTTCAAGGGAACTTTGGTATATCAGCAATGCTTTTCTAACCCATTATTTTAGTGTTAGATCTTATACGTTACCTCACTAAACAGGCTGTCTGTATCTAGCCTTTTACTGTCCAGTTTAGCAGTACATCAGGTTTATAGTCTATTGGCTGTTCAGTTGCATATCTTCAATTGGTATGCATCCTGATTATTGCCTTTTCTTTTTTCATATGTGAACTATTATATATTACAAGGCAACTTACCCTTTCCCTCTCCTGATGACAGGTTTTTACATATTATTGACAACCACATTTAATCTATCTCCTTCCCTACACTCAATTATTCTTACTACCGCCTGTTTACAATATGGAACTATCATTAGCACTCAAAGAGATGGGCTATGTTTGGTGTACTGTTGAAAAGGATTGTCAATCTACATCTTCCTTATGCTCCTTATTTTACTCAAAGCCTACAGATATTATAGAAATCCACTGCTGTGTGGTCCCTCCTGTTTTGGGGCTCACTGGGACTAGTCTTCTAGACCTAGTCACCCCATATAACACCTATTTAGGTGATTTTTGAGTAATCGGAGCTGATATTTACTATGACTATCTCTTTTGTCTACAGTTATCACCGAAGCCTATACCTCGCCACATAATCCCGATTTGCATTTGGCTCAGGGCGTAAGGGCTTAAATTGACCTCCCCTTTCTTCTTTCCCCCTCAATATTGTATTTACTATGTACTTATTCTGTTGCACTGCAAAGTATACTCAGAGTCACTCTAACGTGGTAATGATCTACTTTTCCTTTTATATTTGTTCATTTGCATTCCTCCTGACTCCCTGAATTCCTTGCTCTATGTCTAGGCTGTACTGGCATTTCGTATATATTTCTTTAATTTACTGTTATTTTGAGTCGGTATATCTTGTACTATTACTACTAACATTTATAAATAAGTTCTGGTGTTTTGCTTTATCCTTATACCTTGTCCTGTTAGCTTAGAATTAAGCTGAGGTTATTATAGTCCCCTGCCTTTCTTGGTATTATTCCCTTTCAGCTTAGCTTATCAGGAATACTTACTTTATTATATTACTGGGATCAGACTTAGGTTTGGGCTGATATTTATAACTGGTTTTCCCTAGTCTCCTCCCTACATCGATGCCCCAGAGTGTGGTGAGAAAGTAACCTAGAAACATAACATAGACTTTGACGGCAGATAAGGACCACTTGGCCCACCCAGTCTGCCCATTTCCCTACCTATTGGATAAGCTTCAGAGTCTAGTTAACCAACAGCCTATTTCCTGCAACCCCCCACTATAATTGCCTTATGTCTGTCCCATGCATGTTTGAATTCTCCCATTGTTTTAGACCCCACAACCTCTCCAGGAAGGCAGTTCCATGTGTCCACCACTCTCTCCGTGAAAAATAATTTCCTCACATTACCCCTGAGCCGTCCCCCCTCTAACTTTAAATTGTGCCCCCTTGTTCTTACACATCTCTTTTTCTGAAAGATACTACCCTCCTGGACTTTGTTGATTCCCTTGAGGTACTTAAAAGTTTCTATCATGTCCTTCCTGTCCCTCCTTTCATTTCAATTTCAATTTCAATTTCAACTTTATTTTTAAAAGGCGCTTTTCTTAAATCAAAGCGCCTGTACAAATAAATATGACAATAAATATAGTAAATCAAATCAATAGAAATCCTTAAAAGCTATATTAAAAAGGTGGGTCTTCAACTCCCTTTTAAAACTAAGGACGGTTGGGCAGTCTCGCACTTGACGAGGTAGAGAGTTCCACAGGTAGGTGCCATAAAACTAAAAAGATCTAGCACCAGATGTTTTCAAACGTACCTGGGAATCTCTAGCAATCCTCGTCAGTGGATCTGAGGGGTGAGAGGGACCATAGGGGCACAGGAGCTCTTCAGGTAGGCAGGTCCCAGATCATGTAGGGCTTTATAGGTCAGCAAACCGACCTTGGAGGTGATTCGCAAAACACTGGCAGCCAGTGCAGTCCGTGGAGCACAGGCGTTATGTGACTGGATCTAGAGACTCCAGTCAACAGCCTGGCTGCCGCATTCTGCACCAGCTGCAGGCGGCAGTTCAACCCCGAGCGCCTAGGTATAGGGAGTTACAGTAGTCAAGCCGGGAGGTAACAAAGCGTGGATTAATGTTGAAGGTCCTCGAGGAACCAAGTGCTTCACCCTGGCAATATTCCTCAGATGAAAAAGGAAGTCTTCACAACCGCTGACACCTGGGATTTGAGTGTCAAACGGTCATCAAGTATTATGCCAAGGTTTCGCACCTGGTCTGAGGTCGTCAGCTGGACACCTCCAAGCCATAGGCCTGAGGGTGATCCTTCTGGCAGACCCGCCTCACAGCGACCTAAATCCACAACCAACACCTCAGTTTTCTCCGGATTTAACCTCAACCAACTCCCATTCATCCATTCTTGGATTTCTTCAAGGCAGTTATTAAATACCGACAAGGCAGCGTCCTGACCGGGCACAAAAGACATATACAGCTGGGTATCATCAGCATAGCAGTGAAAACCCAGACAAGGGTATACATATTAAGCTCTCTCAGTCTCTCTTCATATGGCTTCTGATGTAGACCCTGCACCATTTTAGTTGCCCTCCTCTGGACTGCTTCCATCCTGTCTATGTCCTTGCATAGATGAGGTCTCCAAAATTGCACGCAGTACTGCAGATGGGGTCTCACCAACTGTCTGTACAGAGGGATAATCACATCCCTTTTTCTACTTGTGATGCCCCTCCCTATGCATCCCAGTATCCCCCTGGCTCTCCTTACTGACTTCTCACATTGCTTATCCACCTTTAGCTCATCTGATATGACTACATCCAGATCCCTTTCCATTATTGTGGTTGTTAGCACCTCCCCTGCTATTGTGTACTCTTCTCCTGGATTTTTATTTCCCAGGTGCATTACTTTGCACTTCTTTGCATTGAATCTAAGTTGCCATATGTCTGACCATTCCTCCAATCTTGCCAAGTCCCTTCTCATCCTTTCTAACCCCCCTTGAGTATCAACTCTGTTACAGATCTTTGTGTCATCTGCAAAGAGGCATACCTTTCCTTCCAGACCCTCTGCAATGTCACTTATAAAGACGTTAAAGAGGACTGGACCCAGTACTGAGCCCTGAGGTACTCCTCTAGTAACCCCCCTTTCTTCAGAATGTGTTCCATTCACTATTAGTCTCTTAGTCACTTGGCTGACTCATATCTCCTCACACCCATAAAACGTTTTCTTTGTTATTTAGCTTACTAGAATTGTTGTTGTTGTTAATGACTTTTCTCCTTCCCCATCTCTATTCTAACTTTAATAAGATATCTGTGCTACTCATGTATCATGCATCTCACTTTTTTTGGCTTCAATGTTCTTGCCACTCTCTGCATATACGTAAGCTCTCTCTATATTGTATTCTAATCATCCTCTGACTCATTTGTTTGTCCCTTCACACTCCAGCGATTATTCCCTTTCTTTAACACTAACAATATGAGTGACATACTTTTATATACATGGAATGTGAAGGGACTTAATTCTCTTTGTAAGTGGAAGCAAATTCTTTCACAGCTCAAAAAACATAAACCACAAATTGCTTTCCTTCAAGAAGCAAAATTATTAGCAGAGGATGTTCATAGACTTAAAAAAGATTGGGTCAGTCAGATCTACGAATTATCCTATACCTCAAAAAAGAGAGGAGTTGCTATTCTTATTCATAAGAGTCTCAAATGGTCCCTTGTAAACTCCGTTTCCAATACTGATGGCAGATGGGTAATGGTCAAACTGAATACCAACTCTGGTACTCTTCTGTTTGTTAATGTCTATGCACCCAACTCCGATTCCCCGGAGTTTTTTCATAATTTAGCTCAACATATTCTATCCTTTAACACTGATAATACACCAGTTATTCTTGGAGGGGATCTTAACTTAGTTTTGGAATCCAGCATTGACAGAAGTAGCCCCACTACAGATGCCCACCCTAGAAGTATTAAAGCCCTCTCATCACTAATGCAAGATGTTGGATTAGCTGATGTATGGCACCTCCTTCACCCCCGTGATCAAGAATTTACTTTTTACTCCTCTCTATATAAGACATACAGTAGAATTGACTACTGGTTAGCCTCTCCTGTTATATTGGAAAAAAATATTGATTCATCCATCTCTCCCATCATAAGCTCAGATGATTCCCCTGTCAAATTGCAACTTTTGTGGGGCCTATTAGCACCTAAATCTTCTTACTGGCGGCTGGACACGCTCCTTCTCAAGGATCCCAATTTCTTACCCATGATCAAAGCACAAATTCAGGACTTCCTCTTTCACAATACCCCAACTGAATCTTCTATGTCCTCCATATGGGAAGCTCTTAAAGCTACAATTTGAGGGAAAATTATCAGTTATGCAGCACATAGAAAAAGAGTAAGGGAACAACAGCTGGCTGAATTGGAAAAATCTCTTAAGGTGAAAGAGAATTTATACTTTTCTTCTAATAAGCACTGTCCTGATTCTCAACTTCATCTTGAAATTATTCAGAGTTAAAATTAACGAATGAATTTCTCATAAGACCAAACTGGCCTTGTTTAAACTTAAATTTAAGTTCTGGGAACTCGGTGATAAAAATGGGAGAAACTCCTCTCTTACAAGCTCAAAGCACAACAAATGGAACGACACATCCTAAGCCTAAAAGATAAACAGGGTACAATTCGCTCCGACAACCCCTCTGTAAACCGTATCATGAAAACCTTTTATCAAAAACTAAACTCTAACACAAATCCTCCATCTACTTTACAAATTCAGCAGTTCCTTAAATTGTTACATCTTCCTCATCTTTCTACTCTCAAAACAAGTTCTTTAGGTGAAACATTTTTGCTTCAGGAAATCCAGAAAGTTTTGTCTTCCTTGAAATCCAGCAAATCCCCTGGGGCTGACGGACTCCCTGTTGATTTCTATAAAATGTTTTCCGACACCTTATGTCCCCCTTCTTCTTAATGTTTATCAAGAAGTTTCCATTACTGACAAGCTTCCCTCATCTTGTACCAAAGCAATCATAACCCTAATCCCTAAGAAAGAAAAAGACCCTGCTCACCCCGCAAGTTACAGGCACATCTCTTTACTAAACATGGATGGGAAGATATTTGCTAAACTACTAACTTCTCGACTTGAATCCTTGATTCCCAAGCTAACTCATTGTTCACAAGCTGGTTTTATTAAACATAGATCTGGTTCTGATCACCTACGTTCCTTATTTAGTTTAATTCACAAAGCCAAATCCCTTAAGACACCAGCTGCAGCCATAGCTATTGATTTCGAGAAGGCATTTGATTCCTTAAACTGGGACTACCTTCATCAGGTTTTATCTTATTTCCGTCTTTCTCATACCTTTTGCTCCTGGATCAAGCTATTATATAACTCCCCTGTTGCTAATTTAGTTACTAATTCCACCCTTTCCTCTTACTTTCATCTAGCAAGGGGAACTAGACAAGGCTGCCCCCTGTCACCTTCCCTGTTTATTTTAGCCATGGAACCCCTGACTGCTTGTTTACATCAATCTTCTGGCATTATGGGCATACCTGTGAGCAATTCAAGATATGTTTCTCTCTCCTACACAGATGACCTCTTAATCTTACTTGAAAACCTAAATGAGGCTGGGCCCCTGTTGGTTGATTTGCTTAATAATTTTAATAAAATTTCTGGCCTTGCTTTGAATTATGGCAAATCACAAACTATGCCCCTTAACGATCACTGTAAAGCCTTTATGAACATACCTCTTGGATTCTGCTGGTCACCACAGGGTATAACATATCTAGGAATCAAAATTACTAGTAACTTAGGGAAGATATGGGACATCAACTTTAACCCCTTATTTGATAACATCAAAACAATTCTGGACAGATGGAAGCTCCTTAATCTCTCTTTCATGGGGAATATTGCAGCCATTAAGATGTCCATTTCTCCCAAGATTCTTTACCTCTTTGCCAATATTCCTTTAGTCTTACCATCCTCCTTTTCTGCTAAAATTGATAAATTAATAGGTAACTTTATCTGGGATGGGAAACCACTGAGATTTAACTGCAACAAACTTTGATCACATTGGAAAAAAGGAGGATTCGGAATCCCCTGGTTCAAAGGCTACCTCTGGGCTTTCCGAATGGCCCAAACCATTAAATGGTTTCAGAAACCCTCCCCTCACTCACCTCTATAGGTTGCAATGGAATACACATTGTGCCTGGGAGGAGTTCCCACTTCCTTTATTTTTAATCCCATTTCCTCTAAACTAAAATCTCACCTGACTATATCATCCTCTGTTCTTTATTGGAAACTAACCCACAAATTCCTGAAATCCAATCCAACACCCTGGTTTTATGCCCCCTTATGGGGCATTCCACTGCTCACTCTAGAAGATCATCCAATTTTCTGTCGTACATGGAGGAACAAAGGCATTTTCTTTCTCAGAGCTATCTTGGACCAGAATTCACTTACTCTTGGATCATTCTCAGACTTGCAGGTTACATGGAAACTTCCTAAACAGGACTTCTGGAAGTTTTTACAAATTCGGGCAGCTTATAACTCTCTCTCTCTCTAGTTTAGTGTATAGGCATATTCTTCTAAACCCATACATCTCGCACTGGACTAATTTATTAGTAAAATTAAATAGCTCCATTTACATCAAAGACATTATTGATAATCTACCTGATCAGTCTATACAGGCCAAAAATAAATGGAGTACTCTTCTTAACTACAATATTTTAGACGCACAATTGAGTAATTGTTGGCGTATTGCACATAATACCTTTAAAGATGCCCGTAGTTCTTTAATACAAACTAAAATCCTACATCTTTGGTATAGAACCCCCTCTGTGCTTCAACGAATGGGCCTATTAAATAATAATAATTGCTGGGCTGCAATTTGGCCAATGGGGATCTACTTCATATCTTGTGGTCTTGTGCTCCCATTAATAAGCTCTGGCATAAAGTCTGTTTACTTGCCTCCAGAGTAACAGGACAAAAACTACCTTTTGACCCAAAGCTATTCCTTCTAGGCATCCTTATCCCCAATAGCGCTCTCCTCTCACGTGCACATTTTAGATGGCTAAACATACTTTCTCTTCTGGTCAAACGTCTGATTCTTATGAAATGGAAATCAACTCTGGTGCCTTCCCTTTCAGATGTTCTTCAAAGCCTCTCTCAGTATGCCTCTCTAGACTGATTATCTCATGTTACTCATAACCGACTCACTGTATATGACAGATGTTGGCAGGATTACTTCAGGTACATGAACCTAGTTCTTCTAGACCCTAATTCTTAGGGATATTAGCCCTCCTTCTTATTTTGCTCTCAGATTAGGTTTTCTCAAAACTTTTGTGCAAAGGTTTCTCCTCTTTTTTCCTTTCTTTCCTGTTTTCTCCCTCTCTCCTTCCCTTCTTCCTTGCTTTTTTCTCTCTTCTTTCATTCCTTGCACACTTTTCTCTTATCTTCACCTTTCCATTACTGAACATTGCTCATGTTACCACATTTATTACTTTTTGCAATTTTTTGAATGCCTTGCCATAGTCTACCCTAGCATGTATTTCGTACATGGTTGTTATTTCTGATCCTGTAATACCCTATTGATTGTAACCCTTCCTGCTGTCCACTTACATCCTGTCTAGGTCTGTGTTTTATTATCAATACACGAATATAAGGCTTCTCCAATATGTTTACCCTAAATATTGTGTTTTGTTAAGTGATATTTTATACCTTACATGGAGGATAGGCTTCTATTGTATAAGATGTGTGCTTTCTTATATACTTGAATTTCAATAAAAAGATAAAGTGAAAAAAAGAGTGTACGCACAAGTCAATGACTCCACCCAACAGGCTGGGGGCCTGGGGCTGCCTAGGCCCCAGAAAAGTTTGTCATTTTTTATGCTTTATGGTGCATTTTAGAGCCAACTGTGGGAGTATACAGTACCCTTCTACCATGGCCTTTTTACATACCATTACCATTGTTCTGGCCCCTGGTGGCTGAATAGTTTCATTTTGGCACCCACTGTTGATGCCATCCTTGTAGTGCAGGAATATAGTTTGGTACTAAGCACTTATGAAAATGATGAGTGCTTAGTAACTTAGCACTAAAGGCTGTTTACGATCCCCAGAACATTTTAGCATTTTTGTTCCATTCTGATGCATTTTGGGGCCAACTGTGGGAGTTTAAAGTGCCCTACTACCACAGCCTGACATACCACTACAGTTCATTTTAAAACCAGGGTCAGCATTTCATGGAATTCAGAGTCATATTAAATTATTTTCCAGTCAGTTAATGTTAAATGTGCCAACACCATCACCAAAGCAACAGAAAGCAACAGAAAACTGATTAAGAGCATTACATTTCAGCAAGTAAAAGGCATTATGTGACATGCTCCAACCAATACAAGTGCCAGCAGGAGGCACTGTAGAAACTGACCCGAAAATACCTAGTGTCAAATTGCCTAACAGTCTGAGCCACACTATGCATATACTGCTTAAAATGTATCATCACAGCAGGCTAGATTCCACCACTCTCTGCACTATCTGAGGCCCCACTTGTGGCTAGCGGCTGAGTTTCATATACTGGACCTATGTCCGAGAAGAGTTCTGAGTATTGGCTTAGATTCACTAAATAACACTCATGGGAAAAGAAAGATGTTCAAATGCATGGCCTGGTGTCCACAAATGCTTCTCTGAGAATTTGGGAAGAAGATGTTTCTGTTTTGGTTCATGAACTGTACTGCATGACAGGAGGGTTCTTGAATTTGTAACTGTCCAGCCTGGATCGACCCTTGGGGGTCCACTTCAGCTTTTACTTTCCATCTCTTGAATAAAGCCATACTGCACAATCCCAGCCACTATTATGGACATTCCAATTATTGCTTCTGGTTGTGTGGATTTACTGGGGCCCTCCTCAGCAGGTTAGATCAAGCATATGCCTAGCTGCCTACACCCTGGACCAGGGTTGTGTTATTTACACAAGGTTCAGGTTGTTTGTTTCTGTACCCACACCCCTCTCATCCTCTAGAAAATGAGCCATGTATGCATCCTAACACCAAGGGTGGTACCTACCTTTTAGTAAAGTAAATGGGTATGCCAGTACATGGGCACCAGTGTTTCCAGATATTTAATGGGGGGATGTGCACACTAGTTAAAGAAGTGGCCTGGGGGTTACACATTCACTAAAAATAACATCAAATTCAATCTATTGTTAATGTGTGGCCTGCCCTGTCTCTTCACAAGGCAGCCTGGATTGCTGAAGGAGACAAAGATGAACCCTAGTCTATGCAAATATATTGAGGAGATGCACTTGCAGTACAGGCAGTGCAGTAAAATATTATGGGTCAGGGTGGATCACTTGGGGGGATTATTTAACCAGAAAAGCACACTAAGCCAAGCTTGTTTCCAAATTGTTTTTTTTTTTTTTGTCTTTGGTAACCAGGTAAGGCCCACTAGGCACAAGTGCCTGTTTTCAGGGGTGACCTGGGAGCATTGGGTGGTTAAGTGACTTGTTCAGAATCACACAGTATGCAAGTGGAGGTTGTGAGAATCAAACCCAGGTTTGGTCTTTGGGATATACCAAGCTCATTCACAGCTCATTACTCTAACCTCTAAGCTACACTGCCAGCCTGGGAGTACAAGTAAGTTATATGACTTGCTCAATCAGGATCACACAGTATGCAAGTGGCTGGTGGCTGATGGGATTCAAACCCAGGTCTCCAGGTTTGCAGCTCAGTGAGCTGCAAACCTGGAGGCCTGGGTTTGAATCCCATCAGAGCACACTTGCACTCGGTGCTCTTAACCACTAGGCTATATTGCTTCCTTGCCTTCCTATAGTCCATTAGTCACTTGAACACTTATTCACTTTTTTTGCTTGTGGTTGTTATGTTTGCTTGCACGCATGTGCAAGAAACATAGTGCCATCATCTGAGTTTTTCAGAGGTGTGTCAGCATCTTCCAATTCAGTCAGTGTGTTTGCATGCGTGGTCACAGTTCTCCAATCACCGCTGAAGCTGTCTATGACAGCAGTTGAAAATGCAGTGGCATACAGTTGAAAGAGGGAGCTACGCTTCAGTGAGCAGCTCCTCCCCCCACACACACACACACACAGATCAACTGTGTCAGTTGCCTGATAGGATGGTGTAGTCTTGTCTAGCTTAGAGAGACAAGCCACACATCATTACTTTAATAAACTTTTCCCTGCCAAAGCAGGACCACCAAAATGTGTGGGTGCCTAACAGTCCTTACACACACCAGCTCTCCAAAGCACACCTTCATGGACTCCATGGGTTCTAATCCTCCAGAAGAAAAATACCTCAGCATTTGATGTGAAAACTCAGGCTTCGTTGTATGTGTAATTCCAAGCGTTTTCTCTTACTAGACTCTGTCAATGTGAACTTCCCGCTGCTAAAACCTTTGCAAACGAACTTGAGCATACTGTACTACCTGCAGCTGAAGCAAAGAACAGCCAGAATGCACAAAGGAGAACATACTGCTATGTATTTCAGCAGCAGCCAGTGGGGGAGGTTTTCATGACTGAAGCACTTTAATGTGCCTTTTAGTGCTGTCATATACACACCCCTGTGTGGTAATTCACTAAACTGCACACTTAGTCTGGTAATGCAGCTTCAAAAATTTTTTTTTTCTCTGAATTGCTGTGAGCTGGCATTTAGATAGAATCACACAGCTCTTTCTCGAATCAGATGCTCAATGAAGTCACATCACCTTGTGACCCTAAACATCTTAGGGTTGGACATGTGCCCTAACAAAATAGCGAAAACTAGGCATAGAAAAAGAAAACACAAATTCAACCATAGCTCACAATCGAATCCACCCTTTTCTCCGGTGAATCTGAAGCTGCCTAACAGCCCACCCCTGGGTGCTCATGCACTCCCTCCACCCGCACGACATATGGCCGATGGGGGGTGCTGTTGCATTTTATTTCATAATTTCCTGATCCTGTTGCTGACACCATACTAATACAGTAATACTTTTTATGGCTCGAAAACTGCTTGACATTAGCTGAATTATAAATGGCATCCCTGTTTGACGCTGTGGTGTGGAATATGGTGGTGCTCAAATTTTAAGCCAAGTATTACATGCAGATATGATGTTATTGACTCATGTCACTTACCATTTTATACATCTATTGATTTTTTTTCAATTCACTTTTGCTGACAAATGTTGATCGCAGGGATTCTGGTGTCACAATTCAGTTCAGCGACGTGTAACATCTTAGTGCTGATGCTAAGTAACTGTTTTAAAATGCTGAAAAAGTTAACAGTCATGAAAATGCATGAACTTCTTTCTTCAGTGTCTGGAATTGTAGTGGTGTTATTGGCAAGTGCATGTCCCTTTGCTCCAGATCTATCAGTGAGATGTCTATTCTGTGCAATGGACAGTGGCTGAATGTTATCAGCTGACAGCTTTCATTTCATTACCAACAGATAAATATTCAGGGCTTTGCAAATGCAACTTTGCTGGTAGCACAGTTTCATGCCCCCAAGTGTCTCATCAGTTAGTAGTTATATCTTAACCGATGATCACAAAAAGTATGAAAAAGATTTGCTGCTGAGTAATGTAAATGCCAATCCACCTAAGCACCTTTAGGCTGCAAACATAATTTGAACGTATAGAGATTCTGGACTGGTGTATCACTCCATGGCACAGCAACAGTTAATAAGTGTAAGCACATTCTCAGGACATTGTTTCACTTGCCCCCTCTCCCCACTACGATCCTGGTCACCTGAAATAAACCTGACATTTTAGTATCTGTTTTACATCTTGGCTCAGTTAGGCAATCAGCTCTGTAAGAACATAAATGGACATATAAATGGGGACTATAAGAACATGCCGTGGGTGCTTGTGCCTTAGTCCAGCTGTGCAACATTAGCTTGAAGCTCAGGTAGGACTTACTGTCTACCACTTTGTTCACCCCCCCATGTACCTGTACCATTTCACATCATCCCTTGCCTTAGTCCAGCTGTACTACATCAGCCTGAAGCTCTGGTAGGGCTTACTGTCTACCACTTTGTTCACCCCCCCCATGTATTGCTGTGCTACATCAGCCTGAAGCTCTGGTAGGGCTTACTGTCTACCACTTTGTTCACCCCCCCATGTACCTGCACTATTTCACATTCTCCCTTGATCTACAGTGAGTGGATCCCTCATTCATACGTCACATATGCATGCACAAAAAAAAAAAGTCTTCAAAAATTAAGATACATTAATTATGTTTTATGTTTGCTTGCACGCATGTGCAAGAAACATAGTGCGATCATCGGAGATTTCGGAGGTGTGTCACCCGCTCTTCCAATTCAATCAGTGTGTTGGCAGGCGCGGCCCCTGTAAGCCAATGCATGCTGGAGCTGTCTATGACAAGCTCCAAAATGCAGTGGCATACAGTTCAAAGAGGGAGCTACGCTTCAGTGAGCAGCGATAAGATATCGCTTGCTCATGCGCAGCTCCCCACACACGCACACATAGGCGTGCGCACATGCACGCACACACTGTATAGCCGACGGGTGCCCAATTCCCGTGAGGCTGTGCTGCACTCCACCGCCTCAATGCCTTTTCCAAATGCCACGCTGGGTGCCCACCCCAGTGTGGCAACTCATGATATAGCTGGGGGGTTCCCAATCCACCGTCGGCTCCACTGTCCTAACCCCTCCAGTACTGGGTGCCACACTGGGAGCCCACCCCAGCGTGGCAATCGATGCTTTGGGCGACGGGGGTGCCCAATTCCCCCATCGGCTGAATGCCCCCCCAACCATCCTTGTGCCACGCTGGGAGCCCACCCCAGCATGGCAAATGTCCCGCATCATCATTGGAAATAAAAAGATAACCTGTAAAGAAAAAGGGTCCCACGTAGTCTCCCTGGCCCCCCTCCCACAACCCGCACCCACCCACTGTGCACCCTGCCTCCCCACACCCCACCCCATACTTACCTCCAGACTTGGCCGACGATCTTGGTGGACAGGGAACACGTCTGCACTCTTCAAAGCCGACAGCGTAACTGAGGAAATGCCAGTAAGCTGTATAATGGGCTAGATTGGGGTTTTCAACTTTGTTGCATATCTCAGGCATTTTGGGAATTTTTGCACCAAATTTTCAACATGGGGTTTTTGGGACCCCTTCTTATGAATGATGTCACTGTCATGGCATTATTCGGGCCCGAAGGGTGATTTCGCAGTCACTGCGAAATCACCTTTTGGGACCGATTAATGAAATGACACTGCCAGTGTTCATAAGGTGGGCTCTCAAGAAGCCTATTTTGAAAATTTGGTGGAAAAATTTCAAAAAAATGACTGTTTTACAAGCGTGCATTGCGCAGTTCCTACGCATGCTTGTAAGTTTGCAAATTTTCAATATTTTCACTCCAAATTTTCAACATTGCCATTTTACCACACCTTCTTATAAGTAGTACAGCTGTCATTTTTTACATCTCACCCAAAACGTGTTTCCGCCCATGTAGCGCACAATGGCGCAGTCGGTGTGCTAAATCAATGTACGGGACAAATTAAGAAAATCACAGTGACACTGTTCATGAGCAGAGGTCTTAAAATGGCTGTTGAAAATTTGGTGAAAACATTCCTAAAAATGACTGTTTTACGAGTGTGCGTTGCGCAGTTCCTATGCATGCTCATAAGTGTGCAAATTTAATATTTTCACTCCAGATTTTCAACATTGCCATTTTATTACACTTACTTGTGAACAGTACAGCTGCCATTTTTCATATGCCGCCCAAAATGTGTTTTCGCACATGTAGCACACAATGGTGCTGTTGGTGTGTGAAAGCAATGTTTGGGACAGATTAAGAAAATCACAGTTACACTGTTCATGAGCAGAGGTCTTAAAATGGCTATGTTGAAAATATGGTGACAAAAGTCCATAAAATGACTGTGTTACGAGTGAGCATTACGCAGTTTCCACGCACCCTTGTAAGTTCATGACTTTGTAATATTTTAAGTCCAGATTTTCACCAGTGGCATTTTTCCACGCTGCCTTATTTACAGTACAGCTGTCATTTTTCACAACATGGCCGAAGTGTGTTTTCACACTTTCAGTGCAGAGATGCGTAGTCGCTGTGGGAAATTATTGTTCGGGACAGATAAAGAAAATCACAGTGACACTGTTCATGATCGGAGGCACCAAAATGCCTGAGTTGACAATCTGCTGTAAAAAAAATCCCCAACCTAATTATATTACGGGTGTGCGTTGCACAGTTTTAATAAGCTCATGACTTCACCATTTTTATAAATATTTTTTACTGCAGATTTACAACATTGCCATTTTTTACACCTCCCCATGAACAGTACAGCTGTCATTTTTTACATCCTGTTCGGAATGTTTTTGCACCTGTGGTGCTAAATGCTGTAGTCGCTGTGCATAAGCAGCTTTCGGCTAAGAAACTGATATTCCCCCTGTTCATGAGGTGGGGTCACAAAAAAACCATGTTGAACATTTGGAGTGAAAATACCAACGAATGCCTGAGGTATTAGGGTTTCCAACCATAACGCCCCATCCTGTAGAGAATGACAGGCATCGGGGTGTGACTTGGGATTCTTGCCTGTAATGCTCATACCATTCCACCCCCACCCACACCCTGCAGCCAGTGAGAGGCATCAAGGTGTGCCTCGGACTCTTCTGCCCCAAACTTCACCCCATTCTCCTATACCGCACCCATCTCACCATATTTCCTGATGGAATGGGGTGCGCATAAGAGCCAAAGACCCCAAGGCACACCGTGACACTTGTCAGTGTCTGCAGGGTAGGGTGTGGTGAAATGGCGTGGTCGTTATGCCTGACGACCCAAAGGCACACCCAAATGCCTGTCACTCTCTGCAGGGTGGTGGTGGGGTTGGCTTCAGTTCAATACTTTGCTGCCATTCCTATTATACAGCTCTGTAACTTCTACACTACCACTGCCAATGCCAGCAAGCAAACATTCGGCATTGACAAATGCTTGTTTTTAATAGAACTTCACAATTAGTACCCTTCTGTCCTCCTACCACAGAAAAGCTTTGCAGCAAACTGGTGATATTAGTGATCCATTTGATATTTACTGGCACTGTGGCTTGCCACATCATTATTCCTGAATCTCTACAAGTTTGGTACTAGAGTTCCAGCTTTTGGAAATTAAAGACCAGGTGGCTGCCACTGAATTTGCCAACTGCCATAACTTCAAGCCATTTTTCCCATCCACCACGATAACCCACTTGCTTTTTTCCTTTACTACTCCCATGTAACAGCCACTGCTGCATCACACATATGTTTCCTTTAGCACTTTCATTAGACAGACTCAAACATTTTAGTACCATACCATGCAGGCTGCAGCCCATCGAAGTTAACAAGGTTTTAAAGAAAAATGAAGGAGTGCTGCCACATTTCCCTTCCAAGCCACTCACTCACTGCTGCTGACTGCCTGGCTTGGCCTGCCTCAATAGTTCTTGACTGACTTGTATTGTAAGTTATTGGGTGGAGGGCCCGATCTGTGCTAACACAGACAGACTTTAGACAGATAGATCATCTAAGTATTTATTTAGTAATTAAGGCTGTGCAAACTGCCAAACTAAAGCCAAAAAACATCAGAGCATGAGGCAGGGACCGGGACGTTGACATTTTTAAACACTACAGTCAATCAAGGGAGATAGACACTGAGACTGGCATAATGAGCAGGCCAGGACTCTGGGAGATAGAATAAATGGCGGGGAAGCTCAGCTGAAGATGGAGCTGGACTCAGGCAGAGACACAAACCAGTGGGCTGGGAGGGGGGCCCTGAGGCAAGGAGGCCGCCTAACCTTACCTTAGTCAGTGGCCCTGTAGACTGTAGGCACCAGTACTAGCAGCTTCTGCTTCACCTCCATGTGGCTGCTGCAAGTTGTTCTGCTTGCGCTTAACTTCTTGGAGTCCAACTTTGACCAACCGAGACTGAGGAAGTAGTGTAACAGTCAATCGCGACGTGTCCCAACTCCATATCCCTCCCAACGATGAACAGAAGACTTTCTCGCAGCGGATCTAGGAAAAATGGTGGCGTTCACTTTCGGAATGTAGCTGGCCCCGTGAGTGAGCAGCAGGTGGGAAAAACTACTGCAACTCGTTGACGGGTGGAGCAAAGACACACGTGGACAAAACTGTCCAATTGCTCCGCCGGATGCCAAAACTGCAGCTGCTGCCTTGTGAGTGACTGCCGCGGGGCGACGGTGCCAGCATATCTGAGCAATCGAGACTGTGGAGCAGAGTCCCCAACCCAAGGACTGGAGGATCAGGGTTCAGGACCAACATGGAAAAAAATAAATAAAAAAATAAACAGGGATTTTTCCTGGATTTTTTTCTGTACGCAAGGGCGTACAATAAGTATGTATGGTTACGCCACTGCCAGTACTTAAAAACAGCTGCTACTGGAGGAAATGGCTTACAGGTTCAGCACAGTTCTCCTTTAACCCAGATAAGATGGAAGTATTGGTGGTTGAGCCTGGTCGTCGGTGGAAAACTGAACAGGTGGAAGAAGAAATGGGTCTTGTACTTGGTGATTCCCACCTGGTTGCCTCTACTACATTGAAATATCTGTGTGTGATCCTCGACAAAGAACTGACACTGGAGGCTCAGGTGTAGGCCATTGTCCAAAGTGGGTTTTACCATTTTTAGAATATCACCCTGATTAAACCTTTTATCCCACCAGACAACTTGCCCTCATTAGTACATGCCTTTGTAACATCCAGACTTCACTACTGCAATGCCCTTTACCTTGGACTAAATGAAGGAACCCTGCGTTGCCTGCAGCTAATTGAGAATGCTGCTGCCAGGCTGTTGATGGGCTTTCCTGGGTCCTGTCACGTTACTCTGGTTTTGCCTGACCTGTATTGGCTGCCAGTGAGGTGGCCGATCTCCTTCAAGGACAGTTTGCACACCTATAAGGCCCTACATGGATTGGGCCCTAGCTACCTGCAAAACCGTCTGTCTCTTTACCAACCCTCCCACCCTCATCGTTCCTCTGAGGTGGGTCTCCTAGCAGTTCCCAGGCATTGGCTGAAGTCATCCTGTGAGTGGGTTTTTGAGGTAGCTGGCCCGACTCTGTGAAACTTGTTCCAAGGTCCGTGAGGGAGGCCCCCTCATTGGAAGCCTTTAAGAGGGGTCTGAAGTCCCCCTTATTAAAGGAGGCTTTTTCTTTATATTAATTTTATATGCTGGCTATAAATGGCTTTATACTGTTTTAAGTTATTTAGTTTTGCATTACGTATGTTTTATAAGTAATTGAGCCTCCAGGAATGGGCGCTCTATACATAAAGTTTGCTTGCTTGCAAAACATGCTTTTGCAGTTGCTCTCTGAAAGCCCCTTTAAGATGGGATATAAAACATATAACCTGAGTTGATCAACAGGTGGAATAATAAAAAGACTGTGTTGAAAATTTTGGATCAGATTCTCAAAAACAACAAAGTTATGAAGAAACATTGGCATTCTTCAATGTTTACTCCTAGCTTTGCTATTTTACCAGATTGATCCCACATTTTCAAAGTAACCCCTTTTCTAACCCACCTTATAAACACAATGTGTCATTTTTCAAATCCTACCTAAAACATCTTTTCACACTTGTGCTGTAAAATTACATTTTGGACAGGATTTCATAAATGAGACCTGCCATGTTCATGAGGTGGTGTAATAAAAGGACTATAGTACATGGTTTTTGTTCTGTATAAAAATCAACCTGCTCAAAAACCTTGTTGTGCACATTTTAAAGGGACACTGTCAACCCCCTTAGGTCTCAAAGTGTCCCTAGTTTAACAAGTATTTGTCAAAGCAGAATGTTGCTTGCTTACAGTATATGTGCTATTTAGGTATTTGGAAGTGAAAGTACCATGCCTAAGAATTGCCATCCCCCCCCACCAAGACATCCACTGTGTCTTTCTGTTCAGTATTCACAGAAGAGGAGAGGGGGAGAGGAAAGGGCCACAGCAGTACAGCAGTTTCAAAGGTGTGAAGAGGTGGACAATAGTCCATTCACAGGCAGAAGAATCCTGCAGGAGGTGACTAAACTGAAGATGGACAAAGCAATGGGACCAGATGGCATACACCCAAGGATATTACAAGAACTGTGAAGGGAGACAGCAGTACCTCTGGCAGCCATGTTCACTGAGTCAAGTTCAAGTTCAAGTTTATTGCAGGAAAGACTCCGTTGAGCAAGCTCATTCACAAGGAGGTCCTGAGGCACATACATATACAGTTCGCAATTACATAGACAGGAGATATAAAATGTAGAACAACAAAGAAAAAAAATATATAATACAAGAGGTATACACAATAGAAGTCCTTATGCTACATATGCAGTACATTCCAGCTTTAACCTTGCCCTAAATTATGCAACACATTTCAGCTTAATAAATAGAGGGCCAGTTGGTACCTAGGAAGTTGACTTGGCATTGGGGGCCTAGTAGCACCTACATATGTCTTTTAATTTAGTGATAGCTAGTGTTTTGTAGGAGTTAATTGATACGATGCTGGTTAGCTTCAGCATGGCTTGTAGTTGGTTCCAAATGTTTGGGAGGGTGTATGAGACAGCTCTTTGGCCAGCTGTGGTACGTGTCCTAGGAACATCTAGTAGGATAAGGTCAGATTTCCTTAGGGAGTAGGCACTATGCAAGATGTGTATGAGAGATGTTAAATAGACAGGCAGTTTGTGGAGTTGTAATTTGAGGGTCCAAATGCCAGCATGCAGGAGGCTTCTGGTGGCAAGAGAGATCCACCCAACTGCTGCACAAAGATCACAGTGGTGGGTCCTGTACGCAGAGTTAGTAATGAAGCGAAGAGCACGGTGATAGAGTACGTCCAGTTTAGATAGGCTCAAGGTTGGGGAGGAGATAAAGATAATGTCTCTGTAGTCAAGCAAGGGAAGGAATGTTGCTTGGATAAGTCTTTGTGGGTCACGAGAGAAAGAGGGTCCTATTTCTAAAGAAGAAACCCAAGCGTGCTTTAAGCCTCTTGATAGATCCTTGATGTGGTCATTGAAGGAAAGCTTGTTGTCTATCCACATACCTAGATATTTAAATTTAGGTACGACTTCCAAGGGTTCACCTAGGGAGGTAACTATGAAGTTTTTAGGTGGGGTAGGTAGGGCACAAGACAAGGCAAGTCTCGATAAAATCATTGTCTTGGTGTTTTGGGCATTTAAGAGAAGCTTGGCATTGATAAGGTTGCTTTCTAACTGGATAAAGTCAGCTTGGAGTGCTTCCCTGACTTCAGTTAAGGACGAGCCTGATGCATACAAAACCGTATCGTCCACAAAGAAATGTATGCTAGAGTTCTTAATGTGGGAGAGAAGGTTGTTGATGTACAGGGAAAAAAGGATTGGTCCTAGGATGGAGCCTTGAGGGACTTGTCTGGCAATTTTTTTTTTTTATTTAGTTGTTTAACCAGGTATAGCACACTAAGCTGAAAGCTTTTTTACAGGAGCGACCTGGGAGCACAAGGAGGTTAAGTGACTTGCTCAGGGTCACACAGTATGCAAGTGGAAGCTGTGGGATTCAAACCCAGATCTGGTCTGCTGGATGTCACCAGATTTGCAGCTCAGAGCCTTAGACCACTGCGCTATACTGCCTCCTAATGCCTGCGCCATACAATTGGAAGGGGGGAAGATAATAGGCCATCAGCTTTGACTTTCTGTATCCTTACTGTGAGATAACTGTTAAACCACTGTAAGGTAAGTGGAGTGGCACCTATGTAGGTAAGACAGGTGATTAGGAGGTGATGGTCTACAGTGTCAAAGACCTTACTGAGGTCTAGAAAGAAGTAACCTTCTTGGTGTCCATAGCATGAATCCAGTCATTAGAGACCTTAGCCAAGGCTGAGATGGTACTGTGCTTCGACCTGAAGCCAGATTGGGCAGGGTTTAGGAGTGAGTGCGCTTCGAGATTGATTTTTTAGTTGGTTGTATATAAGTTTTTCCCAGCACTTTAGAGAGAACAGGCAAGATAGAGATAGGACGGTAGTTGTTTAAGTCATAAGGATCTCCTGATTTGAAGAGAGGAAGAATATGGGCAGATTTCCAGCAGGATGGAACAGTTGCTGTGGTAATAGAGAGGTTGAAGATGTGAAGGATGGGGGCTGTGAGCTGGGCATAGCCTAACCGCAAGAAAAATGATTCAAGGCCATCATCCCCTGCACTTTTCTTGGTGTCAAGGCTAAGAATTATGTCTTCGACTTCTTTGTAGCTAAACAGGTACAACTGGAAGGGATGAGGTGGAGTAGCATGTGTAGTTTCTGGGTTAGTGTTGCTATTCACTTGGCTAGCGTATGGGGAGGAGTCAAATGTCAACCCGGCAGTGGCAAAGTGAAGGTTAAGTTCTTCGAGGATTCGCAGTTTATTTTCAACCATCCCGTCCTTGGCCAGAATCTTGGTAGGAAGGGAGGAAGCAGCAGGATGGCCTTCAATGGATCTCAGTGTCTTCCAGATTTTTTGGGAGTTCCCTTTGGCCTGCTCCAGAGTGGAGATGTAGAAGTTTGCTTTAGTAGCATGTACACTTTTAACACAGGCATTTCTGGCAGTTCTAAATGCCTGTCAGTCTGCCGGGTCCTTTGTGTGCCTGGCCCTAGCCCATATCTTGTCTCTATTGGTAAGTGCAGATTTGAGCTCTTGGATGAACCACAGATGCGAGATTTTCCGCACCCTCATTTTAATAAGAGGAGCATGCTTGTTAATTAGGGTGGTGAGGTTGTCATTTAGGACAGAGACGGTGGCATCAGCAGATTTGGCAAGATATAGGTCTTGCCACCTGATCGTAGCTAGATCAGTTAGGAAGTTTATTGAGTTGAATTTACGGAACGAGCATTTGATTCTGAATTTAGGGTGCAGGTGGGTTTTAGATTGGAATCTTGTACATACAACGATACTGTGGTCGCTCATGTCACTATGGAAAACTGCATAATGTGAGATTTTATGAGGATGCGAAGTTAAGATGACATCTAAGAGTGAGCTGTTGGCAGAGTTAGAAGCATTGATTCTTGTGGGTTCAGTTACTATCTGTGCAAGACCCAGCTCATCACAGATAGCTTCTAGGGAGTGGGATTTAGCAGTGAGCCAATCCATATTGAAGTCCTCTAAGATTATTGTTTCTGTGTTAGCAGCCAAAGTTATGGATTTCAACACGTTAAGAATTTCTGTGCCTCCTCACGGGGGTCTATAGCCACCAATGATTGTGATGCACTCTGAGGATGGAAGGTGAAGTTTAAGCGAGACAATCTCATATTCCTTGGGCTTAGTTTTATAGGAAATGCTGCTAACATCAAATTTTGATTTGACGTATACAACCACCCCTGAATCCCTATCAGCCCTAAAGAGCTTGAAGTCCGTATAGTAATTTGCGGATCAGTGTTGGTCTTTTTTAGCCATGACTCGGTAATTATAATCAGATCTGGGTCAGTGTGGGCTGCCCAGACTTGAAGATGATCACGTTTTTTGAGCAGGCTTAGAATACTGACCATCATCAGTTTCACCCCAGGAGCAGCTGCAAACTCCGACGGAGAAGCGATTTGAGTTGGGGGACCTGGATTTAGTTTGACATTGCCTGAACAGAAAAGGAGAATTAGAAACATTTTCTTGAGGGCATTTATCAGTTAGAAGTGGGCTCTTTTCGTATGGGTTCTTGTGTGGTGTTCAGTCATTGAGGTACGTCTAGCCAGGGCATAGGAGATGCTGACATGGCCATTCAACACTAACAGGGGAAGTGCACGGAAAGACATTGGCGAAGGGAGGAGGGCCAGAGGAGAGGGATGAGAATTAAAATGAAAACCCAACAGATTAAGAGTAGGGAAGCAATATGAAGATGCAGCAGGAACTATGATTGTGGGTTCCCAGGCTGGGATGACTTCTGACTTAGCATGGATCAGTGCTTTATGAGTCATAATTTTTGCCAGGATTAGAAGTAGAATGATAATGCAGGCCATATTGCCCACGATTGAGTACAGTGACTTGTGTAGAAAGACCAAGAATCCCTCTAGTGGCAGGTCTGTATAACCTGCTAATGGAAAACTAGCCCGTGTTCCGATTGGCTGCGCTGTCCCGTACTTTCCAAGGAGCTGCAGGCGGGTGTCCTGGTCTCGGTCGGTGGCTGGCTGGGTGCCGGCCGACCGTGGGGGAGCTGAAGCAGCCCCGTTCAAGGGCAGGCAGCTGGAGAGAAGAAAAAAGAGCAGGTCTTAAATAGCATAGAAGTTAGGATGGGTTAGATTTGAGCAGTTTAGTAAGACAAAAGGTAGTTAGACTTTTCGGCGCCAAGGTAGAGTGCTTGGATGGGGGGGGTGCAGGAGGACCACTGAGACAGAAGCGGTGTAAGCACTTTAAAACACTAGTAGAAATTACAATCCAGCTAATACAGTTGAAAAACTTCTATTACACAGTTGAAATGTGCTTAGTTCTATCGAAACTCTATTTGTAAAAAGCGCCAGGTGGCTGAAGCAGGGGAAAAGTCCTGGCCAATCAGAGCGGGTTTGCTGGAAGCACCCATTTTCCGATTGGCTGCACTGTCCCGTACCTTCCAAGGAGCTACAGGTGGGCATCCTGGTCTCGGTCGGTGGCTGGCTGGGTGCCGGCCAACCGTGGGGGAGCTGAAGCAGCCCCGTTCAAGGGCAGGCAGCTTCCAAGGAGCTGCAGGCGGGCGTCCTGGTCTCGGCTGGTGGCTAGCTGGGTGCTGGCCGACCGTGGGGGAGCTGAAGCAGCCCCATTAAAGAGTCATTTAACATAGGGGTGGTACCAGAGAATTGGAGGAGGGCATATGTAGTCCCTCCATACAAATCCAGCAGTAGGGAGGAGGTGGGGAACTATAGGCCGGTCAGCCTCACCTCAGTAGTGGGGAAGATCATAGAGACATTGCTTAAAGAAAGGACAGTGGGGCATCTAGAAGCCATCGGAGCACAGGACCATAGGCAACATGGATTCACAGTGGGGAGGTCATGTCAGACAAAACTGGTTGATCTGTTTGACTGGGTGACAAAGGAAGTAAATCAGGGTGGGGCAGTGGACAACGCTTACCTTGATGTAAGCAAAGCCTTTGACATAGTCCCACATAGGAGGCTGATAAACTGGCTTGTACAGGACGATCTGCAGTTTTTTTGATTTATATCTTCAGGTGTGCCTCACCTCTGTCCTAGCACTCAAAAGCGCTGTGAGCGCTGTGGAAAACTGTTTGTTTTATGATAAACTAGCTGAGTAGGCTGGGCATGGCGGAAAGGGTGGTAAACTGGGTTAGAAACTGGATAACAGACAGGAGGCAGAGAGTGGTGGTAAATGGGGTGCAGTCTGGGGTGACCAGTGGCGTGCCGCCGGGATTGGTTCTGGGGCCAGTCCTGTTCAATGTCTTAATTAGTGACATTGCAGAAGGGCTGAAGGGAAAGGTCTGCCTATTGGCAGATGACACCAAGATCTGTAACAGAGTGGATATCCTAGAGGGGGTGGAGAAAATGAGGAGGGACCTGGGAAAGCTTGAAAAATGGTCTGAGGACCGGCAACTGAAGTTTAGTTCAAAAAAAAGTGCACAATCATGCACCTGGGACACAGAAACCCTGGGGAAAGCTACTGGATGGGGGTGGGAGTTGCTGACAGTCACAAAGAAGGAAAGGGACCTGGGGGTTCTTATTTCAAAGACCTGAAAATGTCAAAGTAGTAAGGCAGCTGGGAGGGTCAGTGACATGCTGGGGTGCAAAGGCAGGGGTATCAACAGCATAAGGAGGGAGGTAGTGATGCCATTATATAAAACCATGATCAGACTTCACATGGAGTACTGCGTGCAGTTCTGGAGTTTGCACCTTCATAAGGATATTAACAGGCTGGAGATGGTCCAGATAAGGGCGAATGAGGTGGTACAGAGCTTGCAACACAAGACTCATGAGGAGAAATTAAGGGATCTCAATATGTACTCACTGGAAGAGAGGAGGAAAAGAGGGGATATGACAGAAACAATCAAGTACCTCAAGGGTACAAGTATAACTACTGAGAAGCAGGAGACAGCTGCTATAGACGCCATGTGTCAGCATCTGTAATACTCTTTTGTTCTTATAAATCTTTAATCTCCAGTATTTCAGTAACCACATGTCCACATTGCCTTCTTTAGGCAATTTTATGCTGGTTGATGCCTGGTGTCAGACGGCAGACAGAGGGCTCACCAGATTGTGTTGCCATTTGAAAAACTTCATAGAGTGTTCTTTTACTGGTAAGCGGTTTGGAAAGCTGGTGAAGGTCTCACAATTTTTATTATGATTTTATTTCCTTATGTCTGTCCCCTTTGGCCCCACCCCATCCCCATACCCCAACAGTCATCAGTGATCACAGCTGCAGCCTTCTTCTTGCCAAGCTGGTGGGTGAGCAGCTGTCTTCACAGTCCATGAAGTCTGACGTCTTTTAGTGCCACTTACTGGTCATCCAACACAGGCGAGGTGCTGCCAGCCCAAAACTAACTCAGGACAAGCAGCTTCAAAGTGGGGAAGAAATGGAGTGAGCAAGAATCAAGTACTCATTCAGATGTGGCATTGATTTTTAAGATCAGCATACTGATATGGACACTGCACATAGAACCCCAGCTGTTTAAGCAGCCTTATGATGAGTATAGTCTTCTCAAAGCACTGGGGTTCTGTTTATTGTAGTGTAAGTGGGCTGCATCTATTCGGTAATTTACTGTGCCTTACATCTGGATGTATGGTAGGCCCAACTTTAAATAAACTGCACCTGAATGAACACATGATGCCATAGAAACATAGAATTTGTCAGCAGAAAAGGACAGCTCAGCCCACCCAGTCTGCCCAAGTGTTCTCTACCTATTTGTAACTCCTGCCTGTATATGTTACTGAATGTCTTATTCTTCCTGCGTCCATCACGACCTCTTTGTGAATAAGCTTGCTTAATGGATTTTTCCTGCAATGAACTTGAACCTACTCCACTTTCATAGCCCTATTGATCTCAGTGTCAGCGTGGCTCAGTTGGTAGCACATCCGCCTCTGGACCAGAGGGGTGTGGGTTCTTGTTTCACACCGGGATTGGACTTGCACCTAAAAATTGCTGGCATCTGAGTGCAGTATTGGGGGGTGCTGTACTGCTGGGGTGTGCCGTCCTTCGGATGAGATGTTAAACCGAGGTCCCTTCTGCCCATCCTGGTGGTGTCCAGGTAGAAGTAAAAGAACCCAGGGCACTCTTCGCAAAGAGTAGGGAACATTCCTGGTGTCCTGGCCAACATTCCCCTTCCCATAAACCAGTTCATGCAATTATCCAGGCTGTGTGTGGGTGATGATGTGCGATACGACCTCCACCACACATTCAGTCACTTCACTACCAGTCTAGCATTGCTTGTAAAGCGCTTTGGATGTATGAAAAGTGCTATATAAATACTGATTCTTCTTCTTCTTCTTGATCTCCGTTGAACCCCTTCCTCTTTTTTCTAATATACCCCATGTTTATCCCATGCATGCTTCATGCCCCCTATCATTTTAGCTTCCATCACTTCTCCTGGCAGTCTGGTCAAGCATCTACCACCCGTTCAGTGAAGAAATATTTCTTCACATCTATCCTGAATGCCGCCCCCCCCCCCAGCTTCATTGTATGTCCCTTGGTTTGGGTGCTCATCCTCATTCGAAGGAAACTTCCCAACTGTACCCTTTTTACCCCTGTGAGGTACTTTGTAGGTCTTGATCATGTCACCTCTCCCCCTCCTCTCTTCCAGAGTGTACATGTTGAGATTCTTCAGCCTTTCCTTGTAGGGATTCCTGTGAAAATTCTGAACCATTTTATTATTTTTTTTATTTAGTTTTTGTTGACCGGGTAAGTGCACTAGACAAATCCTGTCTATTTTCAGGCACAACCAAGGGGAGGGGGATACAGATGAATGCCAACTGACCTTGAACCAGATTAAGCTGTTGGTGGTATTTTTAGTGAAAGAGGGAAATTTGGCCAGGACTCCAGGGAAATTCCCCTACACTGCTGTAGGGGGAACCCTTGTCCACCTGTCCAACATGGTGGATGCTCAGTCTGGAGAAGAAGGAGCAGCAGGCAGCAGGGCTGAGATGGCTAGTCTTGATAAAAGTTCACCTAGTAGACAGCCTTACTTGGAAATGTTTTTGTCTGCCTCTTCTGGCACTGGTATACCTCCCACCTGGTATTGGACTCAGTCTCCTGTTCTAATGCTGGTGATACTACAGATGTTTTGCCTCCAGACGATGTTAGCATGGACTGTGCTATGACTAAACTCACTCAGGAATCGCTTTTGAAAAAGACTCTTCACACGAATCGTGCTTACCTGTTGAAATTGCATGCATGGGACAGGCATAAGGCAATTCTAGTGGGGGGTAGGAGGAAGTAAACTGTTGATTAACTAGAATCTGCAGCTTATCCATCAGGTAGGGAAATGGACAGACTAGGTGGGCCAAGCGGTCCTTATCTGCTGTCAAATTCTATGTTTCTATGTTTTTAAATTGCTTGATGAAGAGGACAAGTCTGCATAGCTTTTGGGTATGGCTTCTTCTCACAGCGAGTCCTGCTCGCTGGAGTTTTCTCTTCCTTCTCAATTTTCTCCAGCAGTTGCTGAGAACCCTCTTCAGGTTCTTGAGTCTGTTCCTTGTCTGGAACCCTCTGCTCCAGCCCCGGGCCTCTTACGGCTGGGCCGTCAGATGTTTCTCCTTCGCTTTGCGTTCCTTGGATGCCTGAAGCCGCTCTGCGTGCGGCTGGCTGGACTCGTCCCACTGCACAAGCAGGATGGACTTTGCCTCACCCGGTTTCAGCTGAGGACATTAAACGCACTTGTGGCCCAATGTCTGGTGTTGCTGAGGTCTCTTTTCCCACATCTTCTGTGCCTTTGGCCATGGTTTCGGCTCTCCTCATTGATGAACCTGGTGATTCCGCTGAGCATCAGGGTATTGCTTCTTCTGATTCTCCACGCTGTGACCTGGCCCTGGGACATGAAGAGGAGCCTGCTCCAACAAACTGTGAGACTGTACCCAAAAAACTTCATATGTCTGATTTCTTTAAAAACATGGGTGAGCTGGCACAATGGCATAATGCCGTGTGGCTTAAGTATACTGGCAACCTTGATTTGGCGCCCGATAGGAAAACTTTGTTGCACACAATGTTGAAAGAGGGTATGGGAATTCTTCCCAATGAACTGTTTGCTGTCATTCATGTGAAACGGGAGTCTATCTATGATGTTAGCTTTAAAACTAATCTTTCTTTGGAAAAGTTTTGGGCTATGTATCCACAGGTTTCCTCTTCCACTTCTTGGCTGCCCTTTTTCCCCATTCCTTTAACCAAACTTACGATCAAAATGATTACTTTGTTATTTAGGAATGAGGATGTGAACATCTCGGATGTGCAGTACTGGTTAAGGCAGCGCTGTGCTATTCTGGACGTCCCCATTCCTATCCTGGATTATGATTTGGTCTGGATGGGTAACTGGAAAGTTAAGGTTCAATTATAACACACTAAGAGTGGTATTGTCCATCTTCCTGGTAGTGTTTTTATAGGGAGCAACAGAGGTTTATGTTTTTATCAGGGTCAGCCCCGAACTTGCCGTAAATGTGGGTCTCGTACCCGTCTTAGCTCAGTATGTGACAAACCCCGGTGCAATTTGTGCCCAGAATTTGGTCATGTTAGCTTGGGGTGTCCTACCCCCCTCAAGTGTAATCTCTGTGAGGAGGAGGGTCACTCCTATTAGGGTTGTCCTTGGGCAGAAAGGAATAGGTTGGATAGGGCATGGCAGGACCCAGTGCGTCTCCTAGAAAAGTGCCAAGCTCAGGAAGCCCGGAAGAAAGACTCTGCTTCTCCTGTGCCTGTAGTTGTTGCCCCTCCGCCCCCTGTTCTTGACCCTTCTGTTAGTGTGGTCTCTATGGAGTCACCTTCTGACTCGGAGGTTGTTCCATCTCAGGTACTGGAGTCTAGTTCTCTGAGTCAAGATCCTCCTGACGCTGCTTCCAGTTCTATGTTTCCCACCCCCAGCCTTCTCAATTTACCCAGGTCTCTTCCAGGAAGAAAATGGGTAAGCAGAAAGCAGAGCGTACCCCCCATGCCTTCTTCTGTGATGACTCGGAATAAGTTTCAAGCCTTGGCCAAAAGGTGGCAGTGTGGAAATATGATGGAGGAGGAGGGGGACTCTGACTCCTCTTCTTCTTCTGCTAGAGCGGATTCCTGCCCTGACTTACAAGACTTTTGCTCTGCTAACCAGACAGTGTTGAAGCAATGGAAGATTCCTTGAAGTTTTTCCTTTGTTTTTTTTTTTGTAGTTTTCCTTTTTTGCAGTAATTCTCCATGGAGGGTAGTCAATGGCTTTCTATCTTAACTTTGAATGTTTGTAGCATTAAGAATTATAAGAAATGGATGACTACCCTTCAGATTCTAGGAGATTTGCTGAACAATATATTTTTTTGCAGGACACTAGATTGAAAACTCTGCTGGATGTACGCCAGGTGAAGGGCTCCTGGAGCCAGGGTCCTTCCTTTTGGTCCCAAGGTCCGGAGTCTTGTGATGGTGTGGGGATTCTTTTCAGGGGTTATGGTTTCACTATTCAGAAGATGCTAAATATCTGCCTGGGTAGGGTTTTGTTGTTGGATGGGTGCATGGGTTCTGTACCTCTCCATCTTATTGATGTTTATCAATGTTTATGCACCTCAAAGTATTGCATCCCATTCTGAGCTTTTTAAGCTTTTCCAGCCTTATTTACATACCAGTAGACATGTAGTTTTGGGTGGTGACTTTAACTGCCCTTTGTCCTTGGCGGATAAAGGTGGTCATACTACAAAACTTTTTGGGGACACGAATTGTTTAAATTACATCTTAAAAACGGCTGATTTCTCAGATAGCTTTATGCAATTGCATTCTACCAGTGCTAGAACGTTCACTAAGGGTACTCTGGCTATGAGAATCGATTACATCTTTCTCTCCCATAACATAACTCCTGTTCAGGCTCATACTATCCTCTGTGAAACCTCTGATCACTTGGCTGTTTCTGTACTTTGTGCCCCTTTTTCTGTTACTGCCCCCTCTGCGTCCCAGTTTTCTAGGTGGATGTTTAATAGTCAACTTTTATCTATCCCAAACATTGCCCATAAATATTTTTCTTTATTATCTGCCCAGTACTCTGTTTTGGATGCTTTTGATTCTGTTTGAGACTGGTGGGTGGATACGAAACAGGAATGTCGCTCTTTTTTTCTGCGCGTTGCTGCATAATCCTCGAAATCTAAGTATTTACATTATTTAGTTCTCCATGAGCGGTTATTTGGTTTAATTTCATGCTCTTATAAGCAGGGTCTGGATCTGTCCTTTGAAATTTGGGATATTAAGGCTGAAATGGACCAGATACAATATAATAGGGCAGAATCCTTAAGAAAAGAAGCCCAGTTTGGTACTCAAGGCTCTAAACCGTCTCTGGATATTTTCAAGAGTTGTCAAGACAGGGTGCACAGAACCAAGTTGGATTGTGTTCTAGATCCTGATTCTAATTTGTTTTACTTGGATCCTGACCGTGTTCATGGCTTGGCACAAAACTACCTTTTTGATATGTTTGGGACCCCTTTATCGGCATATTGGAATGGCGATTTTCTTCGTGCTTTAGATATTCCTGTTTTGGATCCACACCTGGTTGCTACACTGTCTGCTCCTATTACTCCTGAGGAAACTCTTCAGGCGTTGTTTGGGTTGAAGAAAAATTCTGCCCCCGGTCCTGCTGACTTGACGGTGGAATTTTATCTTACTTTTTCTACCTATTTAGCCCCCATACTGACTGATGTTTTTTCCGATATTTTGTCGTCTCATTCCCTCCCTAAAGAACTTACTAATGCCTTGGTCATCTTACTTTATAAAAAGGGAGATAAATGTGATCTCAAAAACTGGAGGCCTATTAGTTTATTAAACGTTGATTATAAGATTTTAGTGACCATACTTTAACGCAGATTGTCCTTGGCGGTGGAGATAGTTATTAGTCTGGTTCAAACTTGTGCCATCCATGGACGGTCTATTTTTCATAATTTGCCATTTTTCAGAGATTTCCTGGCCTCTGGGTTTGAGGGTTCTCCCTGCCTTCTTCTTGTCTTGGATCAGGAAAAGGCATTCAATAGGGTGGATCATTTTTATTTACTTCAGGTTTTGCAGCTCTTTGGTATACCGGCTGTGTTTATTGAATGGGTTGCCTTGCTTTATGCTTCCTACTGGATTACCGCTTTTGTTAATAATGTATTTGGAACTCCTTTTCTTGGGATGAAAAGGGTACATCAGGGTTGTCCCCTCAGACCTCTCTTTTATGTTTTTCAGATAGATCCACTTCTGCCGAAACTTCTGATGCATATGGGTATCCCCAAATTTAGATTTCCGGATAGTAGCTTTGCCCCAAATGTCTGTGCTTACGCAGATGATTTGTGTGTTTGTACTACTCCTGTGGTGGATGAAGGTGCTTTGCTTAGCCTTTTTTCTGCCTTTGGGACTATCTCTGGTTCCAAACTGAACTTTGCCAAGAGTAAGGCCTTATTTGATCCTCACTCTAGTGCTCCATCTCCTGCTACTTGTACTACTTTTGCTGATATTCCTATTTTCCCTAGATCCAGTACAGATGTTAGGTTTACAATTTGGTAGTCATGATGATGCCACCTTGAACTGGACATGTGTCTTGCAAAAGGCGGACTCCACTGTGGCATCATGGACGAATAAAGTGATTCAAAACAGAAACTTTTTTTTTATTGTACACTCTTATAGTACCTATTTTTTTGCATGTTGAACATGTTTTTCCTTTACCTGCACAGTTGGAGGAACGACTGATGAGCATTTTTCTTCGTGGCTTTTGGGGGAGTAGGTTGAACCCCATAAAACGGTCCCACACACATCACGATTTTGGTTTAGATGGGCTTACAATGATTCATCCGGTTTTGTTTTTTTTCTCTATCTTTACATACCAAAACATAATGCCCCTGTTGGCTGCTACCTGTCCCTCTTGGCTATCTATTTTGAAAGAGGTCTTGAGAGACTTTCTGGCTTGTTGGTCTTCCCCCTCTGGCTTTCTCCAGTCCTTGAAGAACTTACATATTCCCCAGTATCTTGTCCCCATCTGTACTAAGCTTAAGACTTGGAACATCTCCACCTCTAGTGTCCTGGAGTCTTCTAGGAAAGTATTTTATTCTTTTTTTGTTGTCAGAGTATTTCTTTGATACCCCACTGATTTTGGCACATTATGAATATCAGCTTTCTACTATTTTTACACAGTTTACTGAGAAACGTCTTCCTCTTAAGGTGTGGGATGTCACATGGCTTTCTTGTCATGGTAGATTGGGTGTTGGAAACTCTCACAAACATAAGCAGTTGGAGGAACGTATGTGCCCCAGAGCCACTTGTCCTGGCATACTGGAAACCCAACAGCATTTTTTTTTGTTTTGTCCATATGCCCAGCAATTTTGGTCTTCCATTTTGGCTGCATGGGATGATAGTAATAGTTCTGCAGTATCCTATGAGCTGGTGGTCTTGGGTTTATTTCCCACTTGTATGGGCAAGTAGAACCCCAGTACTTTACGATTATTTTTCTCTTTTTGTAGATTTTATCTTTGGCAGACAAGATGTGCTTTGGTACTCCAGCAGAAGGAAACGATACTCACCAGGTTTTGTTTCAAATTATTCAAAATTTAAGGGGTATATCTGACATAGGGTTTCAGAAGAATCCTGTCTTAGCACAGACTTTGTGGAAACATTTTCTCTGGTTTTCTACATGGGGTTGATATAGTTGGCCTTGGACGTACTGTATTTCTTCTGTTTAGTTTTTTTTTTGGGGGGGGGGTTATTTCTGCATTGTGATTTGATTTTGGTTTTCCTTCTGTATTAGGCAGCCTGTTTGACCCTGTATGCCTGCAGTACTTATTTGCTTTCCTTTTGATTTATATTTTTCTTTTGTATGATGCAACACTGTTTTTGTATTGTTTTGTTGTTGTTATTCTAATAAAAAAATTTTCCCTACTCTTTTTGATAAGTGCCATTGGATCTTTAGCATCCACCTGGACTACCACCAATTCAGGCAGATGGGACCTCAGTTTAACGTCTCATCCAAAAGACAGCACCTCAGAAGTGCAGCACCCCTCTCATGCTGCACTACAGTGTCAGTACTGGGATATTAACCCAAGTGCCAGATGTGGGAACTGAACGCACAGCCCTCTGATCTCCCAGCCTCAGAGGTGAGTGTGCTACCTACTGAGCCACTGACACTGCTTTTTAGTTGCCCTTCTTTGGAAAACCTCCACCTTATGTCCTTTCTGAAGTGTGAACTCTAAAACTGGACTCAGTACTCCAGCTGGGGGCATACCAGGGAGTGATACAATGGCAGCACAACATCCCTCCTCTTCCTACTGGAGATGCCAATCCTTATGCACCCAAGAATCCAATTTGCCCTGCACATAGCCCTGTCACACTGTACTGCCATCTTGAGGTTCTCTGATATAATAACCTCAAGGCTCTTTCATGTCTAGTGAGTATCAGTACCTCCCCCCATTCTATACTCAGCATTGGGGTTCCTATGCCCTAGGTACATGATTTTACACTTGTTGGCATTGAACCCCAACTAAATAAGAAAATAGAATTGATCTGAATGAATTGCAGGCTTTTAAGCAGCTTTTCGGGGAGTGTGTATGTGTGTGTGGGGGTGGGCTCTGCAACTATAACTATTTGCTTTTGATCTGCTTTTGATCTGGTATAATGTGCGAACAGACTAACCTTGCTGCCCACTCCATGTGCTATATCGGAGATAAAAAACTGAAATAGCACCGGGCCAAGCACTGAGCCCTGCAGCACCCCATTTGTCACTGCTCTGGGTGCCGAGGGCTACTTCACCACCACTACCTTCTGCACCCTTCCTGTAACCAGTTCTCTATCCATTTAGTCAGACCACTTCCACCCGTACCCCTCCTTCTCCTCACTCTTCTCCTCCTTGGCCTGTGTCCCTCCTCCCGGTAGTCCACACTCTTTCTCCTCCTTATTCTTACTGGGTGGTGGTGTCTTCTGTTTTACACTCAGACCACTCTGCCCACCCCTTCCAGGGTTACTGTGCCTCCACCTTTACCTATGTCTAGGGCAGTAAGCTCATTAGGCTCCCCTGTCCAGACCTTTCTACCAACCTCAGTATTTTGGCCACCCCCCCACTAGTTTAAATTCACCTTAGTAGAGATATATCCTCTGATCCTGCCTCTTTTTTTGTACATATTTTCTCCCCGGGCTATGGTTGGCCTGGTCATCCCAACCAACACCCCTAGCCCAGCCCCCAACATCAGGCCGACCTACTCACCACCACAGATTACCCCCCGAGGTGAGGGGGTGAGGAGCTTCCCAGCTCGACCCACCAGAGCAGGATATGGTTGAGGAGGCGCCATTTGGGGCGGGCAGTGGGGGTCAGAAGCTCATGCTGCCCGGCCACAGCCCATTTTCCACTTTTCTCCCCTTTGCAGAGTACGGGCGTGCAATGACGCTTAGGCACAGTATGCTAACATCTGCCACACTCCACCTCCTTTACTACACTGCTGTAGTAGCATGCCCGGTTGTCACCAGCGGCCACTACAGAGCGGTGGGTCCCTGGATCCCGCCATGGGATAAGAGAGCAGTCCTCCGGATGCTCAGTCCTATCTCTCCCCTGCCGACCCCTGGCAGCCTGGGCTCGTGTCTGAACCCGGGTCATCAGCGTGGAGCGAGGTGTGGGGTCCAGCGCCTCAACCCTCAGCGCCAGTGGGCCGGCAGTAATGCTGCCTTTAATACTCCCTTCCCCTTCCTGCTCCAGTGTACCCTGTCCCCCAAGTACAAGTCACCAGTCCTCCCAGACCCTATCCCAGTTAGTCACTAACCCATAATGTTTGGTGTGGCACCAATCCCTCAGCCACTCATTGAACTCCTCAAGTCTACTATTCCTCCCTATGCTTGCACATGGTACCAGCAGTACCTCCAAGAATGCCACCGACTTCCCTACCCCTCACACTGCCTGGCCAACTACTCGAACCTCCCCCTCACTACTTCCACAGTGTCCCCTACTAAGTCGTTTGTACCCACATACAACAGTAAATGAGGTTTCTTCCTCCCCTTGCTACATGCTTCAGCAGTGCCTGCCCTGCCCCTCCTGCAGTCAACCTGGGGACAGCTTCAACCCAAATAAAGCTGTGCCTTTCCCTCTTTCCATCCCATCTCACCCCTTTCAGTGTAGAATCCCCCAGGATGACTACCCCCATCCCTTACCCCCTTTCCCTCTCTCACTCTCTCATTCTGTTTGTCCCAGAGCTGCAGGCTACCCTTTTGTACTGGGCTCCTGCCTGCATTGGCACCTTTTTCTGCCCACAAAGAAATCTACAGCAGTCCAGACACAGCTCCGTTGAGCTCGCCTACTCCCCCTCTCTCACTCGCTTGTTCTGTTTCTCCTGGCACTGCAGGCTGCCCTTTTGTACTGGGCTCCTGCCTTCCCACAAAGACGTTCACAGCTGTCCTGACAGAGCTCTGTTGAGGTTGCTCACTCCCCCTCTCTCACTCTCGCTCATTCTGTTCTTCCTGGCGCTCCAGGCTGCCCTTTTGTGGGTGGCCATCTGGGAACAAACGACCATCAAACAGTGTGGTTCACGATAAACTTAGCTGTAGAGTCAAGCCACACAAAATTGAAGGTACTAGACTTCAGGAGGGCTGATTTTGTTAAAATGGGAGAGTGCCTCAGAAAAGGACTAGCAAACAGGCAAGAAGGTGGGGTGCAGCAACAATGCGGAAACATCAAAACCGCCATCACAGAGGCAACAAGCCTTTGTGTGAAGCAAATAAACAAATCAAAATGTAAGAAAAAACCACTATGGTTCTCAAAAAAAGTGGCGGAGAAGGTAAGGGAGAAAAAGATAGCATTCAGGAAGTATAAGAAAACAGAAGGAGCAGGACAGAGAACTGTACCAGTTAAAGCAGAAGGAAGTGGGTAAAGCAGTCAGATTACCAAAGGCCCAAACTGAAGAAAAGATAGCCAACTCGGTTAAGAAGGGGGATAAAACCTTTTAAAGGTACATTAGGGAGCAAAGAAAGACTAAGGCAGGGATACTGAGGCTGAACAAAGAGGAAGGCGGTAGGGCAGAAAGCGACAGTGAAAAAGCAGGGATACTGAACGAATACTTCTGCTCAGTATTCACAATGGAAAAGCAGGGGGAAATACCTAAACAGGTCAATAGAAGCACTCTGGATAGGGGGAGTTGATATTAGTCCTTTCATAGAAGAAAGGGTTCTGAAATAACTCTTAAAACTGAAGGTGGATAAAGCAATGGGGCCTGATGGGATTCATCCCAGAATTCTAAAAGAACTAAGGGAAGAACTAGTAACACCACTGACTACCCTTTTTAATAAATCATGGGAGGATGGTGTGGTACCTGAGGACTGGAGGAGGTGGATGTGATCCTCTTCACAAAAGTGGGACCAAGACAGAGGCAGGAAACTACAGACCTGTCAGTTTGGCCTCAGTGGTAGGGAAAATGATGGAATCACTTCTGAAGGAAAGAACTGTTGAGTACCTAGAGGCCAGTGGGTTACAGGACCCAAGGCAGCATGGATTCACAGTGGGAAGGTCATGTCAGACAAATCTAATTGATTTCTTTGACTGGGTGACCAAACCAGTAGGCCAGGGAGGGGCTGTGGACATGGCCTACCTAGACTTTAGCAAGGCATTTGACACAGTCCTGCACAAAAGTTTAATAAACAAATTAGCCAGCCTGGGAGTGGGTCCCAGGGTGGTAACCTGGGTAAAACACTGGTTGGACAACAGGACACAGTGGGTAATAGTAAATGGAGTCCACAGTGAAGAAAGGTGCTGTTATCGCCATCCCAGGGAAAGACCTGGGATCAATTAGCTCTGAACTTCAGCTCAATTTTCGTGCATTGGAATCCTGGTTCAGCAGAAGCAAACTGCTACTCAACTACAAAAAGGCAAAGAGCATGCTCTTCAGCACCCCACAGAGCAAGATTCAAGGAGCCTCACTGCATATACGTAGTGGCGAAGGAGAAGTACTAGACCAAGTCAATACATTCAAGTACTTAGGGATTCACCTTGATGACATCCTCACCTTCACTGCCCATGCTGAGCAACTGGTAAAGTCCACCAACATGAAGCTTGGTATCCTGTACAGACACTGCACCTCTATGACACTGGCTGCCCTGAAACTTGTTACGTGCAGTTCAGTTCTCTCATCTGTGGATTATGGCCTTGTCATATATGGGGCAGGCACAGACACAGAGCTCAAAAGGGTCAAAACCATCCTCAACAAGGCCTGCCGCCTGGTCCTGGGAGTACGCAAAATGACTCACTCTTGTGACCTATACAAGGAAACTGGCTGGTTCCCACTCCATCACAGACTCCAATGCCAGGCCTGCCTCCATGCAAAAAAGTCCCTGATGGGGTCCATGCCTAGTGCTACTCCAGCCCTCTTTGAGCCTGCACAACCACCTAAATGCACAAGGAGTGACTCCAGGGCTGTCCTAACTTCCCTTCAAATGAACCATCCTTGGCCAAAGATCCCTCTCCTACTGTGGGCCTAAATGGTTCAATGATCTGCCTACAGACCTTGCCAATTCCCCCAGACTTGGCCACTTTAAAAAGGGGCTTCAATCTCTTCTTGCCAGCAAATCTGACTGCCAGTGTTTCTGTTAACCTCCGGCCTCTGACAGCCATTCTCACACCCATCAAACTCTACCTTCTCTCACTCCCACCCTCCTGTTCCACAACTGTCCACCTCCCCCACCTCCCACCACCTACTACATCCCCTTGAGAAAGCCTCACCTTGGCTGTTAAAGCTGCTTTTCAGCAGACTGGGAGCACCCCATCTGAACTGTAACATGATTGTTAAACACTGTACCGCACTTAATTAGTGCTGCATTAATATGTTTCTCCGCAAGTGTGGCCCTGTTTCTCTTCACTTGTACCCTGCTTAATGTTGTAACTGCACACTAGTACTACTGTTTAGTTGATGTCTTTCTGTTCTGCAATGTTTCATCACCCATAAATGTCTTATATTCCTTGATAACTTGGAGCCTTTGTAAATGAGCCCCTGGCTCAAAGGTATTAATACGAATTTGAAAAATAAATAAATACAATTAGCTGGAGGCAGTAGAGAAGGGCAACCAAGATGGTGCATGGCCTGCATCAAAAGCCCTAAGAGGAAAGACTTATTGGAGGAAATGAGAGAAAGGGGAGACATGATAGAGACATTCAAATACCTCAAGGTTATCAATAAGGTCCTCCCCTCCTCCCCTTCCCCCAAATTTCTCCCCCTTACTGGCCTCCCTTGATCTCTCACAGAATGTAAAGGACCCCAAATGCTCTCAATGGGTCCTCTCCTACCCCCCCAAGGGGCTTGTATCTCTCATCTACTGTCTTCCCACACCATCTTAAAGGGGTCTCTCTGGGACACTGCCTTATCCCCTTCTCTCTGGTCCACCCAGTCCCCCTTGCAGGGTTCCTCCAATCCTAAAGGGGTCTCCAGGGACACAACTCTTCCCCCTCCCTCCCCTTTCCCCCTTTTCTTTCCCGTAAGTACTTGCTTACTTATTAACCCAGCACGTATTATTGTCCACTCTTTCTACATCTTATGCACAACACTGTTGTAACACTGTTTGCAACACCTGCCCTACAACTGTATGTTAATGTTGATCTGGTAACTTGAATGTTTAATGTCTCATTCCAATTATACCCCTTCCCCCCAGGTTGCACCGGAAGACGAGTGACTTGTTGCTCAGTGTGCCTTCCTGGTGAAACATTTCGATAAATAAATAAGGTCCAGGAGGGTGGCATATTGCTCAGAAAGAGATGCTCAAGGACAAGGGAGAATGATATGAAGCTGGAAGGGGGAGACTTAGAGGGGATGTGAGGAACTATTTCTTCACAGAAAGGGGTGGTGGATGCGTGGAGCCTTCCAGCAGAGGTGGTGGGTACCAAAACTGTAACAGGTTTCAAACATGCATGGGGTAGACACAGAGGGACCTTAGTAACAGGGCTGGAGTGGGTAAGGCTGAAGATCAATTATGATCTGTGGTAGAACTGTAGGTAAGGACTTTAAGGCAGACTGGGTGGGCCAGAAGGTCATTTTCTGCCAACAGTTTCTATGTTCAATGTACCTATGTTCATTGGATGGGTGTAAAAAAAAAAATGACGATATTGAAAATGTGGGTTCAGAAAGCAAACGTTCATAACTTTTTTTTTATTTTGACCCCAAACGTCCATGCTGTCATCTCAACCCCAAGATGGAAACGCATGCTGAGTTGTATGTGGTTGCCCTTATTTTAAAGTGTTACCTTATTAAATAAAAACAAAAGAAAAAAAAAAAAAACTTGCCATTTCTTTGTTCTGTTTTATGATCAAAATTACATTTATAGGCTTTTAGAAGTTAAAAGGTACAAATTTGGGCATTGGGTGGTTAGTAATCAGCTACATGCTGGATGAATAAGGAATTAAAAAGTTTATAACCTTTAAATTGTGCTGAACAACTGCTCGGAATGCACACAACAGCACCTTGGAATGCGCACAACAGTTTACACTGTCATCTGTTTTTAATCATATTATTTCTAGTTGAAACCCCACATTTTATGATTGCTTAGCATCTCTAAAATTCACTGATGTTGCTGTTTGTTTTGTTTGTTTCCTTGTTTAGTAGAACTGAAATGCATGGCAATGTATATTTATAAACAACCTTGTTTTGTTTACAGTCCTGAATCTGTTGTTACTGCATTGTTTCTGAGCATCAGAAACACAACCAAACAGTGCAGTCACTCATAAAGCAGTAGTCTTCTAAACTCCCACTGCATTATGAGGGGCTAAACTGTTTTGTGGGTGTTCCCAAATCCAGGAAAGATGCATTTCGAGTTGATCAAGGAATGTAAACAAACATGTTTTGGTGTGATGATACCAGTATGTTGGGCAGTCTGTTTTTCACTTTTTGAAGGAAAACAAGAGTCAGAATCAAACTACCAGCTACATCAACAATCTTTACAGAATATGGGCAATCATAAAATATGCTTTTTATGTTGCTTGCACGCACATGCACAAGAAACATGTTGTGGCAGCTTGCTGCAGAAGCCGGTTGTGGAGGTGCGGCACTGTTGTGGCCAATGGACCCACTACCTTTTGAGGCTTGGCCCGCTCTGCCCAATGCGGTGACACACTGCTGCTGACACTAGTTCAGCCTGCATGCCACCACCTTGAAAACTTTTCGCCGCTGCAATCAGGGGGCCACCTCAATAGAAGGCCAGCCATTCCATGGTAATGGGGGACACCCTTGCCATTGTAGGGGCAGCACTTGCATGACCCAACCCAGTTTGCTAACAGGAGCCCAGTTCCCATTGGCATAATGTTCCCCACCCCCAAGTTTGGTTGTATGCTGAGGGTGCCCAGTCCCCTCAGCATCATGGCCCCACCCCGTCTTTGGGCGCATGGGGTGCCCCATTCCTCCGTCGGCTTCCAGTCCCCCCTTCTTCCAGTTGAATTTCTGATGGGGAGCCCACTCCCCATTGGCATAATGTATCCCCCAATGTGTAGTCTGCCGAGGGTGTCCAGTCCCCTTGGCTCTTCCCCATTATGTGCCGATGGGGTGCCCAATCCCCATCGGCTACAGCTCCCCCCCAAAAAAACACTCAGGTGACATGCTAGGAGCCCACCCCCAAGCATGCCAAATGTCCCTGTAAAAGTAAAAATCATCCCGCAATACTTTTTTTTTTTTTAACCCTGTAAACAAGAAAACGGTCTGTCATTGAGTCTGTGGCCCCTTTCCCAACCTGCACCCACCCTCTGCGCACCCTGCCTCCCCACATTACCCCTTACCCCATACTTACCTCTGGAGCCCAGCGCGATGATCTTCAGTGGGCCAGGAACACATCTGCACTCTTCAAAGCCGACCGCGGACTGAAGAAATTCCAGTAAGCTGTATAATGGCATAAATAGGGGTTTTCAACTTTGGTGTATATCTCAGGCATTTTTGGGAATTTTGGCGCAGAATTTTCAACATAAGTTGTGGGACTCCTCCTCATGAGATTCAGCCACTGTCATGGTGTTATTCGGTCCCAAAGGTGATTTCGCAGTCACTGTGGTGGAATCACTTTGGGATTTCCGATTAACGAAAGCGACAGTGCCAGTGTTCATGAGGTGGGCTCTCAAAAAGCCTATGTTGCAAATTTGGTGGGAAAAATCCAAAACATGCCTGTTTTACAAGAGTGCATTGCGCAGTTGCTATGCATACTTGCTTAATATGGTTCAAGGTCAGTTGGCATTCATCTGTATCCCCTTCCCCCGGGTCGTGCCTGAAAGTAGGCAGGATTTATCTAGTGCACTTACCCAGTCAACAAAAGCTAAATAAATAAATAAATACTTGTAACTACGCGAATTTGCAATATTTTCACTCCAGATTTTCAACAATGGCATTTTCCACACCTCCTTATGAACAGTACAGCTGTCATTTTTCACATTCTGGACGAAATATGTTTTTGCACTTCCGGCGCAGAATAGCGCGGTTGCTGTGGGAAATCAGTGTTCGGGGCACATTAAGAAAATCACAGTGACACTGTTCATGAGCAGAGGTCCTAAAATGACCATGTTGAAAATTTTGTGATGAAAGTCCATAAAATGACTGTGTTACGAGCTCTGTCAGGACTGCTGCAGATTTCTTTGAGGGCAGAAAAAGGCATCAATGCAGGCAGGTGCCCAGTACAAAAGGGCAGCATGCAGCGGTGGGAGAAACAAAATGAGTGAGTGAGAGAGGGGAAGTGAGCGAGGTCAACGGAGCGCTATCAGGACTGCTGCAGATTTCTTTGTGGGCAGAAAAAGGCACCAATGCAGGCAGGAGCCCAGTACAAAAGGGGAGCCTGCAGAGTCAGGAGAAACAGAACAAGCGAGTGAGAGAGAGGGAGTGAGCAAGTTCAGCGGAGCTCTGTCAGGACTGCTGCGGATTTCTTTGTGGGCAGAAAATGGTGCCAACACAGGCTTGAGCCCAGTACAAAAGGGCAGCCTGCAGCGCCGGGACAAATGGAACGAGTGAGTGAGAGAGGGGGAGTGAGTGAGCTCAATGGAGCTCTGTCGGGACTGCTGCAGATTTCTTTGTTGCCAGAAAAAGGCACCAACGGATGCAGGGGCCTAGTGCAAACATAGAAACATAGAATTTGACGGCAGATAAGGACTGCTTGGCCCACCTAGTCTGCCCATTCCCCTACCTAATGGATAAGCTGCAGATCCTAGTTAACCAGCAGCCTACTTCTTTCTACCCCCATCCCCTAGAATTGCCTTATGACTGTCCAATGCATGCTTGAATTCAACCATTGTTTTTGACTCCACAACCTTGGTTACCCCTTAGCATGCACTTCCCCATGTTATGTCTACGACAATGCCTCTGGCTGCGCTCCTCCTCCTCCTCCTCTATAGCTCTCTGTCCCCCCCTCTACTCTTCCTCTCTCTTGTCCTCTATCCAATCTGCACCTCATCTGCTATCTCCTTGTAACCTAGCCTCCAAAACTAGTTTTGTTTCTCAGATGCTTTGTAACTGTTTAGCTTACACTGTTGTAACCTTGTCCTATGTATTGAATTTGTACTCTGACTTACATGTCTTATGTTTTGAATTGTAACCTGACGTGGAACCTTTGTAAAAGAGCCTTGGCTCAAAAGTATTGTAATCCCAGACCTAATAAATAAATAAATAGATAAAATAAAAACAGGTGTGACTAGAGCCTCTTTCCATCTGTCAGAAGATGCCAGATCTCAGAGAGGCATTGAATACCTTGGTGAGCAGTGTCATAAGTTCATTTAATGTGAGTGCTACCATCTTCATATAGATCATATCACTTCCCATCCTGGTCTTACCAAGGTCCCGTTTCATATAGTTGACGGTCTCACCTGGGGAGATTTGCCTGAAGTAGAACGGTGGGGTAACATTATCCTGTGGTGATGGAGTGCTGAGGTTGTGCTGTTGGCCTGCAAGGGTGTGATTCAGGTATTCAGGTGGCAACACATTGTTGAGGTCCATGAATGCAACATTAAAAGCATCAGCAATTTCCTTTGTGTCCTGCAATGTACCAGAGGTGGTAACTATAAGGTCTGGTGGGGCCCTTGAAGCTCTACCCATGAGAGATTTTACAGAGTCCCAGAATTCCTTCCCTCTACCTCAGATCTTTCCTAGGAGGTCATTGTAGTAAGCTGCTTTTGCCAGATGTATGAGTTTTGTGCAGGTATTTCTAGCTGCCTTGTACACTTGGGAGTCAGCTAGATTCCCAGTAGCTTTGGCGCCATGCCACAGGTGATCTCTGAGTCGCATGCGTTCAATTAGAGGGCTAGGCAGCCAGGGTTGGGGGATTTCTCTTGCTTTCTTTGTTTTGTAAGGAGCAAAGATGTTACAGGCTTTAGTAAAGATCCTGCAGAAGTAATCAAGTGCTTGGTTTCCATCCATGACACTATCCAGTGGGGACCAGTCAATCCCTTTTAGGTAGTGCCTGAAGAAGTCTAGTTGACCAGGCCTTAGTGATCTCTACCTGGTGGTCTTAGGCTTACTCTTGGTGAACTTGTTAGTCGAGGTACAGGGGACTGATGGTGTCAGGTAGGACTGTTACCGCTGCGATATGTTCAGGACAGGAGGAGAGTAGCCAGTCGATGAGGGTGCTGGTTCCTGTACGGTAGTTTTGTCTGGTGGGTTGTGTGACCAGTTGGGTCAGGTACAGGCTGGCTATTTGGTCTCTAGCTGCCGCTGCATGCTATGGTTGCCAATTAATGTTTAAGTCCCCTAGGATTATATGTTCCAAGTTTAGTTTGTTCTGTTTGAGGTGGCTTATGCGCTATGGGAAGCCAGTGGGTAGCGTCCCAGGAGGCAGGTATACGGTGGCTAATAGAAGCACTTTGTTTTGTTGGAGAATATTAAGTTTTAGTGTTAAAACCTGTGCTTCCTTGGTGTGGAAGCTAATGGGCAGTATTTGCCATTTGATGTCACTCTTGAGGTAAACCAGAAAACCACCCCCTTTTTGAGGTATGGTCCTGCTGGAACAGATTGTATCCAGGAAGGGCAATTGCTGTATCTGGGATTTTTGGTGATAGCCACGTTTCTGTTAGGGAGATAACATCAGGATCAATCTGAGCCACCCAGGCCTGAAATTGTGGCAGTTTGGAGAGAAGTCTGCAAATATTCTACCTTGGCCAGCCACCCACGCCACTCTCCAAGCCGCCCCCGAGTCATCCACTAGCAGATCATTTAGCCCCTGATCTGGCATCCACCAGAGCAGCCGTGGCTACCTGGGCCAGCCACCCATGCCACTCCCCAAGTCGCTCCCGAGTCATCCACTAGCAGATCATTTAGCCTCTGATCTGGCGTCCACCAGAGCGGCCGCTGCTACCTGGGTCAGTCGCCCATGCCACTCTCCAAGCTGCCCCCAAGTCATCCACTAGCGGGTAAGCTTCCAGGCCATCCAGGGGTTGTGCCAAACAGCACCCTTTGGCCACCACCTGCTCCTTTGCTCCTTCTATTGGACTGTTGCTCTCCGCTCGGCCACTGGTTGGCCCTGAATTTTAGACTGATAGAGACGGCTTGCCGGGCTCCTGCACCCATAGCTTTTAATGGGACTCTGCCGAAACTTTTTAATACTGAAAATTTTCTACAGATGTTAAATTTAAGCTTACTTATGTATAAGTCTTTTTAATGCTTAGAGCTACACAGTGTTTCTCAGACACAGTCATTTTAATGTTTAGAACTGCCTAGTGTTATCTCAGACTCAGTCATTTTAATGCTTAGAGCTGCATAGTGTTAACTCAGACTCCTGATACGCTGTAAAAAGTAATTGATGTTTTAGATCTTGTATAAGTCTTTCTTGCTCTCTGTATTATTGTTTCCCTCTCAGCCCTCCCCCATTGAATTTCTCCTACTGCTAAACTCTGTGTTTAAATAAGTCCCCCAAGTCTTTCTGCTCTCTGCATTTTGTTTTCCTCTCAGCCCTCCCCAATTTTGAATTTACTCCTGCTGCTAAATTCTGCATTTTCTTTGCTCTTTCCTGCTCCTAACCTGTCTCCTATTCACCCCTTTGGCCGCCCTCTGGTGCCAGTTCAAGTTTAATTACTTGTTTCTGGCTGCCACCCCCGCTTTACTGTCTCCTGCATAATCCCTCTCTGCTCCCCACTGCCCACGCCCCCAGCTTTATCTTCTGTGTCACCCTTTGTTTCACACTCTGTCTACCCTTAGTAACTATTGCTCTTTCCTCCCTTAGATCACATAGCCCCTGATTGGGCTTCCACCAGAGTGGCTGCGGCTACCTGGGCCAGCCATGCACGCCACTCTCCAAGCTGCCCCTGAGTCATTCACTAGCGGGTAAGCTTCCAGGCCATCCTGGGGTTGCGCCAAATAGCACCCATTGGCCGCCGCCTGCTCCCTTGTTCCTTCTAGTGGACTGTTGCTCTCTGCTCGGCCACTGATTGGCCCTGAACTTTAGACTGATAGAAATGGCTTGCTGGCTCCTCGCCCATAGCTTTTAATGGGACTCTGCCGAAACTTTTAGCCCGACCCCCACCCTCCTCCTACCGTAAACTAAATAGGCTGTTTCTCCACCCATTTCCACCAAGGGGCCTGCCCAATTATTTCCTATTGGGTACTCTCTCTGTCTCCTGTTAAATTTCTGCCTAGGGGACTGCCCAATTATTTCTCTGGAGTACTCTCTCACCTGTAAATCTTCTCTCAACTGCCTCTTCTCCCTCTTCCCTACTCCCCATTCACCTCTACTTAAAATTCTCTTCCCTTACTGACACATACCTGCTCCCCCCTGCACCCAACTCTCTCCTAACGCCGCTTTCACCTCTGTCCACCAGGCCAGCCTGGTTCTCTCCCCCTCCCTCAGACCCTACTGGCTCTTTGCTACCCCCACCTCTCAATCACTGTGGCCCTCCCTTCTCTGCCTCTCTGTCTGCTCATTCTTGCCTCTCTGTTTCCCTTGCCTTTCATACCTGGAGCCTGCTGTCCCAATCTCTCACTGAGCCACCATCTACCAGCACTCAGGAACCATTCCTTCTGGGCTACGCCCACCATATCCTCCCTCTACTGGGAAAGGCTGGCATCACCCATGGAATAGAGACAAGGTGATTTGCGTTTGACTCTTCAAACTCTCACCTCTGGCTCACATTTTCTCTCTCTGGGATCGAAATCTGCAACAGAGCTCTCACTCCCACAAAAAAAAGATGAAGAAAGTCTCCCTCAAACAGCAACGTTGGTGCACCCTGAAACTCTTGCTCCTTCTACTGCTGCTATCTGGAAATATACACCCAAACCCTGGCCCCACAATTCCTAGCTCAGACTACCAACAGAGTAACTTAGGGGCACTCTCCATTGCAGTGCTTAACATCTGTAGCCTCCTACTGAAGCTAGATGCTCTGAAGATATTTTCCCACCTACACAACCCAAATGTGCTTGCGGTCATTGAAACCTGGCTAACACCCAAAATCCCAGACAGTGCAATTACCCTGCCAGAATATAACGTCTTCAGACTTGACAGAACCACTAAAAGAGATGGTGGATGAGCTATTTATCTTAAAGATTCTCTTCTGGGGCACTGTGCTCAATCCCCCGCCTCTGTCTCATCTGCCCAGATTCTACCCATCAGAATTCTTCTCGGGGCTCACAACAAAGCACTGACTATTACTGCTGTCTACATTCCCCCAAAGTAACAAGGTAAAGGTCTCAACTTCATCCTAGACCACGTCTGCTCCCAACCCCCTGGCTCCAAGTCAATCCTAATGGGCGATTTCAACATACTGTAAATTGGCTTGGTCCTGATGCTGATCACTATAAGGATGCCATCTCAGCAGCTAACCTCACCCAGATGGTTGTCTTCCCCACCAGGCAAAACTATAAGACTGGCACAAACACCCTTCTGGACTGGATACTTACTAGCCACCCATCCTGCATCTCAATTGTCTCTGTCCTTCCAGATACATTAAGTAACCACTCCCCAGTTACCTGCGAATGGTCAAACAAATTTTGCCTCCCGCCCCCCAAACTAATAAACAGAAGAGTCCTCCCTTATGGTCAACTGAAGCACCTCAAAGCCCACCTTAGGCAACAAGACTGGTCCCCTATTTTCCAAGCAATGGACATCAACTCTGCTCTTGACTTTTTCATCAACTCCTTCAATGCTGCCTGTGACTCCTACCCCCCTCCGTACAAAAAGAGGAAAATCAAAGGACTCTGCAACCCATGGCTCTCCACAGAGCTCCTAGCTCTACTGAAGGCTAGGGACCACCTCTGGACTCATGCACAGGCCACAGGTAGGCAAGCAGATATACAATACTACAAACATGCTATAAACGACTTCACTAAAGCAATACTCATGAAGAAAAGTAACTACTACAAAGACGCCCTCACAAGCACCTGGGATAAGGGGAAGTCCTTCTGAAATAATCTTAACGAAGTCACAGGGAAGCTACCCAAAACAGCACCTACCATGTTGGACGTGGACGGGACTATAACTCTGGACCCAGTAACTATAGGGAACACATTCAACAACGGGTTCTCTGATCTCAATAGTGTTCTTCCACCAAACTTCTCTATTGACAACCTCGATCCTGCATCCCCTGTCATCCTCCTCCCTCTGCTTCAATATGCCCCCCATTTTACTTCAGAACAGTCAGGAAGCATGAAGTCTGCAAATACGTCAGCAAAGCAATTGTGGAATCAAGAACAAGTGGGGACACACTCAACCTTAAATTACTGTCACTAACGTTAGACGAAGTGCTATCCCCACTAACAAAGATTTTCAACCTCTCTCTTTGCCCTAGGCCAGTTCCCCAACAGATGGAAGTCAGTCATCATTATGCCAGTCCACAAGAGTGGGGACAAGGCCCTTCATGGGAACTATAGGTCTATTTCCATACTACCCCCCCAAGGCCATTGAACGTGTAGTATCAGACCAGCTGATAGAATACCTAGATAAGCATGACATCCTAGGCAAGCAACAGCATGGTTTCAGAAAAAGCCACAGCACTATCTCTGCCCTTCTAGAATTCACAGGAGTAATGCACAACTCCCTGGATAATAATCACCTAACTGGGTTGGTCTTCATAGACCCAACTAAGGCTTTTGATACCATCCATCATCGAATACTCATCACTGAACTTTAAAATGCTGGGCTGTCCAGTAACTCTGTAACCTGGTTTAGGAGCTACCTGGAAAAACGTTCCCAAAGAGTGAAAATTGCAAATACTCTCTCCGATGCTAGACCCGTACACTCAGGAGTACCTCAGGGAATCCATTCTCAGGCCACTCCTCTTCAGCCTTTTCTTGAACAATCTTCCACAATCCTGCCTGGAACAAAATCTACTCTATGTGGACAACGCCATCATCCATACCACCCATCAGGACCCCCACATACTCCAACAAAAGCTACAGATGGGTTTCACCTCCATTGAAAAATGGTTTAATAGGCAAAAGCTAGCCCTCAGCTACTGTATGAGAAAACAAAGTCAATGCTCTTCTACAGCTCCCACAATAAACATAGGTTTCAATCCCTCACAATTACAAACTGCCATGGTACTGTCCTTGAGCAAGTTCAATCCTTCAAATATCTTGGTATCACTCTCGACAGTAACTTATCTTATGGCACCCACATTGACAACGTCGCTAAAGCTGTCAACACGTGCATTGGTCTCCACTACAGGCACAGGCAATGCCTTATCTCAGATGCCTTAAACATAGCAGTGCAGAGCTCTGTGGTCTCACTAACCAATTATGGTCTTGTTATCCATCGATCCGCCACTGACACAGCCCTCAGTCAATTATCCTTGGCTTTAAAGAAAGCCTGCCATCTCATTAAGGGATTCCATCGTCTCACCCACCCACACATGTGAACTCTATGCCTAAACAGGGTGGCTCCAAGTTTCAAACCGTGTCAAGTACCATACCTGCCTAATGGCTAAGAAAATTATGCTAGGTTTTGCACCCCCCGGGGTCCAAGCACTCCTTCGTACAACTCGCAACCCCTGCATCATCAGGGGTTCTGAACATCAACTACTGCACATCCCTCTGTGCTGCACCATGCAGGGTCAAAGATCCTTTGCTCACAGAGCCCCCAGCTGGATAAATGGACTCAACAATGACATCTCCTCACTGCAAAAGTTTGGCCCCATTAAACCCAACCTCCGCCTCCATCTCTCTGCCTCCAGCTCCTGCGACTGTCCCCCCTAATCTCCTCTCCTCTCCCTCATAGCACTTACTTCTCCCTCTCCCTCTCATCCCCCCCCACCCTGCCTATTCACTTTCTTGAGGCCTGACAATGCCCACAACTGCACCTTTCCATAATGATCCCTCTTAGCCTCAATCTGTCTCTGTTTTACCTTGACCTGTTCTGGTGCCTACCTTCCCCCAAACTGATGTATTCAATGTCTTGAAACTGTTTGTATTCTGGTTCTGCCTTGTTACTCAATTTTATGTTCATGTATGTATTGCTTCACACTTGACACGGAACCTTTGTAAAAGAGCCTTGGCTCAAAGGTACTTGTAATCCTAGACTCAAATAAATAAATAAAATATTCATGGATACAATTTTTAGATGTCCTGATCTATTGGTACAATTCATGATAGAGATCATCCAGGGTCACTGCTAGGCAGAGATTTGACAAGAGACTTTGGCTATGAAAGAGCTTGCAGGCATGCACTCCCCTGCCCCATTACATTGGTAGGCTGGGGCACACTTACTCAAATACAAGTGCAGGATGTGAAATCCTTTTGTCCTTATACTTTCTTATTATTTAAAGAGGTTGTTTAAAAGCCCACATACATATCCTTTAGGAGCAGGTCAGACAAAAATGTGGATTCAAGCAGGATCCAGAGTCACTGCGTTTGTCAGACTTAGTTGCTTGACGTCTGTTTTGCTTGGGATAGCTTCCAATAAGTTGATTTTAAACTGAAAATGCAAATACCTGGTGGTGATGTTTTGCAGAAATCCAGTCCAGGAGACCTTCACAGATGTAGTGAGCAAGAATGGTGTAGTTACTACAAGCAGAAAATCTTGTAAATCTCAAAAAACTAAGCTACAGACACAGACAAACACAAGCAGCCACCCACACAGACACAGGAGGTGGGACCAATCTATGTCCTTCCTGAAATGGGGCCTCCAGAACTGGACACAGTACTCTAGGTGTGGTCTAACCATTGATCTATACAGGGCTAACATTACCTCCCTTTTTCTGCTGGCGATAATCCTCCCTATGCACCCCAGCATCATACTAGCTTTTCCCTCTTCCTTATCACACTGCTTTGCTACATTCAGGTCCTCATATATAATGACCCCCAGATCCCTTTCCTGTTGTGTGGTTGTTAACACCCCCCCCCAACTGATACATTGCCCTTGGTTTTCTGTGTCCCATGTGCATAAGTTTACATTTTTTGGTGTTGAAGCCCAGCTTCCAAACCCTTGACCAGTCTTCCAGCCTTTTTAGATCTTCCTTCATTTTTTCCACTCCCTGGTGTATCCAGTCTGTTGCAGATTTTTTTGTCATCCGTGAACCAGCATACTTTTCCTTCCAGCCCATCTGTGATGTCCCTAATAAAGACACTGAAGAGGACCGTTCCCAGTACTGACCCCTGAGGCACCCCACTGGTTACCTTACTCTCCTCAGAGTGAACTCCATTTACCACCACTCTGTCTGAGTTCTGTTACTTAGCCAACTTCATACCCATTTTACTATCTTGGGGCCCACTCCCAGGCTGCCTAGCTTGTTTACCAGTCTCTTGTGTGGAAGGGTGTCAAATGCTTTACTAAAATCCAGGCTGGCCACATCCAATGCTCCTCCCTGATCCACCTCCCTGGTAACCCAGTCAAAAAACTCTATCAGGTTTGTTTGGCAAGATCTCCCCCCATGAACCCATACTGCCTTGGATCCTGCAAACCACTGTTCTTTTTAGGTATTCCCAAATTCTTTCTTTGAGTAGTGTTTACATAACCTTGCCCACCACCAAAGTCAGGCTTACAGTTTGGTAGTTTCCTGCCTTCTCCTTGTTCCCACCTTTGTGTAGTGGGATCACATCCTACCTCCTCCAGTCCCCTGGAACTTTCCCTGTATCTAGTGAAAGACTGAACAGGTCCATCAGAGGTGCAGACAGTCCTCCTTTAGTTCCCTGAGCAGTACCGTGAGGAAGGGTGGGGCGGGTGGGGCAGCCGCCCGGGTGCAAGCCTCCTAGGAGCATAGTTTCATTGAGCGCACTCTATTATTAACTTGAAAAATGAGCACTGCAACTTTAATTTCTTTTTTAACTTTCTTTTAGGTAATTACTATTTGCTTCTGCAGGGCGCATCCGCTGACCAGCACGTTGGGGGATACATGATATGTTGCTGCAGCAAGAAGAACAATCACATGGTATACCGAGCAGACAGTTTGTCTGTGGGGGCAGGCTGGTGCCCAGTGAAGTATATAAGGTAAGCAGACTCCAGAGTGTTGTTGGAGTGGCAGAGCAGTTGAGCAGAGGCAGTTAAAGGAGAGCTGGAGTAAAGGAGAGAGTGACTAGTATTGGAGAGAGAGAGAGAGAGAGCGTGGACTGTTTAAATTGATTTTGTGTAGCAGCATTTTTTGACAAGCGAACAAAACTTCCTTCCACGTCCGTGATCTGTCTAATTAAATAAATGATGATGATCTGTGTGTCTGGGGCAGGGTGTTAAAAAAAAAAGTAAAAACTACTTATTGATCGTCCCTCATTCAAAGAAGGCAAAGGGTTAGCCTAGGATATATAGGATTAGATAACTGGGCTCAGGGCTGGCTGCTCTGTATATAACTTGTCCATTTTGTTTTGCTTTTGGAGTGGACCCTTGTGCTGACTGACTGGCCGGCACGGCCTTGTTCTCCCTCACCCCCTGATTCATTCATTCATCCTCCCTCTGAGGCAGGCCGATTGATCATTTGTGAATGATGAGATCCCTTCTGGTCTGGCCCTGGGTCCCAGTCCACTGCCCCTCTTGCCGACTCCTGAGGCAATTTTATATTTTTACAAGACAGCACAAAACAACATCTTGTTCTCCACATCCACAGTCCCGGACTTCCACCTTGCAAAAGTTGATTCAATGATTCTTGATTCCCCGGTCCCAGGTCCCTGCAAGACGCCCCACCCACCTGTCTTGCCGACTCCTGCCAACTCCCCGACTAAGCCTGGAGGCTGCTTGGCTTGGCTGCCCCTGCCAGCTGCCCACCCCATCTGCTGCTTTCCTAATCCCGTCCGGGTGTCCCAGCAGTAGTTACTTAGTTTGTGCTGCTGCCTGCCTTTGAAACCAAGTCTGCTGGCTGGGGCCTAGGCTGGCTGCATTTTTTTAAATAAAAGCCCAGTGCCTCACGCCTCCTGAGTCAGTCCTGAGTCCGACCCAGACCCTACTACGAAATCAGCAGGCAGCAGTATTTACAGAAACAAAAATCATTCTGTGTGTGTGTGTGGGGGGATTAGCAGTAAAAAAAAAGAAAAGAAAAACGTTGAAACTCAAGTCTCCTTTCTTTGTGTGTGTCAGTCTGGGGAGGGTATTAGCGGTATTAAAAATAAAATAATTAATCTGCAGGGAGTCTGAAGGGGACTACGTTTAAAAAAGATAAAGGGACACAAGTGAGACACAGGGTCCTCTTACTGAAGAAGCTTTGCTATACATGCTTGGGCATCCTGTGGGAATGCAGGAAGGGACTGAAACTGCGATTTCTGTGTGCTGGTGTCAGCAAACAAAATAATCTGAAGGACAAGGTGGGATTAAATGAGGGTAAGAAGATATCCAGAATAGTGGTAGAGTGGGTGAAGATTATGGGTTTTTAAGCGACTGCCAGAGAAATGCTATCTGGGATACCCCCTGATAAAAGGGTCTCTGCCCATGAAACAACTTCAGCAGTGCTAGTGAAGCACTAGGGATGGGGACCCTATGTCAACAGGTAAAGCAGGGGCATAAGAGAGTCATTTGAGAAGGATGTGGAGAGCTATGGGGGGACAAGGTAGGAAGAAGGCATCACAGGCCGCAGCACCCGTGGTGCAGTCATCTTCAGGAAAGTCCTCAAGAGGCAGCAATGTTGTCTGGTGTGCAGCAGGTTTACAGCACTCACTGTGGAGCTGGGTGCAGTAAAGGAAGAACTTAACCTTCTTAAAGTGATTCCCAGTGGACACTGGTGCAAGCAGCCACTACTCCTTTCCACTGCACACCGTGCCACACCTACTGTACAGTAGGTAGGGGAGATGGGGGAAGAAGGGTCTATACAGGCTGAGACCCTGAGGCGGCAACAGCAAACAGATTCACCCCTCATGTGCAATTTGGTTCATCTAGTCCCCAAAGTGAAAAGGCCATACCCTGCAGGCATGCAAGAGACCAGGTCTGAGTAGAGTGCACCTTACATGCATCGGAGTCCAAGATGCAAGACAGTGCTAGGAAAGAGCTTGTGATAGGTGATTCCATCATAAAGAGGACAGAAGGGGTGGTGGGTGCAGAGAAGCAGGGGGCAGGAAGGTTAGATGCCTTCTGGGGCTTTGGTTGGATGGAATGTAAACAGGGTAGAAAGAATTGTCACTAGAGTGGAAAGCAGTCCTACTAGGCACTGATAACCTGGTTTGCAGACTCCTAGAGGTGGTTAAGAATAGCTTTAGAAATTTTGTGGGGGACATCCAAGCTGGCAGCTGCCTCACTGACTTCTGAGTTTTTTCTGCCAGTTTGAGCAGAAGGGAGAACTAGAAGAGGGTTTATCCAATTGCTCACTTTGACTCATGGCTGATGGAGTGGTACAGGCAGGAGGGATGGGGTGCCTGGGATATTGGAGTCACTCTTGGATGGATTGAAAGCTAGTCAAGCTGGATGGCCCTCAACACTCTGAGGAGGGCATCAGGATACCAGGGAGCAAGTTTAAAGAATTATTTAAAAAATTAGGCAGCTTTAAACCAGCAGAGGGAGATGCTGTGCAGATGCGGACAACAAATGCACCTACTAAACTGAAAGAAGCCTAAATGGCCTCTCACCACTGCTAAAAAAACATGAAAGGAACAATATGGCATAACAAATGTGGAGAAAGAGGGAGGCTGGAACAAGCTGGAGGAGAGGGGTTGCAATACTGGATCTGGGTATCTAGGAAGGAGGAGATAGGCAGGGCCAAGGCTAGAGGACAGAATTCGATTTTAGTTTTTCCTTTGTTTACACACTTCTTAAATATTGTCTCTGTCTGCTCATGCTCAAAGATTGTATTTTTTAGATTTTACTTTTCTGTATCAAAAATATGTTTTTCTTCAGAAAAGCCCCAAATCCACCAAAGAGCATGTAAATCCCCCAGAGCTTATGTGGGCCTTGGGGCCCCCAGACCCCCCGGCTCTTTTCTGAAGGGGGGGCGCAAAATTAGTCTCTTGCCCAGGGCACCAAAATGCCTTCCTACGGCTCTGTCCCTGAGTATCCTGGGGTGAACCCCATCTGGCTCCATTGCCTTGTCTTCTTTTAGTTTTGCTAGTTCTCTGAGGACTCTCTCCTCCGTAAAGAAGCTAGTGTCCACTTCCCTTCCCCTAATGCCTTTCCTCATAATCTGTGGCCCATCACCTACCCCTTCATTTGTGAATACCGAACAAAAGAACTTATTCATCATGTCAGCTTTCTTCTGGTCCTCTTCCACTTTCCCCTCCTTCCCCTTTAATTCTTACTGTCCCTGCCTTGCTTTTCTTCTTTATGCTTATGTACCTAAAGAATGATTTATCCCTCTTTTTATGTTGGCTCACGCGTGCACAGCCAACATCTTGAGGTAGTAGCAGATCTGGAGGCGCGGTCACTGTTGGGCGAATGCAGGACATGCATCAGAAGGTGCGTCCTTCATTCCCCAATCAGTCAGCAGCAGGCGGTGACCTCACACATCCTTAATGAGGTCACCAGATCTAACAAAAGGTCCGCTACAATGAGAGCGAAGCTCTCATGCAGCGGGACCACAACACACCTCCCTACATGCAGGCAACATGGTGGCAGTGACTGCCACCACCACCTGTCACAATGCCTATGGGGGAGCCCACTCCCTGTCAGCATAATTACCCCCTCCCATGTACAATGTATACTGAGGGTGTGCATAATCCTTCTTGGCATCATGCGCCCCTAACAGTTTTTCTTTGCCGAAGGGGGGCCCAATCCCTGTCGGCGTTATCCCCATCCCTTGTATTTTATTGATGGGGCAGCTGACTTCTATCAGCATAATGTGTCCCCCTTTTGTTGCTTGCTGAGGGGTGCCCAATCCCACTCGTGGTGTCTCCCACTCAGTGCGTGCCAACAGGGGTGACTAATCCCCGCCATCTGCAGAATTCCCTCAAAATACGGTATGGCACACTGGGAGCCCACCCTGGCGCTGCCACATGCCCTTCCAAAAAAAAAACCGACGATTTTTTCTTTTTTTTTAAACCTGTGAAAAAAGAAAAACATTCCCTCGCCATCTCCCTGCCCCTCTTCCACAACCCTCACGCCCACCATCTGCGCACCCTGCCTTCCCACATCCCTCCTCACTCTATACTTACCTCTGGAGCCTGGCGCGATGATCTTCGGTGGACCGAGAACATGTCTGCACTCTTCAAAGCCGACCGTGAACTGAAGAAATGCTGGTAAGCTGTATAATGGCATAAATAGGGTTTTTTTCAACTTTGGTGCATATCTCGGGCATTTTTTGGAATTTCTGCACCAAATTTTCAACATGGGGTTATTGGGACCCCCTCCTCATGAATTCAGTCAATGTCATGGCGTTATTAGGTCCCAAAAGGTGATTTTGTGGTCACTGCACAGAATCACCTTTTTTGGACCGAGTAATGAAATGACAGTGCCACTGTTCATGAGGGGTGCTCTCAAAAAGCCTATGTTACAAATTTGGTAACAAAACTCCCCAAAATAGCTGTTTTACGAGCGTCCATTACGCTGTTCCCATGCACGCTCGTAACGTCATGAATTTGTAATATTTTCACTCCAGATTTTTGCATTTGGCATTTTCCCTCACCTCCTGATGAACAGTTCAGCTGTCATTTTACATATCCTGTCTGAAATGTGTTTTCACACGTCCGACGCAGACTAGCGCGGTCGCTGTGTGAAATCAGTTTTCGGGACAGTTTGAGTAAATGATGGTGACACTGTACATGAGCAGAGGTCCTAAAATGCCTATGTTGAAAATTTGGTTCCGAATGTCCATAAAATGACTGTGTTACAAGCGTGCATTGCAAGTTTCCATGCACCCTTGTAACTTCACAAATTTGCAATATTTCCATTCCAGATTTTCAACACTGCCATTTTTTCACACCTCCTTATGAACAGTACAGCTGTCATTTTTCACATCCTACCCAAAATGTGTTTCCGCACCTGTGGTGCACAATGGCACTGTCGCTGTGGGAAATCAACTTTTGGGGCAGATTAACAAAATCACAGGGCCACTGTTCATGAGGGGAGGTCCCAAAATGCCTATGTGAAAAATGTGGCTAACAAACTCCCAAAAATAATTGGGTTATGGACATGTGTTGCGCAGTTTCTATGCATGCTCATGACTTCACCAATTTTTCATATTTTCACTCCAGAGTTTCAACGTTGCCATTTTTTATGCCCCCTCATGAACAATACAGTTGTCATTCTCTACATCCTGCCCAAAATGTGTTTTTGTCCCTGTGTCACCAAATGGCATAGCCGCTGTGCAAAACCACCTTTCAGCTAACAAACTGATTGTGCCGCTTTTCATGAGGTGGGCTTACAAACAGTCCATGTTGAAAATGTGGACTGAAAATGGCACAGCACAGCTATGGTGTTAGGGTTTCCAACTGTAGCACCCCACCCGGTACAGACTGACAGGCACCAGGGGTGTGACTTGGGATCATCGGATGTAATGCTCACGCCATTCCACCCCAACCCCCACCCTGCAGCCACTGACAGGCATGGTGATGTGCCTTGCACTGTTCGGCCCCAAAATTCACCCCATTCTCCTATACTGCACCCACGTCAGCATATTTCCTTATAGAATGGGGTAAGTATAATGCCCAAAGACCCAAAAGCATGCCACGACACTTGTCAGTGTCTACAGGGTAGGGTGAGGTACCATGGCATGAGCGTTAAAGCTGATGACCCAAAGGCACACCCCAATGCCTGTCGCTCTCTACAGGGTGGGGGTGGGGGTTGGTGTCACTTCAGTACTTCACTGCCATTCCTATTATGCATCTCTAGCTCTGGCACTACCAATACCAATGCCAGTGAGACAACATTCGGCATTGAAAAATGCTTGTTTGTGATTTGGCAATGTTTTCCCTCTGTTTGTGCTTTAACTGTCCTAACTGCCTTCCCTGCCTTCCTTTGTTTCTCCTGATAACTCTCCCTCTTTTCTTCCTTCCTTCTGTGTTGCCTTGTACCTTTTGAATGCTTGCTTCTTTTCCTTTACTTTCTCTGCTACTTCCTTGGAAAACCATAGTGGTCTCATTCTTCTCTTGCTCTTCTCAACCTGCCTGACACAGAGATATTTTTGCTTTCTCAATGGCCTTCCTTATTTTACCTAATTTTCCTCTACCCCCCCCCATTCCCTATTTCTGCTAGGGGTTCCTTGAGGCATGCTCCGATTTTCTTGAAATTGGCCCTCCTGAAGTCCAGGACTATCATTTTAGTGTGGTTAGGGTCTGGCCCAGTCCTTATGCTGAACAACACCGTACGATGATCACTGGTCTCCAGGTGACTTCCCACTGTGACGTCAGTGACACTGTTCCTGTTTGACAGTACCAGGTCCAGTAACACCCCCTCATGAGTGGGTTCTTTAACTAGCTGCCTGAGGAATGCCCCCTGCAGGGAATATAAGATTTCAGCACTGATGCAACAGCAGGGAGGCTCCAATCCACATTTGGTAGATTGAAGTCCCAGACTAGCAGTACCTCGCCTTTGTTAGCCATCTCTTGGGTTTCTTCTATCATATCCTTATCTCCTTCCTCCCCCTGTGCTGGAAGTCTGTAGATCACCCCTATCATAATAGCAGCCCTCTTCCCTATCTCCAGGGTGACCCACAGTATCTAAGCTTTACCCTGTCGCTCCTGTATTTCCATGGCCTTTATATTCTCCCTCACGTAAAGATCCACCCCTCATCCCTTTTTTCCTACCCTGACCCTCCTGAATAGCGCATACCCTGGTATGGCTACCTCCCAGTCCAGGTTTTCATTGTATTAGGCCTCTGTAATTGCTGCTATGTCCAGGTCAGGTCACATTTCAAAAATAACACCTGCCATGTTCATATGCTGGGGCAATAAAAACTAGTATTTTGAAAATTCAAGGCCACAATCTAAGAAAATGACGTTATGTGTGAACCTTTTCATTTCCCAATCAGGATAATTTCATTACTACAACTCTTATTATTAATTTGTTACTTTTGGCCTCTGCACTATGAATGCCAAACACCTAGACAGCAAATACAATCAAGCAAACATTCGGCATTGACAAATGCTTGTTGTAACCCCGACCAGTTTGAAACAGATGCTCTTAGCTTTTCTCTATAGGGCAGTTTGTGCTGCTTTGTTACATACATAAATGAGCCACAGCTCACATATACACATGAATGCAGATGACACAGACAGATGTGGTCTATGGCACCACTTCTTCCACTTCACTGGCCAAACTGGACACCCTCTGCAACTCCTTCTGTAGTTTTGCTACCAACTCCCCCTCTGGTACCGACCACTGCTCACTCTACTCCTCCTTCTCCATTCTTCCTCTACCTTCACATCACCAGAACCACTGTGCCTCATTCATATCCAAATACTGGTCTGGGTCCCTTCCCTGTTACCTCTCCTCACTCCTCTTCTCCATCACTTCTGCCTCCTGCTCCTTCTGCTTCAGGGATCCTCACACTTTCACCATTCCTCATCCCTACTCCACTGTAGGGCAATCAGTCTTTTCTTATTGTGTCTTTTCTCTCTGGAACCTACTTACAGCCTCACTCCATTTCACTAGCCCCCATTTTCCTCAGGTACCAGATGAATCTCCATCCCTCCCCCCGCTCCTGTTTTCCCCCACCTAATTGCGCCCCTTACATTTTTCTGTTACCCCAGTGTAGGTGTGGCTAAAATGCTTGATTTTTGTTACTTTCTCTTATTGCACTTACTCCTGTTTTAAATCATGTACTCTGTTTCACTTTATTGTAACTGTAAACTGTGTCAGTGCTATCATGTAATTGTATTTACAATATGTACTGTGTCCATGCTATGTATTTTGCCTACCCTGTTCCCTTCCCCATGTCACACCTGGAAATGAGCCTTGGCTCAGTGTGCTGTTCCCAGTCACCAATTTTCAAATAAATAAATAATTACATACACACATCAATAACTCAATCAATAAATAATGAAAATACTGTAAATGATAAGATGTTGCTTCAAGAATTTGGGGGTTGTTTTGAGATACCATTTTAACCTACGAGGAAAGAAAAACCACATAAATTGTAAAGGGTGTATAGTTGTTTCACTGTATCAGAAACTTCATACTATCAGTTTCTGTCACATAATCCTGGAAATATAAAAATCAGCAGGGCTACATAATTATAATGGCTCTGATGCTCAGATATTAAACACAGGCATTTGGCTGTGTATCCTTTAACAGCACAGCGGGGCTCTTCTTTCTTTGGCAACATCTACTGCCTGATTCTCTGTTCTGTACCAGTTTCCATGGCTTTCAGAAACCTGGCAGGGAAACCAAAGAGGTTGTTCTGAAAAAATAGGGACACTTAACCCTTACACTGCTAATTACAGCATCTAGTGAGCTAAATGCATGGATCTCGGACTTTTTTGAAAGTCAAATGAAATTGAGCACAGTAAAATTCTTTACATGCACTCAAGAGGTGTTAAAATTAAATGACTTGAAATATTTTTTAACATAAATATTTGATTAAGATGCTCAATTTAAGCATAATACATGGATCTGGGCACACACTTCAGTGTGTACCGTACATTCATTGTTAACGAAAGCACATCACACTATAGTGTATTGCAATAAGAGATGAGACCACAAATTTATTGCAGACTGTATCATCACATGACAGTGGCCTTCCCTATCAGTGCCCCTTGCAATTACAATAGACAGTGTCTGATGTTCCCATCATACTGCAGTGGTACTTTAAAAAATATTGAAGTCATCCTGTGGGAGTCCTACAGTCCAACTAAACGGAGAGGTGAACCAAGAACTTTCCCTGTGGAACACAGCTGTATAATCTATTTAGGAAAAACCAATGTTGAACCAGAGCAATTAGATAACTGCAGATGCTGTCTATGAACTGTAACTCAAAGAGAAATATACAAAACAGACTTGAACAAAACAGCTATTCCATAAATTGCATGTGAGCTTCAGAGTTTAATACTCAAAAACAGATTATTACTATGTGTTACGCCACTTATGTTTCAATACTATAAAGCAAGAATGCAAACATTGTGCACAGACTTTGTGGATTTTCTAAACTATCTGCTTAGAGTCATGACTTCACACAATCTCAGCACTTTTGGATGCCAGAGATGTCCCCCAGGATACGTAGTTTATAAGAGCTCAGTATTTATTTATTTAGTTTTTGTTTATCGGGTGAGTGCACTAGCCATAAAAATGATTATTTTCAGACACGACCCAGGAGATTACAGGGAACAACAATTAAGAACAATACAATAACAGTACAATATAAGTATGAGGAAACATTACATTAACAATAATAAGTGGCAAAATAATAAACCATATACATTCAGTAAAGGCACAATGGCACAATGTAAAATAAGCAGCATATGAATCCTGGGAGCAAGCAAGTAATCAAATGAGGAGGAAAGCTCAGGCATAAGACAGCAAAGGGAAAGTATAAGATGGGGTGGAGAGAGCATATCCAGTGACAGGGAGAATAAATCATTTACAATGCTTCTAGCACATAACTGCATGATTCTACTACCTAGGATAGGATGCATTTTATTGCCAATTTGCCATACAAAACGAAACAGCTTGCTTCCATGTTCCTCACAGTGCAAACATCTGTTTTAATTCAAAAGTGACAAAAATTCCCTTCTGCACCTTAAACCTATAACATGTAAAAAGGACAGCAAGGAGTCCGAACCCAACAAGATCCTAGCATATACAGCACCACATAGTTGGATAAAAGGATCCTGTTCAAAAGCCCCATTTCTGTTTCAGAGCAACAGGAGTCCTATACCATTTGTATAGGGTCTTATTCTACATGTGTACACGAAGCTCCTCCTCCTGGGGCTGTGTGGGTGGCTGTTTGTGCTTGTCTGTGTCTGTAGGTTAGTTTTTGTTCATTTACATGTTTTTCTGCTGGGAATACCTGTGCCATTCTTGCACACAACATTGGTGAAAGTCTCCTGGACTGAATTTCTGCAAATTGCCATCATCAGGTATCAGCTTTTTAAATTTAAATCAACTTTCTTGAAGCCTCCCCAAGGAAGCATATGCCTTACAACTAGTCTTACAAACATGGTGATGCTGGGTCCTGCAACTGAATCAACATTTTCAACATTCTCATCTGACCACTCTTGAAGCAACTGCACTTGTGGACTTTAAAGAACAAAGGAATTTTAACACATTTTGTGACTGAATCAACATTTTTGTCTGACCTTTTCCAAAGGTATTGTCCTTGTCTCTGAGGACTTTGAAGATCAAAGGAAACATACAGACAAATGGATTTCACATTGCATATGCCTACTGTCTGACCTACTCCCAAGGTATTGTACTTATCTCTGAGGACTTTGAAGAACAAAGGAAACATATAGACAAAAGTTTTACACATTGCATATGCCAGGCCACAGTTTATCACCTTTCAGGAACTTTAACATATTATGTGATCCTGGATCTCAACAGTACTATAATTCTTCTCTTAAACCCTCTGGCACCAAACCCTCCCAGTCTTTTTTTTCATTTTCTCTGTACCTCGCCATAGTGCTAGCTATCCACCCTAGCCACTAAAATCTGCACTCCCACCACCCCCTATTGCTCGCCACCCCTCCCCGACTGCCTAGACCACACTACTCGCCTCTCCTGCCTTGCTAAAAAATGCTTGCTTAGTCCCCACCACCTGTTCCTGCTCACCCTCACCCTCCTTTTCCCTTTGTACCAACTCCCCCTCCGCCTACCCTACCCCTCCACCTACTCTCACCTTTCTATACTACTACCGAAACATTGTACCTTGGCTTTACTCATGAAGTCTTAAATAAACATCACCCAATTAATACCTGGGTGCAAGAGCCATATTTCCTAATTGAAACTGCCACATCATTATAACTCACTAATGATCACCCTCTACTGGGACTCCAGAAGACAATCCAAGCATCTTAAAAAGTACAAGCAGAAACTCACTCCAACCTATTATGAACTACGAATGGCATCGCTGAAATCCTGCTCCTCCTACTTTTTAATATCTGGTGGATACACCTAACCCTGGTCCTGTTGCACTGGAAGCCGACAAAACAGGGAAAGTTGGTAGTGGTCTCTCCATTATCACTGTAAATATCTGCAGCCTCCTTCCCAAATTGGCATCTCTTCAAACTCTCGCTGGACAAAGAAACCCTGATATACTAGCCATTGTGGAAACCTGGCTATCTCCCAGCACCCCGGATCATGCGGTCTCGCTTGAAGGCTACAATCTTTTCAGACTCGACCGGGCAAGCAAGAAAGGTGGGGGCTGTGCTATCTACATAAAGGACAACCTCTCCTGTCAACGCGGCAACTTCACCTCCACAAATACGCAGATGCAACTCCTCCCTATCAAACTGCTTCTTGGTGCACAAAACAAAGTTCTCACAGTGGCCGCAGTCTATATCCCTCCAAAAGACCACCGTGCCAGTATTAAGTCTGTACTTGATTTTGTTAGTCTGCAGCCCTCTGAAAATGAGCTCCTCCTCCTCGGGGATTTCAACGTAAACTGGCTCGCCTCTGACACTGGCTCTTACAAAGATGACATCCTAGCAGCAAACCTGACTCAGATGGTAACCTCCCCCACCCAGAAAAATTACAAAACTGGTACAAGCACCTTATTGACTGGGTTCTCACAAATCACCCTGACCGGATAAAAAACATTAAAGTCCTCCCTGACTCCCTCAGTGACCACTCCCCAGTGTCCTGTACCTGGTCTAATAAATTTCTCAAGCCACCCCCCAAAGTTATAACAAGTAGAGTATTGCCTTATGGGAATCTTATCAAGTTGAAAACCCATCTCCTACAACAGGACTGGACGCCAATCCTTGAATCAACTGATATTAATACCGCACTAGAATACTTCATTAAATCTTTCAACTCTGCATGCGACTTATACGCCCCAGTAAAAAAATGTAAAATCAAAGCACTATCAAATCCATGGATTACTGCCAAACTACTTGCCGAGCTCAAGGTTCGGGACCACCTCTGGGCAGTTGCCAGAGACACAGGCTCACCTCATGATACCCTAAAATACAAGCAGGCATGAAATAGATGTACCTCACAAATTAGGCAAATGAAGAGCGCTTATTTCAAAATGCCCTTGAATCCACCTGGGTGATGGAAGAGCTTTTGGGACAACATCCAAAACATAATGGGTAAACAATCAAAATCGTCACCTACCATTATGAAAGTTGATGGATCCACCACTCTTGACCCAAAGTCTATTGCAGATGCGCTTAATAAGACATTCACAGACCTTAGTGGGGTCCTCCCCCCAGATTTCTTCTCGGACTTACCTGTGCCTAGCCTAGTATCACAAAACACCCCTCGTGACAAACCACAATTTTACTTCAAGAAAATCAAAGTGCACGAAGCACACAAGTACATAAGAAAGGCCTGCTCCAAATCCAGAACAAGTAGTGACACGCTAGATCTAAAAATCCTGTCTCTCACCCTGGATGAAGTAATTCACCCCCTTGCAAAAATTCTTAATCTGTCACTTTGCCAAAGTCAATTTCCCAACAAATGGAAATCTGCCATAGTTACGCCAGTGCACAAAGGGGGGGACAAAACCTCAACAGGAAACTATCGACCAATATCAATACTCCCTCCCCTCTCCAAAGCACTTGAACGAATAGTGGCAGACCAACTCTCTGATTACCTGGACAAATACAATCTACTCTGTAATCAACAGCACGGCTTTAGGAAAGGACATAGTACAACAACAGCCTTACTTGATTTCTCTGGAGAAGTCCACTCAGCCCTGGACAAAGGGTGCCAAACAGGTGCAGTCTTTATCGATCTTACAAAAGATTTCGACACAGTCCATCATGGCCTACTTACCTCCCTACTTTCTAGCCTAGGCCTGGCCGAAGGTCCTTGTGCTTGGGTAAAAAGTTACCTGTCAAATCGGTCACAGGCTGTAAAAATCTCTAATGAACTCTCCGACTTCAAACCAGTTCTCTTGGGTGTACCACAGGGATCAGTTCTTGGACCGCTCCTCTTTAGCCTGTTCCTTAACTCCCTCCCAGATATCTGCCAGGAGAAAATAATCTTATACACTGATGATGCTGTAATTTCTCTTCCCACAAGGATCCAAACTCCTATGAAAAGCCTGCAACTTGCTTTCTCTAGTGTTGAAAGGTGGTTCCTGGATAGTAAACTTGTGCTAAACCACAATAAAACAAAAGCCATGCTCTTCTCCAATCACCAAAACAAAAATAGGCATACTCCACTCACCATACAAACCTCTAGGGATTACACTGGACCAAGTAAATACTTTCAAATACCTTGGCATCACTTTTGACCAAGGCTCACCTTTGCAACCCACATTGACAACACTGCGAAACAGTGAACCAACGCCTTTGAATACTATTCCGAATCGTCAATTTCTAAATCAAGCGGCATTGAGAATAGCTATACAGAGTTCCATAATCTCAATCATTGACTATGGCCTTATTATTTATGGCTCAGCTACCTCCACTGCTCTAAGGCGTATCTCAGTCACTCTAAATAAGGCCTGCCGGCTCCTCACGGGGCTCAAAGACTGACTCCACGTGTGATCTGTACTATGAATCAGGCTGGTTGAACCTATCAAATCGTCTTATTTATCTCACCTGCACAATGGCAAAAATCTATCTTGGGACTGACTCCATTATGTATTCAAACCTACTCCGACTGAATCCTGGCTCATGACCCTCCACCAGATCTGAACGCCAACCTTTCCTGGTTCCGAGATGCCGACTGCACAGGGACAAAGATCTTTCGCATACAGGCCCCGACATGGTTCAATGCGCTTAGTCCACCTACTCTATCCTCAACCTCGCTTGAAGCTTTCAAATCCATGCTCTATGCCCACCTCACCACCACTAGCAACTGTGACTGCGCTAGATAAAGACTACTACTACTCCTCATGTCCATCCTCACATCTGAGGCCTCTTCCTCCTGACTAATGAACCCTCTGGTACCTCTACTACTTCCTGTCTCCCACCCAAACTCACCCCCCTTTTTCCTGTCCTCTCTCTTACTCTCCCGCTCACCACCTTTCCTCCTCTCTAGCCTTCTTTGGCGCCTAATGATCACCCTCTCCTGGAAGTTTCCTTAACCTCGAAATTGTCTACTCGCTGAACCTGTTATAGCTTGTTTTCCATGAAACTTAAAACGCTACTGCCTTAAACTGTTAATAGCAAATTTATGATGTAACTTTCCTGTCTGGTTTTACCTGTAATGTGTATCGCGCTTTGTTAAATGTTCTTTGTGACGTGGAACCTTTGTAAAAGAGCCCTGGCTCAAAGGTATTAATTCCTAGACTAATAAACTAAACTAAACTAAACATGTGGTGTCCTCTTGTGTTCACATGCAGTGTGTATCCTATCTCAGCAATTGTTCTGTTTGTTGTCAATAAACATTTACCACCAACATGGCTTCTTACAGCAATTTAGCCATTACAGCTGGATCTGAGAGGATGTCCTAGAGGGATATATATTATCCATGTATCCCTTTTTGATGTTACCACCCACCTTGTGATGCACACAGCCTCTGCCCCCCCTCCCAAATGGAACAGACCACTTTTTGAAGAGGCTGGAGATCACTCAACTCCAAGAAATAAAGGGATTCTTGTATTTTACAGGGAAATGTAGCAGTGTACAGGGACATTGTTTAAAAAGACTTGCATTTGTTATACAGGAAACCAGAGCATTTTGGCTCCCACAGCAAATAATGCAATCACGAAAGAAGTGCTCTGGAGTTACAGGGAAACAGTCAGACTGATCTGGGAGCCCGGGCCACTGTAGAGCTGCACGTATCTCCAGAAGTCTTAGTGTGCTCTCCAATAAAAAGTCTATCAAATCTTTCAACTGGTTAATTTATTTTGGTCATCTTTGCCCATTAAATATTTTTGACCATTTGTTTAAGTTGTCCCACATTTCCATTTGCTCCAATGTAATAAATGACACGTAAAGTGTAGCCTAATGCACTTAGCACAATACACTGATGCTAGGGTTAGATTTCATTCCAGCTGGGAGTACAGTATGTCATATCTATGTGCTTTTTGGAACTCCTTTAAAGGGCTATGGAATACTATTGCCAAAGCCCAGATTTACTCCATGGTTACCAACAGCTTGGAATTTGCCTCTCAGAAGGACACAATCAATCATGTTAACCTTTTTATGGGGGTCCATAGTCTAGCAGGTAGAGAACCATCTTGAGAATTAGAAGATCATAGGTGCAAACCTTGCCAGAGCTGAATACTCACTGTGTGACCTTGTGCAAATAATTGAACCTCCTAAGTGCTCCAGTCCATCCAGCTACAGAGGTGAGTGGAAACAGAACCCCACTGGGAATGAAATGTTGCATCTCATCTGGGCTGTTTTGGGTAAATATATTGTAAAATAAAGTTGTATTTGCAAATACTTTTCAACAATTAACATCTAAAAGGGAAATAACTATAGGGCCAAAATCAGACAAGGAAAATGTCAAAATGATTCAACGACAACTACTCATTTTAATTGTTTTGTAATACCAGAAGAAAAAAATATATAAATCTCAGGTCAGGTTCAGATGGTTTACATCTTACATTGTTTAACGTTGGTAGCAGCTCATATAGTCCAACCTGTAACCCATATTCTAAATCTTTCACTTACATCTAAAAAATACCTATTATCTGAAAATTGCTATACCTTTCATAGTCTACAAAATGGTTGATGTAACAAACCCTGAATATTATATTATATTATATTATATTATATTATATTATATTATATTATATTATATTATATTATATTATATTATATTATATATCAGTACTGGCCCTTCTAATATTATCTTTATTGATCTGCCCAAGGCCCACAACTTGGTCAGCTATACAATTTGATGTGAAAACTATCTGATTATGGCATTGTGAATTATACCATAAATTGGTTTAGTAATTATTTATCTGGCAGATTACAGAAAATTAAAATAGAATCTTTGGTGTCAAGTCCTAAAATTGTACTTATGGGTGTCCTCAAGGCTCAGTTTTTGGACTTTTTTTATATTCAGTCTTAAGTAATGTGATTCCAGCAGTATGCCCAGGTTCTGAAGTTATTTATTATGCAGACAACACAGTCTTCTACAATGATGATTGGAAGGCTCCGCTTATGGTTCAATTGACAAGCAGCCAGCCACTCCCACTCCCACTTCCTGAGCTATATAAGCAGTCCCCCTCAGCCTCCTTCTGAAGCACTTTTTCTTTGCCAGCCAGAGACTCTGCCCATCTGTCCTCTGCAGCTGGCCGGGGCCTCCCCCCCCCCCACCTTGCTACTTCTTTCTTCTGGACTTCTGTGTTTTGTTCTTCTGCTTCTGCTTTGTATTTTGCCTCTGGCTGTGTGCTTCCTTTTCTCATTTCCAATTTTTTTTCTGTGTTTGTGTGTCTTAGCTTTGTTTTGTTTTGGGGGGATTTGGTTTCTAAGCTCCTATAATTTTGTTCATTTAGAGCTCAAACTACTTGCTTTCAGTTACTTATATTGCTATTGCAATCAGTACCTGTGTTCTACTCAAACCAAAGTTGCTTCCCATGCTACACGCCTAATTGTTTTCACCTGATTCAGGCTCCCCCTGAACCCTTGCTATGCAGCTCAATCGAGCTTTCTCAACTTAATCTACCTCCCACGTGGTCATAGCTACTTTCAGAGCATTGTGCTTTCCTCCATTCCCTACTTATAGAATGCTACCACTCATAGTTACCCAATGCTGATGCTGTTCTATGTTTGTACACTGCTGCTATACTCTGAGGTCAGCTAAGCTACTGCTGATGCTGTAAATTAGCTTTAATATCTGCATGTGGTTCTCGAGCCCTTCCATCGCTTTCTTGTTTTTCCTATGGCGGGGACTTGGAAGTGTTTGGGGAGTTGTGGCCCCATGTGGCTAATTACTTATATTCTAAATCCTGCCTCCACCACTGAAAATCCTTAGAGTATTTGTCACTTTCATTGGCTTTTTTGAATGCCTGGCTGGCTTGCCCCACTATTGTAGCGCTGCCTCTCCCACTTGCATTCATGTCCCACCATTGCTACTATGTTTTGCAGATTCTATGTGCAGGTCTGACTATTCCTACTGCTTACTGACCTATGTGAAGGTCTGACTATTGTTACCCTGCCCTATGGAAGTACCCTGCCTTACTGAACTACATCCAGATCCACTCCTGTTCATGTCATCGTTGCTCAATGCTCCCTGCCATCTGCCCTTTTCAAGGTCTCAGCAATCAATGCTTATTCAGCTCCTCATCAGTCCCTGGGGCATGCCAGCCATACCATTCTGGTGCAGGGTTCCCCTACAGCTGGCAGTCTTGCTCTGCACCTAGAGTCTGCAGCTTCAGCATGCAAAGCTTGGAGCGGGGTCCTTCTAACCTGCCCCATAGTTGGGAATATCCAGGGTCCTTCTCACCTGGCCCATAGCTGGGAATGTCCTTGCTCCAAGTGGACCTTCAGTTGTCAGCCATACCGACGGCACCTCAAGTTGTAGAATTTATGACTAAGCTGTGAAGGGAAGTTACAGTGATTTCCTTTAGCTCTAGTGTTTTCCACTATAACGGTTGTCCATTGGCTTTAGTGGTTCCCTAGCAACGCACCTTTACCGCATTATCCCTACGACCACCTCTGGTTCACATAGGTTTTTTTTTTTCAGATTGGTAGACTAGGAGAGCACCTCAATGGTCATTACTCTCCTCCTCCCACCTTGGAGCAGCAGTTGCAGAGCTACCGTCTCACAACCCTCCAGCGGCATTCCTGTTGAAGGATAGAGTGAGAGTTTCCCTCCAAACTGGAATATTTTCAACCTCCCTCTAATTGGGTTTCTAAATTGCAGCAGCAGAACCATCACTTAATAAAATATGCCAAGCTTGGAGGGAAGGCGACCTAGGCCTTGGATCCCCAGAGATTTCCTCCTCAGAGGTTTTTTTTTCTCTCTTCCATGTCTCAGCTCATAACTGTTAGTTAGTGTAGTGTTCCCTAGTTCCATTGGCAGGATTTGCTGTTGGATGGAGGGGGATGGTGCCCCTATTGCCATTCCCTCTCTCCTTAGGAGGTCCCCTCATTCTCTCTTGCAGCCCATCAGACCCATGTCATTACTAACCTGCGCATCCTATTACATTATCAAGCTGCCTGATGCTTTATCTAGTACAATGTCTCACAACTACTGATTGCTTATATGCTTCTTACTACTACGTTCTTTTTGGGGATCCTTCCTAAGGTACCTTTAGCCAAGGAAATCATCCCTCAGCACCTCTAGGAGTGGAACCCTCTAGAGGGTTCCTTGCCTTTGGTACCCCTACAGGGTGGTAATTCCTCTGAAATAGACAGTGTGAAAGGCCAAAACCTAAGTAACACAGTTGCACAAACATAACACTATACTGGCTGTGTAGGCCATTGAATTGGAAGGCTCCGCCTATGGTTAGATGGACAAGCAGCCAGCCACTCCCACTTCCTGAGCTATATAAGCAGTTCCCCTCAGCCTCCTTCTGAAGCACTTTTTCTTTGCACCATCATCCTCCCCTCCTCCTCCTCCAGTGGCAGTGCCTCTCTCCTTGGGATTCTTCCTAAGGTACCTTTAGTCAAGGGAATTGTCCCATGGCACCTCTAGGGCTGGAACCCTCTACAGAGTTCCTTGCCTTTGGTACCCCTACAGTGTGGTAATTCCCCTGGACTAGAGAGTGCAAATGGTCAAAACCTAAGTAACACAGTTACACAAGCATAACACTATACTGGCTGTGTAGACCATTGAATTTAAACTTATATAAATTTCATCTGCAACTGCATGAAATTGTAACACACTGCAAAATTGTTTTTATCTAGAATAAATTCATTCTTAATCAAAGAATGACAAAATAATGACATTTGATTCATCGACAAAATGTAATTGTTTATCTGATACGCTACGAAAAGCAAATAGGAATGGAAAACTTCTTACGTATGAACTTATGAATTCACCAGCAGAAGAAGGCCCTATGGTCAATCTAGTCTGCTTGTTGCAAACCCTCTTTTATATTGTTTCCAGAGGGTCCCACCCCCATCTCTCCTTTAACTCTGACCCTCCCCTTGACCTTGTCCCACCCCATCTTGAATCAGCCACCCATCTTCTGGTTCACAACCTCTGTTGGCATTTACTTCCACCCTGTCACCAACCCCTCCATAAAGAATTGCCTCCTGACCTACTTCTTGAATCCCCTCCTCCCCTCACATGTTTATAGCTGTGCCTCCTTGTGTTCCTGTTCTCACTCAAGGGAACATGAAAGAGAAACACTTACAGGACACACTGGGGTATGTAAAAATTAAAAAAATGTATTCATGCACAGTGACAACAGTGACTAGCAACCCGAGCACTTTGACCTAAGGGTCTTCATCAGGGAGCGTGTCAGACATGAGGTAGTACAGTTCTTTTAAGTGAACAATTTAAAGATACAGTATCACAATTTCAACCATTTACAAATAGAAAACCAAAAAGCAAAAACCAATATACAGGTAGATAAAAAGCCCCTGAAGTGATTGTCAGATGCCAAGGAAAAGCCAGACAGTCCCTTTTTTGCTGATGAAAGCATATTAGAGACTGATGGGGAGGAACTTAGGTGTCTGTTTGAAAAACTAAAAAAAATAAGTGTATTGGAGTTAAATCATTTTAATAGTAAGATAACTATTTAAAGGTACATAAAACAAGGTTGGTAACCCGGGGGTTTAAGTAGCGGACAAATTTCCAACCTGCAGAATAATCAAGAGTGAATTGGAATTTAAACAGTACTGGGAGGAAGCCCTGACCAAATGTACCAATAAATTGATGAGGGCTTAAATAAAGCAAGATACCTGCTTACACACAGATCTGAATAGAGAGATCGCTGATCTACAGACTTAATTGAAGAACACAAAGAGGACTCAGAATCTGAATCTCTAAATAAGTCCTATATGAACAGCATGTCTAAGCACAAGAAAGACCTGTTTAAATGTAAAACGTCTAAACTCATTTGAGACATGAACATATGAAATGCCAGCAGAAAAAGGCCAAATGGTCTATTGAGTCTGCTTGATTTTGCAGCTAGCCCCTAACCTTGCAGTTGCCCCACCCTTCCCACCCTCACAGTCCTTCCCCTCACTCTGTCCCATCCCTCTTGAAGCTGCCCACCATCTTACATGAAACCACCTCCTCAGGTAGAGTGTTCCACCTGTCTACCACCATCTCCATGAAATAATGTCTCCTGATTTTCCTTCTGAATTTCCCCCTTCCAATCTCAATTGATGCCCTCTGGTATCCCTCCCTCTTCTGATCCTGAATATCTCTCCTGAGTTAGCCTTGTTTATTTATTTATTTATTTTTTTTAATTTAGCTTTTGTTAACCGGGTTAGTGCACTAGCCATAAAATGACTATTTTCAGGCATGACCCGGGAGAGTACAGACATACAGAAACTTAACAGGATAACAATTTATAAGTGCTTTACATACAATGAGTTAAAGAGGATACAATATATCAGAACATACAAAGTAAAGCGCTTTACATACAATGAGTTAAAGTGGATACAATATATCAGAACATACAGAGTAGACCATTCATAAGTTCATAGGTGCCTACCTATGCAATGAATAGAGAGGAACTTGGACAATAAATTATCAGGTGACATATCATATGAACAGAACAAAGTACACAAAAACAAAAACAGGTAATACAAAAGGAAGAAATAACCATTGAGAGTAGGGGGTGTCATTAAGGAAAAGGTCGGTAAGTGAGGAAGAGGGGAGCAAGCCATGAAATTAGATCATATGAGTGTATGTAAGTGTAAGGGAGATGCCTGCAGTGCAAGATTGTATATGGGCAGGGAAAGGGAGCCGGGACAGGCTGAGGCAGTAAGAGGGTTATATAGAGGTGAGGAAATACTATTGTATGGCCAGAGACATCAGTCATTAGGTAGGGTGAAAGCAGGAACAGGTATCAGCAATCAGCAGATTTGAGCGCAGTTTTCTATTAAAGCATGTGTGGGAGCTAGAAAGTCTAATGTCAAGGGGTAGAGAATTACACAGCTGTGGAGCTGCATGCTGAAATGCGACAGTTCCTTTCCTAGTGCGGCACCTCGGCAAATTCAGAAAGGATTTATCAGCTGATTGTAGACCATGGAGTGTGTCCTGAGGAACAAGCATAGCTGCAAGAAACCTAGGGGTTTGATTTCGAATTATCGAATCAATAAGAGAGCCAAGGTAGTATTTCCTACTAGCTAACGGAGACAGCCAACCAAGATCATTATAAAGCTGACAGTGGTGTTTAAGCCAAGGAGCAGAAGAGGCATAGCGACATATGTTGTTATACGTAATATCCCATCTGAGTAGGTCAGTTTTATGAGCAGCCCCAAATAAGGGAGCCCCATAGGTTAGGGTGGGGAGCAGAATCCCCTTCGCAGTGGCCATTTTAGCCAATGGCATGAGCATATAACTAGTCTTATATGCAACTCCGAGTTTGGAGTTGACAGCTTTGCAAACAGACTGTACATGAAGATTAAGATCAAGAGATTGATCTAGCAGGATGCCCAGGTACTTGAAAGAGGTCACACATTCCAGTAATTGACCTTCTAAGTCCTGCACCATCAGTGCTGTTGTGCAAGCCTTTGGGGCCAATCCAAGCAGCATGGCTTTAGTTTTGCTAGTGTTAACAGCCAGTTTGTAGTCGTATAGCCAGTTTTGGATATTGTTAAACTCAGAGAAAAGGGTTGTGTTGATAGTGTCTATATTAGTAGAACTTGTATAGATGACAAGATCATCAGCATATAGAATAACAGAGCAGGATTTTAGAGCAGCTCCAATGTTATTAATATAAAGAGCGAGAATAGGAGGGGCCCTAGGATGGAGCCCTGAGGTACACCAATGTTAATGGGGTACTGTTCGATAGAGAGGAATTAAATTTCACCACTTGAGTTCTATTTGTCAGGTAGCTTTCATACCAGTCAACAACAGAGGAGGAGAAATGCAGGTGACGAAGCAAGGAGAGAAGCAAAGTGTGATCAACAAGGTCAAAAGCCTTTGTGAGGTCAATAAAGACAGCCCCAGTCAGATTGCCAGTATCCATTTTTGAAAGAGTGTCTGCAGTGAATTTAAGGAGTGCAGTTGTTGTGCTATGTCTTTTCCTGAAGCCATGTTGGGTATCCGAGAGCAGGCTGTGCTTAAGTAGATAGTCAGTTGTCTGAGTTGTGACAATTTTCTCCAGGATTTTGCTCAGTACCAAGAGTATGGCAATTGGTCTGTAGTTCATGACAACCTTAAGATCCCCTTTTTTAAGATCCCCTTCAGGTACTTAAAGGTCTCAAGTATACCCCTTCTATCTCGCCTCTCCTCCAGGGAGTATGTGTTAAGCATGTTCAGCCTCCCTTCGTAGGATTTCTCCTCCTACTCCTGGATCACCTTAATCACTCTATGTAACCCCTTCAGCAGTTTGATGTCCTTCTTCAGGAATGGGCACCAGTACTGCATGCAATATTCCAGGTGCGGCCTGACCAGTGACCTGTACAAGGGAAGGATCACCTCATTTCTTCTAGAGGAGATCCCCCTTGCTATGCAGCCCAGCATCTTGCTGGCTTTCACTGCTGCCTTCCTGCACTGTGCCAAGTTGTTCATACCTCCTGTTATAATCACCCCCTGGTCCTTTTCCTCCTCTGTGCTCCCCAATTGTACCCCCCAAGCTGGTAGCTCCTCCTGTCATTCTTAGCTCTGAAGTGCACTACCCTACACTTCTTGGCATTGAACCCCAACTGCCATGTTTCTGACCACTCCTGTAGTTTAGTCAGATCTCCCTGTAGTCCCTTCCACCCTTCAATGTCATCCACCACAGCTCCCATCTTGGTATTATCTGTGAACAGACTGATCTTGCTGTGGGTCCCATATGAGAAATCTGTTAGGAATAACCCAAACAGCACTGGTCCCAGTACCAACCCCTGTGGTACCCTGCTCGTTACTGCTCTTGATGATGAGAGTTTCCCCTCCACCACCACCCTCTGCTGCCTGCCCTTCAGCCAGTTAGTGATCCATTTGACCATCTTGGTACCCACCCCTACATATTCCAGCTTCCCCTCAGCCTTCCATGTGGCATGGAATCAAAGGTCTTGCTGAAGTCCAGATACAGGACATCCACTGCTTGGCCCTTGTCCAGATCCCTGGTCACCCAGTCATAGTACTCAATCAGGTTTGTCTGGTAAGACCTTCCCAAGACAAACCTGTGTTGTTGAATGTCTTGGAGGTCACTGTTCTCCAAAAAGGTCACCAGTCACTCTTTAAGGATGGTCTACATGAGTTTTCCCACAATTCATGTGAGGCTCACTGGTCTGTAGTTACCTAATTCATCCTTTGGGCCTCCCTTGTGAATGGGCACCACATGGGCTAACCTCCAGTCCTGTGGTATGCATCCCGTGTGCAGAGAGGTATTGAAGAGGTCAGCCAGTGGTCCTGCTAGGCACCCTGCCAGTTCCTTGAGTACCCTAGGGTGAATGCCATTAGGTCCCAGTGCCTTGTCTTCCCTCAATGCCTTCAGTCCATCCAGTACTCTGCCCTTTGTAATTTCTCCATCTGTCACCCCCTTCCCTGCCCACTCCTCCACCTCCCGTGTGGTATCTGTCTCCCCCTCTCTTCTGTGAATACAGAGCAGAAGTACTCATTTAATGCTTCTGCCTGCTCCTCCCCCCTCTCTACCCACTCCCCGTCCTTCTTAATCCTTACTATCTGGTCCCTGCACTTCCTTCTCTCATCAGTGTATCTGAAGAAGTCCTTCTCTCCGTCCTTGATGCCCTGTGCCAACCTCAGCTTTCTGGATTCCTTGGCGGTTCTGACTGGTCTTGTAACCTCCCTGGACTTCTTCATATACTCCTCTCTTTCTTTCCCCTCTCTGATTTTTTGAATTTGTGAAAAGCTCCCTGCTTGGCTTTCATCCCATCCATTACCTCCTTGGTCAGCCAACTGGGCTTCTTTGCCCTTCCCTTCTTATTGTGTGTCCTAGAACATGTCCCAGTGGCCTCCTCCAGCCCTGCCTTAATAATACCCCATCATTTTTTGTCGGCATCCGTGGTTGGTTGGTTGGCTTCCCTCCAGGTGCCTTATGAGAATTTCCCCCACTGTGCTGAAGTCTGCCCCCCTGAAATCTATCACCCTGGTACCCGAATCTCCAGCTTGCTTCCGCATTCTGAGTGTGAACCACACTGAGTGGTTGTCATTCCCAGCTAGAGGGTCCTCAACCTCCAGGTCCCTTACGACTTCCCCATTCATTAGTACAAGGTCCAGTGTCTTTCCCAACCTAGTCAGTTCCTGTACCATCTGCACTAGGAAGTTATCCTGACACAGCTGACTATGAAAAAGTGGAAGTCATGGGAGGTCATGCTTTAGATCTAAGAGATGACCTACTGTAGGAATATCAGTACTAAGAACAATCAAAACCCCAGATCAGCAGTTCAATTTAATACCGATACAGCAGTATCTGAAACAGACTGAATCCTTAACCAGTATTTCTCCCCACCAAATCAGACCACTTTTTTAGAAAAAACTGAAACAGCAAAATAAAATAAAAAAGCAAGAAATCACAACAACAAAAAGAGTGAACAAAAAAAACAGATAGGAGGTGGAGCAAACACAAATCAAAAACCCAAGAAATATCATGTGAAAGGGGGATTATAATTCATTTGATGAATATTACATTGACAGAGCAACAAGAAGTGGACCTACCCAAAGGACTCTTGTTTGTTCCTACTCCAACTATGGACATTTTTAAGATTAATGTTGATTTATTTAAGTTGACATGGAAACTTAAATGAATGTGTTTTTGTTCATTCACAAGAGAAAAGTCCCACAGAACCACAAAGCATGGATTTTCTACAAAATGTGGAATAGAACCAAGTTCCAATTACTAACGTACAATCTGAACTATCACTGCTATCTAACAATACTGGACTTTTTGCCAGATTAGACTCAACATGAAATTAGAGCTGTAGTACTACACAAGCCTCATTGAAGCTTTCAAGCTTTACAATTACTGCAGAGGATTTCAATATGGATACAGTTTTGGAAACTCACAACTTAATTGATCAAGTTGATCTTGATGAACTGTTGGAATTCCGTACCTCACCAGAAAGAGTAAACTTTATACAAAGCACAGAATTTAAGTCTAAATGGACATTTTGTCCACCTGGTGGCACACATCCCGCTGTTGGAACTTTTGAAAGTCTCATTAATAAACAGATGGACAAACTTCTGTTACCAAGAAAAAAAAAACAAAAAAAACAGGTAACAGGTTTAATTTGACATCCGAGGAAAGATAAGCTCTAGATGAACTTAAAGAGCTAAAGGGTGTAGTAATTAAGCCCTCAGACAAAAACTGTTTGCTAAATGGAACAGCTTACATGAATACAATATATGATTTATTTAATAGGGCTGAGAATTATGAATGTTTGAAAAGTAATCCGTCAAGTATTTTTCAGTTGCAGATTTTTGAATTGTTGGATGACAGTTTCAGTAGAGGGTGGATCATGGCAGAGGAGGCAGGCTTTCTTAGGACAGAATCCTATAACAACTACATTTTATATTCTGCCTAAAGTCCATTAAAATAGGACCAATCCACTGGGAAGACCTATTGTCTCAGGTGTGGGATCTCTAATCCAAAACTTATGTTCTTTATTCTTAGATCATTTCTTACAACCTGTGGCTCACTATTCAAAACTTTGTCCAGGGGCAAAATCTGCACTACCTGGTGGGCAAAATTAGCCCACAGCCAACTGCATGCAATATTCAAAGGAATAGCCAGGGGCAAACACAGCTACAGTAAATATATCAGGCAAACGAAGGTGGGCAAACATGGTCAAGAGTGCAGTGCAAATTCAGCCCAGCAAGGAAAACTACTCTGAATATAGCAAAGAAGACAGCTCGGAAAATAGCAACCAGGCAATGCAAACAGCAACAGCTGCACAGTGCACACAGAGGTAGAGTCAGGCACAGTTGAACCACATGGCCACTGGGGGATCCAGCACAGAAGGACACCAGGAAACAGACAATATGTGCATACAGCAGTGGAAGAGCTAAATAATAGCAACAGACACACCAAAGGCAATGTCAAGAAATATAATCCAGTATGTAGCTACACGTGTCAGATGTGTAGTATGGAAAATGAGCATAGATGGGACAGTGAGGCAGGGTCCCACACAAAGAAATAATATCCCTGCTGCTGTGCCAGTCCGACCCAAACCTGTGCCCACTGTGCACAGGCGGAGGAGACAAGGCATCCTGACATGGAGCAGAGAGCAGCACCAAAGGACACACAGCAGAAGGTCACAGGGGGATGGAAGTTACCCTTAGCAACAAGGGAAAAGCCATAGACAGGCCCACACACTAAGACCACCCAGCCATGCAATGTGAGGGGAAGGGTTGCCCCAGAAACTGGGACCATACTATGACTATGGACAGCCACAACCCAGTAGGTGGCCAGCATGCATACAGGAGATGCTGGGGACACATGTAGAACAGAATTTGATCACCCACAGGAGCACACACCCACCATGGCCAGAACACTGTGCAAGCAGATGCTCAGTCAAAGACACTGCATGGGGAGCACTGGGAAACCCTCTGCCAAGGGATAGGCAAGGATGTCAACCACCAAGGTGATGCAGGTGGTCAGTAGGAGGAATACTGCAAACCACAGAAACTGTCCAGAGGTAACCACTACCTAGAACGAAGAGTGGTGTCCCTAATATTTGGCAGCACTCTGTAACCTAAGCAATTATTGCCTACTAAGTGACTGCACCCTTTCCTACCTCAGTGCTTATGCACACTATCATATAATGTCAATAGCCCTCCTACTGTAGTAAGGCTGCAACACTGAATTCATGTCTGCTGATTACTGCCTGTCTATCCTCTCTCTGTTATATTGTTGGTATATTTGTCATTGTAACCTCCTGGGTAGTACCTGAAAATAGGCATTTTCTGCTAGTGAGCTTTGCTGGGCAACAAAAGCTAAATACATACACAAAGAAAGACACAGTACACTGGATCACAACAGTCAAAAGTATATTATCACAAAAAAACAACAGAAATGATGTACATAGCAAATATTTAAAAAACAGCAAAGAACAAAAAGAGGGAGGGAAAACTGGGTGGGTGAAAACTGGGACGGGGTAAATAACAGGGGTATGGTGGTGGGTACTGTAAGTCTGCAGATGGATAACAGACCCTCACCAGCTCCCAGAATTTGAACGGTCTATTCATCCAGGTGCAAAAACTGCTCCTGCCACTCTATAATGATGCACGTCTGGCATACAAGGTACCAAAGGAGGTCATCCCAGCCTTCATTCTCCTCCGGCCATCGTGCCCACACTGATGTGTGATGTGTACCTATGGGGTAAAGATCCCCACGTAAGTATGATGAGCTGACACTGTGGAGCAATGTAGAACCCAGAATGTGACCCCAGAGAAGGATAGCATACCCCAACTAGTATATCCATATAGCCAAAAATGGAAACAGTGCGGATATCACCAGACATGTGCCAGTATGCAGCATCCAGAAAACAAACAACGGCTTAATCTGGTTCAAAGTCAGTTGGCATTCATCTGTATCCCCCTCCCCCAGGTCATGCCTGAAAATAGCCAGGATTTGTCTAGTGCACTTACCCGGTCAACAAAAACTAAATAAATAAATAAATACAAAGAGAGACTAAAGGAGCTTAATATATATACCCTCGAGGAAAGGAAGGGGGGGACTTGATAGACACTTTAAAGTACCTCAAGGGAATCAACAAAGTCCAAGAGGGTGGCATCTTTCAGAAAAAGAGATGTGCAAGAACAAGGGGGCACAATTTGAAGATAGAAGGGGGGCGGCTCAGAGGTAATGTGAGGAAGTATTTTTTCATGGAGAGGGTTGTGGATACAAGGAACAGCTTTCCTGAGGAGGTCATGGAGTCAAAAACAGTGGGGGAATTCAAGAATGCCTGGGACAGACATAAGGCAATTCTAGTGGGGGGTAGGAGGAAGTAGGCTGTTGGTTAACTAGGATCTGCAGCTTATCCATTAGGTAGAGAAATGTGCAGACTAGGTGGGCCAAGCAATCCTTATCTGCCGTCAAATTCTATGTTTCTATGTTTCTATCCCATGACTCCATGGTACCTGCATGCCCAACCCACACAGACGTGAAGGCCGGTATGGCCATTGCCCCCAAAACCACCAATGGGATGCTGCCCCATGCATTCCCAATGCTGCCTGAGACACAGTACTGCCACACAGCCCCCCTGAGGTAACTCCCAGTCAGCCCCATAGCATGATCAAATATACTGGGGCATCATACTGTCTGTGAGATGCTGCCCACCAGAACACAACATAGCCCTATGAAGCATTGCAAAAGCACAATCATAAACCCCGCAACCCCTGTCCACAGGGTCAAAATAAAGTGGCCTGAGGACACGAATCACAGGGCTGTGAAGTAGCCCCAGCACAAGTGCTCTATGAACAGCCACAGCTACTGTCCATGTCACATGTGTGCTGTGTGGACATATATCAGACACAGTACCCTAGGTGATTACATACCACGGAGCTATACAGCAGTAGCAGCAACACTCCTTGGACAGATGCCGAGTTGGCGGCCACAGTGTGCAGCACAGCCCTGACATGGTGGCACAGTGGAGCAGCACAGTGCAATGTGATTAGTGTGCATGGCTGACTTTGATGGTGCACACATGGCCACACCACCGTGAGCACATAATGCCTGAATAGTCCATTGCCAGGCCATTGGCATGGCATGCGAATGATGCATGCTGTGGGCATACACACAACCACAGGAACCATGCAATACACACACACTCATCATGACAGTCATAAAGACCAAATACCGGCCATACAAAGTGTACACTGCACATATGCCTACAGCATATGTATGGGTGTAGTACAACACAACCCACAGGAGGAGACAGCCACACTCAATGGTATACTACAACTCTAGAATGGTAGCAGATGAACAATGCACAGCACACAAGGTGAACACAGTGGGAGAACAATGCCTCACACACAGTCTAATGGTGTTGAATGTACACGCCCATGGTGGACCGTAGGCCACCAGGTATAGTCCAATGCACAAAGTGTAAGGAGGCAGACATGTCCATGGCAGTATGTCACATCCCCTCACAGTGCAGATGCAAGACAGCAGCGCCAAGGAGGGTGTGTGCCCATGTAGGGGAGTGGACCCACAGGCTGTGTGGCCAGCGGAATCGCTGGCCAAGTGCACTGTTCCACAGGCTGCAGTAGGTGTGTGCAATGCCATGCCCAGCAGAACAGCAGCATGGGCACCCCATGGTCTGTGCCACTGGGATCAGTGATGTGACACAGGGAAAATGCACATATGGTGGCCACACTGTGCTGTTAAGGGGAACCACACATGCCCCACCCAGCAAGGAATGCAACATATGTAAACAACAAAGGAGCACACTCACATGCGGCATCCTGCTGCCCATCACCTCCATCCTGAGCCTGCTGGCCATGACTCACAATCCCCTGGCTGCGCCTTTGCTGCTGCTGTCCCCTGGCAGTGTGGTCTGCAGAGTGAAGGGAATAGAACAGAGTCAGTACCCACATGGACATCAATAATAACCCCCCCCAACAGTGCCAGTGACACTGTGTGCAACTGTCAAACAGTGTACTGTGTCTCACCCCAACCAGCATATGGTATATGAGACACATGTGCAATGTCAATTCAATGTACTGTAGTGGTCCATGTTCAGCACACATGCCAGGCCATCTGACATCATCTGGAGGAGCAATGCACAGACAACAATGGGGCGGATGTGTGTATCGCTGTATGTACCCAGAACATACATCCTGCAAGTGTCAGACAACTGAATGGCACTCCTGACAGTATACCCACAACACACAGCATGGATGGGCCATTCCTTTGACCCACCTGTGCCCCCAATGGACCATGCCACATTGTCAATATGTACTGGGGGCCCATAGATGAGCCCATAAGTCCTGTATGACAGTGTGACCATGGTAGACTGGGGATACTGCAGCACAGCTGTGGCTAGCACACATCACACAGACAGTGCCACTACAGTGCCCAGTACTGTGACTGATGTGTGCTGACTGACCACTGAACACAGCAGGGCCCAATGTCACATGGCCCATGAAGCACATGAACACACTGCAGTGAGCCCATGGAACATAACCAGCAGCTATCCGTCACTCACAGGCATATGTTTGCCCACACCAGAAGGATGATGCTGACATATGTGGCAGTTGCCAGTAACAGTCCTGGCCCTGTCACACAGTATGCACCATGTCCACCAGCAGGGTGGGCCCAATGTCACCATGCCAGGAACACAGGCAGCAGTGTGTCTGCAACCTACACACATGCCTGGACAGTTTCATAGTAGTCTACAAGCTCAGGAGGCAGAGCCTATTATGTGAGCTCACCACCCTAGGGTGGTGTATTAGCCAAAGATCTTCAAATTTATTCATACCCATGTTTGAGTCCAATTGTTTTCTAAAAATGTCCGTAGTTTTACTCTCAACTATTGTACTTTGTAATGTATTCCATTGGTTCACAACTCTCTATTTGAACCATTGTCTTCTTTTTTGGTTTTACATATTTTACTCTTTAATTTAAGACTGTGGGACCTGGAATGTACAGTACCTTGGTTGTATTTCTTTGTAAGCCAAGGGTTTCCAAAAGAAGTGACTCTCTTGTGGCTTTATACGTGAGCCACAGATCAACAGTGTGCCCCCCCCCAACAGCAGCCCTTGTCAGTGTACAGAGGTGTGGCTGGACAATTCGTTGTTGTACACACACCATCCAACTGCACAACCCTTGTAACATATATGTGCATATGTCCAACATATGCTACGCTACTAATGACAGACCACAATGATACCTGTCACATGATACCTCTGTGCATGTCTCATGCACTACCACATGCACAGGCACTATTGACCCACACATGGACACCACTGTACCCATAGCAGTCTACACACACCAATGCATGAGAATGACTCTGTAGCATGATAGGCATGTGTGCAGTGACCTGTCCTATAAACACGTACCTACATGTGTACTGTGTTCGTGCCACTGTTTTTGACTCCACACCCTTTGACATGCATAATGCTGGGCTATGAAAAATGTGTCAACATAACTGGCACAGGCACAGTGGCATCACACACCATGCGCTGGAACCTGTCCAGCTACTGCCTCTCCCTCTGCTGCAGGTCCACAAACCGATGCCTGCACTGCTCCCCTGTGCAGTGGATGCCTGTGCAGGCAGTGAGGTGGCACACTACAGATGCCCACACCTCACGTTGAGGCCTATCCCCCTCGTGCACCTCTCCAAAAAGATGGCACTCCATGGCCAGCACCAGTTGCACCATGTTGGCCAGCTCCAACTCCCCCCACCACTGGTTCCTCTGAACCACCACCCTGAGCCTTCTCCTGCTCACCATAACTGAACAGACACTGAAAGAAGCACCACCCTAACACCACTGTGCATGGAATGATGTCCAGAACACAGTTGGAACTGCGCATAACTTAGCAAGGGGCTATCAAAGGATGGCACCATGCAAAATAAACATGCGCAACCTTTGTATGGCCTTCCCAGTGATTACATCATTGTGCTTGCATGTCTAGAGTGACACAAGACACAGTTTGCCAGTCACAATTCATATAGTGCTGCGCTACAGTGCTGTTTGCCCAGCACAATTACATGCAATATTCAGAAGTGCTATGCAAATGAGCCTACTTAGGCAGTTGGAGTGCAAATCACCACATTAGCATGTCATTAAGTCCTGATTTGCATGCATTACCATGTGTGGATTGCCCAGGCTATTTTAGTGGGAACACAGCACCACCTGCACAGCTCACTGGAACTGCAAGCAGTAGTCTGACGTCTGGGATTGCAGCACTAGGTCTCACCATGTCCCAGAAGACAAGTTCCACAGGAACAGGTAGGTGTTCTTCAGGTGATACACAGTTATCATGGTCTGGAACAGTGAGTGTATTCTGCTACAGTGACCTGGGGCTACAGTATTGGATGGGGAACATACGTGCAGTGTTTTTTGTCAGGTACTGCCGAATGATGCTGTCATACAAACACCAGGCCCAGCTGGCAGCTGTGTACTAACTGTGCACTGCACTGACATACTGTCCTGTCACATGTATCCGCTGTGACAGTGGCACTGGAGTCGCACATTGTGACACACATATGGATGCCCATGTACATCTACAGGTATGCTGTACAGACCCCAGGCTGGGGAAACTGTCATGACACACAACACAGGCATACTGGTCCTCTGGTGGCCGTGAATGTCTCAAAAGCCACAAGTTTACTGGGGAGGCAATGAAGGCACTGGCTGATGCATACAATGCCAGGGAGTGCAACATGCAGTGCTACAAGACAACAGATGCCACAGTATGTGTCCTGTGGGACGAGATCATGGCTGAAGTCAATGCTGTTGGTGGCAGGGGTTGCACAATGGATACTGTACGCAAACAGTAGAATGATCTACAGTGCCGTGCAGAGGATGACTCGGCAGCTTGCCACCAAGCACTGCACACCATGGTTGGTGGGCCATGACTACCAGAGGTTGCAGGACCTGTCGATCCTGTAGTGGAGGTGGTGGCGTCAATCCTTGGGACTGTGGCCATGGAAGGTGTCAAAGGCGGTGGGTGTGAGACACATGTGGCATCTCACAGGACATGTGAGTATATGGCTATGTACCAGCATGGTGTGCATGGGTATATCAGTCAATCAATTCAATCAATTTTTTGTTATAAAAAAGCACAATTCACAAATGATCAAAGTGCTTGTACATATCTAAAAAAAAACATATTAAATTATTTACATTACATATCAACAGACTAAAACTTATCAAGACTCTGGAAAACAAGTTGAATAAGTGGGTTTTAAGTGCAATTTTATACCTCTCCATGGTCAGGCACTCTTTTACCCGATGAGGTAGAGAGTCCACATGGTTGGGGCCACAAATGCAAGTGCCTGAGCACTCGAGGTCTTCAAATAAACCCTGGGAACCTCTAGCACTCCCTCATGGGTGGAGCAGAGGGGATAGTAGAAGCAGAGAAGATCTTGCAGATAACGCAGTCTCTGTTTGTGTAGGGCCTTATAGGTCAGTAAACCAACCTTGAAGGTGATCCGGCACTGAACATGCAGCCAGTGCAGACCATGGGGTACAGGCGTGACATGGTATGATCTAGTTAAACCAGTCAACAGCTTGGGAGCCGCATTCTGCACCAGCTGCAAGTGGTGGATATCAACCCCTGGCAGCCCTAGGTACAGGGCATTGCTGTAGTCAAGGCAGGAGGTCACAAAGGCATGGACCAACATCGGAAGATCACCTGGTGGGACAAGGTGTTTAATCTGGGAGATATTCCTTAGATGGTAAAATGAAGACTTAATGACGGATGACACCTGAGATTTAAGTGTAAGCCCATCGTCAAACATAATGCTCAGATTTTGCACCCAGTTGGAGGTCACCAACTGGCTGCCTCCAAGCTAAAACCTGGGAGGCTGCCCAGCCAAGAGCCCTCTACCTGACGTCCAGGGTCTGCAAACAACACCTCAGTCTTGTCAGGGTTTAACCTCAGCCAGCTGGCACACATCCAGTCTTGGATCTTGGAGAGGCAGTTGTAAAAAGTTGGGACAGTTCCACCCTGTTCAGACACAAAGGACATGTATAGCTGAGTATCATCTGCATAACAGTGAAAACTCAGCCCATACCACCTTATAATGTCTCCCAATGGCAGCATATACACAGTGAACAACATGGATGACAAAACAGAGCCCTGTAGCACCCCACAAGGCAGGGGGGAACGGATTCGAGGAATAAATTCCTGACACCACTCTCTGAGTCCTGCCTCTGAGGAAAGAATGGAATCACCTGAGGACTGTTCCTGACAGTCCACAGATCAGCCGCAGATGCTCCAGCAACACTCCATGGTCCACGGTGTCTAATGCTGCAGAGAAATTAAGGAGAACCAAGATGGAACGACTCTTCTGATCTTTCACTATCAGGAGATCATTAGGTACCGGAACCAGTGCCATCTCAGTACTATGCCTCTTCCTAAATCCAGACTGGAGAGGATCATAGACATCATGGATGGTAAGTCAGTAGACTGGGATGGTTAGGCACTGGAGCAGTGGTGCTGCTATAAAGTCAGTAATTTGTAGAACACAGAGGCAGTGGCACTCATCAATCACTCCGTGTCTTCAAAGAAAGAAACTGATTCAACTTATTTCATTGAAGTTCTTTTTATTTCAGCCACATATGGAACCAACAGAAAAAAGACCACAGTGTATGCACACTGTTTGCTTAATATTGCCATCCAAAGGGCTCCCTCAGAGCTAATGTTGCCATTACTCACACAGGTGTTTATATACAAGTCTCCCTTGATCTCATGTGTATTTTCAACCAATCCAAAGTGCATAATACAATTAAATAATGTGAAAACCATTGACATACCCTAAATTATATAAGTTTATGCTTATAGTAACCAGTCTATTTTCATTCCATTCAATTATTAACATTACAACCTTTTTGTCGAAATTATAATTCATTTCTAAAAACCAAAAAAGTATGCTGCTAAAAGGTTTTCCTCATTCATCTGGGCTTCAAATTTGAGGAGACCCTGCAATAAAAAAACACACAAAACAGATTAAATAATTGGACTCAATAAATCACCAAGATAAATCATGGATGGAAAGATGATCCTCCAGTTGCAGCACGACCACCTTCTTAATGACATTACCCACAAAGGGAGTGCCACAGAGTGCAGCTCAGCTTGTGTTGTGGCACAATGCAGCCCTGGCCAGTGTACACATGTGTGCATTGGGATGGCCTGTATGCTGTATGGCACTGTCTGCTGCTGTGGTTGTCACACTACCAGTCTAGCAGTATGTGCCACACTAACACAGTCTTGTAGTACTCTGCACACAGCTGCCCTGTGCCTATGCACTTAATGTGTATCACAGCTGCAGGTGTTCTATCCATGTGCTGTGTTGCATGTTGCCACGTGTGTCACTGGGTGCGCTGACTATACCATCCCTGTGGGTAGCAGTCTTCATGTGTGTGGGTGTGTGGGATACAGTGGTGTTAGGTGTGGGCATGCCTGTAGGGTTCACATTCCACCCGTAGGTGAGCGCACACCCTGGATGTGTGGGTGTATAGGCAGTAGCACCTGTTTTATGCTGGCACTGGGTGACATAGGCAGCACTGGTGGGGTATGCATGTGCTGGCACCTGTACAGAACTTCTGTGTACTGTGTAACACACTGACAGTGTTCTTCTCTGTCCAAAGTGCAGGGAGATGGAAAGCATGGCAACGCCGAGGAGGTCGACCTGGAGGAGGACAGTGAGCTATCCACATTAGGTGTCCAGCAGCAGGCAGCACATGAAGAGGAAGGGGAGTCCTTGGACACCTTACTGGATGAACTGTGCAACAGTGATGAGGACATCTACATTTCCCTTGGGAACTATTTAGTTGCCATTGCTGCAATGGGGAGTGGGGTTCTCCCCATCAGAGGTGTCTCTCGACACCGCTGACCAGGCAAAGGCAGACTCCAGGGGAGCCATCACGGCCACCACACAGTCACCCACCAGGTACACAATACCATCTGTGCTGGTAGAATCCCTGGAGGGTCACGCCTCTTCTACCTCAACTGCCACCACCACCCTCTCCATCACTGCCACAGGTGTGACCTCCACACCCACCAGCTCCCACGCCACATGGTCCACACCACAGGTGTCTGTAGGTGGACAGCATGTTGCCCCGCCTACACACTCCTGTGACATGCATGGCCCTGTAGCTAGCTAGGCACTGCCACCACCATCTGCAGAGGGTGTGGGGCGCACACATCCCACATGTTGCCCACACACACATCCACTACCTTTGGTGACCATGCCCCCAGGAGACAGGTTATCTTGGAGGCACAGCAGTTCCTCCAGTCTGTGGTGGACTTGCAGTCCACCATACAATGGGAGCTGCACGCATTCAGGAGGGAAATATGGCAGGAATTGGCACACCTCCGGGAGACCCTGCACACTGGCCTGCAGCATGTGGAACAGCATGCGGAGGAGCATCAAGCATGCTTCCTGGATGTCCTCCACCATGTGTTGTGTGACCTAACCAGGGCAGTGATGGAGCTCACTGCCACGGTGCAGGAGGTTGGGCTAGCCAACCAGCCATGCCACATCGGTACACACCATCAGCGTGTAGGTACTGTCCCCCAGTGTGCGTCATCGGCACATAGTGGCAGGTCGCGGTCAATCAGTAGTGCTGTCACAGCATCATCTGTGGGCACTCCCCAAACCACTGGGTGACAACTGGCCTTTGCATCACCCAGCCCAAAGCATGGGTGTGGCTATCCTAGGGTGTCATCATCCCCTCAAACATTGCCTTACAGCTCATCGGTCCACATGACTCCTCCTACACGAACTCACAGTAGGGCTTCTGTCTGGACCCATGGTGGGAACAGGCATTGATTTTGTGTGCTGCACTTTACATTCCCCTTCCTGATTTGCACCCTTCCCATGCTCCCTGTTGTACTTGCCCACACCCAACCCCTATTTCTGTATCACCACTGTAGTATCCTGTATTACTGTTTTTTTGTTGTGTGCATTCTTTCACAGTTTTTTGTTTGTACATATTTTCACAATACACTATTGCAAGCATGTCTGTTGTCCATGTTGTTTTCACTCACCTGCCCATCCCTGTCAGTGTTCTGATGATGTTCTGGCGATGTTCCTGGGACTTCCTCGCCAAGGGTGGGTTATGCCTATCAAGCTGCTCCACTATCCTATGCACCTCTGGCTCCATGTCAGTGTCAGCATGTTCCTCAGGTTCTGGCAGGTGTATTCCACGATTGAGTGCCATGTTGTGTAACATACAACAGGCTAGGAATATGTGACATACCTTCTGGGGGGTATATTGTAGGGCACCACCTGAATGGTCCAGACATCTGAAGCGCATTTTGAGCATTCTGAAGACATGCTCAATGGTGTTATGTATTGCACTGTGTGCCTCATTGTATGTCTCCTCGGTCACATTTGCTGGCAGAAAGACTAGGGTAAGGAGCCAGGGTCGCAAGGGATATGCACTGTCTCCTGTAGGAAACATTACCAAATGTTAGCACGTGTTCGCTGTGTAGCTCAGCCTGTGCACTTGGCAGCCCCTACAGTGTTGGTTGTCCTGTGTACCTGTACACCCTCACCTCCCCACCCTTCCCTGTATACCTCTTGTGGGTGCTGTATTGTGGCACTGTCCCACTTTTGTTGGGGATTGTGGTCATGCCTGCTGCAGTTACTCACCAACAAGCTGTCCACTGGGTATTTGGCCTCCCTCAAATGCCTGGCACAATTGCGACTGCTGCTAGATGAAGGCATCATGGGCACTGCCGGGGTACCATGCGAGGACATTGATGATGCACCCAGTTGCATCACACACCACCTGGGAACTGATGGAGTGGTACCCCTTCCTATTCAGAAAGGTGTCTCCCACTTCACTGGGTGCAGTCAATGGCACTGAGTACTGCTGGTAGGTGTGCAACCTGATAGAATTGCTGCATTGTTTCTCGGTGCTCCACTATCATGCTGGGGAATACAATGAATTCACCAGAATGTGGCAGCAGGGCATCTAGGAATTGGGCCAGGAGGTGGCAGACTGCGACACACCAATGATATCCCCAACTGGTGTCTGGAAGGGCCAGGTGGCTAAGAAACACATTGCAGCTGTCACCTTTTCTTCTACTGACATGACATGGCTGCACTGGGTAGTAGACTGCAGTTGCTCATGCAGGAGTTTACAGAGCTCCCTCAGCAGGGCCTTACTGAGTTGATACCAGCCCACAAGGTGGTCATCTGTGAGTATCTCAAAGGACACTCGAGGCCAGTACATTCTGTTTGCAGCATATCTCCTCCATGGCCTATGGAGTGGCCCAGGGTGGCCTTCTTCCCTCTCATCCTCTTCGATGACTGTAGCCATTAGATGCACCATGATTCTGTTGTTGCATACAGCCATGTTGCCTGTTGCTGCTTTGTCCACGCCCCCTCCTTGTTTTGTCCAAAGTAAACACTACCTTTTATGGGCGTTAATTTGTGCCACACTTTATGTCATGCTACTACATGTTGCATGACGCTGTGGCACTGAATATACTGTTGCACCTATATTTATGTCTCTGCCACTCTCTTTCCCCACACATACATTATTTTTTTGTGCTGGCACTAACCTGTTGCGCTCTTGCTATTTGGTCTTTTGAATATTGCAACCCCGTGCAGACTGGGCACAATCTGTTTGCGCTCAGCGCAATGTTTTGAATATTGGGTCCCTGCTGTTTTGGGCCTGAGATCCCACATCTGGCACACCATGGACTTGCTCAATAAACTTAAAGGACATAAAGGAGAGCAGCTAGCAAGGCAAACAGGATGTTGGGATGCATCGCAAGGGGGATCACCTCTAGGAGCAAGGAAGTGATTCTGCCGCTGTACAATGGACTGGTTAGACCACACCTTGAGTACTGTGTACAGTACTGGAGACCACACTTGAAGAGGGACATACAGCTCCTGGAGAGGGTACAGAGGAGGGCAACAAAGATGATACGAGGGCTAGGATTTGACTTATGAGGACAGACTTGAGGAGCTCTGCCTGTTTTCATTGGAGAGAGGAGAGACAGGGGACATGATTGAGGTCTTCAAGTACCTCAAGGGAATAAATAGGGTAAACATGGAGGGATCTTTAGACTAAAGCAGGGAGGCATCACCAGAGGGCATGGTTTGAAGTTGGAAGGTGGAAGGGTGAGGGGAAAGGGAGGAGGTTTTTCACTGAGAGGGTGGTGGACCCTTGGAATGCTCTGCCTGGGAGCTGGTTCCAGAGATCCACAGTGGAGAGCTTTAAGAGAGGGTGGGACAGACACAGAAAGTGGATGTATCAGATGATGGCCTGTCCCGGGGGGTGGGGATGGATGATAGGGGTTTCTGGAGCACAAGGGATGGGAGGGTCTCGGCACCCAACTAAGGATCTAGGTTCGAGCAGACTTGATAGACCATAAAGCCTAATCTGCTGGCAAATAGTATGTTAGTATGTTAGATTTGTATGGAAACCTGACCATGTTTGGCTCACTACTGATGTGAGCAAGTTGTTTACCAGTATACCTCATTCTAGAGGCATTGAAGCAGTGGAATTTTTTTCTTGGTGGAGGGTGTGAGTCCAACAGACTACCTTTTCTAACAAGGGTACTAGAATTTGCCTTAACAAAGAATTATTTCACCTTTAATAAGGAGTATTTTCTTCAGAAATGTGGTACAGTAAATGTGGAAGCATTTGCACCCTCTTATGCTATTGTCTACATGGGGTTCTGGGAGAAAAAGCATATATTCAATGAAATAACAAATCCCTTTTTTGACAGGTTGATTTTTCAGTACTGCTTTATAGATGATATTTGCTTCTGGTGTGGCACAGTGGGAAGAAATCCAAAAGTTCATGGAGTATCTAAATTGCAACAATTTCAGTTTAGAATGCACATGAGTGTGACAAATATCAGATACATTTTTTGAATGTCACACTCAGCGCCAAGCCAGATGCAGAGGTATCAACCTGTGGCTTCAGAAAAGAGTTAGCAGCAAATGCTTTACTGCACTACAACAGCACACACCCTAAAAAACTAATTGAGACTATCTCCTATTCCTAATACCTCAGGCTTAAAGAAACTGTAGCACAACAGCACCACATTTAGTTTACAAGCACAAGCTCTAACAAAGAGGTTTGTGGATGGAGGTTACTCCCGGAGATCTGGAATGAAGCCCTTAAAAAGTCACAGCACTTTAACAGGGACAATTTACTGGTACCAAAGGTTAGCAACTTCACTGTGGAATAGCCTTACAACCTTGCACTTTTGTGACTCATTTCAGTCCACTTTTGAGCCAAATTGGCAACTAGGTCCATAAATTTTGACTGATTTTACAAACGGACAGTTCCCTTGGGGACTGTGTGAGAGACAAGCCTGGAGTGACTAGGAAGAGTTGAAGTTTGGGGAACCTCTAACTTGTAATCATTTTGTGCCCATTGCTAGTCCCAGTAACACAGCAGGGTGGCTACCAAAATGCCCAGTGTGTTTTTTACAAGTGTGGGTTGTGCCACATCGGCAAATTTTTCCTGTTTAAGAATGCTGTGGCTACCATAGATAAAATGGAAATTGAATCTTATTTGAGTTATAGTTTATTTAGCTGCTTCTTTACATTTCATTTTGAAGTGAAAACAAGTTGTGTGTTTATAATTTTGGGGGCATTTTACCTGAGTACGTGCTCCCCTTAGCCACTGTGACTTTAAGCTAAAACACTGTCTGAGTTAAGGATTGGTATTCTTGTTTTGCTGTCTTTTTCTTTACACGTGTATTGGTTTTTGCTTTTTGTTTTTCGTTTGTAAATGGATGAAGCTGTGATACTGTATCCTTACATTTTTTCACTTAAAAGAGCTGTACTAACTCAATCTGACATGCTCCCTGATGAAGACCCTTAGGTCGAAGTGCTGAGGCTGCTAGTCAGTGTCCTCACTGTGCATGAATAAATGTTCATACTCTAGTGTGCCTTGTGCCTGCTTCTCTTTTGTGTTCCTTACCTAGCCCGAATTAGCCATCCTGACAAACACTGCTGCTTAAGCCTTTGTACATGCTGTATCTACCCTGTCCTTACTCAATGTAAAGAGGTTCACGAGATCAGCCTTGTTTATACATTTCAGGTACTTAAAGGTTTCAATCATATCCCCCCTCTACCTTCTATCCTCCAATAAGCATATATTAAGGCTCCTCAGCCTGTCCTTATATGGACTGTTCTGCTGATCCTGAATCATCTTCATTGTCCTTCTTTGTACCATCTCAAGATGATTCACATCCTTTCTCAGGTAGAGAGGTAGGGACTCCAGTACTGCACACAGTACTTCAGGTGAGGTTGCACCATGGATCTGTACAGTGGCAGGATCACCTACTTCCTTCTGCTTGTGAACCCCTAACTATAAACCCCAGCATCTTGTTTACCTGCAGCATCCTGTCTCCAATGTGACAGTGCATCCATATTCTCTAAGTGACCACTACCCAGTTTCCTGAAGCTGGTCAAACAAGTTTCACAAACTTCCCCCACTGTCTATTTTCAGTAGGGTGCTAAAACCTGGTCACCTGAAGCACCTAAAACAAGGCCTACACAATATAAATTGGTCACTCCCGGATACCACAGATGACATTAACCTTGCCATGGATCATTTCATTAAGCACTTCAATAGTGCCTGTGATACCCACACTCCCTTAAAAAGGATGAAAAATTAATGGCACTGTTAACCACTGGTTAGCATCTTAACTCATTAGTAAGATGAAGCTCAGAGACCACCTTTGGCACCGTGCTAGACACACTATCAGACAAGCAGATGTGCAATCTTATAAGAAAGCCAGGAATGCCTGTGCACGGGAAATTTGACTTGCTAAATCCAAACATCACAGGGAAATGCTCCCCAACTCATGGGGAAATAGTAAGAACTTCTGGAACAACATAAAGAAGTCACTGGGAAAGAATCTAAGGATTCGCCCTCCATGCTCAGCATCGATGGAATCCCCACCCTGGACCCGATGCTCTTAGCAAACACCTTCAACAAAGCATTCACAGACCAGAGCAGTGTCCTCCCACCAGATTTCTTTGAGGACACTGACCCAATAAGCGCTCACCATCCTGTTGAAAATCTTCCATCTCCCCCTCTTTTTTACTTTAAAACTGTCCCTTTGTCATTAGCTAGGAAGTACCTCAGCAAAGTTCTATGGAAATCACGTCACAGTGGTGATTCATTGGATCTCAAGCTTGTGGCCCTCACCCTTGAAGAAGTACTACCACCCCTCTCGAAGATTTATTTAGTTTTTGTTGACCGGGTAAGTGCACTAGACAAATCCTGCCTATTTTCAGGCACGACCCAGGGAAGGGGGGATACAGATGAATGCCAACTGACCTTGAACCAGATTGAGCTGTTGGTGGTATTTTTAGTGAATGAGGGAAATTTGGCCAGGACACCGGGGAAATTCCCCTACTCTTTTTAATAAGTGCCATGGGATCTTTAACATCCACCTGAACTACCACCAATCTGGGCAGATGGGACCTCGGTTTAACGTCTCATCCGAAAGACGGCACCTCAGAAATGCAACACCACTCTTATGCTGCACTACAGTGTCAGTACTGGGATATTAACCCAAGTGCCAGATGTGGGAGCTGAACCCACAGCCCTCTGATCTCCTGGCCTCAGAGGCGAGTGTGCTACCTACTGAGCCACTGACACTGCATTAACCTGTCACTGCGACTGTCACAATTCCTGCAATTACGGAAGTCTGCCCTCATCACCCCAGTTCATAAGAGTGGGGACAGGGCCCTACACTCAAATTATAGGCCCATATCAGTCCTCCCTCCACTATCAAAAGCACATCAGTGCATTGTATCTGATCAGCTGGTTGAATAGCTTGATAAGTACTCTTTACAATGCCTGCAGAAACATGGATTCTGAAAAGGGTACAATGCCACCACGGTCCTATTGGAGTTCACTGGCTTCATCCATCAATCTTTGGATCAAGGCACTTCAGTAGGGGCAACCTTTATAGACCTCACAAAGGCCTTTGATACTGTGCACCACTCACTACTCCTTAGGTAACTGTCCTCCATAGGCCTCTCTGCTGACTCTACACTTTGGTTTAAAAGTTATTTGGTGGCCCAGTGGTGCTGAAGGTTGAGGCACTGGATGCCACATCTCACACCACACAAGTGACCCGGGTTCGGAAACACACCCGGGTCATTAGGGGTCGGCAGGGGAGGGATAGGACTGAGCGTCCAGAGGACTGCTATCCTATCTCAGGGAGGGCTGAGGGCTTCCATCGCTCTGCAGTAGACCCTGGTGAAGACCGGGAGGCACTACAGGGCTGGTGCAACAAGGGGTGGAGTGTGGCAGACGCCTGCACAATGTGCCTCAGGAAATCATTGCACATCCATACTCCAGGGGATATCAGGGAGGAAAATGGCTGGGTGTGACCATGCAGCTTGATGGCCGTACTCTGCTCTGCCTGGAGGACTGTTGTGGAATCGCACTGGAGGGGTTGGTGGCCGGTCCAGCATGGAGTGGTATGAGGGGCCCTCCGGTGGGTCGGCAGATGGCCACACCAGATCCCCCATCATGTGAGTGAGCCTGCTGCTCTCTGGACAGGCAGAGCCGGCGGCTGGATGCCCTCACTGGAAACACACCACAGCAGGCAATAAATAGAAATACGATTAAAAAAAAGCTATTTGGAAGACCATTTTCAAAGTTTAAAAATGGCCAATGTCATCTCTGATCGGCAGTCCGTTCACTCTGGTGTACCTCAAGGCTCTATTTTGGGACTGCTCCTGTTCAGCATCTTTCTCAATAATCTTCCTAATTTCTGCAACTAACGGATTCTCCTGTATGCAGATGACACCGTCATCTACAGCAACAACCCTGACTCAATGCAACTAGAACAACACCTTCAATGAAGCTTTGAGGAAGTGGAGGACTGGTTCCACAAACACAAATTGATCCTGCACTACAAGGAAACAAAAGTCATTATGTTCAGCAGCTCCCAGAATAAGCACAAATCCCATTCACTGACCATCAGAAATCGCCTTGGCATTCCACTCGAACAAGCACAGCACTTTAAACACCTGCAGATCACCCTCGACAGCTGCCTAACTTATACCCAACACATTGATTTCATTGCCAGGGCAGTAAACATCAAGACTGGCCTACTACACAGGCACAAACATCACCTGACACTGGATGCCCTTAGATTTGCTATTCACAGCTCTGTCTTATCCATCGTAGACTACAGTCTGGAAATCTATGGTGCAGTATCCTTATCATCCCTCCAGAGAATATCCATAGCTCTGAATAAGGTATGCAGGCTACTCACTGGTGCTGCACGTCTCACCCACACATGTGAGCTCTATGCCCAGACAGGCTGGCTTCAGCTTAGTGGGAGGATTTAATATAATACCTGTCTATTAGCCAAAAAACCACTTCTCAACCTCCTGGTATGGAAAACCTGCTCATCCACCACTGCACTTCACCACATATGCGAAGCTCTGGTAGCCAGCCTCTCCATGTATCAAGATGCCTGACAACTCAGGGCATTGCACATTTGCTTACAGGGCTCCTCTTTGGTTAAACGCACTTGGCAGTGATATATCATCACTTCTTTACCTGGGTACCTTCAAACTCATGCTCCATCAGCATCTCACCGCTAATATAAAATTTATGTAAAATATAAATATAAAAATAGGAAATATTTGTACTATGTAATTTGACCACATATCAAGTGTATTCGACAGTCCTGTTTTGTTCTAATTGTATCCTGTATTGTATTGATGTTGGTTGTGTTTGCCACCCTGGTGGCACAGGTTGCTATGTATATGAATGTACTGCTAAATGACTGTTGGTATTCCTGTTCATTCCTACCCCTAACCCCTATCCGTTTCTCCCCTTAGCTTCCTCTTTGTATAGGCCACGCCATAATGTCCTCTCCCTCTCTGTATATAACTTCTACAATCCTCACCCATGTGTACTACTTATAACTTGCTGTCATTTGCTACTCCTTGTTTGCTCTGTACCATTGCCATATGTTTTATTGACCTGTATGTATTATGTATCTTGCTGACGAGGAGCCTTTGTAAACAAGTCCCTGACTCAAAGGGGGGTTGTAATTCCGATATCTGAAATAAATAAATAGATAAATAAAATGGCCCTCTGGACAGAGTTCGACAAATCCAATAGCCCGACGTCCCGGGCTATCACTTTGTAGTCAGGGACAAGCATTTTTGTGCAGAGCTAGTTGTCTGCGGACAAGTAGCGCTTTGAAAAAGAAAACAAAACCTTTTTTACTGCACTTCTTGGATCCTTCACTAGGGTGCTCACTTCTGACATCTGAGTCTGACTGTCCTGGTGGCTGTGTGATGGATTGGCACACCAGGGAGCCGAGTCAAATGAGGAGCCCAGGAATGAGGCAGGTGTGTCACCAAGTGTGGAGAGCAAGTGTGGAATGGAGAGAGCTGCCTTCGGGAACTGAGAAGCCAGAGAGTCATCAGAGTGGCATGGAAAAGCAGAACAGTCAGAAGCTAGGGTAAGAACCTACTGGCCATGGCAGTGACTTGGGGGGTTAAAGGTTAGATTGAAGGCCCACTCGTGTTTTGCACACTGACCTAAGAGGGAAAATGAAGTAGCTGTGTGAGTTTAGTAGACCTTGGGGAACGGCACAAAACTGTTGTGGCTGATGGTGGTTTTTGGGGAGATTTCTGCTGACAAAACTGAAAAAGCTGAAAATGTACTTAAAAAAAAGAGAACCGAAAGGGAGTGTGACGGTGGTGAGCTTGGGGAGGGATGCACTCATCAGCAAGATCAGATGCTTGCCAGCTTCCAGTGTGATCAAAATGTAGGCCCCCCACCCCCAAAAAAGGAACAAAAAGGAAAGAAAAATAACTGAAAAAAAGTAATAGAAAAGTGTGTTGGGCTGCAGGATCTGGTACTAAAGAGTAGAGGGGCAAAAAGTAGTGTGTTACAGCTTGGCCACAACAATTTATGTGCTAGCTGCAAAACAGCTGCATGCAACATAGTGGCAAATAAGTTCAATCTGGAAATAAAGTAAAAAAATAAAATAAAATAAAAGGATCCAGATACTAGTCAGAGTAGAGGGGCAAAAAGTAGCCTATTACTATTGGGCCACCATAATTTATGTGCTAGTTACAAAGAAACTACATGCAGCACAGTAGCACATGTCGTTAGCTAAATAAAATGGCTCCAAAGGAGGAAGAGAATGAGGCTTAGGCTTTGTGTTGCCCTGGGAAAAGTTAGGCAAAGTGTGAAAAACAGAAGTTAAGGCAAAAGCTGCCTAAGGAAATAAAAATAGTGTGTAGTCTGTGGAGTGGTAGGAAGGGGACTGTCTGTCGGGCATGTCGGGTGAGGGTGTGGCTGGCATGGGACAAACTAAAAGTGCAGTGTAAAAAAAGTTTAAAAAAAAAAGTAGAAATAAAAAAGCATCAAAGCCACACTGTTCTGTAAATCTTTCTAGACATTGCTTTTTCTTCCCATCCCAGTCCTATTCCACTGCCTTCCTGTTCCTCCCTGCCTACCTTGCTTAGTCTGATCAGCCTGCATCTGTAAATTAAGTATTGTATTTTATTAGTGTCTGTCCCCTCCTACAGTAGTCTACCACCAATGCAAAAAGACACACCACACAGTAACTGTAATAAAAGAAGTTTTATTAGGATCACAAAAAAAGAAATGCACTTCAGTGCTTTATGAACAGGTGGAGTAGAGGAAAAGAAAAGAAATGACTCTGACTTTAACCTGTATTAATTTAACAGAACAATTTACAAATATATCATTTTTCCTGTTTTCCAATAGTCTACATCTACAAACTATAAATAATACAAACCCCCAGACCATATACTTTGTTGCTACATAATTATTTTAAAATGTTCCTCAAAATATAGCCTGCCGACCATGGACTACCACTCGCAACACTGGGACTACCATTTTTGGCTGGGCCAGTTGTCCTGGACAGGCACGAAAATTTAAAATTTGTTGATTCCTGCCTCTGGATCCGTTTGCTCACCCGGTTATCAAAGACATAAATAAATTAATAGCACCTGTGACTGTTATGCCTAATTTCCTTACTTACAAACCATTGTCCTACCTATTGGGCTCTTGTTTTGTCTCACCTCCCAGTTACCTCATTCTCCTCCCCACTTTGGACAAGGCCTCTAGCTGCCTCTTCTACCCCCCAATGCCTCCTCCCTGCCCCCTTGACCTCTCCCAGTCCCTAACCTCTACTTTTTAGCTTGACAGGGCCTCTGACTGCCACCTCCAACTTTCCAGTTTCCATTGATTACCCTCCCCTCTCTGCTTCACCTTGTTTCACCCTTTAGTCATGTCTCACTGACAGTTCAATGTCCTGTGCAACCAGTATAGTGTTATGCTTGTGCAACAGTGTTAGTTTGGTTTTGGCCATTTGCACTCTCTATTCCAGAGGAATTACTACCCTGTAGGAGTACGAAAGGCAAGGAACCCTTGGAGAGGGTTCCACCCCTAGAGGTGCCACAGGGTGATTCCCGTGGCTAAAGGTACCTTAGAAATCTCCCTAAGTAGAAGGTGCTGCCACTGGAGGAGGAGGGGAGGATGGTGGGGCAAAGAAAAAGTGCTTCACAATGAGGCTAAGAGGAACTGCTTATATAGCTCAGGAAGTGGGAGTGGATGGCTGCTTGGCCATCGAACTCCAGGCATAGCCTTTCCAATTCAATGTCCTGCGCAGCCAGTATAGTGTTATGCATGTGCAACTGTATTAGTTTGGTTTTGGCTGTTCACACTCTCTATTCCAGAAGAATTATCACCCTATAGGGGCACGAAAGACAAGGAACCCTCAGAGAGGGTCCAACCCCTAGAGGTGCCATGGGACGATTCCCATGGCTAAAGGTACTTTAGGAATCCCCAACAGAAATGTAGTATAATCATATCCCAAAGAAGGAGGTGATACAAATCTTATTTATTTATTTATTTATTTAAGAATCAGTTTACAACCTTTGAGCCAGAGGCTCGTTTACAAAGGTACTTCGTCACATAAAGACATACATTGCGTTTCAGTTACATAGCAAAGATTTGCCAAAAATCAGTAGGCATTCACCAGAGGTGCCACGTCACATTGTGGTCAGACAGATACAATTGGGTACAGGGTACATGTAATCGATAGCAGGTATTAAAACAAGTTGGTATCAAGTGAGCAATTCTGGTAGATAAACATTGAAACAGCTGGCACTGGCCAGTTTAAACCTAGGCATGGCGGACAGGGAAGTGGTGGAGGGGATGGTTGGGTGGAGAGCTGCCCGGGGGGCATTGTCAAGAGAGAGAAAAAAGAGGTGGAGGCTATGTTCAGAGACAGGAGCAGTTACGAGTGCTGAAGATGTGGTTCCGAAGTGCGGTTTTGAATGTGGAGATGGTGATGGCATTGGTGATGGTGGCAGGGAGAGAGTTAAACCAGGTTGGGGCTCTATAGCTGAAGGACCTCTGGCCACGGCTGGTTCTTGTTCTGGGGACCTTTAGAGTGGTCTTGTAGGAAGACCGTGTTGCAATGGTGGGAGGGCTCTGGTGGATGGATGCTGTTACCCAGGGAGGCCAGTAGGGTTTTTGGTGAGGAGACAGGTCCTGGTATCAGGAGCCGTTCATCAGGGTAAGCAGGTTGCTTGTCGACATATAGCTGACAGGGTGTGTGTGAGTCTGGGGGCACCAGTAATTAATCTGCACGCTTTATTCAGGGTTAGTGAATTTTGTTTAGTGCAGTGGTGTCGCAGCACTGTATACTGGCAGACCATAGTCTACAAGGGACAGAACGGATGATGTAACAGCTAGCCAGAGAGCATTTGGGGAAGGCAGCTTTATGGCGAATAGGATGCCAAGCCGTGTGTTGGTGGCGGATGTTAGGGTGTCGATGTGGGTGTGAAATGTGAGGGCTGAATCAAGGTAACCCAAGGTATTTATAGGAGCAGACTTGTTCCAGTGGTTGGTTGGTGCTTGAAGGATATAGAGTGGGTGGTTGCTAGCTTTGTTTTGGGGTGTGAAAAGAGCATAGTTTTGGTTTCTTAAGATTGATGATGAGTCTGCGCCTCCTAACCAAGCCTCGCACTGTTGAAAGACTGCTGTAGGAGTCCTGTAGGAGATGGGATTATGGTGGGTGGCAAACAGGACAGCGCATCTGCATACAGCAGAATTTTGCCAGAGCATGCACTGGGCAGGGTGTTCAGATACAGCGAGAAGAGAAGGGGGCCCAGGATGGAGCCTTGGGGGACCCCAGAGAGAATGGGACGGGTATCGCAGAGTGTGCTATTAATCTTGACACACTGGGATCGAGTGTCAAGATAGCTAGCACACCATGCCAGGGGGCCAGCCGAGAGACCAGTGAGGCAGAGTGCATTCAGCTGCAGTGGATGGGAGACAGTGTCGAAAGCCTTTGAGAGGTCAATGAACACTGCCCCAGCTAGGGAGCTGGTATCCAAGGAGGAGTGTAGGAAGTTGGAGAATTCAATAAGGGCAGTGCTGGTACTGTGACCCGCACGGAAGCCATGTTGCTCTGGGCATAAGATGTTATGCTTAGCCAGATAATCAGTGATTTGAATGGCCACCACTTTCTCCAGGGCTTTAGAGAGGAGGGAGGATGGAGATTGGCCGGTAGTTGTTGGCCGATGACCTGTCGCCTCCTTTATGAATAGGTGTGATAATGGCTGTTTTCCAAGCTGTGGGAATTGTCCCAGGCAGAGTGACTGGTTAATTAGGGCTTGTGAGAGGTGCAAGGACTTCATCTAGCACCAGCCTGAGGATGCTGGGGTCCAGTGAGTCACTGCCAGGATTGTTGCCATTGAGAGCTTTGTTAGATGGGTCTGGCTTCCCGGTGGAAATCTTTCGCAGGAGAAAGCTGGGGTGCTGGAGGACAGGGGAGTTTGGCTGGGGAGGGTCAAAGAAATTACTAGGAGGACTGAGCTAAGGTCAGTGAAAGTGGTGTTGAACCAGTTAGCTATGGTGGCAGGCTCTGTGGAGGTTGTGCCATTTCTAGTGAGCTGGGATGGGGCGGGGGCAAGCTTTACCATTGAGTTGCTTAATATTATCCCAGAAGGTCCGGGCTGAGCCCAGGAGGGAGGTAAGGAGGCCTGGTAATGGTCTGCCTTGGCTTTCCTGATGGCCCATGAGCATTTATTTTGGGCTGCATTGTATGCTTGCCTATCAGACAGACGACCTGTTTCAGTGGCAGGTGCCAGAGGTTATCCCGGTTTCTAAGTAATTGTAGGCGGGCCGGGCTAACCCAGGTGCGTTCTGTTTTTGGACCGGGTTTTGGTTAAGGGTGCAAAGAGATCACAGGCCATGTTGAAGTTGAGGAAAAGGGGGCAGTATCAATGTTGGTTGCCTGCTGAATGGGGACCAGTCTATCTGGGTGAGGAGTGCCTTAGTTTCTTCAGCCCACCAGGGCGGAGGCGCCCATGAGGGTGGTCTGGGCTTTGGGTTTGGGATTGGGGGTTACCCAGTGGAATAGGCTAGGGAGTGGTCACTCAGGGTCTGGGAGGACCTGGATGTTTTGGATTTTTTATGGGTCGGTTAGTTATAATAACATCCAGCAGGGTGCTGGTACCACTCTTAGGGTTAAGTCTCGTGGGCTGGGTGACGAGTTGTGTCAGATCTTGGGCAGCAAATGAGTCTCTGGTGGTGGATGAGGAGGTGCTGAGCCAATTTACGCTAAGGTCCCCACTAGGATTTGTTCTGCTCTATGGTGGAGGGTGGCCAGGTAGTCCATTAAAGATATTAGGGCTGGGTGCTGGTTCTTTGGGGAACATAGGCTGTGGTGAGATAGAGAGGGCTCTAGAGGGGTCTGGGGTGAGTCTGAGGGTAAGGCCTGGGCCCCATTTGTAGGGCAGGTGGGGAGGCATGTCCAGGTATTGTGTCCCTGGTGTAGATTGCACAGCCACCCCCTCGCTTGTTTACTCGGTCCTCCCAGTATAAGGTATAGCCTGGGAGGAGACAAATGAGTCTGGAGTTGATTTGGACAGCCAGGTTTCAACCAGGGCTATGATGTCTGGTTGGTGAGCCAAGGCCCAGCACTGTAGGGCATCAAATTTCTTCAGCAGGCTGCATATGTTCATGGAGGCTACTTGAAGACCAGTGGGCTGAGTGGGTGGATGGGAGGGGGCAGGGCCTGGGTTGGGGTGTATGTTCCCCGTTAGGAGTAGGAGGAGGAGAAGTGCTCTGGTCAGAGGGAGGCTGATGGAGAGTTTCGCCGGAGCCGATATAATAAAGAATGGGGTTTGGTTGCACAAGGGGTGGGTAGGGTAGCACAGGCAGAGAAGGCCTGAGTGATCAGAAGTGCAAGGGGCTGTGGGGGAGGACAGGTGATGTCTGGAAGGGGTGAGGTGGAGAGGAGCAAATGGGATGTGGAGGAGGAGGGAGGGTAGGAGCAGTGGTAAAGGAGGAGGGAGGACAGGAGGGTAGGTAGGAACACTGGAGTAGTGAGGCTGAGGGTTCATAGGGACAGTAGGGTATGTGGAAGGCAAAGGGAGGAGGAGGAGGAGAAGAGATAGACTGGTGAGCAGGGGATGCATGTGCATAGTTGGGAAGGTTGGTGGAGCTGAAGTGAGGAAAGAATGGGGGGACTAGGATGAAAGAGGGGAGATAGTAGTGAGAGATCACCTCAGAGTCTAGTTGCTGCTATGGTGTGGTGGCAGCGCATGTGCCTGAAATGCACAGAGTACGGGGTTCAAGCCCTGATCAGGGCAATAAGAGAGAGCCAGACCAGTGGCTGCAGCAGCAGGAAGCTGGGCTTAGGTTTGTAGAAGCACCTAGACAACACTTTAGTTGTGTCACAGGGTTAGTGTGTTCTTTATAGTAATGAAATCCTGCAGTAAAATATGCAGGTGTTCTAGGTGAGTGGTGGAGCTGTGGACTTTGGAAATAAGGGTGCAGGGTTCAAAGGCAGCAGGAAGAAGAGGTAAACTTATATTTTGGCAGATTGGGTAGCTAAGTGATTAAGAGGCTTAGAAAGTAGTAATAAAGTAGGTAGGCACTGTGGTGCAGAGGTAGAGCAGCTGACTCTGACTACAAGGGTACTGGGTTTGAACACAGCTCAGGGACAGAGGGTAGAGAGGGCCAATTTTTTAAATCTGGGCAGGAGGGAGTGAGGTATGGTTAAGAGCATAAAAATACAGGAAGTTGTTGGCCTGGTTCATTGGCTGAGATGATAGTCAGTAGAATATAGAGAGAAGGGTACCAGGTTTGATACTAGCAGTTGCTTAGAGATAGGATGAGTGCAGAAAGTAGGTAGTTGAAGGAATCCAAGGGAACTGCAGTGACCTCTAGTGGGACAGCTGTGCAGCAGTAGCTAGGAGGGATATAGAGAGGAGCTAGAGTGGAAAGTGCAGTGACCCCTAGTGGTTGGTGCCTATAACCTGCAAATGGGAAAGTGGACACTTAGTGTAAAAAAAAAAAAAAAAAAAAAGGAGGGTGGGTCATGTGTCACATCATGTGACCTGCCAGCAGCAATATATGGAGCACCGACGCTGGGTTGGAAGTGCCTCACAACAGTCAGGCTGTAGTGCAGGACACTTTACCTCTTACAGGCTCTGGCAATCCCTGGTTTCAGTCTCTGCTGCTGGGCTGAGTTCATGCAAGTAGTAACTGTGACATAGGAACAATAACTGTAATGTAGTAGAGAAGCATAGACAGTTTGATAATGTAATGAGAAGCTCAATTTGATAACGTAATGAAATGCCCAGGTTTGCTTAGCATGATACTAATTGTTTGCATTGAGAATGAGGGAATCCTCTAAGAAGAGAGGGAATGGCAGGACATCCTCCACCTCCATCCAACAGCGGAACCTACCTAAAGAAACTAGGGGACACTACTATGCTAACTAACAGTTATGACCTGAGGCAACAGAGGACAGAAAAAAAACCCTATGAGGAGGAAATCTCTGGGGATCAAGGCCTAGGTCGTCTTCCCTCCAGGCTTAGTATAGTTTATTTAGTGACGGCTCTGCAACTGCAGTTTGGAAAACCCAAATAAAGGGAGCTGGAAAATATTCCAATTTGGAGGAATGCTCTCACTCAAACCCTCTAGCGGGAATGCCGTGGAAGGTTGCAAGAAAACTGTGCAATAATATGTGAAACCAAGGTGGAGGAGGACAGCAACGACTGCTGAGGCACTCACCTGGCCTATCCACCCTAAATTCAAACCAGGTGACCCAGAGGCAGTCGTAGGGAGAATGCAGTGAATGTGCCTTGCTAGAGAAACCACTAAAGTCAATAGCTAACCGTTATAGTGGAACACTAGAGCCAAGGGAGATAGTCGTAACCACCCTTTACCGCTAGTCTTAAATTCTACACCAGGAGCTGCTGTCACGTAGCAGGCAGTAAAAGCCGAGCCTGGGGTGAGGACATTCTCAGCTATGGGCCAGGTGAGAAGGATCCTGCCCCAAGTTGGACATGCTCAAGATGTGGACTAAATGCAGAGCGAGACCGTTGGCTGCAGGGACCCTGAGCCAGAACAGAATGGCTGGCATGTCCCAGAATTAGACTGAGAACTGAGAAGCTGGCGAGCTGATTGAGCACGGTGTACTGATCATAATGAGCAGTGAGTGCTGAGACCTTGCAAGGTCAAAAGCAGATTGAGTGCAGCAGACATCCCAGAGGCTGAAGTCAAGAGGATGCAGTAGGCATGAGCAATCGATTGCATAAGCAAGCGTGGACCTGTACGTATGTCAGTAAACAGAGTAGTAAGTGGACCTGCATGTAGGTCTGCATAACATAGTAGCAATGAAACAGCACTGAATAGTGGGGGCAAGCCAGCCAGACATTGAAAAGTCAAATTAAGGTGACAAATACTCTGAAGATTTTTGACGGCAAAGGCAGGATTTAGAACAGAAAATTGAACAGCCTCAGCAGGAGCTTTTTTTTTAGCTGACCTCAGAGTATAACAGAGTGAATAAATTTAAAATCAACATCCATATGGAGTACACTGATTTGTAACTGCAATAAACATAAATAAGGAGACACATTGCTCTGAAAGCAGGTTTAGCCAGGCAGTGCAATGAAGCTGTTATGAGGTAAGCAGAATGAGAGTGCATGATTGAGCTGCATAGCTGGGTTCGGTAAGCCTTAGTCAAGTCAAATCAATTGAGTATGCAACATGGAGCAGCTATGGTTGAGCTGAAACACAAATAATGATTGCAATTGCATTGCAGTAGTTTGAGAGTTGAGTGACTGAAAGTAAGTAGTAGGAGCTCTGGAACAATATGCTAGGAGTTGAGAAACAAAGCCCCAAAAACTAAACAAAACCAAAGACACACCAACACAGAACAGGAAACAAAGAAAGAAGAAGCACACATGCAGCCTAAGGCAAAATACAAACCAGAAGCAGGAAAATAAACACAGAAATCCAGCAAAGACAAGCAGAAGCAGCGGTGGAAGGGGGTCTCAGCCAGCCCTGCAGGCCCCAACCAGCTTAGAGGACAGATGGACACAGCCTTCAGCTGCAAATAAAAAGTGCTTCACAATGAGGCTGAAAGGAACTGCTTATATAGCTCAGGAAGTGGGAGTGGCTGGCTGTTTGGCCATTGAACTCTAGGCATAGCCTTTCCAATTATAGCTGTTTACTCACTCTGATTGACTGTATTAATTTTCTGTATTTTGGAACAATGCATTTTTTTGTCTCCCCTGTTTGTTTGTACCCCCCCCCCGCTTTAACGTGGAGCCACTGTAAAAGAGCTGTCTGTGCTCAAAGGTATTGTAATCCAAGACTATAAAATAAATAAATAAATACCCTGGCTGCAGCGTTTGAGCATTGCACAGACTACTTAAGGTTACTGGTTATAGCTACCCCAGATCCCTTTCTTCCTCTGACACAGTGACCTTTACATGCCCCTCTCGGGTTCTTGCATCCAGTGTGCATCACTTTGCACTTTGTTCTTGATTTAGTTTCTGCATATAAATACCGAGGGCCAGATATTCAGACCACACCTGGTAGTGGCGCAAGTCGGGGCGCAGCACAACTGAGATGTGCCAGGGCCAGGACAGTGTGATATTCAAAGGTGATATGCCATGGAGCATCACCTTTGAAAATGGCACAGACTGTGCATGGCGCAAATACAAGGCACCAGCGCAATCCCTAGACAGGGAGGCCTGGGAATGTTCCAGCTCAACTGTGGTTGCACTGGGTGCATCTTCCATGATATTCAGACGTGGGCATGCAAATGGAGCCATAATGTATGCATGGTGAAAATGGGGCCATTTGCATGTCATTATGGCCCCATTTGCATGCGATGTGCAGGGCATCCCAGCAAAATGTACCTGGCACCCTGCGTAGCCACCTTCAACATGACAGGAATCCCTGGTAGTCTAGTGGCATCCCCCCTCCCTCCCATACACCAAATCATGGGTAGTAGTATTAGAAATATATTCCCTGGTAGTCTAGTGGTATCCTCCCAACCTCCCATAAACCTGATCGCGGGCAAATGTTACTTATATAATCCCTGGTGGTGTAATGGTATCCCCTTCCCTCCTTATGCCCGATCACGGGCAAATGTTAAAATAATATCCCTGGTGGTCTAGTGGTATCCCCCCATCATCGGTGGGTGGCACCAACCCACCCGCATACCACACCACCGCCCATTAAATGACAGTTTACAGTAGCAGCTGTAAGTCTATTGGTCCACACTGTGGACCAATGGGCTTGTGGTGCATACTGTACTATGTGAATGACGAGTACAGTATGCACTGCAAGCCCATTGGTCCACAGTGTGGACCAATAGGCTTACAGCTGCTACTGTAAGCTGTCATTTAATGGGCGGTGGTGCGGTATGCGGGTGGGTTGCTGCCACCCACCAATGATAGGGGGGTACCACTAGACCACCAGGGATATTATTTTAACATTTGCCTGTGATTGGGCATAAGAAGGGAGGGGGATACCATTACTGTCATTCAGCCGGGCAGTGGGGCGGTATGTGGGTGGATGCTGTCCCCGCCGATGACGGGAGGGAGCTGGGTGGGCAGGGGTGCCTGTGTGTGGGGGGGTGGGCGGTACCACTAGACCTACAGGGATATTATTTTAACATTTGTCTGAGATCGAGCATACAGAGGGAGGGGGATACCACTACACCACCAGGGATTTTATATGTAACATTTGCCTGTGTTTGGGTGTATGGGAGGAAGGGGGGATACCACTAGACTACCAGGGAATATATTTCTAATACTACTACCCACGATCTGGTTTACAGGAGGGAGGGAGGGGTGTTACCACTGGACCGCCAGGTTTGCAGGTGGTACAAAGTTAAACCAAGATTTCCTGATTTTGGAAATAAAAACTACAACAGGAGAGTGTTTAAACCAGGCAAATAAATACAAATATTTAGGACTATGGGTAGACAGTAAGCTTAGGTCTGAATATCATATAAATGACCTAGTAAATAAAGTTGGTTGCAGGCCAGGTGCCCTGAGATGGACAAAATATTGTTTGGATACAAAAATGAGATGGTCAACAGTGAACCAGATGTTGGTTCTAACAATAGACTATAGTTTACATATTTATGGATTTGCCAGTGCTACAAATTTCAAAAAGGTGGAGTTTCTATATAATCGACTGGAGAGGTTTGCATTAAAAGCTTACAGTTGGTCTCACCATTGCCACTTATATGAGGGATTGAATTGGCTTACTCTTAGGGACAAACAAAATATTATTTGAATAAATCAAGTTAGGAAGATAATAAAAACTGCAAGACCTACCTACCTACACAACAAATTGGAAAAAACAACCACTCACATAACCTGCGAAATGATAAAGTGCTCAGAGATTATCAAGGAAAAACTCCCAAAACCAAATATGGAGAAATGACCTGCTCATTTTACGCAATAAAAATTTGAAACAAATTTAAGATTCAAACAAAAAATGTAAATGTTAGTACGAAGAAATTTAATACAGCCCTCAAGCAGGAACTAACAAAAAGATGCACATGCTTTGATTAAGTTAACTACAGAAATGCAACATATTAGAAATGTTTAAATGTAACAATAGATACAAATTAGCTATCTTATTTGTGTGTAAATATTGAAACCCTTGCCAAACAGAGTGTGTGTTACCTGGTATTTGTGATGTTCTTGAAGGAAACTTGAATTTGTAATGTGTTTTATGCAACTTACAAACTTTATAAAATGCCTAATTTCAGGAGCACCTTGTAAATAGGACAAATAGGACTGCTGTCCTAATGGTGTACTGTGCCATCTGATCCTGCTGAAAAATAAAGATTTTTACTACTACTACTACCACACTGGGGAAGAATCAAAACCGCCATCATAGAGGCAACAAGTCTTTGTGTGAAGCAAATAAACAAAATAAAATGAAGGAGAAAACCACTATGGTTCTCAAAAGAGGTGGCAGGGAAAGTTAGAGAGAAAGAAATGGCATTCAGGAAGTATAAGGAAGCACAGATGGAGCAGGACCGAGAACTTTACCAGTTAAAGCAGAAGGAAGCAGGTAAGGCAGTCAGAATAGCAAAAGCCCAAACCAAGGAAAAGATAGCCAACTCAATTAAGAAGGGGGATAAAACCTTTTGTATGTACATTAGGAAGTGAAGAAAGAACAAGGGAGGAATAGTGAGGCTTAATAAAGGGGAAGGGGGCTGGGCAGAGGATGACAGTGAAAAAGCAGGGATACTGAACAAATACTTCTGCTAAGTAATCACAAAAAAAGAAGAGGGGGAGGTACCTAAACCAAACAATAGAAGAACTCTGAATAGGGTGTTGATACCTGTCCATTCACAGAAGAAAGGGTCCTGAAAGAGCTCCTAAAACTGAAGGTTGACAAAGCAATGGGGTCTGATGGGATTCACGCCAAAATTCTAAAAGAACTAAAGGGAGAACTAGTGACACCACTGACTACCCTTTTTTACAAATCATGGGAGGATGGTGTGGTACCTGAGGACTGGAAGAGGGCAGATGTGATTCCCCTTCACAAAAGTCAGAGCGAGGCAGCGGCAGGAAACTACAGACCTGTTAGATTGACCTCAGTGGTAGGGAAAATGATGGGATCACTTCTGAAAGAAAGAATTATTGAGTACCTAGAGGCCAGCGGGGCACAGGACCCAAGACAGCATGGATTCACAGCAGGAAGGTCATGTCAGATGAATCTAATAGATTTATTTGACTGGGTGACCAAAGTAGTAGACCAGGGAGGGGCTATGGACATGAACTACCTAGACTTTAGCAAGGCATTTGACACAGTCCCACACAAAAGATTAATAAACAAGTTAGCCAGCCTGGGAGTGGGTCCCAGGGTGGTAGCCTGGGTAAAACTTTGGCCGGACAACAGGATGCAGTGGGTAATAGTAAATGGAGTCCACTCCGAAGAAAAGGGGGTTACTAGCGGGGTACCACAGGGTTCAGTACTGGGACTGGTCCTCTTTAATGTCTTTATAGGTGACATTGCACTGGGATTGGAAAGAAAAGTATGCCTCTTTGCAGACGATGCAAAGATCTGTGACAGGGTTGATGCACAAGTGGGGGAGTGGAAAAGATGAGAAGGGACTTGGCAAGGTTGGAGGAATGGTCAAATGTATGGCAGCTTAGATTCAATGCAAAGAAGTGCAAAGTAATGCACATGGGACACAAAAACCCAGGGGAAGAGTACACAGTGGGGGGGGGGATACTAACAACAACAAAAATGGAAAAGGGACACGAGGGTAGTCATAGCAGTTGACCTAAAGGTAGGCAAGCAATGTGATGAACAGGAAGTTGTTATCCCTCTATACAGACAGTTTGTGACACCTCATCTGGAGTACTGCATGAGTTCTGGAGACCCCATCTTCGCAAGGACATAAACAGGATGGAGACAGTCCAGAGGAGGGCAGCTACAGTAAATTGGTATGAAGAGAGACTAAATTAGCTTAATATGTGTACCCTTGCAGAAAGGAGGGAGAAGGTGGACATGATAGAAACCTTTAAGTACCTTAGGGGAATCAAAAAGGTCCAAGTTGGTAGCATATTTCAGAAAAAGAGATGTGCAAGAACAAGGGGACACAATTTGAAGATTGAGGTGGGACAGCTCAGGGGGAATGTGAGGACGTATTTTTCATTGAGAGGGTGGTGGACGCATGGAATTACCTTCTTGAGGAAGTCGTGGGGTCAAAAACAGTGGATAATTCAAGAATGCCTGGGACAGACATAAGGCAATTCTAGTTGGGGTAGGAGGAAATAGGTGGTTACTTAATTAGGATCTGCAGCTTATCCACTAGGTGGTAAAATGGGCATACTTGGTGAGACAAGTGGTCCTTATCTGCCATCAAAGTCTATGTTTCTAAGCTTGTTTGCCACAGTATTCTGAACTCCTGGCAGACAGATTGCTTGGAGCAGGATCACCTGCTCCAGACAACATAACCACACTCTCAGTGCCTCCCTGAAGAGATGATAAAAGTGTGCTTCTCCTTGTTTGCTGATGTAGAACATCACAGACTGTTGTCTGTCTGGACAAGAACTGTTTTGTGGCTGACTAGGCCTGTTAAGGCTTTCAGATAATACAAAAGCAGTTCATGTCCCCAACACATTGTAAAGATGAGTCTCTTATGGGTCCCAGACACCCTATGTTTGGAGGCCCTCAGTGGGTCCCCCACCCCAGCAGGGAGGCAACCATGGGGGGAGTCACCTGAGGCACCAGTTGAGAGAAGGGGAAGACTTGGAGGAGTTTGTCCTCCACTGACTGCCATGAGAGAAACCAAATCAAGGGCTTGGTCACCTGATTGTTGTAAATCAGAGGGTGCAATGCCTGTGACTACTGTGCACTCAGCATCCACTGAGCCGTTCTCATGTGCAAACATACTGTGGTCACTGTGAACATCAAGGAGGATATAAGACCAAGCATGCATTACAGAGAGTGACTTTGCACAGCTTTCACTCAATGCCATCTGCAGAATTGCTTGTAGCCTGCTCACTGGAAGAAAACCCGAGCTTGGGTTGATCCAGAAGAGCTCCTATAAACAGCAGTTGCTGGAAGGATTTTAGCTGAAACTGTTAAACATTCAGCAAGACCCACATCCAAGTCAGGAACTGAGAAGCAATGGCTACTGTCTGTTGCATTTGTTGTCTGGACAGGCTTGAAGTTAGCCAACATCCAAGCACGGAAAGACATGGGAGTCCTAACATCCTCAGGTATGCTGCAAGCACTACAAAGCACTCCGTAAGACTCTTGACACAAGGTTTGGAGGTCTTGAGGGTTGTTCTAGGTTCATCCAGTGCCTTAAGAGATTGCACCATCTGCTGTCCAAACAGGTGAATCCCAACCAGGAAATATACATCACCTGTTGCCAAATGTCCTGGATGAAGCCAGCAGTTTGCATTCAGGAATGCCATCTGAAGCAAATGCATGTTTCAGCAGAGCAAGTTGCAACATCAAAGGAATCCAAGAGGATTTAAACTGGTGATTGTTGTACTCAATACTTTGCTTGATAGAATATCGTGTTAGCCTGGAATCTGTCAGAGACTCTGCCAGAGACTGTGACTGGCTTCAAAGAGTGTATCCATGGAAAATGCCCTTGGTAACAAGCTATCCTCAAGTTGGAAGAACTTATCCTGGCCGATAGCTGCTGGCTTGAAATTCAATGCCTAGTGCACATTTCTGAGCAGAGCCTGGAAAGAGAGTTCCTCCTGAGGCACAAACACAGAAACTGGGTCTGAGGTCTCTAAGCTATAGGTGGAGACATCATCACCTCCCCCAGAGAAAATGAGGTTGAGGTCTGACTCATGTCCCTCTACACCCTCCTTGGAAGGAAGGTAGAAGAAAGAGCAGGGTCACAGGCTCTGACAGCCCAGAGCATGGTTGTCGTAACACTGGTGACACCAGTCCCAGCCCCAAAGGGCAAGGGACTAGTGCCAGAGGCAGAGTTAGAACCAGCATCAGACATGGAATGAACGGAGCCCCCAGTACCACAAGCCCATATGGTGCTAGATCCAGTGCTGGAATTGGCACTGACAGCCCAGCCAGCACCAGAGTGACTGGCAATGGCACCATGGCCAGCCCCATTCCTATGTGGGGGTGGTGGCCAAAGGGACAGACTTAGGTGGAGTAGTCAACAGCAAGGACCCTAGGGCTGTTGCCAGAGCCAAACACTCTACCTGGCCTGACAGCCTCATCTGCAGCTCCAGTTTCACTGACTCTGAAGGGCCAGGGAATGATTACACCAGCGGAGGCATCCGGGCCCAATGCTGCATCCACAGCTTGGTTGGGGCTGCCCAGTGGTGTAACTGCTCACCGGAATCCCCACTTACAGATGGGGGGCTCCCGGCCTGAGACTCTGACCTTGTTGAATCAGAGGCCCTCAGTGTCACTGAAGGTGATGGCGAGGGACTCCAGCTCTTGGATGCCAGAGATTTCCCAGCAGATCTTGCAGAGGATGGCCTTGACCGGTGCCATTTCTTCCTCTTCTGGTGGAAAGAGGAAGAAGTTGAGGCCAAGCAGTGTCACGACCCTGAAGAACAAAGAGATTGGAGCCACTCTTTTTGTGCTTACTGAAGGACTGTCCTCCCCCGCCCGAGCACTGGACTACCCATAGTCAGAACCCTTCCCTGACAGGGTAAGTGGACCGAACATGGCCCCGTTTCCAGAGTAACCTGCCTCTTCAGGCTCCGTATCATACTCCATGGCCTTCGACCATTGACACTTGGTAAGGCTGAGAAGAAAACTAAGTAATTCTGTGACAAAATACACTAAATGGACACAAAAATAACAAACTCTAGCTTTAAGTACTAAAACTGAGAAGAACTGAATGCTGCTGTCATATACATGTGAAGTTCTGACTCCCAGCAGACAAGCAACAAAACTCTGATGTGCACTTGACAGTGGGGAAACAAGGAACTGAGGATGTTGGGAGCTGGTGCCAATGTAAGCAGGCAGACATGTGCACTCACTCATGGCATCATGGATGCATGCTGCTTACCTTGGTGCAGCCCTAGAAAAGTTCTGGCTTCTGCTGGGTCACAGCCTCCTCCAGCCCAGACCCACTATTGGAATCAGTGGTGAAAACTGATTTCTGGAAGGTCTGTAATATACAAAAGGATTCCATGGCTCTTGCCTGTAAAAGGAATGCACAAGCTCATTATCACATTCAGGCCTAGATACGCCTGTAGGTGGCATCTGAAAGCATAGCCACTCAGGCCAATAACGACTGTAGACGTACTCAACTGATTTTCACTCAGGCCTGGAAACGTCTGAGGAAGTCAGCAGTTTTTACCAAAATATTAAACAAACTGAATTGCTTAGAATTGATTGCATGGCACTGTTAAAATAGTAATTTTGTGCTGAAAACTTTGCTGCTGATACTTTGTGTCTATCATGTATACTTTAGGAGTTATTCGCATTTGTTTAAGGTATGGTGTGCATGGCTGACATTTATCTCTCAAGTCTCACCTAAGCACCTTGAATAAATCTGAAAAAATCCCAAGGTTTTTGGTATTTCAGCTAGTATAAAATAAAAACTGAATTGATTACAATTGATTGCATAGCACCGTTAGAAAGGTAAGTTTGTGCTGAACAACTTTGCCACTGATACTTTGGGTCTATCATGTATACTTTAGGAGTTATTTGCATTTGTTTATGGTATGTGTGCATAGCTGGCATTTGTGTCTCAAGTCTCACCTAAGCACCTTGAAAAAATAAATTCAAAACAAAACACAGTTGTTTGGTATTTCAGCTAGTATAAAATAAAAACCAAATTGATTACAATTGATTGCATAGCACCACTGGAAAGGTAATTTTGTGCTGAACAACTTTGCTGCTCATACTTTGTGTGTAGCGCTCATGGTTCAAGAGATATTCACATTTGTTTGTGGCATGCTGATTATGGCTTGATTTTGCTTAGATAGGCCTAGGATGCAGCGCTAAGAGTATACAGGACACAAGCGGTGGAAGTCTCAAAAAGCTCTTGTGGTGTGAATGAGTTATGCAGATACCTCTAAACCTTTTATCACTGAAATGAGGGACAGGGACACTCAAAATGAGGTACAATGAGGGACACTGACCCTCATAATGAAGGACACATCTTCAAACATGAAGATATAACCTCAGAACACAGTGGAAGCTATTGTGTTTATCTGAATAAAGTTTTTTTTTGCATTTAGCATCTTAGACTATTATAAATTTTTGCTTTAAAGTCTGAATTTATAGCACATTCTCTGTGTGGACAGCACCTTTTCCATGAGAGGTGGATGAGGGGCAGAGCAATTTTGACAGGTATAATGAGGGTGGTCCTCATAATCAGGGACATTTGAGAGGTATACTCATAGCCTTGTCGGAGCTTACACAGGATGAATTTGCTCCTTGGATTGCAAACTAGTGTGTAGAACAGAGATTTAATCACATAACGTTCCAGAAAGGTCATTCTGCACTGCACAGTACCTCTGAGTTCTTGTCCTTCCCCTCTAATACTTTCTGGTTACAGTCTCCATCAGTTACTCCTCCTTTTCTGGAAATGTCAGTAGTCTAACAGTTGTGAACAGTAAAAACATTTTCATGTAAAATATGACAGTAACACAGCCAATGTAGGATATTATATGAGTAAGGAGGCTATACTATCCCTCCTTAACCTACTTCTGTCCCTGTGTGGTGGATAAGGACAAAGGGTGGAAGTATATATAGTATTTATGGTACTGTGTTTTTTCTTGTGGAATGTCTAGGAAAGTGCTGTATACCTGCAGCTCCCCCCTTTAGGTAGGTTAATATTATACGCCTGCTTGCTTGGTGCCATATATGAGCCCCACATCTCCTCATACAGGTTTTTCTTCCCCGTGGCAGTATACAATAGTCTTTCACAACCTGCTTACTTGAACATGTTATCCTTTCATTATTCTAGTGTGAGAATCTCCACACTGTGCGCCACTGCCTCAAAAGTAGCCTTGTGGCCTCCATAATGGCTGCCATGAACCAGAGAATCTGTGATCTAAGATGAATGGACATGTTGGTCATATTCCCTAGTACCAATAATGAGGTATCTTGAGGTACCATACCATGCAACACCTGCAGGATTCTAGCCAATATCAACTGCCACCAGCTCTGCAATAATGTACACTGCCAGAGTATATGAAGCAAGGGTGCCTCAGCCTCACTTGCACCTCCAGCATTCAGAAGTTGGCATCAAGTTTATCTTAAACAATAGAGCTGGGGTGCAATACCAGAGGTGCAGTGTCATTAGCTGCATCAGTTTTCCTCCAGTATCTCGCATGCCCCATAGGCATTAGCCCAGCAAGTCCCACCCTTCAGTTGTTAGTTGGTGGCCTAAAAGTTTCTTCCACCTGACCTGCAACTTCTGGGTGCTTAGTGTGTATTCTTCAAGTAATGCTTTATAAATGTGTCCTACTCTTGGGGGAGTCCCTGAATATCTTGCCTCTCCTGCTAATCCTAGGATATCCTCCAAACTGCCTCTTAAGGGTATTCTGAGCAGGGTTCCTACAAAATTAAAAATCAGGTGACACAGCTGCATGCATCTTCAAAGATGTGTACTGGGCAGATTAGTTGGGCTTGAATTTCTGCAAAATCATGAAACAGTCTAGTTTCCTGGCAGAACAATTTGCCGGTTCCATGTCATAATAGCGGTCGCAAAGCAGCGATCGCTATTATGGCGAGTGTATATCACCGAAAAGCAAATCAGTGACATACACTTTAAGGTGACCTGACTTCCAGATGTAAAAAAGTGTTTTTGCAGGGGGGCTTTGCCCCCTACACCACCCTGAATTAGGATTCTCAACTCCAGGAGGGTGCATGTGAGGAGGGGGCAAAATCCAGATATCATAAAAAATTAAGTGCCGCAGAAAATGTAACCAGCTCCTGGTCTCGAACCCAGTATCTGCTCTGCCAGAGCTAGCCTCCCACACCACCACACCACGCAGCTAGCTCGGCAGCAGCAGCTACACCAGTGCCTGAAAACCCCTTCCCTGTCCCTCTCCTTCCCTTCGCTATTCCTCCCTTCTGTTTACCCTTCCCCCGGTCGCTATGCCATACCCTCGCTATTCTGCAGGGTAGCCCACAATAAAAGCCCCCAAAATGAGTCACTATATTTCTAGTTACTCATTTTGGGTTGCTCTTATGATGTGATACCCAATTGGCCTACTCTTTCTAACCCCTCCTTGCACCCACTCTGACCAACTGAAGGAGTTACCCTCTATCTGCAGTTTGGGATTGTGCCAGAGTAGCCACAGGTACAGTGGCACATCAAATGGGGCCTTAACAATTCTTCAGACTTCCTTTCATTAGTGTACATAATATAGGCTTGTACTGAGTGACTCTTCCTCCCTCATTTGAAACCTGATCATCAGCTCTGGATGTTTCTCTCCCTATAAGAGCTGTTCTAGACCAAACCAGTGAGCAACCTCCCCTTACTTGATCCATATGCCGCCACATCCATATCTGTCTGAGACCTACTGCCAGCAGATATCCCTTGAACCATGGAGATATAAAGCCCCCGGTAGACCAAAGAGCTACCATATATATTACTGACAGTCATGCCCACCCACCCTCTCCTCCGCTCCCATAGGAACCCCTTCACTAAGGCATCCACTTGTTTACAATTGTGTTATCTCTTCCAGATTGAGTTATCTATATGAACAGGTTTGAACTTTACCCTATAGGGTGAGGTGAAGGTGATGCCATCTGGCTAACTCTTCTTTTAGGTTTCTGAAAAGGGAAGCATGTTTACTAGTTGACCAGTTTCTCCAACATGAGAAGATTAGGATGCCCTCTTTTTGAGTCCATTAAAGCCCTGTGCCCTTTAATGTTGATTCCCTCACATTTGGAATTTATAGTCATTAACTCCATTTTCCCACAATTGTTCCTTTAGCCTAATATGCTGGGAAACTCATTTAGCCGGCCAGGGCTGGAATCAGTGTATTGGGCTCCCTCACTGTGATTAAAATGTTATCCACAAAAAGTTTAGTTTTAAATGATTCCCCCCACCATGTCTATCCCCTGTATAGCTACTGACTCACTCAGCTTATGGACCAATGGCTGAATTGCCAGGACAAATAGTCCAGGCAACAGGGGCAGCCCTGCTGAATACCTCTGCACAATTCAAAACTCTGGAATAACCTCACATTAATCAGCATTGCAGCTTTCGGGGCTCCGTAAAAAGCCTGTACCATGTAAGAAAGTCATCTCCAAGATAAATGTCTTTAAGTCCGCTACCAAATAAGACCATCTGACAGAGTCAAAAACCTTTTCTGTGTCCAGTGCTATGGCTATCATGGAATCTGACAAGGATTCCAAAGCTCACATCAGATTCACCAGCCTCTTAAAGTGATCCACCCCATACCTCCCTGCTATAAACTTGACCTAGTCTGGGTGGACTAACAGTGGCAGTACCTTACATGGCCAAACTGCCAAAATCTTGGCCAAGATTTTGTGGTCCACATTTAAAAGTGAGATAGAGCAGTAGCTGGAACACTGGACAGGGTCTTTCCCTGGCTTAGCCAGGATCATGATGGTAGCATCATTCATTGTCTGGTGTAGGGCCTCCGCAGCCCGAGCATCCTGAAATGTGTCTGACAGGAACAATCCAACCAGATCTCCCACTACTTTGCACACCTACACATGGAACCCATCAGGGCCTGGTGCTTTCCATCCCTGCAATTTGGAGATTGCCTCCTGGATTTCCTGCATTGTGATGGGTCCTTCATATGGTCTCCTATGTTCTTCCCCTAACTTTTCCTTTTTTTTTTAAATATAGTTTTATTAACTTTTTCGTAGGACACACATCACAGTACACAGGTACAAAATAATCACCTGTGGTACAGTTCTACTAGTATAACATGTACAGGGTTACAAGAACATTGATAGTTGTCATTCAACATCTCCATTCATAAGCAATATCATATGCACATTGTAGACACTTTCTCAGAACAGTTTCATTCTGGACATTCTTCCCTGTATGACCTTCTGAGTCCTCCTATTTCCCTCCCCCCCTTAATGGGGGCAGCAACACCCCAAGAACCACAGGAAGCCCCTCAGGGGACCAAGTCAGAATCTATCTGGGCCATTTACCACTCCCATTTTCTCCATTAAAAATTAAAAGCATCCATTTTTCCATGGAGGCCAGCCATTAATTTCTCCAATTGGTAGATACCCATAACAATGGCCCTCCAATCTACCACTGAAGGAACAACTGGGATTGTCCACCTCTGAGTAATAGCTTTTTTGGCTGCCACCAAATACGCCGGCAGCAGAGTTTGATGCCACGGGGGGCTATGTTGAGGCATAATGGTTAGCAATACCAGCTCGGCTGACAGTTCAACTACTTCCCCCAGACATTCATGTAGTTCTTCCTGTAAAGTACACCAGAATAGAGTCTATAGGTGGCACAGCCAGAATATATGCCCTAGGTCTGCTACCTGGCATTTGCATCCCTGCTAATACACTCCAAAAGATGGTGGCATACATTTAATGAGGACAGCTGGAGATCTAAAATACCTATAACAGCATTTCCAAGCATATTCTCTCCATATAGAGGAGAGAGTTATTTTAAATGCTAGTATGGAAGATTTTGACCAATCTTCATGGGTTATAATAAGACCGAGATCTTTATTCCAACTATTTAAAACTGATAGCGTTGAGTCCCCTAATTTGTCTCTAGGAATTTGATATAGTTGCCCTATGAGATACCCACCAACATTACCAGATAAGCCATTAATCAGTAAAGCTAATAGAGGTGGCTTTGTGTTGGATAACTGTATCCTGTTGTGTCGTTGGTACTGTAAATAAGTTCATAATTGAAGGAATCTATAACGGCCTCTATAAGCCAGCCCATACTCCCTCTGCAAGATTTCGAAAGAGGTTATTCCTGTAGGGGTCAGGACTTGATAACTCCTCTAGCTTTTTCAAATTTACCGAATGTAGGAATTTCTTAATGGCAGTTGCCTGAGTGACTTTCTTGTCAACCTAGGAAGAGTGCAACTTCTAGTAGTAGTCCCTGGTGGTTCCATTTACCCCATTCTGGGTCTATCAGTACCCCTGCCAGGGTTCTGACTCCCAAGAATTTACCTTCAGCTGCCATTTTCTTAAGCTGACAGGCCAGGAGCTATCCAGCCATTTTCCCCCCTTCCCAGTGTGCATGCCTTGTGAAATAGAACCCAATTGTTGCCTATTGTGTGTTTAGTGTATTTAGTTTCTTTCTAACTGTTCACATGTTTTGAATCAAGGATGGTGTTCTGTCCCACATTGTACCTTTTCTCCAGTGCTTCTGATTCTTGCATGAGCCCATCCATTTCTTTCCCTCTTTCCTTTTTTCATTCTGTGGCATAGGCTATCACCCATCCCCTAAGGTGTGCTTTCAGATCTTCCCACACCTATTTGACAGCCACTTCCCCTGTTCTGTTATGTTTAACATAGTCCTTAACCTCCTGCCACAGCCATATCTTAAAGCTGGCATCCCCTAGCAATGAAACATTGCACTACCATCTTTTATACTCTTTCCCTTGCCCCCCCCCCGAAAACAAATGTTACTGAGGCGTGGTCAGATATTAGTAATAGCTCTATGTTGGTACTCAAACCATCTCTGACCAAGACTCCAAAAGCCAGAAAAAGGTCCAGCCTGCTGTAAATGGAGTGGGTCTTGGAATAGTACAAGTAATCATTTGCAGAGGGATGGCACAGGCGTAATACATCTCAGAGACCCAGATCAGTCACCATAGCAGTTATGCTCTTGCCTCCTGTGCTACAGCATGATTCCTCACCCCCACCCCCACCCACTTCTATCACATAAGGGATCCAGAATAACATTCATGTCCCTCCACGTAACATCTTCCTCTACCCTAGATAGACAATAGCCTAGGAAAGACCATGGAAAAAAGGAGACATCATCCTTGTTGGGCCCAAATATCAACCTAAGCAACACGGGAGTGCCATCCAGTTTCCCCTTTAGGAGCTGTCATCTTCTCTCTTTGTCCACTTGACAGTTTTTAGAACCAAGTTCACACCTTTGCTACATAAAAAAGACTACTTATTGTTATTTGGACAAGTAGTAGGCAGCAAACTGCTGGCCTCCCCAGATACATACCAGCTTCTCTGCCTCCCTCTTAACCAAGTGCATTTACTGTGAGACAATAATTTGCCCCCAGCTTTTTTAAATGTGTTAACACCCTCTTTCACTTAACAGGATTATTCAGTCCTCTGATATTTCAAGAAATAGCTTTGTAAACCATTATCTAATTTTGAAGTGCCACTCTTTCATTAAACATGTCCCCCTGCAAACTTTCATACACCAGTATAGTAGTCAACTGGACTACTGGACCAAAAAGAATAACTAAAAGACTATATAATGTTAACATGCTCCTTTAACCATCTCTCTGCATCCCACAGTCTCCTCCTATGCATTCCAAATAGTGGTGAATAGAAGCAACTCAGCTACCCCTGAGGAACATGCTTCATACCTTCCCCTACCACAACCTAAACATCATTGCTTTTTCTCCGCCCCATGACCCTCCTTATTCTGGCTGCAGCAGCCACTTAATAGAGCCATGCAGCAGCAATTTAGCATGTGAGGTGTTGAGAAGCACCTCCTCACCCCCTCTCCCACCAGCAGTTGGCCTCACACCATTTTGTGGTAACCAGAGTGCCCATTCATCCCATCCCTGCTGCAGTCTGAATATGTCTCTCCTGAACAACCCACCCAACCCCCTTAATCATTGCTCTTCAGGTATTCCTCATTGCTTTATTTTGCCATAGGTCTTTATTAGACCCATGCTAAGCTCCAGGCTCTCCGGGATCCACATTTACATTTTTTCCATTCTTTCTCATGTGTGCCCTGGGAGCCATCCCTCTCCCCCACATCAGTCACTGACTATGGGTGCTCTTTACCAACACATCTCATCCTCTTGGATTTGCCTATGTGGTGATGGCTTCCAGTGTTGTTCACGATGCTCCCTTCCCCACTTAAGCATATATCCGTTCCCTCAACGATCATGTTTAGAATTGAATTCAGGCACAAATTCCAATAGGGCCCTGGCCTTAGAGAGATATATTGTACACTTATAAGGGATATGCAATGGAAACAAGTGTAATAAATGATGTATCTGCACAAGAGTAGTTTGACCTTGGGTAACTCACGAGTGGCATAAGCCACAAGTGAGGTGTCCGAGGTCAAATTGCTCGAGTGCAGATAAATCTTTTACTACATGAGTTTTCCATTGCATATTCTATTAATGCAATTCTTTTGTTTTTGCTTTTGGAGGGGGAATTTGTTAGTCAAAAAAGTGAATAAAAAATTGAATTTTCTGCCATTTTTTGCTGATTATAGAAAATCTAAAAGGAATCTAGAAATGAAACACCTCTCATTTTGTAGATATGTTTATGCTAAACAATATTTGTGCTCAAAGTACCATACTATCATTTTTTGTTTTAAAGGTATTTGCATTTGTTTGATGAAAAAGTGCACAAAGATTGAATTTTCTGCAGTTTTTTCGCTAATTTTTAAAAAAAGAGTATCTATAAATGAAACACCACTCATTTTGTAGATATTTCTGTGCTGAATAAACATTGTTCACACAGTACCATGCTATCATTTTTCATTTTAAAGTTATTTACATTTGTTTGCTGGCAAAATGAAAAAATAAAATTGCTGCTGTTTTTTGCTAATTATGAAAAAATCTAAAAGGTATCAATAAACAAAACACCAGTCATTTTATAGATATTTCTGTGCTGAACAACTTTCATGCTCACAGTACCATGCTATCATTTTTCATTTTTTTGTGTGTTATTTATTTATCTCCCCTGTGACTCCCCTACCTCTCCTTCAGGCCAATTGCCAAGGACACTCACCTCTCGCTCATCTCCACCACCAACCCCACATTGCAGCCACCTCAGGGTAACCCGACATAACCCTTGCGTTGGGTGGGTCCTCCTCTTCTGAGGAGAAATGGCCTATTGGCCCAGGCATTGGTCCTGGGTGCTGCTGCAGTCAGGTTGGCTATCGTGGAGCTCAAGGAGGCACTAATCCAGGTGGCCGTCATCCGGTAGGAGGAGAGGCCATTTTCAGTTTTTCTTCTGATTTCCCCTAGTCGTGCTACTTCTGAGCTTCCCCTGCTCTCCAACAGGGGCTGCTACAGAGTGACGCTGATCCCCAACCCACCCCAGGAGAAGAGAGCAATCCTCTGGATGTTCAATTCTAGTCCTTCCCCTGCCGACCCTCTGGCACCCAAGTTAGTTCTTGAACCCGGGTCACCGGTGTGGTGTGAGGTAAGGCACCAGTGCTTCAGCCCTCTGCGCCACTGGGCCGGCTATTTTTTATTTTAAAGTTATTCACATTTGAATATGGTTAATACTGCTACTGAGATTGAACATTCTAAATGACATAAGTACTCTATAGATAAATGGCTGATGACATAAGCACTGTGTGGATAAACGGCTGATGACATAAGCACTGTATACATAAATAAAATTTAAGTTTATGGTTCCTCAGATAACTTGTTTTATCACACTGTATTTATCTACACCCCTATTGCATAAATTAGGTTATCACTAAGTCTTGTGAATCACCTGGTCTTTTACGCTCTGCATGCATTTGCTTTTACTGCAGGAAAATTGACTCTGAACCCATGTGACAATAGTCACACTACACAACCAGTTTGAGAACCAAGTTCCCACACTTTGTGTGGTGTCACTCTGGGTCTTCCCAAGAGTATCTCTGTCCCCCCCCACCCTTGTTACCACAGTTCGTGCTGAGTACTCAAAATAAATTTTGTTTGAAATAAGCTCCAGTCACTGACTGAGAGACAAGCGCATTAAAGTAAAGATGTCAGAAAGTTCATATTTAGTGAGAAAATAAACTGACACTTATGTACATGTCCAAAGCACAAAAAGCCGCTTACTAACAATGTGGGGAAAATTATAAATGAGAATAATAACAGAAAAGAAAACCATATTCACTCAGTCACATCCAGAGATCCAACTTGGCACAGACATAGATTGCTGTGTCAAAATTTTATTCCACTTACAATTACAGCATCAAAAATAACAAACAGGAGAACTGCAAACACAGGACAATCACCTCAATGTTTCACGCCTATGCGCTTTTTTAAGAGGCTACTGTGGTAATGAACATGATCCCCCAACAGATTCTTAAAGCTACCTGTACAGTTCATCATGCAGGGGAGCTCAAAGATAAAGGGCTGCAATTCTGGTTCAGTTCCCAAAATGTGCCAGTTCTTATGATAATATTATTAATGGCATTTCCTTGACCACCTTGATGTTGGGATGTATAGCATTATAACTGGTGACCCACTATAATGATGGGATATGCACTTCTGATAAAATGCCATAATAATCTGTTGAATTCCATAATAACTCGATAGCAGGTTATAATGGCATTTTCCTCCTCACGGTGTAACTTCGCTGAAGTGGAACAGAAATAACAGTGACTCGAGATTGTATTTTGCGGTCTGTCCCCACAAAAAAAGCCGTACTACCACACTTACATTTCTGCCTTTATGAGACTTATATCATAATTTTATTATCGTTATATCACCAAGCACTGATAAAATCATTACATGTGGCATGGTTATTGTTACTGTAGCTTTAAGAATCTATTGGTATCTAAGGGGATCATGTTCATTACCACAGTAGCCTCTTGAAAAAGCACGCAAGCATGAAACATTGAGGTGATCATCCTGTGCTTGCAGTTCTACTATTTATTTATCATGCTGTAATTGTAAGTGGAATAAAATTTGAACACGGCAATCTATGTCTGTGCCAAACTGGATCTTTTTGGATGCAAGTGAGTGCACGTATGTACATGTCTTCAATAGTTCCACCTGCAACAGAAAGTGTTTATCTAGTTATTCTCAAAATTGCATGTCTTTTGGTTCCCTGTCAAGTTCCATTGGCTCCTCGTTATCATCTGTCACCTCCGGACAGGTCTCTTGGTATACCAGACCTCCACATCTGCTTGCTGCTCCACTCCCAGCTCCTTGATGCTTGTGGGCTGCTGTAGCTCTCTATGGTTTTGGCTCCTCTCTTGACCCTACTGCTGCTGATTTCTTCACTGCTGCTCCAGCCCAATTCAGGATGCATTCGCAGGCCATTTTTTTAAATTCTTTTTCCCTCCAGTTGCCAGCTCCTGAGACATCCCTCAGACATAGCCACTCGTAGTCAGCTGTGTCCCACCCACCCTGAGATCCTGCCAGGTCAGATCCCCTCCAGAGCTCCTCTCCTACTCTCACATCTGCCATTAAATCCCCCCCAGCTTGTACCCCCCAGCTCCGAGGTGGGGCCGCCACCACCTATCTTGGTGCTCCATCAGTCTAGTTGGTAGGCGGGGAGAGACAGAGGATATCAGGGATCTGACTGGGCCAAGTCCAGAATTCTGTGTGGGGCCACAGGAGGACTTGTCATCATCTTGCCAGGCACCGGGGGTTTTCCTTGTTCTGTTCCCCCAGTGGCATGGACGTGCAATGATGTCTAGCACGCAGCGGGCACACTCCTGAACCCAACCGCAGGACGTCTGCCTACACCTCCACCCCTTCTTAAGTGTCCCCCAGCTGAAGCATTCCCAGTCTCCACTGGGAACCTCTAAGTGCTGCAGATCCACATCTTCTCCCTCCCCAGGAGAGGAGAGCAGTCCTCCAGATGCTCAATCCTCTCCTCCCCAGCCGACCCCCAGTGATCCAAGCTCGCTCCTGAACCCAGATTGCCAGCGTGGCATGAGGTGAGGTGGATGCCTCAGCCCTCACTGCCACTGGGCTGGCTTCCCAGGCCATCTAAGTACATATGAAGGCCTCTGAAGCCTTTCTGATGGTGAGTCTAAGTGCCATAAAGGGGTCCCAAAGAATACTTCAGGCTCTTTTCTCATGCCAGGTCCCAGATTCTGTCAAAGCCACTTGTGCTTGTCTATTACTCATTTCTGGAAAGCACGCTGTTCTGGGATGGGAAATCTTTGCCCCTTTCCAGAACAGTTCCGTAATTGATCTTGCCTTGGTTAGGATTTTCTCCCTATCCTGGTATCTCAGAAGTCTAAATGTTACAGGGCACAGTCTCTAGTTCAGTTTGTTGAAGAGTGGCCCTATGTGGATATGATGCACTTGGTCTATCTCTACCAATGCATCCCAGTAGTGGTTTAGGAGCTGTGGCATCATCCACTGCAGGTAGTCTATCATGTCCTGCCCTTCCGATTTCCCAGGCAGACCAAACAGTCTTACATTGTTCCTCTGATTTCTAGTTTCTTGATCATCCAGTTTTTCCCAAAGTACTGAATCTCTCTCTTGGTTGCTGTCAGCTGCCTTTCAGCTGGGCCCACCCAGTCCTCCAATTTACTGACCTGCTCCTCCACCTCTATCACCCGGGAGCCATGGCCATATACTGAGGTTTTCACTGCTGCCAGGGGCTCACTTAGCTTTATGAGCTCCCTCATGATAGTGCCCATAAAACTTTTCATTTCAAACAGTTCCTGAGAGATGAGGCCCAACTCAGTTCTGTACTGTGGGTCCACCATCTTGAGAGCAGCCTCATTGGTGCTGCCAGAAGAAGCTGACAATTTGTGCTCTTTGAAAAGGCCAAGTCTCCAGATACCATGTGGTCCATCTTATCTTCTTAGAAAGCTGTCAGTAGGAGTTGGCCTATACCTCCTAACCAGAAGACAGGAGGGTTTTGAACAGAGTAAAGGAAGTGAGGATGCTGTGTGCCTTTTAGGGAACAATGAGTGAAACTGTAGGGCAAGAGATGCTCTGGATGGAGGGTTCCTTGTCTGGGTGCCCCAGAATTTTTTAATACCAGTTACCTGCCTATTTAATTATTATTTTATTCTGTGCTGCTTTTTAAATCTCATGAACTCATCTATCTTAGATTGTAACATGGCTCAAAGCTAAGCAGTGAAACAACTTAAATTCATTGGAGGAAGACCAACATGTGACCATCGAGCAACCATGGATTAATTCTCCTTACTAATCCATGGTTGCGATCCGGAGTGCACCAAGCAAAGACTCAAACTGTGGTGTATATTGTGCTAGTGTGGCACGCCACACAGCTGTGGCGATAATCGAGGTAGCCCAGCCCCCCGGATACTACTTCTATGGCCTCCTATCTTCCAGCTTCTCTTGCTTTTCTCCCACCAACCCGATGGGCCTGCAGAAACAGACAGAAGACAGCAGTGATCACTTTCTATGCATTTGTCTGTCACTACTTATACTGTCAATACCGGGAACATATTTTCTGTCCCACCCAGCCACCCAGGGGACCTCGTAGAATCACACATAAAATTGGAATGGCAACAGAAGTTAAAACAAATACAAAAGGGGGAAAATAAAGTGAATGTGATAGTGTCTCTCTTTACCTCAGGTGATACATGGCGGTGTCTGTGTCCTCTTTGTAGTCCCCTCGCCATTACCAGCTCTGTCTCTCCTCTCAGAGAAAAATTCAAACTATGTATTCGGGAAAATAACCCCATAGTATGTAAAAATAGTGTAGGAGGTGACAGCAAGGTGTTATAACTGTGGCCCAAATTCGTTAATGAAAAAAAAAGAATGAATTGGTATGTCAGTATGCAAATGTACACTGTTACCCAGAGTGCAACAGCAAAATAACAAACGTAGCAGTAACAACGGAGCTGAAATGGAGCATAAACACAAATGGAAACCATAATAAACTATGCTGTGTAGTATGCATATGTGTGCTGTATGATATTTGCCACATCTTGTATATTTGTTAAATACTGAATCAGTATATTAACAGATGTCAAATCTTGAACATGCATGTGCACGTTCCCAACTGTGTAGACAGTCACAGACATATTAGTGAGACATAACAAACTGATCTTTTCACAACAGTTTCTTGTATCTATTGTTTTTATTTAATAATAGGAAGCAATATAAAACTCCTATATCGCCTGCCATGTTACAAGTGCATTAAACCACTCCAGACCATGGTTCTACTGTGGAATTAATCCATGGTTGGATGGTTGGAGGTACTCGCTCCCCCAAGCCATGGATTAATTCCATAGTAGAACCATGATCTGTCATGGTTTAATGCTTACATGGACAATGAATATGTTTACTGTACAGCAGTGTATGTTTTATTTTTGATGCCACACACAAACTACCCCACAGTGGAACCTGGCCTTGGCTCCAGTGTTTATGAATGTCACCCCAGGGTCCAGGTTCTTAAATTAATATACAGTACTTGGGATGACTTTTTTTAACAGTGTACTTAACCAGGACATTACTTCTTGATAATGCATTAAACTAAACCGAGCACTATAAAAGTCAGGAACTCAGAAGGTGGTTTAATTTTAATGACTTTAATGACATTTCCTAAACTTAGATTCTTGTTTCTGTACTTCTGAATTTACAATCTGCACTAAAGGCATACTTCTAAACTGTCCCTGATTTTCAGGGATAGCCCTGATTTTGCTTCAAAAATCTGCTCTTTCCCGTCTAAAACTGGCATTTCTGTCACTTAAAGGTGATAGGAAACAGTTTTTAGACCTCTATTTATTTATTTATTTATTTCAGAAGAATCAGAAATACCTTTGAGTCATAGACTCCTTTACAAAGGTTCCAGATGCCCTTTAATTGTTCTTTTATTGGCTACTCGTTATTCTGATAACGTGTTTGACCTTTTTTTAAAATTAATAACCTGATTTTGTTGCCTTTGTAAGTACCCTGAATCCCTCTGTGCTCAGCAGTTGCTGGTCTCTGTTTTCATACTGCCTGGACATTCTCTGACATTGGAAAAATGTATCCCAAGTGATTCAGATGAATAGCATGGAATGGAAGTTTCTGATGTCATAGAATGTCTTAGAAATATGAAAATTAAGAGCAGTGGAGAGAGTGGAACTCGGTGTAGATCTGAAGGCACCCCAAAGCTAGATTATTTATTTATCAAAAAATCATCAAAGCATATCAGAATACATAACTGGCATGGAAAGGCAGTTAACTATGTAAAAAACATTTCCTATTTCCTTTAAGAGTAGGGATTTGTGGCATTTTTATTTATTGATTTTGTTAGCTGGGTAGGCCCACTGAGACACTGTTGACCCTTTGTCAGCGGTACCCAGAATTAATTACATATAGCAAGCAGACAGAAACAGTACAAGGTCAAGAATTACATTGTCAGGACAAGTCAAAAATAATGACAGACATACGTGTTACTGTCTAGTTCTTCAGAAAACACTTTTCACGTTAAGCTACACAATATAACAAGCTGCTTGAGCAAGTATTATTTTTTAAGATGTGCCCTGGATTTTGGTCAGTTATCCCTGATTTTTTTTATCATCTCTGCCCATGATTTGCAAGGCAGGTGGCTAAAGGTATGACTGAAGGACAATGCACAAGGGCAGAGGTGGTGTTAGGCACAAGCAAACCGAGCAGCCTCTTGGGGCACCAGCACAGAGGAGGCACAATAAAATAAAAAGTATAAGCAAAGGTTAGCTAGAAATGCAAAAAGTGTTAATATAAAAAGCAAAGGGAGGGCAGTGGGAGCAATGAAGGGGTACAGAAGTGTTTCTGCTTGAGATGCCATTTGGTCTACAATCAGAACTGCATGAGAAGCACATGGAAGCCTTTCTGCAAACTCAAGAACAGTCCCTAAATTTTGTGAGCTTTCACTTAAGATGATTACATGTAGGTGACACTACACTATTCTACATTATGGTACACACCAGGGTTTACAGCTAGATGATACTAATCTCAAAAAATGCAAATCTTATAGAAAAAAACTTTAAAGGCTAGTTTCATTTCTTATTTTTTATGTTTCTATTGATATAGATTTGTAAGTGTAATTATATTTTATGTTATTTGTTTGCATAACAATTTGCTATGTACACATGTCACTGTATTTTTTTTTTATTGTATTCAGTTCTTTCTGTATGGGTATCAGTTAGAATTTAGCAGCTAAAATGACAAGCTGACATTCCTAGGAAAAAGCCAAGATTTGATTCAGGGACAGAGTCTGAGGTCAGTTTACTATCTGTGTTGCCTTGTATCATGGCAAGACCCCTGGGCAATTTATGGGAGAGCTCTGAAAGTGCCTTATCATGTCAAGAAGCTGCTGGCTAAACCAAACATTGTTGAATCTATGATGTCAGAGTAACATACTGGATGTTGCATCATGGGTGGGGCAGCTGGAGGGTCTTATGGTCTGGCAGAGCCTGAAAGAGACAATCAAGCTTGAGACTATGAATCGCTAACAAGTGAGGTAGTTCTGTACAGTTTCTGTTCCTCATAGTCTGTGTTTGGTATCCTGCATTGTATGTGTAAATATCCTGAAGTATTAAAAGTATAATTTTTCAATATATTTCATGTTTCATCTTACATCTTGGGTGGGGGAACCCCAAACATGAGTACACCCTGGGAGGGGAGGAGCTGGAGGCCACAGCAAGAGAAAAAGACCTGGGGTCCTGGTGGATATCAGCAAGAATAACTCTGAGCAGTGCAGCAGGGCGGCATTAAAGGCTAATAGGATGTTGGGCTGCATTGCATGGGGGATTACCTCAAGGTGCAGGGAAGTGATTCTGCCACTGTACAAAGATCTGGTTAGACCACACCTGGAGTACTGTGTGCAATACTGGAAGTTCCACTTAAGGAGGAACATCCAGCTCCTGGAGAGAGTGCAGAGGACAGCAACCAAAATGATCCAGGGCCTAGGGGAGTTGACGTATGAGGAAAGACTACAGGAGCTCCGATTTTTCTCTTTGGAGAAGAGACGGGATGGGGGGACATGATTGAGGTCTACAACTACCTCAAGGGAATCAACAAAGTAAATCAGGAGGGGATCTTCAGGCTAAAGGAAGGTGGTATCACCAGAGAACAGAGTTCGAAGCTCAAAGGAGGAAGGATGAGGGGGAGAAGGAGGAGGAGGTATTTCACTGAGAGGGTGGTGGAACTGTGGAATGCACTGCCTGGTGAGCTGGTTCTGGCTTCTACAGTGGAGGGGTTCAAGAGAGGGTGGGACAGGTACAGAAAGGGGATGAAACAGAGGTTTTCTTGCCCTGGGGGGCTGGGGTGGAGGCCAGGAGAAACAGGAATGTGATAAGGGGGGATGGCTTCGGTACCCAACAAGGGTTCTGAGGCATGAGCAGACTCGATAGATCGCAAGGCCTAATCTGCTGGCAAATAGTATGTTAGTATGTTTCTATGACTGAGTTCTTTAAGGTACAGGTGATTGATTTATAATTGACAAAAGGAAAAAATACTACCTTAGTAATTATGTTTCTTCCAAGGTATTCTCAATATGCTTAACTCTTGCAGTCAGCCTCCTGTGTTGAACTACCCCGGAGAAAATGGAACTTATGCAAATGATGGAACACTCATTGGCTCATGCCACCATTCAAACTGCTTCCCTTACCAACTGCTGAATTATATAACATTCAGATTCATAGGATCCTGTGGGCGAAGACTCCCTAACTAAGCTATCCTAATAATACAATCATTAATCAATAACAAAGTCCCCACATAAACATGTCCCTTAACCGTCAGATAGGACCAAAAGTGAGAAAGAGAACAACATCCATCTGGGATCAAAACTTGCAACACAAGTAGGGCCTAAACCCCCTTTTAAAACAAATAACCTGTTGTTGCTCAGAGTCTCCTGGTTCTGGAAGGGGAGGTAAGGAGGGAGAGCTAAGCATATTGAAGAATACCTTGGAAGAAACAAGATTACTAAGGTAAGTAATTATTTCTTATAACCCCAGGAATTCTTCAATATGCTTAACTCTTGCAGGCTACGAAGCAGTACCTTTGGAGGACGGCACATGATCTACTTAGGAAATAGGCTCTGCAGCACTGCTGTGTCAAACCTGGCATCACTTCTGGAATGAATATCCAAGCAGCAGTGCTTAGTAAAAGTGTATACTGTTTTCCAAGTAGCTGCTTTGCAGATTTCCAACAAGGGAATGTCTCTAGCTGCTGCAGCTGTAGCACCTGTACCCCTTGTGGAATGGGCCCTCATGCCTACTGGGGGCTCCTTACCAGCTTTACTGTAACACAACTGGATATACTGCACTATCCAGCATGGAACAGTCATTTTTGTGGCTGGTTTTCCTTTTTCCACATCCCTATAGGTCAGGAATAGCTGCTGTCTGTCCTGTCTGTGGGCCTTTGTATGGTCAATATAGTAGATGAGAGCTCTTTTGACATCCAGGCTGTGCAGCCTGCACTCCCCTGAACTGGCGTGCTCAGTGAAGAAAACTGGCAAAGTGATTGACTGGTTCAGGTAGAAATCAGAGACCACTTTTGGTAGGAACTTTCTGTTAGTCCTAAGAACCACCTTATCTCTGTGGACGGAGATATAATTCTGCTCTGTACACAAGGCCTGTAGTTCACTAATCTGCCTGGTTGAAGTGATAACCACCAGGAAGACAGCTCTCCAGGTCACAAATTTCAGATGTGCTGTAGCCAAAGTCTCAAGTGGGGGATTCTGTGAGTTTGGCAATGCAGACATTGAGGTCCCATGCTGGCACTGGTTCCCTATGAGAAGGCTGCAAGTGGGACAAGCCCTTAAAAAAATGTGTTAAAAATAGGGTTGAATGCCAAGGAAACACCTTTACCAGCTGAAATGTAAGCCTAGACTGAAGCTAGGTGAACCTTGAGAGTGATGGGCTGTAAGCCTGAGGAATGAAGATAGATGAGGTAGTCCAGCAGGGCCGGCAGCCCTGCCTGTAAAGGTACTATGTCGGTATTAGAGCACCATATGGAAAACCTCTTCCATTTGGAATCATAAGTTTTCTTGGCAGAGGGCTTTCTAGACCCTCTTAGTACATTAAGAACAGTCTCAGTGAGATGTAAGCCAGCATACTGTATGTCCTCAAGAGCCAGGCCTTGAGGTTGAGGGACCTGAGCTTCAGGTACAGGATTTTCCCCTGTGAGGATGTTAGGATACTGTGCCTCTGAGAGAGGTGTTTGGGTGGGGCCAACTGACAGGGAAAGCAGCAGTGAGTACCATGGCTATCCAGCCCAGTCTGGGGCTATCAGAATCACTGAGGCTGGCTGGGGCCTGAGCTTCATCAGGACCCTGAGAATCAATGGAAATGGAGGGAAGGTGTACAGTTTCTTCCCTAACCAATCCAACACCATGGCATCCACAGGCACTGACCCCTTCTCTGGTGGCTTCAACAGAATTTTGGCAACTGATGGTTCTCCCGAGAGGTGAAGAGATCTGTCTCTGTGATGCCCCATCTCCTGAATACCACCTCTAGCTCCTGCCTGTTTGGAGACCATTTGTGGTAGTTCTGGTTGATTCTGCTGAGTGCATCTGCCAGTGTGTTGTCTTTTCCAGGCAAGTGAATGGCTACCAGGGAAGCCTGCAGTGAGTAAGCTAGTCTCCACACCCTCATTGCTTCTGTGCACAAGGGACTGGACCTTGTCCGTCCTTGTTTGTTGATGTAATACATGGTGGCGGTATTGTCTGTTCTGACCTGTATCACCTTGCCCTGCACCAGGGAAGCAAAGACCCTCAGTGCCATAAGTACTGCTCTGAACTCCAGCAGGTTTATGTACTGGAGTTACTCTTCCGTGGACCAGGTGCCATGCACTGTGTGCTCTCCCGGATGTGCTCCCCAACCTAGGAGGGAAGCATCTGTTGTGAGAATAAAGGATGGAGGCTCCTGCTGAAAAGGGACACCTTCTCTGAGGTTGTCTTTATCCTGCCTCCTCTGCAAGGCCTGCAATAGTGTTTTTGTTACTGGTATCAACTTTGAGAGGCTGTCGCACCTTTGACACCAGAGTGCCCTGAGATGGAACTGAATATCTCTGATTTGGAACCTGGCACCTGAGATTGTGCCTATGGCTGCAGCTATGTGCCCCAGCAACTGCAGGAAATGCCTTGCCAGCCTTTGGACATTTAGACTGAAAGTGCTGGCAATCTGAAGGATACTGTCCACTCTTTTCTGAGGGGGGAAGGCCCTTCCCCTTACAGTATCTAGCTCCGCCCCTATGACGTTCAATACCTGAACTGGCTGTAGAACTGACTTTTTCATGTTGATCAGAAACCCTAGAGAATCCAACAGGCCCTGGGTGTACTTTACATCATCCTTTACCTCTTGTGGTGATTCTCCCACCACTAACCAGTCATCCAGATAGGGAAATACTGTGATGCCCTGCCTTCTTAGGAATGCCACTACCACTGCCAGGCACTTTGTGAATTCCCTTGGAGCTGAAGTGAGGCTGAATGGCAGAGCTGAGAACTGAAAATGGCCTGAAGGTAGTCTGAATCTTAAGTATTTTCTGTGAGACTCCCTTAAGGGAATGTGGAAATAAGCATCCTTTATTTCTAGAGATGCCCACCAATCTCCTCTTTGGAGTGTGGGCGGAATCATGGCTAGAGTTACCATCCTGAATTTTGGTTTTGCCAGATGCTTTTTCAGAGCTCTTTGGTCTAGGATGGGTCACCACTTCCCATTTCTCTTTAAGAGGTCCCTACGTGAATGGGATGTAGGGTGTGTGACTGGAGAGTAGCATCATATATGTCTCAACAAGAGGCCCTTCTGAGAGAGATCCAGCGATTGGCTCCAGCAGACATTGACAATGTCCATCGGCACCTTCAAGAAATGCTGGCTGAGGGAATTATTCAAGAGTCAAGAAGCCCCTCTGCATCTCCAATCATCGTGGTGAGGAAGAGTGGGGCAATAAGGATGTGTGTGGACTACTGCACCTTGAACAGACAGACTGTGCCTGACCAGTATACTTTGCCACGGATACAAGATGCCCTTGATTGTCTGAATGGCAGCCAGTGGCTCTTGGTTCTGGATCTGCAGAGCGGCTATTACCAGATTCTGATGGCCCCCCCAGGAACGAGAGAAGACAGCTTTCATATGCCCATTAGGATGCTACAAATTCCTCCGGATGCCTCACGGGATCACGGGCATCCCTACCACCTTCCAGCGCCTCATTGAGAAAGTTGTGGGTGATATGAATCTATTCAAGTTTCTGGTTTATTTGGATGACATTATCATGTTCGAGAAGACCTTGGAGGAACACGAAGCCCGGTTGCTCAAAGTGTTGGATCGTCTGGAAGAATTTGGATTGAAACTGTCGATTGATAAGTGTCAATTCTTCCAGGCTTCAGTTAAATATGTTGGGCACATAGTCTCCGCAAAGGGCATCCAGATGGATCCTACCAAGATTGAAGCCCTCACCACTTGGCCTAAGCCCTGGACCTTAAATTAGCTCCAGTGACTGCATGGTTTCTGCAGGTATTACTGGAGATTCGTAAAGAACTATACCAGGGTGGTCTGGCCCCTCCTGAACCTGCTGCAGGGGTATCCACTGACCAATAAAAGCAAGAAAGCCACCTCGCCCAAGACCAGACCTAATCAGACCACCTTTTTTCAGCTTTCAGCACCCTTTGGCTCCCGGTGGGATGAAGAATGTGATCAGGCCTTCGAATACATCATCTACTGCCTGACACATGCTCCGGTGCTGGCTTATGTGGACCCGCAGAAACCTTATGTACTCCACACCAACACCAATTTCAGTGGTCTGGACTCAGTCCTCTATCACGAGTATCCGGAGAGGCTGCGCCCCATGGCCTTCACCAGCAGAAGTTTGAACCCATAGGAACTCAGGTATCCAGTTCATAAACTAGAATTTTTGGCATTGAAGTGGGCTATTGTAGACCAGTTCCATGACTACCTGTATGGGGCTAAGATCGCAGTGAAGACAGATAATAACCCACTTATGTATGTGCAGACCACTGCCAAACTGGATGCCGCAGGCCACAGGTGGCTATCAGCTTTGTCCATTTACGATTATTGCATGGAGTACTGGCCTGGCTTGAACCACGTGAATGAAGATGCACTATCCAGGCACCCTCCTGCTTACTCTGCTGAACACTGTGCCTGGGGAAAGATATCGGAACAAGCAGTTTAGGCCCTGTGTAAAAAGCATGATGGTGAAGAGACGCTCTCTGAAGAGGATGCCCCCCCCCCATTTAGTGGAGTGCCTGGGGGCCTCAGGAAGCTGTCTCCCAGTTGCCTACTGCCAGCTGGCTGACTTAGACATGAGATCCTTTTCTCAACTAACTACCTAGGAATTAAAGAGAGACCAGATAGCCAACTCTGTCACCAGGGAGATAATTTGAGTGCTTCAACAAAATGGGGATCAGACTCAAGTAGACACCATCTATCCCCACGCCCAGGTCTTGTTATGAGAATGGCCCAAGCTGCAGTTAAGGAAAGGGTTGCTTTACAGAGAGACTCAGGACCAGCAGGGGGCACCCCATGAACAACTGGTGTTACCAGAGCAGCATATCAAGACTGTGCTAATGGCTTTGCATGATGATATGGGCCACCTGGGCATCGAGCGCACCCTGGACCTAGTAAAAGGCAGATTCTACTAGCCGAGAATGGGAGCCAATGTCGAGACTTATTGTAAGAGTTGCAGGAGATGCATACAATGGAAAGCACTTCCCCAAAAGGCAGCCCCATTGATAAACATCTGGACAAGTGGCCCCATGGAGCTGGTGTGTATTAAATTCCTTACGTTAGAACCTGACTCACGTAACATCTCAAACATCCTAGTATTCACCAACCACTTTACCAGATATGTCCAAACCTACCCTACAAAAGATCAAAAAGCTTCCACAGTGGCCAAGAGCCTGGTGGAAAAATTATTTGTGCATTATGGGGCCCCTCAAAGGAGTCACTTGGACTAGGGTTGTGACTTTGAGGGCAGCCTCATTAAAGTCACTGTGGGGCATCAGAAAATCATGGACCACCATGTACCATCCCCTAGGTGACCCTCAACCTGAACAATTTTTTTTGCTCCTCCAGTGTCCCCGACCAACCACTCCTTTGGACCGCCAAGGGCCCTCCTACACTGCTAGCTCCATCCCTCTCACCACTATCCACCGTTCCCCCCCCGTTGTATCCCAGTCATCCTGAACATATCCCTTTGATGGAGGGGCCCCCTCCCAGGGCCCACAGGAGGGGAGATTAGCTCCATCATTGGTCTGGGCACACAGCGGAGGATCCGCTCTGGCCTCACACTAGGGCTTCATGACATGAGCAGACTCAGGCGGCCGTCATCCAGTTGGTCGAGTGGCGGCTTTCTGATTTTCTCCTCATCTCCCACCCACAGCGGTCGCACATGCAGCGATCTCCTGCCCTGATGCACAGGTGGCATGTGGTCACCCATGCCACATGGTGCATCATTGCCAGGAGTCGCTCCAGAGCAGTGTGAGCCTGCACCAACCCCCCACCAGGAGTACAGCATCCCTAGGACACCCTAAGCCCTCCCTGCCGGTCTCCACTCTTGACATCCCGGGTTTAGGGTGCGAACCCAGGTTACCAGCATGCCGGGTGATCTCCTATCACCCGGCACTATGGAGCCAGCATCAACCTAAACAATTTAACCGGACTTTGTTAGATATGTTAGGCACCTTGGACCCCTGAGATAAACGTATCTGGAGCCAGCAGGTAAGCATACTGGTCTATGTGTACAACTGTACCTGCAATGATGCTACGGGGTTCTCTCCCTACCAGTTTATGTTTGGGAGGGAAGCCTGTCTGCCAGTGGATCTGTGTTTTGGGGGGAGGGGCCACTGATGGTCTTGGAGCAAGATACTACTTGCAATATGTGAAGAAACTGAGACAGCAACTGGACGACGCAAATTGCCTTGCCACTGAGATGGCCACTAAAAGAAACCAAGCTAACAAAGAGAGATATGATAAAAAGGTTCGAGTCCAGGATCTTGAGGCAGTGGATTGAGTGCCACTGCATAGTCTGGGCATACCTTGTTACAATGCTACCCTTGAATTGTATTACTCTGTACTCTGTTTGCAATGTCCACATTGTTGTAATGTCTGTCTTGATGTTCCCCATAATTTATATTTCTCTGACGTGAAACCTTTGTAAAAGAGCCAAGGCTCAAAGGTATTTGTAATCCTAGACTTGATAAATAAATAAATAAATACCAGGGAAAAACCAGATTGCAGACTGCTGGGGAAGCACTCTGTACATTGTATTGGAAAAGTTGGAAGGCCTCCAGGTATACAAGATTCGGCCTGAAGGAGAAACTCGAAGCCATAAAGTCATTCACCAAAATCATCTGCTGCCCATCTGTGACCAAATTATGGATGAAGATGTTCATGAGGAAGATTCTCCTTCACCCCCCACCACTCAAGCTGCTGCACGCAAGAGTTGGAGGCATGGAGACAGTGAATCCATGGGAGCTGGGCCTGCCCGGGGTGGAGGAGCCTAGGTGAAGACAGTACAGATGATGAGGCTGAGGGAGAAGATTATAGAACCCCCCCCAGAGCTTCTACCCTACCCTAGAGCTAGCCAGATTATTTCAGAGACCACCCCGAATTCGATGCATACAGCTGTACATAGGAAACAGAGTGGAGATGGGGAGGCTGCTCCTGCTAGGCATCTTAGAGGGACCACTCCGTACCTGCATACTGGTCTGGCTGAGCCCTGTGTGTGGTACCAGAGCAGCTCCCCTGCAGATATGCCCTTTGGAGGATCCACAGCTAACTTGTATATTAGTCAGCCTGGGTCCTCGGAATGGCCGCAGGAGAACCCTGAGGGTCAGGGAAGAGATGGGGAGGAAGTGTCTTTTGAAGTGCCCATATCGGAAATGAACACTGGTCCAACTGTGTCCTGTGAAAGGTCCCAGGTTAGTTCCTCTAGAGCCACAGGTGATGCTGGGGAGATGCTGGAATCCTTTGCCCCAATAGCTGAGGAAGAGAATGATCAGGGGGAATGTGATGACGATGAGAAATTTACTTCTGATCAAGAGGTAGTTAGTGGTCCCGGAGTTCAGGAGACCCCCAGAAGGTCAGGGAGGACAAGACGGCCTATCCTTAAACTGACTTATGATGCCTATGGAGTTCCTACAGACTTACTTCTGTTTGTGGTTCATAACAGTGTGTACATTACTCCTAGGTCCCTACAGAAAGTGGTTACGTGCCCTGCTAATGCTAAGCCTTCAAGATCTGAAAGAAAGTTGACCAGAGGAAGAAGAGGGAAGGGAAAAGAGGTACCTAGGAGGGCTGAGGAACAAAAGTGTACTCTGTGCAGTTTCAATAACCTATGGCTAATGGTTTGAACCTATGAAAGCCACTTTTATGTGGTTAGGGGCTCATAATGGAAACAAAATTTGACTGAAATGTATATAATGTTTTGTTTGCATGTTTTCCTGTTCTGAACATATGGTTACAACATGGTATATAGGAATCAGGTGTATGACTTGGAGGCAGTATAGCGCAGTGGTTTAAGGCTCTGAGCTGCAAATCTAGTGACATCCAGCAGACCAGACCTGGGTTTGAATCCCACAGCTTCCACTTGCATACTGTGTGACCCTGAGCAAATCACTTAACTTCCCTGTGCTCCCAGGTCGCACCTATAAAAAAGCTTTCAGCTTAGTGTGCTACTCCTAGTTAAACAACTAAAAAAAAACTAGTAATATTGTTATGTGTTATGTGACAAGGCAATGGGACCTGATGGCATACATCCCAGGGTACTTAAGGAGCTAAGGGTGGAACTAGCAGAGCCATTAGCAGAATTGTTTAGTGAGTCTCTGAGCACAGGAGAGGTCCCAGAAGACTGGAGAAGGGCTCATGTGATCCCGCTCCACAAGAGTGGTAGCAGGGAGGAGGCAGGGAACTACGGACCAGTCAGTCTTACCTCAGTAGTGGGCAAGATTATGGAGGCACTCCTTAAGGAAAGGATAGTGCAACACCTGGAATCCATAGGGGCACAGGATCCAAGACAGCATGAGTTTATAAAAGGAAGGTCCTGTCAAACTAATCTCATAGATTTCTTTGACTGGGTAACCAGAGTGGTGGACCAAGGGGGAGCAGTTGATCTCACCTACCTTGACTTCAGCAAAGCTTTCGACACTGTTCCGCATAGAAGATTGATAAATTAGCTGGGTAAGCTTGGGATGGGTCAGAAGTTGGTCAACTGGGTGGCAAACTGGTTGACGGGCAGAAAACAGAGAGTGGTGGCAAATGGTATACAGTCAGAAGAGATGCAAGTCACAAGTGGGGTACCTCAGGGATCAGTCCTGGGGCCAGTCCTTTTCAATATCCTCATTAGTGACATTACAGATGGACTAGAGGGTAAGGCTTGTCTGTTTGCAGATGACACCAAGATCTGCAACAGAGTAGATGATCCAGATGGGGTGGGCAGAATGAGAAGAGATCTGGATACACTAGCAAAATGGTCAGAAGAGCGGCAACTGGGATTTAATGCAAAGAAGTCCAAGATCATGCACATAGGGAAGAGAAACCCTGAAGCCACCTATAGGCTGGGAGGAGAGTTGCTGGCAGTCACAGAGGAAGAAAGAGACTTGGGCATAATCATCACCGATGACCTGAAATCATCCAAGCAGACCTCTAAAGCGGTAGGTAAGGCTAGGGGGATGTTAGGGTGTATTAGTAGGGGTATCACAAGTCATAAGAGGAGGTAATAATCCCTCTGTTCAAGACACTGGTTAGGCCCCATCTGGAGTACTGCGTGCAGTACTGGAGGCCACACCTTCACAAGGACATTAACCAAATTGAGGCAGTCCAGAGAAGGGCAGCTAAAATGGTTCAGGGACTGCATCAGAAGACATATGAGGACAGATTAACGGAGCTCAATATGTATACCCTTGAGCAAAGGAGGGAGAGAGGTGATATGATCGAGACATTCAAACACCTTAAGGGCATTAAAAAGGTGAAAGAGTCTAACATGTTTAAATATAAGAAAAATATCAGGACAAGAGGACACAGCATGAGACTAGAGGGAGGCCGATTAAGGGGGAATGTGAGGAAATTCTTTTTCACAGAAAGGATGGTGGATGCATGAAACAGCCTACCTCAGGAAGCGGTGGCTATGAATACAGTGCAGGGCTTCAAACAGGCATGGGATAGGCATAAGGCAGCAATACAGATGAGTATGAAAAGATAGGCCACTAACAGAGCAAAGGCCGATGGCACATTTATAAGGTAGAAAAAGAAATGGGCAGACTGGATGGGCCTTGCAGTCCTTATCTGCCATCAACTTCTATGTTCTATGTTATTGTTAATCTTTGGTACATCACCCTTAAGCTTGATGTGAAAGCGAAGTATTCGGGGGGGAATGTAACTCCCCGGGGGCTTACCTTGGTTGTCCCTGTGCTCCCTCATTTCCTCTCATTTTCTCCATTTTCCTGGAGCTTCCTGATGCTCATGAAGGGGTCTCTCCAGGACACGACTGCACTATCTGTCATGTCATCTTCTCTCTCCTTCACCCCTTATTTCACGATAGCACTTGTTCACTTATTACCATTGCACTTATTAATTGTTATTTATTATTTCCACCACAAGTATTCAAAAGACAAAGATCAACGTTCCGTAGCATACCCGCTACTTCATTGGGATCTATAAAAGATTCCATTTAATATTTATTATTATATTATCTTATATACTATTAATGAATAGGCTCCAAACAAAAACTAGTTAATTCTCTTAAGATAAACAAAGCAGTTAAACTGTATATATTTCTTATGAGACACTTGTTTAGCTCACAAAACATCAATGTAATTATTAGAATATTTCTTAATACTAAACCAGTACAACATTTTATTATAAAAATAGCAATGCCCACCTTTTATTGATGTGGTGATAATTTCATTATCCTTCCATTTTTTAGAGCTATTTTGACCACTGAAATAAAATATACAAAGTATAAAGCTAATTAAATGCTTTTATATATATCTGGTTTATATTTCCAGAAAATATGTTTTTTCACATTAATTACCTGTGTAATTCAGAATTTTTTTTAAAAAAGAAAATTGTTTTTTAACAAAGCAGATAGTTTACTCATATATAATCCCTCCTAAGGAATAACAAATTTAAAGATATAAAAAAAGCTTTAGGACAATTTAGAAAATATTGTATGTAGATATATAGTTGTCTAGTACTTTAAGAACTTATAATTGCTTTTTACCTGTTTATTTCAACATTTTTTTAAATCTAATAGGGAAACAGCTTGCTTCTTCCTACTCTTGTTACTCCTAAACAAAAACCTGTTCGTTAATAGTATATAAGATAATATAATAATAATTATTAAATGGAATCTTTTATAGATCCTGATGAAGTAGCAGGAACACTACGAAATATTGATCTTTGTTTTTTTGAATACTTGTGATGGAAATAATAAATATTTAAAGGACATCCGGTGAGTGGGTCTTTTTGTCTCCAATTTCGGTCATTTTAGTTCATAGAGGTGTTTTGGAGCCTGATCCCTCCCAGGAGTTTTTGTTTTATATTTCAGGTACCAGGCAGTCCACATTGCGTTTCCATGGTTCTATTTATTGATTGTTCTCACAAATTACATATGTATGCAACACTGTTTGTAACAACTGCCTTAATTAATTGTATGCTATGTTAAACTTTGTAATTTGAATGTAAAATGTCTCATCCCTATTGTACCCCTTCCCCCCAGGTCGCACAGGGAGACGAGCAACCTGTTGCTCAGTGTGCCTTCCTGGTGAAACATTTCAATAAATAAATAAACAAACAATGCTCTAAAAGAGTCTGCTGAGCCATGTTGTCTTGGAATCTGGCCCCGTTGGGCTTTGGAGCTGGTTCACGATCCCACGCTGTTGTGCTTCGCTCCTCGGAGCGGGCAGGGATCGCACTTGCGTGAGATGCACTTTGTTGTACTAACCGTCATTGTGGTCAAAAACTGGGGAGTTGTCATGTGGTACCAGTGCCCCTCCTGATCATAATGGAGAGCTGAGAATTTGTTTTACCTGTGTGAGACTGCGATTGTGATTATGAAGAGGCAAAGCATCTCTGGAAGTTGGGGTGCTAGCCAGGTGCTGTACATTTCCTTAGTGATCTGGTTGAAGTGGCTGAGAGCTGTGTCCAAGCTGCAGCTGAAGAAAAGGTTGTGGACTTTTTCTAACTGGAAAGTGTGGACTGGTGTGCAGGGCGTCTGTTGTGTTTGGATCCCCCTGTTGATTGCCCTTGTGCTTCATTGATCTATGGCTAGCACCCACTGCTAACTGGCACTGGACTTTGCTTGAGTTATTGCCTGTGATTTCTGTGGTTTTTGAACTCAGTGCAGGGACTGCAGGAGGACCCCCACCATTTGGGAGTTCTCACTCAGAGCCAGGAAGGGAATCAGCTAACCCCGTCCAAGTGGTACTTACTGTCTTAGGAGGTCACCGGCACTTGCTGGGGTGCTAGGGCACCTGTGATCCATTGTAGGGAGCAGGGCTGTGGAGCCACTCCTGGATCTGGGCCTTCTGGGGCTGGTGTGGTCCTGCCATAGACCTCCACAATGGGCCAGAAATGGCTTAAGGTGACAAGCGGCCAGACCTCCAATCAAGGGGAAAAGCTACAAGATCATTGAGCAACATTCCATCTGCCCATTGCAGCACAGAGCTCCACATTCCTAGACATCCAGAGGCAATCATCCCAAGCGTAGTTGAGTTCTGCAAATACGTGAGTACCCGGGACATAGTTCCCAGAAATCAAGCAAGGGAGTGTAAAAGAGATTCCTCAAAGAATTATTCTATTTTCATCAGGGCTCCAACAGCCGGCCAACCCACAGCAATGAATAGGCCTGCACCTTGTGGGTACCCATAAGAACTATCAGGGTAGACACTGGTACCAGTGGGGTGGGCCTCTGGGAGTGGGCTTGGCCTATGGGCCCATATGGTTATTGATACTTATTCTCTATAACCATCTTTTTTTTTCACAGCCATCCTTTTTTCTGGTATCCCTTACCTAGTCCTTACCCCCCATAAAGCTGTGATTTATCATTTGAAATTGTGTGTGCAGGAATTCTCTGAGTCTGTCAGATCATTCCTGTTCATGGTTTATGGTGTTATTGACTGGTTGGGTTTTCAGAATGTGGGGTGGTTGGTAGGGGAGATGGGTAGGTGCAGCATCCCAGGGGGCTGTGCCATCCAGTCACCTGACCCACTTCTACTTTTCTCTGGGTGGAGGCACCATGCTATTTTTATTATCTCTGGGAAAGAACCCCCAAACACCACCATAACAGGACTCAGGCCCCTTAACCTGTTAGAGGGCCAACAGGCAGGGGTAGTAACCCACTGGCACATGGTACCTGGGCCACATCTGTATTTCAGAGACTTATTTATAGGTAATAACAGCCTTTTAGTGGGTGCTAGGCCATAATTTCTAAAAATTCACCTCCTCCTCCTCCTCTACTGTTTAATTAATAGTTATGCCCAGTGCCTTTACCATTTGCTTTACAAATGCAAAGGGTGAAGAGTAGTCTTCAGGCAACCGAGGAGGAGAATCAAACTCATGGTCTGGGGACATCTCAGACTCGATGGGTTCCCCTTCTTCATCATCCTCATCATAAGGACCATAGGGTCCTGTGTGAGAGGAACTAAACCTGAAACTGGGACAACTGTTGGTTGCAGAACCACAGACGGAACTGCAGGAGTAACCAGAACTGTTTGGAATGGAACCAGTAAACGTCCTTGGTTTGTGGCTGTCTGCAGGGCTTGAAGTACCTGTAGTGCTTGGGCAACTGCCTCTGCTGTAGTCATCTGTGTTTGAGGAACAGAAGACTCCTTTGGTTTTGTAGTAGGAGATTCTGTATGCTTTAACTTATGTTTTTTCTTAGCCTGTGCCAGTTCATCAGCTGATTCCCCATTTCTTTTTGTTTTTGATGGCTCTCCTTTTTTTGTAAGTGTTGGGTCCTTTTCTTGGGTTTTATCTTTTTTTGCAGAAGTGGGAGAACTGGGCTGGGCAAAGCCCTGATCCCCTGAAGCCGATGGAGAAGCCATTCTTTCCAGCCTTTTCTCGATAGTTTTAGGAGGAAAGGTTTTGCAAATGTCACACTCTGAAGTGAAATGGGGACCACCCAAACAGAGCAAACATAAATCATGTTTGTCAGCTTTCACAAACACTTTGCCACACTTAGTACAGTTTTTAAAATCAGTGGGTCCCGTTTTCTTTTTTGGCCTTTCTGACATCCTTCAAAAAACCCACAACAAAAAGTTTTTTTTTTTATATCTTAGCCAGAGCCTGAACTGCAAAGAATCACCAATGTCGGTCCCCAAAATCACTCATGATTCCCAATGGAAAGAAACTGCTAAATAGTAAAAGAAATGTCCAAAAGGGTAACGTTACGAATCTGAACTTAGTTTTGAGATAAAAAAAAAAGAAAAAGTAAATAAAACTTAAATGAACAGCAGTTCCCCAATGTTTTTTTCACAACCAAAGAGGAACTGTAAAACTGAAGTAAAAATACAAACTAAACTAGCACTAACTATATAAAAGAAGTTAAAGGCAGCAGATGAAATAAAATTAAATGTATTACTTGTTTTTACTGGAAAAACAATGAATTCAAGAGAAGGCTACCATTACCATAATTTGTTTCTACAGTAAGGGGTTTTCCGCTGTGACAGAGATGGGTGGTCATTTACTATTGAGCAAGAAGCAGTGTATTATGTGAGCAGTGGCTCTGGTGGGATTCAGACTTAGATATACACTGAGATAGTGTCTCTGCTGAGTGGTGGCAGCTGCTGAAAGGCTGAGAAAGCTGGTAACAATGACAGACTGAGTCTGGGAAAGACCAGTATGCCACAAACTGGAGGCAGCGGGTGGGATCTGAAACAGATTTGTCAGTATAAAGGTTATCTGTCCAGCCACAGAACAGGATATACAGTAGAGGACTGTATATTCTACCAGTTTTTATTTACTTATTTTTTTGTCAAGCAAGAGTAGATAGATAGAAGACATTATATGTGGGCCATATGAGAAATGCTTACTGCTAAATCTGCAGAAACTGTGCTGAAAAAATAATTTGGCTAAGAAGATGGCCAAATACGCGTGGAACTCATAACCAGCCTCAAGAAAAGTGACCAGAAAAGCCGTGCAAAAAGAGACACTACTAGCCAAGGTTGTGAGACAGAGGCTAGGGAGAGTGCAGATGTGCTAGAGTGTTCAAATAGGGCAGCTGCACAAGGGAATCCAGTACAAAAGTTGAAGGTGGAGCTTGCCCTGCTTAAGGTGAAGGCAGAAACTGAGTGACACAAGGCAGAGGTGTAGCTGCAGAAGATGAATCTGGAAGCTGGGGAGAAGAGGTGAAAGACTGAGGAGCAGGAGAAAGAGGAAGAGCGCCAGCATGATATATTTTTTAAAAGCCACCTAAACGTTATGAATGTTACCACTACTGATCTCTCATCTGGTTGTGAGTCCACTCATGTCATCCTTCGACTTGGAACAAAAAAACTATACATTAGCTGTGGTTACAATCCACCTAATGGAGGCATTGGCGGTCCGCAAAGTTTCCTTAATCATACCACTCAAATTGTTAATAATAATGAAGTGATAATCATGGGTGATCTAAACCTGAACTGGCTGGGAACAGCCCATGGCCCACTACAGTCTCTGTTGCTCAACTACAATTTGCACCAGCTGCTAACTGTACCTACCCATACTGCCCCATCACAGAAATTGCCAACTCTCATTGACTGGGTATTGGCGAATTGCTTGGAGCACGTATATGTATCAGGCATATTAGCTGATATGTTATCAGACCACTCTCCTACTTTCTGCATCTGGTCTGCTGGTTCACCTCCCTACCCTCTGCCGCGTTTTGTCACCTTCACTGACTTTGCCAAGTTGGACATTGACAAATTTCTATTTGATGTTTCAGTAATTGACTGGACTGCTATCCATACCTCCATGGATGTTGATGAAGCCCTTCAAATCTTTTTGGAAAAGTTTCTTGTTGTTCAGTAGAAGCATGCACCACAGGTCACCAGGCATGCTAGAGACAAACCGACCAGGTGGCTCCACAAAGACCTGCTTGCTAACCTGCATCTCAGGGATAAATACTGGAAGCGCTACAAGCTCACTGGACTTCTTTTGGATTTCAATAACTACAGAGCTCTTGGGAACTCCTGTAGAAAGATGATCAGGGCTGCCAAGAGCAATTACTGCAAGAACCTGCTCCTAAGCTCTGCTGGTGACCCAAAAAAATTCTGGACACACATAAAGTCTTTTTTGGGCACTTCACAATTGGATATGCAACAAGACATGATACTGAATGGAGTACATTGTAACAACCCAGTCACAATAGCAAACTCTTTTAATCATATGTTCTCAGATTTATCACAGTATACCTCGCTCTTCCAAAAACTGGCTACATGATCTAGGACACTCACCACTGGCCAGCAAACACCGCTACTGATCTACCTAATGTGCTGCCAAACTCTCCTCCTTTTTATTTCAAGTTTTATTAAGTAGGAGAGACACGGGCGTCACACAAAGAGTGAACTGAGGGCATAGTAGTTGGTAACAGCTGGCTCACATGAAAAACAGAAGTCATTAAGTGATGCTAGAAAGATTTTTTTCATTTTCCGGGAGATGGGGGCATAAAATTCACTATGTACACCTGTATGTAACAATTTTCTATGTGTACAGAACATGTCACCGTATTTTTATTATAATTATTATTATATATTAAATTCTTTCTGCATGGGTATCAGTTGGAATTTAGCAGCTAAAGGATATAGCTGACATTCCTGGGAAAAAGTCGACATTTGCATGAGGGACAGACCAACTGGCTCAGAGGTCAGTTTACTGTCTGTGCTGTCTTGTATCATTGCAGAGCCCCTGGGTAATATATGGGGGAACTTGGTAAGTGTCTTTTCATGTCAGGAAGCTGCTAGCTAAACCAAACATTCCTGTTGGGCTACACAGGATTTGGGACAACAAGCAGAAGATCAGACTGTTTTTTCAAGTGGATCCAGCTGAAGCTACAAAGAATGTTGAATCTATGATGTCAGAGTGACATACTGGGTGAAGTGTCATGGGAAGGGGCAGCTGGAGGGTCTTAAAAGTCTGGCAGAGCCTGAAAAAGACAGTCAGGCTTGAGACTACAAACAGCTAAAATCTAAGATTCGTGCCTGCCCTGATTTATCAAGATGCCAAAATGAGATAGACTTTTTTCTGTGTACTACATACTGTTCAAACCCTTTCTTTTCACATCTGTAGCATTACTGTTCCCATAGACTTAGGTCCAGATATTCAAAACTTTGCCCTGGGGCTAAAATAACACTGCCCTGTGGGTAATCTTAGCCCAGATTAAAAAGCAAGCAATATTCAAAAGGAATAGTCTGGGGCAAACAGCTTCTGAATATAGCATGGGAATGAGGCCGGGTGAACTGGGCTGGGAGTGCAGGCCAAACTTAGCCCTATAATAAGACAGCTCTGACTATAGCAACCAGTAAGTGCAGACCACAACAGCAACAGAGTGCACAGCAATCTGAAGGTATGTAGAGGTGACCTATGTGGCTAATGTGTGTGCCAGCAAATGCGTGGACCCAGTACAGCTGCAGGGAGCAATGCATGTGAAAGTACAGTGTGCAAAACTGTATAATATTCCCTGAACCGTTTGCATGGCGCTAATGCATTTGCACAGGTTTAGTGCAGTGCTAAGCCATTTGCCCGGTGCAAACACGCTTGCCCGGCGCTAAACTTTGTCATATTCGAAAGTGACATGCAAATCAGCCTACTTAGGTAGTCTCTGGGCAAATATCCACATTAACACAGAAACATAGAATTTGATGGCAGATAAGGCCCGCCTAGTCTGCCCATTTCCCTACCTAACGGATAAGCTACAGATCCTAGTTAACCAACAGCCTACTTCCTCCTACCCCCCACTAGAATTGCCTTATGTCTATCCCATGCATTCTTGAATTCCCCTACTGTTTTTGACTCTATGACCTCCTCAGGAAGGCTGTTCCATGCATCTACAACCCTCTCTGTGAAGAAATACTTCCTCACATTACCTCTGAGCTGTCCCCCCTCTATCTTCAAATTGTACCCCCTTGTTCTTGCACATCTTTTTTAGAAAGATGCTACTCTCTTGGACTTTGTTGATTTCCTTGAGGTGTTTGAAAATTTCTATCATGTCCCCCCTCTCCTTCCTTTCCTTGAGGCTATACATTTAAGCTCCTTTAGTCTTTCTTCATATGTCTTCTGGTGCAGACCCTGCACCATTTTGGTTGCCCTCCTCTGGACAGCCTCCACCCTGTCTAATACTTTGTGGAGATGGGGTCTCCAGAACTGTACACAGTACTCCAGATGTGGTCTTACCAACTGTCTGTACAGAGGGCCAACAACTTCCTGTTTTCTACTGGTGATGCCTCTCCTTACGCATCCCAGTATACCCCCAGCCTCCTTACTGCCTTCTCACATTGCTGGCCCACCTTTAGGTCGTCTGATATGACTACCCTCAGACCCCTTTCCATTTTTGCTGTTGTCAGTATCTCATCCCCCATTGTGTACTCTTCCCCTGGGTTTTTGTTTCCCAGTTGCATTACTTTGCACTTCTTTATGTTGAATCTAAGCTGCCATACATTTGACCAATCCTCCAACCTTGCCAAGTCCCTTTTCATCCTTTCCACCCCACCTTGCGTATCAACCCTTTTGCAGATATTTGTGTCATCTGCAAAGAGACAGACCTTCCCCTCCAGTCCCTCTGTAATGCCACTTATAAAGACATTAAAAAGGTCCAGCCCCAGTACTGAACCCTGCAGTACCCCACTAGTAACCCTCCTTTCTTCACTGTGGACTCCATTTACTATTACCCGCTGTGTCCTGTTGTCCAGTCAGTGTTTTACCCAGGTTACCACACTGGGACCCTTTCCCAGGCTGGCTAATTTGTTTATTAATCTTTTGTGCGGGACTGTGTCAAATGCCTTGCTAAAGTCTAGGTAGCCCATGTCCATAGACCCTCCCTGGTCTACTATTTTGGTCACCCAGTCAAAGAAATCAATTAGATTTGTTTGACATGACCTTCCGGCTGTGAACCCATGCTGCCTTGGGTCCTGTGCCCCACTGGCCTCTAGGTACTCAACAATTCTTTCCTTCAGAAGTGATTCCATCATTTTTCCTACCACTGAGGTGAAACTGACAGGTCTGTACTTTCCAGCCTCTGTCTTGCTCCCACTTTTGTGAAGGAGAATCACATCCACCCTTCTCCAGTCCTCAGGTACCACACCCTCCTCCCATGATTTATTAAAAAGGGTAGTCAGTGGTGTTACTAGTTCTTCCCTTAGTTCTTTTAGAATTGTGGGATGAATCCCATCAGGCCCCATTGCTTTATCCACCTTCAGTTTGAAGAGTTCTTTCAGAACCCTTTCTTCTGTGAAAGGACTAACATCAACCCCCCCTATCCAGAGTGCTTCTATTGACTGGTCTCTCCCCCTGCTTTTCCATTGTGAATACTAAGCAGAAATATTCGTTCAGTATCCCTGCTTTTTCACTGTCGCTCTCTGCCCAACCACCTTCCTCTTTATTCAGCCTCAGTATCCCTGCCTTCATCTTTCTTTGCTTCCTAATGTACCTATAAAAAGTTTTATCCCTCTTCTTAACCAAGTTGGCTATCTTTTCCTCGGTTTGGGCCTTTGATATTCTGACTGCCTTATCCGCTTCCTTCTGCCTTAACTGGTACAGTTCTCTGTCCTGCTTCTTCTGTGTTTCCTTATACTTCCTGAATGCTATCTTTTTCTCCCTTACCTTCCCCGCCACTTCTTTTGAGAACCATAGTGTTTTTTCTTTCATTTTGATTTGTTTATTTGCTTCACACAAAGGCTTGTTGCCTCTGTGATGGCAGTTCTGATGTTTCCCCATTGTTTCTCCACCCCACCTTCTTGCCTGTTTGCTAGTGCTTTTCTGAGGCACTCTCCCATTTTGACAGAATCAGCCCTCCTGAAGTCCAGTACCTTCACCTTTGTGTGGCTTGACTCTACAGCTAATTTATCATGAACCACATTGTTTGGTGGTCGCTTGTTCCCAGATGGCTACCCACTTCAAGATCAGAGATCCTCTCTCTGTCCCCATTTGAGAGTACCAGATCTAAGACTGCTCCCTCCCGAGTGGGTTCCAAAACTAGCTGTCTGAGGCATGCCCCCTGTAGGGCATCGAGAATGGCCCTGCTCTTGGATGTGGCTGCAGCAAAGGTGCTCCAGTTAACATCTGGCATATTCAGGTCACCCATCAGCAATATCTCACCTTTCTCTGTCATCCCAAGGATGCCTTCTATAATCTCCTTGTCCATTTCCTCCCCCTGAGACGTGGGTCTGTATACAACCCCTGTGTGGATTATGGAGCCATTTCCAGTCTCCAGGGTGACCCACTGTGTCTTCTTGCCTCCCTGTTTACCCTTTACTTCTGTTGCTTTGATCCCTTCCCTTACATAGAGAGCTACTCCTCCTCCTCCTCCTCCTCTTCTTCCCTCTCTGTCCCTCCTGTAGATTATGTACCCTGGTATGTTGACATCCCAGTCATGGTTCTCTGTGTACCATGTTTCTGTGACTGCCACGATATCCAAACATCCCTATTCCATCAAGGCCACCATTTCGGGGAGCTTTTTACCTAGATTATGGGTATTGGCACTCATTACCCTCAATTTTTCTGGCTTTATTTCTTTTTTCCCCCTTCCTGTCCTTACTGCCTTTGTCTTTTTCTCCATTTAGTAACTCAGTATGCCCTGATTTGCAAGCAGTTCGCCCAGCATTACTGCAGGGTCCCACAGTGCCACCTGTAGGTCAGTCTGGCAGTACAGGGGCTGGCCGGGTCCACCTGCAGCACCACCTGTAGGTCAGTCTGGCAGTGCATGATGATAGCTGCAGGCTACATGTATAAAGTACAGCATAGCATATTGCACCCCAGGGGACAACATAGCATAGGCACAGGTGGTGGTGGTGCTGCATGCAACATGCATCACACTGTAGGTCATGCTACACTGCACAGCAGATGCTACAGTAGCAAGGGGGCCAGTAGTGTGAGGGACACAGCAATGCCTATGGTATGTTGGGCAGTGATGTCCACTGCACTGTAAACAATGACAGGCCCAATGTGCAAGTGATTACTGACAGTGAACAGTAATGTTACGCTGTTGTGTGATCCACAGATGCTGCACATCTGGCACGGGATGCTCACAGTGACATATACATGGCCAGCTGTGTGTGCTGTGGCATTTGTACAGTTGTGTGGTATGTGGCTGGGGGGGCACGTATGATCCGACAAGCACACTGATGTTGGGATATTCCCAATACTGGCTCATGTGCACTGCATAATGTGTCCCAGCCTTGTGGCCACACCTGGTCTGTGGTGAGACCTGGCCACCCATACACCCTCCCCTCAACAGCCACCATGCCCACAGTGCTGCATGTGTGTGCTGGCATCTGTTGGTCACCACAGACATATGGTCTGCAGATGTGTGCTCTATGGCCACATTACCATGGTGTCCCCTGGGGGCCAGGTCACCCCTCACTGCCTGGCATGGCTGGGACTGGTGGCAGCTGTTGGCTTCTGTGTGGTGCCATCAGTGAGCAGCATGTGTCCTCCATGCCTGACTTTTTCTATGTGTCATATTCATATGTTAGGATTGTGCAAAGCCACACAAAAGCTGTGCAAACACCATGCAAACACCGCACAAAACCACAATGTCACACAAAGCAGGATTGCCTAGGGTTAAGACCAGCTTTTCCTGGGCGGTAATTTGTACCATGCAAGGGGTTGCGCTACGTCGGTCAAAACAACTTTGTGCAGCACTAGTCGCTGAAAATAGCATTGCGCCTGTATTCATGTTCAGTTTGCCCCTTGCATATATTATAGTTTTTCCCAGTGCTAATGCAGTTTGTGCATGCTATTCAGCCTTTTGAATATTGCAGACCCATGCTAATCCCACACTAAACCTGCGCAAATGGTTTGCGCCCAGCTCAAAGCTTTGAATATCTGGGCCTTTGTGTGGTATCCTGTATTATATGAGTGAATATCTTGAAGTATTAAGCATATTATTTTTCATATACTTCATCTTTCTGTGACCGAGTCCTTTAACATACAGCTGCCTGATTTATAATTGGCAAAAACTGTAGTTCTGCTTCTGAAGCAAAGACTACGTAAGCAATAATACCCGACAGGGTGGGCAATATGGTGCAATACTGGGCCACCCTGGGGTGTAATGAGGCCCGACACCACAGGTGGAGGGCCTTACAGCCCCTGGAAGTTCCTGTATTACCCATACTGCCCACTCGGGAGGGTATTATTCTGCTTAGAAAATGAGCTGCCTATCAAATTTTTTAATTCAATTATTTGAAAGATTTTTTAAAAAGTATAAAATAAATACAATTTAGTCTAAAACTATGTTTATAATGAAGTAGCCCCTCATTTGGCACAAATGCCAGTAGAGGGTGCTGCTGTTAGATCCGATCACTTTTCTCGCTGTTACAGTTTGTCATGCCATATGACTGTCATTTCCCCACCATTGTCTAATGTTTTCTCTGGTCGTCCCCCCCCCAATCAGTGTCCTGGTTTACACTGTTTACAAGTTACAGGGCAGATGGCTGTTGCTGCTGAAATTTTAAATTCGCACCACACCATATTTTGCCACAGCAGCATTATAGTGAAGTGGTACTAGGAAGCAGATTGAGTTCAGGCACAGCAGACAGAGTGCAGTCCGCAACTGCTGAGTCATCGCAATCTAAATCAGGGTGTGTAATCTTTATTTTCTTCTCCCCCCCACCCCAAGAATTGCCAAACTCTATGTTGGACTGTAGAGTGAGCAGGAAAGTACAAGAAGTGACAGCGATCAACTGGCAGAATACACTAGTATGGCTACCACAATTACCTGCTATCCAGATATAAACTCTGTTTGTAAATATAAGTAAAACAGTCAGGATTTTCTTTATCTTTACCTGACAGACTGGGTAGCTCGCTAACAGAGAGTCATGGGGGTGGCCAGCTAAGTAGCTTGGTCGCTGAATGAGAAAAAAAAATGAAGGTGCACAGTGACTGTGTGAGACCAACAAGAAGGCGGCAGGTGAGAGCTGCATAAAACGCCAGTATAATATCCAGTTGGGACATTCTTTGGGAGAACTGCTTTGCTTGAATTAAATGCCTGTTACAAGCTGTACTTTTTACTATTGCTGATAATTGAATGCCTGCTTTTACTCTGGGTTTGAATGAACTGCACCTGAAACTCTGTCATTCTGCATGACGGGGTCAGTGATTGAATGAACTAGGGGCTCCAGCGCTATAAAGCCTTGCACCGATCCCCCCCCTCGAAGGTGCACAGTGACTGTGTGAGACCAACAAGAAGGCGGCAGGTGAGAGCTGCATAAAACGCCAGTATAATATCTAGTTGGGACATTCTTTGGGAGAACTGCTTTGCTTGAATTAAATGCCTGTTACAAGCTGTACTTTTTACTATTGCTGCTAATTGAGTGCCTGCTTTTACTCTGGGTTTGAATGAACTGCACCTGAAATTCTGTCATTCTGCATGAGGGGGTCAGTGATTGAATGAACTAGGGGCTCAAGCACTATAAAGCCTTGCTCCGATCTCCCCCCCCCCCGAAGGTGCCCAGTGACTGTGTGAGACCAACAAGAAGGCGGCAGGTGAGAGCTGCATAAAATGCCAGTATAATATCCAGTTGGGACATTCTTTGGGAGAACTGCTTTGCTTGAATTAAATGCCTGTTACAAGCTGTACTTTTTACTACTGCTGCTAATTGAGTGCCTGCTTTTACTCTGGGTTTGAATGAACTACACCTGAAACTCTGTCATTCTGCATGAGGGGGTCAGTGATTGAATGAACTAGGGGCTCCAGCACTATAAAGCCTTGCGCCGATCTCCCCCCCCGAAGGTGCCCAGTGACTGTGTGAGACCAACAAGAAGGCGGCAGGTGAGAGCTGCATAAAATGCCAGTATAATATCCAGTTGGGACATTCTTTGGGAGAACTGCTTTGCTTGAATTAAATGCCTGTTACAAGCTGTACTTTTAACTATTGCTGCTAATTGAGTGCCTGCTTTTACTCTGGGTTTGAACGAACTGCACCTGAAACTCTGTCATTCTGCATGAGGGGGTCAGTGATTGAATGAACTAGGGGCTCCAGCGCTATAAAGCCTCGCGCCGATCTCCCCCCCCGAAGGTGCCCAGTGACTGTGTGAGACCAACAAGAAGTTGGCAGGTGAGAGCTGCATAAAATGCCAGTATAATATCCAGTTGGGACATTCTTTGGGAGAACTGCTTTGCTTGAATTAAATGCCTGTTACAAGCTGTACTTTTTATTATTGCTGCTAATTGAGTGCCTGCTTTTACTCTGGATTTGAACGAACTGCACCTGAAACTCTGTCATTCTGCATGAGGGGGTCAGTGATTGAATGAACTAGGGGCTCCAGCGCTATAAAGCCTCGCGCTGATCACGGGCGCGAGGGCCGTGGCGCGAGCAATGTGAGTGGCGCGAGCGCCACTCGGTAGAGAAATTGTTTTAACTTGTTTGGCAGTAAGAAGCTTTATTATGGGGTCTGTTTTGTATATATGTTTGGGGGGTTGATTTGTATGGGGATTAATAATCATGAGTACCTTTGAAGATAAAGAAGTTAGAGGTGATATGATGAAGTTATCAGGTATGTATGTTATGGGAAATGTTCGATTTAATTGTGAAGATGGATTCGTTTGGAGAAGGAATCACTTTACAAATGAATCCCGATATTATCAAAAGAGTTCTTGTGTTAAGCATGATTTTTGTGGGTTAAAAGTAACAGGAGTGGGGATATTGAGTTAAATCCGGGCCCCAATTATAAAAAAATTAAGCAGCTTTCGATGGTTCATGAGAACGTTAGAAGCATAGTCCATAAAATGGATGAGTATAGGGTATGGGCAACTAAAACTGAGTATGATTTATTAGCAGTATCAGAAACATGGTTACATACAGGTATAATGCAGGAAGAAATTCAGCTTTCAGGATTTTCTATAGAACGTGCAGATAGAGGTAAAAGGGAAGGGGGGGTGATGTTGTTTATTAAGAATACTCTTGGCCCCTATAAAGTACTGTTAAGTATGAACAAGGAAGGAATTGACTGTCTTATTTTTGAATTAATTGCAATAAAATTAGTGGTAGGAGTGTTTTATGCACCCCCTAAAACAAAATGTAAATCATTTGATGTACTAGCAGAGTTAATTTTACAAAAAATAAAGGACAAACAAGTAGTTTTAGCAGGGGACTTTAATGCAGATTGGTTTCAGACTAGAGGGAGGAAATTGGAGAGTAGTTTTTCAGTTCTGGGTTTGCACCAAATAATACAAAAATCTACAAGAAATACAAAAAATGGAACTTACGGTTCTCTTTTAGATTTATTTTTTGCATCCCAGGACATAGTAAAAACCTGGGAAGTATTACCTTTAAATTTTGGGGATCATAATCCTATTACTTGTACTATTGAGTTACAACAGTGCATTACTCAACAATCAACTATTTATTGGAACAGAGATTTTAAAGGGTTTAATGAGCAATCCTTTGTAAATCATCTAGGGCAAATCCATTGGGATAGAATTTATTTGATACCAGACATAGAACTGGCTATTCAAGAGTTTAATGACATGTTTTTGAATGTAACACAGTACCATGCCCCATTAATAAGAAAAATTAAAAGGAATAAAGAAGCCCCATGGATCACCAATAAGATAAAAAAATATTTAAGGATTAGAGATAGGATATCGAAAAAAGCGAGAAAAACAAAGAAAGAAGCAGATTGGAATACCTTCAGGTTTTGGAGGAATAAGTGTAAAAATATAATTAAAAACATAAAGAATAAATATTATCAGAATAAAATAAATAATTCCTCTGACTCCAAGCAGTTTTGTAAGCTTATAACAGAGCTCAAATCCCCAAATAAAGACTCCATAAGTCCTACTTTGGTACAAGATGGAAAACTAGTGACTGATACAAAGGTAATAGTGAATATTTTTAATACGTATTTTTTGGAATTACTGGATTTAAAGTTGCCAGATTTGAATGTGAATGGAATGGTTCTCTACTGTATCAGACACGCTGGTAGCCCATGCAGGAATATTTAAGTTTGAAATTTTAAAAGAGAGGGATATACTGAAAGAGCTAAAAAATTTAAATAAAAGTAAATCAGGAGGTATTGATGGGATTGAGGCCCAATATTTAAAATTGGGAGCACATGTAATAGCCCCTATTGTGACCTATTTGTTCAATTGGAGTTTGAGTACTTCTACTGTTCCTGAAATTTGGAAGATGGGGAAAATTATTCCCATTTATAAGTCTGGGGATCAAACTATTCCTTCAAACTACAGGCCAATAGCCCTTTTACCAATTTTATCTAAAATCTTGGAATGTAAAGTCTATGAACAGGTGAATAATTATTTAGATACAAATACTGTAATAGTAGATGAACAACATGGTTTTAGAAAGGGGAGATCCACAAACACTGCCCTGTTGGAATTTAATGACCTGGTTGCTACATCTATGAACCAAGGAAAGTACACAGGGGCAGTGTTTGTGGATCTCAGTAAGGCTTTTGATTTAGTTCAATATGATTTGCTTTTGACTAGGTTAAGGGCCATAGGGATTAAGGGCTAAATATTAAAATGGCTTGAGTCATAGTTGATAAATAGATATCAATGTGTTCAATGTGGCATAATGATGTCGTCCCTGGGAAACTAGAGGTGTTCTCCAGGGCTCTATTTTGGGCCCATTGTTATTTAATATTTATGTTAATAATTTGGTTCATGAAATTAAACATAGGAGGTGAGACTGTTTGACGACACTGTTTTTAGTGGCATCTGCTGACAGTCTCACAGATATGATGGATTGCTTCAAAATGATTTGTTACAAATGCAAAAATGGTTCAGTAAATCTGGTCTTCTTTTGAATGCTAAAAAAACACAAACTATGTTGTTCTCGAATGGTTCATATAGAGGAAAAGAGCCCAAACCACAATTACATTTACAAGATGGTACAAAGATTGAAAATGTATTAACATACAGATACTTAGGGTTTCAAGTAAATGTTAGAATGGCATATGTAAATCATATATCAGTTCAGGCAAAGAAAGTGAATAAAAGATTAGGGGCCCTTAGAAGAGTTGCGGGAGCTTTACCTTTAGTGGCAAAGGAGCGACTGGCAAAACAGATGTTGTTACCCATATTGGAGTATGGTTCTATAATTTACATGAATTCGACTAAAACTGCTTTAAATTTGGCTAATCAAATATATTATAGGATAGGTAAATTTTCTTCTGGAAGTATTAAAAATGAGCATCATTGTATAATTTATAATAAGTTACATTGGCTTCAACCTGAAGCAAAAAGAAACTATCTCTGGCTTACTACATGTCATAAGTTAATTCACAAAAAGTATAACCATCCTTTGTATAAGCAATTAAAAAGAAAGATAAATAATGAATCATATATAAAGACTAGGAATCCATTAAGCAACATCCCAATGTTTAGAAACTTTAATAGACTAGGGGACAGTATGCTCCAGAATAGAGTAGCATTAAGCTGGAATGGTTTGACTGAATCAAAGAAGACAAATTTAGATTTTTTTTAATTTAAAAATGAACTGTTTAATAGTTTGTATTTTTTATGTATGTGTTTTAAATAATGTATGTATGTAGAGTGCGATTATGTTTGTTTGTATTAGTTATGTTAAATGTCAATTGTTAATTGGTAATTGTATTAGAATCTACATGCAGGACTTTGTTGTAAACGGGACTTTGTCCTAACAAATGAATTCCCTGTGAAAAAATAAACTTTTAATCAATCAATCATTCTGAATTCAGAACTCTATGAGGCAATGGAGACCAAGGCTAGTTATTTCCTGGTTTCTGTTGTCTCATAGCAGACCGGAAGATTGGCTCTTGCAACTAATAAGAAACTAGAATACACTTTGCCCATTTTCTAATGTTACCATAATTTGATTCTACAGTAAGGGGTTCTCATCTGTGATAGAGAGGGATGTCATTTGTCTTGAGCAAGGTGCACTATACTGTATGAGCAGTGGCTGTGGAGGGATTCAGACCTAGAGATAGCTGAGACAGTGTATATTGTTTTTTTATTTAAACATTTGATAACCGGGAAAAGCATACTGAGCCAAGGCTCGTTTCCAGCTGCAACCTGGGGGTGAGGGGAAGGGAGTTACAAACAGTACTGTATATATACATACATAGAATAAATACATGAGAATATTACATACAATTACATAATTTTGTACGAAGGAGTTATTTACATTTAATTGCATATATACCATTATTTACAATCAGTTACATGAATACAATAATATACAGTACAGAGGTTTTAAAGTTTAAACCATGTTCATTTGGCTAAAGGCAGACTAGTCAATCAATCAATCAATCAATCAAAATCTTTATCCAGGCAATCATCATTGAGCAAGCTCATTTACAAGATGGACCTGCTATTGTCAAAGATAATTGTACATACATAGGTTAAGGTACAGAATACAAAATGTGTGAAGAGATACAAGTAAAATTACAGAAAAGTGGTTAGCTCAGAGTAAACATTCCAGGTGTTCTCATGGGAACATATATGCATCACACAGCCCTCAGTGACCGTTTAACATGCTTGGGTGAGAATCCTATGCTACCGAGGGGCCCATAATGAGGTCTGTAACTTCTACTTAAGTGGGTGGTGAGAGGAGAGTAGTATGGGGGAAGTAGTGCCATCGGTGCTGAGGGCCAATATGGCAGCTGACTAGTGAACTTAGTGGAAGACGACGGCCACGCTGGGCTAGCCGCTGCACTGTATGCTCACTTCTGTGCCATTTTTCTGTGGTTTTCAATCGCTCTTCTGTGTGTTTTGGGGCGTTTTGGCCGGTGGATTGAGTCTTCTTATCGTTTCTCCGTTTTGGAATGCGAGGTGGATTGGGGTGACTGAGTTTTCTTTCCGTTTTTCCGTTTCGGAGTTCGGGATGGACTGGGGTTTATTGGCCCCTGCTGAGACCCTATACGTGTCTGTGGGAGAGACGTTTGATCAGATGAGTGTTGCGGCTGCTGCTGGACAAGGATTCGTTTGATGCTGGTGTCGGTGGAGTTGGGCTGGGTTGCTCTCTGTGCTACGAGGGCATAACAAGAGGAATACTTTTGGCTTCCGAAGTAATGACTATTGCATCAAATTTCATCAAATAGTGAGTTGTATTGGGACACCTGGGAGCTGGACTGGGCTGCCTTTTGAGCTACTAATGGATAACAAGTGGAATTATTGGATTATTAGTTTGAAAGTCTATAGCATGGAATTGTTTGCTGTACTGGGGCATTTAAGGCCGGTGGAGTTTGGGGAGGAGAGTGCGATTGTGCTGGCCCCCCAGTCCTGTTGCCTTTGACTGTGAGGAGATTTTAAAGAGGATTTTGTACTGGTGGACTTTTACGGTAACCTGAGTTTGGGGGTGTGTTGTGAGATGGTTGCCCCGGGGGGGTTGATGATGGCTGGGCTCAGGGCGGGTGACGCCGGCTTGGACCTGCTGGAGAGCGGGTGCGAACTGCTGGTATCTCCTTGACCTACCGGAGGTGTCTACTAGTGGGTGGACACCATTCCGGGGTCGTTGCTGTGGTCCCAGCCTGGGTCAGTAGCCCACTCTGGGGCAGCTATTCTCCCTCACACCACCGTTCCGATACCTATGCTCTTCGATTAGAACTGCGTAAGTTTTACCCTGCTCACAAGGCAGACTGACTTTGATCGTCCGGGTTGTGAGAGAGCCTGGAGTTCTTAGATCTGCAATATTGGATGCCTCTAGCTTTTTATGCTCTGACCCTGAATATGCCCTATTTCTCCTAGCAGTAGGAGTCTGTGGAGATTAAAAGACCTTGAGTGAGGGGTTTAAAAGACTTGGACTGTTTGCACTTACTTTCATATCTTAGTGAGAGTCCTTGATGAGTTTAAATTTATATTCTCTGGTTTTTAGTTTGAAGAATTATTATTCACCTTTTTCTGTTTATATTAACTCTTTATGATGCTATTTGAGTTAAACTTTGATTCTGGTTCAACAGCTTAAATTTTAATATATTTTTATTCGCTTATTTTTACTTTATTTTTATTATAGGTTTTGTTTGTTTTAGTATAATATTTTGTTTGAGGGTAGGTTGGTTCTTAAGATAGTTTTATTAGACACTGATTGTTTAAGATGTGTCGGATAGGTTTTACGACGGTCAGGCGCTACTCTCCCGCTCTGCTCCGGAGCCTTTGTCCTTTTCACTGTCCCCACCTGTCTGCTGATGTCTTTAATAAGTGTCGTGCAGCGGGGATAGTGAGAAGGCACTTGAGGGATGGCTGGATTGGACAGAGTGGGAGATTGGAAAGGAGTGGGAAGATAGGGTAGTTGGGACGAGGGAGGCGCCCTGGGGCAAAATGGGATCAGGAGAGGGTCCTCCATACAGTTTCCCATACCCAAGGGCTCCACAGATTGTGGGCAGGTACTGCGCTCCTCTCCGAAAACCCATCCAACCCGGGCGGTGTTATGTAATGCCAGGTCCATTAGGAACAAGACTGCAATTATTGCAGATCTTGTTGCAACATCTGACCTGGCATGTATCACCGAGACCTGGCTGGATGAGAATGCAGGTCCTATATTAGACTCTGCTGCTCCAGCTGGGTTCTCGGTGATACACCGCCCGAGATTGGATCGTAGGGGCGGGGGTGTAGCCATCTTTTTTAGAACAGATCTGAATCTTGTGGATGTGCCAGTGGGTAACACTAGATCCTTTGAGTGTATCCTGGCTGCAGGTGCAGGGTTCAGGATTCTCCTCATCTACCATCCACCTGGTGATGGTGGAGAATTCCTGAAGGAGTTTGCGGACTTCGTCGTCGACATGGCATGGGGGTCGCCCAGATGGTTAATACTGGGTGACTTCAATGCCTGGGTCAACACGAACTCTACTGCACTTGGAAAGAACTTCCTCCAACTTATGACTATGTTGGGCCTGTCACAGGTAGTTACCTCTGCTACCCATATGGGGTCACTCATTGGATCTGGTGTTCCTACTGGATTTGGAGGTTACTCATTTGGGGTGGAACCGAGAGGTGTGGACGGACCATCACACCATAAGATTCAGCTTTGGGGCACCCCCTAATAGGCCTGCCTCTACGGAGATGGTCTGGTATCGCCCTTTAAAGGGAGTTACCCCAGAGGGTCTACTAGCGGTACTGGACCTATCAGGTATTTCTGGCGAGAGCATGGGCCCAGGGGACCTCGTTCTTGCCTATAATAAGGTGGTGAGTGAGGCCCTGGACCTAGTTGCTCCTGTCCATGTTCGCCCACTCACTCAGCGCCCAAGGACTCCATGGTTTGATGAGTCCTTGAAGAAACTGAGGAGAGTGGGACGAAGGCTAGAGAGGGCCTGGCGGAAATCTGGCCTGGATGATGACAGACTTAGGTTGATGGATCATTATGGTATCTATCAATCAGCAATCTCCCGTAAGAAGGCAGAATTCCTGTCCAGGAAGATTGCTGCTGCTCGGAACCAACCAGCTCAACTCTTTTGGACTGTCGACAGAATGTGCAATCCACTCTGTCTACAGTCTGGAAGAGATTTTTCACAAATGAAGTGTGATGAGCTTGCTCGGTTCTTCACTGATAAGACTGCTAGCATTAGGTCAGATGTCAGCCAGGCTCACTCTTTAAGGGTTTGCGATGATCGGCGAGGGGAAACAAACACCTGTGTCACCTGGTCTGACTTTGGTAAGCCGGAATTCATGGATATTGTGAGGATTGTCCAGACTGTACGCCCAACCAGCTGTAGTTTGGATCCGGGCCCTACGTCACTGCTATTAGGTTGCGTAGATACTATTTGCCCGATCCTTGCTGAAATTGTCTGGAAATCTTTGGAGCAGGGGGTCTTTCCTGATCCCCTAAAGGAGGCGGTTGTTCGACCACGCCTGAAAAAAACCTTCTCTGAATCTGGACTGTCTAGCCAACTACAGACCTGTCTCTAACCTGCCCTTTGTGGGTAAGGTTATTGAAAAGGTGGTTGCGCTACAACTGGATGACCATCTTACGAATCATAATATCTATGATACTCTTCAATCAGGATTTAGGAAAAGACATAGCACTGAGACTGCCCTTGTCCGGGTTTTAAATGATCTCCTGATTGCAAGAGAGCGAAAGGCTCGTACTATCTTAGTCCTTCTTGATCTCTCTGCAGCATTTGATACTGTGGACCATGGTGTGCTTCTGGAACGCCTGCAGCTTCATTGCGGACTGTCTGGTACAGTTCTGCATTGGTTTCGATCTTTCCTTACGGGATGGAGACAGAGGGTTGTCACTGAAATATATTCCTCTGATGCCATCTTCCTGTCCTGTGGGGTGCCACTGGGTTCCATTCTGGCACCCATGTTGTTCGCTGTCTATATGCTGCCATTGGGAGACATTATTAGGCGATACAGTTTGGGTTTTCACTGCTATGCAGATGATACCCAGCTGTATTTGTCCTTTAATCCCGGACAGGAAGATGCAATCTCTATGCTAACAGCTGTCTGTCTGAGATTAAGAGATTGGATGAGTGCCAGCTGGCTGAGGTTAAACCGGATAAGACTGAAGTGTTGGTGGTGGACCCAGGTTGCCTGGAGATGGGCTGTAGGGCTGGGCTTCCTTCGGGCATATGAAGCGATGGTGCCATACTCCAACCTCGAGACCAGAGTAACGTAACCTGAGGCGTTATTATCGTGACGATCTGACCCTAAAATTCCAGGTGTCATCCATTGTCAAATCCTATTTTTACCATCTTAGGAATATCGCCAGGGTGAAACACCTAGTTCCTCTGGATGACCTTCCTACATTGGTCCATGCCTTTGTGACCTCTCGCCTTGATTACTGCAATGCCCTGTACCTAGGGCTACCGGGGGTTGATATCCACCGCTTGCAGCTGGTGCAGAACACAGCAGCCAGGCTTTTGACTGGGACATCTAGAAGTAGTCATATTATGCCTGTGCTGCGCGGACTGCACTGGCTGCCGGTTCAGTGGCGGATCACCTTCAAGGTCGGGTTACTGGCCTACAAAGCCCTACATGAACAGGGACCGCAGTACCTACAAGATCTCCTTACTCCCTACTGTCCCTCTCGTTCCTCCGATCCACTGGAGGGATTGCTAGAGATTCCCAGGGTTCATTTAAAAACATCTGGGGCATGTGCATTTTCTTATGCTGCCCCCACCCTGTGGAATTCTCTACCTCGTCGGATACGAAGCTGCCTGACCGTCGAGAGTTTTAAGTTAGAGTTAAAAACTTATCTATTCTCAAAAGCATATGGAGAGCGATTTTTACTGTAATTTTATTGTTATTACTGTTGTTATCATTATATTTTGTCACTAAATGTTTGTTCACCTGTACAGCGCTTTGGTTTTTGAAAAGCGCTTAAAAATAAATTTTATTTACTTACTTACTTACTTCATGGATACAGAATTTGAGGTAGCATAATTATTCATGCTTAATCAAACCACAATCGGAAGGTATAATTCTTTACATTTCAGCCCTCAGTGACTGTTTAACATGCTTGGGTGAGAATCCTATGCTACCGAGGGGCCCATAATGAGGTCTGTAACTTCTACTTAAGTGGGTGGTGAGAGGCGAGTAGTATGGGGGAAGTAGTGCCATCGGTGCTGAGGGCCAATATGGCAGCTGACTAGTGAACTTAGTTAAGATAGGGAAGGAAGGAACTATGTTCATGGCTGGATGTGGTAAGAATAACGAGTGGTCTGGGAGTTTGTTAGTAAGGGCTCAGAATGTCCAAAGTGCTACGTTTTTACACCGCCTGTATTGAAGGGATGGCCACCCTATGGCTGCGTATAGAGAGCAGTGATGAGTGGAGGACGGGAGACCAGTTATAAATCTTAATGCTCTATGGTACAGGACATCCAGTTTTGCAAGGTATGAGATGGAGCATTGGCCATAGATAATGTTAGCGTAGTCGATTAATGAGAGGAATGTTGATTAAACAAGCTGTCTTTTTGCATCTGCGGTCAGGAGGTGTTTAATTCTGAAGAAGAGGCCAAGCCTCTGCCTGAGCTTTTTCATCAATTCTTCTGTGTGCTCCACAAAGGAGTTTGTTGTCCAGCCATATGCCCAGATATTTGAATTTAGGCACGAACTCAAGATTTTCACCTAGTAGAGTGGTTATGGGAGGAAGAGTACCAGCAGCAGCAGAGTAGGCCCTAGTGCTAGATGGTGAAAAGAGCATGGCCTTGTTTTTTTTTTGCATTTAGCAGTAGCTTTTTACTGAGAAGCTGGTGCTGCAGCATATTGAATTCGGTTTGTAGATCTGTGCATGTGGCTCCAGGAGAGTTATGGCTTAGATAGAGCACTGTGTCATCGGCAAACAAGTGGATACTGGCTTCCGTAATGCCTAAGTCCAAGTTATTAATGTAGATGGCGAACAGTAGCGGCCCCAATATGGATCCCTGTGGGACTTCTCTTTTTGTTTGTTTGAGTGGAGAGAGCTCTCCTTCGGCCTTAATTTGTTGCTGCCTATAAGAGAGGTAGTCTCGGAACCAGTCCAATGAGGTTGAATCCATGCCTATGGTTTCTAAGGTGGAGAGAAGTAGGCAGTGGTCGACGGTATCGAAGGCCTTGCTGAGATCTAAAACACAACACAAAAAATTTTTTTATTGTCAAGGTCCCGTTGCCAGTCGTTAGTGACTTTGGCCAGTGCCGTAACAGTGCTATGCTTTGCTCTGAAGCTGGACTGCTAGGGGTTAAGCAATGTTGAGTTGTCAAGGAACGATCTCAGCTGTAAATCCACAATTTTTTCCAGCATTTTTGAGAGTATAGATAGAAGAGAAATTGGTCTATAATTGTTTAGGTCTCATGGGTCCCCTGCTTTAAATAGGGGAATAACATGAGCAGTTTTCCATTCCGCAGGTATAGAGCCCTGGGCTAGGGACAGGTTGAATAGGAGTGATATAGGTGTGGCAAGTATGTGGTAAGCTATTTTCAGAAAGTACGGGTCAAAGGAGTCGGCTCCAGTGCTTTTTCTAGTGTCTAGCCTTAGCATAAGGTCTTCAACTTCTTTTATGGTGGTTGGAGAAAAGGAGAAGGTCATATCTTTGTTACTCTGTTCTGAGGACTGGGCGCTGGACTGCAGACGGAGACTACTTACCAGCGCATTGTCAAATGCCATGCCTGCAGTGGCAAAGTGGTTGTTGAAGGCTTGAAGAATTTCAGATTTATCAGTGATAGTGACATTGTCGATGGTGATTTTGGAAGGTAGTACACTACCTGGGGAGTAGGCAGACAGTTACTTTATGGTGGACCAGAATTTGTTTGGGTTGTTGGATGTGGAGAATAATTCATTTTGATAAAAGTTGGCCTTGGTCTCTCTGACCATTTTTGTGCAGGCATTTCTAGCTGTCCTAAAGAGACACCAGTCTGCATTGGCACGTGATTTCCGGGCCTTTTTCCATAGCCGGTCTCTTGAGTAAGGCATTCTTTAGATCCGGTGAAAACCAAAGGCAGGTTCTGGTTTTTATTCGAACTTTAATTAGGGAGGCATGTTTATTTAGGGAACTGGCTATGATATCATGGAGAACTACATAGGCATCACCCACTGATTTAGCCAAGTAGAAACTCTGCCAGTGCAAAGAGTTTTTTAGCTCGAGTATGTAGGCCAGAGGGTCAAAATTCCGTCTGGATCTTTAAGTAGAAAACTTTGATGTAGATAGTTGTTTCGTGATGGTTCTTATGCCAGCTATAAGGCAGTGGTTGCTAACATCTGCTGGAAGGATACCAGCGTGGGAAAAGTAGTGTGGTTTGTTGACAAGGAGGACATCCAGGAGGGTGCTTCTCATTGGATTTTTCTTGTTGGTGCACGTCGGTTCAGTTATATGTTGGGTGAACCCATGGGAGTCACAAAATTGTTTTAGGGGTAGCAATCCATTTGATAGCCAGTTGTAGTTAAGGTCACCTAGTATAACTGTTTCCAGAGGTGTAGTGTCCATTTGTGAAGACAAATAGGTCAGTGGCTGAGGTCTGGCTGCTGGTGGTCTGTAACAGCCTATTATTCGGAATGCCACAGATTGGTTTGGTTTGACCCTGAGAGACAGGCATTCAAATCCCCCCACAATGGAAGTAGAATCTAGTATAGATACTGTGAATTTGTTTTTAACATAAATGGCTACTCCCCCCCCCAACCCGGTCTTTCTGTCTGCTCTGAGGAGGAGGTTGTTGGGGATATTAATGTCATTGTCTGGTGTGGATGCGCGAAGCCAGGATTCTGAGATCACAAGTATGTCTGGGGCAGTATGAGTAATCCAGGCCTGGACAGAATCCAACTTCTTTAGGAGGCTGCAGACATTGACATGCAGGAAACTGATTCCTTTTAGTATAGTAATTTTGGTTGGAGATGAAATCAACTTTCTGGGGCTAGGATTGAGCTCGACATCTCCTGAGCACAGTAGTAGGAGGAGCACAATTCTTCTCAGATTGGGAAGGAGATATTTAAAGGCACAGGCCTTGTTGCGTTTTGTGTAAGATAGATTGCAGGGATCCAGGGACTGAGGCATCCTCTTGTGTTGCCCTGCCATTGCATAGCTCAAGGTCCAGGGGGAGTAACACCAGACTATGCCGCATAAGAGTGGCTGGGGTTTGGGGCCACGCATAGCCGAGTAGATTTTTGTCCCACCTCGAATAGATTCAACATAATTTGACTGAATCAGAGGCAACCAAGGGCAGCATAATAAGTACATAGTCTTGTTATGTGGGTATCCTGATAGTGTAGGGCATGTCCCTTTATTTGAGACAAATATGTCTTGGGGTCCACTAATATTAGGTAGCAGGCAAAGGCTGGCTAATAAGCAAAGCCAGCCAAGACCTCTCATGGTTGCTTTGTGAAGGGGAGAGGTGTGTTACCATGGGAACTGCTGGCCAGGGTCTTTAGGTCCCCAAATTTGTTTTATGTGTTATTAATGCTGTGATATGTTAGGAGTCAGTGTACAAGAATAGAAAATTAGGAGTAGCCCTGACAGTATGTCTCAGAGCAAAATATGTTTGATGTGAGCTCTTCGTGGAAGGAAGAAAGTGAAGGGGAGGGTGGAGAATATCTAGGATGCAAAAGTACATTTTCTTCAGTGGGGACTGGTAGAGGTGCCTATGCAGAGTGGAGTGGGCTAATGGAAGATTGAGGGTGGAGCTAGTAGAGCTATCAAATAAGCTCAGTGGGGATGGGCGGGTGGGTGAAAATTTGCGGCTTTGCCATACCTTGCAGGCAGGGAGCGTCCGGGGCAGTAATCTTGGGCGGCGGCTAGGGAAGTGCTGACCGCCCGGTGGCCGCTAGTCCTTGGGCCGGTGCTGTAGAGTCCCTAAGGGAGACAGAAGGGGGGACTATGAGTACCAGTCCCAGTTAGCTGAGGCCAGGCAGACCGGTGGAGGTGCAGAGTTACAATTTATACAACAAAGGAGCGAGTTCCTTGGCATCCCTGTGTCTAGCTGCAGTCTGCACTGATTCAAAGAAGGGCTGTAATCACTAAAATTGTACCCTCCCCAAGCAGATCAATCAATATCTCTAGTATAGTTTGGCATACTAGTTAACATTTAAACATCAACATTTCTCTTTTCCCCTTAAAAATCAAGAGAGCAGCTCCTTTTGGGAAAGTTAAAAGTAAAAAGAAAAGATTTGTAGGGCGAGCCAGTCAAAGTCCGCCTAAGAAAGGCACTCACGCTCCAATAGGCTGTGGCTTTGCCGTACCTTGAAGGCAGGGAGTGTCCAGAACAGTGGTCTCGGGCAGTGGCTAGGGAAGCGCTGGCTGCCCGGTGGCCACTAGTCCTTTAGTCAGTGTGATAGAGTCCCTAAGGGAGACAGAAGGGGGGGACTATTAGTACCAGTCCCAGTCAACTGATACCAGGCAGACCAGTGGAGGTGCAGAGTTACAGTTTACTAGTTGCAGTTATAGGTGGGGAAGGGGAGTTGACGAAGTTGAGATTTAATGGAGTTGTGCGAGGGTGAGTTTCTGAGGGGCTGGGGAAGCTCGTTCCATAGGTACTGTAGGGGAGACGGTAGGAGAAGGCAGATTTGCCAGCTGATGAGGATCATTTGGGGAGGGAGAAGGAGTGGGAGTCCCTAGAGCACAGCGAGTAAGGAGAAAAGGCTGCAGGGGTTAGTTTCTCAGCCAGGTAAGGGAGCAGTAGGTTGAACCCAAATTTGGATAAAAGAAACGGAGTGGCAAAAACAGTGATGGGAGAGGGGTGCTAACCCAAGGGAAGAAAGTAGAGCTCAGTGGTGTGTTCTGAAAGGGAAATTTGTTGCAAAACAGCAAAAAACATGGAATAAGGAGTCCAGCCTGGATAGTGAAGTGGAGGGGTGGTGTTGTACACAATGTTCGTGTAATCAAAGATGAGAGTGATCATTTTTGTTAGCAGTATGCATCTAACAGGTAGTGGGAGGGAGTAACAGTTTCTTTAAAGAAGACCAAGCTTCGGGCGGAGCTTCAAAGTGATGGCATCTGTGTGGGTTGAGTAGTTTAGCAGGGTGTCTAGCCATATTCCTAAATATTTATAGAAGGAGACAGTGCTTAGTATGTTTCCATCCAGGGTGGTGAATACAGGGAGTCTGGGTGTTCTTGCCAGTTTTTGAGCTGACCTGAAGGTCATGGGAACAGTTTTGGAGGTATTTATTTTGAGATATTTTGCACGAAACCAAGACTGCATTTTGTTGTAGTCATGTTGTAGTAGAGAGTGGAAGTCACTTAGAACAGGGCCTGAAGCAAAAAGTATAGTGTCATCTGCATACATATGTATATAGGACCATGTACAGACTGCGGGGAGATTGTTGATGAAAAGGGAGAATAAAATTGGGCCTAGGATCAACCCTTGGGAACACCAACGAGGTTTGGGAGAGGAGGGGAAAGTGGACTTCTGCATCCTGACTGACTGTTGCCTATTTTGAGTTAGGATTTGAACCACTGTACTGCAGGGGCAGGCTGGCTTCCATTAGATTATTAAGAAGCAGGGGTGGGAGACAGAGTTGAAGGCCTTAGCCAAATCCACAAAATAGCAGCAGTCAAGGGCGTAGCTACCGATCGCCTGGTAAGCCATGACATACTCACCAAGTGCAGGGGTAGCAGAGCTGGCCGCTCCCGGCGTGTCTTTTCCATCAAGGCACTTTCTTCTTTGTGTGCCTTCCCAGGCATTGGAAACCTTTCCTGGGAAAATCACCTTTGCTTGCGGTGCTGCCTTACTGACATTACCAATGTAGTGTACTCAATTAGGTCCGCCAAGTTGGTGAAGGACCCTATTGGCTACAGCAGTCAGCTTGGGGGTGTTGCTCGTGCAGGGTGCCCTGTTTAAAGGTCTACTGAGCCCAGCTTCAATCCTACTACTTGGAAAACTTTTCCAGGTGAGGACTCGCGAGTCGGAGAGCTGGAGCATCTGAGAGAGCTGCACAGATTCAGGTGGGAGACAGTTAAACTGGGGAGCAGCACAGTGGTGGTGACCTAGGTCCGGGCAGACGAGCAGCGAGCGGTAACTTCTTGGAAGAGCGACTGGTGAGCAGGCTGAGCAGCTGCACGGCACCCGACCGCCCCCCCCAACAGAGGGAGAGAGACCAGACTGCGACAGCGATATTTGCAAGAGCTGAGCGAGAGCAAAGCTTAGAGGAGCTGTATTTTGTTTTTCAAAGTAGAAGAGCTGGAAAATCACTTGCTCTGCTCCTCTTGCCACTTCAGCTGCTAGCGCTAAACCTGCCTAACTACTTGCTGTGCCACTGCCTTGCGTTGACCCGACAGTCAGTCAGGTGTTTGCTGTCTCCCGGGTGGCTGGGAGGGCTTGGCCTTTGCTTTGGGCAGATTCAGAAATGAGGGGAGCAGCCGAGCAGTCCACTACAGCCAGAAGAGTCAACCTGTTGAGCCTGGAGGCAGCAGAGGAACTTGTCAGTGGTGCCGCAGCAGGTTGCCAGGTGTTGGTCGGCTGAGCGCCCTAGTTTCTTATCTTAGTGTGACAGTGGCACCACCATTTGGGAGAAGCGACTAATCGCACTGTACCAAACTGATCAAGGGGCTGGGAGCCAGCCTGCTGATGCCTACCAGTCGGCACCTTCTTGCCTTGCTACTGCTGTGTGTTGTTAGTAAGAGAGATGGCTCGGCGGTAGCATCGGGAGTCCTCAGTCATCCGTCGGTCGAACTTTACTGCGTTGCGGTTGTCACTGCCTGAAATTGGACTTTTTTTTTTTTTTGCATCCGAGATCCCATCGATCCAACCACCAGTGACTGTTCCTGGAATCCCGGGCAGTTCTTCTAGTCTGGGTGGGTGATAGAGTACAGCGTACAGCGGACTACAAGCTAAGGCCTTGAGGTAAGTAGTACTACTGACTACTGTCTAATTTCTAAAACCCATGAAAGAATGTACAGCTTTCCTGTATTACTTGGGGTCATAAGGACAAGGTGTTTAGGTTTTTTAGAGGTAGCTTTTCTGGACAGGGGCCAGCTGCAAGGTTGGCTTAATGGGTGGAGAGTGTGTTCTCCTGTCTTGATTTTGGCTGTCTATATCATGCAAGAGTTAATACCTTTGCTTGGGCTGACACTGAAAACCAGAACCAGAGGGGTATAATACAAAATTTTAAATGCATATTGGCAACTGGTGGGTCTGTAGTAAACGTGAGACAGAGAGCAAGTATTGAATTAACTTAGGAATTGGGTCACTGTATATATTATAGTGTCTGTGTTGTGTGTTGCACATGTATGTGAAATATATATATGAACAAGATTGTCCGCCTCAAACGCAGTATTGGACTGCTTCCAGAGCTCACATTTTGAGCTGCAATATGAAGTAGCTCACCTCAGGTTGTAACGAACGTCTAATACATATAGTGAACAGCAATGTGGTTTCAGTTTGGTGACATATTGCATCTCAAAAGTGTGAGCCATGCCTTATGCATCCCAGTTCTGAGTTTGATAAAAATCCCCAGGTTTCTATAGTAATCAATTGAAGTGCAGCACTAAAGGCTTCATGTAGTAGTGTATTGAGTTGTGGAGCTATTGTCATAGCAGGGATGTTTTGTGCCAGGTTATGGGTTGGGGGGCCTGGTTGCAAGATGCCATTCTTGACCAGGCTACGGATGGGAGGGGGGAACTGGTTGCAAGATGTGGCTCTTGACCAGGCTAAGAGTGTGTGTGTGTGTGTGTGTGTGTGTGTGTGTGTGTGTGTGTGTGCGCGTGTGTGTGGCTTGGTTGCAAGATGCTGCTCTTGACCAGGTGGGGGTGGTCCTGATTGCAAAATGCCACTCTTGGAAAGGTTAAGGGTGGGTGGGGGGCCTGGTTGCAAGGTGCAACCCTTGACCAGGCAGGCGAGGGTTATGGTGGCAAGTTAATATCTGTGTTTGTGTCTAAGTAGCACAATGCAGTGACTTCTCTGTGCCAGTGCCGACTTGAAACTCTGAACTGAATGTGTTGCCTTGTCTGTGTGTACAAGTGTGGGGGTGAGATGGGGGGCCTGGTTGCAAGATGCTGCTCTTGACCAGGCTATGGGTGGGGTGTGTTGCCTGGTTGCAAGATGCTGCTCTTGACCAGGCTAGGGGTGTGTGTGTGTGTGTGTGTGTGTGTGTGTGTGTGTGTGTGTGTGTGGCTTGGTTGCAAGATTCCACTCTTTGATTCTGTGAGCGTGACTCTGATTGAACTAAAATATCAAAGGTGGTGGTGGTGCGCGGCACTGTCAATCTAAGTTATAATACTGGGGCATAAAATGCATTTGTTTAGTTTTTGTTGACCAGGCAAGTGCACTAGACAAATTCAGCCTATTCAGGCATGACCCGCGGGGGAGGGGGATACAGGTGAATGCCAACTGACCTTGAACCAGATTAAGCTGTTGGTGGTATCTTTAGCGAATGAGGGGAAATTTGGCCAGGAAGTGCCATAGGATCTTTAACATCCACATGAACTACCACCAGAACAGGCAGGTGGGACCTCGGTTTAACATCTCATCCAAAAGACGACACCTCAGGAGTGCAGCACCCCCTCATGCTGTACTACAGTGTCAGTATTGGGATTTAACCCAAGTGTCTGATATGGAGATCAAAATACAGGTGAATGTATGGTCTTTGGTGAACAGCAATGCTGAAAACACCTCAAAGTTGCCACAACATCACTGATTTAATTACTTTACTGAATTCCTTAACAGAACATTTATTCTGTTTTGTGAAACAATTGCTATGACTCCAGAATGGTTACCCAAGTGATGTCATACCAGTGGTATAACATAGAGGGAGAATGAAAACACTTGCCATGACATCATGTAAACCTCGTAAGTGCAGCTAGAGATTTTCAGATGTCATGGGAACCTTACTGTTTCCAGCGCAGTTGTTAACCAAAGAGCATGGGTGACCAAGCTTGTATAATTATGGATTGAATTACTTTTAATTAATTCTGATTTACCTTACTGAATTACTGACAGAACCTTGATTGTTGTTAGCATTCTGTTTTGTTATGTCATTGATATGACACTCGTGAATGGTTAACAACGATGGCATAACAAGGTTGTAATCTGCTTGATTTCAGTTAATATCAAGGGCTCCCCATAAATTATATAGAGAACAATGTATGGGCAACCATACACAAGGCTGCCTCCATTGAGGGGTTGAGATGACAGCATATGAACCCTGAGAGCAAAACTCAAGAGGTCCATGATGTCATCTCAAGCCCGAGATGACCACTTGCAGTGGGTGATTTCTGGATATAATTGTCTTTGCTTTTGCATGTAGTCAGTTTGGAACCTGAAAACCATTAGCTGTGGCTGGAAAGGAGCTTTTGGTGTGAATGGTTTAGGTGGTTAATGTAACTGAACCAAAACCAGAGCACCAAAGCACCATCTGCTTACCACAACCCTCATTGTAATGTGTAAGGTAAGTAATACTACTCTGCTGTGGGTATGTTTCAGTGGTTGAATTTGGCATGCATGTTGTGTGGTGTGGGTGAGTATTTCCATCTTGCTTACATTTAAAAACTGGTAATGGTACTGAACTGTTGGGTAAGGAACAGTTTAGGTGGTTAAGGGAAATTAACAGAAACCTGAGCAACAGTTAGCTTACCCCACTGCTATAGTACTGTAGTGTAAACATGTATGAGTACATGACTGATTGTTGGCTGGTGTGGGTGCTTGGACTTGGGGATTGTTGAGTGGCTGGTGTGGTAGCTTGGATTTGGGTCTTTTGTGTGAGTGGATAAAACTGTAAGGTTAAAGATACTAGTGTGTGAGTGGATAAAGTGTGTGTGTGTGTGTGTGTGTGTGTGGATAAAGTGTGTGTGTGTGTGTGTGTGTGTGTGTGTGTGGATAAAGTGTGTGTGTGTGTGTGTGTGTGTGTGTGTGGATAAAGTGTGTGTGTGTGTGTGTGTGTGTGTGTGGATAAATGTGTGTGTGTGTGTGTGTGTGTGTGTGTGTGTGTGTGTGTATGTGTGTAAAGTGTAAGATTAAAGATACTAGTATGAATGGACCTCTGTGGGACTGGTTACTTTGATGTGGTACAGAGGCTTGTCACAATCAACATTATACTAAGCCAATCTGTGATACAGAGGCAAGTCACGATGCAACATTTTAACTAAAGGCCAATCCGGTGGTCGAGCTAGTGTGAATGGACCTCTGTGGGACTGGCTACTTGATGTGGTAGAGGCTTGACACAATGCTTCATTATAGCTAAAGCCAATTTATTAATCTGACATTGGTTACTGAAGGGCTTTCTTATTGTATGAGAACGCAACTGTGTGTTGCTTACACTCCATTTTCATTACTGAATGCCACAGATAGGATGCTGGCATCGATGGGAGGCACATGGTTGGATGGATGTACTGGGAGGGACAGGGGGGCACACAGATCGACATACTGGGAAGGGTAGCAGTGCGTGTCAGCCTGGTGTACAAATCTGAAATGCCTGGCTACACCCCTGGCAGCAGTTAGTTGTCCTTGGTCAGAGACGGCTTGGATATGTCCAGTGATGCAGAGGAGGGAAGATATTGTTGAGTGGGGCTTCCTGAACACAGATTGGTATGGGGAGAGATAATTTGTGGAGCTGAGAAAGTCCGTTATATGCTGAGTCATGGCAGCTACTGAAGGGTTGGGAAAGCTGATAACACTGGTAGGCTGAACATGGGAAGGTTTGCCACAGTATGTTTCCTAAACTGTTTTTAGAATAAAACATTAATTGCAGTTGTTGAATGTTAGTTACTGTACATGCGGTGTAAACAGACGTTTGTCAGTGGTTTACATGTTGTCGACACTGAGTGATAACGGTGACCACTATTTTTCTAAAGAACAACAAAGTACACTTGCTGTATAAAAACACTGACTCCTATGAGTCTACTTGTAAACCTATTTCAATATGAATAAACACAAGTCAGAGATCAAGGCAGCTTTGAAAGCTTTTCTAAAATACCTGGCAGCAATTCTGTGACATGTCAGCTACATGTAAATTCTATAGTGTAGCATGGCATAACATAGTGTAGTGTTAGCTACAGTACATGCAAACTCTCTCATTGTGTGGCTTTTGTGGAGTCCCACATTCCCTGAAACATTTGGCTAGAGGCTGTGAGCTGTAATTGTGCCTAATTTGAATTTTCCACAGACCCTGTCTTGTTTCTATGTGAATAATTTATAGCAACAGACAGATAAAGACAATGCAGTCATTATGGTCACTTCTAAACATGGCCTGCATCTAAAAAAACATAGCCCTGCTTTTGTAAAAGACACAGACCCCATAATCTGGCACTGTTTTCAGTACTATTAATTAGCTACAGTTTGATCACACGATAAGTACCTCATGCATCTAGAACTCATGAATCCCAGGTCCCTGAAATGAATTTGATGGGCTGACAGACACTATTTAAGTCACGTTATTGCAATAGGGAAGCATAGTATGTTTAATTTTGTGTTTTTTTTTTTAAGCATGAACATGTGTATTGTAGATTCTCAAATAAGAAATAACACATTCAGCTTCTCTCTGCATCCTGAGACTTTTTATACAACAATCTGAATGGATTTTTTTCAAAACTGTATGTAATTGTTTTGTTTTAAGTGCTTTGATCCTAACTTGGCTGAAACTGCTTAGTGTACTAGTAATGTTTTTGGGACTATTGGATGTATTTGACATGGAACCTTTGTAAATCATCACTTGTGGTCAAAGGAAATCTCTGAAGTTTTCAATAATACATGAATGACAATGGGAACAGAAAACTGATATATGCATCTCTAAATAAATAATATCATTTTATATAGCATGCAATAAATATTCAATATTAATAAATATTTATTTATTTTGTTGTGCTGGTTTGTATTTATATAAACTTCGGTACCACTTTATTTTAAGTGTCCTTAACTACATTGTAACTACTGTATACTATGATGCAACTGCACTGTAACTACAGTGTAGTTACATATAACAACTATGTAGTTGTTAACTAGTTTCACATTTGCGTGTTGTGTAGTTACACAACTTGCATACACATGCAACTACTACTGTCTCCCTTTCGGCACAAATCAATTAATTCTAACAAGTGTAACTACACATGTAATAGCTGTTGTAATATTTGACAGAAAATCAATTGCACAACTACCACTCTATCTCTTCTGGCATTATGTTATTTGTTCTTTTGGGGGCTTTTTTTATTAACTCTTTTTCACTCTGGTCGTGGCTCATGGGGCCATCTCTCAGGCATCCAGTCTTTCATCCTGCCCACTTGTGGATTCTCAGACTGTGCCTCCTCTCTCCCCCCCCTGCAGCCGGCACGCCCAGTTTCACCTGCCCAGGAAGGGTAGCCCTACACCTCTTGGGATCTCTTAGAAGACAGACCCCGACTGCAGGTGAGCCCCAGAGGGAGGAACTGGAAGGCCAGCTGAGAAGAACCCAGTGGAGGGCATGGGGGACTGGTGCCGTCACCTGCCCCAATGAGCTGGGTTTTTCCTTTGTTCTCCCCCCGTGGGCACGCCCCAACGCATTGGCACATGGCAACCCAGTCAGAGTCAGCCATGTGATTAAAGTACAGCCCAGTGCTCTAAGATGCCTCTGATCTCCACCAGGGGCTGCTGGAGTGCTGGGCTCCCTGATACACTCCCCCCAGGATAGGAGAGCAGCCTAACGGGTGCTCAATCCAATCCCTCCCCTGCTGACCCCCAGCACCCGAGCTTGCTCCTGAACTTGGGTCACTGGCATAGTGCGAGGTGTGGCGTCCAGCACCTCAACCCTCAGCGCCACTGGGCCGGCCATGTTATTTGTTCTTATAAGGGCAACTACACATGTAATAGCTATTGCAAATTGTAACAGCAACTCTATTGTGTAACTACTTATGTTACTACTTTTGGCATTATTAAATCTGTTCTTATAAGTATAACTACATACAAGTGCAGGTCTTGTGCACTGTTTCAACCATCTATGTCTACCTGTCATTTATGTGAAAGGTAATCACACAGAAAAATGTTAACGTGTAATCAGAATGGTAACTAAAATATGAATGCAATGCAACGTCGGTCTGCTACAGTTAAATGCACTGACTGGCAACACTTTAGATGATGTTCCATGTCTGTATTTCAGTTTTTCATGAACTTACAGGTTAATAAACATGTAGTCTAATATTGTGAATTGATATGTAATTGTACACAAAAATATGTAATTTGCATAATTATTAATTGGCACTATAACAATATTGTTGCTAAGCAATAATGGTACTGTTTTCACAGTTAATGCCTAGATAAATGTATTTGCAATTGCACACATTTACATTTATTGTATGTCAGTACCATAGCCGTGATGCAAGTTCTCATTCAGAAATCATTCCCTCATGAACCAACTGCTTACTAAACATGCAATCTAATATTGGACCCTATTCACATAGGTGGCAGGGAATGTGTCAAATGTGCATTCCCAGGGCTGGTGATGAATAGCAGCCATCCTATCAGATGGACTGACCAGGAGCAGACTGGATCCTGCACTCTGTGTGGAGTGGGGAGTTGTGGGTTATGGGTGATCTTCCCATTACTGCTGTTTTCCAGTAAGGGGACCTACTGGTCAGCCTATGTTTACCACCTTGCCCTCAGCCCTCATGGTATAGTCCAAGGACTAGGGTAGCTTGATGTAAATGATGGTGCTATGTCAGCCACACCGTTCAGCCAGTGGGAAGGGCATATAATCCATCTTTCAGATGAGACATTAAACTGAGGTCCTATCAGCCTGTTCTGGTGGTAGTTCAGGTGGATGTTAAAGATCCCATAGCACTTCTCAAAAAGAGCAGGGGAATTTCCCCGGTGCAATGGCCAAATTCCTCAATTCACAAAAAATACCACCAACAGCTTAATCTGGTTCAAGGTCAGTTGGCATTCATCTGTATCCCTTCCCCCGGGTCGTGCCTGAAAATAGGCAGTATTTGTCTAATACACTTACCCGGTCAACAAAAACTAAATAAATAAATAATGGCTAAGGAAGGGTCCCAGCCTACACGTGTATCCAGCAACACACGCCACCACACCATACAGCATATCGGTGATAAAGCGTGGTATGTACCCATGCCCCACCCTCAGTGACCCACCTGGGCAGTAGCAGGGCAGGGGTATGGGTGTCGAAGAGGTGTAGGTCAATGCCACAGAAGTGTCACATTTCTTAGTAACTATAGCACCGTTATAAGTCAATAAGTAATTATGTAAATGATTTAATAAGTAAACAGTGTAGTTGTAAAGCAATTAACGATATTAGATTGCGTGCTTATTAAGCAGTAAGTGCATGAGGGAATGATTTCTGAACTACAGCACTGACATTCAATGTAAGTGTATAGAAGTTACACTCTTCTTCTTATTGTTCAAGTGTCAGTTTCTGCATACCTACTTTGCAAATACATTTTAGTTAGGAATTAACAATGGAAACAATGCCACAGAAGCTGCACATGCCTTGGTAACTACAGCACTGTTACACCCTTCTTCTTACACTTTATTTTAAGTGTCAGTTTTTGCATACTTACTTTGTAAATACATGTTAGTTAGATATTAACTATAGAAACAATGCCACAGAAGCAGCACATTCCTTAGTAACTACAGCACTGTTAAAAGCCAATAAGTAATTATGTAAATTAATTATTTATTTATTTGTAGCAATTTACAATATTAGATTACATGTTTATTTTTAGTTCTTTTTGGGGGGGGTCACTCAGTATACAAGTAGTGGCTCTTGGATTCAAACCCAGTTCTCCAGGTTTGCAGGCAGTAACAGATTAACAATGGCTCTAAAGGTTCCATGGAGCCAGGCCCACACTCAGAAGGGGGCCCACTGGCCATGGGGGAGCCACCGTCTGCATGCCTTGTGGAAGTTGTAGATTGTTCTTTGATGTGGCATTATTTATGTCTTTATTTATTTTATTTTTTTGCACAGTAAGTGCCCTACCTGCCCTTGTGTGCACTCACGCTGTGGATGAGTCATCAGTGACATCACATAACATGGAGGAGCAGAGCACGCGAGTTGCACAACACACATTTTTACTGCTGCCACAGACAGGCTACAACTCAGTCAGTGATGAGGTAAGGTCTTGCTTGGTAGCATCAAAAAGAATTTCAGTCTCCTCAGTCTCGCTCAGGCGCTCAGTGGCTCTTGCTGCAAGCAAGCACAGGACTGTTTGGGTCACAGTCAGTAGTTGGGATGGTTAGGTTCCAGAAGGAGGAGAGGACTCAAGGAGGAGGTCTTAACTGGTGGGCTCACTGGGCTGGTGTCACGTGGCAGACTGCGGGTTCCAGCCAGACAGCTGAGTAAGTCAGTTATCACAACTGCTCTCTATCCACACTTGTAGGTTGTGTTTATTTACATGAATCTATTTCATTTTTTCATTTTATATACTTTCAGGCATGATGAGCAACACTGCCCATTTTCAGAAGCGACAAATCTTACATTAAACATCAAGTATAAATACAAACACACAACAAATTTAAAAAAATATACATATTCAAAGACAATACAAGGTGTATCAGGGCTTAGCACTACATCTTCTTTGTTGAAAAACAGGTACATTCATTTTGAACATCAAGATTAACATCTTAACATGTTCTGCACTGTGTACATGTTTGAGCAGCCCCCTGCCACCTTGAATGTGCAAGCTGATTCAGTACAGGAGAAATTCAGCTGTACTGAATCAGCTCGCACGTTTCAGCAGGCAGGCAGCTGCTTGAATGTGTGCACAGCAGTCAGTGCAAGGGGCAAGTGCCTGTGTGTAAATGTGCAAGGGGCCTAACTGACACCTGACCTCCAGTGGTTGTTGCCCCACCCTGCCCTGTTGAAATCTGAAATGGCATCCACGCCTGATAATCACAGCTCTGAGCATTTTGGTTTCACATGTGTAATGCTGATCCTAACTGGGTTAGATCATCTGAACAATTCCCCCAACACCCCCTCCTTGAAAATGGGGGCCCACAAAATGTTTTGGCACCGGGCCCACAAAAGGTTAATTCAGTCCTGTTTGCAGGTCAGTGCTTTTAACCGCTACGCTATACTACAGTAAGTTCATGAGGGAATGATTTCTGAAGGATAATTGTAAGTGTTACTTACTATAGTACACTGTAACTACTGTATAACTACACTGTAACTGCACTACTATGTAGTTGTTAACTAGGTAGGTAGGTGAAAAATGTATTTGTTCAACCTAAGTCTTTACAAAATTCACATAGATAAATTTCATACAAAAGTAACAGATTTTACAAACAAAAAAGATTATAATACTGTGCATACATCATTACTAGATTTTAGCTCAATCCATTTATCAATAAATATTTTATATCCAATGCTCAACAAGCATGCTAGAGAGTCAAATATTTCAATATCTATACAATCTCTCCAGTACATTTACATCTTCATTGTTAAGTAAATATTTAACAAGTTGATCTGAGGGGAGACCATGGGTAGCTAATATTGGAGCCAGCAACTTTCTTCTTTTTATTTCAAATTGTGGACAATGTAGTAATACTGTATGTGTTTAAAATCATCGACTACTCCCATGTGACAACTATAAATTGAGCTACTAGTACTTGATCTTTTTTGATTGTAAAAACTATATCTTGCTTTATAAAGCTGGGATCTGTATCTAGTAAGCACTCTCCTTTGTTCGGGATTTCTAAGAATAATTAAGTAAGGCTCTAATTTATGATCTGTTTTTATTAATTTTATACCATTTGAAATGATGCAACTCCTTAATTCTTGCCAGATCTTGTTGAACAATATCATCTCTTAATCTAATCTTTACCATTTGTTAGATTTGAGGAAAAGGATGTTTATCTATTTCATATAATGTATTGCCTAACCCCAAGGGAAGAATATGATCATATATGGTTTAATTATATTAGGTGTACATCCCATGCCATGATACTTTATTTTTTTCTTCAAGACACATCCGTGGAAGTCTATTATCATGAAGAAGAGATAACTGTAGCGTAAATATAATTCTTCTTTCTGCAGCCAAGGTACTTAAAGGAAAAGGGCCCAATTCTCTTCTTAAGATTTCTGCAGGTACTTACTGCTGAACTTTCAAAAGATACCTATTTATTTTATTTATTTCTACTTCTAAAGATTTTATGTTAGAAGGAGTCCAAATTTCAGTAGCATATAGGATTCCATCCTTTATCTTAGCATTAATTACCTCAATTAAGCCTAGTATGGAAGATTGTCCCATTCGCCTGTGGAATTTTTTGAACACCATAAAAAATTATTTTTACTTTTGTAACACAGTTTGAACATGCAGAGTTCATTGTAAGTTATTAGCAAATATTGACCCTAAGCAATCATAATATACTGTTGTAATTACTTTGATTCTATCACTATATAGAGTGTATTGTTACTAGATCTATTCCCAAACACAACCATATTTGTTTTATTCATGTTTATTACCAATCCATCTATTTTACATACATCCAAAAAATGGGTGACCTTTTTTGAAGTCCCAACAAAGAAGTCAAAATCAAAACCATGTCATCTGCGTATGTTAATAAAGTGACTGCATGATGACCTATTTTTGGTGAATGGAAATCAGAATTATCCAGAGACTTAAGAATTGAGTTTATATAAATGTTAAACAAAAATTGAGCTATCAAACAACCCTGCCGCACTCCTAAATTTGCATTGTTTTTAGTTGTTAAGTTCCCGTCATGATCATAATTAACCATTAACCATGTGCTATCATGAAGTCTTATTAATATATCTATTAAGTCTCGAGGAATATTATAGCTTTCTAACTTTCCTCATAATATCTTTCTGCTTATGGAATCAAAAGGGGTTCTTAGAAAGATAAAGCAGCAGAATCATTTAGATTTGTTTAATTGTCACATATTTCTACGTAAGATGTTTAAAGACAAAACAATATTGTATATTTGAACAATTCACTCTAAATCCATTTTGTGTTTCAAATATCAGATTGTTAATTTCTGCCCACTGCTATAATCGAGCTAAGATAATTCAACAAAAAATCTTTTGTGAGGGATCAAGAAGACTTATAGGCCTATACATGGTGGGATCATTTGTGTTTCCCTTTTCAAAAATGGGAGAAATTATATTACCCTTCCAGGACTCAGGAAAATGCTCTTCCTGTATACACTGATTATAAAATGCATGCAAAACAGGGATCCACCAATAATTAAATGTTTTATATATATTCGCCAGGATTCTGTCAGGTTCTGGGGCTTTATTATTGGAAACTTTATCTAAAGCATTTTTTATTTCCATCTTATTTATCTAGAATGCTTTAGGATAACCTTTATCTCTATCATTTTTAATGGTGAACTGCCTATCTTCTTCATCTTGAGAGAAGCATAACTTTCTAAAATGAGCTTTCCAATTTAACAGGGTAATAGCTGCCTCAATCTTGTTTGCATATTTATCATAGCCTTTGCTTACCAGAGTCCAAAACTGTTTGGTGCCATTCTTTATTATTGCTTTCCTCAGTTTTTCCCACATAACCGCTTAATATTTTGTTCTTTCCAGTTCTAATATTTTTTTTATAATCTTTCTTTGCTTTATTTAATGTTTTATTGATGTCTTTAGATACCATTTTTTTCTTATGCCGGATTAGACCATTTAATTTCCTCTTTGCTTTGTTACAATTGTAGTTAAACCAAGTATTATTCCTCTTTTTTTGCAATGAAGCTAAATAGAATAAAGGTTTTATATAAAAACTTATTTCATTCCATAATCCTGGAATCTGTCTATGGTTCACCTCTATTAAATTATTTTTAAGGTTTGATAAATATTCTGCATTTAATATTTCTTCAAATTTCATTATTTCAGTTCCTTGCCAACATATTATTTTAATGTTAATTATCTCAATTTCTTGTGTGTCTAAAGAAGCATTTCATCATCTTTAAGATATCCTCAGTCCCATTTTGTTATTACCGGTAAATGAGCCGATTCTGTTCTTATTTAAAATTTCTAAGTCCAATATGATGGATGAAGCATCCAAATTGCCCCATACCAAATCTATGCAAGATGAGCCTAGAGGGCCTATGTAGGTGTAATCACCCTCTGTCCCTATTTGTTCTACCACTATACACACAAAAAGTTTGGTCCTTCATAATGTCTGATAACAATTTCCCATTTTGATTACATATTTTATCCCATGAGTTCCTATAGATAAGTTTTTTATTAATGACATTTATTCCTTTTAAATAATTATAGTCACTATATCCATTTGAGTTATTTTGAGAACCTCTAGCATTAAAATCCACTTGTATTATTATTAAAAATTGTTCATATGTGTCGGTGATGTCCTCTATCATCGATTTGAACAATGTCCAATAATCTCCTCTACTGGTTTTCCTTTTGGGTGAGATGTGGATTTGACTAGGATGAGTTTTAAACTGTCATTTAAAATCTTAAGTATTTGACAGTTCTCTAAATGAACCTTTATCTTTGTAACTGAACAACTGGGAGCAGTCTTTAAAAACGTAACCAAACCTGCCATAGGTCTTCCATTTTTTTTGTATTTTATCACTGGAATAGTGAAACTAGAGTAGCCTGGTAATAACGGGGAATTATCCACCATCATCTAAGTCTCTTGCAGACATTTTATATCAATTTTCATAAGGAACTGAATAAGTTCCTGGTCTGCTAACTTGGAAATCAGGCCATCTATGTTCCATGTTAATATGACCAGCTTATTTTCCCTTGTTTGCATTCCTATATATCAATCTGTTTTTAAATGCTCCAGCATGGAGAATCTATTGTATGTTTTTTTTGGATGGGTTCTCTCTCATACCTGGATTTTTATTTTGAGATATAGCTCCAAAAACTGACACTATATTAATTAAATTTACTGTGTATTCATCCAGGACGTGTGATACCTGTAATACTAAAGCTGCGATTTGGCCTGAATAAAACGTAATGTCAATTTGTGGGTATTTTGAGGTAAATGAATGAATGAAAATATATTTTATTGAACTTCTGTCCATATTTTCACCCAGAACACAGGAAAGAAAATCACCTATATCTCTCTTTATAGAGCCTATAGGCTAATTCTACCTTCCTTCCCCTACCTTCCACACTTTAGAAGGGACACCCTTGGAGACCTGCACCTCGTTCAGATACCTCAGGGTCTTGGCCGATCAACACCTCAACTTCTCAGTCCATATTGAAGCAATCCACTAAAAACTTCACCCGAAACTGGGAGCCCTATATCAGAACAGAGGATGCATTCCCCTGCCTACCTGCAAAGAAATTGTTCAGAAAATGATACTCCCATTTTTCAACTATGGGGATGTAGTTTATAGCACAGCTCCCAAGTCCTCTCTTGCCAGGCTTGACCCCCTTTTCCATTCTTTCTGCCATTTTGCCCTGGACTGCCCACCCACAACTCACCACTGTGACCTCTACAGATCACTAGATCTACCTTCCTTACAGGATTGGAGAATGGCGCATTGCACTAGGATAATAGCAAAATACTGGATCTAGTCCTTCCCCCTTTACCTTGAAACTACTCTAGTTGCCTAAACTCCTTTAACTTACTCCCTCCATAACACTGACTCCAGGCTCCTCTCTCTTCCATGAATGTCCTCCTCCAAAGGTCAACATGCCTTCAAGTACCGTATGCCTTACATATGGAACTCCCTCCCAGCTGAGCTCAGACACTCCACCTCCACTCAGCAGCTCAACTGTCTCCTCAAACAGCATTTCACCACCTCCTGCTCATGCAGCTAGCCCCAGAGGCAGCCGTATGCTTTTATGCCTGTTTGTTAGACTGCTTGTTTGTTTCATACAGTTAACAATCCTCTGTTGCTGTGGCACTTAGTCTCATTGTTATCTCTAACTCTCTCATTGCACTATTATTTATTCCCGTGCTAAGAGGCAGGCATACCTGCACAATGTGTTTCTCTCGACAATGTAATATGCTTCATTCATGTAATGTATTTTTGCTTACTGGCTATCCTAATCCCCTTCCCCCAGGATGCATCTGGAATCAAGCTGTGCACCGCTCAGTATGCCTTCTGGTAAAACTTTTAAATAAATAAATAAATAAATAAAATTATTTTCAATCTCCTACCCAAAAAGTGATATGATCTTGGTTTGCCAAGCCTTTGCCCATTTCTTGTTTTTCTCATCAATTGCTTTAGTAAGATTCTGTAACCATTCCTTGTCTTTCTGTTCTTTCATTTGTTTTTCTTTTGAATAGGCTAAATCAAAATTGACATTTGGAACAAAGAATGGAACCAATTACAGAGGATAAACATCAATAGCCTTGTCATATAATATCCTTTCTTGATTCCAGATTCTCTGGGCTGTACTATAAGACTGACAATATAACAAGGTGCAGTTTTTAAACTCCTGATTTGGGGAGTCTCATGACAAATATCTCACTGGTGTGTTCATTCAGATGTAATAAATTTAATATCCAATCTGTTAGTTTTGGTCTTGTTTTAAGACCCAAACTATGAATGCCATACATCTCTATTAAATATTCTTCCCTTTGAGCTATGGCTGTTCTTGTTGGGCTTTGACAGTTTACTTTTTCCTGCCTATGTGGATCCTCAGTTTGTGGCTCCAATAAAAGACCCTTGGTCTCCCCTCTATCTACCTCCTTTATACCAGTATATACACTTTTACAGAATAAAGAATTGTTAATGCTGGTGTCTATTTGTATTTGGGAAAGATCTTGAACCATCTTAATTTGGGGCATTTCGTTGAGTCTTTTTCTTTTTTCTTTTTATCTATCACATTTTTGTTTTAACCCTTATTCATCCTTTTACATTTGCCATTGGATTTGTTTTTTTGGTTTATTCTTTGCTTTTTTCTCCCTTATTAATTTTTTGAGTTAATATTTCTAATTCTGTTATGGACTCAGTTCCCTTTTGAAAAGGTGGGGGTAGATTAATTTGATTTGCTTTATTTTTTTTTTCTGTTGTCCGTTGTCATACAAAATATTTTCATTTATTATTGAATCAGTGTCACAGAGTGCCTCTGTGAAAGGTCAGGGGATCCTGGAATTATGTATATATTTCCTTTTTTTTTTTGTTTGTTTTCCACGTCTATACTTGGATTGGTAAAAACGTTCTGCTGGCTGTGACCAACAAGGGGTACTGCGATTTTACGCATTGTTGCACAGTCATGTTGTATATTTAGCTGTGCTAGTTTTCTTTAAGTTGCTGCATAATAAATGATCCGGATGGAGAAGTAAATATATTAGGGTTAGTAGATTAGGTCCCTTAAATATCAAAATAAGGGAAGTCACTAACTGAGCCTTAAGCTTGTTTAAACTTTACATCATAGCGTTTAAAAAAATTAAAATAACAAGTGAAAGATTTATGGGTAAAAAATGGTTAAACAGATCCAAAAATGCTTCTGTGTCATTATCTGATGCTTTGGAAATGTTTAAATAAGCATTGTATTGTGTAAATCAAAAATAGAATGGCATTTCTTAATGGTTTGCTGTAAGTTAGAACAACCTTCCCCCCTTTCTCTGTATTAAAAAAAATAAGAAGTTAGCGCTTAGAAAAGAAATGAGCACTTTAGTTGTTGCATTTCTGAAGTAATGTAAAGAAGTAGAAAATAATGTGGGAGGGGAATAAATAAAATACTGTGAGGCTTTAAATGCTATAGATACTGATGGGCTGAAATATCAGCCGTCGGGAAATGGATCTGCTTAGGTATTGTAGGTTATGCAGTAATGAATATAATCTCCCCTGTTTTGTCCTGTTATTAAAAGTACGTATAGAGCCATTTCCAGCTTTGCAGGCTGCCTGCTTGTATGTTTAGTAGTGAGGTTTTTTTGTGAGGAAATAGCCCTCCGTATTGCAAGGCGCTGCTTCATAACTTTGTTTTAGCCCTATTTGTTCTTGCTGTGTTTCCAAGGACTTGGCTGTGTCTTTGAAGTTCAGAATTAGTAGTGAGAACCTACTGGTTCTCTTCTGATTTCCTTGATAAAATACCTACTCATAGCCTGGGTATACTCTGTTAAGAAAGCACTCCATTTTGTAAATACAGGGCACCTCTTTAAAATGCCCTAGTATGGCTTTTTAAGCCTGTAAATACTCATTGCACTTTTCAGGCTTTTAAATAAATGAAAGAACTTCCTGGGTCTTTAGTTTGACCCTGTTATGCTCTTCTTACAAGAACTTTGCTGAAATGTGGCGTTCGTTTGTAGAGATATGCTGCTGAGTATCTTCTCAACAGTGCGATAGTGCGAGTTCCGGTAATTTTAGCTGCCTGAACATTTGCACTCTTGCAAAGGCATTTAACCTTTGGGTTCCCCCTGAAATGAAATTTTCTAAAAGATACATAATGTTTTGAGCTCTACAAACCTTCCAGAGGTAGAATAAAGAGGTTTGGTGCTGTATTTGGGACCTCTTGAAAACAAAGGTTTCTGTTTTGTTTTTTTCAGTGTTTCAGAGCCCCGATTGTACTCTTTCTCAGCTGCAGTAGTTCTCCTAGGAGTCGGCCGGTTGTTTTCTGACTGCCTTTATATTGAGTATCAAGGGGTGGTGCTTCCTGGGATTAGAAAATGGATTAAAAACCTCACAGAAAGACTGTATTTCACTTTTGTGTATGAAATTGAGTTGTTATGTTAAATAGAGAATGTTTAGATACACCATATAAAATAAAAATGTAAATAAAGATATATTGTTTGAAATAAAGTATAGGGGTGGGGTTAAGATGTCCCTTGACCCCTGCAGTGTATAAAAGCTGAACATTGAGCATAGGTATTCAGATTGCTCTTGGGGCTGGAGGTAAACTCCAAGGCATTATGATATTGTGCTCTAAGGAGTAAGAAGTAATTATTCTCTGTGCTAAATCTAAGATTAAGCTGCCATATAAGTCCATTGTGTTTAATCTGTCCTGCTACTGATGAAGATTCTGAACTATAAAAATACATTTTGAACTATTTAAAATGAACTTGTGATGTGTCACGCTACCTGATTGCCCATGTGCACCTGCACTCTATCACATATGGTGGCAGCGGTGGGATGTCCATGACCTGCATAAGGTCTGATGGGCAGTGAACATAACAGGACAGTACATCGGACTGGATATCCTTTTTTTGGCTGTTGGTGAGAGGACTTTGTCCCAGTGAGGAGCCAGCTGAGCGATGGTACTGGGATGATGGTGAGGCCTTGCTTGAACAGGCTAAGTTAAAAATGAGGAGCCATTGTGGAACCTTGACTGACCAGAGGAGTGACCAAATGAAGGCTTTACAGTGGCTGTTTAACCATTAGATGGAGTTGGAGAGCCAGTGGAAAGAAGCCAAATGAAGATATCAGGAGGTGTGGAGCCAATTGACTGTAATAAGGGATGAATCTGTGTTTCAAAGGCCTGTGAAGATGGCAGAAAAGATGTCCGGTGTGGATTGTGTTGAGGATCAGCTTCCTGTTCTACCCATGTTCCAGGGAATGTATTGGGTTGGAGATGATGGAGATAATGAAAGATCAACATCAGACAAGTCCCCAGGTGAGACTGTTTTGGTATCTGGGGTGAAGGATACAAGCAAAACAGAAGAGGCAGTAGTTGCCAAAGGGACTTGTTTATTGACATGTGAAAATTCTGAATGTTATTAATTTCTTTGCTGCTTGCTGGAAAACTGTACAGGCTGAGGAACCTGAAATTCAACAGTTAAGTAGCTCTGTCACCCTGAATAAGGATAGAACAGGTATGTATGGGGAAAGGGCAGTTATGGTGGTACGAAGTGAAGGATGAAATATTGTACCATATGAGGCCAAACCCCAGTACTAAGCAAGTAGATTCTAGGGTGGTGGTACTGTGTAGATATAGAAAGGATGTCTTAGATGCATTATGTATAAACACTAAGCATATGAATCAAGAAGAATTTTTGGGGCATCTCATTCCTTCTTTTCATTGGCCTGGGATGTATAGTCAAGTGGCTCTTTATTTAAGGAAGTTGGCAGCCACTCAGAATAGACAGACATGGCAAACTGAAACAAGTATAGTACAGAAGGGAAAATGACGTAATAATTGGCTCCCTTGGAAAAAGGGGAGGATGATCCAAAGGGACATGAGCTGTAGATGGTAGACGCTTATAGTTTATTATTACGCAGTAGGAAAGGGGTTTGCTAATTTATGTGCCCTTAATAATAATAGAATTGTAAATCTACACAATGGGTACTGTTGTTACTGCATGTTTCATAAAGAGGAACACAGTTGGTGAGGGGACTAGAGGAATAGCCCTCTGCATATTGTGTACCTAAGTGGCTCCCCATCAAGGACTTGAATCCTAGTATATTTTGGGTAATTCTTGATTGTTGAGAGTAATGAGGGGGTTACTAGTTAAAGGGGTACAACATGGGGACTTTAGGATGTGCATTGTTGGGGATTTTGTGTTTCCATGTTGGGAGAGCTGACTGGGTGGTCAGTGGAGTGAATCCTATGGATCAAATTACTGTGGTGAAACTGATGGTAATCCTGCACCACAAAGTAAATGAATAGGATTAATTTGACTAAGGGTATTAGTATAGTGATAGACCAGTAAATGAACGCATATTTCTGTAATGCTTTTCTTAACTTGTCTTTTCTTTTCAACTGAGGGGTTGGCCGCCTGCAGCTGTGTCTATTCTTTTTCCCTCCTTCTATATTTTTATTTCCTTTTACAATTATGTTTTTAGATGCATTTTGATTATATGGAAAGTCACTACAATATAATTTTAAGACTTATACTGTTTAGGAGGGAGGCTGCTAGTATGAAGTGTGACAGAGATTATTTTCCTTTGATTTCGGTTATAAGCCCCAGGGTAAAAGCTTGAAATATGTTATTTGATTAGGGCAGTAGTTAATAGGAACCTTGGGTGGAGCTCTTAGGTGTGGGTGGGCCGGAGCTCCACAAAGCCCCTCCCTAAATATAAAGGAAATATAGAGGAGTAGGACAACCAAATAAATGGTTGCCCTCTTGGGACGGGAGGAGTGTCACAGAGTGCCTCTGTGAAAGGTCAGGGGATCCTGGAATTATGTATATATTTCCTTTATTTTGTTTGTTTTCCATGTCTATACTTGGATTGGTAAAAATGTTCTGCTGGCTGTGACCAACAAGGGGTACTGGGCTTTTATGCATTGTTGCACAACCATGTTGTATATTTAGCTGTGCTAATTTTCTTTAAGTTGCTGCATAATAAATGCTCTGGTTGGGGAAATAAATATATTAGGGTTAGTAGATTAGGTCCCTTAAATATCAAAATAAGGGAAGTCACTAACTGAGCCTTAAGCTTGTTTAAACTTTACATCCTAGTGTTTAAAAAATTTAAATAATGAGTGAAAGATTTATGGGTAAAAATGGTTAAACAGACCCAAAAACGCTTCTGTGTCATTATCTGATGCTTTGGAAATGTTTAAATAGGCATCGTATTGTGTAACTCAAAAATAGAACGGCATTTCTTAATCGTTTGCTGTAACTTAGAACAACCTCCCCCCCTTCTCTGCATTAAAAAAATAAGAAGTTAACGCTTAGAAAAGAAATGAGCACTTAAGTTGTTGCATTTCTGAAGTAATGTAAAGAAGTAGAAAATGATCTGGGAGGGGAATAAATAAATAAAATACTGTGAGGCTTTAAATGCTATAGATATAGATGGGCTGAAATATCAGCCGTCGGGAAACGGATCTGCTTAGGTATTGTAGGTTATATAGTAATGAATAGAATCTCCCCTGTTTTGTCCTGTTATTAAAAGTATGTATAGAGCTGTTTCCAGCATCTCAGGCTGCCTGCTTGTATGTTTAGTAGTGAGTTTTTTTCGTGAGGAAATAGCCCTCCTTATTGCAAGGCGCTGCTTCATAACTTTGTTTTAACCCTATTTGTCCTTGCTGTGCTTCCAAGGACTTGGCTGTGTCCTGAAGTTCAAAAATAGTAGTGAGAACCTACTGGTTCTCTTCTGATTTCCTCGATAAAATACCTACTCATTGCCTGGGTATACTCTGTTAAGAAAGCACTCCGTTTTGTAAATACAGGGCGCCTCTTTAAAACGCCCTAGTATGGCTTTTTAAGCCTGCAAATACTCATTGCACTTTTCAGGCTTTTAAATAAATGAAAGAACTTCCTGGGTCTTTAGTTTGACCCTGTTATGCTCTTTTTACAAGTGCTTTGCTGAAATGTGGCAACTGTTTGTAGAGATATGCAGCTGAGTTCCTTCTCGACAGTGCAATAGTGCGAGTTCTGGTAATTTTAGCCACCTGAACATTCGCACTATCGCAAAGGCATTTAACCTTTGGGTATCCCCTGAAATGAAATTTTCTAAAAGATACATAATGTTTTGAGCTCTACAAACCTTCCGGAGGTAGAATAAAGAGGTTTGGTGCTGTATTTGGGGCCTCTTGAAAACGAAGGTTTCTTTTTTTTTTTAGTATTTCAGAGCCCCGATTGGACTCTTTCTCAGCTGCAGTAGTTCCCCTAGGAGTCGTCTGGCCGTTTTCATACTGCCTTTATACTGAGTATCAAGGGGTGGTGCTTCCTGGGATTAGAGAATGGATTAAAAACCTCACAGAAAGAGTGTATTTCACTTTTGTGTATGGAATTGAGTTGTTATGTTAAAAAGAGAATGTTTAGATACACCATATAAAATAAAAATGTTGTAAATAAACATATTTTGTTTGAAATAAAGTATAGGGCTGGGGTTAAGATGTCACCTGACCCCTGCAGTGTATAAAAGCTGAACATTGAGCACAGGTATTCAGATTGCTCTTGAAGCTGGAGATAAACTCCAAGGCATTATGATATTGTGCTCTAAGGAGTAAGAAGTAATTATTTTCTGTGCTAAATGCAGTGTTAGCAGTGTCAGTGGCTCAGTAGGTAGCACACTCGCCTCTGAGGCCGGGAGATCAGAGGGCTGTGGGTTCAGTTCCCACATCTGGCACTTGGGTTAATATCCCAGTACTGACACTGTAATGCAACATGAGAGGGGTGCTGCATTTCTGAGGTGCCGTCTTTCAGATGAGACGTTAAACTGAGGTCCCATCTGCCTGGATTGGTGGTAGTTCAGGTGGATGTTAAAGATCCCATGGCACTTATCGAAAAGAGTAGGGGAATTTCCTGGTGTCCTGGCCAAATTTCCCTCATTCACTAAAAATACCACCAACAGCTTAATCTGGTTCAAGGTCAGTTGGCATTTATCTGTATTCCCCTCCCCCGGGTCGTGCCTGAAAATAGGCAGGATTTGTCTAGTGCACTTACCCGGTCAACAAAAGCTAAATAAATAAATAAAAAAAATAAAATAAATAAATGGAAGATTTAGCTGCCAGATCAGTCCAGTGTGTTTAATCTGTCCTGCTACTGATGAAGATTCTGAACTATAAAAATTAATTTTGAACTATTTAAAATGAACTTGTGATGTGTCACGGTACCTGATTGCCCATGTGCACCTGCACCCTATCACAAGCAGTAATAGGTTTATCTTGTTTCAAATTCAGGGTGTCCAATACTGCCTTATTATAGGCTACTTCACCTCTCAAATTCTCAATCTCCCCTTTTAATATCCATATATTTTCCAATAGTATCACATTTGCCTGATGTTGTTTTTTAACCACCTCTAATAATTCGGTGGACAAAACTGAATTCATTGCACAATCTCTAGGTACTGTGCTATCCTTCCCCACCAATTCTACATTAGATACAATGACCTGCCCTTCCACTGGCTGCCCAGGGGAGGGAGAAAATTCTGGCATAGATGATAAGGCACTTAAAGAGTCATTAGTTACAACCAATTGATTTAAATTTTCTAGGGTTTGTTCCAGTACCTTTTTTTTTTGTTAAACAAATCTTTATTCATTTTCCAGACAAAGGACAAACATACAGAGGCCTGGGAACCCCAGGGTACACAGTCCAAAACTGACTGTGCAAACTATATACAATTCAACTATATACACACACAGCAGGTAGCACCACCCCCTCAAACTAAAACATAAATCTGTTTCGTCTATACCATAAAATAAAATAACAGGACTGCATAAAATTTAGGCCCCCTTCTATTAGCCCCAATATCAACCCTCCTGCAGCCCAACAGATAATCTCTGTCCACAGACTCCTCTTAGGAAGCATTCTGTCCATGAGGTGGCACCCCTCTGTGCCCCCTGGAAAGTGAGAGTCCCCATCCCCCCATAGCTACCCGGCACACCCTTAACAGCAAGCTATTACCCTTATCTAAAGACCATACCCGATCAGGGACAATCACATAACAATCATTTAAATCGCTCTAGTGCCACAAGTGTCTATTACTCATTCCAGCAAGATTTCCTTCCGCTAATCGCAGTCCGACAGACAGGTCTGTGTTTGAACATTTGCACCCTGGTGTAAGTATATCGCTTCTAATGCCGCCCATCTTTTAGCATATAACCCATTTCTCCCCTCTGAATATAGATGCCTCTTTATTCTACCCAGAACCCCCATGAGATTTCTTGCCCACTGTTCATAAACATAAGCTTGGTCATCTTTCCAGTGTTGTACCAAAAAGGATTTAATTACCTCGGCCATCAAGGATAGGTGATATTTAGGTGTAACACCAGAAATTTGCAACAGATCACCTAGGACACATATCTCTGGTGTTATAAATTCTGAGTAATCCAGCACTGGGTCCATATGTCTTTTAATTTCGTCCCAAAGGGGTGATATTTTGCTATAATCCCACAAGACATGCAGGAGATCTCCTCTTCCCAATTCACACCTAAAACACAGGTCTGTCTGCTTAAAGTTTCTATCACATAGTTTCACAGGGGTAAAGTACATATTAGAAACAATAAAAAAATGCATACTCTTGTACTTGGGTATAGCCATATATTTGCTACTTTTCCATATGTTGTCCCAAGCAAGGCTCCAAGGGGCCATCACGTTATCCCAATATGCAACTCTTATAGGAGAATTCGGACTAAGAAAGTCCAGAAGTATTCTATATATTTGTGATAGGGAGCTGGATTTCGGATCAACTTCCTTTAGCATACCTCATGTAAAGGAGCAATCTGTGGAATCCCCTGACCTCTTCAGCATCCCCTCCAACATTCGTGTGAGCTGCAACCTTTGAAAAAAAGGTCATCCCATCACATTGGATTGGGAGGACCACCCTATTATCCTGGGTAACATCCCTTAGTTTCAAGCCCAAGATCTGATTAGCCCACCTCACACTAATTACTTGACCCCCAATAACTAAGTTGGGATTGCCCACCAATGGTTGCTCTTGGGCTCTCATTTGATCCTTTCTCTGTGCCGGAGTCAGAAATGACCATCAAGCTTCCACCACCTTCAGAATTGGATTCCCAAGCCCCCTTTTAAAACCTTTGCCTATATTGGCATACAGCGGTGCCTCTGGAGAAAGGCCAGCGTCTTAATATTTGGATCTCTAGTTGTAGCCAAGTTGGAATGTAGGTCTCCCCCTCCATACTTCTACCCCATCGAGTCATCAGACCCAACTGTTCCACCACATAATATACATGGAGTTCTGGCAGCTTGATCCCTCCCAGTGAATACGGTAACCTCAAAGCATTATACATTTTCCTAGGGGGTTTGGAATTCCATAAAAATTCTGAGAGTAGCTTCCTAATTATATTGAACCATATTCTAGGGTAACTATATGGGGCTAGGTATACCAGATATAGCAGCCTAGGTAGTATATTCATCTTACTGAGGCCCAGTCTAGCCATAAAGTTCAAGGGAAGCTTATTCCATCTTACTATATCACCCCTGATAGCCGATATAGTCCCTTCCATATTTATTTCAGCCCCCAGCTCAATATTCGCTATGATCCAAATACCCAGATATTTGATCTTATCTGCCATCCATTGAACTCGCAGCAGAGCATAATCTGCCCTATATACATACGGTGTCAAAGGGAGGATTTGAGTTTTAGTCAAGTTTAATTTATAATTTGAGACTTTAAAGAATAGCCCTATTAATTCTCTTGTTCTCTCAAAACCAGACGCAGGATCTTGTAAATGCAAAAGTACATCGTCTGCAAATACTGAGAATTTTGACTCCCTCTTTGCTATCTCAACCCCCTTTATATGCCTGTCCATATTAATTGCTCTCAACAGGGGCTCTAAATAAATGTTAAATAATATCAGAGAGAGAGGACATCCCTGACGGGTCCCATTTTCCAGCTGAATTTCCTGTGAGATATAGCCATTACACAAAACTATGGCCGTCGGAGCGGCGTATAGATTCTTGATACCTCTAAGCAGGCCCTCCGAGAAGCCCATCCTCTCCATTGTAGCAAAAAGGAAAGGGTGGGAGACCCTGTCAAAGGCCTTTTCGGCATCCAAAGATATCAGGGCTAGGGCTAATTGAGAGTCGGGCTCAAGGTTCAAAATATGATGTAACTTCCTCAAAGCATCATGAGCTCCCTTCCCTGGCATAAATCCCACTTGTTCCTGGCTGATTAGGCTAGGAGCAATCCACCAAATTCTATTGGCCTAGATTCTTGTAAGAATCTTAATGTCCTGATTCATTAAAGCTATAGGTCTGTAGTTACCGGGCAAATCCCTAGGCTTATCTGGTTTGGGAATTAATGTAATATACGCCTGATATAATGGGGGATGGAGCACTCCATCCTGCATTATAGTGTTAAAGAATTCTTGAAGCATGGGTAGTATAGTATGAATATGGTCCTGGTAAAACTTAGCCATGAGATCATCCGGCCCCAGTGTTTTACCAGCAGGCAGAGACCTCACCATTTCAGTGATCTCCGCTGCGCCTATAGGAGCCACTAGATCCTTAGCCTGAGTAGGGTCCCAAACGGGTAGAGGAACTCCCTCCAAGAAAGTCTTGATTTCTTTCTCCCCCACAGTGCTCCTAATCTGGTATAGTTCCTTAAAATAAGATGCAAATGCGTCCGCCATTTCCTGGGGGTCCATTATGAGCTTCCCCTCATACCATATGGATGTCACCGTTCTACTCGCTTCCCACTCCTTGACTCTAGCCGCTAGCAACGTCCAGGAACATCTCCTAGCAAGAAGTATTTAGCTTTAATCTTTTCCAGCCAAAATTCTACTTTGCCATAGACGATATCTGCCAGTTCCCCTTTTAAACTTTTAAGATCCATGTCAGTTTCCCCCGAGGATCCTTCCAGTGGCGTCAGTGAGTTAATTGCCCCTAGAATAAATTCCTCTTTTGCCTTCCTCTGTCTACTTCTTTGCACCGCCAGCCCTTGGGCTACTCCTGCGTAAAGCACCTTACACGTTAGCCACGCCAACTTTTTATTTTGCAATGTGGGTAGTTGTTGCTGTACAATCTCTAAAAATGCTTCCCAAGCTTGCCCTGCGTTGAGGTCTCCGTCATTAAGGAGTCATTCAGTCTCGACCGATACGGTCTGGGGGGGCCAGGTCTTGGTTCCCAGATCAATTGAATAGGAGAGTGGTCCGAAAAAGTTCTACCCCCCCATTGTCATATTCCTGATCTCTTTAAGTGCCTCCTGATTTACCAGAAAGAAGTCAATTCGAGATTGGCTCTTATGGGCTGTTGAGTAAAATGTCATAGTATTACCCCCAGTAAAGTGGGTCTGTATCGGATCCACCAACGCCGCAACCTCGAGCAACCTGTTTAGGGCAATTTGGGCCTTAGTTAGAGGCCCCCTAGCAGGTGGTATCCTATCTTCCTGGTTGTTAAAATAGGTATTCCAGTCCCCTGCTAGAATAAGGGAGTGCACAGGAAAAACAGCTATGTCCCTCTCTATTGAGATGAAGAATTCCGGGTTGAAGGGCATTGGCCCATAGATGGAAGCGACCGAGATTGCCTTGCCAAACAATAGGCCTGAAATATAAACCACTCTGCCATCTTCCCTTGCAATCACTTGCTCTACCTTGTATGGACAGGTTTTCTTTATTAATATCACCACCCCCCCCGAAGCCCTTTCCTTACCTACCCCATAGACTTGCCCCACCCAAAGTCGCTTAAGACCGCTCAGCTCCTCCATCAGTAAATGTGTCTCCTGTCAAGCAGCAATATGGGCCCCCATTTGTTCAATATGTCTCAGTATTACCATTCTTTTATGTCTACCCCTGAGTCCTTTGACACTCCAAGAAATTATTTTAACACTCGACATAGGCAATGCACAAAATTATTTTGGTTGAATTATCCCTCTGAGCGTTATCAGGGTCTGCCTCCTTCCCTCTTACCGTAGTGGACTCTCTCTCTCTTTCCAGTTACCCTTTACCCCTTCCCCCCCTTACCCCGATCTCTAGATCATCCGCCTTCCATACATTGGATCATAGATGAACTCCTTCTTTTGCTACCCCGCAGCCCCACCCTCACAAAAGCAACTCCAGGATCTAACCTAGAAACAAGAGAAAATCTGCTGTACAACTACCTTACTCCCCTGCACCCCCCTTATCTCCTAACCCATCGAACCTCTCCCCTCCTCCATGCCTCGTATGTGCAGGTTGAAGGTTACCTTAAAGTCCTATACAAAAATAAAAAAAATTGTCTAACCTCCTCCCGGCTCCCATTTGTTAACAGACAGTAATACTTATACGTCTCCCCATCATTGTTCCCCTCTATTTGTGCAGTCCCTCCTATTTTCTAAAGACAACCCAGAAGCCCTTGAGCCTCTGTCACCTTTCCCATGTGCACCACATAACACTACCATAGTACCCTGCAATACGGTAGTGTACGTATTCAGTCGACTTGGAGCCTAGTGCAAATCCGCACCCAGGAGATGAAACGCCCTCTGGTGGTGGTACTGGCAAATATCTACCATGCTTGGTTCTACGGGCACACTGCCTACCTCCTCTTTCAATTTCCATGGGGCATTTGAAGCTGAGGGAGACTAAAACTACCTCAGGGAGCATCAGTAAAAGGAAAGGAGCTCCTATTGCTCTCCTCTCACTAAGAACCCGAAATTAAAAGTGACTACCACCATTTTAAGCTCATTTAGTGAGCTAAATCCAAGCCCACCTCTTCTATAAACTGGGGAATTTACCAGGCCCCACAGTCCACCCTCTCACATTATTTACTCCCCTATTGCCCCTTCAGTGTGTTGCCCCCCTCCGATTACCTAAATTACCAGCCCTCACACTCTACCCATTTACCTTTCTGTCCTCAACTCCTGTGGAAGGGATCCTCATCCGTTTCCAAATTTAAACTGTTCTCCCAGCCACTCCTCCATCTCCGATCCCTTATCGCCTGCCCCCGCTTCTTGGGTATTTGGTTTCAACTCTTTTCCACCCACCCGACTCTAAATTAAAATCAATCAGTCTTTCCTCCCCCATAGATGACCCTCTCCAGCCCCATTTGTCTTAATAGAACCCTTTTAGCCCCAGCTTATATAACCATGCATCGAGCAGTCTAAGAAACAAATTAGATTTAACAAGTCTTTTCACTCTCCAAAGTCCCAGTCAGTTCAATCAAAGCAACACCCCTTCTCGTCTGGGGCAGTTCAGGTCGGTGATCTAAATAAGTCGGGGAGCTCCACCCGTAGCCCTTCTAAAGCATCCTTTGCTGTTAGAAATCTCTTCTCCCCGGTTTGAAGTCGCACCACCAGCGTTGCAGGATACTGTAAATGAAACTTGATTCCTGTGAGATATAACTTCTTCTTGATTTCCACGTATTCCTTCTGCTTCTCTCTCACCCCAGGTGTTTGATCTTGAAATAGCCAGAGAGAGGCGCCATTCCATTGTATTGACTTCTTCTGCCTGGCAGTGAACAACACATGGGCTTTTTCTTTATAATTAAGAAAGTGCATGATAATTATCCGAGGTCTTGCCCCAGGCGGTGGTAGCTCTCTTAATGCCCTATGTGCTCTCTCTAAGTTGTATGCTTCCCCATATGCAGTAGGGCCAAACAGCTTAAGCAGCATATCTTGTATAAAGGATACACAGTCTGACCCTTCAGCCCTCTCTGGAAGCCCTGCCAGTATCAAATTATTCCTTCGACTCCTCGATTCTTGATCCTCTATTCTCTCTTCGAGCTTTTTAACTTGCTTCCTAACCAACACTAATTCCTGTTCAATCGTTGAAACTTTCCTTTCCTGAGAGGAGATCTGAACCTCAGTGTCCCCCATTCTCTGTGCCAGTGATTGCAAAATCAATTACAAGCCCCTGTAGCATTTGCTTGATTTCTTGAATGTCTTCGATGTTCGAGTGGGTTCCCCCTTCCTTTCCTGCCACCTCCTCCTGCTCATTAGGGGTGGGGGATTGGGGCTTCAGTCTCTTGGTAGCGGGGGATCTCCCCGCGAGAGGCTCCACTGCCTCAGCTTCCATCCCGGTGTTGTGCAGCGGACTATTGCTACCACCAAGCGCTTGCAGCTTGCGAAGTCACCTCTCTTTATCTTCTCTCGATCCTGCAGCCACTCCACCAAAATTCGAGCCCACAGCACCTCACCAGTTGGGTATGTGTATTTTAGTACGGTTTAAACTGATCCCGGAAAAACTTAGAGCCTTTTATCTATCTTGGGGCCTTGGAGCAGCACAGAAGACGTCTTCTCTGACTTAGCTCATCACGTGATCCCTGTTCCAGTACCTTTAATGTATCACTGGCTCTCTGGACATTTTTTTCCTTAACTACACCTTCCCTAAGAAACCTGATATCAGAACTCTTCGATTCCCTCTGTGTTTAGAGTTTTGATGAGTCTTTGATATGTTTTTAACCTCAAGTCCACAGGTTTCCACTACTTTAAAATCATTAGGATAAGATCTAATTGGTGAATTTAATGGCATATCCATCTCATTAGATGAGTCAAAGTCTGGATCAAATAAGACCGCTGGCACCAATAGTAGTACATAGGACTCTACTGAACTAATGGACTCCTCAGTCCAACTATTAGAGCTATATTCTTCTAGCGTAATCATTTCTTGATCAATTTCATTTAATACTGGAGGAACAAAATTCTCCACCTTCACATCATCTGGTTTATTTTTCTCCAGGGACTCCTCAATTACATTGTACTCACTTGAAATTACAGGGATTGAGCTATCTCTGTTAATGTGACCTTTTGAAAAAAGACATGATTTTAGGTTGATAGTTCTTTGTTTTCCTTTTACTGTCTGTCTTTATTTCTGACTCCTCTACCTCCTCTACTTTACAATTCTTTTTACCCTTGGCTTTCCTTTTAAACTTCTGTTTTGGTGAGGCTAACAATCCATCTTCTTATATTCACCATTATGAACACCCTAGTATCAGTTAGGTGCAACTAGAGATGAGTCAGACTTTAAGTTGATTTGAATGGAACCTGGTTAACTTATTGAGCTTAGTTTGGTAAATTTATCCTTCAAAATGAAATAACCAGAATAAAATAGAATAGATACAATATATCATGACACTAGATCTAATATGTCTTAAAATCCCAGCATGAAAATTATATGGCATACAATAAAGCACTATTAAATATCAATAAATGTATGTTCATAAATAGCTATAAGCTATAAATAGTTATAAGGTGTCTTTAACAGATTAAAACTTGAAAACCAGTTGAAAATGAAATAACAAAAATGTCCCGTATGTTATTTCTTGATAATTCTTGACAATGTCCTCTATTGTCCCAGGCATTTCAAAAGTTTCAGATCAGAGTGGCAATACAGTACTTATCTGAGCCTTCTTTAGAATAGCAGGCAAGTCAATATGATATAGACTGAGTATCTTGACTATATGACCAAATATCCAAATGAGGTATAAGTCCAGGATAAAATGCATGTCCAATGAAATGTAATCCCAACTTGAAACAGCGAAATCTCCACAACCTGAAGTAGTTGTTAAATAGTTTCACAATGCCTACTGTGTACTTACATAACTTTAAATGTGCTGCTTCTGTGGGATTTATCCACATCTCTTTTGCACCCACACCCCTGTTCTGCTGCTGCCCAAGTTGGTGGCAGGGGGTGGGGCATGGCTACATTCCATGCATTATCACCAGTCTGCTGTGTGGAGTGATGGTGGGTGGTGCCAGATACACATGCAGGGACCTTTTCTTAGCCATTACATGGCCTTCTCACTGGCTGAACGGGGTGGAAGCCATGGCATCATCCTTCACACCAAGCTACCGCAGCCCTCTAACTATACCATGAGGGCTTGGGGCATGGTGGTGAACATGTACAGACCAGTAGGTTCCCTTCCTGGAAAATAGCGGTACTGGGAGAACCAGCCATATCTTACAATTCCCCACTCCAAACAGAGTGCAGGATCCAGTCTGCTGGTGGGGAGTCCATCTGATTGGATGGCAGCTGTTGATCACCAGGCCTGGGTATGCACATTTGAAACATTCCCTGCCACCTCTGGGACCTATGCACAAAATTATCTGATCACCTATACACCACATATCAGAGAGGTGTAGGAGACCCAAAGTCAGAAAGCTGCACACCGGTGGTCCACTGAACCTCAACGGCTTGTTCTAAATTGCTCTAAATTGCACACCCAATCCCTTGACCAGTTGAGCAGGTCCGTGAAGGGCCAGTCTGGGAGTGGTGCTGGGGGCATGCTCACACTCCACACCATTCACTAAGGTGCAGAGTGCCAGACAAGGGGGGCACAAGCTATGGCAGGGGGTACCCTGCCATAACTTTTATGCTCCCCATGGTACAGCTGCCAGCCATGCAGACATGTGCTGTCACCCCCACCATGCCACCCCAGCCCTCAATTACAATAGTCCCAGACTAAACCAGTAGCATCTCAGTTGACAAAGCCTTTCTGGCAAAGCTCTGGGGTGAGTAGTTCCAATTCATATGTGTCGCAGCAGTTATCCTTTGATAAAGTAAAGATTACTTTGAAATTTTTCCTATATGTAGACAGTGCAATGCTTTGCTAGAGTGCAGCAACATGTGGAAATTGTTGAGACATTGTTGGGAGTTAGTGGCTCCATGATGAAGCCTTTCTGGCAAAATACTGATGTAAGTAGCTCTGACTCCTATGGGTGGCATCACTGATCCTTTGATGAAATAAAGACTGTTTTTGAAATTTTTCCTATGTGTGGACAGTGCAATTCTTTTCTAGTGTGTGGCAACTTGTGGAAACTCCTCAGGGATAACAGGGAGGGAGGGAGGGATGGGAATGGCCGCTTGGGCAAGCACCAGTGATTTTGAAAAGATTTCTCACTTTTGGAACATTTCAACCATGTGTTCCACCCAGCATCCCCTGCTCTGCATGGAGAAAGGGATCCACTTATGGACCTGGAATGGGCATCCCATTAGATGCTTGCAAGTGTCCACTGATCTCCCCCCATACACTAGTGTGCCAGGTGGTGGAGCCATGGATGAGAGGTGCGTGGTGGCCAGCAATCATGAATGCCAGCCACTGCACAACCATCCATGTGTGGACAGCTGCACATGCCGGGTATGCTCCTTTTGTTTGTACACAGCATTCCATTGATACACAGATCCCTATGTGAATAGGGTAAGTAAAAGTAAGTAAGTAAAACTTTATTTTTTAAACGCTTTTCAAAACCAAAGCACTGTACAATTTAAAACTAACACTTTAAATGGAAACAACAATTAAATAAATAGTAATAAAATCATTCTCCATATGCAGATCTTGGTGTCATCTGCAAACAGACAAGCCTTACCCTCTAGTCCATCTGCGAGGTCACTAATGAAGATGTTGAATAGGACTGGCCCCAGGACTGATCCCTGAGGTACCCCACTTGTGACTTGCATCTCTTCTGACTGTATACCATTTACCACCACTCTCTGTTTCTGTGCAGTCAACAGTTTGCCACCCAGTTGACCAACTTCTGACCCACCCGAGCCTACCTAACTTATTTATCAATCTTCTATAGTGGAACAGTGTCAAAAGCTTTGCTGAAGTCAAGGTGGCGACATCAACTGCTCCCCTTGGTCACCACTCTGGTTGCCCAGTCAAAGAAATCTATGAGTTGGTTTGACGGGACCTTACAAAGGAAGGTCTTATATATATATATACATATATATATATATTGTGGTAGCACAGTAGTGCTACCATAGTTAGGGTTGAGGGATATTTCTATGTTAAACTCCCAAAATCCTTGCACTTAATAACTTTGCAACTGTTTGATGGAGTTGCCTGAAATTTGGAATTTATGTGATCAAGAACCATAGGCCTTGGGATCTGCCAAGTTTCGTACTGGTCGATGTACGCCTGGAGATTACGGCGTGATCTGTGCGCGAATTCACGCTTTTCTGGATTCTGTGGTCGCATCTACAGGTCGTACGTGTTTGGCGGACTGGCCCAAAATCTTCAGAGAATGTGCTCTGAGGTCCCTGATGTGTCTTCAAAGATTTCATGAAAAATATTAAACGGTTCAAAAGTTATTCAAAAACAGTTTCCCATTATAAGTCAATGGGAAAAGTCACAAAAGTTCAACACTTTCGCAAATGCATTTTTACTTTCGCAATGGGCCTGTTACTTTCGCAAATCAGCCATTTTGTTTTCAGTTGGTGATCAGAAAATGGTTGGCATTTAAATTTGGGACCCTCTAGCAACCTAATTTTTGTTTGTATTCACCTAGTCGGGCCCTGAGGATGCTTGCCATGTCTTTATTTTGTAGAACACCCAGAAATATGTTTTTCAAATTTCTGAAAAGTACTTTCCAAGAAATTACTTTCGTGGTTTAATGAAATATCTCAAATTTTTATGAAAGTTGCGAAATTGCGACAGTAATTTTCTAGTCTGTGGGAAATGACAGCAATTCTTTGCACTGCACTGCAAAAGAACCTGCTGAGTTTTGAGCTGAAATTTGAGGAATGCAGCAGACATCTCACAGATGTGTCTTTCAGTATTGTATTGAAAACATTATATGGAAAAGTTATGGCACTCCAAAGTTGACAGTTTTTCCCATAGGATAACATTACGGGTACCAAGCATTATAGGAATCCTTTGGCACCCCTGTTGCAAAATAACGGTTTGGTCTTTTTTCCTGAAATTTGAGGGAAGCCGACAACAGTACACAGATGTGCCTTTCAGTAGTTTGGTGAAAAATATCACATGGTGGCAAAGTTACGGCACTCCAAAATTGACGGTTTTTCCTATTAGGATAATATTACGCGCCTCAACACGAATAGAAATCATTTAGAGCTCTGCTGCAAAATAACGGGTTGGTCTTTTTCCTGAAATTTGAGGAAGAGAGCAACAGCCCACAGGATGTAGTTTTCAGTAGTTTGGTGAAAATATTATTGTGAGGCACAGTTATGGTGTCCTAACCTTTTTTTTTCCCATAGATAACATTACTGCATTCGCTGAGGCCAGAGGCCCGTGACTCGGAACGGTGCGTAGATATGGACTTTCGTTGAAAATTTCTTAGCCCCACAATGCTTAAGATCCAAATTAGCTTGTGATGTTGTGAAATAATATGACTTTTAAATTTTTTTTTTTACGTCAGATGTGTTCCTGAGATATAATGTATTTAGTATTCCAAGATCTCATTTTCTGCGCCGATACTTATTATTTTGCATACATTATTTATATTCACTGTCTTTTCAATGCAGGTTTTGTGGGAAACCAGTCTGTGCGCTTTACATTACTGTTATTGTTGTTCTTTCTGCTTTGCGGATCCGCATCGCTTCACTTACTATTGACGTCGCGCCACCATGTATGCGATCATTTATGCTTTCATTGCGCTCTATGCTTGTTATTTTTTGCCATTTCTGTCTACAGTACTGTTTATCTTACTGTTTCACTTTACATCACCATGCCCATTGACATTTCTGTTTGCAGGCACCATGATTTCATGTGACAACACATCACGTGGCAGACCATTCCTGCCTATGCCACCATGTGCAAGTATCTTTCTTCTCATTCGTGCTTGTGTTACCATGTGCTGCCACTGTTAGCATTTCTGTTTGCGTGTTGTCCCTGTTAGTATGCCATGGGCCCCGCGCTCCCGCTTAACGCATTATTATGCAGCGGAAGGGCCTCGCGCCCTGCCACTGCATCATTCACTATTTCGCTATCATTCTCAAAAGAAGGAATAGAGTAAAATCAGTTAATGCATTAGTTGTTACCATTAGCTGCTGTGAAGGAATGTTGTTGGAATTTTGACTTCATCTTTCTAATCGTATTAAGAGCACGGATTATGGTCCCAACTCTCACCCCATTCTCCTATACTTGCTGCTTTTGCCACATGTCATGGGATGAGAGTTAGGCTGACGATCCCAATGCGCATCCCAATGCCGTGTTGGGGTGATGGGTCTGGGGTTTTCAACCCCAACAGCTAATTTCTCACTTTGTCGCCAGGAACAACCCTAACTAATGCATTAAACTGAGTTTTTTGCTCAATATATATATATATATATATATATATATATATATTATGGTAGCACGGTAGTGCTACCATAGTTAGGGTTGAGGAGCCATTTCTATGTTAAACCCCAACACTTTGCACCTTAAGAACTTTGCAACCGTTTGATGGATTTGCCTGAAATTTGGAATTCATGATCAAGAACCATAGGCCTTGGGATATGCCAAGTTTTGTACTGGTTGGATATACAGCTGCGGAGTTATTAAGTGTGATCTGTGCGTGCGTTTACGCTTTTCTGGAATTCTGTGGTCGCGCCACAGGTCGTACGGTTTGCGTGACCAGCCCAAAATCTTCAGGGAACGTGCAGCTGGGGTCCCCGATGTGCCTTTCAAAGATTTCATGAAAAAATATTAAACGGTTCAAAAGTTATTCAAAAAACAGTTTCCCATTATAAGTCAATGGGAAAAGTTAACAAAAAGTTCAACACTTTCGCAAATGCATTTTTACTTTTGCAAATGGGCCTGTTACTTTCGCAAATTGGCCATGTTGTTTTCAGTTGGTGATCAGAAAAATGGTTGGCATTTAAATTTGGGACCCTCTAGCAACCTAATTTTTTTTGTATTCACCTAGTCGGGCCCTGAGGATGTTTGCCATGTCTTTATTTTGTGGTAAACACCCCAGAAATACGTTTTCAAATTTCTGGAAAAAGTACTTTCATAAATTACTTTGATGCTCACGAAAGTGTCGCAAATTTTTGCGAAAGCTTTCGCAAATTGCGACAGTAGTTTTCTAGTCTGTGGGAAAATGACAGCAATTCTTTGGCACTGCGCTGCAAAAGAACCGTTGGGAGTTTTGAGCTGATATTTGGAGGGAATGGAGCCGACATCTCACAGATGTGCCTTTCAGTGTTGTATTGAAAAAATATTACATGGCGGCAAAGTTACAGCACTCCAAAGTTGATGATTTTTCCCATAGGATAACATTACGGCGCCGACGCATTACAGAAATCCTTTGGCACCCTGCTGCAAAATAACGGTTTGGTCTTTTTTCCTGAAATTTGGAGGGAAGACAGCCAACAGCCCACAGATGTGCCTTTCAGTAGTTTGGTGAAAAAATATCACACGGCGGCAAAGTTACGGCACTCCAAAGTTGACATTTTTTCCCCTTAGGATAACATTACGGCGCCCAACGCATAACAGAAATCCTTTGGATCCCTGCTGCAAAATAACGGTTGGGTCTTTTTTCCTGAAATTTAGAGGGCAGACAGCCAACAGCCCACAGATGTGCCTTTCAGTGGTTTGGTGAAAAAACATTACAGGGAGGCAAAGTTATGGTGCTCCGAACTTTTCTTTTTTTCCCATAGGATAACATTACGGCGTTCACCGCACCTTTCAGGGCCTGTATCTCGGAAACGGTGCGAGATACGGACTTTTCGTCAGAAAATTTATTAGCCCCACAATGGGGCTAAGATTCAAATTAGCCAGGATAGTTGTAAATAATATGACTTTCAAATTTTTTTCCTACGTCATACGGTTCCTGAGATATAATGTATTTAGTATTCCAAGATCTCATTTTCTGCACCGATACTCATTATTTTGCATACATTATTTGTACTCACTGTCTTTCTCAATGCAGGTTTTGGGGAAAACCAGCCTGTGCGCTACATTACTGTTACTGTTGCTCTTTCCGCTTATGTGTTCCGTACTCCGCTTCACTTCCTTGGACGCTCAGCCACCATGTGCGTTATCCTTTGCATTTTCATTTGCGCTTGCGTTTCTGTTATTTTTTGCCATTTTCTGTCTACAGTACTGTTTATCTTTCTGTTTCACTTTACATCACCATGCCCATTGACATTTCTGTTTGCAGGCACCATGTTACTATGACAACACATCACGTGGCAGACCATTCCCGTCTATGCCACCATGTGTGTTAACCTTTCTGTTCTCATTCGTGCTTGTGTTACCATGTGCGCCACTGGTAGCATTTCTGTTTGCATTACTGTCCCTGTTAGTATGCCACAAGACATCATGTGGTGGGAGCGCGGGGCCCAAAGGGCACTGCGCTCCCGCTGCTGCATTACATTCACTATTTCTTGTTATCATTCTCAAAAAGAAGGGAAATTAGAGGCAAAAAACTCAGTTTAATGCATTAGTTAGAGTTGTTCCACAGCGACAAAAGTGAGGAAATTCGCTGTTAGGGTTGAAAAACCCCCTTGCACCCACCCACCCCCCAACCGGCATTGGGGTGTGCATTGGGATCATGAGTCCTAACTCTCACCCCATTCTCCTATACTTCTGCTGCTTTACACAGGTCATGGGGTGAGAGTTAGGGCTGATGATCCCAATGTACACCAGTGCTACACGTCTTGCGTCATCCTTTGAGCTTTCTATTTCCTGTGTTATGCTTTCTGTTACTTTTTGCCATTTGTGTGTACCACACTGTTTCTCTTTCTGTTTCACTTTGCGTCACCATGCCCATTGACAATTCCATTTACAGGCACCATGTTACTATGTGACCAGACATCACGTGGCACACCGGTCCCGTCTACGCCACCGTGTGCGTTACCCTTTCTGTTATCATTCGCGCTTGTGTTACCATGTGTGCCACTGTTAGCATTTCTGTTTGCATTGCTGCTCCTGTTACTATGCCAAAAGACATCATGTGGCGGGCACGCGGGGCCCTTACATTCACTATTTCTCAATATCATTCTCAAAAAAAAGGGAAATTAGAGGCAAAAAACTCCGTTTAATGCATTAGTTAGGGTTGTTCCACAGCGACAAAAGTGAGAAAATTCGCTGTTAGGGTTGAAAACCCTAACTCCGAATTCACCCCCCCAGCACCACACACACACAGACACACACACACATTCAAGTATGGGGGAGGACCAAGTCAACACAACCAATGACAGACATCCAGCAACAGGTGACAGAAATAACAAACAATTGTCTAAATGTACTACGAGACATCCCCACCCACCTGACCAGGTACTGCATGCTCAGTGGAGATCAACAGCAAAACTGAGGCCATGTACACCAAACGTACACATCCCTGATTGCAGCTGCACACATAACGTACACTTAGTAGGTGCATGGCCTTACCTACCGATGCCCACACCACACCACAACTGGTACTGTGCTGTTATTCAATATAAATGCTGAAGGTGCATGATGACAGTTGTAGAAAGGTTTTAACACTACTGAGTATACATTAATTAAGAGAAGCACATAAATTAACTACAAGACACTAGCATGCTCAAGATAAAAGTAGTGATACATTTAGTAGGTGATTTACATAGTAGTACATTTACTGCAATGGTTTACTCAACATAGAAGGCTGATGTAAATGTATGGAAAAGCATTGCCTGTTCAACGCTGTAAATTGGTTCTGCCAGTATCACATGCATTCTTACTGATGAAGGTGTACTGCTGATGTACATACATAGACCTTCAGTGTGTTTCAATATTAAAGATGGTAAGTATTCTTTGTAAGAAAGATTGTAATTGCATGGATCAGGCCAAGCAACTTCTAAATGTCATAGCACTACTGAGCCAACAATGATGTACCTGTATCGGACATGTATATAGGATAGATTTTCCTGTAGGCACTTACTGAGTATGTTGTACCTGATAAAGACAATCTCATTGCATCTGTGATGACTAACTTATTCAAATAGTAATACATTTGCTATTGTTGCAATGAGTGATCTATGCCACTTATGGACACAGTGTGATTTTTTAACAGTTGTTTCATACTCAGGCTGTATGCCTACTGTTTGGGTTGCTACACTTCTGTCACTGACGCTATCAAAGTGATAACTATGTTAATTCTGCTACAACAGGAATCAAGTAGGTATGGTGTAGATATAAACAGAATGTCTTTAGTATTGATTTAACTCATAATGGGGTAAATGTACTAGGACAGCAGGGGTTATCCTCTATCACTGAGTCTGTCAGTTATAATCACACTAGGGTTTCGATGACTGTAATGATCAAGTTACACTGTTCATCTTCATGAGTTCATGTTCACAGCCATTCTCCAGCAACTAGACAGTGTATGGTGTAACTGGGTGGGACACTGTGTTGCAAAGCTGCTGCAGTGCCTAGCAGAGAGGGAGTATCTACTCATAAAGACAATTAAGCAATAAGGCATGACCAACAGTTATGTTAAATGGTCTGTTAATCACCCTGTAGGGGTTTAATGTTGAATGAGGCATATCCGAGTGCCACATGTCGCTAGACAGTGATAAACTGACCATTAACATAATACCTGGGAGTGGCTTATTGCTATCATAATAAACTGTTTTTAAACAACATTAAACCATGTTCATCATATGGTTAGGCTCTACATGTATGTTAATAAAACTAAACATAAGGCTGTTACAATGTTTACAGTCAATTAGAAAGCTGCATTTCTCAAACCCTTGTTATAATCAGAGATATTATACCTGTACAACTCCTTGGTTTTGCTTAACTCTATTGCTCAGGTGGCCCCTACAAGTGGTGTGGTGTGGTGTGGGACATCGGTAGGTGAGGCCATACAACTACTAAGTGTAGTCATGCTTGTGCAGCTGCACATCAGGGATGTGTTTGGTGTACATGGCCTCAGTTTTGCTGTTGATCTCCACTGAGCATGCAGTACCTGGTCAGGTGGGTGGGATGTCTTGTAGTACATTTAGACAATTGTTTGTTATTTCCGTCACCTGCTGCTGGATGTCTGTCATTGGTTGTGTTGACTTGGTCCTCCCCCATACTTGAATGTGTGTGTGTGTCTCTGTGTGTGTGGTGCTGGGGGGGTGAATTCAGAGTTAGGGTTTTCAACCCTAACAGCGAATTTCCTCACTTTTGTCGCTGTGGAACAACCCTAACTAATGCATTAAATGGAGTTTTTTGCCTCTAATATATATATATATATCTTCTGAAACCTCATTGACAATACCTGTTGTATGGTCAGGTACTGGATCTCCATTCTGTGCCTACCTGGACTCTTCACCTGGCACTACAAGGCCTTGAGAATCCCAAGAAAGACCCCACCCCTGATTCACCAAGAATCAGGGCAGCAAAAACTGTAATTTTGTTTTTCTTTTCCTGCTTGGGAGATAGGGGTGAGGAGATATCTCTCTCTATATATAGATATATATACAGTATATATAAATACTGAAACCTCATCAGACAATACCTGTTGTATGGTTAGGTACCAGATCTCCATTCCATGTCAAGCTGGCCTCTTCACTTGGCACCAAAAGCATCACTTCATTACACTACAGCTCCATTCTAAAAATAACTGTCTACCATCTTGTTTTTCACCTCAAAAAAAAAAAACAGATGAGTGGCATACCAGCAACACAATTCAGCCTCCATGAAGAAAGCACTGTTAAAGAATGGGTATAACATTTCTTTGAAGGAAATTCACCACCTAGAAAGAGGCAGAAAATATAGAAAACTATAGAAACAGAACCTTCAGAAACTGCAGGTAGCCACAACATATTAACAGCAGTCGACCTGACCAAAACTGAGTCTAATAAAGACAATACTATAAAAACACAGCATGGGCAATAATTGTCTAACAAGGATTGAGTTACTGAAAAAAAAATACATTTCTGTTATCTTAAAAACAGTTTCTAAAACAGAGCTCTGTGATGTTGTCAGGCAGTTATATGCAACCATCTGAAGTAGCAGTGAAACAGAGTACTGTATAACCTTACCTAGTACTGAGACAAGGCCTCAACAGACACCTAAATAGTGTTTCTTTGACTAGAATACGAACATATTCGCTGCTGAACAACTTAACACTGAAGATAATAACAGTTTATCAGGAGTGCTGAAAAGATAAAGAAATTCAGGGAAGGATAAAGCCACACATTATCCTACAATCAGTGGTGCTGATTTTAACAAGCATTTGTCAGTGCTGAATGTTTGCTGGCTGGTATTGGCATTGATAGTGCAGGTGTTAGAGAGATGCATAATAGGAATGGCAGTGATGTATTGAAGTACTGTAACGTCAACCCTCACTCCCACCCTGCAGAGACTGACAGGCATTGGGGGTGTGCCTTTGGGTCATCAGCCATAACACTCATGCCATTCCACCTCACCCCACCCTGCAGACACTAACAGGTGTCATAGTGTGCCTTGAGGGCTTTGGCCCTTACGCTCACCCCATTCCAAAAGGAATTAAGCTGAGATGGGTGCAGTATAGGAAAATGGAGTGAATGTTTTGGCAGAAGACCCCAAGGCACACTTCAATGCCTGTCAGTGGCTGCATGATGGGGGTGGGGGTGGAATGGCATGAGCATTACAGCCCGATGACCCCAAGTCACACCTCTGACACCTGTCAGTCTGGACAGGGTGGGCATTATGCATGGAAACCCTAATGCCCCAGGTGTTTTTTAGGTATTTCTGCTCCAAATGTTCAACATGGTCTTTTTGGGACCCCACCTCATGAACAGTGGCAGTATCATTTTGTTACTCAATCCCAAAAGGAGATTTTGCACAGCGAGTGTGTCATTTGGTGCCGCAGGTGTGAAAACACATTTTGCTCAGGATATGAAAAATGACAGCTGTACTATTCATGAGGAGGAGTAAAGAAATGACAATGTTGAAAATCTGGAATGAAAATATGAAAAAGTGACAAAGTTATGAGTGTGCGTAGAAACTGTGCAATGCACGCTCTTATCACAGTCATTTTTGGAAATGTTTTCACCAAATGTTCAACATGGCCTTTTTGGGACCTCTCCTCATGAACAGTGGCACTATGATTTTGTTAATCTGTCCCGAAAGTTAATTTTGCACAGTGACTGCACCATTCTGCGCCACAGGTGCAAAAACACATTTCAGGAAGGATGCAAAAAATGACAGCTGTACTGTTCATAAGAGGGTGTGAAAAATGGCAATGTTGGAAATTTGGAGATAAAATATAAAAAATTTATGAAGTTACTAGCATGCATAGAAACCGCACAATGGACGCTCATAACGCAGTCATTTTTTGGAGTTTTCTCATCAAATTTTCAACAAGGGCTTTTTGGGACCCCACCTCATGAACAATGTCACTTTCATCTCATTAATTCATCCCAAAAGGTGATTCCATGCAGCGACCGCAAAATCACCTTTCAGGACCAAGAAACAAAATGACAGGGCAAGTGTCCATGAGTAGGTGTCTCAGGAACCCCATGTTGAAAATTTGGGACCAAAACTCCCAAAATTTGCTGAGATATCAACCTAAGTTGAACCCCCTCATTGACTGCCATTATAGGGCTTACCTTCATTTCTATAGTTCCCAGTTGGTCTTTGAAGAGTGCAGACATGTGCCCAGTCCACAGAAGATCACTGATCCCAACCTCCAGAGGTAAGTGTGGGTGGGGGTGTGTGGGGAGGTGGGGTGCACAGAGGGAGGGTGCATGTTGGGGGAGGGGGGCCGACAAGAATGATGATGGAGCGTTTCCCTTTTTTTCATGTTTAAAAAAAAAAGACGTTGTGGGACTGTTTCCTTTTTTACAGGTGAAATATTAACAAAACAGATTTCAGCACACTGGGGTAGGCTCCCAGAGTGCCAGAGTACTGGGGAGGATCAATGCCGACCCAGGTATTGGGCACCCCGAGATCGTCTGAGAACATAGGGACAAGTGGGGGAGGCATGCTTCTTACACTGGGAGTGGACATCCCAGTGTCAGAAATATTAAAAAGGTATTTTTTGGCACACTGGGGTGGACTCCCAGTGTGCCACATTAATGGGGGAAGGGGGATACATGCAGATATGGGGATTGATCATCCCGATTTTGGCAGGGGATGGAGAATGGAGGGTGCAGGACAGGCAGCAGTAGTGGGAGTGAGCTAACATTTAAATTTGTTGTCCTTCTGTGTGCCTGGTTGGGAGGGAAGGGGGACTGCCACTGCGATAAGGAAACTACCTCTGACTACAGCGGCAGATTTCTTTCAAGTGTGGCACTCGCTCTGAAACTGCCGTCATCAGCAGCATTACACTGCCACACCTCTGCAATGCTCTACTATCTCAATATGTTTCTTGTGCGGTGCACATGCAAGCAAATATAAAACAAGTATTTGTCAATGCTGAATGTTTGCTTGTAGTGTAGGGACAACTCTGGAAAACATAATATCTAGGCACAATTTAGTTTATATTTCACCCTTTGTTGTAATTGCTGCTCTTATTTGTTTATTACTAAGGACATTTGCATGGAAACAGGATATCTGCCCAATCATCTGTGTTTGCTTATCTACTTCTGCAATCATAATTCTGTTTATGATGTCTCAGTCTGTTGCTGTGGTGATAATTATGATGTCATAAACAGGGCATTATGATGCCACGTGTAAACAAGCAGCCAAAGCTAATAGAGTCCAAGGGACCATAATCTTGTTTTAATTCTGGTTCCCTCAGTAATAAAGAAAAAGAGGAAAGAATTGCAAAAATATAGTTCTGGCTGAATGGTACAGGAGGTAAAAGCACAGAACTGTATAACAGTGGATTGCAAGTTCAGGCCCCCGGCCACAAACAACATTGTGCTAGGAAATCTGAGCTACTTTAAACTTGTAGCCAGCCCTGTGGTGTGGATGGCTGAGGCACTGGATGCCTTACCTCATGGCACACCAGTGACCTGGATTTGAGAATGGACCATGGTTGTTTGGGAGCTGGAGGGAGTAAGGAGGATTTAATGCCCATCAATGGATCTCCTCTTCCTTCAGGGTGGGAGGACAATGTGTGTTATCAAGATTCCAGCTCTAGAGTAAATAACAAGATTCTTGTATGTCTTCAGTGTCAGCCGAGAAACATTTGTACAACAAGCAGGAGTAATAATAACAGTTTATTACAATATTTACACCACGCATGTGACAGAGAAAAATCACAAGGGAGATGGGTTTCTCACCACTCTCCTGAACAATGTACATAATCTGCAGAATTTCCAAGATCTCTGAGAGGAAGTGGGTTACACAAGGTTATATACTACAGATAACATCAGACAGTAGATATAAAGAACAAAATGTGTTGGTTCTAGATTATAAACAATATAGCATAAGACATTTCCCATTGGATAATGACTTAGGGGACAGAATTACTAATGAGTATCATGTGAGACAAAGAGTATGCTCCTGTCAGCATGAATCTTGGACAAAAGAAATGATGACAGGTCCAAACTACATGTGGCATTACTTGCCTACATGTAAGACAAAACAAAAGATTTCTCTCTGACAGCTTAGACAAAGCGAAGTGCTGACAGGCCACTAGTACATATGATTATATGAGAATATATATATAGTATATAACATAATCTCTAATGATAACTAAGAGTCATCATATCAGTAATTAGGTAGATTATGTATGGAATATATGTAAAAGACAAACATAATGCATTATAGTGAGGTATAATAATCACACATGATATAATCCTATAAACGATGTAAACATTAGCATACAGTATATTAGCAGCAAAACACATTCCTGGCACTTATGCTTGTATGACGGGTGCCTAAATCTACATGTTAGTGTAAAATAGCAGTATCACAGTATAATAGACCAGGAATACAATGAAAGGTTTATGTGGGATGACAGGGGACATAACCCAGGTGCAACATGTGTACTACTGCTTAGCTGCCACTTAGTGGAATGTAAGAGGCACAGCAGCAGTTACCAAAATTGAAAGTCAGAGGTGGGTGTTGAATGCGTACAGCATCTTCATGGACTACAAGTGTGCCATTGCATGCCACCAGCTCTGAGTCAAGGAGAGTAACAGGCAGAAAAGAACTCCTGTCTGCAAGGATGATGCTGCAACTCTGAAGGCACTGCATCACCACCATCCATGACACCCACTTACACAACAAGGTAAGAAGTACACTAAAAAGACAAATAACTGCTACACCAAAGCACTAAGGCAAAGGTTACCCAGAAGGGCATTGGCAACAAAACCAGGTTTCCAAGAAATCCAAAATCACACATAGCTCCAAGGTAAGAACTAGATGGGGTAAGTCTTGGAGGTGTGCTGAAGGGTCTGGGGTTTGACAGCAGAAGGGGGCTGATGGGGAAGGATAGGAGGATAAAGTTCATATAAAAAAAGGATTGCAAAAATATATGAACTATAAACTGAAGAATGTCTAATTCTTATATTTCTCAAAGTTATCCAACTGGTATCAGGGGCTCTTTAAAAAGAACGTAAGCAATAAATAATTTAAATCAACTATTGTTGGTGTTTTCTGATCATTATTGACATTATTAACACCGCTCGGTCACGCTACATTACAGCAAGAATAGTGAAAGTGATCATACTGTAAGGCAGTCTGAAAATGGCAGGATCAACAAGATGTGTTTTTTTACAATGACTTTTTGTTTAAAAATTATGGCAGGATCAACCACATAATTGTATACAGTGCGGGGCTGCTATACAGATTTACCTGTGTGTGTGTATGTGTTGGGAAGCTTGTCTGTGCCAGGTGGGGAGTGATCTCACTGCTGGTGAGAAGGTTCTAAGGGCTGGAAAATAGTTCAGGTATGCAGTCATACTAGGAGGTGTGTGTTCCTTGTGCGATAATGCACGGTCATGTGGTGTGTTTTGTTCAATCAGGGACCATAATTTTCTCAGATTCTTTTACTGCCCATTTTATAAATGCATCTATATTGAAACAAAAAGTCATTAATGCATCAGTTTGAGTACCAGTGACAAAAGTTAGGAAATGTGGAGTTAGGGTTTCCAACCCTAAAACCCTAACACCCCACCCTCACCCTGCATGCTCCAACAGGCACTGGGGGTGTGTCTTGTGGTTGTCAGCCCTAATGCTCTCCCCATTCCATGAGTAAATAGGCTGAGATGGCAATAGTATAGGAGAATGGGGTGAGTGTTAGGGCTGACAACCCTAAGGCACTCCCCCAACACTTGTTGGTGCATGCAGGGTGGAGGATGGGTGTTAGGGTTGGAAGCTCTAATACCACATTTCCCAACTTCTGCTGCTGGAACCCTAACTGGTAAATTAACAACATTTTTTGCAATCAATTTCCTTACTTTCTGAGAAAGTATAATCATGGCCTTATTTGCTTGTGGAAGCGCAGGGCACTCTGGGCCCTGTGCTCCCATCTATCCATAATTTTAAAGATATTGTAATTGTATACTTATTTCCTGTGGGAGCACAAGGCCCTCCAGGCCTATAATGTTTGAGATAGTGTAGTGATATCCCTATTTGTCAGTGGGAGCGTAGGGCTCCTTGGGCCCTGTGCTCCCATCCCGTAGTGTCCAGTGCCAAAAAACATCACACATTACAATGTTATCCTATAGAAAACAGAAAAAAATGTGAAACTTGTGTAACTGGACACCAGTTTCATAGGTTCATAGGTTCATAGGATTTGTACGAGCTCAGCGGGTAAAATTACCCTTAATGGACTAGCCACCGATCTCATTGGTGGAATTCAAACTTGGTGTCACCCATGTATAGATCCAAATTTGTTTTAAAGGAGTCTAGAGTAGAACTCAATACTATATTAACAGGAAGTTTGTTCCAAGTGCTTACCACTCTTTGTGTGAACCACATGTTTCTTCTTAGAGTGTCATTTTGGGTACCTTTTAATTTCAATGAATGTGATCTAGTATTAACCAACGATTGATACCTAACTAGGCCTATTGTTTCTAGAATTGCATCATTTTGAAATGCTTTATATGTCAGACATAAATCTTCATGTAATCTTCTGCATTCCATCAAATAAAGACCTATTTTTTTATCTAGTTTTATAGTCAGTTGCTTGTAATGTAGAGACTTTTTTTTTGTCGCTTTACGTTGTATCCTTTCTACAAGTTTTTCATTATCAAATGTGGTGCAACTGCAAAGGAACAATATTCTAAATGTGGTCTAACAAGGCCAGCATACAAGGGAATTATAACATTTTTGTCCATGTTTTTAATGTTTCTTAAAATACAGCTTAATTTTTTGTTCCCTTTTTTTGCAGCATTAGTTATGTGTTCATCAAAGGAAAAGTCTTTAGGTAGAGTAACACCTAAATATTTTTCCAGGTTTGTCATCTGAACATCTCTATTATTCATTGTATATGTATGGCAAGGGTTATTCTTACCCAAGAGAATTACTTTGCATTTTAATTCTTTGAACAATAGATAGTTTCTTTTAGAGCATTCAACTAGATGAGTAAAATTACTTTGTAAATTTATTGCTGAGTTTGCATCGGATATTATACTTCCCGATTTACAATCATCAGCAAATTTGGCAAGCCAGCATGTGTTAGTTAGTAGACTCATAGTGGATATCAATATATTAAAGAGAGTTGGACTCAGCACTGAGCCCTGGGGAACCCCACTAGTAACCTGACCCCATGCTGACAGATAACATTTTACCGAAACTTGATATGTACGATCCAATAACCAAGCATTTATCAGGTTTATAATTACTGGGTGAATTTTTAAGGACTCAAGTTGTTTAATAAGCACTTGATAACATACAGAGTCAAATGCCTTAAAAAAATCAAGAAATATTATATCTATTGATAAACCATTAACCCGTGCTTCGCTGACTGGCTCAAGAAAATGTAAAAGGTTAGTCTGACATGATCCTCCTTTAACAAAACCATGCTGATAAATATCTACATGGCCCATTTCTTTCAGACGATTGCTTATTCTGTTTTTTAATACCCTTGCTAACAATTTACAAAATACAGCAGTAAGGCTTATAGGTCTGTAATTTTATACAAGGCTTTTGCTGCCACCTTAATGCAAAGAGATAACTATGGCTTTGTTCCATAAAGGCACAATAGTACTAGTGTTCAAAAATCAGTTGAACAGTAATGTTAAGAGTCCAATCAATGATTCAGTTAATTTTTTTACAAATGCTGGTGGAATGCCATCAGGACCTGGTGACCGACTGGTTTTTAATAAGTTAACACTATCTAAAATTTCCAATTGTGATACTGGGATAAAAGGAATATCAGTTGTTATTTTAGTGATTAGTCTGTATATTTAGGTTTAAACACATTTATAAAGTAGTCGTTTAACTGGGCTGCAATTTCAGTTTTATCAGTTATGATGCCTTCTGAAGAATATAGGGGACATATAGTGGAACTGTTTTGTTTTAATGAACCAATATAATTGAAAACCCTTTTTTATTATCTTTAACAGTTCTAGCCAGTTTCTCTTCAAGCATTTGTTTTTGATTTTTTATCAAGTTCTTGCTTTTATTAACTGCTATTTTATAGAAATTCCATTTAGATGCTGAAGGATGTTTTTTATATTTCTTATATTGTTTCTGCTTTTCTGCTAGGCTTTTTTTTTTTTTTGGTTTTTATGTTCCACCATAGTGGAACTCTTCTATATTTTATTGTATTTTTTCCTAATAGGAACCCAAGAATTGATACAATATTGAAGTTTTTCATTAATTTTACTCCAAGTTTTTTCAAGGTTGCAGCCTGCAAAATCAATAACCCAGTTTCAGTTTCAAAGATATTCTTTAATACTGGTATAGTTAGCTTTATTAAATTTTTTTTTATAACAGAGCAATTGATTAGTACTGGGGAATATGTAAGACTCATTGTTGTAAGGATCATATTGTGATCACTATTTGACAGAGGGTGTGTAATCTTAACTTGTGTACTTGCATTTTCAATGTTAGTAAAAACTAAGTCTAATATATTTTTCTCTCTTGTAGGTAGTGTGACTAACTGTTCCATATTATTTATTATCATAAGGTCTAGAAATGATATTTCAAGAGTGAAGTTTCCCTTACAGGTTACCCAGTTTATATTTGGGAGCTTAAAGTCTCCCAGAAGTATACAGTCTTAAACCACTAGGTTGTCTTTGATGTTAGTAATGAATGTATTGTTATCTTCCTTGTTTAAATTTGGTGCTCTATAACCTAAGCCTACTGTAATTGTTTGATTTATTGTGACCATTATTTTAATCCATATTAATTCACTAGTATTATCAAGATATTGAGTATTCTCTGCTAAATAGCTTTTAAATGTATCTTTTACATATAATACAATTCCACCTCCCCTAGTGTTTAACCAATTTTTTTCTAATTTAGTATATCCTGGTATTTGGGTAGCAAAATCATCATTTTTAAACCAGGATTCAGTCACCCCATATATGTCTATACTATTGGTCATCATAAAGTGTGATGACTCATCTATTTTGTTCAATAGACTTCTTGCATTTAGGAGCAATATATTTAGATTATTTTCTATATAATGCTTGATGTTTGTAGTTTTTGCTTTTCCCAAATTAACAATATTTGAATCAAATCCATTATTAAAAGAATCCTCACAGATAGGGATCTCCCCCTTTTGTTCTAGTTTAAACTGGTTTGAATAAGTGCCAATATGTATTTACCCAGTAGGTTGTTTCCTCTTCTACTCAAGTGGAGTCCATCCCATGAAAAGAGGCCCTCCTTATGAAGAAAATCCACCCAATGAGTTATACATCTAATTTGTTGTTTTATACACCAACTTCTTAACCAGTTATTTAAGGGTTTTATTTTGTTTGTATTAAACTCTGAGGCTTTGGGAATAGGTAGAATCTCAGAGAAAACAAAGTTACAGTTTAAATCTGTGAGTTTATTAGCCATAACTACAATGTCTTGTTTGATTTTTATAAGCTGTTCTTTTAAGACATTGTTTGCTCCTGCATGTATAATAACTGAAGGTTTACCAGAATTAGCCAAAATGTTATCTAGCATTAAGGCAATGTCATTTATTTTTGCTCCGCCAAAGGAAGATAATGTTCTGGAAGCCTCATCAGGGTTACAGATCAGTCTGTCTAAATTTTTGATTATAGAGTCTCCCAGTACAAACAATGGTTTGTTAGTAGTATCAGTCCCAAGATCCATCAAACTGATTTCACAAGATGGATGGGGTAATAAAATATCAGTTGGTATTAAATAGGGAAAAGTAGTTTGTTCAGGTAGTGTTTAAATTAAGTAGTGCCATAGGGATGACTTCTTTAGTGTGTATAGTACTGGCCTTATTTTCATCATGTGTATTAAGTAAACTAAATTGGTTTGTTAGGGGCAAGTCAAAGGTGTTGGCTCTATGGCCCTTTTTAGTTGCCTTTGAATTTTTCACTGTGAACCAATCATTCTCCGTATTAGCAATTGGATCATTTTCTCTGTTTTTTTTTTATTACTATGTAACACAACTAATGGTGGTAAATCTGGAGTCATTCCTTTTGTTTTATTATTTTCTAATGTAGTGATACCAGTTTGGAAGCCAATAAGATCAGTTTGCCCTGAATTCTGTGCTCCAATGATGGTGTTTAATGATTGACTTTCCATACTAATATTCGGTTGCAATCTGTTGGCCATGCTTTTTTGGGTAGCTTCTAGCATCAGCAATCTGTCTCCAAATGAATTTATTTCAAATTGTAATTCTTCATTTAAGGTACACTCATTTGTAATTTGTTTTATTGTTTTGTGTGTTAGTAGGAAAGGAGTACATTTTACAGGAGTAGCATTTCATGCCTGTATCTCCATTAATAGTAGTTATAAAGTCAGCCATACTGAGTCAAAACTGAGTCAATGAATACAACAGTTAACAGACACAATCTTCTGTTATGTACAGATACCCAAGGTTTACAGTGTGATAGGCACAATGTCCTGTAAAGCCTAATAATTTGATCAGCCCAAGAAGGCTAAACAATACTTACAATTACCCTACACACAGCAGGATCTAAAGATATTAACTTAATTTCTCAGATCAAACTTACATACAAACTCTTGCCTTGCTGCCACGCTGAACACGCATAACACATATATTTTCACGAAAGCAGCAAGAGGCACATCAGTGGCACAAGCCCTTTGTGCCCTGAAAATGTCAGACCAAAATTGCAAACAATTGCTTCACAGCATAGTGACAAAGAAATGACTCTGTAAACCACACATTAAAATGTTATCCTATGGGAATAGAAGCAACATTTAAACCTGCAGAACTCCACAGCAAAGTAATATATTTTCACCAGACTAGCAAAATGTACATCTTTGGGGCAAGCTCTTTGAACCCTGAAAATTTCAGACCAAAATCAATAACCATTTTTGAACTGTGGAGTGACAAATAAACAGTTGTCTTAAAATTCCTTTTTCTCAAATTGTGAAAAATAATCTTTTTCCACGGTTGTTTTCTCGCAATTTGCAGAAAAGGAAAACCCTTTTTCACAAATTGTGAAAAAGGATCCTCTTTCATAATTCCTTTTTCACAATTTGTGGAAAAAGAAAATCGTTTTTCACAAGTTGTGAAAAAGGATGCAATTTCACATTTTATTTTCCCTCAGTTTGTGAAAAAAGGAGTTCTGCATGTTAAAAAAACACATTTCTAAGTACCTTATCAAAAAACTAACACCAGAATCGGATTGTACAGGTCCCAATCGGATAAAGACAACTGTTGTTGTCTGGTAAACCTATGTATTTTTTAAATTATTAAATTCTGTTGTCACCGCTAACTGAAAACAAGATGGCGGCAACACAGAAAAAGATTCTGCATTTGTGTCAAAGGATTCCGCATTTGCAAAACAGGATTTTGCATTTGCAATGAACAATCCTTTTTCATGAGGACATCTAACTGGTTCCATTGGAAATAATGGGACAATTTGAAATATAATAACTTTGGAACAGATTAACATTTTTTCACCAAATCTTCAAAAGGCACATCTGTGACCCAAGATGTACCCTAAACATTTCAGACCAAAATTCCGCACCATTTTTGCACAGCAGTGTGACAAAGAATTTTACCAAAACCATTAATTTTCACATTTTGTGACACTCTATATCTCTACACCCACACACCTGATCAGAACAAAACTTGCCATGCCAAGTTATCTTTGGTCCCTGATGGCACATGCAAAATGCCATGTGAATCACTTGAATGGTTGGGAAGGTGTTAAAGTGCAAAATTTACACAAAGATATATATATATATATATATATATTCATTGCAAAAAGCTCCATTAATGCTTCAGTTAGGTTCCTATTACAGTGACAAAACCAAGGAAATTCAGCGTTAGGGTTCCCAACCCTACCACCCAACCCCCCACCCCATACTGCGCCAACTGGCATCAGGATGTGCCTTGTTGTCATTGGCCCTAGCTTTCACCCAATTCCATGTGTAAGGAAGCTGAGATGGTACAGTATAGGAGAATGGGGTGAGAGTTAGGCCTGATGACCCCAAGGCACACCTCAATGCCTGTTGGTGTGTGGAGGGTGGGGGTGGGTTGGTAGGGTTGGGAATCCTAACGGTAAATTTCCATACTTTTATCACTGTAATAGGATCCCTAACTGATGCATTAATGGAGGATTTTTTTTGCAATGAATGTTCCTTCTTTTTGAGGTAGTATAATAGTATCCTTATTTTACCCTGCTCTCCAATCCCTGGAGGGCCCTGTGCTTACATGTGTCAAACAACAGTGACAAAATTGTCAGCACAGCTATCTTATTACCCCACCTCATGTACCCCGGTACAGAGAAATTTTGAAATGCAAGGCAAAACATAATTATGCGCAAGTGCAATGCCATTTTGTGCCACAGGTGGAAAAACACACTTCAGGGCAGGATGTAAAAAATGACAGCTATACTGTTCATGAGGTGGTGTGAAAAAATGGCTATATTGAAAATTTGAGGTCAAAAGATTGAAAAGTAGCAAAGTTATGCATGTGAATAGAATAAAGTCAATGGGCCCACATTACTCAGGCATTTTTAGGGATTTTGTCACCAAGTTTTCAACATGTACTTTTGGGGACCCCACCGCATGAACATTGGAACTGTTATTTTGTTACTCAGTCCGAAAAGGTGATTTTGCACAGCGTACATGCCATTCTGTGCCACAGGAGCAAAAACACATTTTGGGCAGGATGAGAAAAATGACAGCTGTACTGTTCATAAGGTGATGTGAAAAATTGCAATGTTGAAAATTTGGAGTGAAGATATAAAAAATTGCTAAAGTTACAAGTGTGCGTAGAAGAATTTCAATGACTACACATAACTCGGATGTTTTCTGGTATTTTTGCACCAGATTTTCAACATGGACTTTTGGGGACCCCACCTCATGAACACTGGCATTGTCATTTTATTAATTGGTCCTGAAAGGTGATGCCACTCAGTGACCATGAAAGGTGGTGACCCCCTATCCGCAGGAAACTACCACCCAATCTCTATTCTGCCCCCACTCTCCAAGGTCTTGGAAAAAATTGTGGCGGACCAGCTGTCCAGCTACCTTGATACCCGTAACCTACTCTGCATGGAACAACACGGCTTCCGGTCTGGGCACAGCACCACCACGGCCCTACTGGAATTCTCTAACCACTTGCACCTTGCCCTTGACCAAGGGCATATTGCCACAGCTGTGTTTATTGACCTATCCAAGGCTTTTGACACAGTCAGCCATCCCCTCCTGATTAACACCCTTACACAATTAGGTTTCTCACAGGGACCTCTTGACCTGTTTGCTAGCTATCTATCGACCAGATTCCAATGTGTCAGGATCAATAACACCATCTCTGTCTCATGCCTGACCTGCTCGGTAGTTCTACAAGGATCCATCCTGGGCCACTTGCTTTTCAGCTTGTTCTTAAATGACTTCTGCAACTCCTGCACCAAAAAGATCCTCCTGTATGCAGATGACGCAGTCATCTGTGCCTCCAGCCCAAACCCATTGGACCTTCAGAGCTCCCTCCAGTCTGCCTTCAGTTGGACTGAGCATTGGTTCACAGAGCATACGCTAGTACTGAACCTAAAAAAACCTAAGATCCTCTTGTTCACACACCACCAAAGTAAATTAAAAAACTGCCAGCTATCCATCAAATCCAGCTCACATGACACCCTGGAACAGGTCACATCCTACAAGTACCTGGGAGTCTTATTCGATATGGCTCTCACTTTCCATGAGCACATCAACACCCTCACATCTGCTGCCAATGTGCGAGTTGGTCTACTGTATCGCCACAGAATTGGCCTCACCCCAGAAGCCCTAAGACTGTCTCTCATCTTCGGTCCTCTCCCTGATGGACTATGGCCTGCTGGTTTACTCCACAGCTGATACCACAGCCATCAGCAAACTAAAGGTAGTGATCAACAAAGCAGGTAGGTTACTAACTGGGGCTGACCAGATGAACCATACCTGTACCCTCTACTCACTTGCCAAGATCTTAAGCTTTGAAGAGAGAGTACAATATAAGGCCTGCCTCATAGCCAAAAAATTACTACTTGGCCTGACCCCCAAGGGCCTGTCAACTACCCTAGCAACCTCCACCCCCTCTGTGAATACACGCAGTGCAAGTAAAACAGCAATAACCATCCCAAGGGTCAAAACAACCCTAGCACAGGGATCATTCCTGTCTGGGCCCCCACCTGATTCATAGCCCTCCCCTCACAGGTCACCTGCTGTACCAAGCTTGGCCCTTTTAAGATCACTCTGAAAGACCACCTTCTAACCTCGCACACATGCACATGCCTACTGTAATTTCCCCCACTTTTCTCAGTGCCATGCAGACTGACAGCATGGCTACCACAGCTCAGGGCCATCTCATTCCTGGGCCCAGTGCCAGGGTCCACGGGTGCATGACAATGTCTCTCATCAGACTGCAATTGTGACACTGTAATCCATAAAATAGATATTTGACTCTGTATATGTATTATGTCGAATATGTTTATGTAACATCCACTGTAACGCTGTGAATGTATGTCAAATGACGTGGAGCCTTTGGAAATGAGTCTATGACTCAAAGGTTGTAATTCCAAAATCTTAAATAAATAAAATAACATAAATCAACTTTCAGGACCAAGTAATGAAACAACAGTGCTAGTGTTCATGGGGTGGGGTCCCAAAAAGCCCATGTTGAAAATTTGGTGGAAATATATCTATAAATGGCTGAGATATCAACAGAAGTTCAAAATGCCATTGACAGCCATTATACAGCACTTACCATGATTCTTCAGTTTGTGGTTCGGCTATGAAGAGTGCAGACATGTCCTGGTCCACAGAAGATGACAGCCGCCAACCTCCAATGGTAAGTATTGGGCAAGGAGGGGTGTGGGGTGGTGAGTTGCTCAGTGGGAGGATCGGGATGGGGAGGGGGATGGAGAGATGTTGAGGGACTGTTTTCTTTTTTACAGAATTAGAAAATAAAAAGACGGTGGATTGTTTTCTTTTTTCAGGTATATTTTTAATAAATAAACATTTTGAGACACTGGGGGTTGGCTCCCCAGTGTCCTACAGTACTGGTGGTGGTTGTGGGGATGTGATATAACTGTTGGTCGGCTCCCAGTGTCCCACCTTGGGACATGGGGATTGGGCACCCTGTTGTAAGAATGGACAGTTTTCTTGTGTTGGGGACACTGGGAGTGAGCTCCTCAGTGTCCCACAGTGCCGTCTATTGCTGACACAGGGATTGGGCACCCCGATGTTGGCAGTAAAACTTATTTCTACAGCAATATTTCTATTTTTGGCTCACAAAGTAGGATCGTATTTCGTATCTCATCATACAAAGTAAGACATGGATATGAAAGAAAAATTTCACCATTAAATAAACGCCCATTTTAAGGGAATTTTTCAAGCAGTAAAGTACAAAATGCAGCTAAGGGATCCCAATAAACTAGCTACATGTGTTGGTCCCTTCCTCAGTCATCATTTTGTTTTTTTTTCCAAAGAATATTTTAGGTAAACTGAAAAGAAAATGGCAGCCATTTAAAAGAGGAATTTTCCCATATAAAGCCGGATTCCTCTTTCATTTCATACAGCTATATTTTAGCGCTTACTGAGAATGCTCATAAATTTTTTTTTTCAAATTTCTAAATTGCAAGAACTTAAAAACGGTTATTATTTTTTCACCAGGCTAGCAAAACAAACATCTGTGAAGCAGTCCCTTTCTGCCCTGAAAATATCAGACAAAAAAAATACTAATCTTGGCTGTAGGCAAGTTCAAAGAAACATCCCAGTAAAGTCAATGCATGAAAACATGTTTTTTTTCACCTCTCCACAACTCGGAAACTGCACATCTGATTGGAACATAACTTGCCACTTCGAGATTGCCCCCACAGGATGGTGCATGCCAAATTTTGTGCAAATCCATTGAACGGTTGCAAAGTTATTAAAGTGTAATATTTTGAGTTTAACATTGAAGTGCCTACTCAACCCTAACTATAGGGTGTGACAGCACCTATATATATATATATATATGTATATATATATATATATATATATATAGATAGATATATCTATATCTATATCTATATATATATATATATTTATATATATATATATATATATATATATATCACACACACACATATATACATATGTACCATATAATATATATATATCTAGGTGCGATAATGCCCTTATAGTTAGGGTTGGTACGGCCTTTCCATGTTAAATCTCAATTTTTGCACCTTAATAACTTCATCATTTTACAACCAAATAACCCAAAAATTGGTATGTGCTGTCATGTTGCCAGTGTCAGAAGATGTGAAAAGTTTCATGGTAGCAGCTTTTACAGTTTTGGAGATATAAAGTGGTCAAAAATGCAAAAAAACAACATTTTTTTCCCCAATAGGATTTATTTATTTATTAAATTTTGGTAACCGGGTGAGCCCACTGGGTCCTGGAGGTCCCTTTTTCAGGGGTGACCCGGGATTTACATAACATAAAATACAACACGGATATGGTACGTGTAGTGCATGCATACATGATACAGGTTGTCTTTTTTAACATGGGATTTTTTGCTCTCATATATACAGCACTCACAGAATTAAGTTTGCATCTGATATTTTCAGGGATGATGGGGTGTATGCCAAGGGTGTGCCTTTGGATGGTTTGAAGAAAAAATATTTTACTATTTTTGAATTATAACAATTTTTGTGAGAGATGCAAGACAGGCAGTGCGAACTATATTTTGTAAATACAGTACAAATGGTAATTAGAAAAACCATTCGCACTGTATTTGAAAATACAGTGCGAATGGTAATTAGAAAAAACACTCAAACTGTGTTTTGCAAATACAGTTCGAATGTTTTTTTTAATTACCTTGCAGTTTAAAATGTTCTCCTGCTGTACATAAGGCTAGTAATTAATAATGTAGACATGTGGCAACTGTGGGATGTTTTGTGATGGATGCAGGTCAGGCAATGCAAACTGTACTTTGTAAATACAGTGCGAACAGTAATTAGAAAAGCCATTCGCACTGTATTTTGAAAAAACAGTGAGAACAAAAGTTAGAAAAAACATTTGCACTGTATTTTGAAAATACGGTGTGAACGGTAATTAGAAAAAAAATTCAAACTGTAGTTTGCAAATACAATTCGAATGGTATTTTTAATTACATTTAAGTTTAAAATGTTCTCCTGCTGTACATAAGGCTTGTAATTAGAAATGTAGACATGTGGTACCTGTGTGAAATTTTGTAATAGATGCAGGACAGGCAGTGCAAACTGTATTTTGTAAATACAGTGTGAATGGTAATGAGAAAAACCATTCTCACTGTATTTGAAAATACAGTGCAAATGGTAATTTTCTAATTACCGTTTGCACTGTATTTATAAACTACAGTTCACACTGCCTGCCCTGTATCTATCACAAAACTTTCTTTGTCATTCACTAAAAATTCCACCAACAGCTTAATCTGGTTCAAGGTCAGTTGTATTCATCTGTACCCCCTCCCCTGGGTTGTGCCTGAAAATAGACAGAATTTGTCTAGTGCACTTACCGGTTCAACAAAAACGAAATAAATAAATAAATAATAATAAAAAATCATTTGCGCTGTACTTGAAAATACAGTGCAAATGGTAATTAGAAAAACCATTCACTCTGTATTTGAAAATACAATGTGAATGGTAATTAGAAAAACCATTTGTACTGTATTTGAAAAAACAGTGTGAACAGTAATTGGAAAAAACATTCGAACTGTATTTTGCAAATACAGTTCGAATGGTATTTTTAATTACCTTGCAGTTTAAAATGTTCTCTTGCTGTACATAAGACTTGTAATTAGTAATGTAGACATGTGGCAACTGTAGGACGTTTTGTGACAGATGCAAGACAGGCAGTACGAACTGTACTTCATAAATACAGTGCGAACAGTAATTAGAAAAGCCATTCACACTGTATTTTGAAAATACATTGCAAACAGTAATTAGAAAAACCATTCGCACTGTATTTTGAAAATACAGTGTGAACGGTAATTAGAAAAAACATTCTGTGTTTTGCAAATACAATCCGAATGGTATTTTTAATTTCCTTTCAGTTTAAAATGTTCTCCTGCTCTACATAAGGCTTGTAATTAGTAATGTAGACATGAGGTACCTGTGGGAAATTTTGTGACAGATGCAGGACAGGCAGCGCAAATTGTACTTTGTAAATACAGTGCGAATGGTAATTAAAAAAGACATTTGAAGTGTATTTTGAAAATACTATGTGAATGGTTTTTCTAATTACCATTTACACTGTATTTACAAACTACAGTTCGCACTGCCTGTCCTGCATCTATCACAAAACTTTCTTTGCCACCTCACTGCCACTACATGGTTTTGACTTTTGGGCTGAAATATGCAGGGTGGCAGGCCCTTGTACCACAGATGTGCCTTTTGCTGGTTTGCTGAAAAAAAATTATACTGGTTTCAGAATTACAGCATTCCAAAGTTGCAAATTTTCCCATAGGATAACATTGTGGTGGCTGTGGCGCCTTTCAGCACCTATATCTCAAAAACGATTTGGGATATGGATATTTTGTTAAATGCAGCTTAGTACTAAGCTTGCATGGAGGTGGCTAGGTCATGAATACAAGTGCAAAAGAATTTGTTCTGCACTTGCTATGGTTACTGATATATTGGCAAACAAGCATTAGAAGGGTTGCTTGGAATGCCTCTAGGCCTCTGCTATATGTCTCCACTTATGTTTAGGTGGGAGTGCAGGGCTCAGAGGGCCCACATTCCCACCTATGCATACAATTTATGCTAAACTGGGAGCACTACATTCATGGGTGGGTGGGAGTGCAGGGCCTGGAGGGCCCATGCTCCCATCTATGGAGGCCATTTAACAAACATGAGGAGATACATATGGGTGGGTGGGAGGGCAGGGTCCAGAGGGCCCATGCTCCCACCTATGCATTCCATATGACTAACATTTCACTTTCTTAACAAGAAGGGAAATTCATTGCAAAAAACTCCGTTAATGCATCAGTTAGGGTTGATTTCCACACCAACAAAAGTGTGAAAATTTGACGATAGGGTTTCCAACCCTACTATCCCTCACTCCACCCCCCACCTTCCACACACCAACAGGCATTGAGGTGTGTGTTGGAGTCATCGGGCCTAACTCTCACCCCATTTTCCTACATTGTGTCAGCTCAGCTTGTTGATAGATGTAATGGGGTGAGAGGCCCAATGACCCCAATGCACACCCCAATACCTGTTGGTGTGTGGAGGGTGAGGGGGATGGGGCATGGGGTAGTAGGGTTAGAAACCCTAATGTCAAATGTCCACCCCTGATGTGGTGCCTGAGCTATACACAGGCACTACTCCAGTGATCCCCTTGATGCCATGGCCTGTCATCGCTCCTGCACCCGGCACCATCTCTGGCACCGGTGAGCAGAGTGGTGACATCCACACATCTGAGCTCCCCTCCAACGCAGCTGTCAGTGCTGAGGGGCTGAGAATCCAGGGGGCTGACAAATTGGAGAACTCCCTGATCTCATATTCCACCTTGAGAGATGAGGATAGGGATGATCCTGAGTTGGTGCCAGGCTCCAAGGAGCCCTCAGATTCTGCCCGGGCCTCTCTGAGGCCTTTGGAAGATCTTTGGTCAGTGGCATCTTCAGATGGTGCTGCTAGTGGCACCGTCGCTCTGGAGCCTTCTGGTGATGACTCTGGTGCTGGGGGCTCTGTTGGAGTTCTTTTTGTGGCTCCTGGGGGTGGCGGCGATGCAGGTTTTGCCATTTCAGGAGGTGGCACCGCAGCCGGCTCTATTTCGGGAGATGGCACCATGGAAGGTGCCATTTCAGTTTCTGGTGCCGCGGCTGGTGTTGACTTGGGAATCAGTGCCATCTCTGAGGCTAGATCCAGACCTATTGTGGTATGGATTCTGGCTGATGAGGACAATGCTCAGGAGAACTCCACTGTCACCCATGCGGTGACTGGGGCTATCCCTTCCAGGTCAGTTCTTCTAGTAGGCCTCTCCTGAGGGGCAGGTCTCTCTCTCTCTCTCCTCAAAGTCAGGGGTTGGCAGGACCTAGTCTTTGGAAGTGGCCCCATCAGGGAGCCCTTCAGGGCCCCAGAAGTAGTCATAGTGCAGATGTGTCCCTGTCTTCCTTCACTTTGGGGGAGGGTTCTGCAATTGGTGGGGACAGGGACTTTCTGGTGTACTCTGCATGGCTCCAGTTTCCACACTTGAGGGTTCCCCTCAAGGACAGCACCCAGTCCACTTCTTGCTAGTTGGGCACACTGTGGTGGGTGAAATAGGCAGCCCCCACCTTCGGGAGGGGTAACTTGCACAATCCTGCAGTCCTTGCAGAGGACCTTCCCTGGTTTACCAGGCTCTCCCACCTTCTGTTCCTCTGCTGTCAATCAATCAATCAAAATCTTTATTTATTCAGGCGAACATCATTGAGCAAAGCTCATTTACAAGATGGACCTGAGTGGTCATACAAATGAGGATACAAGTATTATTGCATAGACAAGAATAGAATAAATAGCAATACAATGGCATGAAATGATTATATACAACAATTTACATATATACAAGTAACAATAGAACCATTTAGCCTGTAGGAAAAAAGAGGACAAAGGGTATAGCAGTCCTAAAATATAAGTTATATGGTCTAACTAGTTTTTAAGTGAATATAATAGGTGATTCGGAAGAAAGAAATTGAGTTAATATAATGGATAGAAAAAGGGAGGTTTAGTTGGGTCAGATAGGTAGGGGATTATGCTTTATAAAAGCAATTGCAGAGCTCTGGAAAAGGGCGAGAGAACAATCTTTTGAAGGATGCCAGGGTAGTAGGCTATCTAGCTTCATGGATTTTGGAGAGAGTTCCATGCAACTGCTAAGGAATAGCTGAAAGCAGCCCTCCCATACCGGGTGCAGGCATTGGGGCCTTTAATGTGATGAGTTTACTGATCCTTAAGGTGTATGGCCTGGTTGTAATTTTGGGTAAAGCAATCAGTGATATAGGTCGGTAGTTTGCCTGTTAACGCTTTGAATATCCAGATAACAGCATTCCTATTTCTTCTGTGTTGCAATGATGTCCAGTTGACTGCCATATAAAGGGAGCAATGATGGGTGTTGGAGGGAAGGTCAGTAATAAATCTTATGGACCTGTGATACAGGGTGTCCCAGCTTATGTAAGAGATGACTTGAACAATGGCAGTAGAAAATCAGCATAATCAATGAGGGATAGGAATGAGGCCTGAATTAACCTTTTTGGAATCACTGTTTAGGTAATGTTTTATTCTAAAAAATAGTCCGAGCCTCTGTCTTAGCTTTTTAAGTAACTCTTCAATATGGACAGAATAGTCAAGCCCGTTATCTATCCAGACTCAAGGTATTTGAAGTTATCAACAAATTCAAGTTTCTCTCCAAGTAAGGTGGATATAGCAGGGTGTTGGATGCTGGGTAGTGGTAGTACAACTCTTTGTGGTAAAGAACATAGCTTTTGTTTTTGCATTTAGAAGTAGTTTTTGTCAAGTAGATTGTGCTGCAGAATGGAGAATTCGGATTGTAGAAGTTCACAGGCTTTGGAAGGTGAGGGATTGCTGACATACAATACAGTATCATCAGCAAACAGATGAATGTTAGATTGAGTGAGTTGGCATCAATATTGTTTATATAAATAGCAAGAGGATATGGCCAAGAATAGAGCCTTGTGGTGCGCCCTTAGCAGAGGTTTTGAGGTGGATAGGTAATTTCCATTTCTAACCAGTTCGCACTCTATCTGAAAGGTAATCCTTAAACCAGTTGAGTGATAGGAATCCAGGCCTAATGAGTTAAGGGAGGTGAGTAATAAGTCATGATCCACTGTGTCAAAGGCTTTACTCAAATCCAGAAACACAGCACAGGTAAAAATTTTTGTCCAAATTAGTCTGCCAATCGTTGGTTACCTTGGCTAAGGCAGTAATGGTGCTATGCTTGATCTAAATCCAGATTGTGCAGAATTTAGAAGGTTATTGTTATCCAGATAGTCCCTTAACTGAGAGTTTACTAGTTTTTCGAGCATCTTAGATAGTACTGGTAGGATGGAGATAGGTCTGTAATTGTTGAGATCCCTAGTATCACCAGATTTGAGTAATGGAACTACTTGAGCTGTTTTCCAAGTTGATGGAATGGATCCAGTAGTTAGGGAAAGATTGAAGAGATGAGTAAGGGGGGCAGATAAGACATGTGAAGCAATTTTCAGGAAATAGGGATCCAGGGAGTCTGCACCTGCACTTTTAGTTGTGTCTAAATTAGAGAGGAGATCTTCCACTTCTTTCACGGATATTGGGATGAAGGAAAAAGTTGAAGTGGCCATTGAAGTTGAAGTCTCCTCGCCCTCTTGCCAGTCTCCTGGGTCCAGGGGGCCCCATGACTTGGGAACAATTCAGGGGTTTGGTGGCTGCATTCCCCATTACCTTAGGGCACTTCATGAGGTCTTTTTTAGACCTAAGACAGCTGCACCACCTACCTGTGAATCGAGCTCCTCCAAATTTTTGACTTCCTCCACCGAGGAAGAGGATGCCTCACTCCATTAGTCAGCTGACGTGGACTTCACATCCTACCAGCGCTTTCAGATGGTGATGTTGGAGGAGCTCCATATATCCCATTTTGCTGAACATAATCCAGACCATGTGATACTGTCTTTCCTGGGGGGATTACAGTGCTGACAACTTAGTCATACCTCCCTGGATGTGGCCATTCGGGGAGGCCTCAGATGACATCTACCTCCATCCCACCACCCCATCTCCTGCCCCAGGGACAGCATGTGCAGGTATTGCACTGCAATAGGGTCTCCAGTTGCCATGCCCCACCCCACTTCGGGGGTAGAGATCCTTGACACCCAAACTGGGCATCATCGTCCTCATCATAACCACCCCCATACGCTGACTCGGCTGAGTTAGACCAATGGGGGAGAAGTGTGTTCTTCTCTTCATCACACCTTCTGTTGGGGATCGCTGATCATCAGGCTCACCAGGTGGTCTATGCAAGACATATCTGGACACTGCTGGGCCAGTTCCTTGCAGCGATGCCTGATGGTAAGGAAACCCAGAGAGCCATTCACCTCACTGCACAGGGCCTGGAGCTAGCAAGACACCTCTTAAGGGCAGTGTATGATGTCAATGAGGTGGCTTCCAGGCTGGTGGGAACTTTGGTTTGCATCAGGTGGACTGCATGGCATTGCCTGTCAAGGTTATCACCCTTCGCCCGGCATAGGGTGCTGTCCTCACCCTTCCAGGGGGCCTGCTTCCTCTCTCACAGGGCATGGCATGAACTGCAGGGGCGCCTCCCATCTCCCAGGTCTCAGGAGCCTCCCCAGCCCACGGCCATCCACTGGCTTCTCCAGGTCTGTAAACAGGGCCCTCTACTCCTGTGGTCTTCTCCCACAGGGGGCAGGGTGAAACCTTGTTTCCCTCAGGGTTTGCCATGTTGATACTCGGACCCATTAGCAATGAATGGTGAAGATTAATTTGGGTAAGATATGAATATTATGTACTTACCATAATTATTGATCTTCCCAAATAGCTTCACTGTTTATTACGTCCACCCATCCTTCCTCCCTATAACCAGGTGCTGGGCATCACTGTTTCCCCGACTTCTCCTTCTCTCTCTCCCTATTCCTTGAGTCTGGGGTGAGGGTAAAGGGGGGGATAGCTCTTCTTAGGTGAAACCCTGCTCCTTACATCACCGGTGTTCTGCTGTCCTTTTTCTTGGACTGGCCTTCTGGGAGAGGCTGTCCTCTACTTCTTCTGGATGGGGGGCCTTTTCTCTGAGAGTCTTTTCTCTGGCTCCTTCTAAATCTCCTGCCTTCTGCAGGGGTCAGAATTGGTTCTGGACTGTTAGCCGATGTTACTAGACTTTGTTTTGGGGTCAGTGGGATATTCTCTAACTAGCTCTGCGAGTTGGTACTGGAGAAGGTTCTCTTCAGTATGTTCACCTACTGGGCCAGTGGAAAAGTCTGTGTGGCCAATGTTTTTTTCCAGTCACTGGCCCTACTGGCTGGTGGCTGCTAAACCAGTTTTTGACCCCTGCTTTAACAGAACCACCTTTCTCAGCCTGAGTCCACTTGCTAGTGGATTCTCCTCTGAAATAAAAGACCTTGTGCAAGCATGGCTCTTACTTCACTACTTTTATGTGCCTTCACTATGGTTCTCCTTCAGGGAGACCCTCCCTGAGTCCTTCTTGAAGAGAGGGAGACCTTTGGGATCTCCAATGGTTCCTCTCCTGAGCAGTGCAGTGAAGGCTTGACCTCCTTATCTCCTTTTTCCTTCCTCCCTCTGGTCAACCTGGAAGAGTTTTCAGATGGGCAAATGCCAGTGTAATTCTCCTGGGTCTCTTCTTGGCCCAGCTGGACCTGAATCCTTTTCTTTTGTTATAGATGCCTGTCTCTCAAGATGGGTTGAAGAACCTGACTTGACCCCCTCATATGGGGTCATATAAAAAAAAGGAGGAAATTAGATGGGGAAGGGGCGAGCCTCCTCAGGATGGAGGACTGTTGTCTCTCTCTCTCTTTTTTCTATTGTTTCTTCTGCCTCTTAGGGCTGCCCAGCATGCTGGTCATCTCTGCCCTTCCAAGTACATCCTTCCTGTCTGTACCCTTTTCAGTCAGCTTTATATTTATTTCCTCCCATCCCCTCTCTATCCTTTGGCTCCCTTTTCCTCTCTCTATCCCTATCGCTGTTTTTCTATTCCTTACCTGGTGGACAGAACTGAGGGCTGGGAGGAGTCAGCATCAGTTACTGGCCAACCCACAAGCACCATGCAGAATGCTGGCCTCGTAGGCAATGCTGCCCCAATGTTGGCTCCTCCAGTTCTGAAAAATTTAAAGAGGCAGTGCTCTTTATTTCTCGAGCAGGGTTCTGACCTCTCGTAGGACCCATTAGTAATGAATGGTGGAGATATTTTGGAAAATCAATAATTATGGTAAGTACATAATTTTAATTTCTTGAAGGGGAGGTATGGAAGGCTTGCATGACTCACTGATACACCTTCTAGAAGAAACGTCATTACTGCAGTGAGTAATTTTATTCTTCTAGCAATAAGAGTGTACTAGTGATGTCATACAAAGTGCAGACTCCAGGTAGTACTTTGGAAAGAGGGATATATATATAACCTATTTAGGAAAAAGATTCTAAAGCTCAGATGTTCCAACATCTGGCATCCCTTCTAGTTTAGATGTCCAGACAGTAATGAAAGGTGAGAGTCTGCACTGTAGACCAGGTTGTTGCTTTACAATCTTCTGAGGGGGTATACCCCTTAAAGCTGTCTTAGTGGCAGAGGTAGTTCTAGTGGAATGTGCCCATAACCCTTTGGGTAGCTTTTTACCAGCCTTTTCTTGAAGAACTATATACAAGAAACACTCCAATGATAAGTTGTCTTTTTAGCTGCTTGTTTTGCTTTACCTGCCTCACCATAACAAACAATTACGAAATGTCAGTTCTGAACTTTTCAACACTCTTTTAACATCCAGGCTGTACAGTTTCTCCTCACTTACACAGGAGTTAGGTTTTGAGAAAACATAGAAAGTGGTACAAATTGGTTTTATGTGAAAAGCAGAGACCACCTTTGGTAAGAATTTTAAATTTACTGTAAGCATTATCTCACCTATATGGAACACCATAAAGGCAGGGTCTGCGCACAGTGCTTCTAGCTCACTGACCCCTCTTACAGAAGTAATGGCAGCTAACAATATTATTTTCCAAGTTAAATATGTGCATTCTACAGAGCAAAAATGTTTTCAAAATGTGGATTCATTAGTTGTGAGAGAACCTTGTTTAACCACTGTACTAGTTCCCTTACAGGCTTATGCAAGTGATCCAAATATTTGAAAAATCTTTTGAACACTGATTGAGAGGCCAATGATTTTTGTTTGCTGATTTGAAGGCTGACAGCTGCCAAATGAACTTTAAAAAAGGATGGTTTTAGGATCGGGGGGAATACAGCTGACTGTCATGATGAAAGCGAAGGATCTGGGGGTGATGACTGATGCTATAGGGAACTACTCAGAGCAGTGCAGGAGAGCAGTAGCTAAGGCAAACAAAATAATTGGGTGTATTGCTAGGGGGATAACATCATGTAGAAGGGAGGTTATACTTCCCCTGTACACCTCACTGATGAGGCCACATCTGGAGTACTGCAGACAGTTCTGGTGCCCCCACCTGAAAAAGGACATCACACTTCTGGAGAGAGTCCAGAGAAGGGTGATGAGGATGATTAGTGGTCTGGAGGGGGTTGTCATATGAGGACAGAATTAGAGAACTGGACATGCATTCTCTGGAGGACAGAAGGGATGGGGGGATATGATAAAACCTTCAAATACCTGAAGGGGTTCAATAGAGGGAACACAGAGGGTCTGCTCAAGTTGAGGGAAGAAGGAACTATGAGAGGTCATAGTCTAAAGTTAGCAGGGGGGTGATACAGAGAGGAGGTGAGGTAGGGGGCATTATTTCTCAGAAAGGGTGCTGGTGCCCTGGAATGCACTGATGGATGATCTGGTAAAACTGGGAACTGTGAGAGGTTTCAAGAAGAGTTTGGGACAGGCACAGGGGCATGGTATGGGAGGGGTAATTGTTGATCACCAGAGGAGCATAGGGTGGGGAAGCAGGTGGGAGGGGTGAACTGCTGTGGGGAGGTAGGGCAGCTACTGTTTTTTTACCAGTGAGCTGCATCAGGCAGACAAGATAGACCGTTAGGCCTAATCTGCTGGCAACTATGTATGTATGTATAAATGTACCAAGTAATTCAAAACCACTGGCAAATCTGCCTCCATTGCAGATGTATGGTTTGTGGAGCACCAAATACTGAATCTTTCCCATTAGTATGTATGTTTTCCTCATTGCAGGGTTCCTAGCAAGTCTCCAAACTTCAATAACTTGGCCGGACAAATTTAAACTAAAATACTCTAGCTTTTCAAGAACCAAACTGTCAGGGGGAGGGGCACTGTGGAGCAGCAAACATGGTGGACACACCTTTCTAGAGTTCTCATCCACGTTTCATATGAAAGATCTTTTTGATACTCTTACTTGAACTTGCCTCTAAATGGCACCATATTATGTGTTATTGACTCAGAAACAATGATGGGTCCAAAACAGGACTAGAAACAAACTGCATAGAATTTGGACACTTATCTTGCAGCTTCGACCAGAGCAAATGGAACAAGGCCTGCCCAACCCAGCAGGGACAGTGGAGTAGAGCTCCTGATTACACAGATAGTGGCTATGTTGCAAAAATTCAAAGCCAATGGGGAGGACACAAACAAACGCCTCACAGGTATGGAGGCTAAACTTGGTGAGTCTGACATCAGAATCCAGGACAATACTACAATATCTCAATTAAAGAACTCTCACATGAATCGTAGACAGAGGGAGATGAATGCTTCCTATGTGAAGGACTTCCAGTTCTTTGGAGTAAAGATGTACTTGCTCGAGAGTCCCCAGAGACAAGAAAACATCAGGATTGTGGGTAACCCCCCCCCCCGCCATTGCCAGATAAAACAGAAATTTTATCTGCAGTAGAAAGATTTATCTTAACCTGCTAGGGTTACTGCCAGCCAATCTGGGGTTAAAAATTCTCTGACCATTCACCATTCCCATGAGAACTTCACCATGTGGAGGTGATATGCAGAGGCTCTGATGGCTGTTGTAACTCTATCCAGCTCAGAAGTCCATATCCCTCTCCTACAAGTGGCCAGGAATCATGGCGACATTGTCTGGCATGGTTGTAAAATATCCTTCATCTCAATATTTCTTACCAGACCCAAGCTAAAAAAACAGGCCTGTAAGCCGGGAAAAAGACTCTCTTGCAGCATGTGGTAGGTGTGTAACTGTTATTTCCAGCTCTGCTCCGGGTCCGGTGCAACAATAAGACTCACATTTTTAAAGACCTATAGTTGACTTCAGTCTTTGCTGATAAGATCATGGCCTGAGCCACTACCGATGAGACAACACAGTGAAGACAGTGAAAATGGTTGACATTGGACTTAGACTGAGGTTTTTCCTGTTTTTTTTTTCCCCATAAGTGTTCAGTTACCAGCTAAGTCTTCCTGTATGTACTTAGGTTATCTGGTCTATATGATTCATTTCAAGATAGAATGAAGTGTTAAGTGTAACTTCTTTTACTGCCAACTTGTTTTATTAGTTAAAGAGTTTAAAATCTTTTCCAGCTTCAGCAAGTTTGGCAATGTTGAATTTGGTGTGCAGGTGCACACCTCTCAGTCTGTGAATGGCACAATTGTTCTTTATACCTCACTGTTTCTCTACATGACAACTGTGTTTGCCAAAGAATGTAGCGGTTTATGCAACTTAATTGAGCCCAGGCCATCTGTCTTTTCATTCTAGCCAACTTGCTAGAAGCATCAACCCTCCCCAAAGACTTCTGATGTCAGCAAGGGGGGGGGGGGATTTGGCAAACAGACTTCTTTGCCTATAATTAGGTGAGAGTGGAAAATTCTACAGTATTACGCTGCTGGAGTTTACTCCTACATATTTGTTTTCTGATCCAATGCATGAATGGACTTAGTTGTATGGTTATAGATGTCATGTTATGATTCCATTGTGCATTTTGCATTGGGTCTGCAGACCCCTTAATGTATGCTGTATGGTTAATGCTGTACATCATAAAACTTATAAATAAAATTTAAGAACCAAGCTCTCAGAGGGGTTTGAGGTCTGGGTGAAACAGGAAATTTTGCCTCAGTGGAAGAACTATTGGCATTTTCTGTGACATTAATTATTAAGACTGATTTGCATAGTCATTTTTGCTGATTTCCTTCTCAGTGTAAACAAAACCTTGCATATCAGTGGAAATGGGGAGAATGTATAAAGGAATTTGCCTTTCCATGGGAGAATGAGGGCATCCCTTTGAAACGTCCCAACTGAGGGAGGTCTGTAACAATAATTCGGTAGTTTTCTGTTGTCTGTTGAGGAAGGCAAGTCCAGCTCTGGCACACTCCATCTCAAAAAAACTTAATTCAGCATGTCCTGGTTCAGTGACCATTCATGAGTAACATGAACCATCATACATTCTCATTGCCTTCTACAGGTAAGTAGGTGTACTGTATATAAATTTGCATTCTGTGTGTATGCACGGTTTCATATCCTTCAATTTATTGCAGAGTTTGGAAGATCTGGTGCATCCATAGAAACCTAAAATTTGTTGGCAGATAAGGACCAACTGGCCTAGTCAGCCTATTTTTTCCCTGCCTGTACTGTCACTGCAGACCCTACCTGAACTTCAGCTACTCCCCCGACCCACACTTTCCTAGCAAGATTCCTTTGTTCCTATCCCATGCATGCTTGAAGTCCACTACTGTTTTTGCCCCCACCAGTTCCACTGAAAGATTGTTCCAGTGGCGTCCATCACTCTTTCAGTGAAGAAGTACTTTCTCACATCCTTACTAAATGTCCCCCTTTCAAGTTCATTGCATGCCCTGTTGTTCACATGCACTATCTCTTCTGAAAATACTCCCCTTCTGTACTTTATTCACCCCGGTGAGATATTTGTAGGTCTCTAGGTAGATGCCTTGTGGCCTTGAAGTCTTACACATTACAGTCTTTTTCTGACCTACCTGGAATGTGTCTATAGTGCACACTGAATCACAGCTTCTGCCCTCTGCCGAGGGAGGCAAACCTTTCCACATGTGTGGTCAGTTCTGCATCTATGAACTCCAGTAACTGTCTGAGTTCCAGGTAGGACTTTTTAGGAGAAACCTTATCACTGCAGTGTGCTCTTTAGTGTTTGAATTAAGTTCACTGTTTCCTCCTGTGTTTTCCTATAAATGGGTCAGTCACCTAGGCAGGGAAACACCACTGTTTCCTATCTACTTTAGGTGTGTTGCCACTACTGGCATGCACATTGTGAACACCTTGATGCTAGGTCCTGGAACTGGTATTGAGATGTCCTATTCTGCATCTTAGATACTTTTGTGGCATGGCCCTATTGGGATATGATGATGATGATGATGATAAAATGTTTATTTTTATACAGGAGATTATGATAAGGAAACCTTATTTTCAACATAGTCCTGCACGTTACATACGAACTCACGTACATATTTTACATGTTGCAAACATCCATATAGCATAAAAACAATTACAAATACATATTATACTGTTTGTCATTCATCCTTATTTAATACCCATAAAATGCTATAAAAACAGGGGGAGAGGGGAAAATTCTAATAACATTCACACCCATGGTACAAAAGTTTTCATAATTTAGTCTGAAAGACCTGCAGGGACTCTGTAGCTTTTATATCATTTGGTAGTGCATTCCACTCTTTTGCTACTGAATTTTGCAACATAAGTTCTCCAATATGGAAATAAGCATCTTGCAGATCCAATGAACTCAACTGATCCCATTTTTTGCAGGGATGGAATCACTGTCTGCAGTGTTACTGTTCTGAATTTGTTTTCAAGTGCCTGTTCAGGAACTTCAGGTCCTGAATGGATCGTCATTCCCCGTTTTCCTTCAGAGTAAAGAAATATCTGTGAAAGAAGCCATACTCTAATTATTTAGCTAAGAAAAGGCTGAGAGAAACATTATCACAGTATAATAACTGGCTCTCATTTTTTCCTTAAGGAAAGCCATGGTGTAATTTGCCGTTATAAAGGAGTGTTTATAATGGCAAACGCACTGGGTTTCCCCCTCCTCAGCGCATGTGCCAGCCACCGCTCTTCTCTCTCATGGCCAATGCCATGGCTTACCGCCAGATGCTTCATCACCACAGCAACTCAGCAGTAAGTCATTTTAAAATAAGAAAAGGATCTTCTACATAAAATACTGTACTTATATTGGGCTAATAAAAAAAGCAAATAGGGAAACTTCTTTGACTGCAGACCCTATAGAAACCAGATCGGACTGCAGCTAAACCGAAATGCCTTATTTTATATAGTTGCTGAGGCAAAAAAATGAGAGTCAGCAATTATAAAAAATAAAATACGAGATAGTGTGTTTAAACTCGAAGTTTACACACCCTCACTGTTAGATGCTTTCACAAACCTCTCGAGCTTCTCTCTCAGGTTTTATCTAGCATCTAACACCTCAAGTGTGTGTAAACTTCTCATTACACACACCACCTCATATTTTATTCTATATGTTATGAATACTAAAAGTGATAGAAAGGGTGGAACATGCACAGTTGTTCGAACTAGTAACTGCAAACAGAACTAGAAGGCAGACACACACATTAGGGGTGTGGGGGGCAGTGCAAGGAGAAACGTCAGAAAGCCTTACTTATTAGACAGAGGGTCAGCAGCTTGTGGAATATCCTAGCCAGTGAGGTAGTGGAAGCATGCACTGTTGAGACTTTCATCACATGGCTAGACTGATTTGTGAAGTACAATGGCACTGAGTGCTGGTCAGCACTAGCTGAGGTAACATTCCTGCCATTCAGCCTGGATCTGTGTCAGTACTCAAATTCTGTACTCAAACTAGGGTAGTCTCACTGCTGTACAGCAGAAGGGGTGGGCAAAATGAACCCCAAGTAGAAGGTCAGTAGGGGACAAGTGTCCTCTGAGTTGAGTTACTTGAATAGTGCAGTAAGAGCACCATACATGCTCAGGACAGTTGTCATCTGGTAGGTAACTCTTCATTCTAGGTTGAAGTCTGAGGGGGACAAGGTATTCTCAGTAGTGGCCACAGGCCTTTGGAACTCAGCCGCCAGCCCCCACAAAGTTGGAATGGTAACATCAGAGAACCCCTTTGGAAGACAGGTTCAAAAGTGCCTTTTTCCTCAGTCCTTCCCTGGCCCTATCAGCTGAGCACTGCATGCTGTTATCATTTTAATTATTGGTTTCTGTGCTTTTGGCTACGTTATTTATTCAAGTGTTTATTTATTGTATTTTATGGTTTGCCATTTTTGCATGTTATGTAAAATGCTTTGGGCACATAGAAAGGCACTGTATTAAATACAAAAAAAAAGGCAGCTAACCTAAACTAACTTAACCTTACCTAGGGTAGGCCTCTTATTGGGTAAATTTAAAGGACAATGTTGGGCCTGTCTGGAATTAATTTTGTACGGTATCATTATCAGTTTTGTTGGTATCACCCACATGTGCCACAAATTTACTAAACTGATTTGCACTGAATTTAATATTTTTCCATAGATTTTTTTCTCCCTACCGAAGGGCAGCTATTTAACCCTGTCCCTGCCTACTCTGACTGTGACTGCTTCCCCAGGGACTTACCTGGTCTTGTTGAGTTCCCCCACTACTTCCCCTGTGGCAGGGCTAGAGGAGGGAGGGCTGTCCTCCCCCTAGTTAATAATCTGGTGTGTACCATGGTTCCTGGATCGCAGTGTGGATTGGAGACAGGCAGGCAGGCAGGCAGGCAGGGCTTCATTAAGCCTCTGCCATCCTTTTCCAGTTTTGTTCTCCTTCTCTGCTGTAGTGCATGTTTGCAGGCATGTGGAGACACATGCATCATGCAGTTGCAGCCCCAGCCTCCCAAGCTGCACTGTCTAAGGGTGGACCAGCAAGCCTCCCTGGGAGAGGAGAGCAGATCATCAGACGCTCGATCTTTTCCCACCCCTGCTGAACACTAGCAACCCGAGCTCATTTCCGAACTTGGATCACCAGCGTCACAGGAGGTAAGATGCCCAGCACCTCAGCTTTTCATGCCACTGGGCCAGCCTGTAGTGAACTGAATTTTTATTCATTTATTTATCTAGTTTTTGTTGACCGGGTAAGTGCACTAGACAAATGCTGCCTATTTTCAGGCACGACTTGAGGGAGGCAGATACAGATGAATGCCAATTGACCTTGAACCAGATGAAGCTGTTGGTGGCATTTTTAGTGAATGGAGGGAAATTTGGCCAGGGCACCAGGGAAATTCCCCTACTCTGTCAGTAGTGGGACTTTCCATCTGATTGCAGGATGGCCACTCTGCATGGAGCACTGGAGGGTGCAGACGTGCTGCAGAAGGGACAGCAGGCCTCCTCTCCTTTTCTGCTTTGCCAGAGGCTGAAGATAAGAATCTACTTACTATTCCAAGCTCCTCAAATGAGGATATTACAGATATCTATATCTCAACTGAGGACTTAAGCATGGATACAGAGTTGGTTAAAGATAAAGATTTACTTTCTACACTGGATGAAAAACAGCAGGAGCTGCTAAGGTTGGTGCAGTTTGAGGAAGAATGTCATAAATCAGAAAGTTTGCGATTAAAAGCACAGATGGTGGCTCTACACTCTACTGAAGCTCCTGCCAACTCAGCTGGTAGGCCTGTCAAGAAGCCTGCTGACATAGTCATCACTAACATCGCCCCGGCAGGGCTGGGTGAGTCTGACACTAAAAAATCCAACCGAACTGTTTTAAATCCAGCTGATAATAATCCTGTTTTATTGGATTCTGCTGTAAAAATGGAAAGTAACTCTGCAATTACGGAATGTGACTTGTCTAAAACTTGCAAGAGTGAGCTTTGCTCAGCTGTCAGCCCCTCAGAACTTCAGAGTCAGGCTCGGCCAGTCTCGATAGAGAAAACAGTGCTTGAGCTTGATGCATCACCTAGCAAAGAGTCTCGGACTGGCATATATAGCACTAACCTTGGTATGTGCCTAGAGTCTGACACTCATACATCTGTCACGAAAACTCCTGATACTTCTCCCAGCGAGCAAATGCCACACAGTACTACGATGCATGAAAAGACTGTAGCGCTACCTCACTCAAAGGTCACCCTTTCAAAAACAGCTGGGTTTGTTTTCAAGCAACCTCAAGTCATGGCTACAGATTCAAACATAGTTTACCAGACTCGATCCCATTCTCAGGAGGGAGTTACAAGTTTTGCCTTTGGTAAACGTATAAAGGGAATAGAGCCACCAGGACCAACAAAAAATAGCACTGTAGGGGAGAAACAGGAACAAAATAATGTTCAGTCATCATCAGTTCCTTTAGCTTCTGCTTCAGTGGTCAAATCAGTTCACAACCCTTCTTCTTTCTCCAAGCAATCTGGTTCTCAGTCCACATATGATTGGTCTCCTCAGAAGGCATTATTTGGTGCAGGATTGCAGCTATCAACAGGGGGTACGTGGGTTCCTGACCCCTCCTGGGATTTTCCACTTTCCCAGGCTTCAGCTGAATGGAAACCAAATGTAACACCTTGCTCAGTACCAGAATTTTCATTGACAAAAGAAAACGATTTTCCTAAATTACCTTCTACTGTACATTCTTATGAAACTTCTTCTACAGACACTGTCAAACCAATCATTTCACCATCTTCAGAAAATAAAAACCTCCCTCACCCGACATTGGATTCAGATGCCCCACATGATGCAAAACCTCTATTATCTGACATATTTACAAAAACTAAACAAGAAGCAGCACCACATAGGAATGCTGTTCACATTCGGTACAAAGGTGGATTACAGGACAGACCAGACAGATACCATGTGGGAAAAGTGTTGTTGAAAGACTCACTACATTTTTCTCCAAGAGAGGTTTATGCATTTATAAACATCTCTGGAGAAGATAATTATGATGTTAGTTTTCGCACTGCATACACTTTAAATCTGTTTTGGGAGTGTTACAGCCAGGTTAAATCATTACCAATATGGACCCCCTTTGTTGTTATACCATTAACGGAACCACTGGTGAAATATGTAACTGTTATGTTTTGTAATGAGGGGTCCATGTTGAGGATACAACATATTGGTTGTCACAAAAATGTGAAGTATTGAGTGAACCAGAGGCTATCCTTGACAGTGAACACTTTTGGACTGGAGGGTGGAAATATAAGGTAAAACTTCACCAAGGGGATACTGGAATTCAGCATATTCCCAATTAATTTCTGCTAGGTCGTGATCGTGGGGTTTGTTTCTACGCTGGTCAGCCCCAAGCATGCTATAAGTGTGGTTCTCGCACTCACCTTTCTAGTACCTGCGATAAACCCAGATGTCATAACTGTGGGGAGATAGGTCATAGTGTTATACAATGTGCCAACCACACATATTGTGATCTTTGTGAGGAATATGGCCATATTTTTAGTGATTGCCCTTGGGCAGTGAGGAATAAAGCCTCCTGCATTAGCTCAGAGTTGCTAATTCAACAGGATCAGGATTCTGCAGCATCTAACATTTCGAAGCTTGAGTCAGCTGGTGGTTCTCAGACCCCCCAACCCCTCCTTTTGACTCCTTCCTCATCGGAAGTCACGGAAAAACTTCCTGAGGATCCTAAGATTCTTCTAAATGAACCTGTCACTCACGACACTACTTTAAGTGACACTATACTACATCCTCCTGCCACAGACGATTTTGCCCCTGTCTGTTACGAGGACCTGACATGCACCCAGATGGACAACTCTGACTTACAAATTCCAGATGCTTTACCTAGATGAAGATCTTCTAGATTTTCAAAATCTAATTCCTCTGACGCTCCTACACCAATAGAAACCAAGAATTCATATTCAGCCTTGTTTACAAATTGGGGGGATTTAGAAAGTGAAATAGGAGATTCAGACTCACAGAAATCTGTTACTAACCAAGTTTCTAACCTTAGAATTGAGGGGGATTATAAAGGGAAAAAGAAAAAAAAGAGAGAAAAAAAAACTAGTTGCTGGGTCACCTGAATTTCTTTTCGTATGGCAGCAGGTTTAATATGTTCTTTAATCACACATAGTATATTGCATACTGGCAAAAGAAGCGCTGTGTTTCAATTATTGCATGATTCATCTATTGATGTTTGCCTATTACAGGAAACCTGGTTACATAATATGGATCAAGTTAGACAGTTTCAGCAGGAATGGTTACGAGGCCCATCTTTCTGGTCCTTTGGTTTGGACTCTGCGGATGGAGTTGGGATTCTTTTCCATTCATATAATTTTACTTTACGGAAACTATATGATTTAATACCTGGAAGGGTCCTGATTTTAGATGGGATTTGGAACACTATGGATTGCAGATTTATATCTGTTTATGCTCCACAACTTAAAGCAGAAAGAGTAAACCTTATAAAAACAATACAACCTTTTTTGGTCACTCACTATAAGATTTTTTTGTGTGGAGATTTTAATTGTAGCTTGGATAAGCTAAAATCTAATGCTGCAGGACAGAAAACATATTGTGACTCAAATGCATTGGCTCAGTTAATTCATGCTGCTGATCTTTTAAATTGGCATTCTTTGCACATAAAAGGTCCCAAATTTATGTACAAACGTAATGCTTATACAACTACAATAGATTATATTTTTATTTCTTCTAATGTGCCTAATGGGTCTCTCTCTCTGTGATACCTGTGGCATTCTCAGACCACTTAATGTTACTTTTATCATTGACTAAATTCACTGAACGAACCCCTTTACATGCCAGATGGAAGCTAAATGTTTCAGTTTTAAAGGAACCTACAGTTAATAGGGCCATGGCAAATTTACTTCAGGCAAGATTAATCAGTGGAATTATTGTACACAGATAAAGGAGAATGGTGGATGGACACCAACTCCGATATACAGAGTCAGTTTATACGTTATGGTAAAAAAAATAGGAAATGATAAATTCTTAAACTATTTATCCCTGCGGCAGCAGTTACATAAATTAATGTCTCTGTCTAATACATCTAGATGTGATCTACAGTATCTATGCAGATCAACACGGTAAAAGAACAAATGAAAATCTTGGATGTTGACAGAGCCAAGTCCATTAGGCCCTTATTATCAACTAATATTAAGACTTCACCAATTGGAGACCCATATGAAGCATGTAAAACTCTTAAGATTAGAATTACACTAGACTTTTTACTATCCCACTAATTTCACTGTTCGCTGATGACACAAAGCTCTGTAACAGAGTAGACACACCAGAGGGTGTAGACAGAATGAGAAGGGACCTGCAGAAACTTGAAGAATGGTCAAGGGTTTGGCAGTTGAAATTCAATGCAAGGAAGTGCAAGATAATGCATTTGGGGCACAAAAACCCTGGCACAATATATCAGTTGGGGGGGTGAGGATATAGCATGCACCAAGCAGGAAAGGGATCTTGGAGTTATCATCTCTGATGACCTCAAGGCAGGGAAACAGTGTGACAAGGCAGCAGGTAAAGCAAATAGGATGCTGGGATGCATAGACAGGGGCATCACCAGCAGGAAAAGGGAGGTCATAATTCCGCTATACAAGACACTAGTGAGGCCCCACCTGGAGTACAGTGTACAGTTCTGGAGACCATACCTACTTAAGGACATAGACAGGGTAGAGAAGGTTCAGAGGAGGCAACAAAGATGGTGCATGGATTGCATCACAAGTCCTATGAGGACAGGTTGAAGGCACTGAACATGTAACTCCCTGGAGGAGGAGGGAGAGAGGGATATGATAGAGACATACAAGTATCTTACAGGGAGGAACAGGTGCAGGAATACACTATTTTTAAGCGAAAAAGATGTTCCAGGACTAGAGGGGCATGGGATGAAGTTGGAGGGAGGACGATTCAGAGGAAACGTGAGGAAGAATTTCTTCATAGAACGGGTGGTGGACAAGTGGAACACCCTGCCAGAGGAAGTGGTGGGGGCTGAAACAATCACGGGATTTAAGAATGCATGGGATAGACATAAAGGAATTCTGGAGGTCAGGGGTAAGGGGCAACAGACTTCCTGGAAAACATAAACTGAACTTGCAAACTTAAATGGGCAGACTGGGTGGGCCATAGGCCCTTATCTGCCGACACTGTCTATGTATCTATGTATCTATGTATCTATGTATCCCCTGAAGGCCAGGAGGTTAGTTCACTACAAGGTTTGGAATCAATAATTCATCAGCATTATGAATCTTTAAAGCAACAAACACCCATTTTGATGTGTGATATTCTAGATTTTTTACAAAGTTTTATAATTCCGGATTACCCAACAGAACTTCTAAATTTACAGTCTCCTATAACTCTGATGGAAATCACACAAGCTATAAAATCATTATGACTTCACACAGCTCCAGGATTAGATGGTATCCCTCATGAGTTTTATAAAACCTTTGGTAATCTGGTTGTAAAGAGCCTATTTGTGACTTACATATATTGGTTTAGGACAAATACTATCCATCTTTCCTTTTCTGAAGGATTATTATATTATTTGTACAAACAAGGAAACCGTTCTCAGATTAATAATTGGAGACCTATAGTTTTACTTAATACTGATTATAAGATATTAGCACATATCTTAAACATGCGGTTAAAGGCATATGCCTCCTTGGTTAACTCACCCTTTCAATATTGTGGGTTACCTGATAGGAATATTCAACAAGCCTTAAGGACTTTAAGGGATGCAATTTATCATTGTAATAATTCTGGTCAATCAGGCTGTATTACTGCAGTGGATCAAGAGAAAGCCTTTGACAGGGTCTCTCTTGAGTACTTATTTTTAGTTTTACAAACTTATAAAATGCCTACATCTTTTATAAATCAGTTGTGGTTATTATACTCTTTATTTACTGTTAGAACTTTTTTAAAAGGTGAAGTTGGCCATGGATTCAAGGTTCCTTGTGGTGTTTGACAGGGGTGTCCATTAAGCCCTTTATTATATGTCTTTTCCCTTGATCCTTTGCTTCGTTCCATTGGATCTCCACCAAAACGGAACTGGCTCACAGGGATAGGAATCCCACAGACTTTATACATACAAGCCTATGCTGATGATATTTGTTCCTTTTTTTCGCATCCAGAACATATAACATTTTTTTGGGGCAGAAATTGCTCATTACCAAAAGGTTTCAAATGCAAAATTAAACATAGATAAAAGTAAAGGGTAATTCATTGGACCCAGCATACACAATGATACCATTTGGCATGGTATTTTAATATCCTCTATGCCTTTGAAAATATTAGGGATCCTTTCTGGGCTGTAAAACTTACCTGATGTGAATTGAGATTTGGTTCTGCAGAAGGCGGAAAAAAAAATTATTAGAAGGAGACATTGGAAACTTACAAAATTAAAACATTGCTCTTTTAAAAAAAAATATTTTACCAATATTGCAATACATGGCAATGTTGTATCCCTTACCCATAAAGCTAGAAACAACACTCTATAGTTTGTTTTTTTTAGATGCTTTGGGGTACCAGACTAAACCCCATAAAAAGACAGTATACCTATTTGCCCATTAATTCAGGGGGTCTTAACATGATAGAACCAGTAGTTTTCCTTCATTCTTTATTTTTTAAACACTCGGTAGGTACTATCTTGCATAGCATTGAGACGGTGTCACAGTTCTGGACAAAAAATTCCCTTTCTATTTATCTCCACTCATGGTTACAGATGGCACCTAAAGTACATCCCCGACTTAATGTTACGCCCTATTTTATTCCTGTAGCTCAAAAGTTGTACAAATGGGCAATTACGAAGGTTTGCATTACTTCTCATATCACTAAATCTCTTTATCAAGACATAATGCATAGATTTTACCCTAGGGAACCTAGTTTTAAAAACTGCCCCTCAATTGATAAGGGTTATATTATTCATCAATTGACCCTTTCAAGAATTCCACAGAAAACATGGGAGAATCTATGGCTATCTGTATATGGAAGATTAAATATATGAGGAAATGCTAAGCACAAGAGTGTAGCAGAGAGAAACTGCCCTTACATGGAGTATATAGCTCAGTTAGAATCTATGCAACATTTTTTATTGCATTGTTCTTATGTTAAAGCTTAATGGACATTTTTGCCTAAAAAATGTTCCTTGCCTTGGCTTAACTACTTAACATATGATGTTCTTATTGTAGGAAAATATGACTCTGCTTTAACGAGCTATCATACTGACACTTTAATAGTTTTTTTTTTGTTGTCTTAGATTTTACTTAAGGCAAGCACAATGTCAATGGGTCTTGCAACACAAGAAAATGTCTTATGAGTGTTTCAGCATTTTAGTTTCAAGTGAATTTAAGAATGTTTATTTTTCGGACTGTTTGTCATATTCTTCACAGCAGGTGTTGAATTGGTGGAAGGGTTTCACTTATTTTATCAAATATAAGTAAACTTTTGAAATTTATGAAATGATGTTTTATCAAAATCGATATTAATTTCTTTTTTTCTTTAATTTGTTATGGTTACTTTGTTTTGTACAAATTTATTTTCGGTATGATTCTGTTTGTTGATATTTGTTATTAGATGTGTTACAATAAAAATGTCCCCTACTCTTATAGTGGGGGGGGGGTTGATTTTTTTTAATGGTTGGGGTTATTGTATGAAGTAATACTTATTTATGGCTTTGATTTTGTTTCTTATTTATGGTTTTGTATGATGTAATACTGATTTGAATATAATTTGTTATGATTTTGTTCTGATTTCAATATAAATTCCCCTACTTTTTTTGAGAAGTGCCATGGGATCTTTAACATCCACCTGAACTACCACCAGAACAGGCAGATGGGAACTCAGTTTAATGTCTCATCCGAAAGACAGCACCTCAGGAGTGCAGCACCCCCCTCATGCTGCACTGCAGTGTCAGTATTGGGATTTATCCCAAATGCCTGGTGTGGGGATAGAACCCACAGCCTTCTGATCTCCCAACCTCAGAGGAGATTGTGCTACCTGCTGAGCCACTGACACTGAAATTTAATGGTTTGTACCGAGAAGGTACCTGCTGCTGTACAACTAAGTGTTTTTTCTGATGGAGTATCATTCAAATTGAATAACATGTCAAATATTTATGTATATGTTCTTTGTAATAGACAGATATTATGTGTCTGAAAATCCTCTCATATGTTTGTGCACTTTAATATATGTTAGTTATTGTGACTGACAGGTCTCTCCCAGACTCAGCCTGTGACCGCTACCAGCTTTCTCATACCCTTCAGACACCTGCAAGGGTCCCAAAGCAGTTGTCACCACTCAGCATAGACACTCTTAGCATATCTCTATGTCAGAATCCCACCACTGCCACTAGTCTGTGACAGACTGGTCTCTCCCAGGCTCAGTCTGCAACTGTTACCAGCTTTCTAAAGCCCTTCATACACCTGCAAGGGTCCCTCAGTAGCTGATACCACTCAGTATAGACAGTCCCTCAGGGTATCTGTAGGTCTAAATCCCAGCAAAGCCACTACCCACATAGCACAGTGCTCCTTACCAAAAGGTAAATGACCCACCTTTCTCTGTCACAGCTAAGAACACCTCACTTTAGAAACAAAATATGGCAACTGTAGCCTTCTTTTGAGAAACAGAACACAGTTTTGGCAGTTATAACCAAGTTATCACACCCAAAGGACTCAGTCATAGAAACATGAAGTATATAGAAAATAATATTTAATACTTGAAGATATTTACACACATAATACAGGACACTATTCTATGACTATAGGGAACAATAATTCTACAGAGAAAATGTTTTGAACAGTAGATAACACACTGAAAAACCTATCTCACTCTTCTCTCCCTGTTTATCAAAGTAGAACAGTTTACCACACAGGATACCTTGGTGAATCAGGGTTGACTTAAACCTTAGATGGTAACTGACTGAAGTCCAAACCTAACTGACCAGTCTCCCACAAAACTCAGGTTTAACAAGGTTCCCAAATATTAGTCTCCACTGACCCTCAGCACACATGCCCTATGACATCACTTCCAGGCCAGTTCTTTGTGTCTTGAGGGCTGGGTCCTCTTTGGAAAACAGTCTGATCTGGACTTCAGGAGGTTGCATATTCCAATGGACACCTCTTTGTCCCACCTCCTGTCTCGTACAGCAGGAGTGACTGCTGCAGTCGTTAGGCAGGGCCTTCCTGTAACATGAAAGTACTGTTTTGGCTTTCAAGCTCTCCCATTAACTGGCCAGAGTGTCTTGTAGTACAGGACAAAGAGATTGTAATCATTCTTCTGAGTCATCTGGCATGCCTCTGGCAACTAAATTAATCTCATATCCCCTCACAGATCCATTGAAACGTATCAATACAGCTAGAAGAAAACAAGTTACAGTACCAAATTATATTATACTGCTGCACAAGAGTGGAGACAGGACCCATCATGCAAATTGCAGACCCATATCTATCCTTCCACCAATATCCAAGGCACTTGAGCACATTGTTGTTGACCAGCTGGTGGACTACCTTGAAAAATACTCTATCCAATGCTTGCAGCAATATGGGTTCTGTAAGGGGCACAGCATCACCTCAGCCTTGATGGAATTCACTGGCTTTATTCATCAATCTCTGGATCAGGGTACCTTAGCAGGAGCTGCCTTCATAGACCTCACTAAGGCATTTAATACTGTCCATCACTCACTACTCCTCCAACAGCTTACTGTTACTGACCTCTCCTCTGACACAACACTTTGGTTAAAAACTTATCTTGAAGACTGCTCTCAATGGATGAAAATAGCCAATGTCATATCTAATCGCCAGCCCGTCCACTCTTGCATGCCAAAGGGCTCACTCCTGGGACCACTCCTATTCAGCATCTTCCTTAATAACCTTCCTCATTTCTGCCATCAAAGGATCCTCCTCTATGCAGATGATGTGGTCATCTACTCCAGCAGCCACAACCCGAAGCAACTGGAACTTCACCTTCAAAGTGGGTTTGCGGAAGTGGAAGACTGGTTCTCTAAACATAAACTGATCCTCAACTACAAGAAAACCAAAGTGATGATGTTCAGCAGCACCCAAAACAAGCACAAATCCCATTCACTTACCATCAGAAACTGTCTTGCAGTTCCTCTTGAACAAATACCACATTTCAAATACCAGGGGGTCACCTTAGACAGTTGCCTGTCCTATGCTACACATATTTATAATGTAGCCAGAGCTGTCAATGTCAAGATTGGTCTCCTACATAGACATAAACACTGTCTTACTCCAGAAGCCCTCCGACTTGCTATATATAGTTCCATCATACCCATTGTAGACTATGGTCTTGTAATCTATGGAGTAGCCCCCATGTCTTCATTGTGCAGGATATCCATTGCTCTGAACAAGGCATGCAGACTACTCATGGGGTCCACACGTTTCACCCACATCTGTGATCATAACACTGAGATCGGTTGGCTACAGCTCTCCAGGAGGATCCAATACCAAAGCTGTCTTTTGGCCAAAAAAGCACTTCTCAGCCACCTGCCACCAGGCACTGCAAGCCTGCTAAACTCATATTGTAGCTCACAGCATACACAATGCTCAAACAGCCATCATCTCCATGTTCCTAGATGCTGGACAGCCCAGGTGCAATGCTCATTTGCCTACAGAGCACCTCACTGGTTTAATGCTCTTCATAGTAATATAACTACTTTACCTAAATTGGGACCATTCAAATTGAAGTTATGCCAACATCTCATGGCCAAAAGTTCTTGTGACTGTTTCATCTGAGATTCCCATCTACTAGCATTCAATCTTTTCCTCACAACTGGATAACCCTATATCTACGTTGTTATCTCAATAATTCCAAGGCTACCCCCCTTTTCGCACTTTGACAAGGCCCCTGGCTACCCCCATCCCCTTCACCCCACCTCTACCCCCACATCAGCTTGACAAGGCCTATGGCTGCCACTTCCATTCTTCTTTCTCCCATCTTTATCCTTCCCCCTTCTCATCTACCCTTTCCTCCTATTAGAATGATAAAACTGTGTATAGACATATATAGTATATATTTGCTCACGTTATTTTACTGGTTTTGGAAACATTGTACCTTGCCTCCTTTGTATGTTTTGTCTCCCCTCCCCACTGATGTGGAACCTTTGTAAATGAACTGTCTGTGCTCAGAGGTATTGTAATCCGAGAATGAATAAATAAAATAAATAAATATGAGAGGTTGTTACAGTTATATATAGAATAATGTATGGGTGCCTTACAAGCAAGGCTGTGTTTCCATTAAGGGGTTGTGATGACATCACAGAAACTTTGAGAGTGAAGCTTAAGTGGTCTTTGATGTCATCAAAACCCCTGAGATGGAAACAAGGCAGAGTTGATATGGTTGACCATATATTATGTTATATAATATGAGCATGGGAAGCAGTAGAGTGGCTGTTGTCAAGAGTGCTGTAAGAATGCTGGGGTGCATCAAAATGGGGATGACCAGCCGAGCAGGGGAAGTGGTCCTGATACTTTACAAGGCCCTAGTTAGGCCCCACCTGGAGTACTGTAAGCATTTCTGGACTTCTCAATACAAAAGGGGCATTATGGCAGTTGAGTGTGTGCAACACAGGGCCACCGAAATGATCAGGGGTATGGAGGACAAAATTTATGAAGAGAGTCTTGAGGCCCTTAACATGTTTACCCTGGAGAAATGTAGACAGTGGGGTTGGGGAGCATGATTTCAGCCTTCCATATATTTAAGGATATTGATAAGATCAACAGACAGAGATGTTTGATCTGATCTGGTGTGCTCCATCAAGACACAACTTGAAGCTCAGAGGTCATAAATTCAGGGGTAATGTTAGGAGGCACTTCTTTTTCCAGATGGTGTTGATGAGTCTTTTGAACATAATACCAGCAGAGGCAGTAGACAGATTTAAAGACAGTACGGGCCATCAAAGTAGGCCTGGAGAAATTCTACATATGAAAGGGCTCACAAAATTACCCTGTGCAGTACAGTGGGTGAGGAATCCCTGTAAATTAATACATATCTGAACTGCTTGATTGTCAGCCCCTGATTATGAAGCAGGGGGTGACAGACCTGATGGCCCTAGTGTCCCTTCCAATCTCAAATTGCTATGTTATTTAGTCGCTACCTGTACAGTATTATATTCTTACTGGTTAGCCGTGTTAATACACTGATTTTTGAGAGTTTCAAACCCCATAATACATGAGTGATAATACACAAATGTGTATTTATCACCTATGTACTGTACTGCCCACTGGGATCAGATGCCAGATCCTGCAGAATTCTTCAGAATTTTGCAGAATTTTGCAGGAAGCAGTGCAATGCAATCACAGTTATCACGCAAGAAACTGTGAAACTGCTTCTGATTATGGTGTACCCTACATTATAGGGTTTGACATGCACTCACTGAAAAATGAACTCAAATTCAAACAATAACTCAATCTCAATGGAATGTTCAAGGAACTCTACATTGGCTCTAACCAGAAAGCAAATAAGACTTCAACAGCAGTGTTGCAGCATAAGCCAAATGTCATAAAATCCTTTTCCTGCTCAACTGTGATAGGATTTGGGAGAAATGCAGTCACTGTGATGCCTAATGTGCACTCAGTCACCATACTCAGGTGACCAGAGCTGGTGCTTTCCCCTCAAGTGATGGAAGCAATGTGGTCAAGTGGTTAGAGCACCAGTTTGGGAGCCAGGATAGCACAAGTTCAAACCCCACCAGAGCCAAATACTCTGTGTGGCCTTGTGCAAAACATTCTTGGTGCTCCAGTTTGCCCAGATGTGGAATGGGTAAAAGAAGGACCCCACTGAAAATGAGATGTATCTTGTCAGCTGAGCTATCCTGAGTAAATAGAACATGTTACAAAAACAATAAAATGGTGATCCTGAGAAGCTAGGGAATTATTGACTACAGAGGGATGAGTGGATGGAAAGCACATCCAGGGCAGGATTTTGAAAAGGGTGGATACAAACACAAATACAGATTATGCCTATGTCTGCCTGAATACATCTGAGCAACCCTGGTACTGCTTTCAAGAAGATGCATCTCTCATGATTCACAGCAAAAACATTTTTTGCAGCTGCGTACATTTTGTTGCAAAATTTAGACTCTGTTAAACCATCTATAGATGGTCTAAGAGTTTGGATGAATTTGCCATGTGTAAATAGTAATGGGCAGATCTCGGATTAATCATTGTCAAAAAATCATGCCCAAGCAGCAGTATTTGTTAATCCAAGACAATTTAATCATGTTACTTTTTTTTTTTTACCAATAATGGATTTCTGACATCCAAGGCTTCATCATCACTGCACTTTTAATAACCTCAGGTACTTTTAACACTGTTTTATTATGAATTTTGTAATTAATAAGGTCATGAGAATAGCTTTAGTTGAATATTTGGCCTGAATGTTATATTCATGTGCCCAAATATTCTGGTATTTTTTTATTTTTCTGGTATTCAGTACTCAGCTTGGAGGATGTGGCAGAAGGGGACTAAGCCTTTCCCTTTACCAGGTGGCCAGGACTAATATTCTGAGCATCCTCTATCCCTGTTCCAATCTTTTCTTGCCCACCCCCCCTTTCCTGGTACACCACAGAGACTTAAACAAAATATTCCAAAACTGCCGGCTCCCGGCAGCATGTAATGAGGTTACAGCTTCTTTTCAATGACCCTGTTCCCTAGTCTGATTCTCTCCATTCCCCAGAATCATAAATTCTACATCTTAGTGTTCCCTCAACTCAGTCCTTGGTTAGTGGGCTACTGCAAGTGAAACTGCTGATCCAATTGGACCCCTCCCGCAGCATGCCCAGCCCACTCTGCTCCACAGTATTAATTGAACTGAAAGAATGAAGCACGTGTGCATGAGCAAGGGCATTCTCCCACAGAAGGGGCATAGCAGTACTGTCAGAAATGATACTAGGAATGTGACCAATCAGTTGCCTAGCATCATTACTGACACTGCTACCCTGCCCTCATTCTCGTGATCATGTGCCAATTCATTTGCTACACTCATCAAGCTGAGCTTATAGGAGAGGAGCAGGCTTGGCATAATGCTTGGGGAAGGGGGACTGGCTAGCTAGGTTTCCTTGGCACTAGCATAGAACTAGGAGCTGACAGTTTGAAACGTTTCCTAAAGTCTCTGTAGTATGCCACAGAAGGAGGAGGTGGATGGGAAAGGATTGGAATGGAGAGGTTGGGTGGCCAGCAGATCAGCCCTGGCCATTGGGGGCGTCATTAGGCAGCACTCCCATGCATACCCTAATGTTATTATCTCCCATTCCGTTACAGTCTTATCTGACCATAAGAAGGCAACTGAAGTTCTTAAACTGTGACCTCTTCATTTATTGAATACAGTCGTAAATAAACTGATTCTGCCATACACCTTCCCCCCCCCCATTATCTGTTTTACCTAATTTATCAGTTCTCTCCATGGAGTTGCATATGGGCTTTTGTATAATACCAGCAATTTCTTAAAATGCACACAACATCACCAGCTGGTCTACAACTTGTGGAGTGGATAATTGTCTGGACACACAAAATTAACTGCATGATAGTCTACAGCCTGAACTGATACCCGTTAGCAAGGATATTAAGGCTAATCTAGGCAATAACCGCTCTGCAAAAGTACTTATGTTCCAAAGTTACATTTTATTAGAGGAGAGCTTCATGCTCTGAGAGGACACATTACTCACTTGTATGAAAATGTTGAAATCATTAGCTCTAAGGTACTGAGGTAAGGAATCTAGGATCCCTGAGACCAATGAGAAATTTTGCTTAGCAGCGATAAAGACGTCACAACTCCAGTTAACTGCTTTGACAGTCATCTATACATGCACACTTTTTCTCATGTTCCTATTAGTCTAGTTGATATGAATAAATGAATGAACAGGAAAAAGACAAAACAAGGAAAAAATAGAAAAAGAAAAAGGATAGAGTATAATATCTTTAGATACACTGGGAGCTCAGTTAGAAGTACAAAGTACTAATGCTTATCTATTTTGTATTTATTTGGTTCTAGGATTACAAATACCTTTGAGCCAAGGCTCTTTTACAAAGCTTCCATGTCAGTTGAAGTACAATACAGGGGATACAACAGAAATAACAACATTGTAGGTAAACGGTACATTATACAGTTATTAATTAAGGGGAGAGGCAACACGTTAGAGATCTCAGTACATAGAATGGCCCAGAGCAGCATCAACTAGGAGAGGGGTGAAGAACAATGGAGGAGGAATGGGATGGCAAGATGGGAGTAGTAGCATCCGGAGGCATTGTCAGACATCACCGGGAGAAGTGTGGAGAGAGGGGTGGGTAGGGGAGGTGGGGAGGTAGGAAGTGGGAGGGGTCATGGGAGCGGAGGTAAAATAGGAGATAAATGCTATGAAGGGGGTGGCAAGGCACAGCTGTTGGTGGTGGCCAGTATTTCTGATTAGGTGAGGCAATCACAGGAGTTGGAGGCAGTAAGATGGAGTCGAAACCTGGTTTTAAACATGCCAAGTTTGGGAGCACCGGAGATGGAGCATAGATAAGGATAAGGGTGCGAAACCACCTCCTTCAGTTTATCTTTCTCATTTTCTCGGGATGAAGCTAGTTTGGATAGTTTGAATGGCCCACCAGTATTGCTTCATATTTTAGAGGATACTGGTGGTGGTCAGTTGCTTGCTGGACATACTTTATTCTACTATCCAATTGCTATTGCTAAGGCCATTAGTACTTCAATGGATAACCAGTCAGTTCCTATGCATCAGGTACTAGATGAGGCAGATTTAGGCAAGGCAAGGCAAATTTTATTTAAAAGACTCTCAATCCCGGAGGCTCTGGGTACTGTACATAAAATCAACATAAAACAGATTTCAATGAATAAAACAATTATCAAAAAACACAGTAACTAATAAATAATAATAACTAACAAAATAATAATACAGAAATCAGGAAGACAGCAATATAACCAGTCAGAACAGGGCAGTATTTACAAAACTGGGTCAGAAAAGGCCTGCGCAAACAGGAAGGCTTTGCAGTGTGCCTTAAATACCTCCACCAAAGAGGCCTCCCTAATAGATGGAGGTAGTGAACTCCACAGGACGGGGCCGGTGACACTAAAAGCTTGGTCACTGGTAGTTTTTAACCTCATCCTAGGAATCGCAAGGAGACCCCTCAAGGAGGAATGGAGGGAGTGAACTGAGGTAGCAGGTGTAAGAAGGTCCACCAGGTAACCAGGGCCCAGGCCATGTAGGGCCTTAAAGGTGAGCAAGCCCACCTTAGAGAGGATCTTCCATCTGACTGGCAGCCAGTGCAGTTCACGCAGCACCAGCAATAAAATAGCCAAAAAGTTTGCGCTCTCAAAAGAAAATGATGGAATCCGGTTATGAACTAATGTTCACATTTATTGAACCACTTGTGGAAGCCCCTAGCGCCTCGGCAAAGTGCCTTCTAGGAGGCATAGTTGCAAAGACATCCAGCATACATTTAAATATAAATTCCAATGTGACATCACACAATAATTACCTAATCAAGCAAAAAATGTTCACATACTGTTTCAACTTATAAGAAAATTGTATAAAGCAATGTCAAATTCAGATTGATATGCAGCCCAGAGACAACAGAATATTAGAGATGACTAACTGTATACTACATATTTATAGTGAAATAAATTATGGATTTTTATTTAACAAGGGGTTCTCCTAGTTTACTAGGGATACATCATACGTTGAAACCATAATCGGCTTATAAACATGTATTGTAATCGTGCATAAATTATTTCTTTGAAATGTCACCTTAAATAAAGTTCCATTATTATAAAGAATAATAAACCACTTTTTTATCCTTAAAAACATAAGTTAACACATGGAACAGTAGTTAGATCACTCATTATACTTTAGATCTTAGAGATGTGGAGAAGGGAAAAGATACAGAAGAATAATTTGATGGAGCCCAACTGTGCCGGAAGAATGTAGAGGAACCAGAAAGTGATGGTATCCACAGTACAATCTATAAAACACAGTAAGATATGGTCAGTACTTTATTCATAATAATAAACATATAAATTATATACATACTGTATATACATGCACAGTGACTACCTGATTCAGATACAACACTTTCAAAATGCAGACTAAGGACAGAAGCTGTAGCAACAACGTATGTCACAACTCTAAATCACTATCAATCTAATTAGTTCTCAAAAAAGGCTTTAAATCCCATCTCTCATTAAGGCCAGATGGAATAATTGTATCAGCCTTAACAATCCAAACACTTTCTTTTTGCAATAGTTTGTTAGGCCTATCACCACCTCTGGGGTTACACTTCACTTGTTCAACTCCCATGATTTTAAAATGGGACACATTACTTTTGTGAACACTAGTGAAGTGCCTTCCTATGGGTGTATCCATTTTCTGATTAATTATGGATCTTACATGTTCCTGAATTTGCTCTTTCAATGGTCTGTTTTTCCTATATAGTATAAATTACATGTGCACCATAATATATAAACAACAAAAGGAGTTATGCAAGTGATTAATTCCCTCACTTCAATTTTTAGACGATTAGGTAAAACCAGATGATCCCCTGTGATCATATATTTACACACGTTACATTTCCCACATTTATGATTACCCTTAGGCTTTTGTGGCAACCATACTCTCTTTGGTTCTGTTCTCTGAAAAAACTGACTGTCCACTAGTTTATTCTGAAGGTTAGCTCTATGTCTAAAGGCAATCCTTGGTATTATAGGTGTCAAATTGTTTAATTCTGGGTCACTTTTTAAAATGTCCCAGCTATTCCATACTATATTGCCTACTACCTCAGCAATAGTGTTGAATTCCAAAGAACATGTAATTGTGCTTTTCTCATCAATGCTGTCTCAGGTAACAGGTCCATTTGTGTTTTTCCCTTTATTTTCAACAATGCTTTATTAAGCACTGTAGGATGGTAGCCTTTGTCCTTACACTTTTGCAAAAGTTCACATGCATGCTGTTCAAAATCACTGTCAGAAGTGCAGTTCCTCCATATTCTAACCAATTGTCCATATGGTATGGAATTTTTCAATTTGGCAGAGTGTGAACTGTCACTTCTTAAAAGTGAATTTGTGCTATTCTCCTTTCTATAGCCTTTGGTACAAATGCATTCATTTACTCTGTCACCCTCTAGTGTAATGTCTAGAAAATTGACAGATTTCTCATCTATTACTGCAGTAAATCTTACATTAAGATCATTTTGATTAAGCCACTGAATAAAATCTCTTGCACTTTCCATATCTCCATTCCATATATGGCAATACTTTGACTGCCCCATCAACAACCTGGCAGCTGAGTTCTGCACTAGCTGAAGCTGGCAGAGGATACCTCCCAAGACCCTGAGGTACAGCACATTTTAGTAATCAGGCCTCGACATCACAAAGGCATGCACTAAGGTAGGGAGGTCCAGTGGTGGAACTAGGGGCCTAATCCTGGCGATATTCCTCAGATGGTAAAAACTAGTAAGGACCATGGCCGACACCTGAGCCTCAAGTGTCAGGCTGCTATACAGTATAATGCCTAGTTTACACACCCTGGAGGAGATCTTCAAAGGCACACAGCCCAGGACGAGTCCTGTCTCTGGACCCGAGGCCATCTTATCACACTTTCTGTTCGACTCCACTACAAGTACCTCCATTGTATCTGGATTCAGTCACAACCAGCTGGAGGCCATCCAGTCATTGATTTCAGCAAGGCAGCTGTTTAGCACATCCACTGCATTGGATGTCCCAGGTGCAAAGGAAAGATACAGCTGGGTATCATCGGCATAGTAATGAAAACCCAAGCTGTATTTCCTAATGAGCCCTCTAAGGAGCAGCATGTACATGGTGAACAGCACTGGTGATGAGACCGAACCCTGAGGTACTCCACAAGACAGGGGACTAGGGGAGGTGGAAAAATTCCCCATCACTACCCTCTGCCTCCTGTCTGTGAGAAAGGACTCAAACCAGCAGATGACTGTGCCCATGAGTCCACAAAATTCCTTCAGGTGGTCATGTAACACACAATGGTCCACCATGTCAAATGCTGAGGAGAGATCGAGGAGAATGAGAATTGTCCCCTCTCTCAATCTCTCACCCTGAGAAGGTCACTGTTCACCCGAACTAATGCAGTTTCTGTGCTATGCCTCACCCTAAACCCAGACTGGAGAGGCTGATATAGATCAAAGGCCACAAGGTGCTCTTCAAGTTGAAGTGCCACAATCTTCTCAACAAACTTCCCCAAGAATGGAAGGTTGGAGACTGGATGGTAATTTTCCATGACGTCAGGGTCCAAAGAAGGCTTTTTCAGAAGGGGTCTCACCAATGCCTCCTTCAAGGCACTGGGAAACACCCCTCAGACAGGGAGCACCGGACAATCAAGGCAAACACTGGACCAACAGAGTCAACACATCCCATCAAGAAATGTGTCGGCACTGGGTCCAGTTCACAGTATGTGTGCCTCAGCTTGGAAGCAACCCCAATGACCTCAGCCACCTCCAATGGTCTAAACTCGCCCCAACTAGGTGGAGTGTTCTCTGGGCATCTGAGGCAATCACTGTTGGCCACATATTTAGAAGTGCCTTGTAAAACAATAATCATTTATGTGGGCCACCTACTAAAGAAAGACTTAGACCATGAAACTAACTTGATAAAAGATTTTGCCAAGCATTTTGGTACTTGTTTTGTTGTTCAGTTGCAGACAATATAAAAGGAACAATATGAAATAGATGCTTCTCTTCTTGAGTTAAGATCCTATTTAATTGCCAAGGAATTGGACAGAAATGTCTTAGACAAAGAGAGGTTTTCAGCTTGCTGACTATTATGTATGCTGTTACAGGTGATATGACCACTTTTACGACTGTAAAAATGGTCTCATACAGTTCTGATACCCTAAAAATATGAGACCACTCTTACAACTGTAAGAGTGGCCGTGTTGCTGAAATGTATATTTTATTGATAAAGTTCAATCAATATTATATAAAATATTTAAAAAAGCTTACTCAAACATGTCCGTTTCTAGAGCAGCTGCCCATGAGACACTCTTGACAGAATTAAGTGTCTCACATGCAGAGGATAGGAGCACTATGATTGCTTAAGAGAACTCCCTCGATCTACAGTAGATCGATGAAGTGCTCCCAACAAATCAAAGTGCTCCTTTCCTCTATGCGTGAACTGCTTTATTCTGACAAGAGTGTCTCATCAAGCAGCGCTCTGAAATGGGCACACCGAAGGCGATATAAAATATTTAATATATTATTGATTGAGCTCACTCGATATATTAATACAGGTGACAAGACCACCCACAGCTGTATGAGTGTTTTCACTTACATTCTTAGGATATCAAAACTGCTGACCTTCAGTTTGTGGTTTTCATACCCTTAGAATGCATGTGAAACCCCACTTTTACAATCATGAGTAGTCATAACCCTTATTTTCATACCAACTCGGTTCTTCAGCTACTTTTGTATTAACATTAAGTAACTCGAAATGACTATATAACTTGATTCATACATGTAAAAAAACAACTTGTTAGATCAGAGCTATTAGAACAAGGGGGACACCTGTTCTTTGACTACACTGCTTCTACTTCTTTTGCTCCCCATCTTACTGGTCCAGAAGTTTATATTGTACCTCTGTTGGTATTTTCAATCAACAACCTACTTTTTTTCCCTTCTCCTTACACATCCCTATTCCTATTTGCCTCTCCTTTTTCTTCTCCTCCTCCCTACCCTCCCCCATTCATCCCTGCTGTCTTCATTTCCCTATGATAATAATCTGCACCTTTCTTCCCTTACCTTCGCCCCTTCCAGACCCTCCCTCTCTTCCTCTTCACCTTCCCCCTTTTTTATCCTCTGTTCTCCTTTTCACCTAGGCTTCCTTTTGTTCCTGCTCTAACTATTTGGATCGTACACTCTCTCCATATAATGATTTTTCAAGGTTATGTTTATAATTACCTTTTTATGTTTTAACAGGGCACTATGTACCACATGTACCATATACTTTATGTACTATGATTTCAAGTATGTAACTTCCTTTGTATGTATGTATACATGCCTCAGGACCTCCTTGTGAATGAGTTTGCTAAATGGAGTTTTTCTGCAATAAACTTGAACTTGATACTCCTTTAAAGTCCACAGTAAATTATCCATCTGTCCTTGATAGACCAGCTTCTGAGCAGAAATGCCAGAGTTTTTGGATTCCAAAAAAACAAATTTGAGACAGAGAACTCTTATTGTGAGCAGCTCAAGAGTTTCATTCATAAGTTCTTGGGGACTACTTTAAGTAGGAGTGGTATTCTAGTGGCTTGTAGAACACCCTTGAACTCTGAATATGACTCACAGGTAGATTTCCTAGTGAAGGATCGGTATTTAGTGGACATCTTACTCCTGAAGGCTGAAAAGGCTGACACTTTAGGCATTCATTTTTTCCAGTTTAAGGATGTATGTCCTGATCATGTATTGCCTCTAGAAGCCGATGTATTTCTTGATTCTGCTGCTGTTTAAAAAGTAGCTTAAATTTCAAAATTTTCTACAGTAACAGACTTAATTAATAAAAAAGGCTGAAATTGTGTTGTCTAACAAATATGTTCTGTTGGTCGTATTGGAAGGGGGTTGACTAGTTGAAGAAATTGATACAGAGGTACCAGCATATAACGAAGTAATGAGATAACAAAGTACCAGTGTACCCTTTTCTGTGTCACCAACTCTACACTTACGGAGCATGGACCGGGGACATATCACAGCAGCCATGTTTATTGACCTAGCTAAAGCTTTTGATTCTGTGTCTCATCTACTACTCTTATCCAAACTTCTCTCTGCTGGTCTATCAACTCATGTTGTGGACTAGTTTAGGTCTTATTCTAGGCAAATCAACTTAAGGTAAACACTAAGAAGACCATGGCCATGACTTTTGGTACCTCACAGAAACTTGCCAGGCTTTCCCCACTTCCATCCTTTTCCAACCTGGATGGCACCACTTTTGATGTTGTTCCCATCTTCAAATATCTAGGCATATGTTTGGACAGTCAGCTTGATTTCTCTGTCCATATGCTCAGTCCAAAGCTCGGTGCCCTGTATCGGAATAAAGAATCCCTCTCTCCTGATGTCTGCCATGAGCTGCTTACTAAAATGATCCTCCCTGTGTTTGACTATGCGGATGTGGTCTTTGGATCCACCCCTGCCTCATCCCTCTCTAGACTGGACTCCATCTGTAACACCTTTTGCCATTTTGCCTCTAATGTTCCACCCATACACACCACTGTTCCTTCTACTCTACCCTCTCTTCACTTACACCGGCAGCATCACTGTGCCTCTCTTATCTCCAAATTTTGGTTTGAATTCCACCTCTCCTCTCCCCCTTATCCCTCTCTTCCTACCCATTATGCTCCAGAGACTCTTGTACCTTCTTTCTCCCTTTCCCTCTATGCAGATCAGGGCAGGCTGCTTTCTCCTACCATCTTCCCTCCCTCTGGAACTCACTACCAAACTCCCTTCATCTAGCTCCATCTCTTCACAACTTAAAACGTGTGCTATCCCTAACCCCCTCTCCTTCTTGCTCCTGTCTTTCCTCCTTTTGACAGACTGGGTTGTGACTCCCTCTACCCCTATTAATTTGGATCTTTATGCACTATACTATTCCCCAAATGTTCTAGAATCTATTGCACACTATTATTTCTTTGCTCTCTTTTCCACATTATTTTTGTATCCATCTTTCCTGTTTATTATTGCTACCATTTATTAGCTTATAACTCTACCTATTTTTCTTTTGTAATTATTCATGCATTATTTCAATCTCTACTGCTCACATAACTGCATGTCAAGCACCTTATGTTTTTACTCAAATGTTTTTATTTAATTGTAATCTGTCTGTATGTATTCACAGTTTTTCCACTAATATACAGTGAGCAAATAATGGGTGGTGGTACAAATAAATCCAATAAGCACTGAAAATATGCAAAAATATAACAATGTTTTATTTTTTGTTTTTTGCAGTATGCAGTTAAACATTTGCAATAAAGTGCTTAATTCAAATATACTTGTCATCTCCATCAACTCAGACAATAAAACAAGTTGAAGTGTATTTATTTGAAAAACTATTAATGCACACCTACCTTAGTCTCAATGTGACAGCCACCACTATGCCCCTGCGCTTCGCCAGAATGGCTTCCTTAGGGGGTGCAGTCTCCAGACCCCTAACTTCTATAAATACCCAAAAGTGCACATGCTAACAAATTACATCTAATTACTTGTTTTAACAGCTTTCCTTAATTAACATGCTTATGCTTAGTATTATGCAAATCAGATCCTTTTAACAATAATTCTCAATATATGTCCTGATTTATCTCCATTGAGTGTACAATTATCCTATTTTCACAATCTTTTAAACTCATTATACACATTAAATCCTTTCACAATGATTTCCAGTGTTTATACATGTCATGCTTTAACACAAACATATACAAATATCCTGTTTTTACAGTTTTTTAAACACATTTTTAAAACTCAAATATATATATATATATATATATATATATATGGATCCTAAACAAATATTAATTGCAACATCCATATAAAAGCTCATAACTTTATGTGCTCCAGACATATAAAGGATTAAATATTAAACATCAATATCCTATAAAAAGATATATATTAAAGAAAAAACAAAACTGTCTGATTAGCATCAATATGCAAAAAAAATCATAAATCCAATGACTTTCCTTATACATGGGCAAACAGTCATCATTTTATACATTATTTATAATAAACACACAATAAATGAACTTATATTGACACGTCCACAATTACAGGAATCACTGAATATATGATCCATGTGTTAGTTCTGTCCTGTATTCCATTTCATGAAGTTCCTTTTTCCAGAAAGATCCATATTTCACATCTACATTAATTTTCATTCTAAAGGACAAGAATAAACATCAAAATTAGGAATCAGGTTAATGGTTTTAAATCATGTAATAAACAATCAAATGCTATAAATCCCAACCAAAAGCAACTTTCAGAGATATTAATGTAAATATGGCTTAAAATCCAATACATTGTTTAAACCTTGCAGTTTCAGACTGCTCAGCTTCCAAATCAAAAAACCTTCACAGTGCTGTAATCTAATTTTCAAAGATGTTCTAAGATTATTTTGCTTTCTATTTACACATTCCAACCCCACAAATTTATATCTTTTGGATTTCCAACATGTTCTAAATCAAAAAGATCTGCTACTGGACTATTAGGATTCTGCTTTTTTATGTTTGCGACATGTTCCTGTTTTTGAACTTTCAGCTTCCTTTCAGTCATGCCAACATACAACATGTCACAAGAACATATCAAAGCATATACCACACACATGGTGTTGCACGTAATGCATTAATTTATTCAAAATCTTTGTGTTGTCACTGGATGTATGAATTCTACTCCTTCTGAAGTAAACTGACAAATATTGCAGCTTCTACATTTTTTCTTTTAGGGGTGGGGGGATCCAGGCTGCAACCATTACTTCTTGTGGTTTTAATCGGCTGTGCACAATCTTATCCTTAACATTTCTTGCCCTTTTAAATGAAATTCTTGTTTTTTCACCTAATGATTCAAATAGTTTGGCATCATTTGTCAAAATCTGCCAATATTTAAAAATTACATTACCTATCTGCCTGCAATAGAGTTGAACTTAGTACAAAACATTACAGGTTCTTTATTCTTACATACTGTTGCTTTCCCAAATAAACTCATTCTGTCTTTCTGAAAAACTTTCTGGTTTGTCACTGTAAAAATTCAAAATTATAACCTCTGTTTATAAAATCTTCAATCATGACATCTGCTTCTCTTTCAAAATCAGTATCTCTACTACAGTTTTGCCTAATGCATAACATTTGACTATAGGGCAAAGATTGTTTTAATTTTATTGAATGTGCACTTATGTAATGCAAATAAGCATTACAAGCTGTTTCTTTTTTATAGATCTTAGTTGCAACCTGCTCCCCAACTACACCCACAAGCTCCAAATCCAAATATGTGATCATTCTCCTATTCATCACATAAGTTAGTTTTAAACCTAACTCATTAGTATTCAGCCATGTGACGAATTCCAATATTTGTTCCTCTGGACCTTTCCACATGCAGATGATGTCATCAATAAAACAATACCACATGATGACATCATCTGCAAAAGGAAAAACATCCAAGAGTACTGTGTTGAGCTCCCAGTATCCCAGTGTCAAATTAGCATAAGATGGAGCCATGCATGTCCCCATACCAGTTCCCAATATCTGTAAATAAAAATCTTTGTTAAACTGAAAAAACTATGTGTAAGAATAAACTTAATCGCCTCAACTAAAAAAGTGGTTGGATTGGGAGCTGATGTTCTCTCCAAGAAGTATCTATATGCTGTAACCCCATCAGAATGCTTAATTGAGGAATATAACTGTTCCACATCTATAGAAATCCAAAAGTAACCTTCCTGCCACACGAAACCTGTCAACTTTGTCAACAGGTCTCCAGTGCCTCTGAAATAGAATCTTAATTTGCAAACTTCTAATTTTAGAAAAAAATCCACAAAAAATGATAATTTGTCAGTTAAAGATCCTATCCCAGAGACAATGGGATAACCTGGAGGGTCCTTTGAGCTCTTATGTATTTTAGGCGGTGTATATATTACTGATGTAATCAGATTATTAGGCCAAAGACATTCAAATTCAGCAGATGTAATCTCTCCTGCTTTTATCGCATCCTGTAAAAAATCTTTAAATTCTGTCCTGATCCTAAAAATAGGATTTCCCAGTGATTTTTTATATCTAGACTCATCATTTAAAATATTATAAACCATTGTCTTGTATTTATCATTAGATAACAACACAATATTTCCCCCTTATCAGCACTTTTTATAACTACATTTCCTAAACAATGCAGCTGTTTTAAAGCTCTATGTTCTTTATTCGTTAGATTATTCCATTCTTTTTTGTTTTTATCTCCATGTTGTACATTCATTTATTCACTTCATTGGTTACTAATTTTTCAAAAACCACAATATTCAGGTTACAAGTTTGAGGACAGAAATCAGATATCTTTCTAAACAACCTTTTTCTTTCACCTCATATACAGTAACACTCTCATTTGTTTCAGGACCCATTGTATTGACACCATCACTTTCGCCAGTATTAAACTCTATTAAATCAACATCACTTTCTAAATAGAGTTCATTTAAAATATCCAAAGAGGTACTTTCCTGAGTATTCATCTGATGAAACATTTCAGGTTCTTGTATATTTTCCCACTCGCTATCAACGTCATTTTCTGGTCCAAAATAGTCTCTCGGTTTGATCTTTCTGAAAAACTTAAATATGGTTAATTTCAAATTCATTGACAACTGGTGTGGGTTCAAATGTTAAACCTTTCTCCAAAACTTTTTGTTGAATATCAGTCAGTCTATTTTCAGACAAGTTGACCACATTTAACGTCTTGCTCGCAGATTCCTGCCTGACCGTCTCGGTACAATATTTCTTCCTCTTCCCCCATGTCCCCCTCCTCATTTTCCTTGTTCTGCAGCATTGCATGGATCCCTTTGTTGTAAAAAAGGTCCTCAAACAATTTGATTAGCCGCTTGACTAATTTCTTGATTGTCAATGACATCACCTTCAGCAGAATCTCTGTTCTCCTGATTTAAATGAAATGACACAGCATGAGGTAATTTACTCTTACTATAACTTCTTGATTTCCAATTTCATTTTCTATTGCATGATCTTCCTCTACTTTGACTTCGATTGCTTTCATCTTTAGGCAAATTATAGAAAGTCCCCCTTGTTTTGTTCCCTTTATCTCAAACTAGTTTGTTCTGTTTATGAGTAATTAACATAGTTTCATATTTTCAATCTGTCTTTCAAATCCCCATCAAGTTCACCAAATAAAGGGTCCTGAGTATAATCATTCAATTTCATCTTCAAATTCTGTATTTCTGACATAATTGAACCATGTTTCTTCAAATCTGCCTTATTAATCAACTTAATGAAGACTTTAGTGCAAGTCTTCCTCCCATTCGTCTTTGGAATCAAATTAATGTATGTATGCACTGCCCTCCTTCCCGTTCCCCTAGATAGAATGTGGAATCAGCTTCAGCTCAGTGTGCCTCTCCCAGTTACCAACATTTAAGAAAGGTAAATAACTAAATAAAGTCCAGTTTCTTTTATTTCCAGTATAAAGGCAACTTAGATTTTTAAGCTGGAATGTCCCATGGTTCTCTAATAATCTTGCAGACAATGATCTAATGAGCTACCTAGTATATTTTGCTGTAGTATGCCCACAAAAAACTTGGAGCTTCAAATGACATCTCGTTTTCATTGATTGGTCTTGTAATGTATCAAGCTTATGCTAGTAAAGTTACAGAGTTGCAAGCAGCAGTCAGGGACATTTGGATCAGGGTGAAACTTGATAGACAGTTATTCTTTATCAGAGCAGTGATGTTCTTTCTCTTCTACTTAAAATAGAGTGCATAGCTATAATTCTTCTCACTTTTTACACCTCCTCTTTTGGCTCCTGGTGTTATAATAAGGATATTCAGAGTGAATTGTCTTCTTCTATCCATTCCAGTATGTTAAATTATCCTGAAGTAGTGCTCCTTATAATGGTAGACTTGAATACAAGAATAGGGCCTCACAGTAACATGGAGGAAGACAACTCTCTTTTTAGTATTTCTGCCTCTGATGTCTATCATAGGAATGCTTCTGACAAGAAAGTGTACAAATCAGGTAGCAATCTAATAGTGTTACTCTAGTCATTCAGTTTTACTGTGCTTAGTGGTAGACTCCATGATAATAAGAGTGGTTCCCCTACTCTTCTGGCAAACAGTTCTACTTCTGCTTTTGACCATGCAATTGTTTTCTCTTTCTTCTCTAACAAATGTGTCTATCTTACTGATCCATCCAGAACAGAAAGTGATCATAAGCCAGTAGAACTAGTTAGAAAATAAAAATCTGAGACTCACAAGTATTTGTTAACTTGTAATTTTTCTTGACTCACTATTTATTGTTAATAGAAGAGTTTTGAGCATCACAGTTAGAATGTGACCTGATGACTTGTCTCATCAATGATGATGTTGCTCCTTATTTGGAAGAACAAAACAGAATACAGTGGGGGACATTTACAACGTTTTATTTAATTTTTCAATTGTTGATTCTGCTACTTTACTGCACAATGAAGTAGAAACCTATTTATGATACTTGGTTCCATAAGGTGTACCAAAGCTGAAAAGAAGGATGAATTTGCTGACTTGGTGGGTTAAATATAGTCCAACCAGGGCCAATTTATTATTTTTAAACAAATACAGGAAGGAATATGAAAAAGTGTTAACTTGTCAGAGGGATTTATATTATGACTGCTTAATGTTCATTATACTGCTACAAAGTGTAATCCATTGTCTCTGCCTGCATATTGTTCTAGGTACTTCTGCTAACTTCTGACTGCAATCTATAGCCTCTACCTGTGTAATGTTCTAGTTACTGCTGCAAAGTGCAGTCACAGCTGCTACCAGCTTGTTGTATTAGGTACTACCACTAACTACAATCATAGTCTCAGTCCACATATTGTACGAGCAGACCAGAGCACATAGGCAGGAGCATACAGACTCCACTCTGGTGGTGTCAGCATGTGCAACAGTCAATGAGAGGCTGTGTCCCCAGGTCCACCTCTCCAGTGCCACCAATAAGTGTGTTCTGGTACTGACCAAACTGTAAACATCTACTTGGTAATTTTTTTGTGTCTTCTCTTGAAGCTCCTACTGTGCTCCCTATATGTTATTGACAAGTGTGTGTTACTGCACCAGTAGCAAAGTAGCATTCCCATCACTGAGCTGCACAACTATTCCATGTCAGCAGTAATCATCAGACATTGTTCCCCTGGGGTACATGCTACATTGCAGCACTTAAAAAAATACATAATCTATGTTGTACACCACCTATCCTGCCCCCATTCACTTTATTAGGTTTCCTCCACACTGTCGTTGACTCTGTAATCCATGTAATGCTTCCAGGAGACATTGAAGCTAACCCTGGACCAGATCTCTCCCCTCTGTCATGTAGGGATTCCATTTGGAATTCCTACCATGTGCTCAGAATCATGCACATAAATGTTTGTAATCTCCTGCTCAAATTAGTGGACCTCAAAGTAAGGATTCATCTATAACATCTGGATATACTTGGTATATCTAAAATGTGGTTAAAACCATCAAGCCCTGACTCTGCTTTCTCCAGTTCTATGTCAAAATCGTGAAAAAAATGTATCGATTTCAATAATAGCACGGAGACATTAAAAAAACAGAAAATAGCAATGGGAAGTATAGTGAGTGTAAAAATAACACCAGAACAATAATAGCACACTGTTATGTCAATAATTTGTCCAAATACCTCCAGAAGAATTGCAGCTGTTCAATTTGTTCACTCTCATGGTTTCCCTGGTTTCTCTGGACTTCCTGGACTTCCTGTTCCTTAGCAACTTACTGTTGCCTGGTAACCAGCCCGTAGTTAACCCAGAGTCCTTGGCAGCATATCCTCCTTAGCAACTTGCTGTTGCCTGGTAACCAACCCATAGTCAACCCAGACTCCTCGGCAGTGTATTCCCCTTAGCAACTTGCAGTGTATAAGCTCAGAGGCAGTAATGAGCTTCATACCTTGTGTGGTTCTGGTGTTTTTCATCTTGTATTACACCGATTGTGTCTTGCAATGTCCGTGCAGTTTGTGGCCAGTCAGAAGAGTAAGCCTCTATTTCTTTATGAAGGCTTTTTATACCGCAGGGACAAAGAAACAGCTGAGAAGGTATATTGGAGGTGTGCCAAAGCTCATAAGTTCAAATGTCTTGCAAGGCTTCACACAGTTGCAGAACAGTCTCTCCAGTCATTAAACAGCATAACCATGTCCCTGATTCTGGTGATGTTGCAGCACGGCAGGTAATGGCAGATATTCATGACAGAGCAAGAGCAACTGTAGAAAGCACATCACAGGTACTGGTGACATCAACTCCCTCTGTGCCAGAGTCAGTCAGTGGTCACATTCCTGAAATTACTGTAGGTTAATGAAGCATGCCATTCAGTGAATTAGACAGCAAGATTGTGCTTGTCCAGTAACTCCAACATGTGCAGAGTCCCTTCTAATACCAAATGAGTTTGCTGTGCTGGGATCAGGGGAAAGATTCCTTCTATATGACAACGGGGCAGAAAGGGACAGAATACTTGTGTTTGGCACTGAGGGTAACATCAGATTGTTGAAGGACACTCCAGATTGGATGGTGGATGGTACCTTTAAATCCTGCCCTGCTTTATTTTCCCAATTGTACAGCATCCATGCAATGTGTTCTGGCCAAGTGATAACTGCTCTTTTCATACTTATGTGCTCATGTACAGCAGTTAGCTATGAGCAAGTGTTTAAAGAGATTAAGGCACTGTGTGGGGATACCAGCCCATCTACCACAATCATGGACTATGAAAGAGTGGCATGGAAGGGATTCACAACTGTTTTCTCAAGCACATCAGTCCGCAGTTGCTTTTTTTCCACTTTGCTCAAGCCATGTGACGGAAAATACAACAGTGTCATGATGTGGAAAAAAGATATTGTAGCGACCCAGGCTTTGTGCTACATTTGAGAATGCTGCTGTCACTGGCTTTTGTTCCACCAGATGATGTTGTCAGTACTTTCAAGGAGCTCAGGAAAAAAGAGTTCTTCTGCACCAGTGAGGAGCTATTACAACCTGTCCTCAATTACTTCGAGGACACTTGGCTTGGAAGGCCAAAAGGACATTCCAGGAGAAGGTGTGCAATGTTCCCAGCTGAGAACTGGAACTGTCATGAAGCAACGCTACTTGGACTTTCAAGAACAAATAATGCTGTTGAGGGGTGGCATAGAGGCTTTAACTCATGCCTTGGCTCATGCCATCCCAGCATATGGAAGGTCATAGAGTGCTTAGTACAGGAACAGTGGCTGACAGAAATAAAGCTGGAGCAGTTAATTTCTGGTATTATCCCTGGAGGAACTGAGAGAAAATACAGAAACCAGAATGAAAGGACAGAGAAGGTTGTGCGCCAGTATGGTGAAAGATCAACCTATGACTACTTAAAAGGTCTAGCATATAACTTTCAGTACAAGATTTAGCATGCCTCAGAGAATGAGTGACATGAAGGATCAAGCATTGATGAAGACATCTAGGAGCATGGATTAGGAGCATAGATCATGTATTCAATAAAGGATTTTCTGGCAACTGCCAGTTTTTTGTTTTAATCTGTATTTTTGTGATTTTGACGCTCATCTCCCTCATGCTAAATATTGTACTGAATTGCTGCTTCATCTCCCTTTGCATTAGTTGCAACTCTAAGCTGCTACTACTGGTTCCTGTTCCTTAGCAACTTGTTAAATCTTGTACTGGATCCTTTGCATTAGTTGCAAATCTATGCTGCAACTTGACGCAGGCATCAGGCGCTAATTTGACATGGTCAAAGTCGCCATTAATGGCGATCGCTATTAAATGTCAGTCACTATTGATGGATTCATGATTCTTTCTTCGTGATTATTTATTCGCTGTTATTTCCTCACTATTTTCACAGGATACCGCTTTCTCCCTAGAAGGTTACAGATGTATGAGAACAGACAGGGGAGGGTCCAAAAGGGGAGGTGGAATCCTCCTGCATTTTAAGGACTACCAAAATCACCAACAGTCTCAGTACTGGCTCTCTATTAGAGTGGATAATAGCTGAGTTAATCCAAGAATCTAGTGAAAAAAGTTCATATCTGTTGTTCCAACAACCTTCCCCAGAGGTCACATCATAGGCCTAAACCAAATTATCAGCAGTGTTGGTAGCTGCCTACCCCAGAGACACACATTAATTCTTGGGGAGTTTTCAACATAGACTGGAACAAAGGGAACCAACATACTTATAATGAAATCCAGAAAAGTCTAACCCTCAGTCAACTTACAGCACTCCCACCCATCCAAACCTACAGCATAATAAAGCCACTATTTTGGAATGGGTGTGAACTGAGTTGACAGAGTTAAGGGAGCTGGAACTCTTGCTGATTCTAGCACTGACCACTGTTCTGCATCTGGTCCTGCAAACTTCGGCGACCACCCCACCAGAATCATGATTTGTTGCTCCTTCTCCACCACAGATGCTACCCCAATCTTATTGGTGACACTAGTACATGCCTTTGTTACCTCAAGATTGGTCTACTACAATGGTTTATACCTAGAGTTATCTGTGGGGTTGGTACATCTCATGTAGCTAGTGCAGAATGCAGCAACCCTGTTGATTGCATGAGCATGTCACACCTGTGCTACATGAGCTGCACTGGCTACCAGTGTGGTTGCATATCAACTTCAGTGTTTATTGTTAACTTACAAAGCCCAGCATGATCTGGGCCCAAGCTACCTGAAAGATCTCTCCAAATACACTCCAGTCTGCCTCTCTCATTCTTTTGATGTGGGCTTCCACATAGTTCCATGGTCCTGATTGAAATTGTCTGGGGATCAGGTCTTTGGGGTTTCTGCCCCATTGTAGTGGAATACTGTCCCTCTGGATGTTTGAGGAGCCCATTGGTGGACAGTTTAAAGGTTTTGTTAAAAATGTTTCCATTTAACAGATTTTGAGTCTGACTGAACTATTAATTGTATGGTGCCTTGAGTTATCTGGGATGGGTGCCTAACAAATAAATTTAGTTTTGCCTTTTGCTTTTAGTGGATGTTAACTCTTCCAGACTTGACTTGCTCTCTGACATTAATGCAGTCACCTCCTGCTTCTCTACCAAGCTGAGGGCTATCCAGGCCAAATTCTCCCCTCTCATCACTAGATGGGTAAGGGGAATAAACAACAAAAGGCTAACAGCAGAACTTCTTTCCCAAATGAAGCTTAGGGATAAACTCTGGTCAGCATTAAAGCTTGTCACAACCCCAGCAAACTGGTCTACCTACATATGCCTTTGAAATCAATGTAAATAAGATGCTAAGAGACTTAAATCCAGTTACCTCAAGTATCAGCTGATCCAGAGCTTCAGTAACCAAAAAAATTCTTGCCTGCACTTAAGTAACTAATCATGGATCCAAGACAAAGTCTACTAGCCTTTCACGTGAAGGTTCATTAGTTACTGATCACTGTAGTGAACCAGTTTAATAAGGCCTTTATACCCATTTATCTAGTTATTTATTCCAGTGTCCATCCTGTGATAAGGCTAACCCTGTCCTCTTCACCAACAGCTTAATTGACTGCTCCCTCCTCAACCCTAGAGGCCCTCCTTTCTATTTCAGAACAATCTCTCCTGGTGAGACCTATGGGCATCTTCTTTACCTACTGAATAGTAAAAGTAACAGTGATGGACCAGACCGTTGGTTCCTGAAACTAACTACTCCTGCCATCTCCTGAGCTCTTTCAAAACTGTTGGCTATCTTACTCATCTCATCAACTCTACCAGCCCATCTGGAAGAAGTCCCATGTTGTGCCAGTACCTAAAAGAGGAAATCCCTTACTTGTTGAGAACTACAGACAAATCTCCCTTCTATCTTCGCTGAGTAAGCCCCTTGAAAAATTGTCTTGCACAACTTCACTACTATGTAAATGATACAATCTCCTCACCTTTGAGAAGTATGGCTTTAGGAAGGAGCACAGTACTAACACTGCCTTAATCAGCTTTACTGACCATACCCTCTCAGCCATGGATGATAGCAAACACACAGGAGCAGTATTTTTGGATCCAACAAAAGCCTTTAATTTCAATGAGTACAATCTCCTTATAACTAAACTACCAAATACTAATATATTCCCTATGGCCACCTCCTGGATTGGTAAATATCTTTGAGGTAGGCCCCATTGTGTTACACTTGGAAATGTGCTCTCTGCTGCTCAGCTCATAAAGAATGGGGTACCGCATGAATATCCTAGGCCACCTCCTCTTCTCCTTCCATATAAACAACTTCCCTCAAGCCTGCAGCAACTGTAACACTCTCCTGTATGCTGATGATCTCATCATTTTCCATTGCTCAATGTCACTTGACCAGTCTTTCAAAACTTGAATGATGCATTTTCCCATATCCAAAATTGGTTCTTGAGAAACAGGCTATTACTCAATATCAAAAAGACTAAATCCATGCTATTTGTCTCTAAACTGATACTCTCTAACCAGTCCTCCCTTCTAAATCTTGCCTACTATGATCGTTGGATCATGGGGAAGGTACAGTGCACACTTCAAATACATAGGTGTCACACTTGGCCCCTCCCTCACTTACTCAGACCACTCTAATTCTCTGAGTGAAAGAATTAACCAAATATTTAGTTTAGCATACAAACTGGAGAGCCTTGTGACACCTGATGTGCATCTCACCATTGCCAAAACTAGTATGCTGCCTATACCAGATTTCTCATATGCCACTGTGAAAGGCAGATCTCATCTAATCACAATTTACAACAGCCTATGCCAATTTGCCTCATTGGTCCCTTTTAGAATACGCAACTATGGCTTTTATAGTAACCTTGCCTGGCTTTCCCCACAGGTGGTCAGGGACTTCACCCTTGCTGTTTGATTGACAAATCACTAAGCACCCATAAACGCTATCTCTCTCTCTTTGGCTGAGGTTCCTAAGGCACAGAACAAATCCATGTGATCTGTATTCCTTTAATCCTCATCTGCTTTAAGTACAGCAGATACATTCTAATATGGGGAAAATGGCTTTCTCCTTTGCTGGCCCATCACTGTTGAACACCCTTCCAGTGGAAATTAAAACTGCTCCTCTGACCCTCTCTTTAAATCACAGCATCTGGATTATCTATTGAGTGCATCCCACTGCAACTATGCAGCCTAAGATACTAGCTACTGTCCTGTCAGTTTATATATGCCATGTTAGCACCACTTGTACTCACTAGCTATATTAGCACCAGTACTGCATCCTTACTAAATGAATCGTTTAACTCATTTTTTATACCACTTTATTGAAATTGTATCCAAGTTTTTTTTTTACTTTGTTTTTATCTGTACTTTCAGTTACTCTTGAAAATGTATTTCGCAACTTGTTTGTAACTATGTATCTCTTATCGCCACCCTTTTCTTTGCCTACTTAGAGACGTTCTTGAAAAAGGTCCTTTGGACCAGTGCACTGACCTAGTAAATAAACAAACAAACACACAAATAAATAAGTATAAATGAGATGCATTGTTGGAGGCTGCTGAATCTAATAATTTCACTAAATTTTGGAGGTTAGTTGCCAAAGGCACAAATAATTATCTATCAAGGGCACAATGTTATATCAGTCTGCAGACCTGGGTTACTCATATTGTTAAACTGCTTTATGATAACAATGACACAGTTTATTAGGAGCCTGATTATTCTGGTATTTCTTATCATCAAATCAACAGAATGGATGTCGTTAATGTGGCAGACAAGCTAGGTGTAAAACAAAGCACCTGGGGAAGACAAAATACCCATCAACATTTATCAATTGGACCAAGACAAGTAGGTGGGTGTTTTAATACTTTATTTCCCTGATAGCTGGAGGGGCACCTAGCTGTTCCCTTGCATAAGAAGGGTCACTTAGACAATCCATCCATGTACTGACAGATCAGTATAGTCAATGGTCCAACCAAATGTTTCTCCAAAATTATTCTAGGACACATAGAATAATGAGTGGGAAAAAACAGCATAATGTCTGAATATCAGGCAGGTTTCCAAAAGGCTCAATCCACTGTGGGTCACTGTTACATATTTTACATCCTTGCACATAAACACTCTGTGATACGTGAGCAGAGACTTTATGTCTCTTTCATTGATTATTCCCGGACTTTTGATTCTTTCTCTAGACAAGTTTTGTGGCAGATTTTGCCAGAACTTACTTATCTTGCTCAGAGAATGCAACTGCTCCTCTGCTTAGTGGACACTGCTGTCAGTGCAGGAGCAGCTACTTCCCCTGCATCAGAGAAATAACCTTAAGAATGGTTTGGACCAGCAGAAATCACAGTATCACACATGGAGCAAGGGATAAGATGAGCAAACTGTAGAAATGCTTACGATTAATGGTAAACTAACATTGCAGTCTCAGAAGAAGTTCAGGAAAAATCCACCTTCCCAAATCCTCCCCCAAATATCTCAGCCTCTGCTCTACCCACAGAATGACCCTAGTTCATCTCCTCCAGGTGGACCTAAACTCAGAAAACTGGTCTCCAGTCATCTTGGCCTCAGACATTAACCAGGCTCTCATGCACTTCTCCTGTATCCTGACTGGAATCTGGAACAACCACGTCGCTCTCCGCACCACTAGGGTAAGGTGGCACCACCTTCCCTGGATATCCCCATATATCCTATCCCTTACCAAAGTTTGTGAGAAAGCTTGGTCAAAATTCTAATCCTCCAAATCCTTCCCTGACCTCCAATTTTATCGCAAGCTCAGAACTGCCTGCACAAAAATGACACACCGAGCTAAATCTGAATACTTTAGCTCAAACCTCTCATCCTGCCCTGACCCCTGATCCTTTTGGAGCACAGTCAAATCCCTTCTCAACCCCTCCTGCCAGGTATCTTCCTCCATACTCAAGTAACACAGGTCCGCTGTCTCTGAACCCACCTCAGTCGCTAATATTTTTAACAAATTCTTCACATCCTGTGTGTTACCAGACAGTCCTACCTAGACTTTAGCAAGGCATTTGACACAGTCCCACACAAAAGATTAGTAGTCAAATTAACCAGCCTTGGAGTGGGTCCCAGGGTGGTAGCCTGGGTAAAACATTGGCTGAACAACAGGACACAGAAGGTAATTGTAAATGGAGTCCACTCTGAAGAAAGAGGGGTTGCTAGTGGGGTACCACAGGGTTCAGTACTGGGTCCAGTCCTTTTTAATGTCTTTATAAGTGACATTGCAGAGGGACTGGAAGGAAAAGTATGCCTCTTTGCAGATGACACAAAGATCTGCAACAGGGTTGATACACAAGGAGGCGTGGAAAGGATGAGATGGGACTTGGCAAAGTTGGAGGAATGGTCAGAAGTATGGCAGCTTGGATTCAATGCAAAGAAGTACAAAGTAATGCAACTGGGAAACAAAAACCCAGGGGAAGATTACACAATGGGGGAAGGGTAGTAACAACAACAAAAATGGAAAGAAACCTGGGGGTAATCATATCAGATGACCTTAAGGTTAGCAAGCAATGTGAGAAGACAGTAGGGAGGGCTTGGGGGATACTGGGATGTATCGGGAGAGGCATCACCAGCAGAAAACAGAAAGTTGTTATCCCTCTGTACAGACAATTGGTGAGACACCATCTGGAGTACTGTGTCCAGTTCTGGAGACCCCATCTCCACAAGGACATAGACAGGATGGAAGCAGTCCAGAGGAGGGCAACTAAAATGGTGCAGAGTCTGCAAGAGAAGCCATACTAGGAGAGACTAAAGGAGCTTATTATGTATACCCTTGAGGAAAGGAGGGAGAGGGGGACATGATAGAAACTTTTAAGTGCCTCAGTGGAGTCAACAAAGTCCAAGAGGGTAGCATTTTTCAGAAAAAGAGATGTGCAAGAACAAAGGGACATAATTTGAAGATAGAGGTGGGACGGCTCAGGGGCAATGTGAGGAAGTATTTTTTCACAGAGAGGGTGCTGGACGCATGGAACAGCCTTCCTGAGGAGGTTGTGGGGTCTAAAACTGTGGGAGAATCCAAGAATGCATGTGACAGACATAAGGCAATTCTTGTGGGGGGTAGAAAGAAATAGGCTGTTGGTTAACTAGGATCTGCAGCTTATCCTGTAGGTAGGGAAATGGGCAGACTAGGTGGGCCAAGCGGTCCTTATCTGCAGTCAAAGCCTATGTTTCTATGTTTCTATGAACAGGTCTTGGAACCCTGTAGTGTGTTTTCCATCATGGAGCAGCCCTTTTATTTAAATGTTCGGACCAGACCATTCAACAAATTTCCTGCATGCTGTCTTTTCCTCAGCACAGAATGTTAAGCACATTCCTTGTCTCCTTTAAGACATGAAGGCAGTCAATGCAATTTTCTCTATCTCTCCATATGGAACAAGACTCCCCCACCACCACCACCACCGCTGGTATTTACTTTGGCCCAAGATCTACCATTTAATCTCTGCTGTTTGTGTTGCTGGGCAGATTTGGAGGCCCAGGGCACAGGTCTCAGGAAGTTAGTATGTGTTGTGAGAGTGAGATTGAGATTGAGAAGGGAGCAGTGAGATTGCAGCTCAGAAACAGTTTTTCAAGAAAGCTTGTCAGCCTTGACTCTCCAGGGTCCCTTCTCACACTTTCTAACACCTTCTCAAGGAAATGTTTTATTCCAAAAAACTTTTAAAAGATGACCTTTTACACTACATGCATGTATGAGTCTGTGTGTTGGGTAGAAGGGGGTACTGTCTTAGTGATAGCATTGTGAAACAGTTTGTTTTAGAGTGGCTTTTTAGTTTTATTTTACAAATTGCCTCCCCAGTCACTGGTTACACTAAAGGAGTGCTAGTGGATATTAAAACAAATTATAGAGTCCTTCAGTCAGCTTTCTTTTTTTATCTTAGAGCAAGTTGGGTTACATTTTGAAATTCTGCAGTAAAGCTATGATATAAACTCTGCAGGGAGTTCGGGGGTAGCATTAATGGTGTGTGGCTTTGTGTCTTTAACTTGGAAGTTAGTTGAAAGAATTGAGCACTATAGAAACATAGAAACATAGACTTTGACGGCAGATAAGGACCGCTTGGCCCATCTAGTCTGCCCATGTCCCTACCTACAGGATAGGCCGCAGATCTTAGTTAACCAACAGCCTATTTCTTCCTACCCCCCACAAGAATTGCCTTATGTCTGTTCCATGCACTCTTGAATTCTTCCACAGTTTTAGACCCCACAACCTCCTCAGGAAGGCTGTTCCATACATCCACTACCCTCTCTGTGAAATAATACTTCCTCACATTAATAATTTTTTATCTCTGTTCTAAAATGATTTATAGACAGTGCTCAATTCTTCCAGTTGCCTTCCAGATTAAAGCTGCAAACTTGTGTGTGATAACACAACTCCCAGGCCACACTAAAAGAAATCCATGCAGAGTTTTTATCACAGCAATGGTACAGATTCCTCCACTGCTTCTTTGCTTCTGTTTTTCTACTCACTCCATGTGGTCAGAATGCAAAGTTCAAATAGTCTTCCTGTTAACACAGGCAAAGCTCACATCTTCTAATCCTTTGCCCCAAGTAAAGAGAAACTTCAGCATATCCCTTAGTATCTTTGTATTCATATTTTTTTAGCTACTGGAACATTGATATTAAACCTATAAATGTTTGTTAGATACCCTGCTTCATTTTGGCTGTACTTAGGCACTTTGTTAAGTGAAAATATTACACATTCTTCAAAATGGAACATCCAGACCTCTGTCCAAAACATAATTGATAGTGCTCAATTATTCCAACTAACGTCCATGTTAAAGCTGTAACACCATGTGCCAATAATGCCACCACCCCCTAGACACCACCATTACAGACAGGCATACAGGGGTTAGTTAGAAAATGGTGGGCAGAAACAAAAGGAAAGGATGGCCATTAGGACCAGTGCAGAGTAGTTAGGTAGGGTGGGCTGACTGGATGGGCTGGCAGACATTTTTCTGTCACGATTGTCTATGTGTCTATTGTCTGTCCAGCAGCAAGGGTTTGCTTTGAAGTTGCTTAGTTAGTCCAATCATTTATAAGACTGACCAAACACTATGTCAGAGGAACTGCTGAGGGCAAGATGGAAAGTTTTCTCATTCAGGGTGGATTTATTTTATCTAAATGGGTGACAGCAATTAAAGAGGCAGTGTCCTTTTTTTCAGGAATGGTTACAAAAATTGTTTGAGCTCAGAAAGTTCTATACTGCTGCACCCATGTAAATCAGGGTAAACACTCTTGCATACATGGCACAGTGGTATATTCAGGAGAAAGGGTTCTGTGAGCACTGACAGGTGGCTGAGGCAGTGCTAATTAACATTTATGAAATGCTGCCTTTTTCAAAGAACACAGTGTGCACAATTACCTTCCCCCTCCCCAGCAAGTGCCAGGTAGCAAACTGACAACAGGGGCTGTCAGGCCCTGTCACTCTAGTGGCCCCCCTCTCCGCCTGCCCATGATGCCCATCCAATCCAGCTACATTATTTAATAGAGTCTCTGGTAACAGCTGGGCCTATCTGAGGAAATCTGAGCACAATATGTTTATTAAACACTAGACATAGATCCAGACTTTGTGCCTTGAACATGAAGGGATAGGGTGGGGGATAGAGCAGGAGCTGGTTAGGACTTCTATGATTTGAACAGGGCAGTCCCACCCACCAAGAGACACTTATCTACATAGACAGGGATTCTGGGGGGATATATCATTGTATGTTTTCACCACTTGTACATAGTTTTTGTGCATGTGAAATGGCCAAAACAGGGAAGTATGCAATTTGACAGCTACTGATGGATCTAGGTTAATGATGGCCATGTTATTTGTTTCTCTCTGTTTTGTGTATTGGTCTTGATTGGTAACTAAAGAGTCTGTTTAGAATAAAGAGAAATGAAAAAAAAAAAATAGTGTCTCTGGTAATCTAGTGGCACCCACCCCTGATGACCATCCAATGTCACTTAGAGTAATTGCCATCATTACACCACAAACTAAAGGTAGTTCCTGAAAATATGCATCCTTATCTGTTTGCATCCTGGTATCTAACAGTTCTTGCAAGATACCAGGATGTAAACTGAAGACAGCAGTCAAATGCATGTCACAGCAGTTCAATAGTTATTTTAAATCCAAGTGTTGAATGCTGGTAGTGGAATATTTATTGCTTTTCATTTTTATTTTCTATTTTCTGGGTAATGGGTGGGGGGCTTCTACAGGTACATGTTCGTATTAAGTTGGTAGTATCCAACTGTTAAGCTGCACACTTTTATGCATTTGCACAATATTAGCCCAGACAATGTTTGGTATTACACAGCCATTGTCCAGTCAAAAAAAATGGAAAACCTTGCCAGAGCTCAGAAAAGTTCAAGCTCTATGGGTCACAGAAGAAATAATGCCAACAACTAGGTGAAATTAGAAATTCAGCAGAAATATGTTGTGGCATGCTTTCTGTATACATACATTAACTGGCCATGTAGAGGGCTGCAGTCTACTTTTCTAAGAGGAGTGACAAATGTCCGACAAAAGTGGACAGTGTCCCTTTAAAGCAGTATAGCAGCCGTGTTGGCCCTGACCAGACTTTGTTCTCATTAGCGGATGTGGACAGCCTGGTACTGCTAGCTTTATCAACTTAGGGCCTGCAGAAACAATTTGCAATATTATCAGAAATATACATTAAGTTAAAACTGAAGGTTAATATTTCTAAATAAAAAGTTATGTACTTTGGCAAGAAAAATATAAGTTATACTTGGAAACTGGGGGTTAATCATTTGAAATTAGTTAATAAATACTCTTACTTGGGAGTTACTTTCAATCAGAGTCTTATCTGAACATCTTCTCTTCTCTCTTTGAAAGGCAAACTCAATAAGCTTATGATTGGCTTTTTGCATTTTAGCAAATTGTATGGCAGCTGTACTATAGATGTTGCTGAAAAAGTTGCGACTGCTAAACTGAATAATAAAATATTGTATGCCTCAGAATTATGGGTCCATGGACCTTATAGTTTTGGATAAAACCATGGAGAAATTGAATAAGTCATTATCAGCATTACCTCTGGAATCCCCATGGCTGTAATTAGGGCGAAATATGGTCAGCACTCCTTAAATCTTTCATTTGTTTTATGTTCACCTTGTGCACAAACAGCGAAAATTGTGTTATGAGAGTGGGTTTTGAGAGGTGTGGCACTGTCAGTCCAATGCAGAGCAGTCTGCAAGGGGCTTGTCAGGGTCACACTAATCATCAGCCAGGCTGATCATGACAGTGTTCTGGCTTGCTGGGCAGAAACTTTGTGTAGTTCAATGGAGAGAGCCATCCCCATCATAGGGCAGCTCTTTCCTTTGATCTACGCAATGCCACCCAGCAAGCACAGCTGATCTGTCATGACCAGCCTACTGTGGTCCCTCCACCTCAATGTCATTCCCGGTACCAGCTACAATCCTCCCCCACCGTGCCCATTTTCACTGTGTGACACCAAGGAGCCCACCCCTGGTGCCACCAAATATAATGAAAACCCTCCCTCAATCTCTCCTGCCCCCTCCATGTTAAAATTCCAGCATGGGGGTGCCCAATCCCCTGTGATGGCTGCTATTGCCCACTCTGCTCATTTTGATTGTGCAACACCAGGGAGCCCACCTCCAGTGCTGCCAAGCATAACACCAACACTGGGGTGCCCAATCCCCAGTGTCAGTACCTGAAATAATAAAAAACATCCCTCATTATTTTTTCTTTAATGTAAAATACACCCTGTAAAACAGAAAAATGTCAATCAATCTCTGTTGCTGCTCTCATTACTGTCCACCCCTGATCCTCCTACTCAGCACCCACCATCCCACACACACCCCCAAGCCCTTACTTACCTACCAGAAGTCCAACACTGTAATCCTCTCTGGATTGGAGACGCATCTTCACTCTACAGTGCTGGACCGCAAACTGAAGAAATCAGGTATGCAGTTAAATGTATTTCAATAGGTTTTTATCTTGTCATCATAACTTTGTCATTTTTGAATATTTGTGCCCCAGATTTTCAGCATGCATTTTTTGGGACCCCACTTCATGAACAATGACAGTGAAATTAGGGAAATCTGTCCCAAAAGGTGACTTCATGGTCACTGTGTGAAATCACCTTTCAGGCAGGATATGAACATTTTCTCCACCCTTGTTCATGAGGTGGGTTCATAAGAAGGCTATGTTGAAAATTTGGGGTGCAAATATTAAAAAACAACAAAGTTATGAGCCTATGTTGAAATTTATGAATGCAGGCTTGTAACTTTGGTAATTTTCATAATTTTGACCCAACATTTTCAACATAGCCACTTCTTCACAGCACCTTATGAATGTGACAGCTGTTATTTTTCAAATCCTGGTCAAAATGTGTTTTTGCACTTATGGTGCAAAATCACCTTTTGGGCAGGATTAGAAAATGTTCTTCATCCTTGTTCATGAGGTGGGGTCATAAGAAGGCTATGAGGGGTCAGAAGAAGGCTATGTTGAACATCTAACAAAGTTATGAGCCTATGCTAACATTTTTCAATGCACTCTCATAACTGGGGTAATTTTCAATATTTTGACCCCAACTTTTCAACATAGCCATTTTTTTACACCACCTCATGAATGTGACAGTTGTTATTTTTTTAAATCCTGGCCAGTTCACACTTGTAGCATAAAATCACATTTCAGGCACAATGTTCCACCCTTGTTCATGAGGTGGGGTCATAAGAAGGCTATGTGGGCTCATAGAAAGGCTATGCTGAAAATTTGGGGTAAAAATATTAAAAAATGACAAAGTTATGAGTGTATATTGAAAATTTGCAATGCATGCTCATAACTGTGGCAACTTTCAGTATTTTGACCCCAGATGTTTTTTTTCACTTTCTATTTTTCTCCATTGTCACTGCCAGCTGCTGGGGCCTTCTTCCATCTACCTAAGCCCTTATACCCGCCACAAGAATTCTTTGGTGGTCCTACCCACCACCAGCCTTTGATTGACAACCTTCCCCAAATATTCTGATCATAACCCATGGCTTATCCCCTACAAGCAGGACCCTCTGGTTCCCCTAAGCCAGGAGGGGATATGTCACTCAACAGTCGAGGCCCTTGAGGAGCAGCCGGCAAGGCATGGGAGTAGTTAAAGTGACCCTGCTGTGGCATGGGAGGTGGGGTGGCTTCATCTCCCTGGTGCTGCTGGGGGTATTTAATCCCCTGTTAAAGCCTCCCCTTATTCCACCCCAGAGCATGATCCTGAAAGGTGACCCGGCTTTCGCCTATTAGGGCCATCTGAAGGATGGGTAATCCCTGCCCTACCTTCAGAACTCCTATGCTGGCCCCACTCTGGGCAAGTGATGCCTCTGCATCACTTGCCAGGTGAGTGGGTGCATTCTGACATGAGGTGCCAGGTGAGTTGGTGCATGCTGATGTGAGGTCACCCCAGAGGGACCCCTTATTCCTTACTACATGACACCCCCCTCCCTCTGGGTCACCAGGGGATGGTCATGCTATGGAAGGAGGTTCCCTCCCTCCCTGAGGCAGGAGGTATCCAAAGGACATCCAACCTTGCCTTGCCAGTTGGCACCAGGTGTCCTGGGCTTGGCACATGAACCTGGGTTGTCTGGATGGCAAGTGTTGACTTGGCAAGTGTTGACTGTGCTAACTGGCCAGCCAAGATTTTTAGCAGTCATTTTTTCACACCACCTCTTGAATATGACAGTTGTCATTTTTCAAATCCTGGCCAAAATGTGTTTTCACACTTGTTGTGTGACATCACCTTTTTGGCAGGATTTGACAGTTATCTCTACCTTGTTCATGGGGTGGGGTCATAAGAAGGCAATGTTGAAAATTTGGAGCAAAAATGTTAAAAATCAACAACGTTATGAGCGCACATTGACAATTTTCAATTCACACTTGTACCTATGGTAATGTTCAGTATTTTGACCCCTTTTCGATTTTTATCATAGTAATTTTTTCATGCCACTTCATGAATGTGACAGCTGTCATTTCTCAAACCCTACCCAAAATGTGTTTTCACATTTGTGGCACAAAATGACGTTTCAGCCATTGTTTTATAAATGACATCTGTCATGCTCAGAAGGAGTGGTCATCAAAAGATTATGTTTAAACTGGGGTAAAAATATAAAAAAAAAACTAACATATGAGGAAACATTGAATTGTTCCAAGATTTACTCATAATTTAATTTTTACAGATTTTGGCCCCTACTTTTCAACATAACCCTCATGTTACCTAACCTCCTGAACATGGCAGGTATCATTTTTCAAATCCCCTCTGAAACTTGTTTCCACAGTTGCACAGTGAAATCGCCTTTTGAATTGAATTTTAAAAATTCCACCTGTCTTGGTCATAATATCATGTCATAAAAGACTGTTGGACATTCGGCATCAAAATGTGGGAGCCCAGTTAAAAGTATATATTGCCTCTCAGCTGCCCTGTCCTGGGTAATTACAATCTAATAATGTGTAAAAGCAGGACACAAATGAAAATTACAAATTGCATCTGATCTGCTCTATCCTGAGTAAACACATAGGCCCAGATATTCAAAAGGGTTGCGCCATGCGCAAGTCCAAAATGCGCCATTCTGCGATATTCAGCAGGAGGCAGTTACGCCACTGGCACCAGGTTGCTGAAAGCAATGCAAATGAATGCATGCTCAACAGGAGGGAGATCCATGCATAACCTGCAAGGCCGATATTCAGTGGGTTAGCAGAGTTGTTGCAACTCTAACCTGCGCCCGACACAGCTTGAGCCAAAAAAGGCTTAAGTCGAGGGCCACCCACAGGTGAGCTGCTGCATTGCAGGCGCAACACAGCAGCTGCCACCCTGGCTGGCCCCCAACTCACTCCCTGTGCCCCCACCAGCCCGATCGCCCGGGCAGTACAGGTATGTCCCCCACACCTCCCACAGCCCGATCGCGGCAGAACCTGCATAAACCCCCAGTGCCCGGTCGCGGCAGAACCTGCATAAACCCCCAGTGCCCGATCGCGGCAGAACCTGCATAAACCCCCAGTGCCCGATCATGGCAGAAGCTGCATAAACCCCCAGTGCCCGATCGGTGGCAGAACCTGCATAAACCCCCAGTGCCCGGTCGCGGCAGAACCTGCATAAACCCCCAATGCCCGATCGCCGGGCGGAATGTAACCCCCCCCCCCAGCGAAATAACTCCTGGTGGTCCAGTGGACGTAAAGCCCGATCGTGGGCAGAATGTCACAACAGAACCCCCAAACATCTCCCTGGTGTCCAGTGTCCACCCCACCCGAAGCCCCTCCACCCGCTCCCCTCCGCGGCGGCGGGCGACAGCATCCACCCGCCTGCCGCCGCGCCTGCCGACTGACTTTCTTTGACTGGGCAACCAGAGTGGTGGACCAAGGGGAGCAGTTGATGTCGCCACCTTGACTTCAGCAAAGCTTTGACACTGTTCCACATAGAAGATTGATAAACAAGCTAGGTAGGCTCGGGTGGTCTGAAGTTGGTCAACTGGGTGGCAAACTGGTTGACTGGCAGAAAACAGAGAGGTGGTAAATGGTATACAGTCAGAAGAGATGCAAGTCACAAGTGGGTACCTCAGGATCAGTCCTGGGGCCAGTCCTATTCAACATCTTCATTAGTGACCTCAAGAGATGGACTAGAGGGTAAGGCTTGTCTGTTTGCAGATGACACCAAGATCTGCAACAGAGTAGATGATCCAGATGGGTGGCAGAATGAGAAGAGATCTGATAAACTAGCAGAATGGTCAGAAGAGTGGCAACTGGGATTTAATGCAAAGAAGTGCAAAATCATGCACATAGGGAAGAGAAACCCTGAAGCCACTTATAGGCTGGGAGGGAGTTGCTAGCAGTCACAAAGGAAGAAAGAGACTTGGGCATCATCATCACTGATGACCCAAAATCATCCAAGCAGACCTCTAAAGCAGTAGGTAAGGCTAGGGGTGTTAGGTGTATTAGTAGGGGTATCAAGTCGTAAGAGGAGGTAATAATCCCTCTGTACAAGACATTGGTTAGGCCCCATCTGGAGTACTGCGTGCAGTATTGGAGCCACACCTTCACAAGGACATTAACCAAATTGAGGCAGTCCAGAGAAGGGCAACTAAAATGGTGCAGGGACTGCATCAGAAGACATATGAGGACAGATTAATGGAGCTCAATATGTATACCCTTGAGCAAAGGCGGAGAGAGTGATATGATCGAGACATTTAAACACCTTAAGGGCATAAACAAGGTGAAAGAGTCTAACATGTTTAAATATAAGAAAATAGCAGGACAAGAGGACACAGCATGAGATTAGAGGAGGCCGATTAAGGGGGAATGTGAGGAAATTCTTTTTCACAGAAAGGGTGGTAGATGCATGGAATGGCTTACCACAAGAAGTGGTGGCTATGAATACAGTGCAGGGCTTCAAACAGGCATGGGATAGGCATAAGGGAGCAATACAAATGACTATGAATAGATAGGTCACTGACAGAGCAAAGGCCGATGGCACATTTATAAGGTAGAAAAAGAAATGGGCAGACTGGATGGGCCTTGCGGTCCTTATCTGCCGTCAACTTCTATGTTTCTATGTTTATGTTTGCTTTATAAAACAAAAATGTTTTGAGCTTCTATTTAAAACTCTCGACGGTCAGGCATTCTCGTATCCGACGAGGTAGAGAATTCCACAGGGCAGGGGCAGCATAGGAAAAGGTACGTGCCCCAGATGTCTTCAAATGAACCCTGGGAATCTCTAGAAGTCCCTCATCAGCAGGTTGGAGTGAACGAGAGGGGCAGTAGGGAGAAAGGAGATCTTGCAGATATTGGGGTCCCTGTTTGTGTAGGGCTTTATAGGACAGTAGTCCGACCTTAAAGGAGATCCGCCACTGAACCAGCAGTCAGTGCAGGCTGCACAACACAGGCATAATATGACTAGTTCTAGATGTACCAGTCAAAAGCCTGGCTGCTGCATTCTGCACTAGCTGCAAGCAGCGGATATCAACCCCCAGTAGCCCTAGGTACAGGGCATTGCAGTAATCAAGGTGGGTGGTCACAAAGGCATGGACCAAGGTAGGAAGGTCAGCCAGAGGAACTAGGTGTTTCACCTGGGTGATATTCATAAGATGGTAAAAGGAAGACTTGACAACGGCAGACACCTGCGATTTCAGGGTCAAACCATCGTCAATAATAATGCCCAGATTACGCACCTGGTCTGAGGTGGAGAGCTGGACACCATCAAGCCATAAACCTGATGGAACCCCAGCCCTACGACCTTCCTCAAGGTGACCCAGGTCCACAACCAACACCTCGGTCTTGTCCGGATTTAACCTCAGCCAGCAAGCACTCATCCAGTCTTTGATTTCAGATAGACAGCTGTTAAGCACGGAGATCACAACATCCTGTCCGGGAGTAAAGGACAGATACAGCTGGGTATTGTCTACATAGCAGTGAAAACCCAGACTGTATCACCTAATGATATCTCCTAATGGCAGCATGTAAACTGAGAACAACATGGGAGCCAAAATGGAGCCCTGCGGCATCCCACAGGACAGAGAGATGGCATCAGAGGAACAAATTCTGGTGACAATCCTCTGTGTCCAGCCTGTGAGGAAAGATCGAAACCAATGTAGAACTGTACCAGGCAGTCCACAAAGAAGCCACAGGTGCTCCAAAAGCACACTGTGGTCCACAATATCAAATGCTGCAGAGAGATCAAGAAGGACTAGAATAGTACAAGCCTTTCAATCTCTTGCAATTAGGAGGTCATTTAAAACACGGACAAGAGCGGTCTTGGTGCTATGTCTTTTCCTAAACCCTGACTGGATAGTATCATAGACATTGCGATTTGTAAGATGGTCATCTAGCTGTATCGCAAGCACCTTTTCAATAACCTTACCCACAAAGGGCAGGTTAGAGATAGGTCTGAAGTTAGCTAGACAGTCTGGGTTCAAGGAGAGTTTTTTAAGGAGTGATTGAATGACCGCCTCCTTTAGGGGATCAGGAAAGACCCCCTGCCCCAAAGACTTCCAGACAATTTCAGCAAGGATCGGGCAGATAACACCTATGCAACCTAATAATAGTGGCATAGGGCCCGGATCCAAACTACAGCTGGTTGGTCATACAGTCTGAACAATCCTCACAATGTCCATGAACTCTAGCCTACTAAAGTCAAACCAGGTAACATGAGTGTTCATTTCCTCCCACCGATCTCCACGATCCCTTAAAGAGGGAGCTGGGGCAATGCCCGACCTAATGCTGGCAATCTTATCTGTGAAGAACTGAGCAAGCTCATCACACTTTATTTGTGAAAAATCTCTTCCAGACTGCAGACAGAGTGGATTGCACAATCTGTTGATAGTCTGAAAGAGTTGAGCTGGTCGATTCCACGCAGCAGCAATCTCCCCAGACAGGAACTCTGCCTTCCTACAAGTGATTGCTGATTGATAGACACCATAATGATCCATCAATCTAAGCCTGTCAGCATACAGGCCAGATTCCCACCAAGCCCTCTCTAGCCTTCACCCCAATCTTCTCAGCTCCTTCAAAGACCCATCAAACCAAAGGGTTCTCAGGCGCTGAGTGAGTGGGTGAACACGAACAGGAGCAATTGAATCCAGGGAATTGCCCACCAGCTTATTATAGGCAAGTATGAGGTCCCCTGGACTCATGCACTCACTTGATACACCCGATAGGTCCAGTACCGCTGATAGGTCCTCTGGGGTAATTCCCCTCAAAGGGTGATACTGGACCATCTCCATAGGGGCAGGCCTATTTGGGGGTGCCCCAAAGCTGCATCTCATGGTGTGATGGTCTGTCCAGGCATTTGGTTCCACCCCCAACTGTGTGATCTCCATCTCCAGGAGAGAAACTAGGTCCAGCGAGTGTCCCCCTATATGGGTAGCAGAGGTAACCACCTGTAAGGCCCAACATAGTCATAAGTTGGAGGAGGTTATTTCCAAAGTGTGAGAGTTCATCGTCGACCCAGGCATTGAAATCACCCAGTATAAATCACCTGGGTGACTCCAATGCCACATCGACAATGAAGTCCACAAACTCCTTCGGGAATTCTGCACCATCACTGGGTGGACAGTAGATGAGGAGAATCCTGAACCCTACACCTGCTCCCAGGATACACTCAAAGGATCAAGTGCGACCCACTGGTGCATCCACAAGACCCAGCTCCATTTTAAAGAAAATGGCTACACCCCGGCCCCTACAATCCAACCTCGGGTGGTATATCACCGAGAACCCAGCCAGAGTAGCAGATGCCAATATAGGGCCTGCATTCTCATCCAGCCAGGTCTCGGTGATGCTTGCCAGGTCAGATGTTGCAACAAGATCAGCTATAATAGCGGTCTTGTTCCTAATTGACCTGGCATTGCACAACACCGCCTGGGTTGGATGGGTTTTCAAGGAGGATCCCAATATCTGCCCACAGTTTGTGGAGCCCTTGGGTATGGGAATCAGGCAAGAGAACCCCTCTCCTGATCCCATTTCACCCCAGGGCATCTCCTAGTCCCTACTGTCTCTATCTGCCCACCACTCTCCATTCTCCCACTCTGCCCAGTCCATCCACCCCTCAGACATCTCCTCACTATCCCCAGTGCACAACATCTTCTATAGACATTCAGCTAATAATGGGGGACAATGAAATGGGTGAAGATCCCAAAGCAGAGTGGGAGAATAACGCCTGACCATCTTAGAACCCTCCCAACACATCTTAGTCAAACAGTCAATGAATAACCAAACAGTTAATAAATAACCAAACTACACCATTACACTACCACAGTATAATTATCAATCATATACATACATCAACATCCAACACACACAACCACACAAATATCCAATCAATCAAACACACACACTACAACAAATCAACTTAAATTAGACAAATCAATTATTACCACATAAAAATAAAATAAATTATTTATGTTTATAGTCCAACTAAATCCTATAGGTCCTGTAAGGAAACCAGTCCCTTTTTGTCCAGATCAATTCATACAAGTCATGACAGTAGACAACACTATTTAGAAAATGACCATTAAATGTTTTTATTATTGTAGACTAAAGGACCTCTCACTTCCCCAGCCACATCAGTTTTTATTCTGAGACTCCACTCTCACCAGAGATCTTAGGAAAGTACCATTAATTTATGGCCAGTTCAATGTAGCAGCCTTTCCAAGCCTGCAGATATAAAAAATCCAATATCTGTCCAGTATTAGATTGCATGTTTAGTAAGCAGTAAGTTCATGAGGGACTGATTTCTGAATGAGAACTTACATCACAGCTACAGTAATGAGATTTGGTAAATGTAAGTGTGCACACTTGGAAATACATGTTACCTAGACATTAACTGTGAAAACATAGAGAACAGTGGATGGGCAACGGTGCAGAACCAGTGTGTTCTGTCACAGAGGGGTTGTGATTCCCTTTGACCTCGAGAGTGAAGCTCAAGAGTTCTGTGGGAATCAAATCCCCAAGGTGGCAGAACACACTGGTTCTGCAAAGATTTTCCCATCCACTATTTGTTATGGTATATGGTGTCCCTGGCATCAGTTTTTATGTACCGTAGTTTTAGCAGATTTTTATTTTTTTAAGTAGAAGACTTTACCATCGGCATCTTCATCCAAGAGTTACATCTGGGTGCTATGACCTGTGGTGTGGTTGTTAGGGACCAGACATCCCTTCATTTGTGTTGTGCACTCCCACTGGTTGAAAATCAGGTTGGGAGGGATTTTTTAAGAAAAAAACAATGGCGGCTATATTTCTTGCCTAGCAAGAGTATGTGGATGAAGCGAGTGTTTTCTGTAAGTAAATGTAAATATCTGGCTGAGCCTGCATTTTTTTTTCATATGACAGTATATTTGGTTGATCCTGCATATTATTTTACCATATCTGGTTGATCCTGCATCTGCGGGATTATGTGGCTGTCTGTTCCTTCTGTTGCCACCTCCTTTGATCTGGCTGATCCTGCACTTTCTGTTGGTGTGACTCGTACACTCCTGAAATCAGCTTGAATGCTGTTGTAACACAGAAGGGTTGAACAGCATTCTATGACCTTTGAACTGTGGTACAACAGCGTTTTAGCTGATATAAAAATCAAGGTAGAACAATGTTCTACCATACATACCATTATCTCTTAGCTACAGTATTGTTACAACACCAATTAGAAATTATGAAATGAAATGTTTTTGTGTACTGTTATATATCAATTCACAATATTAGACTGCATATCATTAACCTGTGGGTTCGTGAAAAACTGGAATGCAGACATGGAACATCTTCCAAAGAGTTGCCAGTCAGTGCATTTAAGTGTAGCGGCCTGAAGTTATACTGTAATCATATTTTATTTACCATGCTGAAAACACTTAAGTTTTTCTGTGTGATTACCTTTTAAATAAATGTCAGATAGACGTAGACAGTTGAAACAGTGCACAAGATCTGCATTTATATGTGGTTACATTTGTAAGAATGTATTTAATTTCATTCATTTCAGATTCAGATTAATACCTTTGAGCCAAGAGGCTCTTTTATAAAGGTTCCAAGTCAAATAGTCACAAAAATACAAGATATTTGGTACAACGTGAGTTCCAAGAAAGATGCTGTGATGCATACAACTATATATAAAAGTAATCAGTTACAAAAGTGCAGACAGTTAACCACAGCATTAGGGTATACAGATATACAATAATAACTGTTTGGAGAAAAAAACACTCTATAATGCTCATTATACACTTGAAATTATTAATTACCATTCAGTAAGAGGGTAGCAGCCTGATTTGACTTTGTCATGGAGAAAGGGAAGGGGAGGTGGCAGTCAGAAAGGACTTTGTCAAAGAGAACTAAGTGTGATAGTGGGATAGGGGAGGTGGAGAGGTAAAAGGTGTTGGAACAGGGGTGACGGTGGAAGGCAGTGCAGGCTGTGATACTTGATTAAGAGGGGCAATCATAGCAATTTGACTGGGCAAGGAAGAGGTGGAGGCTTCTCTTGAAAGGGCCTATCTTCGCACAGTCAGTGAGGGAGGCTAGCAGGTCATTAATTCATTGTGGCCCGTGGTAGGAGAGGGCATGCTGAGCAAATGTGGTACGCTTAAAAGGGACACAGAGAGTACCCTTCACTGATCTCTGAGTGGTTTTGGAGGTTTGAGCTCACTGGAAAAGGTTGGCCGTGGAGTTGGGTGTCTGAACAAGTAGGGACTTTTTACCTAGCAGGTAGGCCTGGTATCTGATCCTGAGGTGCAGCGGAAGCCACCCTGTCTCTGAATAAAGAGTACATGTGTGTGTCAAGTGGTCTGCATCTAGAACAAGTCTGCATGCCTTGTTAAGAAGGAGATTAACCCTTTTTAGTGCCTTGTCCATTGCAGCACCATATATAACTAGTCCATAATCGACTGTGGACAATGTAGAGCTCTTTGTAATGAGGTTCAAGGCTTCAGGGGTCATCGACTGCCTGTGGGGGTAGAGAATACCATGTTTGGCATTCGCTGTTTTAATAATACGGTTGATGTGGGAGGTGAAAGACAGTGTGTCATCAAGATGTATGCCCAGGTATTTGAAGGTGGTAACTTGTTCTAATGCCCCTCCTTTGTGGCTAAGGATAGTCTTATTCTTACTGTGAGTCACTGAGACTTGCATAACTTTTGTATTTTTATAGTTAAACAGAAGTTTATTTTGGGAGAACCAGATCTAAAGTTTTCTAAAACTATCCTAAAGGGCCTCTGTTATTTCAGTTGATTGGTGCCCGATGCGGAGATAACAGCGTCATCTGTGTACATCAACATGGTAGACGGGCAAGCCAAGAGTAGAGCATTTATGAATAAACTAAAGAGCAGCGGTCCAAGTATGGACCCTTAGGGGACCCCAAGGGTGACATCCCTAGGGTCGGATACTACTCCTTTAATTTTCACACACTGTGACCTGTGTCATAGGTAGCTGCTGAACTTGTTATTTTGTTGTTGGACAGTCCAAGGGCCAGGAGATTGTACAAGAGGATTAGGTGGTTTATAGTGTCATACGCTTTGGTGAGGTCTATAAAGATGGACCCCACCAATTTGCCACTGTCAAGGGCATCAAACAGGTGTGCAGTGTAATCTACGAGTGCTGTTATGGTGCTATGGTTCTTTCGAAAACCATGTTGTTGGTACAGTTTGTTGTATTGGTTTAGGTGCTCTATTAATTGATCAGACATGATCCTTTCGAGGGCTTTAGATAGCAGAGGTAGTATTGAAATGGGCCTGTAGTTGCCCAGGCTAGTTCTGTCTCTGTTCTTAAACACTGGTGTGACGTGCTATCTTCCACTTGTCTGGGAAAAATCCTGTTCGAAGGGATAGATTAAAGATGTTTGTGAGGGGCAGAGCTATTTTGTCCAGGAAGAGGACAACAGGTTTCATGTCTATCAAGTTGGTACCCGTTCTTGTTTTATCTATTACCCTTCTAATATATTTGATGGTTTGTGTTCTAGAGATCTGTTTTAAAGTAAAATAGTGGTGTTACAGAGCTTTGGGCTATGGAGTGTTTTTCATTTGTGGGTGTGCTAGGGACATTGGTTGTTTGCTACTTCTGGAGTAGCACTGCACTTAGATCAGTAAATGCGATGCTAAAGGCATTAGCCAGATCCTTCAGTTCTTGTAAAGTGCCAGAAGATGTGACTATTAGATCTGGAGGTGCTTTGGCATCCCTACTTGTCAAGGTTTTTACATTGTTCCAAAACTCTCTCCCGTTACCCCATGACCTACCCAGAAGTTCTTTATAGTATTTTGCTTTTGCATTTCAGACCAGCCTGGTGCACCTGTTTCTAGCTCCTTTATAGGCAGTAAAGTCAGCCTGGTTTCCGGTGGCCCTGGTCTTGTGCCAAAGGTTGTCTTGAAGGTTCAGTTGTTCGATAATAGGCAAGGCAAGGCAATTTTTATTTAAAAGGCTGCCCAATCCTGGAGGCTCTGGGCACTATGCAAAGTAAATAAACAAATAAAAGACACAACAAATCAGAATAAATAGTAAAGAACATCGAACAATATATTATACAATAAAATAAAACTGCCCAAAAAAGTTTAAAAAACAGAGATGGACAGGAACTGAGATCAAAACCATTACGTACAGATCTCACTAAACAACTAAGTCGGGGAAAACATAGGTGAAAAAGGAGGGCCTTAAGGTGGGCCTTGAATACCTCCAAAGATTGGGCCTCCCTGACCCCGAAGGGTAGCAAATTCCACAGGACAGGGCCAGCAACACTAAAAGCCCTGTTGCTGGCCATTTTCAGCCTCATTCTGGGAATCGCCAGGAGGCTCCGACCAGAGGAGCAGAGGGTATGGACCGAGACAGCAGGTGCAAGAAGATATGACAGGTAATCAGGGCCCTGGCCATGTAGGGCCTTAAAGGTGAGAAGACCCACCTTAAAGAGGATCCTCTACCTGACCGGCAGCCAGTGCTGCTCACACAGTACCAGTGTAATATGGCAATATTTAGGGTGCCCCATAAGTAACCTGACAGCTGCATTCTGCACCAGCTACAGTCTGCGGCGAGATCCTCCCATGACCCCGAGGTAGAGCGCATTACAGTAGTCAAGCCTTGATGTCACCAAGGCATGTATCAAAGTGGGAAGGTCCAGAAGCAGCACAAGGGGCTTTATCCTGGTGACATTCCTAAGATGAAAAAACAGGAGAGGACAGTGGAAGATACTTGTGCCTCCATTGTCAAACCCCTGTTCAGGATGACACCAAGATTCTGCACCGCAGAGGAGGCCTTCAATGGGACAGATCCCAGAACAAGTCCAGTCTCTGCACCCAAAGTCATCCCATCCAACACTCTGTTTTACTCCACCACCAATACCTCCATCTCATTGGGGTTCAGCCGCAACCAGCTGGAGGCCATCCAGTCATTGATCTTGGCAAGGCAGCTGTTTAGCACGTCTACTGCATTGGATGTTCCTGGGGCAAAGGACAAGTATAGCAGGGTATCATCAGCACAGCAATGAAACCCCAAACCATACTTCCTAATAATCCTCCCCGGGGCAGCGTGTACACTGCGAACAACATTGGGGACAGGACTGAACCCTGGGGAACTATGCACAGCTGAAGACTAGAGGTGGAAGAGAAATTCACCATTACAACCCTTTGCCTCCTGTTAGTTAAAAATGACTCAAACCAGCAGATGACAGTACCGGTGAATCCGCAGAATTCCCTAAGGCAGTCCAGCAACACATAATGGTCCACAGTGTCAAATGCTGAAGAGAGAGAGAGGAGAACAAGAACTGTCCTTTCCCCTCAATCTCTAGCCCTGAGAATATCATTCTGCACCCTAACAATCGCAGTTTCTGTGCTATGCCTCAACCGAAACCCTGACTGGAGGCCAACAGTAATGGGTTAATTGTCCCTTTTACTTTAGATGATTGGGAGTGGCATATACGTTACAGGCTTTATTGAAGATTGTTGTAAAGAAGTTGAGGGCCTGATTGACATCATCCAGCTGTCTGGAGGGGTCTAGTCGGTTTGTTTTAGATATAGTTTGAAAGGCTGTAGCTGTCCTTTTCTTAGAGATCAGTTTCTAGTGAACTGTGAACTGGAGGGGCTTTTTGTACCCTGTTAGACCAGATGCAGGCCACTGGCTAGTGGTCACTTAGGACATCAGGGAGGACAGATACGTCGGCTATGTGCTCAGGGCAGGTGGTAAGCAGCCAGTCAATAAGGGTGCTGGTTCCTGTGTGGTAGTTTCTCCTGGTTGTCTGAGAGACCATCAGAGTAATATACAGGCTGGTGATTTGGTCCCTAACACCCATGGTGTCCTGTGCTAACCAGTTAGTATTAAAGTCACCTAAGATGATCTTCTCCCAGCTCTGTTTTACTTGTTTAAAGTGATTGATAAACTGTTCAGTGCTTATTCCTTGCTTCCCAGGTGGTATATATATACTGTTGTGAGCACTGGTGTTTTGCTCTGGTGACCTATTGAAAGTTTGATGGATAAACTTTGCTTCTCCATTGTAGATGTACTGCCTGGCATCGCTTGGCCTCCGATTTCATTGCACAGATATACCAGGTAATGGCCCCCAAGTTTGGACAGTCTGTCCTGGTGGAAGGTGGTATAGCCATTGAGGGCTAGTGTGGCATCTGGTATCTTGGGGGGAGCCGTGTTTCTGTTAGGGAGATTATGTCTGGCTTGTGCTGTGCAACCCAGGCCTGGAACTGTGGACGTTTGGGTAGTAGACACCCTATGTTTCTTGAGGTGATTTTGAGGTGGCCTTGCACCTTAACAAATGTAGGTCCAGGTGGGCCAGGGTTTGGATATACATTCCCTGACAGTAGGAGTAGAATGACTATTAGTCTTTTGAGGAAGTGTTTCCAGTGTGCCCTGATTCTGCGAGTAAGTTTCCGCTTAGTGAGTCGGTGTTTTTTGGCTTCATCTATTCGAAAGTGGGTATATAGCACTATAAGGTAGATGCCAGCATGACGGTAGGTGATCTGCAATGCTGGGGTGGATGTACCCACAGGTTTGGGCTCATAGCATTGATATCTGGCCCTGCCATAGTACCTGAGGGTATTATTATTGTATAATAACTGGCCAGCATTTTTTCCTATGGGGAACCCGGTTAAAATTTGCTGTTATAACCAGCTGGTTATAACGGCAAACATACGCTGGGTTTCCCTCGGATCACACATATGCCACCCACCGCTTTTCTCTCCTTCAGCACAGCTCCTGGAAATTTAACCACCACGTGATGATGGCGGTAAGTAAATCTAAACCAAGAAAAAATCTCCCTGTCAGCACTGAATTTTCAAGCTCACTAAGCGACAAAACATAAAAACAAACTCTGGTCAGAGTCGATATGGCTGTGGAGAGCTTTTAGGAGTGGCAAGCGTGTGAAAAAGAATATGCGGTGCTTTTGCTGCAACAGAGTCAGCCGTAATACTGCAGCAATTACAGTACTGCGCATGCGTGATACTCGCACATGTGAAGTTTGCCCTGTAGTCAGCCCTGCACAACATGGCGATTCTGACATAACTATGTATGCAAGATAGTCATGCATGTGCAGTTTAAGTCAATGTCACCATGCTGCACCCGGTGGCCGTCAGTACTGTAGTTGCAGAACAAAAGAGAAGTGTGCTGGTAAGTGGGTATATTTATGCAGCCTGTGGAGTGGAAGGGCTGCATAAACAGAATCACTGGAAACTATGTCGGAGCACTGTAGCAGCAATTCAGACAGTGGTCAGGTTATGAGCTTCCACAGTGCTGTTATACAGATCTGATGATGGCATAGCATCCGTGGAGCTTGGCCCATGCAGCCATACAAATCAAACTCAGGAGTCTACTAACAAACTAGAGCTCTGGTCTGGGACTTGCTCATCATCACAGTCTCTTTCTCATTCTTTTCTAAGCAGTAATTTCTGGGAAATGTGCCTTAACCATATTGATCTCAGTGCTGGTAGACTACTTCTGGATTTCCCGATTGTATTAGGCAGGGGTGGTAGCAATCTTAAAGATCGACATTTCAGAGGTGTGTCAGGAATGGGTCCAATGCACAACAATCTACAGTGAGCTTGTCCCGGGCAGATCAATGAGCATGCAACTGGACTGTGATACTAGTTACAGTTTCACATCTGGAATCTGTTCTCTAGTTGAAAGAAATAAAGTGCTCAAATGAGAGCGCTTCATTCCTTTCATTCATGCTCTTACTGATCTTACTGCTTGTCTCCCCACCCATCCTGCAAATGTCCAGGTACCCAGCTATACACTGTATCCCCCACTCTCTGTGCCATAAGCAGTAAACAGTCCTAACAGTACAGAACAAATAAATATTATTTATCCTTCCCCAGACAGACATCCGTGTTGAACTTGTTTGTGTCTCTGTGTGAATGACAGTGCATGCTCTTGTCCCTGAGCTCCTCTCTCTCCAGTGCTTCATGTGTGCCACAATGCCCAGCCTGAGCATTGCTCTCTGTGATGGTACCCACTGACCCACCCCGTGGATCTCCTAGTGTCCATGCTGCCTCAGTGTGCCCCCCACCCCACTGCGCAATACAAGGAGCAAGAGTGCTGAGAAGAGAGGCAGCATTGCCTGCAGAGCTGTAGCTTAACCCTGGACAGCAGGGAGAAAGACATAGGCTGCAGGGACAGACACTGAGAAGGAGAGGCAGCAGCACCCCCCTCAAAAGAGAGGACGGGATTGAAAGAGGTGGTGCATGGCACCAGTGTCAGGGGCAGAGCAGAGAGTGAACCACCAAACAGTGACAGTAACATGCTGAGATGTGGTGAGTAAGTGGAATGAGAGTGATCACCAAGTGATAGGATGTCACTATTGCAACACCACATTGGCAGTCTGAAATTGGGGGCAGTGCCGTGTAGTGACCATAACCACGATGACCAGTGGCTCCCAGACCTGCACCTGAACAAACATTCATTTAAATGGGTGGCCTGTCCCCTAGCAGTGTCTACTCCCTCCCGTCATCCCCCCAGGGAGACACAGCAACAGCGAGAGCCGCTTCCAGTGTGGCATATATGTGCAGGTCCAATCTGTTCCAGTCACAGTTGGTGTCAACCTTCCCCCAAACAGAGAAGTGGAGTACAGTGTGCGCCCAAGTTCTGTTGCCATCCATTTTATTTCAACTCACTCTTCCGACACCTTGCTGTTGGTCTGACTCTCTGTTTGTCTTTCTGAAGCTCAGTGGAAGCAGACAGCACATACAGAGAGGCAGAGAAAGTGGCAGCAAGAGTGCCATGACCGGGACAGAGAGCAGTGCTGCAGAGTTTTTCTTTCGCCGTGGGGGAGTGGACTTTAGAGGGGGGGGGGAAGGAGGGAGAGAGAGAGAGATAGAGAAAGTGAGTGAGAGACCAGAAGAGACACAGTGTAAAACAAACTTGGCGCATCTATTCCTCCACCGCACAAAAGAAGCACCCAGACAGAGCCAGAGACAAATATGTGGGTCACATATCTGCCCCTTCACTATCAGAGTGTAGGGTGGGCACTGCATGGGCACCACTGGGTAGTTGCTGCCCCCTACACCTCCAGATCACATCAGCACATATGGAACAATCTGCAGTAGCCACAGACTGATGTAGGTTACTCATCTTCCCTTCCACACCCATCCCACTCCACACAGGTCGGCACAGTGACAAGGTGACCTGGAGGTGGGCAGCCCAAGGTAAATAATGGACTGTGGCCTGGCAGAAGTTGGTGATTGGTGGCCCCTCCACAACTGTCCCACCACTGCACATTGGCTGCCCCAACCAAAGACAGAAATGCAAGTTGCACCACACTACACCTGTTTCTATCTAGCCTGGTGGGCACCAGATGGGTGGAAATGGGGTTGTGGTCCAGATTCACTGGGTGACCCGAGGCCATTGGCACCCAACACATCTTTCCGCATTTCTGCACATGTGAAGCATTTTCTCCTTCCATTCCACCTCCTGCATGTTAGGAGCACTCTGCAGGAGCCAATGACAGATGTGGATCACACATCTCTTCATCTTCACCCATCCAAGTTCCATGAAAGCTGGCACTGGCATTGGGTGGGCTCCAGGCAGGTGGCTCTGGGATAATGATGCCCCATCCCACCTCCACACAAAGGTAGCAACCTGCAGCAACCAGGGATAGAGATGCAAGTTGCACAACTGCCCCTTCATACCCATCCCTGCTCCACCAGAGCTAGCATGAAGGTTGAAGTTGGCTTTGGGTGACTGGCACCTCCTCACCCTATGCCACGCCTCTACACTTGCAGAATACTCTGCTTCAGCCAGAGGTTCTCTCACCCTAATGTGCTTTACCCATGGAGAGAACTCTGAGGTACTGAGATACAAAAATGTAGATCTTGTATCTGCCCGTCCACAACTGTTCCCACTCTGCTGGGTGGGTGGGTGGGTAGGATACAGTGTGTGATCCAGAGTGACTGCTGCCCCTCTTGCATCCCCACCTATCAACCAAATACTTACAGCAGCCAGAGAAGAGATATGGATTGCACATCTTTCCCATCATAAACCGTCCCCATTCCAAAAAGTTTCACACACAGGCTGGAGCGGGGTCTAGGATGGTGGCCATTAAGTGACTGACCCCCCCATTCTACCTTCGCACATGGGGAGCACTCCTCCCCCTCCATTACACATTTGCACATAGAGAGCACCCTTCCCCCTCCATTACTCCTTTACATATGGGGAGCAAATCTCCTGTTCCAGCCCTCTTCCACATGGTGAACATAGTGTTTTATGTAATCATATTTGGTCTCAGTCCTTGTTGAATGCAACATTGTACATATTGTGTATACTAATGTAAAGAAAATGGTTTTATTTTAATTATATTATTTGTGCTTAATTTTTGTATCTCACACCATTGTATTGTCTTTATCATTGCTCCACCTCCATCCCACCTCCATACATTGTGAGCACTCATCCCCTGATCGCTCCAGTCCTTCTCCCACTACATTGTCACCTACCCCACCTGGAAAGCACTTCTCCCACTGCATTCCACCTCCTGCACATAGGGATCACTCCTCCCACACCATTCAACCTCCACACATGGGGAGCTTTGCTCCCACTTCATATTAGCTATGTACATGGGGAGCACTCCACACCATCATCCCACTGCCCCTACATGGGGAGCATTGCTCCCCATCCATCCCACTCCTACACATGGGGATACCTCCACACATTTGCATCACTCCTCCTGTACCATCCCACCTCTGCATATAGAGAGTACTCCTAACCCCATTCCACCTTTGCACATGGGAGCACTCTGCAACAGCCAGAGACAAAGATGTCAGTCAGGCATCTGCCTTTCCACACCTTTCCTACTCCACATGATAAGCTCCAATTTGAGCAGAACATTGGTGGGGTTGAGATGTAATGAGTGGGGTGCATTGGGAGATGGTGCCAGAATGAGTTACCACCTCTCTGAATGAGAGAAGTCCCCCCCAATCAATCTTTACTCATTTCTCCACTCACCGCTTTTCTGCTGATTATCCTCCTGCTTGCTTGCCTTCCCAGTCACTCCCCTCCCAAGACAGGACTACAGGCCACTAGGCCAGGGCAGAGTTTTCCTCGACCTCTCCTGTCTTCTCTTCGGACCACACCGCCAGTCCAGCCAGTGTCCAGCACAGTCAAGAAGATGCACTTTGCGTTACTCGCAGCTTGGCACTGGATGGGTCAGTTCTTTCTCTAGTAGAATATACTTCAAGTTCTCCCACAGTTCAACTGAGGATAGAGAAGAGCAGTATACAGTCCTACTCTGCCACCATTACAGTCAACGGGACACCACAACTTGCACGGCATTGTACAGATGATGCAACACAGCAGCATGTTCACTAGTCTGTCTCACCAGGCTTCTCCCACTCTCTCTGTTGATGCTGTCTCTATCTCCCCTCACCATCAACAGTCCCGTGCCTGCACACTGTGTTGCAGCAAGCTCCAGCCACTATGGAGGCTGCTGAGACACTGAGTGTTTTAGCAGCTAAGCCCGAGCCAACCTGAAAATAAAATACAGGAATTTGAACATTTCTGAGATAATTTTGGGGGAAGGGATTGAACACCCCCCCTTACATACCCATGCAATCCACAACAGTTCAGACACTTGCAATCCTTACACTTAAAGGCACTCCTCTCAGCCTAGCTAGCCCCCCTGCCTGCCCTGGCACACAAATGAACACCAACTACTACCCATCCCACTTCCTTTGCAAGCAGTGAGGATCCCTAGCTCTTAAGCGGTCAGTCTTGTACAAGTAGCAGAGTTGGGGGCCCAGGGCTGCAGTCAGACCTGTTGCTGTAATGGATCTCGAGCCTGCCTGAATATAACAGGATGGCTGAACAGAGTCCCCTTAATCTCTACAGATGGTGGGCTGCTGCACAGATGATTGCTACAGCCACTCAGGCACCACTGGGGATTTAAAACAAGAGCTGGACTATGGCAGGCAGCCTGCCATCCACCTCCTCCTACTACTACATTGACTGCTTGCAGCACTTGCCCAGCTCCTCCTCTGCTACCAGTATCCACCAACGGTCAATAGTGTCAGTGGGTGGCCTCTGTTGGAGTGGTCCAGCAAGCTCCTCAGCTTGTTACTAGCCCCTGCAACCGATACTAACTTTTGACTTCCTTCTGTGTCTGGTTGCATTTGCCTGTTTTCAAACACCCAATACACTTTTTTTCTAGTCTCTACTTAGATACAGAATATTAAGTATATCAAAATAAAATATAATTGCTTTCAAGAAGATAAAGGCCTTTATTATGGATCAGCTTCCATGTATGATTGAAGAATGCAGAAATCTCATCTTGATTGTTTTACTTCCTTATTGCTATTTTGTATTTTCAGGTTAGTTCAAATACAATAAAATATGTATATATATATATTTTTTGAGATGATAGAAGCTTTTATTATGGCTCTTTTTGGCTTGATCCATGCACACTGAAGCACTGAAGTAGTGAGATCACCACGATTTTGGCAGCCTTGCACCATTTCTCTGATCCTAAAAATATGTATCATAATGGCTGTATAATTGTAGGTCTGTATTCAAATGGCTTTAATTCCTTATAAATACACACTAAGAAGAATGGACTTAATGAGTTCATTTAAGGTTTCATAATCTGACCTTTTGCAATTTTAATGACCTCCCAATCCTGGAGTCTTCAATTTGTTTTATCTAAACATTTCTTTGCTCAGTTCATCAATAGTCCAATAAGATTTAGAATACAATTACTTTAGAACAAAACTGTATAAACTTTGGGTTTGATTTTGCACAAATATCAATTTCTTTCCGAGTTAAAAATGCGTAGGAGATTAGCTGTACATACTCTTGTATTTCTCCACACTTTTACCTCAGAAATTTGTAACAAAAAATAAAAATATGAAAAAATAACACTCAACAGTCCAATAAGATTTAGAATAAAATAACTTTTGAACAAACTGTATAAACTTTGGGTTTGATTTTGCACAAATATTAACTTCTTTCAGAGTTGAAAATGCATAAGAGATTAGTAGCACATACTTTTCTATTTCTTCATACTTTTAGTGTGGAAATTTGTAAAAAAAAAAACATGAAAAATAACACCTGACCTTTTACGCCTGTCTTGACCTTCCATAAAGGGAATGGCTTAAAATGTATTTAGGAGTCATTCAAGAGTCATCCCAAGGTCAAGATTTAGTAAACTATGCATTTAATGTGTTTTAATAATAGAAGTTGCCAAAGAGGACATAATAAATGAAACAAATCAGTGTTGCAGCATAGATGCCTAAATGTTTTACAGACAGCCACTGTTTCTTCTGTCTTCCTTCTTCCTCCTCCTATCTGGTCAGTGTCAGCTTCACATATAGATCTCTTAGGATATTGCTGGCTAATAATTACTAAAATTAATCTGCTGCTTTTGTTCTGAAAAGATTTAACACAATCACATTCTGAAAAGATCTATTGTGACCCCAATAAGCAGATCATTTTGTTTCAAGCAGGTAAGCACTAAAGAATTCAATTGAAGTATGAGTAAGTCATGATTTACTGTTAAATTAGGCATGACTAAATAGTCAGGTCTCATTTCACTTAAAGTGACATAGTGCTTTAGAGAAATGAGGCTGTTACAAGTGCAATAGGAGTTATGCTAAACAAATGTAAATATCTCTACTAGTATAGAAATTATGCACAGATCATCAGTATGAAAGTTGTTTGGGACAAAATGACCTTTCAAATAAGCCTATTCATTAAGCTTCATTAATTATATATTTTAAACTATGGCCATCTGATTACCTGAGTTTTCATTTTTCTTCACAATTTTCACCTTTTGGATGACTATATTTAAAAAAAAATCTAATGAATTCAGATTAGTGACTACCCTCATTTGAAAGGTAATTTTGTCCTGAACAACTTTCATGTGGTTGTATATTGGTACCTTTTCTACTTTCTGAGACATTTACATTTGTTTGGCATGACTTCTACTGTGTTCACTCAGAGAGAGAGAGAAAATATGAAGTTGTTTGGAAGACCATATTTTACAAAACATAAAGAATTCAGATTAGTGACTACCCTCATGTGAAATGTCTTTTTGTCCTGAACAACTTTCACACTGGTGGTTTTTGTGGACATTGAATAGTTTTAAATATATTTAGATTTGTTTGGAAGGTGTGCACATTTGTTCTCAGAGAAAATAAGTTTTGGGGTTATGTGTCCATCATTCTAAAAAGAAAGAAGGGAGTATTGTTTAACTGCCATAGGGATTTGGCTGTGTGTTGTTATAACAGTTACTATGTTGGAAAAACTAAAAGGAAGCTGAGAGTTTGGATAATGGAACAGTTACATCATATAAGAACTGGAACAGAAGAAAATGCATTAGCACTGCAGTTTAAGAAAAAGGAACAAACCCATAGGTTTTTATTTATGGGGATTGAGAGAGTTGTTCTAGGACCCCATGGTGGTGACTTGGATAACAAGTTTGATGTAGTCGCTCTGACTGAAACTTGGTTGTCTGATAATATTACTAACTCTGAAATTCTGTTACTAGGATATTCTATCTTTAGGAAGGATAGGGTAGGCAGAAGGGAGGATGCCTGTTTTATGTAGCTGATCATTTGCTGGTACATGAATTAACCATTATTCCTGCTAGTAAAATGTTTGAATCAATTGCTATTTCCATTTCTTTGGTGATAAAAAAGTTCTGACCATCATAAATGTATATGTTCCACCAGACAAATCAAGGAAGGGGGTTCCTGCATTTTTCAATTGTATTCAAAATTTATCAATAATAAGGGAAACTATTTTGGTTGGTGATTTTAATTTAAATTGGTTGTCCTCAGCTGAACATGAGATTAGAACAACTGTTATTGATCTTGGGTTTCAACAATTGATTGATGGCCCCACCAGGGTGAATTACAAAACAGGGTATTCATCAACCCTTGATTGGGTAATTACAAATAATCCATCACAGATAGTTAAATGTGGAATTCTCCCTGATGGGATCAGTGATCACAGTCCTGTATTTTTTGATTGGTCAGTTAAAGTTTATAAAAAAGAAGCAAGGATTATAAAATACAGAAGGCTCAGTGATTTAGATGAATAAAGGTTTTTTGAGGAATTACAATTACTTGATTGGTCATTTTTGCATGACATAATTGATATTAATGAAACATATCAGAAATGTTGTCATTATTTTATTTTTATTTGTGACAAATTAATGCCAATTAGATCTATTAGGGTTAAGGGAAATAGCAATGTTTGGTTCACTTCTAATTTACTGAAATTAATAAGGGAAAGAAATCAAGCATGGAAAGTTTACAGAAGGACAAAACAATTGGATCATCAATTACTCTATAAAAAGCTTAGGAACAAATGTCAATTAGCTATTCATGCAGCAAAGAATGATTATTTTAAGTGGAAATTTATAGAAATTAAAGGGAATCCAAGTGCAACTTGGAACACAATTAATTTGTTAATGGGTAAACATAAGGGGAGTGAAAACTGTGTATTGAAAAAGGATGGTAGTATTATTATGGATCCTAAAACTGTGGCAGAAGCCTTTAATTTACACTTTACTAACTTGGATAGGTATAGTTCTAATGTGGGTAGTATGGAAAGTTCCTGGAGCCATCTGGATGCACTCTTGCAATCAAATAGTGATGGAATGTATGGGGGTAATAACATTCCAAAATGTTGTTTTCATTTTTTACAAACTAAAGATGTGATTGAGTTTGTGTCTAAAATGGATCCTAGACCTTATAAGGGATCTGATGATCTCTATTATAGGATACTGAAAAGAGTTAATAGTGTTGCTGGACAGTTGACAAAATTGTTTAATCATTCTCTATGTTATGGGACTTTCCCTGATGTGTGGAAGAGTGCAGTGGTAAAACCAATTTATAAATCAGGATCAAGACTTGATCCAAATAACTATCATCCAATTTCTATGCTTGGCCCTCTCTAAAATATTAGAGAAAATAGTTTCAGTTCAATTAACAGAGCATTTAATAAAATACAAACTTTGGTCAGATTCACAACATGGTTTTAGGCCTAATCATAACACGGAGACAGCCTTGGTGAGGTTCACTAATCTAGTCGCTAGAGGAATAGATATTGGAGATGTTGTTGTAGCAGCTTTTGTGGACCTCACCAAAGCTTTTGATGTAGTGAATCATGAGGTACTTTTGAAACAGTTATCTACTTTAAAGTTGCCAGAAGGGGTTATTTCTTGGTTTGGTGAATATTTGGTTAATAGGAATCAGAAGACATTAAACAATGGAATACTATCTGAACCTTCCTTGCTGAAATGTGGAGTCCCCCAGGGCTCCATTTTAGGCCCTTTACTTTTTTCTTTATTTGTAAATTCTTTGGCTATTAATTTTAAAAATACTGAGTTATTGTTGTATGCAGATGATGCAGTTTTATTTTGTTCCAGTTCAATTTTTTTGTCTTTACAGAATACTTTGCAACATGATTTTGGTCTGCTGCATTATTGGTTTGATAAACGTAAATTGGTGTTAAATTCAACAAAAACTAAGAATGATATTTTCCCATCCTAGGAGTGTGCAAAATCAAGAATTAAAAATTACGGATAACCTGGGTAATGCAATTGAACAGGTTAAGCAGTTTAAATATTTGGGAGTACTAATTGATTGTCATTTAGCATTTGATTCTCATATAACATATAATTAGTAGGGTACATAAAAGGTTGGGGTTTCTGTATCGAATTAGGGATAATTTAACAGTAGATGTTAAACCATTGCTTACTCATAGTTTATTATTAACTATGGTGGATTATGGGTCTGTAATATATTCATTTACCTCTGAAAAAGCTTTGTCTAGACTTCAAGTAACGTATCATTCTGTTCTACATTTTGCATCTGGTCAATCAAGGTTAACCCATCATTGTTCACTCTATAAACAATTAGGTTGTTTGTCTTTAAAGGGGCAGTTTAATTTTAGGGCATTGTTGTTTTTACACAAGGTTTTCTTAGGTATTCTACCACAAAGTATTATTAGTTTATTCCCTAAGAACATACCTGGTTGCACAAGATTACAGAGTAGGGAGGGCTTTTTGGTTCCACTCTGCCAAACAACTTTTGGCCAAAAGTCATTGAATTTTACTATTGTTAAGATATATAATCAACTTCCTAAAAACGTTATAAGAAAAAAGAAATTGTCTACTTTTAAGTCTGAACTTAGAAAAACTTTGTTAGAAAACTCAAACTGTAAATGTTATGTGTAATGTATATTTATGCCTTGTTACTGTCTTAAAATTTGTATGTATGTTTTTGTATAAACTGGTCGTTTGTGAAAATGGGCTTGTCCCACAGACTTACCAGTATAAAAATAAATAAATGAAATGAAAATGAAATATATGTATATGTATATGTATATGTATGGTAACACTTTTTATAATTAATGTTGGTAATGCACTTATTTATAGCATTCACTTGGTAGTAGTGTCTCGAAAAAGCACTAGGACAGTGAAACATTGACACACTTGTTGAGAGGGTGCTATGCATGTCTATTGTTAAAAAAATATTTTTAAATGTCTCCTAGCAGTGGAGTATTTGGTTACTTAATAGGCAGTTGAGCAGTTCTTTGTTCTGACATGTGTAGTTACATGTCAGAATGAAATGATTTGTGCCGATAGAGAGACAGTAGTAGTTGTGCATGTATGCAAACTGTGTAACTGCACAACACGCACATGTGAAACTAGTTAACAACTACACAGTAGTTACATGTAACTACACAGTAGTTATAGTGCAGTTACAGCATAGATATGCAGTAGTTACAGTGTAGTTAAGGACACTTAAAATAAAGTGTTACTGAGACTTCATCTTGATGCTGTTATATTGTTTCATTATTTTGCATTTTTGTATGGAGCTCTACCTTTATACAGTATAAGGGCATACTATAAATAAAAATTCCTATCCCATCTGTAACATGTTTCAATAAGTCTAAGTCTAAACTGATTTAAGAACATAAGAACATAAGAAAATAGCCAGCAGAAGGAGATCTCTCGGTATATCTGGTCTGCTCGAAATAATAAGGATTGATTCTGGCTTTTAAGTTTACATCTGTGGCCCCGACCCCACCTTTCCCCCCTGAATTTTCCTGTCTTTCCCCTTACAAGGCTACCTGACATTCCTTTATGCGTGTACTATGTTTAGATTTGTGATGGAAAAAGTTAATATATGGTATGTTACAAAAAACTACATTAATGCATCAGTTAGGGTTTAAGCACAAACTGTAAAAAGTAGGGATATGAGATGTTTGGGGTAAAAGTTCCATGTGTCATGGTGAGTGAGTGGCATGCTGTTCCTTTGGGTGTGAATGATCATGCAATGCTATATTGATGATCCTTAACTTCTGAACCGTCTGTGCAGGTACACAACAGCAATCTCACAACAATTGTTACAGAGAGGATGCCAAAGTTAGGGAACACCAATAGTGCATTGTACAATCATTCACAATCCAAATGAACAGCACACCAGAGTCACCATGACTCATGTGACTTTTACCCCCAACATCTGTTTCCTAATTTTTATGACTTGTGTTTAAACTCTAACTGATACATTAATGTAGTATTTTGCAACTAATTTCCTTGCTTTTTAAAAAAGATATGGAATAGTACCTACTCGTCATACTTTAGCTGTGTTTATAACATGCTTTGTGAATGCCATTCGTAAAGTATTTTATTTATTGCAATTATTTCACCAGGAAAGGCACACTGAGCAAGATGATGCTCGTCTCCCGGTGTGACCTGGGGAAGAGGTACACAGGGAAAATAACATGCAGGCTATCACAATAGAGATACATTAAATAGATGTAAAGAGTTACATACACAATAAAGATACATTAAACAGATGTACTGTAGCTTGGAATTACTTGGTTACAGCATTGAGTAAACATTCAGTAAAAAGCATAAACCAGTGTATACAGCAAGTTCAGACATACAACCTATCTACATCATGCACATATTGGTGCAGAAAACTACAGTCTAGGCAGGGCAGAGAGGGGTAGAAGTGTGAGAGGCGAGAAGTGCCTTTGGGTATATAAGCCAGCTTCCAGAGAAGGGAGTGCCCCTGGTAGGCATGGGAATTGATGGGGGGAGGGAGCCAATTATTAAGGAGTGCAGGCACAGTTTACCGCGAGGTAGTTTGCCAGAGCAGCTGATAGGGAATAGGTAGAGGAGGAGTGATGGATTTGAGGGGGGAGAGCATTCCAGAGTTTCAGGAAATTGTATGAGAAGGCTGTTGTTCCAGCTGAGGTCTTACGACTGGGAATATTTAGTAGACGGGTGTCAAGGGATCGGAGAGAGTGAGGTGGAGTGGGAGCCAACAACAGTGAGGAGGACAGGTAGGAGGGGAGAGTACCAAGCCAGAATTTTGAGACAAACTTGAAGCAGTGCAGTAGTCATTGATTTTCGAGGGAGGGGAAGATGAGAGAATGGTAGAGATCACAGTGGTGGGAGCAGGGGGAGCATTGAGGGCAAAGCAGCAGAAGGCATTGAAAAAGGGGTCTAATTTGGATAGAGTGGCTTTAGGTGCTGCACTGTAGACTATGTTGCAGTAGTCAATTGAGGGAAGGATCATCTTCTGCACTAGTTCCCGTCTAACCAAGAACAGGTGGCAAAAGCGGTTCCTGTAGAGAGCATCTAGCTTGGGGCGGAATTCTTTTATGATAGTATCAATGTGATCAGAGAATGTAAGGTGGTGGTTGAGCCATACCCCTAGATAATGGAAGGAAGCAATGTCCTCCAGGGTAGCCTCATCCAGTGTGTGGAAGGATGGCAGTGAGGGGAGTCGGGACAACCTCTGACATGTGCCGAAGGACATGGTAACAGTCTTTTTAGCATTGAGCGCTAGTTGGTGTGACCTGAACCAGAGTTGAACTTTATTGAAATTGGTTTGGAGGTTGGATGCAACTTCATCCAGGGAGGAGTCAGAGGTGAACAGGATGGTGTCATTGGCATACATGAGTATAGATGAAGCTGTGCAGATTTGAGGCAGGTTGTTGAGAAAAATAGAGAACAGGATGGGGCCAAGGACTGATCCTTGGGGGACACCAGTGGTCACGGGTAGAGGGGGGATGTAGTATACACAATTCTTACTGGTTGTGTTCTTCCTGAGAGATAGGCACTGAACCAATTAGTAGCTGAGGCAGTTAGGCCAGCATCCGAGAAGCTAGTTATTAGCAAGGGGTGGGAGACAGTGTCGAATGCTTTAGCGAGGTCGACAAAAATAGCCAATGAGAACTGGCCCCTATCCATGCTGGAGAGGATGAAGTCTGTTAGCATTAGCAAGAAGGAAGCAGTGGAGTGGCCCTGTCTGAACCCAGACTGGAACAGTCTGAAGACGTTTGAATCAGTGAGGAAGAAGGCAAGTTGGATGAGTACTAGGTGCTCTTGTAGCTTGGCCAGGACCGGTAGTAGAGAGTTAGGGTGGTAGTTTGCAGTGAGGGAGAGGGGCCCCCTTTAGGGAGGGGCATGACAATGACATGTTTCCCAGCCCGGGGGACAGTAACTGTGGTGAATGAGAGGTTTAGGAGATCAGCTAGAGGTAATGCTATGACTGGTGTAGAGAGAAGGAGTTTGGTGTCCAGTCCTGTCGGGGGAGTTACTTTAAGAAGGGTTTAGGGCCAGTAGGGCCTGGAGGGCTTCTGATTGTGTAATAGGTTGGAATGAGAAAGTGCGAGGTGTAAGTGAGTATGAGGTATTGTCTGCAGTGGTATCTAGTGGAGTAGAAGGGGGCAGGGAGGAGGGGAGAGTTGAGGCACAAGAGGTAAAGTATGAGTTGAACTCGGCAGCCACAGCCTCCGGTTCAGAGAGGAGTGAGTCGTTTACAAGTAGGTGCAGAGTGGGATTTGCCACCGGGGGGCAGAAGAGAGAGTGGATGACCTTCCAGAATTTGGATGGGCTATTTAAGTTAGACTGGAGGGAGAAGTTGAAATAATCAGCTTTAGCTTTAGTCTGGTTGCTGTGGTACGCTTGTTACGTAGTGCATGGTATTTTGTGTAGTCTTGTGGGAGGTGCGAGATTTTATGCACTCGCCTGGCTTTGTCACGAGCGTATTGGCAGGCTATGAGTTCTTGAGTGATCCAAGGCAGGTGGTTACCGTGAACCCTGGAATGACGCAGTGGGGCGTGCCTGTTCAGACAGTGAGGAAAGTGTCTTGGAAGTGAGCTAAGGCGTCATCAATGGATAGGGCAGGGATGGGTGAGGGCCAGTTAGCGCGGGCTTGGTCTCCATGCACGGTGGCTAGGTTGATGGATTTGTATGAATGTTGGAATATGAACTTGGGGGCAGATTTGGGGCAATGAGTTTTCCTGATAAGGTAGATAATGTGGTGGTCACTGAGGTATGTAACCATCACACACTGCCTGTGTCCTACAGTATGCTTTGAGAATGGCCCAAACTGGTGACCCTAAAACACATTTCAGGTCAAATTTGAAAGATGTCTCTTATGTGGGGGTAAGGGGGATGCAACTTCAGCATCCTAAAATATGGTCCTAAATGGCGTAAAATGGCCACATTATGAGCTAAAGAAAAAAAAAGCTTTGCACAACTATGTCCTGACACATGCACAATTACTGATTTTTAGGAGTGTAGAGGAAGGGTTGTGTCAGTCAGTTAATGATGGATTATCCATTTAAAAGGTGGGTGCCAAGGGTGAAGAGGGTTGGTATCGGTGCTAAGTGGGTTGGAGGGATAAGGTAATTTTTTTCTTCTGGGGGCAGCAGGGTGGCATGAATGCTAGTGAGTGAGGGGGGAGGTTCTCTACTGATTACCCAGCTGTGGAATGTGGCAACAGAAGTCAGGACCAAAAAAGGATGGGATGTAGTGAGCGATTGGAGCTGCGTACCAGATGGCAGCAGTTCATGCTGTAAAGGGCACCTTTATCACACAAGCTGTGTGAAAATCTTTCTTTTTCATACAACTTACATGAAAACTCCTGTTCATGCTGCTGTAACCCCCCCTACAAATGGGGGTTCCTAAAAAGCCTCTGTGGAGCTTGCCTAGGTGTTCCCCTGCCTGCTGGCGTTCGGCAATTAAGCCATTAAGAATAGCACTGTGAGTGCTGGTAGAGCCCCCTCATACTGTCTCTTTAAGAGTTGTCTGCTTGCAGACATGATTACTGCTTTCTAGGGGGGTTGGTGTTTCCCTACTCGAATCCCGCCTTAACTGCGGGGAAATTGCTCTGTTTCTGCAGTCGCTAAGAGTGCAGATGGAGCCTAAATGGAAGATGTAACTGTTTGCCTGAAATCGGTTAGAGTGTTAGTAAAAATGCAGTTTGTCTAACCTGCCTTTCTTTCAGCTGGGACTCTGTGTGTTTTGCCTCTCCATTTTGGACCTGAACTACCGAATGGGCCCAATCAGTGTGGGGGGGGACCTTTAAAATGGAGTCTGTTTGGACCAACCAGAATTCGGACTCTCCTGGGAGCTGGCTTGCAATGAGGTGGTATAGCTAGTAATTATGGGAAGTGAAGTTCTGGATCTTGGCACCTATTTGCACCAACGGAGTTAGTTTCTGAGTGATTGACAACTGAATCCACCAATTGGACCGAGTGGCACCCAAAGAGAATGCTCTGCTTTGCGACTGGGGGGTCAGATCCGTGGTGACCGTGAGGAGAGAAGGAGCTCAATGCTTCTGCGTTGTATAGTTTTGCATGGGAAGAGTGTGAGAGGCCTATAGTCGGACCGTTGCTGTTGCCAATTCAAATCGGACTGAATCCGAGAGTACTAACAGGAAGGAAGGCTGAAAGAGTGGAAACCAGGCTCACCCATTAGAAGACTGGAGAAATTGCTGAATCTCACTCGGTCTGTCAGGAATTGAAGCTGCTGTGTGAATTCCCTGGTATTTGCAGTAAGTGTGTTGGAATCTGAAAGTGGCTGTCTGGTATAGTGATTTCCTTTACATATAATTGTGTTGAATGCTCGTGAGGAATAGCTATTCCGGTTCTCTTGCCACCTCGAAGTGTAAGCTGAGTGTTGAACTGAATGTATTCGGACTGAATCCGTCTGCTGATCGAGGCCGTGTGACCTGGCCTGTAGAATCTCATCTCCCTGCTTGTGTGTCTGGCAATCCAGAATCACCCTCTGTGCCAGGTTTCTTCAGTGTGGGGTAGTGTAAGTACAAATCAGGGCATCCCTTGCGAACTGTTAACAATCACCAGTGTTTCACCTGATTTTCTTTCTTTCATTTCATCAAGGACTGAGCCATCCGGCTCTGGATTACAACTGGGTATTGTGCATATTTTTTCCTACAGGGCCCTTCCATCAGCACCTGCCAGCCAACCCCAGGCAATGGACCTGGCTAGCCCCCCCCAAACTGGGTACCCAGAGTGTGACTTATAAGACCTAGTATGAATGAACAGTACTGTGATTTATTTCTGCTAATCAGCTTGATCTCCCCTTCCCTGTGTTTCACTCCCCTAAATAAATCAGATTGGATATTAACTTTAAATAGTTTGAAGTGTCAGTACCTATACAGCAAGCATCGCATGGTTTTGTGTATGTTGACCAACCTTATTTCACAGGGGGTCCTCCGAGATGAACTACAGAATTGCTCTCGAGGGTAAGTGGTACCTTAGGATTGAAACCAGTGTACATGTTGGGGTATTGGGGTTGCAATTCTTGTGGATCATGTGGACCATTAGAGGGAACAAAAGGGGGTCTCAGTGTCCCACAGGGCTGTGACCAAATTCAGCCAGCTATTACCAACCCTGAACTCTCTTTGGAGGCACCCGTCATAGAACCTAGGCCCCTCAACCTGTCAGTAGTTAAGCAGGCAGGGGTAGTAGCCCTTGGAATAGCGCCACCTGGGGGTTACATCTTGGAGGCACCACTGGGATTAGCGTCCTCTAGTGACCATGTGAAGGAATTACTCCATTATGTTTAACTTAAAGGAAAAAATGGAGGGGAATACCATGCCCAAGTTAAAACTTGACGCCCTGATGCTGATGGTGCACAAATTGATGGGGTGGTGTGAAGCTAAGGAAATGGACTCCCAAAAGACTGTTTTGTTGCTGGATGTCCCCTTGGGGATTAAAATCGCTGACATTGTCTCCACTGTAGAACAGGTTAAGTGTATGGGTAAAGTGGAAGTAAAAGGGCGATATGCTGACTTGCTTAAACAAACCCTGCAAGTGCTACTTTCATACAGTATCCCGATAGACCCTGAAAAGGTGCCCCCTGTGATTTTGCCCAAGGGTGCCCAGAAGGGATGGAGGGTTATTCACATTCGTAGTGGGCTGGCATCCCCGGGAGGGTCCCCTAGCACCAATGGTTTTAAGGAAAAACTGCTCAAACTGTTAGCCTCTGAAGGGAGAACTGCTCAGGAACTGGTAAGGGTTTTAGATATCTCAGGTGATCCCACCCCCCACCTTCCCCTGGTACATCTCCCGGGTCCTCTATGAGCTCTATACTAGCCACACCCCCTATGGTAATTCCCCCCATTCAACTGGATTCCTATCAGAGACTGAGACTTTTCTCCGGTACTGTCCCTGTGCCTTCAGTGGAAGATGATTTGGAGACCTGGATGGACTATGCTACCCCTTTAGTACAAGAGTGGCAGTGTTCCAAGGGGGAAAAGAGGAAGTAGTTGATGGAAAGTTTGAGGGGTCCTGCACTGGAAGCCATTCGATTCCTACGGGCCACTAGTCCGGAGGCTACTGCAGCAGAATAGAAACATAGAATTTGACGGCAGATAAGGACCGCTTGGCCCACCCAGTCTGCCCATTTCCCTACCTGATGAATAAGCTGCAGGTCCTAGTTAACCAGCAGCCTACTTCTTCCTACCCCCACCCCGAATTGCCTTATGACTGTCCCATGCATGCTTGAATTTCCACCACTGTTTTTGACTCCACAACCTCCTCTGGAAGGCTGCTCCATACGCCCACAACCTCTCTGTGAAAAATACTTCCTTAAATTACCTCTGAGCCGCCCCTTCTATCTTCAAATTGTGCCCCTTGTTCTTGCACACCTCTTTTTGAAAGATGCTACCCTCTTGGACTTTGTTGATTCCCTTGAGGTACTTGAAAGTTTCTATCATGTCTCCCTCTCCCTGCTTTCCTCGGAGGCTATACATATTAAGCTCCTTAAGTCTCTCTTCTTATGTCTTCGGTGCAGACCCTGCACCATTTTAGTTGCCCCTCTGGACAGCTTCCATCCTGTCTATGTCTTTATGGAGATTGGTCTCCAGAACTGCACGCAGTACTCCAGATGGGGTCTCACTAGCTGTCTGTACAGAGGGATAATAACTTCCTGTTTTCTACTGGTGATGCCTCTTCCTATGCATCCCAGTATTCCCCCAGCCCTCCTTGCTGCCCTCTCACATTGCTTGCCCACCTTTAGGTCATCTGATATGACTACCCCCAGGTCCCTTTCCATTTTTGTTGTTGTTAGTATCTCACCCCCCATTGTGTACTCTTCCCTGGGTTTTGTTTCCAGGTGCATTACCTGCACTTCTTAGCATTGAATCTAAGCTGCCATACATTTGACCATTCCTCTAACTTGCCAAGTCCCTTCTCATCCTTTCCACTCCACCTTGTGCATCAACTCTGTTGCAGATCTTTGTGCCATCTGCAAAGAGACATACTTTTCCTTCCAGTCCCTCTGCAATGTCGCTTATAAAGACATTGAAGAGGACCGGTCCTAATACTGAACCCTGCGGTACCCCACTACTAACCCCCCTTTTTTCAGAGTGGACTCCATTTACTATTACTCTCTGTGTCCTGTTCTCCAGCCAATTCTTTACCCAGGCTGTCATCTTGGGACCCACTCCCAGGCTGGCTAACTTGTATATTAATCTTTTGTGTGGGACTGTGTCAAATGCCTTGCTAAAGTCTAGGTAGGCCATGTCCACAGCCCTCCCTGATCTACTACTTTGGTCACCCAGTCAAAGAAATCTATCAGATTTGTCTGGCATGACCTTCCCGCTGTGAATCCATGCTGCCTTGGGTCCTGGCCCCTCTGGCCTCTAGATACTCAACAATTCTTTCCTTCAGAAGTGATTCCATCATTTTCCTACCACTGAGGTTAAACTAACAGGTCTGTAGTTTCCTCACTGCCTTGCTCCCACTTTTGTGAAGGGGAATCACTTCTGCCCTCCTCCAGTCCTCGGGTACCACCCCATCCTCCCATGATTTGTTAAAGAGGGTAGTCAGTGGTGTCACTAGTTCTACCCTTAGTTCTTTTAGAATTCTGGGATGAATTCCATCAAGCCCCATTGCTTTGTCCACCTTCAGTTTTAAGAGTTCTTTCAGAACCCTTTCTTCTGTAAATGGGCTGGTATCAACTTCTGTATCCAGAGTGTTTTTACTGTTTGTTTTAGGTACCTCCCTCTTCCTTTGTAAATACTGAGCAAAATATTTGTTTAGTATCTCTGCCTTTTCACAGTCACCCTCTGCCCACCCTCCCTCCCTTTGTTAAGCCTCACTATCCTCCCTTGGTCTTCCTTCGCTCCCTGATGTACCTATAAAAGGTTTTATCCCCCTTCTTAACTTAGATGGCTATCTTTTCCTCAGTTTGGGCCTTTGCTGTTCTGACTGCCTTCCCAGCTTCCTTTTGTTTTAACAGATACAGTTCTCTGTCCTGTTCCTTCTCTGATTCCTTGTACTTCCTGAATGCTTTCTTTTTCTCTTGAACCTTCACTGCCACTTCCTTTGAGAACCATAGTGGTTTCTTACCTCGTTTCATTTTGTTTGTTTGCTTTACACAAAGGCTTGTTACCTCTGTGATGGCAGTTTTTATTATTCCCCATTGTTCTTCCACCCCTCCTTCCTGCCCATTTGCTAGTGCATTCCTTAGGCACTCACCTATTTTGACAAAGTCAGCCCTCCTAAAATCCAGTACCTTTGTCTTTGTATGGCTTGACTCTATTGCTGTGTTTATTGTGAACCATACTGTTCGATGGTCGCTAGTTCCCAGATGGCTACCCACTTCTACATCTGTGATCCTCTCTTCATCTCCATTTGAGAGAACCAGGTCTAAGATTGTTCCCTCTCGAGTGGGCTCCAATACTAGTTGTCTAAGGCATGCGCCCTGTAGGGCATCTAGAATAACCCCACTCTTAGAAGTGGCTGCTGCAACTGCACTCCAGTTAACATCTGGCATATTCAGATCACCCATCAGCAATATCTCCCCTTTTTCTGCCATACTAAGTATACTTTCTATCATTTCCTTGTCCATTTCTCCCCTGAGAAGGGGTCTGTATACAACCCCAAGCGGATTGTGGTGCCATTGCCGGGTCTCCATATTTACCCACAGTGCTTCTTCTCCTCCCTGTTTTCCCTTTTGTTCTGTTGCTTTGATTCCTTCCCTTATGTAAAGAGCTACTCCCTCCTCTTTACCCTCCCTGTCCCTCCTGTAGATAGTGTATCCTGTATGTTTACATCCCAGTCATGGTTTTGTGTACCATGTTTCTGTGACTGCCAAGATATCCAGATGTTCCTTCTCCATCAAGGCCACTAATTCAGGAAGCTTGTTACTCAGACTACGGGCATTGGTACTCATTGCTCTCCATTTTTGATGGCTTTACTTTCTGTTGCAGCATCCCCACTGACCTTTCTACCTCGGTCTTTTTCCCATTTAGTACCCTGTTTTGTAGGAGAGGCTGGGATTTTCTGCTGCTTATCAGTGCCTCTCCCTTGACTAGTTTAAAAGCTTGCCAATGAAGCATTTAAACCGATTGCCCAAAAGACTTGTTCCTTCCTGGACAGATGCAGACCATCCTGCCAGTATAGGCTGGTGTCCTCCAGGTGGAAACCCCAGTCCCCAATGAAGCCAAACCCCTGTGCTCCACACCATTTTTCAACCACTCATTAAACTGCATGGTGTAAAGTACCTTGCCTCACTCATGCCATTTACAGGCAGCACCTCTGAGAAGGATACTGTGTGTGCTACTTGTCTTAGGCCTCCCCAGTTCTACAAAGTCCTTCTGCACTGCTCTAAGCTCATGTTGAGCCAAGTCATTTTTCCCTAGGTGGACAATGACATCCAGCTCAGACTCCTGTGCAGGTGTTCTCGTGATCCTGAGGATGCGCCCTGTCCCTGCAAGCCATGGCACCAGGCAGGCACTTTACTTTAGTTTTCCTGCTCCCCCAGTTCTATCCCCCAATAATTGAGTCCCACCAGGAGCTGCTTCCTTCCTTGTGGCATCCTCTGCCTCCTTCCTGTGGGCCTCCCTTGTGACAGGTGTCCTCAGCCTCCTTAATCTCCTCCGTGGTGATCCATAGGGGAGCTGTGCTCCCCAGAATGGTGTATGGATTGTGGAGTGAACAACTGACTGGGTGTGCTCTGTTCCACCCTCCTCACCCTCCCTGAGCCCACTGTGGTCCAACTGCTGTGCTTTCTTTGCAACCTCTGAGGTAGTGGTGGTGGCTCTGGTGCTCCCTGGATGGGGGGTTCCTTCCACCATCCAGTCTGGCCTGGGGAAGGTTTTCTACTGCTGTCCAGTGTGGCCTGAAGACGGGCAACTCTCCCCTCAGGGCAGAGAGTTGTCTGCAAATAGGGCCGATCTCAGCCTCCAGAAGGACTCCCGAAGACTGCTGCCCCATTAGCCATTACATTGCACTACTCCCCACTTGACTATGTACTTTTTTTTGTGTGTGTGTGCTTGTGTGAGTGATTGGTTTGTTATATAGAAATATATATATATATATATTATACAATGTGTATGCGTATATTTTCAGTGCTGTGTGCTAGAGAGGATATGACATTGATATGCACCTTGCACTCTTGAGGAGTGCAGGGGGTATTTGGTAGCACAGAAACCGGAGATGATCTATTATGGAAGTTCAAGTCAGCTAAACAATGGAGAAATTAGAAATTGTCTACTTGTGTTACCAGGATAGAAAGGGCTTTGCAAAAGGCCCACCGAAAAGAGGGAGTGGCTGCCCAAGCATTAAACCAGGTCCGATTAGACCACATATTGAAGTCAGCAAGATTTTCAAGCGTAATATTGCTGAAACTCAAGTTGCAAGACAGAAGGGCCAGCCCTCCTAAGTATTGCCAGTTGATGAGAGAGATCCGTGAGATTGAAACTGATGAAGGGTGCCTATGCTGGGGCTGTGAACCCTTGCAGACCCCTGAAACGAGTGAGCCAGATGAGGCTCAACAGTTGAGAGGTTTGATTAAGGAATTGACTGAGACTTACAGGGAACCAGACCTGTATCAGGCTCCCCCTGAGCCTAAAAGTGGAGTGGGAGTGCATGTCATTTCCCCTGAGAACCGGGTTGAGGGCAACCTGAGAGCAGAAATAAGGGACTTGAGAGAGATGGTGAGTGAGCTGCAATGGGCTGCTCTCACCCCCAGTAGAAGTGGAGATCCAGAGGCCCAATGGTTTAAACCCCAGTTCAAGAAGAGCCCAGCAAGGCCCCAGAGATGCCCAACCAGATGAGAGATCCCCCTTCCTCCAAGGACAACAGAGACACTAAGTTCTGCTACCATTGTGGAGAGGACGGACACTTTCAGTTTGCTTGTCACCTGCCAGAGAACTTGAGAAAAGTTACTAACAGGTTAGTGGCCTGGCATCGTAAAACCTATGCCCGGTCACCAGGTGGAGCCACCCGGAAAAGTTTTGCCACCAGGGCCAATGCCAGATCGACATCCCAATCAATGCCCCCTGAATGGTCTGAAGTGGTGGGTCCCTCCATGGAGACTACTGTGAAAATGAATGGAGTGTCTACGAGAGCTGTATTAGACAGTGGCTCTCAAGTGACAATTATGTTCCAGGATTGGTATCAGAAGCATTTGTCTGACATGCCCCTGCAACCATTGGAAGGACTGCATGTTTGGGGTTTAAGTGAGAAGGCCTACCCCTACTCTGGCTATATCCGAATCTGGTTGTCCTCCCCTCCCCGTGGCTAGAGTGGCAGAGCAAGTGGAGACCTTGGCTTTAGTATGTCCCCCTACTGGACTGTATGGTGGGGTCCCATTGTTGATTAGAACTAATGCACTTAAGTTTGGGCAGCTGGCACAGTTGTGTTATGAGAAACAGGGGTCCCAGACTGGTAGAGCTCTAAGAATTCTGACCTTGATTCGAAGAGCCTATGACACCCAGAAGGATGCTGACAGAATGGAACCAGAGAAACCGGTTGGGGTTGTCTAGAAAAAGAATCCTGAATCTCTGATTTTGGCACCAAATGCCCAATGTACCCTACAAGGAGAGGTTCGAATGATAAAGGATGTCAAGAACAAGATATTAATGCTGGATGCACCAGGAGATGGAAAACTGCCCGAGGGGCTGCTGGTCAAGCCAAGTATTCTGCCTGTTAGAGCCTATGCTTTTGCCAGAAGAGTAATGGTCCAAGTTCACAATGAGTCTGACAGGGAAAGCCTAGTAAATACAGGTTGCACCCTGGCAAATGCGCATTGTGCAGATACTGCTGTACTACCTAGTAACAAGAGTTTGGGAAACAGTGATAGAGTGACGCCTGACCTGTTTGATTTCGGTGACTCCCCGTTGCCAGTTGAATGGAAAGTAAGGATCAGTGAGAAGCTTGCCCAAAGGGACCAGGTGTTCTCTTTAAAAGAGTGGGATGTAGGTTGCGTGCAAGGGGGGTGAGCACCATATCCGGCTGCATGATGATAGACCATTTCATGAGAGGTCTCGCAGCCTGGCACCTGCTGACATAGACGATGTGAGACTGTATCTGCAAGAGATGCTTGCTGCTGGTGTAATACAAGAATCCAGAAGCCAATATGCTTCTCCCATTGTGGTAGTGAGGAAAAAGAATGGGACAGTGAGGATGTGCGTATATTATCTTACCCTAAATCGGCGGACTATCCCTGATCAGTATACAATGCCACGCATTCAAGATGCTTTGGACTGCCTGAATGGTAGCAAGTGGTTTTCCATGCTGGATCTCCGCAGCGGGTACTACTGGATCCCGATGGCCCCAGAAGACCGGGAGAAGACGGCTTTTATCTGCCCGCTGGGTTTCTATGAATTCATGAGAATGCCTCAAGGGACTTCCGGTGCCCCAGCCACCTTTCAACGATTGATGGAGCATGCAGTGGGGGACATGAACTTACTAGAGTGCCTGGTGTATTTGGATGATGTTATTGTGTTTGCCAGCTCGCTAGAGGAACATGAGGGCTGATTGTTCAAGGTGTTGGACTGACTAAAAGACTTTGGCCTAAAGTTGTCTATTGATAAGTGTCAATTCTTCCAAACATCTGTAAAGTATGTGGGACACATAGTTTCCACCAAAGGGATAGAGACAGACCCGAGTAAAGTTGAGGCCCTGACCACCTGGCCCCAGCCCCATAATCTAAAAGAACTGCAGAGGTTTTTGGGATTTTGTGGCTACTACCTGCATTTCATCAAGGACTATTCAAGAGTGATCTGCCCTTTACTCAATCTCACTGAAGAGTACCCTCCAACTCACAAAAAATACAAAAAGTCAGCTTCCCATAAGACTGAGAGAGTGTATTTCCATCCCAATAAAGTATTTAGGGCCCATTGGAAGTCTGATTGCGAGACTGCTTTTCATGAGATTATATATCAGCTTACCCACGCTCCTGTATTAGCCTATGCAGATCCAACCAAACCTTATGTCCTGCACACTGATGCTAGCTTGCAAGGGTTGGGGGTTGTGTTGTACCAGGAACATGAGAATGGTCTGAGACCCGTGGTTTTTGCCAGTCGAAGTCTGACCCCTTCCGAAAAGAACTATCCAGTACACAAGTTAGAGTTCCTAGTGCTGAAGTGGGCCATTGTGGACCAATTCCACGAATATTTGTATGGGGCCAAGATACTGGTGAAAACTGACAACAATCCCTTGACTTATGTCCAGACGTCAGCTAAACTGGATGCCACTGGTCACAGGTGGCTTTCTGCACTATCCACATACAATCATGCTGTTGAATACAGAACTGGCCTGAACCACATAGATGCTGATGCTCTCTCCCAGAGGCCTGCTTCTTGAAATGACTGGGTCAGACTGTCAGAACCTGATATTTGAGCCCTCTGCCAGAAGTTTGACCGAGAGGAACCCGAGGTCCCAAACCCAGTGAACTGTTTAGTAGATTTTTTGGGGCCCTCTGAGAATTGCATACCTGCTGCTTATTGCCACTTCTCTGCCTTGGACACTGGTGCATTACCTCAATTCGACAATGACAGTATTAAATGGGCTCAATCCCGAGATCCCATGATCAAATCTGCTGTAGAAGCCCTCCATGCAGGGAAAGATGTGTTGAAGTTACGCTCCACTGATCTGTGAACTGCATTGTTATACAAGGAAGGTCCTCAATTGAAACTGATCAATAGATTGTTATATAGAGAAACAGTAGACCGAGGGGTACAAATAGACAAGCAACAGCTGGTTTTGCCCACTGCCTTTCGGGACTTGGTGCTGAGATCCCTACATAATCACATTGGACACGTTGGTATAGACAGGACATTTGACTTGGTAAGGTCCAGATTTTATTGGCCTAAAATGGGGGCCGATGTCGAGCAAAACATCAAAACTTGTAGTCGCTGCTTACAGAGAAAAGCTTTGCCACAAAGGGCTGCCCCTCTTGTTAACATCACCACTAGCGCCCACATGGAGCTGGTCTGTATTGACTTTCTGAGTTTGGAGCCCGATCAAAGAAATATTAGCAATGTGCTGGTGGTCACTGACCATTTCACCAGATATGCCCAAGCTTTTCCCACCAGGGACCAGAAGGCCTCAACTGTGGCCAAAGTGCTTATAGAAAACTTTTTTGTTCACTATGGGGCTCCACAAAGAATCCATTCTGATCAAGGAAGGGATTTTGAGAGTTGTCTGATCAAAGAGATGCTTTCTCTGTGGGGGGTGTGAAAGTCCAGAACCGCCCCTTATCATCCCCAAGGGGACCCACAGCCTGATCATTTCAACCGCACTATGCTAGATATGCTGGGCACCCTTCACCCTAAAGACAAGCCTAAATGGAGACAACAAATCAGCACACTGGTACATGCCTATAACTGCACTAAAAGTAATGCCACTGGGTTCTCCCCCTACCACCTGATGTTTGGAAGAGAAGCCCGAATGGCGGTGGATGTGTGTTTTGGAGTTTCCCCTGATGGGGTTCAAGCAGCTAATTATTTACAGTATGTGCAAAAGTTAAAGGCACAATTAAACAATGTTATCAATTGGTTCAAACCATGGCTGCCAAAAGAAATCTGGCTAACAAGGAAAGGTACGACAAAAAAGTGAAGGCCTTGGAGCTCCAGGAGGGGGATCGTGTGTTGCTACGAAATCTGGGACTGCATGGTAAACATAAGATTGCTGATAGGTGGCACCACCTCCCCCACATAGTGGTAGGCAAACTAGATGATCTGCCTGTATACAAAGTGAGGCCTGAAAACAATTTGAAAGAAGTGAAAACCACGGATAGAAGTCATTTACTGCCCATTGGCCAAATCTTGATTGAGGCTGAGCCTCCAGAAAATGCTCCTTCTGGATCAGCGACTAGAGCTGCTGCAAAGCGAAAGCAAAGAAAGTCTGCACCTCCCAATGTTGAGTTACAGTGTTCTCCACCAATGACCCCAGTTGAACCGGACTGTCAATCCATGTCCGAAGAGAGTGAGTGTGGTCCTGAATACTACCCTTCTTACGAACTGAGTCAATTGTTTTGGGGCAATCCCCTAGTAAATTTTAGAGATGAAGCTGGGCCTTCTGGACTGTCTAAGCCCCCAGCTTTGTCCCTGGAGCCATTACTCCCCAAAAGAGAAGTGCCAACTACTAAGTCGGATGATCAGAATACCTGTGCATGGTGGAACTGCAGGAGCTGCCAGAGGAAGAAAATGTTGAACTAGAACAGACTGGTGATATACCAGAACCGGAGGAGTATTTTCAGAGCATGGATGATTCACTGGCAATGTCACCAAACTCCCCCTGTGGACTGAGTGTTGTGGACTCTGAGCTTGCCATTCCTGGAGCTGAAAACGCCCCTAGTTCTAGCCCCTCTACCCCACTGGCAGTCCCTCTGATGTATGAAGACACTGTTGAAAGTGGGGATCAGAACACAGAGATTGTCATGGTTCCCCCTAGAAGGACTGTTCGAGCTATGAGGCCTGTGGTACGTTTAAGTTATGAGTCTCTTGGCAGACCTGTGAACCTGCCCCTTAATGTGGTCCATAGGGGAGTGTACGTGACCCTGAGCTCATTGCCCAAACAAAGCCTGGGAGATAATTCCAGATTACTTGTCTTGCCCTCTGAGTATGGTGTCCCTGCCCCGTCCAGCCCCAAGGTAGCTGACAGGGGAGGGCCCCCTCTTTTCAAGTTTCACGTGCAAGGAGGGTGACCTGATGCTGAAATGTTGTTGCGTATACAATATGGTAACATGTAGTAAGCTGTGACATACAGAATGAGTACATATGATTGTGATTTAAAGAATGTACATCTAATTGCTAGTAATGTGAATGTATTTAGTAGTAGTTTAAAAATGTTATAGGGGTATCTACTTGACACGGACGCCAAGTTCTTTTCAGGCCAGGAAGGGTGTAACCCCACTACAAATGGGGGTTCCTAAAAAGCCTCTGTGGAGCTTGCCTAGGTGTTCCCCTGCCTGCTGGCGTTTGGCAATTAAGCCGTTAAGAATAGCACTGTGAGTGCTGGTAGAGCCTCCTCATACTGTCTCTCTAAGAACTGTCTGCTTGCAGAGATGATTACTGTTTTCTAGGGGGGCGTTGGTGTTTCCCTACTCGAATCCTGCCTGAACTGTGGGGAAAAAGCTCTGTTTCTGCAGTAGCTAAGAGTGCAGAGGGAGCCTAAATGGAAGATGTAACTGTTTGCCTGAAATCGGTTAGAGTGTTAGTAAAAATGCAGTTTGTCTAACCTGCCTTTCTTGCAGCTGGGACTCTGTGTGTTTTGCCCCTCCATTTTGGACCTGAACTACCGAATGGGCCCAATCAGTGTGGGGGGGACCTTTAAAATGGAGTCTGTTTGGACCAACCAGAATTCGGACTCTCCTGGGAGCCGGCTTACAATGAGGGAGTATAGCTAGTAATTCTGGGAAGTGAAGTTCTAGACCTTGGCACCTATTTACACCAATGGAGAGAGTTTCTGAGTGATTGACAACTGAATCCACCAATTGGACCGGGTGGCGCCCGAAGAGAATGCGCAAGTGTTTTATAGCAAACTAATCAGAACAGCTAATATTCTTCAACTGAAACTCTGGCTGGAAGTTGCAATACTGAACACAGGATTAGCAAGAAAGCGAGTCGTACTCACAACAGAGGGAGGTGAACCTTACAATTGTCTTTGGTTTGTAGCAGATATTCTGCAGGTGGAGGCTACTTCTAACTGAAAGGTGAAACAAGGAACTTAGAATTATCAGGAAAAGACAGTCTTTCAAGCAACAGAGGGAGGTGGATCTAGCTTTACGTTTGTTACAATTCTTAAGATTTTCAGTGCAGGAAGAGTTTAAAGAGCAGCTGACTTATTTTGGGGCTGACTGCTTTCAGAGCACAAACCACCAGGCTGTTTTGGGGCTGGGGAGGTTTACCTGTGTCTGACTTGGATGTATGGATTTTTCTCTGTTTGATCAGCAGGATATTTTCTCTGTCAAATTGTTGTGTAGGGCATCTTGCTGACAGGAAGGCACTCATCGCAGCGGTGGGTCAGAGCTCTTAGCTGATTGTTTTGTGAGGGCACAATTTAGGCCCAACCTCTTCCCACCCCTCACCCCACCCACCCCTGGAAATAGTCCCTTTATACCTGGGGTTCTGACATCATTTCTCAAGAGTGCAAGGTGCAATCACTGTCATATCCTCTCTAGCACACTGCACTGACAATATAAGCATACACATTGTATAATATATATATTTCTATATAACAAACCAATCACACACACACTACACACAAAAAAGTAGATAAACATGTGGGGAGTAGTGCAATGTAATGGCTGTGGGGCAGCAGTCTTCCGGGAGTCTTTTTGGAGGCTGAGATGCTGCCCTATTTGCAGACAACTATCTGCCCTGAGAGAGGAAGTTGCCCATCTTCAGGCCACACTGGACAGTAGTAAGGGAACCTTCCCCCAGGCCACACTGGAGGGAAGGAAGGGAACCTCCCCCATCCAGGAAGCACCCGAGCCACCACCACTACCACAGAGGTTGCAAAGAAAGCACAGCAGTTGGACCACAGTGGGCTCAGGGAGGGTGAGGATGGTGGAACAGAGGCACACCCAGTCAGTTGTTCCACTCCACAATCCATACACCATTCTGGGGGAGCATAGCTCCCCTATGGGTGCACCCGCAGAGGAGACTAAGGAGGCTGAGGAAAACGGTCACAAGGGAGGCCCACAGGAAGGAGGCAGAGGACACCACAAGGAAAGGAAGCAGCTCCTGGTGGGGACTCAATTATTAGGGATAGAACTGGGGAGCAGGAAAACTGAAGTAAGGTGCCTGCCTGGTGCCATGGCTTGAGGGACAGGAAGCGATCCTCAGGATCACAAGAACAGTTGCACGGGAGTCTGAGCTGGATATCATTGTCCACCTAGGGACAAATGACTTGGCTCAAAATGAGATTAGAGCAGTGCAGAAGGACTTTTTAGAATTGGGGAGGGGCCTAAGACAAGTAGCACACACAGTATCCTTCTCAGAGGTGCTGCCTGTCAATAGCATGAGTGAGGCGAGGGTACTTTGCACCATGCAGTTTAATGAATGGTTGAAAAAATGGTGTGGAGCACAGGGGTTTGGCTTCACTTGGGACTGGGGTTCCACCTGGAGGGACACCAGCCTATACTGGCAGGATGGTCTGCATCTGTCCAGGAAGGGAACAAATCTTTTGAGCAATCAGTTTAAATGCTTCATGGGCAAGCTTCTAAACTAGTCAAGGGGGGAGGCACTGATAAGCAACAGGAAAATCCCAGCCTTTCCCTACAAAACAGGGTACTAAATGAGAAAAAGACCAAGGTAGAAAGGTCAGTGGGGGATGCTGCAACAGAAGGTAAAGCCATCAAAAAATGGAGAGCAATGAGTACCAATGCCCGTAGTCTGAGTAATGAGCTTCCTGAATTAGTGGCCTTGATGGAGGAGGAACATCTGGATATAGTGGCAGTCACAGAAACATGGTACACACAAAACCATGACTGGGATGTAAACATACCAGGATACACTATCTACAGGAGGGACAGGAGGGTAAAAGAGGAGGAGGAGTAGTTTTACATAAGGGAAGGAATCAAAGCAACAGAACAAAAGGGAAAACAGGAGGAGAAGAAGCACTGTGGGTAAATTTGGAGACCGCAATGGCACCACAATCCGCACAGGGTTGTATACAGACCTTTCTCAGGGGAGGAAATGGACAAGGAAATGATGGAAAGTATACTTAGGATGGCAGAAAAAGGGGAGATATTGCTGTTGGGTGATCTGAATATGCCAGATGTTAACTGGAGTGCAGTTGCAGCAGCCACTCCGAAGAATGGGGTTATTCTAGATACCCTACAGGGGGCATGCCTTAGACAACTAGTATTGGAGCCCACTCGAGAGGCAGCAATCTTAGACCTAGTTCTCTCAAATGGAGATGAAGAGAGGATCACAGATGTAGAAGTGGGTAGCCATCTGGGAACCAGTGACCATCGAACAGTATGGTTCACAATAAACACAGCAATAGAGTCAAGCCATACAAAGGCAAAAGTACTGGACTTTAGGAGGGCTGACTTTGTCAAAATGGGAGAGTGCCTAAGGAATGCACTAGCAAATGGGCAGGAAGAAGGGGTGGAAGAACAATGGGGAATAATAAAAACTGCCATCACAGAGGTAACAAGCCTTTGTGTGAAGCAAATAAACAAAACGAAACGATGTAAGAAACCACTATGGTTCTCAAAGGAAGTGCTTTGAAGGTTCAAGAGAAAAAGAAAGCATTCAGGAAGTACAAGGAATCACAGAAGGAGCAGGACAGAGAACTGTATCAGTTAAAGCAAAAGGAAGCTGGGAAGGCAGTCAGAACAGCAAAGGCCCAAACCAACGAAAAGATAGCCAACTCAGTTAAGAAGGGGGATAAAACCTTTTATAGGTACATCAGGGAGCGAAGGAAGACCAAAAGGAAGGGATAGTGAGGCTTAATAAAGGGGAGGAAGGGTGGGCAGAGGGTGACTGTGAAAAGGCAGAGATACTAAACAAATATTTTTGCTCATCATTTACAAAGGAAGAGGGGGAAGTACCTAAAACAAACAGTAGAAACACTCTGGATACAGAAGTTGATACCAGCCCATTTACAGAAGAAAGGGTTCTGAAAGAACTCTTAAAACTGAAGGTGGACAAAGCAATGGGGCTTGATGGGATTCATCCCAGAATTCTAAAAACTAAGGGTAGAACTAGTGACACCACTGACTATCCTCTTTAACAAATCATGGGAGGATGGGGTGGTACCTGAGGACTGGAGGAGGGAAATGTGATTCCCCTTCACAAAAGTGGGAGCAAGGCAGAAGCAGGAAACTACAGACCTGTTAGTTTAACCTCAGTGGTAGGGAAAATGATGGAATCACTTCTGAAGGAAAGAATTGTCAAGTATCTAGAGGCCAGAGGGGCACAGGACCCAAGGCAGCATGGATTCACAGCAGGAAGGTCATGCCAGACAAATCTGATAGATTTCTTTGACTGGGTGACTAAAGTAGTAGATCAGGAGGGGCTGTGGACATGGCCTACCTAGACTTTAGCAAGGCATTTGACACAGTCCCACACAAAAGATTAATATACAAGTTAGCCAACCTGGGAGTGGGTCCCAAGATGACAGCCTGGGTAAAGAATTGGCTGGAGAATAGGACACAGAGTAATAGTAAATGGAGTCCTCTGAAGAAAGGGGTTACTAGTGGGAACACCGAGGGTTCAGTATTAGGATCGTCTCTTCAATGTCTTTATAAGCGACATTGCAGAAGGACTGGAAGGAAAAGTATGTCTTTGCAGATGACACAAAGATCTGCAACAGAGTGTGCACAAGGTGGGGTGGAAAGGATGAGAAGGGACTTGGCAAGGTTAGAGGAATGTTCAAATGTATGGCAGCTTAGATTCAATGCTAAGAAGTGCAAGGTAATGCACCTGGAAACAAAACCCAGGGAAGAGTACACAATGGGGGTGAGATACTAACAACAACAAAATGGAAAGGGACCTGGGGGTAGCATATCAGATGACTTAAAGGTGGGAAAGCAATGTGAGGGCAACAAGGAGGGTGGGGGATATTGAGATGCATAGGAGAGGCATCACCAGTAGAAAACAGGAAGTTATTATCCTCTGTACAGACAGCTGGTGAGACCCCATCTGGAGTACTGCGTGCAGTTCTGGAGACCCAATCTCCGCAAAGACATAGACAGAATGGAAGCTGTCCAGAGGAGGGCACCAAATGGTGCAGGGTCTGCACCGGAAGACATATGAAGAGAGACTTAAGGAGCTTAATATGTATAGCCTCGAGGAAAGGAGGGAGAGGGGGACATGATAGAAACTTTCAAGTACCGCAAGGGAATCAACAAAGTCCAAGAGGGTAGCATCTTTCAAAAAAAGAGTTGTGCAAGAACAAGGGGGCACAATTTGAAGATAGAGGGGGAGTGGCTCAGAGGTAATTTAAGGAAGTATTTTTTCACAGAGAGGGTTGTGGATGCATGGAACGGCCTTCCGGAGGAGGTTGTGGAGTCAAAAACAGTGGTGGAATTCAAGCATGCATGGGACAGTTATAAGGCAATTCTAGGGGGTGGGGGTAGGAAGAAGTAGGCTGCTGGTTAACTAGGATCTGCAGCTTATCCATTAGGTAGGGAAATGGGCAGACTGGGTGGGCCAAGCGGTCCTTATCTGCCGTCAAATTCTATGTTTCTAAGCCTTGCGACTGGGGGGGTCAGATCCGTGGTGACCGTGAGGAGAGAAGGAGCTCTGTGCTTCTGCATTGTATAGTTTTATGCCGGAAGCGTGTGAGAGGCCTATAGTCAGGCCATTGCCATTGCCAACGCAAATCGGACTGATATACGAGAGTACTAAAAGGAAGGAATGCTGAAAGAGTAGAAACTAGGCTTACCCTGTAGAAGACTGGAGAAATTGCTGAATCTTGCTCGGTCTGTCAGGAATTGAAGCTGCTGTGTGAATTCCCTGGTATTTGAGTTAAGTGCATTAGGACCTGAAAGCGGCTGCCTGGTATAGTGATTTCCTTTACATATAATTATGTTGAATGCTTGTGAGGAATAGCTATTCCGGTTCTCTTGCCACCGCGCAGTGTAAGCTGAGTGTTGAACTGAATGTATTCATACTGAATCTGTCTGCTGATCGAGGCCGTGTGGCCTGGCCTGTAGAATCTCATCTCCCTGCTTGTGTGTCTGGCAATCCAGAACCACCTTCTGCACCAGGTTTCTTCAGTGTGGGGTAGCGTGAGTACAAATCAGGGCATCCCCTGCGAACTGTTAACAATCGCCAGTGTTTCACCTGATTTTCTTTCTTTCATTTTATCAAGGACTGAGCCATCCGGCTCTGGATTACAATTGAGTATTGTGCATATCTTTTTCTTACAGGGCCCTTCCATCATCACCTGCCAGCCAACCCCAAGCAACGGACCTGGCTAGCCTCCCAAATTGGGTACCCAGAGTGTGATTTATAAGACCTTGTGTGAGTGCACAGTACTGTGATTTATTTCTGCTAATCAGCTTGATCTCCCCCTCCCTGTGTTTCACTCCCCTAAATAAATCAGATTGGATGTTATTAACTTTAAATAGTTTGAAGTGTCAGTACGTATATGGCAGGCATCGTATGGTTTTGTGTAAGTTGACCAACCTTATTTCACAGGGGGTCCTCCGAGACGAACTGCAGAACTGGTCTCGAGGGTAAGTGGTACCTTAGGATTGAAACCAGTGTACATGCTGGAGTATTGGGGTTGCAATTCTTGTGTATTGTGTGGACCATTAGAGGGAACAAAAGAGGGTCTCAGAGTCCCAGAGGACTGTGACTAAACTCGACCAACTATTACCAAACCTGACCTCTGGGTGGAGGCACCCGTCGTAGAACCTAGGCCCCTAAACCTGTCAGTAGTTAAGCAGGCAGGGGTAGTAGCCCTTGGGATAGCACCACCTGGGGGTTACACTGCAAAGGGCACTTATTTCACATGCAAGGTGTGATAATCTTTTGTTTTAATGCAGCTTGCATGGAAACTCCAGTCTGTGCCACAAAAGCCACTTTTTCATGCAAGCAGAGTGACAATCTTTGATTTTAACGCAGCTTGAATGAAGACTTCAGGAAACTGGATTTGTAATCCATGAATACAGATTCTGACATGCCAAAAGCAGCACCTGTTTTCATGACTTGCAACAGCCTAATTTCATTAATCATTTAAAAAGTATTGTTTTTGTTACAAAAAAAAAACCCACACTGGAAGAATCAACCTTACACTCAACTCTGCCCACCAGCCAAGTTTCAGACTATGGCTCAAATATGTTTTTTTGTATGAAGGAGGGATTAGGCCCTTGAAAACAAGGGGCGGGGGGCAACCAGTAAGAAAATTGGGGTGATGACTGAGATGCTGAATGAATACTTTGTTTCAGTGTTAATCAAGGGTTCCTCTGTGGTGGGATGCACTCATTGGGAGATACAACATTTGCTGCACCCTATCAAGAGCAAATGCAAGGCTCATGCAAAATAAATTTAGTGCTTGGTGTCAAATTTATTCCAGTTTCTCAGAGCGCACACATGACATAACATGTCAAATCAACACAAAATGAGCAAAGTCCCAGTCTCAGAGTTTAAAGTTGAATTCCTTCTAAAGTAACCACTTGGCTACCTCTCTCCCAAACTGCCCCTTGGATTCAACTCTCCTAAGTCTTCAGCATGAGGCAGGGTTACTGGGGGAATATCCTGACAGCACTTGCTACAAAAGGGTTTAGAAAAAACAGCTGCCAGTGCTGTTCTGCATGCCAGTTCATCCCACCCAAACACCTGATTTAAGCAGTTCCTTTCAGCCAATTTCTAAGAATCAAAAGAAACTGTTCTGACACAGAAGTCTTTAACAAACAGGCCAGGGAAATGAAAAATAGGTTTAGTGCAAGGCACTACAGACAGGAATGCCTGAACCAAGTGCTTGCCAAGGCCAGAAGCCTGACCAGGGGTGAATTATTAACTCAGAAAAATAAGGAGAAAGAAAAAGAAAAAAAGACTAGAACTGAGATTTACTCACCTGGTAAAGGTGATTATTTGAGTACCCTTTATAGTCAGAAACCATAGGGTATTCCCCCTGTCCATCCTATAGGTTGATGCACGATCCAATAAAAATTGAGCTGGGTGAAGCCAGCCACCTTGTCCAATCTGAGAATCTCCAGTGTGAATCTTCCTTAGCAATTAGAGATAGTGACTAACAATGACACAGCGAAGACCAAGGCCTGGATGTTCAAAGGGGTTGTGCATGGTGCAACAGAGTTGTGCTGGTGCAACCCCGTATTGTACCTCGGTGGGATACTGAAATGGCTGCCAGGTGCAGCGCAAATCCTGATACGCCAGGGCACAATGTAATTGCATGTGGTGCAGATACAGGGGGTGTGCCCATGCATATGTGGCACATCCTGATATTCAGCCCGGGATGTGCAGTGCATATGATGGCACAGCCCTGCATTGTGCCACACAGGGGGGGCACAAAGTTGAACCCATGAAGAGTAGGAACAACTTCTGGCCACCCACAGGTGGGCTGCTGTATTGCAGGGTGTAACACAGCAGCTGCCAGCCGTGGGTGGCCACCCACCCACCCTGTACACCGTCCACAAACTCACATGGTGCCCTGGTAGTCTAATGGACCCCCCTCCTTCTCGATTCCCCAATTGCGGTACATGTCTCACAAGCAATCCCTGGTAGTCTAGTGGACCTCTCTCCCTTCCGATTCCCCGATCATGGTACATGTCTCATAAACAATTCCTGGTAGTCTAGTGGACCCCCCCCCATACCTCAATCGCTGGTAGCTGTAGTGTACGTTAATCCCTGGCAGTCTAGTGGTACCCCTTCCCTCCCATTGCTGCAATTGCTGGCTAACCCTGCATAAAATCCCCTGGTAGTCCAGTGCAATCCCCACACCCATTGCCGCGATCGCGGTAAACGTCCATTGAATCATTCCTTGGTGTTCCAGTGGCACCCCCCCATCATCGGCGGAGTCATTCACATATTTGGGACTCCCTAGTACAGTATGCCCTGCAAGCCCATTGGTCTACACTGTGGACCAATGGGCTTACAGCCTATGCTGTACCTGCTTTGGTCCAGCCGGGTGGCCAGGTGGAATGCGGGAGGTTGTAGCTGCCTACCGATGATGGGGGAAGCAGGTGGGCAAGGGTTCTGTGTGGGTGAGAGGGGTGGGGGTGCCACTGGATCACCAGGGAATTATGGATGGAGGCTTACCGTGATCACAACAATGGGTGGGGGTACTAGACTACTGGGGAATATACAGTGTACCGTGACTGGGACTAGGGGTGGGGGGGTACCACTGGACTACCAGGGATTGTGTATGGTGTTAACTGGTGATCACAGCAATGGGAGAGAGTGGGGTACTGCTAGACTGCTAGGGATTACCGTACACTACGGCTACCAGCGATCAGGGGATGGAAAGGGAGGGGGTTAGAAACATAGAAACATAGAATTTGATGGCACTTAAGGACCGCTTGGCCCACCCAGTCTGCCCATTTCCCTACCTAATGGATAAGCTGCAGATCCTAGTTAACCAGCAGCCTATTTCTTCCTACCCCCACCCCTAGAATTGCCTAATGACTGTCCCATGCATGCTTGAATTCCACCACTATTTTTGACTCCACAACCTCCTCCGGAAGGCCATTCCATGCATCCACAACCCTCTCTGTGAAAAAATACTTCCTTAAATTACCTCTGAGCCGCCCCCATCTTCAAATTGTGCCCTCTTGTTCTTACACAACTCTTTTTTTGAAAGATGCTACCCTCTTGGACTTTGTTGATTCCCTTGAGGTACTTGAAAGTTTCTATCATGTCTCCCTCTCCTCCTTTCATGAAGGCTATACATATTAAGCTCCTTAAGTCTCTCTTCATATGTCTTCCGGTGCAGACCCTGCACCATTTTAGTTGCCCTCCTCTGGACAGCTTCCATCCTGTCTATGTCTTTGCGGAGATTGGGTCTCCAGAACTGCAAGCAGTACTCCAGATGGGGTCTCACCAGCTGTCTGTACAGAGGGATAATAACTTCCTGTTTTCTACTGGTGATGCCTCTCCCTATGCATCCCTATGCATGCCCTCTCACATTGCTTTCCCACCTTTAGGTCATCTGATATGACTACCCCCAGGTCCCTTTCCATCTTTGTTGTTGTTAGTATCTCACCCCCCATTGTGTACTCTTCCCTTGGGTTTTTGTTTCCCAGGTGCATTACCTTGCACTTCTTAGCATTGAATCTAAGCTGCCATACATTTGACCATTCCTCTAACCTTGCCAAGTCCCTTCTCATCCTTTCCACCCCACCTTGTGCATCAACTCTGTTGCAGATCTTTGTGTCATCTGCAAAGAGACATACTTTTCCTTCCAGTCCCTTTGCAATGTCGCTTATAAAGACATTGAAGAGGACCGTCCTAATACTGAACCTCTGCGTACCCGCTAGTAAACCCCCTTTCTTCAGAGTGGACTCCATTTACTATTACTCTCTGTGTCCTATTCTCCAGCCAATTCTTTACCCAGGCTGTCATCTTGGGACCCACTCCCAGGTTGGCTAACTTGTATATTAATCTTTTATGTGGGACTGTGTCAAATGCCTTGCTAAAGTCTAGGTAGGCCATGTCCACAGCCCCTCCCTGATCTACTACTTTGGTCACCCAGTCAAAGAAATCTATCAGATTCAACTGGCATGACCTTCCCACTGTGAATCCATGCTGCCTTGGGTCGGTCCCCCTCTGGCCTCTAGACACTCGGACAATTCTTTCCTTTAGAAGTGATTCCATCATTTTCCTATCACTGAGGTTAAACTAACAGGTCTGTAGTTTCCTGCTTCTGCCTTGCTCCCACTTTTGTGAAGGGAATCACATCTGCCCTCCTCCGTCCTCGGGTACCACTCGTCCCATGATTTGTTAAAGAGGGTAGTCAGTGGTGTCACTAGTTCTACCCTTAGTTCTTTTAGAATTCTGGGATGAATCCCATCAGGCCCCATTGCTTTGTCCACCTTCAGTTTTAAGAGTTCTTTCAGAACCCTTTCTTCTGTAAATGGGCTGGTATCAACTTCTGTATCCAGAGTGTTTCTACTGTTTGTTTTAGGTACCCCCTCTTCCTTGTAAATACTGAGCAAAATATTTGTTTAGTATCTCTGCCTTTTCACCGTCACCCTCTGCCCACCCCTCTCTCCCTTTATTAAGCCTCACTATCCCTCCCTTGGTCTTCCTTCGCTCCCTGAAGTACCTATAAAAGGTTTTATCCCCCTTCTTAACTGAGTTGGCTATCTTTTCCTTGGTTTGGGCCTTTGCTGTTCTGACTGCCTTCCCAGCTTCCTTTTGCTTTAACTGATACAGTTCTCTGTCCTGCTCCTTCTGTGATTCCTTGTACTTCCTGAATGCTTCCTTTTTCTCTTGAACCTTCACTGCCACTTCCTTTGAGAACCATAGTGGTTTCTTACATCGTTTTGTTTTGTTTATTTGCTTCACACAAAGGCTTGTTACCTCTGTGATAGCAGTTTTTATTATTCCCCATTGTTCTTCCACCCATCTACTTCCTGCCCATTTGCTACTGCATTCCTTAGGCACTCATCCATTTTGGCAAAGTCAGCCCTCCTAAAGTCCAGTACTTTTGCCTTTGTATGGCTTGACTTTATTGCTGGGTTTATTGTGAACCATACTGTTCGATGGTCGCTAGTTCCCAGATGGCTACCCACTTCTACATCTGTGTTCCTCTCTCCATCTCCATTTGAGAGAACCAGGTCTAAGATTGCTCCCTCTCGAGTGGGCTCCAATACTAGTTGTCTAAGGCATGCCCCCTGTAGGGCATCTAGAATAACCCCACTCTTCAAAGTGGCTGCTGCAACTGCACTCCAGTTAACATCTGGCATATTCAGATCACCCATCAGCAATATCTCCCCTTTTTCTGCCATGCTAAGTATACTTTCTATCATTTCCTTGTCCATTTCCTCCCCCTGAGAGTGGGGTCTGTATACAACCCCTGTGCGGATTGTGGTGCCATTGCCTGTCTCCAAATTGACCCACAGTGCTTCTTCTCCTCCCTGTTTTCCCTTTTGTTCTGTTGCTTTGATTCCTTCCCTTATGTAAAGAGCTACTCCTCCTCCTCTTTTACCCTCCCTGTCCCTCCTGCAGATAGTGTATCCCGGTATGTTTACGTCCCAGTCATGGTTTTGTGTGTACCATGTTTCTGTGACTGCCCGATATCCAGATGTTCCTCCTCCATCAAGGCCACTAATTCAGGAAGCTTGTTACTCAGACTACGGGCATTGGTACTCATTGCTCTCCACTTTTTGATGGCTTTACCTTCTGTTGCAGCATCCCCCACTGACCTTTCTACCTTGGTCTTTTTCTCATTTAGTACCCTGTTTTGTAGGGAGAGCCTGAGATTTTCCTGCTGCTTATTAGTGCCTCCCCCTTGACTAGTTTAAAAGCTTGCCAATGAAGCACTTAAACTGATTGCTCAAAAGACTTGTTCCATTCCTGGACAGGTACAGACCATCCTGCCAGTATAGGCTGGTGTTCCTCCAGGTGGAACCCCAGCTCCAATTAAGCCAAACCCCTGTGCTCCACACCATTTTTTCAACCATTCATTAAACTGCATGGTGCAAAGTACCCTCGCCTCACCCATGCCATTGATAGGCAGCACCTCTGAGAAGGATACTGTGTGTGCTCAATTGTTAGAGGGGTAGACCTGGGGAAGGGTGAGGAGAGGGAAGTAAGGTACCTGCCTGGTGCCATGGCTTGGAGGGACAAGAAGCGAATCCTCAGGATTGCAGAAGCAGCATCACAGGAGAGGGAACTAGATATCATTGTCCACCTTGGGACAAATGACCTAGCTAGGCATGGAATATGCAGTGCAGGATGAAATTGTGGAGTTGGGGAGGGGCTCAGAGAGTAGCAAGCACAGTTACCTTCTCAGAGGTGCTGCCAGTCCATGGCAGGGGTGAGGCTAAGGTACTACACACCATGCAGTTTAATGAATGGTTGCAAAACTGGTGCAGAGCACAGGGCTTTAGCTTCATTGGGGACTGGGGTACACCTGGAGAGATGAAGGTTTATACTGGCACGATGGTCTGCATCTGTCCTTGAAGGAAACAAGATCTAAGTGACAGGTTTAAATGCTTCCTTGGCAAGCTTTTAAACTAGCTATGGGGGGAGGTGCTAATAAGAGGCAGGAAATTTCAAGCCTCCCCCCACAAAACATGACGGGTAGTAAGGTAAACACTGAGGTACAGTGCTCAACAGAGGGCAGGACAGGGGTAAATGGAAAAATAGACAAGGGCAAAAAGAGCAGGCATGGGGGGAAAAGGATAAAGGATAAAGCCAACACTGAGGGTTATACCTTATATAAGAGATCAACAGCATTCAGGAAGGGAGGTGGAGTGGCCTTGTATATAACAGATGATATAAAATCAGAAATAATGGTCCCACCCTTGGATATGGAGGATCAAGTATGGATTAAATTACTACCTATACAAGCTCCAAAAATCATTCTAGGCTTAATTTACAGAACTCCATCATTTACCCCACAATATAATAGGATCTTGTTAGACTATATGTTGACCTTAGATCCAACAGATAGGATATTAATGTTAGGTGACTTAATTTTACCAGGAATAGATTGGGGTAGATCTTATGCGGATACACCTTTTGAGAGGGAGTTTCAAATTGTGTGTGATCAAATAGGCCTAGTCCAGTATGTGGAAGAGCCAACTAGGGGAGATCACATTCTGGATGTAGTTTTGTCAAATATGGGTGATACCCTGTGTGAGTACAAGATCTCTGATGCTTTAGGAACAAGTGACCATTTTACGGTGGAATTTAAATTGGTGGAACCAGTATTAATTCATAGGGGAAAGACTACAAATTATGATTTCTCGAAAGCAAATTTTGTTAAAATGAATATGAATCTTTCCAATTGGAAATGGAGAAATGAGTTTGGAGAAAGACCACTAAATGAAATTTGGGATGTATTTTACACAAAAATAAAACAGCAAGAACTTGAAAATATCCCCATAAAACAAAAATACACTGGGAGTAAAATTAAAAAACAGTGGTGAACTCGTAAAATAAGATTATTGATTAATAAGAAACATAAACTGTTTTAAACAGTGGAAATTAAATAGATCCCTTATAACTAGAAATCAATATAGACAACTTGCAAATCAAATAAAAAAACATATCAAGCGGGCCAAAATTGATTATGAATCAAATTTGATTAGTAGAGTGGAGGGGAAACCCCAAAGCCTTCTATGCATATATTAGGAATATCAAAGGTAATTCAAGTACTATAGGTCCACTTCGAAAATTAAATGGCGATAGTACATCTGACAACAAAGAAATGGCAGACATAGCAAATAATTATTTTTCAACTGTTTTTTCAAAAGATAAATCTGCATACCACACTAAAAGTTCTACTCCTGACCCAAATGAAAGTATAATAATAACCTGTACAGACATTAAAGAACGATTGGCTAAATTGAATCCTATTAAATCCCCCGGTCCTGATGGCCTCCATCCCAGAGTACTTAGGGAGTTAGTTGAGTCAATAGCCCCCCCCTTTGATATATATTTTTCAGCAGTCCCTGAATACTGGAGAGGTACTGGAGTGTTGGAGATCAGCAGTAGTGGTTCCAATCTATAAGAAGGGAGATAAGATGGATCCAGCTAATTATAGACCTATAAGTCTTACTGCTATACCATCCAAGATCCTGGAAGGGGTGCTTAAGGATAAAATACAAGAACATCTAGATACAAATCATCTTACAGATAATCTCCAACATGGTTTTGTAAAGGGTAGGTCGTGCCAGACAAATATGTTGGCTTTTTATAATCTAGTTATTGATAGACTGGACAAGGGTATCCCCGTTGATGTGCTATTCCTTGATTACTCTAAGGCATTTGACAGAGTACCTCACCAGGAATTAATACAACAAATGAGTAACCTTAACATAAATCCTTATATAGTAGATTGGGTTCAAAACTGGTTACTTGATCGGAGTCAGCGTGTGAGTGGTAGAGGGGAATTGTCCGATAGTTTGGGGGTGACTAGCGGGGTGCCCCAGGGATCGGTCTTGGGCCACTGTCTCTTCAATCTATATGTATCAGCACTCCAAATAAAACAAAAATCTGTTTGGATGCAAAAGTTTGCTGATGATTGTAGGGTTGGAGCTGAAGTAAATACTGAATTAAACACTTCTAAACTACAAGATGTAATAGATGATATAGCCACATGGTCAAATAAATTTAAATTGGCACTGAACCTAGATAAATGCTTTATTATGCATTTGGGAAATAGAAACCCTAAATTACCCTATAAATTGGGAACTGTTCCGCTCAAAATAACATATGAGGAAAGGGATTTGGGTATAATAGTTTCCAACAATGTGAAATTTTCATCTCATTGCCAAAATATAGCCCAGAAAGGAAACAGTATCCTAAATTGCATATTGAGGCATATATCATCTAGAAGTAGGGGGGTTGTTTTGCCCCTGTATTTATCCCTCGTGAGGCCAATTATGGAATCTGGAGCACAGGTGTGGTCACCTTTTAAAAAACAAGATATTGCCCTGTTGGAGGGAGTGCAGAGGAGGGCAACAAGAGCTGTTTGTGGTATGCAGGGTAGAGACTATAGGACTAGATTGAGAGATTTGAATATGTACTCCTTGGAGGAACGTAGAAAGCGAGGGGACATGTGCTTGGTATACAGAGCTTGGCAAAATGATGACTTGTGGGATGTTACAGGGCTAACATTTAATAGTTGTATGTATAAAACTAGGTCCCACCCAATGCAATTAACAGCATCTAAATGTAATAAAGTGAGAACTATATGGTGGTTTAACCAACGGGTGGTGCATGCTTGGAATGCACTCCCTTTGGAGATTGTGGCAAGTAAATCTATGGCCGAGTTCAAATCCATGTGGGATAGGAATATGTATCAGATCAGAAATTAGACAATCATGGCGAGCATATAGGACGCAAGTCCATTTAGCTCAGTATCTTCCTATGATTCCAAATGGAGGGCAATGAGTACAAATGCCCATAGTCTGGGAAACAAGCTTCCTGAGCTAGCAGCCTTGATGGAAGATGAACACTTGGATATTGTGGCAGTCACAGAAACATGGTACATGGGGAACCATGACTGGGATGTCAACATACTGGGGTACACAGTCTACAGAAGGGACAGGGAGGGGAAAAAAGGTGGTGGAGTAGCTCTATACACAAGGGAAGAGATCAAAGCTACAGAACTAAAAAGTAAAGGGGGAGGACAAGAGGCACTCTGGGTCACCTTGGAGACAGGGAATGGCATCACAATCCGCACAGGGGTTGTATACAGACCCCCATCTCGAGGGAAGGAAATGGACAAGAAAATGATAGAGGACATTCTCAAAATGGCTGAAAAAGGGGAGATACTGTTAATGGGGGACCTGAATATGCCAGATGTTAACTGGATGACATGTACTGCAGCCACATCCAAGAGTAGGGTCATTCTCGATGCCCTGCAGAGGGCAGGCCTTAGACAGCTAGTGTTGGAACCCACTCAGGAGGAAGCTATACTAGACCTGGTACTCTCAAATGGAGAAGGATCACAAATTTAAAGTCGGTAGACATCTGGGAACAAGCGACCACTGCACAGTGTGCTTTACAATAAGCACAACCATGGAAACAAGCCATACAAAAACAAGCATACTGGACTTTAGAAGGGCTGACTTTGCCAAAATGGGTGAATACCTGAGGAATACACTAGCAAATGGGCAAAAAGGAGGGGTGGAAGAACAATGGAGAAAAATCAAAACTGCCATCATAGAGGCAACAAGCCTTTGTGTGAAACAGATAAAGAAAACAAAGCGGAGTAAAAAACCACTATGGTTCTCAAAAGAGGTGGCAGGGAAGGTTAAGGAGAAAAAGGCTGCATTCAAAAAGTATAAGGCATCACAGAAGGAGCACGACAGGGAACTGTATCGATTAGAGCAGAAAGAATTGGGGAAGGCAGTCAGAATAGCAAAAGCCCAAACTGAGGAAAAAATAGCCAAGTCAGTTAAGAAGGGGGATAAACATTTTATAGGTACATTAGGGAGCATAGAAAGGTTAAGGGAGGAATAATGAAGATTAACAAGGGAGAGGGGAGGTGGGCAGAGGGAGACAGTGAAAAGGCAGAGATACTGAATGAATACTTTTGCTCAGTATTCACAAAAGAAGATGAGGAGGAGTTACCTAAACCAGACAATAGAAGCACTCTGGGTAGGGGGGTTGACACCAGTCCATTTACAGAAGAAAGAGTCCTGAAAGAACTCCTAAAACTCAAGGTGGACAAAGCAATGGGACCTGATGGGATTCATCCCAGAATCCTAAAAGAACTAAGGGAGGACCTAGTGACACCACTGACCACACTTTTTAACAAATCATGGGAGGATGGGGTGGTACCTGAGGACTGGAGGAGGGCAGATGTGATTCCCCTTCACAAAAGTGGGAGCAAGGCAGAAGCAGGAAACTACAGACCTGTTAGTTTGACCTCAGTGGTAGGGAAAATGATGGAATCACTTCTGAAAGAAAGAATTGTTGAGTACCTAGAGGCCAGCGGGGCACAGGACCCAAAGCAGCATGGATTTACAGCAGAAAGGTCATGTCAGATGAATCTAATAGATTTCTTTGACTGGGTGACCAAAGTAATAGACCAGGGAGGGGCTGTGGATATGGCCTACCTAGACTTTAGCAAGGCATTTGACACAGTCCCACACAAAAGATTAATAATCAAGTTAGCCAGCTTGGGAGTGGGTCCCAGGATGGTAGCCTGGGTTGCAAACTGGCTGCACAACAGGATACAGAAGGTAATAGTGAGTGGCACACATTCCGAAGAAAGGGGGGTCACTAGTGGAGTACCTCAGGGCTCAGTACTGGGTCCAGTCCTCTTTAACATCTTTATAGGTGACGTTGCAGAGGGTCTGGAGGGAAAGGTATGCCTCTTTGCAGATTATATAAAGATCTGTAACATTGTTGATACACAAGGGGGGGTAGAAAGGATGAGAAGGGACTTGGCAAGGTTGGAGGAATGGTCAGACATATGGCAACTTAGATTCAATGCAAAGAAGTGCAAAGTAATGCACCTGGGAAACAAAAACCCAGGAGAAGAGTACACAATAGCAGGGGAGGTACTCACAACAACAAAAATGGAACGGGACTTGGGGGGTAGTCATATCGGATGATCTAAAGGTGGGTAAGCAATGTGAGAAGTCAGTGAGGAGAGCCAGGAATACTGGGATGCATAGGAAAGGGCATCACAAGTAGAAAAGGGAAGTGGTTATCCCTCTGTACAGACAGTTGGTGAGACCCCATCTGAGTACTGTGCAGTTTTGAGACCTCATCTACGTAAGGACATAGACAGGATGGAAGCAGTCCAGAGGAGGGCAACTAAAATGGTGCAGGGTCTGCATCAGAAATCATATGAAGAGAGACTGAGAGAGCTTAATATGTATACTCTTGATGAAAGGAGGGACAGGGGAGACATGATAGAAAAGTTCAAGTACCTCAAGAGAATCAACAAAGTCCAGGAGGGTAGCATCTTTCAGAAAAAGAGATGTGTAAGAACAAGGGGACACAATTTAAAGATAGAGGGGGGACGGCCCAGGGGTAATGTGAGGAAATCTTTTTTCACAGAGAGAGTGGTGGATGCATGGAACTGCCTTCCTGGGGAGGTTGTTGGGGCTAAAACAGTGGGGGAATTCAAACAAGCATGAGACAGACACAAGACAATTGTAGTGGGAGGTGACAGAAAGTAGGCTGTTGGTTAACTAGAATCTGCAGCTTATCCAGTAGGTAGGGAAATGGGCAGACTGGGTCGGCCAAGTGGTCCTTATCTGCCATCAAAGTCTATGTTTCTATGTGCTACTTGTCTTAGGCCCCTCCCCAACTCTACAAAGTCCTCCTGCACTGCTCTGATCTCATGATGAACCAAGTCATTTGTCCCTAGGTGGACAATGACGTCCAGCTCAGACTCCCGTGCAGCTGTTCTCGTGATCCTGAGGATGCACTTCCTATCCCTCCAAGCCATGGCACCAGGCAGGCACCTTACTTCAGTTTTCCCTGCTCCCCCCAGTTCTGTCCCACTAATAACTGAATCCCCCACCAGGAGCTGCTTCCTTTTCTTGTGGTGTCCTCTGCCTCCTTCCTGTGGGCCTCCCTTGTGACAGTTGTCATCAGCCTCCTTAGTCTCCTCTGCGGGTGCATCCATAGGGGAACTATGCTCCTCCAGAATGGTGCATGGATTGTGGAGTGGAACAACTGACTGGGTGTTCCTCTGTTCCACCATCCTCACCCTCCCTGAGCCCACTGTGGTCCAACTGCTGTGCTTTCTTCGCAACATCTGAGGTAGTGGTGGTGGCTTTGGTGCTCCCTGGATGGGGGAGGTTCCCTTCCTACTGTCCAGTGTGGCCTGGGGGAAGGTTCTCTTCCTACTGTCCAGTGTGGCCTGAAGACGAGCAACTTTCTCCCTCAGGGCAGAGAGTTGTCTGCAAATAAGGCAGCATCTCAGCCTCCAGAAAGACTCCCGGAAGACTGCTGCCCCACAGCCATTACACTGCACTACTCCCCACATGTTTATCTACTTTGTGTGTGTGTGTGTGTGTGTGTGTGTGTGTGTGTGTGTGTGTGTGATTGGTTTGTTATACAGAAATATGTATATTATACAATGTGTATGCTTATATTGTCAGTGCAGTGTGCTAGAGAGGATATGACAGTGATATGCACCTTGCACTCTTGAGGAAATGATGTCAGAACCCCAGGTATAAAGGAACTATTTCCAGGGGTGGGTGGGGTGAGGGTGGGAAGAGGTTGGGCCTAAATTGTGCCCTCACAAAACAATCAGCTAAGAGCTCTGACCCACCGCTGTCATGAGTGCCTTCCTGTCAGCAAGATGCCCTACACGACAATTTGACAGAGAAAATATCCTACTAATCAAACAGAAAAATCCAGACATCCAAGTCAGACACAGGTAAACCTCCAGCCCCAAAACAGCCTGGTGATTTGTGCTCTGAAAGCAGTCAGCCCCAAAATAAGTCAGCTGTGCACCAGGACAGACACAGTAAACAGTATTCCGTCCCTCAGGGTTTAAACTAGACTACCAGGGCTTGCTGTCCTAGACATTTACTGTGCTCAGGGAATTGGGAGGGAGGGGGGTCCATTGGACTACCAGGGAATTGTGTAGGGTGTGATGCTGCTATCGCAGCTATGGGGCGGAGGTTGCCCTGGGATCCCCCACTGCACACATCATGCTGTGCAGGGTGCCAGGCACAAGTCGCCAGGCTGCCCTGTGCAAGGCATGCAAATGGGGCATAATGACATTTAAATGGCCCCGTTTGTGCCTGGCATATATTATGGCCTCATTTGCATGCCCTCGTCTGAATATAGCAGGTGATGTACCCAGCTAAACTGCACTTGCGCTGGTGCATCTCCGTGCTCCCTAACTGTGGCTTGCGCTGGCGCAGTGCTACTGCGCCATGTGCAGTCTGTGCCATATTCAACAGTGCTGCGCGATGGCACATCGCCATTGAATATTACCTGGTCCTGGCCTTGGCGCATCCCAGTTGCGCTGCGCCCAGGCTTGCACCACTGCCCAGCGCAGTCTGAATATCTGCGCCCAACACAACAAGAAATACGAGCAAACAGGCAAAAAATGACAGTATTCCATATGCTGCCCTCTCTGTGTGATCAACAACTGAATGAAGGGGGGGTAAAGCCCTTTTATAGTCCTTTACTAAGGACAGAACACTCTTGTTGATGAGTTCCAGAGTTCCTTTATTAGTGCCCCTTACGTTTATCTCTATCCATAGAGCTTGTTCACTGGGTATTTTACTTCTTTTCAAAAGATGTTTTAAGAATTTCTGTAAATAATACAAACATTCATGTTACCATTTTTTTCAAAATTCTTTTTCTAACTTCTAACTTTAAATGTAACATAATTTTCTCACTCAGAATGTGATGGTCAGCCTACCTAGAACGTTTTCCTTAGTACAATTTCATTTCTTTGCTTTAAAAGATTCTTGCCAAACCTTAACATAAAATATAACCATCTTAAGTGATTCACACTGTGATGCAGCACTAATTTAATTTCCTTTGTACCTAAATAGGTTTCTACTACTTTGTATCTGAGTAACAACAGCATATCCACAAGGCCTGCAAGGCCCATTCCAACCACAATTATCAAATCTTTTCAGTGGTACTTCCGGTGATGTTATACCTTCAATGGCAGCACAGCTCCTTTGGCTCACGATCCTCCCCGATAAAAATCTCCTACATACAGTGATTTTCAAAGCAAAACTGGTAGATTCTGCAAGGAGACTTACCGAACATGCCTAAAATAGGTGAAAAGAGAAACTGTATACCTGATGAGGGGGAAGAGGAAGGCGGCTTGACGGACGGGGATTCAGGCAGCGAGGGTTCACAGGCCTCGGCCTCCTCTCATCACAGCAGAGCCAGCAATAAGTAAAAACAGTTACCGCTGACTTCGATTCAAAGGCAAATGACACTGGTCCTCTCTGAACTATGGGTTTTCCGCAAGGAGATGCGCTCAACAGTGACTGCCCTACGTACGGATATTGCAAAAATGGAGACCCGACAAGAAACCCTCGAGGTACAGGCTGATGAGACAGATGGCAGAATAGATTACACAGAACGAACAATCTCCCAGCTGCATCAGGAAATTCAAGAGTTACAGGCTAGAGCGGAGGATGCTGAAAGTCGCAGCAGAAGAAACAATTTACGCATTTCTGGTATACCGGAGGGAGCCAAGGGCTCAGATATGGTCAAGGTTATAAGGCAGCTCATACAAGAATCCATACAACTCACCGAGACTCTGACCCTGGAACTAGATCGAGCTCATCGCACACTCGGCCCGAAACCAGCGCAGTGAGCCCGCCCCCGTACCATACTGGTCCGGTTCCTCAGATTCCAAGAAAAAGAGGCAGTTCTACATGCTGCATGGAAACAAAGGGAAGTTCTTTACCAAATGCATTGCATATGTGTAGAGAATGACTATGGCCCTGAAATCATGAACCGAAGGAAACAGTACATACCGATCATGCGAACGCTCAAGGCCGCTGGGTTACGATTCCGTACTCCATACCCTGTTAAGATAGTAATTCAATTTTCAGATGGCCCACAGACCTTTGAATCGGCTCTGGCTGCTAGCATGGAACTTAAAAACCGGCATTTAGAAGTGCAACTGAACCTAGCAACTCAGAAGCCAGCTCTAGCCTCTAAATTGTCCCAGCGGCTCAGGAACGCAGGAACGAAGGATGCACGCAGAAGACAGGGGCAGGAATCCATCAAGCAAATCACTGACTCGCTGCACCAGCAATTGCAGAGTTCAACCACTGAATTGATTACAACGAGGCCTAACAACAAAGGCTCCCCACGTTGAAGCTTCACAACAGCACACATTAGAGTGGAGAAAAGACTGTTTTGCAAAGGTCATGATCTACAGAGTAATCGGGGATCGAGGACTTTTGGAGAATTCTCCCCCCATTTTTCTTCCTTCGGTTCAGCTCTAAATGACAAGAACTTCTAAAGACAGACTGAATTAACTTCACACCCTCAGATAATTCCCAGTCCACTAAATTTCATACCTTTGCTTTCTAACTAACAAACTATAGGTTTAGGGGCTAGTTGAATTGCTCCTTATAGCAAACAGCTGTTCTGATCTCCTTCTCCCCTCCCTTCTACTAAGATGTTAACCTAATCTTCTCATAGGCAAAACGAGGTGAAAGACTTGCTTCTCTCCCCTTCCCCTCCCCCAATTTCTGCCTATGTCTAAAGCCTCTACTATCTATACCGGGACTGAAATCACATCTAACATTTACTAACCATCTGCTCTGAGGGGAGGATTAATGGGAGAATCTAGTGGTGAATATATTCACTGAGGACCAACCGAATTGCTGGAATTTAGTGATATTGAACATTTTATAATAACATACTAAAATGCCAGCAGAATAGGCCTAACTGTCTTTCGTGTCTGCTCGTTTGGTCAGCCCCCACCCTGGGAGCTGACCTTGCTGCCCCCCTCACCTTCTCTGGCTTCTCCCTTCCCAGTTCTGGATATTCTCGCTGCACTGGATTTTGCTTCCAGAACCCTTCCCCTGTACCTGTCCCACCCCCTCTTGAACCCCTCCACCGTCTCTGCCTCCACCAGCCCCCTGGGCAGCGCATTCCATGGCTCCACCACCCTCCTCAGTGAAGTAGTACCTCCTCCTTTCTCCCCTGAATCTTCCCTCCAGCCTCCACCCATGCCATCTAGTTGCCCCCTCCTCCTTCCTTCTAAGCACCCTGACTGCTCCTCCCCTATTTACACCCTTCATGTACCTAAAGACCTCTATCATGTCCCCCTGGTCCCTTCTCTCTTCCAATGTGTACATATTTAGCTCTTTGAGCCTCTCCCCATAGGTCCTGTCCCCCAAGCTCCAAATCATTTTGGTTGCCCTCCTCTGGACCCTCTGCAGGAGTTTTATTTTCCTCTTTAAGTGTGGCCTCCAAAACTGTATGCAGTACTCGAGATGTGGCCTCACCAAACAGTTATACAGAGGGAGTATCACTTCCCTCCTTCTGGACATGATCCCCTTGGTGATGCATCCCAGCATCCTGTTGGCCTTGGCTGCTGCCCTCCTACAAGTCTCCGAGTTGTTCAGCTTGACATCCACCACCACCCCCAGATCCCTCTCAGTCATCGAGACTTGTAGCATCCCCCCCCAGTTCTGATAATCCAAGGGGCAGTTACATCGGAGGGAGGGTGTTCATGCTTCTGCTCGTATTGTATATTCCCCGCCTCCTGACTGCCCTATATACCCTCACGCCTGATCCCCTATTTCAGTGGGAGGAAAACAATGATCTTGACCCTGATAAGTAAAGTGGTATTTCCCCTTTTGGGTATGAGTGGCAGCTGGGAACATCCTCCCCCCATGACTGCTCCCCTCTCAGTTTCACCCCCTCTTCAACATAACAACCTCTCAAAGGTGAGGATCAGGGATGGTACTGACATCACCAACACCCACGCCCCCCCCCCAAACAGACACCAAGGTGTCAAATGCTCTCAACAATACAGAGAGCACAGGTGAGTGTCTCGAACACACACCAAGGTCATGATACATGACCGTCAAGATGGAAGTACTTTTACTGGTCGGCTGATCAGCTTGATTCTGTTGGCCCAGTAGGCCCGCACAGTTAAATTTAGCCAGTTAAAATATTTTGGGCCAGTTATTTGTTTAATACAGTTACAGGAGAGTTATCCTCACCATATCTTACTTAGCCAGTCACGTTTCCTCATAAAAATAAACAAACACGTCAGTGTCAGTATGCCGATAATCCCTAGTTTGGCACAGGAAAATCCTTTTCAGATTGTTCGAAATTATATACAATGTCTGGGGCACCCTTACAGATCTTCTCATTGAATGTTAATGGGCTGAGCAGCCCGGTCAAGAGAACAAGAATGATTTCCCTATTTAAAAAGACCCATGCAGGAATAGTATATATGCAAGAAACACATATGAATAAAGCAGAACATGGAAAGCTTGCTAGTGGAGGTTTCTCACAAGTTTTTTCCTCCTCCTCCTTCCCTAGTGGAAGGTGGAGGGGGGTCACCATACTGATCTACAGCCTTACTCCCTTTAAAGCCATTTCTGAATGGGCTGACCCTGAAGGTCACTTGGTGATAGCCCAGGGTTTGCTGCAGGATAGAGAGGTCACTCTCGCTAATGCGTACTTCCCTCCTGGTTCCACCCAGCAAACTCTCCGTTCCCTTTTGAATAAGATAGTCCAACTTATTAAAGGTGCTTTAGTGTTAGTTGGAGATTTTAATATCACCCCTAACCCAAGTGTAGATTCCACTCGGGTTACAAGAGGCAGACAACCGGTACCTCATACATTTTTTTAAGAGGTTTATACAGGAGATGGGATGGGTTGATGTATGGCGTGCCCTTCTCCCTAGGGACAAGAGATACACCTTTTATTCTGCTGTACATGGCTTCTACTCTAGGATAGACCATTGCTATACACAGAAAAAATGTCTAGACACCCTTAGGGCAGCAACTATTGGTGATATTGCTCATACTGACCATGCCCCAGTCATTACAACATGGGATTTTGGACTTGAGAAATGAAATACATTGTAGCGAATGAATTCTGTCCACCTCAAAAGGCCCCAATTTCAAGAATTCCTCGATAAGAAAATACAGGAGATCCTTAGGGATAACATACACCCCAAAATCTCCTTTTTTATCAGATGGGACACATTGAAAGCTGTCCTATGGGGTCACCTTATCCAATACTCCTCTCACCAGGCCAAGCAACAAAGGGAAAAACAAGTTCACCTGGAGGCAATACTTCACTTCCTCCAGGCTGCCAACCAGCAGGGCAATAACTTGATAGTGGCCCAGTTAAATGAGGTGAGGCAGGAGCTGGAATCCCTTGTTCAACAGAATACAGAGGCGGCTTTAGTCTTTTTAAGGCAAAGATACGGAGAAGTGGAACCGAAGGCTTCCCACCTACTTGCCTACAGGATCCGTAGACAACGCCGTCTTGCCACTATATCCTCTATAAAGACCCTTCATTGGGCATTACTTATTCCAAAACTGATCAGGTCACCCAACTCTTTTGTAATTATTATAAAACTCTACACACCAGACCAACCGATAGACCCAGGGGATGTTGGAACCTTCCTTTCACCATTGAGCCTTTCTAAATTAGATGAGGACCAAAGATCCTCTTTGGTCTCCCCCATAACCTATCCTGAACTGAGAGCGGCCATCTCCCACTCCAAAACCATGAAGGCCCCCGGCCCTGATGGATATGGGGCAGAGTTTTATAAACATTTAGAGCAATCACTCTCCCCAACCCTTTTAAAGGACTACAATGATATACTGCAGGGCGTGGCGAACCCCCCACCCAGCTGGTTGTATGCTGTAACATCCCTTATTCCCAAACCTGGTAAAGACCCGCAAAATTGTGCATCTTACCACCCAATTTCAGTTCTAAATGTAGACTATAAATACATGATGTCTATTCTCACCAAACGCCTGGACACGGTCCTCCCCACAATAATTAACTTAGATCAGACCAGTACTGTCAATGGCAGATCCACTACAGACAACACCAGAAGGGCCCTGCATCTAGTACAAGAAATGCAATCCACGATAACACCCTCTGTCCTTCTCAGCCTAGATGCTGAGAAGGCATTTGACAGACTCGCAAAGCCTTATCTATTCCCTGTAATGTCAAAGATAGGTTTCCCACTTCCTTTTATTTCCCTGATTAAAGACACTTTACTCTTCTCCCCAGGCTTGTGTAAAGGTTTCAGAACACCACTCCCCCTACTTTCCCCTATTTAGAGGCACCCACCAGGGCTGTCCTCTCTACACTAGTCCATTTGCCATTTTTATTGAACCCCTGGCACAAGCCATTAGAGACTCCCCGGGGATAAAGGGTATACAAATGGAAGATATGGAACATCGTGTACCTCTTTATGCAGATTATGTCTTGCTTTTTTTAATGAACCCCCCTCAATCAGTTCCATCAGTGTCTGACCTCTTAGACCGCTTCGGCAAATGCTCGGGGTATAAACTTAACACTACCAAAACTGAAACACTAACTTTTCACTTTCTTCCCTCTGCATCATTTAAACAAAGGTTCCCATTCCGTTGGGAATTAGAGAAATTAAATACTTAGGAATCTACCTTTCCCTTCAGGCTGTGGATACAATTAAACACAATTATGATCTGTTTTCTGCATAGCTAAGGGCAGACCTGGCGGGATGGAATATACGTCCCCTGAATTTATTGCAGAGGGTAGAGGTTATCCGTATGGTGACCCTTCCTCGGGCCCTGTACCTGTTTCAGAATGTGCCAATCTGCATCTCGAATAACACTTATTGGACCTGGAACAAACTCATTAACAGATTCATCTGGGCAGGCAAGCGGCCTAGGGTGAGAGCTCCCATCTTGTACCTCCCTAGGAAACTGGCTGGGCTAGCCCTCCCTAATCTTAAGCTCTATAACTGGGTCTCACACCTCTCCTTTATAGTATGTAGACTGGCTAGGTCCAATCTCGTGTTGTGGAGGGAGATTGAAGAAGGCTTAATGCCCTTTAAGCTGTTAATTAAATTCATGACACACCGAATGCTTCCTCCCCGACTATACGACTTGGCTTTGTTGAATCCCTGGATTATGCACCAACTGAAAACCTGGAATGCCATACGCAGACATTTGTCTTTGTCACCATTTCTCCCACTCATCTGCCCCATTACCCTATTGGAGAACTTCCAGCCAGCACTATATGATTATACATTTGCCACATGGGAGCACTTGGGGCTCACTAACCTCACTCAGTTCCAGGGCGGAGGAGAGTATAAATCCTTCTTGAGCTTAAGTTAAACATATGGCATGAGGCGACAAGATTTTTGTCACTATCTGCAATTAAGACACTTTTTATTCCCTTCCAATTCAGATAAGAAAATTTGAAAACTCCTCCCCATTGATTTCTTGTATTCAACAACTCATTCATGCTGGCAATACGCCTCACACTGTCTCTGTCTTGTAAAAGGCACTAAGGGTTACCCTAGGCATGAATACTGAAAGTTTATGTGCTAAATGGGTAGAGGAGCTTGGTTTTGATATTCCAAAGGAAAATTGGTACAAGGGCTGTATTTCGATAGCTAAACTTACATACTCCCATAGTTGGAGGCTGTTCTCCTGGCAGATAATGACCAGGTACTTTCGTACCCCCATAGTGACTGCACATTTTAATTAGACACAATCAGGGGCCCGCTGGCGGTGCTGTGATGAACCTAGGGCACACCATACCCATATATTCTGAACATGCCCCCTAATACAGAACTATCTGACTCAACTATAGTTGGAGTTGAGATCTCTCTGCAATACCTCACTCACCCTAACTGCAGACTTATTTATCCTTTACATTTTTCCCACAGAGCTTAAGGATTCATTCACAAGATACCTTTTGGGAGTGCTGCTGTTAGCAACCAAGAAGGCCCTGACCCATCACTGGCTTACTCCCAACCTACCTACCATCTCAGAGTGGAGAGAGATTGCTATTCAGATTTATAGATCAGAAAGAATTTCTTAGCAGCTAAATGACAAAACCGACTTATGCTCATTGAAATGGTCTAGATGGGTACTTTACATTATGTCCAGGGATCCCTCTTTTGTCCCCTAAAGGAGAGTCATGGAGAGAAGGGTCACCAGAAGAGGGGAAGCCTTTCCCCTAAATCTGATTAAGTACAACCTAGTTAATAGTACTGGATGCCCAGGTAGTTGAATGTGGGTCTTGCTCAGCCATATAATTTTACTGCATTGACTATTTACAGCTAAAAATTGCGGATTACGCTTTATAAACTACAACAATTGCTGTGCCTAATGTATTTATTATTAATTTAAATCCCTCCCTTTATGTATTCTCACTTTTTATCCCTTTTTTTATATATGACACTGAATGAAGTATAATTTTACTGCTACGCTGAATGATTTACTTTGTAACCAGAAGCAATTTATGTACTCAATGAACTGTGGCTGTCTGTTTCCCACCCCTCTTCCCCACCTTTTTCTTTTTGTACCCTCTCCCCCCAGTTGGAAACATTTGAATAAAAATGATACTAAAAAAAAAAACTTTTCAATGGAGGTTAAAACCCCTTATATATTATACCCCAGATATTAATTTTGTAACTTAATTTACCTTCAGAGAAGGGGACTGCTACTAACACTCCTCCCTTGTTTACAGCATTTTAAATTTTGTCACGGGTTGCCTTAATTCCCCCTGTAAAACATAAAGTTACCAACATTTTAATTGTTGCAAGTGTCCCCATAGATCCAACTTCAGCTTTTACTTTGTTTAAGGAGATTTACCTCGCTACAACAAAACGCTGCTCCTCTGTGTACAAAACTGTGCCTTAATGGTGGAATGCTGTATTCTCCTTCCCTCTTGAGCGCTCTCTGTTAAACCAGTCAGCAGGACGTAATGACGTCACTCCAACGTGCCTGTGCATGCACACGGTCTGATGAGGCTGTGCACATGCTCATGGACTCTGCCATATATTCAAGTGCCAGAGCTTATACAGAGAGAGAGAGAGTGCCACGTCATTGCTGCAATCCCTGCATGAACCACTAACATTTGAACATCTATACCATTGCATAACAACCTAAATACCAATTTTCTACTAAATCAACATCATCTCTTACACTTAATCTATTTTCTATTCCAATCTAAGTTGCCATCATTCATAGAACAAAAATACATAATGGCTGAGTGGGGTGGGTGTGGGGGGTTTCTGGGGGGGTTTTGGGGAACCAGGGAGGAACAATTTTAATATCACATGTTACCTACACCACAAACTAGCCCACAGAGATTTTGCTGTTCTATATTATTTCATGCTTATACATTACTTCATTGAACATATGTTGATACATATCTCTAATTTATACATATTTTGCATTTCTTTATATATATATATATATATATATATATATATATATATATATATATGGTATATGACATGGTCTGACTGAAGATATCATATTTATCTTCACGAGAGGCCAATGATATCATGATATCTCACGAGTGGCAAAGCCACGGTGAGATATCATGATAATCTTGAGCCTCAGTGAAGATAAATATGATATCTGCACTCAGGCCATGTCATGTTCTGTTTATACTATGTATGTTTTGGGCTGCATTCAACAAAAGCTCCAAATGTGCACTTAACATATCCCCCTACACAGAGGTGTTGGCTGTTTCAACACAAATCTGCAGTATCTCTACCAGCACAACAGATGCCACATGTTGTTTAAAAAAATATATGTAGTTGATCCTGCTGCTTTAACATTATTATACAGAAATGTGTTGGGATTCTGGCTGGCCTAGCCCTGACCATGCCCAACAACTGTCCATGTCCCCTCCCTCAAAACAGCAGATTACTTATATTGTTAAAAAAATGTCTCACCTTGCCACTCTAAAGTTACTGAATGATACATATCTGGTTGATCCAGCCTGCATGTTTAAACAAATAGATGCTTAAAAACACACATTATCAGGTTGATCCTGCGACTTTCTTCTATCCACCTGCGACCATGATGTAGCGTGACCAAGCACTATGCCCTGAAATGTAGGGTGACCGAGCGCCAGGAAGATTCAACTGTCAGGCAGTGTCAGTTGCTATAGAAACAGACGCTCGCACTTTTGTCTGTTGTTCTGAAGCTGCCGACTCACTCGTTCTTCTCTCAGTACTGTCGGCAGCTTCTTTTCAGAAAATACAGGCGGTATTAATAAAAGGACACATTTTCCTGAGTTTTACAGCACAGGCTCCCTAATTAAAAATACCAGACACTGCCTCACAGTTGAATCTTCCTAGCGCTCGGTCACTGTACGTTTCAGGGCATAGCACTCGGTCATGCTGCATCAGAGCTGGACATGGACAAAACAAAGTCGCAGGATCAACCAGATATGTTTTCCAAATAATTATTTGGTTAAAGATGTAGGCAGGATCAAGCAGATCTGCGAGATGTGTATGTTTGGGGGCTGGCTTGCATCTACAGGGACACAGCAAACAGAGACAGCTGGATGATGAAAAGTGAAAAACGTTCACTTTCATTATGACGTATAGGAGCATGGAGATAAATGTATGACATATAGGAACATGAAGATAACAATGTTATCTTCACTGGCTAGCTCAGATATCATTTTTATACTGTTATGTATCCCAAAACATACATTGTATAAAAAAAAAAATATATATATATATATATATATAATATTATTGTCCACCCCTTCATTTATACAGGGTATAAATTGTGTTCTTACTATCATCTAATGGCATACTGGCCAATTAGTTTCTACGTTCTTACCAGTCATTTTCTCTAAGGCATGTAACTTAAAAATCCATCTCATCTCTGTTTGGAGCAGCTTATTTCTGAAGTTGCCACCTCTCATTGGTGGCATCATTTTCTCTAAACCCCAAAACCGGAGAGAGGCTCCATTGTGTCTGTTATTATTAAAATGTACTGCCACAGGGGAATTCAGATCTCTGTTTCTTATATCCCCTTTATGTTCCAATATTCTAGTTTTTAACATTCTGCTCATCTACCCCACGTATAACAAATTACATGGGAATTGAATCACATAAATCACCCCCTCTGATGTACATGTAATATGTTGAGATATTCTATGTTTTTCCCTTGTATGAGGATTTATCAACACTTGTTTTTGTGACGTGTGATTACGTACTGAGCATCTGCCACACTGATGCATCCCTGGACTTAAAGGTCCCAAAAGTAATTGTTTCCCTGTGTTATTTGGCAACTTAAACTGCGATTGAACTACCCTATCCTTAATATTTCTTATTAGAGATAGGGTTTGTAATTCCTTGTTATGTTACCGGGTCGCACCTGGAAATGAGCCTTGGCTCAGTGTGCCTTTCCCGGTTACCAAATTTTAAATAAAAAAAAATACATTTAATTTTTCACTAAATGCCAATGCTTGTGAACTATCCTCCTTGTGTCCAACATTTTATGATTATATTGTGTCAAAAGTACCAATCTCGATTCTTTGGGCTGTGTTATGGTTTGATTTAACAAATGTTCTCTATTTTGTCTCTTTATTCTTTCCTCTGCTCCCTTAAGGGTCCCCCAGTGATATCCCCTCTCCCTAAATCTATTCACCATCTGTCCAGTCTCTCTATCCATGTCCTCCTGTTTAGTACAATTTATTTTTGCCCTAGTGAGTTGTGCATATGGGATGCTATTTTTTGTGATGCCTGGTAGCCCTGACTATGTACTAGGAGACAAATATTAACTATAGAGGCAGAAGCACTGAGCATGGTTCTCATTTATTTAATATAAGACAGAAAGGCATGCAAATACTAAAAGAAAAATTGCATTGAACTTTAATGGCATAGGTAGCTTATATACATAAACACACACTGTAATGTTCTCTTAGACTCCGACTCCATGATTAGCCCATTGGCATCTGTCTGGGGTGTGACCACATTTGCTGTCCAGAGTGGGGCTGTGGAGTACTATAAAGGGTACTCAAATAATCACCTTTACCAGGTGAATAAATCACATTTTATTTCATACCCTTTATAGTACTCCACAGTCATAAACCATTGGGACCTTAGTAGCAGTGTATAAATCATTATAACTGTAACTGGGTGGGAAAAAAGGCAGTGGATGTGGTTTCTACTTTTTCTTTATCCCTGCTCTTATCACTGATCTGGTGAAAGAGACGCTCTTGACTGATGCTACATCTAGTCTATAGTGCCTGGTGAACGTGTGAATGGATGACCAGGTTGCTGCTGCACGAAAGTCTGGCAGTGAGATTTCACCCCTTTCTACCCAAGAAGTAGCTACTGCTCTTGTGGAGAGCGCTTTGATCCCCTCTGGTGGTTCCTTGCCTGCCTCTCTATAAGCCATGGCTATAGTCTGCTTAATCCACCTAGCTATAGAGGCCTTGGAAGCTGCCTGGCCTGCCCTCTTTCCAATGGTCAGTATAAACAGTCTATCTGTCTTACGAGAGCTGCTGGTCATGTTAAGGTATCTTTTTAGCTGTTGCCCTATGTCCAAGGGGTGGGGACTCCCTGCCTCGATTTCCTGATCATTTCCCAAGAATGGTAGTTCTACCTCTTGGGACATATGATATGTGGTGGCTACCTTGGGTAGAAAGGATGGAACTGTCCTTAGAGTGGCCCTGTCATTGTTGAAAGTCAGGAAAGGTTATCTACATGAAATAGCTTGTAGCTCTCCTATTCATTTAGCTGAGCATACAGCCACCAAAAATATTGTTTTTAGAGCACACCAGTGTAGAGTATCTTGTTGGAATATATGGCCTTGCAGTGCATCTAACACTAAGTTTAGCTGCCAGGGTGCACAAATAGGTCTTACTCTTGAGGAAGCTAGTGTCACTGCTCTGAGCAGTCTTACCACATCTAGGTGTGAACCTATAGGTCCCACCCTTGGTAGTGGGCCCCTTAATGAGGATATTGCTGCAACCTGAACTCTCAAGGAAGCTGGACTTAGTCCTTTGTTTGCTCCATCATTGAGAAAGTCCAGAACCTGCGGCAGTCTTGCTACTGATGGAGATGTCCCTTTTTCATTACACCATTTGTGGAAAATTTGCCATTGTCTTTGATAAGTTGTATTAGTTGATTACCTTCTGGACTGAAGTAAATGATCCACCACCCTGGCATGATAGCCCAGGGTCATCAGTCTGCTCCTTTCAGCAGCCAAGCCATCAGTTTCAGTGATGCTGGATCTGGGTGCTGTATTGGGCCCTGACTCAATAGATCTGGCCAGCGAGGCAGGGGCATTGGTCAGTCAGCTGACATCACTTTTATTAGTGAGTACCACAGCTTTCTGAGCCAGTCTGGTGCTACTAGTACCACTGACATTCCTGTGGTCTGGATCATGTGAAGGATCTTGTATATCATGGTCATTGGTCGGAAGGCATAGGCTCTTGTAAAGTGCCAAGGAGCTGAGAGCATGTCCACCTCCAATGCTCTGTGGTCCATGAATCTGGAGTGGTAATTCAGCAGCTGGGCATTCTGTTGAGAAGCCATGAGATCTATTTGCAGTGACTCCCATATCCTCTGGATGCACCGAAATGCTCTTACATTCAGTTTCCATTCCCTTTGGTTCATAATTACTCTGCTCAGCCAATCTGCCTCTGTGTTGGCTGAGCTCACCAGATAGATTGCTGTGATTAACCTCACGTTCCTCTCTGCCCAATGCAGTACCTTCAGTGACTCCACTATCATTGTCTTGCTCCTTGTGCCCCCTTGTTTGGTTATGTAAGCAGCAGTCACCTGGTTGTCACATCTTGCTAGGATTGCCTTGTTCACAATGAGGGGCTTGAAGAACTTCAAGGCTAGATACACTGCCTTTAACTCTAGGATGTTTATTGGTAGAGTAACTTCTTTCTGAGACCAACAACCCTGAGTGGCTTGGTTTAAGTAAGTCACTCTCCTTCTGGCTCGCATCTGTGGTGACTGCTGTGGTGGGGTGTTGAGTCAGTAGACGGCCCCTTAGTATGTTCTTTTGAATTGTCCACCATCGCAGTGTGTTGAGTATTTGTGGAGGTGGTGATATTCTGAAGCTGATGTTTTGTGTGGTCTGGTCTCACATCTCGATTAGGTATCTTTGGAGGACTCGCATATGGAGACAGGCCCATGGGACCATGTCTATTATTCTAAGTAGTTGGATGTAGTCCCATACTGCCTTGTTTGGTTTGTGAATGATTCCATTCACCAGATATTGTTGACCTTGTCCTCTGTTAGGATCACTTTATTGATCTGTGTATTTATTACAGTGCCTAGATGGATGAGTGACTGCGAGGGAGTCAATTGGCTCTTTGCCATGTTGATCACCCACCCATGATCCTGTAGGCATTTGAGTGTGAGGTTGGTGTTGTTTTGGGCCTGTGCTGCTGTTCTGGCCCTCAGCAGTCAGTTGTCCAGATGTGGGATGATGTGGACCCTTTTTTTTTCTCTTAGGTGCGCTGCTACCACTACTAGCATTTTGATGAACACACGTGGTGCGGAGGCCAGTCTGAAGGGAAGGCAGGTACATTGGTAGTGTTCCCCCCATATGCTGAGCCATAGGTACCTGTGGTGTGCTCTCCTGATTGGGATGTGAAGATAGGTGTCTTTCAGGTCTATCGATGTCAGGTAGTCCCCTGGCTGGACCCCAAGTAGTGTTGATCTGAGCATCTCCATCTTGAAATTTTTGTACTTCACAAACTTGTTCCGGTATTTTAGGTTGAGTAGTGGTCACATTCCCCATTTTCTTCTGGATGATGAAGAATAAGGAGTAAACTCCTGTGTCTCTCTCCTCTATAGGGACTTGTGTAATAGCCCCATTTTGTAATAGGTCATGTATTGCCATGTTTATCTCCTGTGCCTTCACCGGACACTTTGATATTGAGGAGACCAGCGTTCTGTGACGCACCAGCTTGGAGGTGAACTCTATTGTGTATCCCAATGTCACTACTTTGTTCACCCATTTATCTGATGTTGTGTGGGCCCACTAATTCACAAACCCTTGAAGTCTCCCTGCTATCGGTGGGTTTGCTTGGGCCCGTGTTTCTTCATTGCTTTTTGCCCTGGCCTTTGAAGTTCAGTTTACAGCCTCCATTGCCAAACTGCCTGCCAGTATTGTTTCTGGTTTTATTACCATAGGCTCTATGCTGGGATTTTGGCCTTTGGTTCCATTGCCTGTTGGCTTGTGGATTGTAACTCTGGTTTCTGGGTTTAAAGTGTTTCCCTTTTGGATGAAAAAGCCTGTCCGAGGGTAAGTATACATCCTTGTCCCCATGTGTTTGTTTGCCGCCTCAGTTTTTGAGGTATGGGGCTAAACCTTCCCTGAATAAGGTTCCCTCTTTGAATGGCAACTTCATTAATGTGCTCTTTGACTCATTGTCTGCCTGCCAAAGTTTCAGTCACAGTGCCCTCCTGGCCCTGTTTACAAGGACCGATGTTCTGGATCCAAACCTCAGGATGTCTGACGAAGCATCCATAATGTATTTTATGGCTTGGATGGCACATTCTGCTGCATCAGCCTTAGGGGAGTCTTCTTGTATGTCTTTTGCCAGGATGTCCACCCATCTGTGGAGGGCCCTACTTGTGAACCACAGAGCTGTGTCAGCTGCTCATAACATGCCTGACACCTCATGAACCGTTCGTAGATGTTCCTCAATTTTCTTGTCCATGGGGTCCTTGAGCACTGCTGTGCTTTCTGTTGGAATGGTGGTTCATTTGGGAAGCTCAGAGACCGGCCGGTCTACCTTCAGTGCCTTTCCCCAGTGATCGTTTCTCGCCTTTGAGGGGGGGTACCAGTTGTGTACCATGTTTCTTTCCAGGAGCTGGGTTGATTCAGGGGCATCATATTCCTTGTTCAGGATTGTTTCGATGGTTTTTCAAGTGGGGAAATGTATCTTTTCCTCGGGTTCCTCAATTGACAGTAGAAGATCCTCTAACGTGGTAGGTTGCTCCTCCTGTTCTTTAATTTTGAGGGTGGCCCTGACCATTTTTATAAGTTCATCAATGTTGTCCCTGTGACACATTCTGGTAGATTTATCTGTGGAGTCCTCCTCTGGATCTGCAGGAGTTTCAGACATGATACTTTGTGTTTCCTGTCGTGGCCTTTTCCGCATGGTGTCCTCTCCCTTGGTGGGACAGTTTGGTGTTGCGGCGTGGCCCCGTCACCTTTAAAGGACTCCAGGAGTTGAAATAACAATTGTGCCTGGCTAGCATCCAGCTCAATTGGGACTGTTGGGGGGGGTGGGAGTTCAGAGTCTGACAGTCGTTCCTTCAGTTCACCGGAACCCCCATTGTCCATGAGGGAGCACACTGCGCAAGTTGTATCCTCTTCGTCAACCCCTAGGAAGAGAATCCTGCATTCTCTGCACTTTCTCATGTTGTGCACTTTTGTAGCTAATCTGTTGGTTGGCCATAAAAAGAACTGTGTCAGGTATGAGTTCCAGGCTTTATCCCACCCCATAACACACTATTCAATTGCCCCCTAATCAAATTCAGTAAAGTGTTAGCCTTTTACAGCTCAAGTGATTATGCTGTGCATTGCCACTGTAAGAGAGTATTGCTGGCTATGTGGTGCTTTCTGCAACCCCAGCCAAGATGGCCACCGCGGGTCTCGTGCTGTGATCCAGAAACCAGCTCTGGGGTAAATAAATCAGATTCTTGTATGTCTACAGCATCAGCCAATTAAACAACCACACAAGCAGAAGTAATAATGATAATTTATTATGATACTCACACCAAGCATGTGACAGAGAAAATCACAAGGGAGTTGGGTTCTCGCCAGTCTCGGGAAGAATATACAAAATCTCAGTGAGGAGCTGGCTTACACAAGGTTATATACCATAGATAACAGCATGGTAATAGAGATAACATCATGGTTACGGATATAAGAAACATAATGTGTTGGTTCTACGTTATAAACAAGGTGGTCTTCCTTGGATAATTACTTAGGAGACAGAATTGCTAATGAGTATAATGTGAGACAAAGGCTTTGTCTCTGTCAGCATTAGTTTAGACAAAAAGAAATGCTGACAGACCCAAAATACACGTGGCATGCTTGCCTAAGTGCAAGACACACACTACATATGATCATATGAGAATATAAGTATGTAAGTGTATAGAGTAATCACTGATGGTCCATAAGAGGCAATCTTTTTTATTTTTATTTATTTTTTATTATTATTTATTACTAGGATTACAAATACCTTTGAACCAAGGGTTCTTTTATGAAGGTTCCATGTCAGCAATGGGTGCAAGTAAAACAGTGGTAAGATACAATACAAGGTCAGAAGGTTAACATAGAAGTAAGCAGAGGTAAGATGCAATGCATAGATACATAGACAGTGTCAGCAGATAAGGGCCTACAGCCCACCCAGTCTCCCCATTTGAGCTTGCAAGTTTACTTTATGTTTTTCTAGAAGTCTGTTGCCCCATAACCCTGACCTCCAGAATTCCTTTATGTCTATCCCATGCATTCTTAAATCCTGTGATTGTTTCAGCCCTCACCACTTCCTCTAGCATGGTGTTCCACTTGTCCACCACCCGTTCTGTGAAGAAATTCTTCCTCACGTTTCCTCTGAATCGTCCTCCCTCCAACTTCATCCCATGCCCTCTAGTCCTGGAACATCTTTTTCACTTAAAATAATGTATTCTTGCATCCTGTTCCTCCCTGTAAGATACTTTTATGTCTCTATCATATCTCTTCTCTCCCTCCTCTCCTCCAGGGAGTACATATTCAATTCCTTCAACCTGTCCTCATAGGACTTGTCATGCAATCCCTGTACCATCTTTGTTGCCCTCCTCTGAACCTTCTCTACCTTGTCTATGTCCTTACATAAGTAAGGTCTCCAGAACTGTACACTGTACTCCAGGTGGGGCCTCACTAGTGTCTTGTATAGTGGAATTATGACCCCCCTTTTCCTGCTGGTGATGCCCCTGCCTATGCATCCCAGCATTCTATTTGCTTTACCTGCTGCCTTGTCACACTGTTTCCCTACCTTGAGGTCATCAGAGATGATAACCCCAAGATCCCTTTCCTGCTTGGTGCATGCTATATCTTCACCCCCCAACAGAAATATTGTGCCAGGGATTTTGTGCCCCATGCACATTATCTTGCACTTCTTTGCATTGAATTTCAACTGCCAAACCCCTGACCATTCTTCAAGTTTCTGCAGGTCCCTTCTCATTATGTCTACACCCTCTGGTGTGTCTACTCTGTTACAGAGCTTTGTGTCATCAACAAGCAGGAACATTCTGCCTTCTAGGTCCTGCACAATGTCGCTGATGAAGATGTTGAATAGGACCGGTCCCAGCACTGATCCCTCTGGTACCCCACTGGTCACTCTTACCTCTGTGGAGTGACAGCCATTTACCACCACCTTCTGTGTTCTGCCACCCAGCCAGTTACCTACCCACTGCACTACTGTCCTGCTCACACCCATATTCCCCAGTTTCTGTAATAGTCTTCTATGTGGCACAGTGTCAAAGGCCTTGCTGAAGTCCAGATAGGCCATGTGTACAGCCCTCCCCTGATCCACCTCCCTAGTCACCCACTCAAAAAATTAAACGAGGTTGGTCTGACATGACCTTAGCCTGGTGAAACCATGCTGCCTTGGGTCCTGTAGTCCATTGACAACCAGATGTTCCACCAATCTCTCCTTCAGTAGTGCTTCCATGATCTTCCCCACTACTGAGGTGAGGCTGATTGGTCTGTAGTTCCCCACTTCCTCTTTGTTCCCACCTTTGTATAAGGGGACTACATCTGCTGTCCTCCAGTCTTTGGATACTTCCCCTGTTTCCAGTGATCGGCTAAACAGGATTGCTTGAAGTTCAGCCACCACCTCTCTTAGTTATTTAAGGACCCTGGGGTGCACCCCATCTGGCCCTACTGCTTTATCAACTCTTACAGGTCAGGAGGTTAACTTAGTAGCAAAGGCAGTACATGTGTATAGAATAGCACAGTAGCAAACAGTCAGTTGCAAATAATAATGCACAATTAACAATATGGGTGTGTGTATATATATATATATATATATATATATATATATATATATATATATAGCAAGACACAATACAAATGAAAACCATCCTAGGGGTGACATAAGTGGAGCAAGGGGTGGGTGATAAGAGGAGGAGAGGTGGGGAAAAGGGGGGTAGGCAGTCAAGGATTTGACATTGTCATAAGTGCAAGAACAGAAAGATAAGTGCTAGGTAGTCTGGGGTGGCGCAGCAAGAGATAGGGTGATAGGAAGGGGAGACAGGAGGAGAGGAGCGGGAGAGGGGTGGAATGGTAGGTGGGAGGTGAGAGGGGTAGAATGGCAGGTGGGGGTGGGAGAGAGAGACAGGGAGTAGCAGAGGATGGATGGATGGATGGAAGTGGGGAGGGTAGCAAGGGGGGAGAGAAGAGGAGGGAGAGGTGAAACAAAGCCGCAAGCTTAGGCAGAGCAGTCACAACTGCTGAGGTCAGTGAGGTGCTGGCGGAGTTTACATTTGAATGGGCCAAGCTTGTTTTCAGCTGCAATTTCAGGGGGAAGGTTGTTTAGCAGCAGGGGACCCTGGTGTGGAAAACATGTTGAGCCTGGTTGGTACAGCAGAATGGAACGATAAATGTTGGTTTAAGGGAACTGCGCGTAAAATGTGCAGTGACTGCAGGCAACATTAAGGAATGAGTTGCAGGGGGTGTGAGGTTAAGACAAATTTTCTTAGCTAGTAGGCAGCTCTGGTAGGCAAGTCTACTATTTAGATTGAACCAGTTAGATTGCTTGTAGAGATCACAGGTATGCGTATGCTTCCCAGCGCCAGTGAGAAGTCTACAACTTTTGTTAAGGGCTGTCTTGAACCATTTTAGAGTGGTATCAATGGCAGCCCTGTAGAAGACAAGCCCGTAATCAGTGATGGGTAGTACTGAGGCAGTTATGGCTGCGCGCATAGCTTCCTCAGTTAGACAGCGACGGTGGCAGTAGAGGATCCCAATTCTTGAGTTGACTGATTTTGAGATGTGTTGAACATGCGAGTTGAAAGACATTGTGCAATCAAGGGTAATACCAAGGTACTGTATTTAAACTTCTGCTCTTTCTCAAGTGGCTGTTCAAGTTCATTACGTTTGGTGAAGTTTATGGATCTGTATTTGCTGTGAGAGCTATGGAACAGCATGGACTTTGTTTTTTTGTAATTTATCAACAGCTTATGTTGGAGAAGCCAGGTTTCAACTAGGCTGAAGTTCATCTGTAGCATCTTGGCGAGTGAGACGGGGTCAGTTTGGGAGGAAAAGAGAACTGCATCATCAGCATAGAGTATCAAATTAATATTGCAAGCTGCAGGAAGAGCATTGACGAGAAGGCTGAAAGTAGAGGGCCAAGGATGGAACCCTGGGGTACACCATAGTGGACAGGAAGGGCACTTGAGAGAGAGTCAATGATTTTGACTTTTTGGCTCTTTGCTGCGAGGTAGTTTTCAAACCATTTGGTTACATCATTAGATAGTCCAAGGGAGGAGAGTGAGTGAAGCAGGAGCTGGTGGTTCACGGTGTCAAATGCCTTGGTCAAATCAATGAACACCGCACCCAGTAGGTGGCCAGTGTCAATCGCCTTATGAATATGGCTGATGAAGTCAAGCAGGGTGGTGGTAGTACTATTGGCTTTTCTAAAGCCATGTTGTTGTGGGCAGAGTAAGTTATATTTGTTGAGATGTTCACACAACTGGTCAGCTACAATTTGTTCCAACGCCTTGGAGAGAGGTGGGAGGATAGAGATAGGGTGGCAGTTAAAGAGATGAGCTCTATCACCACTTTTATTAATGAGTGTGACCACTGCTGATTTCCAGAGCTGGGGGAATTGTTTATGAGAAACTGAAAGATTCAGAAGTTTAGTGAGAGGTTGTAGGACAACATCACGGGAGAAAGAGAGAGAGAGGAGTTTGAGGTCAAGGGTATCACTGCTGAAACTGGCTTTGCTTAGCACTTTGTTAAGACATCTTTTAGCTTCAGACGTGGATACCTTCTTAAAGTAGAATGGGGGGTTATTACTGTGGAGATTGATTTTATTATTGAGGCAGTGCCGAGCAGAGTTGTCAAAGAAGTTGGGGGGAAAGACACCGCTAAGATCAGTGAATGCGAGATTAAAGGAATCAGTAATTAGGTAGATTATATATAGAATATATATAAAAGACAAACGTAATCTATGTAAATGCATTATAATGAGGTATAATGAATCATGCATGATATAATCCTATAAAGATGTAAACATTAGCATATATTAGCAGCAAAGCACATTCCTGGCATTCATGCTTATACGATGGGTGCCTAAATCTACATGTTAGTGCAAAATAGCAGTATCACAGTATAAAAGACCAGGAATAAAGTGTAAGGTGTATGTGGGACGACAGGGGACATAACCCATGTGCAACAGTCACCTCTTTGTTGCCCAAATTTCAAAAGTAACAACCCAACAAAAAGACGATGGTTAGGCACCATTCATCTAAAGGCCCTAGGCATGAGCCTGATAAAAGGAATTTTAACTGGTCACGGTGGTGTTTCAGGGTTTTCCTTAAACAACAAAATGTAATTATAAAGGAAAGTGTTAGCAAACCTTGTATTACTATAAAAATTTGAAATGTAAACTTCACAATTGGGTTTTCCAACATCATAGCAATGCCATCATTGATATGTATCAGGTCTGTATCTGTCCTGTTGAGAAGAAATTGGAGAGACATACTCAAAGTCCAGAAGTAAGTGATCTGGGAGTCTCATGGACCGTCTGGTCATGATTTCAAATGGTGTACACTGTGTACCTGTAGAGGGTGTCCCTCTTATTGCCATAAGGAGCAATAGCAATAATGAATCCCATTCTTTGGGGTTTTCCTAAACAAATTTGGATAACATAACTTTGATTTGCCTGTTAGCCCATTCCACCTGCCCTGATGACTGTGGGTGGTTAAGGATATGAAACTTTTGTTTTACCCCTAACAAATCCAGAGTTTCCTGCATTCCTTCAGCTATAAAGCCAGCTCCCTGATCAGAATCTACCTTTAGGGGTAAACCCCACCTGGTAAATAGTTGGTTTACCAGGATATTTGCAGTCACTTTGACTGTGTTGCTCTTTGTTGGGATAGCCTCGACCCATTTGGAAAATAGGTCGGTGATCACCAGTGCAAACTTATTGTTGTTTTTAGTGGTTGGCATAGGGCCAAGGTAGTCAATCTGAATGTTGTTCCAGGGGTCTGAGTGCCTCTGGGGTAACAATTTAGCATTTTTCCTAGCTGGTATAGGATTGTTCTATGCACAGATCAGACAGATATTGATGTAGTGTTCTACAGTACATAATTTCTCATGTGTGACCACCAGATAGAGGATTTCAGTCTGTCTTAGGTTTTAATTGATGCCCTGGTGCCCACCAGTTGGAGTATCATGTACTTGGTAGATAAAATCTACCCTCAGGTGTTCAAGAACTACCTATAACTTTTCAGGAGTTTTATGGCAGTGATACCAAATGAGTAGGCCATCACTGGATAGGTGAAGGTCATTTTTCACTTTCTTATAAGGGCTTATTTCTGGAAGTTCTTCCTTAGTTCCTTTATCAAGGAATTTATACACTGCCCTCAAATGGGAGTCTTTCTTTTGTGCAGGCACTAGATCCATGGGCTCAAAAGGAGTTGGTTCTTTATTAATGGCAGCAACATATAGTGTAGCTGGGACAAAGGGAGTTTTCATTTCCCATGTGTCCTGTCCTTGAGCACTGTCTTTTGCCAGTGAATTGGCAGGGTTGTTGTAAGGAGCATAAGGTTCACGTTTACAATGTGCTCAAACCTTATGAATGTACAGTTTGTATTTACAGTAGTACCACCAAATTAGTCAAAGGATTTTTAAAAATCCCTATGGAGAATTGTGAAACATTTGGTTAGGGATTTTGTTTTGTTTGTTAGTGTGTTCACTGCTACCTAGAGAGGGTTGTCTCATCTGATAGTGCAGTTGAAAATCTATCAGATGGCACTTAAGTACTGTGATAGGAACTAACCTCTTTCTGTAAGTATAACAAAAAGAATTTTAGAGGATTTTGTTTCCCTAAATTTTGTGAAGGATAAATAGGGAATCTCACAAAATTGCTTGACAGATTTGGCACTTCATCTGTAAACTGTTTGGTTAGTGTTGCAATGTACAGTCCTTCACACAAAAATCGGTCTGCTGACCTCACAGAGCTCATGAGAAGGAGGATTTTGAATGCAGGTACAAAGTTCCATTTTATTCCCTTTTCTGTGTATTTCTTGAGTCTGAGGAGGCTCTGGGAGGCCCTCAGCCCTCGAGTGCAGTGCTGGGGTAGTTGTGCCATGAGGAACCCACCAGGGGAATAGGTGGTGGGGTTGTGTTTTATTGAATGCTTTGGTGTATTGTCCATTTGGGAGAGGATGCTACTGGAGGGACCTCTCCCTTTTGGGGCTCTGGGGATTGCCAACCGTGTGTCTGCTGCCATGAGGACACTCCAGGAGGGACCTCAAAGGCCGGGCAGCTCCTTGCAACATTATCAGCTCTTCTTGTGCCCTGGAGAAGTTTTTAGATAGTCAGGCCATGCGAGGATGCCTTTGGAACACAGGTCGCACTACAGGAGGGGGACCTGTTCCAGCTTGACACAAAAGGAACTCTTGTTGTTTTAACATTTATATGCTAGTTTGTTCTAATAATACTTTGCAATGGAACTTTTAATAGATGCAGCAATCTGCAGGTTTAGCTAAATAGTTTGAAACAGGTGGATTTAGAACCCTTGGCTACAAGGCTGTAATATGAAAAAGTAGTATGAAAAGACATGTACCTTGTGAATGAGTTGAGAGTTGTTGGGAGCAGTTCTGGATCATGACCAGCCTTTCTTGATGCACAAAGTAAACTGGCGATTCTCAGACTGGACAAGGGGGCTGGCTTCACCCAGCCGAATTTTGATTGGCTCGTGCATCAACCTATAGGATGGATGGGAAATACCCAATGGTTTCTGACTGTGGAGTACTACAAAGGGTACAAAACATAATGTATTTAACACTGAGTATAATGCCTTGGCAGGACAAATGAGTAATACTGTGAGTAAACACTGGTCTGTACTCCAGAGTGACAATGTCCTGTGTGCCATTATTAAGGAACCGCCTTTGATTACATTTAGGAAAAAACAAAGTATAAGAGATCTTGTGGTTAGTAGTCATTTCACAAGAGAAGTTACCTGGTTAAACAAATTGCCTGATACACTGCTTAATCTCCACAAGCTTAATCAGTTTAAGGGATCTATGTGGTTTCCCTTTACCTGATACACTGCTGAATCTCTCCAACTTTTTATTTAAGAGTTTTTGTGGTCTGCCTATACAGTTCAGTGCAATTGTAACTATTAACCAGTTTTATTTGGTTTCCCTCTGTACATAAGCTGTGATGTTTTATAGAACAATCAGTATGGATTTTTTTCTCAAAACTGTATGTAATTGTTCTGCCTTAAGTGCTTTGAGCCTGACTTGACTCCATTTCTGTTGATTAACTAGGATCTGCAGCTTATCCAATAGGTAAGGAAATGGACAGACTAGGTGGGCCAAGCGGTCCTTATCTGCCATCAAATTCTAGGTTTCTATTTCCTCTAGAACTGCTTATTGTACTTGTATTTGTTTTTGTGATTATGTATTTGAAGTGGAACCTCTGTAAATGAGCACTTGTGCTCAAAGGTAATCTCCAAAGTTTTTCAATAAATAAATAAATAAGAAGTTGAACACCCACTTAACTGCTGACCTCCACAACCAAATGGCTGTTATAGATGTGGGAAGTGTAACATGTGCAATTATGTCAAACAAGACAAAGAATTTAGACATCCAACTTTGAATTTTGTGATTACAATCAGAGAGTTTATTCAATACATAACTTCAGCTGTGCTCTATGTATTAATGTGTCCATGCTTGAAACTGTATATGAGGAGAACAATACGTCCAATGGAAAAAAGATCACAAGAACATTTTGTGACATTAGAAGTCAGAAAAAGGATTCCCCTGTGTCTTGTACCTTATGAATATAAGCATGGCTCAGACCCAAGAGGAGCAGTTGTAATGGTGATTGCACACCTCAAGACAACACCAACAGGGGGGTGACCGCACCCAAAAATGCTTACAGCAAGAAACTCAATGGATTTGTTTCTTGAAAACTAAGAGCCCACATGGACTAAAGGAGGATATGAATTTTAAACCAGTCCTGTAATTACTAGTTGCTTGAAATCAAGGAATAATTTAATGTTGTTTGTTCCTTGAAATTGCAAACTGTACATTTAGGCTAGCTTATGTGTGTTGTGCATAGTAATAATTTGCTGTAAACACAAGATAAGCTAGAAGGGGGTTACTGGGATTAATAGAGGGGGGCATTTTGGCACCCCATACTGAACAATATAAACTATCATAAAAAAAAATCCAATAGGGAATGTATATGAGCTAAATGAATGAATATTGCTTATGGCATGAAAATTAGATTTATGAACTTATAGTCTTGGTTAGATACATATGAACTAGTGTTGCCATTTTTATATTACTGTAACACTAATAATAAAGCTTTTTAATTACTTAAAATCCAGAAATGTATACACTATTTTGTTTCCTTTTTTCTCTTCTCATCCCAGATAGTTTGGACACCCACTTATATCTGTTCTTTCTGTACAGCACTGGTCATTCCAACCAGGTACAATTCTGGAAGAATGGTAGGACATATGATGATCCCCTACACACTGTGTATTATTACATAATAACAGGTTTCCCTTTTTCCCATCGAGAAACCATGGCATAATTTGCCATTATAAAGGAACATTTATAACAGCAAATAAGTGCATGGTTTCCCTCACTCTGCACATGCGCCCACCACAGTTTGTTCATTTGCAACTGCACTGCTTGCCTTTTCACTGAAAAGTCAACCGCCAGTGTAACTCGGTGGTAAGTTATATATTTTTTTTAAATTCTAGTCATTTTCCACATTTATGGGGACAAATAAATAGGTTAAATCATTTTAAAATCTCAGACCAATTTTCAATGTGTGGATCATCACCAGACGAAAACGGAGCACAGCTGCCTCAGAAGCTCTTCTATTTTATATAATTGCTGTGTCAAAAAAGGGAAACCCAACAATTATATCAAATAAAATATGGGATATTTTTGTGTATACTTGAAGTTTACACACACCCTCTGTGTTACATGCATTAATGAAACCTCAAGCTTTGCTCTTGGGGTTTATGTAGCATCTAACACATCGAGGGTGTGTAAACTTCTTCTTTCACACACCACCCCATACTTTATTCTATTTTTAATGCCTGGGTGATCACAAACATAATCAACAATGACATGACCATACTGTGTTCTTTAACATTCCTCTTTAGTTTTCAGTCTGATCATTGCTCCTACCATTAATGTGAACATGTTTTGTACAACACTTTATGATTTTTTGTATTTTCAAATTTGTATATAAGTATGGGGTATAAAGTTGGTTATGAGGTATTGCACCTAAGAATATTTATAGCACCTAATTCATATGCACTGTATGTTCCACTAGCATTTTGAATACTCACTATCAGTTAAATAGGTACTATGCCTTTAAATGTTGAGTATTTAAGCCAGGATATTCGCCTAGTAACCCTGCCCCCTGACAAAAGCTCAGGAGAGTCAAAGTGTTGTGCCAGTTTGAGAGAGAGTTAGACAAGTGATTACTCTAGAAGGTAATTCACCTTTAAACTCTGAGACTGTGACTATGCTCATTTTGTGTTGAATTAAGATGTTATGTTATGCATGAGCGCTAAGAATCTGGAATTAAATTTGACACCAAGCATTAAAATTATTTTACACGGACCTTGTATTTGCTCTGGGCAGTGCACAGCAAGTGTTGTGTATTACAGTTTGGGTACTTGGGAGTGAGCCCTCCCTTGTGCTGCAGCACTGTTTGCTGATTTAGTGTTACTGCTTTGTATGTGACTGCTCACTGGGAGAGCCTATAGCATCAGAGGTAGCCACAATGCACTGGCAATGATCAATGCAGGTAAGTTCTAAAGGGTAGATGGGTTATACAGAGACTTATTGCTGATCTAAGAGTATAGTTGACAAGGTGCTTGCTGTAATCTTTTGGAAGTCTGTCCAGATGGGTGTGGGGCCGGAGGACTGGAAAGTGGTCAATATGGTCCCCATCTTCAAGAAGGTGACAAGATATGATCCTGGTGAATACAAGTCAGTCAACCTGGCCTCAGTATTGGGCAAGGTCCTGGAAGCCATTATTAAGGACAGAATAATGGAGCACTTGGTTAAGGCCAAAATTCCTGCCCCATTGGCTTTGAGGGTCAGATCATGCCACACTTATCTGATCACCTTTTTTTCAGTGAGCGACCAGGGAGGGGGACAGGGTCATAGATGTAGTCTATGTGGACTTCTGCAAGGCCTTAGATACTATGGCACAGGACACACTTCTGGGCAAAGTACAACAGTGTGGTATACATGTAATATTGTCAAGGAGGATTGTATACTGGCCTGCGGTAGAAAGCAGAGGGTGGTGAAGGGGCAATACTCATTGGAAAAACATACTCAGTGGCATTAAAACAACAAAGGGCTGATACAAGGGAAAAACAATGCACACAGAAAAAAAGCAAGTTTATGGGAAACACAAATTCTTAACACTGGCAAACATATGAGGACCATACAAGAAATACACTGAAAATAAATCCCTTAGAATGCAGAGCAGACTGATATAGGAAACGTTGAGTCAATGATGCAAACTTCGGGTTTTATACAGCGTTACCTGTTTTTGTAGACTGCTGCATTTTATATAAAGTAAGCACTCTGTGCTGATAATTCATGTTTTGTTTCCATACTCAGTGGCATCCATCAGGGAATTAGTGTTGGGGCCACTGCTGTTTAATATCTGCATTAACACTGAGGAAACTGGGGTCTCCAGTAAGCTGCTTAAGTTCACTGATGACACAAAGATGACCTGGTGGTAGACTTCCCTGAGGATGGGACAAACTTCAGGAGGATTCGAACAATCTGGGTGATTGGTCAGACTCCTGGAGCCTCCAATACAATGTACCTAAATGCAAGTTAACACACTTAGCAAGGAAAAACAGAGATAGGACTTGCACACAGAGTGACGCTCCTCTTGCTGCAGTGAAGGAAGAGATAGACCAGGGGCCATCATAGGCAAAGGGCTGATGAGGACACACCATGTGTGACTGCTCTCTAGAGGGCCACTAGAATGCTGGGGTAGATTGAAAGAGGGGTAACCATCAAAGCAGGGGAAGTAATAATCCTGCCACTTTACAAGGACTTTGCCTGCACCCACCTGGAGTATTGCATGCAGTTTTTGCCTCCTCGGTACAAAATGACATTGAAGTGGTCAAGAGGGTGCAAAGCAGGACCAACAAAATGATCAGGGTTATGCGTACAAAAGCTATGAGGAGAGGATAGAAACCTTTAACGTGTACACCATGGAGAAACAGAGGGTGAGAGGGAACACATGATCTTAGTTTTCTGCATACACAATGGATGCCAGGACATATCCTGAAGTGTAGAGTTGGTAAATTTAGAGGCACTATTAGGAGGCATGATTTCTCTCACTGTATGGTGAAGAACCTATTGGTGGAGACAGTGGATATAAAGACAGTAGAGGCCTTCAATGTAACCCTGAGCAAATATCTTCTTATCAGGGGAATCAATGGGTATCCTGCATAGCAGAGTGGGTAGGAAATCCTTATGAATAAATACAGGTTTGCACAGAATACTTACTTTTTTCATCCCTGCATGTGAAGCAGGGGGAGGTAGAGGAAATGATAACCCTAGAGTCCCTTTTGACCATAAATTACTATATGTATTGCTTGTATGACCAACAAATATAAAATAGATCAATAGAACAATTACTTCTGTATATGGGTGTAAACATGACAGTAACAGTAACAATTTGCTGTGGTTATTAGTCATACTGTTATTGATCATTCTCAGGAATTATGTAGAAGGAGAGAAAACGCTATCAGCTTGAAGGAATCCCTACATGGATCCATATGGTTGGGGGACTATCGACTAAAAAGTTATGTTTCTTAATAATGACGTTCTTGAGATCAGATTTCTTTATCTGGTCTATAGCTGTGTAACCTGTGTTCATATGGGGCATCTCCTCCATTTTGTTTGTAATGATTTTTAGACCACAGCATTCTGAAAAAGCTTCAGGCATTTTAAGAAGGGGTGAGGGGATTGGCTCTACCATGCCGGTTCGACATTTCCAGTGTTGACCGGCATTACATCGACAGGAATCATGTTGACTGCAAATTGTGGTTGGCATGATTCCTTGCAGACTCACGGTCCTGTTTTTCTATCGGGGGCTTTGCCCCCAGAAACTCCCTCACTGACTAAAGGATTGTTAACTCCAGTCGGAGTTAACTCAGGGCAGGGGTGCAGGACCGGGAGACAGCATGCCCTTGTCTCTGGCACACCAACACAGCAATCTGTTGGCAAAGTGTTGAGTCTGCCAACAGGAGCGTAGTTCACTGTGTTGGTGTCGCCATATGGGGGCATACCAGGGGATTTTGTGGGTTTCTTTAAGGTGAGTAGCAGGCCATCTGCATATAAGTTTATTTTTTAAGTGTGCTGTGCACTATGACACCTTATATTTTAGGATTATCACAAATTTTGATTGCCAGGTATTTTAGAGCCATGATGAAAAGAAGGGATGAGATGGATAAGACTTGACTTGTACTGTATCTTACTGTACTGGGAAATTTTGAGTTAGTAAGAATAGAAGCTAATAGATGGGTGTCAAAAGTTTGATCCCATGAAATAAATGATTGGCCATTTCTAAAACCCTTAAGGGTATGGAAAAAGTATTCCCACTCCATGGCATTAAAAACTTTCTGTAAATCTTTGGTTATTGCTGTAGCAGGACTGACAATCTTGTGTGACTAGCAAAGAATGTCTAGTAATAATCTAATATTATCAGATCCTAATCTTTCTTGTACAAAACCTGTCTGGGAGGGATGAATGATTTTAGCCAGAATTTCTCCAGAGAGCCATTGCTTATAGCTAAAATGTTAGTATCTGAACTGAGTGAGGAGACGGGATGGGATGATAATTGCCGAATATAAGGGGATCTTTGTCCCATTTAAGGGAAGACTGTAATGGTGTCCTCTTCACGAGAAGATGGAAGAATGCCCTGTCCATGTACATTATTAAACATGTTTAGGAGATGGTGAATGACTGCATGTGACTTAAGCAATAAGGCATGACAGGGTATTGGTTGTATTAGGTTTACCCCATGGTCAGGGGTGTTATAAGGCATGAGGTGAAGCCGAGTGCCTTCAATCCCTGACCGTGGGGTACACCTACTTCAACCAACATCCCTAAAGTGTCTTATTGCTTACATAAAATAGGCGCATAGGCAACTTTAAAAAAAATGAACACTATAAAGTTTTAAAAGCCACAAAAAATATAATAAAATGTTGCCAAATACAATAAATAATCCCTCCACAGATGTTTTTTTATCTGTTAGTCATCTGTCTTTCTACACATTCAATAAATTGTGTGATTGTTTACCATGGAATAGAAGAATTCAAAACACTGCATTATTCCAGTAGTAATATGCTATTCCCACTCCCACACACACATACATACACATGGAATGGTAACATGAAATACATAAATTCAAAATTCTTAAGAATTCCACTGGTGCGCGCACACTCACACACACATACACACACACATACACACACCCCTACCTCAGGTGGAGCCAGCAATGGAAACTGAATAGTACTTGATTCTTTAAATTTGTGTATGTGTGTAAGGAGGGGCTCTTGAGTGTATATACCTTTAAATTATTTACCTGCTTTGTTTAATTGAATTGATTATTATTTATAGGGCTTAGCTGAAGGTTTTTTATATATGAGTAAAGGTGACAGCCATGTTTGTGATGAAAATTAGGAAGTAAGTGGCTTAAGAATTCTGTGTGTGAGTTGCCCTGGATGGAGGGACTTGTTTGTAGCCATTGATAGTGGTCTATTAAGGCCATGGCTAGAACCAAGTCTCAGCCAGTCAGGAGGCAGGAATTTCCTTGCTCATTTTATATATGGGTGTATAGACCTCCATTGGAAGTCCATCTCTACCCAGAGCTTTACCAGAATGTAAGCATTTTAGTGCAAAACATATTTCTTCTGGGCAATGGGGATTCCAGAAATGTTTTGTCTTCTGCATTTCTTTGAGATAGTTTTATAATCTCTAGAAAACCATTTAGAGATTTTTAATCAGTATTATGACTAGAAGGTTATAATGTTTGGTAAAAATATTTCATGCAATTATTAACCTCCATTTATGTGACTAGAGAAGAGCTGCTATTGTCTAAGTATAGAGATCCCTGCTTCAGTATGTTCCTTCCAAAGTCTGCATGCCAAAAAGTTTACCAATTGTATGTATTGTATCATATGAGGCAAGCCCCAGTTATCCTTCCTAAATTGTAGATATTTAATTTTATATGAAATACTTAAAATTTGAGTACTGCATTTATTAGCCATAGTATTTATACCTCTTTTGCTATCCCCTTCCAAATGTTTGTCTAAGAGATGTCAATAGAGAGAAGGGCATGGGTAAATGGAGAAAATAACAAAGACAAAAAGGACAGGGATGGGGCAAAAAGGGGTAAGGCCATCAAGAAATGGAGAGTAATGAGTACCAATGCCCGTAGTCTGGGCAACAAGCTCCCTGAACTGGTGGCCTTGATGGAAGAGGGATGCCTGGATATCATAACAGTCACAGAAACATGGTACACAGAGAACCATGACTGTGATGTTAACATACCAGGGTACATAACCTACAGGAGAGACAGGCAGGGGAGACGAGGAGGAGGAGTAGCTCTATGTGTAAGGGAAGAGATAAAATCAACAGAACAAAAGAGTAAACAGGGAGAAGAGGAGGCACTGTGGGTCACCATAGAGACTGGAAATGGCACCACAATCTGCACAGGGGTTGTATACAGACCCCCATCTCAGGGGGAGGGAATGGACAAGGATATGATAGAAGGCATCCTTAGGATGGCAGAAAAAGGGGAGATACTGTCGATGGGGGCCCTGAATATGCCAGATATTAACTGGAGCACATTTGCTGCAGCCATATAAAAGAGCAGGGCCATTCTCAATGCCCTACAGGTGGCATGCCTCAGATAACTAGTTTTTGAACCCACTCATGAGGGAGTAATCTTAGACCTTGTACTCTCAAATGGGGACAGTGAGAGGATCTCAGATCTAGAAGTGGGTAGCCATCTGGGACAAGTGACCACCAAACAGTGTGGTTTACGATAAACAGAGTCAAACCATACAAAAGTGAGGGTACTGAACTTCAGGAGGGCTGACTTTGGCAAGATGGGAGAGTGCCTTAGAAAAGCACTAGCAAACAGGCTAGAAGGAAGGGTGGAGCAACAATGGGGAAACATCAAAACTGCCATCACAGAGGCAACAAGCCTTTGTGTGTAGCAAATAAACAAATCAAAACTAAAGAAAATGCCACTATGGTTCTCAAAACAGTTGGCAGGGAAGGTTAGGGAGAAAAAGATAGCATTTAGGAAGTATAAGGAAACACGGAAGGAGCAGGACAGAGAACTGTACCAGTTAAGGCAGAGGGAAGCAGGGATGGAAGTCAGAATAGCAAAGGCCCAAACTGAGGAAAAGATAGCCAACTCGGTTAAGAAGGGGGATAAAACCTTTTATAGGTACATCAGGGAGCATAGAAAGACAAAGGGGGGGATAGTGAGGCTGAATAGAATGAACGGGGGGGTTGGTGGAGAGGGACAGTGAAAAAGCAGGGATAGTGAACAAATACTGTACTTCTGCTCAGTAGTCACAAAAGAGGAGGAGGGGGAGGTACCTAATCAAATTAACAGAAGCACTCTGGATAGAGGGAGTCAATCCCAGTCCTTTCACAGAAGAAAGGGTTCTGAAAGAACTCCTAAAACTGAAGGTGGACAAAGCAATGGGGCCTGATGGAAATAACCCCAGAATTATAAAAGAATTAAGGGGAGAACTAGTGATACCACTGACTACCCTTTATAACAAATCATGGGAGGATGGTGTGGTACCTGAGGACTGGAGGAAGGTGGATGTGATTCCCCTTCACAAAAGTGGGAGCAAGAAAGAGGCAGGAAACTACAGACCTGTTAGTTTGACCTCCGTGGTAGGGAAAGTGATGGAATCACTTCTGAAGGAAAGAATTGTTGAGTACCTAGAGGCCAGCGGGGCACAGGACCCAAGGCAGCATGGATTCACAGCGGGAAGGTCATGTCAGACAAATCTAATTGATTTCTTTGACTGGGTGACCAAAGTAGTAGTAGACCAGGGAGGGGCTGTGGACATGGCCTACCTAGACTTTAACAAGGCATTTGACACAGTCCCACACAAAAGATTAATAATCAAATCAACCAGCCTGGGAGTGGGTCCCAGGATGGTAGCCTGGTAAAACATTGGCTGGACAACAGGACACAGAAGGTAATTGCAAATGGAGTCCACTCGGAAGAAAGAGGGGTTACTAGTGGGGTACCGCAGGGTTCAGTACTGGGTCCAGTCCTTTTTAATGTCATTATAAGTTACATTGCAGAGGGACTGGAAGGAAAAGTATGCCTCTTTGCAGATGACACAAAGATCTGCAATTGAGTTGATACACAAGGAGGCATGAAAAGCATGAGAAGGGACTTGGAAAGGTTGGAGGAATTGTCAGAAGTATGGCAGCTTGGATTCAATGCAAAAAAGTGCAAAATAATGCACCGGGGAAACAAAAACCCATGGGAAGATTACACAATGGGGGGAGGGTAGTAACAACAACAAAAATGGAAAGGGAGCTGGGGGTAATCATATCAGATGACCTTAAGGTTAGCAAGCAATGTGAGAAGGCAGTAGGGAGGGCTGGGGGGATATTGGGATGTATAGGGAGAGGCAACACCAGCAGAAAACAGGAAGTTGTTATCCCTCTGTACAGACAGTTGGTGAGACCCCATCTGGAGTACTGTGTCCAGTTATGGAGACCCCATCTCCACAAGGACATAGACAGGATGGAGGCAGTCCAGAGGAGGGTAACTAAAATGGTGCAGGGTCTACAAGAGAAGCCATACGAGGAGAGACTAAAGGAGCTTAATATGTATACCCTTGAGGAAAGAAGGGGGGGCATGATAGAAATGTTTAAGTACCTCAGTGGAATCAACTAAGTCCAAGAGGGTAGCATGTTTCAGAAAACGAGATGTGCAAGAACAAGGGGACACAATTTGAAGATAGAGAGGGGACGGCTTGGGGCAATGTGAGGAAGTATTTTTTCACTGAGAGGGTGGTAGACTCATGGAACAGCCTTCCTGATGAGGTTGCGAGGTCTAAAACTGTGGGAGAATTCAGTAGTGCAGATATAAGGCAATTCTTGTGGGGGTAGGAAGAAATAGAATGCTGGTTAACTAGCATCTGCAGTGTATCCTGTAGGTAGGGAAATGGGCAGACTAGGTGGGCCAAGTGGTCCTTATCTGCCGTCAAAGTATATTTGTCTATGTTTCTCTAAATTAATCCTCTCATTATCCCTTTTTCCTTTGATAGGAAGCATGAGATGATGCACACCCTTAATTAATTCTTTGAAAGCCTCCCAGGTAACAGCTACATTGCCCTCAGGTGTAACTTTTCTGTGAAAAGATCTATTGTTTCTTTTTCAATCCAAGTTTGCAAGGTTTTATCTTTTGCTAACAAAGGGTCCAGTCTTCACCTAGAACAGCTGTTATTTTCTAATATAGGTGGTATTTAAATGAAAGACCATTTAAGGTGCCTGCATGTCTGCCAAACAATTCATTAATTTTACTATATGAATCAGGAAGGACTGAGTAGAAAGTACAGTTTATCCCGATAGGACTCATCTATCTCCATGCATCAGAAAGACACTGTTCATTGGCTAAGGTGTTGTAATTAGAAACATACTTTTGTGAGACGTTCAACTGATCTTCTGCTGCTGTCCAACATAGACTCAGACACCAAATTATAATCCCTCTATGATAATAATTTTTCTCCCCAGCAACTGACTCTTATTACATCTGAATGATTTGAGGGAAGATTGAGGTATCATTATTATAGGGACCATAGACACATCCCATCAAGCATTTTTTTAATATTCTGGGTTGGCAAAAATCTTCTCTCTTGTTTATGATATTTAACCCAATAAATTTTATTTATTATTTAATGAATGAGGACTGTTGCTGCATCTCTCTTTTTCACCGATGCAGAACTGAAAGCAAGTTGACTTACCCACCCTTTTTTAAACAATTTATAGTGCCAGGCATAAAGGGAGTCTCCCGGATGAGAGTAATACCCATATGGAGGAATCACAGATACTTTAACATTTGTTTCTCTTTTTTGAGGGGGGATTCAGACCCTTTACATTTCAGGAAAGCATTATAAGCCCTTCTCTGGATTTAGAGCCAGATGTTTGTAATTATTCTATAATAGATATGATTATATATTCCAAAATATGGTAAATGATTACTCCTATAAGATTAGGTTGAGAATTACACAAACATCCCTGCATACTGTAGCAGCAATGTCTTGTACTGAGAGGGAAATAGGCATCAGTTTAGGAATTCTGTTTGGAGAGGTTAACTAATCCTAGTGAAGAGATAAAGAAAAATATATCATATACAGTGAAGCCTGCCATGATTAAACTCAATTCTGCAGAATTCTACAGCAGAATTACTGCAGGAAACAAGGCAATTTCAATGGGAGTTAATCCTTTTTGTCATGCAGGTAACTGTAACACTGTGCTTCATCCTGGTAGTCTTCACTGTATATCCTTCCTGTGCATTGACCAGTAAAAAATGGGGAAGAAACCTTTATATAAAGGTTTACCAGAGCACAACAGTAGAGTACTAGTTTTTTATGTTTGCTTGCATGCATGCATGTGCAAGAAACATAGTGCCATCATCCGAGTTTTTCGGAGGTGTGGCACCTGTCTTCCAATTCAGTCAGTGTGTTTGCAGGCGTGGCTGCAGTTCTCCAATGAACGCTGCAGCTGTCTATGGCAGCAGTTGAAAATGCAGTAGCTGTACAGTTGAAAGAGAGAGCTATGCTTCAGTGAGCAGTGATAAGATATCTCATGCTCATGCGCACTCCCCCACACACACACATAAGCACGCATACTGCGTGCTCGTGTTCCCCCCCACGCACACACTGTATAGCTGACAGGGGTGCCCAGTCCCCCATCGGCTGTGCTGTGCTCCCCCCCCCCAACAGAGTTCCAGATGCCATGCTGGGAGCCCACACCAGCATGTCAACAGATCGTATGTCTGATGGGGTGCCCAATCCCCTCGGCTCCACTGTCCCACCTGGGTGACTACAGGGTGCCACGCTGGGAGCCCACCCCAGCGAGCAACAGATCATATGGCCGACGGGTGCCCACTCTCGTCATCTCCATGGCCCCCCAAACAGCCTTCCAGCTGCCATGCTGGGAGCCCACCCCAGCGTGACACGTTCCGTCGCTCAAGTTAAAAAAAAAAAAAAAAGAAACCTGAAAGAAAAAAAACTTCCCTCACTGACTGTCCTGACCCAATCTCCCCCCACCTGCGCCCACCCTCTGTGCACCCTTCCTCCTCACACCCCCTCCTCACCCGTACTTACCCCAGAAGCTCAGCGCAATGATCTTCGGTGGACCAGGAACACGTCTGCACTCTTCAAAGCTGACTGCGAACTGAGGAAATGCCGGTAAGCTGTACAATGTAATAGACTTTTTTCAACTTTAGTGCATATCTCGGGCATTTTGGGGAATTTTTTCACCAAATTTTCAACATGGGGTTTTTGGGACCCCACCTCATAAATTCTGTCACTGTCATTTTGTTAATTGGCCCCAAAAGGTGATTTCATGGTCACTGCATGGAACCACCTTTCAGGAACCGATTCGCGAAATGACAGTGTCACAGTTCATGAGGTAGGGCCCCCAAAAACCCTATGTTGAAAATGTGGTGAAAAAATTTGTAAAAATTACTGTTTTACGAGCATACGTTGCGCTGTTCCTACGCACACTCGTAAGTTCATGAATTTTCAATATGTTCACTCCAGATTTTCAACATTGCCATTTTACCATACCTCCTTATGAGCAGTGTTGCTGTCATTTCTCACATCTGACCCAAAATGTGTTTCTGCGCATGTAGTGCACAATGGCACAGTCGGTGTGCAAAATCAATGTTTGGGACAGATTAAGAAAATCACAGTGACACTGTTCCTGAGCAGAGGTGTTAAAATGGCTATGTTAAAAATTTGGTGAAATACGTCCATAAAATGACTGTGTTACGAGTGACCATTGCGCAGTTTCCACGCACCCTTGTAACTTCATGGATTTCTAATATTTCCAGTCCAGATTTTCACCACTGGCAATTTTCCACACTTCCTTGTGAACAGTACAGCTGTCATTTTTCACACCATGGCCAAAATGTGTTTTCACACTTCCAGCGCAGAAATGCCTGGTCACTGTGGGAAATCACTGTTCGGGACAGATTGAGAAAATCACAGTGACACTGTTCATGAGCAGAGGTTACAAAATCCCTGTGTTGACAATCTGTTGTAAAAAATCCCCAAACTAATTGCATTATGGGTGTGCGTTACGCATTTTCTACGCACGCTCATGTCTTCACCATTTTTTTAAATATTTTCACTGCAGAATTTCAACATTGCCATTTTTTGCACCTCCCCATGAACAGTGCAGCTGTCATTTTTCACATCCTGTTCAAAATGTGTTTTCACACCTGTGGTGCAAAATGGCGTAGTCACTGTGTGAAATCAGCTTTTGGCTAACAAACTGATATTGCCACAGTTCATAAGGTGGAGGTCACACAAAAACCATGTTGAAAGTTTTTGAGTGAAAATGACAACGAACACCTGAAGCGTTAGGGTTTCCGACCGTAACGCCCCTACCTGTAGAGATTGAGAGTCATCAGGCATGTGACTTGGGATTCTTGCCTGTAATGCTCATACCATTCTACACCCTGCAGCCAGTGAGAGGCATTGAGGTGTGCCTTGGACTCTTTGGCCGCAAAGTTCACCCCACTCTTCTATACAGGACCCATCTCACCGTATTTCCTGATGGAATGGGGTGAGCATAAGGGCCAAAGATTCCAAGGCACACCGTGACACTTGTCAGTGTCTGCAGGGTAGAGTGTGGCGAAATGGCGTGGCCGTTATGCCTGACAACCGAAAGGCACACCCCAATGCCTGTCAGTCTCTACAGGGTGGTGGTGAGGTTGGTTTCAGTTCAATACTTCACTGCCATTCCTATTATGCATCTCTCTAACTCCTACACTACCAATGCCAATGCCAGCAAGCAAACATTCGGCATTGACAAATGCTTGTTTAATATGCTGTTTTAAGTAAGATACTAGCACTGGCTAATAAATCAATTTGGTAAAAGGACCCCACAAAATATATAAGGGATATGCGATACCCCTATTGAAATCTCTCTGTTATTTTACCCAAGTGCAGTTTGACCTTCTGACATCACAAGTGGCAAAGCCATGAGTGATGTCATAGGTCGAACTGCTTGAGAGAAAAATTACAGAGATATTTTCAATAGGGGTATCACATATTCCATTTATGCAACACCCCAAGTTTTTGTTCCTTTCAATTTTCATTTTTAAAATGATTACTGCTTCAGTTTTGTGTTTCAGGATGACCAAGCCTTCTGTTATGGAACAGTGAGCAGGTTTTTTTTTCTTCTCTGCTTTTGGCATCAGCACATTATTACTTGTGATGCCTTTAAGTAGGCGTGTGACCTAAGCAGGTGGAGTGACGAAGTGCGGCCTTATGGGTGACCGTGGTGAGGAATGTCCTTCGGCCAGGGAATGGAGTATCAGTGGGGGCTTGAAGAGCAGGACAGTGCTGATCAGAAGAACTGTCTTGGCACTTGGGAGACAGAGGAGCAAGAATGCTGTTCGGGTACAGGGAGGGAGGTAACCAACACAGAATGTGATTGGGTGTTGCTTTTTAGAGGCAGAGGAAAAGTTCTATTATTAAAATAATATTTTTTTTAATTTTTCAAAGGCTTGTTTTCAGTGACAAAAAATGGAGGAGAAAGTGAAAGCGGTTCATTGGTTGTGGCTAGGAAATGAAACTGACAGCAGAACCTGGCGTGTGCAAGCAAGTAGCTAAGTGATGACAGTGAACAGGAATGCACAGGAACTCAGTTCCTGTACCTTTTTTGAAGCAGGAACTGAATTCCTGTACTTCTTCCCACTGACACTGGAACTGAAATTCTTAAACCAGGAACATAATGACAGTTTCTGGCCCTGTGACCTGAAATCATGGTGTCCATAATAACATTTGACTTGTACAACAGTGCTGTTTTGCTAGAAATACTTCAGTATCTCTAACTGAATCTACTAGTAACTAAACAGATAGACGTATCTTCACACAGCTATCCTTCAGATTGAAGATATCCATTCTGCATTTCATATTTGCCAGTGCCTGAGTTCCTGTACTTCTTGTCTGCCATTTGCACCACTGAAGTAGCTGCATTCTGATTGTGCTGCTCACGCTGCCAGCTCCAGCCAATGGGTACCTACTATAGGTATATTTTGGACCTAGAGTGAAAATATTTTGATATTTTCACTCTAGGTCACCAAGAAGCAAACATATCACTGGCAGGTCCCTGAAAATATACTTACAGGTGTTACATAAATATCAGTATACAGTACAACTCCCAACTTGGAGGTATTGTTGAAGGTTGGCTAGCTCCAGCCTAGCTTCTCTGTCCCTGAAGGGGAAGAGGACAGTAAATCTACTATAAAACCAGGGGCACGTCTAGAGTCTGAAAAGATTAGGAGCTTGATACCCTACTTTTCCTGGCCAGTGACAAAACCAAAAAACAACTAGGCTGTGGGTTATTTTTAGTAATCTTTTATTCAGGGATAATGAATAAAGATTTGGTGCTCCAGCCTCTAATGCCCACCCCTAGTGATATCTCTGCACAGAACATGTATGGCTGAGCAGTTTACAAATAATTATGATTTAAGAACAACCACAAAAAATGATTTATGTTCTTGAACAAAGCAAATAAACACAGCATCATAGCATAATAGCGAATAACAAAAAATGAATATTAAGAATTATGTTCTGGATCTTTCCTGACTCAATTATTGTAGACACACACATAATGACATAACAATAGCATAACAAGTTTTCATCTTATCAGACAGGAAAACATGGGTAAGTAGGGAGGGGGATTTAGAGGGGAGGGGCAGATGCGGTATTGAGCTAGTTGTCTCCAAAGGTAGTAGCCAAGGCAAATCACACTCCAAAATCTTTTTAATTCCACACTTATGGCCAGAAATGTTATAGTAAGAGAGGGATGTCACCTTCCACCCCACCCTGTGCTAGCTCACTAGAACCAGTCCGGAAAGGGGAAAATGTGAGGGCCTATCTTCATATGTAAGTAAGTAAATGTTTATTTCTGTAAGGCGCCCTTCCAAAGCTCAATGTAACATGGAATGGTTGCTATCTATTTGAAGTATAGTTCAATCTTCCACTGACTAGGCAGAAGTGATACTAAGAAGAGCATCCTGTAATTGCCCAGTATCTTGCAGACATAACTAACTTATGTAATACAAATAAAACTATCTGATGAAAAGATTGAGGGAAGGGGGGCTGGTGTTATTAGTGGAAGTGAAACCTGTATGGTTATAGTTTTGCCTTTCCAGAATCTGTTTGGTAGTCTGAAGGTACAATCAGTCCAATAATTCTATGCATTTAAAATAAAGAAGGGTTCTGCAACTTTCTCCAGCCCAAGAGCAACATGTCCACCTGCCCCGAAAGATCTGATCATGAGAGAGCCATATATATAGCAGACATCCTTTGTAAAGCTTAATTTTAGTTACATACAGTGCAAAGTGTTATTTAAATGAAATGTATGTCATTTAAAGGTGAAGTTCAGTCAAAAGTTAACAACAAAATATGTTGTGCAGTGTTTTGATTTGTGTGTGCAGTTTTAGTATATCCTTTCCTTTCTTTGCTGTTAGAATTTTTTCTAAATATGTCTACTTTTTATGGCCTCTGTGGATCACCATTGCTTTTTTATAGCCTTTCTTTTTCCCCACAATGCCTCTTTTCCCATGTGACAGTAATGCATTGGAGATCATTTATAACATTTTACCCTGTCTGCAGCTGCACTGTTCTGTTAAGTACCAGTTGTTCTGGCCTCAATTAAATAACTCATTCTAATCCAGTCACTTTCTTTATTACATACGTGACGAGGTTTAACCAGCAAAGGTGAATTTCTATTTGTAAAGCTATACTTTTCATCAAACAAACACAGACATAAAAACACACAAATCATACCAGGTCTTCAATGCTTTAATTAGTGAAGACTCTAGCTGTTTTCTGAAAGAACAGTCTTCTCAATTATCCCTCAGGCATTTATCAAACTTTTAATGTAGCCTTTATTAGTGGTCGCTGGTTAAGAACATAGAAACATAGAGTTTGATGGCAGAGAAGGACCACTTGGTCCACCCAGTCTGCCCCTTTCCCTACCTATTAGATAAGCTGCAGATTCTAGTTAACCAACAGCCTACTTCCTGCAACCCCCACTATAATTGCCTTATGTCTGTCCCATGCATGTTTGAAATCCCCCACTGTTTTAGACCCCACAACCTCTCCAGGAAGGCGGTTCCATGCGTCCACCACTCTTCCATGAAAAGAATTTCTCACATTACCCCTGAGCCGTCCTCCTCTAACTTTAAATTGTCCCTTGTTCTTACACATCTCTTTTCTGAAAGATGCTACCCTCCTGGACTTTGTTGATTCCCTTGAGGTCTTAAAGTTTCTATCATGTCCCCGTCCCTCCTTTCATCAAAGGTATACATATTAAGCTCTCTCAGTCTCTCTTCATATGGTTTCTGATGTAGACCCTGCACCATTTTAGTTGCCCTCCTCTGGACTGCTTCCATCCTATTTATGTCCTTGCGTAGATGAGGTCTCCAAAACTGCATGCAGTACTCCAGATGGGGTCTCACCAACTGTCTGTACAGAGGGATAACCACTTCCCTTTTTCTACTTGTGATGCCCCTCCCTATGCATCCCAGTATCCCCCTGGCTCTCCTTACTGACTTCTCACATTGCTTACCCAGCTTTAGGTCATCTGATATGACTACACTCAGATCCCTTTCCATTACTGTTGTCGTCATTAGTTCCTCCCCTGCTATTATGTACTCTTCTCCTGGAATTTTATTTCCCAGGTGCATTACTTTGCACTTCTTTGCATTGAATCTAAGTTGTCATATGTCTGCCCATTCCTCCAACCTTGCCAAGTCCCTTCTCATCCTTTCTACCCCCCCTTGTGTATCAACTCTGTTACAGATCTTTGTGTCATCTGCAAAGAGGCATACCTTTCCTTCCAGACCCTCTGCAATGTCACCTATAAAGACGTTAAAGAGGACTGGACCCAGTACTGAGCTTTGAGGTACTCCACTAGTAACCCCCCTTTCTTCAGAATGTGTTCCATTCACTATTACCTTCTGTGTCCTGTTGTGCAGCTAGTTTGCTACTCAGGCTACCACCCTGGGACCCACTCCCAGGCTGGCTAACTTGATTATTAATCTTTTGTGTGGGACTGTGTCAAATGCCTTGCTAAAGTCTAGGCAGGCCGTATCCACAGCCCCTCCCTGGTCTATTACTTTGGTCACCCAGTCAAAGAAATCCATTAGATTTGTCTGACATGACCTTTCTGCTGTGAATCCATGCTGCTTTGGGTCCTGTGCCCCGCTGGCCTCTAGGTACGCAACAATTCTTTCTTTCAGAAGTGATTCCATCATTTTCCCCACCACTGAGGTCAAACTAACAGGTCTGTAGTTTCCTGCTTCTGCCTTGCTCCCACTTTTGTGAAGGGGGATCACATCTGCCCTCCTCCAGTCCTCGGGTACCACCCCATCTTCCCATGGTACCCTCCCCTCTCACGACTTGTGATTGAGCCGTATTCACCCTTGCTACCCGTGCTTACACTGGCAGCAGGACTATGGGATAAGGCGAGACACTTACCAGTACAACTCTACTTTTATAAACTGCATAAAAAGCCAGCACTCACTTATTCAATGGTCTCCAATGCATCATTGTCACATTGGCCAGGAGGTATTGTGGTAAAAGGAACAGTAATTAAAGAACCAAGCATGGAGATACCTTGGGGCCATAAAAAGGTAAACACATTTAAAAGACAATCCTAATAGTAAACAAAAGCAAGAATAAACTAGAACTACACACACATATCCAAACACTCTGCACACCATATATATATTTTTTTGCTTGTCCCTTTGACCTCGGCCCCCGAGGGTACCTTCACCTTTCCTCTGTGTTTTCAGCTAGGTACTGAGTGTACTGGGATCCTGGTATCGTGTTGCTCGATGCCAGGGAGTGTTTGTAGTTCCCCACATTTTTTCTTTACAGTCCCACCCTTGATGGCACCACCACAAAGGATATATTTCCAGACTGACAACGTGCAAATGCACATCATAGTCAAGCGCCCAGCAGCACCCTCCCCTCTCACGACTTGCGATTGAGCCGTATTCACCCTTGCTGCCCATGCTTACACTGGCAGCAATACTATGGGTGCGAATGCTGCCTGGAGTGCCCTTCCCTCCCCCAGAGGTGGAGAGCATCCATTGGGATGCTCAATCCTTCTCCCCCCTGCCAACTCCTGACAACCTGGGCCCATTCCTGAACCTGGGCCACTGGTGTGGTGCAAGGAGTGGCGTCTGCACAACATTTTTTTGTAAATTGTGACTGTAGTTCTCCTTTAACTGAAACACTAAAGCAAACACTGAAATTGTTTGTTTAACAACACTGTAGCATTTTTCATCCTATGCAAATGTGCAAAAGTTCCAGCCAACAAGGTGTGCTAGCATACAAACTACAGTGTACCCCAGGTTGCTATGTAAGACAACCCCCATTTAGCATGGAATGTCATGCTGTGTGCATAGTCTATGCAGTCATTTGCAAGTTTGTCCATGGATAGCTTCTCCTTCCCCAAACCCTCTCTAAGAGTACTGAAGAAACTTTAGCCTGATTTAACAGCTTCAATGGCAAAATGGTTAGTACTGTAACTCTACCTTTAGTCCTGATACATTCATAAATCAAACAACAAATACCAGTTGTCTTGTGTCCCTAATATGCAAGGAGTCATCATATACAAGAGAAACAGTAATCTTACTTAATATCATAAACAAATCTAGTAATCCACCTTTCACAGCATTGTCTGTAGTTGGCCCATCTAATGGCGATAATGTCACTTTATCTCACTTGCCTAAAGTCACGGTCCATTTTGTCCCAATGAGTCCAGTGTCCAGCCAGCATCATCTGTCCATGATGAAGGATTTGGAATAGTAGAAGCTTATGGGGGTGAAGATTATGTGTCTATATTCTGCAAATTAACTTTACTGGGTTGGTGGCCTTTAAGGGATAATGTGAAGAAGTCATCTGTTGCTGGTGGGCTTTCCCTGTTATAGCTACATATTAAATACCTTGTTGTATGGAGATGAGATGTCTGTTCTCTGTCGGGTCCTGTTGGAATAGCTGTTTGCTTCATTACCCATCTCACCATCCTCAAGTTCTCTTCAGGAGCTGAACTTTGTATAGGATTAAATGAAGGAAACCTGTTAGCATCTAATTTGGGACTACTGGGTTAAAAAATAACAGGGGAGGAGAAGTGGGGGAGAGGGTGGTAAGCATGTCATTTTGCAACATTGCTGCCCTTTGATCTGTTGGGAGCAGCAACGTCCAGTTGAAACTCTCAGTATCTAAGCTTGACAACTGCCCAGGGTTCTTCAGGGGCCTAGAATTCATGAAAGGCTCAATTGAGTGTGATCATGAAAGCAGAAAAAAATGAGGCAATAAGGTATTCCCAATTTTCGCAGAGTCAAACATACCCAAGTGTACTCTTCCCTCTGATCTTCAAATATTAGTCAAGTTGTCCTGCAACAAAATGATTCCAGTGTGTGTGTGTGTGTACTCTTGTCAATGCAAGAAATATTTCTTTGACTGAGAATTGGAGAGACTATGCTATTATAGTCATAATGTTGTGCCTGTTCAATTTAAAGAGGGATGCTGGAATATAGGGACCCACAAGTTTGGGGTAAAAAAAAATGTTCAAGAAATACAGGACCCTTTACACCATTTGATGTACAAATCCTTATATTGCTGCCTCTTTTCCAGACCTGAACTTGGTCTTCAGTTCTTTCTTAATTTTCTTCAGTGAATTTCAATGTCATTATCGGTTATTTGGCATTCTACCATGTTCGCCCTGCTGCTGAAACCTCTAAAGTTATCTGTATTCAAATGTCATGAAGACTTGGGTGAGGCCAATACAGTATCACACACCAATGCTTTCAACATTTTTGGCATATACTGAAGGAAACTAACATCCAAAATGAGATTGGTAGTTATAGTTGAAGGGCTGATGTTGAGTCCACTATCCTAAATGCTGCAATACTGTAGCTGGGCTGCACTAACACTGCCTGACAATTATCTCCAAATCAAAACAGTGTCCAGCTTCAACAGAAATGTGCTACTATCCACAATGGGGCACTTATTCATGTAGCAAGACCTGCAAATGGCAATGATACACAGTAATACTGGGAGACTTCTAGTAATAAATGCAAACTGACAGAAGGGTCAGAGTTTATTTACCTGGTGCAAAAATAAAGACATGCACTGCTGGGTTTCGAAAGTCCAGAATAACTCCATAGAAAAATCCAAAAACTTGTTATGTGGGAACAAACTTTAAATACCCTTTTTGCACAGGTACTCATATGGGGAAGAGATGGATACTAACTTGTGGAAATTCTTCTTAGAACTCTGACAGAGTGCTAGTACAAAAAACCACTGGTCAATGCCTTCATGTTTGCTCACAAATTTTATTAAAGAAATTGCTATGCTTAGTGATGAAGGGTGAATTAATTTAAGTAAGGACTTACCTGCTGATGAAGCATGGTGATGAAGTGTAAATTAATTTAAGCAAGAACTTACCTGCTGATGAAGCATGGTGATGAAGGGTAAATTAATTTAAGTAAGAACTTACCTGCTGATGAAGCATGGTGATGAAGGGTAAATTAATTTAAGCAAGAACTTACCTGCTGATGAAGTATGTGCTAGGCTAGTTGGTGACCATTCATGACCTATTAGGTGTGATAACGTTGGGGAAGGATTAGCTATAGTAAATTTGAAGGAGGGTTGGGCTGGGTGAACCTAGAAGCAAGAACTAGGCCCAATGCCAGGAGACAAAATGCAGCTCTTGCTGCTTCAGTCCCAGGGGATGGGTATGGTATGACTTCTGCCAGCAAGGCTGATGAGATGCAAATACTTTTTATAGACCCTAATTATTTGGCCTTTCATAACAGGTGAACTGGATGGTTGCAGTTCATATAATAACCATGTTTCAAGTGTTGTTGCAATACCAAGACAGGGCAAGCTGCATTAAAAGTACTAGCAAATGTGGCATGAAACAAAGATTTGGACAAGATCCTGAGTTTTGTCATCGATGGACTATGACAACTACAAATGCACAAGTGACACCACTGGTATGATGATGTTATCCTGCTATTCATAATCTTACAAAACAACCAAATACTGTGCAGTGACTTGAAAATATTACTACACAGTAGATGTGATGTCTAGGGGCTAGTGCCAGATTACAATGAAAATTCAGAAGTATTGTGTGTGTTTCATAATAGTAAAGAACAATACATTGAATATAAATATAAGCAGAGTTTGATTAGTGTGTAAAGTAGAAACAACTTTATTTTTATACAGGAATGTGAATGTGTGGGATAATGACAGACACAACCAAGCAGGGATCAAGTGCATAAAAAATGCACAAATGCATTCATCAATTTATTTTGTAGAAAATTAGGAAATATATATAGAAATTATAGAAGAAAATCATTAGTCCTGCACAACAAAATAACTTCAAGACTCTGCTTTCCCCAGTAGAGCCCATGGCTTTGTTTCAGCCAAGACAGCCTAGTGTAATACCTCTTACACTTCAATTATTTGTGTGGAAATCAGCACTCACATCAGTGAAGATCCTTCTCCTCTCACTGTCTGCACCAGTCTGACCTGACTCTATCCTTCCCCTAATGGTGAGCCCTTTTTATAGCTCCCTGGGCTGACATCACAGCTTTGGGGGTTTTCCATTGGTTGTGACATCACTGGCTCTGGAACATATAAACAAGACAGTTTCAGGCCAGCCAGCCCTATAGCTAGAGTCTAATTACAGCAGAGCCCACAGGTAATTATATATTTATTACAAGCCCTATTACACCATCATTACATATGTGCATACATCTCTAACTTGCAAGAGGAAGGGGAGATTAACATAGAAACATAGAATTTGACGGCAGATAAGGACCGCTTGGCCCACCCAGTCTGCCCATTTCCCTGCCTACTGGATAAGCTGCAGATCCTAGTTAACCAGCAGCCTACTTCTTCCTACCCTCATCCCCTAGAATTGCCTTATGACTGTCCCATGCATGCTTGAATTCCACCACTGTTTTTGACTCCACGACCTCCTCCGGAAGGCCGTTCCATGCATCCACAACCCTCCTCTGTGAAAAATACTTTCCTTAAATTACCTCTGAGCCGCCCCATCTTCAAATTGTGCCCCTTGTTCTTGCACCTCTTTTTTGAAAGATGCTACCCTCTTGGACTTTGTTGATTCCCTTGAGGTACTTGAAAGTTTCTATCATGTCCCCCCCTCCTTTCCTCAAGGCTATACATATTAAGCTCCTTTAGTCTCTCTTCATATGTCTTCCGGTGCAGACCCTGCACCATTTTAGTTGCCCTCCTCTGGACAGCTTCCATCCTGTCTATGTCTTTGTGAAGACTGGGTCTCCAGAACTGCACGCAGTACTCCAGATGGGGTCTGACCAGCTGTCTGTACAGAGGGATAATAACTTCCTGTTTTCTACTGGTGATGCCTCTTCCTATGCATCCCAATATCCCCCCAGCCCTCCTTGCTGCCCTTTCACATTGCTTGCCCACCTTTAGGTCATCTGATATGACTACCCCCAGGTCCCTTTCCATTTTTGTTGTCGTTAGTATCTCACCCCCCATTGTGTACTCTTCCCCGGGGTTTTTGTTTCCCAGGTGCATTACCTTGCACTTCTTAGCATTGAATCTAAGCTGCCTTACATTTGACCATTCCTCTAACCTTGCCAAGTCCCTTTTCATCCTTTCCACCCCACCTTGTGCATCAACTCTGTTGCAGATCTTTGTGTCATCTGCAAAGAGACATACTTTTCCTTCCAGTCCCTCTGCAATGTCACTTATAAAGACATTGAAGAGGACTGGTCCTAATACTTAATCCTGTGGTACCCCATTAGTAACCCCCCTTTCATCAGAGTGGACTCCATTTACTATTACTCTCTGTGTCCTATTTTCCAGCCAATTTTTTACCCAGGCTGTCATCTTGGGTCCCACTCCCAGGCTAGCTAACTTGTATATTAATCTTTTGTGTGGGACTGTGTCAAATGCCTTGCTAAAGTCTAGGTAGGCCATGTCCACAGCCCCTCCCTGATCTACTACTTTGGTAGAATAGAAACATAGACTTTGACGGCAGATAAAGACCACTTGGCCCACCCAGTCTGCCCATTTCTCTACCTATTGGCTAAGCTGCAGATTCTAGTTAACCAACAACCTACTTCCTGCAACCCCCCACTACAATTGCCTTATGTCTGTCACATGCATGTTTGAATTCCCCCACTGTTTTAGACCCCACAACCTCTCCAGGAAGGTGGTTCCATGCGTCCACCACTCTCTCCGTGAAAAAGAATTTCCTCACATTACCCCTGAGCCGTCCCTCCTCTAACTTTAAATTGTGCTCCCTTGTTCTTACATCTCTTTCTGAAAGATGCTACCCTCCTGGACTTTGTTGATTCCTTAGGTACTTAAAAGTTTCTATCATGTCCCCCTGTCCTCCTTTCATCAAGGGTATACATATTAAGCTCTCTCAGTCTCTTCATATGGTTTCTGATGTAGACCCTGCACCATTTTAGTTGCCTCGTCTGGACTGCTTCCATCCTGTCTATGTCCTTGCATAGATGAGTCTCCAAACTGTCACGAGTACTCCAGATGGGGTCTCACCAACTGTCTGTATAGAGGATAATCACTTCCTTTTTCTACTTGTGATGCCCCTCCCTATGCATCCCAGTATCTCCCTGCTCTCCTTACTGACTTCTCACATTGCTTACCCACCTTTAGGTCATCTGATATGACTACATCCAGATCCCTTTCCATTATTGTTGTCATTAGTACCTCCCTGCTATTATGTACTCTTCTCCTGGATTTTTATTTCCCAGGTGCATTACTTTGCACTTCTTTGCATTGAATCTAAGTTGCCATATGTCTGACCATTCCTCCAACCTTGCCAAGTCCCATCTCATCCTTTCTACCCCCCTTGTGTATCAACTCTGTTACAGATCTTTGTGTCATCTGCAAAGAGGCATACCTTTCCTTCCAGACCCTCTGCAATGTCACCTATAAAGACGTTAAAGAGGACTGGATCCAGTACTGAGTGCTGAGGTACTCCACTAGTAACCCCCCTTCTTCAGAATGTGTTCCATTCACTATTACCTTCCGTGTCCTGTTGTGCGGCCAGTTTGCTACCCAGGCTACCACCCTGGGACCTATCTCCCAGGCTGGCTAACTTGATTATTAATCTTTTGTGCACTCCTAATCCCCCTTCTCCTGCCAGCTCACGAGACCTGCAATGTGCAGGGAATTCTAACATAGTTATATTGTTTTTAATTTAGCTGTAAAACCTCTTCTTGGGTTCCTTGCTTTCAGCTTTTACAAAGCTGCACTCCTTTTTAACACAAGCAGGGGCTCTGCTAACAGCTCCCTAAACCTTTGTCAAATTAGCGTTATGCTTGGCTAATATCCGACAGCTGAAATTTCAGTCCGTCGGGTAACATTTCATTTGGGCTCTTTTTTATTTATCTACAGACCACAATTATTTTATTTTATACATGCAGCTCCACTCACAACATCTCTGGGGCTGCTAAATCTTTATAGTGCACACTTTATTCTAAATATGGGACACTACAGGGCTTATTTCAATTATTGCCCGTAGTGTCCCACCAGCTAACAGTGCTTTTGATCATGCCACGAGTGCGGCAGTCGGTTTCCGCTTCAGATCATGTCCTTGCTCTGAAGCACACATTTTAGTTGTGCTCTATTCAAGGAGTCATTTTTTTGATGCTTGGTGTGGTATAACTCACACCAGAGCTTCCTGCTCTGAAACAAATTATGCTTCTGTGTCGCACATAAATGGGAGCATTGTGGGCACCGGGCCGTGTTATATTGGCTGCAACATGCAGCAGCGACTTTGGTGCTCAACACCTCTGAATTAGGTGCACTGCTAAATATTTATTTCTGGGGGCACCAGTCTGCTTAAATAATCCCTGGACATTCAGTTAATATACAGGGGCACCAGTGTTTGCAAACCCAAAGCATGACGGGTGCTACTTTAATATCTCCCGGTCGGGAGATCATGTTAAAGTGCTCTCAGCGCTCATGGGCACAATAGGAAATATTCCTATATAAAAATAATAAATACAGAGGACAGTAAAGTGCTAAGATATATTGTCAGATTGGCCACCCTGACAAGAAAGAATGAAAAGACAGAAAAAGATAAAGGAGATAGGAAAGATTGAAAGGGAAAAATGGGGGAAGGGGGTTGCACATCTGGCTTTCTGTACATTTCATTCTTCTTTTACATTCAAACAGAGAACACTCTGTTATAAGGAAAACATGTAATTTAGATCTACTACACAGTTTGTAAGACAGTCCTGTTTGTGTCTTACAGTGTTACCTATACAGATGTTTCCACAAAAAGACACATTTGACAATACAAATCACTACATAACAAATATATATCTCTAAAACATGTTTTTAACCATTAGGATAGGAATTTTATTTACATGAACTGACCTTTTTGTATTCAGTTATCTTATTGTCCCTAACAAACAGTTTTACACTATGTAATGTCCTGAATATGAAATATGGAATCTGTATAAAAATCTGTGCCACATGATTGCATGTTTAATATCAAGTGGCTGACACTGTGAAGTAGATAGTAGGACACAGCGGTGAGCTCTTGCATCGCACTGCAAAACATATCTTGCTATTCTATAATATACCTTATCCAGCTGATGTAATAATGATTTATTTGCAGTTGGGTACAAGAGCCCACCATATGTCAGAATTTGTACTACTAATTGTCCCGTCACACTTTTTCTACTTTGTTTGGATAGACATTTAGTTGTTCGACATAGAGCCCCCACTCTTTTGTTTACCCCGTCTATTGGTTTAGTTGTATGTTTCCTGAATGACATGTCCAAGTCAAAGCTAACAACCAGATTGGTATAATATTTCACCTGTTCCAGGTATTCGTCCATGTCTACCTTTGTTTTGATTTGTGCATTCTTCTTTTGTTTAGAATTAAAGTACAAGAGCTTAGTTTTCTTAGTATTCATAATGAGCCTGAGCCTGGTGAACCACTCCCTCAAACCATCAAAATCAGCCTGCATTTTTTCCTCAAGCTCATGGACATCCCATCCTGTTGTTATTAGAGCAGTATCATCCACATACAGTCTTACCTGGGAGTGTTGAACTATGGATGGCAAGCTTTTATTAAACAACAGAAACAACAGGCATCCCAAAATTGATCCCTGTGGTACTTGTCTGTTTATATCTCTCCTGGATGAAATACATCCTGGGATTGATACTCTTTGAGTGCGACCCTCCAGATAAGATCTCAGCCATCTCCAGGGTCCTTCTGTAATATCCATAGCTTCTGCTGTTTGTAGTAAGAGGGAGTGGTCCACCAGGTTGAAGGTTTTGGGCAAATCAATGAAAATCACTGCCGTTTCAATCCCAGAGTGCATAGATGAATGTATTAAATCATTAAACTCTAGTAGGACTGAAGTTGTTGAGTGTCCTTTGTGAAATTTAGATTGAAACAGAGTGATTACATAGTTTTTATCTAAATATTCCATGATTTGAGTGTGGACATGCCTTTCTAGGCATTTAGACAGGATAGATAAAAGTGCTATGGGCCTATAGTTGTTTACTTCTGTATTCACCCACCCTTTATAAATCGGAATAATCTTACTTTCTTTCCATGTCTGTGGAAATTTGACCCTCCTGTAAACTCCAGTTAAAAATTTGTGTTATGATTGGTGCTATTTGTTTAGCTGCCATCTTCAGAAAACTTCCTTCCAAACTGTCTGGGCCCAGGGCCTTATGAATATTTATATTCTTTAACCCTTTGTAAACCTCAGATATACTTAAGTTTTTAAATCTAAAGGGTGGATAATTACCCCTAAATTTATTAGTAGGTTGCGCCACCTGATTTCCTGTCCTGGTCACAGTAAAATCATACCCTAGCTTGTCTACAAAAAATAATTTAATAGTTTGGCTACCATGTGAGGATCTTCTACCAATGCACCATCTACTCCTAAGCTGAGTTTCTTTGTAGGATCTTTTTGTTCAGGTTTTAATAAGTTATTTATGTTCTGCCAAAACTTTCAGGCATCATTATCATAATGTAATTTGTTTTTATAATATAAGACTTTGGCCTTTCTTACTTGTTGTCTACATTTATTTCTCTTGATCTTGAAAACAGTCCAGTCACTTTCCTGCCTGGTTCTCTGCTTTTTGCCAAAGCCTGTCTTTAATTCTTATAATTTTCAAGATTTTTTTCATTAATCCAGGGTAACCTAGCATGTTTTACTTTTTTTACATTTTGGTGCACGTGTATCACAGATGTTATTGAAGGTCTCAATGAAATACTGTACTGATGTGTCCAAATCTGGTATAAGTAAACATCACTCCCACTTTTCTCTTTCTTCACTTATTAAGAACTTATCCTCTGAAAAAGTTCTCAGGTCCCTCACCCATATACTGTATAGTTTAAATTGTCAGACTTTCCCTGTTCTGGTAAAATTAATATAGTTCCCCATATTGGGTTATGGTCTCCCAGATAAGGGGAAAGAACACCTGCATGTTCTACAGTTATTGAAAAGGAAGCAAATAATGAATCAAGTATGGCACCTTTTTTAGTTGTGTTAGTATATCTGGTGGGTTCCTCTATATATTGTACAATGTACAACCATCTATTCCTTATTCACTTTGAACCACTATTACACTGCACCCCTGGGGTATCCCACATAAAGCCTCTCTAACAATCCAGCTCTCCCCTAGCCCTTTACATGTATCCTGGATCTATAAAAACCCATTATGCCTGTCCATCAGACTCCTATGTTATGATAAAAGACACACCTATATAACAGGACCATCTCCCACTACACAGTGGGCATCTAGGACTAAGAGGAAATGCTCTGATCACTCTCTATCCCTATCCCTTGGTGCCCTACTCAAATTAATCTTCTATCTCCTTTATGCATTGGCACCATTGAGATTAATCCTGGCCCCATTGTCAGTTTATCTTCCCTGCTGAGCTGACTACCATAAAAGGACTAAGCTTCATACACTTCAATGCTTGCAGCCTCCTAAAAAGTTCATCTTAATACAGGCTTGGGTGGCACATACTCTTCCAGACTTCCTGGTCATCTCTGAATCTTGGCTCAGGCCTACAACAAAAGACAGTGTTGTAAACCTTCCCAATTATCAGCTCTTCAGAGCAGATCGCCTTCCAGGGGTGGTGGGTGGCCATACATTAAGGACACCATCTCTGCAACCTGCCTCATCAACACATCTGAGCCAAATGAATTTGAATGTTTATCAATCAAAATTTCCCTTCCTAATTCGTCTCCATTTAAACTGATTGGATGCTATAGGCCCCTCTGCAGGCCTTAAACTGCTTTCTCACCTAGGGTAAATTCTCAACCAAGGCCCTGAAGATACCGTCATCCTTGGTGATTTGAATTTAAACTGGTTGTCTAATGTATCTGCACCTTTGATAACCTTTGTGACACCTATGGATTCACACAGCTAATTAAAGACCCAACTAGGATTAACCGAAGAAATTCCAGCAACAGCTCACTCCTGGATATTATGTTGGTAAACAAGCCTCACTTATACTCACATGCAGGAGTACTGCCAAGTGATGTGAGTGACCATTACCCTTAGCTGGCATAAGATCCACACTCAAACCACCAAATCCTGCAGAATTTATCCTCAAAAGGTCAAAAAGAATTTCAATATCTCAGGTTACCTCCATGACCTGAGTACTACAATATACTGGCAAGATTTCTATCTTACAACCTCTGTTGAAACAGCACTCCAGACTTTAAAGGATATTATCACCAATGTTCTCAATATTCATGCACCTATCACCAGTATCAGAACTAAGGTAAATCCTGCCCTTGGTTCACCTCTGAGCTTAAAGCAGCCTTGAGAACCAGAGACAAGCTGTGGAAAAGGCAAGAAAACAAAGGACACCAGAGATTGGCTAAATTTTAGAAAAGCAAGGAATTCATGTACAAAAAAAATAAGAACTGCCAAAACTGCCTACTATACAGCTGAATTGGATGCCTCCTACAATAACCCATCAAGACTCTGGGGTACAATAAAAGGACTTCTGGGCCAGAATTCTACTCCTGCCTTAACCACCAAATTGCTACTAAATGACACAGAAATTACAGGTAAACAAGAAATCTTAAATACCTTCAATGTTCACTTCACCACTGCTGGCCTAGCATTTGACTCATCACCTGCAAATATCCTGAGATCTTCCTTGAACCTGCAAACTACTGTGGGACAAATGGCCACTTAACTTTTCCTTCATCCCAATATCCGTGAAAGAAGTGGAAGATCTCCTCTCTAATTTAGACACAACTAAAAGTGCAGGTGCAGACCCTGGATCCCTATTTCCTGAAAATTGCTTCACATGTCTTATCTGCCCCCTTACTCATCTCTTCAATCTTTCACTAACTACTGGATCCATTCCATCTACTTGGAAACAGCTCAAGTAGTTCCATTACTCAAATCTGGTGATACTAGGGATCTCAACAATTACAGACCTATCTCCATCCTACCAGTACTATCTAAGATGCTCGAAAACTAGTAAACTCTCAGTTAAGGGACTATCTGGATAGCAATAACCTTCTAAATTCTGCACAATCTGGATTTAGATCAAAGCATAGCACCATTACTGCCTTAGCCAAGGTAACCAACGATTGGCAGACTAATTTGGACAAAAAATTTTACCTGTGCTGTGTTTCTGGATTTGAGTAAAGCCTTTGACACAGTGGATCATGACTTATTACTCACCTCCCTTAACTCATTAGGCCTGGATTCCTATCACTCAACTGGTTTAAGGATTACCTTTCAGATAGGTCGCAACTGGTTAGAAATGGAAATGACCTATCCACCTCAAACCTCTGCTAAGGGCGTACCACAAGGCTCTATTCTTGGCTCTATCCTCTTGCCATCTATATAAACAATATTGATGCCAACCTCACTCAATCTAACATTCATCTGTTTGCTGATGATACTGTATTGTATGTCAGCAATCCCTCACCTTCCAAAGCCTGTGAACTTCTACAGTCCGAATTCTCCATTCTGCAGCACAATCTACTTGACAAAAAACTACTTCTAAATGCAAAAAAAACAAAAGCTATGTTCTTTACCACAAAGAGTTGTACTACTACTACCCCAGCATCCAACACCCTACATATATCCACCTTACTTGGAGAGAAACTTGAATTTGTTAACTTCAAATACCTTGGAGTCTGGATAGATAACAGGCTTGACTATTCTGTCCATATTGAAGAGCTACTTAAAAAGCTAAGACAGAGGCTCGGACTATTTTTTAGAATAAAACATTACCTAAACAGTGATTCTAAAAAAAGGTTAATTCAGGCCTCATTCCTATCCCTCATTGATTATGCTGATTTTCTACTGCCATTGTTCAAGTCATCTCTACATAAGCTGGACACTCTGTATCACAGGTCCATAAGATTTATTACTGACCTTCCCTCCAACACCCATCATTGCTCCCTTTATATGGCAGTCAACTGGACATCATTGCAACACAGAAGAAATAGGAATTCTGTTATCTGGATATTCAAAGCGTTAACAGGCAAGCACGACCTATATCACTGATTGCTTTACCCAAATTACAACCAGGCCATACACCTTAAGGATCAGTAAACTCATCACATTAAAGGTCCCCAATGCCTGCACCGGTATGGGAGGGCTGCTTTCAGCTATTCTTAGCAGTTGCATGGAACTCTCTCCAAAATCCATGAAGTTAGATAGCCTACTACCTCTGGCATCCTTCAAAGATTGTTCTCCGCCTTTTTCCAGAGCTCTGCAATTGCTTTTATAAAGCATAATCCTCTACCTATCTGACCCAACTAAACCTCCCTTTTTCTATCCATTATATTAACTCAATTTCTTTCTTCCAATTCACCTATTATATTCTCATAAAAACTAATTAGACCATATAACTTATATTTTAGGACTGCTATACCCTTTCTCCTCTTTTTTCCTACAGGCTAAATGGTTCTATTGTTACTTGTATATATGTAAATTGTTGTATATAATCATTCCATGCCATTGTATTACTATTTATTCTATTCTTGTCTATGTAATAATACTTGTATCCTCATTTGTATGACCACTCAGGTCCATCTTGTAAATGAGCTTTGCTCAATGATGTTCGCCTGAATAAATAAAGATTTTGATTGATTGATTGATTGATTGATATTGAATTACTCCTAGAAGCAAAATAATATATTTTAATTGGTTTCTTCGGGGGCTCAGCTAGTTACAATTTAAGTCTCCCACTAATACCAATTTCTTTTCTCCCAGTGCACCATACATTTTATTTATCACACTTTCTTATAGTTACAGTTTTTTGGGGGGGGAGCATATCACTGCAAAAATTGTTTTTAGTTTTTGTATCTTAACTGCTAAATCTTCAATATTGTTTTCATTAGCTTTGGTTTATATTTCTGCATGGCCTAAACAATGTTTCATATATAATACAACACCCCCAACTTTTTTAAATCTGTCTTGGTGAAATAGTGTATAGCCTGGGAGTGTAAATTCATCATCTTCCATCCTGTTAGTTAGCCATGTCTCTGTTAAAGGGACACTGTCAACCTGTTTTTCATCATATTATTTCTAGTTAAAAACTTACATTTTATGATTATTTACCTTCTCTAAAATTAATTGATGTTGTTGTTTGTTTTGTCTGTTTCCTTGTTTAGTAGAACTGAAATGCACGCTAATGTATATTTATAAACAACCTTGTTTTGTTTACAATCCTGGATCTGTTCTTACTGTATTCTTCTTGAACATTAGAAACACACCCAAACAGTCCAGTCACTCATGATACAATAGCCTCCTAAACTCTCACTGCATCATGAGTGGCTATACAGTGTTGTGGGTGTTCCCAAGTCCAGGAAAGATGCAGCTGGAGCTGATAAAGGAATGTAAACAAACCAGTGTTTGTGTGGTAACACCAGTATGGTGGGCAGTCTGTGCTTCACTTTTTTAAAGAAAACAAAAATCAGAATCAAACTACCAACTACATTAGCAATCTTTACAGAATGTTGGCAATCATAAAATGTGTTTTCTAAAATAGAGACACTTTGAGACCTAAGCGGGTTGACAGTGTCCCTTTAAGCCTAATACATCAGGGGCTTGATCTACTATCATTAGGTTTAATATATAAATGTTATTTCCTATACTTCTTGCGTTCTCATGCAATATCTTTATTTTCTTTGTTACTTCTGGTCCAGGGTTCAATTTTATGTCTTCCCCCAGTATAAGTAAAAACCATATCCATATGGCATCATTTCCCAGTTGTCCCTGTAGCTTTTTGTGCTGATTATATGTATTTAAAGTTTATACCTTGCCGTGCACGTCCCTCGCCCTCCAGATATTATTTATTTATTTACTTATTTATTAGAACATCAGTTTAACAACCTTTGAGCCAGAGGCTCATTTACAAAGGTACCTCGTCACAGAGAGGACAAAACAGTGCAAGCAACAAACATCAGGGCTGACAAAAAATCAGAGTAAATGCATTCCTTCTTTTTAGATTATTTTTTGCTTCCTGCTTTGCTAAAATATGTGGAAGCCAATAGGCTTCCAATTTTCTATTGTTTCCTGCTGCTGGGGGCACGAGGCCTGCAAGGCAAGGTAACAACACAAAACATATTAAAAATAAATAATACATAATAATACAATATCTAGATTAAAACTTTATGTAACTATATCTACAAGTTCACTCTTATATCACTCCTCTGTCTTCCCAAAAAGTATCATAATTATTTAATTTCCTCAAGAACATCCACTCCCTCTGTTGCCCTCTCTTCAATTTCTCTGTGGAGTGGCACTTCCACTCATGCCCACACTAGGCATGTGGCACAGGGCTTTGTAGTAGCTGGCCCCTCCTCCAGGGTGGTCCCGCATGGAGTGCTGACTCACCACCGAGTCCCTTCCCTTCTGTGCAGCCAGGAACCGATAGTTGCTGGAGTACTACAAAGAGCACTCAAACCACAAAGTACAGTGGAAAGTGTAGCAGGCAAGTTACAATTAAAGGCAGTCTCTGTGACCAGCTGAAGTGTCAGGTCACGGATGTTCTGGCCACCTCGTTCTTCTGTCTGCTGCCTCTGATGTCTCTCGGCTTGCTGGGCTATATCTTTTAGCAAGTACTGGCCTGCTGCAACAAGTCAACTAAAACTTAAATATAAGAACTGATGGGGATTAATTTTGTGATATGTCACAATGTATACTTTAGTATGATTTCTAAATTTGGTATTAAAAAAATAACCAGTGTAGGAACACGTACAGTACACCCTACCCAGAAGTTTTAGAATCCATCATCAAAACAATTCTCATTTTCCTGACTAAAACATGTTAAATTGGTAAGAAAATTAACTGAAAAAACTAACACAACTCAATAGGTCTTCACAACATCCTAAAGTACATTTTCAAATTCAGTATGCTAGGGATTGGCAAATGATGGTTTCCATACAGTTGATGGACACTGGAAATAATAAAAGTTTTTCACAATACCTTTACTTACTATAAATCTATAGGTGACTTTATTTCAGAGCAAACTCCTATGAAAACCCAGTAGTATATTTTGCTTTTCAGCTGGTCAAAGTCATGGGGGGCAACAGTGCCACCAAGTGGCTTAATGTGAATCAGAGATGTTGGTCTAAGTTTGGCGGGGGGTGGGCAGGGGTTGACAGGAGAGACATTGCCACAGAGTGGCACAAGTGATTTAACTTGTTATAACGAGTTATACAAAAATAAACAAAACACAAAATCAAATTTTTGCTTTTATTTTCCTCCTTCTAATTACTCTGACCCAGGTTATAAACCCAGCAACTCATCTGGAATGGATATTATTAACTGCAGGTACTGTGGGACACTTTTCAAAAGGGCAGTTATACAGGATTTAGGACACTGTCCTACATGCTGGATCATTGGAGATCTAAGGGCTCAGCTCCAGGCAGCACAGACAGAGATTGTGCACTTCAAAATCACATATTCAGGATGAAATATATTATAAGAACCAACCACAACTTCCCCAACATCCAACAGGAGCACCTCAACTGCAGAGGGTAGTTGGTCTGGGAGGTTGACAGGTAGTCAGGAAGGGCAAATTGGCTGTCCCATCACTTAGTGCTCTCCAACGTGTCACTACCACAAACCATATAAAAACTACAAACAGGTATCTACCTCTATCTCTGAAATCAAACAAAGGGGCAGAGAACACTGAAGAGCAGGACACTGCACATTTATGAGCAGGCTAACTGGCTCCAGCTATCCGGCAGACTAAAGTACCAGTCCTGCATCCTAGCTAAGAAGACATCACTGGGCCTTATGCCCCCTGGAATCCAATCAATATTGACCCCGCAGTGTGTCCGCCACCTAACTAGAAGATCGGACAGTCTAACCTTTACAATACCTCGCTGTCAGACTTCTCAAGCTCAGCATTCTTACCTTGTCAGAGCCTCCACCTGGTTCAACTTGCTACCTACTGAAATCTCCAGCATTGCCATGATTGGTTCTTTTAAGTGTAAACTGCTTCAACACCTTGTGGCTAGTGCCTTCTGTGATTGTTTTTTTATAATCCCCTCCAGGCATACTACCCTCAAGCATCCCTCCTCACTGCCTCAGCTCCTCCTCCTCTCCTACCCTCTCCATTACTGGGTATAGGATGAATCTGTCTCCTTTTCCTTTTCATCCCCCCTTTCATCCTCCCTTGCTGTTTCCCATCTACCACATACCCAATGCAATGCCCTCCCTATTTCTCCCCTCCTCCCTCTCTCTCTCTCCTCCCATACCACCCCCTCACCACCACTCTTCTTTCTCTTTTCTCACTAACCCACTCCTAACAAAGCTTCACTGAGCCGCCTATAACTTGTATTGTATAATTAACTTGCAACACAATTCCTTGACAATGCCTTTGGCTGCTATTATTGTAACCTTGTCTTTTTTTTTGTAAGTTCCATTGTAATGATCATGTTATGTTTTGTACCTTATTGTCCTTATTGCCTTGACGTGGAACCTTTGTAAAAGAGCCCTTGGCTCAAAGGTGTCATCCAAAATACAAATAAAAATAAATAAATAAATAAAACAAAAAAGGCAAAAAGGAAATCCAAAACACTTCTGATCATAGGAGACTCCATGATTCGAGGAGTTGATATCTACCTCCCACCAGGGGTAATGGTCAGATGTCTCCCAGGTACATCAGTGTGGAGAGACACTGACCGCATTGCTAAAATCATGCAGGAAGTAGGAGAAAACATCGATGTCCTGGTACACATAGGGACTAATGATCTCACCAGCTGGTCAGTTGTGGTGACCAAGGAACACCTGACCAGGCTGGGTGACAAACTGTCATTCATTTCGTCTGGCATCTCCTTCTCTAAGATCCTGCCAGTCTGGGAAGGGGGGGGCAGATGGATAGAAGGTCAGAGAAGGGGAGATAGGGGAGCTAAACATGTGGTTCAAGAGCTGGTGCCAGGAAAAAGGACACAAATTTGTCTGTAACTGGCAACAGTTTTGGGAGTGAAAGTTCTTTAAATTTGATGAACTGCATCTGACTAAGGAGGGAGTCAGTGCATTGGGGCAGAAGCTTGACGTGTTTGCAGAATATTTAAACTAGCAAATGGGGAGAGGGGCGCAGCACCCGATACATCAAATGGGAAGAATACCCCTCCCTCCTCAGCTAGTGATCAAACAGGAGTTCAGCATGTTTGTAGTTCATTTGCATCACCAGGTAAGGAAAAAGGTCTGGCTCCCCATACGATGCACAAGGGAAATGCAGGACCTCGCCCAACAACTAACACACTGTAATCTGGCCAATGGAAAATCATGTACACAAATGCTCGCAGTCTGGGAAACAAGATCCCAGATTTGCAGGCAACAATGACAGAGGCTAAACTGGACATAGTAGCCATTAGCGAGACATGGTTCACCAGTAACCACACTTGGGAGACTTCAGTACCCGAATATGTACTGTTCAGAAGAGTCCGAGGTTCAAAAAGGGGGGGCTGGAGTGGCCCTTTATATCAATGAAAATATCAAAGCTACAGAAATTCAGAATTCACATAAGGAGCCAGACAAACTGTGGGTCACCCTGGAAACAGGGAAATGGGACTGCCATACAAACTGGGGTTGTCTACAGCCCTCCAGACCAGGGGGAGGACATAGACACATTACTATTAGAAGATATACAAAACATGACTGCTAAAGGGGAGGTTCTGATAATGGGCGACTTCAACATACCAGATACAGATTGGTCAATACCAGCAGGAACATCTGCCAGAATTAGACACATAGTGTATTCCATGCAGGGGGAGGGCCTCAAACAACTGGTAGAACAACCTACAAGAGACAGAGCTATCCTAGATCTAGTACTGACTAACGGGGAAAGGATCAAATATCTCCAGGTAGAATGTCACCTGGGGGCCAGTGACCATCACATGGTATGGTTCAATTTGCCCACTAGAACTAAATCATCCCATTCCAAGGCAAAAATATGGGACTTCAGAGGAGCTGACTTTGATAAGATGGCCAACAGAGTTAAGTTAGCCCTGGCAAGAAGAAATACAGGTGAGGGGGTACAGGCAAAGTGGGCAAGCATTAAGGGTGCAATACTTGAAGCAACATCCCATTGTGTTAGAGAAAAAAGCAAGAGCAAAAGACGAAGGAAACCACTTTGGTTCTCAAGAACAGTAGCAGAAAAGGTCAGAGCCAAAAGGCTGGCCTTCAGGAAATATAAGGAAACGCAGAGTGACGAAGATGAGGAGGCATACCAAACTTCCCTAAGGGAAGCAGGGAAGGCAGTAAGGCAGGAAAAGGCCCAAACCGAGGAAACACTAGCACGAACAGGAAAAGAAGGTGGCAAGACTTTCTATAGATAAATTAGTGAAAGGAGAAAGTCCAGAGAGGGTATTGCTAAGATCAAAGGGGATAAGGGGGAGTGTGAGGAGGAGGACCAAGGAAAAGCATCTATCTAAATAGATACTTCTGCTCAGTGTTACTGAGGAAAAGGTAGGGCAGGGCCCACAGCTCAGCACCTTGGACACAGGGAGAAGGTAGGTGTGCACTAGTCCCTTCACAAAAGAAAGGGTCCTACAAGAGCTAGCTAAGCTCAGGGTGGACAAGGCAAAGGGGCCTGATGGCATACATCCCAGGGTACTAAAGGAGCTAAGGGTGGAACTAGCAGAGCTGTTATCAGAACTGTTTAGTGAGTCTCTGAGCACAGGAGAGGTCCCAGAAGACTGGAGAAGGACTCATGTGATCCCGCTCCACAAGAGTGGTAGCAGGGAGGAGGCAGGAAACTACAGACCAGTCAGTCTTACCTCAGTAGTGGGCAAGATTATGGAGGCACTCCTTAAGGAAAGGATAGTACAACGCTTTGAATCCATAGGAGCACAGGATCCAAAACAGGATGGGTTTACAACAGGAAAGTCCTGTCAAACTAATCTCATAGATTTCTTTGACTGGGTAACCAGAGTGGTGGACAAGGGGGAGCAGTTAATGTTACCTACCTTGACTTCAGCAAAGCTTTTGATGCTGTTCTACATAGAAGATTGATTAATAAGCTGGGTAGGCTCGGGCTGGGTCAGAAGTAGGTCAACTGGGTGGCAAACTGGTTGGTGGGCAGAAAACAGAGAGTGGTGATAAATGGTATACAGTCAGAAGAGATTCAAATCACAAGTGGGGGTACCTCAGGAATCAGTCCTGGGATCCATCCTTTTCAATATCTTCATCAGTGACATTGCAGATGGATTGGAGAGTAAGGTTTGTCTGTTTACAGATGAAGATCTGCAACAGAGTAGTTGATCCAGATGGCATGAGCAGAATGAGAAGAGATCTGGATAAACTGGCAAAATGGTCAGAAGAGTGGCAACTGGGGTTTAATGCAAAGAACAGCATTCCTCTGCCCTGGAGGTCTTCCTGGACAAAAGACCTAACTCCATGAGGTCACTAAGCTGTATATAGTGTCATATCTGAAGTATCTCTAAACTGTACCTCCCGGTACTGCTCTTAGTTGCTACAAGGTGTTTATTTTGTTGTGTACATACTGTATAAATCTATGCCTTACTACGTTTTGTATGCTGTTTTGAACCTGTAATCATACTGTCCTCACATGAACTGTAACATGTCTGATTTGTACAGTGTTGTTTTATGTACTTAAATCTGTTATTCCTGTACTCTCCTGGGTCATACCTGAAAATAGGCAATTGTCTTGTCTAGTGTACTTACCTGGTTAACAAAAGCTAAATAAATAAATAAATAAGTGCAACATCATGCACATAGGAATGAGATACCCTGAAGCCACCAATAGGTTGGGAGGGGAGTTGCTGGCAATCACAATGGAAGAAAGAGACTTAGGCATCATCATCACAGATGACCTGAAATCATCCAAGCACATCACTAAAGCAGTAGGTAAGGCTAGAGGGATGTTGGGGTGTATTAGTAAGGGTATCACAAGTCATAAGAGGGAGGTAATAATCCCTCTTTACAAGACACTGGTTAGGCCCCATCTGGAGTACTGTGCGCAGTACTGGAGGCCGCACCTGCACAAGGACATTAACAAAATGGAGGCAGTCCAGAGAAGGGCAACCAAAATGGTGCAGGGACTGCATCAGAAAACATATGAGGACAGATTAACGGAGATCAATATGTATACCCTAGAGCAAAGCAGGTAGAGAGGTGATATGATCGAAACATTCAAACATCTTAATATTAACAAGGTGAAAGAGTCTAACATGTTTCAATATAAGAAAAATAGCTGGAAAAGAGGACACAGCATGAGATTAGAGGGATGCCGATTAAGGGGAAATGTGAAGTTCTTTTTCACCGAAAGGGTGGTGGATGCATGAAGTGGTCTACCTCAGGAAGTGGTAGATATGAATACAGTGCAGGGCTTCAAACAGGCATGGGACAGGCATAAGGGAGCAATAAAGATGAGTATGAATAGATAGGCCATTGACACATTCATAAGGTAGAAAAAATGGGCAGACTGGATGGGCCTTGTGGTCCTTATCTGCCATCAACTTCTATGTTTCTATGTGGCTTAATTTGCCACATACATAATTGTCTTGGCTCCAGAGATACCCTGGTTTAAAAGAACATGGAGACTGAATTACTTTGTTCAATCAAGAGCAATCGGCTCTCTTCAGGGTAACAGTCAGATGCATGAGCTGAGTCCTGTGGGCAAGCTTGAATTGCACCATTCCTGGACCCACTTTTTCTGAATCCTGTAGAGAGAAAGACTTTCTGTCTGCAGTGCTGCCATGCAATTATTTTTGCTAGCACTAAATTACTTCATTTTTACAGTTTCTTTACACAAATCTACCAATATATTGTAAAGAATTACCTGGAAACAAGCCTATTGGCTACAAACCACATCTGGGCATTACATATATAGAATAATATCTAAGCAACCATATACAACTAGACTGTGTTTCCACTGAGGGAAACAGGGGCATCACAGAACTCATGAGTGAAGCTTGAGATGTTTCTATGATGTCATCTCATCCTTCAGTGGAAACATCAGCCTTGTTGTGTTTGGCTGCCCATGCTTTATTTTGTATAGTATGTTTGATTACATCCATACACCTTCTTTCTATCTTTGTCTTGAATGATGGTTAAATAAACAAGAAACAGCAAACAGAATAAGATTAAAAACATTTAATATGACTTTAAGTAATATTTACATGAGCTGGCAACGTGTCAAGTAGTTCCTCTTTTCACAAACAGTTCAATTGGGGTATTTGAACTCTTGTTAATATCAACATTATGAAGACTCTGCAGTATAGGTAAGCTTGCAGACGTTCAGTAGACACTGGATTCCATACTCTTGCACCACAGCAGTGTCATTCTGTAGCTACAGTGGTACAGCAACATTCTGATGTCACTGCTGTGGTGCAAACACACCAGGAAGTGTATGGATTTCGATACATAACACCACTAAACAATACATTACACATTAGATGTCGAGTACACATTTTGATCCAAGTAGTTTTTGTGCATTGGTAGTCAGAGACTCTATTTTAATGGTCACTGACATGTTTATGATGTCTCGATACCCCCCCCCTTTTACTCAAAGACATCCTTATAATATGGATATTTTGAAAAAATCGAGAAAAGATTCTGTCATCAGCAGAAAAAAATGTTCACATGCCTAAGTACGAAGTGAGACAGAAGTGCTGCTGAACAGCAAATTGAGAAACCAGCAGCACCAGTGTTTTGAAGTAAGCAAACAAGAAGTAATGCCACGTCTGAAACTGAAAAATGGACATTCTGTTTTTTGGGGGGAAAGCAAGAGAGAGGCTCCGTTGAGTGGAAAATTGAGAAACCAGTAATATCGATGTTTGAAGGGAGAGAGGGAGAGAAGTGTCACCGAGCAGCAGACTGAGAAACTGGCAGTGGCAGTGTTCTAGGGGTGGGGACAAACCCGGCCCAACCTACCCAAAACATATAACAAACTCCAAGTAATAAATTAGAGTATGCAAAGTAAATACTGATTTGGTGAGGGTGGAAGCGACCTGGTGGGGCTAGTTTAAGTCCTGTTGAGCAGCTGGGATTTGTGATGGTGAGGGTGCAACTGCCACTCAGACCCTTGTACTTACCATGGTTCTACATATCAGTCCCATATCAGCCTTGCCATAAGACTGACACCTCAACCAATGAATCACATCCCTCATAGTGAGATTGACACCTCAACTGATGAATCACATCTAATGACAGGATAACATCATCTGGAACTGAACTGGAGGATTCTGCCATGTAATAGGCTACAGCCATCTCCAGAAATGGTCACATGTGTGCATTCAAATGATCCCACAGCCCCACATCACCACTGGCTGACAAGGGGGTAGAGGTTGCTTTCTGCATCACTCACTGGCTACCAGACACACCTACAGACCCCAATATGATTTCAAAATGTTTGCTTTGCAATTTGCAAATGAACATAAAAAGTAGACTGCAGTGCACATGTTGTGGCCGAATTTGCTTCCACTTTAACTTTTAGGATGAATTTCTTGTCAGCAGAGCCTTTGACATCAAAGGCAGTATAGTCTAGACGTTAGAGTAACAAGCTATGAATGAGCTTGGTACATCCAACAGACCCGGGTTTGATTCCCACAACCTCCACTTGTGTACTGTGTGACTCTGAGCAAGTCACTTAACCACCTCAGTGCTCCCAGGTCTTCCCTGAAAACAGGAACTTGTGCCTAGTGGGCCTTACCCAGTTACCAAAAGCCTGAAATAAACAACAATAATGCCTGCAGTGCTACAACATGACTGCGAAGCAGAAAATTGGCACATGGGCTGCTGCTAACTAAAATGAAACTCATAGTATAAATTTTGAATAAACTAAATAAATATCAAGAATAAATAAACTACAAGTTATGCAAGCATCTCAGACTTTTACTGTAAACTCATGTCAAAACTCCATTTCTTTCAAGAGGGAAAAGTGCCATGGTGTCACAGCGGGGATGTGAGATGGAAGCTTGGCTCAAGTGCTTCACTTGGCAACAAAATTTACACTACAAGCTCTTTTGTCAAAAATGGGACTCATTTGAAAGCTCATGACTTGTGCAAACATGTAAAAGTACCCTGGTTATAAAAATATGAAATTGATATGAAATGTGTGGTTTGTTAGTGAATTTTTCTCGCTTCCTCTGATGAGAACTATGTGTTCATGTGGCCATATCTTTCTCTGGTGTGCATGCACCCCCTAATTTTGTGCTTCCTTAAAACTTAGCTTTAGTGCTAAGATATTTGTTGTATTACCCTTGTTTCAGGGCATTTGTATTAAGACTTGTCTTTTAAATTATAACACTTTGTTTACATTATCAGCTGTGCTTCTTGATGACACCACTAAGAGCCATATGCAAGTAAGCCAATGTGACAGTCATAGAATGCCTGTTCCACAAGAAACCTAAGGTACCTCATAGTTGTTAGTCAACTGGTGGGAGGTCCAGCAGAGATAGGTGGGATCTTGCTACACAGGAAGCCAGAGAACTGTATGAATAAATAAATAAATTTCTATGAGCATATTATTAGCACCATCTGGAGTAAGCTAAGAAGGGGAGCAATTGCCTACATCCCACACACATACTGTATATAGTCTAATAAATGATAGAGTGCCTTGCACCACTATTTAAGTAAATAACCATTTATATAGTTTGGTAGCCAAGGACTAATAAATTAGTTGCCATGGCTACAATGCATCCTGGTGGTCTAGTGAAAATGTAGTAGATCAGCCTACATGTAGAAGGGTAATGAACCACAAAACTGCATACCTGCACACATATAAATCATTTTTCTAAAATTAGTCCTACTGCTTGTTTTATTAAATAGAGCAGTTGCTCTTAAAGGTAAATATAGAGTAGCAGCTGCACAGTGCTAAGCACCTGAGAGAGAGAGAGAGAGAGAGAAAGACAGATGACCACGTTGGAGAGAAAGCACTACTGCACTTCATGGAGAAGGGTGGGTCCCCAGTGAGACACTAGCCCTGGGAGCAAGCACACCACTACCATGGTCACTAAGCAGGCTGAGGCGTGTAGTACAGTACAGCACAGTGAGCACTCTTGGCAGTAGGGAACCCACCAGTAATGAGACACAAGCAGTACATTTTAGTTGGCAGGCAACAAGCACCAGGATAATAAAAATAGGGAGTGGCTACTACATTACATTATTAACCCAGAGGGATTAGACGGAGTGGAGAGAGAGATAAAGAGAGAGAGAGAGAGACTGCCTCAGAATGGGGGTGAGCTCACAAAATGGGTACCATCTTAGGCAGCAGCAGGGTGCTAGGAGAATACATAATATAAACTGCAGACATTCGATGAAAACCCTCAATACAGTATGCTAATAAAATAAATAATCGAAAATCACAGCAGGCCAGCTAACAGACCTAAGAACAGCACTGTATAAGTATTTTGTTATAAAAAGGTTTATTTACAAAAACAGAGCTAAGCAAAGGCAGAGTGATAACGTGAATGAGCGAGCCAAAATTTAAACTGTGAAAAATGTACACATTTTCAACTATTGTCCATAATTCAGCCACCTTAAATCTGAAATACATCAAACTTGGTACCTTTATAGTTTAAAGGGTGCGCTTGCGCTATCAGAAAAAAATACAGTCCTATGTGAATCAGTGGCCTGAAAAGGGGAGGGCAGGGTCACTGACCTTTGATGGTGGAGTGTCACAGAAAATTATCTACAGTCCAGAAGCCATGTTGGCAGGCAGGGGATGTTGACGGAGGAGCCAGGATAGTGTGTGTGCTCTTGAGCAGTAGTAGTTACTGTAGCTCTTGGGACAGTCCCTGAGAGGAGTTAGACCACAGATATCAGAATAAATTATTTTCTAGCCTCAGAGACGGGCAAGTGTATTATAGTGTATGGGCCAGGTTTGTTATGTATAGAAATCTATACTTTGAAAAATGCAGTTCTGCTACAGCAGTGACAACTACTGCAGCACAATGACTTTTCATTGTGCTGCAGTAGTTGCTGTACATCACTATGCAAGCAAACAATCAGCTGTTACTCAAGTAACTGCTCCATGACCACACTGCTGCCTCCTGTGCCTACCCTTGAGTCATAGCCCTTCAACATTCCTCAATTTACCCTTTCCCCCTCTTTCTCTTCCTCTTCCTCCTTATCCCTCCCCTCACCAATCCTCCTTCCTGGCTGCAAACTGAACTGGTCTGAGAGAGGGTCGAGAGGGTGGCTGCTTTTTTCAACAAACCATCCCCTTTAAAGATGCTGGAGGCATCACAGATACCTTCAGCAGCCAGGACTCAGGAATTGCCCCTACAGATATTTTCTGCTGCTCATTGCTGCTGAACTCTGCTACTGACTACGGCTGCTGCCATACTAGCGCACCCATTGAGGACTGGCCAACAAGAACTTTAAGCAAGCAGCCAGCAGCTCCCTCAACCAATATGTGTGCTGCTCAGTCAGACAATAGAAGTCTGCTAAATAGTGGGATATAAATTGCGGCTCCTGCTTTAACCTTGGCCACAGACTGAACTGGTCCCAGCGAGGGTCAAGAGGATGGTTTCTTTTTTCACCAAGCCCTCCCCTTCAAAGATGCTGGAGGCATCACAGATACCTTTTTGCAGCCAGGACTCAGGACTTGCCCCTGCAGATATTTACTGCTGCTTACAGCTGCTGAACTCTGCTGCTGACTATAGTCACTGCCATTAAGGAATAGTCCTCCTTCCTGCCTCACACCCACCCACCTGTGATTAGATCAGACTTTATAGGAACAGACAAAAGTATCATCAAGTGTTACCTAATCATCTAAACTGCCTACCTGTGTTCATTATTATCACTATCTGCTATTCTGGAACGATTCTAAAATGAGTGCTTATTGCTAGGATTGCTCATAATTTAGACAGACTTCAGTAAAACTTTGTTGATTTACTTGCACTTCTCATTAGCTAAGGTTTATTGCTAGGATTGCTCATCCAGATGTTTATTACTAGGATTGCTTACAATTTAGGCAGACTTTAGTAAAGCTTTATTGATTTACTTGAATTTCCCATTAGTTAAGGTGTTACAGTAAGCAGCCATAGCATAGCATAGGTAGCATATATTTACTTGCTTTACCTATGATTTTGGTGTTAAGTAGACATAAGGTTTCTTACAACTAGTGCCGCTCATATTTCTGACATGCTCAGCTACAAATAGTGTAACTTGTGTTAGGGTGCCGATAGCACTGAGCATATCTTGTATTT